>OU612045.1:52320724-54920724 GCA_914767935.1 Coremacera marginata
CTGAACTTGAATACAGTGAAGAATTGGAAGTAAATAAGGCTTATGTAATATTTTATAAAAAGCAGCAATATTTTTTTTGGTCACTGTTAGAGAATCGAATTCTTAATATATAGTTTTAACTTATGAACTCTAAAAAATATTTACAAATTTAGCATAACTATAATAGTAATTTTTTGTTTAAAATTCAACTGGATTGTAATGTCACTGAAAGTTTCATTGTAAATATTCAATGTTTAAAAGTATATACAAACTTTAGTAAAATTAAGCAACATATGTTGAATTTTACTGCAATATTAATATTAAACTATTTTTTCATCATTTATTTCATTGCCAATAGACATGTGTATGTGTGTTGAATTTTCAACATAAATTGTATAATTGCATAATATTCTCATTCAAGTTTGATTATGAGCAAGTAAGCAGCTTATTATTCAGTCCGGTATCCGCTTCTCTATCTCCAATTACAAAAATTGTGTTTAATAACGCGTTTTAATTTTAAGCTAAGATTGTAAATATTTTTTGCCTTGTAATGTACTCAATATTAATATTGGCATGTGTGCGAGAAGTGCTTAATAAATATTTAAAAATTGATTTTAAAAAGGCGTTGTTTTATTTCTATAACTCTAACGACAAATTGATATAGCTTCTTGGTGCAACGGACTTGAAAGTTTTTCTTTTTTTTATTCAGATTTGTGTGTTTTATAAATATTAAATCAACCATAAAATTAGTTCAAGCTTACTTCAGTTTTAATTGCCAAACACATGTTTCATATTAGTAAGTAGCAGTAGTAAATTTTATATTACTAGATTATTGTAGTCAAAGTAAACAGAAGTTGTTGAATATTATTCATATAAAGGTTGATGATAGCAAAATTAAACAACTAATTTTTAAGTTTACTACAATACATATATTAAAGCTTAACTATTACCATATATTTTAAGCAAAATTAAACACCACCAATTCAACCAAATGTTGAATTTTATAAAGTTGTGTAAATTTACTACAGTTATAGTAGCTAATCTGTTGCCTACAAATATTGTAGTAAATTTAAAAAAAAACTTTTAAGAGTGTGGCTTTATTTATTGTTTACGTCAAATTTACCAACATATTCTTTTAAGTGTACAATTCTAATGTATGTAGATAGCGTTAGCTTTTTTCCATAAATATTACCAACTCACTCTCTTTCATTCTGTTTTGCGCATAATTGTCTTTATGGGAATAAATTTAGCAAAAAAAAAGTTATATATTCTGATATTCGGTTCCGGCCTCTTTGCTACCATAAAAATTACTAACTGTAAGACAATTTCTTATACCAATAGGACAGCTTCATATACAATACATGCGACTGTTTTTTATATCGATATGCACACACACACACACACACACTCAGCTTACCACAGTTGGTAGCAAATGTGTGTGTCAACCGGTGTTGCCACCTAACTGTTGAACCGCAAGGTGCACATAGTGTATTCGAATAGTGGGTAAAAAATCAATTTCGTTCGCCATTTACAGTTTTTTTTTTGCAATTTGCATAATAACAACATTTTGCACAATTTGCATGCGAATGTTATAAATTTAGAACTCGACGGCATGCAAACATATTTGTACACAGAATTCTCTCTAAGTGTATATGTGTGTGTGTGTAAGTCTTTTACTTCGGCTTAAGCTGTGTAAGTTTGTAAACCAGTCTATATTTGTTTTCATATGATCTATGATAGCTTTTAGTAAACATGCAGTGTTTTTTTTTGTGATGTTTACTTAAAGCAAGGACCCAGACGAGCAGACCATCTCAAAAAGAATGTGTCTCGTACCTATAAAGTAAGGAAATTTTATTTATGCGCAACACTGGTAATACCATAAAAGTTGACTCCTATGGTGACAAAAATGGCAGCAAAGCATAAACGACTGAGAAAGTAGGAAATTTAGAGGGAATAATGTCGGTATGTAGTAAGAATCGTGAATATTCTGTGTAAAGTGAAAGAATGTAGTTTCAGTAGCTTAGTTTTATTGTCATTCATGCACATCGCATAAGATAGAGTTGAAAAGGTATTTGCCTTAACGTTTAAAGTAAGAATATGAATCAAGAATTTTATAATATAAGGGCTTAAAAATTATGGGAAAAACTATAAAAATGATTTAAAAAGCACATTGATTGATTTTCACCAATAAAATTGTTATATTTGCAGAGATAGTGAAAATATGGTTCATTATTGGTGATTAAAATAAATGTTTAATAACATTGAATTTTTCAGCCACGGTTGATCATTTCAAAGAAATGCCAATATTAAAACAAATACTAATAGTTTAATTTTTTTTTTGCAGTTTTGGTACTTGCACTGAGACTTTTTTTTCATTAATGGTAACTAATTTTACAATAAAATATTTAGCAAAATTTACTCCAAATTTTCGCAAAAATCTAAGTTTGAACTAGCAACTTGCACCAAACATATTTTTTTTTTCATAAAGACACGATATTTTGTTATACACCTCATGCATATTTTTGGTTTCTTATTTCAGATGGAACAATCGTGAACTATTTTTGAACACACCCTACGATTTGCTCAATTTTCAATAGATTTTGATGATAAAAATAGTGATGATCATAAACAAATAAATTTATATCGTACTCTCAAAAAAAAAACACTAATATATAGATACTTTTTCTGATGCCTCTGACCCCCTTCAATTCTTAAACAAATGTTGAAATATTATCTTTTTCTTATATTTTGCCTTATTTTAAACTTAATAATGAGATCTCATTTGCAATCATAAAGGTCTTTAAAGACTGCGGACACTATAATGTCGCCTCATTTAGCATTTGGTTTCCAACTTCTTTCGTGTCCGATTCGGTTTATTAATATTAGTGCATGTATTCTCAAAAACTTACAAAGTTTCGCTGTTCTTTCAACTGTGATGCAATTTAGCTGCATTTAGTAACGCGAAACTTTTCTAACCATCGCCACATACTCTCCTTTACTCGCAGCGCTTACATTCAAAAGACGTCAAACAGTCGCTATCACCCTAAACAATTTTTTTTTTTTTGTACTGAGTGTCACTGACTTTTTACTGTCAGCACACGCAGTGCGTGCCATTGTGTTTTTGTGTGTGAGTGTATGTGTGGACTTAAGTGTTTTTTGTGCGTCTTTGCATAGGAAGAGTCCTTTTTATCCGTTTTTAATTTTTTTTTTCTTTTTTATAGCTGAATGCAAAGAAAAACCTTGCGACAAAAGTCTACAAAGCGAAAAGTTGAAGAAGCAGTCAAACTTAAAAAGGAAGTAAAGTGAAAAAAAGAATAAAGACAGAGAGAGAGAAAGAGGAGGAGGAGAAGAAAAAACAGCAGAAGATGAAGAAGAAGTAATTTCATGCATCGTTTAATTTTCATTCGGGTTTAATTTGTGTTCCTTTGGCTTTTGCGTTGGTGTCAGTGTGTGTGTGTGTGTGTGTGTGTGCGTATTTGTGTGTGGAAGAGCTTTTCTTCTTCGTTACAAAACATCTCTTTACTTTCTGTACTCCGCCAGCCATCATACCACTTTTTGTATGCCTTTTCATAACTTTTGCCTTGAACAGCGTGTTAGCGCGGATTTCTCTGGGTACGCTTTACCAATATAAACACACATATATATATTTGCACAAACAGACAAACTGTAGATGTATATGTTAAGAAGCTGTCCTCATCAGTTGTAATAAAAAAAAACACAGAATAGCATCGTATCGCATTCCATGGCAAACCCTGGGAATACAAATAAAAAAAAAAAAAAATGTTGCTAAAAATTGTTGAGAAGTTAAAAATTACGTAAATTTACAGCATAAAAATATATGAAGCGAATTTTTAGCAAAGTCTCAGCTTCGCTGTGGTACAAGAGGTACCCCCAGAGTATGCTGCTCCTCCTTAATCTGCTACCCTTTTTCTATGGTTTTGTAGTGCTTTTCGTTGTTATTGTTCATTCATGTTGCTTTTGTTGTTTTTGTTGATGTTGCTGTTGCTGCTGTTTTTGTAATGGTTTTGTTAAATTTTGTCAAGTGACTGAAATTGGAGTGTTACTTCAGAGCAACCACACTGCCAGTGTACGCGGCACTTGCTTAGTAAATGTGAAGGCTTCTATGCTTTAGTGATTTTGTTGTATCTTTAATGCCATTTGTAGAAAATCGTTTAAGCCTTGCCTGCTGTCAAATTGTTTGGCATTTACTACGCGCTAAATTTCAATAATGACAATTTTTATAGTTGGCAATATTGTTTTACGACAGCCCGATATAAAATTATATATATTAAAAAACTTCCTGCTTTAATATGACAGTACCTAGCTAAACGGCTTTAAAGTGAAGAGCTTAAATTTTATGAGCGTAAATAAACATGTAATAAGTCATACAATATAACAATAGGCACACCAGGCCCGTAGTCAGGACTTACCTAAAGGGGGGGAAGGGGGGTTAGGTTTGATAAAAAAATATATCGATATTTTTGATATTGATGAATCAAAAGAGTTTAATATAAAACAATTCATTCTTAACCATGCATTCTTTAAAAAAAAAATTACTGTTCTCTTTATTTTGCCAATTCTAACATCGTCCTCAGTGACTTTGTGATTCTTTGTGATCTTAAGGATGCACAACCACTTAAGCGGTACTCGCCCCCTAGAATTTCTAAGACAAGTTTTAAATAACTTCAGGAATGAAAAATATCTCTCTTTTGCTGCCGTGATCACTGAAAAAGTGCATTATATTTTTAGTAAGTAATGCACATTTGGTACGGAAATTTTCATGGACTCATAAAAAATAAATGGAAAATTACTAAAAAAAGTTAAACAACTAAAGTGATCAAAATATATTTAAAATATCAATCGCACTTTTATTCCTATATCCACACTATCCTAATATTTGCGTCCGCATCCGCTACCAAATTCTGATTTAAATTATTTTAATGGTAGTGTTACCTTAGGGTAATTCCAGCGGTTACTTACACTACAAACGATAATTCCATGTCAGGGTAAAGCTTCATATGGTTTTTTCTTTCCTCTTTTGTTTTTTTTTTTTTTATGTTGCAAAGTTTTCTCTGAGGCTTACAGCATGAAGAAATAATATAGTTTTTACAGAGGTTTTAAAATTGAACGGAGGAAAAACCCAAATATATCATGGTTACCGACACTACACAAAATCCACTCAGGAGAGGGATCTTCGAACTAATTGCTATTTCTTCCTCAGTATTGAATTTTTAGTTATGAGTTTTTTTTTGCCAAGATATTGATATGTTAAGCACTACAGAAAAATATAAAAATCAGAAAAATTTGCATTTCTATAAAATATTTATTTGACATTTTGTGGATTACTTACACTACAGGTAAATAGTTACTAACACTGCAGTCGTATTCTGGTTAAAAAAAAAACAAAAGTAGCCTTTTTGTACTTTCTTAACTCTCGTGTGTTGACCACTTTAATTATCACATTAACAATGCAGGGGTCTAGCCAGACCCCATACATATTTATATGAGTTTCAATGACAATTTTCAAGATATTGTAAATAGTTTTATTAAAAACATATAAAATTCGCATTTTCTGGGGCATACGAATATATACATATGGAAGTGTAATGAATAATTTTAATGAAAAAGTATTAATTTAGTTTTTTTAATTCGCTTATACGAGTACATTTAAAACATTTGTAAGAGCAATTGGAATGCTGCTGGCAAACAGGGTCCAAACATATTCCGCAGTAGAAACATGTTTTACGCCAGGCTTTGTAATTGACATGGCATAACCGGCAATCACGTTTTTTTTCCAAACCGTTGTAGTCTAAGAAAAACAAAAAAATTTCGTTAATATCAAAAATAGATACATATCTGAATCATTACAGAAATTGGTCTGCCAAAGAATGCTTCTATAGCTAATCGGCTTTTAAAATCATTTTAAAGTATGTGGCTCAATACTGCGGATTTCCATTTGTGAGCGAACCAAAGCTTCCGATAGGCCAGTTAAAAATATTCTTCGAGCGTTTGTTCCCTTAAAGTTATCTATTTCCTTGCAAATTATGTAACTTGCTAACACCATGACGTCAACCATATTATAAAAAAAATACCTAAGGTCCAGCGTTTTCTTTGGTCCATTGCGTCAACGCCACCTTTAGCTTTGTTGTAATACATGATTCCTTCAGGTTTTTATAAGTTTTTATTTAACTTGCTTCGTTCGTATATATGTATATATATATGTGTGTCCGCGAAGCTTGCAAACAATTTTTCGACAGGTGGGTCTCCGACTAAGCTGAAATTTAGCATACATGTGTAAGCTCGGTGACAATGCAATATTATGAAAATTTTGTTTGCCACACCCCCTTTTACCGCACACACATCAATTACAGTGCTATTTCTCGAAAACTACTAGGCCGATTCAGATGAAATTTTGGTAATAAATTTCCTTTAAGTATAAAATGGGGTTTAAGAAAAAATGTTGACCACACCCCTTTTACCGCCCACATATTAATATATCTCCACAACTACAGGGCTGTTTCAGCTGAAATTTTGGCAGTAAATGTCCTTCAAGTATTACATGGGTTAGAAAAAAAATGTTGCCACACCCTATTTTACCGCCCACAAATCAATAAAACTGATATATCTCCAAAACTACTAGGCCGATTCAGCTGAAAATTTGGCAGCACATTTACATCAAATAGAAGATAGGGGTTTAAATTTGGCCACACCTCATTTTCCCCCAAACAAATCAATAAAAATGCTATATCATAACAAAGTATATAATGCAATAAATAATGTAAATGGTAATGGTCTAAAAAATAAAAACGCTATACGTAAGGCTTTCAAAATAAAAGATGTTTAGACCTTTAAGACTTAAAAGTAAAAAATAAAACAAAAAATATAAAAAAAAAATTTTAAAAAATAAGCTTTTATTTAAAACCAAAACGTGAACTAAAAAGAAAAAAATAAATTTCAGTGACATTTGTCATATATGTATATAGTAGGTATATTCTAGATTCAGAAGAACCTCTCTCTTGGTTGCCCATCATCATAATAAAAGCGTACGTAAATAGGTAAGTTTTAGGGACGTATATAAATTTAGAAATTTTCAAAATTTAAAATATATATAAATTTTAAAAGCTTAGGGCACTGATATCATGCACTAACCTGTATAATGGATCGCGGTTTATATACAGAAAAGCCTACTAAAAGATTCAATTCCATTGATATTGTGTAGTAAACTCGTATATTTTACATTTATATACGAGCTATTTGGACCCATAGCACCGACATACCAAGTTTCACTATGAAAACATGTACAAATAATTAATTATAATGATTTCGTAAAAGTGGGCGTATATATAGTCCGACCACGCCCATTTGTATATTGAAATTTGTGTCACGATTATCAATGTCAGCACACAATCGATAGCCAAACCATCGATAGTCTCGACTATAGGTAGTTTTCCATCACTAATATACAAAACTTCTATAATTTGGGTACTCACACAACAGAAATAAAATGCTTAAAAACCAAACGAATTTAATTCTGAAAAATTTTCAAAAATACTTTTCAGATTGCAACAGTGTTGCAACAAAATGGGAAATAATGAAAAAAATTTTGGGAAAATTTTGTTTGTGTTAAAAAATAGCAAAAATAACTCTTCTTTTAGTTACTGACACTACAGCAAATTGCCTATTTTTGAAAGCTCGACAGAGCAAAATCGAACAATACTTAGTTGCAACATAATGAAACAATTGAAAGATAATTAAGAATTTTTAAACAGGAACTAAATATATTGACATAAGATTTTAGCTTACATTTAGTTTTTTCTATTGCAAAGTATAAAAGAAAAATTGCTTGCACAAAAAATTCATCTGACCACAATTAAAAACCAACAGTGTTGCATTTGCGCAGAAGTAAAAGGGTTGCCGTTGCAAAAATTATATTATGGCTTAGTGTGACCAAAAGATATGTTCGAAAACATTACAAATACTTATCAAAATAAATGTCTGTTCAAAGGCAACATTTCTCTGGAATTACTCCACAGCAAGGTAAGACTCTTGCATATTGTTTAATTAAAAATTTTGATCCTTCCTCATCTACGGATATCGCCAAACCATGTTGAACAATGACTAAAGCCGGTTTGGCTTTATAAATTGTACTTCCACGTTGTTAATTTTTGCACCAAGGAAAGTTATAAAAACACTAATTTTATGAACATTTACCACACTATAGGAAATGGAACCCACAATTTTCAAGGCAAATTCCTTTCAAACGTTATTTTCTTAAGTGTCTTATTATAGTATTTTAACAATTAAAAATAATTGTCACAAAAAAAATTGTGGCTTTATAAGCCACTTGTTAGCTACTAGAAATATCACCACAAAAAGAATACCAACATTTTCTTATAAGTAAATCTTAAACCAACTTTTAAACTATAAGAGATCATTTACCAAAATTTTTAACTTTAATTGACTTTTCCGGCAACATCCAAAAGAAAATTTTCTTTTTAAAAATTTTTGCTGTCACTCGGTATAAATTACCAAGAGGTTGAGATCCCTTGCTAGTGCTAAACAAAAAAGCAAAACTTACAATAAGCTGCGGTTTACAATTTGGTGTGAGCTAACTTATGCCAACGGTTCAACCAAGAAAGCTTAAATCGTAGATTACGAGACCGACTGGCAGGAAAATTAAAGTTGGTGGGGATTATAAATGTTTTGAAAACTGTCCAGGCGGTTTGGATCGAAAAGGCTTTTCGTCAAATTTGAAGTATAGTTACTTCCATCTTTATGTACTGCCGAAGTCGAAGGCACTTCCGATGTATCAAATGAAATTTCTGTTTCTGGAACAACTTCTACAATCATACACACAAAACACACAAACTTGGAATAATTAGCATTAAAAGTAATATATTATTACTACCATTGCTTATACAACCGCATTCAACATTAGACTCAAAGAGGTATTTGTTCATATTGACCTAGGTTAAGTTGAAACATATTTTTGTCAGTATAGAGTCAACAAAAGCGTTTTTCAATTTGATTGAAGATGAGAGGTTGCAATCATATTCACAACATTTTATTTTGTTTATTTGATAAACGGATATTTTGATACGATAAAAGCTTTTATCAAAAATGTCGCGCTTGCATTGTGCATTTGATAAAAGAATTTGTCAACATGAATAAAGAATATTACCCTGAAAAACTGGTTTGTTGAATAGAAAAATACTTTTCTGTTGAAAATATATTTTTTTTTTCTTATCAGTCATACAAAAACGTTTTGTGGTTTTGATAAAGTATTTTATTTTTTCCAGCAATTTTACTAAAAATTGCAAAATCAAATTTTGCAAATTTGAAGAATGTAATTTTTACATTTGTTTCTCCTCCTTACTCCAAACTCCTTACTCCCACTAAATTGTTATTGAAATAATTGTTTTGCAGCGCAAATTAAATAAAAAGTACACAACTCACAAGATAGATTTTTATGATTTCTGCGAACAACAAATAACGCCACCAAAATGCCAGACCACTATTTTTGTATTAATGATTGAAAGTTTTTGAAATTGATAATACATGTCATCATTACGAAATTTAAATTTTATCCGCATGACTCAAGCAATTCTCAATTTTATAAATGATTTGTGCAGCACAACAAACCTATGTATCAACCCGAAGTAACGAAGTAAGTTTGGTAATTCTATTTATAAAAATGATAAAATTTTATTCCGACTGATTGACGATTTTGCTATCATGAATTAGTTTATATTAAGCTTAGAAAAGCATTTTTCAACCAAATGAAATACATTTTTTTAAATCAACACATTTCATTTGTCAACATTTTATTATGTTTTTAATCAAATGGATAAAGTTTCTTTCTAATGGATCGTATTAGTCGATTGCACAATTTGGTTTTGTTAAGGATTAACAAAAGTTTTTTATCAATTTCACCAAGAATTTTTTATTGAGTGTACTGTCAATACTACCACTTTCTACAGCTGGCAACCTTCCAAAGGTAGTTCTGAACACTTTTCAGGTTCAAAAGATTTTTGAACGATCTCTTCAATGCAGACGAAATACAATGTTACAATTTTTTGATTAAGCTAAAATTGTAAGCATTGAAAAATATAGTATTGAATGGACACCGCAAACGCTGACCATTACACCATTCTGACAGGACTGCACTCGTTTGAAAAATCAGCAAAATCAAAAAATTAGCATTCAATTTTATTGCACATTAGAGTATGTACACAATTTATTTATCTTTTTCATGCTTCTTAAGATTCTTAAATCATCTCCTATTGTAGGTTTCGAACTCACGTTATCACTTAAATGAAAGTAGCAAATGTGGCTTGTGCGTCATAATCAAATAAAAATTGTAATATAAAGCTAGTTAATCGAAAAAGTAACTCTGAATCATTAGACTTTTGAATCTAAGCAATCTAAAAATGAAAACGGGAAATATTGAAATATAATACAGCATGGCTTAAAATTCAAATATAATATTCACCATATCAAATTTATTCCAAAAGGTATTATTTATCATTGCAATTTGAATTGTATTAAAATTTAATACAAAATTTATTTAAGAATTTTGTAATCTATTGAATAGTATTAAATGTAATAACTTTTCGATTAAAAATCGTAGTAATATTTCGCTTGAATTAAAATATATTCCAGGATTTCTAACCGTGTGATTTGTACTTTAAGATCCTCTAGCTAACATTTCAGCTTACATTCAAAATGGCTACACCAAGAAAAAAAGCAATAGGTAAATCACCTAAGTCGGCTTGGGTAAAGAGAATTGTATCGGAATTATAAACTAAATTATAAAGCAATTTATTGTTTAATACATTGCTTTGAAAGCACATACTTCGATATCTTGCCAAAAAAAAAATATTTGTTTCACCTAAGCCCAAAATCCAAAAATACAAATTTAAAAAACAACTAGCATGGATGGCTTAAGCATATTTTTGAGCTATTTTCTGCATAAAAAAAAAAAAACACAGCTGCGTCATTAGACACATGAGAGAAGGATAGATTTAATAATAAATGTTTTTTTTTTTTAATAAAACCACTTTTAAATTGATAAATAACATAAAGTAAATAAAAAAAAACACACTATAATATTCAGACCAGTAAATTTTATAACATTTCATCAACAAAAATAATAAAAAAAAAAAAAAGAATTTCTTTGCCCGCCGTGCGGAATCGAACCTGGAACTTTTCGTGCCAATACAACGCTCTACACACTGTTCCAAAACAACTGCAGCTATGTTAACAGATGCTGTATTAACAGATGCAGTATGTCGCAGTATTCTGTTGATAGACATAAAACAAAAATCTTTGAATAGATTATTGTGTTAAGCTGCAGCATAGCTTCAGTTGTAATTAATATTGAATAAATCATTCCGCGTAACGAAGGAATTTGGGTCAATGCGTAGTGTAGTAACTTCATACACATTGGTATCGGTTGGTGTGGGTTCGAATCTCAATGGCATGCGAAGGTAAAATTTTTGTCAAGCAGCAAGAAAAGCCCAGAAGTCATTAATTTCTAAGAAAAAAACAAAGGTATTGATAAAAAAAAAAATTTGTGTTGCCGGTTTCAGTCAAGCAAATCACAGAACGAGAGGCGGCAGCTTCAAAAAAAAAAAAGGGAAATAAAAAAAACCAAAACCCGAAAAACGTTATATTTTTGAAATTCAATTTTTTTTAAGAAGTAGTTTATAAAGAATTACCGAATTCTTGGTTAATTTATCACCCAAATAAAAACTGGCAAGTCAACATGTAAAATTTAGGCGTTTGATGAAGTACTTGGGAGGCTGAAAAATGCCAAAGCCGTCTTATAAATTATACTAGGTTTTTTTTTTTAACTTAACATAAGCTTTTGTTTCTCGGTGTACCTTTTTACCGAAATTGTAAACTTTTTTCCAATACCATCGAAAATATTATAAAAAATAAGTTTTTGGACCAGATAGTTTTGACTCTGTGGTTCGCGAAGTCGCTGATTAAGAATCCTAGTTTTATTGCAGACAATGGCAAGCCTCGGAGAGTATAAACTGCCATGTAAAAATTCTTAAGAACATAAGCCGTTCGGAGTCGGCATAAAACATGTCTTCGATAATTTGTGTTCAAACATTCACACATACACAAGACAATCGATCATAAGAAGCTCGGTCAAAGTCCTTTCAAGGGCTTAAATGACCATTTAATTTTTTTCGTTTACTAAGAATGGGGACTAGGTGTGCTCTTCATCAAATTTCCAACTCAGTGTACTTTTCACATATCAACGCTCATGTGTAATATATCAAGATTTTATTAATTAACTGGATGGAATACCCGGCGACGCCCAGGTTGTTGTGGTGAAAAAATAATGCCACACGCCCTGTCTAAATCGCCTTTTTTTGTAGACCTTAAACTTCTCATTATATCAAGGAATATAAATGCAAAATTTGGTTTCAGTCGAAGAAATGGTGTAGGGGGAGTTTGATTCGAATTAAATTGACACGCCCCCTTGCCTATTTCAGCCCACTATCCTATTCTAAAAACTGATCATTATACCAAAGACTATATGTGCAACATTTGGTTGAAGTCGGACAAACTGTGGAGGTGCTGTTGGGGTACATTCAGATATGACTGTATTCAGAGGGGTGGAAAAGTAGGCGTGGCAACATATATATATATATGTATATATATATTGTGAACGCCACTTGGTCACATAGCATCTACACACCAAGTATAACTATCAAAACTTGAACAACTCTGGAATTACGTATATAATGAGATCTGAAAAGGGGGCAAAGTTATAATTCAACCAAGCCCGTTTTAAGTGCACTTGCCGAGAGCAATCACACAAGCCATATTACAAAATTTTAGTCCAATACAACCAAATTCGTCTGAAAAAAAACGTTGTTAATGATAAATTTGTAAACAATTTAGTAAATTGTGGTAAAATTAGCTATTAAGAAATATATTGAGCAATTAAGGCACATTTTACTTAGTTTTGTCGAAATTTTAAGAGATTTTTATGTAAGGATTTTAAAAAAACGGTTAGAGATGTTTGAGTAAATATTTTTTTATTATCTATATATATAAAAGAAAGTGTCCGAATGCGATGTAATCCCATAACTCGAGATCGGCCGAACCGATTTTGATGATTTATACTTTGTTGGAAAGGTATTTTTTCAGTTCGGGTTTTAAAAAAAAAAAAGAAAAAAAAATCGAAAAAAGAAATGAATGTATGTCTGTATGTCTGTTTGTGCTTTATAGGAGGCCAAACCACTGGACCGATTTTCCTGAAATTTTCTCAGCGTCTTAATATGACTCTGGAAGGAATATTAGGCTATATACAGTTTTGCTTGGACAAAGGGGCGTGTTCCCGCCCATATAACCCAAAACTTAAAATCGTCATATCTTCGGCATTTTTGGACCCACGGAAATGATATTTATTACATATAGTATTGGCATGAATAGAAATACGTTCCACAAAAAAAGTGGGCGGAACCACACCAATTTTTGGAAAAATTAAAAACTGTAATATCTTCTAAACTACTGGACCGGTCGACATGAAATTTTCACAATAGGACATTGTTACGAAATAATAAGTCCTTGGTTACATAATATTTTGATCAGACGAAGGGGTGATGCCACGCCTACACAACCGAAAACATAAAATCCTCATATCTCAGCCAATTGGCATAGATTGATGATATTTGCTACATATCATGTTATCTTAAAAACGATTATATGCCATGTAAATAGTAGGCGGGCCACGCCCCGTTCTTTGCTCTAGAAGCTACACCGACTAAAAACATTGTATATCCTAAAGCATTGCAATAATTAATTCATAATCAAATAAATAAATTTTTTTAATATCTAAATACTTTCTATTTTATCACTATAGGGGTAGCGAAGCACACCGGGTACAGCTAGTTTTACATAAAATTTAGAATTAACAAAAAAATGTTTGGTTTTTTTTCGAGTTTGGCTTATCTGAAACAGAAACAAAAAAATATGGTAAGACTTTAAACCTAATGTTGATGCTGACTAAGAGTTTTTTCAAAAAAATTAGTTAGAAACAAAATGGCGGCTACTCAAAGTAAAAGTCCAAAAAGATCATTATAATTTTTTGAGGAGCTTTAAAACAACTCGAAGTCGTAATAGTTATTGCGCAATCTTGCACACCGATTTTAAAAAACCTGTTTCGAGAAAAACACGTTTAAAGTTTCAAAATAAGTTTTCCGGCATTTTTAATTATTAATCTTTATTTTTCTTCTTCTTTTTTTTTAATGTGTAATCTTTATTTTTCTTTTTCATTTAGAAGAACTATTAACAAAACATCTAGACCATAAACATAAAAATCGGTAAAGTATTTTTGTAGTACTCAATAATAAAACAAATAAAATAAAAACAATTTGAAAGAGCTAGGAGAGGAGCGCGAGAATAAAAGTCGTCTGTTCAATTTTAGAAAAAAAAAACACGTTTGACGGCGCGCGCAAAACAGGCTAAGAGATAGTTAGAGGAGGAATCTAAAAAAAAAATGTTTACTTATTCTTGAGACATATATGAAGTGATTTATAAACAAAAAATTCGATTCTCAAAAGAAAATTAGATAAAATGCTCCTTCCGTTTCAATTTAAAAATAGCGAAGATATGTTATATTTCTAAAACAATTTTTTTGTTTGACTTGCATTTTGAAAACAGTTCTTCCAGGAAAGAACTAGTTCATAAAAATTCTTAAACCAGGCGACATAAAGCAAAACGTTTTCTATAGTTTGATCAATCAGCACAACTAAAGTAACCGCAAACTGAACTGAATTTGCATATTTGATTTTTTTCATTCAATATTGCAGATAGCTCTTCTTTGTGCAATTAAGCAGTAACGTAAATTGAGTGGCAACGCCGCAATACAACATCAACATCTCCACCTCCACCTTCACCTCTACCACCCATCAGAACACCCACAGCAACTACACCATTTTACTGTTGATGGTGCAACTAATTTTATCACTTAAAAAAATCCTTTGACGACTTTTGAAGGACTTCCTTTAGAGTTGCCCTTGCTTTGCAATGAAAAGTCGATTTTTTCAATTTGTAATTGAAAAGTAACCGAACAAACGTTAGCGTTCACTTGGCTGCTTGATGAAATGGGGGCTGATGTTAACAACAACAATTATAAAAGAAAATAACAAAAAAAAAAACTACCTTTGTGTTGGAAAATTTTTATATGCTGCCGTTCAAACCCATTGAAGTGTTGCCGGACACTCTAGTAAAAGTTGTAAAAAGTTAACTTTGTGCACAAAAAAAAATATTAAAATGTAGACGCGAAAAAAAAGAAATAGCAAGTATCAAATAGCACAACAGTTGAGAAAGCATTGGGAAAAAACTGAAAAATTTTGTAATGCCAATTTTTTTTTCTTTTTTGCTCTTTGAAAAGTTAAAAAAGGCACATTTGTGCCGTCATTGCCGAGACGTGACAGCAGCTAACTGTGAAAGTTAGCGTAGAGTGCACAGGGTGGACTTAACTATGGGGAACTTACAATACTTCAAAGTAAGTTTTTCTTTTTTTCTCAAATTTATGCTTGTCAAAAGTTTATACAGCAATTTGATTTGCAGTGCGCAAGAAAAAAAAAATGAAAAAAATAATATAAAATTGAATGTACTTACAAAGTATTAAAAATTATTAAATAACAAAAAAAAAAATTATTATATTTTGTTAATGCTAACTTTGCTCATATAAGAGAAATGTTTTAATGGGCATTAATTTAATGTATGTACACCGAGAAAAAAGTTTGTGTTAAATTGAAAAAAAACATAGTGTAATTTATACGATGGCTTTGGCAGTTATCAGCCACCCAAGTACTTTATCAACACGCCTAAGTCTTACATGTTGACTTGCCAATTTTTATTGGGTCATAAATTAACCAAGTAGTTGGTAATTTTTTATACACTACTTTAAAATAAAAAATTGAGTTTCAAAAATATAACTTTTTTCGGATTTGGTTTTTTTATTTTCCGTTTTTTTGAAGCTGCTGCCTCTCGTTCTGCTTGACTGAAATCGGCAAACGCAAATTTTTCTTTTATCAACAACACCGTTTTTTTCTTAGAAATCAATGACTTCTCGGCTTTTCTTGCTGATTGACGTCTATTATTACAAGAATATTAAATTAAATTAAAATAAATTAAATATCAAATACAAAAATTTTACCTTCGCATGCCGTTGAGATTCAAACCCACACCAACCGATAGCACTGTATATGAAGCCACTACTCTAGCTTCGAGCCAAACTTCCTTACGCCAAACCTTCGTTACGCTGAGTGATTTGTTCAGTATTAATTAAAACTGAAGCTATGCTACAGCTATGAACAGAATACTGCGACATACTGCATCTGTTAATACAGCATCTGTTAACATCTGTCAATCAAAAAATTTTTTTTTTATGGTATCGAAGTATGTATGTATGTAGCTGCAGTTATGCCAGCAAACAGGATGCTTGGGTCAGTTGGTAGAGCGATTGACTGTCACCAAAAGTTCCAGGTTCGCTCTCGCACGGCCGGCAAAGAAATTTTTTTCTTTTCTTTTCTTTTTGTTGATGAAATGTAATAAAATTTACAAGTGTGAATATTAACGTGTGTTTTGTGATTTACTTTATGTTATTTTTGAATTTAAAAGTGGTTTTATTAAAAAAAAACATTAAATTTTCATTAAAGTATCCTTCTCTCGTGTGTCTAATGACGTAGCTGTGTTTTTTTTTTTTGCAGAAAATAGCTCAAAACTATGCTTAAGACATCCATGCTAGTTGTTTTATAATTTTGTATTTTTGGATTTTGGGCTTAGGTGAATCAAATATTTTTTTTTGGCAAGGTATCGAAGTATGTGCTTTCAAAGCAATGCATTACACAATAACTGGCTTAGGTGAATAAGCATAAGTTTACAATTCCCATACAATTCTATTTACCCAAGCCGACTTAGGTGATTTACCCATTGTTTTTTTTTTCTCGGTGTAGTATTTTAAGTTTAACTTGCTTGAAGGTCTCTAAAACCATCAAGCATCAAGCATTTTTAGAGTCATGCAACGAGGTTATGTGAAATAAGGAAGCATTATGTTTAAATGTTAGACTAGATTTGTCAGATGTCCCGTATCTAATGGGGGTCGAACGTATTGAAGGCTAAATTTAAAATGTTGCTTTCAGAGAAGTGGTGAAAGAGGGAAGTTAATTCAAATGTGCTCTATATAATAGATTTATAATGGATTACAACTGTATAGAAAATAAAAACATTTGTTTCATAATTAAAGAAACAATAAAACTAGTAAGGATGGAGCTTCGGCAAGATACCGAAGCCGAACCCCCCGCGGTCATATTGAAGTATATTCGAAGTCATTAGCTACGACATACACGATGACATTCAGTTTTATATATTAACGAAAGTTTTCCTATTTTGATGACGCCACTTTGTATTAGAGGTAGGCGTGGTGTTGATCCAATTTTGCCATATATCAAAGAGATGGTTAATTTTATATATCAAAGCTTATGTGGAAAATTTCAAGACATTTCATTAATTTTTATGAATTTTTATGAGATTTTACGTTTAAAATAAAGCCGCTTTGTATGGCTATAAATGGGAGTGGTTTTCATCTGATTTTGCCATATGTCATAGTGATGGTCTATGTTATATATCAAAGCCTATAAAATTCCAAGACATTTCCTTAATTTGAGCAGATTTTTAAGAGATTTTACGTTAAAATACAGCCACTTTGTATGGGAGGTAGGCGTGGTTTTCATCCGATTTTTCCAAAATTCATAGCCAGAATTAAGACTGAAGTTCAAAGTGCACCTGCAAAATATCAATGCATTTCTTTAATTTTGGTGGATTTTAAAGACATTTTACGGTTAATATAAAGTCACTTTGTATGGGAGGTAGGCGTGGTTTTCATCCGATTTGGCTTATTTTAGAACTTTATCTTCCTTTTTTAAAAATAAACTTATATTTTGAATTTCATCGCGATAGCTTTAAAATTGCGGCTGTAATCGTGTCGACAGGCGGACAGACAGACGGACACACGGAAATCGACTCAGGAGATGATGCTGATGAACAATATATATATTTTTTATACCTGCCACGCCTCCTTCTTGGCGTTACAAACGGAATGACAAAGTTAATATACCCCTTACGCAGTACGCGTTGGGGTATAAAAATTCAATAGAGTTTCAATCAAAATACGGATATTTCGCCAGTTTTTCTCTTGGAATTTTTTAAAATCAAGAATTAAGACCTCTCTAGTTTTTTTTACATAATTTATTAAGCCTGTTTTTGTTGTCAACTTGCACCATTTTGCATAAAGGATTTTTTCCTGACCTCCTCAAAACTTAATCTTTAACTACAAAAACTTCCGCTTAATAAACACTTTTAAATATATAACAATACAATATGAAATATTACTGAAAGCTAATATTTATTTTATGATATAGAAACTATAATTATGTTTTTTCTGTCAATTAAAATTGATTGTTTAAGTAAATTACGAATAAATCAAGTAAATAAACGAGTCAAAAAGTTAGATTGTGGAAAGTTCTAAAAGTGAAATTGATGAGGATTTCAGTGCTGATGTTCTTTGATCTTGAATCTTGAAGATTTGAATTAAGAATAATTGTGTTTGTAGAATCAAAACTCTTTTTTTCATTTTTCAAAATTGTTCAAAATATGGGAAAATATTTTTTTTTTATTTATTAAAAAGAGGCAAACAATTTCTTAGTACTATAGAAGTACTATAGAAAAGTTTTAATTCAAAGCCCTCAATATAAACATTTTGCCTCATATCAAAACTATTATTAAATTTGAACAATTATTAGGTGGGGCTCTATCATTGGAGGTAGGCTGAATAGGATAGGATGAATTTGTCAAAGAGACGAGTACTATTTTCAATTTGCCAAAAACAAAGTACTGCTACGCCCAAATTACAAAAAAAAAAAATCAATATAAAATAAAAAATTTTTAATGCAATCAATATATCTCAATTAAATTAATGAATCATTATTAATTAAAATAAATTTAAAAAAATTATTAGAAAACAAATCAATATAGCTGTCGACAGAAGTTTAACAACGCTGAACTCTTTAGCATAGTTAATGAAAACTCTCTCACCGTATGTAAGGCAACCGAAATTTTTTATTATCAATATAGTCCTTGCTAATAACACTTAAAAAATATTATTCATTTTTCCGTTTCATTAACAGTGCTGAAAAGTCTAGCCTTCTTAAACATCTGTTCACAACTGTACATAATCATTGTTAATAAAATATTCTATTTTTTAAGCTTTATAAGCAACTGGCAGAAAAAGCTTGTAAAATTATTGCGAGTAGTAAGCTTTCCTATACAAGGTTTATATAATATTCTTTTTTAAGCTTATTCTACAATTGCACGAAAAAGCTTATAATAATCTTGCATGAGTAATATTATCACGAGGGTTCCGTTTCGATTCTTCTACAATTGGTGCGATAGTCTTTTTCAATAGTTCCTCAAGATTTTTTCAAGCTTAAGGCTTATGTTGTTAACCTTATCATAATATTGTTCTTAAGGTTTTTGGCCGGTTGGGTAATGATCAGTTTTTAAATTTTAAGGTTTGTGTGTGTGTGTTTGTTAAAAATCAGAGATTTACGAAATATTGCTATTATTTCATTAAGTTTTTATCATATTACTTTTACTAGACATTAAAATTCAAAATATACATACAAAATTAAGTTCATGGTCTTTCAACCTATATGTTGTTGGTGTTACACGTCACCCATCGATTTGAAAAATACCAAAAAAAGCCATATTTGAAATTTTTGTTCTACTTCAGCCATTTTTCAAAATATTCCACAGCCACGAAAAAACTCACTCCGAATTAGCAAGGGATAGGCCCTTAAGCCAACAAAAAATGAAATTTCTTAACAATTTTATTAAAGCAAATAAAAACGTGTTTCACATCCCCACTTCTGTCTAATTATATGTAAATTAAAACAAAAAAGTTAAAAACTAAACTCTGGCTATTCAATATTCACTAATATCATTCTTTTTATTTCCTCTTACATTTTTAGACATAAGCAATTCACTCACAATGACCGAAGTCAAAATTCCCAATCATATCATGCGCTTCAAGAGTGCCGTGCTTGGCTGCCGCTACAGTCTGGATGGTGAATCGTTATACTCGGTGAAATGGTACAAAGATGGTCATGAATTTTATCGATACGTGCCGCGTGATAAGCCGCCGGGACAGGCATTTCCATTACCGGGTGTAAATATTGATGTAAGTTATTGTTAAGTCACAAAAACAAAATGGTTCAAAATTTAATTTGCAACTTATTATTCGTATTAATATTATATTGATATCTTCCAACGTTTTTTCTGTCAAAATATGTCCTAATTTAACATTCAGATTAAGCACAACAAAATCAAAAGCTCCACTATAATCATCAACATTACCCATTCCCACCTTCTCCTTCACCCACAGCTGCCTGTGTGAGGGTGCGTGCGTATTTTAAGGATTACGTGCATGTTTCTCTGCAAGTACGAAAAATTTAATTTTACTCTTATTACAATTTATTGCATACATTTTACACTTTGGCCATAAAAATAATGACCACTAGCAGCGCATGACTTTCGCTTTTAGTACTTGTTCAGCTCCTGTTTTAGTCCTTGTTATTTGAGATTAAAACATTATTTTGTGCTCCACCCACAAGGAGTTAGTGTTATTGCTGTAAAAAAAAAAAGTGAAAAAATAAAGCTCATTGTGATC
Organism: Coremacera marginata; assembly: GCA_914767935.1. Lineage (NCBI taxonomy): Eukaryota > Metazoa > Arthropoda > Insecta > Diptera > Sciomyzidae > Coremacera > Coremacera marginata. Next base: position 52,341,462 of record OU612045.1, read on the forward strand.
AGGATGATATTACTCGTAATCTTCATGATGGTTGGATTTTATAATGAAAACATCATAAAAAAGAATTGGTCTTATTTGATTTTACAAGCTGCATATGTTTTCGGGCACATATTAAAGGTTACTTTAGCATAGACAAAATAAAAATATATACGAATATATTTCTATAAAAAAGCTAATAAGCTGTATGTGGAAAAGCTTGCTTTTCAAGTCAGCTCTATTGGCTCAAAAGTTTATATCAAAGGAAAAAAACAGTGACGGCCATTGAAACACAGAAAGGTACAAAATTTTAAGGAAATATTTCCTTCGAACAAAATTACAATCGGTAAAAGTGATGACTACTACTGTCTGCTCAAAAATTTCCACTTAAGGTTCCATAAATCAAGAATGTCCACTTAAGGTTCCATAAACAAAACGTGTTGATCATTGTACTTGTATAATTAAGGGATCATTCTGGTTTAGGTGTTAAATAAAGGCTTTTTCAGAGAGGGATTGTTGTAAATAATTACAAAAAGTTTATTGAGGTTAACTAATACACTCTCAAAATACATAGAAAAAGCTTTTTTTCTTATTCACTCTTCTAGTACTTCAAAATGGTGGGTGACGGTAACCCCGTGAAAAAAAGTAGTTCGCAGGCGGCGGTGAATGTTTCGATAATGGCTTATCTAAAATGAAAAAATCAGAATGAAAAGTTTTCATTCAGCTCTAGCTCGAACTTCGGATACAAATTTTTACCGATAAATAAAAAAAGGATAAAATATAAAAAAAAAAAAAATAAAAAATTTGTTTTTTTTCACTATATTTGGACCAAATAAAAAAATAGTAAAAATCAAAATTTAAATTCTATCGTAGTTCAAACTAGAGCTGTTTATGTGAACAATATGTTTTTCAAATTTTATAAAGATCGGCTATGCGGTTTTGGAGAAATCACCGCCGCTGATCGTACAAACATAGTTTTGAGAAAAACACGTTTAAAGTTATTTTTTTTTTAAGGGGAGAAAAAATGTTCTATGTACTCTAAGGGCCAGTTTTTCAGTACGAGTTTAAGCATTAGTTAAATTAAACCGAGCTTAACTCACTAAAATTGGACATTTAAGCTAGGATTAGGCAGAGATAAAACACATTATATGATAATTTAAGTCAATTTAAATTCAACGAACGCTAAGATATCTAGTTAAAAAAAATATTTAGTTAAAGTTAGAGTTCAAACGTCCAATTTTGGTGAGTTAAGCTCGACTTAATTTAACTACAGTTTAAACTCCTAAACTGGTCCTAAGAGTGTCTTTGTTTACCTCAATAAACTTTTTATAAATTTTTATAACAATTCCTTCCTAACTTAATTAATTTAAATATACTTTATTTTTTGACCGCCTCAACCAGAATGATCCCTTAATGTCAAAAACTTTTTGAAGTATAGATACCCTGTTCACTTTTAATTTTTACAAAATTTATTTGAAACTGTCACATCATTATTATTAAATAGTAATCTTAGTTTGGCGGCCGTGGTAGAGCTGTTAAGTGCATGGTCCATGTGCCAAATAACCGCGGTAGACCCTGGCTCAAAACCCATCTGACAGAAAATTTTTTCATTGGAAATAATTTTTTCTAATTGTCCGTCACTTCTCTGTAGGAATTTGCAATTGAGCAAATACACATGCGGCTAGAGTCGTTTGGAGTCAGGAATAGAAGCTCAGTCAAAGCCTTTTGAAGGGCTTAAATGGGCTGACATTAGTTTTCTTTTAAAGCTAATGGTAAAAACTAGGTTGGTTTTTTCGAGCTTTGTTCGAGTACTCGGGTAACCGTGCAGCCGTGCACTCGAAACCCGAAAAAAGCCCAGATAGTTCGAAAGCCCGGGTATTCGGTCATTACTAAGATAAATAATGACAGCGTAGTTTCGAGCTCGTGCGCAATGTGCAAGCAAAAGCAATGCACAAGGAGTCTGTGTTTTTTGTAGGGGTAAAAAATAAATGTTTATAGGGGGAAAAATAATAGGAAAATCTCTAAAAGGATATCCAATAGGAAAGATATGAACTATAATCGACATTTTCGAAAAGGATGGCAAATAAGAGGTGGATATGTAATGCAAAAGTGTTAAGAGTAAGAAAATAATAACGCTAGCTCATACATTTCAACCCTATAGGGATTAACTCAGGAGAAGTATGAACTATTATTGACAATTGATTTTAGTTTTTTTTTTTTTCGTGGGTCACAAAAGGGTGACATATGTGGATACCCAAAGGTATAATAACGCTAGCTCATACATTTCAACCCTATAGGGATTAACTCAGGAGAAGTATGAACTATTATTGACAATTGCTTTTAGTTTTTTTTTTTTTCGTGGGTCACAAAAGGGTGACATATGTGGATACCCAAAGGAGTGGGTATGTTCTGAAGAAACTTTGAGGGTAAGAATAATAGGACGAGCTCACACATTTAAGTCCTCTAGAGTTCAATTCAAGACATATACGAACTAGAATCGAAAATTTTCTTCGGTTTTTGTATTGGCCATTCCAGGAGGGTAGCAGATAGAGGGCAGATAATGTGTTCAGAAGAAATGTTGAGGAGGGAAAATGGAGGACCAGTTCATACATTTGACCACTCAAGACATTGATTTGGGAGAGATATGAACTATTGTCGGCATTTTTTTATTTTGTTTTTGAAGCAGGACCCCCAAAAAGTTAATAGATAGGGGTGGGTATGTTGGGAAAAGTATTGGGAGTGAAAAAATGATAGGATCTAGTAATGCATTTGACCCCTCTAAAGGTTATCCCGGAAAAGCTATGAATTATTTTCGTAAAATTTATGCGAACCCAAAAATAAATGCTCGAACTTCTCAAAAACATTCAAAAATACCCGAATAACTCCAAACTCTAGAAAAACCTGGGTACCTGGGTAGTCGAAATACCCAAAAATACTCAAAAATACCCAGGTACCCTCTCATGGCCTGTGTAATTCCAGCTATCCGGAAGCCCTGGTGCTTGAAAAGATAAGAAATCGAGAGATCAAGTAAAATGCAATTTCCAGCATTTTGTAGCACTTGCTTTCACCTTTATGACCGCCAAAACTTACTTTGAAGATGCTTAATTCTTTAAAATATCTTGAGAAATTTCTTTGTGCAAAAGTTTTCGATGATTTTGCCTAACTCGCTTAAATTGATGGGCTTCTGTCACGCTTCTCGATCGTCGTTATGTGCCAAAGATTCTCAAGAATATTGTTTTAATCCCGAGGTCGTGGAGGAAATTTTTTACTTGTAAAAACAATAAGAAGGAAAATATATTTAAGACCAAAGTTCATTATTCTATGTAGAAAAGTAAATAACAAAATATTATAGCTTACCAATTGTGTTCGGTGACAAGGAGTAAAGTCATTATGAATAACCATATTTTCCATATGAGAAAAATACATATTTAAATATTGAGTCTTTATTGAGTCTATGACACTTTTGCTGATTTAAAGCTGTAAAATAAGTGAAAAGTAATTTATAAAAGAAAAAGAAAAAAAACAAAAACATATGCTATTTATTCAGGTTTGCTTAAGCAACTATACAGCTGGAAAAGAAAATCAAAAAAAATAAAAGTAATTAATAAATAAATTAATTTAATATGTGCCTCTAATACGCTTCCAGGAACCATACCAGCAGCTATAAATTCTCGGTGCCTTGCAGAGGTCAATGCTCCAAAAACTTTTTTGGTGCACTGTATATGACACCATTTTTCTCTCTTTAAAAATTTTTTATTTTGATTGCGATATGTGCGGCTTGCCTGAATTTCTTAGCGATTTTGCTTTCATTACAGCCCATTTGCCAGGCTTTTGTGCTCTATTTTCATTTTCTACTGTATCCATTTCAGCTTGCACTGATAAACTCGACGAAGTAGACGTAGAGAATGAGTGAATCGTCTTCAGAGCTCTCACTAAACAGTTCGATAAGATTCTCGGCGTATGGGGAGATACAATAAGTAGCTGGTTTGACCTTTGATAAGCGCATTGTGTCTTCACAGGTCATTTCGATCTTTCTCTTACATTGTTTTTTCCGAAAGTTAAAATGAAATTTTGATTTTTACAAAAAAACGATCATCTAAAAGAGTCAACTGAAAAAAATCTACTTTAACGTTAAAAAATATTATTTTATCACTAATAAATACATAATTTTAATTGTTTTTACCAATACTAAATGAAATTATGTTAATCTAAATTCAAAAACAGAAAAAAAGGGGTTTTATCTTTTTTCTTCCAAAAGGAAACAATGAAAAAATTAAACAGTTTTTCACATAAAGCGTCACAAATAATAGTAATGCAATTGCATTTTACTTTCCCTAATCTTCTAAAGGGTCACAACTCTATATTTAACAAATTAAAATCAATAAATACGTAGTCAAAAAAGTCACAATTCGAAAAAGGCCGTTTTACAAAAACCGGTTGCAATTAATGCACTTCGCTTATCACGACACAACTAAACATAGGACTTTTTTTTTGCTAATTGCAATGCAGTGTCAGTCGTAACAACAAAAGAGGCTTAACTGTTTTTCCGACAATTTACAATAACAACAACGATGTAGAATTTTGTGTGTTTGTAGTTAGGTGAACTATGAGCAGGTTCCCTATGGGCATTTCCTAGGTGGCACTCGTGACGATTGTACGACTTTAATGAGTGAAAATAGAATGAAATATTTAACTTACAAGTTCCTTATTTTGATATTCTAATAGCTTGCTAAGCACACTATACAAGGTGTAAAGCCGAAGAGTTGTCAAAAGTACGGCTCTTAGATAGAAGCCAACAAAAATGATACGTTACTTGACAAAAAATAGAAGTGGTTTTTGACTTGGATCACAAAATTAGTAAAATTCTGTAAATTGGCAAGAGTTTTTGCATAAAACTTTTTTTAGAAGGATTTGAAATAGTATAAGTTTATTTTCAAAGTAATCAAATTTAAAAACCTTTTCTAGTTTTTTTTTTTTTGTTGGGCTTAGTATGAAACGTTACGTGACATGGCGTTACGTGACATTTTTTTCCATTGTAATTGATTTGGGTAATTAAGTAATTATGTAATTTAGTTATTAAAAAACAAATTTAATATATTCTGCCTCTTCTTGCCTCAGCCACTTTTCATTATTTTTAGACAATGCCTTCCATTTTTACTAAAACAAAAACGCTTACGAAACATTTACAAAACATTAACTTAAAAGAAAAATTACATTTGTGAAACAGTGCAGACGATCTGATCATCAAGGTAAATGATTTTATATTTAAATTGCTTCAATCAATTAAATAAAAATGTTTCTCTAAGATAATGTCATTAAATAATAAGTTTTTAATAACTTTTAATTTCCGTGTCACGGTGGACTTTTCGGCGGAAATACCCATATATTTACTCAAAAGTGAACAATTTTTTCACTGGTTGTGTTTCTCTTGAAGAGGGTGTGCGATTTTTTGTGGAGTATTTGCTTCAGATAAGAGTTTTGGTTGCATCGCCAAGAAACAACTAAAATACGTTTCAGTGCTTTTGTTTGCTGTCTGACCCCCCACCCCTCCCTTGCCAAAATATTTTTGTGCCACACTTTCAGTGCCACTTTCAAACCACTTGCTAACACAATGAGAAAATTGCGTTTTTGGCCAAAATTTCTTCCTTTTTCCTTTTCCCCCTCCGTGGGTCTCATATCCACGTCGAAATATTTTTCTCTTTTGTTATGTGCATTTCTCGTTTCTTGTTCGTATTCAAATATAAGTTTAACAATAACTGGAAAAAATCTGAAAAAAATCAGAAAAACCGCATTTCTAACCATTGTTTTGAATTTAAACGTACCTTGCGAGAGTTGAAATTTTTTGCCAATTTTACTTGTGTTTACGTATAGCAACTTTTGAGCACTATTTTAACTTGCTTCGCCAATTTTTGCGTTTTTAACTCCACCCTATTATACACCCTTGCCTTCATAGACCCAAACAGAGCCATAGACTCAGCCCTTGAAAGGACTTTGACCGTTGTGCGTGTTGTGAAATGTTTAAACACAAATGTTCGAAAACTGGGCCTTCAAGCTTGATGCCGACTCCGAACGGCTTATGTGCTCAATAAGCTTTTCATGGAAGTTTTTACTTTATGAAGTTAGCCATTGTCTGCAGAGAGTTGAGGGCCGAATAGAAAAATGTGTACAATTGAAAAACGTTCTGGGTCAAATGGGCTTTGAACCTTTATAAATTCTTTCGTACCCCAGCCACGTTCCTTAACCAGTATGCCACGTCCACCATAATTCCTTATTTATGTGTTTTAAAAAAAAGGTAGTTTTATTTAAAGCGAAGTCTGATCATATGGATGATTTTATTTTACATTAATTTTTTTCTCTGTTGTAAGAATCAAACGATTGTTTCAGTATTTGATTTCTGGTAGTTTTTGATGCTAAAAAAAAATAAAAAACACAAAAACTCTAACCGGATATCCTGCAGAAAATCTTAAAGCTGCAAGAATGCTATTCGCTGATTTCTATTTGTTGCAATTTCATTGTAGTTGTTGCTATCATTATTATTATTATTATTATTGCTGTTGCCATAGTAAATGTTCCTATTTTGTTGAAAACTTTGTTGAATAAATGCGCAAAATTCTGCATCAGCAGCGATAACAAAAGGTTACATTTTTTTTTATGTCAAATAAGAGGAGTTTCTTCTTTTGTTGGCTCTGTTAATTTTTTTTTGTTGTTTCTGCAAGCTTGTCCGGGGAAAAGTCTTTGAGTGGTTAACTTTTAAAGTATTTTTGGTTGAAATGATTGCGTTGATATTTTTGTACTTATTTTTGTATTTTGTTTGTTTTTGACTTTGTGAAGTTGTCACCGTTTGGAAGATGATTTGGAGTTTCAAGCTTACGAGGTTCTTTTAGTAGCTTTGCAGACTTTGCTTGAAGGTTTTCTTACATCCTTTGTTCCAAATGCGCAACAAAATCAAATTCTGTTAGATTTTATAGTAGTTTTATTATTGTATTTGTTTTTGAGTGCACTTGGTTGAAATCATGCTGCAGAGCATATAAAATTAGAACAATACAATTTTTGGATAGAAAATAAGTTAAATAAAAGAAAAAAAAAATAGAAGAATAAATAAAACAAAAATGAAACAATAAAAAAATAAGAGGTAAAATCTCAAAACTTAGTATCCTAGCTTTTCATAGAAATATAACAAACAAGGAAATGATTGTTAATACGAGTCTCCAAGCTGATTCCTGAAATGCGATTAGCTGCGTTTGCGGTAGAATTATTTAGCTCCACAAACTGCTGTACAAACATTTTTATTTTTATGTGTTCGTGTTCAACTTTGTTCAGTTGTCGAAAATTTTGCCTTGCAAATTTTTGTTTTAGCTACGTTTATTTTTATTATTGTCCAGTCATCGAAAAACCATTTAAATGCCGACGTTTTCAATGAATCTCAGTTGAAAAGTTCGCTGTCATTCATTCATTAATCTGTAATTTTTTTTTTTGGAATTTTTCTTTTTTTTTGCCTAATGTTAATTTAATTGCATGATTTAGTACTCTGCATACTTTCCTTTTAAAACAAAAAATATTCCTAGTATTTGCCTTATATATTTATTTTTTTTTTTAATGGGTGTGAGTGTAAAAAACTATGTTAACAAATTACTGTATATCCGAAATGCCCATTCATGCTACGTCAAGTGGAAAATTGTCTTGGTTTTTATGGAAATTTTGCCTTGCGTGTTATATTTTTTTTTTTTTCAACTACCTATAATTGTATAATTTTAACCTTTCCTCCCGTTACTTATTTATGTTGGATTTTGTTTGGTTGGAGCAATCAGCAGATCCTATTTAGTTATATTTATTTTTGTTTCCTCGTTACTTTGAGTTATTGCTGACAGCTTGCTAATCGATGGCTGGTTATACGCAATTTTCAAGGTTTTTCATAATGAACTTATTCGTTTGTTATAATAATATGAATATTTGCTACTTGGTACGTTACTAAAGAGAAACAATGATTAATGAACATGTTTGGCAAATGCTCTAAGTATAATTTTGTAATAAAAAAAAAACAGAAAATAAAAATGGAGTTGACCGAATCGAAATCTATATTCAGGCGATTGAAATTTTCAATGTTATAGGAACTCTTAAAAATGATTTCTAATTCGATATTGAGACGATCGGAGTAAATTGTTGGTTCTCTTGAAGTGCCACTCTGGCAAAAATTAGACATTACTTTAACAAAAACTATTTCGTATTATAATTTTTATTAAACTGCCAGAACCGCCTTTTTGACATTAAAAACACATTTTTTCAAACTCTAAAGTAGCCAATTCTCACTGGAATTTAATTTTTTTGATCTAGTTGGAAAGGCATTAAACCTTGTATTGTCAATGTAAGAACTTTCTCAAAAACAATTTTACACAAAATTGCCCTTACGATATGTTTAAGAACAGTATCGGGTTTTGATGTTATTATTTAAATTTGCATACAATGCAACATATTTAATGAGTATTCTCATACTCATGTCATAATGAGTATACTCATTTCGGAACAAATATTCTTTCTTGAGAGGTAAATATTTTAGTTTAGCGAATTATTAAAAATAGAATTTGCGAGATCCAAAAACGTTATTTTTTACTCAAGAAAAAAACAGAAATTCACTCAAAATATTGTTTAGGCTCATTGGGTTGCTTTATTTTTCGTTTAAATTTTTTTACACACCCACTGTTACTGTGTTATAACTTCCCATGTATACTTTTAACTCTAATCAAATCACCAGTTCTTGTTCTTGTTCTTGAATTTGTAATCTATGCCAGTTGTGGGATTCCCAAACGCCTTAACGGCGATTGTCGCTGTAGCTAACTAGCGGAAACTGTCATTTACTATGAAACTGTGCATGTACAATGACCGATAACAACAACTATTTTTATTGTTAATTTTTTGGGAATCTTGCTACAGGTGTGACTCAAAGTCACATATCAGAGAATAGCACATTTCAATAAATTTTATTTTATTTAATTGCATAGGTCTCTTCCAACTCTTAAGGGGGGACATGACGTTGGCAGTTTTTTGAAATCGATTTTTTAATAACTTTACTTTTTTTTAATAATTTTGTATTTTAGTAAATATTCCTAAGATTTCAAGAAAAAAATATCATTGAAAAAATTTTACGGGTTCAAAAGTTACAGCCGGATTAGTGAGAGCACATTTTTAATTTTTGCGCTACCTACGTACGGCAGCTGGTATCTACTTGTATTACTTGCTACCTGACTTTTGGTGGTTGTTATTTCGTACATACTTGAAGGGTTGGTTTTTTTTGTGTTTTTGAATTTCTTTATATTTCTTTATATTTATAACTCATATAGTGGAATTTTTATTTTATATGCTCAGTTATTTGGCATCTTTTGCAGCGTGAAGTCGTGGTTTGTTTGTGAAAAATATTGAAAAATTGAAAAATGAAGCGTCGTTCTTTAGATCGAAAAGCAAAAGAGGTTTTTTACACAAAACCATTACACTAAGAAAACCTATTTCAACAGAAGAAATGGAATCTGAGGTGGAGTTCACTAGTACATCTGCTAAAAAACTTCATGGAGCATCAGTGGATGTTGGTTGTGATGAAACATTTTCCTACTGCATATTACAATATGCTGAAATATTTTTGGGCATTGCTGATTGCCTTGTTTCTCGAAAATGTGGTGGAAATGTAAAATTAGAAAAGAAATCTATGCGTGGCCTTGGATTCAAACTGGTTATATTTTGTACAAAGTGCAATGACGATGTCAAAACCATAAATTCATCACCATTGATAAACGGTAGAGCGTATGAAATCAATAGGAGACTGGCTGCCACTATGCGCGTTCTTGGAAAAGGACTGTCGGCCACGCAACTGTTTTGTGGACTTATGGATTTACCAACATGCATCACTCAACGACCATATGATGCTATTATGGAAAATGTTGAAAAAGCCGCAACCACAGTCGCTGAATCATCAATGAAGTGTGCTGCTGAGAAAGAACTATCAGAAATTAAAAAAACAAGATGACTTAGAATTGGTTGATGATGGTATAAGTAATTGTGTCTGGCGATGGAACTTGGATGAAAAGAGGTTTTTCGTCTTTGTTCGGAGTGGCTACACTCATTGGGCACTTTACGGGGAAAGTAATTGATTTTGAAGTCACAAGTGCGTACTGCAAAAAGTGTGAGTACCAAAAAGAAAATTTAAACAATGCAGACTTTGAAATATGGTTCTCAGAGCATGAAGCATCGTGCTCCATGAATCATAGCGGCAGCGCAGGAAAAATGGAACCGGATGCAATTTTGACAATGTTTCAAAGATCTGAACTACTATATGGTGTCAAATATCAGTATTACATCGGAGATGGAGACTCAAAAACATTTTCTTCAATTTCAAGTGCCAAACCGTACAATGATGTTGAAGTGCAATAGAAAAGAATACATTGGTCATGTACAAAAACGTATGGGTTCACGGCTACGAAAATTGATTACAGATTTTAAAAAACAAATACACCAGTAAAAGAGCCAGGAACATCACGAACAAGTCGATTGACGAATTGACAGTTTATTATGGATTGGCCATTATAAACAACGTCAATTCCTTGGAAAATATGCGTAATGCCATTTGGGCAACATTTTATCACAAGATATCCACAGTTGAAAATCCTCAGCATATGTTTTGCCCTACAGGTAGTGACAGTTGGTGTTATTGGCTGAAGGCAAAGGCAGAAGGATCAACTGTTCTCCATAAACCACCACTTCATGGCATAGTGCAAAAGGCAATCAAATCAGTTTACACGGCGTTGAGTAACGATGAATTGCTAAACAAGTGCTTGGGTGGATTCACGCAAAACTCCAATGAAAGTTTGAATGCAAAAATTTGGCTCATTGCACCTAAGTGTATGCCAGGCAGCAACAGAATTGTTAATATTGCAAGCTGCATGGCAGTGTCTACTTACTTATAGTTATTTGCAAATGTTTCAACTACTTGGTATCACCCTAAGAGATACAGCATTGAATTTTTCCAAAGGAAATGATGCAAATCGTTGAAATGCGCCAGAGAAGCCCGATTTGCCCGAAAATACAAAATTATTAAAAAAAAATTATTCGATTTCAAAAAACTGCCAATGTCATGTAGAAAAAACGAAATGGCCATTTCAGTCCTTGAAAGGACTTTGACCGTACTTCTTATGATCAATTGTGTTGTGTGTGTTGTGAAATGTTTGAACACAAATGATCGAGAACTGGACCTACATGTTTTACGCCAATTCCGAACGGCTTATGTTCTCAAGAAGCTTTTCATGGCAATTCTTACTCTCTGAGGCTTGCCATTGTCTGCAGAGAGGTGACGGCCGAACAGAAAAAATTAATTCAATTGAAAAAATTTTCTGTGTCAGATGGAGGATTCGAAACTGGGTTCTCTTGCGCATGAGACACACACTCTACCCACTACGCCACGGCCGCCAATGTCATGTCCCCCCTTAAAAAAGTCATTTTTTTTCCAGATCGGACAATTTTTGCAACTCCCAGCGCTGCAACCACGAGGCCCCGTTTTTTCTCTGCCGCCAGTTTGGAGCTCTATAAAACCATGTTGGAGTGAAAATATATTTTTTTGATTTTTTTTTTTCTTTAACTTGTTCAATTCTCTACACTGATAAAAAAAATTTTGAAAAATGTTTGTTTTTGACTGAGTTATGAATTTTTACAAAAAGGTCTGTTTTATCTGCCGCGAATGTCATGTCCCCCCTTAAGTAAAGCATAATTATCGTATGGACGCACTGCTGCCAACTTGTTTCAACCAAATTCCCCAATCCTGACGGTCGAATTCGCCCAGGTGGTAGACGATTTCCCACAGAAAAAAAAAAAATTATATTCAAAAAATCTTTATTTAGAAAACGACATTTAAAAATAACATAACAACTAGTAAAGGTGGAGATTTGGCAGGGTACCGAAGCTAAAATACCCCCCCGCGGCCATATTAAAGTATATTCCAAGTCTTTAGCCACGACATACATGATGACTTCAGTTTTATATAGGTATTAACGAAAATTTTCCTATTTTGATGACGTCGCTTTGTATGGGAAGTTGGCATGGTTTTGATCCGATTTTACCATATATCATAGAGATGGTTCATATTATATATCAAAGCTAATGTGCAAAATTTCAAGACATTTTATTAATTTGAGCAGATTTTTAAGAGATTTTATTTTTAAAATACAGCCACTTTGTATGGAAGGTAGGCGTGGTACTCATCCGATTTTCCAAAATTTCATAGCCACAATTAAGATTGAAGAGCAAAGCTCACCTGCCAAATTTCAAGTCATTTCTTTAATTTTTGTGGATTTTAAAGACATTTTATGGTTAATATAAAGTCAATTTGTATGGAAGGTAGACGTGGTTTTCATTCGATTTGGCCCATTTTCGAACTTCATCTTTCTTTTTTAAAAATAAACGTATGTTCTGAATTTCATCGCGATAGCTGTAAAATTGCACACATGGAAATGGATTTAGGAGATGAAGCTGATTAAAAATATATATATTTTTCTGTACCTGCCACGCCTCCTTCTTGGCGTTACAAACGGAATGACAAAGTTAATATACCCCTTACGCAGTACGCGTTGGGGTATAAATATAACATTAAATAGATTATAGAAGCGACTAGAATAACAGACTAGAATAGACATTTTATTTCTATAAACTGAGGCAAATATGTGTTAAAATTAAATGAAATTGTGTTCATATAAAACGAATTGGTATTTGAAATAGAGCTTTAAAGAATTTTATTTAAGTTAGACACAAAAGTTTGTTAAGTAAAATTTTAAACAAAAGCTTTTTTTTTCAAAACAATGTTTTTAAATACACTTTTAAAGATAACATTTTTAGTTTAAAAACATTTATTCAAAAATAAAATTTAAAACAAAAATTTTTATATTCAAAACAAATATTTTTAACCCCCCTTTTTTTCGATGCAATTTTTTTTAATTTTTTCGCGTTTTTGACGTAAGATTCGTGATGAGCGACCCCTGGGACTCCTAGAATACTAAATGTAAAGTCCATTCGATGAAGTTTGTTTGTTTTATTGCGGCTTAAAATACTGAAATATTTTATATATTAAAATAGTTAATTAGTTTTTTGTTTCATTTAACCTTCAAGTTTTGTAAGTCCAATTAAAAAATATTTTCAAACGATCAAATGTTTTTACTTCCACACCTAATTCAATCTTAAATAGCGACGCATTTTTTGTTGTAACAAAGAAAAAATAAGAGAAATCATACAAAACAAAATGAGCTTTATGGTATATGAGAATGAGAATATGAAATGAGAATTATAAGAAAAAACTTAAACATGCTTGTTTTAAATTTTGTTTTGTAGAAATGACTTAAATTTATATTATAAAATTTTTTGTTTAATTTTAAAGTATGTTTTTTTCTCAGTGTAAGAATAATTTTTAATTTTTTTTTTTTTTATAAAATTTCAATAAATTTTTAATGTATCGCCCATTTCACATTGAGGTTTAATATCAGTTGCACTGACCATTTCCGATTTGGCTCAAATTTTATTCTTGAATTGGTTTTCTGATTAAAAAAACCAAATCCAAAGTTATAAATTTTTAGAATCATTTTTCGCGATCAAAATAGGGTGTTCTTTGAGACAACGTAGCACAGTCAATTAAAATCCGATTTTCGTAAATAAAGTATCATTGGAACGGCTATTTCCTCTTTTTTAAGGAAAAAGTATAAAACTTTAAAATTGTAGTGAAATGACCTATTCTTAATTTCAAAGGTTAATACTATGCCAGCAACAGGTGCTTTAGTTTGTTTTTTCTTGTTCATTATTTTAATTTTTTTTTTAAATCAAGGTGTGAACTTAAAGGGTTCAGAAGTTATGGCGTAAAACTAGATATCGACATTTTTTTTCGACGACAACAAAACAAAAATAAAAAAAGTCGAAAGCTAGTTAAATTTGTATTGAAAATTCTTTCTACAACTATCTCTGTTTTCAAAAAAACTTTCAAGAAAAAATTTTAAACAGAAATTCAATCGTTGAATACAGTGAGTGAGTTTTAAGACTCTCGCTCTGCATTTCTAAATTTAAAGATGAAAAATAAGCAAAAACATATCCTAACAACTCAAAATAAACTTGAGTTACTGGATTTTGACTTGTGGCGGCCGTGGCATACTGGTTAAGATGCGTGGATGGTATGCTATCCTGGGAGTTCGATTCCCATCTGACACAGAATGTTTTTTCAGTTGGATTAATTTTTCTGTTCGGCAGTCGCCTCTCTACACACAATGGCAAACTTAAGAGAGACAAAACTCACATTTTAAACTTCTTGAGAACATAAGCCCTTCGGAGTCGGCGGAAAGCTTGTAAGTCTGGTTCTCGATACACTCCTTTTGACGACGCCCATTGAAATCAGCTTTGTTTGTACTTGCGGTCACTCGACAACTCGCCAGTTCATCTGCTGCGTCGTTCCTTTTGATATTGCTATGACCGGGAAACCAGCTGAGTGATCTAGTGGGTATTGCAGATACTTTTCAGTGCAAGTTTACGATTTTGCACCGTAATTTTTTGTAAGTTCTTGTACTTCGATTATGTTATGTGATTAAAATGTAAAAATTACAATGTATTTTTAGTCTGTCCCTGATGATGTTTTTCAATAAAAAACAAAATATTGGAAATAAACTTTAAGTAAATTTTGGAAAAAGTCTGACCTGTAGCTCGTCTTTTTCATCAATATATTAATATCAAAAAGGTCAAACATTTTTCAAAATTATATAATTTATTTTTATGAAAAGCATCCAGCAAATAATTCCTGTAACTAAAATTTTGCCGTTCGGGGCAGTTGCCCATCGTTTCGCCTTGTGTAATGTGGCCCTGGTCACAATATTAATTTCGTTCCTTTGCCTTTAGTAATCTGCACAGAAAAGAGCATTTCGCTCATTGAGCCATATATTAATGCCCCTGAATTTGATCACCGGAAGGATTTATGATAAGTCAATGAAATATATCACTTCGTAGCGTTATTACCAGATGAAAAAGACTTCGCTGTAAACAATGTCACAAAACATGTCGTTTCCAATGCAAAAAATTAACCTAACATCTTGCCTAACATCTGAATAGTTCTTTTGAAAAATACTATAATACTTTACAATTAGAATAAAAAAATTGTTTATTTGTGTGTAGAAATAGTAAAAAAGAAATTATTAGTATTTGCAGTGCAAATAGTTGATTTTTGCTTAAATAGGAACTAAACGAAATGTATTGAAGCGGCTTTCACATCAGGCCAACATTGCTTTACACCAACAACACTTGTCTTAAGTATTTATAAGTAGAAAAGCTGACTTGAAATGGAGCTTATATTTGTTGAATTTTTAGTTCAATATTCTTAAATATGTCTGAAAGGGTTAAGCTTTGACCCTGTCGTAGATCCATTCCTTACTAGTTTTGAAATCATCAGTTCACACAAACCGAATAAAATTTAAATTTTTTAAAGAAGAGTAACAGAGTTTTGAAAACAAAATGTAAGTCAAGGTCATACCTCAGTTGGATAAGGGTTAATTTTTATTGCCTTTAAGCACACCCTACAAAATACTTCAATTTATAGTATTTGATAATTTTTGATGAGTTGGTAATACTCTTAAATAGTGTTTAACAGAACTTTCAACTCTAGACTATGAAAAATGCTTGGCAAAATTCGTGACCGAACTCTTTTATTTATTTTAAAGTAATTACTTATTTTTGTGATTTTATCAAATAAAAAATTATGCTTCCTTCTATTTCAGCTACGCAATTCATCCGATACACAAGTAATGCTGCGACGTGTTACACTGATGTCAACTGGGCTCTACAGATGTGAGGTTTCCGGCGAGGCGCCAGCCTTCAATACCGTCTCCTTGTCTGAGATAATGACTGTAGTTAGTAAGTATTTATGCAATGCTCGTAATTCAAGCACCCCATATGACGACTTAGGGAGGCATTTAAAAGAGAACACGCACATAAAACGTAAGAGAAGCAAGTAAAAGATGAGCACAGAACTCGACACCCAAATGTTTTCAATTAATTTATGCAAGTTAAAATTAAAATCCTATTTAAATGTTAATTAAGTGCTAATTATAAAAACAGCAACAACAAAAACAACTTTAAAAACTGACAAGAACTGCAGCTGTTCTTTCACAAACACATGCATACATAGCACGCTACCAACTCGTGCTCTATTAAAATGCAATGTTTTTTTTATAGTTTTTGCACATTTTTTATTTTATGAACTAATAATTAAACGTAACCAAAAACCAAAGTTTTTCTTTTGGGCAACATCCACTAAGCCAACATGGTGGCTAAAGCCATTTTTAAATATTTAACAACTCTATTCTTACCCTTCACCCGCAACATAGCTGAGTTCCGTTACTTTTGGATGAATACTTCTTTTCTTTCTTGTTATTTTTGTTGCTTTTATTTCAACATAGTAATAGTTTTGTGAATTTTTTATCCCGTAACTCCAATCTTGAATGCATGCCTTAAATTCCAATGCGTTGCTAGCACGCTGCGTTCTGGCAGCTCCTTGGAGACTCTTATGTCAGCGTGTGTAAATGTGTGTGTGTGTGTGTGTGTGTGTGTGTGTGGTGTGTAAATGTGTGATAGAGTTGGGGATGGTGTTGGTGATAGAGTGTGGTTGAGAGTGAAAAGGTAGTTTGTAGTATAAATACTGCGTTGCTACTGCATAATCTATGCAAACAATTGAAACGGGAATTTCATTTCGTCATATAACAAAAGAAACACACACACACAAACACTTACACACTCACACCCATAGTACACATGCCACAGGATAATAGGATACGCTGCATGATAGAGGCGGTTCCCTACACTGCAACAGACTTTTACAGCAAGAAGGTACTTCAACCAAAGTGAGTTTGGGGTTGGAGAAAAAGTAATAAAAAAAAAAATAAAATGTAAAACTATATATGTATAAAGTGAAACCAAATTTAACTTCAAAGAACGTATGAGGCCATATAAGTGTAGGGTATACAAAGTTGTTGCATAAGGAGATAATAAAGAGATGAATACACTGCAAATATTAAGGTTTGCATTCCTTGTTCGAATTTAGCAGAGAATATCATAAAGGTTATGCTTTTTGCAGTGACTAAATAAAATGTACACCCCATTTTACACGGTACTCGCTAAGCACGTTTTCGATATTACACGGTTTTTAGTTTAAAACAAAAATTTCGTTGATAAAGATAAACGAAATAATTGAGCAGTTTAAATTTACACGTACTTAATTATTTCTACTAAATATAAATGTATTCATTTGGTAACCCTTATATATGCATGTATGTATGTGTGTATTTTTACCACTCAGAAAAACAAGACGGATCCCTATAGGAACAAACTAACTAAGTTTTTAAAAACAACTAGTTAAAAAACTAATTTAAAATAAACCAGTATATGAACTACTTTTCATTATATTATGGCGGCAACTACTCTGATGTTGACATGTTTTAATTACAAATTTTTATTAGATTACAAGTTTATATATATTTAACCATGTTATTTCATCAAATATTATTAACTTTAGGCCATCAGTAATAGTTTTCAATTGGTTATTTAAAAGCAATTAAAAAAATAATTTAAATGTAACTAATTTAACATGTAGTTGAAAATATATGCAGACGAAAGTCAATTGACTTATTTAGCGGACATCACCATACAAAATAAGTTAGTTCGTTCTATGGAAAAAAGTCAGAATTTCAACTAGTTGTGGTTGACAAAAACTACTTTTTCAACTACTATTAAATTAGTTGATTTTCCTACAGGGATAGTTCAAGCGACAGTGACAGCAATGAAGCATTCTAAATATTTGAGTCTTACTGATGATTATTTTCCTCTAAGTTTTTTGTGTTGGTATTTTGTACATGTTTAATTTTTATAAAATACGTATATCATATTTACGTTTATTCAGTGTTTCAAATGAACTGATGTTTTATATTTCTTTTTAATTATTTGTTATTTTTCTGATTTAACTAATAATATCCTACAAGTTTACGCTCAATAAATAAGAAAATAAAAAAATACATAAGCAGAATTATAGTTTTTTTCGTTTTACACGGTTTTTCATACACAAATTTCATTTTCGCTTTACATGAATATCTCAGGAACCTATCTACCGTGTAAAACGGGGGATAGGTGTATATGGACATTTGCTCAAGCTTTACGATTTTTTTTACGAAATTATGGGCTTAGTTGTCATATACTTGTTTTTAGAATTCCTTCCAAGATTTATGATTTTTCTAAGGCCGATTATAATTTGATTAATTTGTACTTTAATACAGTAAATTGGAGCAAGTTTCTTGTTTCTGAAAATCTATTCTAGAGACTTGTTATAAAACATTTTTGGAGGTTATAGATGAAGCATACTTAAAGTTTATTTTGATCAAAGAAGGAGTCCCGTGTGGTTCAATAGGCGCCTTTCTAACTTGAGAAATAGACAAAGCAAACTGTTCAAAAAACGAATGCTTTCACCTACACATCTTCGGTATAGAATAGAGCCCTGCATGAATATATTCATCAAGTGAATATACCCTGGATTCTCTTCTGTAGCAGTCACTGCAAGCAAAGCTGCAAGCGAATAAATGTAAACAACAGGTCGTGTAGCAACAGGTCGTGTAGCGCAAGAGAATAACTTTTCATTTGTTCTCTTTTCTCTTTTCATACACTCTTGCACTGAGGTGAGCTGCGATCTACGCGTTGTTTCAGTTTTTTCTCTGAGTACTTAATAAACTAGACGAATACACAGGTATCTACAGCAGTGACCTGAATAAGAGTTAATATGTTGGGTTTTACCCGCAAAAAGCTTTTTCCTAGAGGGCTCAAATATATGAGTTGGCCCTATTATTTTTTGCCGCTCAATATTTCTCCCGAACATACCTACCCCCTATGTACCACCCTTCTTTGGATCCCCATACAAAAAACACAAAAGCTGTCAAAAATAGTATATATCGGCCGTAGCTGAACTCCTAGAGGGCTCAAACATATCAGTTGGTCCTATTTTTTTTTTTCCCCCAACATTTCTTCCAAGCACACCTACCCGCTATCTGCCACCCTTCTTTGGGTCCCAACACAAAAAAACCTCTATTTTCTACGAACGAACGAATAAAGAAATATTCAGGGCTTCTATGATTAAATATCAAGAAAAACTCATATAAAACGATTCTCCAACTTTCGGGCTATTGAGCGAGTTCTAAAAGTTCATCAATCGGCACGAAACTTTATAGATTTTAGTTTTGTACCAAATCGAAAATATTTAGCCTATGCCGTCAACATAAATAAAACTTTTATAAATGGAGGCCATCTTTATGTATATGTATACTATTTTTAGAACAACTCTTCTGTACCAAAAATATCCATATTTTTGTATACGAAAAAAAGATAAAATTTTCAAACTTCCACGATTTATATCTTCTTAGCCATTTGGGACCATTTGGGGTCAAAATACATACAACTCTGTTGAAGTTTTTGGTTATTTTTTTACTCTTGCTTCTACTCTCCCATAGCAACGTTGTTCAACAGAGCTGTGTGGCTTTGTGTTTTGATGTTGTTTCTTTTCTGTGTGGGAGAAGTTTTCTAATTTTAACCTCCCTTAATGTCAAATCATTTGAATAAACGTTATACCATATTATGCACTTGGCATGAAACGATTTTAGCTGAGCTTTCAAATGATTTAAATTTTATTCGCATGTGTTGTCTTAAAGTGGGTAGAAAGGGAATTTAGTACTCACGTTATACTACAATACAATAATATATAATAATCTTTAACAACAGATGTCAACTTTTAACTCTGCACTTCAGAATTTTCACCAGTTTGTCTTCGTACTTTTTGACATTTAAACTGCATACATGACTGTGTTATTATTATTTCTTCCTGAGATTTAATTAAAATGTTTCAATTACTGGATCAAACCCGAGCTGTAAAGGAATGAATTCATCTTGGTTTTATTTACAAAAAGGTGAAAAATTTATATTGAATTTTAAATCAGTTATTAAATGTTTATATCGATAAATCATTTTCGTTGTTTAAAATACTAAATCAATTTTTTTTATTCATATGAATGCTATTTACAAAGAATGCAATCCACAAATAATTTAAAAAATTTTCCTTTTTCTTTTTTTATAAATTATTCATTTTGTATTCAATATTCATCTGTTATTCACTATTCATTTTGTATTCAGTAATCGTTTTTTATTCGCAGTTAATTTCTTATTTATTATTCCTTTTGTAGTGATTATTCAGTTTTTAGTTATTATGCTCTTCTTTTATTAATTTGACGGTTTTGATATTTACACCAAAAAAATTTAAAAATAGAAAGAAATGGATATGTGCAAACTTTGATTAATATATGCAAATTCATACCAACGGTGTTAAATAATTTTGTTTGAAATTAAAGTGCCACGCCCCCCGTTAAATTCCGCCCAATTTTCTAAACTAATGACTGCTCATTATTCAAAAAACAATGGAAAATTTGTGAAAAATCGGACAAGGGCCATAGAAGGTGTTTGATTTAAATTGAAGTGGAACGCTCCTGTCTAGTTCCGCCCAATTTTTTATACTAATCAGTGCTCATTATTCCAAAGAACATATTTGCAAAATTTGGTTGAAGTCAGAAAAACGGTGTAAGATAAGTTCGATTAGAATTAAATTGACACGCCCCTTGTCCAATACCACCCATTTATGCAGGCTTAAGACTTCTCAATATGCTAAAGAACATAAGTACGAAATTTGGCTGAAATCGGAAAAACGGAAATATATTAAAAATAAAGTTCCACGCCCCCTGATCCTTTTGCCAAATAATATGCGTGCAACATTTGGTTGAAGTCGCACAAACGGTGTAGAGGGAGTTCGATTATAATTAAACTGACTCGCCCCTTTTCCAATCCCACCCACTTAAAACTTCTCATTATAAAAAAGAATATACCGCACACAAAATACAAAACAGTCACAACTCAAAATTTTTAAATTTCTAGGTGCACCAAAAAATCATTTTATTTTTCAAGGAGCTCCATACAAAGCAATCAGACAAAACTTTTTTTTTAACTACAAAGAAAGAAGATGTGTACAAAATGTATTTGGTGTGTTACAGTCAAAGTATATGATCACTACGAATAGTTTTACATTAAAAAGTTTAAATTTTTATATTTTGAGTTGTGACTCTTTTGTTTTTAGTGTGCGATATGTAAGAAATTTGGTTGAAATCGTACAAATAAATAATAACAAATGAATAATGAATAACATATTAATACAAAAATTCAAAATGAATAAAAATTAATAATGTATAACAAATAATTAATGCATAAAAAAAGAATAATTGAAAATTCTAAAATTTTTTGTAAATTTTTTTTTATAAATAGCATTCTTTATGAATAACATCCATATGAATTTATTAATTATTCTGAATAACGATTGTGTGTGAATAACGACTGATTGAAAATTAAAATCTTTATTTATGAACCAATTGTACATTCATTGATTGGATTCTTATGTCGTTATTCAGTTGTACTTAAAACTCGGAATATGAATGCAGATTTTAGAGCTCTGGATCAAACAGTAGTTTTTCTTGGATTTTTATACTGTGTGAAATTTGAATATTAGTTTAAACGGTTAATTTTTTCCGTGTATAAAGCTACCAAATTAAAATATGAATTTCTAAAGCACCCGTTGTTTTATTGTTCAGTTTACCGTAAAAGTATAAAAAGTAAAATTATTTGGAATAATAAAATAATTCGAGAGCATAAAAAAAAGTTCTCAAAATTTTTGAATTAAAAGAGGCGCCGAAACCAAAGTGCACCTAAGCCTCCAAAATAAATCAGCGGCTTGTTTCCATTTTATTTCTATCTTCTATCTTTAAGTTTGTACTCCAAAATTATGTTATTAGGCATGCTAACTGACGTTATATTTTTCCAAATACTTACTTCTCTTAGGTTTTTTTCTTATAAAAACCTTAAGTAAAAATAGCTTAATTTTATAACTTTTATGCATATTCAACACATCATGTGGATTAAACAAACTTTATTCAATAAATGAAGAGATATACATCGATGGGTAACATAGGTACATAGGTAACATGGTTAAAATAAGGGGTATAGTATTATTTCTTGCTTTTGAAGCGAAGCTCCTAACGCCTTGTTTTGTGATTTGCTTGAGTAAAATCTCAAAAATTACTTTTTTCGTCACCGTTTTTCTTAGAAATATATGTCTCTTTGCTTCCTGCGTCTACTACAACAAGAAATGTAATTAAAATATAGAAACATATTTCGTTGATTCTCCGTTAAGAATCGAACTCGTAATAAGCGAATAAGAGTTTTACACAATACCATCTATTCCAAAAGCCTCTGTTAGGCACATTTGTTGATTCAATCTTAACTAATATTAACTGAAATATGTTGCAGTAGATCAGAATTATCTATTAATTTATTAAGGATTGTGTATTTGCTATTCTATATATCAATACCTTATACATAAAATGTTGCTTCTACTTGCTACAAGATGTCATCAGCATCGGTATTTTAATTATGTATAACTGAAGCTATGTTGCAGCAGATCACAAAAATTTGTCTATTAAGAGGATTGTGTATTGGCTGTTCTACATATTCAACATATTTAGCAGCTATCCAAGAATAACAAAAATGTTGCTTCTACTTGCTACAAGATATCATCAGCATAGGCAAAAACTAACAATTGTCCAAAGTGCGTTGAACATACATATAATAAAATAAATAAAATAATAAGGAATTTTAATAAAATGTACTGGTGTGAATATTAACGTGTGTTTTTTTATTTACCTTGAAATTTTAAATTTTTGAATTTAAAAGCTATTTTATAAAAAAAAAAATCATTAAATTATCAAATCTATTAAACTACGAAAATATATCGCTTCTTTCGTGTGTCCAATGATGTACCTGCGTTTTTTTTTTTTATGATACAATTACCATCTACTTTGAACTTATTTAATAGATAATATTTTTTCCCTTTACGTTTTTGTTTATTAACGCAGTCTAGCTCTCTTCAATTTAAACAAAACGCCTAGGTTTAAAGCAAAGTCAAAGATGCAGATATAAAAAAAAAAACTATAAAACTTAAGTCAGAACAAGCTAAAAATATAATATAAAAAAAACCAACTGAAGCTTATGCAAACCACGAAACCTTGCACAAAATGTCATCGAATGCGTTGTCGTTCCAAGTGCATTATTCAGAGTAGAATCTGTTCCACTTCCACAATAAAAATGCAGAATTTATGTTATCCAATTTGCTGCTGCTGATGCTGCTACTTCAAATGCTGCTTCTACTACCTTTGGTCCTATCATTGAAAGCAAATATATGCTGGTTTTCAACAGCGAGTAGTTTCTTTATTTATTTGAATAAAATGAGCCGATTGCCAAGGCATTACTTTAGGGAATAACTTTTTTGAGACTGTTTTAATGTGAAATCGCATAGTCGGTGAGCCCGCGGGAAGATCGGATTTAAGTGAATTCAGATATAGTCTGTTAAGTTTAGCATTTAATTCAAATTCAATGCGTTCAAATATTTTTTTCTGTTGAAGAGACTCATACATTCCCGCTGTAATGTTTTCCGAGAATTCTTGACAAGTTTTGCACGCATGTCTTTTAAAATATTCTTAGCCACAAATAAAGTCAAACCGAATACTGGGTTCTGAGCCAACAAAGCTCTAAATTTTATCTCGTCCACATCTTAAACCACATACTCACAACCACACACTCACAAACGCATATTTGCATTTTTATTATAAGCTCAATTTTGCTTTTCTCTCAAAAACATATTATTACTCTTTACACAAACACACACCATATATAGAAAAAGGATCTACACATCCATGCAAGGCCGCACACGTTTACAAATACAATGAATTTGTTTAAAAATCTACACGTATGTGCACACATACTCTTACTCACACACACACACTCTCATAATAAAATTCAATTAAAGCAGTGATGTACATGATGATTATGTTGCTGTTGAGACAGACCGACAGCCAACAAGGCAGACAGACAGCTGCATAGATAGATATACGTGTAAGAATAGAAAAGATCGCCCGGATAGGCATGCGACAGCGTTTAAGGAAATGTTAGAACAAATGACAGGACCATACTCACACACACTCATACACACATGCATGCAAATTCTTATATTTGTAATTTTTTTTGTTCATATGCAAGTATGTGTAAATGGAGTAAAATTTTTGTGAGTATGTTTGTGTTTGTGTTTCTATTGTGCTTAGGTGTGAGTTTCATTTAAGGTGACTGAGCTAGAAAGGACCCCCAAGCAGATTTTATGATATTTGTTACGTTGTTTATCTTATGACATTTCATTTACAATGGTCACCACAGGACATCTTTGTAAGGATTAACACTAATATCTTGTTATAAAATAAATAAACTAATGAATAAGTTAGGCTCAAATTGAATGTAAATCTTAATTCGTCAACATAATTTCTTTGGAAAGATATGTGAATTGGTCCCAATGAAATTGATGGGAATTTTAAGGACAGTTTATGAACTAATATGTCAAACTTTTTATGTGCCTAAAGATATTCATAGAATGGGTTCTACACAAGGAAAAAATTTGTTTTGAAGAAAATTGTTAAGAATCAGCGTGTATCTCGAACAACGCGGTAGACAGCATTAAATCCGCCATCGAAAATTGAATAAGAATACTTAATTAATAGAAAATTTTAAAACGATTTTGGATGCTTAAAAAAAGTGTATATATCGCGTCGTTTTAGGTGTAGTAGCGTATTCATAAATCATATTATTAAAAAAAAGATTGCAAGGCACTTGAACGATAAAGTAACTCATTGCATAAAATACTAGTTTATACTAGCTGAGTATAAATATGGTAATATAAGGGGGGGAGAGGGGGAGGAGGGGGGAAAGAATATTGTAAACTACAGTAAAGGTCACTTCTGCGACTTCATTACAAAAATAAAACAGTATTATGATGGCAGCAATTACCATTTGGTAATTAATTTAACTTACCTCGGGATACGCTACAAAAAAGGTTTTTACCCCACCATGGACCGATGGACCGGAGAGGTATTTCGATATGTAAAGGTGGGTCGCCATCTGAAAAAGTTTGGGAACCACTGCCCTAAAGCAAATATACCTACTATAAATTATATGTCCAAGATATACATTTTATATGTAAAACTATATAATATTAGGTTGACATTTTTTGTGCAATTTGAGAAAATATTCGTTTGACTGAATCTTTTTAATCTTTAAAAAGTTGTAAAATCCAAAAATTAAATATTCAGGATATTAAAAAAGTTATGATGCATTTACGACCACCTTAAATTTTATTCATTTAAGCATACTTTATTGGTATGTTGCTTCTCTTAACTCTCCAACTTGTGTACAAAAATGTGGTCCTGTGCGAAGTCTAGTTTTCAAATATTACGAGCTTCTAAAATTGCAAGCTAAAATTTATACATGACTTTTTTCGAAAAAGATTTGTCAACTAAATAAATATTGTTTGAAAACACTTTGTGATTTATATGGGCAGTGATTAATATGGGCAATTGGATACCTTTTTTAATAATGGTATTCAATTTTCATAAAAAAAATATATATTAAAATATTTTTAAATAACGTTTTAAGAATAAAAAAAATTTAATTATATATAAATATTTTTTTAATATTTTTATTGAAATAAATTTGATTCCACTACTAAACAAGTAATCACAGTTAGAAAAAAATTTCCAGAATATATAGAAAAATAGCACCCAATCGTTAGAAAATCAGGCTTCATTCAGCGCCATGGCCGATTTTGTAAAAATAAAGTACTTATTTTTTGTCAGATTGACACAAGAAGTTTGAAATAGTTTAAAGAAAGCTATCCAATAATTTATGAACTGTTTTGCTAAATTGAAGAAACTAAGCGTAAATGTGCTGAAATTTATTATTCCATTTAATATAAGCTCTTAATTTGCAGGCCAAAAATTTCTTCGATAGCCCAGCGATCTAAGCGAGCCGATTACAAGTTAAGAGGGCCGCGGTTTAAATCGGGGCTCAGACATTTTTTTTTTATTTTTTTTTTTTTTGTTTTTGAAATAACAAATATATGACGCAAATTTTTTATGATGGAAAGTTTTTTTTTTTTTTAAATTCAGGAATTTCTAATGTTATTGTTACAATGAATTCAAAAATTTTTTATGAATTTTTTATAAGAAAAGCATCCTTGAAATAAATCACTTGTGGCTTATAAAACAAAGAAAAACTAAAGAAATATCAGAGCATTGCCTCATCTTTTAAACTAATACTACTCCAAATTAAAGGAATCATTGCTGTACAGTGTTGCAAGCAGAGAACTTGATATAAAGATATTTTTTCTTCGAATTACTTCTGATTGTATACAATTTCTGAAAATAATAACACTTATCATAGCCATTTTTATCTATTATATTTAACACGTTCACTGCCAACTACGAGATAACTCGTAGATTGCGTTCGCTTCTCTAGGGTGCCAACTACGAGTTATCTCGTACTCACTAAACCTGCCATTTTTGTGTAGCTACGAATAAAACCGTATTATATCAGTGCTAGAGTCGATAAATGGCTTCTGGGAAAAGAACAAAAAGAACAATGTTGGCTTGTGTGAACTGAAGATTTATTAAAAAAAAAAAAAAATATAATGGAAAAATTCATTCAATATAATGGAAAAATTAACTCAAATACAAGAAATAAAGTAATATTTTATTGTTTGTGGAAGTTCTTAAAACAATTTTACACACAAAGGGCTGGCATCTCTTCACAGGCTGAACAGAAGTAACGCGTTTCTCGGCGTTTTTTTGCTTGGGTACATATACGACATGGCTTTGTCGGGCGCTGTTTTTTTTTCGGTTGGTGGTAAACACTCTTAATAATGGAGCTCTTGCAATCTATTTTTTTTCAAAACTGATGAATCTCTTCTCCAACCAACGCGACGACGAATTCTTCTCTGAACATTATCAGTTTTATTTTAGATGAAGTTACTTTTTGAAAAATTCTGTGAGCATTTTGTATATATACGAGTATCTCTATAATATGTAGTGAAACCTTTTTGGGCCATCTAATAGTCTTTCTTAGATATGTGTAGTAGGAAATCATTTGATCTGATCGGTCAATGCCAGACATTCCTTTATTGTAATCTCCAATTATATTCGGTTTCACAGAAATTTTCGATTGCGATTGGGCACATCTACCATTTCAACAGCATGCATGTTTGAACTGGTAAGGACATCTCGTTTGTCTTTCCATTTGCATACAGGAACAGCACCATTATGCTGCCAAAAACACTCCCCTTTTTTCAGTTTACGATTTACCACATCTCTGGGGTTTCCTTTTCTGTTATTTCGCAAGGTTCCACACACATAAGTTTTTCGTGTATGTAACAGTTATGTAAGAATAACTGAATTATAAAAATTATCCATGTAAAGCGTGTAGCCTCTATCGAGATAGTCCTCAAGTAAATGTAAAACAACGTCAGCAGTGTGACCAACATTATTGGTAGTTTCCTCAGATTTTCTGCTGTAAATTTTTATTTTCATTGCAAGACCGTATTACTCACATAGTTCATATAGTTTGATCATATAGTTTGATCTTCCCCGCCATAGCATCATGGATTCGTCAATAGAAATATTTTACTTGGTACATAGTTTTCACGCATAACATTGTTGAAATGATTTAGGATTGGTCTCACCTTGTATAATCTGTCGGCAGATGGTATTGAGTTATCAACCAAATGAAAATAACGAAGTAGCAACTGGAACCGATTTCGGCTCATATGTGAGCGCCAAAAGTTTACATTATATAGCTTGTTTGTGCTCCAGTAATGTTCTATTGATGGAAAAGTACAAGGTCCCATTTGCAATAAAAACTTTCATCTCTGCAGCACTTACTTCTTGCCAATTTGATAACCTTTTAGATTTTTTTATAGCATTTCCATTCCCATTTTCTTTTTTTGCAATTTCTTGCGCAGCATATAAATAAGTTTGTTCTACCAGTAATGCAAGAAACTCATCCGAAAAAAATAAATCCACCAGCGTTTGTACTGTAAAATTTGATGTATCAAATTTCACACCAACATTTTCTTGAAAAAGAAATAATTCAGGATTGTGTTGAACTTCTGTCCACAAATCATCATTCGCATTTGACGTTGATGCTTGGAAATCATCGTCATTATTATCAGGTTCGAAAACGTCTTCAGGTTCGGAGATGACTTCATCTTCACTATCACTTGTATGCTCACAAGGTTAATAAATGTCGTTACTATCATCGCTAAAAATCCCGTCATATTCTAAATCACTTAGATTTCCGTTGTACTCAATTTCATTTTGAGTCAGTGACCTTTTGTTATCCATATTGGGTTCTTGATAACTATAAAACAAAATATTGAAGAAAGACGTACGAAAAAGAAAAAGGACCTTCGAATTAACTCGTAGTTGGCTTCTGCGTAGCGATTTCTGTTACAGAAGCCAACTACGAGATAATTCGTAGGTCCATTTTCTTTTTCGTACGTCTTTCTTCAATATTTTGTTTTATAGTTATCAAGAACTATTGTTTTATAGTAGTTTTGGATATATATCATTTTTATTGATTTGTGGGTGGTAAAAGAGGGTATGACAACATTTTTTTTCTAGCCCATATAATACTTGAAGGACATTTACTGCCAAAAATTTTAACTGAAACAGACAGGTAGTTTTGAAGATATATGAATTTGTGGGCGGCAAAAGGGGGTGTGGTGACATTTTTTTCTTAAACCCCATTTTCTACTTGAAGGAAATTTACTACCAAAATTTCATCTGAATCGGTCTAGCATTTTTCGAGATATAACATTTTTATTGATTTTTGGGCGGTAAAAGGGGGTGTGGCAACATTTTTCTTTCTAACCCATGCAATACTTGCAGGACATTTACTGCCAAAATTTCAGTTGATACAGCCCGGTAGTTTTAGAGATTTATTAATTTGTGGGCGGTAAAAGGGGTGTGGTCAAATTTTTTTCTTAGACCCCATTTTCTACTTAAAGGAAATTTACTACCAAAATTTTATCTGAATCCGCCTAGTAGTTTTCGGGATATAG
Source organism: Coremacera marginata (assembly GCA_914767935.1). Lineage (NCBI taxonomy): Eukaryota > Metazoa > Arthropoda > Insecta > Diptera > Sciomyzidae > Coremacera > Coremacera marginata. Next base: position 52,370,551 of record OU612045.1, read on the forward strand.
CATTTTTATTGATTTGTGGGCGGTAAAAGGAGGTGTGGCAATTTTTTTTTTTAATATTGCATTGTCACCGGGCTTACACATGTATGCTAAATTTCAGCATAATCGAAGACCCACAAGCTGTCGATACATTGTTTGCAAGATTTGCGGACATACATACATACATACATACGAACGAAGCAAGTTAAATAAAAGTTTATAAAAAGGACTTTATTTAATATAAAATATTAAAATATTTAGTATAAAACTATAGCCCTGTATGATGCCTAGTTCCCGAATACGGGGTTTTTGAAATCACCTAACATTTATATATGATTTTTTTTCAAAAACGATTCTAGCTGAAACATTTTTATAAAAAATTATAATGCAGTGATTTGTACAGGCAAATGAATGATTGTTAATTTTCTTTTTCTTGAATTATCTGTCAAAATTAGAAAAATTCAATGCTAAAGAATGTACTTTTAATTATTTCAAAATTTTTCCATTCGAATATTATTCTAATACACGAAATAGTTCAAAGTAAAATAAATTCATATTTTCACTTTTTACGATTATACGAGACCCGAACTAGGCTTCGCAGAGGGTCAAGTTCTTGTAGACAATCTAGGGACTAATGGAGGTATAAAATAGTCAAAATAAATAATAGTCAAAACGAACTGAAATTTTAGAGAAACAATTTTTTGGTTGTCCTCTTCAAGTGTAAGTCACGTAAATCTATATTCTTGAATAATACGTTTAACCGGTGAACTTAAAAAAATTTTGATTTTCCATCGTACACTTTTTTTTTATTTTAATAAACGCTAATAAACCATATATTTTAAACCATAAAGTTTTTGGTTTTTTTTTTTTAAAGTCTAAAAATTTAAATATTTGTCTAGAACTAAATAAATTTTATAACTTATATTATTATTTTAAAAAAGAAATAAATTTATATTATTATATTAAATATAAAAAACAAGCGATTAATGGTCAACATTTTTAAAAATTGTGGTCAAAACTTAAAAATTTAGTTCTCAAAATTAATTTGATAAAACAATTCAATATACCTTAATAAGCTCTCTTTTGGTTATTAAAAAAAAAATGCATATTCAAGACTAATTTTTAAAGTAAATAATTTCCCTTTGAAAAATTCTCATATCCTTATTTTTAAATTTTTTAATTTTGCTTAAGATTATTTTTTCATGGCCAATTGCTTTAGATTTATGTCACCTTAGTCATCAATGAGATGAAATCATATATGTGTCATATCATGGAAAATGTAGCTAAAAATATTATCTCAAACGTGTTTTGTAAAAAAGCACACTTCTATCAGTAAATTTTTTTAACAAGTTTTGTAGTTATCGACTCTACATAGCACAGGCATACTTATAATTTTTCGGATACTGCAGAATAGCCAATCTTCCACTTATGACAAATAAAGTATGTATTACCGCTTAAATACAAAACAAAAACTCCATATAACTAGATATCGCGGTTTTTGTAACTAACCTGTGTTCAACTCTACTTTTTCTCAATCAATAAGTCAAGTTAAATTTTCTAACTGCTAACATTGCTTGCATTTGTATTATTATATATCAGTGACTTACTTTGTATGACTTTAGGCATTTATTATGATGAACTAGAGGCATCATATGTACATACTATCGAATATTTTAAATTTATGCTTATGAACTTTGACTACCGCTTTGAGTTTCCTAAAAACACGGTTCATATTTTATTTAGCCTTGTGCTATAAATATTTAAAATATAACATATGTTTCAATATTTTTGGCCAAAAATTAAATTTCAATATGTTGAAAGCTCGATTTACATCTGGGTATGCTCTAAATAAATTCCAATTGTGCGCCATATTTTATTGCTATATTCCCAAGACGTCATGAGATACCAAATATGGATTCCAATGATTTTTCCGACACACCCACATAAAAACACACACTGACAGACTTCATTGTTGTGCCTAACTTAGAGGCATAACCAAGTACAAACATATAAAGAACTCCGTTATCCTTTGCCTTATCCCACCTAAAGCTGCAGGCCAAATAATATGAGCGAGTATATTTGGTGCGGAGAGGGGGCACCCTTTAGAGTAGACTTTTAATATTAAACAATGCTGTGAAAAATCTTCAAAGCAATGCGGTAAAACTTAGATTTCGGCGCTCCTTTGCTTAACATTCGTTTTGAGTAACGAATGTGTGTTTGTACGCATGTAAGCTGGAAAGGATATGTATGTTATTTAATAAATAAATATGTGAGCGTGAAGAATACATGTCAGTAAAACAAATGAGCCACTTCCATGTTGGATCGCTTTAATAGAAAGTGGTTTTGCTGCCATCTAGTGGCACAAACTGAAAACTGCTACACGGAGAGAATTAAAAAATATTAGTTGGTATTTTCTTATGACTAATTCGACAAATTCCACTTAAATTGTAATTTCAAATTAAATGATAATAAGAGAAAACTATGTATTGATTGAGTCCACAAAAAAATTTAAAGACACTAATTCAAGATCAATTGTTGCAAATTATAATTTTTGTTATTACAAAAAATTCCAAAAAATATAAATCAATTTACTAATTTTTTGTCTACAATTATATTTAAGCAATTACATTCACATAATTTTTCTGAGAAGATGAATCAAAACTATTCTATATTGATGAAGGACAGTAGGGAATAATGAAGAATTCAAATTGAATTCTGTCATTTTTTGTGACTATGTCCTTATTCCTTTATATATAAATTCTTTCTTAAATTTCACGGGGCAACACATTATTTGATTATATACCATAAGAAAAATGTAATTTTTTTTTTAATTTTTAAACAAATGGCGGGGAAAAGTGGCCAAAACTAGAAGACCACCTCGTATCTACATGACATCAGGTACCTATAGGTTTTTGGGATCGACAAAAACGAATCTGAAGTCAAAAATTGAAAATTCAAAATCGCTGCTTGAATATGTCATTTATGTGAAATTGCGCACTTATGTGCAATTTTCGAATGCCATTTTGAACCTTTATACCTGAGTTTCCTCACCTATAAAATAATACGTGTACTTTAGATTTTTTTCCTTTATCACATATCCGAAGCTCATTAGAATCGACGAATGGCACCAAGGGACGTTTTCTTGTGAGATATAAAATCATATGAAATCATATGAAAAAACTAAAACAAAAAAATATCATTGATCTTTAGGTGTATATATTCGAATAATGGCATGCCGCGATGATAATTCAAACATCGAAAAATAAGGACCATTTGAAAATTTGAAAATAAATTATATAAACGGCATAAAATAAAGCACGGTGTGGTGTGAGAATCAAACTTGTGTTACTCAAATCATCAAATCACCATAACAAACCAACCCCCTTCAAAGGAACTGGGGCGACCAAAGAAACAAAATTTGCAAAGTAATTCCTTTTATGAATGTGAACAAATCGTATCTTGTCGTAAATTTGTTGGAACAAACAAATTACTTAAGGGAGGTTCCCATGAAACTTGACCAAAAAACGCAATTATTTGTTGTTGCGTTTTTTCATAGCTTATGATATGCAACATATGTTCCCAAAGCGGTTTGGCCAATAATGATTGAATAAAAAAGTTATCGCATTTAAAAGGAACCCATCTTTTTCACGAAAATTAAGAAAAATAAGTTTAAGCGGTAATAAGAATCTCACATCAATCTTTTTGAAATGCACACCTGTATTCCTTACGATACTGTGGTAAGCATAGTTACCTTCAGCACCACCAGATGTCGCTAAATGCGCTGTGGCGTTGAAATAATGGAAAGCTAATAAAAAAAAAAATACAACCAAATGACAATTTCAGCCCTTGAAAGGATTTCGTAAGTAAGTAAGAAAGGATTTCGACCGAGCTTCTTATGATCAATTGTATTGTGCGTGTAGTGAAAATGTTCAACACAAATGAACTGGACGTACAAGTTTTATGTCGACTCTGAATGGTTTATGTTCTCAAGAAGCTTTTCATGGCAGTATTTACTATCTGAGGCTTGCCATTGTCTGCAGAGAGGTAACGGCCGAACAGAAAAATTAATTCAGTTGAAAAACTTTCTGCGTCAGGTGGGAATTGAACCAGGGTTCTGTGGCGTATCGACCACGCACTCTACTTACTGCGCCACGGTCGCCACTACGGAAAGCTAATAACTCGAAAATAATCGAACAGAAACGCGTTTTCTGAAAAATTATGTTTTCTTAACCCTTTCGGTACTTTTTTTGTTTTTGACTTCAAAAATTATTCTTTTCCATTTTTTACTGTTTAGGCCTACGTAATGAATAATCAAAAGTAATTTAATTTGTTTTTGTTTGCAAAACTGGTTTTTGTGCACAATGCGGATAAAAATATACCAAAATATAAATTTTAAGTTTGAATGCAATTAAAGATTTTATGTTTAAAAATAAACAAATCCAGATTTTTTTAAGGGAAAAAATTCAAATGCATCCATTTTATATTATACATTAACCCTTTCACGCCCATAGGGCATATGTGTCACCAAGAGGAAAAATTTTATTTGTGTATATTTTTGGCTTAATTAAGTCGATATTAGACTAAATGAAGAGAAAATTAAATAGATAAATTTTGAAAAACTTATGCTTCTGAAAGGGTTAAGTGTGGGTATAAAATACCTACTCCTCAACTAGTATAAAGATAATTTTAATTTTTAAAATAATTATATTCATTTTAATTTTATTCCACAAAAAAAAAATAAATAACCAAAATAAAACTTTTATTGCTCATATAAAACATAAAAACTATTAAGAAATGTAAGTTAAACACCAATATCAGGTTTATCATTAGGTCTGCTTCTGTATGTGGCCCTAAAAGAAAAAGAAATAAGAAAATCAATTTATATACATATAAAGATGCAAACATAACTTACCTTATTTTTCATGGTATACTCCGAAACAATTTCTGGAGCCATTGGGAATGCATAGATGGACGTTGCATTTGGAACAATAGTATCTAGAATATCCTTTGCATCCCTGTACTTTACAAATACTTTTTACAGTTGTACATTCCAGCCAATGTTCAATGCCATCGAAACGAATCGAAACTGAAGGAGCCCTTTCATATGATGGCCGCGGCTTCAAAGTTGATGGTGGGTCGGAAAGATCTGCGTATTCAATTAGTTTGGGAGTTCCTCGTTTTCGAGAGAGATTTTGAAATGATAATAATGCTAGTAAGCCATCAGCAATATCATTCCGGAATGCTAATAAATCCATTCAGCACAAGATCTGGTGACCTCTTTTGTGTCGTTAGCACCATAAATAGACGAAGCCAATTGAACACAGCCCCCATCCAGCCATTTTAAAAGGAAAGTATTTTGGTTCCTTGCAATGCAATAGTCATAACTACATCTTCCTAACATTTTCAAATCGTTTTCTGTTGCCATCGGAGCTTTTCCGGTTATTTTTCCTCGTATGGTGCCTGTTGCCCATATTCCCTTCTCTCGCAAATATATTAATAAATTAATTGTTTATTAATTATAATTGTTAAAAATATTTTGTGGTTTTTATTTTCCGGAATCGTTTTACTGGGGTGAATGACGATATCCGAGCAAAGACCTAACTTTGATTCCCCAACAATTGTATTTTTCCCTTGATATATTTCGAGATCATATACAATTCCATTTGAGCTACATAAGCAAAACACTTTTATTCCTCATTTAATAGGCTTTTTGGGCATATACCCAGTTTTTGAATTGCGCGGAATCATCATTTCATCAGAGCAACAGTTCCCATCTTTTGGAATATCATAACTTATTTTCAAGAAAGTATTCATAAGTAGGCGAATTTTATAAAGTTTGTCATTCGAGCTTTCCTCTGCACTGAACTTTAGATTAGTACGTATTGAATGACATCTATTATGTGTTTCCGAAAGGCTGGTATTTTAGTAGCACTACTCCAGTACATCGCTAATCGAGGATATGCAATTGTTTCAATAATAATTTCTAATGCCATTAATGTGAGAATCTCTTGTTACATTAATTGCAGAACCAGTTTTCATAAGTGAGGCTTTATTTGTTATCTGAACAATCGTGTCAATAAAATAATATGGAAAATATGTTAAAAAATATGAAACAGGAGTTTCTACATCTTATTTAGAATGACTTTTAGAAAAATCCGAGCATGGAGTGCTCCATGCTCTTTAAGTCCATCGAAATTTAAGGATTTTTTGAAATGATGGATCCGTAGCTTCATCCAAATCCAATGAATAATCTCCAGCATCGAAATTTTTCTCAAATAAATCGTTATTCCCATCCGGATTAGTTAGCTCCTCGATTAAAAGGGAATTGTTTTTATTATATTTACAGTTCCCAAAAATGTATCCAAAACATCGATTCCTTCTTCTTCATCATCTTCAAAATCAGATAATTCGGAATTATCAAAATGAACTAAAATATTTTCTATTTGTTCGATGTTTAACTTATTAGACATCGTAATAACGCATATTAGAAATCAAATTTATGCATAAAAAACCGTCCAACAGCTTCAGCTCTTCTCAATCAAATGAAATATTTTAGTACCGTTAAGTAATCTTAAAAGGAAAAAGCGACCAACTACTACGAGTCTTTTTAACCAAATGATATATTTGAGAACCGTTAAGTAAAATAAAAAAGAAACGTTTTCCCGCTGCGACTCTATTCAAGCATCTAAAAAATTGTATTTCCGTTGGGTAAAATTTATGCCATGTGGCATAGTACGAAATAAAAAAAGTTGTACAGCCTAATAGACCTATGTTTGGGATTTAATTTTTTTGCTCTTAAGCAATCTTCTAAATTACTTACACAAAGTTATCAAATAAAGTAATTTTTGTAATGGACTATATAAAAGTACGAAGTGAAATTTTTTTGTAAAATAGGAAACTCGATGACTTTATGAATTTTCATAATTTCCTGGGTCCGCTACTCAAAATTTTTTTTTATATTAATTTGTACAAAAATATTCAAAGAAAGATATTAAAATATAAAAGAAATAGCAGCCAAAAGTTTTTTGCCTTTAAGCAAGCACTGAAAAGCGATTATCCTATATGGCATAGAGTAACCGAAAGGGTTAACTGGTCTCCACGATATCTCAAGAACCACTTTTTGGATTGACTTATTTTTTTTTTTCTTATTCTTCATTAGATAACATTTTTGGATTGTGTATATAAATTTTGAAAAAATTACCAGGTTGTGAAAAATTTTCACAGCGAAAAATGCAAAAAAATGGAACTTAAAATTTATATCTCCGTCATTTTTGTAACTTTTAACTATTATATATATAATATATATAGATATTATAGGCATAAGCTATAACAAATGTAGTATAATTTATAAAATTTTTTTACATGTACGTGCATTGCGATGGGGTCCGTTGGGTAACTTTTATTCACCAAAATAAATATTTTTCTACACTTTAAGAATCGATAAATAACTGCCAAAAAACTCAAGGTGCTCATTTACTTAATGCTATAAAAAAAAAAAATCAAGAACATCACCGTGTTTTTTGACCTCTTTGATGAACTCGGAATGAGCATTGGTGTTTTTATATATTTTGTAAAATTTTCAAGATAGTTTTTCATAAAGACCTAGTTCACTTGCAAGACCTTTTTTGCCTGGGCGTCTCATCTTCGTTGCCTTGGACTACACTTTGGGCTGGGATAAGACTTGCCTACGCACAATGGCTACATTTTTTGTCATTATTCACCATTTCATTTTGATATTGATGTTGAATAGGAGTATACCTTTTTCAATTCTGGGCGAAATTTTTTACGGAAAAAACGGGCGCTGGCACCGTTCGCCACAAAACCAAATCTTTAAGAAAAACTTAAGAAATTCAACAATGGACTTATATCATAGTCGCTTTTTATCAACCACATGTTAAATTTTCCAAGGATTTACCATTTAATGATACCCGCTTAAGCAAATCGCATAAATCTGAGACATTATTAAATGCCAAATTGTGCTTTGCAATGAAACATGCAATCAGTAGATCCACCTGCTTTTCTTCACATTTAATACCTACCTTTAATGCATTCACAGCCATTGTTTGATTTTATAGATTTTCACATGGTACGCGCATTTTTTTGATGGTTTTTTGTGTCGTAAATACCTATTTTTTCGTCGAAACAACAAATCGTACATCTATTAAAATCATCTCCTCATATGCTTAAAATATGCTTAAAATGTTTGCTATGTTCAAAAAAAAAATAAATTTAAAAAAATAAAAATAAATAAAAAATAAAAAATAAAATTCGAAGCTACTGTATTCCATATACTAATTACTATTTGTCTGTACGGGGCTCAAAATTACTGTAAAATACAGTAATAACTATATGTGTAACTTCAGTGGATCCTATGCTTGTTGCTTTAGTTCGTGCCGAAATCTAGAACGCAACAACGTGTTGTTTGTGGAATAGAATCGTTTTACGAATTTCTCAGAGCTCCACAAGCAATGTTTACGTATATAAATGCTTGCGCTGGTAGAAAGCTTTTAGTTTGCTGGCAAATTTCAATCAGTTATGCTGGCGTTGCTTTATCCGCCTGATACACACAGAAAATAAGACGTTGCAATACGAATTTTATATTAGTTTATATTTGATAGTTCAAAAACGCAGCACCATTTTATAAACTAATAATCGTTTTACGAATATTTTTCAGCCAGTGCTTGTGTTGTTGTTATTAATACGTATGTATGAAATATTTGCATATACATATATTTCTTTCGTTTTTGTAGTTTGCTATTGTTTTTGTTAATCTTCAGAAAGATTAATACAATAAATAATACATAAATAATACAAAAAATTATATTACTGCAATGCAGGTTTGCAATAACGGAAACTGTGCATGGCTGTTATGCTTTTAAAAACTCCATTTATTTTTAAAACATCATAATAATTTTGAATTATTTATCGAATTTGTATTATATGTGTGGCACATGTGCATAGTGGACTAAGTGCGAAAATTGCGTTTTTAGGAAAACTGGATTAAAAATCTCTTTTCACAATTTAAAATTCAAGATTGGAGTATCAGCCCACGATTCATAAAGGAATATCCTTCATTGCAATGGACAGAACACTTATCCCGTTAGACACAAGGAAAGATAAAAAAATTACGATTCTACTGATGCAGATAGCTCGAAACTCATAAAATTCGACTTAGCCCACTTTGCACAGGTACCACAGATATATATTAAACATTACAAATATTTTTTGTTTCTTTAAATTTAAATTTAAAATTTAATGCAGCAAGTTCTTTACTACAGGAAAAATAATAAATTCAAATTATTCCGAAATATTTATTTCAATTTATTACATATAAGATTAAATTTTATTTATTTTTAAGCAGCGTTCAAATGAACAAGAACAATAAATACAACAACACTAATATCAAATAAAAATTCTACGTCCACACTTACGATACTATCGAAACTGCGTCTATTTTTTTTTTTTTTTTTTTTTGATATGGTGCAGCATTTGTAGTTAATTTCGAATGAAGAAGTAAGGTGACTTGTATACAAGGAGGCGGTTTATACAAGTAGGCGAAAATTCCAGAGCGTTGGGCATAAAGGTGCCCATGTTCCTTAAATCTTTTTTGTTAGGACACAATCTTTGAAGCAAGAATTTATTTAAATGTTGCAAATATTAATTTTAAAAGTGTTTTTTTGGCTCAGTGTAAGAAGTAAGCAAAAAATAATAAGAGAAAAACACAAATTGTTAGCTTTCAGCGTTACTTTATGACTTGTTTTAAACCAAAAAAAAATAATGTCGGCAACTATGACCACCTTCGCCCAGCATTTGACTAGGCCACTAAGAACGTACGTTTGTTTGATTTTCTGGAGCATCCGAAAAGCTTTAATCTTGCTCATGCTGTGCATTCTATACCATTTTTTTGTTGTTGTTGGTATTGCAATGCCTATCGTAGTCAAACAGTCAGCAAGTCAGCCAAAAGCATGTGGACGATCTGTACCAGAGCAAAATATATAATCCCTTGCTCTCATATTCCCTCAGTTGGCTTCATGCTAACCGGCATTACAATCAGAGTAACATGCATAAAATATGCTGGAAACACTCAGTGCAATCCGAAAGTAGCCAGCTTTCTCATATAGTTAGTTTTTATTTATTTATGTTTTTGTATTTTTTCTCTTATGCTGTTGTGCCTTCTCCATCTTTTCGAGGTGGCATCATTGGTAGATAGTGTTTGATGAAGGCTAGCAATAATTGTGTGAAGGTTGTTGATGAAGTGCCTGCATAAGCAGCAGCAGGTATAAAAGTGCAAATCCTTGAGGCTATAAAAATATTTGCTTTATTTGCGATTCTCCAGCTGAGCTGTGTATGATGGAAATAAATGGTCAAATATGGCTACACGCGGAGAAAATGGGAATGGGAAAATATTTTTTGTAATCACATCATTGTTTTGGAATAATCATTCTACCCGAGTTGAACTTTCATGCTGTTTTGCTGATCTTTTTTGAAAATACGATGTCGCTTATTTCGAATCTGACGTCAGAATTTTTTAAATTCAATATGAAGGATAGGTTTGCCCCATTAATTTTTTTTTTATTTTACGAATTCTTGTAATTTTGAAATCCCGACAACGGATTCAGCTTCAGCGACCCATTTTTACCCAGTGTTCGCCCAGCACTAAATTGGTAAAAATGCAAAAAATTTAGATGGCAGTCCTGTCCGCCATCTTTAACTTTTTATTTCATGCATGGTCCCCTAATGATTTACATTCCAACAGGTGCTGATGCGCTTAGCAGAAGTGAAGATAAAAAGAAGTGATTCTCGTGAGAGATTTTAACGTAAATTTTGCATGAAATTATGAAATGCACATAAATAGCAACTCCAACGAATGAAAAACAAAATTCGGAACAATAGATGCAATTTTTTCACGTTATCTTGAAACTTTTGATTTACGGACATATATCTTATATTTGTGTTATCACTAATCATTAATATTAGAATTACCAATTAAAGCACAAATCTATTAAAGTGTCAATATTGAACAAACACAATATTTTTAATTGGTTTTGTATTTTTTTTGAGATGCTCTTTTTCTATGTTTCTCTTTCTCTTTGTCTCTTATAGAAAATTCTTTCTTTTTCTAGAAGAAAAGATGGAAGATGGATTCCATGAAAATCCATAATTCGACATTTTCTTGGGATTTCTGAAATCGACATAATATACTACAAGATCTCTTAATTCTTGCAGATCTACAACTTTTTCAAACGTTGTTTTTCAGGTTAAATAACGAAAAAAAAACCGAAATAGCCATTTCAGCCCTTGAAAAGACTTTGACCGAGTATCTTATGATCAATTTGCTATTCCTCAATGTACATTTTCTACAACTCATATGCTATAGAAAATTTGATTGATGTAAGTTGTTGCCTATTTTTCATAGTTACAGTTCGATAATTGTAGCCCCGCACGTAGCATTAAAAAAAAAAAAGAAATGGCCTTTTCAGCTCTTGAAAGGACTTTGACCGAGCTTTTTATGATCAATAGTGTTGTGTGTGTTCGGAAATGTTTGAACAAAATGATCGAGAAAATGGTTTTAAGAAGCTTTTCATGGCAGTTTTTACTCTCTGATGCTTGCCATTGTCTGCAGAGAGGTGACGGCCGAGCAGACAAATTAATTCAATTGAAAAAACTGTCTGTGTCAGGTGGGATTCGAACCAAGGTTCTCTGGCGTATGGGCCACACACTCTACCTACTGCGCCAGGGCTGCCACTGTAGCACTTGATTTTATTTTTATTGTACTTACTTATTTTGGAAATATAAGTTTTCCATATTTAGCTCTCAGTCAAAAGTCAAATTTAATTTTAGTTTCCGAGTGTTAGACCCGCACGTTACGTTTTGCTTTTTTAGTTTTATAGAAAATAAGGTATTTGAAATTCCGTTGAAATTCTTTAAATATGGTACTTAAATTAATCTAATTGGAGAAAATATAATAATATCGGAGAAAAAGATATTATCTTCTTTTGAAAGAAAAAAAAAAAAAAAATAAATAAAATACAGGATTAGGAGGAGAAAACGAAAATTCAGATTTTTAAATGAATGAAAACAAGTACATTAATCACCTGAAAAAAAAGAAAGAAGGACAAAATAACTTCAAATTGGATATTTAAGCAAAGAGAATATGAAACAATAAGAAAGCGAAGACAACGTGAGAAAGTCCGAGCATCTACCACAGTCTCATCGGAAACTGCAACATCGGATTTTTCTTACAAGAGTTCACAAACGTATGCTAAAGCCATACTAAAATGTGTTAAGAATCTTCAAACTTCTCCTCAAAATGGGATTATATCATTAAAGGCTTAGCACACCGCTTAGAGATGAAATTGTCAAAATATATGAACACAGAAAACCAATGACAATTAACTATTTTATGCAAAAGTTAAGCAATTTTTTTCGACCTGACACGACAAGAGAAGTATTTACGTATTTATACCCAAATTTGAAAACTGGGTGTTCAAAACTTTGCAAGTTGCCAGCCAAGCAATGTAAAGGGCGGTTAAATTTTAAGGGCCGATGTTGATTTTGAATAAAACACAAATTATTTAAGAAATTAAATAGGCGGCCAAGATCATGTGATTTGACACCGTTGGCCTTCTTTCTTTGGGGTAATTTGAGAGAAAAGGTGTACGTCGATAAGCCAGCAACAATTCAAGAGCTAAAGGATGAGATAATTCGGCACATTAACGGCATAGAACCTCACTTATGCCTCAGCGTCATCGAAAATTTGGACCATCGGATGGAGGTGTGCCGCCGAGGTCACGGCGGCCATTCGGTCAATATTTTGTTCTATGCATAATTGAACCATACCAGTATTATCATAATTAAAAGAAATGACAGTAATTTCTTAAATAATTTGTATTTTATTCAAAATTAACATCGGCCCTTAAAATTTAACCACTCTTTAGATACAGACAGTAAAAATGTGTACTGCCAAAATATTACGCCATACTTGCTGAAATTTAGCTTCAAGTTCAAAACTTGAAAAAATTGCTGTATTTTGCAAGTCCTACTCGTAACATTTTACTTTCACATAGCTTTCAATAAATGGTATCATGTTTCTAAAAAAATTTTGCATCTTTGTTAAAATAAAAATTGCTTTAAAATTTAATTGACTTATTTTTTTAATTCCAATCAGTGGTTCCAAAAAAGGCAACACCTTTTTAAACTCTAAAATTATAGTTCAAATGTACCACACGTAACAATGGAGTTCCTCATATACAGAGAAGAAGTTTCACTTATCTACTACACACAGACTAGCTATACTGTTTCTTATTTCAAATTAAAAAAACGTAGTCATTTGTTATTAACTCAGATATGTAGTTTTTGCTTTTTTGGATAAACATTTATGGAATTAGATATGTTTTAGAAATAGAACTAAATTCAATATATTTGTAATAAGACAAAACTAGATGCATGTATGTGATTTATTTTGATTCTAGCTTTAATAGCTGAAGCCAAATAGTTTTTAGGAACAAATATCTTGTCTTGCGATTTTCCAAAATTAGTGAATTTCTTTAAAATTATATTATACATTCGGTCAAAAAAATACAGATTGTACATAAAATGCAAGATATTAACTATTTTTTCAAATAGATAATACACTTGTGCCAACGAATAATCCAATCATCAATTGCATTGCATTTTTGAATTTCTTTAAAATTATATTATACATTCGGTCAAAAAAATACAGTTAATTTACATAAAATGCAAGATATTAACTATTTTTACAAATTGATAATACACTTGTGCCAACGAATAATCCAATCATCAATTCCATTGCATTTTTTTAATGCATTTTTCATAATTGAATCCAGTTCTGTCTGAACTAAGACGAGAATTTTCTTAGGTGTTTACTATACGTATCGACTGAAAGCCGGTGACACGAATTAATTATTTGAGTTTTTGAAATAAAAAAGTCAGCCGCATTCAAAGGGGATGTTCGTAAATTATGTAACATGTTTTTGTCCAATTTTTGATTGGACCTCCCCCTCTGTCTCAATTCGTCACAGTCTTTACGAAGTTTTTTTAAGATATAACATCTTTTTTTGAGGAATGCTTTAGAGTAAAAATTCACACTTTAGTTCAACAAAAAAAAAAAAAAAAAATCTTTTAAAGCTGCTACTCTTGTTAGAGGTGTTTTAAATGCTTTTTATATGTGGTTCATTCATTATATTAGATGCATTTTTAGTTGATAAAAAATTAAAGCAATATTTACAAAAAAAAATTACTTTAAAAAAAATTTAAAATTTGAAAATTCAAAAATTTTTTGTGACGTAACGTTCACCTTACCATGCCACACTTTGTCGCAATTGTTCGACTATATAATTTATATTCGAATTGATATAAATTATTATAAGACAAATCGAGAAAAATTTAAATAATTAGATATTTAATGCAAGGAGCGAACATTTGTGACGAGATGAGACATGGTGGGAGGTCGGTCGTTTGTCACGTCACAGCAAAATTTTTGAATTCAGTTTTCAAAATTTTTAATTTTATTAAATTACAATTTTATTAAATTAAATTTTATTAAAATTTTAATTTTATAAAACTTTAATTTTATTGTAAATATCGCTTTAATTTTTTATCAATAAAAACCCCTACTATATAAAATGAACGGATCACAAACTAACAAAGACAGCTAAAACTTTGTCCATACCCAGCAAAGTTATAAAAAGCATTTCAAACACCTTCAACAGGTGTAGCAACTTCAAGAAACAGTTTTTTGCTGAACTGAAGGTTGAATTTTTACTCTAAAGCAGTCATCGAATATAGCTGGTATTAGTTTGCCTTCAAAGTGAACATGAAAGTGTTATAAAAAAAACTAAAACAAACCTAACAAATTTCACAATTGTCGAACATCGAACAGTGTTAAAACAAAATCGTTGATTCAGCTTGAAATTTGCCTTAAAAAGTCCTGAATTTACCGATAAAATTTCTAGCTTAAAAGCAGCTTCAAAAGTGTCTTAATTTAAGACGATTTAGTTTAATGCTTAAAGAAATACCCACTTTAAGGTAGGGTGAAAATAAACAATGCCTTCAATTAACATCTTTGAAGCGTTGAAATAATAAAAAACAAATATTTTTCTTTATTTATTATTGATTTTATGTATCTTAAAAACGCCACCTGGGGCAGTAAAAAAATGAAAAATTAAACAAACATTCCTTTAATTTTTTCATGTAACTGTTATAAAAAGTATATATTAATTGATATATTATTATATGTCTAGTATTACAATATCAAACTTATAAAAATCTGCAACAAACGTTGCCGGTATTGCATTTGATGCGCCGCAGCCATTGTTAATGTAAAAAACCTATGCATTTGTTAGAATTCAGCTAGGCTGTCCTAAAATCAGCGTTCCAAAACTGATTTCAAATATGCTTCTTTAGGTTTTTAAGCTTTAGCTGTTTTTAGGATATTTAAATGTAAATCATGCTTATATTAAGGCGACGGATAATTTTAAGGCAGTGTTTAATATACCACTTACATTTTAGAGTGAAGTTATAACGTATCGCCACTGTTTTGTGTACTTCTTCAAGTCAGATAATCTTTCATTTGTATTTACCTCTGTTTACATGATCAAATTTTCCATCAATTGTTGGTCAAACAAAATAGCACAACGAGATATTTCCATTTTATTTCCATAATACTACTTACTTACTTAGGTGGCGCCTACAACCGTAAGTCGGTTTTCGCCTGGTGTAAGAAATTGCGCCAGCCATTTCTGTTTTGCACTTGCTGACGCCAGTTGGAAGCTCCGAGTTTCGTCAGGTTGTTCTCTACTTGGTCCTTCCAACGGAGATGCGGCCGTCCTCTTCTGCATTGACCGCCGCTGGGTACCGAATCGAATATTTTCTTCGCTGGAGCGTCATCTTCCATCCGCTCACCATGACCTAGCCAGCGAAACCGCTCGATTTTTATTCTTTACTATGTCGATGTCGATGTAGAGCTCAAACAGCCCATCATTCCATCGTATTCGGTACTCGCCATTGACGCAGATTGGTCCGTAGATCTTACGAGAGATCTTTCTCTCGAAAGCACCCAAACTCTTTTCATCAGAGCTGCTCCACGTCCAGGCTTGTGCTGCATATAACAGGATGGGCATGATTAATGACTTATAGAGCGTGACTTTTGTTCGTCGTGAGAGGGCTTTGCTTCTCAATTGCCTACTGAGCGCGAAGTAAGACTTGTTGGCAAAAGTTATTCTTCGTTTTTTCTCTCTACTGATATTGTTGACGGAGTTAATGCTGGATCCCAGGTAGACAAAGTCCTTCACAACCTCAAAGGAGGTGTTGTCAACAGTGACGTGGGTGCCAATACGCTGGGACTGTTTGTTTGTTGACACCAGATATTTCGTCTTATATGCGTCCACTAAATCATTTATCTAAGGGAATTTTCTTCGTGAAAATATTCATAATCGAAATTTACAAAAAGGCATACTTTTATACGTAGCATACGATTTCTTAACGACCAAACTATTTTAGTTAATTACATCATTTCTTGTTTCTATATTAGGTATAGTTTTAGAAAATATTTCCATGACATTTCACTGAGCTTTTTTACAATTTGGATTTATGCGATTTTTTTCTGTATATCAAAAAAAAAAGAGATTTTTTTCCAAAAGTAAAAATTCATAACTCGGACAATTTAACTCCGATTTTCATGTTTGATAACTCATTTTTAAGAAAAATTAAATTAAAAACGAAGTATGTAATAGTTTTTTGAAAATTGGAGCTTATTAAAATGCAATTGGGAACATAAGGTTTTTATTCAAGTCTTATTCAGGAGCTCGAAAATTGTGAAAAATCAGATTTAAATTACTGTTAGAAATATTTTCAGAAATTGCATTTTATTTAGTTTTAGTTTTGAATTTTAGAACAGAAATCTTGTACATTTTGAAAATGTATGTATATAAGCCATGGTCAACCAGCTTGGATTAATTTCGGAACGTTTGTATTAGCAGCCGCAAAAACACTGCCCACCACTAGTCTATTCAGGAATTTGCTTGCATAGCGTTGAAACGTAATTGCTGTATTTTCAATTTCCTAGAAGTAAAAATTTATAATACCTCAACTTAAATAATTTCTTATAAGTACTTCATTTGCCGGCCATAAATTGCTTCGGTAGGCCAGGCGGTCTATGCAAACAATTTATCTGTCAATAGTTCCGTGGTCACACAAGCTTACGCCGGGCAAACGCAAGCTTATTTCATTTATTTTTCTATTATTGAAATTAAAAACGTGCAATGAAATCTTTTTTTATGATTGAGATTAACTTGAGTAAAAAAACTTCTTGAGTACTTCCTAAAATATATCCAGTGAACAAAGCTTTATATCAGAAATTATACAAGAAAATTGAATTTTCAAGACTTTTACAAGTCTTTTAAAACAAGGTTTGAATAAATACATTTAGAAGAGGCCTTTTCTAGTTGAGTTGGAAAAAATTTAAATATTTAGGTGGAGTTGTTAGATGGAAATTCTGCCATGTTCCTTAACCTTCATGTGCTCGGTATTCTACATATGTACCACCATATAAAATGTATGAAAAGCTACATCACTTTTTTGCACAACTCAAAATTTTCTGATTTCAGCTTTTCGGAACAGGCCTTTTTGTCAATTTTATTATTTTTTGCTTTCTTATGTACGTTTGTATGTATGTATATGTGTGCTTGCAATATGGTTTTATTGAGTATTTCGCAACAATAGGAAAGAAGGTAAGGGAATTTGATACAAATAAAGAGTGTTTTCTTAGAGGCATAGAATTTTCCATAATGATATCTGACAGAACAGTGTCAGAATTGGCACTTATTTTTGACATTTAAGTGCAAGATACTTTAAAAAACTAGTACCAATCATCTAGAAGACAAATTTTTCCAGCAGGACAACGGAACATACCGTAGAGGGGGCCAAATCATCACTTTATTGAGATGAACATTTGGTGACCGAATCAACTGAAGAAATAGCCCAGTCAATTGGCTGCCTAAGTCAATTAATTGAACTCCATGGAACTTTCTTTTTTGTGGGGATACGTCAAGTCATGCGTCTATGCTAATAAATTAGTTACAGTTTTCGACTAAGAAGCCGAATTTTCATGCTTGCTTCAAAATTTTACAATCCCGAGCACATGAAGGTTAAAAACAAGTTTTAAAAAATAATACGACGCTAAGGAAGCACTTAAAAGTGCCGCAAAATCATTTCAGATTAAACTTATAAACAACTACAACATTCAGTAGGATACCAAGCTTGTTTCACATACTGATAGTAATAAAAATGTTCGACCGACTTGCAAAATTCTCTAAACTTGTAAAGTAACCTCGTATAGTAACATTTATAAAAATCAAGACACTAATACACCTATCCCACCCTTCAAAAATTCAAACTACAGCTGGATCAGCTCACCAGTATTATACAGCTTAAGAGCGTTCACACATGATTAACCAAAATTGAATCGAATAAGGCACAGGCTTTCATGGCTTACCACTTTCCACATAATTCTATATTATACGCAATATAAATATCGCTATTTCCTGATTTCTTGCCGTGTATAACTGAACACCTAGAGTATTTTTAATACTTTTGCTGCAGGCGAATATAGCTTAAGAGGCTCATAGTAAAAGAACAAAAATTAACATAATCCTCTGAATGCCATGCATGCGGCGACCAAGTTGTGGTAGTGGTTATGGTGGTGTACTGGCTGAGTGCCAGAATGTGAGTAACACCCAGCTTGTAGCACCATACAAATATTAGCTGCACGCTATCTCCTAGCATTTATGCGCCTCAACTAGCTAGGCGTATATATTTACCTTCAACAGGGTGGCAGCACCAACATTAACACAGCAAAAACAACAATAGCAACAATAACAACGAAGACAATAACAGCTAATGTTGCCACTGCGACGACTTGTGTAAATATGAAATTGTTTACTTACCTCGGTTTAATGCCTTACGTCAGCTAACGGATCAAACTAGCTCAACCCTAAGCGTCATCAAGCATTAGTGCGAGTTGGAGGACAGCATGTGGGTGACTTGGTCCCCGATGCTGTTGATTTACCCAAGTGGTAGGTAACAGTTGGTGGGGAGCTTACTTTTTATAAAATAATAAAGTTTTTAGCGGGCGGTAGCTAGTTATGCAGCCTCTCAGCATGTGGTAGGGGGCGCAATATTTAAGAGTGGTATAAAGAGTGTGAACAAAGCTAGGCAGTTGAAAGACGGCAAATATTAAGTTGAAGTATGTTTCGTTATATTATGGTAGAAGTGTTTAAAATTCTTTCTTTTATTTCACACTTATTTTTCGTTAGTATTTCTGTAGACTCCAACATGTGTGCAGGTAGGACCTACTCATGATCGCAAGTCACAATAAATATTTACAGTAGCAAAGCTCAAAAGTGAGCACATGAAGTGTAATTGAAATATTTAGAAGATAATATATTATATTAAAAAGGTTTTATATACCCAAAGTTGTTTACATACTCAAAGCCGTATTTTCAGTTTTCTCAGGCTTAGGAGTATGCTTATGTATGCGAAATGATTTATGATATATGAATTCATGCATATGAATTGCATAATAAATGTAGATTTAAGGGACTGTTCACAAAATAAAAAGAGTTAACGGGAATATCACCAACACAGCCACGCCAAAAGCTATTTTCATCTGGGTGCAGAACAAATGGGAACAAAACAAGAAATAAAAACGAATATATTTTCCGTTTTGCTTAAATAGAGTGAAATATAAATCAAATCCAGTAAATTACAAAAAAAAAAAAAAATTAACAAAAATTTGGTACATGTTAACCGTTTGTGTGCCAAGGAGCACGATCTCAGTGTATTGTGAAGCGAGATGGCGCTCAAAGGGTTAATAACATAGTCCAACAGATCATATCTGGGGAACGAAAGATTGTAAATAATTTTGTTTTATTTGCACTTAAAGGTTTTATAAGAATTGTGAACATAAAACAATTGTGGAAACTCCCAAAAAAATGCTCTCTTATAACTACTAGCAAATCATTCGGTTTTATAGTTTTTGAGAAGTTTGAATCTCACCGAAGACACTTTCAAAAAAATCTTCATTGTAGGATTGCGTTCAAATTTTAAAATAATTTATGTTTTTTAAGTAATTATAGCGATATTTTTACGAAGTAGCTCATATAAAAAAAAAAAAGTGTGCGTGTCAGCTGTGCGACTGGAGTTTACTACTCTAGACCGATTAAAAGAGGTGTAAATAAGGCGTATCTCATATTACTGAAAGCATTGTTATAAACTAAATATAAATTATCTTCATCTTTCAAAAATTGTATTTAGCGCAATTCTTTATCTGTAAGAAGAAACAATTAAAAATTTCCTGAAATTTTTCTCTGTGAGTAGAATTTGTGAATATATTTTGTATAAAATGTCCCGTTAAGTCGTAGCAATAAAAAAACGTAGCTAATTTTGAGTCCAGCAAGTTTCATTTAAGGGAGTATTCCTGTTTGGAAGGCTGTTTTTGGACCATCTTTGAAAAACTTCTCATTTGAAAACGCAAAAGTTATTTGAATTCTGTTTTCTTTATTGTATTAAGAACATATTAAATTAAATAAAAAAAATTGTTTCCTTTCTATGAGGGCTGTTCAAAAAGTTTTCGGCCTTCAAAGTTGGGCGTCGAAAAAAAAGGTATGCTGCTTGCGGCCCGGATAACTCGACTTCGGATCGTCTGAAATAGCAAAGTAAACGGCGTTAGATTAAGTACAGATTAAGTTCTGGTCCCTACCTCAATTATAATTTTTCGATTATTTTTTACAAAATGGCGGTCATTGAAAATGAAAAACCGATTTTGGGTTTTTTGAAGCTTAGTGTAAAAAAAAAATAGTAAAAAATTGTTCAAAACTGTGATTGAGATGAAAACGAGAATGGTGACAATTTTGCGTTGATTGCACTTTGTTTCATCAAAATCGGTTCAGAACTACGGGCTCAGAAAAACGTGGTTTCGAGATAAACGCGTTTAAGTTTGAAGTTATTTTTTTGCATCAAAAAAAAATTGAGATGTAAAATTTGAGCATGCAGTTTTAAAATTTTTTGAGCATTCCACAATTCTGCGTCGATTGCAGTTGGTTTCATTAAAATCAAGTTCAGTAGAACCGGAGAAAAGTGACTTCGAAATTCAGCAACGTGGTTTTAAAAAAACTCGAAGAAAATTTTAGGCAATAAAACATTTTTTTTTTTGTGAAATACTTACATATATCAATCTGCAATGCCAGCCCCATAAATAACTCCTTCCTTTTCATCAAAAAAATTAGGACTCAGCGGCTCTTTGTGCTATTCAGGCAGTTCTACCTTCTTTTGATGCGGCCAGAGCTCTGGCTTCGGACCTTTTCAAACGTTCTTTGTTCCGAGACATGGCGAAATCATATGTGACGTTGCCAATAGGGATGCCTCGTAAATAGGTTTGATTGCTTCCTGGGCTCTCTGATTTAGTGTTGCATATGTATGCCTGAACCGTGCGCGTCCGGTTTATATCTCAATTCAAAGTGAACTAAACGCTGCCAACATTCGAATACCTAAGCTCTAAAATGTGTATTAATTTATTTTTAAAATACGTATACTAACAAGTTGTTACCTACTAAAGAACGCGTTGAACGAAATTCGGTGGTTGCTTCAAACCGTTGCATTCAAAAAGTAGCAAAATTAAGCAAATCGCATTTTGGGGAAAACATTGCTGGACAAAAAAAAGGCCATATCTCCTAAAGTCTTTCGAATTTCAAAAAAACCCTTTTAAGACGATATTCTCAAATGTCCAAGCTATAAAAATATGAAAAAAAAATCATGGACAAACATTTTTGACATCCAGGAATATCTCCTTAATTGAAATCCGTTGAAAATTTGTCGAGTTATTCAATTTGAAGTATTTTTACTTCACTACAAAATCACCAAAATAACTATGTTTTGCTTGTTCTAACTTGCGAAAATATCCGTTCAGGCAAAACATCATGAAAAACAACGATGCTGTTCTGTTTTTAAGAGACTAATGCTTAAAATTTAAAACTAAATAACTCAACAAATTTTCAACTAATTTTTATGAAGTAAAACTTATTGGATTTATAATTAACCAAGCTTTTATATTATTATCAATTTTAATAAAAGCGCACTTTAATACAAGCTACTCGTATGAGCAACGGCTACGATGCAAATGAGCACACATTCAAACACACAAAATTTTTTTGTTGTGATATGCTACTTGAGCATTAAAAGAGCAGAGCAAAGAGCAACATGGAGCTTATTGAAGTTCTCGCAACACAAACTAGTAAAAAAAAAAACGACCAAGCAATGCTTGGCATCGGCGATGATTCCATAAAAATCTTTACATTTTAATTAAATATACTATCAAAATTTTGAAAGAAAGATACCCTTCTACTGTGCTGACAAATATAATTATCTAAAACTTCTTCCATAAAAATCGGCCCACTACTCTTGGAGTTTTACAAAAAAGTTTCAATTCAATTTATATAATAGCAAAGATTGCTACTGTGTGTATTTTGTTGCTATTTTGCTGCGCATAGTCGCGAGGCTGAGAGCTGAGCACCACAACTGTCACTAGACGAATGGCAGAAAACGTAACTCGCTTTATAATTTTCATACTGCGGGCTATACATGAACTCGATTATAAAGGAGTAAACTCCAATAAACTCAAAAAAAAAAAACGAAATGGCCATTTCAGCCCTTGAAAGGACTTTGACCGAGCTTCTTATGATCAATTGTAGTTTGCGTGTTGTGAAATGTTTGAACACAAAAGATCGAAAACTAGACCTACAATTTTTATGCCGACACCGAACGCCTTATGTTCTCAAGAAGCTTTTGATGGCAGTCTTTACTCTCTGAGTAGCTGTTGTCTGCAGAGAGGTGACGGTCGAACAGAAAAATTAATTCAATTGCAAAAACTTTCTGTGTCAGGTGGAAATTGAATGTTTTCTGGCGTATGAGCCACGTACTCTATCCATTGCACCACGGCCGAAACGTATCTCATATATAGTTTTTAAGTTTGTGGTGCAAAACCGGATAATGTTCCATATAAATTTCAGTGCTAGTAAAAAAAAAACGCAAAGGCGCGTACCCATGGGGACGTTTTAGGGGTTCAAAACCTCCCCAAAGGATCTAAAGTATTTTTTCACTTTTTCCCATATCAGTAACTGACATGTATCGATGCAAGTCGGGATGGGTTCCCGTAGTCCTAGGTACACCAAATTTTAGTTACATTTCTATTAATATCATACGATAAAATTAATATGTTAGCACATAAAAAAAAAAATTTTTTTGAGGCACCCTAATGCACATAGTTTAAAATAATCCTAAAAGGATCACATAATAAACAGAAATAATTCCAGATTCTGTTTACTTTTACTTCCAAAGCTATTCGATATTAAACATTTGAATGCACTTGTCGGTCCCACGCCCCTTTGTCCTATGATAGTTAAATAAAAAATAAAAGTTAAACCAGTCGAAGGACACGACTATAGAGTAAGTTCGTGCTGAGTTTCATTAATGTGTGACTTATAGTTCGAAAGTTATATCGAAAAATTGGGATGTCCAAAAAGTGTCACGCCCCACGTCCAACGCTCATAAAATAATACTAGTAAAACGGCAAGTACAAATAAAAGTCAAATACCGAATTCCGAGGCTGTGCAACCTATAATCCAAAACTATTCGATATTGCTGATTTGTGTTGTATAGGAGGAGCCACGCCCCCTTGTTTGTATATATATAGATGGGCAGTAACAATGGGCGTTGCAACATTTACAGTGGCTCCATCGCAAAATCGGACAAGAGCTTGTCTGATATTAATGTGCTCTAAACTTTTAAAAATGTTCTAAATTTTTTTTGTTTTTTTGCTTATATTCGCACTTCACATACTTACCTCTCTGCATATTAAAAAAAACAACAAATTTTCCAATGTTAACTGTTTATTAAAATCAAAAAACAAAAATAACTCAATTTCTTGCACTCAACGCAAAATCGGACAAAGTAAAGTAGCAATGCTAAAACTACCGTTATTCTAAAAATTCTTACTTCAGAATTGAGTTTTTTTTTCACATTCTTTTGTTAAGCGTATTTAGTGGCAGTCGGTGTTAATACTAATTAAAAATACTTTTAAAATGGCTCCAAATGGAAAACAAACTACCGTTGAAATTAGGCAGTTAATAGTTAAATTAAATTTGGAAGGCAAAACTGTGAGAGAAATTGCTGAATTGGTTGGAAGAAGTAAGTCAACTGTCCACGACATTATCAAGAGGTTCCGTGATGAGTTTAGGCTGGCCAATAAAAGTAAAGATGGTTATGGCAAGATTTTAAATGAGCGAGAAGAGCGATCGTTATTGAAAGAAATAAAACAAGATCCTTTTAAAACCGCAAAAGAACTAAAAATATCTTTAAAAGCTCGCACTGGAAAAGATGTTTGCGAAAATACTGTTCGCAATACTTTACACCAATTTAATTACTATGGGCGAGTTGCCAGATAAAAGCCTTTTATAAGCCTCAAAAATAAAAATAATAGAATTAAATATGCCAAGGAATATTTACTAAAATCCGAAGATTTTTGGAATCAGGTAATTTAATAGTAAACCATCTTACAATAAATTTTTTTTTAATGACTTGATTATATTAAAGGTTTTGTTCACTGACGAAAGCAAATTTAATTTGCATGGGTCAGATGGCAAGATGTTTGTGTGGCGTAAACACAAAGCAATGAAGAATTTAATCACAAAAATACAAAAGCCACAGTCAAACATGGAGGAGGCTCTGTTATGGTTTGGGGCTGTATGTCGAGTGCCGGGGTGGGCAATTTGCATTTTATTGATAGTAAAATGGACAAATTTGTCTACCTCAACATTTTGAAACAAAATGTCAAGCAAAGTGCAGAGAAATTGGGCATTGCAAACAACTTTGCCTTTTATCAAGATAACGATCCCAAGCACACATCTGGTGTTGCAAAGCTTTGGTTGATCCATAACTGCCCCAAACTTATACAAACACCTGCACAGAGCCCTGACCTTAATGTCATTGAGCATCTTTGGGAGGAATTAGCTAGAAGAGTGTATCGAAAGAAATTTAACACAATTGTTCAGCTTAAAGAAGGTTTACTCGAAGCATGGAACTCCATAGAGCCGGAAGTATGTCAAAACTTGGTAAAATCAATCCCAAAGCGCTTACAGGCTGTTCTGAACAACAAAGGATATGCCACTAAATATTGATTGTTTGATTTTTGCATTTTTAGCTCTAGTTCTTAACTTTGTCCGATTTTGCGTTGAGTGCAAGAAATTGAGTTATTTTTGTTTTTTGATTTTAATAAACAGTTAACATTGGAAAATTTATTGTTTTTTTTAATATTCAGAGAGGTAAGTATGTGAAGTGCGAATATAAGCAAAAAAAGAAAAAAATTTAGAACACTTTTAAAAATTTAGAGCACATTAATATCAGACAAGCTCTTGTCCGATTTTGCGATGGAGCCACTGTATATGTTGAGTGACCACCACTTGAAGCACCTACATACCAAGTTTCGCTATCAAAACATGTACATGTTAGTTTTTCTTACAAAAATATTTCCACAATTTTTTTACTTTTCCGCTTGATTTTTATAGAAACCTTATTCTTACAATAACGAACAAAAAGAAAATCAACCCAATTGGTCCAGCCGTTCTCAAGTGATGATCGGTTATACATGCGGCAATTGATTTCTATTTATATAGATCAGCGTTGTCCACGGCCTATACTCTTGATGCTCATTTGTTTTTATAAAAGCTCTTAAGCATAGACTGTGAATTCTAATAGACACACACAGCACTCAGCACTAAGCAATACAAAACACAAAACAATTTTGTGTCTTCGTTTCTCAATTGTTTTTTCTTTGCCTTTATCAACGTACAAAGCAACAACACTTTCGTATGCATTGAAAATAGTGATATTGAAAGTAGATTTTGTTGTTGTCTAGCGTATGATATCGTTTAAAAAAGTTTGCAGCTGTGGAGTGAAAAAAACTTCGTAAAATTGGTGTTTGTTCTATATTTCAAATATATTTATTAAGATTTGTAAAATGAATAACATCAGAAGGGAAAAGGGAAAATGAGTTTTCTTCACACATAATTTTAAGGCTGAGGCACAATACATAATATACTTTCAAGTAATTTAAGCAAACGCAAAGTTAAATATTAAAAGGCATTTTAAAGAATTTCCTGGTGATTTCAGATATTTCTGAGTTACGGATGTTTTTGTTGTTGTTGTTGTTGTTAATTAAAACTAACATTGAATTACATTTAATTTTAAGCAAACATTAGAATTAACACGAACATCATATTCATCACCAACAACAACTGAAGCAAAAGAAAAAAAAACTGAATTTTTCTCTATTCTGTATAAAAACGAATTCTACTTCAACATCACGATACTATGAAAATTGTTTATTTGTTTTTTTCATTACAGATAACTATGCAGGAAATGTAATTAGATTTTTTCTCTCGTGTAATTATTGAATTACCTCGTTATTATAAAAAACTTTACATGTTTACATTTTGCTCTTCCATAAGAAGCTTTTGCGCAACCCTGATATAGATAATGATCTAAGATTGAGGAAAAAAAATGTAATATGTAGATTTTTGAAAGCAAATATCTCAATTTATTATCCAATAGAATTAATACAATTTTTTATTAATATTTTATTTTTTATTTTTTTTATTAAAATTCAATTAAATAACTACATAGCAGTTTTATTAAGTATACCATTACTTACTTACTTACTTAGGTGGTCGTAACAACCCGTGTCCGGGTTTCAGCCGACCTCATCAGCTCTCGCCAGGCGCCTCTGCTTTGCGCGCGCCTTCTCCAATCTGATACACCAAGTGCGGTTAGGGCTTCCTCAGCCTGGTCCATCCATCGGAGGCATGGTCTCCCTCATCGTCGTTGACCAGCGACCCTCGCCTCGATCACCTTTTTCGCTGGAGCTTCGTCGTTCATACGATGGACATGACCCAGCCAGCGTAGTCGCTGCACAGTTATACGCCGAACTACGTCAATGTCATCGTAGAGCTCATACAGCTCGTGGTTCATTCGGATGCGATAGTCATCGCCGACTCGAACAAGACCGAAGATTTTGCGAAGAACTTTTCTCTCGAACACCCCCAGAGCGGCTGCGTCAGTTTGCGAAACTACCCATGCCTCAGCGCCATAAAGCAGCACAGGTAGAACGAGCGTCTTGTAGAGTGTTAGTTTTGTCGATCGAGAGAGGGCTCTGGAACTTAGTTGCTTACTGAGCCCGTAGTAGCACCTATTAGCAAATATTGTTCTTCGCTGTATCTCCAGGCTGATTTCGTTTCTGGTATTAATGGCGGTGCCAAGGTAAACGAACTCCTTGACTACTTCAAAGTTATAGCTGCCGGATGAAACGTGGGAGTCTAAACGCCGAGCTCCCTTGTTTGCAGACAGAATATACCTTGTTTTGCCCTCATTTATCGTCAAACCCACTTTGGCTGATTCCTTTTCGATAGCGGCGAAAGCAGCGGTAACATCTCTCTTGGTTCTGCCAACAATATCAATATCATCAGCGTACGCAAGGAGCTGGACGCCTTTGTAGAAAATGGTGCCATTACGATGCACACCGGCCTTTCGTACGATCCCCTCCATGATGATGTTAAAGAGATCGCAAGACAGTGGATCGCCTTGCCTGAAACCTCTTTCGGTAGTGAAAGTTTCGGAGAGGTCATTTCCTACCTTGACGGAGCTGCGTGTGTTGCTCAACGTCATTCTACAAAGTCTACTCAACTTTGCAGGTATACCGAACTCAGACATTGTTGCGTATAGGCAATCCCTTCTCGGGCTATCGAACGCAGCTTTAAAATCGACAAAGAGATGGTGTGTGTCAATTTGATTTTCGTGGGTTTTCTCCAGGATTTGTCGTAGCGTGAAAATCTGGTCTATGGTGGACTTTTCGAACCAGGTGGAAAGCCACACTGATAAGGTCCAATCAGTGTTTTTGGAATCGGCTTTAATCTTTCACACAGTACGCTTGAGAGAACCTTATATGCGATGGAAATAAGACTGATACCTCTATAGCTGGCGCAGATTGTTGGGTCTCCTTTCTTAAGTATAGGGCACAGTACGCTGAGGTTCCAATCGTCGGGCATGCTTTCTTCTAGCCATATTTTGCTGATGAGCTGATGCATGCGCCTTATCAATTCATCGCCGCCGGTTTTAAACAATTCAGCTGACAGGCCGTCAACACCCGCTGCTTTATGGTTTTTGAGTCGTTGGATAGCAACTCGAACCTCTTCATGGCTAGGTGGTGGTACTTCCACTCCGTCATAGTTGATTGGTAGCTCTGAACTGCGCTCTCCATGGGCGGCATTGGTGGAATCGTCGCCAGTAAGTAAATTGGAGAAGTGCCGTCTCCACAATCTCAGCACACACTGCGTATCCATCTTCAGATCTCCATTTTCGTCTCTACAAGTGGATGCTCCGGGCTTGAAACCTTGCGTTAGATGCTTAACCTGTTGATAGAATTTTCGTGCATCCTTCTTGCCCTGGTATACCTCTAGTTCCTCACGATCACGCTTTTCCTGCTCTCTTTTCTTGCGTCTGAAAAGGCGCCTCTCTTCCTTCCTCTTTTCGCGGTAGTTTTCTCGCACGGCTCGCGTTGCAGCTGACTGCAGCGTTTTTCTATATGCGGCGTTTTTCACTGCAGCCGCAATGCGACACTCATGATCATACTATTGGTTCCAAAGTTGCGGGTGCCGGAAACCAATGACTTCTTCAGCGGCAGCGCGCATGGAGTGGGATATATGCGCCCAAAGTCCGCCGGCGTAGTCGGGTCCAGAGGTTGGTTGGTTGAGCTTAACCGAGAGTTGAGCGGAGTAGGCTTCGGCAGTCCGTTGTAATTGCAGCTTAGCGACATCTAGCTTTCGTTGCATTCCTGTGCGTATGTTCTTCGCATTGCATAATCGCATGCGGATCTTGGCTGCAACAAGATAATGGTCGGAGTCAATGTTGACCCCCCGAAATGTACGCACATCTAGAACACTAGAGGCATGCCTTCCGTCGATTACAACATGATCAATTTGGTGTCGCGTTTTTTGATCCGGGGACAGCCAGGTGGCCTTATGGATGTCGAGGTGCTTAAATCTGGTGCTACTAACTACCATGTTTCGCGCCGCGGCGAAGTCGATCAGTCTTAGACCGTTGTTCGTGGAGGTCTCATGTAGACTGAACGGACCGACAGTGGGGCCAAAGATGCCTTCCCTTCCGACTTTCGCATTAAAATCGCCGATGACTATTTCCACGTCATGGACCGGAAGGTGGTCGTATACGTCCTCAAAACTAGCTTAGAAAGCGTCTTTGACGGCTTCGTCCTTTTCCTCCGTATACCATTACCATAAGTATACCATTAACTGACCATTAACATTTAAAATGTTTCAATATAAATTTATTTCTCATTGATCAAAATCACTCCAAATTCCAATTTAAAAATTTAATTTTAAAGAAAAAAACAAAGGAACAGTCTTATTTTATGCGAAAAGTTATAACCCAGCAGATGTCACCTTCATGCAAAAATACGCAGCAAGTTACTAAATAATGAGGAATTTCCTATTTCATCAAAATTGTGTTCACATCACAAGTGCGCTCATTAATAATGAAATTTTATAACAAGAATAAGAAAGTGACGGTGACAAAATACATAAATTCGTGTGGTTTTATTCCATTGCAGGGTCTTATTTACTACTTGTCTATAAATCTTGAATTCAAGGCATTCAAACCACAGCTCAAAAACAGATTTCGGAAGAAGTAATTAAAAACATTCCAACAGAACAGTAAAAGCATAACAGCAACAACAATAACAACAACACCATAACAGCGATTTCAAGTACAACACTATAGAATTCACAGTATCTAAGAGTAGCATGGAGCTGGTCAAAAAAAATAAAGTGTTCCTTACTGAGTGTCGAAAATGCTTCCAAGCACCACATCACGTGTTCTTACTGTTTGTTAAACTCCAAATTTTTTGCGATTCATTAATTTTGGTTCTTATGTTTATTTAATTTTAATGAGCTGCAACTAGAAATTGAATATATTCGCATTTGCTCATTTAATGTTGCTCCATTCTTAGAGAAATGTTGTTATTTTTATTGTTTTTTTTTTTTTTGCGCCATCACAAACATCGTATTTTATTTATATTTGTTTTGTGTTGCAACTTCGTTGGTGCGCCTGAAACTAGGCTACAGTAATGACTAGTTTTACTCATTAAATCAGTGCGCCAGGAGCTGGAACTCAGCCTGCTATTTTATGCCATGGCTTTTATTTAATATCTTTTGCTGCTCTTGTTGCTGCTGATTGCTTGCAAGGAAACATTTTTTGCTTCAGCTGGACGTCTTCCTTTTGCTCCTTCTTTATACTTTATTTTTTTTTTTTATTTTTTGTGTTAGTTTTTGTTCTTCAAGCAACACGCCAAGAATGTGTAATGGAGTGAAATTTTTTCCTAGATTTATGTTGAGATTTTCTGCCATTGTGGTGCGGAGTTACAGGAAAAACACACACATAAGTATATATATCTAGCTGCACATTTTCAGCTGAGCTATACATAAAATAATGTAGTTGTTGTGAAATTTTTTTTTTTATTGTTTTGTGTTTTCTTGCAAGTGTTGGTCAGTTTGGCGTATCTTTTGGTGTCATGCTTGGCTTGTGTTTTTATCCCCGGCACTACTTTGCACTCTAGTCAAGTGTACCGAGATTGAGCGAAAATGAAACCATTTTGGTTTTTTTCCCCCATAGTTTTGTTTTAAACACAGTCGTAAATTTAATGAAACGTACTGAGTTTTTATTACGTTTGCACAAGGATTTCAAGGAAGATTTTCTCCTATTTCAAATAAACTGCAGCGATAAAATTTCAAATATGTTTTCCACTTAAGAGGAATTTATAATATACGATTGCATTGAATTATTAGTTCAATTTTAATGATGATGCAAACTTTACCAAAGTTATTAATACAGTGACCATTAATTAAAATTAAGGTCGCCATTTAGTTTTTTATTTAAAGCAGGTAATATTAGCTTGGTCAAAAATAACAAATTGATTTGTGTCATTATATTTAAAGTTTATTACAAATTTTTAGTATTTTTCAGTAGAGCATATTTAATTTATGATGGCAAGTGAGGATTTAACTATAAAATATGAAATATTGAGTTTAGTTGAGATTTCAAGAAATCGTCAAGGGAATTTCTTGGAATTTCTTTTAATGTTCCTCAATAAAATTACGAAATTTCTACACTGGAGCTTAGCACATTCCTTTCTTTTACCCTCTTGCTACTTACCTAATAAAAGATACATTTATACCTTTTAACAAAATTGGTACATATTGTGAGCTTTTATTTTTAAAATTATTTTTTCTTATTTGTTCTAATTTTTTTAGAATTTGATTAATGAGCTTATAATACTTGTATGAGTACATTTTTCATATACAAAAAAAAAGAAATGTTCATTTCAGCCCTTGAAAGGACTTTGATCGAGCTTCTTATGATCAATTGTGTTGTGAAATGTTTGAACACAAATGATCGAGAACTGAACCTACAAGCTTTATGCCGACTCTGAATGGCTTATGTTCTCAAAAAGCTTTTCATGGCAGTTTTTACTCTCTGAGTTCTCTGTCTGGTGACGGTCGAACAGAAAAATTAATTCAATTGAAAAAACATTCTTTGTCAGATGGGATCTGCACCTGGGTTCTATCGCATACAAGTCACGCACCTCAACGAGCATGCTGCGGCTACCATATCCATAGATATTTCTGTTTGTTTGTATGTTTGTATGTATGTATGTATGTTTCTAATAGACTCCTAAACTACTCGACGGATTTTTATAAAACCTATATCAAACGTTTCCTAAATTACAGGCTATATAAATTTTGCCGCGCCCCCATTTACCGCCCACAAATCAATAAAAATCCTATATTTCAGACGGTTTTGACAGTATTAGACTAGAATTTGGTAGTTCAGTTTGTATGCTGACTGTCGACAACTGCACAAAAAGTGGATTGCCACACCCCTTTTTATCGCCCACAAAAAATAAAAATGATAGTTTTTTCAGATGGTTTTGGTTGTATTGGACTAAAATTTGGTAATTTTGCTGACTGTCAGCAAATATCATCAAATGGGCGTAATTGAAATAAGCCTATTCATTAATAATTATAAATCACTAGCAGAGTACCCGCCCTTGTTCGGATAGAGCTTATTTGAGTTGAATTGAATTGAAGGATTAATTTATATTCTTTTTGCTTGAAAAAATAATTTATTAAAGCCTATGTACACGGTCTTGGTGAGTCTGCTTAGCAAATTAATTTTACCATAACTTCTCATGAACTCTATCCTGCATTGATATACTTGGCAGTACATTTGGAAAACGGACATAGAGTATATTTTACTGCAGAAAACATACACAGAGTGATTCAAGAAATACTTGAAATCACATTGATTGCGTTTTTTAAACTATGTTCGAGTGATGATTTCGCGAAGACCTTGCTCTGCAGCCAAGTTTCTTCATATTATACATGAACACTAAAGAAATAGAATCTACGGAAACGAGCACAAAATGTTGAAGGATGGGTTGAAGTTGAATGAGATTCGGCTGTAGGTAGAGTTTACACGAATCATTGTAATTATTCTGAATACTTTTACCTTCGACTTCTGTTGGAACACATAAGGCACCCCTACGAGTTTCCCTTATTTAAGAACTGTAGATGGTGTGTTGCATCGCACATACTGCGTGCCATGCGAAGCTTTAGATCTTCTTGAAAGTGACGACCATTGGAGAAATGCACTGTATGATGCCGCCATCACTGAAAAAGCTTTCCGACTCAGAGATATG
This sequence comes from Coremacera marginata, assembly GCA_914767935.1. Classification (NCBI taxonomy): domain Eukaryota; kingdom Metazoa; phylum Arthropoda; class Insecta; order Diptera; family Sciomyzidae; genus Coremacera; species Coremacera marginata. Next base: position 52,403,423 of record OU612045.1, read on the forward strand.
TTTGCAATAATGCTGATTCTTTGCCAAATGTTCAACGCGTTACCGATATGGAACGATTTCAAAAATAAATTTTGCGATGATATTTTGCCCAGACATCGCTCACAACAAAATAATCAGGAAATACCTTACAATGATACGTTACTTTTTTTAACGAGGGCTTGGCTTCGATTGAAAGTACGATTTACATGCTTGGAAAACGTTTAAAAGATTTCGGTTTGCCAGAACCCTAAAGAGATAATACTGAAGAAAATATATCTAAGGAGGAACTAAAATTAACTTCAAAACAGATAAATGTCTACAACAAAATATTACAAAGTGTAACGAAGTGTTTCACGCTACGACAAATCCTGGAGAAAGCCCACGAAAATCAAATTGACACACACGATCTCTTTGTCGATTTTAAAGCTGCGTTCGATAGCCCGAGAAGGGATTGCCTATACGCAACAATGTCTGAGTTCGGTATACCTGCATAGTTGATTAGACTTTGCAGAATGACGTTGAGCAACACACGCAGCTCGGTCAATGTAGGAAATGACCTCTCCGAAACCTTCAATACCGAAAGAGGTTTCAGGCAAGGCGATCCACTGTCTTGCGATCTCTTCAACATCATCATGGAGGGGATCGTACGAAAGGCCGGTGTGCATCGTAATAACACCATTTTCTATAAAGGTGTCCAGCTCCTTGCGTACGCTGATGATATTGATATTGTTGGCAGAGCCAAGAGAGATGTTACCGTTGCTTTCGCCGCTATCGAAAAGGAATCAGCCAAAGTGGGTTTGACGATAAATGACGGTAAAACAAAGTATATGCTATCTACAAACAAGGGAGCGCGGCGTTTAGACTCCCACGTTTCATCCGGCAGCTATAACTTTGAAGTAGTCAAGGAGTTTGTATACCTTGGCACCGCCATTAATACTAACAACGAAATCAGCCTGGAGATAAAGCGAAGAACAATAATTGCTAATAGGTGCTACTACGGGCTCAGTAAGCAACTAAGTTCCAGAGCCCTCTCTCGATCGACAAAACTAACACTCTACAAGACGCTCGTTCTACCTGTGCTGCTTTATGGCGCTGAGGCATGGGTAGTTTCGCAAACTGACGCAGCCGCTCTGGGGGTGTTCGAGAGAAAAGTTCTTCGCCTAATCTTCGGTCCTGTCGATAGTCGGCGATGACTATCGCATCCGAATGAACCACGAGCTGTATGAGCTCTACGAAGACATTGACGTAGTTCGGCGTATAATTGTGCAACGACTACGCTGGCTGGGTCATGTCCATCGTATGAACGACGAAGCTCCATTGAAAAATGTGCTCGAGGCGAGGGTCGCTGGTCAATGACGACGACCATGTCTCCGATGGATGGACCAGGCCGAGGAAGCCCTAATCGCACTTGGTGTATCCGATTGGAGAAGGCGCGCGCAAAGCAGAGACGCCTGGCGAGAGCTGATGAGGTCGATCGAAATCCGGACACGGGTTGTTACGGCCACCTAAGTAAGTAAGTAACTAACGAAGTGTAACAACAAAAATTTTTTTAATGATGGCCCTGGTAGTACTGGTAAGACCTCCCTAACTAATATAATTCTTGCTAAAGATCGTCATGTACGAAAAATTGCAATTGCAGTAGCATCATCCGGAATCGCAGCAACACTTCTAAGTAGCGGTCAAACTACTCACTAAACATTTAGGTTACGGCTTTCAGTTTCACCATGCAAAACAACGCATTCATGCTCAATTCGTAAAAGTGGTGCTATTGCAAGAGTACTCAAAGAAGCATCATAGTTGTTTGGGATGAATGCACCATGACACATTGGGCCCATATCGATACTGTTAATACCATGTTAGAAGATGTTAGGTCATCAGGTCGTGTGATGGGTGGTATAACTTTTTTATTCTCTGACGACTTCCGTCAAACACTACCGGTTGTACTTAAAGCCACCCGAGCTAATACAGTAAGAGCTATCATGAGGAAATCAAATGTGTGTCAATATGTCAAGAAACTTCAATTGACAACAAATATGCGTGTCCATTTAAGAGGAGATCACGATGCCGCTATATTTGCAGTTCTTTTACTAAAAATAGGAAAAGGAACATTGCTCTTGACAATGGATTGTTTCATGTTTCAGGTACATTGGGTACATGCGCTTCCACATGTTTACCCAGATATCGAAAACTTGCGACAAAAATCTGCCGCATGGTCAGGTGTGGATGTACAAGTCAATCGATACGATTGTTAATGAAGATGATGTGATTCACTATCCAAGTGAATTTTTTAATTCATTACATTCATGCGGCCTTCTCCCACTAATCTTCCTATTATGTTATTGCGCAATTTAAAACCTCCACAACTTTGTAATGGAACCCAGCAAGTAAAGCAACTTTTACCAAATATTAAAGATAATCTATATTGATAAAAATCATTATCTGTTTGTTTGTTTGTGTATTTGTTTGACTTTTATACAAATCTTAACGGCTGAATGGGCATCGCTCAAGCTTAAAACGTGTACTACTTGCGCCCTATAATAGGTAATTGCATACTTAGTTTTAACCACGCTCCCTTTTACCGCCCACAAATCTATAAAAAAGCAATATTTAAAAATACAATTTCGTTTGTATGGTAATTTTCAGCAATTGTACCAAGAATGGGTTTCCATGCCCTCTATTACCGCCCACAAATCAATGAAAATGGTATATTTTAGACTATTTTGTTCGTATAAGGCTGAAATTTGGTAACTAAGTTTGTTTACTTACCGTCGGCAACTGAACTAGGCGTAATAGGCGTGCTGGCAGTATAATTACGCTCACCTTTAAGAAATCATTAAGACTCCAAAACTTCTGGGACGATTGCGCTGGCAGTAGAATGTTTTCGAGCACGAGATGGTTTATTGAAAAAAAAATGTTTGCCACACCCCTTTTACCACCCACAAATTAAAAATATATGGTTGCTGGAACATCCGTGGCGAAGCCGTGGACAATCGGGTCCTGCTAGTTTTTCATATATTTTCCAAAATAATTTGTAGTTTGAATCTTATAAAATCGAGAAAATTTAGTCTAGGATTTCTTAAATGTTCAATTTTAGCCCATTGGAACTTTAAAAGCAACGAAGCAACTAATTTTAAGAATGTTTCTATGATCAGTTCTCAGTAATGGATTGGCTGAATTAAGGACATACAGTTCACGAAATGTTATCAAAAATTCGAAAGTCCCAATACTATTATTCCAAATACTAAAAATGATGGCAGAAATTTTTAGTTGTATGCAGATAGATAATGGAAAAGTGACAAGTCGAGAAAGTTATTTTGTCTTCATTTGTACTGTTGAAAAAACTACCGAAGGATTTTTATCGGAATAATCAAGAAATTAGAAAAGGATGAATTCCATATCCAAGATGCAAGGGATCAAGAGATTGATAATGGAGCCAATATGTCGGAATGATATTGAGCGGTATAATCACATATCCGGGAGTTAATCATTTTGCGTTTTATTTATCATGTGCACGCCATTTGTTTTAATCTGGCAAGTGTATGTTCGGCCGAAACCCGAGCTAAGTAAGTAAGTGTACGTTCGGCTACAGATAATGCTGACATAAGCATTTTTTTGAAAACGTTGATAGCAAATTTAAATTTTTTTCACTTTCTGCAACTTGATACAAGATGAGCATACAGATATTAAATGTACATCAAAGACCAATGCAGTAAAGACAGTGACTACTCAATATAAGGAGTTATATGGGTTACTTCAAGATGTGATTTTCGATTTTCGACCAATTCTGACACAAAATCGTCCGTTGAGAGACTGTTGGAAGATATTGACTTATTTTTTATTGACTTGATTTATTGACTTATTGGTTTATTTTTTATCGATGTGTGGAATCAAATAATAGGTGCAAAAAATTAGACCGCGCCACTATAGCTTTGCTTTAGTTTCTCTATGGAAAAACTGAAAACTTGAATCGTGGACTGATGAAATATATGTTAGAACTTTGTAATACGAAATTTGAAAAACATTTCATATGCACATCCGCATGCACATACTCTTTAAATCAAAAACGCGTGTGAGCGAACAAAGAAGAAGAAACGATGAGGATTGTACAAAGTGAAATTAGTAACGCAGCGCTGTATTGAGTTATTGAGTTGAAGCATTTAGCTTCATTTATGGACTTATACTGTTATTTTATTAGAACTAACGCAAAAGCGCAGTAACACAAATTGCTTCTTGGTTGTTCTGTTTTCTTTATTGATTCGGAGGATAACCTGAATCCAACTTCAAGCTTCCAACTTGTTATACCAGACGAATTGAGCATTTATCTGTTTGATTGTTCGAATCAACCATGAATTAAGTAAAGTTTGGCTGCATGCTTGTCAATTGTTGGTAGATGCTGAGCTCTGCGCAGATGTTTTATTTCTATTAAAAAAAATTATTTCAAATTGATTAAAGTTTGTAACGGGGTTTTTTATCGATGGTTGAGGTATGACTCAGCCGCTCCAGGATCAAACGAAGGACCCTTGAACCTTCGCAAATAAAAGACGATGCTTTTCAATATTTAGATTTCAATGATTTTATTAACAATAAAATATGGTGATCTGTTTCAGTGTATGAATATTCGTCTTTTCTTACAATACAACAACAATAATTCTTCCAATATTCTTCTTTATAATAATTCCTCTTCTTATGGCACAACAATTATAATTCTTCCAATATTCTTTTTTACAATTATTCCTCTTCTGATGATACAATAACAATTATTCTTCAAATATATTTATTCATGAACGTTCGCTGGGACCGAGCTCGGGCTAGTTCGGATAGTTATGAATTCAGGTTTCCTCGGTATTTATGTCCTCGGCTATATTCGGTAGTCGGCTGTGTTCGGTATATATGTGCTTGGGTATGTTCGGTGGGTGTCGGTAAGGTTCCTCGCAGCAGGCACCAACGATAACGTTCAGGCAGAGCTCGACCACGTATGAATCTATGTTATAGAAACAAAATAATATTTTTTTATAAATAAAATGTCATTTAACAAGAGTTTGGCGGAATGAGTACTATTTTGTCGGATGGGGAACTACCAGCCGAAGCTGATGTGGTAACCAACCGAATAATTACGATCGGGTCGGATGGCGAACTGTCAGCCAAAACTGATGTGGCAACCAACCGAATAATAAGAGATGCTACGTCAGGTAGTAGACTATCAGCCGAAACTGATGTGGTAACCAAGCGAGTGCCAACGAAGATTAACAACTAATATAACTACAACTACACTAACTACATGTATTAGCAATCAAAGATTGCCGATTAAAACTTTATTGCTCGTTGCCAAGCAATAGACGGCAGACACTATGTTTTCTGTGCCGTCCCGAAGCATGCCAAGCCTTACCGTTTTACATTGTGGCCTACCAAAACCTGTTGTGAAGTCTACCGTACATATGCTCGAACAATGTAATTTTCGATGGCTGTATACTGGATGGCGGATTGACTGGTGGTTTTGTTGTTGCGGTTGCTATGCAGGTTGGCTGCTTGACTGATAGTTTTGGTTGTTGTGTTGTTGCTATGAATACTGTGGGTATAAGGCACACTGGCTGTTTGGCTTATATTGATGTTATTGTTGTGGTTATTATGCATGTTAGTTACTTGTTACGTAGATCACCGTTACAAGTTTTTTTATAAATTTATGTCCAATATATTCCTTTTTTTATAATATTTTTCTTTAGAAGAAACATATTGCTATAGGTGTGGCAAGACTGTGGTAACTTCACCAAGTAATTCAATGCGCTACCCAACTAACCACACTCAATAAATTTATCTCATCTTTACTCAACGCACTATCTTACACAAAATCTCTCACCATTTAAAGGTCTGTTGATACAGGAATCATAGCATTTCAAACAAAGTTTCATTTCAAATCCATTGCCGCATTGCTCTGATACAGTAAACTGAGTTTGATCTGGTGTACTAGAGCAGCAATAGTACAAAGTAAAAGACGATGGGTCAAATTCTCACTACGATTTTTTTTTCGGTGTAGGCTTCAACTCATTAAATTGCGTTCTCCACGCAGTTTATTCTTCACGGTTGGGAATAAAAAGAAGTCATTCGGTGCCAAGTCAGGACTATACGGCGGATGACCCATCAAATCGATGTTTTGGGTGCTCAAAAATGCAGTTGTTTGAGCCGATGTGTGAGAGCTCGCATTGTCGTGGTGAAGAGTGATCCGTCTTCGGCGGTTGGTTTTCCTGATTTCTTGGAAGACAACTGGCAAACAAATGGGTGTGTACCACTCAGAGTTGACTGTTCTGCGTTGTTCTAGTGGTACGGTTGCGACATGTCCATATTTTCAGAAAAAACAGGCGACCATTTCCTTGGAAGTGCTTCGTGCGCGAACAACTTTTGTTGGATTTGGCTCATCTTGAAACACCCATACAGTCGACTGCTGTTTATTTTCGGGCTCATACGCGTTAATCCACGATTCATCACCTGTCACGATGTCATAGACGTGTTTCGAAGCACCGCGATCGTATTTTTTGAGCATTTCCTTCGACCAATCGACACGAGCCTTTTTTTGAGCGATTGACAAATTGTGTGAGATCCAACGCGAACAAATTTTTTTGACAGTCAAATGTTTATGCAATATTGAATGTATGCTGGTCCCACTTATGCCTAAGGTTGCCTCAATCTCACGATAGGTAACATGACGATCTTGCAATATCAGTTCGCGCACAGCATCAATGGTTTTCGGAACAACAGCTGATTTCGGACGACCTTCACGAAATTCGTCTTGGAGTGAACTACAACCACGATTGAATTCACCATACCATCGATAAACACTGGTCCTTGATGGAGCTTCATCGCCAAAAATTGAATTAAGTTCATCCATGCACTGTTGCTGTGTTAATTCACGTCGAAAGTTGTAAAAAATAATCGCACGAAAATGTTCACGATTTAATTCCATTTTTAGACCGAGATGAATCTTTTAAGTTACTATAAACAACACAAATAGCGCTCGTATGTCAAAACGTTCTGAGTACGTATAAGCCAACAAATGTCAAACTTTGCGATAGAGCTTTCAGTTGACAGATTGCAACACCAGGGTTGCCAAATCCCGAAATATAAAAGGCACCCTACGTATCTGACATTTACGAACAATGCGTACTTACAAATTGCCAGTGTTGTTGTTGTTTTTCACAATTATTTTGCACCAGCACCGTGGTGAAACTATCATGTAATTTGAACAATGGTAATAATAACAGCTATATTAATATCATTTTATAGTTTTTTTAATGCTGCTAAAACGATTTTATAGAAGTAATTGGAATATTTTGAAAATTTTTACATTCATATAGTGAAGTTATCATTTCGTTTTTTTACCGCTTTTTCGTTTTAATGAGAAACAAGTTTTTATTGAAGCACGAGCTTTACCTGGGCAACGCGTTGGGTCCATTTCCTATTATCGAATTTGGTTGAAACTTTCACATATTTATATTTTGTCCTAGCAACCTATTTCAAGTGGTTGCTATAAAACGCGTTACTTAAAAATAATAAATTCATTAAGGAGGAAACAAATTGTCTCTCTAAATGATAGTAAAATTTATCTGGAACTTTTTAAAATGTATTTGCTATTAAAAGTAATGCATGGGCCAGAACTTATATGAGAATCTATACTATTATAATTTATTGAAAAGAAGTATGTGAGTAGCTTTATGATTAAAACCTTTTTGCAGTGATTTCTTAAGAAATTCTAAAGTGTTTCCGACCTTTTGTAATTGGGCGGAAAGCAAAAATCAAAATAAATGCAAGCTCTTAAAGAATAGTCACCCTTGTTGTTTTGTGTTTATTTGCATATTTGGCCAATTTCAAGAAAAATCAAATCCGCTTAAGCAACAGCCATAGAGCAAATACAAAAAAAAAAAATTAGAAATAAAAATAAGGTGCGGTAAAGTGAAGTAACATCAAGACAGTGAAAAAAAGAAATATTTTTCACAGAAAAAGTTATCAAAAGTAAATGAGAAGAAATTTTTTTACTTTTGTTTTCCGGTGAAATTTGAAGAGGTCTGATTAAAATATTTTGCATTTATTTGCTTCATTGAGCAGAGTTTGTAGAATTGTATATATGACCATGTCTTATAAGTCGCATGCATGTCATGCAGCCCCTCAAAATAACTGTATTGAATTAATTTTCTCTTTTTTGCTACATAGTGACACCGACACATGGACCCAAAATCACTGGAGGACAACCGCGCTATCAAATAGGAGATGTTGTGCGTGTTAACTGCACATCTGCACCCTCAAAACCGGTCTGTCATCTCAGCTGGCTGATAAACGGCGAACCTGCCAATCGTTCATATCTGAAGCAGTACGATAAAATTATAGTGGGACGAGAGGGTCTAGAAGTGGCGCGTCTGGGATTAGAATTTCGCGTGCGTGGCTATCATTTTAAACATGGCGATATGAAGTTGAAGGTGAGTGTAAATCATGCAATGCTGAGTTAAGAATAAATTCCTTAAACTTTTTCATACTCCAACAGTGTGTGGCCAAAATTTCATCCTTATACTGGCAGAGCAACGAGGAGAGCATCGAGAGTGACAAACAGCAGCGAGCACCGGCACTGGAATCGCGAGAAACAGTGGCGGCGAATTCGCGAGCACATGGTAAAATTTGGATGCCCCAAATCATCATTAAATATAACAATATTTCCATAAATGTAAAAATATTTTCTTAACCAACAGATTCCTCGGCAGCTATGGCGCGCACTGCCAGCACGATATATATTATTGTTCACATGGCAACTCTAATCAGTCTGGCGTCTACGCTAAGCTGCAATTTTGGTTTAAGCATAAGATAAGATTATCTAGAATACTGAACAAGAAAAAAAAAACGCTAGCAACATTTTAACGTACTGATTGTTGACTCTTCTAAAGAGCAGAAAATAAAATAAAAAATTTAAAAAAGCACTCAAAAAAAAAATTTACAAAAACAAAACTCAATAGTTATAAAGTAAAACAAACATAAAAAAATGTTAGAAAAAACAACAAAAGGATATACAATCCAATGCCAAATTTCGTAAACAAATCCTGCATTTAGATATAAGGCCTAAAATAAAAATTTCCAAAAAAGAAAACCCAAAGTGAAATATTTTGTACATAAATTCATTCAAATTAATGATTCGAAAATGTTCAGTTAAATAAGCCAGTTGAAGAAATGTCAACACAGTACTGTGTAATTTTTGGCTCTTAAGGCAGGATGTCACAAAAAAAACATCCGAAGATCAAAGAACTTTTATTGAATTTTAAATAAAATATTACTTGTCTTAGCGCCAAGATAATTATTTCACATAAAAATTAAATTTTCTTTGAGAGCAGAAATAAAATTATTTTTAAAACAATAGGCAATATTTCAGAAATAGATAAGATGCATGAATTAATATGTCAGAAAATTCCATTCAAGTTGAAATGAAGTGGTAGTGTTGTTGGTGTCCCTGTGAATTTGACATAGTAGGTATTTGTAAGTATTTATTAACCAAGAGTTTAGAGATGATTATTTATATCCAGTTTGAAAGTTATCACAGCGGGAATTGAACCCGGAACTCTAGAATATTTGTCTGCGGATTTACCTTCGAACTATTTAAGTTGTTACCAAACAGTTTCGTAATTTATTCTTAAATAAAATTAAGACTTAAGCGCGTTTGTTCTCACATTCCATAATATGCGAATGCACAAGCCAAAAAAAAAACAAAAAGCGCACAAGCATCGCCGAGAGGGGGTTTTTTTGCTGTGTATCGTGTGCAGTTTATGCAGTAGTTGTTTGCAAATGTTTTTGTTTTAACATGCACGCGATCATTATGTAGATCTTTTTAAACCAAAGTAAAAAAATAATAAGGGTTTGCGTAGATTTTTATAATAATTTTTAAATGAGTTTTAATACATAAACTCTGAATTCATTAAAATTAAAAAAACTAATGCTGCCATCAACCACGAGGTTCGAACTCACGACCTCACGACTATTGGCGATAGGTAAGCAAAGCATCAAAAAGTCAATTCAAAAGCATCAAAAATGCAATCAAAAAGCATAAATTTCAAGGCATTTTTGATTTTCGAATTCAAATTCGTAGTTTCTTAAGACAAATATAAGAAACCTTAAACTCTCAAACCAATAACTGGTGGTTTTTGTATTCAAACTCTTTTTTATTTTTGAGTATAGTATGGAAATCAAATTAATAGGCTTTGTTGTGTACTTCGTTAAGTACAAAAAAAAATTTTTAAATTGTGTTTTTTTTCCAAAATGGCACCTGTAATGAATGTTTCAATTTCTTTTTGATTGACGAATCGGCTCGGCACACAGTACTGTGATCCCATGCTTTGATGGACACAAATAAAAGTAGTGCTGCTATGATAATGCAATATTGTATGGTTCGTTAATCAGAGGAAATTTCGAAAAAGTGTAAAGCTGGTTGAAATTGATCAGTCCCTAGAGACACCTCCGTAAGACCTACACTAATTTCTTACAAGATTTTATATGGAAGGTATAAATTTGGTCAGAGGCTAGGAAAATTTAGAAAAGATGTATATTTAAAATGATACAAAGAGGTTAGGTGCTAGAGGTATTTCCCTTGGACCTACACTAACAAATATGTTGACAAACCCTTTTGTCAAGACGTAACAAAACAAAAGAAAGCATGCATGTAACGCATTATTTAATTTTTTATTATGTTAGCCTTTTTTATTCAAAGTTTTCAATTGAAGAATCATCAAATGAGGAACTCGATAATGTTGTACAACAGTCAAGACAAACATCATCTGGAGTTCCTTGCACTGTATAACATTTGACATATTTGATAGTTCGGAAAAAATAAATATTTTCAAGATTTCACATTCTTGTATTAGTTAGCGCAGGCGAAGTAATTTTCTCCTACACTCAACTCTCTTTTTGTACGGTAGATACGTGTCTTAAATTAAACGTGTAAAAAAATAAAAAATTCACACACATGTGGGCATAAACCGATACAATACAGATTCAATACAAATATGTACAGATACAATACAATACAGCAAAAAAATTGTTGATGGAAAAAAAATTTTTTCGTGCAAAACCGAAAAATTCGTGTTAAAAAATGTTGATGGACTGGTTATTTCTAAATCGTGTCGTGTACCGTATACGTTGTGCGTAACGTTTAGAATAAGAGAATTAGACAAAAAAAATGTAGTCATTTGAATGTATTGGTACTACGCCAAGGCTTCGCAAAAGCGGTACGTTTACGTTACACTGAATTGGTACGATTAGGTAACGCTTCAGTGGTACATATCAGTAGCACCAAAGTGGTGCGTTTAAGTAACTCAAAAATTGATGCGACAAAACAAAAAATTTATTTAACAATAGTCAATTTCATAGTATAATGATTACAAGGTAGGAGTGGCAGTTCTGTAGGCGATCAGAAGTTGTCAAAAACGCATCGAAAAAGCGGAAAGGAATAAGCAGCAAAACAGATGACAAGTTAGGCTTTGTATTGATTTTGACAATTCATGATCGTCGCTCTGAAAAAAAGCAAGTTGTCAATGCTACCTGGTATAATTATATCACTGTCAATTTACGGAAGCTCTAGGTTTCGCAAATAAGCATTTTGAAAAAAATTGTTTTTGATATATTTTAGTGGATGTCTTACCTCTAAAATGATACCAATATTTCTTTACTTAAAATAAGCAAATTTTTAACAAATGAATTTGAAGGTGAATGAATTAAATCAAATAAATTTTCAAATCTTAACATACTTCCACAGACAATTTTATAGATACTAAAAAAAAAACGCCAATCGGTTAAAATTGGTGCCAGCAATTTGCCGAACTGATTTCAAAAAATTCATTCTGAGAAAACTGCATTTAAGGTAACTAATAAAACGCAGCTTTATTCAAAAAATTTTTTTAGATGCAAGAAGCTATTATTTTTTTTTAAATTAATACAGTTTATTGTACATAAAAAGTACTTCAAACATAATTTTTTTTTTTTGAAAATAATTTTCAGGCTTTTATATAGAGGGCGCTGAAAATGACATTAAAAATGGTTCGATGGATATCGCTTTCCCATATATCTGAAACAAAAAATTAAATGTCTTTTTAAAGTACACACCACTTTTATGGCATCCCCCCCTATACACGTCCCCCGAGGGTTTTTTTAAAATTATGGCGAAAGTTAAAGCAAAAAAATTAAAAAAAGAACTAGATTTTCGCGAGCTTTTTTGTCTTAAAAAAAAAAAACAAGAAAATAGTAGGTACTTGAATTTAAAGGGGTACTTAAAGGACAAAATTTGAAACAAAATGCGAAAAGATTCATTAAAATTGAACCAATATATTTCGAGTTATCTATCGAATCATTTTAAAAAAACTAGCTTCGAGGAAATTGCGTTTAAAGCTTTTGTTTTTCGAAATTTTGCATATATTTTTTAAAATTATCAGTTGATTAGCTTACTATTATTTAATCTGCAATACCAGATATTATTTTAAAAACATGTATGTATATTCTAAAAAGTTTGAAGAATATGTTAAGCAAAAAAAAAAAATTTTTTTTTTAAAAACTTACACGTATATTATACCTTAAATGTTTTTATGAACGAAAGAAGGTAAAACGCCAAATCAGACATGCTAAAATTTTTTTAAAAACAAAACCAATTTCGGATGTATTTTTAATCACTTTAAAAAAAATATTTTTTCATTGTGATATCCTGCTTTAACAGCCTGTTAAGAGCACAACGTGTGTGAATGGTTTTTTAAAAAATTCGAATATGTAATTTGGAAATTCTTTTCATGTAATTTTTAAAGTGTCATTCTAGGTTTAAGTTAATTTTAACCAGTACTGCTGAAATTTTCTTGTACTCTAGTATAATTGTGAACTAAGATTTCAATATATTGAACTAAGTTAGATGTATGACAAAAGTAAAACAAAACCGTTGTTAATTTTAGCCTAAAATTAGATAGTTAAGCTTTAAGTGTAGTTGAAAAAAAAAAAATATTGTTAAGTTTGCAGGCGAGCTAAGGTACTGCAGCAGAGTTGAAAATAAAATATTTCTGGAAATTTAAAAAAAAAATTATTTGGATACAATCAAGTTGAGAAGTACCTAAATAGAAGTATCTCCATGTAAATCTTTTAAGCATAAGAAAATTTTAACGATTTTTCATATTAAATTTAACCTTTCAAATTTCAAACTCAAAAACTTCCACTAGACATGGGCGTTTGTTTTGCTAATATCTATTATTACTCTTTTTGGACTGATACAAGCTACTAATTATTATATTTTTGCATATAATGTAGATGCAAATACAAGTTGATGTAGTTTTTGTTGAAAACACTTTTTTATTTAAATTTTTTTCTTACTTTTTTTTTAGAGTAGTTCAACCCTCAGAATCCAAGGATCTAAATTGACCCCTTAAATCAAATAAATCCTTTTTGTTCATATAAAAATCTTCGTCAAAAAAAAAAAAAAAAATTAGAAAACTATTTTTGAATTATGGTGTAAATTTTTACCCTAAAGCATTGTTGCTCAGAAGCTTACAAATGTGCACAAAAGCTTTTGTGCTTTCACATGTAAAGCTCACGCATATAAAAAATCACCTCAGTTCGCTTTGGCACTTCAAGCGGTGAGGATTGCGTTGCTTAGTTTTTTTAATGCACGCAAAAATAATATATATTTTTCGTGTAATTAATATTGTTCAAAATGATTTCTGGTAGTGATCAGATAAAATATTGATTTATAATGAATGCTTTTAATGAAGCGCAATGTTTACTTTGCTACACTTCACTAGTAAACACCAAAAAGAAGCCTAAAGCTCTATAACACAGACGCAAAAATGTCTATGTTGTCACTGCCCTAAAGGTTTTGTTTCAAAGGTTCAACTACTCTACCAAATGATTTACCAGGTAGTTGTAAATATTCCAACTGAAGATATGAAAACGAAAAAGCAAATACAAAGGTTTTTTTAACAAAACCAGCATCACTATGTATTTGAACTTTCAGATGGATTTTCTCGTAAACTGGTCAACGGATTGAAAAACGGCTAACATCATGAAATTCAGCACCGTCGAACAATAACTAGTTTGATTGAAATTTGTACTTGTACAGTATAATCAAAGCTCAAAGATCGGAAAATTATCGTATAGTATGGTTAATTTATTGGAATAGATTAATTTCACTTTCCTCAAAACCGTAAAAAAATGTGCTCTCTTACTTAACTTTTACCTCGATCTTTTTCGATATCTAGGTCCAATATGTAAAAAATTATAAACTCCTTCAATTTCGAAACTCAATAAGATCTGAATTAAAGTGGCTAGTGGAGAATGCATCATTCTTAATTCGTCTGAAGCAGTTTTGATCACTAAGATATAGCTTATAAATGAAACCATATACTATGCAGCATAACTCTATTTGACCTCTAATTATGCGTAAATATTTACCAAAACGACGTCGAAACAAATATTTACTCTTCTGTAAAATTTAAATTTCAAAATCAAATGAAATGTTTTATCGAAGTGATTTTCACTCAATTATTGAACAAACGTCGTTGAACAAAAATGCAAAGTATTGATCAACAGAATTTTTTAAGCAGTTTTATTTACACTTGGAAAAAAATTCAGCATGTATAGTTGTACAATAAGTTTCAAATCAATTATAATCAGGCAATATGAGTAAAAGTGAAATCACATTATAATGAATTAGATATTTGATGTTCCACACATCACATTTTAAGTCTCAATTTCATTTTTTGCGAACATGATTCAAAATGGTATGAATTGAAGAAAAAAATTAAATTAAAAAGGAAAAAGTGATAGAATATCAAATATTGATTTTATAGTAATTAGATTTCACATTCACTCGAAAGTGAAATGCAGAACCTGCCTGAATAGGTTGGCTCTTATGGATTTAGAGGGTTCAAATTATTTCAAATGACGTTACACAAGGTTCTTCCAAAGGGATAATCAAAAAATATGCAAGTGCCTTTAGAAAAAATCTTGTGAATCAATTCAACGAATGCTAAACTAACTTTCTTAAAATATCGAGGTCCTTTTTCAGTACTTTCGTAGGTTTTCATTTTGTATGATCTTATCTAAAAAGTAAATGGAGCTAACGTGAGTATTGAAATTGGAGGAAAATATTAGGCAATACTAAGTTTATGGAAAATTTTAAGTTAAATTTTATTGAGATTTAAATATATTATGGGATTTAAATATGGGTAAAATATGTTTTCAGAATATATATTAAGAAGTTGGCACTCACTGAATTGTTATTGGTCTCACTCTTACCTGTACCTCTTTGTATTTAATTTAAAATTAAACTACCTGAATATGTTTGAAGAAATTTTAATACGACTAGGAGAGTGGTGGGCAATTCTAAGATATCACCTTTTTTGTATGTAATAAACAGACATGTTTTAGTACGTATATATGTACTATGTAGAACAAAGGCTTGTTCTTCATGATGTAGCTTGTAGCTTGATCATTCATGAACATAAGCGATGGGCATAGCTAGGAAAAAATTCAAAAAGTAACTCTTAAGTTTTAGATCGACCATGCATCAGAACTTCTACTGTGTCGTAATATTAAGTGTTTGGCTGAATATTCGGTTTCGATTTCAGTTTTGGCTAGTTTCGGCCCTTTTAAGCAGTTGCTGCGGTTCGAAACCATAAGATGGCCGATTTTTAAAATCATTTTATATGAAGTTTTTTTTTATTCGTATTTGAATGAAATGTTATGTTTTTTCTTACTTTTAATAAAAAAATTACAAATAAAAAATTTCAAATTTGAAATAATTTTCATTTCCATATAAATACTCAGTTTCGGTTTCGACCAAATATGGAATCGGATTTCGGTTTTGTTTTCGACCAAATTGTCCGTCTCGGTCTGACACTAGTAATATTGTCAACATCAATTATTGTTGGGGAAACGGGGAGCATATTGATTTCTGTGTTTTAATGTCTGCACTGCAGGTACCGTTAAAAAGCTCTATGTGGTACTTTTAAATAAGTAAACGTTTTTCTCAAAAATCACTGGCATTTAAATTTTTCGAAATGTTTGAGAGTTTTTATAGTACTGATTTCAACCACAAAATTTCTTTTAAAGTAGAAATATATTTAATTAATGAAATATAATATTGCTCGTAGGGTCGCTTCAACCTTGCTTGCACATGCGAGCCCTTTTCATAAAAGTTCCCATGATATTTTTGCATAGTTCTGGATCAATTCCTGCAATGGCCAGTTGGATTTTTGTTTTCGTTCGAACGGGTGAAACGAAGACGATCACTCCTTTTCGCGTGCACAACGGAGCCAGTAGACTAAAATTTAGAGATTAAATTGACCACATCGTTGCAAGAAGGTGCGTCCGTTATGATGGCCGAGAAAAATGGCCTTCTTCGAAAATTTTTACTTTTTGTTTTTTCTTGTAAGTTATTTCTCCATGACTAAGCATCCCTACGTTCTGTTGACAGCTGTAACAGATTTAGTAATCTACGCTTATCACAAACAAAAGGAGTACCCGAATCAAAATATCAATGACTCTTAGGTTTGGTTTGGTTAAGGTGTTAGATAGGCACGGACACAGGTTTGTGACATGCCATTTATTTTGAAATTAGCTATATATTTCTTATATATTGTATTTTAGGATTTTACAAAAAATTCAAAAATTGTGTACCTACAAGCAAGCTTAAGTGGAAGTAATAATGTACAAAAATCAATATTAACTGAAAAAAAAAGAAAACGCACGTTTATTCCACTAACCAAATAAAATAAAATTTGGGTTGAATATTTGCATTATCAAATGCCAATATCTGAACAATTGATGTATAACATTTTGCTGGATCAAGAAACAGAAGGCCAAGTTTTGTGCCCATTACCATACTACTCGTATGACTTTCATCTTGCGCTGCTAGCACTCCCTGATACAGTAAATGTAATGAAAGCGATGCGGTATTAGAGTGCGGCATTCAACTGTGAATTGTTGATGAAACTGTTGAAGCTGACTCTTAGCAATGAAGCTAGGGGAAGAAGTGGTATTTTCCATTTGTTTTGGTTATAAGCGAGATAGTTTTGCTGTTGTTTGTATAAGATAAGTCCCAGAGAATTGAGATAAAGCATCGATAAAGCAGTTTGATCACGCGTTTTCAATAATAGGGTAAAATTCAGTGGCCGAAAGTGAAACTTTCCGACGAATATTGTCTATTTGCATGAATACCCTTATATAAACATGCATAAAATATTTATTATGTGTCCAAATTTCATCAGCAGTACTGAATTCAGGCCTAGGCCCTTGAGGCCCTGGTAAAATTGCAGTAGAATTTGCAGGGCGTCAAAATATTTTCGTGACTTAGTTTACTCAAAATAAACTGCGTAATAAGTCGCATGCTCTAAATTTTTGGGCGGTCGAATTTTGATTTCGCTTACATGCTAGGAATAAAAATAATGTAGAAAAATCGATTACTTTTTGGTTACAGAAACCTACAGGACCTGGTAGGTCAAGTTCTCGATAATTTGTATTCAAACTTAACACAGCTACACAATTGATCATAAGTAGCTCGATCAAAGTCCTTTCAAGCGCTGAAATAGCCAATTCGGTTTTTTTTTTTTAATTATTATTATTAATTATTTTTTAATTATAGCTTGATAGTTTATTATAATCAACAATAATAAAAATTTTTTCATTGACTTTAACTATTTTCAAACTATTGTTTAAATAAAATATGGATCCCGACAATTTTATATAAGAAGCTAAGGAGTAAACGTGAGTTTTGTCCATTAATTTTAATATTTTGCATTTAATGCAATAATGGGAATTTACTCATGTGAAAGCAGATACCTTCAATCACGTTAGTATTTTTAACACATTCAGCAATATTGATGAATGAATAAGAAAAACAAACAATAAATTTTATTATATAAGTATCCGAAAGATTTCGAAGACATCATCCGTGAGGAATTAGTTAATTAAAAAAGTTTTCTTCTAATATTATTGCAAACAAAAAAGAACAAGATTTAAGGTATGCATCAAAAATAAATATAATTTTGCATTTAAGTGATCTATGCGATGTAAAGGGTTTGTTAAAAGTCACTGACATTATGATTCGAGCACTACTCTTTTTGTGACAAGCATAGAGTACTAAATCTATGACAGTCAACAGCAAGTATGGAGGTTTACTCATGGAGAAATTCACAATCGAGCAACTTTTACAAATTATAAATTCACTACAAAAATAGTGAACATTTTATGGAGACGGTTCACAAAACCCGTACACTTCTCAGTCTTCATAACGCATCGACTCGCAACCCTGTGGTCAATTTAGTCAATAAATGTCAGATCACTGGCCCTGTTGTGGACGCGAAAAGGAGTGCTTGTCCCAGTTCCACCCATTTGGACGACAAAAAATAGCCATGGCGGTAATCAGCGGTGATGAGGACCCAACAACAGAATGTCCAAATGCCAATTGCAGCAATTAATTCAGAATTATGCCAGAATATCATGGAAAATTTCGTTAAAAAGGTTCGGGTGTGTAAGCAAGGTAGAGGCAGCCATTTGAGCGATGCTATATACCATCAATAGTCTCCGTGACCTTACTTTATAATTCAATAAGAACTCACAGACACTTCTAAGAATTAAATGTCAAAATGTGTAAAAATGCAAATGCCTGTCACTTTTAGAACACCCTTTATATCCAAACGTAGAAATCAAACGTTATTTTTTGCTTTAAAAGGAACTAAAAACTATTTAAGGCAATTATGAAAGAGAAGTGATTAAATGCACTGGCCTTATTATGTATTGAAGCAGATTAAATACACTCAAAAAAAAAAAATGTGTGCTATCAGATGAACTTTTCTGAACAGCTGTTTTTGCAAAAACTGTTGAACGAAAGGTTTTTGCATTGGCTAAACAGTTTAACTAGCAAAATTAACGATTTTTAGGGTTCAGTTCATCAGATACGGTTAGAAAAATTCTCTGTTGTTTCACTATTAACGAAAAGACTGCTAAACGAAAGGTTCTTCCATTACCTTAATAATTACCTGACACGAAGTCTTATTCGGGTATCGTTATGTTATTTCGTCGTAAGTCATTGCAAAGTGCAGTTCATGATATTGCGCGAAATGTAATGAAATTTGTTTTATAGCCAACAAAGTGTGAGTAAAATTAGTATAGACTTATTTGAAACTATTTAACTGCAGAATTGGAGAAAAAAGGAAAATACCTAAAATTTATTAAATTGAAAGATTCTGATTTCGAGTCTCTGCAGGACCCCAACGACGATAACGCATTGTTGAAGCTATGAATGAAGTGCATTGAATATAGCTATTTAATATAGGTGCAACACCTGAACAAAAAAAGACGTTCCAGATGTAATTTTGAATCTACAACTATTACCGATGTTTCAAATGTTAAGACTGTTAATTCAACAGTCCGGACTCTTATTTCATATAAACAACATTCACCGTAACAGTGAGGACCGTTACTTCAACAGTCCGGACTGTTATTTCAAAACAACAAATAGCACCGTTACCCTATCTGGGAAGACTGTTACTTCAGCAGCCTAGATTGTTGTTGCAAAATCAACAAACAGAACTGTTGTTATAAAAGGTCCGGTATGTTGCATCAACACTTTCAACCGTAGGGTGGGTTTGACTGCAAAAACTGTTGTGACAACCTAATTTTTCTTTAATTGAACAGATTTTAAATTTCTGAGTGTACAAGATCTAAGTTATGAGGACGTTATAAATGACGTCGCACGCGCAAAGGCAAGAAAAAAAGAAACTCGTTATTTTTATTATTTTGTTTTAATTAGTATGTTATTGCGTAATATATATTAAAAATAAATTTTGTTCTATTAACACAAATCAATAATTTTGTTCTATTGTAAGAAAGAGTATTATCTGAAAAGAACACTCGAAAGCAATAAGGTAGATTCATTGGTATCAAATGTATTTGGGAAAAATGGTAGTTAGTAGTTTTGACTAATATTTTTTTGATGATGACTTTTGATGAAGAATGCATATTTATACAATATGCATATTGGCTTAATATAGTTTCGTATTTTTCTTCATATGCTTTAAAGTATTTTTTTTTTTTTTGGAGCTTCCAACTGGCGCAAAATAGAAATGGTTGGCGGAAATTCTTACAACAGGCCAAAACCGACTTATGGTTGTAAGCGCCACCTGAGTAAATAAGTACTTTAAAGTATAAATCATTAGAAAGAATCTTTAAAAAAATTCAGGGTTGACCAAAATGTTAGTCTATATGACGCATGTGTTGTTAGAGAAAAAAAACAAAAAATATAGGAAAGTTTCTGACAAGATATATATACAATGTTGAACAAAACTTAGTTTTATTTCAACTGCACTAACATTTAAAACAAATAGTGTAAATTTTAAGCTAGATAAGTCAACACGCAAGCATTAAAAATTTGTAAGAGTAAAACCCCTCAACGAGCAATATGCTTCAAAGAACCAACCTTTGCATCTTACCCTACGTTGAAATTAAAAAACTAAAATACAAAACACAACGCTGAATGTTGGCATGACTCACATTTGTGTGCTTAACAAATGGCTCGCTATATTGCCAAGTCTTCCCACCTTCTTACAAGCACCGCATGTCCTTAAATGGTGCAGCACGTTTGTTTGCAATGCCTGCCGGTTGAATTAACTGCAAACAAATAAGCTCTTTGCTTTGTGCGAAAAATATTATTTATAGCATGTTTTGACCAAAAAAAGTGCATTAATTTGCATATAAAGGAAATTTTTCAAAAGGAATTCCCTTTTTGTATTGACAAAGCGTATGTATAGCACGTGGGTTAAATGTCTGGGAGAGGGTTTGTTATGGTTTACTGTTTGTTTAATGTTTTGGGCTAGCATTTTTTTTTTCCTCACTTTGTTTTGACCAAAATTTGGCATGCATTTAAAGAGGTTAGCATGATGCATAGGGTCAGCAGTTGGCTGACTTTTTTTGCGCAGCGAAGCGTAAAGTTTAAGCACGATTACGGTTAAGTAGTACCTTGCTCAAATAGAGTGAAATACTTACATTGACAATAATTAATTTTTCTAATAATTATAAAAACTTTGTTTCCATATATTTCATGAGACTATTTTCAACTCTGCTGTCACGCCTGTCTCTAATACATGTCTAAGCGTTTTTAAAATAAGTGAAATAGAAGCAAACTAAACAAAATTCAATTTTGTAAATATTTAAATGTTTCCTAAAAAGAAAATAGAAAAATAATGAACTAGAATTAAATTCAACTTTGAGCTAAATCTAGGCATAACCTGCATGTTGTATGAAATGTCCTTTTATCAGAACCTTATAATAAAAATAATTTAATTTTTAAGTCGTTGTTTTAAGTCTATTGCGTAAGTTAAGTAAATGCATGTATGTAAATTCTTAAACTTACATCATAATTGAAATATTTATGTAAAATATGTGATTTCTTTTGTATTATAAAACTAAAGTGTACTCTCATTAAGTTTTACTTTGTGAGCGCTGAGGAAGAAAATTTAATTAAATAAATTATTGTAAGTAATACAACAATGGTTTCATTTAGTAAAATAAATTAAGGAATGCAAAAAAGTTTTTACATTACCGCGATAGTCCCCTGATAAAAGGGGCCAATTATTGCTGCGTGTGTCTGTTTGCTTGATGGTAATTTATTAAATGCCCACATTTGTATTCATAGTGACTGCCGCTTGGGTCAATAGATCCTACATAGCAAGCGTGGTATTTAACTATCAAAGCATGTACAATTTTAATGATTTCTAAAAAAAGTGGGTGTAACTATAGTGCAGCCACTGTTATTTTTTGTGAGCTTTCTATTGAGTAAGCTTTCTATTTAAACAAAATTACCAAATTTTAGTCTTATGCAAACAAAATCATCAAATTTGTATATATAGGTAGAATTTTTTTTTTTATATTTTTTCTTATACATATATATTTTTTTATTTATTTTTATTAATTAACTTTTTATTAATAAACTCCATTTTGAGTTTCAATGTTCTGTGAATTTAACGTTCAAAGTTATTGTTCTTTATATAAAGTTATTCGAAATTTGGCTTGTATGGGCGGACCCACACCCCCTTGTCTAATGCCCGTCCAAGTCTTCTATTAGAAAGACATCACTAAGTGGTAAATCCGTTATGAGTTTCAATGTTCTGTGTCCTTTACTCCTATGGCTATTCTATATCATAAATTTGGTTAGTATGGGTGGAGCCACACCCCTTGTCCAATGCCCGTCCAAGAATTCCATTAAAACGACATCACCAGTTGGTAACTCCTTTCTGAGTTTCAATGTTATGTATCTTTTACTTACGTAGCTATTCGATATCAAAAATTTGGGTAATATGGGCGGAGTAACACCCCCTTGTCCAATACCCGTTCAAGTCATCTATTAGAAAGAGATTACCAAGCGGTAACTTCATTCCGAGTTTCAATGTTCTGTGACTGCTATAGCTATTCTGTATCGAAAATGTGACTTGTATGGGCGAAGCCACGCCCATTTTGCATAGGAGTGTGAAAAGTACTTTACAACCTATTCTTATATCAACCAAATATACAAAATAAGTTTCATTAAACATCGGCCACAAACATTGTGACGCGAGATTTTTATATACGTACGTCGTATATTAGATTAACCTTATGAAAAAATTTAACAATGGATTAATGGATATCAGTAACGAATATTGAATACAAGTGTCTGACGAAAATTTCATGCCCGAAACTGAAATATAGCCCTTCTTAAAATATTCGGCTGAAACAGACACTGAGGTTTTATATGAACACGAAAATTTTTTTGAATAAACTTTTTTATATGTAAAAAAAAAAAAAACGAAATGTCCATTTCAGCCCTTGAACGGACTTTGACCGAGCATCTTATCATTAATTGAGTTGTGTATGTTGTGAAATGTTTGAACACAAATGATAGAGAAAACTGGACTTACCAACTTTATGCCGACTCCGAACGGCTTATGTTCTTAAGAAGCTTTTCATGGCAGTTTCTACTCTCTGAGGTTTGCCATTGTATAGAGGTATATACAGGTATAGAGAGGTGAAGCCGAACAGAAATATTAATTCAATTGAAGAAATTTTCTATGTCAGATGGAGGATTCGAACCTGGGTTCTCTGGCTTATGAGCCACACACTCTGCCCACTACGCCACGGCCACCACTATCAAAATCATCATAAAATTACCCACGTAGCTGCAAGGTAAATGCAAGCTCGTATAAAATAATAGAAGATAATGTAAGCAAACTGAAAAATTTGAAACGCATTTGACAGCTATGGTTGGGAAAAAAAGAGTACAAACAGCACAACAGCTATATACCTAGTTCATTATATCATTATTAAAAGTAAGCAAAAAACAAAGCATTTATTTTGCAGAAAACGTGATATTAAAGCCATATTGAGGCCGAACAAGCGTAAATAAAAAAAAGGTCCAATACTGGCAGAAACAGAATATTCGGTCGGACATTATTTCAGAATTTCTCAGTCAGTTATTTTTTTTATGTAACGACATTATATTTTTATAATTAGTCGAAATTTTTACTAAAACCTGAATCAAAGTTTTTTTAGAAAGTAGATATTTTTGAAATTAATGCTTAGGAGACATGACAGTGCAAATCATTTGAACTCGTTGAGCTCGTTTAACTCAATGGGCGTCATCAGGGGAGACAGGGTGAGTCAGTTTTTAACCCTCTGGAACTCAGCCAACAAAATTGATATTAGTATTTGATATATGTTACATAGCTAATTATAAACAATTTTTAGAATTTAGAATGAATTCAGTAAAAAAACAAATAAAATTATTTTCTTTTATTTTACATGCAATATGTAACATAATTGAAGACATGAATGAATGAAGGTGATATATCGCATTTCCGGATTTTTTGTGTTCTATGCATGAATGAAGGTCTAATGTGCATAAAAACAATTTTAAATATTAAAACAACCATGTTTGTGGCTATTTTGGAAATAAACTACTTGACAAAGTTTTATTAAATATAGATTTCACTACAAATTTGAAACTTTGAAGTCGATTTTTTCGATACTAGATAATTGCGACATATCAGCTTCATTCATTCATGTCTTCAATCATAAAAAAGTATGAAGCCACTGACTTTTACTTTATTGGAATATATTAATGCATATTAGCTAAACTTATAAACCGGATTTTAAAATGGAAGTATGAGCAAAAGTATACCAAATTCTCTGTGAAAATAGTTTATATTATTCTAATATTTTAAATATAATAATATTACAATCAACAGATATAACTTTATGGGGCATTCAAAGGAAAACTACTCTATGGCTGTAAGACTTTGCTTAAAGATTATAAAAAAAAAGAATACTCTGAATAAAATCATTTGCTTAGTTGAACTATTTTTATAAGTTGAATTAAGCTTAACACACACATTTTTTGAGTATCTTTTACTTTCATTTTCTTTAAATTTTTAACCATTTCATTAGTAATATAATATCCTTATTTCAAAATTTGTATCACTGAGCAACTGCCTATACTCAACGTATTGAGAATATAAAATAATTTATGTAGTGCATTGACCTCAAGAGAAATCCTACTTAGGTGTGATATATTAATTTAAATTGTGTACCCTTGCATTTTAAATTTTTTGTGTCAGATTAAAAAGATTTTGAAATTACATTGTGATTTTACACTTTTTTAAGCATTTGACTGAATCAAGAAAATATTTTTTAAACAGTCTTTCTGGATAATTATCCCAACTCTTACCAAATACTTATCTCAACTCTTACCAATTAAACAAAAAAAAAAAAAAATATGAAATAATGCAATAAATATTAAGTTTTACAATAATTTTAATTATTAATTTAGTGTACTGTGCGCTTTGAAGATCAGCAAAAGAAGAATGTATAAATTTGCCTAAGCTGAGCCCAGTACCTCCAAGAGAACATAAACCAGAAACAGGTTTTGGTGTTGTTGTCGCCTTCAATCAGATTCAGCCCGATTGCTAACCTCGGCATGTGAAACAAACACAATAAAACCATTAATGACAAGAAAACACCCACTAACAAACAATACAATCAATACAACAATGAACAACAGAAACAAAAAAAAAACGTTAACAATAGCACATAAAAAAAACAATTAAATAGCATTGGTTTACTTAAAACCAAGAAGTGCTTAAATTCTCTTAAATATACATGACATTTTTAATATTTTTTGTGTCATTATATGTCAAATATTCATTTTCATATACAAATCATTAATATTTTACTTTTTAGGCTGGCATTCTCAAGCCTATTCGCCTCATATCTGTAGGTTCTAGCCATACCTGAGTATTCTAGAATATTCCAATCACACGAATGCTTTCTTAAAAAATCGAGCATCTACTGACAAATAGCTTACATAAACTGAGAGTAGGTGATCCACGACATTATTAAAGATGAGCTTATGCAGGCCTGAATTCATTATTGTATGTTGAAATCATAGATTATATTGCTTAAAATCCGAAAAATGCATATTTTTTTTTTTTAACAGTTTGTAGAATTAGGTGGTTTGATAGTTATTTATACAATTTTACATTTACATTTTTACATTTAGCTTTTTTGTTTAAGTAAGTGTTTAACAGACCTATTCTTGAAAATCTACAATTGTAAACCAGTATTTTTCATATATATATGTGTTTGTTGTAATTTTTTGATTTCAAAACAAAATGTGAATCTTAAAATTAATAAATTTTTATTAAAACTGTCATCTGCTTTTTATATATTGACAATTTTATTGACAAATTTTGTTTTTTGAGCTTCAAATTTTGTTTTGAAATCAAAAACTTACAACAATCACATAGAAATATGAAAATACTGATTTGCAATTGTAGGTTTTCAAGAATAGGTCTGTTAAGCACTTAAAAGCTAAAATAGTGATGCTTGCTTTTGCCAAAAATTATAAAAAAACATTACATAGCAAAAATCTCAATGTAGTTAAGATATATTTCTGAGCTACTACAAGAAAACTGGGATGAATTTTTCTTTTGCGCCCATCTTACAAAATATATTGAATTTTTTATGTCAGCAAGCATGTGTCGAACGCACAGTGTACTCTCAATCTAGCGGGACACAATAAAAAAAATTGCAAAAAATTAATTTTAACTCTCTAACATACAGCATATAAACACACAAAGCCATGCCAAAAATTTCAGAATGATTGCTTGATCCATTATGTTTAAAACGGCAGACGAAAAACAGTTTTTTGTGTATTTTTAAATTATTTTTCAGACTCAAGTAAGCAGTTTTTGTGTTAAACGTGTTGATCATGCGAAGCCATATAGATTAATATTCAATATAATAAGTAGCATAGCCCTGGAAGGTCATGCTTCGTCGAATCGACGAAGCACTAGTATTATATTTTTTGTATTGTTGTTGTATCTAATCGTCGCACGTATCCGTTTTTTCTTACAATGTTAGTTGTTGTTATGTCTTACAATAGGAGATTTGCGTGTTTGTTTGAACATACGTAGAACAAGCATGACCTTCCAGGGTTAATAGACCAATTTTATATTGAAATTATCTATTGGAATGAAAGCAAAATATAAAAAAAATTTGGTTGCATATTGTTAGAATGCCATAAACTTTAACCACATTTGCTCGCAATTAGATTAAATTTTTACCAAGTTTGAGTCCCGTAGATAAAACATACTTAAATTAAGCTGCGGCTGTGGTGCAGTGGGTAGAGTGCGTAGCCCATAGGCCAGAGAACCCTGATTCAATTCCCACCTAACACAGAAAGTTTATTCAATTGAATTAATTTTTTTGTTCGGCCGTCACCTCTCTGCAGCCAATGGCAAACCTCAGAGAGTAAAAAATGCCATGAAAGCTTCTTGAGAACATAATCCATTCGGAGTCTCATCATTTGTCTTCAAACATTTCACAACACACAAACTACAATTCATCATAAGAAGCTCGGTCAAAGTCTTTTCAAGGGCTGAAATGACCATTTCGTTTCGTTTTTTGTTACATTAATCTGCAACTTGTTGCAACTTGCATTTTAAATTATACCTTTATTTCAATTTTATGAACACCATACGTAAAGAAGAGTGTTTCAGATATACCCTTACTTCTAAATACTTTTTTTAGGAATGAACATGGAATGAATGAATGAACATGAGAGTGAACATCATATTACAAAAGTTTTGAATTTTGTCCTCACAGTACGGTCAAATCTCACAAAGGGGAACAGTGTAAATTGCGGCAATGTTCAATAAATTTTCACCAAACATCTCAGAAAACAGAATTTGAATGGTCATCTATTTCAAGGAGCATTCCTAAATAATTACCAAATACGTGAACTTTCCACGTAAGCCTTTGCCCGACCCCCTTAGGAAAAGTCCTGCGGACGCTCATGAACACCGGACACACTATTCGACTTAGAATATTCGGCCACTAGACTTGGCGCCCATGACGGAGTGGGTAGATTGCGTGGCCCATGCGCCAGAGAACCCGGGTTCAAATCCCACCTGACACAGAATGTTTTTTCAAATGAATTAATTTTTCTCTTCGGCTGTCACCTCTCTGTAGCCAATGGCAAATCTCAAAGAGAGGAAACTGCCATGCAAAGCTTCTTGAGAACATAAGCCGTTCGGAGTGGGCATAAAACATGTAGGTCCAGTTCACGTTGATTTGTGTTCAAACATTGTACAACATGCACAAGACAATTGATCATAAGAAGCTCGGTCAAAGTCCTTTCAAGGGCTGAAATAGGCATTTATTTTTTTTTATATTTATTTTGAGAATTCAAATATTTATTTGTCATTCCACTGAAAAATTCGAATTTCTTCAATAATTCTTTAATAAATTTCAATCCAACACAAAAGTCATGCTGACATGTCAAAATACGCTTAAAACACTTCTACAAATTTTTTGATTTGGATTATTTGTAATTAAAGGTTCAATATTTGTTATACATTTCTTATTTATATCTTTATTCCTGCTATCATTGACTTTGTTTCTATTTTCTCAATTATTTATTCCAAAGTTTTAAGTCATCGAAAAACTATTGGTAGGTTTTTACGCCAATCAACAGTTTCGATAGCAGCCCACAATCAATCGTTCCACCTATAAAATTATGGTCTGAATATGAAATTTTTTTTTTTAAACTAAGATATGAAAAAAAGAGGACCGCTTTTTTTTTTTTGTTTTCTTTCTAGAATACAGTTCTGTAAGAAGTAAGCCTGAATTATATTTAAATTTCAGCACTAAAATCTGAACTTAAAAATTGGTTGATAATTATATTTAGAAGCCTTGAATTACAGCCCGAATTAGAGAATCCTGAGCGAGCTTACTGATTATAGTGCTATCGAGAGTGCTATCAAGCGAAACAGGAAAGTAGCTTCAAGTAACTTTAAACTTGAAAAAAAAACTTTTTACTACACTTCTGCAGGCGCTGGATTTAAAACAAGTTGAAAATTCCTTTGAATAAAATAAGATATGAAAGTTCATTGACACGCGATTTGGTGTTAAGGCCACACTGTGACCTTGTTAAATCAATTTGTTTCAACTTTCACATTTAGTTTTTGCAAGAAGTGTTTACCACATCCTGTTAACTTACACAAAATAAAATTGACTTTAGCATTCTTGCTGTTGTGGGTTTCTTTTGACCAATAAAGTTTTTTTTTGCTATTGTCGAATATTTGCATTGGGCATACTATTGGGTAGTATTGCTGCGGGCCAAAAGTCCTCAACTTCTTGTGGCATTTCTTGCTTCAGCATATAATGTTACTTTTATTGTTACAGTCTAGTCTAGTCCTTTTTCACCATGATATTATTTAAAACGCCTTATTCTTTGTATTTTAAACACAGGCATAGTTTAAACACTTTCTTTGGATTTGATGCACTTGCCGCTTGTTCACATATCAAATATTAATTTTTTTCCTTTTAAAGAAGGGACAAATTGCTCTGGGAAGGTATTGATTTTTTTCATAAGTTGGTTGATATATAAATATTAGAAACCATAAAAAGAAGTTCATAGAATAAAAAAAAATTGTGTTATATATTTACATATTGTGGTGGAAGATATCACATCATACTTTTCTTTTTACTTTTTGGAAATATCACAGAATTGTATATATTTTAATCAATTTGTGTTGATGAAGTATTTTGTAAATACATACTGTTTACTGATGCTGTAATATTGAAAACATACTGTCATAATGATTATTTATTAAATTGTGATATTTGTGTGTTTTCCCAAAAACCTTTTCGGTACTATCAACTCACTTGAAGGTGAATTGGAATTTAAAGTTAAATGTAAGAAGTTACTACTAGTTAGTCATGAAAGAAAATTAATCCAAAGATTTTCAAAAATTTTTTTGACGTAGAAGTACGTCATTCTCGGAGGTTAGGAGGGTGGTTGATTGCGATCAGAAATCGTTTTTATGTCACACTTTGAACCTTTGGTGTGCTTAAAGTAAGTACTGATTGTATAATGTTGATGTAAACACGTGTTGGTCTGGTTGATCCTCACTGGGAGAAAAATGTATGCGTGAATTCTCTTACTTATATAAATTCTACACAATTACATGAAATATAAAGCCAATATTTGATGTTTCTATTTGATGTTTGATGGTTCTTGTATGAGGTTGGCAACTAAGTAATTGCGATTTTTTTTAGAAAATAAAAGACAATTTTTCCATGGAACGAAATAACTTTATTCTGTAATGTATTGCCCATTTTGAGCAATGACTTTTTGACATCTTTCAGGCAGCATCATAATTCCACGTTCATAAAACTTCGGGTTTTTATCAGCAAAAAACTGAACCAGGTACGATTTGACATCATCATTATTATTGAAATTTTTACCAATCAAGGAGTTTTGCAAAGATCGCAATAAAAAGTAATCAGATGGTGCAAGGTCGGCACTATATGATGGATGTGCATTGTCATGGTGGAATACAACACCTTTTCGATTTGTCAATTCGGGCCGCTTTTCTTCAACTGCGTTGTTCAATTTTGTTAGTGGTTCAATGTAGACATCTGAATTGATCGTTCGGTTGGGGGGTTAAAGTTCAAAGTAGACAATTTCTTTGTAATCCCACCGAACTGATAACTTAACTTTCTTTTGATGAATATCAGCTTTTGATGTTGTTTGAGCTGGTTCACCTGGCTTGCTCCACGATCTTTTCCAATTGACATTGTTGTAAACAACCCATTTTTCATCACCAGTTATCAATCGTTTTAAAAATGGATCATTTTCATTACGTTTCTTTAACAAATCGCAGATGTGAATGCGTTGTGTTAAATGATTTTCTTTCAGTTCATGAGGAACCCATACATCGAGTTTTCGTACATAGCAAAGTTGTTTTAAGCGATTTGCAATGCATGTATGTGATACATGAAGCTTCTCTGCAATCTCACGTGTTGTACTGTGACGATCCGAATCGATTAATGCTTTGATTTGGTCGTCACCAACTTCAACCAGACGACCAGAGCGTTTTTCATCTTTGAGTGAAAAATCACCAGAACGAAATTTGGTAAACCAGTTTTGATACTGCCGTTCTTTTAAAGCTTTGTCACCATAAACAGCACATAACTTTTTGTGAGTTTGCGATACGTTTTTCCTTTCCGAAAATAAAAAAGCAAAATATGACGAAAATGTTCGTTTTGATTAACCATTTTTCAACAGACGCCAAACGAAAACTATACAACCGATCAAAAAAATTTTTTTACTGATTGACAGTTGAAGTACCAACTATCAAATAACAAAATGTGTTTGACATTTCTATTACGTCAGCAAACCTAAAAATTCAACTAAAGCCATCTATGAGTGAAATCCGCAATTACTTAGTTGCCAACAATCTCTGTAATGAGTGTTGTTGTTTAACGCAAGACGGCAATCGTCAAGTTAATGAACACAAACTTTAAAACTTAACGAATTATTGCCGCATTGGTTCTTGTATATGATACAATCTATGTACTGAGTGTCGCTGTTTAATGCAAGAGGGCATTGTCAGATAAAAAAGAATAACTGAAATCGACAAGTTACTCAAAACAATTTTTGAAACTTAAGGCGAATTTACACATATCACTCAAAACGATGAAAGTGAACGTTGAATGATGACAGTGAATGAATTTTTAATTTACATTATTCAAAGTGTAAATTTAAAATTTGATGAATGATTTGATGTTGACGTTTAAAAAAAAAAATAGCAATGCAGTCTAAAATAATGAAAAACTGAACTTAAATAAAAGTTCTAGGATTGTTGCAAGAACTACAAAATGAAATGGAAAAAAGATAAGTAAAAAATCTTTTGAAAAAAGATTTATCAAAAGTAGGAAATACGTCTACTACTTTCACTGTTCAATTTGAAAGAACATCATCCTCATTTTAAAGATGAAACTCAATTTACACTTTTCAAATCGGATGATACATCCAAAGTGAACAATGATAGTGAATCGTGTAAGTTTGCATTTTACAAAATAATTAAAACAAAATGTCACTGTTTCTTGGAAAAGCTTTGTCATTGCTTTATTTATCATTCTTGCTAAAAATTTTTTACTGTGTATTTTTTTTTTAAGAACATTTCATTTTCCTTAAATTCATTTAGCAGCATATAAAGTACTACCATTACGACTAGAGTCTCTGAATTCCCGGAAGAACGGGATTTTTTTGTTACTTTTCTTGGGAGTTCCCAGGATTTCGGGATAATTTTTCTTGCATACAGTATTGCCATGAAAAAGCGTAAGGGCTAACTTAAACATTAAACAAAATTAATTTTTTATAACACATTTTTTATGAAAGAATGAAAATATAATAGGCGTATTCAGGGTTCAGTGCGCTTGCCAGTGCAGTTGTGAACTTGGGCACTTTCTAAAAACAAAATACACGTACGTCAAAAATCTATACACAGTTGTGTACATTTTAAAATTTGACAACATTTATCTTTATGAAATCTTTTGTTTTGCTAGCCAACAACAATAACAAAAAACTGATTTTGACAAATAAGAAATACTTCAATAAATTTTTCAATCACAAGTGTGGAATGTTCACGAAAACCTGTCTGCTCATCTGAATTTTAGCACCTCAACCACAAGTTCTCAAGTATTGTCTTATAAATAAGATAATTTGTTCAGTACAGAAAAGTTTTATTTTTGTTTTATTTATTTTTATTCATTTTTAGAATTGACCGAAAATAATTGTTATTCTATATTTCACAGCAGTAGAAGTTGGACAATTTTAACCCATAACAGTTATTTTCTAAAATGAAATTTTTTCGGTTATTAGTGTTAAAAATCGTGAAAAATTTGACATTTTGTTTTGGAATAAACTGGCACGATATGGGGAGTGCATGCGCTGGGACAATAAGAGGATCGCTGATTTAGAATTTGAAAAATTTTTTGACACTAGGGTGTACCCTGAAAATGTTTTTGTTTACTCCATTTTGCACATGGCAGTATTAGACAGTCGCTGATTTCGAATTTGATGGTAGAATTTCATAAATTTTATAGTGACACTAGGGTGGACCCTGAAAATGGTTTTTTGTTTTACACATTATGTACATGCGGTGGCAGAAGTGGACCTCAAAAATGTTTAGTTTCTTAAACATTTTGTACATACGCTGGCAGAACTATAGGGTCGCTGATTTAGAACCCGATGTTAGAATTTTAAAAATTGTATGTGACACTGGGTGGACCTGGGAATGTGTATTTTTTACATCAAATTTAACAACAAATTCAAAATCACCGACTTTCTAAATCTGCCACCGCATGTAAAAATGTGTAAAACATAAAAATATTTTCAGGGCCCACCCTAGTGTCACTATAAAATTTATAAAATTCTAACACCAAATTCAAAATCAGAGACTCTCCAATCCTGCCACCGCATGCACGAAGTGTGTAAGACAAAAAAACATTTTCAGGGTCCACCCTAGTGTCACATAAATTTTTTTAAATTCCAACATCAGATTCTAAATCAGCGACGCTCTAATTCTACCAGCGCATGCACAAAATGTGTAAAACAAAAAAATATTTTCAGGGTCCACCCTAGTGTCCAAAAAAATTATAATGTTCTAACATAAAATTCGAAATCAGCGACTGTCTAATACTGCCTTGTGCAAAATGTAGTAAGCAAAAACAATTTCAGAAAAATTTCAAAAAAATTTTCAAATTCTAGCGATCCTGTAACTCTGCCAGCGAACGTATTCCAAAACAAAATGTCAACTTATTTAGAATAATAACAAAAAAAATGTATTTTCAGACAATAACCTAATAATTTAATAATAAAAGTTATGCGGCAACAAAAAAAATATTTCTTAAAAATAACAGTTATTTATAACTAAAATGCATTTTAACCGATTTTAATCATTACTTTAACCAATTCCAAAAAATTTGCATAACAGTTATGTCCCTGATTTTATTGATTTGTGGGCGGGAAAAGGAGGTGTGGCACTCTTTTCTTTTTCTCTAAACCCTTGCGGTACAATTGCGAATTAGCCAAGTTTTAAGCACCTGAACAAACCAAGATCCATTTTTATATATATATAGATAAGGGTACAAAAAATAAGATCTCCAAAAATAAAATTTGTATCGCAAGTGGTAATTAGCCAATCGGCTTTGAATTAAAGCCTCAAAAGTGGAATTTACAAAATGGGAATACCTCAAAAATGGGATAGTTATGCTTTGCTTGCAGTAACCTTGCGCGATAAATTTTTTTTAAAACAATAACATTTTTTAAAAATTACTTGTTCCATGCAATTTCAATAAAAGTATAAAAAATGATTATGTTGAAACATATTCAACTGAATTCAAAATTTATCGTCAATAATCCAACTAAAAAAAAATTGTATTTAATGGTTTATTTTTAGGTTTCATCACTCTCAACAGGTCTTAAGCGTTTAAACGTAGAACACGAGACATGTATGCAACTTCTTTCAATAATAACGTATTCATAGCAGAGAGCAAAAAATTCTTAAAAAATTTTGCCATTATCCAAAAGAGGTTGGATTTGATTCCATATAAATCCCACTCCTTCTTCTGTCACCTAAATATCTTAGAATTTTTCCAAAGTCACGCGGAAATGCAACAAATTGTGTGAACTAAAACTTCAGTGATTTTATTTTCTGCACCCACAGTTCCACTTAGCTGCCGCTTGCATTCTGCTCATCTTGATGCGCCACTTTTCATGATCTCGCTAAATAAGTGGCACTCGTGGACGCTTAATTCTTTTGTAGCTTTTTAAGCAACCAAAGC
The DNA here is from genome assembly GCA_914767935.1 of Coremacera marginata. Taxonomy (NCBI): domain Eukaryota; kingdom Metazoa; phylum Arthropoda; class Insecta; order Diptera; family Sciomyzidae; genus Coremacera; species Coremacera marginata. The sequence continues at coordinate 52,437,617 of OU612045.1, forward strand.
AGACACTTTTGGAAGCTACTCAGCGTTTGGCCGTTGCTTTCCTACTACCGCCTACTTGGGCGTATATAAAGCAATGGCAACATTGGCACTCAGGATGCTTTTGCTTCCGCAACGGTAGAGTCACCAAACTCAGCTAGCAGGCAACACTGTATCGAGGCAGTCAGCTGGAAAAACAACACGATTTTTATACAAAAAAAAAGGGGATGGTCGGGTAAAAGGGGTAACTTGAGTGCGCGAGGGAAACCCAAATTGGAAATGTTGAAACCGTGACAAAGTGCTAAAGTTTAAATGTTGGGCACCGGCGGCAGCCTAGGTAACACAGAGTGTGGTTTTTGTTTTTTTTTTTTATTTTGTTTCATCTCTGGTGGAAAAATGGGAAAAGTTTTTGACGTTTAAGCGTTTGCCATTCGATGTTTTGTTGCTATGACATGAAAAGCAGTTAACAAAAATGAAGAAAAAAAAAAAAAACTCATTCGGTTGTTGGCCACCAAAAGCTTACCACTTCACCTTGTTTCCCTGAGGTTTTTAATTTATGATGCAGGGGCAAAGAGTTAACATTTAACAATTACGTTGAACTAGTTTGCTCTCTTCTATCTTTTGTTTCTATCTATCTCTTAGACTTCAAGCTCATATCTGCTCGCCACTCCATTTTTAAATATTTTTCTTTAAAAAAAATCAAGTTTTAATGACTACGAGGGCGGGTTGTGTTGTGAGTGTCATTCTAGACCTGAACAATCTGTAGTGCCCGGATGTTGGAGGTTACCTTCTAGCCAACCAGCCAAGCAACACCTGTCAGTTAAGTTGTTAGCCATTCTCTCGTATAGCTCTAACGGAAAAAGTTTCTCTTAACTTTCAAATGGATTTCTTTCATCTTTACATTGCATAACTTTAGTAGAGTGTTGAAATTTTTTTATTTATTCTTTAATTTTGTGCTTTTCAAACTTCATAATATTTTCTTTTAACTTTTCGCTACACTCTTTTGAGTCAGTTAATTGGCACTCAAGTGGTAAGTTTCAGCAGAACTTTTTTGTCTCTTGCTAAGCAATTTTTTCTATCTCCGTGGTATTAAGTTCTTTTTCCTTTGAACTTGCCCTGTATTTAAATGGATTTTCCATATATTATATGCGTCACTGTTCATTAGACAGTCAGTGAGCTGTTTGAATTATTTAAGTTTGAAATCAACTTTTGTTCTATGCTTCTATATCTGCATCTCACATTTTTTAAATTTTTCCTTTTTGTTGTGATTTTTACTTTTAAAGTATTGTAGTTGTGTGGAGGTTTTTCGTTTTTATTTAGTATTTTGATTGTATTTTTACATTTTGAAATTTATACTGTAAGTTTTTAATTTCACTTAAAGTTGTTTTATCAGATATTCAAGAAATAGAGCAGCTATTAAAAGTTTCACATTATGTTTCAGAAATCACAAATTTTCGAGCTTAAATACCACAAACTATTTTTGCAATTGAAACTGTTCTGAAAGAAAGACAATGCCAAGCCTCTGAGAGTAAAAAAAAAATACTACACTGAGGGAAATATGTGTTAAAATTAAATGAAATTGTGTTTATATAAAACGAATATGTTTTTTGAATAGAGCTTTGAACAATTTCATTTAAGTTAAGCACAAATGTTTGTAAAGTAAAATTTAAAACAAAAGCTTTTGTTTTCTAAACAATGTTTTTATATATAGTTTTAAGACAGAGGCATAAGGGATAAACACATAAGACATAAGGCAAAAAAGATAAATTTTCATCTATAAGTAATTGTTATTTTCAACAGAAACTAATTTTTCTCTGTAATAACTATTGTAAATAATGATTTTTTTTTCGTTGCTGGTAGCTTTTATTTTCAATTTTTCTTTTTTACTTTGACTCGCAACACTAATGAAAACAATTTTTACGTTTGAAAACGTAAAATATTTTCTTATCTATAACTGTTACTAGGCAGCGTAAAAATACAAATTGAAAACAACTGTTATCCAAAGTTTTATTTATAAGGGAGAGAGCAAGTACCCATAATTCTCAAATCGAAGTTGACAGCTCATTAAATTTAAATGTTAAAACTTTTTGCTTAAATTTAAAGTATGTTTTTCACTCAGTGTACAATAAATGTTGCAAAATTTGACGAACTATAACGTGGCCGTGGCGAAGAGAGTAGAGTGAAGAGAGTGGGTAGAGAGTAGAGAGGGTAGAGAGTGTGGCCCATACGCCAGAGAACCCTGGTTCGAATTCCACCTGACACAGAAAGTTTTTTCAATTGAATTCATTTCTCTCTTCAGCCCTCACCTCTCTGCAGACAATGACAAACCTCAGAGAGTAAAAACTGCCATGAAAAACTTCTTGAGAACATATGCCGTTCGGAGTCGGCATAAAACATGAAGGTCCAGTTCTCGATCATTTGTGTTCAAACAGTTCACAACACAAACACACAGAATTGATCATAAAAAGCTCGGTCAAAGTCCTTTCAAGGGCTGAAACAAGGGCCATTTCGTTTTTATTTTTCTCATAACAGCTTTCAGAGTCACTTTTTTCACAGTTAATTGGGAGCGTTTCAATTATTATCATTATCATCATTATTGCCACAATCCTCAAAATCCGATGGCAAATTTTCTTTTATAAATATATCAATTTTATTCGCAAATTGTTTTGCTTGGTTTTATTGTTTCTGGTAAAAAATTATATTTCGACAGCATAAAATTTAAGCAATTTCTCATGTTGATCTTTTTAAGTCAAATTTACACAGACTAACAAAATTATAATTTAAAATTTAACTCCCCTGATAAAAAGTCGTTAAGCCGTTAAAGAAAACCATAAAATGAAACTCTCACTGAATTATACTATCCAATCTTAGAATATATAAATTCTTACTAAATAACTAATTAATAATAAACGTAATAATTCAATTGTTGTTTTTAACACAATATGTCACTGGGGACACTATTTTTGTACCGTTAAGTGCTCAAAAACTGTTCTCTCGCTCAAATAATATAATGTTTTTTTGCTGTTAAATTGTGAGAATGAGAACGTTCTCTTAATTTGCATATTTTTGTTTTACCCGCAATCACTCTAACCTCTAACCTCTTTCACCACATTTTCTTCACTTCGTTATCTAAATTTATTAAAATTTGGCCATATCGGAATCGGGTTTTCTTTAGTTTTTTTGCTAAACGTATCAACCCATAGTCTGAACTGAAGTATTGAACAAAGTAAACAATTATAAATGTCTTTCCATGTGTTATGTGGAGTTTAACAGTTTTTTTGACGCTGACGCGGTGGCAAATTTATTTTGTTGAGAGAGAAATTAAGAGAAACCACCAACCTTAATAATGATGCTCAGCTCTTTTCAAGTGTCTTTGGCTCTCTCGCATTCTACTCTTGCTCGTATTAGGCCGAACACAATGTGCGCGACGAGCGGCAAGCAGCATGTCTCCACTCTGTCGTTGTAGAGAAATGTTGAGCGACTTGATTATAATAAACGCGACAGCAGCAAACTCCGAATGCTCCTCAACTATTTGTTTATCTAAGTCCATACTGCAATAGAAGATTTATACTACATATTAAATGGTTTATGTTATAATTTATAAGCTTACCTTCAAAACTTTAACCCAAAGAAACTTCTTTTACAAAGTAAAAAAAAAGATACGAGCACTTCAACAGCCAAACAATAGTAAACAAAAAACCATGGTTGCATTCAGCCGACTCAACAGTTGCCATTTAGAATAACAACACTGAGCTAAAAAAGAAATACATTCAATTTCATTTCAATTTATTAAGGAGCTATTTAGTAACCAACATTTATTGTTTTTTTCAAAACAGATTTAAAAAATAAATAAATTTAACAAATTTAAATTTTTAGTTTTAAAAATTTGTCAACGTTTCGCAAATTGCTTGTCTGCTTCATCAGGGCGTCTTTTATAGTTTTATAGTTAATAAAAGGCGCTCTGATGAAGCAGACAAACTATTTGAGAAACTTCGACACATTTTTAAAATTAAAAATGTAAATTTGTTAAATTTATATGTTTTTAAAATCTTTTTTCAAAAAACAATTAAATTTGGTTACTAAATAACGCCGTAATAAATTAAAATAATTAAAACGTAACCATAAAATAGAAAAACTGAAATATAATCAAAACGGAAGGCAAACCGTGCACTATACAATTTAATTTTATTTTCAAAGAAGTGAATGAGTGAATGACGTAATAAGAATCCATTGTTATTTCACATTAAGTTTTAAAAAATTCATTAATTATTCGTTTTATTTATATCAATTAATGAATAAAAAAATCAATAATGAATAAGAAATTAGTAAAGAATACTATCACTTGTTATTCATTATTCCCTTGTTATTCTTTATAATGCAAATGCAAATGAATTCAAAATTAATACTGAATAACGAATGAATAGTGAATAAAAATTAATAACGAATAAAAAAAGAATAATTGAAAATTCTGAAATTATTTGTGAATTGCATTCTCTGTGAATAGCATTCATATGAATAAAAAATTCATTCATTATGAATAACGAAAATGAATATTTGAAATTAATAATTAATCAATTTTTTAAAATTAAATGTGAACTAAAAATTTTATTTATAAATCAATTTTGCATTCATTATGGATTCTTATGTCGTTATTCAGTTGTACTTAAAATTCTGAAGTTCAAGCAGAACATCCCTCACTCACCATAAATTTTACAACAGTACAGTTTGCTAAAATTAAATTGAAGCTGTCGGCAACGGCAGGCGGCAATGTTGCGCGACAAGTCTCCAAAATTCGTCCCATAAGAAATACATGTAAATGAAAAGTGACAATTGGCGCTGGCCGCTCGTCACGCGTGTTGTGTTCGGGCTATATATGCTACAGCAACGATGTGCCGCTATGTATTTTGTTGTTGCTCCCTCATTGTCCCATTGGGAAAAAAGCTTTTTACATTTGCTTAATTTTACCTATTTTAATGATAATACATTCGAAATAAAATTATATTGTGCACATCTACTCGAAAATACCCTTCCATCGATATAAGTTCTATGTGAATATGTTCAAGGTAACACATGTAAAAAGGTATCACAAACTTTTTTGTTTTAATTACTGTTTTTTAAAATCTATCAAACCAAAATTGTTATTTCTGTGATAACGTTCCTGAATTTCAGGAAAAAAAGGGAAGGTAGGCATTTATTCTTAGTTATAAATGTTCTTAAATAAAAGTTATTTTGAAAAAACTCTCAATATTTTGAATTTTTTTTCACATCTCTTAAATGCACTGATTGACTGGACTTAAACCATTGATTCGCAGATATTTGAGCAATTTCGTCATTAAAGCTGCGAAATATCTTTGATAAAGTTTTTTGCTCGACCGTAGCGCGGTTTGATTGTGGCGGATTTTGAGTCGATTTAATTTTTTATAATATTTTTTATTCTTATTCATTCCAATAAATTACTTTTTTTTTCTTTCTAAAATCATATCCACAAAACAAATTAACTCAGATTTTCATATAGTGATAAATTTAAAAAAGAACCGATGCTAAGGCTACCACTTTGAATAATAACACTATCAGCACTACTACGGTCCACTACTGCCGATGTCAATGGCATTGTGGCGCACTTGCTAGGTTCTGAAGTCTCTTCAACATTTTCTACAATACAGACTGAACAAAGTACAAAATTTTACATTCTTATTTGAAACACCCGAATTATTTCAATGATCTTTTTTTCAAGCAGCACTACCTCTATCTTACAAACAGCGATTTCAAAAATATAAATAATAACAGAGTATTGACGTGAATGTACTGAAGACTACAGTAAATCGAGCTCTAAATATAAAAAAAAAAAACCTTTTACAGCACTTTATATTAACACATCAACAATCTGTTTGACAAGGGTAGGAGAACGGATTTTATCCGATAACTCTCTTGTTTACTATTGCTGTTTACATGATGCAATTTGTAATCAAAGGTTTTTACCAGGGTGCGGAATAATTCGTTCGCAATTGATTAAAATACGATCTTTGCGTTAATTTTATGCTGTGTGTGTGAATTTTTCAAATGAAGAATTCAAAAGCAAGCGAACGTTCGCAATCGAATGAGGAACGCTCTGCTTGCGTCGTTTTTTTTTTTATCACTGATAAATTTATCAGCTTCGTATTTTTTCAAACGAATTTTTCACACAACAACGAAAAGCAACAAATGTTCGTTTGTTATCATTCATTAAAAATGAGCGTTTGAAGGAAAAATTCAGGAACGTTCATTTGTACGTGGAATATACACGCTGAAAAAAAAATCCGAAAATTGAAATGCTTGAAACGATCGGCAAAAGCTTGTAAGCTCGCAAGACTCCAATTATGTAATTGAATTTAAATCAAGTATCCAAAAAATTCAATGAGCTTGTGTAGGAAAATCTGAAGTGTATTAGGACTTTTAAGGGCTCTGTAGACTCCGTGGTTGGCATTTTTAGGGGGTAGCTAATAATTGATGCCAAAATTTAAAATTCAAGATGGCGGATTCAAGACAGATTGCCACCTAGACTTTTTTGTATTTCTGCTAATTCTTGTAATTTTGAAATTCTGACAATGGATTTCATTTCGAATCTAATGAATCTAATGTAGGATTGGATTACCACCTAAATTTTTACCACAGTTTGCCACCTAGTAAAATGTATTTTTAAGAGTTTTAAACATCATTTAACAGTATTAGGGTGTCACTGACTTCGAATCTGATGTCAGTAGTTAAAATTCAGTTGGTTCATAGGGTTGTCACCTACAATTTTTTATTTTTACGAATTCAATGCTGGCTCGAACACTAGGTAAAAATGGGTCGTTGAATCCGAATTCGTTGTCAGAATTCAAAATTATGCAAATATTTTTAAAAAGGCTTGTCACCTAGTAAAATATATTTTTAAGAGTTTTAAGCATAATTTAACAGTGCCAGGGAGTTGCTGATTTTGAATCTGAAGTCAAAACTTTTAAATTGAATATCGGAGCTGGCGCGAACATTTGGGAAAATATTTTACCTAGAAATAGGGTAAATATTTTACATAGTGTTCGCGCCAGCACCGAATTCGTAAAAATAAAAAAATGTAGGTGGCAAGCTTATTAACAATATCCAATTTTGAAATTCCTACTTTAGACTCGAAATCAGCAACCCCTTGGCACTTTTAAATTATGTTTAAAACTCTTAAAAATACATTTTACTAGGTGGCAGTGCTATTATAAAATAATTACATAATTTTGAAATTCTGACCACGGCTTAAATATCGATATATATGTAAATATAAATATGTATTTGAGATGCTTTAGCGTCTTCTTTCATACTTTTTCGACGTTTAAACAAAGTTGCGCTGTGAAACAGGCATTCGGTGTCATAAAACACCCTGGTACTCAGGTATTGAAAAGAAAATATTTTGGAGGTAATTCTTTTTTTACGGAGCCCCCTAGAACTAGCACCAAAAGTATCTACGCCACTGCATGCCATTATACCAGATCGTACCATATCCATAATATAATCCATTGTACCATACCTATCATACCATCTCATCATAAAACACCAATCTAACAAACAATCCTATTTCATTTGAGTGGGCATCAAGTTTATTTAAGTTAATTAAAAGCATTAAAACATCATTTTCCTCATAGGTAGGTACATTCCATATCCAGACGACATGCGGTCTTGTTTCTTCTTAATTTTTTTTCAGCGTATACACAAATACAAAAATTTTATATTTTGTCTAACAATTCCACGTACAAACGAACGTTCCTGAATTTTTTCTTTAAACGCTCATTTTTAATGAACGATAACAAACGAACGTTTGTTGCTTTTTGTTGTTGTGTGTAAAATTCGTTTGAAAAAATACGAAGCTGACAAATTTATCAGTGATAAATATAACGACGCCAGCAGAGCGTTCTTCATTCGTTCGTAAAAATATTCAATCACAATTTTATGTTAAGAGAACGATAATTGAAGCCGATTACAAAAACACTGATTGGACCTTATCATTGTGGCTTTCGACCTGGTAAGTCCACCATAGACCAGATTTTCACGCTACAACAAATCCTGGAGAAAACCCACGAAAATCAAATTGACACACACCATCTCTTTGTCGATTTTAAAGCTGCGTTCGATAGCCCGAGAAGGCATTGCCTATACGCAACAATGTCTGAGTTCGGTATACCTGCAAAGTTGATCAGACTTTGCAGAATGACGTTGAGCAACACACGCAGCTCCGTCAAGGTAAGAAATGACCTCTCCGAAACCTTCAATACCGAAAGAGGTTTCAGGCAAGGCGATCCACTGTCTTGCGATCTCTTTAACATCATCATGGAGGGGATCGTACGAAAGGCCGGTGTGCATCGTAATGGCACCATTTTCTACAAAGGCGTCCAGCTCCTTGCGTACGCTGATGATATTGATATTGTCGGCAGAACCAAGAGAGATGTTACCGCCGCTATCGAAAAGGAATCAGCCAAAGTGGGTTTGACGATAAATGAGGGCAAAACAAAATATATGCTGTCTACAAACAAGGGAGCTCGGCGTTTAGACTCCCACGTTTCATCCGGCAGCTATAACTTTGAAGTAGTCAAGGAGTTCGTTTACCTTGGCACCGCCATTAATACCAAAAACGAAATCAGCCTGGAGATAAAGCGAAGAACAATAATTGCTAATAGGTGCTACTACGGGCTCAGTAAGCAACTAAGTTCCAGAGCCCTCTCTCGATCGACAAAACTAACACTCTACAAGACGCTCGTTCTACCTGTGCTGCTTTATGACACTGAGGCATGGGTAGTTTCGCAAACTGACGCAGCCGCTCTGGGGGTGTTCGAGAGAAAAGTTCTTCGCAAAATCTTCGGTCCTGTTCGAGTCGGCGATGACTATCGCATCCGAATGAACCACGAGCTGTATGAGCTCTACGATGACATTGACGTAGCTCGGCGTATAACTGTGCAGCGACTACGCTGGCTGGGTCATGTCCATCGTATGAACGACGAAGCTCCAGCGAAAAAGGTGCTCGAGGCGAGGGTCGCTGGTCAACGACGACGAGGGAGACCATGCCTCCGATGGATGGACCAGGCTGAGGAAGCCCTAACCGCACTTGTTGTATTCGATTGGAGAAGGCGCGCGCAAAGCAGAGGCGCCTAGCAAGAGCTGATGAGGTCGGTTGAAACCCGGACACGGGTTGTTACGACCAACTAAGTAAGTAAGTAAGAACGATAATTGAGAACAATCATATTTCAAACGTTCTGCGCACCCTGGTTTTACGTATATTTTTATATATTTTTATATCCGCAAATTTTTATTATTTTCAGGAAATATTAAAGGAATTTAATGAAAGAAATGTAAAATGGTATTAATTTCTCATACTTTTCTAACCCTCTTGAAGGGGTTTGAACATCCAAAATCTCCCTTAGCTTTGGACCTGTACTGTGTATATTTGCTTCCAGCTGTAATGTAAGTATCTTTGTAAATAATTGGTATACCAATTGCATATAAAATTAATTTCATTTCATGCATCTTACCAATATTTACCTATTATACATAAGGTCCTTGAAAAATATGACTTTTTTAAAATAAATCTAATGAATTGTCATTGCTATCAACTGACATATTTGAAAATATATAGGTATCATATCAAAATATCTTTTCCTTCTTAATCTTTGCGTAATTCATACATACTTTGTATGTGGTAACTTTTAATATAAAGTACAAAACTGAATAATTCTTTTCACATGTATGTAAGAAATTTCTCAACTTCATCATCTTATTTAAGAACAAAATATAAAGACCATTATTTTCTAAATGTGGCTGGCCAACCCTGCTATTTATCACTTTTAAGTATGTAGCACATACATAGCTACTACAACAGTGTGCATTCTTATAGAGCGCGACATATTGTTGCCATTATTATTGATGGCATGCTTGCCTGATGATAAAGTGCAACAGTCACGAGCTCTAAATTTGCATATTGGCCATATTTGTAGAGTTTTGTGCAAAATACATCCAATATGGCAAAATTTGCAACAAATTTGAATACTAAAGGAGGAAACTATACACATATATATATATATATATATCGTATACTTCATGTATAAGTAAAATAAATATAATGCTGTGCTCATAGTCAGGACATAAACGTGCGCATACTGTGAAGACAAATGTTTTTGATGACAAGAATACGGAAAATGACAAAGCAGCAAGAGCAAAACAAAAATAACTGTAAGAAATAGCTGTGCGAATAGCTAGTTTGAGAGATATCTAAAGAAATTTATTGCTTTTATTCGAAGATGAAATATATAAAATTAAATTACGAATGCAAAAATTTATAACTGGAATTTGGTATAACATTTGCTATTTGGGTTAAGTGAAAGGAGAAAAAAAAGAATATTCGCTACAGATAAATTTAGTCTATTTTATTAAAAGTGGACTTGAGATAGTTAAAAAATATAATAACAAAGCTTTTATAATAAAAATTTAAAATAAAGAGAAAAATAAAAATATTTAATATGTTACCTATCTAAGAATACACTAAAAATATCAATTTTTTTGTATGTAAGAACAATGTACTTTTTCAGCCCAGAAACCGCGTCAACCTCAGTATGCAACCTCTAAAATTAGGCACGCTCGAATTAAACAGTACTCAGCCACACACACAACTAGCTGCATTGCTTTAGACAATTTCACGCCTCAATAAAAACAACAAAATTAAAAGCTTTATATTTAGAACAATCGTAGACAACCTCAAAACCTACCCACTTCGTGGCTCTCTAACCTCGAGCAGCTCCATTGTTAGCCATCATTTTAATCGTCATTTCAATGCCGAATCTAGCGCAAGATCAAGTCGCGGGTAGCTTAATTGAAGTGTTGTCGCTTAATGTTCATCAGGGGAAAATTTGCGTCAATCTGTGCTGTAGTTTTTTTTTATGCTTTTTGGCTTTTGCCTTGATTTGCTTTGTGCTCATTCGTTTGCTATGTATTTAATTTGTTGTTATGATTTTCCATTTCAACGCCTCCAAGGAAATATGTTGTTAGTGTCCCGCGTCCTACAAGTAATGCTACGTGCTGTTGGCAGATTTCTTGAAAAAATTTCTGGCTGTTTTGCGACTGTATTTTTACAATTCTGGAAATGGAGCAAAAACTACTATTTTTATTTAGTTTTTTATTTTAATGCATTTTTTATGATTTTTCTATTTTATTTCTTTGGGTCTTTTTTTAACATCAAATATGAATGTTGTCACAAAACATTGCTAGAACTCAGTCCAGCGTTAATGATGGATGAGCAGCGAACGCTAATGAATGAACGGATATCCGGCGAGTGAAACAAGGGCAAAACTCGACTCTAAGTTGCGTGTGACAGATGCTGATGGGTACTGGCAAGGTTGGTGGTATATTAAAAGCTAAAGGACAATCTTTAAGAAATTATGTTGTAGTTGATTTTTCTTGATTTTCTTAAGTTTTTCAAAATAAACCGTGACCGAGCAACAAAAAACAGCGACAGACCGGCCCTCCTACCTAAGCGATTAAAAAAAAACATTATAAAAATTAACTCTCAATATGAAATAACAAATGAATTTAGCTCTACCAGTTGCATACTCCTAAATAAGTAAATTATGTAAAATGGACAAATACACTTTAAAGATTTTTAAAGTCCTCTAAAGCACTTCAAAAAAAATGTTTCACATTTTCAACGCTTTTTTTACCGCAACTACTTATCCGATCCAGACATCTGATTTACTAAAAATTTTAAACAATTTTAGAAATATGTAAGGAAGTAAAAAAAAAAAAGAAATGGCCATTTCAGGCCTTGAAAGGACTTTGACCAATCTTATTAAATGATCAAGAACTGGATCTACAAGCTTTATGCCGACTGCAAACGGCTCATGTTCTCATGTTTTTATGAGGAACAGGAAACAACAGCTTTATTTTTTGGCTTTTAGCGAAATCGTTGTAGATTCATATTACTTGCTTGTTGAAAATGTTACGCTGCTAGTGATCGAACCAAGCCACTAATAATTGGAACTTTGAGAATTTGCTAGCCGTCTTTGTGAACTAGTTTTCCTCGTTCAAGTTGATGCCATACGCCGAGGACCCTGCAAGTAAACGAACAAGCCAACGACAGAATAAAGGAGTACCACCTACCAGATTCGATCCATATTTTCGTCCAATACTCCGCTCTCCAGCTGGTAGAGACAGCCCAGCAGCTCCGGCCGCCATGTCAGGTACATCGACGAACCATTTTGAATACTTAGCAATAACAAACCATCGAACCGACCAGCTAATGTTCCTCCATCACCGAATCGCATCACCACCGGCTCCAATCGAACCATCCAGAGCCACCAGTACACATAATCAGAACACGCTCGAAAAAAGCGAATTAGAAAAGGTAACACTTGCTTTTCAGAAGAAACCTTCAGATTAACAGATGTAAATATGAACTTTCAGATTTCATTCGTATGAAGTCCCTTGAAAAACAAAATTGTTTTTGGCTTACATTGCCTTTCGTAGTCAGGGTGCGGTATATTTATTATTTAAAGAGCTTCTAAGACTTAGATTAGATACACAATTTTGTTGTGAATCTAAATTTTAGTCTTGCTAATATATTATAACAACCATAGGCTAAAATTCCCACAAATATTTAGAAATCAAAACATATGCAAATTCATACCAATAAACTTACTTATGTACTCGCTCATAGCCACTTATAATAATGCTATTAGATATTAAGTCAACAATTTGCTTATCTTATAGCATTTCCTTGAACTGCTTCATTTCGAAACATAGCCGAGCAACTTGAAAATAAACCAAGTTAACCGTGTTAACCAAGTAAACCGAGCAGGAAATTAGTTGTTATAGTTATGTGCACTAATACAACAATGAGCAACTCCACCGACATATGTACATAGCACACATGCAGATAGACAAAGTACTACTTTGCATGCCCCAATCATGTTGTGTTGCATGCATAACATAGTTTTTCTTTATGAATATGTACATGTGTTTTGGCTTTGTTAGACTGCAAGGTAGGCAACTGCTTTATGAAGGAAAGGAAATCCTGCAGAATAAGGACTCAGCTCAGAACTTGGTGGTAAGGTTATATTTTGAGAGATAAGAATAGTTAATGTAGAGCCTTTGGCTTTGAAATGCGCAGCCTTATAAGTTTACAATATTTCTCAGCGTAAGACCAAAACTTAAAGCGAAAAAAGTTTTAGTTTAGCTAAACAGATTATCGAGCTTAAATAAATTTTCAGAAACTCATATCAAAGAGCCTTAAAGTTTTCTTACGTGTATTTTCTATCAGAAATTTCGTGTTTATTTTTCTTCGTTATGCATAAGAACGAAATAGATCTAAACATATATCATATTTGATATCATACTGTAACAGAAAAAACTCTATATATGAAATATGTTTTGAAAATCATATTAAGCTGGGCATTTCAAAGGACTTAAATAGGATTTTACATGCAGGTTCCTTATGCCCATGGTCAACATAAAGTTTAGTTATTATAAAATACAAAATCAATCTTTTCAAAATAACGGCTTATTCGAAAGAATTTTTATTAGAAAAATTATCAAAAACTGCGTTAGAAATTAGAAATACATTAAAATAATGCTTGAAGGAATTTTGATCATTAAACGATCTACAAACTCTCTTTGTATAGGAGGTAGACTTGGCTTTCATCTAATTTGGGTTTTTTCAAATTTTATCTTTAGTTTTTGCATCAAAGCTTATATATCAAAATTCATCACAATACCTTTAAAATTACGACCGTAAACGTGATCACAATCGGAATTATATGATAAACTATCGCCCAATTTGTAAAATATCTACCATTCCGAAACTTTTTGAAAAATTAGTCTACAACAGACTTACTTTCTTAGTGAAGAAGTTAATATCACCGTTTCAGCATGGCTTCTTTCAGGGAAGGTCAACAACTAAATATTTAGCAATATTTACAAAATATATCTTAAACTGTTTTGTGAATGGACATCAATGTGATGTTATATTCACGGACTTTTCAAAAGCATTTGACAGTGTTCATCATGACTTACTGGTAAAAAAACTCAATTTCATTGGATTTCACTCTAATTTACTTAAGTGGTTCAAATCATACCTTATTGGTCGTACTCAATTTGTTCGTATAAATAATTACCTATCTAATGCGATAATGGTCTCTTCTGGTGTCCCGCAGGGTAGCCACCTGGGACCACTTCTGCTTTTATTATTTATAAACAATATTCCCAAAATGGTGACTTTTTCTCAATGGTTAATGTACGCCGATGACATAAAAATTTTTTCTGTTATAAAAGATACAAATGATAGTATAAATATGGAGAGGGATGTTTATTGCCCCTCAATTTATCTAAATGTCAAAGCATGACATTTTGCCGAATTAATTCTCCTGCATTTTACCCGTATAAGCTGGGAAATACGACTTTGTTAAGAATGACCGAGAAAAAAGATCTTGGTGTAATTTTTGATATCAAACTCACATTTTCAAGTCACATTGACTATATTGTTGCAAAGGCCAATGGTATGTTAGGTTTTATAACCAGGAACTCTAAAGACCTTTGTGATCATTTTTCTCTTAAAACTTTATATTTTGCCTTTGTTAGGTCTATTTTAGAATATTGTTGCATAATATGGGATCCCTTTTATGCATGTGCTTCTAACAGAATTGAGAAAATTCAGAGACGTTTTACGAGATTTGCAATAAGTCGCTTGAGATGGAATATTGATATGCCTGAATATAGAGCTAGAAGGTTCCTTCTGGGAATACAATCTTTAGTTATCCGGCGAAAATATTTTGCTATTATGTTTGTGAGAGATATAATTTGCTTTGATATTAATTGTTCTTTTCTACTTTATCAAATTTCTTTTCACATACCTTCTCGTGTTTTAAGGGCTCAAAATTTATTTTATGAACCTTTTCATAGAGTTAATTGCAGCATGAATGAACCTATAACTCGTTGCTTAAGACTGGCTAACTCTGTGTGCCAAGATATAGATTTTAATCTTGGTTTAAGTAGAGGTGTGTTTAAAAATTCTTTGCTTTTATATTTTAACAGTATATATTATAACTCTAGAGAATAACTTTAATTTGTATCTAATTGATAAATTCACTTAAGTTATTTAGTGTATTTAAGTAATCAGTTAGAGATATTTATACTCTGTGTGATGGAGATGAAATTAAATACATTAAATTAAATTCAATATATTTCAGTAATATGAGAGGATTGTGATTAGAAAAATTTACTTATAAAAATTTATTTCTCATATAAGTTTGATTAGAAGAATAATGATTCACTTGGAAAAGTGCAAGGGAATACTTGTGAAATAAGAAATATTTTTAAATTACCTCTGGTTTCCTTCATGCAACCACTTTTTTTCTGATCTCAGCCCTCAGCCCAATGTTTTGAATTGCATCTTTAATGTCGTCTTTTGATAAATATTTAAGTGACTGATACGTTATACCTCGAGCTACATATATAAAAAATTTTTTTTTATGTTAAATTTCTAGGAGTAAAACAATTTGTATTTTTAAGCTAAAACAACAAAACAATTAGAAGAGTGTTTTCCCAATTATAAAGATCAACTTATTTGCAAGATGTTCATAAAGCAAGCCTAAAAAAACAAATATAAATATCTATAATTATTTGGATTCTGTTGAGTGACAAAAAATTGAAAATTTTTGTGAAGAAAAACATCTCTAATGTTCAAACATTTGTTGACGCTAAAAATTCAAATAAACCATAGTATTAAAATATATGAGGTTATTCAGCTGAACATGTTTCAAATCAATTGGCATTGAAATTACGAAATGCATTTTTTAAAACTCTAATAAGCCCCTACTGCATGAAACGCGAATTTTGGACAATCAGGTTCAAGTGTAGAAGTGCACTTGAGAATTTGTGTTTAAAATTATATCTCCTTTTTTTATAAGAATTCTATACTTCAACTTGAGTGTCCAAAATTGGGATTTCCTGCATTTATCGGTTAAAATATTTAATTAATAAATATAATAAAAGATTTAATAAAATATTCCCGATTTTTTATGGTTTTCAATAAAATAACAAATTAACTTACATTTTAAGCTTGTGAAAAGGCTTTCCAATTAAAAATTTTTTAGCAGACGAGTGAGCTTCTCATCGTCTTCTTCCAAATTTGTGACTTCATTAACACTATTAAGAACTATTCTGTCCAAGTGAAGAAGTTGGCCAAATTCCTTAAAACATTGTATATTTTCCATTTTATTACTCTTGAAAAATATTTTCAACTTCGTTTTCACTACTGACAATTTCAAATTTAAAAAATTTAATGTTTGAACTTATTTTCAAAGTGGATACACTTTAATGAATAATAACATAAGTGGATCATCATTATTTTGAAGTTTATCCAATTCTAATTGAAGATCAAAATGTTTTCATATTTGACTTAAAGGTTTTCAATTAATTAATTGAATTAAAAGACGTTTTTTTTTAAATGGAACTACGTAAAATTGGCACGATATTCTTTAATTTTAAGTTGCGATTTCTCCCTGAGTGAAGGTATAAGTATAAATGTAAACTTCATTATGTGTAAAACGTTATAGTATGGTTGTCCTGAAGAGTTTCAGTTCATTTTTATACGAAATTTTATTTAGCTTTTCTACGACACGTGCTGATTCGAAAGTCAAAACCTTAATTATTAATCTTTGTCAAACTAACAACCTGACTTTTTAAAATTTGTATCAGTTCCTTAATTTTTAGCGTAATATAGAGATATCAAAATCAAAAGAGTTTCTATTGTGTTAATAAAAGTGAAATAAATAATTTCTAGAATAAAATTTAGAAATAAAATAAATAAGACTGTTTTAACAAAAAAAAAAAATTTTTAAATATTAAACCAATTTTATGAGACTTTTTTCAAAATGATTATTTATTTTTTTTTTTTTTATTTTATATATTAAGGATGCGACCGAGCTCCGTCTACGCATTAGAAAATTGACAACCTTCATGTCATTAATTTTTTTTTTTGTATCAAGGAAATTTTCTTTTGCTTGAAAATTATTTTAATGCTATTCAGTAATTTATATATAATTTATTTATATATTATTCGGCCATAGTTCTTGAACAAAACGTCAAATTAGTTGAAAGATTATAATATTGAAAATCTAAGAAAATTATTATAAAATTTCAAAAAAGTAATATATTTTTACAACTTTAATAAATATTTTGGCAGCAAAAAAATTTTTAAAATGTATATGAGCTAAACCAATAGAAATGCGGAACAAGCAACTAATATTTTTTTTTTCTTCAAAAGCTGTTATTTCCTCATATCGTAAGCCCGCTCACACATATTATTAATCATTGTTTCATATCTTCATATCATCATTCTAGTGGAAAGTTGCTTTTGTTCATCCAATTGCAAATAAGCAAAACCCTTCTGAAGCTAATGATTTCAGACCAATAAGCATTTTGCCACCATTAGCAAATGTATGCGAAAAACTCATGTCTCTACGAATTAGTAAATATTTGTTTGAAAAACATTTATTATCTGCTTTTCAATCTGGCTTTCGGGCAGGGTATACTTGATGATATTAGACCTGAATATGATTTTGGGTCCATGACCTTACTATGCTTACTTGATTTTACTAAGGCTTTTGATAAGGTTAATGATAGTATTGTAAATCTCATGTCTAGTTATTTATGTAATAGGTTGCAACGAGTCAAGGTTGATCAGAAAATTTCTGAACATAAATAAGTCTTAAGTGGTGTTCCTCAAGACTTCATACTTGGTCCACTATTATTTTTTATTTTTATCAATGATATCTTTAGTGTCTGCAAGCATGCGTCTGTGCACGCATATGCTGATGATGTCCAGCTTTATTTCTTGCGTAGTACTTGTCTTCTTGAAGACCTCTGCTATAGACTAAATGATGATCTTAGCAGCATTAATAAGTGGGCCATAAGTAATGGACTCCAACTTAATGCTTCCAAATCGTATGTCCTTCCTATCTGTAAGAACAAAACATGTATTGATGATGTCCCTGACCTGTTTGTCGGTGAAAGTAAGTTAGCAGTGGTTTCAAAAATAAAGAATCTAGATTTCTATATTAAATCGTCTCTTTCCTGTGTAGATCATGTGAATAGAGTAGTCCAAAAAGTTTATTATGTCCTTACTTACTTACTTACTTACTTAGTTGGTCGTAACAACCCGTGTCCGGGTTTCAACCGACCTCATCAGCTCTCGCCAGGCGCCTCTGCTTTGCGCGCGCCTTCTCCAATCGGATACACCAAGTGCGGTTAGGGCTTCCTCAGCCTGGTCCATCCATCGGAGGCATGGTCTCCCTCGTCGTCGTTGACCAGCGACCCTCGCCTCGAGCACCTTTTTCGCTGGAGCTTCGTCGTTCATTCGATGGACATGACATAGCCAGCGTAGTCGCTGCAAAGTTATACGCCGAACTACGTCAATGTCATCGTAGAGCTCATACAGCTCGTGGTTCATTCGGATGCGATAGTCATCGCCGACTCGAACAGGACCGAAGATTTTGCGAAGAACTTTTTTCTCGAACACCCCCAGAGCGGCTGCGTCAGTTTGCGAAACTACCCATGCCTCAGCGCCATAAAGCAGCACAGGTAGAACGAGCGTCTTGTAGAGTGTTAGTTTTGTCGATCGAGAGAGGGCTCTGGAACTTAGTTGCTTACTGAGCCCGTAGTAGCACCTATTAGCAATTATTGTTCTTCGCTTTATCTCCAGGCTGATTTCGTTTTTGGTATTAATGGCGGTGCCAAGGTAAACGAACTCCTTGACTACTTCAAAGTTATAGCTGCCGGATGAAACGTGGGAGTCTAAACGCCGAGCTCCCTTGTTTGTAGACAGCATATATTTTGTTTTGCCCTCATTTATCTTTAAACCCACTTTGGCTGATTCCTTTTCGATAGCGGCGAAAACAGCGGCAACATCTCTCTTGGTCCTGCCGACAATATCAATATCATCAGCGTACGCAAGGAGCTGGACGCCTTTGTAGAAAATGGTGCCATTACGATGCACACCGGCCTTTCGTACGATCCCCTCCATGATGATGTTAAAGAGATCGCAAGACAGTGGATCGCCTTGCCTGAAACCTCTTTCGGTATTGAAGGTTTCGGAGAGATCATTTCCTACCTTGACGGAGCTGCGTGTGTTGCTCAACGTCATTCTGCAAAGTCTAATCAACTTTGAGGGTATCCCGAACTCAGACATTGTTGCGTATAGGCAATCCCTTCTCGGGCTATCGAACACAGCTTTAAAATCGACAAAGAGATGGTGTGTGTCAATTTGATTTTCGTGGGTTTTCTCCAGGATTTGTCGTAGCGTGAAAATCTGGTCTATGGTGGACTTACCAGGTCGAAAGCCACACTGATAAGGTCCAATCAGTGTTTTTGTAATCGGCTTTAATCTTTCACATAGTACGCTTGAGAGAACCTTATATGCGATGGAAATAAGACTGATACCTCTATAACTTGCGCAGATTGTTGGGTCTCCTTTCTTAAGTATAGGGCACAGTACGCTGAGGTTCCAATCGTCGGGCATGCTTTCTTCTAGCCATATTTTGCTGATGAGCTGATGCATGCGCCTTATCAATTCATCGCCGCCGGTTTTAAACAATTCAGCTGACAGGCCGTCAGCACCCGCTGCTTTGTTGTTTTTGAGTCGTTGAATAGCAACTCGAACCTCATCATGGCTAGGTGGTGGTACTTCCACTCCGTCATTGTTGATTGGTAGCTCTGGACTGCGCTCTCCATGGGCGGCATTGGTGAAATCGTCGCCAGTAAGTAAATTGGAGAAGTGTCGTCTCCACAATCTCAGCACACACTGCGTATCCGTATTCAGATCTCAATTTTCGTCTCTACAAGTGGATGCTCCGGGCTTGAAACCTTGGGTTAGGCGCTTAACCTGTTGATAGAATTTTCGTGCATCCTTCTTGCCCTGGTATACCTCTAGTTCCTCACGCTCACGCTTTTCCTGCTCTCTTTTCTTGCGTCTGAAAAGGCGCCTCTCTTCCTTCCTCTTTTCGCGGTAGTTTTCTCGCACGGCTCGCGTTGCAGCTGACTGCAGCGTTTTTCTATATGCGGCGTTTTTTACTGCAGTCGCAATGCGACACTCCTGATCATACCATTGGTTCCGAGGTTGCGGGCGCCGGAAACCAATGACTTCTTCAGCGGCAGCGCGCATGGAGTGGGATATATGCGCCCAAAGTCCGCCGGCGTCGTCGGGTCCAGAGGTTGGTTGGTTGAGCTTAACCGAGAGTTGAGCGGAGTAGGCTTCGGCAGTCCGTTGTAATTGCAGCTTAGCGACATCTAGCTTTCGTTGCATTCCTGTGCGTATGTTCTTCGCATTGCATAATCGTATGCGGATCTTGGCTGCAACAAGATAATGGTCGGAGTCAATGTTGACCCCCCGAAATGTACGCACATCTAGAACACTAGAGGCATGCCTTCCGTCGATTACAACATGATCAATTTGGTTTCGCGTTTTTTGATCCGGGGACAGCCAGGTGGCCTTGTGGATGTCGAGGTGCTTAAATCTGCTGCTACTAACTACCATGTTTCGCGCCGCGGCGAAGTCAATCAGTCTTAGACCGTTGTTCGTGGAGGTCTCATGAAGACTGAACTGACCGACAGTGGGGCCAAAGATGCCTTCCCTTCCGACTTTCGCATTAAAATCGCCGAGGACTATTTTCACGTCATGGACCGGAAGGTGGTCGTATACGTCCTCAAGGCTAGCGTAGAAAGCGTCTTTGACGGCTTCGTCCTTTTCCTCCGTCGGGGCGTGAGCGCAAATAAGGCTGATGGAGAAAAATTTTGCCTTGTTGCGGATCGTGGCCAATCTTTCGTTGACAGGTGTGAACCGGGAAACAAGGTGACGTAGTTTCCGGCTAACAACGAATCCACATCCAAATTCGCGCCTCTCCGCATGACAGCTGTAGTAGATATCACAGTGTGCTTGTTTAGAGCAGCCTTGCCCTTTCCATCGCATTTCCTGGATGGCGGTGATGTCAGCCTTTATCGTTTTGAGGGCTTCCGCCAGTTGGATAATGGCACCTTCCCTATAAAGGGTTCGGACATTCCAGGTGCATATCCGTAAATCATTGTCCGTTTTTCGTTTGCGGTGGTCGTCAACGTAATTGGGGTTCTTATCCGAGGCTGGTTTAGTTTTCATTGGGCAGAAGTAATGTGGCGGGACCCAAACCCTGCGCACATTCCATGTTTAAGGTCTATGGAGTGACCCGCCGCTCAAATTAGCCGTCAAACTGACGGATGCCAGTTTGCCGTTGCCCAGGGAACACCACGTGGAGGTTTGAGTCGACTTGAGACGATTTCGACATAGATAATTCTGGCCTCGCCAGGTTGAGGCGGTCAGACACGTTGCCATGTGAAGGTTCGCCCCCTGTTCCCCCTGTTTATTATGTCCTACGTATATTATTATGTCCTATCAATGTTAAGCATAGGTTGGTAATACAACTTATTTTACCTTTAATAACGTATTCTGATAAAGTTTATAGTAAACTTGACTCAACCTCTCGTTTGAAATTACAAATTTTTTTTCAACTATGCAACTCGTCATGTTTATGGGCTGCGTAAATTTCTCAAGATTTTGGAATGCTATACTTGGGTGTGATATAACAGCTTATCTCAATGCACTAAACTGCATATTTTTGCATAAGCTCATTCATAAAAAAACACCTTTTTACCTGTATAATAATCTTCAGTTCTGTGTATCGAATAGAAATCATGGTATTATTGTTCCTAAGCACAATTCATTAAATTCATCTTGTCTTTTTTTCATCGACGCCATTAGACTGTGGAATGCTCTGCCACGTAGGATAAGAGAGATCAGCAGGAGAAATATTTTTAGACAATCTATCCTATCTTCCTATCTTCTTCGTCTTAACTTATACTTACTGTACCTTTTTTGTTTTCCTTCATCTTCTCTGCATAATTTAAAATACTTCATAATGTCTATGATTAGCTTAAATTTGATTAATGTATGTTGTCACTTGAAATCATGAATGTATAACATGTATGTATAATTAATTAATACGTTGTTATTATTGTTATATAAGTTCTTGTTGTAATCATTTTATTTTATTTTATTTTTGTCGTACTATAACAGAACGTAGTTCTTATTGTACAAATGCTTCTAAAATTAGTAATAATAATCAAATAATAATGTAAGACTTTTTGCTTTTACTGAAGTCTAGGGGACAGCTGTCTTATTTTCACCCTGACGACGCCTTTGTGTGTTCAGTCACACACACACATTCCTTCAATAATGACTCATTAATAGCATATGTTTTAGTTGTTCTAATAATATAAGCAATAAGTGAAAATAACAAACTTTATCAAATCCGAAAAGGTTTAGCATGCGGTCAAGTTGAGCCCAACAACTTAACTTGAACCACGAGGTGCACCATAACCACTATCACTACTAGCAATAGCAGACTAGCACCGTCAGGAGCACTGATGACGAACGACATAAGTCGATATGCGGGAAATTGTTGCGGTTGCCTGACGTGTCAAGTTGAAAAACAGCGTCCGGCATACGACCAAAAACCATTCCGTCAGCTTAAGGGTGGCTGCATTTCCGCTGACCACACGCTCACACACACACACACACACACTGCCAAACACAAAGGGTACGTCGCAAAAATTATGCAACTCAACGAATGTTATGCGCGTCAAATTTTATGCTGACTCACTCGCGGCAGGCGATCCTTTAAAACGTTAAAAAGTTCAAGTTGAAAAATCGCTATAATAGTAGTTGGTGTGGCGGAAAGGGAAATCAGGCGCATATGTAAATGTCGCATACAACATGTTAACGTGGCCAAATGATTATATCACATTGTTGCAGTTTGTTATGGGGTGGTAAAAGGATTTTGAAAGTGGCGCTGTGTGTGAACTAATGATTTATGTCATTCACAATGGAACACGCTGACATTAACGCTTTGCGTTTGCAAATTGCGATTGCTTTAAGTGTGTTCATGTGTGTGTGGTGTGCACCGTTACAAATGAGTCCGGACTGCTTCCGTTGTACACCGGAAATGACGGCAAGCTACAGCCTTTGTTGCAACGCACAATAAATGGAACACACTTCGTACGGCTTTAATTTGTTCTAGATTTTCATGTGTTTATTTTTTGTTTAATCCGTTTCTATTCTGCACATACTGAATTTTGATGACCTTATTTAAACATTTTGAAAATTTCCATTTGTTTATTGTGTATTCCGTCTGTTTTGGTACTTAAATAAAGAGTATTGGCCATTTCAGCCCTTGGAAGGACTTTGACGCAGCATATTTTTATCAATTGCGTTGTGCGTCTTATTAAATGTTTGTACACAAATGATCGAGAACTGGACCTACACATTTTAAGCCGAATCTGAGGCTTGAAATTGTCTGCTGATAAGAAATTTTTATTTAAATTGGAAAAAAATACGTGTCGGATGGGATTGGAACCGAAGTTCTCCCGTGGCTTCTTGGCATACGGTTCACGTTCTTAATCGGTTTGGTGCTTATTTTATTAATTTTTGCCAATTTGTTTATTACCTATGGTTAATTAGGTACTTAAGGGGGCGGGTAAGGTTTTTTACTTTTTTTACTATATTTTTTTTTTTTTTATTTTTTTAGTTAAATGCACAACATCTCATGAATATTGTGTCTAAATTTGAAGTCGATCGAATAAAACTAATGGAGACAGGAATTTTTAAGTTAGTGCTCCTCGAAGTCGATTTTGCAGTGTACAAAACTTTAAAGCGTTTTTCTCACAAGTCGTGTTTTCAAAGTTGGTGAACACTCTCCAACCAAAACAGCTTAGCTGATCTTTTTGAAATTTAGCACACTTTCTCACAACTAAATTCTTGAGGTTACGCTGTCAAGTTTATATTTTTCTTTGCTTATTTTTCATTTTACAGTAGGAATATGTCGTTTTTTTGGTCAAAAATTGATTTTTTGACTTTAATGACCTGCCAAGAATCTAATAATTAAAAAAAAAACTCGACAGCGTTACCTCAGGAATCATATTAGCTTCTAAAAAAATCTTAATTTTTTTACTTCAGTTGATCCGCTGATAGACCGCAAAACCACTTTTTTGGAGGTGCTTCCGGAAACAGCCGCCACTTTGTTATATCTGGACATTTTTCAATATTATTTTTACTAGATATTTCTCAAATGTTGTTTTATTATACCTACATCAATTCAAGTTACTTCCACTAACAGTATCGCGTCAAAAAATTCGTAAAAATGGGTAATTTTAAGGTCTAATTGAAATGGTCGTAGTTTTTGAATAAATCATCGTGCTGCACCATTTTAGAGCTCTTTTTAAAGGGAAAAAGTAGAATACTTCATAAAAAGAAAATAATTAAAAAAATTATGTGCATCCTTTATCTAACCTCAAAATTACATATACAAAAATACAAAAAAGTAATTTTGGCTTACATAACCTCAAATATCTCAAAATCCTGACATGATGAGCCAATTCTGGAAAAGAATTCGGATCTTACGCAAAAAATTACTTCGGAAATGACCCTCAGCTGAATACTATCGCAACTCCATTATTTGCAGGTCTTTGTTAATGATGCACATATAGCTACATTTTTAATTGGAGTAATAAGACTATGCGATGTTTAAATAAATTGCAAGAAAGGGTAAGGTTTGATTTAATCTTACTTTCATATCATAATATATATTGCTTATAATACAAACATTTGTTAAGAAAGTTAAACTTCCTTATATGCTGAAGATATTTAGTAGATAGGATGTGACAGATCTGAATCACGGAGAAAACAGGAGGAGTGATGGAGAAGGAAGTATTTTCAGTTTTTAGGGTGTTATTGTTTTGCTCAATTCTTAAGCAAATTAATTTATCAATGAATTTTATACTTGACTCTAAGAAAGAAGCAATGTCTTTAAGTTCAACTGGAACTGTAATAGTATATTCCCCTATAAAATAGGAAATAAATTGTTGCAATTTGGTTTGAAATTAATTGAAACAAAGTCAGTAAGTCCACAAACATATTTTGTAGGTAATTCAACTACAGGAAAATATTTTGCAATCAGAGTTGAGGTGCTTCTGTTTAAAGAGATTGCTATTGACATTATGTGTATTCGTTATTAACTGATAGTCTAAGCTCCCTTGAGTGCCTACAAGTATCTATGGCGCTGGCTTATGTTATGTTGAGTCTGAAGTATTCTTGCAATAAGGTCACGATACTTTCTCTCTCTTTCTCTTTTACTATATTATACTTCTTCTCACTTTCTCTATCACACCATTCCCTATTCTGGAGAAACAAGTCACCGGAGAAACAGGTCACTTTTTACTCAAATCAAATTATTACCAGGATCGCGCTTAATATTAATTTAATATAAATAAATTTATAATCTGTAGCGGAATCGTGTTCAGTATACAATTATAAATTTTAAATTCCTGTGATAATTTAAGTCACCACTGGGCAGCTGGTTATTATCCAATACACAAACTACTTATACAAATCAAATATTTACCACTCGCCAAAAGTAGAGCTTCACCTAATACACAAATCAAATATTTAACACCACCATGATAAATTTGCCAACATTTTTTTAAACCCTTCAACGTTCACTGTACCTAAAATGCTTTAAACAATATAATGCAGATTTTCACAACGAAAGTATGATCTTGATTTATTATACGCATCGGAATGGAGATTGGATGTTTCTCCACATTTTTTTGCAGGTAGTTTTTTATTTGACGGATTTTTTATTTTTTTGGGGATTTTCTTTCTAGGGATATTTTTTTTTATGGAAAATTATGTGGGAATATTTCTTGAGGAATTTTTTTAACGATATTTTGCTCCTCCGGCTCCTTTTAGATTCTTGCTGCTTTGCGATTCAAGCTCCACCCGCTCCTCCTGTCTCATCCATGATCCAGAACTGTCATATCCTATCCACTATATATGTTTTTATGATTTAAGTTATTAATTATTTTGTGAAGTGTGAAAAATTTGTTTCCAAGATTTTTTAATTTCTTTAATCCTTTGGTGTACCAAGGTAACTTATAAATTTTTCCGCTCATTTCCGCAAGAGCGATACAAATATTCAAAACATTTGATTCAAATGTGAAATCAGAGCTATAACGTTTTCAAGACACAAAAAGCATGGCTGTGACTAAGGAGATATATTTTGAGGTTAAGTCCCCCATATATGGATTCAAACTGGTCTAGGTGAGCTGGTATATCTTTTTACCGATTTGTGCTATTATCTATTTTCCTACCTAAAAGCTCTCAAATCAAATTTTTATTCGTATCACATCTAAATTTCTTTTTAGATTTTATTACCTTTTTTTGGTAATTTAATTTTAATTGTCCACAAAGTCACTTCCAAAGATCTTTCAGAAATTCACTGATCGATTTATTGAACCAAAGTGTTTGTGAATCTATAATATTTCGTTTCATTGCAATCAATAAAAACACAGGAATTTTTATTAATATTCATATATATATTGTAACACAAGTTAAAACACAAAATATGTTCGCGTACAAAGAAATTTATTAGAGACGTCATGGAATGTATTGTAGAATTAATAACTTATTATTTGCATAGAAACTTTAATTTGATCAAAAAGCATGGTGTAAGAAACCAGGTGGTAGCGAATTTTTCACCACCCAATAAATTTCACTAGAGCTTTCAAGAAATGCTGACAGAGAGAGAGAGAGAGAGAGAGAGAGAGAGAGAGAGATATAGAGTAACTGTTGGTTCATCATTATTTTGTTTGCTTTATGCTTTTTTGCTCCAATCACTATTTATTTTGTTTGCTTTATGCAAGGAGTATAACAAATAAATTCTTAACTAAATTGTGAAGTTTTAACCATAGATGTTAAATAATGATAATTAATCATCATTTATCATTAGTAATAATTAGTAATTTGATTATTTTTTTAAAAAGGTAAAATAATTGATTAAGAACGATTCTATTTTTTTGGCTCAGTAATCATATGATTACGATTACAAATAATCAAAATATAATCACGGTTACTTGAGATTACTAAAATAATCAAAAAGAATCAAAAGTAATCAAAAATATAATCCAGCTACTTTTAGAGTGGCTGCCGTGTCGCAGTGGGTAGAGTGTGTGGCCCATACGCCAGAGAACCCTGGTTCGATTCCCACCTGACAAAGAAAGTTATTTTAATTGAATTAATTTTTTTGTTCGGCCGTCACCTCTCTGCAAACAATGGAAAACTTCAGAGAGTAAAAACGGCCATGAAAAGCTTCTTGAGAATATAAATTGTTCGGAGTCGGCATAAAACATGTAGGTCCAGTTCTCATCATTTGTGTTCAGACATTTCACAACACACAAACACAATTGATCATAAGGAGCTCACTGAAAGTCCTTTCGAGGGCTAAAATGGCCCATTCGTTTTTTTTTACTTTTAGAGATTATTTTTTATTATTTTTATAATTTAAGTCTCATATATTAAAAATTTTGTGTTTTTTTATTTTAATAAATATTGTCTAAATTCAAGAACGAGAAAAATGCATTACAACATAAATAAAACAAAAATAAAGCAACTCCAAATTTCTATTTGCCTTCATAAGAACTAAATTTTTAAAATAAAAACCAGGCAATGATTCCCGTCTTAGACTGTTTGCTATGTTGGCAAAAGAAAATAGTCTATCAACATTGCTTAACGTTTGGTATTTAAGTAAAAATTCTTAAAGTAATCAAAAAGGATCAAAAATAATATCCAAAAGTAATCCGATAATTATTCCTTGAGTAATCTCATGTAATCGTGATTATTATTTGATTATTTGTATTTGTAATCAATTAAAAATCAGAAATTACTCTCCGAAGGATTATTTTATGATGACAATTATTGTTTAAAAATAATTTAATTGATTACTCATCGTAATCACAATTTAACAGCTATGGTCTTAGCATATTATATGTATGATAATTTAATTATTAAGTGTTATGTTCTGCAACTACAACTACGAGTTATAATGTTATGGATAACTTATTGAAAGCTTCATATAGGGGACTATCCACCCATTCACCGACTTGGTCATTCAATGGGTGGCGCCATTGCAGTGCGCATTAAACAGTGCATAGCGTCTCATCAGTTTGTTATTGTTTTCTTTAGTTTATGCTTTTATACTGAATATATCATTAAAAATTCATAAAAAAACACAAATTTCATAAACTTTGTTTTGTTCAGGGGTCTTGCTTAAAATTTACCATCAGCTCTTTTTGAGAGACTTAGGGAAAGTTTTTGTGATAGAGGTGAAAAACACGCTACCACCTTATTTCTAACACCATCTCTAGAAGTATGTTGTAGCGTTTGCAGTGTTATAAAATCAGTCATACTAACGAATCGTTTGAACCCTTTGTTCAATCGTCGGCAATCAGAGAAGAAGATTAAATAGAAGAAGAAAACCCCACTGAAGTTCAGGCTTTTTACAACAAAACAAGATTTATAACTTTGAAATCTGCCTATTTTCCATTTTTTGCTTACATAAAGTAATAAATTCAAAATATAAAGCATTACAACCAACAAAAAATAGCAAAATGCAAACAGCAGATACTCCTATTAAATTTACAATTTAGATAAAATTAATTAAATTAAATTGTGTCGCCCAAATTAAATTATATTAATTATAAACAGTATATTTACGACGAATTTGGTGAACATTCAACGTTTTAATAATTTTATTAATATCTAGATAATCAAACACAAGCATTACAATGGAGCGCCATGAAAATATTAACAGAGTTCAATGTATGTTTATATAATTATTGCAAAAAAAGGGCAGACATATATCAGGCATGACCACATATAACCGCACGCACTCAAGTGGAAGCACATAAAAAAATTATGCAAGCTTTGAAATTTAAATGTTTTTCCAAAACGCTTTAACAAAATAAAAAAAAAATAAAAAGTTTTTATATAATTTTATTTATTTATTAGAAATACAATTATATATGACTATATTAGTACAAGGTGCGCATGGGCATAGCTAGGGGGGGAAGGCGCCCAGCGGGCCAGGCCCCACCCTAAATCTTTTTTCCATTATATTTTTATTGTGGTGGCTCCGTTATGTTTTTAAGTGATTTACTTTTTAGTGATCCCTTAACTAATTTGTATCATAACATCATAATTTTATTACGGATATTTCAATGTGTTTGAAGTGTTTTATTGTTCATATTTGCCTCTACCTGTACCTATGAGGGTGAAAAAAGCTCATCATCATAAGTATTGATGTCTTCAAAAATAATCAGATTTAAAAATTTTTTTAAACTTAATTTTTTTTTTTAAGTGACTTAGCTTTTTAAATTTTTTTTTTTATTAGAATTCAATCAACATAATTTAACGTCCTCTACAAGCAAGTATGCTTTGGATTTAAAACTTTTTCAGTTCTGCTGAAGCTGATATAAATAGTCTGCTTGAAGTCGGAGAAGGAATGATGTCGCCACACACATTATAAAATGATCAAGGTAGTAGTGACAGCAGGCTATTTTCTTATAAGCGACGATCAAAGATGTTCATTTGCATATATATTTTACCTTTTCATTATTCTTTTGAATTTTTTCGTTCTATATTTTATATAATTTTGGACAAGCTATGTTCGCCAAGCGAACTGTCACTACTACCTAGATAATTGTATCATGGTAGCACATGTTGGGTTCTTTTGAAAGCTCAACTATCCTGTTACTTGTTGATGACATGTTTATATCTTTATTTCTTTGAAATTGATTATTCATTGTACAATAAGATTTCTCTTTTAATTAGTACAAATATGGTTAAGTATTAATAATGAGTTTAAAAGTTATAATTCATCTTAACAACTAGAGATTAAAACAAAAATATAATGTAAATAATATTAAAAATGAAAAGGTAACTAAAGTAAAGATTACATAATATTTAATTATCAAGCAAAATAACTTCGAAATACAGAAAGACAGATGTAGGGAAAGAAATATGTTAAGATACACAGAGAGTTGTTTAAAAGCAGAAGAAAGGTGTTCAAAGAGCCTTCGCTTGAATGTGTTCGCGCTGCATATGCGGTTAAGATTAATAGGTAGCGTATTCCAAAGATGTATCGCATAGACAAAGAAATGTCGAGAGGTCAAGAGATACTTACTCCTGGGCAATATGAGCTGCTCTGTTCTTTGATTTCTACAAAACCTTAAAAGTTCAAATAAATAATCGGGCTCCTTTCTGTTTATGATTTTATGCAACAGTAGTAAAGTACGAAAATTTAACATATCACTAAGGTCAACTCCGGTTATTTTCTTTGAATCAGAAGATATATGGCAACGTCTATTAATACCAAAAACAAACCTAGCACAACTATTAAAAGCCACCGTCAAGTTTCTAAGTAAATCAAAATCTAACGTTGCAAACAATTCGCAACCATAGAAAATGATGGGCAAAACAAATGATTTGACAAGCCTTACTTTAACAGCAGTTGGCAAGTACTTGGTGGTAGGACTAAGTCCCCGTAGCGCTCCATAAATTTTAGAGATTACATTATTTATGTGGGTGTTCCATGTAAAATTGCTGTTTAAATATATGCCAAGATTTTTAGTGCTATCAACATATTCAATGGGGGAATTGTTTAATAGCGTTTTCTTTTCTCGAAAAAATGTTACACTTATTCTGCACTAAGCTAGGGCTGTCAAGATATTTTGTTCTTTTCTTAAAAGTAGGCTACACCTTAATGGGGTATTGCGTTCTTTTGTGAAAATTGTTACACTCTGGCAGTGCAAAAGTGTTGCACTTTCTACACTCTATAAAATGACGGTGTGGCAATGCCACCCTGTGAAGCAGCTGATTTTAATAGCAAGAAGTTTTTACAAATTTTGGACGCAGTAATTGTAATTTGTAAAACGCACGTAGGACGCAGTGGACTGTCTTTATTTTTTGTTAACAGCATCAGCTGATATCCAGGGTAGCTATTGATATTCTTTTCTAGCACAATAAATGTTGCCATTTTTTAGGGATGGGAGTAACACCATAAAAATATTACCATTCTTGAGGGGAAAATTTTTTTTTCGAAAAGAAAACTCTATAAGTAAAGTGGTAGCAACTCAGTTTTGTTCCGACGTCTGTTGATAATCAAAGCCTTGGTCTTATTAGGATTTAGTTTGAGACCGTTGTTCTGACCAACAAAAGATTCTGTCTAGCTCTAAATTAAAATTATGTACTGTTTGACCGTGTAGCGACTTCGGAAAAAGTTTATACATTTGTATGTCATCCGCGTAGATGTGATGCTCACAGGTTAAAAAGCAGTCAGCGATGTCATTTATAAACATCATAAACAACAGTGGTCCTAAGACTGAACCCTGAGGAACACCACATTATATATTCATGTTGGAGGAGTTATTATTATTGTAGTGAACATACTGAGTACGATTGCAGAGGTATGACGAAAAGAAGTTGCATAGCGAGGTGGTAAAAGAGAACTTAGATGAGAGCTTTTCAATCAGTTGCTGATGGTTGATGCTATCGAAAGCTTTAGAAAAGTCCAAAAAAACAACTAGACCGCACATATTATCATCCAATCCTGCCCGAATGTCTTCACATACTTTCAACAGTGCTGTAGTACAACTACGACCACTTCGAAATCCTGACTGATGTTTAGTCTAAAGGCTATTATATTCTAAATAAGGTTTAATTTGTTTGCTTATCAATATCTCAAAAGCTTTGCTGAGAAATGGGAGTATGGCGATTGGTCGGAACTCAGAGTTATTTTTCGGTAGTGGTAAAATTTTTGCAGTTTTCCAGAGAGTCGGAAAAGTAGAGGTTGTAATGATTGAGTTAAAAATATGGGTTATATGATGCAAGATGACAGGAAGAAGTATTTTGGTGAAAACAGGACAAACATTATCTGATCCTTTCGCTTTCGATTTAATTTGCAAAATAACTTCCCCTACACTGACCAAATCTACTCCTGAGATCGCAAAAATTGATTCTGGAGAACTTTGAAAGACAACATTTCGTGAAACACTCTTGAAGTTTCTAAATGGCTGAATGAATTGCTTATTAAGATTATCCATATTAATATTTTCAGAATAAATATTATATGTAAATTTTGACTTATCCCAGTCGAGCGGATATTTTTCCAAAAGGAAGAGCTCGAACTACAGTGGGAAAATTTTCTTACGTAGTGAAGCTTTTTATTCTTATGAACCAGAGCAGTAACTGCATTGCGTAAACATTTAAAATTATTGTAAAAAACAGCACATTTATATTTTTCCACTTATCATAAAATAAATCTCTTTTATCAATAAGTTTCAGCACCTCACTAGTAATCCATGGATATTTAGTGGATTTACTGAAATTGGAACATATTTAAAAAACAATCGGTTGCTATTATCAGTTAAGAATTCTACCTGCTTATTAACATCATTTGTTGCATAGATTACACTCCAATCGATATCTTGACATTCATTAAAAAGGGAATATATATCTATATTAGAAAAGATGGGTCTTGTATTTGGATTAACAGTATTAATTGAGGGAAAGAGGTTAAGAGTGAGAAAAAATCACATCGTGATGTGAGAAAGCTGGTGCAGAGAACTGATCATAGTGTAGAATTAAGTTAGGATGCGAAAGTAAAAACATATCAATTAAAGATGGTGCGCAATTGGGACGAAAGTGAGTAGGAGAAATAACATTTGCAAATTTAAATTTAAAGTACCCAACCATCTCAATAGACCGACTATTGTTATTTTGCAGAATATTCATATTGAAATCCCCACAAATAGTAACATCAGTGTACAAAGGAGCTAGATCCTCCATAATGTTTCTTATAAGAAACATATATGTTAGATCTATTTCTATACTATTTTCGACAAGCTATGTTCGCCAAGCGACTGTCACTAAGGTTTTTTTTACCAAATTAACTCCAAAAATTATCCAAAATGAAAAAAGTCTATCAAACACCAGTAATTTTTTTAAGTAAAGTATATAATAAATATATGTTTATTAATTTTTAATTAACTCTAATATCATAAAAACAAAAACAAAACAAAAATCGCAAAATTATACAGACTATAAAAGACATTGAAATAATAAAAATGCATACTTATTAGGTTAATATGACTTTCTTATTCAAACAGAGCATAAAATAATAAAATTAATATTACAGTTCCATTTTTATTTTTTGATGTGTTTAAAAAGCTTGCCTCTTTTTTTTAATTAAAGATTAGTACTTTTTAAAACGTTTCTGATTATTTAAAAGAGTATTTTTAGTGATAATGGTAATGCTGCAATTAGAACATGACAGCTAAATTTTAAAAAAATTATTTATTTTGAAGTTTTGAGGTATTTTCAGTTCTTTTAAGCCTTATAAAAATTGTTAAAACGATAAAAAATTTACCATTTTACCAAGCCAAAAAGTTTTTACCAAATTTGGTCATATTTTACTATAACGGCAACGCTAACTGTCACTATTATTTTGATAAATGCATCATGGTAGAACATGTTGGATTATTTACACGTTCAAAAAACTGTCCCGTTGCATGTTAATTCGTTTGACAGGAGCTATTGGTTTATGAACATCTTATTAAATTTTTATTTTTTCCATTTTCGGTTTGTTTGAAGAACTTGTAGAATCGGTTGCCTAAGTGTGATTTTATTTTTAATCCAAATATAAAACAATATTTTCAGATATAAAAATGTATACACAAATGAGCTATGAACAAGTGAATAAATGTAGCTTTTTGGATTCGGCATTTACACATGTTTTTTTTTAAATTTTGCAACGATAATCGGCGGCAATACATAAGCTACTATTGATGCCTTAATTTCCACATTACTTATATGTATATTTTAGGACTTTGGGAACCAGACCCACCCTATAGAATAGTCTGCCTACGCCAATGAAGGTGCGGCACCAGCAACGTAAGCACCTTTGAAAAATGGAAATTGACAGACAGGGTGTGTTTGTTGCGGGGCATAAGTGCATTATTGCAAGGGTACTGATTTTTTTTAAGGAAGCAGGGGAAGAATGGTATTTTTTCGTAGTTATTTTTTTCATAGTAAACGATATTCATATGGTTTGAAATTCACATATATAATAAGGAAACTCTTACAGATTAGGGATTGTCCATATAATACGTCACTTTTTTGGCCCATTTTTGACTCTCCTCCCCTTATATCAAGCATTACATCACACTTTTTTTAGAATTCTTGGATTTGTTTATACTTTCCATCAATTTATTATTTAACTAGTAAGGAATGGAGCTTCGGCAGGGTACCGAAGCTAAAACACCCCCACGGCCGTATTTTAGTATATTCAAAGACCTTAGCTACGACAGGTACGATGACATTAAGCTTTATATATTTACGAAAGTTTTCAGATTTTGATGACATCACTTTGTATGGGAGGTAGGCGTGGTTTTCATTCGATTTTACCAAATATCATAGAAATGGTTCATGTTATATATCAAAGCTGATAAGTCAATCCAAATCAACTGATCCAACACTCGTTGCTCGAACAGTTTTAAAAAAGTTGACCACTTTCAATATGGTACCCATATTTTCTTTGCTAACAATAGTGATAAAGGTGTTTGTGTTAACTTGAATTAGTCAGCTCCTATTATATATAGAATAATGAATTAAAAACCATAAAATGAACACACTTTTACCTTTCATTTGACATATGAAAAATGCTTTTAAAATAATATCATCATATTAAAAAAATGATAACATATTTTTGTTTAAAACGTGATATTTTGCAATTTTAAGAATTTTTTTTTTATAGAAAGCAGTCATACATTTTTTTTTTCTTGAGTACATTTTAACTTGTTGTTTAAACATAGAATTTTTTAACATTTAAGAGACAATTTTGCCATTGGACCTGTAAATACCGATGTTGGCACTTTGATAAGCTCCGTTTTTATTTTGGTCATCAAATTTTTCGTAGTTTTGGGCCGCAATTTATGGACATATATTCTCCTATTAAGATTAGCCCAAAAGTCTTCAATTGGACGAAGTTGCGGCAAGTTGGGGGGTTATTCTTCTTATGTACATAAGGTATCGGAGCCTTTCCATAGCTTCTAAGCTCTGTTGACAGTAATGGCTTGATGCAAGGTCAGGCCAAAACTCAATATTTTTATTGTTGTGTTTGCTTCTTATAAAGTCAGCTACTTTTAGCAAACAGAAGTTGACATACCGTTCACCATTGACGGCTAAGCCCGACTCAAAAAAAAACTTGCTCAGACATACCCAAAGCACTTATTGCGAGTCACAATAAGACTTTTTTTGGTAACTTACAATGTTCCACATAGTTTACATTTCTTCAACTTGCTTGTCGCAGTCAAAAAAGTGCTGTCTTTGCCACTTATTACCATCGAATGTGAAATATGACTCGTCATCCATAATGCAAAAAATATTTTTAACCAAACATGTCAAACGTAATTTTTTGGAAAGATTTTTGAGCTTCCGACACCATTGGCTGACATTTTTTGGATTCCCATTGATAGAAGATACTTCTTCACTGCTCTGCCATTACATTGAAATTTTTTCCCCAACTCTCTGTACGATTTTGCCACTCTTCCATCAGTTATTCGCCTTGGCTTAGACCTTGTCGCAGATTCATTTAATGTGAATCTTTTACAAGAGCCAGCTTTTTTCCATGTGATCTTTCTTAAAGCATACGTTGCCAAGATGTTGTAGATGGTTCGGCGATTGATTCTTTCTTCAACAATATGAGAAAAAATATCCACTTTTGTCCAATCAGAATAAGATTAAAAAAATTACAAATTCTCTCACGACGTTGCTTTTCTTTTTTCGACATTTTGAATACTCCTAAGAAGTTACTAGCATAACATTTTAACTGCTTATTAAAATCACATTGGTCTCTCATATAGTTATCGATAAATCATTTCAGTTATTGATGTTTTTACAAGGTTCAAAAAGTTGAACAAATTTCATTCCGCATACGTTAATATGTGTATTAGGGCGGTCGTTGTATGACTTTTTCAAATTTCAATGATGAATGGTTGTTGATTGGCTTCAAGTGTCAAAAAACTGCTTTGTATTTTTTCAGAACTTTAAATTGAGCCCTTAATTTCACTAAAGGACCATTTGTTTTCCCTAATTTGGACCATAAAAAAATGTCCATTTGTTACGTGAAATTCTGAGAAATTTTGCAGTCAAAGTTGAAATTTAGTAGTTTCAACCGATTGATTTAATTTTCACACGAGCACAGCTCAGTAACTGTTAAGTTGGTGCGGTTTATTGATATACCGTTAGAAAGGTGATTTCATTAACTTTGTAATGAGCTATCAAAAAAATAGCATGAGTTTTCTGTATGTTAGTTTTACTGCTAGAAGCGATAACTTCGATAGCTTCTAATAATGTGAAAATATACCCCCCCCCCTCCCCCTCTCATTCAATTTTTTGCTCAGCTCGGCATAATCTTTCACCTTCGTAAATATTTGCACTCTGTTGCGGGACACCCTATAAATGATTTGTATTTTATTGCTAAGTTAAATGCAAAAATCCTCTAAACGTGCATTTTTTAAAAAGCGCCCCATCAATGATTTTAATTGTAGCTAAAATGACTCGTGATGACCCCGTGAAAACATTTCAGAAGAAAAACTCCTGGTTTTTTTTTACCTAAAACTATGTCAGGTCTCTGAAACCGCCGTCTTCAATAATAAACCTGAAAACACATAATTTGTAGATTTAAAAAGAGTGTGCATGTTTAGTTATTCAATTAATACAGCATTTAATTTAACATCTACTGCTAGGAAGCCAACGCTTCCGTCGGCAGTCCTAATAACTACACCCCAATTTTTTTGTATGCTCCTTAACAAGTAATTTTCGTAAAACATTTCACACCGAATTTGACGAGTATTGCGTGTAATAAGAAAGAGCAAACAGCAGTGCTGTCTAATTATTATTTGTCATATATGAATAAATAAAAGTAAATCAGGAATAAGAAATAAAACTAATGTGTGTTGCTATATTTTTTCCTGAACTTTTTTTCAATTCTGAGATCAAATAATTAAATAAAACTGGCTTATCAGCAATTCCATATTATTAAACAAATCTTTAATTACTGCTTGACTTAAACTTTCAGAATTTAAACAAATCAATTTAATTACTGCTTGACTTAAACTTTCAGAATTATATTTTCTTACGAAATAAAAAACTAATTTAAGAAAGAAAATTTTAAAAAATTTTCAAATTTGGTCCATTCAAATTTGGTCAAAATTAAGACAAAAGCGAAATTCTTTAACTTTGGAAATACGCCTCAAGACTAAAAACACTATTTAAAAAAAAAGAATAATGTATTCAGTTGTTTTAATTTGTTAGGGGTTTTTCCCCAAATGAAAAAATAAATATTTCAGAAAATATGTCTTCTCTTTATTCATATTTTTTTTTTTTTTAAATCCTTCCGACGATTTTTGCGTACCATGTTTTTACTCAGAATAGTTTTTGTTTTGTTTTTAAGAAGATTTCTTTCTTAAAAATTAAGCAAATCGAAGGTTGTCAACTCGTATGGCTGATACGTTAATATAGAATGACTGATACGTTGTAGAATTTTATATACCACGAAGTTATTTTAACACAACATTTTTTGGTTCGCTCATGTTGCCTCAATATACCCTGAATACACAACACGTTTTACCTACAACACGAATTAAAACCTACAAAATGGTTTGAATCCCTTTAATGTTTTTGTATGGAATTAAGTATTACTGGCTGTTTCTATATTGTCATACTTGTTGTCTGGCTTGTTACTAAACGATTAAGTAAATCTCTTAAGCAATGGTTGCCAAATCGTTTTGGCTAAGGACTTCCCTAGACAATTTCATTTAGTTTGAGACTTTAATTAATATAAGAATATTTGTAAATATAACGTAGGTCATAATAAGTTTATTATTGTCCGGTGGATAATTTATCATTTCTTAATTATTATTAAATTAACATTAACATTTAATTAAAAAATAAAATTTTGATAAGACTCGATTATATTATTCAGCATAGTTGCCTTCGAGAGCGATACAACGAGTATAGAGATTTTTCAATTTTTCGATACCACTTTTATATTACGATTTCTCTTTCTCGTCAAAATAGGCCTCAGGTTTAGCGATTACTTCATCATTGGACTTCAATTTCCTTCCAGCAAATATTCTCTTGAGATCTGAAAACAGGCAAAAGTCGCTGGGGGCTAAATTTGGAGAATATGGTGGGTGGGTAAGCAATTCGAAGCCCAAGTCATTCAATTT
Source organism: Coremacera marginata (assembly GCA_914767935.1). Classification (NCBI taxonomy): domain Eukaryota; kingdom Metazoa; phylum Arthropoda; class Insecta; order Diptera; family Sciomyzidae; genus Coremacera; species Coremacera marginata. Next base: position 52,475,837 of record OU612045.1, read on the forward strand.
TGCCATCGTTTTCATCGATTTGTGGCACGGTGCATTGTCTTAATGAAACAACACTTTTTTTTTTTGCAAATGTTTCTTTGCGATTTCAGCCTTCAATCGATCCAAAAGTGCACAGTAATAGGCGGTGTTGATGGTGGTTCCTTTTTGGAGATAGTCGATGAATATTATTCCTTTCGCATCCCAAAATACAGATGCCATCAACTTACTTGGGTTTTTGCTCGCTTTGGATTCGGTTCGTCGACTGCTGTCCACTCAGCTGACTGTCTTTTGGATTCTGGTGTGTAATAGTGAAGCCATGTTTCATCCATTGTCACATATCGACGATAGAATTCGATTTTATTGCGGTTTAACAGCGCTAAACACTCCTCTGAAGCATTAATACGTGGTTGTTTTTGGTCGACTGTGACCTCACACGGCACCCACTTTGCACAGAGCTTTCGCATACCCAAATGTTCGTGTAAAATGGTAAAAACATTTCCATCTGATATCTTTACAATGTCAGCTAGCTCGTGCACTTTTAATTTGCGATCGTTCATAACCAAATTGTGGATTTTTTTGATGTTTTGTGGAATAACAGTCTGATTTGGGCGTCCACTGCGCTCTGTATCATTTGTGCTGGTAAGCCCATGTTTAAGTCCAGGAATCCACTTTTCTACCATTTGTCTCGATGTAGCAGAGTCCGAAAAATGTTTATCAAGCCATTGTTTGGTATCCACTTTTTATACGTATCGTTTGAAAGTTGGTACTAAATAAATATCATATGGAAAAAAATCTAGTAACGCCATCTATGTGACATCGAATGGACTTTTTGAACTGTTAATATCTGTTAATATCGTACTGTTAATATCTGGCCATTTATTCTGTTTTATGGAAAAAAAAAAAAAATAGTTTTGCAACTTTTTCTAAAATATTTTGAGATGTTCAGAAACTTAAAATAATTTTTAAATTGTGTGGAAAATCTTACAACTCTAAATAAAATATGGAAGGTTAAACTATCAGCATACAATCACTACGCTTAAAGTGTCACCAATTAAATACTCAAAAGTTATGAGCAACTGATTATATCAATATACTTTTGATTACTGTCACCACGGGCATAGCAAGGGTAGGTGCCAGCTTCATCACTAGACATCAGAAAAATTTAGATAATAACATAGAAATGTGAAAAATTTAATTGGTCTGGTAAAAAAAATGCTGATTGAAAACTGCGAATATAACTTCATAGGTTTTCCAACCATCACATTCAAGTTTTTAAACTTTAAATTGATCTTTATATAGTTAAACAAACTTTTACACAAATAAAACTTCAAACTTATATAGAAATTTCTGCCCCACCGCTGACGGATATCCTTGTGAGCTATCAAGATCTTACTATAATATAAGACTCACATCAATCAATTTTATTCCTTACTTTTGGTAATAACAAAGCTAAAAATTTTAAGAGCCTAATCAAAAAAATTGTTTCAAAGCCCGGAAAGACTGACTGCACAATTTTTTGACTACAGAAAAGAAATTTATACTGACTAATTTGTGTATTCTGTTTTCATTCTCGGTTATATTTTTTGTTTTCAATATAAATTGGGCTGCCTATACCACATTCTATGAAATAGTTTTAAGATCAAAGAGGTACATATATTTTTTTTTTTTTGATTTTAAGCCTTTGTCTATGTCAAGTTACTCGACAAGTTACTCGAGTCTCACAAAAAACTAATTAATTTCTTTCGCTGGTTAGCAATAATAAATATAAAAAAAAACTTTGCAACAATCATGACATCCATGAACACAAATATATGTGAAAATAAACTAGAAACATGGAATAACAAACAGTCTGACGTAGACAAACACATAAGCAAAATAATAAAGGAAAACGCAGCACCGCTGCCTCAGCTGTAATTGAAATCTAAGGAAAAACTTTGGGAAAATTGAAAATTTATGTTAATTGAAATTTATGCCAACATCAAGAGCAAGCAACCAACATACACAGAAACACGCACGAACTTGCACAAACAAACCAAAATCTATGAACAAAACATGAGTTGGCAGAACTATTTGTACGGAAACGGAAATGGAAACCTTACGAGCGACACTCAACACACGAAGAGCACGAAATTGAAATTTTTGCACCCGGTTTTGTGTTTTTTTTTTTTTGTATTATTATTTATTAAAAACTTTTACAATGACCGCGCAATATTAAAACTTTGCAGAAAGAGCGAAAGGTTGAATGAAAGAGAATGTAGACTGGAGTGAGCTAGCACATTAGACGGATACGCAGTCTCTATGGGACGGAAATGCAGCGGAAATTATTTAACATTAGAAGTTAACGGAGCGTATGAGTAACTAAAGCAAACAATTTGAGGCGTCAAACGTGCTGCACAGTACCATATTTCTGTGAATTTATACTGTGTGTGAGTTAAGTGTGTTAGTTTGTGTGCATATGTGTGCAAGTGTTGTGCGGTTACAGCTGTTGTTGTTGTTACGTATCACATACTTATAATTAAAATGCATACAAAATATTGTTGATGCGGGTCTGTCGGTTCTGTGTCCGGCTTCTTGCAAGCATACGCTTGGCTTTGCCCTTACTTTGTACCTACGCTTAATTGTGTGAGTGCAAGCTTGGAATAATGTATGTGTTTGTGTTGTTTTAAAAAGCTTCTTTATGTGTTGTTCATTTCAAAATTAAATGTTGTCAATGGTTTTTTTTTTTTTTTGCAAAACGGTGAGTTTCTTGTTTATGTTTTTGGTGGATATTTATTTGTGTTGGTTTGAAGTTTATAAATTGTTTAAAACCAGACTCAATTTATGTTAGTTTTATTATATTAAAAGCAGGATTTCTTTGAAAATCAGACGATATATGAATAAAGAAAAGTTAAGGTGTGATGTATCACTTATTGAATTATTCTTGATAATAACTACCTTGGGGAGTAATATTAGATTTTAATCGTTCGTTTGTTAAATAAAAAGCGACACACAACTTAATTGTTCAACGTTTATTGAGAGAGTAAATAATATTAGAAATATAGAAAGGAGAAGGAGTTGCCAAAATACAAACCAAAAGCAAATGCAAAGATTCGATTCCAAAACAAAAACAGAATTCATGTTACAGTGATGGCTAATTCATTATAAATACAGTAGAGTCAAATATATTGTATTGCATGTAATATTATCTTTAACAAGTAAAGGTTAAAGTTAATAATAAAATTGATAGTAAGACATAAGAAATATTTATATAAGAATAGATTAAACCCAAAAATGTGAAGTATTTAGTAGTATTTAAAATATTTCTTGTCTAGGATGTTGATTCCCACGAAAACTGAAAAAAATCAAAAACTTTGATGAGCAAAGTTAAAGAAATAATACTTCTCAGAACGATTTCATAACTTACTCTTTATCACCAATTCTTCTTTATTCAAGTAAAAACAAAAAAATTTGTTCTGAGAATACATTTCTATAAATTTTCAAAAAATCTTTCAAACTTAAGTTAATCCTCGGCACATTCAGTTTTATCACACACATTCATCATTACCATATAGGAACAAACAAACTTGTTTTTAAAAACAACTAATTAAAAAACTAATTTAAAATAAAGCAGTATATGAACTACTTTTAATTATATTAAGGCGGCAACTACTCTGATGTTGACATGTTTTAATTGCAAATTTTTATTATATTACAAGTTTATATATATTAAACCATGTTATATCATCAAATATTATTAACTTTAGGCCATCAGTAATAGTTTTCAATTGGTTATTTAAAAGCAATTAAAAAAATAATTTAAATGTAACTAATTTAACAAGTAGTTGAAAATATGTATATGCAGACGAAAGTCAATTGACTTATTTAGCGGACATCGCCATACAAAATAAGTTAGTTCGTTCTATGGAAAAAAGTCAGAATTTCAACTAGTTGTGGTTGACGAAAAACTACTTTATCAACTACTTTTAAATTAGTTGATTTTCCTACAGGGTAAGGATTTTTAATGAAAAAAAAAACAAAATGGCCAGTTTTGCGCCACGGCCGCCAGGATTTTGAACACTTATCATAAAAATATCTTTAAAAAAAGAATTGTGCCTGTCAGTTTCGACGCGCGACTGGAGTTTACACCTCTAGATTACTCCTCTTTTACCAAACTCAAGCGCTCAGACAAATGAGCTCACACTTATGTGATATGGGTGATATGTGATATTATGGGTGAGAGTATATTCTGGCATAGAACAGAATGAAAATGCTGATTGTTTATCGAGAGAAGGATCAGCAGAAAAATTCTGTGGACTAGAACCAAGTATCGCCATAGGCGATAACATGGTAGCAGGCCTTATTAAGCAATGGACGGATTTGGAACACCGTACAAGGTGGGAAGAAGCTGTTAATTGCAGACAATCGATGGCAGCCGTGAAGTGGTCTCGTAGTGAGGCAGCAAAAGTTATTCGATACAATTAAAGGACTTTAAGCTGACTTACTGCACTGGTCTTAGGACTCTGTCCCTACATGTACTATCTCAGGAAGATGACTCTGACCTAGGACGATAAATGTAGGTTATGCCTAGAGGAGCCGGAAACAGCAGCACCGATTCTGTGCCAGTGTCCGGCGCTGGCAAGCATTGGATTGACCATTCTGGAACGTCTATTTATTGGTGAAGCCGAGATTGGTCAACTGACCTACAAGAATATGCTTGAGGTGACAAAGGAGGCTTATGTAAAGAGCACGCTCTCGTATGAGGGCTTCGAGCGGAAGCATCTTTTGTCCAATGGGGCAACAAAAAGGGACTCATTGTGGTCCGCTTCGGCCAATCCCCGATTTATCATATTATATATTATTTATATACTCCTCTAGATCGCTTACCATGGAATTTGAGATGTATGGTATATAGATGGCAAAGGGGGTGCATAAGGGCATCTCTTATATTACTAAAAGGATTGAATACTAGTTAAAATTTTAAAGTATATTTATTACATATATTGCATAAATTCATTATAAGGTAAATTGATGCATTTCATTAATAGTAACGTCATTATTAAGTACTGTAATATATGGCTTGCGGTAGTCGTGAAAACATCGCATCAGTGATTGTACCATATCAAGTCGTTTCCAGTGTTCTACCAGAAACTAAATCTAAATTAACTTCTTCTTTAGATAATTGTATTAACCATAATCCTTCATCTGTATGATGAAACAATTAAAAATTACCTTAAATTTTTCATATATTTTCTGTTTGAAATCAATTTGTGGACATATTTTATTTTAAATGATCCGTTTTGTCATGGCAATAAAAATTCTAGCTTATTTTAAGTCCAGCAAGTTTTTTTTAATTGAAATCGATTGGAAATTCGTCGAGTTATTCAATTTGAAGTACTTCTACTTCACTACTAAATCACCAAAATACTCGTAGTTATGTTTTGCTTGTTTTTACTTACAAAAAACTCAGTTTAGGAAAAACAACATGACAAACAACGATTTTGTACTGTTTTTAAAAGATTAATGCTCACAATTGAAATAACTCGACGAGTTTTTAACTAATTTCAATAAAATAAAACTTGTTGGATTTATAATCCAACGATATAGTCACGCGGCTGAGAGCCGAGCACCACCACTGTCACTAGACGAATGACAGAAAACGTAACGCTTGAGTTTTTGTTCAACACTTGATTTCACTCGCTATATAAAATCCATTCTAAAGGAGCAAATTTCGAAAAAACAATATTATGTCTATTTAATTGCGTCCTTATTAGACTCCGATATTAAAATTGCTTCAAATTTTTTTTTTCTTGCAGCTATGTACAATATCCCAGCCATATTTTAATCTAAAAAAATTCTTGTATTGTTTTTATTTTTGAGTTTATTTTAATAAAAAACTAGTTTTAAAATAAACTAGTAAGGAATGGAGCTTCGGCAAGGTACCGAAGCTAAAATACCCCCCGCGGCCGTATTGAGGTATCTTCGAAGTCTTTAGCCGTCTATAAAATATTTATGTATTGTATTATCTTCAAAAATATTTGTGTCATACACTTAATTTTATTTTAACCTAAGTTGTTAAAGAATATATGTGCAAAATTTGATTGGTATGTGGAAATTTAATCCAACGGTGCAAAACAATTTCGTTTAAAATTAAAGTGCCACGCTCCCGTTCAATTCCACCCAATTTTCCAGACAACTGACTGCTCATTATTCCAAAGAATATGGAAGAAGTCAGACAAACCGTATAAAAAGAGTTCGATTTAAATTAAAGTTGATTAATTCCGCCCCTGATTAATTCCGCCCAATATTTTAGACTAATCACTGCTCATTATTTCAAAGAATATATTTGCCAAATTTGGTTGAAATCAGAGAAACGGTGTAGAAAGAGTTTGATTAAAATGAAATTTGGCACGGCCCCTGTCTAACCCCACCCACTTTTGTAGGCTTAAAACTTCTTTCGTTTTAGTAAAGAATATTTGTGTGAAATTTGGTTGAAATTGGAGAAATGGTGTAGATGAAAATAGATTAAAAATTAAGTGCCACACCCCCAGTCTAGTATCCCCCACTTTAATAAGCTACAAACTGATCCTTATGACTAATAATATGTGTGCAAACTTTGGTTGAAGTCAGACAAACGGTGTAGAGAGAGTTCGATTAGAGTTAAATTAGCACGCCCCTTGACCAATTCCTCCCACTTTTGTAGGCTTAAAACTTCTCATTGTACTAAAGAATATATGGTATGTAAGAAATTTGGTTGAAATTGGACAAACGGTGTAGATAGAGCTAGTTTAAAAATAAATTGATACGCCCCCTGTCTAGTACCACCCAATTTTATAAACTTAAGACTGCTCAAATTACCAAGGACAATATGTGCAAAATTTGGTTGATGTCAGACACACGGTGTTGAAGAAATTCGATTAAAAGTAAAATGCCATGCTCACTTTCTAAGTCTTAAGACTTCACATTACACCATATGTGTATATAGAATATATGTGTAAAATTTGGTATAGGTTGAATAAACGATTCTATTTTGATGACGTCACTTTGTATGGGAGGTAGGTAGGTATATATCAAAGCTCATGTCCAAAATTTCAAGACATTTCTGTAATTTTTGTGGATTTTTAAGGGATTTTTCTTTAAAAAAAAGGCAATTTGTATGGGAGGTAGGCGTGGTTTTGCTCCAATTTTGCCAAACATCATAGAGATGGTTTATATTATATATCAAGAGCTATGTGCAAAATTCTAAGACATTTCTGTAATTTGAGCAGATTTTTAAGAGGCTTAACGGTTAATATAAAGTCGCTTTGTATGGGAGGTAGGCGTGGTTTTTATCCGATTTTTCAAATTCAAAGTCAGGATTCATATGAACGATCAAAGCTTACGTGGAAAATTTCAAGTCATTTCTTTAAGTTTTTTACTGTTGAAATCAAGTCACTTTGTATGGGATGTAGGAGTGGTTTTCATCCGATTTGGCTCATTCTCAAACTTGATCTCCATTTTTTAAAAAGAAGCTTATATTTTTAATTTCATCGTGATAGCTTTGAAACTACGGCTGTAATCGTGTCCACAGACGGACAGACGGCCAGATAGACAGACAGACGGACACACGAAAATCGACTCAGGTGGTGATGCTGATCAAAAATATATATATTTTTCTATACCTGCGTTCGATTACGTTCACTGAGAATATAATATTATAAGCTCAAAATGAGATGTTTACCATGCTCGCTTACACAAATAATAACAAATAATAGCTATAAAGAAATATTACTCACATCCAAGGTCGTAGGCAGATTCAAAATTAGAGGGGGATGGAGGCAAGGCCTTATAAAATGTCTTTTGCCATATCTTTCATTCATGCATTTTACGAATCACTGAAAATTTACCTTATGGTTTTATGCACAGTTACGCAGTTTTAAAGGGTTAATACGAGGTCCCTTTTGCAACTGGGTTGTTTTGACAGCTGTTATGTGTCAAATGGTTTGTTCATATTACGTTTGTGTTCAGTATTCAATGCGACTCAACCATGAATAGTCTTACTCCTGAATAACGTTTATTAATTGCGTAAACTTACTACCAAAATCAGTCATCAACACCATTACCAAATTTCGAAACAATTTTACACTATTGGACATTCATCATTCAACCAGAGTGCATAGAGCGCGTAATTTTGAGAATACTGCTGCAGTGACCTAAAGTGTTCGTGAAAACTGTGCACAATCGATTCAACGCCGATCTCAGGGCTTGGACATCTCTTATGGATCATTGTGGTGTACCTTGAGCAGGGATGATATTTGGGGGCTTTTGGGGCTTTTTTGAGCCCTTATTGATTTCGTAAGCCCCAAAGCCCTTTCGATTCATTTTAGGCCCTTTTTCTGAAATTCTACTGAAAAATATCAAGAAGTATGTCATCGAGGTACAAATTTTAAATTTGTAATAAAATCGTTCTCAGTAAAATAAGTTCTGTTGAATGTTTTGAAATTATAGCTTCAAAAAAACCCAAAAACTTAAACAATTCTCCCCAAGTTTGCTTTTTTAAGCTATATACGCCTACGCAGGTACGATTTTGGTAGGCTACAATTGTAAAAATCTATTAAAACTGAAGAACATTTTTAAAAAACTGACTTTCTTATATAAAGCCACCATGTAAGCATTATGAAGAATAACCAATTTTTGTATTATTGAATGTCTCTACACGAAATCTTCTTACAAACATTTGGTATCTACTATAATGGAGGAAGTATGAAAATTCCTGCACACTCTCCAAAAGAATGTCTTATTTTTGAACCGATTTTAGTTTTAATAGTATCCCAAAGTAATTCTATAGCGTCAATTTTCAAAGAATTTTTGTCCATTTTATTTTATTTTATCTGCACCAAAAATAATTTCCGACGTATTTTACGCTCTTTCAGATTATGGCATCAGAATGTATCTTAAGTAAATGCTTAAGAAGTAATAAACAATTATTTGCATAAAAAAGTGATTTTTTCCACCAAAAAAATTTTAGATCTAAAAAAATCGGAAATAGAAAAGTGTTTTCGAGTCATAAGTTTTAAGAAATATAAGGTTTGGAAAAAATTTAGCATAGCAGTTTCAAAATTGCACCTGAGATGAAAATTCTTTAATTTCAAAAAATTAAGACTGCGATGGAATATTTTCTGTCACCTTATTCGACGTGATTTAACTAATTTTGTTGTTCAAGGCTCTATATTCCAAAATTTTATAACATTTATGAAAAAATTCTTTTTTTCAATTTAGTCATTTCTGAGTATATTTTTTTGGTAGAACTGATTTTGTTTTGGTATCAAGCCCATTTCGTCCGCATCATTGATTTGACTTCTTACAAGCCTTAACGCATATCTTTCCTCATATATTTCTGACATTATTATGTATATAACAAAGGACTCAAAAAATACTCCTAAGGCCTTTCCCACATGGAGCAATTGAAAAACAACGCAACATCAACAAATGTTGCTAACCCATGTAAGTACACCGGAACCTTCAGATGAAGCATCTTTTTTACAACGAGTTGGCAGCACGCTTGCGATAAGTCTTATGCAACACAGCTAGCTGCAATTTATATCAGCGACTTGTGCTTTTCTTGATAGCTTAAAACAATTGTGTGGTACTTCAAGTTGAGAAAAGTATCAATTAAATTCAGAAAATTGTGTTTTATGTTTATTGTTTTGAATACAGGAAGCAGCAATGAGCGAGCAGTTAAAAAATTTATATTTGTTATAGAAGAAGTAGAGAAATATCGCTGCTTATTTAATTTTAAGCTGCAATGAGAGATCAATGTTGCGCTGTGCGTGACTTGCTTATCTGAAAGCATAGGTTGCAACAATGTTTGGAACTGCAGTGGCTTGCAACTTTCTAAGCAATTATGTTGGAGTTGGGTTGCTTTTCCGTTTCTCCGTGTGGAAAAGGCCTAAGACTCTTTAACGATGAATATATCGATCCAATTTGCGGTTTTCTGTGGTTTCTTTTCTTTTTTTATTTGTATTATTAACTTATTAAATAAATGGCTTTGTCAAAATAAGTTTGAAGAAATTAACTGATATGGATAATTTTTTGGCATATTCTTGACTTTTGCAATCAATGCACATTGCACAATGCACCTTCTTGATAAGGTGCAATGGGACCTTTATGTATGAAATAAAATCTATTAAAAAAAAACAATTATACTACATCTCTTTGATCCACAATTTTTGATTCTGAGAGCTGATCGTTTCAGCTAAAGTCTACTATTTTTGTGACAAACCAAAAACTTCTCCGCTTAGGTTGAAACAGTGAAAGCAAAAAAAAAAAAAACACGAAAACATGAAAACTGAACTTCAATTTGTTTTAATTTCCCGAAACACTTTAATCGAAATCTATTGGAATATTTCGAAAGGCTAAATATTCAAATAGAAAGTTTTTAATATTGAATTACCACTAAAGGCCCCATTCTTGGCAAAAATGCCCTATTTTTGTATAAATTTTGGCCCTTTTACAACTAAGCCAATATCATCCCTGACCTTTTGGCGTGATCTTGGTCTGAAAGCCTATAAAATACAGCTCGTATAAGAATTGAAGCCAGCTGATCTTGGTGTACGTTTTAATATCGGCTTATGCGCCTTACAACAACTTCAAATTAATCCATTATTTTATCAAAAAATTATGTTTAGCGACGAAGCTCATTTCTGGTTGAACGGCTACGTTAACAAGCTTCCAAGAAGCATCAAGGCTTGCAAGAGGCATCATCGGAACGTATTTCTTCAAAAATGCGGATAGAGCTCGTGTTACGGTCAATGGGGCGCGCTACAGAGCAATGATCAATGAATTTTTGTTGCCAAAAATTCAAGATATTGGTGTAGCTGACCTCTGGTTTCAACAGGATGGCGTAACATGTCATACAGCTGGAGAAACAATCGCTTTTTTTTGAGGGATGAAGACATCATCTCAAAAAATGGTCCTGTTAATTGGACACCAAGATCATATGATTTGACACCATTGGACTACTTTCTTTGGGGATTGGGGTTATGTTAAATCACATGTTTATGTCGACAAATTGGCGCTTTGGAAACCAACATAGCTCGTGTTATTCAAGGAATACTGTCCGATATGCTGGAAAGAGTTTTCAAAAATTGGACCCACAGAATGGACCATTTAAGAGTTAGTCGTGGGCAACACTTGAGAAAAATAATTTTTAAATATTGAGTTGTAGGAACCAAACTATCATTCCAAATAAATATTTGCATTGGCCCTTAGTAATAGAAACGTAAAAACTCAATTCTAAACTCAAACTTAGTTAGGTGATTCTAAGCTACTTTTAAGATTTCGTAGTAATAAAACAAATCTAACAAAAGACGACTTCAGTGCTTCTACTGTGAACTGATCTTAAATTTTATGCCTGAACGTACCCATTGTTCGGTTTGCTTAACAGCTGATTTTACTATTTGCTTATTTTTTAAACACAAATCAAAATGCAAGGCTCTATAAAAGAAAGTTTCTTCTTTTGTCTGCTTATGCTATTGTTTGTTTACTTTATTGCTTATTTATTTAGTTGCTTATTTATATAATATAGTATATCTACTTGTAGTTTTTTTTAAATTCTACGTTATTGTAGAATAAAGCATTTAAACGGCTTTTGTAGCTTTTCTTTGCACTTGTGCTCCTGGCATCATTTATTATTTCTAGATCCCGAAATACTTCATCGTCCATATTCACTTCAATTGTTTCAAATGTCAATTTAAAATTGACTTAGAATCAGGCGAGCCACAACTAGATGTTTTCTAACTTAGATGTGACTTTTTTGTTATTATTACTACCGATTGAAAGCTAAAGTCGAGTTTTAGAAAGAATCGACTTAGAATTTCTTTATTACTAAGGGCCATTGATTTTTATGTATTTTATTTAGAAAACAAAGTAGGAAGCTCTTATTGGATCACCCAGTATATACAATCAAATGAAGATTGGCATTTTTGAATAAAGTGAGTACACCAAAAAATACATAAGAGTAGATATATTTAGTCCGTGGTTCAAATGCAAAATAAAATATTTATATATTATTTAAAACAAAAAATTCACAGCACAGCAAACGTTCTCTATGAAAAAATGTACTTAAATTTAGTTTAAATAAATATTTACAAAATTTGTGCTATTTATTAAGTATTTATTCGGACCTCCTTCTGTATCTATTAATATGGGGTGTTAATGGTTAATCATGAACTGCCATTAATCGATGGTTCATGAAAAATCCGAGTTTTGTTGCTGTTTCAGCCGTTATTTGGTTCACTCACGCTCCAAAGCATCTTTCAGTCTCTGTTTGTTGCTAAATATTTTTTACTTACCAGGCGTTCTAATTCGCCCACCAAATTCTCTAAAGGCTTGAGATCAGGAGACTGTTGTGGCGAATGTTGTGGCATGTTATAAAACAACTATTCCTTGACAATATGGGACGTGTGCCTTGGGTCATTGTCCTGTTGGAAATACCAGACGCTACTCAGACCCAACTTGCTTGCGGATTCTTTCAAACTGGTTTACAAGATGTTCTTTTAAACAAACCGGCTCATATTTGTTTCCACAAAATGTAGTTTTCTGACATACAGCCCCATAACATGACTGAACCTCCGCCATGCTTCACAGTTGGTATAACGTTTTTCGGTTGCAATTCTTCAACAGTGCGCCATATTTTTTATTTGCCATCGCAACCGAATAATTGTACTTACTTCCATCGCTGAACAACGCATTGATCCAGAAATCTGTAGATTTGTCAGTACAATGTAATGCAAAGTCGAATAGATTCTTTTTGTTAATTTGGATGGTTAATTTAGCTGGTAAATGGTTTTCTTCTCGGCACTCGGCTATGAAATCCATTTTCTCTCAAAACATTTCGAACTATTTCAAGTTTTCAAGTTTTTTTACAGATGTTGTTTTTGGAATTTTCACCACAACAGTTCTAATATATTGCTTTACTCTTTGAGGAATTTTGGGTGGGCAACTACTTTCAGCTTTGTTAGCTAGTGATTTTGATTCAGAATTGTTTTTTATTATAATTTGGACAAGTGACATAGCACGACCAATACTTTTTGCAATAGAGTTTTATGAATGTCTCACCTTTTTTATGTTGTTATTTGCTCTCCCACTTCAAGACAAAAACCTTTTGTTTCTTGACTTATTTTAATTGAAATATGCAAGGTTGATTTATAACGTTGTGGCAAGGGAGAGAGCGAGTACCCATAATTGTTAAATCGAAGTTCTCTATTATGCTCTCTATTATCCGTTTTTCTTTCGTAGTCATTCGCAAAATTGGCTGGTTTTGATAAATATGGGTACTGAGAAGGGAGTGCAATCAGCCCTGCTACAACCTTATAAATCAACCTTGGAAACATATATTTTTTTTACGGATGACCGCATACTTTTTGTGAACACAGAACACAGATTCATATTTGAATGCTTTTTTTTTTTAAATCATGCGAAATTTGAAAAGATGCCGCTACTTAGTTTGTATCGTACATTGCACTTATAAATAGGTAGTTTGCTCAGATAAGAAATGTATAGTTTGTTTAAAAATGCATATTTAGGGGGTACGTATATTTTTCTGTGTGACTATATAATTGAGTTAAATGCTCTTTCCCATTTTCACCTTTTATATATAAAACAAACGCAAGCAATGAGATTAAATAAAGTTACATTTATTGAATTCAGGTTAAATTCATTTAAAAATATGGTATCGATTAAGAATTTACTTTAAAATAAAATCAACAAAAATTTACAGTACCTCCAACTAAGCTAAACTAAATAAAAAAACATTTCCAAATATCGCCAAAAAAATAGTTGTATTTTTTTTTTATCAGTAATAAAACACATTTATTCTGCGTATTGATCCATGAAAATAGTTGAATTAATTTTAACCTGACGGTGTTCAGTTCTTTGAATTGTTTGCTTCAACTCACAGATAGATGGCGCTGACTGCTAACCATATGGCAGCTCCAGTGAACTTGAAATGTCACTCTGGCTGTAGTTTCTAAAGAAGAGTTTGCTACGATTACCGCACCACTGTGGATAATCCTGTGCCGAGTGGGTTAACATTTTGCCTGTTTTGTTTTAGGTATATGAAATTTGTGGCGGTCGTGGCGTAGTGGGTAGAGTGTGTGACTCTTACGCCAGAGAACCCAGGTTCGAATCCTCCATCCGACACAGAAAGTTTTTTCAATTTAATTAATTTTTCTGTTCGGCCGTCACCTCTCTGCAGACAATGGCAAACCTCAGAGAAGTTTTTTCAATTTAATTAATTTTTCTGTTCGGCCGTCACCTCTCTGCAGACAATGGCAAACCTCAGAGAGAGAGTAGAAACTGCCATGAAAAGCTTCTTGAGAACATAAGCCGTTCGGAGTCGGCGTAAAACATGTAGGTCCAGTTCTCGATCATTTGCGTGCAAACATTTCACATCACACACAACACAACTGATCATAAGAAGCTCGGTCAAAGTCCTTTCAAGGGCTGAAATGGCCATTTCGTTTTTTTTTTTTTTATATGAAATTTGTAACCTTTTTTTTGTGTGATCCGATCAAGTGCCGAAAAAACGGAAGTGCAAAATTTTTTCAAGCAGTTCGATATTAGCAATTCCCAGATCTATTCAGTTATCACCAATACTCAAATCTCCAATAAAAACGGTATTAATTTTTGCATATCGAAAATTTTAGTTTTAAATTTTCAGTTTGAACAGCATAAATTTCTGGAATATTTACACATATACTAACCGGCTTGAACAAAATTATACGCAATCGCTTTAAAAATACTTATTTACTTTTGACTTTTTCAGATCTAGTTTTAAAGAAAAAGATAAAATCACACTCCTGTAATGGCCCCTGCTCCCTGCCACCCTGTCTGCGCCCTTGCTCTTATCTTTAAGTGACAATATTTTCAAGACATATTATGTATATCTTGTAAAAAATTTTCCAATTAAAAAAGGATTTTTTTTATAGATTAATCAATAGTAGATTTCCCCTTTAGAATTTTCGACCTGATGAAACCTATCCAGTTGGTTTAAGAGAATTTTCCTTGTAAAAGTTGTTTAATTTAATTTAATTTAAAATTTGGAAAACAAACCATATTGATCTTGTTAAACGAACATTCAAGAATACTTAAAATTGTTTTTATATAAAGGGTCCGCCAAATAACTTTTTTTTTTTTGAAAAAGGAAAAAGGAAACTATTGAATATTTTCTCAAATTTCTTTTCTTATTTGAATGTACAATCATTACGGTTAATAATGGAAAAGAATTTCATTCAAATGGCTGCCTCGGCTGGCCATGCAGTAGCCTACATTTTCGATTGTATGCAGCTGTATTTCACCAATGGCTTCACGAATATTATCCTTTAAAGCGTCAATTGTCTCTGGCTTGTCGGCGTAACACTTATCTTTGAGGGCACCCCACAAATTATAGTCCAACGGTGTCAAATCGCAGCTCCAAGGTGGCCAAACGACATCAGCTCTGCGGCTGATAATGCGATCTTCAAAAACAGGGCGCAAAATATCGAGTGTAGCTTCGGCTGTGTGGCACGTAGCGCCGTCCTGTTGAAACCAAATGTTGCCAATATCCTCCTCTTCAATTTTTGTGAACAAAAATTCGTTCAACATGGCCCAATAACGATGGCCATTGACTGTAACGCTTATCTTTGAGGGCACCCCACAAATTATAGTCCAACGGTGTCAAATCGCAGCTCCAAGGTGGCCAAACGACATCAGCTCTGCGGCTGATAATGCGATCTTCAAAAACAGGGCGCAAAATATCGAGTGTAGCTTCGGCTGTGTGGCACGTAGCGCCGTCCTGTTGAAACCAAATGTTGCCAATATCCTCCTCTTCAATTTTTGTGAACAAAAATTCGTTCAACATGGCCCAATAACGATGGCCATTGACTGTAACGGCCACTCTTTGCTCATTTTCGAAGAAAAATGGCCCAATTATGCCTCTGGACCAAAATCCGCACCAAACAGTGACTCGTTTTGGTTGCATCGGCTTTTCAATGTATGCGTGCTCCAAATGCGACAATTTCGCTTGTTTACATACCCGCCAAGATAAAAATGAGCTTCATCTGAAAAGATGATTTTTTTGGCAAAATCAAAATCACTCAGCGAAGCGAAAACGCATTGGATGGTCAGTTGGCTTCAACTCCTGAACCAATTGGACTTTGTATGGCGTCATACCAAGGTCGTTATGCAAAATTCGTCTCAATGATGTCTCTGAAATGTTCAATTGTTGAGAACGACGGTGAATTGATGTTGATGCCGCTTCACGCACACTTTCTGCCACAGCAGCAATATTCTCGGGTGTACGCACTGTTTTTGGCTTTTCACGCTTTGGTTTATCGATGAGGATGCCAGTTTCTTTCACTTTTTTCACAAGATAACGAACATACGGAGCTGACGGTGCTTCTGTTCTCTCAAAATCCGTACGCAATTTTCGCACACATTCTGCAACATTACCATGATTTTCAAAGTAATTTCGCAATATTTCCCAGCGTTGTTCAAGCGTATACACAACCATATTCGTTCAGCGGAAGGATAAAAGTAATTATCTGTCAAATCAGACATGTGCTAAGTGTTACCATTCACGAAATAAGCACTAGTTGAAAAAAAAAACGTTAGATGGCGGACCCTTTATTAGAAAACTATTTAAAATGTAATTGAAATATAGCCCGACAAATGAGCAAAAACTAAATAGACACACAACTTTACAAAGCTCACAAGCAAAATATTTGAAAAGTTTCAAGCTATATACATAATTTTTCAAACACGCTAAACATGACCTAGAGTAAACAACAACATAAACCGGCAATGATAGCCACAAGACCAAAAAAAAAAACTTTCGGCAAAATTTTCAAATTCATGACATTGTAAACAGGTAACTGAAACATGAAGCAAGGCTGGTATGTATTTATTTGTTTTTGTTGTTCATTTTATTGTTTCGCGTTGTGTTTTTCCCATTTTTCAATCAATGCTGATGTCAATAAAATGTGGCTGTCTAGTAAACGAACCTAAACGCCATTTTATTGTAGAGCGCCTAAAACAATATTCTAACAAAAACCGAGCGCAACACAAATACTAGCAAAACAACAATTTCAAATCTAATCGTTCGTTGTGTGCCAGAAAATTGCTCAATAGTGATCACGAAATTCAAATCATTCCAAAACAAAATGGTGTCGCACCCCTGAAGAGGATGTATATACATCACGTTGTCGCCGCAAGCGCCTAAAACGCTGCTCAGCAAATTTTCTATTGTAACAATGCGCTGCAAATAAAATGGACTGGCATGCAACCTTCAAATATTCATAGAACTCAAATGCTATTTGCAGCAATACGCGCTGTAAAGGAAAAACAAAAACATGCATGCATTCAAACATAGAAATGAAAGAACGTTACACACGCAAAAGAATGTATGTGTAGATAATTGTGGCAATGTTAAGGCACATACAAATTTAATAGAGAGGCGAATTTTTTTAAAAACAAAAATAAAATAAGAACAGCTATTTTGTAATAACAGTAGCTGTCAGCAAATTTTAAATTTCGAAAATCGAATCACAAAAAACCAAGTTACAAACAGAAATAACCTAATGATTCAGTCGAATGATTTTTTTTTATCAATTTTAAGAAATTCGATATGTAATTAAACGATTTAAGTCACAAGGTGAAATCTTATTGATAACTTTCATGGTTTAACACTCCTTCTTTTTTAAATTAATATACAATCCAAGGAATCGAAATAATTCACTAAGCCGTTTTAAAAACTTCACCTAATACTAAGCCTGCATTAACCTTATTAAATTACCTTAACAAAAATCCTTCTCAGCAGATAACTTAACAATAAAAATAATATATGTTAAAATGACAAAAAGAAACGATCAAACAAAAAAGTCTCAAAGCATAAAAACAAACTTTCGCTACAAAGAACTGCAGTGTTGCACTCACTCACATCTTGAGTTCTCGTCATGAAAAGCATGAAAAAGTGTAGTACAGAGATAATATAAAAGAGAAAAAAAAAATACATTAAAGGAAATGAAATGATTTCATTTCGTTGTAAGAACGTGACATGAAATTGATTACATAACGTAATCGATGCGTTGCTGTCTCCAGTGACTGTGAACTGGCAGCATGCGATGTGAGTAAAGCATGCAGCAAATACAGGCACATGTTAAACTATCCCAGTTGGAAATTTTTAAGAATTTAAAAACAAAGTTAATTTAATGAAATATATTTTAGAATTCCAGAGATAAGAGACAAGAAAATGCATCAAAAATTAATTAGCTATAAATGAAAAACAAAAATCTCAATATACTTCAATTCATGCCTCCATTTCTTTATAATTTTGAAGCAAAATCAGAACTGGACAACCAAAACATCAAATAATATTAAACGTTTTTGAGTTATCGCTATAATGACCACCTAATTATAACAACATTAATTTATAAATAAATATTATTAACTTATTGTCCATATCTGAAATCAGGTCAAAAAAGAAAAACTATACTTAAAGGAAATAATCATTTAATCGAATTTGGCGATCAAAATTTTAGAATTTGGACCCGTAAAATTTGTATTTCCTCTTAACTTAAAAGCTCATCTTTTTTTTACTATTGCTCGGATGATAACAGAAATTATGTTTTATGCAAAAGAAGAACAGGTAATAGAAAAGTGCTTTTTGTAAAAGATATTCACACATAGTAAAGTTCCCATAACATTCCAAATTATTGCATTTTAAATATCATTCCTCCAAACTATCAATGAACTGAAAATAACATCAACTAATAAAACGTGAAAGTTGAAAATCATTTCAAATGCATCATTAGCACCGAAATTTGCTAATACGAATTTGATAAAATGAGTGTTTTTTATTTTCCTCACTAAACTAAACTCCTAAATCTCCTTTTAATAATAAATACTGAATTTTGGTAATTCCATGTAAAACCGGACACTTTTAAAAACTAACAAATTTGTAAAAATTTGATACTTTGCAAGTTGATAGTTCTTTAAAAATATTTGCATTTAATTATTATTTTTTTTTTTTGCAAGTTATATACTAGGAGAAATTAAAAAATTGTTATTTGGACCAGAGAACTGCACAAGCCTACTTGAAATTCAAGCTTTTTCAAGTACTTGAATTCAAGAATTTATCCAAACTTGAAAAGCAAGCTTTGGCCTGCTTACAAAAATACCAAACAATTACAAGCAAGTATCCAAGCTTTTTCGTTGGCTTGGCTTGTTGAGGCTTACTATGTCGCGTAAGAAAGTTGAAAATCTTGAAACGATCGGCAAAAGCTTGTAAGCTCGCAAGTATCCAATTAATTGAATTTAAAGCAAGTATTCGAAAAAATTCAATTAGCTTGCTTAGGAAAATCTTAAGCGCATTAAGACTTTTAAGGGTTCTGTGGACTCCGTGGTTGGTAGTTTTAGGAGGTAGCTGATTTTGAAATTGATGTGAATGAAAATAAAAAAATTGTAGGTGGCAGCACTAATAACCATCTTGAATTTTAAAATTGTGACATCAGATTCGAAGTCAGCGACCCCTTAACACTGTTAAATGGTGTTTAAAACTCTTAAAAATACATTTTACTAGGTGGCAATACTATGCTGAAAAATTAGGTGGCAAGCCTATCCTCCATCTTAAATTTTACAACTGTGACATTAGATTCGAAATCAAATCCGTTGTCAGAGTTTCAAAATAACAAGAATTTGCAAAAATACAAAAAAATCAAGGTGGCAACTCTATTCGCTATCTTGAATTTTAAATTTTGACATCAATTCAGAAATCAGCTACCCCCTAAAACTACCAACCACGGAGTCCACAGAGCCCTTAGAAGTCCAAATACGCTTAAGCTTTTCCTACACAAGCTCATTGAATTTTTTGGATACTTACTTTTATTTTGGATACTTGCCTTCAATTTCAAGCTTTTCAAGCTTTTTGCCGAAGGCATCAGTTTTTCCTTTACTTGGGACTTCGTGCCGTTCGCTTGTAAGCTAGCTTACTTGCAAGTCGCAAGCTGTCGTGGGCTTATTTATTAATTTCAATCACAAGTCAGACTTGATTGAAAATTATCAAGCTCAAGCTAGCTTGAACTTGTATTTTAAGCAAGTACTTGAAATCAATTTCAAGTAGGCTTGTGCAGTTCTCTGATTTGGACATGTAGTAAAAATACTCAACTCCAAGGGTTGGGAAGTTTTAGTATGTCTACCACCAAACTAGTCCAAACAAATTTCCGTAGCCAAACTTTCTGCTTTCAACCTTTTCATCCACCCCCTCTTCCCTCTTTTTGAGCACTCATTTCCCAAGCTATGAAAAATCTGTTGACGCAAAGAAGTCACGAAATCTAAAAACTAAAATTAATTTTTATTCATTATAGTAGGTTTTTCTTATTGAATATTTTATTAATATCCTTTTTATTAGATGGTCACGATGTGTCAAACGGTGTAGTTTTCCTACTGGCCTATATTGCAGGTTGCACTTCCACTGCTCCACTCTATGCTTGCAAAAGAATGATAAGGATGTGTGAGGACTATGTTGTCAAACATTTGACTGGAATCTTCCCCTACACTTTAGGTATTTTTGTTGTACTAATGTCCTCCAGTCTGTTTATTTGTCTGTCTGTAAGCAACTATAAACATTTAAAAGTCTGCTTGTCTGTCTGTTGATTGCTTTATACGCTGAACTATTTCTTTTTTTTTCAAATCTTGGCTTGGATTTCTGGTCTGTCCTTAGGTCTATATGACTTTCTGTTTGTGTGCTTAAATGATTTTGATACGCTTGCTATTGACATTGGAGCACAAGATTTGCCAATTTTTATCAATTCAGCTATTATTGCTTTCATCAGATTCTTGAGTTGAGATTGAAATTGAAAGTATTTCAAAGCAAAAGATTGCCATGGTTTTGAGCTGGAAAAATAAGAAAAAGCAATGATTGGAAGTGGTATTAGTTGGATGAAATCCAATTGTGCACGTAATACAAATAAAGAGTGGGCACCACTTGAAGCTACTGCAGACTACGAAATTGCAGGGCGGCTATCATCACTGTAGTGTTGTGCTGCAGTTGCTAAGGCTATCACTAATGCCTTAAATCAGAAAATGATCTTTAGATAATTTTAAGTATCAGATCCTTATTTTGTCATGTAAGGACTATAGTCACAATTATCCAAAAATTTGGTGCAGCTGCTTGTGATAGTGCTTGTGAAATAACATAAAATATAATACATATGATTTTTAAAATAGTAAGAGTTAAAAGAAAGGAACAATTTAAATAAAAACGATGAATATGTAAAAGCAACCATAGAAACTGTTTGAGTATAGCAAAATTTATAGAGGATGTTAGAATTTCTAATAGGGTTTACAATTGAAGACAAAAGAAATAATATAATATCTAAAGCTGAATGTCACCATGTCTGTATGTACCCGAAGTCCACCAACTCCATTTGTACTATTTCCACCAAATTTTTCACATTTATTCTTTAGTATAATGGATATAATACCAAATACCTCTGGTATTATTCATCAATCTCGAAGACTTTGCTGGCTAGACAAAAGGACGGGGCACTTTAATTTTAAACGAGTTCCATCTACACAGACTGTTCGATTTAAAATAAAATTTTGCATGGAAAAATAAATGGATCGTAGTTAAGATAAGTGGGCAGGATAACACAAGTGAGTATGTCACTTTTATTTTAATCAAACTCCTTCTACACCGCTGGTCCAACTTCAACCAAACTTTCCACATACTATATATTTTTAGGACAATGAGCAGTCCGTATCATAGAAAAGTGGGCGAAATTAGACAAGACGGCTCACAGTGGGAGTTTGGCTGAAAAAAATCAATTTTCCGATCACTCTATTCTTATAATGTGGTCATGCAGACTTAAAGAAAAATGTTTACTTATCCATAAATGCATTAAAGAATCCATTAATGCTATCCTTAAAATTTAATTTTTTTTTATTAGAAAAAATTAATCAAAGTCATAGGCGGATATAAGCAAAAAATGGATTTAAATTTTCATGCAACTTAGCAGTATATTTGAGTAAACAAAAATTTGTCACTTGCAAATTATCATACCTTATTGTCCTTTAATATTTTAAAAATTATCAGATAATCAAAACTGGTCCATACAATTTTTTTTCTTCTATTTTCTATGGAAAATGTGGCTGTGAGAGTAATGTCGGAGTACCGTTAAAAGTTAAAGGTATAAATAAACTAACTATACGAACACAAATACTTAAATTACTCTTGAAGATGCTTCTCAATTCATCAGGCAAAAAAATTTATTTTGTTACTACTCTTACTTAACATCGGAAAATTTAAGGGTTCGATTAGAAAACAATTATTACTATAAGCATATTTGAAATTTATTATATTGAAGCCTATAAGAGTAAATGTAAAAAATTTGACCGGCAACTTTGAGAAATTGATATTTTAGTGACAAAAACAAAATAAATACAAGCAGAGATAATGATAAAAAAATTAATGATTATGCACATATTATAAACACCATGAATACTTCACCACCCCCGGGCGGCACCAGATATACCAACTAGTAAAATTTAAGCTACAACATATTTTCGATATTATTTCAAAGTATAATTTGAGTGCAGGTTTCGCTTCATTTCTTGTGTTGCATGTGCATAAAATGGATGATTAAAAAAAAACAATATTAAGTTATCTCTAATCCGACGCATTTTTCTCAAAATGATCCTCAGTTCTCAGGACGAGTAGTGTAGTATATTCAGAAATTCGAATAAGCTTCCGTTGTATATAAGGATTTTGACGTACGATTCTATTAACATTGATGGACTCTGTAGTACTTGTATTTCTTCCAATAGACTCAGGTTGGAGTCCGAATAGTTTCATGATCCTTCACTTTTATCTGTTTCACTTTTCTACCCAATTCAAATGAACTATAATTAAAATAAATCAATATTAATGACATAGTAGCTCCTGATGATATAATGAAAGCTTGCGGAGAGGATCAAATAGTAACTTGAATTAACTTATGTTGTACTAAGCGTACAACACTTGCCTCAGATTCAATTTCACAGGTTTTCTCAGCTTTCCGTCAATTTTAAACATTGAAAAACAATTTTTTTTTTGCCCAAAACATGTGAATTGAAATTGAATCCTAAAATTATTCATATAAACACCCCTTTTAAAGTGTACAAAAGGTATTTTTTATCAATGGCAACACTGACTTCTTTTAGCAAAATCTTAACTGCTGTTACAGTTTTGTGCACAAAAATGCACTTCTCTAGAGCTGCTTTATTGAACTAAAATAAATGTTTCATTCTTCAAAATATTGTATTTTTGTAAAAAGGGAGAGTATTTAATATAGGCCCTGGATATGTTTACTGATGAGAGCAAAACGAATTAACTATACAATAATTAAATACATAAGTTTGTCTAAACATAATTTTCTTCCCAACAAAATGGGTTGTAATAAATTAATTTTATTTTTTGATTTTTCATTTTTTTTCATTTTTTTGGTGACTTATTCCGACAAGACTACGCAGAGATTGCAGATCACCAGTGATTATCCTCACTTGTCACTGAATGGCGGCAGGTGATGCGAGGAAGCTGGACATCGCCACGAAAAACAACTGCAGGAAATGCATTTGACCCAACTTACATAGAACGATTCTTAAATACTTATGTAAGCTTACCGACATTCCCGTCACAAAAAAATGAAGCTGAAATCTTTCTTCAATCCCTACTAAGGTTTGTGAATAACCCAGAAAAATTGCTTAAACAAAGGAACACTGCTTCTAGAATATATTCTTAATATTCTCAAAAGGTTTTTTCAAAAGACATTCTCATGAACTACTTCTGGAAGGCTTTTCAAAAAACATTTAAATTCGATTGAAGTTAAAAAACTCACTTTGTGAGTTTGAAAAACAACAAATTTAGTGAAGTCATAATTTAGTAACGCATTATATATTGAATAAAACCCAACAAAGGCTTTGATCGGTTGATAGCAACGATGACTATTTTCATTGAATGTCTTAAAGATATTTTCCTTTGAAGGAATATGCAATGATATGCACATGTTAAATGACTGCCTTCTAGGTATGAAAGTGGAAGAGGTGGAATTCAATACTTTTCCTTCCACTTTATCTTCTTTTGAAAGCACTTTTTTTGCTTAGTAAGCGCAAACCTTTACTAACTTCTACTAATCTCTACAGACTTCTTGTACCCGCTAGCACTAAGGACCACAAATATCTACATATGTGCGACTTCACATCGGTTTAACCTCACTTAACCGGCTTAACTTAACTTTAATGAAAGACTTTTAAAAATATTTTCTTAACAAAACCTAACAAACTTTTTCCTCAATCTTTTATGTACTTGTTTATGGTTAAATTTAAGTTTTTAATATGGAACTTATATTTTGCTTATGTATAAGCTTATTTTACTATGAACATTTTGTACACATATAAAAACTTCTTATATCGAATTGCATTGCATGTACTTAAGTTTCTACCTCCAAAGCAAAGTAGCTGATTTCTTGAAATTTATTTTAAAACACATACAAAATAAAAATATTTGCAAGCTTTAAAATAAAATCGTCTTAAAGTTCAAGTTCAAACACAAAAACTTTTCAGGCACTCACTCTTCTTTCAAGTTATTTTCGGACAAAAATGTTTCTATTCAAAAAGTTTTTATGCAACCAAGTTTGTATTCATTCACCTAATTTGACAACAATTAATTACTTGTGCTCGAACTTTCCTCATTGCAAATGAATTTGACAACCTTTGTGGCACCACAGACAGAAAACTTTCTACATACTCGAGTCTAGGTAATTGTTTGGAATTTAGTGCCAGGACAGCACTTTTGTATACTAATCAAATGAATGTTTTTGTTGTATTCCTTACGACTAACTGACCATAGGTTTCTAGGACTAGCTTATAGAAAGTTGAAAATAAAAATAAATTACTTGTGAGTTTTACAGAATATATTTTTAAACATATATTCAAGTTGCAAATAGTCTAACCATGTGGTTAGAATTGCTAGAACTCTGTCAGAGAAATAAATGTGTTAGTAAATTGAGCTTACAATATTCAGTAAAATTAAAAAATAAAAACTTATGGGTAAAGGTGTAAGTCGATTTATCAAAAAACTGTTATTGTAGGGTAGGATGAAAGGTTAAGGAAACCAACTCTTTGATAAATGATTCAATGAATTTCCAAAATATTGCAAAGTTCACTGCCAACCTGGCCTGTGTAAAAATTTTGAAAAATAATACTTTAAATGTGACACCTTACATCATAAAAAAAAATTCTTATAAATAGTGGAAAGAAATTAAAAAATATGAAAACATTGTTTATTGCGCTGCGTGCATTTAATCAAATTTTGGTGTTAAGCCAAACAGCTGGCAATGTTGAGACATTAATCCTAAAAGTAGACTACTAAAAATAAAAACAAAAACAGCTTGCAGTAAAGTTCGTAATAAAAACCATATGCTACGCCATATAAGATAACCTGCAAAGCTCAAGTTAATCCTGCTGGAAGAAAATGAGGAAAAATAAACCAAAAATGATACTCATGGAAGGCATCTTTAAGCCGGCGAGAATTGCTACCGTGTTAGTAATTGTTGTTGTAGCAGTAGTTGTCTTGCCTTTAATATAATATGACAAATCTGATTTATGTGTCATTTGAGCTCACCTACACTCAAAATGGTGCTACGCACGTACATAAATAGCAATTTGCTATTATTTTGCTGGGGTTTATTTATATTTGCTTTTGTTTTGCTCCTCTTTTTTTTTTTTGTAACTAGCTTGTCATTTATTTATTCTAAGCAGCTGTTATTATTGCCATTTGCGCCTTTTTGGCCAAATTGGGCTCATCTCTGCTGGTGGCTCAAAATATTTAAGCAAATAAATTGTATATTTTTAACTATGAATGTTTATGTGTTCCTGTGTTTGTGTGTGTTCGCTGCTGCTCCTTCCACTAGAACAGGTTTTTATATATTCTTATTTTTTAAGTCAATCTTATTCTTGATTTTATAAAATTTAAACTGCTTGAGCGTTGGTACGATTAATAAAAAGTAGTTTAAACGTTACATTAGCGGTGATATAACAACATTTAGAGTCAAGTTCATTTAAACTATTTACTAAACATATGAGTATAATCATCTTTTTGCACATACTTAGAATCTTTATCATTCATATTTATCGTCTTTTCGTTTGTAACGCCAAAAAGAAGACGTGGCAGGGATAGACAAATATATATATTTTTGATCAGCATTACCTCCTGAGTCGATTTCCGTGTGTCCGTCTGTCCAACTCCGCCAGGCTCGCAACTTAGTTGCGCCTGCCTGTCCTTAGCCAGGTTAAGGAGGAGGGGGGTTGTTTATGGGATACGTCCCATACCGTAAAAGGTTTGAGCCAACCAAGAGCTCGGGGTGGCGCCCGTCTTCGAAGCAGGTCACTATGTAAATCTTTGTGAAAAAAGCCTGCAATGGAATAGCAATGGTCCATTTAACTTGTTAGCACGGGGATAGTCAAACCCGTCCAGTGAGGTGACCTTATCTATCCACGGCAAGGAGACATGGTCTACATATATGGCCAATAAAAAGGAAATTAGTATCTTTAAGACACGGCATTTAAGGCAGGGTCTTTAAACAAGACCTTGTGTGGACCTTCTTGCGAGTCAGCTGGTCAAAAATCGTAGGCACTTCGTTTAAGGTATGGTATGGGATCCATGCCTTAAATTGAAGTGCCAGCCAAATACGAAAAAGTGCTATGTGCACAGTCAATTACAAAAATTCTATTTACATGTATATATATAAGAATTTTTTGTCTCATTTGCTGGGATGTTGTAGAGCCCCATTCGGCGGGACCGAGTGGCCCAGGTGACTATCATGGGTTGGACCTTCGGGGAGACTCGTGATGGCTGTGGCTTGTGCACATCGCTTGCACAGGTCTAGATTTACTGGCGGGGTCGCGCAGTAGTACGACCGGGCTGGCATACCTGCTTAGTATGCAAAAGATTGGATAGGTCTCGTCTTGACCAGTAGATGGTAATGAAGGTACGCCATCTACCGGTAGCCAAACTGGTACTATTCAGGGCAGTATGGAATTCTTATTGCATACTGCTTTTACAGAATAGGGCACAGGGTAATGCTTTTGTGTTTGTGAATGTGACATCTAGTACGTGGTTGCTTTTCTAGGTGTCACTTTTATAATACAGGTCTGTGAAAAGTATTTCAGTTGCACATCCTTTTTTGGATGTGCATTTTTTAATACTATATGCTCATTCATGAACTATAACTCCAACGTCTGTGGACCCAGAGAAGATCAATTCCGAGAATAAGCCAAATCGGATGAAAACCATGCTTGCCTCCCATACAAAGTGACTTTATTTCAACCGTAAAATCTCTTTAAAATGCACAAAAATTAAAGAAATGCCTGGAAATTTTGCACGTACGCTTTGATGTTTAATATAAATACTGACTATGAAATTCGGAAAAATCGGATGAAAACCACGCCTACCTCCCATACAAATTGGCTTTATATTAACCGTTAATCTCTTAAAAATCCACAAAAATTATAGAAATGTCTTGAAAGTTTGCACATGAGCTTTGATATATAATATTAACCATTTCTATGATATTTGGCAAAATTGAATGTAAACCACGCCTACCTCCCATACAAAGTGACACGTATGCTTTGATGTTTAATATAAGTCCTGACCATGAAATTTGGAACAATCGGATGAAAACCACGCCTACCTCCCATACAAATTGGCTTTATATTAACCGTTAATCTATTAAAAATCCACAAAAATTATAGAAATGTCTTGAAATTTTGTACATGAGCTTTGATATATAATATTAATCATTTCTATGATATTTGAAAAAATCGGATGAAAACCCCGCCTACCTCCCATGCAAAGTGACGTCATCAAAATAGAAAAACTTTCATTTTCCAAATTCCACCCATATCGTTTATCCAACCCATACCAAATTTTGCACATATATTCTATATACACATGTGGGTAAATCGAAGTCTTTAGACTTGGAAAGTGGGCGTGGCATTTTACTTTTAATCGAATTTTTTCAAAACCGTGTGTCTGACATCAACCAAATTTTTCAACCAAAGTTTATAAAATTGGGTGGTACCAGACATGGGGCGTGGCACTTTATTTTTAAACCAGCTCCTTTATTTTTATGAATATTGAGATGTTTGAATGTAGTGCTACTTACGACAATGTTTCATGCTGCGGCTAAGTCAATCAGCCCCATTCCGCTATCGGATGTGTTGTGGTGGAGGCTGAATCTTACGACTGTTGGACAAAAGATGTTTTCCTTGCCCACCTTAGCGTTGAAGTCACCAAGCTTCACCGTTGAAGTTTATATGTTGTGACGGGGGCAGCGCTCGTAAGCGTCGTAAAGGCGCTCGTAGAAAGTATCTTTGATCTCATCGTCCTTGTCCTCTGACGGAGCATGCGCACATATTAAGCTTATATGAAAGAATTTAGCCTTGATGCGGATTATGGCAAGGCGTTCGTTCACAGGAGTGAATCGCAGAACGTGATGCCGTAATCTCTTGCCAACTACAAATCCACACCCAAACTCGTGCTTTTCCGCATGGCCGCTGTAGGAGATATCAAAGGATGCTTGCCGAGAGCAACCCCGTACGTTTCAAAGCACTTCTTGGATTGAAGTGATATTAGCTTTGTTTCTTTTCAAGATATCAATCATTTGGATAGAAGCACCTTCCCAATTTGGACATTCTAGGTGCATATCCTTAAATCATTGTTAGGTTTTTGTTTGCGGTACACCGAGAAAAAAAAGCAATAGCTAAATCACCTAAGTTGGCTTTGGTAAAGAGAATTGTATGGGAATTATAAGCTAATGCTTATTCACCTCAGCAATTTATTGTTTTATACATTGCTTTGAAAGCACATACTTCGATAACTTGCCAAAAAAAAATTATTTGATTCACCTAAGCCCAAGATCCAAAAATACAAAACTAAAAAAAAAAAAAAAACAACTAGCATGGATGGCTTATACATAGTTTTGAGCTATTTCCTGCAAAAAAAAAAAATAAAAGCTGCGTCATTAGACACATGAGCGAAGGATAGATTTGATAATTCTATGGTTTTTTTTTTTTGTAATAAAACCACTTTTAAATTCGAAAATAACATCAAATAAATTAAAAAACACACGTCAATATTCACACCAGTGAATTTTATTACATTTCATCAACAAAAAGAAAAGGATAAGAAAAAAAAATGTCTTTGCCAGTCGTGCGGAGACGAACCTGGAACTTTTGGTGCCAGTCCATCGCTCTACCAACTGATCCCAGCAGCCCTGCTGCTGTTTGCTGACATAACTGCAGCAATGTTAATTCACCTAAGCAATTAATTGCTTAATACATTACTTTGAAAGCATATACTTCGATACCCTGCCAAAAAAAAAAATATTTGATTCACAGATTTTAACAGATGCTGTATTAACAGATGCAGTATGTCGCAGTGTTCTGTTGATAGCTGCAGCATAGCTTCAGTTGTAATTAATATTGAATAAATCACTCCGCGTAACGAATGAGTTTGACTCAATGCGTAGTGTAGTGACTTCATAAACAGTGGTATCGGTTGGTTGTGGGTTCGAATCTCAACGGCATACGTAGGTAAAATTTTTGTATTTTGAGTTAAATTTCATTTAATTTAATGTTCTTGTTATAATATACGTCAAGCAGCAAGAAAAGCCGAGAAGTCATTAATTCTAAGAAAAAAACTGTGTCGATAAAAAAAAAATTTGTGTTGTTGCCGATTTCAGTCAAGGAAATCACAGAACGAGAGGCGGCAGCTTAAAAAAAAAAAGGAAAATAAAAAAAACCAAAACCCGAAAAAGTTATATATTTGAAACTCAATATATTTTTTTAAAAAGTAATGTATAAAAAATTACCAAATATTTAATTTATCACCCAAATAAAAATTGGCAAGTCAACATGTAAAACTTAGGCGTTTTGATGAAGTACTTGGGAGGCTGAAAACTGCCAAAGCCATCTTATAAATTATGCTAGGTTTTTTTTCAATTTAACATAAGCTTTTTTCTCGGTGTATTCGTCATCAGATTTGGGGATTGGTTTTCTCATATTTCTTATGTAACTTTTTATTGAAATGGATTTTTTACGTGGTGGGCTTCAAACCCGACGCACAACTTATTTAAAGCTAGGTAACCCGCCGCTCAAATTAACCGTCAAACTGACGAATGGCAGTTTGCCGTTGCCCAGAGAACACCACGTGGAGGTTTGAGTCGACTTATGACGATTTCGACATGAATAATGCTGGCCTACCCAGGTTGAAGTAGCCAGACACGTTGTCATATGAAGGTTCGCCTCCCTGTTCCCTTACAAAAGGAAGTACCTGACAAAACCTGACAAAATTGTAACAAAATAAATAAAAAAAAAATAACAAACTCGTAAAGGAATAACTTCATAAAAGGACAATTTCGTAAAGGGGTACTTTTTCAAGGATATCTTGGCAGAACCTCAGTGGTAGCTAAATGCCTCTAGGTGACCTGGACTGGTCGCCATGGAATTAACGTGATACAATAGGACGGCAATTCTCAGATTTTGTCAGAGATTTAGGATGGGTCTCGATGCATTCAGTGTGATTGGTGATCAGTTTAGCCATTCATGATACTGGTACTATGAGTTCTAATACTGGCTCCAATTTATTTGAAGTGTTAGTTTTAATACATAATTTAAGGTGCGGATCCCGTATTAAAATTCTCTTAAAAGTGACACCTAGGAGAGTTGCTTGAAGTATGCTGATATTAGCCTCCGGATGGTGTCAGTTTTTTTAAGCCTTGGACACTTCGCCGTGTGGTACGTTGAATGAAGACTACACGTCAGGTGTAACCGGTAAGAACAACTTAGGTCTTACATCAATGTCTCTGGTCATTCTGCTTCATTTTTTTTAACAGATCGCAGCCTAAGCTAAAAGTTACCATATGCCTTTTGTGTTGAGTACTTACTACGCAAACATTGCCTTTTGTGTTGGGTGCTTACTACGCAAAAATTCTGATATTGTACTGCATGTTTTCTGTCAAACTGTACCGAATTCTAATACTGATGTATAATTTGTATGCGATCGTGTTCGTAAATATAAACATATTTGCTACATAATAATAAGTCATGCGATCGATCTACGGTACACTAAAATAGCTTACGTGTATTTATTTTCGTTCACGGCGCTTTATTGAACATGAGCTGATTCAAGAGAATATATATATTTTTTAATTTTTTTTAGTTTTTTAATTTATTTTCTCTACTAACACCTATCTGTATTTTCTGTATTTTTACTCAGTCAGCGATTTTTAAGAAATAGAACAGATCGTAATGTGTAATCTTATTTGTTTGTTCTTTAACTAAGAACTACAAATATAAAATTTTGGATTTAGGAATATTTCTTTAAGTATCTTTAAATCAAATCTTCTGCATGGATTGTATAATCAACCTGAAGTTATAACGAAGAGCATTTCATAGCACTTTCACTACGCCCAAACTTTACGCTGTCACAAAATATTGCATTTCTGGCAACACTAAGGAAATCACGTCCGCTAGTGGACTTTTATCTATTTCATTTCCTCCCAAAATATTTGCAGAAAATTTTCAAACTCTTACAGCACGTTTTCGAAATAATCAGCAGCCTTTAAAAGTTCCAGTGCAAATAAATAAAAAGGAGAAAAAACACTGCCAAGAAGAATGACGAAATGATGGAAAATTTCGGTTAGCTGTTACCAACATGTAGCCAATATATTTTAACAACGTTCTAGTCAAGTAATGTTGTTGCTTACCAGGAACTACAGCAACAACAATAACACCGAACTAGATGAAACCTTAAGAGTTGCCGCAAATGCAGCACGACATCCGCTGTCCATTTACCTAATCCGCAAAACATGCGCTCTACCTTTGCGTTGGCCTAGCAACATAGTAACTAGAATGCAAAAAACTTGTAGCACTCAAAAGAAACAGTGTAAAAAAAAAATAGTTCAACAGACAGACTGACTGGCAGTTGAAATGATGGAGAGAGCAGATGAAGTGTGGGCTGTGTAGTCAGAAACATGTTTTGCTTATTGTACAAGATAAACTTTCCAGCTTCCTATAATAGTAACGACCCAGCAAGCAGGAAACCAACCGACCGACATACGTGTGAGCCTCACGTAGCACATGTACCGCGTTGCCGGCTTGGTGGGTCTTGGTCATAAGCGTGTTAGCGGTATTGGTAGCTTCCCTGCATGTTCATTCGCATGTTTCACGATAAAATACTTTATGCTGCACCATTGAGTTCACGTCTGACACTCAGCTTAGAATCCTAGAATGTTTTTTTTTAAATACACAACTCCGTTTTTGTTTTGGGAATTCTTTTTACTTCTATTGGTTGCATTTGTTTTCTATGTTGATGCACGTCATCACAAGGCTTCCAATCATCGTCATCAAAGGGTTCCAATTTTCATTTTGTTTCGCCTTCACACCGGCCTATGTTGCGATGTGTAAGTTTTTGCTTTCAGTAAGTATGTTTTATTTTTGTTGTTGTTGTTGTTGTTGTATATGTTTTTTATTTTCAGTTTCTCATGAATTTTTCTGATATGGTCAATGCTCTACTGTTGCCACATTTTGTCGATGCAGTTGTTTTTTCCCAACATTCTTATTGTTGTTACATTTTTTGTCAAGTTGCAAATCGCTCACGTGCAAGCTCAACAATTCACGTTCGCCAAATCTAAATGATGTTGTGTAAAACTTTGACTGCTCTTGCTTTTATTTCATTGCTCTGGGTTTTACTGGGACATTTTTATTGTATTTCTTGGTCGTTGTTTGGGCTGGGCTGGTCTGCAATGACCTGGTTTGGTCTGATGTGGCCAAGTCAGTATATTTTTAATCGTTTCCGTTGTTTTCATTTTTTGTGAAATTCTGTTTTTCTCGCTCGTTACGAATTGGGTGTCACATGATTAAAAATACTTTAACGTTGCTACAGTTTTATAGATCTTCACAAAAGTATGCTTATTTTATGTGAAGACAATATCTTGGTATATCTATTGAGTAAGCATCTTTTGATAAACAATTTTACAAGTCACATTTACTTTATGAAGATACAAAATTTCGTATTGAGGCATTTTTAAGTTTAGCCAGGATACAAATAATGTGTATCTGACAAAAATATTTTACCAATTGTACTGTTCTACTTTTAAAGTTCGCTTGAGAATCTTGCTGTACGAATTAAAACATATTTAGAAAAATATAAAATGCAACTACAAACATACATTATTACTAAAAAAGTTTAAATTTGAAACATCAATTGGTATAAATATGAAAGTTTTTTAGGAGTTTCAACTATTTTCTCATGAAAATTTGATCTAAATAGGTTGTTTAAGGCCAAAATTTTACATCCAAAAGAAAACCGTGAAAAATTCTTAAAGATAAAATACTCATATCTCTCTTATTTGGTAACATACATTTATAAAATTTTGATGCCATACGACCAATTCATAGTTTAAAAAAACGAGCTATAATCTTGTTTACAAGATCAAGCATTTTTTTTTTAGGTTAAAAAAAAGAATCGGTTGTAACTATGTTTTGCATGCGAAAACATAAATTTTTTTATTGTAAGCCTATTCCTCACTATGGGCAACTTTGACATAAAAAAAAGTCATAAAAAAAACTAAAAAAGAAATTTATTTTGCCTCTTTAGGCATTCCTTATTAATTAAAAATTCATTGAAATGTGTTACAATAAACAAAAACTATTTACACAAGCTTACAAATGATAAAAACAAAATCAATGCATACAATTCTTGACCAATGTAAAAGGGAACAATACATAAATTTTATGGCGCGCTCTAAGGTGCGATTTTCTTTGAATAAAATTAATAAAAATGACTGAATGACATGATGGAAAAACAGAAACGGTTTAGCCGGTTTAGCATGATGAATTTGAATTTTTAATGGTGACAGAAATAGCAAGATGCATCACTATAATATGGTCCAATTACCAGAAGAAGAACCAATTGCCACATTTTTTTCTATATCTCCAAAACTTGACCTGACACAAAAAAAACCGGATTGTGGATTTGAATTTAACACACAAAAATACATATGAAACCACTTTCACCTTCTCTGGACCAAATGTTCAATCTAATTTGTAAGATTTGGTTATTATATTTTTTTAACGCATTTCTATGAATTTTTTATTAATACGGAATGCCTAAAAAGACAGAATAAAATTATTTTTAGTTGTTTAAATGTGTTTTTTGTTGAAAGTTGCCCATTATTTGAAAGTATTACTCAAATTAGCAGTACTATCCAAGTTAATTTGACGTCTATGTTGAGGAGCGATATGAATAGTTGTCGTGTCATAGGTTTTCATTAAAAAATTAATGTTTTCCCATGCGAAATATAGTTACAAGCGTTTTTTTTAATACTACTATCTAAAATTGCGATCCCGTAACCAAAATTTGAACACTGTTTCATAAGTTACTATCTATTGTTCGTATGACATCAAAATTTTATAATTGATTGTTACAAAATAAGAGAGATATAAATATTTTAACTTTAAGACCTTTTTCACTGTTTTCTCCAACGAAAACCGTTGGTAGCATCTAAGAACTAAACATATTTTTTTTAATTTTGGTTTTTATATTTCGACGTAGAGTGTGTGGCCCATACGCCAGAGAACCCTGGCTCAATTCCCACCTGACACGGATAGTTTTTTCAATTGAATTAATTTTTCTGTTCGACCGTCACCTCTCTGCAGACAATGGCAAACCTCAGAGAGCAGAAACTGCTATTCTTGAGAACATAAGCCGTTCGGAGTCGGCATAAAACTTGTAGGTCCAGTTCTCGATCATTTGTGTGCAAACATTTCACAATTCTTTTTAAAATAAAAGAACCATTTCCAGATCATAATTATCGAGTCGCTTGTGCTCGAATGCCAGAAATGATAAATTATTCAACCTATCAGTCCCCATGCTAATACGTTGAGGCCGCGTAATTCGTGTCAAGGCCTTAAGTGATGGTTCGCATGTGTTGCTACAGAACTTGAATCAAATTTTATTGTAAGGAGACAAAATCTACCACAATTTTTCTAAATGTTCCACTAAATTTAGACTCAATTTATCACTATTTTAAATTTTAAAGTGACAACACTGCTACTAACTTTGCTGCCGAATGTTAGTTTTTTTAAAAATAACCATTAAATTTAGTAAAACTTTTTTCCCCCCACGCAGAACAGAGTAGCTACCCAGCAAACACAAGTCAAGTGTTTGAGAATTTATTTTCCTCAGGTTTGATTTCAAATTTGATTTCAAATATGATTTCCAAATCATTTTCAAATCTAGAGAATAAACCTACTACTCAATTTGATAATAAAGTTCACTTTATGTTAAGAATGCTATCATTCTCAAATCAATCTCAAATCGATATCAAGCGTTTGACATTTGAGAA
The DNA here is from genome assembly GCA_914767935.1 of Coremacera marginata. NCBI lineage: Eukaryota > Metazoa > Arthropoda > Insecta > Diptera > Sciomyzidae > Coremacera > Coremacera marginata. The sequence continues at coordinate 52,511,254 of OU612045.1, forward strand.
ATACATTTAATATCAAATCATTCTCAAACTTCAATGTTTGCTGGGTACGGCGTTGCCACTACTGACCGATCGCCACAAAAAACTGCACTTAAAATGTGCAAAAAAAAAATAATTTCAAAAACTTTGGTGCTGAAGAATGGGACGGCGTAATTTTTTTTCGATGAAACAAAAATCAGCCGGATCGAATCGGATGGACTTAAGAGGACTTTGCGAAAAAAAGGTAGCCGACTGGAAAACCGGATGATTAGGGTAATGGTCGAATTTAGTGGAGGAAATGTGACGATGTGGGGATGCATGACTTCTGCTGGTGTCGGCTTATGTCAAAGTATGCTGTGAAGAATGACAGCAGATGGTAACATTTTTATTTTAAATAATAGTTTGATGGGAAGCCTGGAGAAGTGGGATACGGATGTTTCAGGCGCAATATTTTCCAAAACGATAATGAACTAAAGCATACAGCCCGGATTACTAAGACATGGATCCAAGACCTTGGCTCCAATGTCCTTAAATGGCCCATTCAGTCTCCGGACCATAACCCATTAAAACACCTTTGGCAACTTTTAAAAACAAAATAAAACACGTATTCTACAACTCCATCCAATTCTGACGAGCTGTATGCCAGAACCAGGCCCGTAGACAAGGGAGGAGTTTTGGGTGTTCAAACCCCGCCCCCCCTTAGGGTCCAGAAGAATAAAAAAAATAAAATATAATCATTAATATGACATTTCTTATATGAGCATACTTAATGCTCCTACATCTCTCTTCAGTAACAGTATAAACAGTAACAGCAACACGCTTAAGATATCGAATAAATTGCGATTCAATCAATTGAGCCTTGTCCATCACCAGTGATTTAAGAATCTATTGCATTGGAAAGTATTAAATAAAATAATAAAAGTGAGGAAAAAATGTACCTTTTACAATTGTTTTCATTGTGGTTTTCTAAAATTTAAACCATTTGTGTTGCGTTATTCTATTGATTATTTTATTGTGCCAAAATACTAAAACGATGCCACTTAATTAGCTACAGAAACCGCCATTAAAAAAGGCCAGAAAGTAGGAAAGTAAATCTTTGTTTTTCAGGAATTTTTTAATACTTTGATTCAATGTTACAAAATTAAAAACGAGCAATTATAAAAATAAGATAACACCGCTGAAGTCGAAGCGACATTAGAACTACATTGCTGATGTACCAAATTTAAGTTTTCAAAACATTTAAAATCTACCCCCTTCTCCTCCCCCCGCCCCCTCCCAACTTTTAATTTTCCTGTCAGTGGTTCGAGTAATCTACGTTTTAAGCAGTCTTGGTTGAACCGTAGGCATTAGTTAGCTTACTCCAAATTGAAAAACGGAGCTTATTGTCAGTTTTGTGTTTTTTTTTTTTAGCTCTGACGCGAGTTTTCAATCTCTTGGGACAGCAAAAATTTTTAATAATAAAATTTTCAAACCTTTTGAATGTTGTCGAAAAAGTCAATTAAATTTAAAAATTTTTCTAAGTGATCTGGTAAAGTTCAGTAGTTCGTTACGGATTTACTTATAAGAAAATGTTAGTCTTCTTATCGTGGTAATTTTTCTAGTAGTTTCTAGAAAATATCGTTTGAAAGGAATTTGCATTGTAGGTCACATTTCTAATGGTGTGGAAAATTTTTACAAAATTACTGTTTATATACCTTTTCTTGGTGCAACAATTTACAACATGGGAGTACTATTTACAAAGCACAACTGGCTTTTGTCATCGTTCAACTTGATTTTTATGACATCCGAAAACGAGGAACGATCAAAATTTTTAATTAAACAAAATGCAATAATTTTACTTTGCTCTGGTAACACTATCATACGAATAAATTAAATCAAAATTCAGCAGCTCATAGGTGAAGGAGTGCAATTGATATTTGAAATATATTTCTAGAAGATCTATGGGCAATTACCGCTTAAATGGTTGTACATCCATCAAGAGTACATAGGGATAGCAAAGTCACAGAAGATGATGTCTTGTCAGAATTGGCAAAAAAAACGGAAGAGTTAATATAAACATATAAAAATAAATAAAAGTAAGTTTTATTAAAAATTCACCAAAGTTTTATACCATATTCCTTTGATTTATCGATATCAAAAAATATCGATATATTTTTTATGAAAACCCCCCCTTGGGTAAATTCTGGCTACGGGCCTGGCCAGAACTGACGCCGAATAGTACAAAATACCTCCAGGGGTGTGCCAAAATTTAGTTAGCAGTATGCCACGAAGAATTAAAGCAGTTTTAAAAGGTTAGGTGAACTTACTAAATATTAAAAGGCAAGTTTTATTTAAGTCACCTTATCAATACTTGTTGTCAAAACTTCGCCATAAATTTTCGCCGTTTTGTTTTTTTTTTACTTTCACAATATTATCTGTTCTCTAAAATACATTAAACTTTAATAAAAACAACGTCAGTTCTTGTCAGATATTAATAATAACTTTTATTTAACTGAGCACTTGATCAAATCTGTGAGTCACTGTATATATTTCTTTCATTTTTGTCGTTTGTCATTGTTTTTTTAATCTTCAGCAAGAATAATAAATAATAAATAATACAAAAAACTGTATTGCTACTATGCAGGTTTACATATGCGAACACTGTGCATTGGACCGGCCCAAAGAAGTCGAAGTATCTTTCAGCTCAAGATCAACGTGAGCATAGGGATAAAAATATTCGATTATGCATCGAAAATAAGCCTTTAAAATTTGGTACGAAAATATTGATGCTTAGTACTCGACCATAGGCGTTAGGTGGCGCTGCGCTTGTTATTAAAATTCAGTGAACAATAAACCCGATAATCGCAATTCTATAAACCAAATGAATACTATAGGCGACCTGTGAACCTGTTTTTTGAGTTATTATGTGCATATCCAAAAATCAACCAAGCTTGGGACATAATAGCTGTATTCCCGTGGCACTGGGTCAGACCATATATCGGTTTTAGTTCAACTTAATTACAATTTGGCACCACTGGCGGTAAAGTGCCATAATAGCAGTGAGACGAAAACTCGTCGAAGAGTAATTCAGAGTTCCCAACTATGTTTCTTTTGAATAAAATGCTTTAAGCTTGGCAGCATTTTAAGATCAGAAATAGAGTCAGGAAAAGAGCTAGTTCTAATTTTTGTTTTTGCATTGTGAACAAAATAGAGCCACGCTCTAGATCAACGACCACGGGAGTGCAGCCAATATTTCAGCATAATTTGTGGACGCTAAATTTAATGGCGTTAGCCTTTTCTTAATCGTTCCATATTATAGAAATTCGAGTTTCAAAAACAAGTACATGTTAACCCATATCATCCTAGTGCTCCATTATTGGATCGTTTTAGTTTTTATTTTATTACATTATTTTATCCACTTATCCATCGACTTATTGTTTTTGTGATTTGACAGCACTTGATTTGTCAGCTTTCAAATCATTTTTGCATATTGCAATATTAATGCCAGTTAAGTATTTTAATTTGTGTGATAATACCGCGAATATTCTGTAAAAATATGTCTCGTAAGAAAATGTAAGTATTATTAACATTTCATAGAAAAACATTTAGTTTTTTTAAATCAATATATGTAACATATGCCTATGTAATATTTTGTATGAGATGGAAGAGAATTATGTATCTATTTTTATTTGTTTTGATTTAGATTGACCATAAGTTAGATCGCTACTATACTTGAAGATGATGACGATGTTCTGGCGGCTGATGTTTACATAACACCACCGGAAAACAACGACAACAGTGAGGAAGACAGTGTTGATGAAGAGTCTAGCAATATAAAGCCCTTATCTAGACTTCAACTTTAATCAGAGACGGAATTTCGAGCCACGTGATCAACTCAATCTAAGAAAAGGGTAACGGAAAGTACGGGAATTTTTCAATTAGACACGACTGCTAATGTGTCTGCAACTGATTGCCCTGCTTCTAAACGAAAGAAAGTAGTTGCCAAAAGATAGTGGAGATATAAAGAAATTTCTGAAAAACAAGATAAAGAATCGACTATTGTTAACTATAACCGATATATGGGTGGCGCCGATCGGTTAGACCAAAATGTCGGATGATATTATATTTGACTTATCACCGGTTGCCCGATAGATCTACTTTTACATATAGTTTATTAGTTATAGATAATGAACGAAGTTGCAGTTAGGGGATGCAGTGCAATCCTTCATGCAATGAAGTACAGGACTATACAAAGTATCACCATTATCAACCATGGACAATAGCGACGACGTCTTATCATTCACGAGGTACATTGTGACTACATATCTTCAGGCAAAATACGAAACTACTTCCTCCTCAGACATTATTATATTGGACTCAAAGACACACCATAAAACAAGACAAGCAAACCAGATGTGGATTGTGTCACAAAACTACGACAATGAAGTGTAATACTTGTAACGCCGCTCTTCACAATAAATGTTTCATTGAATTTTACACTAAAAGTAGTTTGTAATGTTATAATAATTTAAAAAAATACAAATTGTTCTTTTTTATTGTATTGTTGTAAAATATAACATACTGTAAGTACAACACAATAGACCGATATTCTTGAGTTATTGTACTTATTTTAAATTATAACTAGTCGACAAGAAAGAAAATACAGAGAGTAATCATCCTATTGTTCCATTATTGCCAATAATTCCACAAATAATATAATATATAAAACCAATATTTTTTTTCAGTGCTATTTTGCTTATACGCAATTAATATAAACTTTATTAATATAAACTGAAATGAATTTTACACAAGTCGGATGAAATTGCACATGCTTAGGATGATATGGGTTAATGCAGTTTTTGTTAGAAAAACTTCGGGAGAAATATTAACAATTACCTGGAAAATAATTTCGTACAATAGGTTAGGTTAGGTTAGTATGGTTGAGACGGCTGCCCGACTCGTGCACTTAAGGAGGTCCTCTGGTAATCTATGCCAAATTTTAGCCTTTTTTCAAAATATTGTGGAAAGAGAACGAGTAAAGATATTTTAGTTCCGTTTTTTGATTTGGGTAGCTTAATTTATTGAAAAAAATACAAAATTTTGAAAAAGTGAATTTATGGACCGTTCAGAAAGTTCTCGGCCTGGTAACGAGGTTCTCCGGAAAAAAGGTGGGTCCAAATTGCGCACGATTCCAAGTGTAAACATCGTCTGAAAAAAAAAAAAAAATATTCAGTTACTTAGAATGAATGTCCCTTTAGCCCCTACCTCAGAAACAAAAATTTTTTTAGGGGGGGAGCCGCCACTTTGAAAATGAAAAATCGAATTTCGACCTTTTTTTTTGTAGTCTAGTGTAGAAAAAAAATAGTAAACATTATTTTTTCGGCAAGTTTGAGGTAGGGGCTATAGCGGCGTAAATTCTGCGTCGTTTCATGCCTCATATATCAAAATCGGTCAAAAACTGTTTGAGTTATCGTGCGCAAAGTTTTGAAAAACATGGTTTCGAGAAAAACGCGTTTAAAGTTTTGACTTCAATTTTGAGGCACACAAATGACATTAACACATATTTTTTTAATACAATACTTACGAATATTAATCGGCAATTCCAGCCCCATAAAGTGTGCCTTCCTCCATCTCATAAAAGTTTTCCATGGCTTTTTGGGCTCTGCGGGCTGTGCGACCCTCTTTCGATGATGCGTTGAAGTCGTTTTCCGTCGCGAGATTCAGCATACATCTCGGCTTGTGGGCCGATGACAATACCCATTGTTGACATTATTCCACTCAACCACTTTTTTGGTATGTTTACCGACGAGCGTAGTGACACCAAAAAGAGACGAGAATCCCCGTTTTTTCCAGGTGCCATCCCCTGAAACGGTCAGCAATGAGGAGTCACAGTCAGGATTTTTTTCTTTCTGCTGTTCCTGCTCTTCTTTAACCGCATTCAACAGGCACTGCTTGTAAACTGCTTTAGCAGACACATGCATGTTTTTCAAGGTGCCATAGTACGCATCAAGGCACAATCCTTGGCATATGTCCATTAATCCGCAGAACATATTAATACCTTCTCTCCCTATTCCAAGCAATCTCATGGCAAATATCAACCGGCGATTTACAACAAAAGATTTACCGACCACCGGCGAAGAATTAATATACTGTGTAGCTTTACATTGGCACTGCAGACTCACTTTGAAGCCGACTCCACGCATACATGTTTTTCCAAATCGAATTTTTTGTTTACATTGGGCGCAGATAACCAGAGCAGCAAGCGTTTGGAAAAATGAAAAAAATTCCAAGAAACAGAACTGGAGGTTGTTTTCGATGATGACTTCATTGTCTTGCGTTTTCTTCAATTTTTTGGCCGATGTGCTGGCAAAGTCGGTGTCCTCTACTTGGGAGTGCTGGTTTCCACGGAAATGCCTCTTTTTTGTTCGATACGCGTACTTACGCGGCGCGTTTGGGTGGCTTTTTTTATCCATAGCAAAAAAAAAAAACACAAAACGATTTTTCTTTTATTTTACAACAGCAGTTATCGCGCACGCGTAGCTTTCAGCGTTCGAAAATAAACTGAATCTCGTTCGTTTGCTTCTTTCATGTGAACACCTGGGCTCAAAATCATTTCAACCCCTAAATCAAAACATGCATGTATACATACTGCATGTATACATACTGTGTGTGTATATTTTGTAATATCAATACATATTTTGGAAGAATTCCACAGAATTTTCGACTAATGACTGCAGGCAAATAAACAACTTTGCTGATGCGTTATTTTGACGAAAACATACCTACACAAAAATGCCTGTATCTCCTAAACTATTTCGAATTTTGAAAAATCCTTTTGGGAAAATGTTTTTGAGTATCTGAGCAATAGATTTTCGGATTACCAGAGGACCCCCTTAAGCCAATATAGGCCCCTTGTGAGACCATATAATCTCCTTTAACTTGGTGTTATAAGAGTCCTGTTTTCGTTGAACCATCCCGTGGACCTAATGAATCTGTCGATTTTCTTTGGATCTATTTTTGAGATTGAATCAAGACAGTGAAAGAGGGGTCGACTGAGGGTATTTAGTCTCCTTCTACTTAGAGCGGGGCAGTGGCAGAGAAAGTGTTGTACTTTTCCTCCTCCTCATCATCTCTGCAGATTCTGCAGAAGTCGTTGGCTTCACAGTCTAGACGAAGAGCGTGAGCTCCTATCAAGAAGTGTCCGGTGAGTACTACTACCAGAACAGAGAGATTCGGTCTTCCGAGTCCCAGCAGGGAGGAGGTGCGATTGCTGTCGTAGGAAGGCCAGGTAAGTCTGGCTGTGGCACAGGTGACAAGGTTACACCACCGCGTATTGGACTGGCGCAGCGTGTTTTGCCTGCACTGGAGTTTAAAGGTGCCCAGGCACCCATACAAGGTGGATCCTGAATTGCTCAGCCATCTCGTTGAGAGATTTGCGGCATGCAGCAAGGGATTTAGAGTTTTGGGTATAGGAGCATAATGCTTTTAGCGTCGCTTGACTTTCCGAGAAAATATATATAGCCTTCCCTGAGGTGCTCAGCTGGTTGAGGTGCTGTGTTGATTCCTCGATGGCTAAGGCCTCCGCTTGGTACACGCTGCAGTGATCGGGTAGCCGGAAAGAGGTCTCAATCCCCAGGTCCGTGGAAAAGACTACCCCACTCACTCGCCCTTCGAGCTTAGAGCCGTCAGTAAATATGTTTATGGCCCCCTCCATATAGTGAGGCCTGCTTTCCCATTCCTGTCGTGTAGGAATGCGGACATTATATTTTTTATCAAAGATTACCTGTGGTGTGCGGTAGTCTATGTTGGAAGGAATAGTGGCCGAGGCCAGTATCTCTAAGTGTCCGTTACCATCTCCGAACCTAGATCCAGACTCCCTTAGCCTCAGAGCTGTGAGAGTAGCACCTTCGATGGCAATTAGGTGTAAGGGAGGTATGTGTAGCATTATATTTAACTCATCCGTAGGAGTAGACCGCAAGGCTCCTGTTATACAAAGTTCTGCACTTCTATGTACTTTGGGAAGCTTTTTTAGTACGGAAGACCTACGAGTGGCCTGCCACAAGACAATCACTCCTTGGAGTATAATTGGTCGGACGATAGCAGTGTAAATCCAGCTATCCCTATGATTGGAGAAAATCCCCATTTCTTGCCTATTGATTTCTTGCAAGCGAAGAGCGCTATGTTTGCCTTCTTGATGCGCTCTTCAGTATTCCATACAAGTTTCTTGTCTAGGATCAGTCCCAGAAACGTAGTGCTGTTGCTGACATTAAGCCTGACTTTGTTCAGTTTCGGGGATGTTAGTATGGGGGTTTTGTATCTCCTGGTAAAGAGAACCAGTTCCATCTTTGCCGTGTTTAATCTGAGTCTGCAGGTTCCATCCCAGCTGGATAGTGACCAAAGCACTGACTCCATGATATTACAGAGTGTTTGCGGGAGTTCACCACGTATGACAATAGAGACGTCGTCCGCGTACGCTATCACCTGGTGGCCATCCTCTTCCATGCGTCGTAGCATCTGGTTGATCATTACGACCCATAAGAGTGAAGAGAGATGGCGCTCGGAAGGACGTTACCTTCAATATCCAGTAGTGTCACTAGCGTATATTCCTTAATTGAAAGTGACCTTTCGATAGTCGAGACTAGGGAGTGGAGAGCAGTGTCTGTTGATTTACCCTTGCTGTACGCATGTTGAGCACTTGAAAGTTTCGAGGGGTGGATGGCTTGTGGCAGATAAACTTCAATAAGTTTTTCTAGAATAAAAATGATTTTGTTTATTTATATCTATTTATTTTGGTCTAATTTAATTTAAAAGTAATATATAAGGCACAAGTTCTGAATATTTTTGTGTTTTTGAGAAGGGGACAAAGGTGTATTAGTTTGAACCAAAAGTTTCGTTTGATGCATATAGGGACATCCGCGTCCCTTTTTTAGTTTTCTACATAATATGCATTATTTCTACTAAGAAAAGCGAAAGTATATAATTCAATGATAATTGTACTTATCTGTGAATATAACTCTAAAGAAAAGCTGTTGTAAAAAGTCTCTATATAATAAAAAACTATAATTCAATGTTTACTCCTCGTAAAATTTATTTTTTCACTTTTCGCGCGTATAACTATTTGACACATACTAGTTTTATTTAGTGTTGCATTGCGTAAACTAGAGAAGGCAGTGTAAAATTTAAAAATATAGATCTAAGAAAGAATTTACTTAGCCAGTATTACGTCAAAGGGTTCATACTAGGCCTATAGAGTCCGAATTGGCCCCATAATTAAAAAAAAAGACACTGTGTTTCGTATAATGTCTTTGTTTAAACAAAAAATTAAGCTTATTTAAGCACTAATATTCCCCTAAAATAAAATATAACCAATTTATAACCCAATATAACCAATTTATGGATCCCCAAAATAACCCAACATATTTTAAAATCAAGTCTTTTCTTATATGTTTCTTCTTGCAAGTAATTTTAAACAAACGTTTTCTAACAGAGCACGACACACCTGTGTTTTATTTTTTTAAATGTTTTGATAAAAATTAAAAAAATTAGTGCGTTTGAATGCAATATCCGTAGCATTATTAAGTGAAAATATAGCCTCTAAAAATGTTATTCAATAAAAATAATTTATAAGTGATATCACAGTTGTGAAACGCACTCTAGTATAGAAGTAAAATAAAACAAACTTTATTGAAACAAATTGTTCAGTTTTTTCTTTATTACTTTTTTCATTTTGATATACATTTAGTTAGTTTTTTGTTGAGTCTTCAAATATTTACATAAGAATGTTATGTTTAATAAAATTAAATTTATTTCATTATAATATCCATCATTATTTGGATTAATATTAATAATATATAAGTATTAGCTGCTTTTCATGTTTATACTCACAGTGGAATTATGGCTTTATAAGCTGAAAATTGAGGTCATGAATGTGATTCGTGGATAATGATAATCTATATTGATCCATCTAATTTCAAGGGCCTTATTAAGAAAAAAGAAAGTATTCTTATAAGATCGCACAAAGAAAAGTGGACCTTATTTGATATTTACGATCATGTACAACATCATCATTTCATTAGTTGACAGCGTGAAATATTTTTTATCTCAGATATTAAACTGTTGTAGATGTGAAAAAATTCCACTAGCTTTTTAAATATGAACACCAACTAATAAATGTATATTTGTATGCATATTTTACTTTTTTATACATATTCTTGTATATATGGCATATATTTTAGTTAGGAATTTATAACTTATACTATTTATTTTTTTATATTATTTTGATTTTTTACAATACATTGATTTTGTATTTCAACATTTTATATAGATTTTTTTTTTTAAAAATTTATAAATAAATGTTTATGTTATTTTTTTTTTAATTTAATGCTATCCTAGATACTAATAAAATTTGACATACATATTCATTAATTAATATGTATGTGAGAAAATTACAACATCAGGCTGTCAGAATTTGAGATATAAGTATTTTTAAAATTTAAGAGTTTATTATAAATTTTTGTTGTTTTTGCTTTGCTAACGTTTAAATATTGGCGCAGAAAATTATTTTGCTTAATTTTAGTTTTATAGACTTTATATACAATGTTTTTTTTTCAACTTTGTTTTGAATGTAAATTTATTTTTAGACGTATCAAACATGAAAGAAATGCTGAAGTGCTGGCTTATTCTATAAAACAATAGCTGCTTTTAATAAATATTTACAAAAATGTGAAAACTTCTAAGAAATTCTACAATAATCACAACTTTTTTAGTATGCATGCACTTTCTTTAAAATATTTTTTCTCTTTTATTTTGCCTTAAGTTTAGTTTTTAAAATAATTTGTTGTTATTGTTTAATTTATTTACCTCTTTTGTTTTTTTTTTACAATATTTTATCAAATTTTTTATTTCTTTTGTCTAACTATTGCAATTTTTTAACTATTTTTCTTTTTGTTTTTATTACATCTATTAACTAACAAATTTATAATCCTTAATTTTGAAAATTTTGCTTTGCCGCCATTTTTTTTTTAAATCATACTTAAGGAATGTTTATGTTAATCATTAATAAAATTAAGAAAAAAAAAATCTTTACAAACTGTTTTTTATTTTTTTTTTTTTTTTTATATACGTAAGCAATAAAAATTACTAAAATGTTTATTTATTTTTACTTCATATAAGATTTTCATTGCTGCAATATTGAATTAAATATAATTCCAAAAATATTTCAATCTATATTTTGTTTTAAAGCAAACTTAAAGAAAACTTTGGCAATCAATATTTTACGATATGTTTTTGTTTATTTCCAAGACTTTTTGTTGCTTAATTTTTAAGTTACATTTATATAAATTTCTTACAGAAAATTTTGCTGTGTAATTTTCTTGATCTGTCTCAATAATTACAATATGTAGTGCTAATATTTGTTTTTATTACATGCTTATATTTAAATAACCATAAATTTACATGATTTCATGTAAGTATTTAAGAGTTTTTACTTTTTGTTTTTTTTTGTTCTTTTTTTTTTGTGTTTTTTAAAAGCAACTTAAGTACCAAAATGTGCCTTAAGCTAGAGTTCATATATAATGTTGTTTTTTAAAGTACTAAATAAATTCATGTTTTGTTACTTCAAAGTTATATCTAAAAATTATTTCAAAATTACATATTTACATTAGAAAATAGTTTTAATTTTCTTAAAATACTTCTTAATAGTCTTAATTCTATTATAATAAATTTTTTAGTTCACTTAATTATGATACATTTAAGATTCATTATGAAACATTTTGATTCGGCTTTCTTTATATATGTTCTTCAACGCACACAAGTTCTTAATTTTGATTATATTTTACTTATTTTTAAAATTAAAAACATGACTGTTTATTTCATCGCGCCCAATTGAAAATATGTTTGTCTCTAATAAATTTTTTATTAAAAGTTTATTTTATATTTTTTAAATATTCGATAATTGAGGATGCATGAGTACATTTCTTTGTTTCATAACCAACAGAGCGATTGTGAGGAAGTTACATTTTTTACTATGATTTGAGAAAAGCCGACATTGCAAAAACTGAAAATTGTACATAATAGTTTAAATTAAATATTTTATGCATCAGGAAAACAGAAAAAGCTCATTGATCTCAGATCTTTGAGAAACAAATCGTTTAAATCAAGCATTGTTTCTTCTATGAGCTCTCATTGTGTCTTCTATAAGAGCATAAACAAAATAATAAAAAATATTCATACGATCAAGAGATATATTTGTTATAAATGTATATTAGCGAAAAGCTATCTATTGGTAAAGTAAAAAAAAAAAGAATAAAAAATTGCTTTTATTCAAATAAATTCAAATTTATAACAAAATTTTTATTTTAAACTTGCATTTGGGCGTTTCACGAAACGAAAGTTATTTTGGTGCTAAGTTCATACTATGCCTAGATCTGCGAATTTATCAGCCATATAAAAAAGTCAGAACACAATGTTTTTTATATATTTAAGAAGCTTTCAGAAAAGCCATACGTCGTCTTTATTAAGACCATAGTGAGGTCAGAATAAATTATTTTATTTGTTAGGGCGTTTCGTGTCTTTAAATATAAATAAATAAAACAGTAAAATTTAAATGTTTATCCAAGATATTATCCCAAAATTATAAGGTTTTAATAACTTTAAATGTTTTACCTGTGGTTGACCATTTTTTTTTGAATTGTCCATAAACGACCACACCAAAATTGAATTACATTTTAATACTTGCCTTAAATTTATTTTATAATAAATATTTTAATTAAAATTTAATGCTGAGCTCGTATTATATTTTAATGCTGATTTTGGTTGCAGTTTCAGTATTAAGTTCGCATTGAATTTTTGAATTCTTACGCCTCGTTCTGTTATTTGCTTGGAGTGAAATCTGAAAATATTTCGACAGATTTTTTCTTAGAACTTTATGGTTTCTTTTTTCTGCGCTTCTTACAAAAAAACGATTTTGTATTTCATATATATATTAATATATACTAGTATCGCCTGTGGTCGAAATTCGACCATATCAAAATTGATTTTTCTTTTCCTTTTTTGCTGAACGCACCAATCCATAGCCTGAACAGAGTGAACGGCGTCAGCGGCACTCTATGTTGTAGCGTCATCTCAAAATAAACCACCAATATTGAATAAAATAAACAATAATAAATGTCTGCATGTGTTACATAAAGTCTGTCACCGCATCCTCTCTTTGTCGTGTTAACATCATAAAATTCGTCAAGATATGAAAACATGGTTTCTATATTTTGGCAATTGGCGCTTGTCGCATGTTGCAATCAGTGTGTTCAGGCTGTAATAGTTTTTTTGACGCTGACGCGGTGGCAAATTCATTCTGTTCAGGCTATCGGTGTGTTTGAATAGAGAGAAGTTAGGAGAAAGCAATAATAATATTGATACACAGCTCTTTTGAAGTGTCTGCGTCACTTTCGCATTCTACTCTTGCTCTTGTATGCTACAGCAACGATGTACAACAGAGCTGTTTCGCTATGCATGTTGTTGGTTTCTCGTTGTTCCATTGAGGAAAAAAAGGTTTTTATATATGCTTAGTTTTACCTATTTTATTGACAACATATTCGAATAAAAATTATATTGTGCAAATCTACTCCAAAATACCTTTCCACCGATATACAACTTATGTGAATATGTTGAAATTAACATAGGTAAAAAGGGATCACAAACTTTTTTGTTTGTGTATTAATATATAATATATAAATATATAAATATATAATATATAAAGGAAGGATGTTGAATGTGAATCACACCTAAACGTCAAGTTTTTTCTGCATTTCCTTTGACATTTCTCGATTTCAGACTAACTCAATTTGAACCATGGAAAGATACACAATAGAGCAACGCGTTAAAGTTATTCAGGCTTATTATGAAAATGAGCGTTCAAATCAAAATGCATATCGTGCACTTCGTGATTTTTTCGGTAAATTTAATCGTCTAAATGTGCGTACAATCGGAAAAATCGTGCAAAAATTTGAGCAAACCTGGTCTGTAGGAGATGTGAAAACACCAGTGCATGCTCGTACTGCAGAAAATATTGCTGCTATTCGCGATAGTGTGGCTGAAGAGCCGACCACCTCAACTCGTCGTCGTGCCCAACAATTGCACCTCTGGTGTTCGCTATCGTGAGGTGATAAGGAACTTTTTATGGCCCGAATTGGAAGATATGAATGTGGACGATATGTGGTTTCAACAGGACGGTGCCACTTGCCACACAGCTAACGAAACAATGGCTCTTTTCTGTGACAAATTCAATGGCCGTGTTATCTCACGTGGTGGCGATGTCAATTGGCCGCCAAGATCATGTGATTTGACACCGTTGGACTTCTTTCTTTGGGGTTATTTGAAAGAAAAGGTGTACGTCGATAAGCCAGCAACAATTCAAGAGCTAAAGAATGAGATAATTCGGCACATTAACGGCATAGAACCTCACTTATGCCTCAGCGTCATCGAAAATTTGGACCATCGGATGGAGGTGTGCCGCCGAGGTCGCGGCGGCCATTTGGCCCATATTTTGTTCCATAAATAATTGAACCATACCAATATTATCATAATAAGAAAAAATGACAATAATTTCTTAAATTATTTGTGTTTTCTTTCAAATCAACATCGGCCCTTAAAATTTAACCACCCTTTAGATATATTTATAGTTTTACACCATCACATATTTTTTTGCAAATTTTTAATGCAGAAAAGTCTGAGCAAAAATATTTCTAACATTGTATCCTGCAAATTGGTTACAAAAAATATATATTACTTCCTTGGGACGTCAATGGGCTAACCTACACAAACATTTTCAAAGTCTACTTTCTGAAATTTTTGTTCTAAAAATAAAATTTTTAAATTTTCAGCAGCAAGCAGTTGCTTAGGCTTTAGTATTTACCAAATATCTTTGTACTTGGCAGCAATGCTTAGATGTGGCGGCTGAGCAAAACTTATTTTGGTGATTCCCGAAAGCCAAAATTTAGTGGATAAGAAATATTTTACCGAAGGTTAATAAAAGAATCTTTGAGAACCAAAATTGATTTTTTTTTTGCTTGATTTAATAAAATTGAGTTTTCTACATTATACGTTTAACTTGCTCTGTTGTGGTATATAAATATCTTTATATTAATATTTCGAATTGTTATAAATATCAAAATATTTTCAATAATATTCAATTGAAATTTTTTCCTCGGACGATACAGACTCGACAATAGAATCCACGAAGTGATTCATACGGGAATCATACGGGCAGATACTTATTTTTTTTTGTCCAATTTTAAAATCTATTAAACGTTGTTACTTTTTTATATCTGGTGTTTTTAAGAGCAGCTGCATTAAATAAATTAATATTAGCTACACACATCACTTCCAATTCAGCATACATTTATATTAAGTAGTTTTGTTTACTCTAAAAATGTCAAATTAATTATTAACAGCACAGTAAATATTTGATCGAAACTTAACGAAGAACGAATTGAAAGAAACGGAAAAAAAATGCAAAGAAAATAGAGTCCGTCCTACAAATTTTTCTCCAATTCGTGTCATATTCGTACTCACTCACACCAATTGAATCCATGCATTCGTGCTATTTGAACTGCTCTAGTTATAATTTTCAATGATTAATTTAATTAAGTATCATACAGGCTTAAGCAACTGATTGCTGCTGAAAATTTAAAAAAGTTTATTTTTAGAAATTTTTAGAAAATGAAAATTTGAGAGATAATCTTTCGATTGCATCCAAAATCGTTTTTCTAACATGCAAACAACCAAAGTTATGAATATTTGAAAATCACTCTACGAAAAAAAAATTTACTTTTTTCCATTTTTGACTACCCATACCTCGGTAACCAGTCAAGCAAAAAGTTAAAAAAAAAATGTCCAGACCTTACACCGGCTTAGGCTATAGGTGTACAACATTTTATCAAAATCGAAGATGGTGAGGTTGAGTGAGTGGTCAATAACGGACGGAATTCCGCTATTGTTTTTACTATACACTATAATATAATTTTCATATTACCTTGAAATGAAAATAGCAAGCGTTGCTTCTACTGCGTAATCAAATAAGAAGTGTTCCACACAAATTGTATTTTATAGCTTTGTTTACCAAAAAGTAACTCTGAATTAGAAGACTTTTGAATCTTAAAAAACTAAAAATTTAGACGGAAGGTATTGAAATATAATACAGCATGGCTTTAAATTCAAATATAATATTCATCGTAGTTTTAAATTTATTCAAACATTTTTGAAACTATTATACTAATATAAAATTTAAAACATTTTGCATCAGAAATCTTTGTTATACTTCGCTCGAATAAAAATTTATTGCAGGGCTTATATAGGCGTAGAATCTATTTTTAGGTGGCATTAGAAATAGAGAAACTACGCGGAGGCTTCATAGGCCTGAAGGTTTCATCGATTTCTTCATTATCTTTGCAGTACTCAATTCCTTCTACACTTGTGGGCAATACATTTAAAATTTGAATAAGACTCTAAGTTTATTATAGAAAATATTAATATACTAGTAGTCCCGTGTGGCGTTAAAACGCCAAAATTAAAAAATACTTAGTGATAGGAAGTTTTGGTTTTATATTAAGGACTATTTTTATCTTTGAACCAGGGATTTCATAGAAACTTTCTGTTTCTGTTGAATTTTTAAAAAACCGTTATAAGTTTTCATAGCATTATAATAAAAATCTATTATATACTTTTAGGCATCACAAAGAAATGTGGTTGTTTAAAAAATACTTAGTGATAGGAAGTTTTGGTTTTATATTTAGGACTATTTTTATCTTTGAACCAGGGATTTCATAGAAACTTTCTGTTTCTGTTGAATTTTTAAAAAGCCGTTATAAGTTTTCATGGCATTATAATAAAAATCTATTATATACTTTTAGGCATCACAAGGAAATGAGGTTGTTTTTCTTTGAAAATTGTTTCAGCTTTTTTAAAAAACGCACAATGCTAAAGAAAAAATTAAACCTTATTGCACACCTACAGAGCAAGACCGTTCAATTGCTGCCCTATTTATGAAAATCGCGTCTATAATATATATTTGATAGGCATACAAAAATGCGCTTGCGTAATAATATGATAAAACTTATAGATTCTCAAAAATGTGAAATTATTATGTGAAGTACTTACAAATGTGCTTTGCGATAAAGCATCGCATTTTTTATTTGCAACAATGCTTCACTTACAATTGCTTTATGCAATAAAGGAATTTTTCTAGAATTTACGAAAGTTTTTCTATTTTTATGGGTCGCTTTGTATGAGATATGGTGGAATTTTTATTTTTTAGTTTTGTCAAGTTTTAAACCCTGACTGTATTGAAAATCTTGGTTTATGTGCGTTTGAAAGCATTAGTTTAGTTTTTGCAGAATTTAATGAGATTTATCATTTTCATAGAATCGCTTTTTATGAAAGATAAACTGAATTTTGCAGGTTGCAAGTTGCCAAAGTGCAACTTTGCAACTTTCTTTAAATTGCAAAATTTCAAGTCATTAGATCTATTCAAGTAAAATTTAAGAGGTTCGTTACATTAGACTTTAAATGACCGATATTTTCTGATCTCTGTAACTTTCATGTGCTCGCGATCCCCCGATCCCTCGCAATCCTCCATCTGACATAGAAAGTTTTTTCAATTGAATTAATTTTTCTGTTCGGCCGTAACCTCTCTGCAGACAATGGCAAGCCTCAGAGTGTAAAAAAAACTGCCATGAAAAGCTTTTTGAGAACATAAGCCGTTCGGAGTCGGCATAAAGCTGGTAAATCCAGTTCTTGATTATTTGTGTTCAAACATTTCACAACATACACAACACAATTGATCATAAGAAGTTCGGTCAAAGTCCTTTTACGGGCTGAAATGGCCATTTCGTTTTCTCTTTTTTTTTTTCATGTGCTCGCGATAGTAGATTAACGTAGCAAGCATGAAAAATTGGCTTCTAACTCGTCGACTGTAACTGATATATAAGCACTTAGCCGCAAACCTCAAAAAAAAAAATGTTAAACGATATAATGTTTTCATACAAACACTAGTTTTTTCTTCATTTTTTATAGAGGTTTTATTAAAACTTGAAGCTCAAAAACTAGATGAACTGAGATCTTTTTATTGTTTTTAGCTAAATAATTCCAAAATAGTTTATGAACACCTTTATAGTTTATATCCCAAATAAGTTAATATATATCCAATATATCCCAAAAAGGTTAAATACACCTCTAGGCTATATTTGATCAAGAATGTGCATGAAAATTTATTTTTCCGTTGTTTGTGATCTTCAATACATCTTTAGTACAAAATATTGACCCAGCGCCTCTGGTGGCGAAATCTAAAAACCTGGCTTGGTAAACCTTTGTACGTTTTCAAACCGATTCTGCAATTATATTTTTTAAAATTTTGATATCCTTTATTTAATTGTTGGAAAACAAAGTTTGAGCCTCTTCAACTGCTTTGACTTTAAGGCTTTCAAAGGTATCATCGAATTATTTTACTGCCCCTAATAATCGCCAAAATCACTAAAAATTCTATAAAAAAAAATTTGCAGAAATCCATATAAATTACATAAAAATGTTTTAAAAAACTACGGAAAAAGACCAAAAATACAGAAATGGATGAAAATGAAAAACATCAAAAAAATTTTTGGCTTCGGTAACTGAGATTATGAACATTGGTTTTCCATCATCAGTTTATAAGCATATGCTTAACTCTAGAATAATAATCCTCAAAAAATTTACTCACTCCTTATGGGTAACATAACATATAGTAAAATAAAGTTGGTATTCTAGAGTTAAGTGCGGAAATCAAAAATTTGATGCTGTATGTAGACTTTTGGCTTTACGTAACCAAAATTCATAATTTTTCATTTTCATAAATAAAGTTGATAAAAAACTAGAAAGGAATCGAGCTTCGGCAGGGTACCGAAGCTAGAATACATTTTATATCGAAGTCTTTACGTCACTTTGTATGGGAGGTAGGAGCGATTTTGATCCAATTTTGCCATATATCATAGGGATGGTTGATATTATATATCAAAGCCAATGTGCAAAGTTTCAAGACATTTCATTAATTTTTGTGAATTTTTAAGAGATTTTAAGCTTAAAATAAAGTCACTTTGTATGGGAAGTGGGCGTGGGTTTCATCTGATTTTGCCATATATCATGCAGATGGTTTATATTAAATATCAAAGCCTATGTGCAAAATTTTAAAACATTTCTTTAATTTTTGCAGATTTTGAAGAGATTTTACGTTTAAAATAAAGCCAATTTGTATGGGAGGTAGGCGTGGTTTCCATCCGATGTTTTAAAATTTTATAGCCAGGATTAAGACTGAAGAGCAAAGCTTACATGCCAAATTTGAAGGCATTTCTTTAATTTTTGTGGATTTTAATATAAAGTCACTTTGTATGGGAGGTAGGGGTGGTTTCATCCGATTTGGCCCATTCTCGAACTTGATCTACCTTTTTTAAAAATAAACTTATATTTTGAATTTCATCGCGATAGCTTTAAAATTGCGGCTGTAATCGTGTCGACAGACGGACAGACGGACAGACAGACGGACACACGGAAATTGACTCATTAGATGATACTGATCAAAAAAATATATATTTTTCTATACCTACCACGCCTCCTTCTTGGCGTTACAAACGGAATAACAAAGTTAATATACCCCTTACGCAGTACGCGTTGGGGTATAAATATATATTTTTAAAGGTGCGTGCATGATCATGATCAATTAGTACTTCTAATGCTAACCAGGCATCTTCATCTAATGCTTAGAAGCTCCCGCTTCCGTCGGCAGTCCTGACGACTGCACCCCAGTTTATTTATCTTTTTTCATTCTCTACTTAATACTATTTTTGACAAGTTATGTTTTCTAACTAGCTGTCACTACTACCTTGATAATTGTATCATGAGCTAACGCTTTAATAAAAACAAACAACATTCGCTGCATTCTGCCAACACTAGCGCTCAAGAAAATTCGGGTGAATGGCTACACTTTTCACAGCGCTGGCAGCTGTCTACGCTCGAGCGATGTGCATTTTACCTAGCGAAGTAAATTACGCCACTTCTACTCAACAGTTGCAAGTTATGTCATTTAACAGCTGTTTGCGCGCCAATTTGCATGAATTTGCAAACACTCAAATGAAATGCTTAAAATAAATGCAAATTTTCGTGGCTTGTGCTATTTTTAATGTTTTTAACTATTCTTTGCTCCTTGCAATGGTTGAATGAGATCTGAAAGGTGCTTCTTAATAGCCATATCAAGACCATCATAAATTAGCATCTCCAGCCCTACGTTTTGCATTAAGTAAACCTCTTAGCAGAAAGAAATTAGGTTTTAAATTCAACAAAACAAAACAAGCGTACAAGCTACGTCAAACGCCAGTTGTCAACAGATCTGACGTTCGACGTAGCAACGCATTCAGAGAAATCCAGCGTAAAATTATCCATCGCTACAATAGCGCTCGCCTTGGCAGAATGCAGCCTTTTATTGCGTACAAATTTCTAGTCCACCAAAAAAAAAAAAAAAAAACAGGCAAAAACAATTCTTATAGATCGATTCTGCGCGTTATCGGTAATAGTAATCTTGTTACCGAAATTCTTTACCGGACTTAGTAATCGTTATTCTGTACACTCAGTAACGCTGTTAAATGTCGTAAGCTGAAATCATTTTCATCATTGAAATCAAAATCATTTTAATATCTATTAGAAGGTAGATGTCTATCTCTTTGAAACGGCTCGATAGTTCATATCAGTAAATATCATAGGATATATTTTTAGAATCATTAGAAATAAAAGAAATTTCCTGCGCGGTTTTTAAACGTTCCTTTTGACGTGAACATCATGGGTCCGACACTTAATGTTCTACAGTAACTATGATAATTTAGCAATAGTTTGAATCAGAATCTACCTACGTGCCAGATCTCTTTATGTGTACTATAAATAACGGTCAATCTAACAAGTTCCCTGCATATTCGAATGTATTGCAAGATAGTATCCTTGATCCCCTGTTATTTATATTGTTAATCTCAAAAGGTTTATTATATGATGATGACCTTAAACTATTTTTTAGGGTACATAGCATCCCTGATATTGATTCCTTACAATCTTAACAAACTTCAAGTATTTCTAAATGCAAGAATTTCCTAAGCAATACATACTGTCTTTCTGAACTACCTCTGAACTGTCTGCATTCAGTAAAAGATCTTGGCGTCATATTTGGCATAAGTTTACTTTTGATGATCACGATAATTTCCTTGTTTCTAAAGCGTAAAACGTACAAAATTTTCTGGCCCGCATATCTTAAAGTTATAATATAACTCCATTGTGAGACGTATTAATAAAAAAAATATTAAACAAAAGAGTCCGAGGTTTTCAGTAGCTTCCTAAAAATAAATTCTAAGCATTTTTGGCCGCTATTGTCATAAAAAAAATGCCACTTTCAGGCCCTACATTTTAAAATTACCATCTCCTGGACGGCAGCCTACAAATTTGAACACCATATAAAATGTATGGAAAGTTACATCACTTATTTAATCAACTCAAAATTTTTCTAATGTTAGCTTGTCGAAACATGACTTTTTGTAATTTTTATTTTTTGCTTTATCATGTACATTTGTTTTTATGTTTATGTGCACTTGCATTTATAACTTAATATAGTATTTCACAATAATAGAAGAGAAATAAAAGAAATTTGTAATGATTTCCATACAAATGAAGGATGCTTTTTATTTCCGACAGTGATATTAATCAAATAGAGTTGAAATTGAAACGTGTACTCGATATTTATGTGCACTGTACTTTGGAAAACTAGTATCAAACATCTAGAAGACAAATGGTGAGCATTTGCAGAGCGAATCATCTCGACCAATGAACTGTCTGTTTTCCGCCTAGATCAAGTAATATAACTCATTTGCACTACTTTTTGTGGTGATACATCAAGTGATAAACCAGCTATAGTTGGTTGTTGCTGGATGTACCAGCTATAGTACAGTTGGATATAGTTGACGACTAAAAAGCCAACTTTACATGCTTGCTATAAATGTAGACATCCGAATGACTACGTACGTTTACTATCCCGACCACATGAAGGTTAATAAAGATTTTCCTCCATTTAACGTAAGATGTTTGTGTAGCCTTCATAGAAAAATTCAATATATTATTGTTATTTACGATATTATATCGGTAAACACTGATTTTTTCTCTCCTGCTTTTCTCTCTCCTGGCACTCATTAGTTTCAGTATATCCTCAAAAAAATTGCAATCTTCTAAAAGATATTTGCTTTTATTTAAAAGGTCTAATTATGCGCCTAACGAACTAATTCAATGAACTTTGTATAATGATTTATCACTACAATTTTTGCAAATTTTTATTACAAATTCATAAAAAACTTATAACCTATAACAATAATATCAAAATTGAATTTCCTAACAAAATCTTTTTAACATTGTTAAACTTGTTTAAATGTGGCATTTGTTTGAAATTTCTTTTTGTTATCAAGTAG
Organism: Coremacera marginata; assembly: GCA_914767935.1. Lineage (NCBI taxonomy): Eukaryota > Metazoa > Arthropoda > Insecta > Diptera > Sciomyzidae > Coremacera > Coremacera marginata. The sequence continues at coordinate 52,533,720 of OU612045.1, forward strand.
TAGTATAGTAATTATATTACTTTTGCTAATTAAGATTATAAATAGTAATTAAATCCTTGTATCATGGAATGAACTTAATTTTTGATACAATTGTAAAAAATGTTTGCTATTCTTGCAGTTAGATTTGCATTTAATGCTTTATATTTCTAATATTGCATTTTGAATTCGCAATTGGAGTTCATCTAACAGATTTCTTATAAGGTCTAAAATCAGATGACTGTTGAGTTATTTCCTTGAATTGTTAGCAGTTGTACTAGGTGCATGAAAAGGTTTCGAATAACTTTAAGGTTGCGAACATAGTGAACGCAGGTTCAGACAGGTAGACAGATTTCACATTGGAGATTTCACATCACCTGGTAGACAGAGTTCACAGATTTCACATCGCCTGTCAAAATTTTTGACATTTATGGCTACGCATTTACAAGTAACAACCTTCATGTTTTTTCTTTTTTAATGGAAAATATGAGATTTGTGTTTTCGACCCGTCGATTCAGATTACCAGAGTACACCAGAAAACATCGAAAAAATCTATGATATTATGTTGAACGTCCCAAAAGTAAAATTGGATGAGCTATTTGTGACCACAAAGATGTCATATGGCAGTGTGTTCAATATCATACATGTTATTATACATGCATGAATAAGCTCTGCGCTTCTTACATTCTTCATACATGTATGAAGAACAGTGGACCAAAAAATAATTCGTATTACGGCTTCCCAGCAGAATTTGGATCTATTCCTACAGACTAGGGCCGATTAAAGTGCTAAGAAGGTAAAAAACGAAACAATGGACTGGAAAGGTTAGGGCCTCCATATTTTCGGATAAGCATGGAATAATATTCATTGACTTTCTTGAAGCAAATAAAACCATAAATGGTGAATATTAGTCATCATTATCGTATCGTTTGAAAACCTAAATCACGGAAAAATGGCCGCATTCGAAGAAGAAAAGAATCCTCTATCAACAAGATTATGCGTTTGTTCATTCATCGTTTGTTGCGTAAGCAAAATTTCACGAAATCGGATTTCAACTTATTCCTTATCCACCGTATTTGCCAGACTTCAGACCCAAGCCTGAAGAGAATAAGTGTTTTTGAATCCAATGACGAACTCATAACTCAAACTGAGGCATGATTTGTAAAGCTGTCGAAGGGCTACTTTTCGGAGGGGATAAAAAAGTTACGAAATCGTTGAACTCGCTGTATCAACTTAAAAGGAAAAATAAAACCGATTTTCAAACTTTTTATTCCGAAGTTTCGAAATATAGTATTTTCGAAAAATTATAACTTTTTCATGGGCCCTCATTTCTTGGTGAAACTTAATGTTATGTTTAAAGTCGATAGTTTTTTCGTACTTTAGTTAAATTTAATGTAATATATCGTGGTAGACAATTATCGGCTCAGCCCATTGTTTTAATTTGTAAGAAGTTTCTTATTAGGGTTTCTCTCACGCACTCTTTTTCAGGCACTCCCAAGCACCTTGAGCTTGCTTTTGTCACTGATAGCTATTGCATTCCAGAATGTTTCCTATTAATTTATATTCAAGTAATCTTAAAAATGCTCACGTTATTTTACTCGTACCTTTGTCTGGTAACTAAATTGAATATATTTTTTTATAGTACTTTTAAGTTTTTGAATAGGAAGTCACTTACAAAACGCGATAACAATGTGATGGCATGATAGTTCTTAATTCGATGCTGGAGTAAAAAAATGGCGCAGTGGAATTTTTTGAGTTCGCTCATTTCCAGTATACATCAACTTAAAGTTAAAACTAAAATTTGTACGGAAATTAAGGAGCTACACTGTATGTATATTTAAATGATAAACCCACTTATTCGGATATTTTACCTCAAAGAATAGATATAAACATTACAATTAATTGATGCCATAACATCTTTTTTTTCACAATTCATAAAAATCTCTTTAGTAACTTTAAAATCGCTCTATTGATTCGGTTGAAATTCTGTTAAAAACAAACTTTTTCTTAATTACAATATATATTAAAAAAAAAATTAGTTTTTTTTTTGGTTTTTGATTTTTGGCAATTCAATTTAATAGATGATTTCATATTTTTGATTAATTTTTTTTAATATTTTGTTTTTTTTTTTTATCCACACTTTCAATGTGCATTTAGTTTTTTATTTTGTTTTTTAAAAAAATCTTAAATTAAAATACTTTGTGTTGCTCCTGCTGAACCAAATGCAGCTAGCTTGCAACCAAAGCGTTCTGATGAACTGTCGACACTTGTGACATTGACTCGACACTCGACGTTGTCATTAGCGACAAAAAAGATGATGTAGTTGTTGCCGCTGACAACCACTTCAACGGCTGCTGCTGCTGTTGCATCGTCTGAGTGTTAACAATTAAAGATTGCATTGCAAACATTGAGCTAGCAACTGTCGCTGGCGTTATTTGTCTATGTCTATGCCGCAGTTGTTGTTCTTGTGTTTCTTCCTTAATTTCTTCTTTTTCGTCTTTTACTTTAAGTCGATCTTGTTGTTCTTGTTGTTCTTGTTGTTGCTGCTCTTGCTTTTGTTTTTGTTGTTGCTGACAAAATATTTGCCTCACAATCAAGTGTTGCATAAAATGTAGCTGCTCCAAGAAGCAGCCGCTCAAAATAATTGCCGGCAGCAACAACATTAATAAACTGGGTGCATTCGCAACAACAACTGAATCCGTTTTACTGGCTGCATTTTGAGGTTGAATGAAAAACGATAAGATTTTGGTAACAAATATTTCCCGGAATGACATACCTTGTACAGGGTCGGCACGCGAATTGCTAGCATAGACAGTTTCACGCGATTCAAGTACGGGTGCTTTTTGCGGACGATCACCTTCGACGGATTCTTCGTTGCTGCGCCAGTAGAATGTTGATAGACTGGCAACGCACTGAAATTATAAAAAAAAAAATTGTAATAGAAGAGCTAAGACAAGGAAATTGGGGAGCAAGTTTTAGTTGAGCTTACAAAAAGCAGTAAATACAAGCGAAAAGTTTCAATAAATTAAAGATGTTATTTGTTAAAAGCATGAATCCAAAATTAAATGAAATATAGAAAAATATTTATGTATATGTTAATATGAGCACACAATTAGTAAACAGGCGCTCAACAAATAACACTAGTCTACAAAGTTTTTTATCCAGAGACCTGAAATAATTTTCTAGAAGAAGTTTTTCTGCTATTTCTACACCTATACCCAGTTTTTCTCTAAAAGGTCGAATTTTTTAGTTACAGGCTGGCTTGCATTTTTTTGACTTTGATCCAGCTTTTCTACTCTAGATACTAAACCGTTTCATGACATTTGCATGTCATCTGACAGATAATTAAATAAGCTATCCAATACTATACTAACCATATGTATGCTATGTTTCTTGTCTGAGATATGTAAGTCTAAAGTTCAAATTTGAAGATTTTGGTGAAAAATTTTGATTTTTGACCGTCTTTTCCATAATTGTTCAAACTAGTTCTCAAATATATTTTAATTTGATGTCTTTTTATATAAAATTTCGTTCATTAATATGCCAATAACAATATGATAGAGTTAGGGAAAAAGTTACAAGTCTTTAAAAAAGAACATCACGAAACAAGTTCTTTGAAATTATTGTCAGCTCATATTTTAGTCGATACTAACTCATATCTAACCTCAAAAAATGTTTATCCTCGACCGTTTTAATGCGAGCATGAATATAAAGTTTTTTTCTTAATATCTGAAGAACTCGCTTTTTTTACAAACAAAATGTTCTTTGGGGTTCCATATAAATTGATTGAGCAACATGGCTTTAAAACTTTTTTACTTAATAAAACTTAATTTTTGAAATTTTTAGCTAACTCTATCATATTGTTATTAGCATATTTAGAAAGGGAATTTAATATAGAAAGACTGAAAATTAATTTGAAATATAGTTTAAAACATTATGGAAAAGGCGGTCAAAGTTCAAAAATTTTAAGCAAAAACTTAAAATTTGAACTTTAGATATAAATATCTCAGAGAAGAAACATGACAAACAAATGATTAATACAGTATTAGATAGCTTATTTAATTATCTGTCAGATTACATTGCTTTACATGAAACAGTTTAGTATCTAGAGTAGAAAAACTGGATAAAAGCCTTAAAACTGCAAATCATCTTTTATCTCAAAAACTCGACCCATTAGGGGAAAACTAAGTATAGACGGAGAATACGCATAAAAAGTTTTTCTAGAAAAGTATTTCAGGTCTCTGGATATTCTTCGGGCTAAAATCGTAATAAAACTTAGATTGGGTGAGGTATATCCAAAAAACGATGAAATATTTAATCGCAGCTTATTTAGATAAAACCTTAGAAGAAAATTTGAGAAGTTAATGACTTTTTGAATTTCCCGCGTAGTAACTTTGAATGCAGCACTAACAAATTTTGAGCAAGCTGCGTCGTTTAGTTTGTGTTTGACATGCATTGAAAGCAGACAATCTCGTGAGTTTCGATGAAAATGGAAAAAAGTGAATTTCGTCTGCTCATCAAGCACAGAGCTGGGTTGTAATGATTCCTTTTGGAATTTTTCAATTCCTCAGGAATTGAATTGAAAAAAATGGTCAATTTCTAGACAGGAATTATAATTGGTAATTGAATTTTTCAATTTCTCACGAATGGAATTGGAAAAAATTGTCAATTTCCTTACAGGAATTGTAATTGGTAATTGAACATCTCAATTACTCAGGAATTGAAATTTTCAATTCCATTACATTAATTAAGTTGTAGGTTACTGTAATTATAATTGCATTACTGTTAATGTAATTGGATTACAATAAACTCCAATTACAATTCCTGTAATAGAATTGAAAATTTTAATTCCTGAGGAATTGAGATGTTCAATTAGAAATTGCAATTCGTGTAATGGAATTGACCATTTTTTTCCAATACCAAACCTGAGGAATTGAAATGAGCAATTACCAATTCCTAATTTCAAAGAATTGTAATTGAATTGTAATGAATACTTTTCGATCCAGCTCTGTTCAAGCATTATGTTTTGCGTAAGAAAGCTATCATCGAAACCATGGAAAAGCTTGAGATATACTATGCACCATCAATTTCAATGGATAAGAAGTGGCTTACTGAATTTCGTTTTGGTTATACCAGTACAAGCGAAGCCCAACCTTCAATTAGCCAAAAAGTGGTCGTCACGCCAGAAATCGTCAATAAAATCAATGGAATGATATTGGACGGGCGGAAAATGAAAGTGCGTGAGGTAATTGAGGATGTACGCCATCCGCGAGATGAGTGCCGTGACTGCTCACACTCTACCATAAGTACAGCCATGTGGCTACGTCAAAGGAGAATTTGGCGATATTCAACCGCGATCCGAAGAGGTTCTTGCGCCATTTCGTAGCAGTAAAACCAAGAAATAGTCAATTCTATAGATTTCGCCGGGTGAATGTGCACCAAAGAAGGGCATGTCGACAGTTTTTTGGGATGCATGAGACACAGTGATTACAACACCGGCGGTAAAAGGATCTCCGGCTAATATTATTCACAGCCATTGTGCAGATCCTGACATTGATTTGCAGTAAAAACAACCGCGTGTAGTGAAGAAAAAAAAAATGCTATTCCACCATGATAACGCACCAGCGCACAAGTCTATAGTTAGCCATGGCAAGAATTCATAAATTAGGCAACGAACATCCACCATTTTCACCAGATTGACCTGAAAAAATGTCTAGGCGGTAAAAGACTTGAATGAAATAAAGAAGTCATCATTGAAAAACACGCCACTTTAGAGGACCTAGATGAAAGCTATTTTTTAGCTATATTCAGAAAAACATTTTTTCCCGAAAAAAAGTATCCCTTATTAAAAAAGTAACTGACATCTCAAATTGTTCTCTCATGTACGGACAATCCTTAAAATTAATACAATACAATACAAGTACTACAATTAATACAATTTGGCAATTCGCAAGGTGTTGTAAAGTTGTATATTGTATTGTTGTAAGTAAACGGTTTCTCATTTTCTACCTTGTTAGTGAAGCAATTTTTTTTTAATTTTGGTCATTTTTTGTTTATTGTGGTTGTATGATGTGTTTAAAATTGGCGTGATCGGACCAAAAGTACACCTACCTCACATACAAAGTGATGTACAAAAAATCGCTTCACTAACAACAATACACCATACAACTTTACAACACCTTGAGTATTGCCTAAATTTGTATCTGGCTTTCCTTTCTGCATAAAGCCACACAATATTGGAACGGTCTATATAAAAATATTTAGGCTAGAATTTTACAATTTGTTACATTTTTTTAATAATATTTTTAATCAAAATCACTGTATTTGAAATTGTTGCTAGTAGTACTCCAAACAATCAAATTTTTTAATTAATATTGTCTCCAACTAACCTTTAATTTCATGTCGCCATTACGAAAATGATGTTGATCAACACGAAATTGTAAGCCCAGCACGGATGTTTCCAGACCTTCACGACCCGAAACAATTGTATCGTATTTTCGCAGCATATGAGGCTCGGCCATTTCACCATTGACGTACCAAGACAGCTGGACACTTGGCTTAGAGCGGCCAGCAGTGCAGTTAATGCGCACCCAGTCGCCAATTTGATAGCGTGGTCGACCGCCGCTGATTTTTGGAGGGCCTTGATCTGGAAGAGCTGAAAAAAAACATATAAAGAAAAATGATTAATATCATAATTTCCTAAAGAAATTTATTTTACTAACATAAAACTAGTCTCCCCAATATTAATAAACATAAACTATTTAATGTTTCAAGACGCAGGTGATTTAAATGTACAAATTATTAGTTTAGCCAGTCAAAGTTTTTTATGCTTGACATTTTGTGGAATCGACAAAAGTTCGTCATGGCTTTTATGCGTCCATAGTGCTGTTTGCTATTTCTTCGCAACTCTGTTTTTGAGTTCCGCTAAGTTTTTCCGTTTTTTACTTTTATGATGCTACTTTGGAAATTAGGTTTTATTTTATTTTTATTTAATTTTTTTTTTTCTAGTGTCTGCATCCTGGCACTGGATGCACCAACGAGTGAAACAATCAAGGTTTCTCTCGCAATGTTTTCGAATGAGAAACAAATGGTTTTGTTCGGCTTCTGCTTTCATTCTGTACACCGTACAATGTCGAGAAGCTGTGCAAAATTTAATTTACCGTAAGTTTCATGAAAATGTGAAAACCGGAAATTCAATATTCGACACTGACAAGCATGAACAGAGTGACAGGAAGTGAGTAAGCGGGAAATAGCAAAGCAGAGCGTAACGGGCAACCGGAAGTGAAAATAAAATAAAAACGTACTGGTACGCTACAAAAAAAAAAAAGGGGAAAATCAGAAAAGTATAAAGAACAATGGCATAGCAAAAAGTTACTGTTATAAAAACAAATGCTGCTGCTTTGGAACAAATTTAGATTGCTTTGGAATTTGTTTCAAAATTGTTAACTTTCTCAATTCGTTTTCGGTTATTTTGTTGCTAAATCTATTGAATTTTTTCAATCTCAGAAGCTGTTTCCATGGTATATTTTTGGGAATTGCCAAAATTACTTTTGAAGGTATATGAAAAAACCAGAACAGAAAGAAGATAAAGTTGGTACAAATTATGAGTGTAGTGAAGTTTCTATGCAGAAGTTATAAGCAATAATAACAGAGTTAAGCTACTAAAGCTTTTGTGCACTTTCTCATTATTATGCAATCCAAAGTCACGGCTCAGAAATCGTTGAAATATTTCAATGCTATTAGTAAAAGTGGCAGAAATTATATTCAATAACAATAGAGTTCAGCTACGAGTACTACAGCTTTTTTGCACTTTCTCGGTGTTATCCAATTCGTGTCGTGTCATCGACCCATAAATCATTAAAATCGGTGAAATCGCAACAATATGGGTAAAAGTGACTCAAAATAAGATATTGTGGAAAAAATTTTGCCACAAAAGTATGAATTGAGTACAGGTACGTAGTTGGGCGAGCAATACCGCGTATCTGTTACTTGCAATACCGCGTATATTGCAAAAAGGCCTAAACTGAAATTTGGATTTTATTTCAATTTGATTTAATTAATAAATATCGGATTTTCCAATAAGTATCTAAGCAAGTATCTAATTTCAATAAATGTTTTTAGTTTAGCCGAAAATCCAATAGAAAGCAGCTTTTCTGCACTCTTGCAGAACTTTACTATCACCGTGTGTGTATGTGAAAGTGGCAAATACGCGTAAGAAATGGAATTTCTTAAGCTCTTATAGATATATACAAAATTTAGCTATTTTTGGAAATTCGTTTTATCATGAAGGTCAAATGATACCTTTTCTTCGTAAACTTATGAAATATGAGAATTCTCTCTTTGCTTTTTTTTTATTAGGTACAGCACGAATACGGACGCTACAAATTTTCCAAGGTGAATAAAATCAGTAATGATGTGCATTATAACACTTAAGCTTTTAATGAAAATAAAAAAAAAAACAAGTTAAATTCAAGTTACATAACAGTAATAGTAATCAATATATAGAAAAAGTGAAGTTAAAAGCTCTAATTTTGATTTATTTTATTTTTTTTTTTCTATAATGAATAAGCGGTTCGAGCAACTTCAATACATTGACTGTCGAATTATGAAAACCAATGCAAACTTTTAACTCCTTCGATATTTGGAACATTTTGCCATAACTCTGACAGTTGATTAAAAAAACTCTGAATTTGTTCTCCAGAGATATATAAAAGGACTCTATAAATGTTGTTCTTAGCGCATTCATAAAAACATGAAGCATCTTCGAGAGCAATATTTCTTGATTTGACAATTTGCCAGACTTTTCGTTTTACTACGGCGCCTACTCCGTAAACAGCACCTTTGCCATGTGAAGTGGCGAAAAAGTTCCACTCTAATATTCCGCAATTAAATTCCGCTGCGAGTCTATGAATACTTGAAAGAAGTGTTGTGTGTGTTGTAAAATGTTTGAACACAAATGATAAAGAACTGGACCTACATGTTTTATGCCGACTCCGAACGGCTTATGTTCTCAAGAAGCTTTTCATGGCAGTTTTTACTCTCTAAGGTTAGCCAGAGAGGTGACGGCCGAACAGAAAAATGAATTCAATTGAAAAAAAAATTGTTCTGTGTCAGATGGGGATTCGAACCCATCTGGGTTCTCTAGCGTATGAGCCACGCAATCTACCCACTACGCCACGGCCGCCACTCACTCGAAAGAATATATTTATTTTTGAAGTGGGAACTGCTGCCATCTGAGAAAATATAAATGCTTGTAATACGTTCGTATTGCTTTTGTAATACGTTCACAATTTTCGAAATAGACCAATACACATCGAATTTATTGTGAGCCAATTCATCGCTAATAACAGCAAACGACTTAGTTTCACATGAACCGAAGTAACGCACATAAAAACTCTTACTTGGCTGTAACTAAAGTGGGCATCTTGAATTTCGTTTTGGCAAGTTAGGCGATAGTTCTCTGCAAAATCAACCTGCATTACTAGTTCATTAGCTGTTATACTTTTTTTTTTATTTTCAAAATAATTTTATTGGGAACGTTTAACAAAACAATGCATTTTAAAAGCAGGTAGCTGAGTCTCTAGGTAATGAATTAAGTCGATTAGTGGAGCAATAGTGTAGTTTAGAGTTATACGATTGTCTATTTCGATTTTCAATGTGATTTCTGTATAAATTTTCTTGAGCAACTCTATTGTAATTAGAACGTCTTTAATATCACGTACACAGCTTTTGCATTCATTGACAATGCACTTTTCTTTCATCAAATCGCAACAAACTGATTTTAGAAATTAGTCGTGTTTGGCCGGAATCATCGGTATAATCTTTGCACAACCTTCTAGCAAAAATGTGAAATTTGCATGGCACTTAACATACACACATATTGTGTGGTAAATGATTAATTAGCTGAACATAACTCGGCCTACAGCCAAAAAAGAAAGTTCTGTTGACGTTTTCCTCTATGTGCTCAGCTTTGAAAAGTTGATATGTTTCTTGCAAATTTATAAGCATAAACGTTTTGCAACTACTTTTCCAATAATTAACATTGGATCCTTTCTCCCAGGAGCTTGCGCGCTAATTCTATCGTGCAAATAAAATGTTTCAATTAATTTTTCACGCCTCTGCATGGTTGGTGGCCTTGTAGTGCTCTCATCCTCAGTTTCTGTTTATATACTTCTTGCATAAGGATTTGAGAACAGCCATTTTTTTTTAATTCAGATCTTTTGGAAGCGCCGCTTCAACTTTTTTCATTGCTTTTACCATTGTTTGTTTACAGCTGTAAGCTTTGCATTGCAAATTATTAACAGGCTTATTGTTATCTTTCTTTTTTTTTGTCGCAACACTTGCTGCCTAGCGCGGTTCTTTTCTTTAATCTTTTTCAAGAGAGTGCTATCGCTTTTCATTTTTTGCGATAATTTTTTTCTTTCTTCTTATAATGTTGCCATTTTTCGTCATCTTCTTTCTTTTCTTCCCTATACTTCTTTGCTTTCTAACTCTTTGTTATTTTTGATGTTCCTGCCTTCTTTAAAAAATTAATTTTAGAGTTATTTATAAAACTTTATCGTAATTTACGGTTACGGACGCGACAAATTTAAGACACCAATAAACTTTTTTTTCGATTATGTCGGGATCCAATTATTATGCATAGTTTCTTAACTAGAACAATGCACTTGTTTAAAAACTGACAGCTACTTGCATTTAAAACGCTTGTCCACTTATGACAACAATCAATAATGTTTTTTTCACACGGACGCGACATTACGATGTAGGAAGAAGCGAACTCAAACAGCTAACAACTAACCAGGCATATACATTACGGTGTTTCCAATTAAAAAATTTTTATTTTTCCACTGGGAATGGGCTTCAACTGTTCACTTAGGTTTTTGCTTTTCGCGAACATATCGTCGTTGGGTGTGGAATACCGCGTATCCGCAACTTGCACATACACACACACGGTGATAGTAAAATTCTAGAGTGCAGAAAAACTGCTTTTCTTTAAGCTATATAGCGGATTTTCAACTAAACTAAAAACATGTATTGAAATTAAATATTTGCTTTGTTCTGAAATCAGTATTTAATGGAAAACCCGTCCTTTATTAATTAAATCAAATTGAAATAAAATCCAAATTTCAATTTTGACCTTTCTGCAATATTCGCGGTATTGCACGCCCAACGAAGATAATTATTTTACTATTTGATCAAACCGTTGATTTTTTGAGTAACAATACAAACGAAGTTAAAAGTAAAAGGGTTGTATTGTTATTACTTTTTGCTTTGAAATAGTAATATTTCTTGAGCTATTTTTAAGTCATTAAAACCCAAAATAATTTAAAAGAATATTTAAGTATCAAGGTAAGAAAATTATCTTAAAAATAGCTGTTGCTATTTCTGCGTTTCACTTTTCGAACACTACTTCTGATGACAACTTATGACAGTCTTCACTCAATTTTATTTCTTCCGATTAAAAATGTGATGAGAGAATCTTTTTCTTTGATTTCATGAAATTCACTGAAGACACTTCATAAAACTATTTAAGCCACTGGGGACTTAAACGTTTAACTGACACTGAGAATTTGATTCTGCAAAACATTTAACAAATCAGTGAAAATATCAAAAACTTGCTTAAGGCCGAAAAATGGCATTAAGCTTCGAGAATAGAAGTTGGTTTTATTATTCCATCCCATATCCTTCAGACACTGTTTAATCAAGGTATAACACTATATATACAAATTAATTTGTAAGTATAATATTCAATAATAAAAATTCCAAACACTAAAGTTATTATGGCCACATTAAAGCAAAGAATTGTTCTTAGAACAAAAGCAACAAGCTGTACATACATCAATCGATAAAGAAAACTTCAACGGAAGTGCTGCAAGCAAAACAGAAATTGCTCAATAAATGCAAGAAATACAACAAAAAGTCCGACAAAACAGAGGCTTCATTATACTTCTCTATAGTTTTTCATTAAAAGCTAATAAAACTTTTCTTTTGCCAACACTTCAGGCTGTTTTTAAGAAAATCAATTGAGAATTTCACAGAAACGATAACAATTTGCAAAGATTGCCATTAATAGATAAATTAAAATAAAGGTTGTACGCGTAAAAAACATACTAAACAAAAGCATTAAGTTCGATTTTGATGGCTGCCCATTACACCTAAAAAATGTATACTTACACACAACAATCATATCACCATGCTCGGTGACGGTCTGAAAAGATGGCGCCTCACCGGAAACCTCACACCGGAAGCGACCAGCGCTTTGCAGATTGACATTGCGTAGTGTTACGATGGCATCGCTAGAGTTGTGTAGCTGCAAGAATAAAAAATTGTATCAAATAAAATGAGAGGTTAAAAAATTTCAAACAAACATCAAATGCAATTTATTATAAAGCACAAATACACAACACCAACAAAAAAGGACGAAATAAAAATGCTACTATATACTAAAAAAAAAAAAATACAACAGCGGAACTTTCACTTTGCACTGTCGATAAAAGGGTTTTAAGTCATGATTGAGTGTCTGCAATCAATTTTATTTAATCTTAATGCGTCGCATCGCATCGCCATGTATTCGTATAGATTGCTTTGCAATTTAAAACGCATCGAAGCTGAAAAATTTTTTATGAAGTTTTATTGGTTGCCATGGTGGCTACATCCCTGGCAAATAGAGTTGTCTTTTAGTCCATAAGCTGCGCTGGCTGTTTGATGGTGTGGCTTTCAAAATTGGCTATAACTCAAGCGTACGTAAGTATGAAGTTGAATTATGCGCAGTGAGATTAGTTGAACGAATCATTTCAATATTCAATATTAAAAAAACAAAATCTTTATTTATGTTAATCTAAGAATTCTAATGATCTAAGGAATGCATTACTATAGAAACGAGCCACTTGATGTGGTACCCAATTTTCAACTTTGTGATGAAATTTAATAATAATAATTATAACGTGATGCATGAATTTATTATAAGCAAACATTACATAGGGGAACAGGAGACAAACCTTCACATGGCAACGTGTCTGACTGTCTCAACCTAGCGAGGCCAGCATTATCCCTGTCGAAATCGTCCCAAGTCGACTCAAACCTCCTCGTGGTGTTCACTGGGCAGCGGTTATTTGAGCGGCGGGTGATTGACTTCGCCGCATCACGAAACATGGTCGTAAGTAGCACTAGATTTAAGCATCTCAATACTCATAAGGCCACCTGGCTTTCCCCTGACCAAAAAACGTGCAACCAAATTGATTACGTTTTAATTGACGGAAGGCACTCTACTAGAGTATTAGATGTATGCACGATCCGTGGTGCTAACATAAACTCGAATCATTATCTTGTCGTAGCTAAGATCGTACACGTCTGTCCGTAGCAAAGTATGCACGCAATCCTACGCAGAGAAAGCTAGACGTTGACAACCTGCAATCAAAACAGACAGCTGAAGCTTTCGCCACTCCACTCTCACTCCTGCTTCAATTAATCACTCCCCCGATCGACGATATATGCGCGCAGTGAGCACACATCTGTCACTTTATACATGCGGCTACTGAAGAGGCTATAGGTGTCACTACCTAGAGTGTCGCGAAGCCACTGCAGAAAAAGAAGTCGGTTGTAACGCGTGCTGCTAACGAGCAATAGAGAGAGAAGAGGAGGGACGAAAGACGTCTTTTAGGCGGAAAAAGATAGGCAGAAAAGCGCGAGTACGAGAAGATTGAGTTGTATGGCGACAGGACCGGGGCCTCTTTCTGAAAGGATGAAAACTGGAATTTAGTGACAGATATCCAGAGTACACTGACATTATGGAGGAAACTCAAATCTTCTGAATGACGATGATGACAACAATCCCGCCAATAGAGATAATACCGCGGAAACCCCTATTATGGATGACAGCGTTGAAGTTCCGCTGCCCGACAATAATGAAGACAGCTATAACACTACTTAAGAACTATAAAACCACGGGAGCCGATGGTCTACCCCCTGAGCTGTTTAAGAACGCAGGCGAATCTCTGTTTAAAAGCATTCACGAACTTCTGTGTCAATTATGGTCGAAAGAATGCATTCCAAATGATTGGAACTTCAGTGTACTCTTCCCAATCCACAAAAAAGGTGATCCCACCATTTGTGCCAACTACCTTGGTATTAGCCTCCTAAATACCGCATAAAAGGTTCTGTTGAGCGTATTATGTGAAAGACTGAAGCCCATCGTAAGCCAACTGTTTGGACCTTATTAGTGAGGCTTTAGAACTGAAAAATTTACTACCGACCAGATATTCGCGTTATGACAAATCTTGGAAAAGACCCTAGAGAAACAAATCGGCACCCACCATCTTTTTGTCGATTACAAAGCCGCCTTCGGCAGTCCAATAAGGAGTCATCTATACTCCAACATGTCTGAGTTTGACTTACTTGCAAAATTTATCCATTTATGCAGGGTGGCACTGAGCAACACCCGCAATGCAGCTTCAATCGGGTCGTATCTCTCCCCCCCATTTGTTACCAAACGTGGTTTCTGCCAAGGTGATTCCTTATCATGCGACTTTTTTTAACCTAATTATGGAGAAGATCATTCGAGCTGTTGATCTGAGACAATGCGGCACAATATTCTATAATAGTATTACGCTGATAGCGTATGCTAATGATATTGATATCATTGGATATAACACACGCAAAGTCAGTGCAGCATTCTCCAAATTAAAAAAGAGTTGAGTCTCACGCAGTCCCATCGTATTGCCGCCCACGTCACTGTTGACAACATCTCCTTCGCGGTTGTGAAGGACTTCGTCTAACTGAGATCCAGTATTAACTCCACCAACGATATCAGTAGAGAAAAATAAAATGAAGGATAACTCTTGTCAACAGGTGTTACTTTGGGATCAGTAGGCTCCTCCTGTCCTCATGTCCTGTTATATGCAGGACAAACCTGGACGTTGAATAGATCTGATCAAAAGACTTTGGGAGCTTTCTATAGTTGGGCCATTGGAGTTTTTTCTTTATTTTTGGGTATTTATTGAACAAAATATATACATGTGCAATTTCCGACTTCAATTGCTCTAATGACGTAATGTTACGAGTATAGTCATTTTTAATTGTCCGTCCATGTTCCAATCAATAAAAAGTTTACTGCGCGCATTCCGGAAAACAGAGGGTATCACTTTCCAGCGCTTTGCTGGGTCTTCAGGCACTTTGGGCAGTTTTCGGAGTGATGTATTTCGACTTATAAAAATTTCGACTTATCTGCTGAAACATTGCCAAACAGCTCTTCGAATCTGCAATTCGTCGTTGTTTTCTAGATATCTACAGGATATCAACAATCTCTCTCAACATCACTTTGTGGTCGCCCATACCAGCATTTGTGGATACCACGACTTTGTGGTCGTCAGCATACCAGTTTGATGGTTGCTTTTGATGAAGTAGAATCGGGATAACATTTTACGGCTTGCATTGTATTTTTTATCATTAAATAGCAATACTTAATTTACAAAAAAAATTGATTTGAATCCATCATTTCAAAAAACGCGTCACTATAACTAGCTATACCATGAAATTTTTACTGTGTTCATTTGAAGGCTTTCAGTATGAATTCATCGGAAGAGTTTATTTGAGGAGTTATCCCTTCGTCAGGCTCAGGACTTATTTAATAGTATTTATTTATCATATTAATCCAGACACTGGCATCAGAATGATTCAAGGCATTTAAAAAGGTTAGTTTCTGGTGAATCAATTTTGATTTTTATCTTCGAAATAGTTTTTTCCGCATATGACCCTCTCTGTCGCCTGTGTTCATATTTGTTTCCCCCTGTGCTGTTTAAACTCTCTTCTCTGTGTTTAATATGTAAAAAAAAACGACAAAAACAACACAGAAAAAAAAATAAAAACACAGTGATTGCGCAGCGGCAGAGAGGGTAAGAGTGCTACTCATACTCATGCTCACACAGCAGCATCAATTTGTGTTCTGAGTCAGGGCGGTAGAGTTGAATATTTGAGGCGGTGTTTGAGTTGGTGGTGAATATTTCAGGCGGTGTTTGTGTTTTGTGTTGATTTCGATATTCGTGAAAGCATCATAAGTACCACCGCTTATCCGAAGTATAAACACTGCAGAGTGCTTGATATTCATGTGATCGACTAACGCAACATCAATTAGTGTCTGAGTTAAAGCGGTGGTGTTGAATATAATAAGAGATGTGCGTACATACTTGCATCGCTTTTGTTATGAGTAGATTGTAAGTACATTGTAAATTTGCGATACAACGCTGCAGATTTCTGGTACCTATTGTGTTTGTATGCTGTAAATACAACAATTAATTTAAATTTTCAGAAATGTTGACCCTCTAAAAAAGGTTCAGTTCAAAAAAGTCAAAGTTCATCGTTTAAATTAAAATTTTGTTTTCTGCGTGGACCACGCTGTATATCTCTGCTCCAAATGATATGTTTTGAATTTAACAGCTGCTTCTGAAAGCAACAACTGCTAGTCAAAGTGGTCTCTGTTTGAGCAGATATTTTCGAGCTCGCATTCTCATGATTCAGAATAATTCGAATCTTTTTCAACTTTTCCGAATTTCTCCGATGGCCTGTGGAAAACATGATCTCATTGTTTTTGGTTTTTTGCTTCGTTTTAAAAATGTTATTATAAACTAAATTTTACAACTCAATTGTGGTGGCCGTGGCAAACTGGTTAAGGTGCTTGTCTTGTAAGCAAGAAATCCCAGGTTTGACTCCATGGCACAAGCATTGTTTTTGATTTATTTGTTTTGCCGTAGCTATTGCAAGCCTGGTAGTCATATTTCTTACATGAAAAAACGCTCTCTATTTATGACTTATAACTGTAATTAGAGTTGAGTGCGTGGCCTATACGCCATAGAGCCCTGGTTCAATTCCTGGTTCTGATACAGAAAGTTTTTTCAACTAAATAAATTTTTCTGTTCTTCCGGCACCTTTCTGCAGACAATGGCAAGCCTCAGAAAGTAAAACATAAGCAGTTCGGAGTCGGCACGAAACTTGTAGGCCCAGTTTTAAATCATATGTGTTCAAACAGTTTACAACACGCACAACACAATTGATCATAAGAAGCTCGGTCAAAGTCCTTTCAAGAACTGAAATGCCAATTTCTTTTTTTTAACTCTAGTTAGTAGCATTCGAGAGATTTAATCTTATTTATCAACAATAAAGCCCAAATACAAATACAAATGCTTATTAGTTCTTATTCACTGTAATTTTTCAAATTAAATTTTTAAGTCCTTTTAATATAAAACTTGCCCTAATGAGTTTCTATTTAAAGCAATTGAAAGAATTGCCAGCTTTCATATTGTCAAATTTTCTCCATTTCATGGTTACAAGTTTTCTAAATGCTTTGAACTGTTTTAATTTATGCCCTGTACGCTACGTTGACCAACTCTAAATAATTGTTTTTATAAACAGCATTATTATTATTTTTACATTGCCAGTGTCATTTAACCTATTGAGAGAAATAAATTATCAGAGTTGCAAGCCAATTCTTTAATTTCAGAAAAACTTTCTGAATCTTTTAAATTTATAATATTCTAAATTTAATGCTGTGTTTGACCAACACATCGATTTTTTAATAAATTTTCTAAAAAAAGGTGTATATAATTTATTTCTGCTCATGCCTAAACTACATTACAACGAAGCGAATTGCTCACTTCGCTTTGCTCACTTTCACCACAAGAGTGAAAATATATCGCTTTTCCTTTCTTTCCTGTAGCACGAGTACTTAAACAAAGTACATAAATTATTTCCTAGCTACTCTAAAAAGCCAATTTCGGCCACATTAACTTGGCTTAAAAAATGAGCAACATTATCGTTGCTCAGTAAACGTCTGATAGCCTCTTTTGAATTTATAACTTCTTTACGCTTAACTTTACAACTGTTTTAAGCTGCAAGTTGAATGAGAAAACAAAAACAACAACTGCTGCTTATCTGCGGCTAGTCAGCGCTTTATCAATGTTTACTACCGGTAAAATCGATTACCCTTAAACAATATCCGGTTCTAAGCTAAACAATACAAACTTGCAAACTGCACACACACAAACACACATAAATGGCTACATAAACAATTTTATTGCTCTCTACCATCAAACTAACAACATCAAATTTAGCAGCTAACAAAAATGGCAAAAAGTGGCTCGGTGCATGTGCGAAACCGTGCAGTACTGAACTATAGCGGAATAAAAAGAGCAGCCAGTGCAATTTATTACACTTAACTTTCTGAACAAAGCTCGCACCATTACGAGCTTTTATGGTAGACCTGAGCAAAACGTATAAAAAAGAAAAAAAAAAAAGAGGTTTACCCTTTTTTGGTAGCTACGTGTGGATATATAATAAATGGTTTTAAACTTTCGCACTCAAAACCAAAAAAGCACCCAAATAGATTATTGATAAAAAGAGCTACCAATAGCAACACACTTACACACACACACACACACATAATGTATATGTGCAGATAAATTATGCTACGTATAATTTATACTATAGTTTTTTCTCTAGCTTAGTACTTACATCGACCGAAACACCTGGAAGTAGAAATGTTTGCGCCGGCGGCATATCTCTGGGCACGTATCGATAGAACTCATTCCCATCCTTGTACCATTTCACCGAATACAATGCTTCACCATCCAGATCGTATAAGCATTCCAACTGTGCTGCCGAACCTTTAATCACGTAGTTCGGTATTCGAACCTCGACCAACCGTAGACTATGTGTGCAATCTGTGAATGAAGCAGTAGAAAAAACAATGAAAACATATATTAAAAATAGTGCTTAGATTGAGCATAGCAGAACAGAATCAACTACCATACATAAATTGGAGATGAACCTCAGCTAGAGTGTACGAGTAAAGCTATGGGATGTGAGCTACATTCGTATGTAAAGATATATGAGCTTAGATTTGCAATCCAAAGGATTTGTAGTACGTGAATAAGTGATGGTCAGTTGGGTAAATTTTTAAATGTTTAACTGAGTGGTCTTCAGTAGCATGGTACAGAGCGAGTGGACAGGCAGGGGCCTGCTTAGCAAATAGTTGTTAACCAAAGTTTCTGGGAAAAAATGTGCAAAACACAAGCATCGATATTTAGAAAACTTTTTGCCGTTGAGTGATTTTATGTTTATGGTTTCAACATAAATACCAAGTTTTAATATTTCTCTGTATTGGAATGCTTAAACCATATTTAATTTAAACCAAAGTTTGTTGTGAAGGATTATATGTGTACATAACGATTCTATGCTTCAATAATATTTCTAATTATGAGCTTATAAATTGTATTTTATTGCTTAGCAACAAGAAGAAAATTTATACTATTTGCACAACTCGGTATGCAGAATGATAAAAGTTTGATAAAACTCAATGTTAAACTCAATTAAGACTATGATTCCTGTTATAAGTTTACAAATGAAAAATGCGAGTTTCGTAATTTTGACTGGCAAGTTTTTAGATTTCATATTAAATTTTATTTTCAACAAGAAAGCGACTGTTAATGAAGTGCGTAACATGTTTTTGGTTAATTTTATACCCACTCTCCCCCCCCCCCCCCCAATGACACACTTCGTCACAAGGCCTTGAACCCTCCCCGCGCACCTGATGTAACGAACCACTTTTATTTTTTAAATTTTTTTGGATTTTTTTTTATTTAAACAGTAAGTTATAAATAAAGCTTATTCTCCCTCCCCGACCTCCCCCACCCATGTCACACTTCGTCGCAAATGTTCGACCCTCTCCTTCCTAAACGTGTTACGTGTTTTATGAACAGCCCCAAACTCTTAGATACTGACATTTTTTTTTTAATTTTTGATGGTATACAAAACATAGTCGCGTTCAGTCATAAAAAAAAAAAAACCAAATGGCCAAACGAAAGCACTTGAAAGGACTTTGGCCGAGGTTCTTATGATCAATTGTGTTGTGTGTGTTGTTAAATGTTTGAACACAAATGATTGAGAACTGGACCTACCAGCTGTATGCAGACTCCGAACGGCTTATGTTCTCAAGAAGCTTTACATGGCAGTTTTTTACTCTCTGAGGCTTGCCATTGTCTGCAGAGAGGTGACGGCTGAACACAAAAATTAGTTCAATTGAAAAAACTTTCTGTGTCAGATGCTGGATTTGAACCTAGTTTCTCTGACGTATGAGCCACACACTCTACTCACTACGCCACGGCCGCTACCTCAGGCGCTCAGTCAGAGTTGAAAATAAACTGTATCTTGCTGTATAACGAAACAACAACTTTCGATCGTGTGAGACACGGCAAGCACTACATTTTCTCACACCAAATTATATTGTCGATCGTTTCTTCGTTCGTTATAGGCCTTCGTTTCGTTAGACTGCAAGATGCAGTAAGGCTCTTAAGCTATGTTTTATGCAAAAGTTTATTTTATGCTAGACGTAGACGAAAAAGTGCTATTTATCTTAAAAAGTGTAGTTTAAATGTAAAAACACAAATTTAAGCTTGTGTCAAGTTCTGTTAAACTTTCAACAATTACTGCGCCAAGCAATTAGTGAAAGTGACTTTTAAAGCAGATAACGTTTTGACAAAACGACAGTGAAATTAATTATTAATCTAATTAATATAGAAGAACCAAGCAATAAAGCGGGGCTTCCAATCTCAAACAGCTTGTAAGTTCTCACTACCTTGCCCTTCAAAGGAATGAATGTCCACCAAAATCATATATAGTAGGCAAGTTCCAAACATTTTTTTTTATTGTACGCAAGTACTTTCATAGAAATACGTTTCGGAATCTAATATTTTACAGCTGATCTGCATGGCATCAGTCAAACCAAAACAGGACGTATAAAAAAAAAAACATTTTGAAGAAAATCGCATTGCTTTACTCTCATTTTACCCAGTTACTTTTTTTTTGAATCTAAGATCATTCTCAAAAGAGAATATTATAATTATCAGTATATAGTCCTATGTGTTAAATTTATTACAACCCACTTATAAATGTTATTAATAGAGATTATAATAAGATTTTATTCGTTTATATCAGTGAACAAAAATAAATATAAATTTAGTGTACATTATACTCAGAAAATGCATTTATAGGCATAAGATTGCGACAAATGAATATTATTTGCGGTAATCGGAAGAAAATTGCTACAACTGAGATTTGGTTAATGTAACTGGAATGAAATCAGCACAACTGATTGTTAGTTGGCACGAATGATCGTTCCTTCGCAGCCCGCTCATTTCCAAATGTTTATTCAATTGAAATGGAAATATGACATGCTAGTTGCTTGAACCGCGTAATTGTATTTATTTCAACTCTCCTTGCCAATACAAGGAACGTAATGTGTCTGAAATAACTAACTGAAGCTATTGCAGACAAGCGAACAATACTTGGCATTGTAACAACCACATTGTAAGTTATGTCAATAGCATTATTTTTACGCTGCAATCGAATTCTAAATGTTATTAAATCAATCGCTCCCTTTAGTTGCGTCAATCTCAACAGGCAACCTTGCAACTGCAAGTTTGCCAAACCATTCGACTTATCGAGTGAAACAGATATACGTTCACAAACACGAAGTTGTGTAAGCCGACCTTGATCGCAAGACGCTTGCATTTCATTTCTCAAAGTTGTTCAACGTGTCCGGACGGAATTTTTGTAGGGTTTTTCGTTTTGGTTAATAATTTGTAAGAGGAACAATCCTTAAGTAAGTTAAATAATATTGCTTTCTATCTATATATGCATAAAGAAAGGCTGAGTTCCTAAATGCATTTATGCAAAGCATCAGTGACTTTCTATTAATTGGTGATTAGTTGATTCACCAAAACTGCGCAACTAGGTTATTATTTTTAAGCACATTTCAGTTTCGGTAAATCTGCATAGCACCAATTTAAAGAAAAAGGTCACTCATGCTTTGCATTAATGCATTTAAAACTCGGCACGATTACAATTTCCTGAGCGCCGCTATTTGAAAGTGTTTGTATTATCAACCATAAAAAGTGCTATTAACCATAAAGATCTGTGCATTACTTTTGAAGATAAAACATATTACATATTAACCCTAATCCTACTGCGGTGTGACTTTGGATCACATTTAATTTTAAAAGTATTGTAATTCCTAAAAAAATACTTTTTTTTTGCGGTCAACCCTTTTTTTATTCTCAAATGAATTAATTTTTTTCAAATTTGGAGGTACATAAATTTCATGCTACCATCCCCAATTTTTTTTTTTTTTATATCTTTTGTAAAATACGAAGTCACATCGCAGTAAGATACGTCACAAAATGACGCAGTAGGATTAGGGTTAAGCACACTTGACGGTGCACCCTTTTACGAAATAACCAAAACTCGGAAAATTTTTATAAAAAGCCGCGCGATTTTTATTTTGCACACTATGTATTTTACGTATAATGTACACTTGATGGTTCACCCTTTTACGAAATAACTGAAAATTTTTTTAAAAAATTTGCACGTTGTGAGTGGAAAAACAGGTATATCTTCAAAAGTAATGCATGGATTTTATAGTTAATATCTCGATGAAAAGGTAATAGATAGGCCTTTGTTTTGATACCCATAATGCTTATTTTTGTAGTAAAATTAACAAAAAAAATCACAAGTTTTAAGGCCCATTTTCCTAACATTTCACGTCTATAACATTTAAACTACTTGAGATGGCGGAGATGGATGGAAAAAATATCACCAGAGATGTGCAGTTTTAATTTATATATAACCTTCGGACCAATTTAAAAAAAAATACATTGCTGCTTATACATTATAATTTATTAGTATTTTATATTATTTTTTATAAAATAAAATAATGTCAGTTTTATCATGTGTGATTTTATTTTTAGAAAAACGTTTATTGTGAACATATTCTAGATTGTTTAACCTACAAAATGACCTACAGTCAATAAACGTGTGGAGGTCGAAACGATCAGTGGGTTAGTCAAAATAACCAAATTTTAGTCAAAGTAATTGACAGGTCGGTTCATACAACCGAGTGGGAGTCAAAACGGATAACAGGTCCATTCATAGAATCGAATGTAGGTTAAAATGGCTAACTTCTAAGTTCACACAATTGAGTTTAGGTCAAAACAATTTACAAGATCGTTCATTTAACTGAATGGAAGTTCAAAGGATGAAAGGGTTCGTTCAAAAAACCGTGAGCACAGTGCTTACAACGGAATGCCACAGTCAAGGCTATGGGAAACTACGTAGTTGTGATGATTACTTTTTAAAAGTTATCAACAATCGACTAAGTCGGTAGGGCACCAATTCGTTAGCGACAGTGGGTTCGTTTCTCTGTGTGTAGATGACACGATCGGATTTGCATACATTTCGACCCAATAAAAAATTCACACAAAAATTAGTTCTAACACGTCTTGTCAGTGTTGTGATGTTATATATTAGTAATATAATATATTGCTAATACATATTACTTTTTCCCTAATTCAGTCATATAACTTAATACTGACAGCGTAAGTAATAACATCCAGTAGCATTCTTACTGTTTTGCTAGTTAATTATGACATATTACTTTGTTATAATTTTTTAATCAAATCAATAGAATCTTAAAATTTATCTTTTGTACCTCATGTTAATCTTGTACTGTTCAAAATAATTTCTGTTTCCTTTCTGGCTTAGTTTATCACTTTTGCATCGTATGTAAAAAAACAAAAAAATTAACTTGCGCGTTATGTACATTTCATTATTTGCGATTAATACAAATTATATATTCTTAGCTTCGTTTTCCCGTTGTAAACGAAGAAATAAATTAAGTGATTGCTTGTTTGAAAACCTTCTACTTTTAAGATGTTATAACATATCTTTAATTAAACTAACACCTTCATTTCGTATCACGAAAAAGCAAACTAACGATGAGCAACCCAGCAAACCATTGTTGACGACTTTGTCGAAATTCCGACTTATTCGTAACTATTTCGTGCTGTCTTAAGAGATCGTTACAATTTCGTTACGCAAATATCGGAACAGTTTCACTTTTAATACGAATTAATATATATTTTCGGTATACGACTGTTTGTACGACATATTAAAATACTAACAGAGTAAAATTTTCGTTCTTACGAACTGTCTGAATGAAATCGTAACTATTTCGTAACATTTTCGTTAAGACTCGTTACAAAATCGTTACGATATTTCGTTACGAAGTCGTGTCAACGCCTAAATATGATATAATGATATGAAATTGGGTTTCAAAATCGGAAGGATTTAAATAAAATATTCGGAAATATTCTCAACGAAAACGATTTCGTTACAAAATCGTAAAGAATGTTCAAAAGGTGAAAAATTTACTGCACTCACCATGAAGAACGTGACAGATAACTTCCGCTAAGCAAATTAAAAAAATTTCATAAAAAAAATGCCAAAAAATTAGAAGAAGACCCATTCAAGGTTTTAAATGTATCTAAGTTTTTTTCTGTACGACTTACTGTTTCGAAGTTTAAGCTGTTTGAATACATGCACTAAATGCATTTTGGGAGATATTTTGACATTTTTTTACAGTGTATAACTTAAAAAATAAATCGTTTTTGCAAAAGCAAAAAACACAGTTTAATTCTTTTTCACGAGCACTACAAGTCTACAAAGTTTAAAAAAAAATCGGAATCACAAAGGTAAGATTTTGTATCAAAATATTCGAATTGATACGGAATCATCGATATGCATAAAAAAAATTTGAGTTCTTGTGCTCTGTCTTACATTTCTTTTAACTCTTAGCAAAAAAGTAATATAGTAGTACTATATTACTAAAACTCCAATTTATTTTTATTAATTTTATTTATTAACTAAAAACTCCAATTTTCAAGTAATATTTAATATAATGTTATTACTTTAAAGAGTTGGTAATATGTTATAAGTAACATATTACTTTCCAAAGTAATTTGTACCTGTTGTATTAAAAAGAATCGAAAAAATCAAAATTTTAAAAACAGTTTAAATTAAATCTTATGGAGATATTTTCTTAAGCTATACCCAATACAGATACAAAAAATTGTTTATTCATCTTGAATAACCTGGTTATTAAGAATTCTTATGGTAGAAATAAACGAAATGGCCATTTCAGTCCTTGAAAGAACTTCAAGAACTTGGCCTACAAGTTTTATGCTGACTCTGAACGCCTTATGTTCTCAAGAAGCTTTTCATGACAGTTTTTACTCTCTGAGATTTGCCATTGCAGAGAGGTGACGGCCGAACAGAAAAATTAATTCAATTGAAAAAACATTCTATTTCAGAAGGGAATTGAACCAGGGTTCTCTGGCGTATGGGCCATGGACTCTTCTCACTACGCCACGGCCACCCCTATCTGAAGCCATTGTTAGGAATGTACCTATCTAAAAATTTTGAGTTTAGGATTTTTATGAAAAAAAACCCCAAACATCCAAAAGTATAAAACTGTTAATAAAAAAATAGCATGGATGGTATGGACCATAGTCTTAAGCTACATTCGGCAAAAAAATAAATTAACCGAAATTCCGGGAAAAAAGCTACAACTCTTAAAATTTAACTTTCTGTTTTCCAAAAATACTTAAAGTGCCCTTTTCTAGCATTTCAATCACAAAAAAACTATAAAAAAACGAAAGACATATATTTCTCGCTCGGAGTAAATTTAATTATACGAAAATTTTTGAATTCCAGGGCCACCAACATACCGTTTTTTCCATTCCATGGTATTTTAGGTTGGATTTAGGTATTTTTACGCAAAAGCCCCCAAAAGTCGAAACATGCTTTGATTTTTTAAACTTAGAACTTAAAACTTAAACTAATACGAAAACAAAATGTGTGCCGATTTTGGCACGTGTCATCTACGTAACTTGAAGGAACATGATAGTTCATTGTGCTCCAAATGAGCAGGAATATAGTTTTCGTATGTTATAGGGATAAATAAATAATTTAAGTGCCTAAAACGACTTTTTATTGACTTTTTCGTAAAAATACGCAAGACCAAACTGAAAAAAGTGGAACGAAACAAACGTTGGCAACACTGGAATTAAAAAATGTTTCGAATGAAAATCAGAAATATTTTTTTAAATTATTAAAGTTACTCCGAGCAAGGAATATGTTCTTCGATTTTTTTTTTTTCTGGTTTTTTTTTTTTGTGATCGAATCTCAAAGTCTAGAAAAGGGAGCAAAGTCTTTTTTTTTAAAAAGTAAAGTTTGAACAGTTTTAACTTTTTTACGAATTTTGGCTTTGGCGGCCGTGGCAAACTGGTTGAGGTACGCGGCTTTTATGCGATAGAACCCAGGTTCTATTTGCTTGTCTAGCAGGAAAGAAGCACACTCTTCGAATTTCTAACTCCGCCAGGGTTGCGCCTGCATGTCCCAAGCCAGGACAAAGGAGGAGGGTTGTTTGTAGGATACGTCCTGAAAACGGAAAAACTGATAGGGCCAACCAAGAGCAGGGGATGGCGCCCATCTTGGTAGCAGGTCATATTCGGTATATCGATATGAAACAAGCCTGCGAAGGTATAGCAATTGACCTTAAAACTTGTTAGTACGGGGACAGTCCTTACCCGTCAGATGGGGTAGACCCTATATATCCAACGCATGGAGACCTTAATTCGGCTGGAACTATGGTTGTGAAGGCATGCGTTCATAAAAGTGTTGGCTCTTCGGCTTTCCGAAGTGTTCCTTGTCAAGAGTTTGACTCGCACCCTCAAACTGGCACGGCAGTCACTGAGGGAAGTGTTGATTTTGGTTGTTTAAACTAAGGGTTCTCATACTGAGCACGGCAGTCCCTGAGAACAATGGCCAATACTCTATGTCTGAATGTTGAAATCCGAACGGCCAGAGTAAGAGTGGCAATTGCAAAGGTCCTCCAGAGTAGGTACCGGTTATGCGCAATAATTTCCAGCTGAGTCGGCAACTGCAAATTGTTAGACGAGCCCTTAAGTGCTCATTGAGCACAGTCATGTAAAAGAATGCACTTTTTCGTAATTGCATTTGTGTATTCTTGGTCTTTTTGCGAGGATGTTGTGGAACCTCATTTGACGGGATCGAGTTGCCCAGATGACTGTCGTGGGCTGGCCCTTCGGGGAGTCTCGTACTGGTTGTGGTTGTGTGAATGCTACACAGGTCAAGATTGACCGGCGCGGTCGCGCAGTGGTACGACCGGGCTGGTATATCTGTCTTAATATGCAAGAGATTGGGTTGGTCTCGTCTCCACTAATGGATGGATGGAAGTACGTCGCTACGGAAGTCTAAACTGGTACTGCTCTTATGGGCAGTATGTAATTTATTACATAATGCTCCTAATCAGCAGGGCACTGGGTTATGCTTTGTGTTTGTGAAACCGCTTCCATGTTCGTGCTGCCACACCGGATGCCCCGTATGTTTTACTTGTTTAAAACATAAACGGGTCCGTGTTGTGGTACAACACAAAGTTCATGGTTGTCTGTTTCATGAACTATTACCCTAGGTTTTGGATAACCCAAGTTGCTTAAGCCTTACGGCAGGTGCACTTGACAATTTCAAAATCGTCTTCGAATTTCTGTTGTTTTTTTTTTTTGCATTTCTCTCTAAGCAAGCATGCACAGAGGCCAAGCTTTGAGCTTTTCTCTATTGTTCTTTAGTGGACAAGCCTATTTGTTGTTCAGTTGCGATTCAGTTCCCAGAGTTAAAGCAAATCCATGTACAAAGTAGGCTGCGCAGTAGTCCATTATCGATCAGCGTAACCATATGATAACGCACTCATCTCTTCTTTTGTTCATTTAATCCCAAAGAAATACAGATGAAAAGATGCGTTATCATATGGTAATGCAAAGCGGCAATAGGTTAAACATAACTAGCAAATGTTCAAATGCTGGCTACTTTTCTAGTAAACTACGCAGTGTGCTTTGAGCATAGGAAAACAAATTATTTGAATTGAATTCATTCATTGCTCTGCCTCTCGCCTCCAGCTTTCAATATGATTTTGTCAGCTCTCTCTCTCTCCTTCTCTTTTTCTAAATTAACTTCGAACTGTTTCCTTCCTAGGACATGCCAGTGTTAAAAGAAGCACGCTTGGCAAGGAAGATGCAAGCACTTGCATGCTACCAGAGCTGCAGCATGTCTTTTGAAGCGCTCTTTTTTCCGCTGGGATCTGACGGATAAACAGAAAGTTTTTTAATTAAATTAATTAATCTGTTCGGTGGTCTAGTCTCTGAAGACAATGCCAAACCTCAAATAGTTAAAAACTGTCATGAAAAGCTTCTTTAGAACATTATCCGTACGAAGTTCAAGCGAAGTGAAAGCTTGTAGGTCCAGTTCTCGATCATTTGTGTTCAAACATTTCACAACACGCACAAGACAATTAATCATAAGAAGCTTGGTTAAAGTCCTTTCAAAAAGCATATTTTTTATTTATTGTTTTATTAAAATATATTAAAAATTAATAGAAATATTTGATTCATCAAAGATTCAAACTAAAATTTTATTAGTAGAAGTTACTACCGCCAAATATTTCCATTTCGCAAATTTACCGAAATTTTTTTTAATTTAGAATAAATTTAAAAAGTATTTCCTTAAAATGTTTCTTTTGTCTAAAAATTATTGATTATTTGAACGCCCCTAAAAAATAACATACAAACAACGTGAGAAAAGGAACGCATAAAGAAAAACTCGTTGAAATTTAACAAATACCGCAAGTCAAGCAGTCAAAAAACATAATGTTGCCATTTCACAGCAAATAAGAAAAATGCCTTAGGGTGTCGTTACTTGCTTGTGACACCTGCTAGCAGCTCCTTCGAAGCTAACCAAAAGAAAAAAATACTCTCAGCCAAGAACTTAACAATATTTGGCTTTTAATGTTAGACAACATTCGACCATGTTCTTAGATCCGACAGTGCTGCTGACAATATTGTGTCAATAGAAGCTTCCGCCACAAGCCACCCAGCTGTTTCGGCACATCCATAGACGCCATCTTGCATCATTGATGTAACCAAGTACGGTATTAAGTAAGCTTTACCTTCCTTCCCACCAGTGGTTGGTTGGCGGCTTGAAATAGCTGCTTGTCGAAACTGAAGACAAAAGTAGCAGTACATAAAATAGTAGTGGAGTGGTAGTAGAAGTAGTAGTAGTAGGAAATGTAAAATGGAATATTCAATTCGTAGCATCTTCAAGATTTCTTTTGGCAATCGAGTGCAGTTAAGTGTAAAAACATTCGAAATAATGTGACAATAAGTGGCGAATTAAGTGTGAATATTTTAGAAGAGAGCTTTTTTTTTTTTTTTGCTCGAAGACATTGAAGGACCTCTGAGATGAGGCAAAAGTACTTTTGTTGTTTTTGCATGAAAACATTCTTGTAAATTGGAAAATTTTAAATTATGCTAGAAGGATTGAACATTATTGCACACACGCATCAGCAAGTTTGCGAAAGTTTTGTCAATTATATATAGAGAGGAATTATTAAACATTCTTTCCCCTATAAACTAAAATGTAAATTCATACAAGAAAAAAAATAATCATGTTTAAAACTTTAATGATCCTTCGGTTACAGCAAAGATGGCATCATCAAAATTTAAGCAATCTTAAGAAAGCATGATGATGATGATTAAAGGAGATCTGTATTCATAATATTTGTTTTTAAATAAAAATTACTGATTAATGAGATCTCAGCTAAAGATGGTCATGCTAAAGAATGTATTTTAGATTGCATAGCCTCTATAGACTATGCATTATAATGCATAATTTTTTACACGTCGATGTCATAGAGAATGCATGGAATAATGTATAATTGTTTGTTTTTATCATGTATATATATAAGATTTGTTGTACACTTTATTAAATGCATGTCATTACTAATACATGTTGTGGTATGCTAAACAATATTACGGAAAATGACTAAAAAACCATCAAGTTCATTAAAATATCTATTATTTACAGTGACCAAATAAACAGAATATATGCCTAACATGTTTGCATTAATTTGTTTCTTAACCTTCAACAGATCATTAAATTCTACTTGACGACTTTAACAAAAGGGGTGTTACAATACGAAAATCTATATTTATTAAGGTGCCTAACTTGTATGAGGGGAAAAAAGTTCCATTTGTACCCCTCTTAAAATGAACCTTGATGAATTTTATGATGATTCCCAAAATATTTTGCAAAGACCTCCAAAAATCATGGTTTTTGTAAATGCGTTCGTTATTGTTATAACCATATATGAAAAATGAAATATGTATCAAAAATTGTTAAAAATTTGCTTTCGGATTAGAGAAAATACTATTTTTTATGCATTTTTGAAGCGTTAGCTTCTTTGGTGATGGTATTAACGGGAGTGAATTCAAAACTTTACAAAATCGTCAGTTCGCTTAAACAACAACAAATGCATGCAAACGCGATAAAAAACAACCCCCACTCGACGATGCTGATGTTAATAGCATGGCTACTGTGTGCGGTCGCTTAGAATTGTTATTGTATGTGTATTTTGTTGGTAGACTAGAACTTCAGCGAAGTTATTTTTATTTTTATGTTAGTCGGCTCTCAGCATCTAACCTAAGGTTGCGACCATAGAAAAACACATTGGAGCAAAAGAGATGCATGACTTAGTTTCTTTGATGCTCCAATGTGTTTTTCGGCTCGGCTCAACAATAAGCGTTTACTATGTTCGCAACCTAATTATTCCATAGCCTTGCTCATGTCAGCCATTGTTGTGACGCCAGCTACACTCTAAAAAGTAAATCTTATTTTAAATCCTACATGAAAGTCAACTTTAACCTTAATGTACGTAATAGCTTATTTTAAATATTCTGCTGACTTAAATAAAGTCAGCAGGAAATCTTAGTTTTTTTTATTTGAGAACTAGCTTTTACAATTTTAGGAAGCATCAATCTTAATTTTAGTTGATCTTGCTTACTTTATACAAGGTGGGTGAAACTACACATGAACTTATATTAATTTTAAGCGAGTTATTCACTGAAAGCAAGTTGCGGTGCTTGGGCTGGATGCCGATATAAAAAATCAAGTTTTGTGAACTGAAATGCATGTATGTCAATATATGTGCGTGCTTTGAAATAAAATTGTAAAATTTATCAAAAAAATCTTTTGTCTTTTTTATTAAAGATTAAATCAAACAAAAAAACTCCATGCATTTTATGGTCCTAAACACACATGGAATGCTGCAATCAAATCTAATAAGTTTCTATTAATATAAACGCGTGTTTTAGTGTTTTACTAAAGCACTAGTACATTAATGCAATAATATATGAAAGACCGTCTTAGGTGAAAAAGTAAGTATCGTATAGAAAGACATTATTATCTTTTCATCATTATCATGGCTAAATTATCAAGGTGAAACAGGAAGCTGCCTCATATCAAAAAAAAAAAGCTAACTTCAAAATCACTTAAGGTAAAAAATCAGTAGGAAATCTGAATTATTTAGTCAATTAAGTTATTTTACTATTATTTATTTGACTAATTATCACACCATAAAATAACCATACCATAAGACATATGGTCGTATTTTGTAAAACGCAAGCGATCACGTCACTTGGGGTTTTTTGTCTGGCAATTCCGTTTTCATATGAAGTAAAACAAACTCTCTTTCTCTCACTGAAATTTTGTAGTGAAATTTATTGCCAGACAAAAAAAAAAAAAAAAAAAATTACTAAGCATAACATTCTCTAATTAAATATAATAATAAACCCAAACAAAAAACAAAATATATTCTGTGTCAGCCGGGGATCCCAACCTTGGCTGATTTGCACACCAAGAACATTAACCAGTATGCCACGGCCACCACAAAAATTTGGTGTACACAATTAAATGCCACGCAGCAGCACTATCAGCACTACACGAATATTAGCCGACTAAAAATACAATTGACGGTGGTGCAACAAGTTAAGCAGAGCGCGCAGTAAACCAGTCATCTATGCAATCCGGGTTCAAATCCCAACGATTGGAAGTAAGAAAGTGCCAATTTTTTCTTATCATATTAATTTTAATTTGTTATAAATTAATGTTTAAATAAAATAATAATATAATTATAAAAATGAAAATAAAGAATATTTCCAAATAGCAGGCTTCGAACCCACCACCTCACGATTAGGAGTTCATAGTGCTATCATCGCGCCAAAGTCAATCAATTTTTAACCACTGTTAAAATGCAGTAAAGTAGCGCAGTGCCATTTTTATTATTAATATATAAGTATTTATATCACCCTGGGACATGCATGAAATTCAGTGATGGCAGCTCTGTTTTAATCATTTAGCTGCCTTCAATTAAGACAACTAAAGATGTTGACTTTTAGGTCAAAAATTTAAAATTTCAAATATGTATAAGTTTTCATAGAAAATTAATAACTTGTGCGCACTTGTGCGAAATTTTCTAACGCCATTTTGAACCTTTAAACCTGAGTTTCCGCACATATAAAAAAATACGTCTGCCTAAGATTTTTGTTCTTTATCACATATCCGAATGTCATTCAAATCGGCTCGACTTGAAAAAAAATTAATAAATTTAAAAGTGTGTGCATGTTTTTCCATCAATCAATACTATATTTAACATTTAATGCTAAGAAGCTAACGCTTCCGTTGGCAGTACTGACAACTGCACCAAGGTTTTTTCACCTTTTTATATCATATTCACTTAAATTCAAACAAAAAGTTAGGAAAATATCTATATCACTTTTTTTTACTCTTCTCTAAATGTTATTTAAACTTCTTCATTTATTATTTACATGGTTACAAAAAAGTAAAACAGAATATCGTAGGAAATACTTCGTTTCGGGCAAACCTGGTTCAGACAATAGCCAAAAAAGTCTATTACCCAAACTTACTATACCTATTGTTTTTTATTTAAACTACTTCACAGAACATGATTTTAAGCATATTTATTTTAAGTTAAGCTAAAAAAGCAAAATCTCACCCACAAATTCTCAGCTATGAGATAACAAATCTTTTACATGCTGGCATAATAGACATTAATTAAAACGCTCACTCACTCACTCACTATTGTCTCAGCCATGTCCATTTGACTCACTTACACATGCAAGGACATTCATTTGAAAAAAAGGAATACTTATTTACTTATCTATATATCTGGATAAATTTAAATCGAGTGCCAACGGATATTGAACCATCAATTCTTCAAGGATGTAATAAAATGTCTCGTATTCAGACACAAACTCATACAAATCAAAGACAGCAACCCACAAGCAAGCACACATAACTATTAAAACATAAAAAAAAATTAACACACAGAAAAAACTTAAGTAAAATTACCTAAAATTCCTGTATATAATACAAAAAACTTTTAAACTTTTTTCTTACTGAAATTCTTAGTCAATTTAACATTAAAAACTTTTATGAAACTAAATTGTTTTTTCTAAGATAAATTTATAATTTTTTGTTTTATTTTTGTCAAATGTTCATACAAATAAAAATTTTCCCAAGTTATCTATGATACTCTTACCATGACTTTTATTTCCCAAGAACTTAGGCAATAACTAACCAAGCTTTGTTTTCCCTAGCCACGTACCAAGTACCTACATATTGAATGCGTTTTTTGTTGAAGTTTCTTAGGCTTCATACAAAATTTTTCTAACTGCTAGCTGACTAAGACAAAAACACTTAAGTTTTTCGTTCAGTGTAAGACAAAAATTATACATGTATTTTCAATGGATTTCAACTACATTGAAGAAGATATTTTTACAGATCCCTATAAAAACAAGCCAAGGAAAAAAAACAACTGACGCTCACATGTACGAGTTTACGTCTATGCAAGCACATAAATCTCATTGATGCACGTTAGTTTGTGTGTGTTAGAGTATGTGTGTGAGTGTGAGTATGAGTGCGCATAAATTCAACATGCTTACACACTCGCATCCGCTATCTTGCTTCGCCCGGAGTCCTGCTTTGTCCATGCGTTGTCACACATTTGCAATTTGCTGGTGAATCCGACCCCTTGATACCCATGAACAACAAGCAGGATACCGGCTCGCAAACATCCTTTTGAACTTTTAATAAATGCAATTGTTATACTAGTCTGTGTCCAAGTAAGTGCCACCCTGAGTGTGGGTGTGCGTAGCGTGCACTGTTTACCTTAAGTTGCCACAATTGTTTGCCCATTTATCTGCCCCAGACAATTTCTGCAGCGTAGTCCTGGATAATACATCAATTGTGCGAATTTGAAATTTAGTATAAAGGAGCAGACAATTGGTAACAAATTTACGTTGGTCCATGAAAAGCAAACGAGAGCGAGAAATGAGCAGTGTGAGAGAGAGAGAGAGAGAGAGAGAGAGACTAGCTTATAAATGAGACAACTAGTGACAGCATTTAGATTGCGTACATATATACTGAGGATGCTTTAAACTCTTACAAATCCTTTGCTTCATACGTTGCATGGACACATTTATTGACATGCTGGAATTTTGGCCAAGACGATTTGGATAAACATTAAGATGCAAAAGAATGTCACGTGAACTGCAGCGTTTACCATCGATGCCGATCAGTGTATATGCAGGCATGTGCACCAATAGCAAATTGTTTTTTTTTTTTTTGTTATGACAGCAATGACATCATTTTGGGTATCTTTATATAATAACAGATAGTTATTGATGCTAACTTTTTAGGTACTTAGTTTCAAGTATGTCCTTAAAATGGTTTTTGTCTAGTAGTTTTTTTTTTTATTAGTAAATTAAAAAATTTTAAAATTAAACACTTTAAAAAATGTTCAAAAAAACTCGATCATTGTACTGCAAAAGACTTGAAAAGCGTGTTTTTAAAGGTTTAATTTTTTGACAGGAATAACACTGTCATAAATTTGTCAGATCTGACAACAGAATTGCCATTTGTGCTCAGTCTAGTTTCTGATTTAATCATGAAAAAAACTATCTACAAGAACAATGCTTGCAAATTGTGCAAATTTATTTGGAAATTTTTGTTTCAGTTTGAGAATGTTACCGTGCTTTTTTGCTCATTTTTCGCTCGGCATAATCGTTCATATGAGTGACTTATTCGATTAACCATGGAGGGTTTTCGCACCACGTACATGCGCACCGAACAATTAAGGAATCGACTAAGGTGCTTCCTTAGTATTAAGGAAGAACCAAATTAATCAATTCGCCATCGCGCGCCTCAATTGAAGCTGTAGGTTCAAATGGAGATGCACTTCCATTTATTGAAAACTTTACTAAAAGATCTCGGCCTTATAAAATTCTTCTAAGATCTAACTGGTACCAGTATTGCCAGATTATTTTTAGAAAAATCGGAAACTCAAAAATTTTAGAGCCTAAAATCGCAAATCCGAAAAACCTTCATATTGTGTATGCAATTTTTCCCATAAATTAACAATTAAAACAAATTTTATTTTTTTTAGTTGATACATGTATTTACAAAAAAATATTGAAAGATTGAAGATTTTATTAAGAAAAGGGAAATTATGCAGTTATAAAAAAACACAAAGTAAAAATTGTACATTTGTGCAATTGCCTGAAATAAAAGTTATTTCAAATATAGTTGCGACTTAAAAAACTTTTGCATGTTTCAAATTACTAAATGTGCTTATTTTGGTTTGTTTCGAGTCCACTTTCGACATATTCGATTTATGTTTTGTTGTGCCGGATTGTCGGAGCAAATCTCCGTTATGCGCTCGTAGTTCGCATTTGCAAACAGAGCAGAACGCCATTTGATCATTTGCTTGGCTTTGCTCAAGCCAGCCTGTAAATATATTCAATAAATTGGTTATTCATTAAAAACGGTCATTTGCTTCTTACCTTTCTTTAAACGCAGGAGCATAATTTCATTATGAATTAAATATTTTTTTGTATTTTCCCACTTTCCCATTAACACGCGCAATGTGCCAGCTTACCAAAGAATTTTGTGATTTGAAATGTCAAATAGAAATCTTGCAGTGTTGGATGTAGCTGTGCGTTTAGTGGATCCTTTTAGTGAAATACTATATACCACCTTGTTAAAAAAGATAGGTTCATTCACACTGTGAAGAGGACTTAACTCTCCGATTCGTTAATATTTTTTTAGTAGGTTGCCACATTTGTCTATGACAAGGCTGCCAAATATCAGCGTCTCTCGTTGACATTTGGTAAAGTGACAGTGTTTGGTTTACAACAATTTTTTCGTGTCTTCGATTTTTACGTATAGGATGGAAGAAATAATTGAGAAACGAGTTTGTATCAAATTTTGTGTGAAAAATGGTTTCAACTGCGCCGATACGCGTAAAATGTTGGTGAAATGTTATGATGACTCTGCTCTATCGTATCAGAAGGCAAGCAAGTGGTTTAACCGATTAGTGAGTGGCCCAGACGAAGTAGAAGACGACCCTCGTACCGGGCTGCCATCGTGTTCGACTACCGAAGAAAACGTTGAAAATCAAAGAAATGTTGGTAAAAAATCGCAAATTGACGATTAGAGAGATAGCAGAGGACGTCGGCATTTCAATTGGATCCCTTCAGAACATTTTGAAGAATGATTTGGGCTTGAGACGTGTCGCTGCGAAGTTGGTACCGAAAGAACTCAATTTCATGCAAAAAGAGACCGAGTTGCTATCGCGAAAGACATTCTGGAAATGGTAGAAAACGACAAATCATTCATGGAATCCATCATTACTGGTGATGAGACATGGGCATACGAGTATGAAACGCAAACCAGGCATCAGGCGAGTGAATGGCGGTTGCCAGACGAATCGAGACCGAAGAAACCACGTCGTTTTCAGTTAAAAGCAGATGCTCACTGTTTCCATGTATTATAATGGTGTAGTTCACCATAAATTTTTGCCAGATGCTCAAACGGTCAATAAACAGTATTATTAGGGCCTTTTGAGACGTTTACGTGAAGCAACTCGCCAAAAAAGACCGCAGTTGTGGCAAAACAAATCATGGATTTAGCGCCACGATAATGCACCATCGCACAATGCTCATCATATTCGTGATTTTTTGGCCGAAAACAACATGATAACCATCCAGCAGCCGGCAAATTCACCTGACCTGGCGCCGTTTGATTTTTTCCTGTTCGATCGAGTCAAAAAACCGCTTCGAGGAATGCGTTTCACCAGCAAAGAAGTGGTCATGGAAAAATCGGTGAACGCTCTGAAGGCCATACCAAAAACTGTGTTCCAGAAAGGTTTCCATGACTGGATCAAGCGCTGGCATAAGTGCGTTGCAGCCGGTCTACTTTGAAGGCGACAATATTGATTTGAATGAATAAACTTGTACTTTAATGGTTTTAATAAATTAACCTTTCTTTTTGAACAAGGCGGTATCTCATATAAAATATGTCTCAAAGGCTTAATGCAAATGCTAAATGATGTAACTGGAGAGACAGACCAAAAAAATTTGTTGCGCCCTGTACATAACCTTAAAAGTAGGAAAAAACACAGGGGCGTCGTTGGACACACGAGAGAAGCGAAGCTTTTTCGCAGTTACATAGATTTGATGCTTAATAATTTTTTCGTTTTAATAAATTAACTTTTACGAGTAAATTCCAAAATTTAAAATAACATAAAATAAATTAAATATATACAGAAAACATATTTGCTGCTTATTTTTTTTATTGTTAAATGTGAAATTTCCACGCCAATTACGTATACAGGCATATAATGCCAGCGACTCTCCATTTTAACTCTTCACAAATGGTTGTGAACTTGGCTGCACTGAACAAGTTTTTTCCTTCAATAGCGTACTACCTAGCGAAAAAATCTGTCGAAAATTTTTCAGATTTCACTCCAAGCAAATCACAGAACGAGGATAGAAATATATATTAAAGAACGCACAAGAAACAAAATTTAACAAACCTTGCCGATGTCATGCATGCGTTTGTTAATTCCATATTTATTGATATCATCTATTTTTTTGACACTTAAAAACGCACTTGTCAACGCACTTGTGGGCATTGATAATTTTCTTCATACCAACAACACCACAAACGCATTCACATTACAAAGACACCGATGCTGGGGACACCTTGTGGCAAATAAAAGCAAATTTTCGTTAGGTGTAGCATAGCAAATACACAATCCTCTTTCTATTGATAGACGGTGACGATCTACTGCAGCATAGCTTATGTTATAATTAACATTGAATTAACAACTATTTCTAACAAGCCTTTGTGGCCTGGTAGATAGCGTGTTGGACTCTCATTTAAGAGAACGCGGGTTCGATCCCCACAGACGGACCAAAAATATTTTTAGTATTTAATATTAAAGTTTACATTTTCTTGTAATAAGCGCTAGCAACAAAGAAACCATAAAATTTCCAAGGAAAAATCTGTCGAAAATATTTCAGATTTCACTCCAAGCAAATCACAGAACGAGGAGTAAAAAGCTTCGCTTCAAAAATGCTGTTTTTTGAGAACCTCAAATATCTCAAAATCCTGACGTGATGGACCAGTTCTGAGTCGGATTCGGATTCTCACAACTCACATGACCCCGGTATTTGTAGACCTGTGTTATTATTACGCAAGCGCATTTTTTGTGATGACTATCAAATCTATATCGGAGACTCGATTTTCATAAATAGGGAAGCAATAGAAAGGTCTTGCTCTGTTGATGTGCAATAAGGTCTTATTTTTTCTTAAATATTGTGTATTTTTAACAAAAAAGCAAAAATAATTTTCCATAGAGAAATAACGTTTCCTATGCTATGCCTAAAACTATGTGATTATCATGACGACATCTATTGGCTAATAGCCACATTGAATTTGATGCCTGAAATTATGCATTGGCTTCTTCCATAACGATGTGATACAGTTGAAAAAGGATTGCCAAACTGTTTTTTGTAGGTTTTATATCATCGCTTGAACATTCGAATTTTTTTATTATGTTGGCGTTTTAATTTATTTTATGTTTATGTTATCAAATCTATGTGTTAAATCTAGTCCAAAGACACTGTGTTTTCTCACATTCCAATACCATCAATTTTTTTTTTACATGTATCTTTGTTTAGAAAAAATGTCAATTTTTGTTCATAAACGTCTCAATTCTATGAATTTTGTCGAGGTGCCAGTACTGATCTTCTGTAATTTATATACTAACGTGCATGTGAAGAAATCTGACAAAATATAATAATTCTAGTTAAAAGATTATTCCGATTTGTCAAAAAATTTGCAAAATGGTAAATTTTAAAATCAATCGAGTCGGATACAATGACTCCGAATACATGCAGTATACATAACCATCGTATATGTCCTGCTTTTCGCAGGATACTCCTGCTTTTTCGACCCAAATTTACAATCCTGCGTTTTCGCCAAAAAATCCTGTAAAATCCTGTTTTCGAACGTTTGGCCTCAAAAAAAATTTTCCTGACATGTGTTTCACGCCAAACAAGCTTGTGTGAAATACCCTGATTGATAAAGATAGAAATAATTTTACGTTATTGTTTCGTATGCTACCAGTGAACTGTTCTGTCCTGTTTCTGATTGCTTTTGTACTAGTCGGGTACGAAATCGGTCGCAAACAGGACAGAACAGTGCACTGGGTTGAGTTGCGTTTGCTAGTGATGGTCAAACTCCGATACTTTCGGCCCATTTTTAGTGTCGGTTTCTATTCAATTTGTTTGCTTGAGAGTTAGGTCTAGAATAAAAAGGAAAATGTCAAATAGAATCAAAGGCAAATGTGTTTTTTCGACCAAATTAAAATCATCGTATCCGTTTCTCGAAGAGACGAAAAATGAAAGTGCTGTTTTCTGCAAAAAGTGCAATTCGCAATTTAGTATTGCATCAGGTGGTAAATCGGAAATCTTACGACACATGAAAACCAACAAACATCTTTCGGCGTTGAATGCAGCGTCCACAAGCCAACAGATCAATTGTTTCTTTCCGTCTACTTTTGATGCCACAATGGCAGCGATCGAAGGCACCTGGGCATATCATGTCGTGAATGCTAACCACAGTTTTAAATCATCTGATTGTGCGTCAAAAATCTTTCGAACGTGTTTCAAAATGAAATCTTTTACGTGCTCACAAAAAAAGTGCCAAGCCATTGTTGTCAACGTGTTCGCTGCAAAGGTCACAAAAATGCTCAAAGAACATTTGAATGAATGCAGCTACGTATCCATCTACACAGATGCATCTAATCACGGGAGCGTTAAAATATTCCCCGTACTTGTAAGATATTTTCTTCCAAAAATTGGAGTTCAAGTTAAAGTTATGGAAATTGAATCAACATGCGGCGAAACGTCTGAAATCATCGAAGCCCTCGTTACGAAAACAGCTGAAA
Organism: Coremacera marginata; assembly: GCA_914767935.1. Taxonomy (NCBI): domain Eukaryota; kingdom Metazoa; phylum Arthropoda; class Insecta; order Diptera; family Sciomyzidae; genus Coremacera; species Coremacera marginata. The sequence continues at coordinate 52,573,804 of OU612045.1, forward strand.
AATTTGCTGTGAAGGGAAAAATTGTGGCATTTTGCGGAGACAACGCTAAAGTAAATTTCGGCGGTATAACACGAGGAGGCCAAAACAACGTGTTCGCAAGAATGAAGTCGTGGTTGCCGCATTTGATTGGCATTGGTTGCACGGCTCATATTCTGCACAACGCGTTCAAATCTTCTTGCGATGTCTTGCCATTCGATGTTGAATGCGTTGTCATTAAAATATATAGTTATTTTTACATTTACACGACCCATGAAGAGGCGCTGAAATCATTTTGCGAAGAAGGCGATGTCGAATACTTTAAATTGCTGGGTTACGCAAAAACACGGTTTTTAGCGCTTGGACCGGCTATCAAGCGCATCTTGCATTTGTTCGAGCCATTAAAACAACTTTTTCTCGGATTAAAGAAAGGGGAAAAATTTTTGAAAGAATTTTTTAGCAATCCATCCTCGAAGTTTTGGTTGTGCTTCGTTCAAGAACAGGTAGTAAATATAAAATAATTTCATCACTTGATCATATTCTGTATATTCGTTTATCCATTTTCGTCTAGGCTGAGATGTTCGCCGAACACATCTTGAAAATCGAAAGCAATAGTGTCACCGCAATTGAAGTGGTCCAATATTTGAAAGAACTGGAAATGACTTTGAAAACTCGCCAGGAAGATGATTTTCTATCACCAGCGACATTGGTTCAGAAAGAAGCCTTGATTCGTGCAGGTTATGCTGCCGACATAGTTTTGTCTGCCAAATGTAGGGAATTTCTAGGTGCATATATAGATTTTTGCTTCCATATTTCAACATTTAATTTATTTTTCATTTTTCTTTGGCAGCCGATGCGCTTGAATATATTGACAAATGGACAGCTCCGAATAAGGAATTAGATTTGTTATCATGGGCCACATTGAGAAAGACACCATCGTGGAAAGAAGTCGAGGCAGTAATGATGAGTATGAGCAAGCACAAATTATACGACACGAAAAATGCAGCGCATTTGCACACCGAATTCACCTATGTGAAGAATTACTGTGGACAGCAGAAACTGGAACAGTGGAGAACCGATAAGGTTTCAGTCGCAATGCGGTGGGTGGAGATATTTAAACATCTAGAAAATGAAGACTGCGAATTTAAAGAAATCGCTAAAATTGCCGAATACATTCTATGTTTGCCTGGATCCGTTGAGAGAGTTTTCGCTGACATGAACAAGACTTGGACGGACGACAAATCGAGGTTAAAGGTGGAAACCCTCAAAGCTATTTTAATAGTTAAAGTCAATTTAAAAATGACGTGTCAAGAGTTTTACGATTTTGTTAAAACGCAGCCGGATATGCCCCGACAAATATCTTCCAAAGAAAAATACACTGTGCGCACTGAAGCTTTTATTGAGCAAATTGAAGAAGACGAAACCGACGAAGAAAATTAACTCATATTAATTATGATTTTTGTATTTCAAATATTTTAAAATTTTTTTTAATAAATAATAATAAAATAATAAAAATAAACCCTGCTTTTGTCCTGCTTTTAAAAAAAAAAATCCTGCGAAAGGCTGAATTTTCGCAGAGATATCCTGCTTTTTAGCAAAAATGAGATACGATGGTTAAGTATACATGAAAATATTTTTTTACAGCAAAAAAAATGTTTCAAGTTTAGCTTTAGACCATGTTTAATATATACAGCCGTGGACACATAAATAGCACCAAAATACATGTAGGGAGTTTCACATAAATTTAAATAAAATACATAGAGGAAAACAAGAATTTATTTCATGGTATTTAAGTTTAAACATTAAAAATTTGCGCCGAACAAAAGTTTTTCAATCTGGTCCAACCCTTAAATTTAGTTTCGTTAGTCCAGAGCACGTTCTTCCAAAATTGGTCTTCTTTATTCACATGGACCCTTACACACGCTAAACGATCCTTTAAATTTTTTTTTTGCTTAGAGCGGCTTTCTTCGGCTAATGCGTTCATAAAAATTAGCTTCATGTAGTCTCCTAGATACAAGTTTTCTTGAAACATTTAGGTTATTTCCTTCATTTGTTTCCCTCATAATTTGCTTTGCTGACTTGAGAGGATCAGCCTAACTTTTGCAACTATGAGTCTATCAGTAGAAGCGGTGGTTTTACGCGGTCTAGGATTGCGCGGCTTATTCTCGAAATTATTTGAACCATTTGATGCAACCAGCTTGAGTGCATTATAGACCATTTTTCGTGAAATTTTGAGAATATCTGCGATTTCAGATGGTTTTTTGCCTTTTCGACTTAGTTCGTGAATTATAGACCTTTTTTCCGGAATGCAATGTATGCCACTACACATTTTATTTAGAATCGGCGAAATTAGCTGAATAAAGCTCTAAAATGTTTACAAGATCCCGATCTTGTTATTTTTTATTCACCAACTAACATGTGTGCTATTTATATGACCACAGCAGATCGTACATGCCTATACACAAAGAGATGGCCTGAGCAAATAAAAGTAAGTAACGGTACATCTCTCTCGGAGTTTTAAGCAACGTCACACTGGAGTCTCAAAAAATTATAACTACAGTTAATGACTGCATTATTAGGTTCAAACGAAACGTTTAAAAAATAAGTTGGCATCTGTGCTATTTATGTGTCCATGGCTGCATATGTGTTCTAGGACGGCCGAATTCGAGTCTGGAGTTCGTTTAACTCCATCACGCCAGTGCTTTATCATAACCTTAAAAAATCCAATAATTTAGATTTTGTAATATTAAATTTTTGATGTTATCCTGGATTAGAATTTATCAACACCGAAAACTAACAATCAACGTGGTCTGAACAACAGACTCTTTAATGACTAACAGTAAACGTGGTCTGAACACCAGATTTTTTAGAGCTATATGAAAAGTGTTATGTTAACTTTTAGATTAAGGATTATTTTGCAATTCCAAACCCGCTTTTCTTGGAAATTAATCCCACTTTCTGTCAACTCATCAACAGCTTATTACCTTACTAGCCCAATTTAAAAAAGTTAAACGTTCTTATTTTATCTCCATTTTGTTAAATGGCACTAAGTTTCATTCAATTTAACAATTTTCAAGTTTCAACAACTACAACAATGACTTGACACCAATTCTTACATGAAGTGGTGGTGCACTTAGTAAACATTTCAGCTGCCTAGCTCTGGGGAAACCTGTTGTCGACTGTTATTGATTTCACTCACCTACAAAGATCATTCGATGCTACATTAATTCCCACTGTTGACACTTTACGAATGGAAGAAACTTTTTCAACTAAGTTTGTCCCTTCGCATGACAAGCTAGTTTTTGTATAGCCGTGTGGGTCCCTATGTTTGATTCAATGTTTTTGAAGAAGTCTTTCGGCGCTACAAACAGAATTAGGAGGCTACAAATATAATTTGATTCAGGTAAATAGAGATTACTTAATGTGATATGATTGAGTACATCAAGACTGCTTCTTGTACTAGGTGAGACTTATATGATTTTTCAATAAAGTTGAACTCAATAAAAAAGGGCGTCTTAAGATCCTTACAAATAGAACATTTTTAATAGAGATTTAACAGATTGATAATAAAATAGTTCTTAAGTTTATAAAAAAAGTTATCTAGCTTATCACGAAGAAATTTTTTTGTAAATTTTTCTTAAACTCACTATCAGTATCAACATCTCAGTGTCAGTTACGACCGACTATTAGTTTATTCCCTATTTTTAAAGTCGCATCCTTTCATTCAGCTTCTTGAGTTGACTTTTAGTAGTTATACGCCAAGGGATGACTTTGTTTATTGCATATTGTTGGTTCAATACATAAACATCGTTGTGTGTGTTGATAAATGTGTGTGGGTGTGTGTGTGAGTGACTTTGATAGTATTTTTCTCTGCTGAACTCAAGTTTTTGCTGTTATATTTGTTGTTCCTAATATGCCTTAAGTTTCTACATTTGCAAATGTGTGTCAGTGTGTGTTTTTACTTTCTATATATGTTGGTCTTCGAGTTGGATGCACGTTGAATGCAACTTGAGCACAGTACGCACAAGCTGACAACAAGTTTCCACATTCACACATTAAAATTTTGTTTAATTTATGTATATATAATGTCAGCTTTCACACGTTGCGGTAATTAAGTTAGCAAAATTTTGTTGAAGTTCTAAATTAGATAAATTATGAGCAACAAGCCAAACGACACCAAGTGGAGTTGATAAATAGTAAGAGCTTGGGTGGAAGCAGCAATAAACCAGATTGAAGGACAAATGAGGGCGAATAAAGTAGAGAATGTGAAAAAAGTGCGATGGAGAGAGAGAGAGAGCATAATAGTTCATGTTTTATGAACTTATTCGATAAGATAAATACATCCAAAGTTCTCAGAATCATGCACTATATCTAAAACAGCAACAACAACTAAATTGAAAGCATTTTACAACCGGGGAAAAGTCTTTGCAAAATCATCATTCTTCCTTGACATCTTACTTGAATCCTTTCTTCCGTTCAACTAATGAACTCTTCTATTTTTATTAGATTGTAAAATTCAACCAGTTTGATTTTCTTAGCACAAAATACGAAACGTAAAACAAAGATGGTGGAAAAACCGCCAAAACAAATTGACTGACTTTTGAATTCTGACCGTATAATTCAAAATGTTCCAGGATAACGACGGAAGCACCACATAAAGTTAAGAGTGGAAAGGAAAGCAAGACTTGACATACGTACTGCAGCAGCAGAAGCAGCACTTGTGCTCGATCCCTATCTATCTCTTGCTGGCAATCTATCCGTCGTTGTCTAACTCATCCTATAAAGGATATCCTCTGCAAATTTAATGGCTGCTAGGGATATGTAGTCAACCTAAAGCGACAGCAACAGATTTAAAATGTTAACAGCAAAATTTGTTGGCAAGCAAAGACACGGAGTACCAGTGCCAGTGGCATTGTAGGTGGGTGCAAGTAACTATAATTTTTTTAATGACCATTATTTTGTTTTTGTAATGTTGAAATTAAGAAAATTATTATAGAGCTGAACTATTTTTAATTTATTAAAGTGCTCTATGTTATCTCTTCCCCTTTATCTAAGCAATAAGTGCGCCACTGTTGTTAACAAGGATATATGTGGTGTAGTTAGATTCATGCTATAGCAATGGAGATGCTATTTTACGATGCTCTAGTGTAAGGCAGTAAGAGGAACGCCAAAACGCAGTGTAAGAGATATAAAAAAAAAAGAAATTGTCAGGGGATTGAAAAAAACAACTGAATTTTTGCATTTCCTAAACTAATGGTTGCGAACTAAATTGTTTGCAATTTTAGGGAAATTGCTTCACTTTTTATTTTCTTTTAATAATTTTTGTTTAAATAAATGTTAATTATAACAGTCTATTTCTCTAATGAATACTTGTGTTTTGATTATGTTGATCATGTCTTTGAAAATTCAAATGTGGATATAATTTGTTTTTCAAGGACTTGACTTAATACTTGCATTGTTTTCGATCTCTTCTTCCGTTCGGAAGCTTTTCAACAAGTTCAAAGTTTTATTTATTTTTATTTATTCAATTCACACATAGCTCACTATACAACGCCGTGGAGCTCTTTCATCAACTCAACAAACATAAGTGTTATATATGTGTATTATTTTCTTATAATTTGTTCTTATTTCCTGTTTTTGTTATTGCACAAAAACAGTCATTGCTTTGGTTTTTTCATGGCAGAATTATATGGTAGAGCCGACTCGGAGAGGAATGAAGTAGAAAGCAGAATAAAGCGGGCTAGATGTCAAAATCAGCTGTTCATCGCGAATTTGTTTTTGCTCACGTTTCGCAGTTGTTTTTAGGTTAAAACTGTTTAAGGGGTTTTTTTTTTTTTGCAATATAAGACTTCTTTCGCGTTTTATAGTTTTTATTATACTTTTTTTTTATATTTTCTCTTAAATTATCACAAATTTAATACCCGCGACCGCACTGTTCGCAACTTGGAAACATAAAATATTTTCTTCATTTGCAATTTCTACAAAATTCGTCGTTTTGACAACTAACCAACCTAACGCGTGAGGGCACTAAGCAAAGCGGCCCTACCTTATAATCCTACCATGGGCTTTTTATGTGCAAGTGAGTGAGAGTGGTTATTTCTTTTTTTCTCTTCGCTCATCTGTTTTGACCTGTTTTGTTTGTCTAACACAACCAAGGCTGCGCTTGGTAACACTTCAGTGCTTTTTAAACTGTTTTTACTTAAAACCCGTTTCGTTCTTTTTATTATAAAAGTAATTTTTATATTTAAAGTGTTCTGCAATTTCCTTAACTGCGCTGTCAAAAGTGAATCAGAACGTGTGGTTAATTGTTGGTTATACGACTCGTTTTTCCACATCAAGTGCACAGCACGACATGTGAAGATTGCAGCTCTATGGACGTAGGCCTTCCATAGCTCATTAGGCAATCTAGAAGAGGCTTCTTCAGGCGGCTCATGCCAGATTGGCCGACTTTTCAAATTTTTTTAAAAAGTTCAAGGTTCGGTGTCTCGAAGTCTAGCTGTCTAGAAGTTCAGCTAAATCTCTTTCTATAGCCTCGCCATTGCCCTCTAATAATTCCAATGAATTAATTTTAGAACCTATTTTACCTAACTTAATTTTACCACCTATAGGACTGCCAACAGAGCCAGTTACTGTAAATCAAATTACAGATTAGGTAACGCCTGCTAATTTAGTCAGTTGATTTAACCCATTTCAGCCTGATAGGGTAAAATTTCACTCCATCATAAGTATTTTTTCTTTTAGCGTTTAAGACTAAACGATCGGAGCTTTTTGTTTGAAATTTTGTGGAGTGAGATATAATGAATTGGACTTCAATTTTTCTTAAACCATATTGTGAAATTTTCGCATTTAGTTGCTCTTACCTATGGTAAAAATTCATCATTACTTAATCTGTATTTCTTAAGATGACAGATAAAACGCATAAACTAGGATTTATTAAACGATGGTCAAAAGAGTTTAATGATTATTTTATAACTAAAACTTTATAAACATCCCTAGAAAGACCCATTCCAGAATATGCGTCAATCGTTTGGTGCACCCTTTATGGGTGTTATATTGACGATATAGAATATGTCCAAAAGAGTTTCTTACGCAATTTACGTAATCTATATTGTGTTTCAAACTTTTATTTACCTCCTTATGAGTTTCGATTACAGCTTCTAAATCTACCTTCTTTAAAAAATCGGAGAATTATGCTTAATGTTAGTTTGATTATTTAACTTTATATGGATATGTCAACAGACAAATTTACTACATAAAATTCATTTCAATGTTCCTCGTCGTTCTAGTAGGTCTTTTGAGCTACTTTTTATTAACTTTGCAGAACTTATTATTTGGGAAATGAACCACTAAGAAGCGCTTGCGAGGACTTTAATTCGGTTTCAGAAGATATATCTTTAAACGAATCTATGTACTCAATTAAATATAAAATAAAAGATTATCTGCAGTACCGCCACTGATGGATATAAAACAACTAAATGGACCTGAGCCTATTGGACCTCCTCAATCAATCTAATCAATCCGCCAATCTTATAAACCATGCCAGAACGATTTATATAAATATTGGTGTGTGCCACCGCTGATTTGGATCATGCTCTCCCAAGGAAACTTTATATTTTCCTGGCGATGTTTGTTAACATTTTCAAGCTGAATATAATTAAACACGATCGTCCAGCGTGAGACCACGTCCGTCTCGCCTGGCATATGCCAGAGCTTGATCTCGTCCGTCTAGCATTGCATGTGTGAGCTCTGGTCTAATTCTTTTTTATATATATAGTATATCTAAATACTATAAAATAGATCTTGATTATCCAGAGCAAGACCTCGTTCGTCTTTCAAAAAAAAAAATCTATAAGTAAATACCAGTAAAAAATTAAAAGCAATGATGTGAATATTTTTCCAAGGAAAAGCATATCCTTTTAAAATGATTCGTGAATGTAAGTTTTTTTTTTAAATCACTATAAGAGAGCTGACAAGAGCTTAGTAAATTTTTGTATCAAATTAATTTTGTGTACTAAGTCTTTAATTTTTGCCTATAATTATTTGAGAAATGGTCCAAATTCAGAATTCTTTAAAAGGAAACATAAAAATATTTATTGCAATTTATCGAAATCAAAATTCAAATGAAATATGAAAAATAAAAACTTTTTTAATAAGTTAACCGGTTGAAGCCTGATTCACAACTTTTATGGGACATAACTGAGAGAACCAAAAAACTATAGTCTTTAGATTCCCGAAAACGTTTTCGACGATTTTAATTATATTCAAAAGGAAATATTTTAAAATCTTTAAAAATTTAACTCTTCCATTTTCTCATAAAAATTTGATATCATGGCAGACAAAATTATACAATTCGCAATAACAATCACTGCATAATTTTTTTTTTTTATATTTTTTGAGGCTCCTAAAAAGTAATATTTAGATTTAAGATGACTTTACAGAACACGTAATTCCAAAAATGGTCTTTGCACAGAACTAGTATCTTATGCCCAATATCACATAAAAAAATGACTTTCTTTTGAAAATCATTACTCAGCTGGATAAATCTTTATAAAAAGAATTAAACAGTTACTACTTTTTATTATCTAAGAATTTGTTTAGTAGCGGATTTAAGTTGAAATTTTTTGAAAATTAAAAAATTAAAAAAAATATATATAAAAATTAAAGTTTTTCAACTTCAAAAATGTTTTTTAACATGATTAAAAATAATTTAATAATGCTGGTTAAAAAAAAGGTACTAGTTAATATTTCTTATAAAAATTTGGTAACTTGGTTAAAAAATCATCAAATCGCTTATTGAATTTGACTGTGTAAATTGCTTTGAAACTATTTTTTTATTGAGAATTTTTATTTTTACAAAATAGTACATATATTTAGATTTAAGGTGTTTCTCGAAGCCTGCAACTTAAAAAAGACTTCGCACAGGAAAAATTGTTTGTGCCAAATTGGAGATTTTAGACGTCTTACATACAAAGAGAGCAGCAAAATTGAAAAGGCAAACTTTTTAGATATCCGCTTTACGTGGAATATCCCATAATGTTTTAAATTCTTGGTTCATGAATTTTTTGCATTCTACAGTTTTCATTCAAACGAATACTTTCTCAAAAGATTTCGGCCCAATACAATAGGCTTTCAAATTGCATAAAATATATTAACCTAATTTCTATAATTTATAAAATCTTATTCGTTCGAGGTATAATATCAAATATATATTTTTTCAGATATCAGGGACTTTTTTTAGCATCTAAACCCATAATTGAAAATGTTTTTTTAATATGCAAACTTCTTGCATTTATGTTCAAATATAATGATTATTAATTTTGTAAGCATAGTTAAAATTTCATTTGGCCAAAATAATTTTTTAATTCCACTTTTGCATCTTCAAGTAAAACGTCATTACATTATTATCTCAGTTTTTCTTAAAAATAAAAGATTACATTTTGATTTTAATAGTTTCATTTTAATTAATTTTTCATACTTTCTGAACCATATGGGGGAGGAGGATTTGAACTCCGTAAACTTCCCCCCGTTGCTATGGGCCTGGTCAACGTTAACAACTAAATATGATCTCTACCGCTATAACTTGCGCTGATGGTGACAATCATATCATTAAATATGCAACAAGAATTTAATCGAATAAAATCGTATGTTTTAGTACAGGGTGTTTTATTGTTGTAGTGCTATTTAAACTTTGTGGCTTATACATTAATATAGCTTAGCCAAGACTCAATCCATGGCCATTAGATGAGTAAGAAAAGTTAAACAAATACTTTGTAGTTTATCAGCAAGCCCACTTAACTCGACAACTTGGCTCAGAGTATAGATCAGTCCTCTCAATATCTGGGAGACACGGGTTCGATTAGCAATATAGAAATATTTGTACAAATACGAATTTTGGGGATGGAAAAAATTTTATTGTTTGTATACTGAAATTGCGGCGAGCTTTTGTTGTTGTAATGTAATTCGCCGTAAATTGCCCATCTAATTAACCGTATTGTTGTTTACGAGGCTAAAGTAGTTTCACTTCAAAAGATTATTTTAAGAAAACATTTCTTTCCGATTTGTTTTATATTCCATAAAATAAGCTTACTATAGTGAAACAAACAATTTCATACAATTTACTTAGAGACGTGATGTTTTGAAAAACCGTCATCCCCCCGCCCCCTCCCCCCTTCATGACGGACAAATTTGGACTGTCCTTTAAAATCTCATACTGCTTCTAGCGTTACGAGATTTATGGACGTCTCCTTAGATATAAGTAGTGGAAAATTGTAGGGGTAAAGATACACCTTAATAAAAAACGTATTTTATAGAACTTTGTGCCGTTGAACGCACCCTTTTACTTAAAACTAAGCAACTAAACTTTTTTTAAGGGTACATTTTTCATACAAATAATTTAGTCTCTAAGATAAATCTTAATGGTTATAAAAGTAATTTAGATTTACTTAAGAAATTTCAATAATATTACGAAAATAATAATATTAAGAAAATCTTGTTATTTTTCATCTTAAATCAAGTCAACTTGAGTTAAATATTGCAAGTTTTCAACTAATTACCGCATAAGACGTATTCATTTCTACTTAATTTGACCAATATTTACACTTTAGGTAAAATTACAACAACTAGCTAGCTAATTATTAACGAACAACTGAAAATCATCTCGGAACTTATTGCCAAGCACTGAATAGAAGAAAATTTCTTAACAAAATAATTAAATTTATTACATGGCATTAACATGGCAAGACATAAAACGCCAAAAGGAAACAGCAGCTAGCAAATGCCAAATAATAATAGGATTTAGTTTGTCCACCTTGGGGATTGTTGCAAATTGAAACATACTTCATGGATATTGTGGCACTTGTTGTACAACAACACAAGCAGACAAATGTATATACACACACATACACACACACAAACATACACATTATAGCTTCATAAATATTTGCATGTATTTAGATATTGTAAATGTGTAAATATTTGGATATATGCAGCAGTAGAATAGCTCATGCATAACCGTAGGCATTAATAGATGATGCAAGCACAATGTGGCAACCTTTGGTGACAGACAAAACTACCTATCAATTGACGACATCAGAAAACAATTAGATATGCAAAAGCTAACAAAGGATGTGCCTAAATATGCAAATGAAAAAGCAAAACATATGATTATGTTTTAAGAGCTTGCAATATGAGCAACTTACTTCTGAGGAAAATGGTAGCAAATACTACTGAGTTACATAGTTGCTGTGTACAATGATAGGCAAATTTTGAGCTAATAAATCAGTATTATTTAATTTATGCATGACATAAAATGTAAAATAATATTTAGTTGTAGCTGCACAATCATTTTGATTCTAAATCTAAAATTAAATATAAAATGAAGAAACAACAAATAACCAAAAATAAATAAGAAACAAATATTGAGTGATGACATTGCAATCTTGCAGGTTCTTTAAAGGGCGTCTTGCATGACTCCTCTTAGTGTGATTAAGTAGTGCTAGTAAGTGGAATCTTTCTTAGTTGACTTTTAATTATGTAAGGAAGCAAGTTGGTATGTAAGAAACTTACATTTTCCTTAAATTATTTACACTCAAAAAATTTATGAATGGTATTCGTTGCACTATAGGAAAATTTTCATTTTTTGCGCCAAAAATTAATTTTTAAAGTTTCACTTTTCCTAAATTTTTTAATGGTGTTCATATACCAATATATGGAGCAAAGAATGCAAAAAAAAACATTAGTACACCCAGAGATAAAAATCGTAAAACCTAAGAAAATGTACTTTGCCACAAATACTTTCATTGGTTAGATTGTGCCCAAAGACAAAACATCGTTATGGCAAAGACACAAATATTGTTGGATTCCCAAGAACAATATACTTTAAATCAAAAACTTAAATTCTTGTGACAAAGACGTGCGGCTGTAAAAAAGCGTGGAAAAGTCGTAAAAGTACAGAAAATGTTCTTTGGCAAAAGACTTTTGTTCGTTACGGCAAAGACGCAGAATGTTAGATCCTTGATTTTAACTACATGGCTTTATGAAATTAATGACTTCTCTTTGCTGCTTGCGTTTATTATAACAAGAACATTGAATTAAATTAAATATCAACTTAAAAATCTTACCTTCGCCTGCCGTGGGGATTTGAACCCACACACACCGATACCACCGAATGAGAAGTCACTACACTACGCATCGAGCCAAACTCCTTCGTTACGCAGAGTGATTGATTCAATATTAATTACAACTAAGCTATGCTGCAGCATAACACAGTAATCTATTAATCGATTTTTGTTGTATAGCTATCAACAGAATACTGTGTCATACTGCATACTGTGTTAATACAGCATCTGTTAAAATAGATTATGTCAGCAAACAGTAGCAAGTCTGTTTGGATTAGTGGGTAGAGCGCTGCACTGGCACCAAAAATTCCAAGTTCAAATCCGCATAGCGGAAAAAGAAATTTTTTCTTCTTCTTTTTTTCTTTTCTTTTTGTTGATGAAAAGTAATAATATTTCCTGATGTGAATATTAACGTGTGTGTTTTACAATTACAATTCAATGTTGGCACTCGCACACGATTTTCTTATTCTTCGTATGCAGATATGCTTTTGAAGAAAACATTCTTAAAAGTAATATACTTTGTCTTTGAAACAATGAAGCTTATTCTCAAAAAAGCAAAGGAAAGTTGTTGATTTTACATACATTTTTCAATTCCTTGTTTGCAAAGAATTAAATCGTTATAGTAAATATTTTATCATCACGGCGAAGATTGTTTCATTGATTTAGCTTCAAAGAACTTCAGTCTTTTGTTTCAATGATGCAGCACTTGCATAGTTAAAGGATAAATCATTATTGCAACAATTTTTTCATTGTGGCAAAGATATTTTGGTTACAGTTTCACAAGAACTTTTTTTTTTATTTTGAGGCGCTTAATTTTCTCGGTGTAGTCGGTGATAGTCGTTTCGCAGTTGATATTTGGAACTTATATTTAGTGTTCGGATTTCGGTTCTAGCGTTGGTACAGATGCTTAAGAAAATAACGGCTATCCGATATTACTGGTTCGACCATTGCAGTTCATATTTAAAAAAAAGCTAAACATTATTAATATGAATTATATGCAGTTCTTTCAAAAATACTAAAAGGTCCCTAAGGACCTTGTCACTAATAATAGTACTAAATGTGTTAAAATGCCTCGAAACCTGGTTTAAACGCTTCAGCATAATTCAAAAGCTTCAGCTTTCAAAAAAATGTGAAGGAAAAGTTATAAAAGCCCCTAGGAACCTTCTCACTAACCGGAGGGCTAAGAGATTTTTCGGTTAAAACAAAGTCACTTTGTATGTAAGGTAGGCGTGGTTTTCATCCTTGAAAATCATCGCGATAGCTTTAAAACTACGGCTGTTATCGTGTCCACAGACAGACGGACATGGCCAAATGGACTCAGGTGGTGATGCTAAACATTAACAATCAACTCATGAAACTTGGAAATGCGACCAATTTCTCAAGCATATGATTACGGGTGACAAAAAGTGAATAATCGACAACAATGTCAACAGAAAAAGAAGCTGGTCCAAGAAAGATGAAATACAGGAGAGCCAAACAAAAGCAGACATTTACCAGAAGAATGTTATGCTCTCATTCTGTGGCGCAACTATAGAAATTGGGCGATGTCATCCGACAGAAACGCCCTGAGCTGGCCCCCACGATTATGCCAGGCCTTATACAAATTCGCAAATAGCTTAATCCTGTCGATCGGTAATAGATAAGCCTGACGTACCGGTTATATCGACCATACGTGCCAAAAAATTTTTGTAATCAATTTTTTTGTAATTGTACTGTTTTTTTTTTTTAAACTGCACACTAATAATGATTGTTCTTGCTAAAAAATTCCTTAGAATATTTATATACAGTAGCATATTTTAAAGTCTTAAATTTAAAGACCTAAATAAGGAGGCGGCGAAATTTGCTCACATCCCATCCGGCTAAAACCCAAGCTACGCCACTGCAGTCTTCGGTGTTATTTTGACACTTAAGCTTAATCGACATAATCAAAAAGTTAATAATCAAATGCTTATATATAATTCCAAGTTAATCAAAAGATTTTATGCAGTATAGAATATATATTCAAACAGTTATTGATTTTATACAATAAACATTCGATAAAGTAATACATTTGATTTCGATACTTAAAGCGTTTCACAACGTTTAAAATTTAGAATAATTTACTTTTTATAAGCAGAAAATAGATTGTAAAAACATTTTATCATAATAAAAATTTATTTATGCACACCTGAGCTGCATAGGTTTGAGGAATAATCTATCAATTATTTAGCTAAAAAATTAGTTATTATTCACAAGTTCTCTTTTCTAAACTTGCTATATTTTGTTTTCAAGAAAATTGATTGATAGCATGATATCATTTTGAGGCATGCAAAATTTAAAACATAAATAAAAAAGAAGGATTTTTAAATATATGTATATGCGCACAGGCTGTGTTTCAAAAAGGTAAGATATATAAAAAACAAGCTGCTTGAAGAGAACGTTTTATTTTAATAAATATATGATTGATGCCAGAAACCCATTTAAGTAAAAACACGTAAAGAACTTGATGTATTGAATTTGGGGTAACCTTCAGTCAGCCTCTGCAAGCTCAAGGCGTCCTTCACATTTCTGACAACGGCAGCGATGTTAATTTAGTAAATTCCAAATGTCAATTTTTTTTTTTTATGAAAGACAAAACCTTTTAAATTATACAACAGCACACAAGTTTAGACAAAAAGTTATATAACATTTGAAAAAAAAAAAAATTAACTTGTCTTAAACAAACGATGTTGAAACCAATGAGTTGCTTTGCGTTAAATTGGGTCAGTTGCAAAAACAACAATAAAACAAAGAACAAAAAGAAATTCCTCGAGAATGAAGCAGAGCAGCAAATATAAGACGGTTACTCTTGGTGACTCCTATACTTGTATTGAAGCGGCTATAGAAAAAAGAAAAAAAAAACAATAAAACAACTAAAAAGTCGTGCAAATTCTAACTTGGCACGTTGGCAACTCTGCGCATCCCAGCTACTTAACTGCAATATTGAACAGCTGCTGCACTCCACTAGCTGTGAAAGAATATTCTGGTTACTGCTGCTTAACTTCCAGCTAGAACCTCTTCTATTATATCAATTTGGAAAGTTTTTCCTTTCGACTCTCATGATGTGAATGTATTGGGAGTGAAAATTAATGTAAACGTTGTGTGCGCTGATAAATTAAGCTCAATGTCGAAAGGAAAAGGATTCTCAAAGGAATTACTATGCTCAAGCATTTATTTTTTCTCAAGCTAGATTATTTTAAAGGAAGCTGCTTGTTGAGTTTAACAGATGACGTTGGCTGGGTTTAACTTTAAAGGTATTCTTAGGTAATCAATATTAATAAGCAGCAAGGAGGAGTGATTGTTTTTTACGTTTACAGGATGATAAATCATTAAGTGTGCATTTTATTTTAACAAAAACTTCAAAGAATGTGTATGAACAGCAAATTGACAAGATATTATAAAGTAGAATTGGAAATGTAGCAGAAATGAAAAGTTAATTCATGGTAATTTTTCAAATGAATGGTACTTAATTCAATGGTAGATGTGTGTGATTTCTGCTGCAACGTTGATATTTGAAATAAAACGTCGGGCTGTGTTCTCATTATTGTTGTGCCAAAGCCCTGCTTTACTTAGTCAATTATCAAACCCGTTCTCGACTTGAACTCCTTTTGAATGCAAGCTTTGGTTTCCAAAAATTTTCTGCGGGTTTTCTGCTCGAACTTGCCATGTTTTGAATGGAAGACGGTATGCTTTGTGGAGCAAAAATTTGAAGTAGCGAATCCAACAGTGCAAAATCAATAATCCGTATCTATAGTTGTGTGGATTATCATTTCTATTTAATTCAAAACAATTAATTTCTGTAGGACTAGCATTAAAACATCTGCTGGAAGATCTTGTATTTGTCAACACCTTTGCCACTGCACCGTCAGTCATGGTGAAATGCATAACATAAGATACCTCTGTGACCTCAATATTGTTTGAAAAAATATCTCATTCGAGATTGTTAATTTTGTTAATCATTTCATTATGTTCTTTTAAAATTAAGTTGTTATCCTCTTTTGAGAAAACAAACTTTAACGATCTGCCCCAAAGATTTGATGAAGGTGCCTTAATTACCCAAAGCTCCTCACTTGATACTGATTCAATCAATCTAATAAATTAAAAAAAAATCAAAGGTTTTGACTGACAATGTCTTGCTAGTGCGATATATTACAAAGCCATAATTAAGTCCCTACAATTAATAACTTGAGTACACATTACTATCAGAAACATAAGCTCGTCTGTGTGCTCCTCTGCTGAAAACTTTTGCTTATAACGGACGCGGCCACAACTACCGTCCATTCCCCACTTGCATACAAGAGTTTGCTTTCCTGATAGCTTTCCATTAGACAAAGATCTAATGCGGCCCATACACACTGCAACCAAAGCAAAGCTGGAAGGGTAACCTGGAAGATTTTGACGTTTATCAGAATTTGGTCGCAGCGTGTGTGTCGAAGTTACGCAACTCGTTGACGGTTGCAACTCAGGTTACGCCAATAATAAAATCATTTAATATTTTGGTCGCAGGCAAGGCTGGCTACTTACTTTCAGGTTACATTTCCAGCTTTGTTTTGGTTGCAGCGTGTATGGGGCGCTAATAATATAATATGCTACTTGTAGTTTTATGCATTATAACTTTTAAATGAACTTCAGCAGAGATTTCTATTACTATAATAGGCGGTATCAATTAAAGCTCTGCAAAGAACCATCGAATCATACTATTTATGTGTTGTTATGAATCCATATCAATTGCACCATTACTTTTTTTTTGAGCACGAGAAGCACGAGATTAACACAAAGAGAACTATCTGGAATATCCATTTTGAATTGATATATCCAACTAAAAAAGAGTTAAAACAGTTTCTCTGCTAAGTGCCAGGGATGATATTGGCTTAGTTGTAAAAGGGCCAAAATTTATACAAAAATAGGGCATTTTTGACAAGAATGGGGACCTTAGTGAAAATTCAAAATTAAAGAATTCCTATTTGAATATTCTGCCATAACCACATACAGGGTTGCCCATATTCGAAGCGCCCATTTTATTAAAAATCGATTATAAATCGATTAAATCGATTGTAGTGCGGCTTGTGTGTGGTGGCGCGCCTGATACGCTTTCGACGAACGATTGGCATGAACAAATTTTTTATCATATCGCGATAACGCTCCTGATTGACAGTAACTCTGTGGCCATTATCATCTTCGAAAAAGAACGACCGATCGCCTTGGTCGCTTTTTATTTGGCCTCTTTGGGTTACCAAGAGTATTACCAGTTGTAAATCTTTCATACAAACGATAAATTGTTTTCTTGGAAGGCGCACTTTTCACTTTATTTATTTTTTTGAAAGCACGTTGAGTTTTCACTATTGACTTGTTTTGTTGAATGTAAACTTCAAATGTGCATGATACCAAAATAAAATCAGTTCTACCAAGAAAACATATTAAGGAACGGCGGAATTTAATAAAGAATAATTTCATGAATATTATACAATTTTGGAATATAGAGCCTTGAGCAACAAAATTAGTTTAATCAAATCTAACTAAAGAATTTAAGAATTTTTAAGAATTTATTTAAATAAATTCTGACGCCATAATCTGAAAGAGCGTGAAGTTTTGTATGGGCATTTCCATAATGTCAAACGTGACCGTCACACACATTTAATGTGAAAAAAAGGCAGAGTAAAACATATTTTCATTTTCTTTTTAGTTTACATTGAAGCTCTTAAGTAGCACTTTAATTAGTGGCAAAGTTTATAGTAGGCATAGTCCTGGTTCAAAAAATAAACAAAAATGAAAGTAGTGTTCGTGTCTATATATAGAAAATCAGAATTCAGCGAAATCTGTCACAGTTTTTTGGTGCAACTAGTTGAAGATTCTTCTTATGAAATAATGTTACATTATAATGTATTTTGTTTGATTCAAATATCTTCAGTACTTTTTTATTTTTTAATCATAATCTGAGTATTTTCTATTTAAATATATTTTACGCTCCTTACCTCAACCATTTGTCATTATATTTTTACTAAAAATAAAAACTACATTTGTTAAACAGACGATTTGATCATCATGGTAAATGAATTTATGTATGAATCGCTTAAATGAATAAAATTTAAAGGTTTCTCTAAGATAATATCATAAAATAATAAGTTTTTAATAAGTTTTAATTTTTTGGGCACAGTGGACTTTTCTGTGGAAATGCCCATATAGGATATCATACATCGGAAAATATTTTTGGCACAGATAAAATAAAAAAAATGGGTGAAAGTTCATTAAAAATTTACGACATTAAATACTTAATCGTTTAAGGCTACTTAAGACTACGATGGAGTCTTTTTTGCGGGTACGCCTTGGAATGCTGTAAGGAATGTATCGTGCTTGAAGCAGTCCACCTCAAAATTCCATTCTTAAACCTATAGAATTACTTTGGGATACTATTATAAGTAAAATCGATTCGAAAATTTAGACATTCTTTTGGAGGGAGTGCAGAAATCTTCATACTTCCTCCATTCTAGTAGATACCAAATGTTTGTAAAGAATTTTCCTGTAGATGTCAATCAATAATACAAAATAGTGGTTCTTCAGCATAATACTAATATGGTGGCTTTATATAAAATATAAGAACATCAGTTTTTCAAAGATTTTCTTCAGTTTTAATAGATTTTCACAAGTGTACTATTTCTGTAGTCTATCAAAAACGTACCTGCGTAGGCTTATATAGCTTAAATAAAACTTAAATATAGTTTGAATAAAAAATAACAAAATTGAGGAGAATTGTTCCTTGGTCGATATGACGTACTACTTAGATGAAATTTTTTCAGAAGAATTTTTCAAAAGGGCCTAAAATGAATCGAAAGGGCTTCGGGGCTTATGAAATGAAAAAGGGCTCAAAAAAGCCCTGAAAGCCCCCAAATATCATCCCTGCTAAGTGCAGCCGATAAAGAGAAAAAAAGATAATACTACAATGAGAGCCAGAGAAAGAGATGATACGCTTTCTGCTTAAGGGGAGGGTAAGGTTTGTTTCGTCTAAAACAGACCTTTTTTTATGAATTTATTTAGAAAAAAAAATATTACTGTAGGTTTATTTTACATATTATTATATAAAAGTCCAACATTTAAAGAATATTTAATATTTGTTCAAAAATAGAGAGAAATAGCGGTTTTATTGTAGATCTCCGCAGCCGCCTCGAAAAAAGTTTTTGTGCGGTGACCAAACCAAAAAATCAATATGCTTTCTTTAGTTTCTTACTTTATCTCTTCAGTCTCTTCGAGTTTATTATAATTTTTCAATTCTTCAATTTATATCACCATTTTGCAGCCAAAATGACGATTTTTGTAATTGAAACATTTGAAAAAACTCGACTTAAATAGAGAGCTGTTTACATGTAGAATATGTGTACAAAACTTCAAAACGATCGGTTCAGTAGTTTTTTCTGTAGGCTGGTCAACGACTTTACAAATTACATGTTTGGGAAAATCGATTTAATGTTTTGTAGACTGAAAAATGAAAATATCTTGAAAAAAAAATGGATTTTCTTATAAAATAGTTACATGTCATCATCGATGCCGGGTTCATACAGTACATCACTATTATACACGTTATTTAAGGCATTTTTTTGCTCCTGTCTACGTAAAATTCTGCCTTCTTTGGTCTCGCGAGCAGCTTGCTCGTCCGCTCTGCTGATCTGCAAAGAGTCTGTCGCGCAAATGCAAATCTATTATTTATTTCGTAGGCATTACCATCAATTCTTTCACTCGACGGAATATAGTTTAAAATTTTGCACTTTTCACACGTAACTTTTATTTTGAAGCCAAGATCTTCTTTTTTACAAGATTCAAATGCCACTGAGCTATCACGCGTTTTACACTTCACTTAAGTTGCTACAAACTAGAAGAAAGTCTATAATTATAATTTTTCTATAATAATGTTTTTTAAGATCTTCCTCTACTTCAAGCGAAGCATTCATTTTGATTTATTTCGCTGATGCACTAGACGCTCTTACTTTCGTTTTTCGATCCTGCGGCATTACTCTTTTTCTTGGTCGGCCTTCTCTTGGGCCACCCTGTGCACGTCCTTCTCTGCCAGTTGGTTTCGGCATTTTTTCGATGATAAATTCAAAATCACTAAGAAAACTAATAGCATGTTCTCACGGCAGTCTGAATTAAGTAATTTGGCATATGACTTACGAATGTGAATTACCCTATTCTCACGACGCAATCGTAATTCGGTTTGACAGCTGTTTTTAGTGTATTTTATTTTAATTTTATTTGATTTGGTGTGGAGAACGAAAATGGGAAAAATGTACAAAATAAATTTTTGTTTATTATATTATTTATTTTTTTAAGCAATGATACTTACTTTTTCTGCTGACTTTGAGAATTTGACTATTTGTTTTGTCTTGTTTTTATTTCTCCTTGTGCTTTGCTTGTGGTTTACGATTAATTTTCGATAAAAATTAGAGATAAAACCGATTTCTACGTAATTCGGATGTTAATTCAAGCTGAATTACTTCAAATGAGGTAATTCGCTTGTCAAATTTTGTATGGCAAATTACTTAATTCGGAACATAATTCAGCTTCAATTACGAATGAGAGCCGAATTACGTTGTTCAGGGTGCCGTGAGAACATGTTATAAGCATAAACAAAACGGAGCACGAGTTAACGAAATCGGAGCAAAACTGAAATGACGCACATATCTGCACTCCTAAGCGTTAAATTTTAGACAAATATATATTCTACATCGAAGGATACAATGTACGTTACACATTTTATTCATCTGAAGATATTAAGACGAAAAGGGGGATAAAAGTAATACAATAGAGACCGAAATAGTTGCCGCTCGTCGCTCAGCGCAGGTAGCTAAAAGGCGCGCAAAACTAACAAGGAAAGGTCCCCTGGTGTCACTCACCGATTTGAATAATTTTTGGATATGTGATAGAGGACAAAAATATAAGGTCGACGTATTTTTTTATACGTGCACAATCGATAGCTTACGGTTTTAAAATCAGCGAAAATTTCGTTTTTTTGCCACAATTTCACTATTTCTGATAGAAATATATACAAATTTGGTATCAAACGAAAGTATTTTAAAGTCACACATGATGGCATCCATTTTGGAGAAATACATTTCATTGCAATTTTGTTGTTGTAATTTTTAACAGCATTTAGTCGATATCATAAGGAGCGCATTTTCGAAATTGTTTCATTTTTATTTATATTCGATTTAATAGAATTCTAAAAGTTACCTTTTTTTTGTTTTTTTAAATTTTTAAGTTTTTATATTAAAATTTTCTTTATTAAAATATGCATTTATTTTCTTAACAAAATTTTTTTTTTAGAGATGAAGACCACAATATGGGTATCAAAAATTTAGTTTTTTCTCCAAATTTGCGTATGTGTAAATATTTGATCGGAAAAGTTTATATTTAACAGGGCTTCTATACAACTTTGTGCTTTTAACTTGGTTGCTCGAAGAAATGGGAAAAAACCATCAGAAATTTAAAAATATGACTTTCTATGTAAATATCTCCGTTAGTTTTCAGCATATATCACAAAATTTTTTTTTGTGTTATAAAGTTTAAGAAAAGTACTTGCCAAAAAATATTTTAACAATACCAATTACTGTACATTTGTATTTTTAATATTTTTTTCAAAAAAAGCCCAAAGTATTCAATGTTTCCTCAAAGAATAACGTAAAATTTGTTTTTGTTGTAAAAATAATTTAAATTAAAAATTGCATTTTAAACTCCCTTTCTCATGGCATGACATTTATTAGCAAAAATTGATTCAGTTTTAAAAAAAAAATTATTAACTATTTCTATCATAAAAAAACAAGGGATTTTAATGATGAAATTAATTTTTTTTAAAAATGTTCTTTTTATAATTTTTAAAAAAGAGTATAACTTCAAAAATAATTTATTTGAAAAAAATATCCCAATATTCATTTCCAATCAAAAGTTATTACTAAAAACCTATTTTCAGACCATGTGGATCTGTATTAACAAAATTCTTTTTCTGTTAATTATTAAGTCTCTATATGCTTCCCATGCTCATTTTACGAATATCATGCTCATTTTGAAAATTTTAAAAGAAACAAATATACTTTTCAGTTATTAACCCTTGGCTGCCACACCTCGCTCCAGTATGATAGCTTCCACCCTATGGTAACTCATTACCCCAACTAGCCAAGGGTTAATAACTGAAAACTATAAAAAATATTTGTTTCTTTTAAAATTTTCAAAGTGAGCGTGCTTATTCTTAAATGAGCATGGGAAGGATATAGAAACTTAATAGTTAACAGAAAAGGAGGTAGAAACTTATATAGAACTTATGTAGAACTTATATAGAAAGTCATATTTTTAAATTTCCGATGGTTTTTTCTCATTCCTTCGGACAAACAAGTTAAAGGCACAAAGTTGTATAGAAGCCCTGTTAAATATAAACTTTTTCGATCAAATATTTATTTACACATACGCAAATTTGGAGAAAAAACAAAATTTTTGATACCCATATTGTGGTCTTCATCTCTAAAAAAAAATTTTGTTATGAAAATAAATGCATATTTTAATAAAGAAAATTTTAATATAAAAACTTAAAAATTTAAAAAAACAAAAAAAGGTAACTTTTAGAATTCTTTTAAATCAAATATAAATGAAAATGAAACAATTTCGAAAATGCGCTCCTTATAATGTTGACTAAATTCTTTTAAAAATTACAACAACAAAATTACAATGAAATTTATTTCTCCAAAATGGATGCCATCATGTGTGACTTTAAAATACCTTTCGTTTGATACCAAATTTGTATATATTTCTATAGAAAATAGTGAAATTGTGGCAAAAAAACGAAATTTCCGCTGATTTTAAAACGTCATTTTGAAACCGTAAACTATCGATTGAGCACGTATAAAAAATACGTCGACCTTACATTTTTGTCCTCTATCACATATATAAAAATTATTCAAATCGGTGAGTGACACCTGGGGACCTTTCCTTGTAAGTTAGAGGTACGGTCATTCAACGTACTGTTACTTCATTAGTTTTGCTCCGAATGACCTAAGACTTTAATACAATATTCGTCAGATGTTGTACTTTCAGAAACAAAAATTAAAAAATATGGAAAAAAAAAGTTGTTAAACCTTACCGCCCCCTTAATCCAAAACATGTAAGTATAAGTTAAGCTCTACTCGTTGTTGTATTTGTACCAATAATATCAAGTTCTTACTTGTTTTATCTGTTTGTATCTATTTACTATCTATTGATAGTTCTCTGCAGACTTTAAGTATCAATGATATTTTTTTTTTCAAAATTTTTTCAAAAATTATATGAAAGTTTGCGAATTTCGAATAAAATTGGAAAATAGTTTTTATGAATACCGTTCCCAACTTTACGTAAAACTATATATTTATTTTCAGAAAGATTCAAATCGATATATAAAGCCAAAGCTTTCCATGGATCCATAGTTGTTTTTTGTATGTTTTTGGTGTTAACTGTCGTTTTTTTCTTTTTGAGCTGCAAAACTTATTTCATCTGCAGTAAATTGAGATAAAATATTTTGAACTTTTTGACTGTTTGTTTTTTCTGAAGATTGCAAAAATTCAATCTCTGGTCTACCACGTCTTCCTGTGCTGGTCTTAGGTTGCTTGAATTTTTATTACATATTCAAACTTTGTTAGCTATAATAGTCTTCTTAACACTTTGCTTAACATTACACATATATAAATATATTGCTTACATCGTCTTCAATTGAGAAAAGTGACCGCTGAATCCAATAAGAGAAAGAAGCTTCCAATCTTTCTCTTTTATAATGAGATTGTTTCCAATTATTGCTCATTTGCTTGTTAAATTTGTAAATATTGACTCTTAGTATTTTTTCATCAAAATGTTTATCTCCAAATTTAGTAGATGCAAAGGAATATAGAGCTGAAATTCTTTCTTTTACTTATGTAGATAACCACAAATCGTCTAAGTCAGAATAAATTATTTTTGATGCCATTTTCTTAATTAAAATATATCCACAATTAGTTTGCACGTGATTGCTTGAAAATATTAGACAAGAAAAGTAATGGTAAAACGAAGAAGATAGAAAGCGCAAATCACAATGTTTATAGAATAGTATGTTATTCTCAACATATCAAAAAAATTTATGAATAATGGCATATTTTCAGTTTAATAGTATTAAATGAATCCATAAATAAAGAAAAAATGCTGAAAATGCATTTATTAAAAAATTATTGCCTAATTTTAGGCCTAATTTAATTCTGATGCGGAGAAGAAATGGCTTGAGAGAGCATTTTTAAAAAATCAATATTTAAAAAAAAAAAAACAAAAAAAAAGCGGATTATGTTTTACATGTTTCAGAGAGTTAAAGGTATATATTTAAAGCTCTGTATTTACTTTTTGGCAATTTTGGGCAATTTTTTTTTTATTGACCATTTAAAATTAAAATTTTTCGTGTCTGAAATGTTGCAGCATTCAAAAAAAATGGTTTAAATGGTAAAAATACTATTGTTTACTCTTATTTGAGTAATTTTCTTCAAAATGATATCAAACACGATGTGTTTCTTTTCCATGAACTTATTGATTTTTGTCCAAGGAACGGAGCACTGTGTGGCGCCACTATTTTCCACGGAAACATATACAAATTTGGAAAAACAAAAGGTATTTTGGAGCCATAATAAATAAGTTTTACAAAATAATCGACTTTGACTAAATAAACTAGATCAACTAAGTCGGCAAATTTGGAAATTTTGTAAAAGTTTACGTATTAGTTATTTTTCTAGTGATATATCATGTATCCTATAATTTGCCACCATATTGTTTTTTTTTAATCTATGATTGCTTGCTTTCAACTTTACGTATCTAATATATCTTCATGATATGAGTTAAATAAAAATAATTTTATGTTTATCATTAGAAATGCTTGAGCTTCAAATTTTGATTGACGTGAGTGAGTTGTGAGATAAATGGAATTAATTGAAATGAATTAGAATGTTGAGATAATCTTCTATTTCAATTCCCCCAGCTTTTGTGAAATAAAGCAGCAGTGGTTAATAAGAGGCAACAAAAGTTACTTAAGCGTTCAAAGTCAACCGCAACTAGACATCAATTAAGTTCTATTAAAATTGAATGTCAAAATTTGGCTCACTTGAGCGTCTGAATTTTGCCAATTCTTCAACTAATTGAATCAATTAAGCTGACTAGCAATATACTGTATATATAAATGAGATACTCTTAAAATGATTCCTCAAAAACAAACCCAAAATAAAAAAATTTACAAAAACTTAGAGATTTATGAAGTTTTGTATGAATTTATGATCCCCAATAACTGTAAATATATTTTTCAGCTTATAAAATTTAAAATTCAATTTTAATATTTTGGATATATTTTTTATATGCATTAATTTGTACCACAAAATATGCGACTCGTCCGATTACTTAATCTTAAGTCAAAACAAACAGCCAAAAAATATACCACCAATTATATTACGAAATGAAAAAAAGTACAGACAAAAACCAACAAAAGTTTATATTTGCATATATAAATACATACACATCAATGCAAACAGATGCACAGATATTTGCATAGATATCCACACTGACTAAACCCTGTAGGAAAATCAACTAATTTAAAAGTAGTTGATAAAGTAGTTTTTTGTCAACCACAACTAGTTGAAATTCTGACTTTTTTCCATAGAACGAACTAGCTTATTTTGTATGGTGATGTCCGCTAAATAAGTCAATTGACTGTCGTCTGCATATATTTTCAACTACTTGTTAAATTAGTTACATTTTAATTGTTTTTTAATTGGTTTAAAATAACCAATTGAAAACTATTACTGATGGCTTAAAGTTAATAGTTGATGAAATAACATGGTTAAATATGTATAAACTTGTAATCTAATAAAAATTTGCAATTAAAACATGTCATGTAATTCAAAGTAGCTTATCAACCACTCGTTTTTAAGTAGTATTTCAATTACTTCATATATAATGCAATCTAAACTATTTAGAATTGAAGTGGATGCCGCCCTAATATAATTCAAAGTAGTTCATATACTAATTTATTTTAAACTAGTTTTTTAATTAGTTGATTTTAAAAACAAGTTAGTTTGTTCCTATAGGGAATTGACTCACTTTCTCACTCACACATAAGCACACATACACACACGCAAGCCTGCCACTGTGCAATGCTAATGAAGCTCAAAGTTCACTTTCCTTGCTTGCATACGACAGCATAAAGTTGCACCAAATGCCGAGCAGAAACAGACAAAAAAAAAAAATATTGCATGCTTTTCGGCATGCAAGCTTTTAAGCAAAACTGCTTGTTTTTTAGCCAGTGTTTGCCTTCAAGTTTCTTCGCAAATCTAGTGGTCTTGTGTGAATTAGTATGCGCTTGTATGAGCGCATTTGTATTTGTTTGCCAGTCTGTCTGTCTTAACGAACGTGTCCTTTGGCCATACATTATTTCCTTTATTTTTAGAATGCTGACTGCTTTTGGTTGTTTTATTTAATATATGAAATCCTAATTGTATGCAAAGCAGAACAAATATTTCGTAGTTTCATACGATTTTTTCTAATGTTTAACATTATTTTTTATTCATCAGAATTAAAACACAAAACTCATGATATACACTTATACTCGTATTATATAATCACAATATGCATATATTTTATTCATATATATTTTCACTATTTTAATGTGGAAAAGGGTAAATTACGTCAAAAAAAGAACCGAGAAATTACCACTTAAGAATCTCAACTCATATCATGCCAAATGGCACACATATTTTTACTGTTTTCAATCGTTTGCTTTTTAGTGAGTCAATCAAGCAAAGCTTTCGAAGAAACATTTTCCATCGTTATGTTTTCTGCTCTTTCTAAATTCGGTGACAGAATTGTTATATCTGCCGTCAGTTTTTAATTATGGCAACTGAAAGCAGAAAAAATGTGAAATTTTTAATTTTTTTTTTTTTTCAAACAATCGCAAATTTCAACAAGAAGTCACTTACGATAGGAGATACTTCGTTTCTGGTGGCATAATCGATTTTTCTAAAAGATAGGACCGATAATGAAAGAAATTCAATATGGCGGATTGAAGATGGCGGCCATAACTCGCAAAAAATTACAATTTTTACCAAGTCAACCGATTTGGTCTAAATTTGGTATATAAGGGTTTTCGGAGTCGATGATCATGAATTAAAAGTCACATTTGCAAAAACCAAGATGGCGGATCCAATATCGCCGACGAATTTCCAAAATTTTAACTGACTTACAATTAATTTTTTATATAGGATTTTTCGAAGTCGCTTGTCCCGAATCGTAATTTTATGCGTGGTTATGGTCGCCATTTAAATTCAGTCATATTGCATTTCCTTACATTATTTATACTATCTTTTATAAAAATCTATTATGCCATCAGATACGTCAAAGCTGTTCTCTTTGATCATTGCGGTGTTGAGCATATCGAATTCTTGCCCGAAGGTCAGACGGTAAATAGCGAATATAATCTGGACGGTATGCATCGTTTGAGAGAGCGAATTTATCAAAAAAGCCCAGGTTGGTGGGAAAAAAACTCATGGATCTTGCATCACGACAAGGCCACGAATTTCTGTCCAAAAACTCAAAAAGTATTGGCTCTGGCTGAATTTTTCTCTTTCCAATACTCGAAATATCAATTATGTCTTCTATCGAATGAAAACGGTTGTTTCAAAGACATTAAAAAGAGTTCGCGGTGAGAACTGAAGCCGATTCTGGAAAATGCGTTTGAAAAATCATTAGATGAATGCAGTTTTTGTTGGCTTACGTGTGTTGTTTTGGAAGGGCCCTACTTTAAAGGCGATATAATAAATTTAAATGAATAATAAATATTTTATTTTTTCTTGGTACCTTTTTGGCAGAATGTAAAAAAAATTCTCTAAAAAACCTGACAAGTCTAACTGCATCTTTATGTTTAACGAAACGAGCGTTGAATTTCGTGAAAGAAATAAGCAACACTACTCGGACGATAGCTACAAGAACATACTCGTACATAAAGACGCAGTAACTCAACTCAATGTTTTGCATAGAAGCAGTTTCAAGTTACCTAACGGTAGGTAACAGTTTAAAAAAAACATCAGATCAATACAGAAATGTGTCTTGTGTCTTTCATGGACTTGTAAATTGAATTTCTGTAAATTTCTGTGTGGAATAAAACATGCGAATTTGCTTATTCACGACAATAAACCAGAGACCAATATTCGTCGAGTTATGACTGATGTACGGTTTTAGTTATTCAAAAAAGTGGTCAACAATTCAACTTTCATATTTTGCTTTTTTCGAGCAAGTCGCGATGGCTATATGAGACTATATTCCAATATTAATAGCTATTGTTAGTTTCACCAATTAGATTCGCCTGAGAAATCAGAAACAACAATTTTTATTTAATCATATATACTTTCAAACCTGTTTTTGGCGTTGGAAAGGGACCCCACAAAAATAACAAAACTTACAAAAACTGTACAAAACTTTACAGTAGCTTTAAAAAAATTGTTTTCTAGACAAAATAAAAAACTATTATTTTTATGCGGTGGATAGGAACCGCATTATAACTCAAAATAACTCAAAACCTGATTTTTATAATTTAGGAAATACACGTGTGAACATTTCTAAATATTTTTTTACATATGCACTTATTTTATGCATACAAAAGTTTTCATTCATTATCTTTCGTAGTCTGACAATACGTGAACTTTTTTGTGGTAAGCTCGTTAAAACCAAAAAAAAAAAAACAAAAAACAATATAAAAAAAAAACAAAGCATGAGCCTAGTAATTGGCAGATTCAATACTTATGTAATATTACAAAGCAAATCAATAATCGAAAAACTTAATGGCTGATAGCTTCGTCAAATATCTTCATTTTCATATACCGCACAAAAAAAAAAAACAATAGGATAAAAACTATCACTCTAATAGAAAAATCGAAAATCGAAAATCGAAACCGCACAAAATCAGGTTTGACTGTATATATAATAATTTATTTATGATTTTATAAGCTTAGTACATAGTCCAATGGCAATAAATTTTTTATGAATTTTCTTTAAATTTGCGTTTTTTAAAAAGTTAAAAAAAATTAATTTTTAGATACTTTTTTTTAATATGTATTTTCTCAGTACATATTGAGTAAAAATTGTCTGTCATTGTGAAGCCATGTTAGGTACGTATTCAAAAAGTTTGTTGAACTTGTATTTATTTATTAACAAATTTATTTATTTATTTATTTATTTATTTATTTATTTATTTATTTATTTATTTATTTATTTATTTATTTATTTATTTATTTATTTATTTATTTATTTATTTATTTATTTATTTATTTATTTATTTATTTATTTATTTATATATTTATTTATTTATTTATATATTTATTTATTTATTTATAATTAATAAAAAATAAATTTGTTTATTAAAAAATTTCTAGAATTTTTAAGAAAATTTTATTTCGTTCTAATTTGAAATTATTTTTAATGTAACAATACAAAATGCAATAACTTTTACTTCAAAATTTGTTGAAAATTCTCTCAATTTAAAAAAAACCTACATAAAAATTAATTTTTGTATAACTTTGACACAATCGCCAATTTTGAAAAAAAAAACATTTTTTTTCAAGAATCTTGCTTTGTTTTGAAAATTTTGGGGAGCCAATTTCATCCCAGAAACGAAAAAAAAAACCTCAAATAATCAAGCTAATATTTCATAAATACATTTTTTGAGCATTACTCTATTTTACTTTTCATATTGAAATAACGTCTCATTTTGTAAAAATTAATTTTAGAGTAAATTTTCAAAACTTTACAATGAAATATTTGAATTGAACGAATACCAATTTGAAAAACTTCAAGAAATTTCATGAGACTTTTTTAATTTTTATTTTTTTAGTTTTAAAGAGATTGAGACTATTTTTATTAAAATAAAAAAAAAAAGTTCTCTTGTACATGTCTCTTTATATAAAAATTGGTTATTTATTTCTCAGTTCTTTATCAAACCAGCAAAATTATAACAAGGTGATAATATTAAAAATTGAAGAATAATACTAATATTTAAAAAATGATAATAAGATATTGGCTCTGTAAAATAAGGCCCCAGGAAATAAAGCCCCAAAATAAAACGAAATCAGACCCCCAAAGCTCTGGGAATCAGTGAAGCTCTGAGTTGTTTGCTGGATTCTCCACTTTAAAAACAAATTTTATCCCATTTTGATTCAAAAATCTCTATAGTTGACCTCGCGTAATGGGCTGCTGTCAAGTTAGGCCAATATTTTGTTGAACCTTTATGGTGCTTACAAAATGGAGCTAGTCGTTTTTTCAAGCATTATTTTTGATAAATTTCAGCAATTATTGTGCCATTTGTAGAAAAGTTGATGTTTAATCATCGCAACTGCAAACACCTTTCCAGACCACAATTTTCTGCAATTTTCTGGCCAAATTTTTCCAGATAAATTTTGCTGACTGAGTCATCGATATTTTGGCTTTTATGTTTGTATAGAATTGCTGACCTGGCAAGGTTGTAGAGTGAATATTTGTAGGTGATGAATATTTGTTTTTCAGACTTTTTCGTTTTTAATATGTCTGTAAGTTGTTTCTTTCTAGTGTCAAGTTATCTGTCTTTTGCACCATTCGATCCAATTTTGATAAATCCGTTACAGTATACTCATTCCCAAGCTAAATAATATTTTTAACCGAGTCCTCTGATTACTCCTAAGAGATCCCGTGATGATAAAAATCTTTCAAGCTTGGGCAACCATCAAATCTGTGGCCACAAAGAATAACGACTAACAAGGAAAGGTCCCCAGGTGTCACTCACCGATTTGAATAATTTTTGGATATGTGATAGAGGACAAAAATCTAAGGTCGGCGTATTTTTTATACGTGCTCAGTCGATAGTTTACGGTTTCAAAATTTAGTAAATGCATTAAATAAATGCATATTTTAATAAAGAAAATTTTAATACAAAAAGTTAAAAATTTAAAAAAACAAAAAAAAGTAACTTTTAGAATTCTCTAAAATCAAATATAAATGAGAATGAAACAATTTCAAAAAAGCGCTCCTTATGATATTGACTAAATACTGATAAAAATTACAACAACAAAATTACAATGAAATTTATTTCTCCAAAATGGATGCCATCATGTGTGTCTTTAAAATATCTTTCGTTTGATGCCAAATTTAAATATATTTTTATGGAAAATAGTGAAATTGTAGCAAAAAAACGAAATTTTCGCTGATTTTAAAACGTCATTTTGAAACCGTAAACTATCGATTGAGCACGTATAAAAAATACGCCGACCTTAAATTTTTGTCCTCTATCACATATCCAAAAATTATTCAAATCGGTGAGTGACACCTGGAGACCTTTCCTTGTAAGCTCAAAATATCGTAAAAATGCGATATGGCATTTTTTTTATTGCAAATCTTGGGAATGATGGAGAAATCCATTTTTTTACACAGAATAGATAACCACTTATGTCTGCACATATTTCGATGGTTTAAAAGTTCATATATTTCAGAAAGAAGTTCGTAGTTAGTGCAATTAAAATATCGCTCTTTGCGATATTTTGAGTTAAGTCGATATTTCATGTCGCCACAGAAATATCACATGAAATGACATAATGAACCTTGAGAGAAAGAATCTTGCTTTGTTTTGAAAATTTTGGGGAGCCAGAAATTTCATCCCAGAAACGAAAAAATACCTCAAATAATCAAGCTAGTATTTCAAAAATAAATTTTTTGAGCATTACTCTACTTCACTTTTCATATTGAAATAACGTCTCATTTTGTAAAAATGCAATAAGACCACAATAAAGGAAATAATTCCCCAAATATTTTTGCTGGGGCTTTATATCCTGGGGCCTTATTTCATAGAGTCTAAAATATCAATAAAATCAAAAAATAAAATTAACAATATTAATAACTTCAATAAATAATCTTTTTAAATTATCGCAAAGATAATTTTTTAAATGTTAAAGCCCACCATACACCCAATTTTTTTTTTTTTAATAACATAGTAACTTTTTTTTTCTGAAACTTCCCCCTTTCCTCTTGAAGACAATGAATAACTCCAAATATACATCAAATATACATACACCAAATATACAGTGCCGGACACTTGAAGAACCTCACTTAAATATTTGGAGCAAAAGTTTTTTCTGTGTAAATGATCTTATTTCTTATTTACTTTTGAATTGTTCTCACACCTAAACTGAAGCAGGCTCTCAAATTTCAGCTTCAAGCTTTATAGCCCTCATTTTGTATTCCTAACGACGCATTCAACGAACGATGGCTATGCAAACGATGTTGAATTCAAACTGAAATATGTGTTTCGAAGGAAGCTTATCGTTAGCTCATTCGACAAGCTTTTGTTTGATATATACACTCAAACTGTTATATATAAGCAGTTGTCAAATGTGGCGCTGCTATATCAAACCTAGGGAAGTTTTCTGTATGTTGTCAACTTACTTCAAAGATTTTTTAAATATGTTGTTTTGTTTCTTAGGCCTTTTCCACACTTGGTCAACGCAACTCCAACGCAACTTCAACGCAACAGCGAAAAAGTTGAAAAGCAATGCAATTATAAACCGAATGCTTTCAGACTTGCTTCAAAAGTCGTGCGTCTTACACTAATTTAATATTTTACCCTTGCTCATTCATAATGCAAACTATTTCTTCTTCTTCTAGATTCTATTAATGAAAAAAGGAACTAATTAATTAGCTTATTCATGTTGATTAATATATAGCATACTGCGCTACAAATAATTGAATTCAGAAAACAAACTGATCCAACAAGTCGCAAGCAAGTTGATAACGTGTCAAGAACTTGTTGCGTGCAAGTTGGTTAACCTAAAGATTCCGCTTATAAATACACAGGCTTACAACTTGAGTTGGAGCTGCGTTGACCAAGTGTAGAAAAAGCCTACTTTTTTGGCGGTGCTTTTGTTCGGTTTGTGTATTCAATATATATACTTTGAGCAATTAGGTGGTTTGCGGATTTGTTTTTCATTATTATTGTTTTTAGTGATTGAGTGATAGCTTTTGAAACATCAAAATAAAATGTATGCAGCTATTGCAGTTTTTATTTTATGTATTTCAAGTGCTTCACAGGCTTCATTTGTATATTTCATAATTTATTTACCTTTAGGTTCAGAATTTTCCATTTTTTAACTAATCTAAACGACTGCAACCACAACGGTGGCATAAAAGTGTTCGTTTGATTTTGACGTTCGGATTCGTGGTTTCAGTGATCGTTAGAAACACATATTGCAAATATGTAACTGTACTACGGCATCGTTCGCTGACTGATCAGCTGTTATCGTTGTTTGATTCTGTTCGAATTACAAAGTGCAAAAACACGAACGAACACTGTTTTGAACGAAACGATTGATCGGATTGGAATACAAAATGAAGCCATTAGTGCAAGTGGAATACTCTAAGTGTTAAATGCTTCATATGACTACATGACTTGTTCCTTTATTTAAATATATTTTAATTGTTCCTCTCAATGAATGTTTTATTTTTGGTATTAAAATTAAGGACATTTAATATAAAATACGATAAATCTAAATTTTTTTTGAAATATGGCTGTAAATATAAAAAGAAATACTTGTAAAATTCAAAACTTTTAACAATAAAATCAAATATTTTATTCTGAACCGAAATTTCTCCCAGACTAAATATGGCAGAACACTTAAAAATACTTTACTGAAAAGCTTGTTTAGTTTTACAAGATAGTCTTTTTTTCTTTTTGCTTTGCGTTAAGCGGATTCCAGAGCATAAAAACAGGATTAGAGTCGTAAAAACTCAAAGTCCGAAATCCCAAAAAAACTGAGATCTAAAAAAAAAATGCAGTTTCATAACGAGGGAAGAAAGCGTAAACAGTATTAGCTCTCAAAGTTAGTGTGTCACGAAAATGTTGCGAAACTGTTGACCAGTGTTACAGGGGCTTTTTTCATTTTTGAAAGTAGAATTTTTTGCATTTCGAAATAAGTCCCCAAAATTTTAAAGAAAAACAAAACAAAACCCTTACACTTTTTAGGATCAGTTTTCATTTTGATATGATTCCTATACGATTTCACTTATACGTGGGTGTTATATCATCCCAATATGGGTTTATTTCAGCTCTGTCATATAAGGCCGCAGGAAATAAGGCCCCAAGCTACAAATGAAATAGGGCCCAAAATTTTAGGACTCACACCAATAATGGGGGTGTTAGTTCCCATTTTGGGGCTTTGTATAGTTTTTGAAAAATTATAATTAATATACCCTTTTTTGGGGTCTTATTTCATTTTTATTTTAGAACCATATTTTCTTTTCTTTCAATACTTAAAAGTTATTTGGTACTAAGTATCATTTTTACGTAGTTTATAATGATGTTAAATGAAGCAGCTCTCTCGGCCAAAGGGGCGCTTAGAGTTGCAAGAAATATATTTGAAATTTTGCTTAATTTCTTAATTTAAGTTTCTTTTGTGTATAAGTTCTTTCTGAAATTAAGTCCTTCGGCCGCTGCTGATGGACTACATTCCTCAGTCAGTCTAACACCTGCAACGTTTTTTTAGTTCTTCTAAGTATAAGCTTGAACTTCAAAAAGTTGTTAATAAAGTTTTAGTAGTTGATTGAATTTCAAAAAGTTTCTTATAATTGTGTGGAAAAACATTGTCTTTGACACAGTAAATTCTTGAAATATAGCAATTTTATTAAAGAAGAATCAAGGCCGCCTTTTAAATGAGCCTATTAGCTTTATCCAGCTTTTAAACCAGATCTTTACATATCTGTTTAAAACAAGGGTCTTGTTTTGGGGGGGAGGAGAGGGCCAGTAATGGGAGATCACATGAAAAGATATATTGTTCAGATAAACTTCCAAATTTGGCAGCTGGACCACTACAAGTGCATAAAAGCAGCCTACCCCCCATTACTACTCTAACTACAATGGATTTGCGAGAGAAGGAAAGGTGGATTAATTATTCAAATTTAAGTCCCAATGGATTGCTTAATCACTGTTTTTATAGACTTTCATATTAATCTAGATTATTTTTTAGATTATGTATCTGACAAATTTGCGGGTGCTTTAAATAAGCTTAAAAGTTGAATTGAGCGCATTTTTGTGTACTTATTATGCGTCGTCTCGTTGGCTTATTTGAGCAGCTTCTGCTTCATATCCGCTTGGCCATAATTGTACTAAAGCTATGGAAATCGCCTAAGCGCGCCCACTTAACGCCTGGCAGCACAAAACACGAATATACAGCCACACATACACATACTCTTTAACACAAATCTTGCAAGTTTATGAGTGCGGCTTTGATTATAAATTATTTATTTTTTTTTTCTTTTTTATTATCTCGCCCTCATGCAGGCAGTTGTAATTTTTTTGGTGGCTCTCCTGCTGCTGCTGCTGCTCTTGGAATCGAGCGTTATCTATGCGTAAATTTCTGCAGGTCATATGCTAAGGGAAACACAACAACAATATCTACAACAAAAATATTAGAAATTACAATAGCAAATCCCAAAAAAACGACTAAGCCTTGGTAAGTATTCCCAAAATGCCAAGTTAATACAACGGTTTTTGGCCTTGCAGGGAGTAGCCGGTACTAGGGGGTAGGTTGACCCAAAATAATAACCATATCGTAGTAGCTAGGCTCGTTTAAGCTATCCATTCTCACATTAGACTGGCAGGCATACGTGTTGCCTTCCCATCCCCTTCTCCTAAACATCCAATTAGAATCTCAATCTGAACGCACTTAAACTGATCATCAAACTGCGCGGCTTTGCGGTACAGTAAGACCGTTGTGTGTGTGTGTGTGTGGAAGGTCAAATACGGGTCATACTAATACACAAAACTCTTTTTTACTTTTTTTTCATTTTTTGGTGTGCGATTACTTGTGCGATTTATCTTTTGTTGTTTTAATATTTTTTTTTTTTTTTCTTACCAAAAACTTTCTTTGTTTAGAGTGTCAGTTAGAACTTATTTTTATTTTCATTGCTTAGATCTAAGTAGTTCATAAGCAAAAGTTCGAAGCCTTTCAAGTTTTTTCTAGATTTTCCATTTGTTTTTCTTTTGCCAAAATTTGTTGCGTTGCCAATCTACTGCACTTAAATAATTTACTGTTTATTGAAATGTTGTTTCTTGGCATTAATATGTATGTATGTGTTTTCTTTTTCTTTTTTTTTTTGTATATGATAACTAATCATGATGCTAACCATTTTGTGTGTTGTTATGTTTGTTTTGTGGCTATTGTTCTTGTTGCTTGTTTTTATTCTTCCTCTTCTATTTATTGCTGAGTGGCAATTTGTATTCATTGGCTGTTTTGTGCGGAAACGCGTTGCTTAACATTCTGCGAATTGATTTTTATGGCTGATTTGCAAAGGATCCCTTAAAGTTTTTTCCATCTATACCCCTCTTTCCCTAAAAAGCAACAAATAAAAATAATTGTTATTGTTTTCCTGCTCGCAAATCACAATCGGCAATAAATTATTGATCATTAGGCCATCAGGAGCAGCCAGCCAGCAAGCTTGAAAATAAATAGCATTGCCAAGTCCACGTTTCGAACGTGTTCTCCATACAGGATGTTCTTAATTGCCTTAATTAACCATTGAACTTGCTGTGTTTGAATATATTTTTTCTCCTCCTTTCTTTTCAAGGCCCTAAATATATTCCTATGTAATTATTTAGCTTGTCGAATACTTCAAGATTACATAAATTAATTTGAATTTATTATTTTTATGTTAATGTAAAAAAATTCCAAGAAACACTTTCATGAAATTAACACATTTGCAGCAGTGATGGGCAGTGTGTTTAAATTGGATTGGCTTGTAGCAAGCATAACCATGAAGTGCCGAAAACAAAAAAATCGGGGAAACAAATATTCATCTTTTGAAAAAATGGCTTCAAATTAAAATTTTATTTATGTCATGCTACCTACTTTAAGAAATGCTAATAAAAAAGTCTGTAGGACATATATATTTATCACTTCGCACACTAAATACAAACCAGTCACAAGTCAAAATTAACAAATTTTTACTTTTCAATGCAAAACTATTCGTCAAATTCATTTTGTATACATTTTCTTTCTCTATAGTTGAAAAAAAAATTTTGTCTCATTGCTTTGTATGGAGTTCCTTCAAAAATGAAATTGTTTTTTGCCTCACCTAAAAATTTAAAAATTTTGAGTTGTGACTGTTTTGTATTTGCTGTGTGATATACGTATATAAGCCAGACATAGCAGCAAAACGTACAGCTTTCTTTAAGAACATTTTATCTGTGAACTTCTTTGTATGTACAGTAGAGTAGTCCTTAGTTGTATGGAGCAAAATTTTTTTTTCTGATCTTTAATTACGCAGCGTGATTTTGTTCCTTAACATGACAGAGATAAACTGTGAAATTTTTAGAAAAAATATTGATATTTAAACCAGAGCAACCCAATTGTCCTTTATTTATATTTTTGCAACCCTGGATATTGAAAAGAAAATCAGATATATTTTGAAGAATTGTTGAAGTCATTTGAAATGAGAAATCTATGTTTTTATGATTTTTTCGGTGTTCGATTAGCCAGAAAAGGACACTACTAAAGGAGATAACTTTTTATCCAATTTTTGATTTACTTAAGTTTTTGCACAAAATAGCTTAAAAGATTTCTTAGTTTCTTCTAGCATGCTTTTTGTAAAATTTGTATTTTTGGGATTTTTTGGATTTTTGGAAAAATAGTCAAACTCTAAATTTGCAAAGAGGCATATTTGCAAAAAAGTCATAGACCAAATTATTAAATATAATCGCATCCTTTTTGAGTACCTATATAAAATATTCCTAAGACATTTTAATTTTGCTATTTTTTTAATATTACAAAAAAAAAGACATTAGATTTTTTCCAAAAGTCCGATTTTCATTTTTGGTTTTTTTTTTTTGGGAAAACTGCACTATTGTCCTATATAAAGCAGATTTTCAATATAGACGTAGCTTGAGGGGCGTGAAATAAATTAATTTTGCAATGTTTAAGGAAAGTTGGTGTGCAATTAGTATCTTCAGAAAAGTTTTATTTTCAATCACAATGCATGATTTGCATTCGTACAGTAACTACAGTAAAACAGAGAAACCAACGAACCTCCTCCTTTTTGAAGCCCGTTAAAAAAAAAACATTAATACATTCTTTTATCTTTTCTATGTTATAAAAACGAAAAGTAAACACAAAAAAAAAAACCTCATATTGAAAATACAACACTCGACAATATTTCCTTGCACCAAATGTTGTAAGAGCTATAAACAACTTCTTGTATCAGTGTAAAGCTGTGCACTTGGAATGCTCTCATTGATGTTGTTTGAACCGTGCGTTGATCTTCAATGGTTTAAATGATTAACCGCCAATATTTACAATGAATACCACTATCTAGTTCTCATGTAAAATCGGTGGCTAATTCAAAAAATATTTTTCTTTTTTTTTCTTTCACTCCATTTTCGAGATATTGTCCACTGTAGATTTTTCTATGCTATGTTACAAAGTTGGTTCCACCTAACTACATATATCTCCGGAAGCAGCAACAGTAATCAAACAAATGATATATCAAGTTAAAGCCAATAAAATTCTCTGCAAACAATGTTTTTGATTGAGCTGTTAGTTTTGTGCTTTGCGTGGAATAAAAGGGTTTTCTGCCAGGTCACAGGTTACAGATGGTGGACGGCCTTCAGGTATGAAAATTAGCCGCGAATAAGTTTAACAAACAAGCGGACCCGGACAATACAGCGGGTGACCAGCGAGTATATATCCCGATAAATTGGCATTCTCAAGGGAAGTCGGTGTGGCCTAAAAAACATCTTTGTCCAAAATTCCCTAGTCTTCCTCTTGACGTTAAACGTTGTAGGGCCACTACGTGGATCTTAATCATTGAATGTACGCAGGGTTTGGGTCCCGCCACATTACTACTGCCTAATTGATGTTGACGATCATCGTAAGTGAAAACGAACAATGATTTACGGATATGCACCTGGAATGTCCCGACCCTTTATGGGAAAGGTGTCATTATCCAACGGGCGGATGCCCTCAAAACAATAAATACAGGCATCACCGCCATCCAGGAAATGTGATGGAAAGGGAAAGGCTACTCTAAAAAAGCACACTGCGATATCTACTACAGCTGCCATGCGAAGAAGCGCGAATTTGGATTTGGATTCGTCGTTAGACGGAAACTACGCCACTTTGTTTCCCGGTTCACACTTGTGAACGAAAGATTGGCCACGATCCGCATCAAAGCAAAATTTTTCTTCATCAGCCTTATTTGCACGCACGCCTCGACGGAGGAAAAGGACGAAACCGTCACGGACGCTTTCTATGCAAGTGTTAAAGACGTAACCTTCAAGTAAAATTCGTTCTCGGAGATTTTAATGTGAAAGTCAGAAGAAAAGGTATCTTTGGTCCCAATGTCGGTCAGTTCAGTCATTACGAGACCTCCACGAACAACGGTCTTAGACTGATCGACCTCGCCGCGGCGCGAAACATAAGTGTTAGTACCACCAGATATCCACAAGGCGACCTGGCTGTTCCCGGATCAAAAAATGCGAAACCAAATTGATCATGTTGTATTGTAATCGACGGAAGGCATGCCTCTAGTGTTCTAGATGTGCGAGCATGTCGGGGGGTCAACATTGACTCAGACCCCTATCTTGTTGCAGCCAAAATCTGCATGCGATTATGCAATGCGAAGAACATACGCACAGGAATGCAACGAAAGCTAGATGTCGCTAAGCTGCAATTACAACGGACTGCCGAAGCCTACTCCACTCAACTCTCGGTTAAGCACAACCAACCAACCTCTGGACCCGACTACGCCGGCGGACTTTGGACTCATATATCCCACTCCATGCGCGCTGCCGCTGAAGTTGTTATTGGTTTCCAGCCCTCGAAACCTCAGAACCAATGGTACGATCAGGAGTGTCGCATCACGCAGCAGTAAAAAACGCCGCATATAGAAAAACGCTGCAGTGAGCTGCAACGCGAACCGTGCGAGAAAACTACCGCGAAAAGAGGAAGGAAGAGAGGCGCCTTTTCAGATGCAAGAAAAGAGTGTAGGAAAAGCGTGAGTGTGAGGAATTAGAGGTATACCAGAGCAAGATGGTTGCACGAAAATTCTATGAACAGGTTAATCGTCTTACCCAAAGTTTCAAGCCCGGAGCATCTACTTGTAGAGATGAAAATGGAGGTCTGGTTACAGATACACAATGTGAGCGGAGATTGTGGAGATAGCACTTCTCCAATTCACTTACTGGGGACGATTCCACCAATGCCGCCCATGGAGAGCGCAGTTCAGTGCCACCAATCGGCGATGACCGATGTGGAGTACCACCACCAAGCCATGAAGAGGTTCGAGTTGCTATCCAACGACTCAAAGACAATAAAGCAGCGGGTGCTGACGGCATGCCAGCTAAATTGTTTAAAACCGGCGGCAATGAAATGATAAGGCACATGCATCAGCTCATCGACAAAATATGGCTAGCTGAAAGCATGCCCGACGATTGAAATCTCAACGTACCTTGCCCTATACTTAAGAAAGGAGACCCAACAATCTGCGCCAGTTATAGAGGTATCAGTCTTATTTCCATCTCATTCTAAGATTCATAAGATCTCATAAGATTCTCTCAAGCGTACTGTGTGAAAGATTAAAGCCGATTACATTGGATTGGACCTTATCAGTGTGGCTTTCGACCTGGTAAGTCCACCATAGACCAGATTTTCACGCTACGACAAATCCTGGAGAAAACCCACGAAAATCAAATTGACACACACCATCTCTTTGTCGATTTTAAAGTTGCGTTCGATAGCCTGAGAAGCGATTGCCTATACGCAACAATGTCTGAGTTCGTTATACCTTATAAGTTGATTAGACTTTGCAGAATGACGTTGAGCAACACACGCAGCTCCGTCAAGGTAGAAAATGACCTCTCCGAAACCTTCAATACCGAAAGAGGTTTCAGGAAAGGCGATCTACTGTCTTGCAATCTCTTCAACATCTTCATGGAGGGCATCGTACGAAAGGCCAGTGTGCATCGTAATGGCGCCATTTTCTACAAAGGTGTCCAGCTCCTTGCGTACGCTGATGATATTGATATTGTCGGCAGAACCAAGAGAGATGTTGCCGCTGATTTCGCCGCTATCGAAAAGGAATCAGCCAAAGTGGGTTTGACGATAAATGAGGGTAAAACAAAATAAAAAATAATTTTCCATAGAAATTTTTACTTTTTGAGGTAATTTTCGGAACTAGTATACATTTTTAAAGTCAATTAAAAATTCTCGATTTGGACGATTTTTCAAAAAAACGTAGACAAGAATCTGAAACATCGTACTCAAAATTAATTTCATAAAAAAAGGCATATTCACGAATAGTCAACTTAAAAGAAAACGGACTAGAAAAATTTCCATATCCTCGCTCTTAGTTTTTTACTGGTATTTACTCATAGATTTTTTTATCAAAGCTACCCCCCTCCCCTCCCACCCGCAAGGTAAATCTTGGCTACGGGCCTGTTTCTAATAGAGTTTTTCTAAAAATATTATCAAATAAACCACTTGGTCCCATCATCGTCATCAAATTGTGCAAATCCTATTGCAAATATTATATAAAAAAAAAAAAATGCAAGATCAATTTAAAATCTTGTGGTAAGAACTTAACACTCTTTTTAGAACTCAATTTTAAA
This sequence comes from Coremacera marginata, assembly GCA_914767935.1. NCBI lineage: Eukaryota > Metazoa > Arthropoda > Insecta > Diptera > Sciomyzidae > Coremacera > Coremacera marginata. The sequence continues at coordinate 52,615,588 of OU612045.1, forward strand.
TTCCAACGGCCTGTGAAGATCGTCTAAAATACTAACAAAATCTTTCACAACTATTAAGTAGTGGAGTGAAAACACAAGAGGAAGTGTAATACTGCAAATAAAAATATTCCGCTGTAATGCTACAATAGTGTTGACGACAGTCTTAAAAATAACAATATCACGATAACATTACACGATTATAACTAATATCAACTCTTAAAATATTGAATCGATTAATCAGCAAGTATCCAGAGTATCACTTTCCGTTCTAATACAGCCAACCATTAAATATACTCGTATATAAAGCAGATTAATTACTCAAAGTCTAAAATACTAAATATTTTATTACCAAACACAGAAAAATAAAAAAAGAGCTTAACAAACCAAAAATAAGAAGATGAATGCTAAATGAAAACTGATTGAACTTTGGGAAAACTGATATTTACAAGATAAAAATCTCGAAGATGCTCGAATTACATAACAGCAAGGCGAGGAACACAAATAAAATATTTATTTTCATGGCAGAATTTAGCTGGCTGACTTTTCGGTAGATACCATAAGAAGCACAAGAAGATCAAGAGCAACGAGCTATGGAAGAGGGTCGGTCGACAAAAGGAAGTCACTCGATAAATTGAAAACAATTAATAATCAATAAGAGTTATCAACACAACAACAACAACAACAATGAAAACGAAAAGACTATATCCAGCAACGTTTCTGTATAAAACTTCCATGCCGTTAAGCGTGCCGTAGTGCACGACATTTATATAGGCTGGCATCGTACGAACTCCCTAGCGACTGGTTTGGGTGAGAAGCTGAAAAAACAGAAAGTTTTCATGTGTCTACGAAATGAGGCACAAGTTATTCAATTTTAGCCTGAGTTTTGGCCACCGCTGGCGCTGCGTTGAATTGTTTATTTATTGAAAAATTATTGCTTATTTTTATCCCAGTTGAAAGTTAAGCACAGGGGAGCAAAATGTCAAGAGAGGGAGCGGAACGAGTGAACTGCAGCGCAGCATCTTAATGTTGGCGCTGATATTGAGAAACTTTTGTGCTGTTGAGTTTTCTCGACTTACAGATGTGTTCAAAATAATAAGAACAATCAAAGTGAAAACTGAAGTTGTGAAATAAAATTTTCCGGATAATATCACTGTACATGTCCAAAAATCAAACAAGCTTTGGAGATATTATTTCAGCATAATTTGAGAACGCTGAATTTTATGGCGTTAAACGTTTTTTAATCCTTCGGCCCATTTTCGACAAATTCGAGTTTCAATGTCAAGTACATGTTAATGCAGTTTTTGTTATAAAAACCTTTTTTTTTATTAGGCTTAGCGGCTTCACGTCTTGAGGTGGAACATTAACATTTACCTAGAAAATAGTTTCATTGAACAGTTTAACCCTCAAAACTAAACCTATAGGGTCCAAATTTGACCCAAGATCCCAAAATATCCGGTGTCTCATATAAAAGCTTTGTTAAAACAAAAAATAAGGCTTTGTTAAGCAATAATATTCCCATAAAATATTAACTCTAAGTAAGAATACAAATTAGCCCTAAGTTACCAATTTTATGTGTCCCCAAAATTATACCAAAAATATTGAAATCATGTTTTTTCATATAAGTTTGTTTTTATATTTTCAAATGAATTCTTCCGTTTTCTCTGCTTCTTTTTTTACCACTAGCATCTAGTTTTTTACCACTACTCCTGTGCTTGAGTCTCGCCATCGGCTGATGGACACGTTTTTTAAGTTTTTTTTAATTTGCAATGCAAGAAATTGATTTTCAGCTTTAAATGCTCTATTAGGAGACGTTTGTGGAAGCTTACTTACGAAAAGAAACATATGGCAAGATACTTGATTTAATTACTTCAAGAATCATTTCAGGGACCCATAATATTGATTACTTTAGGTTAATTTGTATAATTGCTTAAAAAAGCTTAATTTGTTTGTTTAAACAAAGCTTTCATACGAAACACAGGCTAACAAAAAACCACATTAACACGTACTTGACCTTGAATCTCGAATTTCTCGAAAATGGGCCGAAAGAATAAGAACCCGAAAACGCCATTAAGCTCAACGTCCCTGAATTATGCTGAAATCTTATAGCACAAGTTTGTTTGCAAAAAAGAGTGCCCAATTCATGCACAGTGTATTTAATTATAAAGATTTCATGTATTGCATTTTATAAGTCGCACTCAATCTACAAACCAGTCACAACTCAAAGTTTAAAAATTTTTGTTTTTTAATATAAGACTATTCATAGTGATTTCTTCCATCATTTTTTAAAATTGTTCACTCATCTTCTTACTATTTAATTAAAAAAAAAATTATTTTCTCTCTTTGTTTTGTATGGAGCCCTTTGAAACCAAAATGATTTTTTGCTTCTGAAATTTTTAAAATCTTGAGTTGTGCATCTTTTGAAGATAGGGTGCAAAATGTACTTTATGAAAGTGTTTTTAAATATTTTAAGTAAATTATATAAAAATATAATATTATAATATTTCATTATATATTTATATATTGTAATTAAGACGTACTTTTTATTGTGCCCGCAATATTATTGCGTTTCGTTAAAAAATAACTCTGATAAATAAAACCGAAGTCATTTTGGTAGCATCCAGCAAGCCAGAGTTGATGATTTTGTCGAAATTCCGACTAATTCGTATTTTTTACAAGCTGTTTTAAGTGGCAGCAGTGGCGTAGTGGGTAGAGTGTGTGACTCTTGTGCTAGAGAACCCAGGTTCGAATCCTCCATCTGATACCGTCCGTCACCTCTCTGCAGACAATGGCAAGCCTCAGAGAGTAAAAACCGTCATGAAAAGATTCTTGAGAACATAAGCCGTTCGGAGTCGGCGTAAAACATGTAGGTCCAGTTCTCGATCATTTGTGAGCAAACATTTCACATCACACACAACACAATTGATCATAAGAAGCTCGGTCAAAGTCCTTTCAAGGGCTGAGACGGCCATTTCGTTTTTTTTTTTTTTAGAATTCGTTCATATTATTAAAAGCTCGTTACAGAAAATTTTGCAAAGTTACGACTTTTTTACGAATCTATATCGAGTTTTGATATGTGCCGCTTTGTACGATTAAAAGAAGTGCGAACAGAGAAAATTTTAATTTATTTCAAACTGTCTGAACAAAATCGTTACATTTTTCGAGTCCTTAATCGTTAATTTAAAGTTTTTATAACAAAGTGCTTAACAAAAAAGTTCTCGAGGATATAGAAGGTTACTAGTGCGTTTCTTTGAAATTAAGCCAGATACCTGAATATTTTATGTGTTGTGTTGGGCTTTATGGTAAAAATGAATAAATTATATGTGGACAAACGGTTGCAATTGAATTTGATCAGCTGCAAGTTGGATCATTTTACATAAAAATCTTTGAACTTTCTATATGAAAAAAAAAATATATAAATGATGTGCAGACAGTTTTCATTAACATATTGTAACATTTTTTCACAGAAAATTTTATCCTTTTCATTAAAATTCATAAGACAAAAAAATAAAGTACCACTGACGCATATTTTAGCTGGAATATTCCTATTGGAATTTTTTGTCAGCAGTATCCAACATTTATCTATTAGAACCTTAACCCTTTCCAGTTTCATTATTGGATTCTTGAGTTAAAAAAATTGAAATTGAAAAATCAAAATTAAAAAAACCCAATTGACTGCATGTTGACCTTATGGTATTGGTATTTTTTATCCCTAAATAAAATTATTAAAAAAAAAATAATACATACGAAAATGGGAGCCGTCATTTTACACATTTGTCCCGTCCGCTTTTTGCAATAGACACAACGAGCTCCTATACCAAAATCCCTTGATTTAGCATGAATATTTACTGAGTTAATGCATTTTGAAAAAGTGCCACACCTCGTTTTATCCCACCCACTTTTGCATAGTGCTTGAGAATGACTAAGATCGCTCCTTTACCGAATTTCCTTGCCTTAGCTGTAATATTTACCAAGTTTACGAGTTTTAAAAAAGTTAGTCCCACGTACCTGGGACATACTCGCCCTCTTTTCATATGGTGCTTGATACAGATCAATCTCGTCCCCATATAGAGAAGAATTCTTAACTAAGCTGAAGTATTAACTCAGCTTACGCGTTTTAAAAATATCAATTTATTTTAGTTACGATTTCGTAACGACAGTTCGTTCCAACTTCGTGTCCATGTAGAGTTACGACCCTTTGTTACGAAGTTGTGTCAGCACCTTCATACGAACGAAGGTTCGTATTCTCTACGATCAAAATCGGATTCCGAAATCGGAATAATTCCAAATTAATTGTAACTTTGGTTTGCTGCACGTAGAAACTGTTTGCTAAATTAGTATGGAAATTAAACTTGAACTTGAGCATACTTCTTAGCTACTTCAAAATTTTGCTTGATTTTGCTCAGATATGACCAATCAAAATGTGCTATTTCTATTTATAAATAACTTCGCAAATGTTTGCTAAAGTTTTATAAAACTTTGCTTTCCTTCGGTTTACAATGACCCCAACCAAACCAAAAAACGAAAAAAGTCTGTGCTCGTTGAAGTTTGTTTTTCGATTTTTTATGATTTTTCTTTTTTTTTGTGATCGAAATGCTAAAAAATGGCATTTTAAGTATTTTTGAAAAAAAAGTCCAGTTTCAACAGGTAATATAACTTTTTTCCCTAAATTTCTGGTTTTTCAATTTTTTGCAGAAAATAGCTTAAAACTATGCTTAAATCATTAGTGCTGTTTTTTTTCCAAACTTTGCATTTTTAGATTTTTGGAAATTTTTTCAAGTTATTTAACATAATTTCACAATTTTTTGCATCTACATTAAGTATTGTTCAAGAAAAGATTTCCAGAAGATTATATTTCAATTTTTTCAAATTTGGATTTGAGATTTTGAGATTTTTGAAACAATTTGAGAAACAATTTGAGATTTGAGAAACAAGGAGGTTTTCATCTAATATTCATGCTTGATAGCTTAAGAAAATTAATTTAAGAAACGAACTGCAAGCCAGCTTTTTGAAAATTAACAATTATACAAAAGTTAATTGGGTTTTTTGGAAAATGAGCACTTTTTCCCCATATAACCAAGTACTGACATGTACCGATGCCTGTCGGCACGGGTTCCCGTAGTCCTAGGTACACCAAATTTTTTAACATTTCTTTTAACATCATAAAAAGAAATTCAGGGAGTAAGCCCAAAAAAAAAACAACTTCAATGTTGAGCATATATCAATGCATATATCAATGAGGTGCACTCTAATATAAATGCTCATAATTATTGAATTACACTAGTTGCATTTTGGTTGTTTGGATTACTACTGTAAGTTGTACTCAATTCACACAGTGTCAAGAGTTCATCTGCGTGCTTTGAAATTCTCCTTGTTTACTTTTATTCGATTTTTTTGTTCACAAATAATTTAAGCATATCGCTCAAATCAATCTCTGCCCAAAGAGTATATTTTTCTTACTTTGGGTCAGTGGCGTAGATATTATATGCCAAGAAAGGGGATGATGAAACAAAAAAATTTCAGTTTTATTTTAGACTATCAGGCATGTTCTGAATCATTTACTTCAGAATCGAATTTCGTTTTAATAAAATGTCATTGATTTTGATCCTCCATCTGACACAGAAAATTTTTTTAATTGAATTAATTTTTCTGTTCGGCCGTCACCTCTCTGCAGACAATGGCAAACCTCAGAGAGTAAAAACTGCCATGAAAAGCTTCTTGAGAACATAAGCCGTTCGGAGTCGGCGTAAAACATGTAGGTCCAGTTCTCGATCATTTGTGTGCAAACATTTCACATCACACACAACACAACTGATCATAAGAAGCTCGATCAAAGTCCTTTCAAGGGCTGAAATGGCCATTTCGATTTTTTTTTTTTTCATTGATTTTCTACCATCATTCAAAAATATATTTGTCTTAACCTGCTCAATTGAATTGCACAAGTATTTCACTATTCGCTATATGCACGAAAAGGTGAAGTAGCTGTGAAAACAGTTTAAATTTTCATCAATGTTTTTTAATTTGGAAAAGTTTGTTTGGGACACATATTCATCGCATTAATATCATTTTTGCCAGTGCGTATTTGTGGCTCAGATACTGCTTTAACAGTTTCACATTACCAAGTGTGATGGATCCAAGATGGATAGCAGTCAAGAAATTTTTCATAAAACTCAAAGGTGGCTTTAAGATAATTTTCTGAAGCATTATCTTTTTATAGAATTTAAGCCGTTACTTCAATTAACATTTAAAAAAAAAATCGTCATGTCCATTTAATATTTTCACGAAAAATTGTATTTCAGTGGATAGGATAGAATTCTTCTGAGTTCGTGCCAGTCTAAAGCTTAAGGACTGTTCATAAATTACGTAACACGTTTAGCGGGGAGAGGAGGGAGTCGAGCACTGTGACAGAGTGTGACATGGGAGGTTGGACGGAGATTGGGGGAGGTCGGTCATGCGTAACGTAACAAGAAAATCTTTGAATTCAATTATTAAAATTTAATTTTACCGCAAATAATGCTTTAATTTTTTATCAATAAAAGAATGCACCTTGTAAAACGAACGGATCACAAACCGAAAAAAAAACATTTAAAACTACGTTTAAATCGAGAAAACTTTGAAAAGGCATTTGAAACACCTTCAGCAAGTGTTGCAACTTCAAAAACAAAGATTAAGAGCAAGTAAGAGCAGCAAACGGAGCTAAAGTTATGTTGTTTTTGCTGAACTGAAGTGAGAGTTATTACTCTAAATCAGTCATCGAAAAGAAATGTTCAAAGCGAATATCAAAGTGTAATAAAAAACTACAACATATATAACAATTTTCACAAAGTTCGCACATCGACGTTGTTATGAATCGCCACTGGTTTGTGTTCTTGTTCACGTCAGAAAAGCTTTCATTTGTGTTTAGCTCTCTCTTCACATGATCAATTTTTTCAAAAAATTGTTGGTCAAACACAATAGAACAACGTGGAATTTTCATAATAATAAATTTTGTAATAAACATAACGTGTTCTATAATCTTTCGCAACAAACTGCAAAATTATAATTTGTTTTTACCTCCTCCCATTCCGTTACTTTTCGTAGCACATTTCAAACTGTCCCCTCTATAAAATAACGTAACATATGGAAAACAATGCGCTTACTCTTGTCAATAGTTAACCGAGAATTTAGATGGTCAAACATGAAGATGCACGAATGACACTTTTCAAATGATGGGGTATTTTTAATACGAGTTTTGTCGACTTTTTTTGAATTTTTGGTAAAGTTACAATATCTGGAAATACGCCCCCCTTCCCCAGTTACATATAGTAGTGATTTTCGAGACCCCTTATCCCCCCTCCCCCGACCCTAAATTGGTAACATAGTTTATGAACGTCACCTTATATCAATCTCTCTGCCAACGACATTTAAAATTTTCTATTTAGCGTCTTGTGCCAAACCGATTACCTCAACCAAATTAACAATTGGTTTTTAGAAATTTAAACTTAATGGCAATAAATTTTGAAAACTTAAGACAACATTATTACACTAGCGGAAATAACTAATATTTAAACTATCAACTCGCCTGCATTAATTGTATTTAAATATTTACGTGTCAATACCAACTACTTTCCTTACAACAAGCTTATTTTTAATTAAACTTAATTTAAATTTACATAAGCGAATTTGATTTGATTTCACCTAAACTTTCTGTGATAAGTTATTAAAAACCAAATTTTGGTTGATGTGCTTGCCATGTAAGCAAGGAAGCTCAGGTTCGATGCCGCAGCTGGTGCATTATTTTTTGTTATGTTTTAAAAATTTTAAATATTTAAATATTTATTTATAAATTTAATATTTTTTCCCTCAGTGTAGAAATCCAAAATTTTAAAAATCAATTGTTTTTTTTTTAATATTTTGGCATTTTGAAGTCGCTTGACACTTTGCAACTTATTTAGTTAGATTAATTATTTTCAACACTTATGCGGCGCATACACGCTGCGACGAAAACAAAGCTCGAAATGTAACCTGAAAGCGATATTTTCGCAAATTTTGCCACACACGCTGCGATGGTTGCAGTAACCAGCCTTTCCTGCGACCAAAATATTAAATGGTTTCAGTATTGGCGTAACCGTAGCTGCAACCGTCAATGAGTTGCGTAACTTCGACACACACGCTTCAACTTCATTCTGATAAACGTTAAAAACATCCAGGGTACACTTCCAGCTTTGCTTTGGTTGCAGTGTGTATGGGCCGCATGAAAGATAGGGAACTTTTCAAATCTATCAATGGTAAATGGAGGAGGTTTATCCCCTTTATCTCCCATAATTTTTTTTTCCTAAATTTCTCAAGAAGTTAAGAGTTGTTATTGGATTTTCCAACAATTTTTCAAACGCTTTTTTTGTTGAGTGTACATAATCTAAGCTCGACAGTGTTGCATCTTATTATCGTTGTTGTTGTTGTATTGTTTTTTTTATGTTCCTTGCTATCGTGACAGCAATAAATTTTATTGAACAGCCATATGAAGCATGTTAAAAAACTAAACACAAACAACAACAGCAAAGAATCTAAAGAAACCATGGAGTGCAAGAAAAAAAATTATGTCACTTTTGTGCCAGTGTTGCTGTTGAGTCGGAATTTACTGGGCGCTTGTTTTGTTGTTGCTTTATTTTCAATTCATTTCTTTATTTTTTTGCCCTCTGCTTAACTTGATAGAAAAATAATAAATTCTAATGCGCTAAATGTTGAGCTGAGATTTCATCGTTGTAGCAGGATATTGCTCCGCATGAACTGAAGTAGCTCCACATGAAGCAGTTCAATTTGGTTTGGCTTGGGTTGGGCTTCTGGATTTGGATTTGGCTTTGGCCCAATTACAATGATGTATCAATTTGTCGGTGATAGCATCTATGATTTCAATTTTTGGTTTCGTATAAATCTGTATAATTTGTGGTTATCCGGTGGGCTTTGGTTGCGTGACTGTTTATAAGTTTATTATGGTTTTTGTTTATATTCGGAAAGGTTTGTATTATGCAACATACCCGCAACAAATCAACAAATATATCTGTACATACTTAACTGAGGCTAAAGTTGTATTGATGTGTACTATTTTTGTTCTCATACCTAAAAAAGAAAAGAAAAATGGGGGTAAATAAATTATTAATAAAACAAATAATTAAACAATTAAGTAAACATATTATTTTTTAAAAATAAATAATTAATTACCTGGCAACCTGTGTTCTCGTTATGTCAAAATATAAAAGGATAATATACATACATCAAAATTTTGTATGGAATGTTTCTATAAATAACAAAGTGTTATGCTATCTAGCTTAAAATACTCAATTGGACACAGTAAAAACACACGAGTGGATTTATTTTATAAACAATGTTAGACGATATATTCTCAGACAAAAATTTATGAAATCTTTATGGAACATACAGAGTCAAAACGAAACAAAATATCTACAAATAAAATCAAATATAATGAGATATACAACAAAAAAGACCTTCAGGTGAATTAAAACCAGTCCGGTAAATTCACTTCTACTTGAAACAAAGAAGATATAAAAATCGGGTTGTAAGAGATCCTCTAACTTACACGATACCGAAAGGCTAGATTTTTTTCTGCATTCAGTTTGATATGTCTTAAGGTGTATTTTTATAATTTTGATAAAATTATTAGTTTAGCTTGTGTGGTCTTATAACTCTTATATATTTTCAATTATTAATTAAGAGTATTATTGTCGACCTCAAGGTCTATGTTGTTTTCTGAAGAAAACAACCAACAACAACAACAATACCCTTATATAGAGTAGTAAGCAAACAGCAGACTCGCTGTCTTTCGTTGGCCGCTACACCAACTCATCAGTAGCCTCCAGCGGGAAAAAGCACTCCGAATGGCTTTTTTGAGTGCTTGAAAGTCAGGAGAAAGCGCTGAGTCCACGTATGACACACCTTTGTATTTCTAACATTGGATGTCATAGGAAAAAAGCACTTTAGCTTAGCTTACTTTGAATTGCTTCAAAAGACTTCTCTTGGAAAGCTTTGGGTCAGCAGTTCGTTGTATTATTTTTGGTATTGACTGCCTCATAAAAAGAGCGGCAGAGAAAGAGAGATCGATTTTTGATTTCGTTCAACATAAGGGTTAGAATTTGCAACCATCGATAGTGCTTCAAAAGGCCTCCCTTGGAAAGCTTTGGGTCAGCAGTTCAATTGAATACATCAGCAAAAATCTATATTTTACCTGAAATAATAACTAAAGAAATGGTTTCCACTTTTGAAACAATTCAATTTTAATAGTTTATTATAAATAAGTACATAAAAAACTATACCTAATAAATATTAATTATAATGGCGCATGGCTTCTTGCCATGCGCACATGTATGAAACATCTGAATATTTGCATGTCACGCTTTCTTTTCCGTTGTTCTTATGTTTGTTTTTTCTTGTGGCCGTTGTCGATCCAAGATGCTTTCACAATAACAAAAATAAGTGCTGACGTTTTTAGCCTGGAGAAAGCAGCTGAAATGTCAGCCCGTTGGGCTTGTATGATTGCAGTGATCCACTAAGCTGTTTATATTTATTTGTTTCGTCAATGTTACTAGTAAATTACTTTGAATTGTACGTATACAAGATTGGTGACCAGTCCAGAGCTGTGATGGGCTAAAACTGGGAGTAGCTGGGGTGTAAGCTACGAGGTCTGACCAAGGACTTTAAAACTGGTACCACGGGCAGTCAGCGGCCCCCGGTGTATGTCTGGCTTCTGCTGGCATATACTGGGCTGACTGGATTGGGCTGGCCCTTCGGGGAGTCTTCGTGGTGGCTGTGGTTTACTACCCATATCGCGGGCAGAGCTATCTAGCTCGGTGTGGTTTGCACTCTCAAACCGGGCGCCATACCCCTTAGTATGGAAGAGGTTTTAGATAGGCCTCCACCCTCACCAAGGGTTGCGAAGTGTCATCACAACATGGAGCTAATTTGGTACCTTTGAATCCTCAAAGGGGCGCTGACCGACGCTTTGTATCGGTCCCAATTGTTATGGAACAACGTTGAATTAAGCCTTCACGGCAGGTGTCAACGTAAAACACAACACATCTATCTGTACGTATACAAAACTCCGCCAGGTCTAGCTTGCGCCTTCCCGTCCCAAGCCAGGACAAAGGAGGAGGGTTGTTTGTAGGCTACGTCCTGCAAACGTAAAAACTGATAGGGCCAACCAAGAGCTCGGGGTGGCGCCTATCTTGGTAGCAGGTCATATTCGGTATATCGATATGAAACAAGCCTGCGAAGGTATAGCAATTGACCTTAAAACTTGTTAGTATGGGGACAGTCTTAACCCGTCAAATGGGGTAGACCCTATCCACCCTATCCACTGCACTGAGACCTTAATTCGGCTGGTTTAAAACAGATGTAAAGTGTTTTGGCATGCGTGAGTGAAAGTGTCGACGCTTCGGCTTTCCAAAGTGGTTTGCTTGTCAAGTGTTTGACTCGCACCCTCAAACTGGCACGGCAGTCACTGAGAGAAGTGTTGAAATGGTTAATAAACTAAGGGTTCTCATACTGAGCACGGCAGGCCCTGAGAACAATGGCCAATACTCTATGTCTGGTTGTTGAAATCCAAACGGCCAGAGTAAGAGTGGCAGTTGCAAAGGTCCTCCAGAGTAGGTACCAGTCATGCGCAATAGTTTGCAGTTGAGTCGGCAGCTGAAAAACTGTTAACCTAGCCCTTTAAGTGCTCATTGAGCACGGTCTTGACTAAGAATGCACTTTTTCATAATTTCATTTGTGTATTCTTTGTCTTTTTGCGGGGATGTTGTGGATCCTCATTGCCGGGATCGAGTCGCCCAGATAACTGTCGTGGGCTGGCCCTTCGGGGAGTCTCGTACTGGTTGTGGTTGTGTGAATGCTACACAGGTCTAGATTGACCAGCGGGGTCGCGCAGTGGTACGACCGGCCTGGCATATCTGTCTTAATATGGAAGAGATTGGATAGGTCTCGTCTTCACCAGTAGATGGATTGTAAGTACGTCACTATGGAAGTCTAAACTGGTACTGCTATTACGGGCAGTATGTAATTTATTACATAATGCTCCTAATCAGCAGGGCACTGGGTGATGATTTGTGCTTCTGAAACAGCTTCCATGTTCGTGTTGCCACACCGGATGCCCCGTATGTTTTACTAGTTTTAAAACATAAACGGGTCCGTGTTGTGGTTCAACACAAAGTTCTGGTTGTCTGTTTCATGAACTATTACCCTAGGTCTGGATGACCCAAGTACTTAAGCCTTGCGGCAGGCGTACTTGTAAAGCCAGTAACCTTCTGTACGTATACAAATGATATGAAGCAGCTTAAAGTTCTTCTAATATTAGATGTATACTTTTTTAGTTAAAAGTAGGCTCTTTATTTCTAAGATAGATCCATCATCCATCATCATCATCATCTGATGATGCCACCGGCCAGTGCATTTCAGGTGCACTGACAAGCATGCCGGCTATTACACCTGCAATTATTGCGATTCTGATGCGAGCGATGAATAATTTAATTTTAATTTTTCATTTTCATTTAATTTTTTCTGCTCTGAAGTCGTTTACGCTATTTTTCGTTGTTTTTTGTGCCACTGAAGGCTTTAAAAATTAATAAATTTCCTTTTCTTCATATTTAGTGGCATTTTACTTCATATTTTCAGGGTATTTTCCAAGGATGCCCACAACCGGTTAACAAAAATTTTTTCATCAAAATTTAAACTCCATACAAAGTTTGATAATTTTTTCTTTTTGATGAAATCAAATGAATTCTCTCACCAGTGGTTACCTAAGGTCTTTACCTTTCCATTGATATATATATATATGTCTGCTGATATATATGTCTGATATATATATATGTCTGCGTAAATATTAACTTGGTCAAAAGTAGTGGCTGAAAGAGCTAACTGTTCCCACAACCGAATAAATTCCTCTACATACTAAAATTAAGCTGCAATTTTTTGCAAATTTTAAAATATTTGCATTATATGAAAGTCCTTAAAATCTCCGATCCTTTAATTCGACGATGTCCTATAAAACTGATAAAACCTCATGATTTTTAAATACAATTTTGCGTTTCAAGGTTGAAAATTGAAAAGAATAATTATGATTAAATATTTAATATTGTATTTTTCAAGATAGCAAATTTTAAAAACACCCTGAATAAAATAGAATACTTCTAATACAGCCAAAATTCTGAACAATTTTTTTTAAGAACGTAGACCCTGTGCCACTCTCTAGGAAAAATCCTGCAGACGCCCATGGAGGTGAGGACATAATTTACTTTTAGCTAAAATTAATTTTTTTAACATTTGTTTATGAATCATATCTACTAAGCCCTTCTAATGCCAAATCTGGAAAAATGAATGGCCGCTGTCAATTATTTTATAAGTTATAGTGCTCGAAAGTTGGTCATCATCCACCACGTGTTTGTCGAACACGGAAAAATTGGAGTTGTTGGCCATGTGGTGGAAATCGACGAGTCCAAGCTTGGGCACCGCAAATACAATAGAGGACATTTGGTAGAGGGGCAGTGGGTGTTCGGAGGAGTGGAGCGTCAGAGCGGCAAGTGTTTTTTGGTGCAAGTAGAGGAGCGGAGCCAACTAGTCCTGCTCCAAATAATAAAGGACTGGATACTGCCCGGGACAACCATTATGTCCGATTGCTGGAAAGTAAGTTCTACAAACATAAAGTTTTTGAATATATAATATATTCTTAAATCCTTTTAAGACATACGGTTGTTTGCAAAGCGAAGGGTTTAAACATATGACGGTCAACCATTCCATAAATTTCGTCGACCCTGTAACTGGCACCCACGCAAGCAATGTGGAATCGATGTGGCGGCATGCGAAAGCGTCCCTATCCACATATTATCGCAAAAAGACTCATTTCGAGGGATATATGGCTAAAAGTATGTTCCTGAAGGAATGCCGTGCTAATAACAAAGACATATTAGTCGAATTTTTCAAAATCGCTTGTAAATTAAATGATCCAGTGTTTGCTCGTATGAACAATGCACAAGAGGATCCAGGGAGGAGCGATGACAGCGATATTTGAATAAAAACATAACAATTTAAGTTTAGTTTTTTTTAATTAATATGGACCTTCCAGGTTTAAATATCAAAACATGATATGATGAAAAATTGTTATAAAAAATCGCGCGATTTTTTATAACAATTTTTCGCCTCCGACGCTTTTCTTTTACGATTCACCCTTTTACACAATAACATAGACATGAAAAATGTTTATAAAAAATTCCCGCGATTTTTTATAAAAATTTTTCGCCTGCCGGGCCTTTATTTACGATTCACACTTTGACACCCTTTGAAATAAAAAGTTAAAAAAATGAATTTTACCTAAAAGTAAATTATGCCGACACAATAACAAAGAGATGATATATTTTTCACTAAATAAAATGTCCATACAAATTTTTCGCCTCCGCGCTTTTCTTTAATAATTCATGCATGGATTGAATAGGTAATAGCATGAACGTTATTTTGAATTCCATAACGCTTATTTTTATCAGAAAAAAATCACAAGATTTTACACCTATATTTAGGTAACTAGGACACATTTTAACTTTTACACATTTTCCCAACTATAATCGCCTATAACTTCTAAACTACTTGAAAGAATACACATTATAAAAAAAAAATTAAAAAAAGGCGATTTTAGCTAAAAGTAAATTGTTCCGTGGTGAGTTTGCTCAACGATCAAATTCATAACTACCATATAAAATAATGTTTTAAAAACTTCAATCAGCGACTTTTCATGTAGATCCGATACCATCGCGAGCTTGTTCTTTATAAAAAGGTGGTTTTCGGAATTTCAGTAGCATGATTTCTCTGACTATATTGGAAAATGTTCACCATGTCTTAAAAGCTTTCTCTTGTAGCGCAACTTTTGAATTGGTTTATTATCTTCACTGTCGCTATATTTCCCCTTAAACATCTTGTAGTAAACATCTACCATAAAGATCCCCGGTTTCAAAGCCCTCTTCATCGGTATTAAAAGACAGCGTTTTGAGTATTTTTGGTCTTATAAAAGAAGGTTTAAAAACTTTGTTTTTTTCATCGACTTAAATTTTAGTGAGTGGAACTTATACAAAAACTCATTACCCGAGAAAAATTTAATAAATAATATAATTTTATACAGTCTCTAAAGTGCCCAACCGATTCGTATTAAAAAAGAAACATTCATAATTTCCGGAAGCCTAAAAATTGTAATGAAACGAAAGCTTATCGTGGTAGGTATAAACAAAGAAACTAGTTGAATTTCAGAAAAAAACTGTCTAAAGTGGAGATGAATGCAAGCATTCATTGTGAGAAGTTACTCCCGATACATTATTTCCACTGTAAAACTAAAAGCAACCAAGTATTCCCTCAAAATATTTTATTGCACAGATTACGTGTAACTTTAATTGCAAAGCCATCAGAAAAGCTGTAAATATTGTTTGTTATCTTCAATGAATGCTTTTTAATGCGCAGTATTTGGCGCCGCCTACATTAAATGTTTTTTTTTTATGAAATTTTTTATTCCGCATAATAACTCATAAACTAATGAATAGCTGCACAGTTTGATTGGATTTTTTTTTTCAATATAAAAAGCAGTACATGATGCTATAAAACTGGAGAGTATGATTTTTAATAAGTTCCAAATGTTGTCAGATTTTATTAATACAAAGCAACTATTCTGCTTGAGTGATTATTGTGATGATGATGATACAGCTTAATGACGCATAATAAAAAAAAAAAAGCATAAAACTATAAATAACGCCACAATAATAAAGTGTTAATTTTAAAATGAAAAAAAGGTTATTGAAAATTTATGCTGCATGTTATTGTACACATTATTTAAAAACAGTCGCATTGACATTAAATTAATTGACATTAAAGTCAGACTCTGTCATTTTTAATTAATTTTTGTTGATAATTGTTATATACCAAAGTTTGATATCAACAAGATTTTTTGCTTTCCAGAGTCGGCTGATATGATTGCCTTAACGCTTGTAACAAAAGTTTATTAAGCAAAACTTTACGGTAAATTATAAAATTGAAAAAGGCACGAATATCTTTAAACTTTCTTCATGGTAATAAATTAAATTTTCAGCTTAAAACTGTCCTTCAAGATGTCTTATAACATTTTCGCAGCTTAACTTTTCCTGATTTTTAATTATCATCATAGATATAAAAATATCTGAAGAAAAAGCTATAAAAAAATTATGCATAGCTCTGAATATTCATTAAAAGTTTCGATTTCTTTCAGCTTGTATTTCGACATTAAAAACAATTTTAATTAATATTTTACGACAACAATAAAGCAACGGCAAAATATAAAAAGAATGAGCAGCAAATAAATTAAAACGATTTTCTGCCAATGATAGAAAACTTTTAGGAAACACTACAAATAAATGTTAAAAAAACTTGTGACACATTTAGGTGGATGCAGAAGGTGGTTTAGAGGCTAAGTTTAAAAGCTAGAAAGGAAAAAAAAACATAAGCGAAATTAATGAAAAACTAGAAAATATACTTTAAAAAGTAAAGTCGAAATGGAGCAATTGCTAGAAGCTGATTTGAAATATAATAAAACAAAAATGAAAAAGAAAAAATAAAAACGGCGAAGGTGAAACAGCAAAACAGGCAAATATTAATTAAAACTCGCCCTAAAGTAAGGACACAGAAATTTCCCTTAAGACAACAAAAAACTGAAACAGAAAAAAACACGCTAAGAAATGCAAAACATGAAAAAAAGTACAACAGCAAGAAAAGCAATATCAGAAGAACAAGAAAAGAAGAAGATAAAGAAGAAGCAACGTGGCTGAAGTGGAAAAACAAACCCATACAAATTGAACCCTCCAACCTGTACAGCGCCAACGACTGGACACACACACACACAGACACACTTTAATGGGCCAGCAGCAAAATTAATTAAATAAAAAAGCCAAGACAAGTCGAAAAATAAAAAATAACAAATAAAAACAAAAATAACACGACAAAGACCAAGTCAAGAACAAAGAAACTGTAAGTAAAACATAGGTTTATAGAAGCCAAAAAAAATAAATAAAAAAGAACAGACCAGACCAGCAGACCAAGAAGTCCAAAAAATTAAAATAAAACACGTCACACAGACATAAAGACGAAGACGACATAGGCGGTAGGAAGTCTTAATTCCACGGAGTCTCATTTCAAGTAAGAAAGTGTATGCAATGCACTTTCACCTTATTGACCATTACATGACCCCACAAATGCTATTACACACCATTTCCAAAAAAAAACAAAAAAAACGCTGAAAAAATAATAATACACCTACCCACCTGCCCCGCACTCGTTTAGTGCGTTACTTTATTTGGTCTCATTAAAACAGTCAAAAATAAGGTAAGCTGAGCCTTGAGACTGGAGCTGACAGACGACATGAAAAGGTGAGCATATAAATATCACCTGGTAATGATAATATGTTTGAGCTATATGAAGGTGTGGAGGTGGGCGATCAGTATCTGTCGCACGCAACTTCAAGGAGTTCAAGCAAATTAAATCCCCCAAAATATGAGGGTGTGAAGTAATGTGTTCTGTAAGCTATACCGGGAAGATTGGGTTGGAATTTAAAAAAAGTGATTTTTTCAACATGTTGTAATTTGAAGCAGAAACCTTGATTATGCGAAATCAAGACAATTTCATAGCTCACAGCAAAGAGGGAGGTTTTAGTAGTAAAATTAATAAAAAAAAACAAAACACAAAAGAGCTCATAACATTATAGATACTGCTAATTTTTGGTCAAAAAAAAAAAAATTCTTAACGAACTCTAAACTTCACCAAGATTTCGCATGTAGAGCTTTAGCGCTATACAAATAGAGTACAACAGAGATTATAGCTGTTTTCTTTATAATGACAGCGCTTTTAAACCTTAAAGCTCGTTAATACTTAGCATTGCATTAAATTAACCCTTTTTCCTCAGTTGGTAGCTTAATGACCATCTTCTATGTCGAGAGTCTTCATATAATTACATTATTGTTGCCATTAGCAATGGGTTGGAGGTAAGATTAACAATTTGTTTTCCTCTTTATTATTCAAACTCTTGTAAAAATTTAATTTTATGTCTTTTGCTTAAATTTTTTTTTTTTTATGTATAAGTTTGTACCGAAATGTCTTAACTGCCAATTTTCTTAATTATCAAAAGCATTTTTAAAAGGGTTTTTTAATTTATTCTCTCTTTTCCCTATAAAGAAAAATATTTTTTTTCAACAATATTGCAGTAGTTAATATCATTCTTTCGATAATTTTGTCTATTGAAAGACAAAAACCAAAAAAATTTTAAAATTGAATTTGTAAAGAATTACAATTTATGTTGGGATAAAGTTTTGTTTTAGTTAATTGCGGTCCTGTTTTCCCGTCCTCGATATATTAATTTTAATAATTTAGTGCCAGCCGCAGGAGCCAATAATGTCTTCTCTGCATCTTGGTATTTTGTATATTTATACGTGAAAATGCATATATTCAATAGTAATAAAACGTTGTTATTTTTTTGTTTGCATTAATAGTGGACTGTATTGTTTGGCGTCTCGATTTTAATGAGCTCAATTTTCCTAGCGTTCAATATTTCTAATCATAAGCAATATGAGAGCCTCTTATTAATTTAATACAATTTGAGCATCACTACTCGTGATAATTTGAGTCGATATAATTTTAAATATATTGAAGCTAAGTTCAGCTAAGTGATTACAGAGATAATGAAAGAAATTCGAGTATTTAATTCTAATAAAAAAATAAGAAAACCTGGTTGGTGAATATTTTTACCAATACCCAGTCGGAAAGATTGTAATGTCTAAGGATCTTACTAAATAATTAATGCTTTCCTTTAGCTTATGGTGGTGAAAACAGGATCATGCGAAAGTAAGTACACTCAGTTCTGTTTTTACACGGTAGATACGTTCTCAAAGATTTCGTGCAAAAAAAATCGTGTAAAAAAATGCATTGCCCTTATGGAAAAGTAGAAGATTGGTTCCAAATTTAACAAATCTGTAGAAATAATACAATAAACCATTTTTAAACTCATATTGGAGCGTTATAGCGAAGATTTGCGTATATTTTTATTTCATAAACTTATAAAAGAATGCAAAAAAAAAATTTCATAAACTTATAAAAGAATGCAAAAAAAAAACAATTTCAGAAACTTAGAAAAGAATGCAAAAAAACAATATAGTACACATACAATACAATAGGGACGAATGTTGACATGCATGTTTACACGCGGCAACACGGGAGTATAATAAAAATTAAAAATTTTATAGCGGTGAAAGCTGTTAGTACTAAAATTGTTATTTTCAGAATTTGGGTAAATTGTGTTAAATCAAAATAAAGCGTGTAAAAACAAAATAAAGATTTAGTTTTAATTCGTGGTAAATCAAATTCGTGTAAAAAGGCGTGTTAAAACAGAACTGCGTGTATGTTGTTTGTTATATTTCGAGCATCTTACGTCTTCGCTTACGATTGCAACTACAAAAGGAATGCACGGCTAAGCCGATCATTTCTTCGTGTTATTATTTCCATATGTACTTTATTTTGTAAAGTAGATACATGCAGTGGCATGAAGATAATGGTTTTTGACTAATGTTACGAAAATATGAAGTGTAGCAAAAACCCAAAAAAAAAAAAACAACGAGTAAAGAACAAACGTCTATTGACCGGCGGTATAGTGACATTCATTCTGGCAAATATTTAATTTAAAAATAGTTTACCATCCCGTTTTGGGTTTTAATTTCAGGTTTTCAACGTCAAAACGTAACTGGCACATAAAAAACAAATAAAAAGATGATAGAAAGTGAAAGGAGAGCTTTTATCACCTTATTTTGGAAGTTAAAACGTAAGCAGTTCTTACAATTTCCGTTGTCGACAAGGTTCAAATCTATTATGTGCACCTTGTATATCAATACAGCACGGGTGGGTCTAACATTATATACATCTGACTTATTAAATAAAGTGCATCAGAAAGGAAACACGAAAGATTCTGATCGTTGAGAGTACATTCCATGTACTTTATTTTAATAAAGGAAAACGTAAGCACCTATGATGCTTTTTATACTTCACAAAAGGAAGCTTACTAGAGGCGGCCATGTCTTTGTAAAAGTAATGGGAATTCGGAAGGGACGTTTGCATGCCTCGCGGATGAAAAGTAAGTAGACTATAAGTAGACATTATAGAAGGATGGTTTTTCCCACTGGGTAGCTTTACACCAGGCCTGGGCCATGATGCAATTATAAGGCAGGCTTGAATTTAAATGTCTACTCAAGCAACAAGTTTTGCAACAACAAAACTGTGAGAACGCTAAACGTCAAATGATAAAGGCAACCACAACAATAAGAAAACTGAAATTCGACCAGCTAATTCTGACATACAGCTTCCTTTTTACTCCAACTTGAGCCTACCTTATAATTCTTCTTGGCCTGGGCATTCTTACGCAGTCACATTTGATTTTGTCTTGTTAGTATTGGTGCGCTCTCAAATCGCGCACACTGAACTCATACAATTTGCAGCACAAAGCGACATAGACCATCACAGCATCATAGTGCACCGTCAGTGAACTACTAAATTATATTCTCTTGTGTTATGAGCTTTGTGCATGATACAATTATAAGGTAGGCTCACATTTACAGTCAAACCTAAATCAGCGCGTATTGAGCGTAGCATTTTTAAGCTGAGCTTTAACGCCGAAGTACCATCCCTAAATGAAAGTGGTTATCGGGAAGCAAATGTCAAAAATAAAATATGAACGAATTAGATGTACTAGAGAATATTTTCTTTTTAAATCTAATTTCAAGTGACCACCGCAGTTAATGATTAAGGCAACAACAACAATAAGAAAAGTAAAATTCAACCAGCCTTTCTATTTCAACTTGAGCCTACCTTATAATTTTGCCATGATCTTCTTGTTCATGTGAAAAGTTACGCTCAGAGAGCGCTGAGTGAGCTATGCAGCGCCCAGGCCTACTTTAAACACATCAAATTAAAACCAAATATATCAAAACAATAAACAATTTAAATTTGGGTTGGCAACTAAGTAATTGCGGATTTCACTCATAGATGGCTTTAGTTGCATTTTTAGGTTTGCTGACGTTATCGAAATGTCAAACACATTTTGTTGTTTGATAGTTGATACTTCAACTGTCACTCAGTAAAAAAATTTTTTTGATCGGTTGTGTAATTTTTGTTTAGCGTCTGACGAACGAAAACGAACATTTTCATCATATTTTCCTTTTTTATTTCTGGAATTGAAGAAACGCATCGCAAGCTCACAAAAAGTTATGTACTGTTTATGGTGACGAAGCTTTAAAAGAACGGCAGTGTCAAGATTGGTTTGCCAAATTTCGTTCTGATGATTTTTCACTCAAAGATGAAAAACGCTCTGGTCATCCAGTTGAAGTTGATGAAATCAAAGCAATAATCGATTCAGATCGTCACAGTACAACACGTGAGATTGCAGAGAAGCTTCATGTATCATATACATGCATGAAAGTCGCTTAAAACAACTTTACCATGTACGAAAACTCAATATATGGGTTCCTCATGAACTCAAAGAAAATCATTTAACACAACGCATTAACATCTGCGATTTCTTAAAGAAACGTAATGAAAATGATACATTTTTAAAACGATTGATAACTGGTGATGAAAAATGGTTTGTTTGCAACAATGTCAATCAGAAAAGATCGTGGAGAAAGCCAGTTGAACCAGCTCAAACAACACCAAAAGCTAATATTCATCAAAAGAAAGTTATGTTATCAGTTTGGTGGGATTACAAAGGAATTGTCTACTTTGAACTTTTACCACCCAACCGAGCGATCAAAGCAGATGTCTGCATTGAACAACTAACAAAATTGAATAATTCACTTAAAGAAAAGCGGCCCGAATTAACAAATCGAAAAGGTGTTTTATTCCATCATGACAATGCAAGGCCACACACATCTTTGGTCAGATGACCTTGCACCATCTGATTACCTTTTATTTCGATCATTGCAAAACTCCTTGAATGGTAAAAATTTCAATAATAATGATGATGTCAAATCGTACCTGGTTCAATTTTTTGCTGATAAAAACCAGAAGTTTTATGAACGTGGAATTATGATGTTGCCTGAAAGATGGCAAAAGGTCATTGCTCAAAATGGGCAATACATTACAGAATAAAGTTATTTCGTTTCGTGAAAAAATTGTCTTTTATATTCAAAAAAAATCCGCAATTACTTAGTTGCCAATCAATAAATAATAAGATATAATAAATAAGTAATAAAATAATATCCGCTACAAATTGTTTTTTCTTTTAAAGAAGGAGAAATTCTGTAAAAAATTAAGGTTTTAATGTATCATTTTGGCAAGAAGAAGAAGAAAATGTAGAAGTCATTAAAAAATAGGAAACGTTCTTTTAAATTAGGAAACATTATTGCCCCCTAATATTCTCACAGGGGGTCAAAAACCCCACTAAATTAAAAAATGTGGCAGCTATAACTTTGAAGTAGTCAAGGAGTTTGTATACCTGGGCACTGCCATTACTAACAACAACGAAGTCAGCCTGGAGATAAAGCGAAGTACAATAATTGCTAATAGGTCCTACTACGGGCTTTGTAAGCAACTAAGTTCCAGAGCCCTCTCTTGATCGACAAAACTAACACTCTACAAGACGCTCGTTCTACCTGTGAGGTGTTCGAGAGAAAAATTCTTCGCAAAATCTTCGGTCCTGATCGAGACGCTGGCTGGGTCATGTCCATCGTAAGGGCGACGAGGCTCCAGGCAAAAAGGTGTTCGAGGCGAGGGTCGTTGGTCAACGACGACGAGAGAGATCATTCCTCCGATGGATGGATCAGGCCGAAGAAGCCCTAACCGTACTTAGTGTATCCGATTGGAGAAGGCGCACGCAAAGCAGAAGCGCCTGGCGAGAGCTGATGAGGTCGGCCGAAACCCTAACGCTAGTTGTTACGGCCACCTAAGTAAGTAAGTAAGTATATCTCGAGAACTCTGGGCGATATAATTTGTATTACTTCTACAAATAAAATTTTCTTTTTTTTTATATATATAACTTCGCAGAACATCATAATACAGAAAAACCAGCCCGTCTATCAAAATTTGTCATAGAAACCTTCCTCCTAAAGTAACTCCTCGCCCCATGAGTTAGTATTTTGATTTTATCTACAAAATTATTTCGTAGTTACTTCTTAGATATACTTCAATAAAAGAAACAATACGGGAAGAAATCATTATACAAAATTTCATTCCAGAAAACTTCAACAAAAGTTAAATTTTAAAATATTTTAGAAGTATAAAATGTTATAAAATAATAAAAGTATAAAGTATTCATTGAAATGTACTTTCTTTGCCTCGGACACTCGGTTAAAAAGTAATGAATACGAAAAGCATGATTAGCTACCAAGAAGAAGTGATTCCAAAGCCAACTTCTATGCTATTCATTCGCCTTTCGTAGAAATAGATAAAATGTTGATGCATCTCCTACATATAAAACTAGGAATCGTTAAAAAATGTACTCAAGGTTTAAATAAAACAAAAGAAGCGTGCGTGTCAGCTCCGACGCGTGACCGGAGTTTAATCCTCTAGATCGATTACCTAGGAATTTGAGATGTATATAAAAGGTAAAGGGGTGAATATAATCTCTTATATTACTAAAGGAATTGTATACTTTTTAAATTTTAAAATATGTATGTTATTTAAATATATTGCATAAATTCACTATGAGGTAAATTTATGGATTTCATCAATAGTAACGTCATTATGATCATTAATTATTTACGATCATCATTTTTTATATAATATTCATGCAACGCAGAGATAATTCTTGAAAATGTTCAAACCCAGGTTAGTCAGTGGATGTTTTCGTTGGTTTTCTGGAAGAAAAAAAAATCCAAACAGCTTTTCTAGTTAATGACAGCGCGATTACAACAACAAGAGCCGGAAATGTTTCAATACAAGACTAGTCAGGAATCTTAAAGTCAAAAATATAAATAAAAAAAAAAAGAATTAACAGAAACTGGTTCAGAAAAAACAAATCGTTCTTTTTTTATTATTTTGAGTCAGCAAACCTAGCATCCTGCAGTTAAACTTGTGCGTTCATCAACTTCCTTACAACAACAATAACAAAACAACAGCAACATTTACTGCCAAAACAGCTTGTAGATATAAAACAATAAAAGCTGTATGAAGAACACAATAAAAAAAAAAAGAATATCAAAAAAATAGCAAAATAATAATTCCTGTCGAAGCTTTTACTCCAAGACCTCGACTTGCTTCTCTTGTAAGATAGAAAAAAAAAAATATATAAAAAATAAAAAGTAAAATACAAAATATAGTAGAAAAAATTATGTAACCCAAGGGTAAGGTAGAAGGTACTTAAGCAGCAGCCATGTTTTTTTTTTTTTTTCTTTTATGTTATGTACGATATATAGACTGACATAAAAAACAGAAACATTGCATTCGAAATTTCAAGAAATTTTCTAGGCTTTCAAAAGCTACCTTTTTTCAAGAGACTTACACTGTTATAATGAATGTCCTAAAGCGGGTTGTTGTTTTGTATCAGGGTAGAGTGTGAGTGCTTTTCCTAGTGGGTGTTTTTGTGAAGTTAAGCAATTTTTATGCGTTTTACAGAGTCATGTGGGTAGTTTTTGTTAATTTTTTTTTTTATTATTTTCTGTACTCGGTATTCGGTACGCTGCATAATTTTGGGTGTTGCCATTGTTTTTTTCTTGTTATGTTTAGTACTTCATTTTTGTTG
This sequence comes from Coremacera marginata, assembly GCA_914767935.1. NCBI lineage: Eukaryota > Metazoa > Arthropoda > Insecta > Diptera > Sciomyzidae > Coremacera > Coremacera marginata. The sequence continues at coordinate 52,640,324 of OU612045.1, forward strand.
CTTATGAAAAAGATTTTTTTTTTTATTTATTCTAGTTAAATAAAAGAAGGGAAAAAATACATTCTAGCAGCTAGAAAAAGAAAGAAGAAGAAAGAGCTGATTCAAAAAGTCAAATGTGTGCATGTAGGCGTGTACAGCATGTGGGCGTGTACAGCATGTGTGCGTGTGTCTATGTATTGTTTATATATATTAAAGTACACTTTGCATATTTTTTGTACCGGGATTAGTGAAAATTTGTAGTGTTGTTTGTTTTTTTTTCTTTGTATTTCAATTAATGTTTGAGTTTTCCTTGGTAATGCTTTAATACGTCTTTCTAATACAATTGCGTAGTTCTTCTTAAAATTCTTGATTTCATTTTATTATCTAATAACTTGAATTAAAGTATTTACGAGTTGGATTTTCCTTTTTCTGTAGCGAATATGCTCATTTTCAATTCTACAGTTTTAATCCAATCGTTTCATTAGATATTAATACTTAGTATATTTTTTTTTTAATTTAAAAGTTTGTGATTATGATATCTTTAATTATCTTATATCTTGCTTTGACTGAGATTCTTTGTTTATAGAATTAAGTTTTTTCGAGTGCTTTAAAATCTTCAAATCTCAATTAGCTATGTATTGATATTATTATACAAATACAACTCCAAGAACTTGTGTGTAAAATTCTTTTGTACACAAAGGGTTTAGCAAAGCTTAAGAATTTGTGGAATAAGTTTTTCAAAAAATATAAGACCACAAAAAATTCAGCACATGAATTTAAATGTTTTCATTTTATGATGGAGTCCAATTTTTTCTTTTAAATATCTTTATGAGAAGTAAATTCATAATTATCAATCAAATATTAAATCCAATCCCAAGGCTTTTTGACGATTTGTTAAGGCGAACAATTTTCCATCTAGCATACCTACATCCGGTTTTATCAATGATCAATCTGCGAACTTGTAGCTAAAGACTTGTTTGCTGACTTTTTTAAATCTAATTTTGTAAACGACTCAGATTTGCATGATGACCTACAATAAGTCCCGAATACTGCGTCAACTCTTAGCTTTGGTTCACTTTGCTTGTCAAATGATGTTGTTTGGAATAGCATATTAAGACTTAAATAGTCGATTCAAACTGATGTGATGGATGTCTCCTCTTTTAATTAAACTCATTGGCCCTTAGTAATAAAGAAATTCTAAGTCGAATCTTTTTTAAACTCGACTTTACCTTTCAATCAATAATAGGCTAAAAGTTGAGTTTAATATAGATTCGACTTAGAATTTCTTTATTACTAAGGGCCATTGATTAAATTGATTTTTAATAAATCACTTGCTACTGAAGAATTTTCTTGACGACTGGAAAGTTTCAGCAATTGTTCCTACTTTAAAAGTGATAACAAAAGTAATATTTCGAATTATATTAATATCTAAAAACAAAATGTATTCTTTTTTTTTTAAACAAAATATACTTAAAAAATGACGTAAAAATCTGATTTGATCTAAACAGCGGGGTTTTGTTACTGGTCGCGTAACACTAACAAATCTCATGATATTTACAGAAGAATGTGTCTCTGCATTTCCAAGTTTGATTTCCACTTTGAAATGTTGAAACAATTTATACCGATTTTTCAAAAGCGTTTGACAAGGTGTCTCACAGCATCCAACAACAACTTTAATTAAGTAGCAAGCATGAGGGTTTAGTCAAAGAGAAACTTACGGTCGAGAAAAGGGTACTGTAAAGGGTATTGTAAAAATTAACTACAAAAATATTGAAAATTTTGCGGAGACGGTTTGCAAAAACTGCACACACCGGTCATCATAACGCAACATCTCGCAACATCTCGCAACACTGTAGACAATTTAATCAATAACAGTACGTTCAAAGAGTCCATAGGATGACACATAGATGGCGTTAGTAGATTTTTTTTTATATGATTTTTATTTACTACCAACCTTCAAACGAGTCGAATAAAAATTTGACACCAATCTGAGAATTGATTCGTGAGTTATAGAATGGAATGGAAAAAAGTGAATTTCAAGTTGTGAAATACAAAAAATACAGTGGAAACCAAACAATCGCTTGGTAAACACAATCCGGACTCTGCTCCATCGAGACAAATGGTAGAGAAGTGGATTGCTGAATTGAAACGTGATCGTACCAGCACAAATGATGCAGTGCGCAGTGGACGCCCAGTTCAGACTGATATTCCACAAAACATCAAAAAAAATCCACAAATTGGTTATGAGCGATCGCAAATTGTAGGTGCACGAGCTAGCTGACGTTGTAGAGATTCAGATGTTAGAGTTTTTATCATTTTACACGAACATTTAGGTATGCGAAAGCTTTGTGCAAAGTGGGTGCCGCGTGAGCTAACAGTCCACCAAAACCACCAAACAAGGAATTGATGCTTCAGAGAAGTGTTTGACGCTGTTAAACCACAATAAAATTGAACTATTTCGTCGATATGTGACAATGGATGAAACATGGCTTCACTATTACACGCCAGAGTCCAAGAGACAGTCAGCTGAGTGGACAGCAGTCGGCGAACCGAATCCAAAGCGTGCAAAGACCCAACAGTCGGCTTGAACCACCATCAACAGCGACTATTACTGTGCACTTTTGGATCGATTGAAGGCTGAAATCGTCAAGAAACGGGCACATTTGCAAAAGAAAAAAGTGTTTTCAACCAAGACAATGCACCCTGTCACAAATCGATGAAAACGATGGCAAAATTGAATGAATTGCTTACCCACCCACCGTTTTCTCCAGATTTAGCCCCCAGCGACTTTTTCCTGTGTTCAGACCTGAAGAGAATGCTTGCTGGAAATAAATTCAAGTCCAATGATGAAGTAATCGCTGAAACTGAGGTATATTTTGACGAGAAAGAGAAATCTTACTATAAAAGTGGTATCGAAAAGTTGGAAAATCGCTATACTCGTTGTATCGCTCTCGAAGGCAACTATGGTGAATAATATAATCGAGTGTTATCAAAATTTAGTTTTTTCTTACGTATCCTACGGACTTATTGAATGACCTGTTTAATTTGAGTTGAATTTCATGACTAAGCCGCCGTGTTTGTTGTTAATAATTGTAAATGTAGTAGTGCCCGAATCAAAATGTCAGTGACTTTTGGGACACACTGTATTTTGAAATTTAAAACTATTTTCTTGCTACTTTTTTACAAAATAATATTTTTTTTTTTTGTGAATCTTTTAAACTTACATGATTACCAAGTAAATGTTATTTAATTAGCACTACTTGACTGCAAACATCAAACGAAGTCTGTAAATCTCGTTAAATTTCTAAATGCTTAAAGAAAAATTTGCCAAGTTGTGTTGTTGTCAGCTAAAACTGAATGAAAAACAACAGGATGATTTCGCAGAACAACGACAGAGATGATGATGACAACAACATACATATTTGCTGCTGGCATATGTTTATTTTTTTATTTTTTTTTTACTTTAACTTGAAAATACGACAGCAACACAAACTGACAAACACAAACTGACACACCTATACTATGAAAAAAAAAACACCTACACTGAATATAGACAATAATGTTATACAATTTCTCGCATGCTCAGTGTGCCTAAATTTAAAGCCAGAGATAACAACAACTACAACAATAAGCCAGTGAAATACCGCGACTCCAAAAAGGCAAATAATTTGTGCTTGTGTGTAAATAAATGTATTTGTATTGGTTTTTGTTTTTTTTATGTTGCTGACAACATTGTTCTTGGCTTTGTTTTTTGGCGATGTTGTTGTTATTTTTGCTACTCACCTTTGCAGTTGACTTTATTCTATGTTGCCTTCTGCATGGGTATGTATGCCAGTATAAGTTTATTTGCACTTTAACACAAATATATCACTTTCATAATGAGTTTTTGTTTATGTAAACAATAAACAAAATACCCCAGTTGGCAATGGCAGAGGTCCGAAGCGCTACTAGTAAGCCTTCATTGGAAATTCGGAGCCCTTCCGCACTCATACACAATTATATCTTATTTTTTATAAGAACCTTATAGGAACAAACTAACTTGTTTTAAAAAACAACTAATTATAAAACTAATTTGAAATAAACTGGTATATGAACTTCAATTCTAAATAGTTTTTATTGCATTATATATGAAGTAATTGAAATACTACTTAAAAACAAGTAGTTGATAAACTACTTTGAATTATATTAAGACGGCAACTACTGTGATTTTGACATGTTTTAATTGCAAATTTTTATTTGATTTCAAGTTTATATATATTTAAACATGTTATTTCATCAAATATTATTAACTTTAGGCTTCACTAACATTTTGTTTCAAAAAGACATATTTTTTATTTACGACATTGAGCTGCAAGACAGACGTGGTAAACACACTTTAAAACTGATAAACTGCCTCAAAAACCAGTGAAACGATTAAAAATTCTTTATTATTTAAGATATTCAAATTACAAACTGGTAGTGTTTAGCAAACATTACACAATTTTGACTCTGTACGGAAATTGATGCATTGCGTAATCATTCAGCAAACACCTCATCACTTCAGTAGTAAAGACTCTGATCACTTTTAACTTTGTTTACATTTTGCTTTCAGATTTTATATTTCAGAATTTATTTGTGTCGACCAGGCATGATTTTTTGGCATGATTTATGTATTTTTCAAAACAGTCAAATAAATAATCTCTTTGATGTATAGAAATTTAAAATTTTTATGCTCTTAAATTCATCTTTTATTTTTATTTTTATTTTAAATTATTTTAAAGTTATTAAAAAATAATTTAAATATAACTAATTTAACAAGTAGTTGAAAATATATGCAGACGAAAGTCAATTGACTTATTTAGCGGACATCACCATACAAAATATGTAAGTTCGTTCCATGGAAAAAAGTCAGAATTTCAACTAGTTGTGGTTGCCAAAAAAACTACTTTTTCAACTACTTTTAAATTAGTTGATTTTCCTGCAGGGAATAGGAACATTTTTCAGGCCTTCCGCTATCGCTGCTCTAAAAAGGCCTAACAGAAGCACTTCTTTAGAATGGTTAAGGTACCAAAATAGTTTAAAAAATATTTTTTTGTAATAATCTTTTTTGTATATCTTTGATTTATTTTTATTAAACAGGTTTCTATTACCATAACCATTATTTTCAATCTATTATCTGTGATAGACATGCTCATCCAGTAGCTCATCTTGCTCGCGCTACCCGCCATACAAATTTTTTTTTCTATCCTGAGTAGAGCTTTGTCTTTGCACTTATGCGAAAGCAAAGCCATGTATAAAAAACAACACAATCTACAAAAAAAAAAAAAAAATGCAAAAAACAGCACCCACAGGCCGCTGTTGACAATCATCTAATTTTGAACGCGTGAACAACAACAAATGCATGCAAATTATCCATTGCTTGTGTGTTAACGTTCACAGGATTTCTTTTTGTTTTTTTATTTTGGTTTTTTTTTTCATTGCCAAAAGTTACAATGCGCAATATCTTGTGTTTGATTTTGTTTTTTAAAAATGATTTGCTCTTTTGTAAAATTTTGTGAGCTCCACTGATCTATGATAGAGCGATCATGAATGTCATTATTGTTCTGTTTTTAAAATAAATTTTAACAAAAAAAAACTACCACGAAATATGAGTAAAATCACTCTTTGCAGGGAAAATATTGTTGTACTGCTTTGGTTAGCAAAAAAGCAGGTCTTAAAGAAACAGAGGCCTGTGCAAAGAGTCAGTTATGTGTCTTGTCGCCAAAAGAAGCAGTACATGCATGCCTTGCTTCGAAGAGACGTAGCCTACTTGCCTGTTGGGACCTCACAGACATACTCACACATGCACACACACACACACATACACAGTAGTCAACCCTTGTTTGCATTCACTAACACAGATACATGTACAGCGTCGAGCAAAAAGGGTTTCATTTAATGCGTTTTTTCTTTTCAAACTGTTGTAAAAAGTGTACAAAGAAGGCGTAGAAAAATAACATATGTATGTGTGTTTTTGACTTTAACTTCCGGTTGTTTATGTTTGTTGTTCTGTTTGTTTTTTCTTCTCGTTCTTCTCTTTTCTTAGTCTTCTTGCTGCTGTTAGTGGTGTTGACATTGCCACCGCCAACGGTTATGACTTAATATTCAGTTAAATGGTGTGCTGCAAGCTAACAACAATCAAAACAACAACAGTGACAACAACAAAGCCTTTAAAGAGATATCCATGTTCGCAAAGCTTTAAGGCTGTTGCTGCTACAGATGTCTTTATTTAGGCTTTCATACTATGTTTAAACATACGTTTCTCGCATGAATGCACGCATACACACACACACACACACACACACACACACGCATATACTGATGTTTTATATGTGTATTTGTATTTGTTTGCTGTTAAGGTACAAAATTAATTTAATTTTTTTTAATTGCATCATAAATGCTTGCATTTATTTTCGGTGGCAGTTAAAAGTGATTTTTCTGATTTTTTTAATAATGTCGAGAGTATTAAAAAATGCTCCTAACCAAAAAGCTAAATATTTAATTACTTTTTAATTGCAAAAATTTATGAGAATGTTTTTCCATTATGGGTGAGTTTTAAGTGAGTCATTCGGGGATTTATACTGGCGCATACGGGTACTTTAACTTAAATTTGTCATTTCAAGATCATGAACGAATCATTCACTACACAAAATATTTTCTCTCTTTCAAAAAAATGAGTGTATATCCGCCACATACCAAAGGAGTTCAATTTTTATCCAAAAAAATGAAGATACTTAAGAAAAACATTTGTTTTCTTAATGCAAACAGGTTATAATTTGTTACGATTCAAGATCTCACTTCAATTTCTTTTTTCACTTTCTAATATTTATTTATTAATTGAAAAATGAAAAATCCGTCTAACAATATGTAATATCATAGAATAACGACTTTAATAATTTACAACCAAAACTCAAATTATATACATGTTTAACGGGAAAATATGTAACAAACAAATAATTGTCTTACGGATATCGGTACTTGTACCCCATCACAATTTCATTCCCACATGATACTCATCATACCATTTCACTTTTTTGCACCCCCAAAACACCAAATTCATGCAAAGATATCTATCCTATAGTACCCATAATAAACTATACCAATCCATTATATCATACCCGTCCCATATCCAAAATAACATACCTATCCCACAGTACCCATTATACAATACGCATAACACCTAACATACCATACCCATCATACCATATATAGGTATCATATCGAAACCATTACTCCAATACTCCAAGCCCATCATACGAGTAGTATACTCATCATGCCATATCCACAGTAGGCACAGTAACCATGACACTATACATTGAACAAAATACTGTTCTTAAAATCAATTCATTGATTTCAATGAATAAGTAATTCATTGGCTCAAAGAACAAATTCTTTGTCTCTTTATAATATATTTAATTTAAAATTATTATTATATATTATTTATTGTATTATATTTTGTATATTTATTATTTTAATAATATTAAAATTGAAACAATTTATTGGGAAGTTCTGCCTCACCCGCCGTATTCACCAAAATTGGCCCTTTCCGATTACTATTTCCCACGAACCCTTTTTATGAATATTAGTAAAATATATTAAATACTCCAAAATACGAGAATTAGGGTGGGTCGGCTTGCAAACGAAAAGTTTACAAAGGCATGACGGCATGAAAAGTTATTAAAAAAAAAGGGACCGATAGGGGTGCCCTTTACCCTATCACATTTTCAATTTTCTAAATTTTTCTAAAAAACTTTTGTATATAAAAGTGCGCAGGTAGAGCAAAACTGATGCCAGAAATGAAATCCTCATACATGATTTAACCTAAAATCGGTCTCATATTATTACGATTTTATACAAATATTTATCGTAATAAATTCCTAACAAAAAGTTCGCAATACGTATTCAAGGTATAATATTTTTTAGAATATGTGGCACTAATTAATATTTTTAATATTGATTTACTCAATTTAATTGAAATCTTTTTGCAGTTTCAGGTTTCATTAAGGTGATTAAACCGTGATGGTCAAAAATACATACGCACAAACGTTAAGATTATAACTTTAATTTTTTGAATTTTTTTTTAAGTATTTTTTACGATCAATTTTTTTTTTTTTTGGTTCTGGTTTTAGGTTTAATCGGGTACGAGGATTTCATTTCTGTCATCAGGTTTGTTCTAGCTGTACACGCAAATATACAAAGATTTTTTTAAAAAAATTCCTAAAGAAAAAGATCACAAAATTGAAGATGTGATAGGGTAAAGTGCACCCCTTTCGCTCCCTATTCTGTTTTTCCAAATAACTTTTCACGACCGACCAAAAAGGGTTGATAAATAACCATTTTCTGAAGATTTTTTTTAAAATTGGTCATAACGGTTATGTCCCTGGTTATCTAACAATCCAAGTTTTATCCCCCTAATGGAGATGGAGTCAGTCTTATAGTAGTTTAAATGCACTTCCGTTTAATTCTTTGGTTCAAAAAAATAACGCAAACTTTCAGTAAATTTTTTTATGACCTTAACTTAAAATTGAAACTTTTGAAAAAATCTTCTTTTGTGCAGCTTTCATTAAAAATCGATAAATTTTAAAATATTTTGTTATGAAGATTTCTTAAAACTTTGCAATGTACAACCTCTTCACTCCCGCTTAGTGCGGCTACCAATAAGATTTCCTCATTTTTTTTTATTACACTATTACATTTGCAAAGTTCTGAGATTCTGGGTGGTCCTTTTTCTATGTTTCGCACTTTCAAGTGTTGTACTTACATAAATTGCTGCAAGTTTTTAGAAAATAAAAACTGCGCAAAAACATCATGGAATGATTTTCACTGCAGTCTAAAGTCAATGCCTTGAATGTTCTTCACTGGCAGCTGGGTGTAATTGCCTTGGTTGTTGTTGTTGTTATTGTTGTTTTGTTGCTGCCACTGCTCGTGTATTCCTAATAAATGTCTGCAGCCAGAAACTGACATAAAATTATTGATATCTATTAATTTTTCTTTTTTGCCGTCTATAGTTCTGCATCGACAGCAATACTTGGCTTGCAGTATTTTGGTGTTAATAAAGATTTATTACTTTTTATTAGTTTTACAAGTGGGTGTGTGGTAAAAAGTTTTTACTACTGTCTAAGTTAGGTATATGTAGAGAGAAAAGACGTATTTTAAGCAGAAATTATCAAATTTTTATAGGATGCAAAGACATTTTTAAAAGGTAATTCGATATAAATCTATCAGCTAGCTTTCATTATAATTATTAAATATTCACTTCAAATGGTAGAGAGTGCCCACTTTTCAACATATACCCACTTTTAAAATTTTTGGCAATCTCTCGGGTAAATTTTCGAATTTTTTAACCAATTTTTTCCATTTAAGTCTTTCTCGGGGACTATCCATACAAAACATCGAGTGAGGAGGGTCAGGGCACGAACTTCTACGTGACAACGTGTGCCTCAGTCTGGAGAGGCCAGCATTACAGATGCCGAAACATTTCAAGTTCACTTAAGCTAGTAAAGCCCCGGATGGTTACATCTGTTGGTTATACATTTTCTGAGCCTTTGCCACTTCGCCGTGGAGAATTTTGAATAAAATAAAGACTCAGCTGTTAATGCTTAGCCATGTACTAGGCTTCAAGAATGGAGACAATTATCTTCAAATGCAGAACATGGTTAGAAGAGTTCATATCAAACGATTGGTGTTGTTTTTATAATAATACGAGTATATTATAATGTTTTCTAAATAATTTTCAAATAATTTTAAGTAATGCTCGTAACCTGGAATAAGGCTACATTTACGTAAGCTATTTGAACATACCCTGTAGGAAAATCAACTAATTTAAAAGTAGTTGATAAAGTAGTTCTTTGTCAACCACAACTAGTTGAAATTCTGACTTTTTTCCATAGAACGAACTAACATATTTTGTATGGTGATGTCCGCTAAATAAGTCAATTGACTTTCGTCTGCATATATTTTCAACTAATTGTTAAATTAGTTATATTTGAATTATTTTTTAATGACTTTAAAATAACCAATTGAAAACTATTACTGATGGCCTAAAGTTAATAATATTTGATGAAATAACATGGTTAAATATATATAAACTTGTAATCTAATAAAAATTTGCAATTAAAACATGTCAAAATCAGAGTAGTTGCCGCCTTAATATAATTCAAAGCAGTTCATATACTGGTTTATTTTAAATTAGTTTTTTAATTAGTTGTTTTTAAAAACAAGTTAGTTTGTTCCTATAGGATATAAATTCATTGTATTATTAACTGCTTCACATTTTTAATAGAGAATAAACGTTTTCCTTTAATTACTATTAATTGGAACAGTTTGTTTAATTTGAAGCCTTTAGTAAGCAACAATAAGTGTGTGTTCAGCCTAATCCACAATAAAGGAAATCCCACCGTCTGCATCCACTAGTGTGAAATAAGTCTTATTAGTGTTGCATGTTAAGTCCTGTCGATCTTGAAGCCCATCGTATACTAATTGATTTGACCTTAACTGCAGGGCTTCAGACTTAGAAAATCAAACATCAACCAGATTTTTACGCTACAACAATTCATAGAAAATACCCTAGAAAACAAATCGACATCCACTTTTTGTTGATTGCAAAGTCTCTTCAACAGTCCAATAAGTTAATTTGGTTAACCAAAATTAATCCATTTCGGGAAAGGGGAAAAGGAGATGGCGAGGACCTTCTATGGCGGCACTTTTAGGGGGCAGGAAAATTTCATATACGAGTACATAAAAAATTTTTCATGTACTCGTATACCATATATATAAACGTTAAAACGACACAGATGCGTCGTTGGACACACGAGAGAAGCGAAGCATTTTCGCAGTTACATAGTTTTGATAATTTTTTCTTTTTAATAAATGAACTTTTTAAAAAATTTTTTTAACAAATTAAAAAATTCAAAATAAAATTGAGTAAATTAAAAAAAGACACAATTTCCATAGTATAGCAAGTGTATAATTTTTGTTCGATATATTTGGTGATGAATTTGTTGTTCTTGTTAATTTTTATGTGATTAAAAATAAAAATAATGCAATAGTTTGCTTAAAAAATTGAAATGAATATTTCGGAATATATGATTTCATTATTTTTCCTGCAGTAAAGAACTTATATTTATCTGAAATTTAGTTGAAAATTTAAATTTTAACAAATAAAATATATTTTTAATATGTCATATATATAAAATTTGTTTAATAAGTAAATCGAACTTATTCGAATAAATTAAGTTTTTAATAGCATCACTACCATGCCAACTGAAATCTTTTTAGCAGCGCAAGTATTTATATAAATATGCAAATAAGATTCTATTCAACAAACAACACGATGTTGCGTTCGAGATTTCGTCACGAACTAAAGTAACAAGCATAAAAACGTCAGCAGCAACTGAATCATCAATGCATTTTTCTTATACAAAAATGTAAATACAAAATAGAAAATACTCATACAAATTCTCATACAATTTTTGTTCTTTTCTTTTGCTATCGTGTGGCTTTATTAAAGAAGTGACAAAATGCAAAGTTAGATATTCCTTTTATGCATAATATAACTGATATTTTGGCATAAATTTTATCTTTGTACAATGAATATTAAAGGCTCTACTATACCCTAAATTGTCCTCAAAAAACGTTAGCATGACCTTGAAAAAATTTGTGAAAATTACCCCATACAAACCACGCTGTAAGACGTAATTCTACGTCAAAAACACACATTAATATTCACAGCAAATTTTGATGCATTTAATTATTCCGTGCACTGTTTTCTTAGAATTGCTGTTTTTTTTGCTTGCATCCATTAAAATGCTTGCATTATTAAAAAGCATTTCTACACCTGCTGTGGGGATCGAACCCGTACCCACGGATTAAGAGTTCAATACACTATTCAACAATTCAAAAAACCTTTGTTACGCAGAGCTGTTGATATAATATTGAGTAAAACAGAAGCTTTGTTGCTGCAAAGCACCATAATTTATTAATAAATACAGGATTTTGTATTGGCTATCTTAAAAAAATTAACAAAAATTGTTCTTATCCTTTCTACAAGAATTCACCAGTATCGGTGTTTTCCTTCGCGGATTTCTAATCAACAAAAAACAAAAAAAAAAAACCGACACTGATGACATCTTGTAGCAAGTTGAAGCAAAATTTTTGTTAAATTTTGTAGAGTAGCCAATACACAATTCTCTATATATTAATAGATTGTGACAATCTACTGCAGCATAGCTTCTGTTATGGTTGGTTGGTTGGTTTAAATGGTGATACTACTACGAGTAGTAGTGTATCACCATACGGCTCTGATGAGCCGTTTTGATGCCATAACCCTTTTGTTCCTGTATATTGGGTACGTTGCGCACCAGGAGGTTGGTGTTTTGCTTCATAACCATCCAGTACGGTTAATAAATGTAAGTAGACTGCAAATTTATGCCACAACACAAGGCTTAAGAAGCTTCGCTTAAGAAGCCAGTTTATGCATTCAATAACGCATAAATTGATGAAAAAAGTTAAAAAAGGAGATCACTTCTAGTTTGCCGACAAATGCTAACATTGTCATGATCTTTATAGTAAGACTAAAACAAAAAGTTTGTTTGATCCCTTTTGACCTGTGCTAACTTCAACATATTTACTTAAGACTTATATCGATGGAAAGGTATTTTCGAGTAGATGTGCACAATATAATTTTTATTCGATTATGTGTTCATTAAGATGACAACTAGCTATATTCTCAGAGCGCCTACCATCAAGTGTCAAAATCAATACAATATTTAACTTGTCGTCTGTTTTCTGATAATTCATTTTCTCTTTTTCGTAGCAGGAGCAATCGTTTTTAACAAATGATGGTCGGCAAAAGAACTGTCACATGCAAATACATATATTTATAATTGTTTATTTTTTTCAATACTTGGTTATTTATGTCGAGATGACGTTGCAACAGAGATCGCCGCTGACTCCGTTCATTCTGTTCAGGCTATGGTTTGGTGAGTTAAACAAAAAAACAATAGAAAAATCGATTTCGATATAGCCGAATTTCGGCCACAACCGATACTAATTGTCATCACTACGCAGCTAATAATAGCGTAGAAAATTGACTACATACTTTAAGGCAGTGGTGTCCAACCGGTGTGGGCGCCTGCTAGTTCGCGACCGTATTTTAAGGCGCCCGCAAACAAAATGATGCACAGAATACTACTTGGAATCGGTGATTTTTACAAGCATGATTGTAACATGTTCAAATCGACTTAGCGTAACATGTTAAACAAAAAAGAGCTTTTTATTTTATTAATTATTTTATTATTTTATTATTTTATTATTATATTATTTTATTATTTTTATTTTATTTTTTATTTAAAAAAGAGCTTTTTATTTAACACGGTCATTCACACTGCCTGAACTAGTTTCAAATTGATAGCGACAGCAGCTTTGTAGTTGCAGAGCTATTTCTTTGCAGACGCTTCTATTCTTTTCTGTGCCACTCATACCGTGAATAAATTCTTCAGATACTTTTACAATTGTGTACTGCTATAGAAGAGTCCAGAACATCTTGCTCTTCTATTTTGCATTGTTTATGCCTTTCTTTTTCTTCAAAATCTAATTTGTCTACATTAAAAGTGTTTTATTAAAAGTTTTTTATTAGCTGTATAATTTTAAAGCTTTCTTTAGAACGTTAGTAATGTTAAATTCGGAAACTTTTCCAGATTTTGGTGTATTTAACAAAAAAAAAACAAATTGTTATAAGGATTGGTGACCGCAAAGCACGGTCATGGTTTCAAAGTAGCCCTCAGTGCGAATTCGGTTGGACATCACTGTTTTAGGGCATGTTTTGAATAGTAATGGTTTGTGTTTTTGCTAAGTTTCTTGTACGGTGTGTACAAATGCTGTATGGATAAATCACAGTTTTCGCGGGTGGTTTTATCAATGTGCTCTTTTTCCTTCTCTCTACTCTGCGTTATATCTTTCTTCTCTAACATTTAACGAAACTTGCTTAACCCTGACGCATCCTTGAAATTTCACTCTTAATTTTCATCCAAATATCGAATTTGGACAAACTTGAAATGGGCAATTAACGCGCAGTCGTGTCATAATATTTACAGTCAAATATAGTGTCATGTGGATTTTGGTATCACTCACCAAGAGGTTCAAGATATTTGTGAATACTTACTGCTTTATTTTGTATATCAAGTAAGACAAGTAAGACACTAGAAGCAATACTTTTTTATACACAAAATTCTATTGCTTCTCGTGTTTTGCTTGTCGTTGGTTTGCGTTTTACTGGTCGCAGCTTGTATGGGATTTTTTCCAAAAAACCGTTTTACGTTTTTGAGTCTTTGTTTTTATAATATATGGTAAGCAATTGGTTTTTAATTTTATTTTAATTTAAAATAATTATCAAACATATATAAATAAAACAGAAAATAAAATTTTGAATAGAAAATTTAACAAAAAGTACCAGAGTTTTGATTTTTTACTTTTCTAAAAAAAATCTTATGTATGAAAAAAAACCCCAAGAATCCAAATATGACAGTATTTGGTTGTTGTAAAATTTGGTTTTTTTTAGCTTAAAAAAGTGTTGATTTAGCCAATTTTAGCCAAATATTTTCTTCAAAAAAAGTTTTCAACACTGCTCTTCATGCCCATACTACTATATGCAGCACAAGCCTGGAGGCTGAAAAGTTCTGACGAAAAGACTATAGGAGCCTTCGAAAGAAAAATCCTTTGAAAAATCTTCGGAGCCATCTGAGTCAATGGCGAGTACCGAATACGATAAAACGATTAACTGTATGAGTTCTACGCTGATATAGACAAAGTCAAGTGCATAAAAACCGAGCAGCTTTGGAAGACAAAAATTTGTCTTGATGAGACAATAACCGACTTACGGTTGTAAGCACCAACTAAGTAAGGCAATAAAAAAAAACTTTAGTGAACGGATGAACACTGTTTTTAGCATCAATTATTTTTTCTAAGCTTTCCAAAAAGAGTCCTTTTTGTGTACGCTTATAAATGAAAGGTACTACGAGTATATTGCGATGAAAACATCCTTTAACTATTTTTATTTTGCACGCATTACTCTCTGATCATATAATAAATCGTATTGGGTAACATAAAGTATTGAACTTTAATGCATGAACTTGCAGAATTTTTTTCCCATCCTGTTGCTTTGTATCGTAGAATAACTTATGTTTATTTAGTGCTAACAACATGACATAAACTTCTGTAAGCTCCCCTTTTTTTTGCTCGAATAAAGTTAAGCGCCTTAATTAAAATGAATTTAAGCAGACAAAACAAATTAATCTGCTATTTAACGAGCTTGTTCTTACATAAAAACTCATTCATGCTTTTAACCATTCATGGAGATATTAATCCAACCATACATTCACTTACTTAACCATTCATTCCTGCATTCATATAGTTTTACCTTCTTTTTTTAGCCTTTCGCAAATGTTTAATTCAAATTAGAAGGACGAGCACATAAGATGACATACAAACAAAACAAAAGAGGACATACAAAACACTTCACACGCTGCTATTTAAAAGCTTGTTTGTTGGGTTAAATATAAGCAAAAGACATGCGAAAGGCGAAAGGACATTATGTCACATACATATTTGCACATACAAAAAGAGTTACCGACACCAAAAGCACAGAGAAATAAGAACAACAAAAAAAAAAACAAATAGACAACCACTATCTGGTTTGGCGATGGTTTACAACAAAATTCAGCCATCCACACTCATCCCTTTAGCTATATATGAGAGCTTACTATATATGCACTCAAACAACCTCAACTAGAGGTTTCAAAAGGTGTCCTTAAGCAACACACTCAACTAATTATTCGAACGAGTGTCATTGGCGCCAAACAGGATGCCAAACAGTGTGGGCGCAGATGGCAATTGTGGGCTTGCCACCAACCAACACACGCCCACTCAAGAACGCCTCCCATCATTATGGTTTTTGCATTTAAAATATATGCTAACGTTCGTTCGGAAGACTGAATGTGTGTGTGTAATTAGCAGAACTTTTGGCGTTGGCTAAGAGCGGCGACAAGTTGGTGCCTGAAATGGGCAGCTAATTTTGTAAAAAATTGAATTGTAGCTTGTTATGAAAAAGAGTGGTGCTATGATCCTTGCCATTGTAGCTTCAAGTATGTTCAACGTTATGTTGGCAAGATTTTTGCATATCATGCATCCTTTGTTGTAATTATGGTTTCAATTGATATTTGCTCTCAAGCATTATCTAAGTGCAAATACAATGCACAGTATTAAATTTTATGCGTTTGCAAATTTTTGTTTTTTGCTTTTTTGTAAGCTTAGAAGGGTAAGTTCACCATCGTGCATGTGACAACTCGTGCATCACATTAATTAAAGTCACCTTTAAATATGGCATCCTATCCACAGTCACCACCTAGTTTTTTCAATTCTCTCTAGCCGCTTTTTCTACTACTATTTCAGCATTTTTTTTTTCTCTTCATATGGTCTGCGGTTTTTGCCACTGTTTGTTCATAACTCACAGTGAAATACATAAAATGCATGGCAATTAAATATTTTTTAAAATCAATTTCAAAAAAAGCACTAACTGCAAAAAACCTAAATGTAATTATTAAAAATATAGCGGCAACTCATTAATTATGTTATGAAAAACAAATTGCGGTTGCGGTTAACCAGCAACTGCTGCTTCATCATTTACTAGTAGTTGGGAGAATTTTTGAAACATATTTATGGTTATTAGAAATCTATGCATATAAAAACCAATTTTGACAGAAAGCCAAATCTATGAATTGAGTTATAACACTGTGCTACAGTACTTTTAATGCATGATTACATCAATACGAGTATGAATGCAAAACTAGGGCTCTAGTATAATAAGACTATATACTCGGTTTTTCTCTACGTCAAGATGTTTTTTTAAAGGACTTTGAATTTTCAGATATTCAAATTCAGGTATTCAACTTTTTCAAGAATTATTGCAACCTGCTCTGAATCGTTCAAAAATATTTCGGATATGATATTAGAAAAGCTGCTTTTATTTCGCTGTGAAATTTTTCGTTTCTCAAGCTTATAAAAGTTACATACACTCACAACATAATTTTTATAAAAGGTGTTTGGAAATGCTTTTCGACTAAAACAAAATAATATTTACCTGTATATTTATTCGAAATGATGCATACCTGATAGGATAAAATAAGGTAGATGTCTGACTGATCATGGTCTCTTTCTCGGCATCAGAATTGTCAAAAGCAACGCAAATTATTTTATGTTATCAGACAAACTGAGCTCAGTGTTGTTTTTTTTTTCTTACAGTTCTGACACTCAGCTCCAGCCATGCATTTACCTTCTTTTATTTTTCTCGGGATTCATATTGAAATGTTTTTCTGGTGCTTACTTTGTTTCTTGTTTAATATATGGATGTGTTTTTTCCACTTTGAACAGTAACGATAATAATTGTTAACTTCTATCTAATACTTTACTCCTTTACGTCTGTAGACATACTCAAATTCGTTTGGTTAAAAATATAATTTGAAGTTTCTCACAATTATAAAATTAATAATTTTGGAGAAGCTTAAAAAAAAAAACGAATTGTGGTATGTAGAAATCTATACTTGCATTTACTTTTTGAATGAACTTATAAAGCATTTTAGCTGAAATTTGATAATGGCAAAAATAATGCTTTTGTCATAAAAAAAAAAAAAATCGTCGAAATATTCCCAAAGATATATAAGGATTTTAGTTAAAAATTTAATTGAAACGTGACGCGAATAACGTTGCAAACGACAAATTAATCAAAAATGTTTTTTTCATACTACCATTAAAAATGCTCTGGCGTATTATGAGATTAAATAATTTCTCAAATTGAATTAGTTTTTTTGTATGGAAACGCTTTTCAATGTCAGTAAAGAGTGGAAAAACATTACATATGCTCGTCATTATGGCCAATGTAGAATTAACTAGCGAGATGCAAGAGTATAAAGTGTAAATAAGTAGAAAATGGAAAATAAATTTAATAAGGTATATTAAATAAGAGGCTAAGAAAAAGTAGAGAAGCATATACTGGGAGAAAACGAAAAGTTGAATCCAAAAAAATTGCTCCAGAAACAGTAATGTGGAAAAACGTTGTAAGCGCCATCGGCGAAGATGTTATGCTTAGTGAAAAAACGTGTTATCATCCATTGCGCTTGGGATCAGTAGCGCAACCAAAGCCGGGAAAGGGTTTTGGTGCTTAAACCATCCAAAATTATCGTAGCAAAAAGAGAAAGAGGGCACAATCAAAGTGACTCACACGAAAAGTAATCACAAGTTTTTATCAAAAGAATCAAAACCCAAAAATAAATTTCTAATCTATTGTTGTTGAACCGTAATCTTTTAAGCTATGCATGTTTACACTTTTAAAAGTGCATAAATAGTAATAAAAAGTAATAAAAAAGTGCATAAACTTAATTTAAAAAAAAAAAAGTGGAAAACAACACTGCAATGGTGCCACCCATTGAATGACCAACTAGGGTGAAATGCTTTTAGTTCTCTAGATAGAGCAGTGGTTGAAGTACTATTACTTTATTATTAAATTACCACACATTCAATTTGTAACTGCAATATAAAATTGTATAGAATTTATTTATTATACTCTAAGCAGACAGCCAACAAAATAAAATTTGATTTGACACTAATGTCAACATTTTTTGACAAGCGTTTGATTTATCTCACTTCTAAGAGTTAGGTTTTAAAAACATCTAACTATTCATTTCCTGATGATACAAAACCGCTGGATATGGCGCCTAAGGACTTTTTGAAAAACTATTTAGATTTTATTAAGATGATTTGTAAGGAGATTTTGATGATTGAAAAATGAAACTGAATTTTTGGTATAATGTTTGTGATAAAACTAGCGATGTAAAAAGTACAGTGTTCGAATCTTTGGAACTGTGCAATAAATAAATATTCTCTTATATAATTAATCTACCAGTGCTTCTTTAAGAAGGACAATATTGCCCAGTTCTGATTCTGGGCCAAAGGAATACAGCTATTATGTATGTTATTGTTGTGATTGAATCCTTTGTTTGTGTGGTATGCAAATATTACTCCCAAAAGTTAAATTTTTACTTCTGTGAGGTGAACAGTGATGGACTGGGGTCTAAAATTTGACCTGGAAAATAATAACTTGACTGGCCTTCTCACATTAAGGCATTATTCTTCATTACGTTTATATTCAAAACGTTTTACAATGTTTTAAGATACTTTTAAAGTTAAAAAAAAAATAAAATTAAAATAAATGAAGGTGCAAAATGTTCTGAAGAAGATACCTTTCAAATAAAAACGCAAATGGATCAAGCGATAGCTTGATAGCCTTGGTCAATACTAGTCAAAATCCCAAATTAAAAAATTGCACGCATATCTAAAAACATTCACGCTGGCGTAAAAAAATGACAAATGGCATTTCACCAGCAATTTTATAATTTTCATCTTTTTTCGATGCTTTTTGGCTATTTATTAAAGTTTCTGCTGCATTTTTAGCCGTATTTTCTCGGAATCTCCTTTAATTTTTTTTGTGAAGACATTCTATAAAAAGTTTATTATATTATTTTTTAGAACACTATGGGCACCCCTTCCATACAAAAAAGTATCAAGAATACTAGCAAATGCTATGTAATTAAGTTTTTATAAGTTTGTTTGAGAAATTGTTTTCATTTGATATGCGTATTAATAAATTTGCTTTAAAATATTAACTATATGAAAGATATGTAATAAATGCAAATGTGGAACAAAGACTACATTTTGCAAATTAAATCTGTTAGGGATCATTTTCTCATGAGCCATACGGCAACCGGCCCCAAATTGCACCGGCCATTTTGGAATTCTCCACATCCTCTAGTATGGCCAGTCCTCCACTGGAGGTGAAGAAGTTGAATTGTAAGATGTTGCTTGAGGTTTTTACCAGAAACTATTAGTGCAAAAATCGGACTCACTAACCAGTACACAATAGCCGCTGTAGTAACGTGTTTTTTTTTATATGTAAGTCCGACCTATTTTAAAACCCTCCTCCCTAAAAAACAATTTCTGGTTGAGCGTCTTCTTGGGATAGAAGACGTTTTCCCATTACGAAAGTATCTAAATCCTTTTTCCTTTTGTTTTTAAAGGATATATTTTGTTTTTGTATATACAGGCAAGTTTCTTTACACGTCTTACATCAAAAAATTGGAAACCGAAATCAAATGGCTCTAAGTGCGCTATAAAAAACGTTTTTCTAAATTCCTGAAAACTTTTAATTTTGTCTATTAATTTTGAATAGAGATTGTGGTTTTTCATTTGATTTTCTGTTTAGTCATATTTCAACGATTCATTGTTTATAAAAAAAATATATTTTTGTAATTTAATTGTTAGAAAATTCAGCGCCCTTTAAAAGAATTACTGTCTCTTTACAGTTTGCAGCTATACTAAACTTGAGCTCTTTTACGTACTTATAAATTTTGCCATGGGTTAAAAAAAAAGCTCCGATAATTGTGGCACGATGAAATCACCCCATAATAAAAGGCTAAAAACAGGATATAAATTCTAAGGCATTGGAATGGTTTTAAGATGAGAGATAACCAACCAAAGGTTTGTAGTAAAAATATTGCTATAATATTTAATTTAAAATTTTTCATTCCGAACTCAAAATTCACAACAAATATTAATCAAAACTTATTGCATAATATTTATAGAGCAACAAGTTTTGCACAATATATTATTTTAAAAAATACCGGAGCTAAAAAAAAAAGTATTTGGGTATTCTTCTAATACTTCAATAAAAACCATTTTTTAAAACAATTTGTTTATCATAAAATCCATCATATTCTTCGTTCCATTTCTAAGGCTTCGTTGTTCATGTCAATAACTTCTAAGATAGAATTTAATGTATAATTTAAATAAATTCCTTTTCAGGAATTGAGAGTTTTTTGTGCATCACAAAAATTACATCACAAAGTTTTGTCAATATTCCATTTATCATCTTCAAAGTATGTAAATATTGCTTTTGTTACTTTTTATTGTTTATTATTTTGAAGTCCAAATTTTGACCAAAGTATGACCTATTGTAACATTATCAAAAGTGGGAAAACATTTCCATGCTTTCAGAACAAATAAATATTCAATAGTTTAGTAGTCACCAAGCTGTCTGAATAACATTTCGTAATAAAAGCAATCAATAACATGATGTTATACAGTAATCTGTCTTATCTCTTAAAGCGCCCTTTTTCGCCGATGTGTCATAAAATGAGAGCTTTTTAAGATAATATTAATCAAAGTCGTTCATAAATAATTCTAAAATATAAACTTTTATTTTGAACTCTAAATATATTCTGATGATATTTCATAAATTGTAATAAAATAAAAATTTTGTAAATAATTAATTTTATGCATAGTTACTAGCTTATATACGCAGAGTCATTTAGGAATTTACATAAACAATTATTTTCATCCAGTAATCATTTGAAATTAATTGCCTTTTGAGTAAACTCTAAGATGAAAATTATTTGATTAATCTTTTCAATAGGTACATATATTAGGTCTGTTTCCATACGCACTTCAAGTAACATGAAGCTGTTTGAA
Organism: Coremacera marginata; assembly: GCA_914767935.1. NCBI lineage: Eukaryota > Metazoa > Arthropoda > Insecta > Diptera > Sciomyzidae > Coremacera > Coremacera marginata. The sequence goes on from OU612045.1 coordinate 52,661,894, forward strand.
AGTTTTTCTGTACAGTACTCATTTTTCAAACTCTAGAGAGAAGAAGAGACAAGCTTAATGTCACTCTCATGAGCGTGAACTTTACGTGAAAAACTTTCACGTATCGAATAGCTTCGAAGAGCTGATCGTGAAATTGTTAAACCAAAATTTTCTATTGATTTGTTAAAAAACAAATTCAAATTTTGTCCTCTAATTAAAGTTATAGTATTATAATACGGAGCATAAAGTGCATTTATTAGAAAATATTGATTTCTATTACAAAAAAGTGTGTGCAGCAGTTCACTATAGGAACAAACTAACTTGTTTTTAAAAACAACTAATAAAAAAACTAATTTAAAATAAACTAGTATATGAAGTTATGATTATAATTATATATGAACTATTTAAAATACTACTAAAAATTAACTTTAAATTATATTAAGGCGGCAACTACTCTGATTTTGGCATGCTTTAATTGCAAATTTTTATTAGATTACAAGTTTTTATGTATTTAACCATGATATTTCATAAAATATTATTAACTTTAGGCTTCACTAACATTTTGTTTCAAAAAGACATATTTTTTTTATTTACGACATTGAGCTGCAAGACAGACGTGGTAAACACACTTTAAAACTGATAAACTACCTCAAAACCCTGTGAAACGATTAAAAATTCTTTATTTTTGAAGATATTCAAATTACAAGCTGGTAGTGTTTAGCAAACATTGGACAATTTGGACTTTGTGCGGAAATTGATGCATTGCTTAACCATTCAGCAAACACCTCATCACTTCAGTAGTAAAGACGCACGCCATTCCCTACGTAGCGTCGAGTCTGCTCCATCACTTCATTGCGATTGACATTTAAAATAAGCACTAAGAAAAATATCGGTGTGTCCATCGACACACAATTCCGATCAATTGGATCGGCACCTTCGCTCATGTACCCAGGCGGTGGCGTGCCCGTTTTTGGAAACTGCTTCCGTAAACTGCATTCACATAATGAATTTATGTATATATTTCTAATATATACACAGCCAAATAAATGATCTCTTTGATGTATAGAAATTTAAAATGTTTATGCTTTTAAATTCATTTTCAGTAAGTGAAATATTAAATAGTTTTCAATTGGTTATTTTAAAGTAATTAAAAAAATAGTTTAAATTTAACTAATTTAACAAGTAGTTGAAAATGTGTGCAGACTAAAGTCAATTGACTTATTTAGCGGACATCACCATACAAAATATGTTAGTTCGTTCTATGGAAAAAAGTCAGAATTTCAACTACAGGGTTGTCCATATTCGAAGCGCCCATATCAAAAAATCGATTGTAGTGCGGCTTGTGTGTGGTGGCGCGCCGTCTTGTTGAAACCAGTAGTGCCTGATACGCTTTCGACGAACGATTGGCATGAAAAAATTGTTTATCATATCGCGATAACGCTCCTGATTGACAGTAACTCTGTGGCCATTATCATCTTCGAAAAAGAACGGCCCAATGAGCATTTTAGCACAAACGGCGCACCAAACAGTGACTTTTGCATCGTGAAGTGGTACCTCTTGAATCTCTTGTGGATTTTCAGTTTCATACAAATGATAAATTGTTTTCTTGGAAGGCGCACTTTTCACTTTATTTATTTTTTTGAAAGCACGTTGAGTTTTCACTATTGACTTGTTTTGTTGAATGTAAATTTCAACAATTTTAGAGCGTTCGCGTGGCATGTACTGTTCCATTGTAAACATTTGTTTTCCATTGTATGTCATTAGTCGATTTGGCATCACTGCGGAAAGTTACAGTGTTGCCAGATAGGCGCTTCGAATATTGACAACCCTGTAGTTGTGGTTGACAAAAAACTACTTTTTCAACTATTCTTAAATTAGTTGATTTTCCTACAGGGTTGTGCTTGAAAATGGTTTGTAGTCGTTTCCGTACTTTTTCAAAGACTCTCTCATATTGACGGATAATTTAATTACTGGCACATCTTAAAATTTACCCGAACTTTACTTGAAGTTAGTACGGAACAGACTAGTACAAAGACTAGTATCTATAAACAGAGCACGAACGTTCGTTAGTTGGTTTGTAGAAAAAATAAAAATATTTTGTTCGATCGTTCGTAGGTAGAGAAACGAAAAAAATACTTTGTTCGTTCCAAGGTTGATGTATAAGGTTGTCGCAGGGCTGATCGCACTCTCTTCTCAGTACCCATAATTGTAAAAACTAGCCAATTTTGCGAATGACTACGAAAGAAAAACTGATGATAAAAAACAGCACTTGCAGATTTTCTATGAGCTGTCATGAGCTGCTTCGATTTGACAATTATGGGTACTCGCTCTCTCCCTTGCGACAACCTTATAAATCAACCTTGGTTCGTTCATAGAAAAATTTCGTAAAATTTGTTCGTAGAAAAAATTTCATAACATTTGTTCGTAGAACGAACGAAGAAATGAAAATATTATGTGCAGTGCTCTGTCTATCGGGTATACAAATAAGTTTTGGTCATTTACCTATTGGCTGTCTGTGGAGAATTTTCGACAAAATTTCAAAGTTTTCAAAGCAAAGCAGTTTTTGCTGAACTTTCTTAAATTAAAAAAGAAAACGAATACTTGCAATGTTAACTCTAATGCAAATTCAATCTAGTATTCATGCAAGAAAATCAATCGAGAATATAGCTACTTTTTCAATAAAACCAGAATTGTAATTTAACCCTTACCCCTAATGTCAATATTTATTTATAGAAAGCAAAATAAAAAACAAAAATATGTTCTTTATAAACAACATAATTTCATGTGTCCTGCGTAGGAATATAAAAAACGGAAGTGTTGTATCAGAAGCTATTCGAAAGGGTAAGTTACACAAGGGATAAAGAAGTAATAAGAACAGCTCGAAAATAAAAATAAACATAAAATATATTATATTGCGACATAAATATATTTTAAAGCGTGCTGGCAGACTTCGACGCACACTGAGATGCAAGCAACACTTGTGCGTGGATGTAGCAGCCCTGTAGGAAAATCAACTAATTTAAAAGTAGTTGATAAAGTAGTTTTTTGTCAACCACAACTAGTTGAAATTCTGACTTTTTTCCATAGAACGAACTAACTTATTTTGTATGGTGATGTCCGCTAAATAAGTCAATTGGCTGTCGTCTGCATTTATTTTCAACTACTTGTTAAATTAGTTACATTTAAATTATTTTTTTAATTGCTTTAAAATAACCAATTGAAAACTATTACTGATGGCAAAAAGTTAATAATATTTGATGAAATAACATGGTTAAATATATATAAGCTTGTAGTCTAATAAAAATTTTCAATTAAAACATGCCAACTTCAGAGTAGTTGCCGCCTTAATATAATTCAAAGTAGTTTATCAATCACTGGTTTTTAAGTAGTATTTCAATTACTTCATATATTGAAGTGGATGCCGCCTTAATATAATTCAAAGTAGTTCATATACTGGTTTATTTTAAACTAGTTTTTTAATTAGTTGTTTTTAAAAACAAGTTAGTTTGTTCCTATAGGGAGCATACAAACGATTCTGACTGGTTAGCTAGCTAGGAATGAACTCCTGTTAAGCTACAAATTCATGTACATATATAGGTAAGCTTGTTGGTAAGATTTTTGCAATTTCATGAATGGCAATTTATGAGACACAAAATAAGAAGTGAAGGAGTGAATTAGGTAGAATAAAGTTGTAAAGAAGCAGCTACAGCAGCTGCAACAATCGGTATATAGAAAAATGAAAAAATGGAAAAAATTGAGATATATGCAATATGTTGCCAAGGATGTAATGAGCTGAAGCATATACATATATTTTAGCATATCAGCAAAACAGCTGAACTGACGAACAAACACACAGCCAGACATGCTAGAAAGACATTTAGACAGATAGAGAGATATACAGCCAGCCAGACAAGCAGTCATTTAAACAGCTGTAAATAAAAATTTGCAAATAGCTGTCGATATTTAAGCAAGGTAGGATAGCTGCCAAGTAGCTGTCTGTCAGAAGCATAGCTGAAGGTGTGTTAGCTTGTAAGACTTTCCATGTACGTATGTATTTTTTTTGCATGCATATGCATTCAGCCTGCTAGACTAACTTGCTGCTTGTAAAAAGCTGTAATAATTTCAAAACTTAAAGTCAGTAAATAGATATCTTAAGGTGAAAAACTCTTACGAGGCCTATATCTTGGTTAGATGCCTCTTGCATACTGCAAACAAAATATTTTTATAAGCATGGGTTCGTTTAAAACAGTCAGCTATGTTCTAAAACCATCCGACAGAGTATTCAATTTCATAGCTACTTCAAAGTTTCAATTCAGCAGGAGTGGTTAATACGCTGGAGTATAAACAAGATTTATTAAGAAAAATATTATAAATATATCTCAGAATTTAAAAAAAAAAAAAAGAAAAGAATGTCTTTCTAGTAGAGGACTTCATAGCCAAGTTCATCTCTTAGAAATTTGATGATGTAGCTAAACGATATCTTATATTCAACAGATAAATTTGAAGATGTTTGGGACATGTTAACGACACAAGAATGAAGTTTTTTCTTTGGGAAAGATTTATCCTGAGAATAAAATTTAATACACTCAAATTTACATATATTTCATGCAACATATTTCTATTACTTTCATACATCCAACATTACTTTGATATGTTATCTTGTACAATCAATAAAGTAAAATTATCCAACGTTTATCTACCTTTTTGTTTTAATTTAATTTAATGCACTTAATAGAAGATATCAATAAAGAAATTCAATAATGTCTACATATCACAAGTAATAAAGAAGTTTTTTATAAATACTAGCAGAACCCCGCCCCGATGACGGAGTGGAAGTATCACCACCTAGCCATGAAGAGGTTCGAGTTGCTATCCAACGACTCAAAAACAATAAAGCAGCGGGTGCTGACGGCCTGTCAGCTGAATTGTTTAAAACCGGCGGCGATGAATTGATAAGGCGCATGCATCAGCTCATCAGCAAAATATGGCTAGCAGAAAGCATGACCGACGATTGGAACCTCAGTGTACTGTGTCCTATACTTAAGAAACGAGACCCTACAATCTGCGCCAGTTATAGAGGTATCAGTCTTATTTCCATCGCATATAAGGTTCTCTCAAGCGTACTATGTGAAAGATTAAAGCCGATTACAAAAACACTGATTGGACCTTATCAGTGTGGCTTTTGACCTGGTAAGTCCACCATAGACCAGATTTTCACGCTACGACAAATCCTGGAGAAAACCCACGAAAATCAAATTGACACACACCATCTCTTTGTCGATTTTAAAGCTGCGTTCGATAGCCCGAGAAGGGATTGCCTATACGCAACAATGTCTGAGTTCGGTATACCTGCAAGGCTGATTAGACTTTGCAGTATGACATTGAGCAACACACGCAGCTCCGGCAATGTAGGAAATTACCTCTCCGAAACCTTCAATACCGAGAGAGGTTTCAGATTTTAAAATATCAGGCGATAAAGCGAAGAACAATAATTGCTAATAGATGCTACTACGGGCTCAGTAAGCAACTAAGTTCCAGAGCCCTCTCTTGATCGACAAAACTAACACTCTACAAGACGCTCATTCTACCTGTGCTGCTTTATGGCGCTGAGGCATGGGTAGTTTCGCAAACTGACGCAGCCGCTCTGGGGGTGTTCGAGAGAAAAGTTCTTCGCAAAATCTTCGGTCCTGTTCGAGTCGGCGATGACTATCGCATCCGAATGAACCACGAGCTGTATGAGCTCTACGAAGACATTGACGTAGTTCGGCGTATAACTGTGCAGCGACTACGCTGGCTGGGTCATGTCCATTGTATGGACGACGAAGCTCCAGCAAAAAAGTGCTCGAGGCGAGGGTCGCTGGTCAACGACGACGAGGGAGACCATGCCTCCGATGAATGGACCAGGCTGAGGAAGCCCTAACCGCACTTGTTGTATCCGATTGGAAAAGGCGCGCGCAGAGCAGAGGCGCCTGGCGAGAGCTGATGAGGTCAGTCGAAATCCGGACAGGGGTTGTTACGGCCACCTCAGTAAGTAAGTAAGCAGAACCCCGCCCACTTCGCCAGGCATTTTTTTAACAGGCTTACATTTATATAGCTATGTATGTGTAGTTGAAAGCGTCTGTGAAGTTTCTGTATTCAGAAAAACTGGTTTGCGATTTTTGACCAACATTACTTTGATTTTTTCAACGTTTTCTTCGGTAGTCGACGATTGCCCCCCGATACAAGGGTCGTCTTCTACTTCGTCTTGGCCACTCACAAATCGGTTACACCACGTGTTTGCTTTCTGATACGATAGAGCAGAGTCACCGTAACGTTTCACCAACATTTGACGCGTATTGGCGCAGTTGAAACCAATTTTCACACAAAATTTGATACAAACTCGTTGCTAAATTTTTTCTTCCATCGTAAAAATCGAAGACACGAAAAAGTTGCTGTAAACAAAACACTGTCACTTTATCAAATGTCAACGAGAGACGCTGATATTTGACAGCCTTGTCATAGACACATGTGGCAACCTGCTAGAAAAAATGTTCGAATCAGACAGTTAAGTCCGGTTCACAGTGTGAATGGACCTTTCTTTTTGAACAAGGTGATATAGGCAACTGTATGAAAAAAACTTACAGAATTTTAAAATTTTCACAACGGATGCGGTTTCAGTGACTCATTTTTATCTTGTCTTCGTCCCAGCTCCGAATTCGTAAGAGTTAAACAATTTTAGCTGTTATCTCTTTGGTAAGAGAACTTCATTATTTTTAAATTCAAAGAAAGGGTTCAGATTCAGTGACTAATTTTTACCTAGTCTCCCCAGCACCAAATTCTATATATTATATCTATATATATATCATATCTATTAATAGGGTACGGACTCTTATGCAAATGCATATTTTTTGTAGATATCTCTAAAATTAAATTAACTTAGTATCTTTACGAATCATTGAATTTGGTTTAAAATGACATTTAACCCTCCATTACTAACGCTGGGTGGATTACACCCATAAGTTTTAAAACAGGAAAAAATTAAATTACGTAATTTTGATATAATTTTATTAAAATTATATATTAATCAAATTAAACGAAATTTATGTTTAATCAAAAAATAAAATACATGAATTTAATAAAAACAGAACTTTTTTACTGGTTTAATGTTCTCTCTTACAGAATCGTGAATTAAAATTAATGGGTGGATTACACCCAGGTTAGTAATGACGTTACTCCGAATAGCGACAGTAATGGAGGGTTAAAGGTGTCCTTATCTTTTCAAAGATTTTGTCAACGATTATGATGATTCAGATGCATTTTACATTAAAAGTACTAAAGAATTATTAAATTTACCTTCTATTAAAATTCAACTAGCTTATATTAAAACAAACTATGAGTTTCTTAGTGAATTTATCACTAAATTAGAAGGAAGGAATATTTTAAGAATTAAATAATAATGATGATATAAAAAAAAAACACAGGTGCGTCGTTGGACACACGAGAGAAGCGAAGCTTTTTCGCAGTTACATAGATTTGATAGCTTAATAATTTTTCTTTTTAATAAATTAGCTTTTAAATTCAAAAATTTAAAATAACATAAAATAAATAACATATATACAGAAAACATATTTACTGTTTTTTTTTTATTGTTGAATGTCAAATTTCCACTCCAATTACATATACGGTCATATAATGCCAGCGACTCTCCATTTTGACTCTTCACACATGGTTGTGAACTTGGCTGCACTGACACATGCATGCGATTGTTAATTCCATATTTATTGATATCTATTTTTTTGACACTTAAAAAAGCACTTGTCAACGCACTTGTCATAGAGTGTAAATTATTATCTGGCATGTGTTAACAGAGTTATTTCACTTAAAAACATGAAGAGAAAAAACTCTGTTAACCTCTGTTAACACATGCCAGAGATTTAGCAGAGTTGATGCAATCTCTAGATAATAATTTATAGTCTATGCCAACAGCACCACAAACGCATTCACAATACAAACAAACCGATGCTGGAGACACCTTGTGGCAAATAAAAGCAAATTTTTGATAGTTGTAGCAAATACACAATCCTCTATCTATTGATAGATGGTGACGATCTACTGCAGCATAGCTTCTGTTATAATTAGCATTGAATTAACAATTGTTGCTAACAAGTCTTTGTGGCCTAGTGGATTAAGCGTTGAACTCTCGTATAAGAGGACGTGGGTTCGATCCCACGGGCTGGCCGGAAATATTTTTAGTATTTTAATATTAAAGTTTTAAAATTTCTTATTGTAATAAGCACTAGCAACAAAGAAACCATCAAATTTCCAAGAAAAAATCTGTCGAAAATTTTTCAGATTTCACTCCAAGCAAATCACAGAACGAGGAGTAAAAAGCTTCGCTTCTAAAATATATGCTGTGAAAGGTGTAATTGGCCAAAGAATTAATAAAAAAGAGTTATGGTTTTAAGAAAATTAAAGATATTTTATTTTGTTTTGATCTTGGTGAGAATTTTGAAAGTAGATATACTCCCGGTGAATTATCTTCTTTAAAATATAGTCCAATTACGTCCATTGATGTAGAGCGATCATTTTCACTGTACGAAAACTTTTCGTCAAAATTTTAGTTTTGAAAATTTAAAGCAAAATTGTTTTGTATACGCTTACAATGCGATCTCTACAGATATAGACTGAATTAAGAGTGTATGACTTCAAAATTTTATTGAATTTTTATTTATTATTTAAAAATGTAGTTGGCAGGCCGAGTTACAATTACATTTACAAATTTAATTACTAGAAGTAAGAGTCTTAAACTCATTGCTTTATCTTTATTTCTTTTTTTATTTAATGCTACAAAATTGAATTCAAAACATTCAATAAAGAAAGAATTTTACCATAAAATGCATTCCTTTCAAAAGAGGGTTGAATGCGTATATTTTTGTTTTATATATGCATAAAATCCGCACCCTAGATATTAATATATATTACAATATGTAAAAAAATTTTATGAAAATGCCCATTTGACCCTTGTTTGAACGTGCGGCCCTTTTTCGATTGAAGTATGACCGCTGATTATTTGTATTCGGATAGACGCTCTTACTTTTTTACATTATAAGAAAACTCAAATTTGTGAAGTAATGAAAGTAAAAGTCAAGGGATCCAGGGTATCCAGGGTATCCAGGGTATCCAGGTATTATCTGATCCCTTTTAACTCATTAGATCTCTTCAGATCTCGATACATCAGTATCAGAATGCTTATGGAACAAAGCTATTTATATTAATTTTAGAACAACTGTTTATGGCTATTTTATCAGCCTTTAAAATAATTTTAGAATATATGGATCAAAGTGACACTTTGACAACAGTTTAAAATTGCCAATTTAAGTTTTCTATCCTACGTAGCTTTTTCTATTCCTTTAAAAAAAAAAAGGCAGACTTGTATATGTGCAAGGCTTTCATGTAGTCTTAGACTGAGGACAACTTAATGGTAATGGGCACTTCGAAGAGTGACCACGGTGATTTTTAAATTCGTTAAGATGAAAAAAGTACAAAAGACCACAGATAACATTTTGTTTCAAAATGGGAAAAAAGTCAAAAAATTTAAACAAGCTCTAGGGAACGTGATAGTTATTGTAGAACGTTTTATGTACATATGTAAAAGTAAAATAAATCACAAAAAATTTTAAAATACTAAAAGGATACTAATATATACTAAAAGGATATATAAACGATGTATCAGTGTAAGGGTCTATGTTTCATATTAAGGGTATCCCAAAAGTAACTGACAGTTTGATAAGAGCCTTACTTTTTTTTGAGACAAGCATAGAGCATTAATTTATGGCAGCTGCCAACAGCAGCGATTTGACACCGTTAAATTTCTTCTTTTGGGGTTTCCTCTAAGGGATGGTCTATGCCAATAAACTACAAACGATTCTAGAGCTAAAACAGAAATTCAAATGGCCATTGCAGCTACTCATCCAGAATTATGCCAGAATATTATGGAAAATGTCATGAACAGTGCTCGCACGTAAAAGCAAGGAAGAAGCTGCCATTTGAGCGATATTAAATCAATAACCTCCATGTCTGTACTTGATACGTTTGTACAATACGTTTAGTTAAAAAGTTAGTTAATTTTGGTATAACTTTATACCAAACTTTATACTTTATGGCTCTTGTATTCTGTTTGTGTCCTACTCACGTTTTTTAGAAATTGTATTTTTGATGGCATCAAATAAGGATTAATTTTGTCTGTATCATTTGGTGACCTTGGTGGTCAAAATTTATATACTCACTCACTCTCTCAAATTTTCCTTTAACATTGAAACAACAACAATTCGTGCCTGAGGCATACATAATATGACGGCTCTCAGCCTTCTGTAGCATTCCATTAGTACGACAGAACTTGACACAAGTTCTTGTTCGATATTTTTGTTCATTCTTAAAGTGGCAAAACACACTTGAGATGAACTGAAAAAAATCAAGGTCTGTAAGCAAACTAAATAACAGACCGTTCTAAAACTTCACGTCAGGATAGAGTACAGTTGTGGCAACTAAGCGACAAATACAAACCCGATAAGCAGGCTTTTTAAATGATAATTTTCCGACACTTTTTTTGACTGATTGTAGTTGTGAGCATACATTTTATATTCGTACTCAAACTATAGTCGTTCTGGACACACGCAGGTCTCGCTTCGAGTTCGAAGCCCACTAGGTCTAGCGCCAAGTTTATTTTGACTATCATGCCGTATTATCTTAATATTGTTTATTATAGACAAGAAGACAATATGGTGTAAATTTCTTAAAAAATTGAAGATGTCTTTTAAACATTGGTATTGGAAATATATATTCGCAAAAAAAAATTATTTTTTCATTTTTTCAATCAACTTTCGAACCATAGGAATATATAACACCGTTTAAAGTTAAAATTTTGAAAAGAATATTATCCAAATATTATTGGAATATTGTGAAGACGTTAAATCTATTTCATACCTCATTTTCAAGGTATTTTTATTCTCCTAAATACCATGAGATTTTGAACTAAATAGTGTTGGTTTTATTCTTGTACTATTGAAAGAAATAATTAATAACAATTTGGCTCAAAGCAATGCCCCTTGAAGCAAGTAGCCTTGAAAAACAACTGTTAAATTTTTATAAGAAACTGTTAAGTTGAATTCACACAATATTTTCTTAACCACACTTAAAAATATGACACCCTTACTTAAATACATCTCTTCACTATAACACACACATTCATATGAAAAAGTAAATACTTCAAATCCATTCCATTTCCCATTCTCAGGCTTATCTTTCAATGTGTCAATAAAATAAACACACCCTCTAGCTTAAAAAAAAAAGTATCACATCTGTAACCCTTTGGGTTATTGACATCTCAATGATATCAACGACTGACAGCTGACAGCATGGTTCACAAATAATACAGATAGATGATGCCAAAAAAAAATATGTGAACAAAAAATAATGCAATTTTTCTTAATCATCAAAATGCCACTAATTGACGCGTTCTTCGTAAAAAATAAGAAGCAGCAGCATCATCAACAGCAGCATAGAATGACATTCCACATAACAGAACATAACATTGCTATGCAACCAACTTCATGCGTAACTTTTTGCGATTTTTATCAACGAACAGAGAAAGAGCTGCAAAAAAGCGCACCATTTTTTTTTTTTTTTGTTTCTTGTTCATGAGTTTGTTTGTGTGTTTGTTTGTTTACTTTAAGACAGCTACAGATGGACAGATAGCGGTATAGACAGACGGACAAAGTTCTGATGTTTCTGCAGTCATTGTTGTTGTTGTAATTGAAAATGTCTTCTGTTTGTCGAACACGCGCTGTGAATTGCTGCTGCTGTTGTCTGTCTGGCTGTCTCTTTGTCTATCTTTCTGCCATACGCTGTGTCAATTCACAATTCACACAGCAGGAAAAAGAAAAGCAACAAACTATGGCACTCTCTTCCATTCAGTGTTCCACAGACAATTTGGAGCTGCAGAGCGTTGTGCAGCGCTTATCTTGGTGGCATGCTTGGAACATGCTTCGATTGCATGTTTAATTGAAATGCCAGAAGTAACATCAGCAACACATTTACAACAATACCAACAGCAACAACAACAACACAGCACAGCATTTTAACCCATTGTATTGATGCTTATCTTAAGTGTTGTTGTCGTTGTTCGAATTTCACATAAATTGACAGTTCTTTTAAGAGCTACTGCTTCATCTCTCACATCTTTTTCATCTTTCTCATATTTGGCTGCTTACGTCAATTTGACTTTAGGTCTTTGCAAGGGATTTCACAGGGGCCGGATAGGGCAGTTGCCTCTACCACCCTAGACATCAGCAAAAAAAAAATTAATTTTTTTTATTACATTATTACGTAATGTTAAACAAATTTTGACTACACATAAAAAACTATATATATTATCTTTTACTTTACATGTAATATGTAACATTATTATAAAAAAAGTAAAAGGTGTTTTATTAAACTTTGTTTTATTGGGATACATTAATGTATATTAGCTTAATTTACTAAGTGGATTTTTTAAAAGATAGTATGAAAAAAGTACGATTAAAAATGTAATTCTCGTTTGAAATAGTAAGCTTACACCATTATTTTCTTGTTTTATGGCACTAAACACAAGTTTAGTTTAAACACTAGTTGTTTTAATCACATTTACCTCAACACCCACAATTCTTATTAGCCTTTTTTAACTTATGTGTAAATTTTCCTTCCTCATTTTATTTAGATGTATTTTAAATATCCTTATGTATTTTAAATATCCTTATTTTAAATTTCATCATTTCATAACATTTATTGAAAATCCTATTGAAAATCCGCTACATATACATTCACTAAGGGGAAAAATATGAAATTTATCCAAAAACAGTTTGAATTTATCCAGAAACAATATCGTTTTTGAACCAATAACTCATTTGCAAAAAATAAATACGTAAATATTTAAAATTAAAAAAAAAAACGAAAAACAATTTGTCAGCCGTGGACTCGAACCTGGGCTTCCTCGCTTATAAAGCAAGCACCTCAAACAGTATGCCACAACTTGCAAATACTAAACTACTAAATACGCAAAAAAAAATCGTGCTGTGGGGAAAATATTTGATTTATCAACGTAAATATTTAAATACAATTTATTCACGGGTGCGAATAGTTTTAATATTCGTTATTTCCCTTTGTGTAGTAAATGTATAAATTAAAAATCTGAAATTTTTTAACCATTTTCTTAACAAACTTGACAAAATTTAACTTTTGGTTGCAAATGTGAGAAATTTCTCACAAATGTAATAAATGCATTCAAATATTGCACCACACAGGTTCTAATCCCAATTTTAAGTGTTAGATCAGAAAGATTTTAAAGTTGCATTGTATTTTGACATTTTCTTATGCAATCTTAAGCCTCTTTAGCCTCTCTAAGCATCGTATTTTTAAGTTCTTGCCTTACCTAAGCATTCCAGAATAGTTGAAAGTTACGAACGTATAAAAAAAAAAAATTTGGCATCAACAGTTAAATATGGTATAAGCAGAGTTTACCTTCTTTAGGATCTGATATTTAGTGTCGGACCTGAACCGATATTTTGACCTTTTTGTAATATTCGTCGGACCTTTTCGTTATATTTGGCTAAAATCGAATTTGATTGTTTTTATGAAAAATAAAATTTTTTAAATAAATTTATTTTATTTTAGCTTACTATTTAGTCATATATTTAAGAATAAAAAAACTTTAGTATAAAATTAATATTATTTGAATTTTTTCAATAAGTTTTTGTCTTTTGCCATACAAATGTTGAGATTTTGAAGTTTTGCTTTCGGTTTCGGGCATATTGAGGCCGAAATGTAGTAACTGATTAAAATGATCGGAACTGGCCGCTACCGAAACCGAATATTCAGTCAGTTACAACTCTTTGTTATATATTTGAAATCTTAAATTTATATACTTCCTTCATAAGGAAGAAGGTGGCATCTATATTTTTCATGAACAATGGATGGAATAATTATAAGAATTTAGTTCGCCAGAATAGTAAAACCTATTTCAATATTAATTATAAAGTTTTATAATGAAGTTACAAATAATGCAAAAACTGTGCCATAAAACACTGCAGTTGCCGCTTTTTGTTTGTTTCTTCCCCGAATTCAGGCAATTGGAAAAAGCCGCATCAATATTACTTTTTTGATCTATAAAGAAAATAGTTTGCTTATTTTTATTTAAAATGTCATCAAAACCATCTCGTCGATACATAAGATCTGTATTATTAGGATAAAAGCGAACGTATAATATTTATGCATGGCCAATTAATGGAAAAAAAAAACATACGACACAAGTTCTATTTTTACTGAAAAAATTGTGTGTAGAATTTGTGTAGATTCGGCAAGTTATGATAAAATAGTTTGACTTAAGGTCTAAAATCCGCAAAAATTTTTCTTTTATAATCTTAAAGATATTGGGTGACTTGTAAGGATTAATTTCTGGTTTCATACTAGATGCCGCAAGGGTACATGAGGCGTTCTTAGATTAATTTACTAAAGTAATAATAACAGCATTCATTCAAATGGGCAATACCCTTATAAATTGTATAAACCGTATAAGTTTATCAGCCTTATAAATGAAATGTATCGAGAAGTATTTGCATAAAGCAAATATATTTGCTCTTAGATTTAGGTGAGCAACCGATCTGGCAAACTTATACCAGCAATCAGCTGATTTTATTTTGTGAAGTTGTTTCCAATTAGAAAGCAAGTAATTCGAAATGGCAGCGATAAAAATTCAATAACTCTCGTGAAAGTAATTCAGATATTGCATTTTGTTGCGATAATCTCACAAATTCAATTTTTTTTGCTTTGTCTGGGTATGCTGAAAGTGATTTAATGTTTGTAACAATTTTGCCTAACAGCTGACAAATATGGTGCAAATGCACAATCGACTTCAGGATACGTTCATGCAACCTACCTAATAAAAATAACTAATTGCCCTATATAAATATAATCTTGCCACTTTGCATGAATACCCTTAATGCAACTTTTGATTTTGCACAGTTTATTGAAATGCATTACATAGCAAAAAAATTAAAATGCAATTTATAAATATTTTTAACATAATACAGGAAAACCGGTGTACACTCATTTCTTTCTTATGGATTTTCTCAGGTGTCAAACTGTGTAAATTGCGTACTGTGTAATGTCCACAAAATTTGCACCAAACAGCTCAAAAAATATAATTCAACAAGTCATTTCCTTCTTTAGACCCATTCCAGAATCATTATCAAATACGAAAACTTTTCATGTACAACTTGAACAGGCCCCCCATAAAAAAATCCTCCCATGGTTCTCTGCTTTTCCGCCAGTGGCGCAGTAGCGATGTTCTGTTTACGTTTGCTTGTTCGTTCGTATGTTCGCGAACGAAGTCAAGTGGTGTGAAAATATTTCTCGGAAATTATTTAAGAGCAAATCAATTTATTGTGCGGAAAATTAAAAAATAAAATACTGAAAGGTTGAATTGGGCTGCTCAGCTGGATTAATATCGAATTTATGTGGAAATTTCATATGTTAATTGAAAGGTATTCATTTTTAATTAAACGTTTATCACTTTATGGTTTTGTGACATTGTTTTTACCCAAGTGGGTATTATTTATTATCGTAGATCAGAAGATTGGCAACTGAAATAAGCATTGTAAATAAGTAGCTTGAACGATCTTACAAACATCTTACCATAAACATATGGATGGCAATATCTGAATTTTTTACAATCCTGGTTTTTTCGGGATATTAAAGCAGTCCCGGTATACAGTGATTTTGCTTTTTTCTTCTATTAATTAGCAAGATTATAATATAAAAATTTGTAGTTATATAGTATTAGATACCCGAAATGTACTCTTAATATGAAACTGTAAGAATTAAACAAACTTCAGCAATAAGATTTCCAATACTGCGTAAGTCTTATTACTTTCAAAATAATTCTTTTGATATAATTAATGAACGAAAAAGCTAACTGACGATTTCAGCCTTGAAAGGACTTTGACCAAGATTCTATGATCAACTGCGTTGACATATCACAACACATGTTTAAACACAAATTATCAAGAACTAGTGCTACAAGCTTTGTGCCGATTCCGAACGAATTATGTTCTCAGGAAACTTTACATGATAGTTCTTACTCCTTAAAGATGGCCATAACAGAAAGTAAAAAAAAATTATATTTAAAATTACCTTGCTTTTGTGTTATATGAAATTTTCAGATAATAAAACTTTTTTGGATTTAAAGCTAAAAATTCTATTCAGAAATTCGGCTTCTTATTTGTCTGAAACACAATTAATAAAAAAAATCGAAATGGCCATTTCAGCCCTTGAAATGACTTTGACCGAGATTCTTATGATCAATTGTGTTGTGTGTGTTCTGAAATGTTTGAACACAAAAATATTAGCTTGTTATGAATGCGATCGCGAACTTTCCGAATATCGAATAGTGTTAAATTTTAGAGCCGTTTAGGTTTTAAACGTAAATAAAATAAAAACAAAAAATTTCTAACTAAAACAAAAAAAAAAAAAAGAAACATAAAATGCAAGAACAATTTTCAGTTATTTTCATAATAATTTACATAAGCTGTCTAAATAAAAAATTACAGATTAAGTTTCAAAAATCTCGTAAAAATACATATCATATATCGAATAAAAAATGCGTTATCCAGCTTGATCTAGTCAATATAACAGTACGTTCAAAAAGTCCATAGGATGACACGTAGATGGCGTTACTAGATTTGATTCCATATGATTTTTATTTAGTACCAACCTTCAAACAATACGTATAAAACTTTGACAACAATCTGACAATTGATTCGTTGCATTTGGTGTGCAACTATTGTTACTGCAAAAAAAAATGGAAAAGTGAATTTCGAGTTTTGATAAAGCATTGCTATGAAAAAAAGTACAGTGGAAACTAAACAATGGCTTGATAAACATTATCCGGCCTCTGCTCTATCGAGACAAATGGTACAATAGTGGACTGCTGGACTTAAACGTGGTCGTACCAGCACAATTGATGCAAAGCGCAGTGGACGCCCAAATCAGACTGTTATTCCACAAAACATCAAAAAAATCCACAAATTGGTTATGAACGATCGCAAATTGAAGGTGATCGAGCTAGCTGACATTAGAAGAGTTCAGACGATAGTACGTGTTGTCAAGCCAGGTGTGATGACTGGCATAACTGTAAATTTAGCATTGCGGCCAAACGATCCACCATGTTGTCAAACTTCATTTAGCAACAAATTTTCAAGCTGCGCGTTACGAACGGTCAAATACCTTCAAATACTCAAATACTTGTCCTACCATGCGCGCCAACATGTGCTATCGTCTGAGCCCTCCTATTATAAAGTTATGAGATGGTAGTGTTTTTACCATTTTACACGAACATTTGGGTATGCGAAAGCTCTGTGCAAAGTGGGTGCCGCATGAGCTCACAGTCGACCAAAAACAATATCGAATTGATGCTTCAGAGAAGTCGAAGCATAGAATCGAATTCTATCGTCGATATGTGACAATGGATGAAACATGGCTTCACTATTAAACACCAGAATCCAAGAGACAATCAGATGAGTGGACAGCAGTCAACGAACCGAATCTCTTTTTACAGCATCATATTGCCTGTATTTGTAACTCCGCCAGTTTTTGGCCTGCCTGCCTGTCCCAAGCCAGGATAAAGGAGGAGGGTTGCTTGTAAGATACGTCCTGCAAACGTAAAAACTGATAAAGCCAACCAAGAGCTTGGGGTGGCGCCCATCTTGGTAGCAGGTCATATTTGGTATATCGATATGAAACAAGCCTGCGAAGGTATAGCAATTGACCTTAAAACTTGTTAGTACGGGGACAGTCTTTACCCGCCGGATGGGGTTGACCCTATCTATCCACCGCATGGAAACCTTAATTCGGCTGGAAAAACTGGATGTGAAGTGTTGGCATGCGTGCGTCAAAGTGTCAACTCTTCGGCTTTCCGAAGTGTTGCTTGTCAAGAGTTTGACTCGCACCCTGGCACGGCAGTTACTGAGGGAAGTGTTGATTTTGGTTGTTTAAACTAAGGGTTCTCATACTGAGCACGGCAGTCCCTGAGAACAATGGCCAATACTCTGCGTCTGGATGTTGACTTTCCGAACGGCCAGAGTGAGAGTGGCAATTGCAAAGGTCCTCCAAAGTAGGTACCAGTCATGTGCAATAGTTTCCAGCTGAGTCGGCACCTGCAAACTGTTAGACTAGCCTTTAAGTGCTCATTGAGCACAGTCATGCATAAGAAGGCACTTTTTCATAATTGCATTTGTGTCTTCTTGGTCTTCTTGCGGGGATGTTGTGGATCCTCATCTGACGGGATCGAGTTGCCCAGATGACTGTCGTGGGCTGGCCCTTCGGGGAGTCTCGTACTGGTTGTGGTTGTGTGAATGCTGCACAGGTCTAGTTTGACTGGCGAGGTCGTGCAATGGTACGACCGGGCTGGCATATCTGTGTTAATATGCAAGAGATTGAGTAGGTCTCGTCTCCACCAGTAGATGGATGGAGGTACGTCGCTACGGAAGTCTAACTGGTACTGCTATTACGGGCAGTATGTACATAAATTCATAATGCTCCTAATCAGCAGGGCACTGGGTGATGCTTTGTGTTTGTGAAACAGCTTCCATGTTCGTGTTGCAACACCGGATTCCCCGTATGTTTTACTTTATAAAATGTTAACGGGTCCGTGTTGTGGTAGCACAAAGTTCATGGTTGTCTGTTTCATGAACTATTACCCTAGGTTTTGGCAGATGTAAGTTGTCAATGCTGAAATCGTCTGCCTGTATATGTCCACCATTTTGATTAACTGTTCTTAATTTATTTGAAACAAACGTTTTTGCAAGTCCGATCATACAACATGGTAAAATCGCAATGCAAGGTTTATTTTATAGAAGTTTTCATTTATTTGGACACACTAATATTAATTTATTTGGATTCGCTAATTTTGTCGGATATCGTCAGCACACGAACGAGAATTGTGGTGAAGGCTTCGCTTTGCAAAAATATGCATAGCCTAATGATCCTTTTAATAGTACCTTTTGGTCAAACCAACCTTAAACCAAGCTTAAACCCAAAACCAATCATCGAGAAATAGGAATTTATAGGAGTTTATTTATAGGAAACCAAATGTTAATGATACTCAAGCTTCACCTTACCTTATATAACTTTATGTTTCTTTTTTTGTTTTGCTTGATACACAATGCATACTCAGTAAGGCGCTATTTTCAGGCCGGCAATTCATTAAGAGACATCCCAGAATCAAAAATTTTGTAATTCTAAATAACTTAACAACATCTCAAAAATATGTAAAAACAATTTTATAAAGATATCTTGAATATTAAGAAATTTATAAGCTTAAAAAGAGACCCGCGCGTGAGTTCGATATAATATAAAAATCAAGTAACTATAGCTGTTATTTTATTTTATCATTTATTTTATCTGCTCAAACAGGTATATTTGAGAAGGGGAACATTTCAAAGAATGTTAACAATAACTATTTTTTGTGTACATGTGTTTTTGTGTGTAAGTTTTGAACACTAACGTCTTTGAATTATTTGTTTCCTATAACTTTAAAGTCGTTTTTCTCAAAACTACGTTTTTCAAAACTGCGGGCAACCTAGCTCAAAAACTACTTGACCGATCCTTACAATATTTGGAAAGCGATTTTTTAATAACATTTTAACCAATCGGAATGAAACTCATTTTTAAAATAGCCTTTCAAAATTGTTTTATTCAAAAATTTAAACAAATAATAAGTAAAAAATGCATTTTATTTATTTCAAGTGCGTATAAATTTTTAAAAAAGACGTTTTTAAAATTCTGTCTCATTCATATGGAAGATATTTGCATTACGTTTTTAAATATTAAAATTATATTTTCAATTTCGACAAGAGGGCTTTTACAGCAATCCTTGAAGCCAGCGCCATCTTTGTTTTTGAAAAAAAACAAAATACTTTTTTTTTAAACATAACTGTATATTTTACCATATTTGAAAATTTTAAAACTATAAACGAATTTCTTCTAATAAAAACAATCACCTCAATATCCTTTTTTTTTGCTCTCCTCTAAATGTATTACCGGTGTTAACAAGCAATCTTTACCCAAAATGAAAACTTTTACGAGTACTTTACTCAAAAGTTCTAAAGTTCTAAGGTCTAAAAGATCAACCACAATATCGAACAATTTTGCTAAGTGAAAAAAAAACAGAAATTATTCTTGCAACATCATTAAATAAGTTCACAGAAACTTTCTAAGCTTTCTGCTTAGACGACCACGACCCAAAGAAAGCCATGGTTACGTATCTTGTGTTCACTTAATTTTTCAGTCTAGACAAAAAAGGACAAAAAGCCACAAGAACAAAGCATCAATCAAATCTTTTATTAACATTATTAAAACAAAAAATAAATAAGACCAAAACTTAATAAAATTAAGTTGCTGACGTTTGCGTGTCCTTTAACCCCGCCATAAATATAGCAACACATACCTAACACTCGCATTTTTTAAATTCATAGCCACACAAATATTAGAAAAAGCAAAAAACAAACACAAAAGGAACAACAGCAGTAAACAAACAATACAGTTAAATTATACACAAAGTGCAAAATTATGTCAACAATAATTATATGATTATTAAAAGTTGTTTTTGTGGTAACAAGAACAAAAAAAAAACTGCAAAACAAAAAAAACAACATCTTTTGTTGTTATAATGTTTCAATTGGAGCACTAAAAATGCCATAAAAATGCCGGCAAACAGTCAGGCACTTCAGCACAGATGCTATACAAGCACATGCACGAAAGAGGACATAAAGTCCTTTTATTGGGGTATTAAAACAAATATACTTCATACACACTAGCCAAGCCACGATGAGAAGAGCAGCATCAACTCATTCATTCAGCCAACATCTACCTAAACTGTGGCCATTGGGAGACAGCGTGATTCATATGATAACTAATGTCATTTAATGTGCACGAAAACATAATTGTTGGTGATAACCATAACAGCAACAACAACAACAACAACAACTCAAACAAACAAACATAAGAATAACAACAATAATGCCCATAAAGTCGCTATTGTCCTGCTTTTTGCTCAAGGACAGCAACATCATAATCATCCACACGCAGTGACTACTAAATAAAAGCGAAAAATGTTATGGGAAAAATCGTTTTCCAATTTAATACACTTTGCAGTTAACAAAACAAAAACAAAAAAGAAAAAATAAATAAACACAATAGGCGACAAATGAATGAATGGAATAACAACAAACCAAATATTAAGTAACACAAAAAACCGGCCGGCAAATAGGCTTGCTTTGGTTTCCTCTGAACGGTAATATATGTTTTTTAAGGTCAGCCCGCTTTTTGTTATTTGCGAGAGTTGTGTATGCTTGTAAGCTTGAAACGAAATTGCTGGAAGCCTGTCAAATTACGAAACATCACATTTGTGTTCACTGAAAATTTCGTGCAAATTAGTGGTATAATGATGTGAAAAGGAGAAATGGTTATAGTGTCGAAGAGTGGTATAAATGTAAGTTGATTGGTCAAGAATTGCGAAATGGAAACGTGCTGTGAGGATTGAGATAATAATTCAGATTGTTTTTGCTTGAAATAGTGTCTCAGAATGTGAAACGTTAGGGAAAATAATGATTTTTCCTCCTAGAAACCCAAAAAACATCCAAGAAAACCAAACACTTTTTTTTATTAAATCATCCATAAATTAAAAAGATTTAAGGTTTCCACAAAAACCAAGCTTGAAAAAGAAATCCCAGAGTCCAACTGATTTTATTTTATAGCCAGACAAATTTGCAAACAATTTTACCTATTCTTAAGCTGCCATCCATTCAGAACTACCCAAAAACAACTGTAACTGTGGGAGGAGAGCAGTCAGAAATTTCTAGATGCAAGCATCTGAAAGCACAATTTCCCAGTTGTATAGAACCTTCAAACAATAACTCAGTTACGGGCGAACCCGATTAAGATTCCACACGACTTAATATTCTCAGATGATATTCTGTGGGCTATAAACATGTTTTCGGGATACAAATCTCCAGGACCCGACGGTATAATCCCTGCTATATTGCAGACTATATACAAACACTGTAACAGGTTAAACTATGTGTCTGTAGTATGAAGGACGACACGGATTGTATTCCTGCCATTTGTATACGAAGCACTACAGGAACATAAGCCTAACCTCCTTTAATTGGGAACCAGGATGGTGTAGCTTGTAGCACGTAGTATGACCTGTCAAAAGTTAAAATAGAATAAATGTAGTAAGCCTGTGGCTCGTAGTTGTAGTTGTATCGCAAGTTAAGCTAACTTTAACTTTTGAGTACTACGCTGCTCTGAAAATTGTATGAATGATGTTTTTATAGGATTGAGTAATCAAATCGATACTGCAAACGTTGTCGGTACCGAAATAAGTGTTGAAAGTGTTCAATATTTGTAAAATCAACTACCTCGCATTCTGTTCCACGCTTTATACTCAAAACACTCGAGAAATAGACTTGCACCTAAAAAATGGTGCAAGTATGGTCAAGGGAATTTGGCTGCGACGGCCATAGTCTATATACTGTACTCTACAGTTGTATCCATAGAAGAAATCATTCACCACAAAAAATACGGATTACGTACAATAGATGCGACATCAGCAATCACACACTGAATGGACAATCTATTGAATTGCAAAAGGGTCCAAGCCAAATGGGACACCACAACCATGAAAACGGATCTGTGCTTTGCAAAAAAAAAAAAAAAGTAATCTTTTGTGAGCGATTCCATCAATTATTGGCAAACTGTGGAGGTCACAATCTGGGATCTTCGTGTAACTTTTCTAATTTGGAGACAATGTTAAAAAAATGTAGAAATATTGTTTTGTTAACTTATTTCTTTCATCTACATACAAAAAAAGTAATAAGGTTCTTTGTATAATAAAATTGTATTTTTAAAATTTCTTGAGGAGGGCTCTTAACAGGAAGGTTAAAAAATAAAATAAATTTTAATGCCCTTGTCCCCAATTTGAAAAATATTTTCATATTTTTTTTTCTTTTTTGAAAAGCTGAGAAAATTGTATATATACGCAAAAAAAAATATTTGCACCCGAAATATAATAGGAGAGAATAATATTCTGTTTGAAAAATTGTTGATAGCAAACAAGTTTAATGCACAAAACAAATAAGCTACTCGTAAATTGTTGTTATTTGTAAATTATATATGCATAAATAAATGCAATTTGCAATAAATAAATGCAATTTGTAGCTTTGCAGATTGATTCTGTGCGTTACCGGTAATAGTAATCGAGTTACCGAAATTTGTTACCGGCCTTAGTAATCGGCGTTCTGTGCACTCGGTAACGCTGTCAAACATTGTAAGCTCGTTTAAGAAGAAATAAAGCTCTTTTCTTGCGATGGTAACAATATTCACTGGTAACACTTTTTTGCAGAATATCAAAAGGGTGTAAATGTTACCAAAAGGTGTATTTCTTCGATTATAAGATTTACATTACCGCTACAGAATCGGTCTGTTAATGTGTAACCAGATCAACGATCGGTTGGTAACGACGAGAAGCACATATCCACTCGTCTATTCAGGAGTTTGCTCGCACGACGTTGAAATTTAATTACTATTTTCTTTGAAATTCCTTACGTAAAACTTTGCAAAGGCCTCAATTGCAATCAATTCATATATGCATATAATTTATAAGCCATAACTTGCCTCAGTAGCCCGGATTGCCGGAGATGGTTTATTAGTTAAGAGATCACGGTTTGATCCTGGGCTTAAGCAAGGGTTTTTTTTTTTGTTATTATTGAATTAGTTTTTTTTTATGTTTTTTTATGATAGAGAGTGTTTTTTATTTATGAGTTATTCAGGAATTTCTAATGTTATTGTTATCACAAACTGAAACGTTTTTTTATCTGAAAGCTTGAATAAAGCTTGAATAAAAATCTTATTGAATACTTCTTAAAATGTATTATTGAATAAAGATTTATATACACGGATAGAAAAATATACTCATTATCAATGGGGACTAAGAAAATCGCGGCCACAGATAGCACACTGCGATTATATTCTGTTAAATCAAGCAAATTATTTTCTGACGTATCAAAAAAAAATATTCCAGTCAAAATCTACTTAAATCATATTAATATTTGCTGCGCCATCAAAATTCACACTCCAGATAAAATTGCCTCAAATCAAGGCTTTTTAAGGCCCGAATACATTCGGAGGAGAATAAAAAAACAGTGATATTGAGGTGATGGTTTTTATTAGAAAGAATTTGTTTAGAGTTTTAAAATTTTCAAATTTGGTAACATATACATTTATGTTAAAAAAAAAATTTTTCAAAAACATTGATGACGCTGACTAAAGCGATTTCTGTAAAATACCTCTTTTCGCTCAGCGGGCATTCTGCTGACACTTAAGTTGACACGAAAAAAATGTTTTATATGTTAAAACGTAATGAAAATATCTCCTATCCGAATGAAACAAAATTTTAAAAAAAGTCTTGCTTAAAAATTTATGCGTACTTGGAAAAAAATTCAATTTTTTACTTTTTTTTTTTGTCTTAAATTTTAGATAAAACGATTTTAAAAGGCTTATTTAAAAATCAGTTTCATTCAAATTGGTTAAAATGTTTATAAAAATGTCTTCCAAATATTGTGAGGATCGGTCAAGTAGTTTTTTTACTAGGTTTCCGCAGTTTTGAAAAACGCAGTTTTGTGAAAAACGACTTTAAAGTTATACAAAACAAATAATACGAAGACGTTAGTATTCAAAACATAATTAAAACACTATATATATACACACAAAATAATTTTTGTTAACATTCTTTAGAATGTTCCCCTCCTCAAATATACCGGTTTGAGCAGATAAAATAAATACGAACGAACGAACGAAAATGGCCATTTCAGCCCTTGAAAGAACTTTAACCGAGCTTCTTATGATCAATTGTGTTGTGTGTGTT
Source organism: Coremacera marginata (assembly GCA_914767935.1). NCBI lineage: Eukaryota > Metazoa > Arthropoda > Insecta > Diptera > Sciomyzidae > Coremacera > Coremacera marginata. Next base: position 52,686,867 of record OU612045.1, read on the forward strand.
GTGAAATGTTTAAACACAAATGATCGAGAACTGGACCTACCAGCTTTATGCCGACTCCAAACGGCTTATGTTCTCAAGAAGCTTTTCATGGCACTTTTTACTCTCTGAGGTTTGGCTGCAGAGAGGTGACGGCCGAACAGAAAAATTAATTCAATTGAAAAAACTTTCTATGTCAGATGGGGATTCGAACCTGGGCTTTCTGGCGTATGAGCCACACACTCCAAAAATTAACTAAATGATATAATAAAATAGCAGCTGTATTAACTTTTAGTAACTTCAGTGCTTTTAAGTCACTGAAAAGGGGGGGAAAAAATTGCGACTCTGGGATGCCTCTAAATGTATTGCCGCCCTTAATCTCAGTCGATATTTCTGCTATGTGAAAGTTCCCCTTCCAGATAAAATTACCTCAAATAAAACCACTATTTGCTGCGATATTTGACTGTCGCTGTTGCCAATTTCTTTTGGAAATATGTAATGTATGTACTTACCTCGAAACTTTTGTATAACTTTCTCAGGCATCTGTCACTCCTTAAGTAAAGCGATTGCCAAATTTTTGTTCAATATAATAATAATTTTAGAAATATGCAGGGACCGCAAATAACGATTATCGAAATGAATCAATTACTTTACAGCAATGATTTTTTTTACAGAGTAATATTTTCGATCAGAATTAAAAGTTCTTTTTTATCGTTATTTTTTCGATCAGAAATAAAAGTTATTTTTTGATCGTTATTTTTTCGAAAAGATATTAAAATTATTTGTAATCGTTTTTTTTTATACGTTCGTATCGTATCGAACGTTTCTTTTTTCGAAGCGAATCGTTTTTTTTTATAGAAATAAAAGTTATTTTTTAATCGTTATTTTTTCTATCAGAAAAAAAATTAATTTTTTAATCGTTATTTTTTCAATCAGAAATGGAAATTATTTTTTGATCGTTATTTTTTGTTTTTGATCGTTTTTTTTCCAATCAGAAATAGAATTTATTTTGTATCCGTTTTTTTCCGATCTGAAATTAAAATCCTTTTTTTGCGGTCAGAAATAAAAGTAATTTTTTTATCGATATTTTTTCGATCAGATTATAAAAATTGTTTTTTGATTGAAATAATATCGATAAGAACTTAAATCAAATCAATATTTACGCATAAGACTGCTATTGGGTTCAAATTAGAAAGTTTTTAAGTATATATAAAGTAGAGTTCATATTTACCACCCTTCTAACCCACGTTTACTATCAAACACGTTGTTTTGGACAAGGATTTTAACTACGATTTTGACAAGGATAAGTACAAGATTTTTGACATGTACTTGGAAAAGTATGTGGATAAGGATTTTGTCAAGGATTAGTAAAAGTATTTGAATAAGGATTTGGGCATGAACTTGGTATTAATTAATAGTAGTATTAATCGAAAACAGTAGTATTTAATAGTAGTAGATATGGAAGTAGATAGAGGATTGCTGGTTTAGAATCTGATGTTAGAATTTAAAGACATTTTTGACACTAGGGTGGACCCCAAAAATGTTTCGTTGTTTACACATTTTGTACGTGCGTTTGCAAATAAGAGAGTCGCTGATTTCGAGTTTGATGTTAGGTTTTCAGAAGATTTTTGTGACACTTGGTTGGACCCTGAAAATGGTTTTGTTTATTACATATTCCACATGGCATTGTTAGACAGCTGCTAAATTCGAATTTGATGTTAGAATTTCAAAAAGTTTTTGACGCTAGGGTGGACCCAAAAATGTATTTTTTTTTTTTTTTTTTTTTTTGAAACACTTTGTGCATGCGCTGGCAGAATTTGACAGCCGCTGAGTTCGAATTTGTCATTACTCATTACTCAGAAAGAACAAAGCAGAAAACAGAAAGTAACAGAAAAGTAGAAATTAAAGAAATAAAACAAATCGAATCTGCTCTATCATACCGAAATTCACATGGGAGCAATCGAGTAAGCATTACATACATGTCGCACTTTCGCATATATGCCTAAACTGGAATAATTTTTGGAAAATGAGTAAACTATTTTCTTGTTGCAAGAAACTCTAGTTTCTGATGTACACTAAAATTAAGTAAAATTTCACTTGTTGCTAATAGAATTCAGTTGAGTTTTTTTCTTCTTCATAAAAGTAAATTATTTCCTTCCGTGTAAAAAATTGCACAAAAAAATTAAATTTTCAAGGCTTTTACAAGGCTATTTCAAGAACAGCATGAATAATTACTTTTATACAAGACCTTTTCAAGTTGTGCATGAATTACTTCAAATATTTAGGTAAAATTGTTATCTGGGATTGGCAGACAATGGCAAACCTCAGAGAGTAAAAACTGTCATGGAAAGCTTCTTGAGGACATAAGCCGTTCGGAGTCGGCATAGCACATGTAGGTCCAGTTCTCGCTCATTTGTGTACAAACATTTCACAACACACACAACACAACTGATCATAAGAAGCTCGGTCCAAGTCCTTTCAAGGGCTGAAATGGCCATTTTCGTTTTTCGTTTCGTTGTTATCTGGATACATATAGATGTTTTCTTACTCTTTAGTACACATACTAAAAGTTACTCCGACCTAAACTTTTAAAAACCCGGTAAGCATGTAATTCTTTTTTGTTTCCTCTTCCAGAATACGTTGATCGAAATCTATAATTTTGAAAAAAGCTTCAAAATGTCCATTGCAGAGAAAGTCTCATTGCAGAGTTTACATTCTGAAATAAATGATAAATACCTTAGAATATCAGCATCCACAACTCTAACCGACGCATGCCAACGACCACAACAAGGGTTCAAATTAAATTGTAACCATAACGAATGACAGCGTACGGTCAGCCGAAGGACACAGAAAATTACATGATGTCCTGCGTATATTATAAAGATCAAAAAATGAACCGAGCTGTAGGCAAAACTTGCTGCTTATTTTATTTGTTATTTGGAGAACATCTGTTCGTCACATTTCAGGCTAGGGTGGCATGTAGTTAATTTAGTAAAGAGTAGAAGCAACAACAAAAGCAATAACAACAATAGAACAACACATTCAGCTAATACAAAGAGACGACAGAATAACCGGACACACCAACTTTAACATAGCTATTGTATCTAATACCAAAGTTTTTATTATTATTTTTATTTCTTCCTTTTCTGACATTTTCATGCCCTAAAATGCAAGTAACGAGATGGTGTTCGATATGAAAAGCGTATTCAATGAATTGATGAACTTCAGTCACCTAACAACAACAACAGCAGAGGCAACAGCTACCTTGTGTTCTATTGTGCCGGAAAAGCGGCGCTTTGTTGTGTTTGAACTGTCGTTTAGCAGGCGCTTGACTTGATGGTTGACCTCTCACACAGCATGAGGGTGGATGATCTTTGTCTGGCTTGACCGCGCACAATTTGGTCAATAAAGTAGCCTGTGTCATGGGGAACCCTTTTGTTGTTGCTGCAATAAATTTAGCTGACTTTGTTACAGAGGGGACAAAAACAAAAATTCAGTATTAATGCGCTTCATGGTCAAAACTTAGTGGTTTTAATTTTTAATACTCTAGGGTTACTTAATTAATTTCAATGCATTATTTTACTTGAGTACCCAAGGGTGCCGAATGATTCCAATGAATGTCCGCCCGCCATCACTTGATGGTTATTTGTAGCAAGTTTGTGAGTTATTGATAATGACAAGCTAAATAAATAACTAGGAGCTAAGACTGACATTTTTCAGGGTCACTCTCGGACATTTGAGCAAAATTCATTGAGCTAAATTAATAACTTAATTGCGCGTGTAGCGGCCATAAGAGTGACATCTATTATGAAAGCCAAGCGAATAAACTGTTTGCCACATATGGCAGATCATGACAGTAAAAATTAAAAATGTAATGGATTAAATTTTTGAAGTGGTTATTTAAATTGCTAAAAAATAAACACTTAAATGAATACAATCAATCATCCATAAATCAACAATAATTGTTAATTATTATTGTATATATATCTATCGTATACTATTATTCATATATTTATTATTAATAAGAATAATATACTTAAGAATTTATTTATCTGCGATGCAAAGTACTAAATTATTCGCAAACATTTTTTGTAGTGAAACTTCTTAGGCGACGATGTGACGATTTTTATTGAGGGTAAAATTTCACGATGGCGGAGAGGCTGTCACCTAAATTTATTTTATTTCTACGAATACGGTGCTGGGGCAAACACTTGGGTAAAAATGGGTCGCTGAATCCGATTCCGTTGTCAGAATTTCAAAATTATGTAATTTGCTTAACATTGTCTAACAGTTTTAGGGGTCGCTCATTTTGAATCTGATGTCAGAATTTTGAAATTCAAGATGGCGGATAGGGCTGTCACATAAATTTTTTAGTATTTTTACGAATTCTTGGAATTTTGAAATTCCGACAACGGATTCATTTATACAAAAAAAAAATTGTACAACTGTAAAGCATCTTCGATTCTTAAATTGTGATATTAAATTTGAAAGCAGCGATCGCTTAATACTGCTAAACACGGAGTTTCTCTTAGGCAGCGCTTATACACATTGTACGTGTTTATATACAATTTTCTTAAGAAACGTTTCACTTTTTTGCTACATGTTTGAAAACATGTACATTAGGCTGTCCCAAAAGAGTTGAAGTTGTTTTGTTTTATGTGCTACCCTCTTAATTTTTTTTGTAGGGCCATCGGAACCCGTACCGACTTGCATCGATACATGTCGGTACTTGGTAATATGGGGAAAAATGTGGTAATTTTTGTAAAAACCCCAAATAACTTTTGCATAAGTGCAAATTTTCAAAAAGCTGGTTCACAGCTCGTTTTCTATTTACAGGGGTGGCCCTTATAGGTTTCCCACCTTTTTTTTTGCTATAAGTTAAAGAAAATCCACAACATTTATACCATTTAATTTAATTTTAATTTTTATGGTTTCTTTTAGCATATTTAATCGCTCAAATCGAATCTCTCACTTTAAATCTTTTTTAATAATTTTAAACGGGTTTCGAAACTTTCACAGGTGGCACGCAACTCTGTGGAATATCGGCCCACATCTTAGACAACCAGAGTTTAAAATTTGTTACTGTCATGTTTTTACGTTCTGTAGTTTACATGTCATCGAACCCCAAATAGAGAAATCTAAGAGTTTTATGTTGGGGGACGATGGGGGGCCCATTCATCCGACGATATAAATCATGGCAAATTTTTTTCGGCACCATTCTTGTACGATTTCGGCCTTGTGGGATGGGGCAGAGTCTTGTTGAAAATTGAAACCCTCTTTTCCATTCATTTTGTAAGCAAACAGTAACATATCGTCGTCCGGGGATTTATGTGCTCTACGTGCAAAAAAAGCATTTTGAGTAAATCGAAGCTAAAATTTAATGTATTTTTTTCAAGAAATGTACGATGGGATTTTTTAAATGTCTCACCATAAATTTATGTAAAACTGACAATTCCAAAAACATATTTCCTAATCATTGATCTCAAGTATAAAAGCACACTTTCTAACGGTAAAAAAATCCACATTACTCTATACGCCATTTGAAACGTATTTTGATGTGAACCCATACACGTAGAGCAAAGTAGCATTAACCCTTTAATCGGCTCGTACAACTTTGATGCAGTTCTAGTGCCCAGAACTGGTGCCCAGAAGAAAAAAATATAAAAAAATTTTACCTGATCACACACCTGAGATATGACATGAATGAGATTTCAGGTGAAATTTCCAGGAATGTCGAAAAATCGCTGTCGGTTTTTTTACTTCCATAGAAGACACCTTAGGCTATCTAGAAAAGTTTACGTTTTCGGTTTTTTTCTATTTTCCTATTTTTGGCACCTCTTTTCCTGAGCATTTTTCGACACCAAAAAACTCAGATTTTCACCTATCAAACTAAAGGTAAACCGCGGAAAATTAGACTGTTCCATTTTTTTTTTTTTTTTCGTGTACTCTTTACTATAAAAAAAAAATTAGCGCAAATCTCCCATCTAGCCCTCGCTAGAATTTTTTACGTGTCAACACTTTTTTGGGTATTTAAATACCCATTAAGCAGTAATGAGTTAATAAAAAATTTCACACATTTAAAATTTTTGGTCAACAGCAATGTATGCATTTGCAAACTCAACAAAAAAAAAAAAAGATATTCGTGAAGCTTTATAATAAAAATTATAAAAACAATTTTATCATTTACAACAAACAAAAAAAAAATTATCTATTCTTGTTAATTAATTACATCCTTCTCATAACTTTTATGTTATGTGTTTTTTAACTCTAGTAATTTTTCAGTTATTAAGAATTCTATTTTTGGAGCTCTAGGTCTATGTTGCTTTCTGAAGCAAACAACCAACAACAACACTCTGCATTATGTATGTATTATGTATAAGTAAACTTCAACTTATAACTAAACCTAGACTCTAAAGTAGGTTTAGTATTAAAATAAGTCAAAAGTTTTCTGGACTCCCGCCCTTTCCGAAGACTTTTTCTCAGTCTTAATATTTTCTTACACCTGATTTGCAAATTGCTTAAAAGTTTGGCACACGTACAACAAGGATTAGAAGGGTGCATTTGGATATTCTTGAGAAGATGTTATGTTAAAAATAATAATGACAATAATGTCAATCAAGCAAATACTTCGGACTTCTTAACATACCACTTTTTTTCAACATAGTCTACCTTTTCACTTTTTTAACTGTTAAAAATATTAAAAAAAAAAACACAAGATAGTTAATTAAAAAATAATAACTAGTCACAACTATGTTAGTTAAATGCACGTTTCGTTAATCAAGAACAAAAGTTTGTACTGAAATTTTGCTCTATACACCATTGAATAGGGCGTATGGGCCAATAGGCTACCAAAAATTTCTGTTTAAGGGGAAATAGAGCAAAATGGACACGAAATATCTTAGTTTCTGGAAACGATAGCCAAAAACGAATTGCAAATGTGAAAAATTTGGTATCAAAGACCCGGGATGGTACCATTAACTCAAAAGTGTCAAAATGGCGCATAGAGCACATGAATCCCCGTACGACGATATGCTCTATGAGTAGCTTTTTCAAACAATACTTGAAGTTTATTTTGGCCCCTTTTTCCCTACCCTTTTTGGAAACAGCACCCCATAACTGACGTTATGTTCTGGAATTTTTTAACAGTTTTTTTATCTGTTAGGATATCCTGCATACTCTCTGCGTAGACCCTGTTATTTTGAAGTTGTGACGTACTTGCAATAAGAAAAGTTTTTCATCAGAAAACAACCAACTGCAACCTCAGCGCCGCCTTAGACTATGCACTCTTTTTTTCTCTTGTACGCCTTAAATCTCAAACCACTTGTTATTATATTTTGGATCGAGTGGATCGAGTGGAAATCACCTGTTCACTTTGAACGTTTTAAAATTTTTAACAATTCCGCATTTCGGCTTGCCTTCCAAATGCAAATTTAATACAAGTTGTCGTGTTGCTTCAATATTGGTTAGACTTCAATTCACAACGCGCTTTCATAAACAGCTGATCTAATAATTTCACAATAAATGCTTGTTGTTAAAAAAAGAAAACCTATCTCCAGTACTAAGTGGTACCGAGTAATCAGTATTTTTATAAGTGCGACACCTATGAGGGCCAACCCTGTAATATATCTTTAAAATAAGCTATCAAACATAAAAATTGGATGAAAACAAACATTGTCCTGATATTTTACTTATCGAAATAAGTGTTTTTTATTCTTGTTGTATTAAAAAAATATATAAAAAAGAAATTTGAAAAAATTTAAATAAAATACTAAAATAATAAAATTTTCTTTAATTATATCTAATGCAGACGCAAAAAATTGTGTAATTGTGTGGAACAACGTGGTCGTTATGCATTTTTTTGCTAGAAGTGTACCTACACTCAGAAAAACATTAACTCAGATATTAACAGTTGTTCGCTGTTATTTTCAAACACTGTTCATTTGAAAGATTTCATTTCATTAAATAAACGGTTTTAAGGAAATTTTCACTGTCGAATTTATCTGTTGATATTTTTCTATTTGCCACGAGCGACTGTTCTTCTTTATTCCTTTAAATATATTGTAAGCTCTGTTATTTTTAATTATTTTAATTTACATGCAAATAAGTAGAAAATAAAAAGATTTTTGGGTACCCAGTCGTAAGACATTTTTTTTTCTTCATTATCGATTATATCTTTATTATATATCTTCATTTCTTCTTAATTGGTTTGCGTTATTTGATTAAAAATTTTTGATTCGTTCAAACATGATACAATAATTACAGGTTATATAAATGGAAGTGAAATAGTTGTCAAAAGTGGGCTTATATTGCCAAAATAAGGTGATGACAAGTAACGGTGCTGCTTTTCTTTACATAAAAAGGGATTTTTCTTAGGAGGGGCAACATTATTTTTTAAGAACGGCACAATTTAAAGATTCGACTTATTAGTTAAGTTTTACATTGTTTTAAAGAGAAACTAGAGCAACGGTTCCCAACCAGTGCACCATGGTCCAGCAAACGATATTTTTGGCATAAAGGCCAAAATTTTTATATAAGTTTTTAAAAAACTACATACTGCAAGCTTATTTAGAAGTTTGAGTGTATTTAATTCTAAAAAAAATTTCTGGTGGCGATATCGTTTTTTATACGAGCTATAAAAGTTGACGCAAAGTCTTGCGCTAATATCATTCTACACAGCTGTGCCAATCTATATATTAATACGCAAACAAAAAAGTTTGTGATCCCTGTTTTCCTGTGTTAACTTCAACATATTTACATAAAACTTATATCGATGGAAAGGTATTGTCGAGTAGATGTGCACAATATTATTTTTATTCAATGAGGTCAATGAGAAAGCAACAACAAAATACATACCGACACGGCTGTATTAAACATCGTTGCTGTAGCATACACGAGCAAGAGTAAAATGCGAGAGAGTCGCAGACAACTTCAAAAGAGCTGTGCATCATTATTGTTGTTAGTGCTTTCTCTTAATTTCTCTCTCAACAAAAATTAATTTGCCACAGCGTCAGCGTCAAAAAAACTGTTAAACTGCTGCTTGCTTCATATGATAGATGGAAAGACATGTATAATTGTTTATTTTGTTCAATACTTCTATTCAGGCTTCAGCTGTTTTGCGTTCAGCAAAAAAAAAAAAACAAAAGAAACCCAAATATGATAGTGGGTTAATATTTTGACGACTGCATATTATATGGGAGGTATGCGTGGCCCTTATTTGGTTTTTTCCATCTTCGATATTGATGCCCTTCGATAAGGGAGGCTTTTTCCTGATTGATTTTGTCACTTTATATGGGAGTTAGTTGAAGTTTTCATCCAATATCAGCTAATTTCAACCTGAAGGAGCGCAATTTAAAGTCTATTAACAAATCATCAAGTTCTTCATTTTTGTGAAATTTTGAGAGATTTTACCATATTGATCACATCACTTTGTATTGGAGATAGGCGTGGTTCTTAACCGATTTTACCCATTTTTGTATCTTATCACATCGATAGTATCAAAAGTTTATGTACAAGGTTTCAAACGAATATCTCACTCCTTCGACTTTATGCCAAAAAATTGATATCTGGACTATTGTGCAGTGGGTCGGAAGGTTGTAAAGGTTAAAATTACCACAAACCACCGAATAAACAAAGATAAAAGAACAAATAAATTTTGACAAATAAAGCGCATGGAAAAAAAAATAAATTTTGCCAAATAAAGAGTTAAAAAATGAAAAAAAAAAATTTGTTTACACATGAAGACTTTAAAAAGAAAATAAAGAGGAAAATATGACAGTAAAGATTTTAAAATTTAGGAATTTAAATAAATTTTTAATGAAATTTTATTAAAATGAATTCTTATAAATTTTTTTGAAATTTTAATAAAATGAAAAATGCGACAATTTGTAATGTTAAACAGAACAGAAACCGAAACAAGACCCATACTCCTTCATTATAATCCTTAATTATCATATTTTCCTTTTTATTTGTCAAAATATATTTTTTCTTTTTTAAACTATTTGAAAATTTATTTTTGTTTCAATCCTACATCGTACATATAAAAAAGCTACAATGAATTCTGTTTAAAATATCGTATTATCGGATTTTTCATTTCATTAAAATTTTATCAAAAGTCTAAACCATGTCAGTTCCATTTATATTAGCTGTAATTATTGTATCATGGTTTCAACGAGTACACCTTCTCGTATTTGTATTCGTTTCGAACACAACGAGCAATATACTTTCACGCGATTCGTTTCGGCAAATGTGCATTGTTTTTTACTAACATAATTTGCATTCATTTCTAGTAAAATTTTCGTGCGTCAGAGAGTTTTTAATAAATTGTCTATTAGAAGTGTGGCTGAATACGAAAGCTTAAAACGATAATGTAATTTGAACAAAACTTGATTTTAAAAATTAATTTTTTTAAAAAAATATTTTATTTATGCTATATTAAAAACAATATGTGACCAAATGTTTGAATATGTTTTATTTCAATATTGTTTTAAATTAATAGTATATAAAAAATCTAACTGACTTTTTAATAAAGTTCACAATTTTGTAGTTGATTTAACAGTAACAATGGCTTTGTTTTGATAAATAAAAATTCTTAAAACCAACTGTGAAGAGCTGGGGAGTCAACAGTTCAATTTGTTTTTATAACAGATTACAGATAGAAAAAACAAAGTTAAAGCAACAGCTTGTCGAAAGTGATAAAAATAACTGGTAAGGGAACAGATAAATCTGTTAAAATATTAGCTGTAAAGACAGTTAATTCAACAAAAAATTATCAATAATTGACCAACTGTTATTTTGACAGTTTCATCTGTTGGATGGGATCGAAGAGTGAAATCTGTTGTTTCAAACCATGAATTGTTTGACATCACATCATTTTTTTCCCTCAGTGTATTTGAAAATTTCGGATTTGAGTATTTTCACATAAAAAAAAAAATCCTTAAAAATCCAAAAAAACAAGCCTTAAAAAAACAATAGCATTAATAGTTCAAGTCTTGAGTCTTGAGTTATTTTCTGCAAAAAAATAAAAAAGCCGAACTCGGAATAGAGCTTATAACTGTTAAAACTAAATTGTAAAATATCGAAAAACATATATTTCTCACTCGGAGTAACTTTAATAATTCTAGAAAAATACTTCTGAATTTAATTAAAAAAATTTTTGAATTCAAGGGCTGCCAACTTACCGTTTTTAAATTCGGGGTTTTTTTTTGGGTTGGATTTAGGTATTTTAATGAAAATGTTGAAAAAAATTTCGTAAAATGCTCTTATTTTTTAACACTTATGCACTAATTTCACTCATTTTTCTGTAAAGTACACAAAAACTAAATTTCTGCTCAAACATGTTCATACAAGTTACGTAGAAGACACGTGCCAAAATTGGCAGAAATTTATTTTTCGTATTTTTTAGGGATAAATGAGTGAAATTAGTGCATAAGTGTTAAAAAATAATAGCATTTTTCCACTTTTGGGGACTTTTTCCTATCACATAGTGCGATTTTATAAATTCGAAATGAGCTAATCTTGAACACAATTTCAACCAAATGATAAATGGAGTGGATCAGAAAATTATTAATTGTAATGTTCCAGATAAGGAACATTTCAACAAAATGAATCCGTAGATTAAATATTTTTTATACTTTCAGAATCGGAATCCTTTGCAAAAACTTTACAATAGAGACTTAAATGTTTATTGCAACTTAAAACGTCATCTAAAGTTTAGATTTATTTACATTTCCAACTTTCGGCAGTAAGTTGAAATCATCTTACGCAATGATGAAGTAATTAATTCTAAACTAAATTTTAAATCTTTAATACTGCCCGAAAACACAAATGCCAAATATTTATGCATATAACACCCGGAGACGTCATCCTGTTCACTTAATATCTTAACATGGTGCTTTATTACAGTTCAGTCAAACTTATCAAAATCATAACTTGACTGTGTCAGCTGCTGCCATGCGTGTTAATTCAACTGCTTTGTCAGCAATATCGATACAGCTGGCTTAAGCAAACCCACACACAGCAGGTTATTATCGTCATGCCATGCCATGGTCTTCCATGACCTGACCTACCATAACTAGCAATGCCTTCAACTAACGTCAAATGCCTAACGTCTAGCAGCTGCCTATGCTCACGTGCTGATTAATTCGTTCATCAAATATTAACATAATTGTTCATATTATGTAGATGTGGATGATTATTATTAATATCGTTTACGACTTGCTTGAATGCATCAACAACACACAGCAAAAGTGCTAGTTTCGGGCCATAATGTGGCACACGTCACTAACGGTAAAACTATTAGCATAATAATCAATTGCCTTAATATAGAATCCAAAAGGACTCTTAGCTCATTGCAACCCAGCTTATGTTAATGACAGAGTTAGCTGCTGGTGGATGGAGTCCTTAATACCGGAGCAACATGTTGGCACGAAATTTGCACTAACGTGCTGTAGCACAGTTTTGTAATCCTTTGATTGCTATTAAACTTTTTTTTTTTCTTAGCTATACCCACAGCAAACGCTTTGGCTGGGTTAAGCTTTCAGCTTTGATCCTTTAAAGGGTTTTATAAGGCGTCAACATCAAACGGCAACTTGCGGAAATTGTTGGGTTTGACGCTATTGATGAAGGAAAACAATTTATAAAGCTTGAATGACTACGTGAGACGGTCACGTATCATTTAGACGCTGCAGCTTATGTGTAAGAAATGGAAATAGAAATAAAATAAACAGTTATGGAAGCAACTACTTGGTTGACATGCGTTTTGGCCGTTGGTTTGATTCTTTCGTTCAGCTCGGTCTGAGCGGTTGTCGTTATTGAGGATTAAAGTTCACTTTATTGGCTTGTTTGTGCGAACGACTCGAACGACATCAATAACAACATCAAATCATGTTGTAAATTTAAAGCATGCCAGCTTAAAAGTGATGTTTTTCACCATATACACTGTATACAGTGTATACACTGTACAGGACAACATAAAACCGAATCGAGCAAAACCCTTTGCCGGTCTATTGCATTTGCTTAAGTGTATACTATGTGTGTATGGGTGGGTCCAATGTGTGTGTGTGTAAGTGTTTGTCACGTTGATGCCCATACCGACCGCCTAATACGAGTGCCTGTTATTGACTTTTTAATCCATTTGCTTTCTTGGTCTTGATAAAAAGGAGTGTGCATTTGTTGTAGTTTGTAGTGTGTCCTTCGTTGGCTTCTATGGCCTTGTATGTTTTGAAAGGCGGTTTTAATCACTCTCTTAGAACTTGATGAAAATATAGACCTCATTGTTGTTGTTGTTGTTGGTGCTTCATGTTTGAAGCCTTGTGTGGGTTTAATGCAAACAATTTCCGTTTTGTAACAGGGGGTAGTTAGGAAAAGGATACTTCGGCGAAGGTCTGCATAGAGATAAATTACATGTTCAATGTAAGCAAGGCCAGAGAAAATATTTAATGCTCAACAGGACACACTCATGTACTTCTGTGTCATGAGATTAGTATTGAAAGATATTTGTAAAAATTAGCTTCAAGGCTGGTGATTTCTCAAAGAAATCGAATTTTTATACAGTTGGTTTAAATATATCTGTCTCAGTACAGAGAAGAATCATATGTCCAGCCAGCACATCTAAGAGTCAAACTGTCATCAGTTGTCCTTGAACATTGATCAGCCTATACCCTCCAGTAAAACATATTCGTCGGTGATATTGTAATGAAGAACTGTAAGTGGAATGTGCACAGCTTCTGTTTGTGTTCTTCTAGAGTTGTCAATATGTATTCAGTGGTAAGTGGATAAAACCGATTGTTTCTTAAAAACAATGTAGCTGAGAAGCTTTCAACGTTTGTTTACAATTCTTTATTACATTTGTTTCGAAATGACCGCCACAATACTGATGACATGGTAAGTGGGCAACGGAGTAGGTTTGCTGCAACTCACAAGGCAGAAGAGAACACAGAAATTGAACGAGCAGAACGAACAGAAAAATGAAAGAAGATAGCACACTGAAACAAAGAAAACGAAAGTAAATGACGCATAAAACTATTCTCACAATTATTTCTTCAAATTATTCAATAGGATTTCCATTTTTATTTTAAGCCAGACTTTATTTGATATTATTTTTTTATTATTGCTTATATTTATTGATACATTTATTGATACATTATTCACTTCTTATTTATGCATAAAAATAATATTACTTCTTTAGTACTTTTTAGAAAACACATTCTGCTGCTAAGGAGACAGCAGCAAACTGTTGCATAAACAAGGAATATATACGAACTATTTTTTAACAATCTAAAACTGACATATGTTACATTCCGCTTACAGATTTGCATTACAATAAGATGAATGATAAAATCTTTTGAACAGAGAATACATTCGGATCACCAACAAAGTCTTACCAACGGGTATTCATTGTAAACGAAAAAGTTTGAATTCAATCGTTTGTGTAGCAATATCGTGTTGTTTTGAAGTGAAAACTCTTTGGACGCTTTGAGCATGGGCGCTTTTGATATAAGTAAAAGTGAAGAACTCGCGTTAGCAATGTTAGCGTCAGCAATGTTATTTATGTTATATCGTCACCATTGTTAATGTCACCACTATAAGCGTTAGCACTGTTAAAGCTTGCACTGTTAATGACCATATTTCTGAATCAGCTACCAGGCAAGCAAAAACATTGCAACGTTTTTGTATTTTTTTTTTTTTGTATGGGGACCTCCAGAAGGTCGCAGATAAGGAGAAGATGTGTTCAGAACAAATGTTTGAAAGAAAAAAATTAGAACAAGCTCATATATATGATGCCTCTAGGGATCAATTCCGGAAAGATTTTTTTTTCTATTTCGAAAATTTTATTATATTAATAATAATATTTTTATTAAATTTTTAATGATAATAAGACAACTTAGAAAAAAAAAATAAAAGAACAAGATTTCCAATGTAATAATATGTATTAATTAATTACCAAATATGATCAAGAAATTAAAAGGAAAAGTTATTTTAAAATTATTTTTTACTTTGTAGTGATTTTGTAGTCGGTTGTTTTTTTTTTAAGTTTTTATTTCTTCCTTTTTAGAGAATATGATGAATTTTCGAAAATGTGTATAAGCTACATAATACAATAGTTCTTAGAAAATGTGTTCTATTAAATTCTGAAAGTTTGTTGTCAAATGTGTGTCTCATAAATTTAAATTGGATGTCACGTGGTTTGATTAAATTATACCCGTTCTCTTAGCGACTTTTACAACCCTTATGCCAATATTATTCGGGATATAGTGTTTTTCTAATATTGCTATGCCCCATTGAATAAGCCCCACTTTCCTGACTGTTATTTGTAATAATTGTACAAACCTCTGTACTTCATTTCAGTACCCCAGCGTCAATATTAACTGAGATACACTGTTTTTTTAGTATTTCCACGCCCATTTGTCGAAAAACGCCTACTTTATTGACTGTAATTTTTAATAATTCTGTCTACCGCTGTACTACAATAAATTTCAGTGTCCTAGTGTCAATTTTATTCCAGATACACTGTTTTTCTAATATTGCCACGCCCAATTGTCGAATACCGCCCACTTTATTGACCGTACTTTTTAATAATAATGCCTAACCCTATAGTAGATTGCAGTATCTTAGTAGCAATATTATTCGAGATATACTCTTTTTCTAATATTGCCACTCCCATTTGTTGATAACGCCCATTTTCTTGACTGTAATTTTTAATTATTGTGTCTACCCCTATACTTAATTGCAGTATTCTAGTCTCAAACTTATTCAAAATACATTCTTTTTCTAATATTACCACGCCCATTTCTTGAATAACGCCCATTTTCTTTAACGTAATTTTTTAACCGCAATAATTGTGCCTACCCCTACACTAAATTTCAGTACCCTAGTGTCAATATTATTCGAGATACAGTGTTTTTCTAGTATTGCCACGCCGCTTTCTCGATTACCGCCCTTTTTTGGAGATGGGCACCTCTGTCCTTATGATATCTATCTGTTCATCAAAAATTATGGCAACCAGGCATATGGTTCAGGTTTCATCGATGTACATACACAAAAAAAGAACAAAAAAAACGGAAACTGACGAACTTGAGAACGTTCTCCTTTTTGAATTCGGTTAAAAAGGTTCTAAAATACTTCATTATACATTTAATATTCCGTGGAGCCTTAAATATTTACTTTGCAGATAATAAAAATCTACCACTAATTGAATTTTCAAATGAAGCGTTAAATTTGACTATGTCCAATGTTCGAAAACTCAGTAGTAATAAATAAGGCAAATCCAATAAAAAAATTTTGCTTCTTACGTTAATTACCATAAGCATATTGTATCCATGTTTGAATATAATGGAATGATTGAAATATGAAATGTTATATGTTATGTTAATGATACAACAATCCGAGTGGAAATTTTCCTAAGGATACAGCCAGAAAATTATCAGAAAATCCTTATTTTGATAAGGAACTTATGATGTCCAATGTGACGTACCGAGGTCACCTGATCCTGGTAATAACCGGATCAGAATTTGATAAGAGTTCCTTAAGAAAAAATAGCCTTAGGAAAATCTTATATTTACCTGATTAGATATTGATAAGGCTTTCTTAAAGGGGCTATCCATATCATATGCGGATCAAATCAGTACATAAATAAGGTTTTCCTTAACTGATTTCAACTCGGGAATTTATTTGAAAATTAAAAAAAAGCACTGTTAAATTCATAACTTTAATATTTTAATTGCTTTAACATTTCACTTCGGTCGGTAGCCCCCAACTTCCAACTTTTTTTTTTCAATTAGTGATGAAGTGAAGTAAAAGAATAAAGAGCTTTTAATCCAGCTTTCCAGACTAAAGTTTGAAAATAGCATCTTTTTTATAAAACTAAACCTTTCTCTGTGCAAAAAAAAGACAGATAATTTTCGCATATTCACTTCACTTCATCACAGATAATTTATTAATTCCAACAAAATACTGCGTTAATAATTTCCGTCGTCATTTGCTTGGATTTATTTCGTTTTGCTGTGTTCAGTTTTGGATCCATTGTGTTTTTGGAAAGAGAGAAATTTTAAGAATTCGTGTGCTCTTTTTATTTCTGTACCTCGTATCTAGCAAACCTACTTTGGCTTCCGCTTATTATGTAAGGTATACTAAATCAACAGTGTTTGAGCTGCCATGTCTGAGCAATAGGCCTTGAGGCAACATTGTATTAAAGAAATTGTTGATTTCCTTATGCTTCCATTTACCACTGGGAATTTAATAACGATTGAGAAACAAACGAAATTGTTATTCTTAGATAATTACGGTGTTTTTTTAAAATTTAGTTTGTATTTAAAATTAAAAATTTTACAGTTTCCAATTACTTACTTTATAAAATATTAACTACCATTCTTTCAAAACACTTCTCTCAGAACAAAACACTTTATTTCTCTGTGCATTTGAGTTGTGTTGGTTTATGCTTATGCATTTTTTTATTTTATATTTTTATTTATTTAAATGCGTCACAAAATTTAAGTATTTTGACTGACAGATTAATATCTTACATATCACTACATAAAAAAAAACAGCTGTTTCAAACATAAATGAACTAAGTTTGTAATTCAATAAAAAACACCCTCTACTTTATTTGTTTATCTGTTGAACATTTTCACATCATAAAGATTTTAGAATATAACACATTATTAATCTTAGTGTTCTTTACACACTTCCAGAATATTGAAGAGATTTTTTCATAACAAGCACTTGAGTGTTTTATTACAGCGAAAATGGTTATTCTTTTTAAGTGTTGATAACATGTTTTCGTCACAAGAGCATAAAATAAAAATCATAGAAAGGATTGAAAGGACAGACGTTGAATTGATAATTTTGGAAGTGGAAAGTAGAAGCAATAAATAAGCACACTAAGTTTTTGCTTACAATTTTTTTATATAAACTTGTTCTTACTTCAAATCATTAAATACTGGTAATAAACTTTCAATTGAATTCTAGAAAAAACAAACATTATTTCACATGCGTCTTTAAATTATTGTACAAAAGTGGCAGACCATTCATTACCCTGACGTTCTATATTTGGTAGAATTCGCATAATAATATATGTATTTTTTCGTATTTTCATTATTTTTAAAATTTAAATATAAACGGAAGTCCCATACAGATATAAATAAAAGAAAATTAGTTTAAAGAAATAAAAAATAATAACTAGTTGTAAATGTTGGTTTCAAAAAATTCCGGAGAAATACTTATGTAAAGTTTTATACAAGCTTATCTCGGTTCCTTCCTTATGAACCCCATCTCTGGCAGGCTCTTCAACTAACAGTTAATTTAGCATATCCCATATTACCATTCAGACTTCACACGAGAGGAAAGGAAGTGGAAAGTTAAAAGAGCTTTCAAAGAAGAATCATACACATCTATGATCACATGACCTTCTTTAAGATTCAATTATGAAATCAAGAATTTTTGTGAAGAATTCTCAAAAGTAGACTACTGAGATAATTATTTTACCTAAATAAGACTTGAGTAAAGGAATTTATGTAGGCAGAAAAGACTTAAGCTTTCTTGAAAATTCCTTGAAACAAATACAAAGTCTGTACAAGCCCAGCAAACACAAGTTAAAAGCGAATTTTTTTTTTTGTATCAAATTTAATTTCAAATGTGAATTTTAAATCATTTTCAAATCGAGAATTACCGTTTGATATTAACATTTGAGTTCGATTAAAGTTTAATTTGAGAATAAATGTTTTTCTTAAATGTAAAAGTCGGTTGCGGGAAAACAAGCTACTGTGGGTGAAAATATATAAAAATGTAATAAGTTCAATGAAAATTTATAATAACATTCATAGTTCATAATTTAAGTCTGAAAATCACATTTAAAGCAGGTTTGAGAATAATGTTTGATAACAATTTGAGAATAAACCTATTTCTCAATTTAAGAATAAAGTCCAATTTTTGTTGAAAATCGATATCAACCTTTTGACATTTGAGAAATACATTTGATATCAAATCATTCTCAAACTTCACTGTTTGCTGGGAGAAGAAAAGGCATATGAAATTAATTCCTTTATTTTAAGAACTTGTATAAAGTCTTATTTATGTTTTATATAACCTCATGAACAAAGTTTTACATTAGGTATTCATTTAAGACTTTTCAGTAACTGAGAAACTGTGAAAAAAATCAGAACTTATTTATTATTATTATCATTTATATTTTTGTAAGAACATTTACGTTATTTCATTTTAGAAAAGAAATTCTGTATATTTTAAAATTTTTTGAATCTATTCCATAGTCACCCAGTGTGGATTGAGCTCGGAACCTTTGTATCGGTAGCAGCACACGTTTCACAAAATGCACGCTATCACCTTACTTGGGGTTTCTTGTCTGGCAATAAACTTCATTAGAATATTGCAAAATTCATTTGGTCTCTATCCAAGATTTATTTATATAAGGTTGTGTACATTTTTTGGGGCAACCTTATTTTGTGCAATCAAAAATATTTTGACAGTTTCTAAGTAGGGTCTTGTGAATCTCAAAAAAAGTATTTTTCATGGTATCGTTGTGTAGTTTTTTCCATTAGTTTTAAACTGATACTTTGCGCGTTCAAATAGGATTATTGTTTCGCGAGATATGCGTATTAAGAGAAATCTTTTTTTGAAATAAAAACGAAATGAGAAACAACAAAATTTTGAATGTGTTTCGAAATCAGCGACCGATTTAACATAAGCAATGTAAAGTGGCAGTCAATTCACAAAAAAAAAATCACATAAAAATAAGAGTATTAAAAGTATCGCATTCTAACAACCGTAAGAGTTTTTAGCTCAACTGAATACTTTTCATGCTTTCTTTTTTAAATAAGGATGCCAAATTGAGAAAGAGTCAAAATCGTATACAACCTTAAATGAACCTTGCTCTCTATCTATCTAAACAAAAGGAGTTTTCTTCAAAATAAAAATAAAAAAATATTTAGATATATGGTGTATAGTTCTTAAGGGACTCCGGGAGCTTTTCGAAGAAAAAACAGACATCGTTTTAAATTTTTTTTTTAATCTATATTTCATATTATTTAGACCAACTTTTATTTACATTAGTACTTTATTTTAACTATAACTTTAATAATGTAACACAAAATTTTGGTCTAAAATAAAATAGAACTTTAAAAAAAAAAAGTTTTAAAATTGTCGCGTTTTTTCTTCGAAAAACTCCCTGAGACTCTTAATGCCGTGAATGTATTTCGTTGTTTGGAGGAGTTGTTTAAACACCTAAAGTGTTTCGAGTGGCATTAATGTCTAACGGTAACATAAAGAAAATATATTTTTTTTTAATTTGTTCTAGATGGTTCGGCAACTTTTTTTTATGAAATATTATGAAACGAGCCCTTTTTAACCAATCTTATTGCCTTATATTACTTACTTTAACTTTAAATGAATTGAACTTATTCAAAACATTATTCATAATTTACTTTATTTTTTGAAAACCTAACCGGCAGAGAAAAAAAAGTTTATCGTCAATTAGCACTAAACGAACTTCGTTTATAGTGCTTGGAAACGTTTTTTGCAAACGTTTCAACAGTTACGAAAAACGGTAAAAGTTGCGGAAAACGGCATATTTAGCTGCAGGAAAAGAATTTCGTTTTTATAAGCGCGTGCAATTTTTTAATTGCGGCAAATAAAGAATTTGTTTGTTGTTGCATTTCTATTTCTATTCAATTTCTATTTCAATTCAATTCAATTCAATTTCTAATAAAACCAAACAAAAAAACGAAAAACAAATTTGTGTCAGCTGGGGACTCGAACCTAGGCTGTTTCGCATACAAATCAAGCACCTTAACCACTATGCCACGGCCACCACTAAAATCTGGTGGAAAGTTTTCGTTTTAGTCAAACTTCTGTCGAGCTTCTGTACATGACAAATGTCATAAACGGAAATAAATTGTGTAACTTTACTTCAATACAATTATAAATTGTATTATAAATACAAATAATACTCCAAGCAGCAGCAGTAGCCGAATATGAGCCGACTGAAAATTCAATTGACGGTGGTGCAACTCGTTAAGCAGAGCGCGTAGTAAACCAGACATCGACGAGTCCGGGTTCGAATTCCAATGATTGAAGTAAGATATATATGAGTTATTTCAAATCATACTGGATTTATGTGGTAGAAGAAATGTTTATAATAAAGTCAAAACTTGAATATAAAAATTCAATAATACTTTTTAGTAAAGCGAATTGCGTTTCTATTTTTTTTTTTTTTAATTTTTTCGATATTTTTCGCTATTTTTTCTTTAGTTACAACTGAATATTTGTTTGCAGCTACTACAGCTCGCAAACGAAGTATAATTGGCTAATTTTTCAGTTGTGCTAAACGAACAATTTCTCTGCGTGTAGAAGTGAACCGCAATTGTACTTGAGAACTTGCTTAATATAAACTGTAGGTTTTAAGTGATATTAAATCACTTTTAATAAGCTTGCTTAGAAGTGAGATCCCAATAAAATCTCAATCGTTCTTGAGAAACGCTTGATATAGATAACTGAGTGTAAAGTATGCTTAATAAACACTTATAACAACAATTGCACGAAAAAACTTATAAAAAATCGGGGGTTCTGTTTCAATTTTTCAACAATTGCTGCGATAGTCTTTTTCAATAGCTTCTCAAGATTTTTTCAAGCTTAAGGCTTATGTTGTTAAGCTTGTTATTATATTATTTTAAAGCATTTTGGCTGGTTGGGAAATTTACCATTTATTTTTTAACGGATTTTTATTAATTTCAATAAACTTTATTCTTTGACTAAAAATATCGTATGATTACGAATTATGAAAAAAAGGAGTTCTTTACTAGATTTTTCTTATATTTCCCTAAAAATATAAATATTTGAAAACTTATTAACTTAACTTAAACTTAAGTTCCTATTCAGTTGTTTCTATGATATTGAAATAATTAATTTATTGCTTTTTTCTCTTTGAAATTGTCAAATTATTCATCATGTCCATCACATACAAGGGCAAGTGTTTAGTTGTAGATTTTAATTCAATTTCATTTGGCATTTCAGTCCCTCCCTGTTGAAAGCATTAACTTCTTAAAATGATTTGTTTGTTTTTTAAATAGCAAAGCAAATTCTACAAAAAATCAATTTAAAAGCTTTGAACCAATTTCAATTAAAGCAGTTCATGCTGATTGTTTTTTGTTTTCTTTTAATTTAGGTTAAGCTACGATAATTTATTTAATGTCAGCTATTTGAGCTGCTTAAGTAGTTTGAAGAATTTAGAAGGAATGCATTTGAATTGATTTAGAAAGAAGTGAAGAGGTCAAATAGAAAAATGGGAGCAAATTTTAAAGTGTGCAAAGTTGTTTGAGTAGCACAAATTTTTTTTTATATAATAAGTTTTTATATTTATATAGTATCAGATTAATAAATATATAAAGTTGTTTATGCAGTAGAACGTTGCATACATTTTAAATTATTAATCTTAGTTGCAATGTAAATAAATTTGTGACATAACGCTTTTTTTCATATTATTCTTTTGTGACTCATGTCAAAAAACTTTTTCGGCGAAACCAATTCGTTTTTTTAGTTATATGTGAACATCTCATTCTGATAATTCTGAAGAAATGATTAAGAGTAAAAAAAGTTGTAAATCATCTGTTATTCCAAAGACTTAATAATTTGATAACTCAAGCATCTCTTGATGAATATCAATAAACAGCAGTTATTTTGGAATTCATTGGAAATTGATTTAGTTTATTTCTAACGTAAATATTATTTTTTAAATTTTTGATTTAAAGAACTTTATTTTTTTTTTTTATTAATCTTTTCCAACTCCCATAAATTATTGAAATTTGAAATTAAGGTCTTTCTATTTTTAAGTTGAAAATATTTGAGTAAATTTGTGAACTTTTCATTTAAAATAAATAAAATATTATACGTATTACAAACAATGGAAGGTACGACACAATTGAAGGTAATCTCATTTCTGGAAATTTATGCAACTACATTCTGATTATAGCAAAGTTTTCACTGTTAGTGAGGCAATATGTAAGGCATAACAGGTTGGGTTAAAATTTGGGATTTATTTTAGACTAGCCGATATATACCAAATAGTGTTAATAAGATGATTGCATACATCATATTTATTATAGGGTAATCGTTTTAAATTTTTTGACTTTCTAATGAACGTAAATCAGCTATTCAGTGCCATGTAAGACTTTGTAATACTGCAACGATTTCTCTCAACGTTTTTGAAAAAAATCATCGCAGTATCGCTCGTGCGGCGATTTCCTTACTTCCGTCGCTTTAGTCTATCTCTCTCTTTCTCTCTCACGATCAGAAAAAGAAATTTAGAAGAAAACTTTTCATTTAAGGATGAGGGGGAGGGGGGGAGGAGAGTAAATGTATTTTAGCCAAGAAACATCATAATTTTATGAATTTTTTTGAAGAATATGGTTAGTATACATTTATTTAATAATATAGAATATAATGAAATCACATTCTAAGATTCACTAAGTGTGAAGTTTTCATTTGAAAATATGAAGAAATGAGGTGGTGACAGCAATTTTAGTGGCTGCCTCAGAAAATAGGTGTTGTGCGGTGGACAGGAAAACTCATTACTAAATCATATGGGGAAAAAAATAGGAAAAGGTAGCGCTGTCGAGTTTTTTTTTTTTTTTTAATTTTTGGATTGGTACTAGTGCCTAACACGGTGAGAATTTTTTTAATAAATTTTAATACAACTGGGTTTACATATATGACCACTAGACCAGCCCAAAAATCCGAAGTGTTTTGTTTTTTGTGAGCACAGGAATAAAAATGTTCGATTATGCGTCAAAAACAAGCCCTTAAAATTTGGTACGAAAATATTGATGTTTAGAACTCACCCAAAGCCATTATATGGCACTGCGCCTGTTATTCAGTGAACTATTTAAGGTAATATTTAAGGTCTAAACTTACGTTTTTGGACTCGCTGAAGATAATGACCTATTTTTTGATTTGATCCGCTTGCTAGATTTGAAGATATTTAAGAAAAAGCTGCAACCTACGAAAAAAAATTTAAAAACATCAAGTTCAAGACATAATACGTCGTTTAAAAAATTTTTAATTTTTTTCTCCAATTTTTTTTTGCAGCCAACAATTTTACAGAAATAATAAGTTGTCGCACGCCATCCTACATCTTTTAGTTCAAGAGATATAGATATTTTTATATTGATAAACTTGCTAGATTTCAAGTAACATATTCAAAAACAACTTAATACATCTTTTAAAAAATTTTTCAAATTTTTCAACCACACCGAAATTGTATTAAATTTGAATACTTACCGAATACTACATCTAATTTCTAATAAAAATTTGTATTCGAATTTAAAAAACAAAGCTTTTTTAGTACCGTTTGCATTAGAGGTTTAAGTATCGGTAGTAACTGAATAAATCTGGGAATTGTTAATGTCGAACTGCTTCAAAATATTTTACTCTGCGGCACTTGATCGGATCACACAAAAAAAGCTACAAATTTAAAATACCAAAAGCAAACAGACAAAACGTTAACCAGCCAGTGGTACGGTAACCTATTGCCAGTGGTACGTGAATCATAGCAAACTTTTAATAAGAAACTACGGCCAGAGTGACATTTCAAGTTCACGAGAGCTGCCATATCGCTCGTTTTCTTCAATAACGTCACAAATCAAAAACAGGTAAAAATCGAGTTAATGCCACAGAGACTTGTGTAGTACCATGATTAGTAATGTGTGTAATTTTTTGTTACGATATCTTCGTTACTTTTCGCGTGAGAGCAGAACATGTAATTACTTTAGCTCAATATATTTTTAATTTACTCACATAAGAGATGGGAAATCTAAAGTTTTATTTATCTGTGTCGGCGTGTAAGGATCAGAATTTTTAAAATATGGAAGCATATTTTGTGTAATGGTTATATTTTAGAAGTGGTGGTGTAATCTCCTATATCTGTACAAAAAACTTAAAATGTTTCTCTTGAAGAATTTTTTGAGTTGTGAAGTTATTGAAGAAAACGAGCGATATGGTTATCTATCTATGAGTAGTAGCAAAAAAAAAATAAAACGAAATGGCCCTTTCAGCTCTTGAGAGGACTTTGACCGGCCTTCTTATGATCAATTGTGTTGTGTGTGTTGTGAAATGTTTGAACACAAATGATCGAGAACTAGACCAACAAATTTTATGCTGACTCCGAACGGCTTATGTTCTCAAGAAGCTTTTCGTCGTAGTTTTTACTCTATGAGTTTTGCCATTATCTGTAGAGAGGTGATGACCGGACGGAAGAATTAATTCAATTGAAAAAACTTTCTGTGTCAGGTGGGATTCGAACCACGGTTCTCTGGCGTATGGACCACACACTCTACCCACTGCACCACGGCCGCTATGAGTTGGAGCAAACAATTCAAAAAACTGAACACCTTTAGGTTCGCTCAAGCAATGAGTGTTATTTCTGATCAAAAAAAAAATTAAAACTGTTCTTCGATGTTTGGAAGTGTTTTTGTTTAATTTTTTTAGTTTGAGTTTTTGTAAATTTTTGTCGATTTTTTTTAAAGAAAATTTTTAATCGATACCATATTTAAAAATTAATTTTACCTGAATTCAATAAATTTAACCATATTTGATCTAATGGCTTGCGTTTATTTGATATACATAAGTTATATACAGTGAATCAAAAAATTTTAGGCACAGTCAATTTTACTGAGGTCTACAATATTCAATATTCAATATTTAAATGGAACTAATTTGGCCAACTTTTTGATGCAGTTAGTATCATTAGAGGAATTTTACTTGAAATACACAAAAAAAATCCTTTACTTTATACACTACTCCAAATATAAGCTGTATGTGTACGTTGTTTTGCAAATGTAACGGTAATCTATAAGTTCTGTTTAATCTATTCCGTTTTCTGCACATAATTATTGCGCAGCCATCCAATTGTCGATTGGTTTAAGTTAGTGTTGATCTTGATGTCGTGATTGAATGAGCAGTCGTATAGAAATTTCGGTAGATGTTCGAAAAGTTCTTATAAACCTTCATGTGCAGCAAATATCGTATCGCGAAATTGGTGATATAGTGCAGAGGCCCCATACAAATGTGCGAAACATTCTAAAACATTTTATAATTACGGGAAAATTAGACGCCCAACAATATTAACACCATGCCAGGAGCGCACTGTAGTAAACTGCAGTGGCCCAAGATCCTAAGATTTCGGCTGTAAAATTATGCAATGAAATGCAGCAAGGTTTCAATAAAAACTTCGATCCCCAAACTATACGCAATACTCTACATGGAGCTGGTTTTCATGAAAGATTTCCTCGGCGCAAACCATTTATTTCGGCTATTAATAAGAAAAAGAGGCTGGAGTTTGCAAAACTTTATGTACATCAATCGGAATCATTCAATTCAAACACGGCGGTGGTAATGTTATGGTGTGGGGGCGTATGGCGGCTTCTGGAGTGTGAAATTGTGTCTTTATAGATGAAAAAATGAATAAGTGCTTTTATTTGAATATTTTGAAAGACAATTTGTTTCCTAGTGTTGAAAAGTTTGAACTTTTTTGATTGAGTGTATAAAAACATCAGGTAATAAGGCACCATACATTAATTTGAACTATTTTCATTGACTCGCCAAATGCATGAATGAAAGATAAGGTAGAAATCCTTTTATAGGGTCTTTCCCTTTCTCGCCCTTAATTTGCATCCTGCCTACGCCCTGGGGTGTACATATGTATGGACCATGGCAGAATTATAAGGTAGGGCCGACTCGGAGAGGAATGAAGTAGAAAGCAGAATAAAGTCAGCTAGATGTAAAAATCAGCTTTTTATCGCGAATTTTTTTATGCTTACGTTTTGCAGTTGATTTTAGGTTAAAACTGTAACAGGTTTTTTTTGCAATTTTAAGACTTCTTTAACATTTTATAGTTTTTATTAAACTTTTTTTATAATATTTTCACTCAAATTATTACAAATTTAACACCCAGAAAATTTTTAAAATATTTTCTTCATATGCAATTTCTACGAAATTCGTCGTTTTGACAACTATGCAACTTTTTCAATATCCACTCTTCGTTGACACGTGAGGGCACTAAGCAAAGCGGCCCTACCTTATAATTCTGCCATGGTATGGACCCTTCAACAGAAAATGAGACCAAGGAACTAGACAGAAAGAGCGAAACAGCTGTCGAACATTCCGACTGCGCATGCGCCTAAAAGCGCAAAAAAAGCTTTATCTCCGTCAGTTTTTTTTGATGGACTTGAAATTTTAACACAATAATCTTAAAATGTTGTACTTTCATCTGATGAAATTTGAAAAAAATCAAAAAAAAAATAAAAATGTGCTTTACCCCCTCAGTATTTAATTTTGCGTTTAAATTTTAAATTAATTGCGTTTATGCTTTTATCATTATGATCCCAAGACACTATCATAGATTACACTGTATCTTTGAACTGATTCACTGAGATATGCTAAATGTAAGGAAGGAAATGCAAAACTAGTACTAATAGTCAATCAACAACCTGCATCGACATATATACACTCAGAAAAAAGCACTTATCTCTTTGTTATAAAAAATTTCTTCATATTTGAGAATAGCAATTTTCTCAATTTCGAATAGAATAAAATTTTCTTCAATTAGAATAAATTTTTCCATATTCGAAGAAATACTTCTTCACATATGGGAAATGAAAATATTTCATGTCTTTAATAATGATAAGAATTTTTTACGCACTTAAAAATCATCAATTTTACAAAAAATTCCTCTATTGTAGATAAATAATTTACTATATGACATATTTTCTTCAATAAAAACAAGTCCTTTCGCAAAAAATAAAAAAGTATTCATTTCTAAAAACAATATTTTTCTTAAGGAGGGACACGACATTCGCGACCGAGAAAACAGACCTTGTTTTAAAAATTCATAACTCAGTCAAAAACAAACATTTTTCCAAAATTCTTTTTTATTATTGTAGAGAATTGAACAAATTACAAAAAAAAATTTCAAAAAAATATATTTTTCACTCCAACATGGTTTTATAGAGCTCCAAACTGGCGGCAGAGAAAAAAATACTGGGAGTTGCAAAATTGTACGATCTCGAAAAATAATGACTTTTTTAAATCTTAAAAAAATTGGTTATCGTATGACACGAGCTTTTTTTTAAAATTTTTTTTCAAATTTTGGTGAGGTTCCAAATTAGAAAGTGTGTTTTTTCGAAAAAAATATTGACTTTAAAAATTCATAAAAAAATCGAAAAAAAATTTTAAAAAAATTCGCTCGTGTCATACGATAGCGAAACAAGTTGAAAAAAATACAAAAAAAAAAAAATTCGCCAAAAAATTAACCCGCTAGTGCCAGTTCGAAAAACATGGTTTCGAGATAAACTCGTTCAAAGTTTGTGAACAAGAAAAAAAAAGGCTACCTTCAATCTGCCATGCCTGCTTCGTACTGTATGCCTTCGTTCTCTTGTGTTGTGCTGTTTTTTATAGTTTTTTGCAATCAATTAGCAATTCGGGCTTCTTTTGAAGTTTCATATGCCTTCACTCTGGCGCATTTCAAACGATTTGCATCATTTCCTTTGGAAAAATTCAATGCTGTAGCTCCTATGGTGATACCAAGTAGTTGAAACATTTGCAAATAACTAAAACCCACCCTTCAAGTAGGTACGAAATAACAACCACCAAAAGTCAGGTAGCAATTAAAACAAGTATATACCAGCTGTCGTACGTAGGTGGCGCAAAAATTAAAAATGCGCTCTCACTAATCCGACTGTAATTTTTGAACCCGTAGGAATTTTTCCATGACATTTTTTTTCTTAGAATCTTAAGACTTAATTAATCTTAATTTACTAAAATACAAAATTATAAAAAAAAAAATTTAAAAAAACTGCCAATGTCATGTCCCCCCTTAAATGGAACTAGGTACGAAAAAAAAAGTAGAAAGCGTGGGAGCCAGTGAATGATGCTAGTGAAAATAAAGTATTGCATATTGTATATATTATGACGATTGTTCTTGAAAGGGATTTTTTTTATTTAACATAGCTATACAAAGCGATGTTGTTTATTGCCACTGCATTTTTGGATGCATTTATCAAATCTTTTGCCGGAAGAATTTCTGAAATATGATAACGCAATAAAGAAGTATGTTGCACCAAATTTAAGAAAATATATATCTCTATTTTGAAGAAAGATTTTTAATTTTACGCAATTTAAAGAACGCAATTTAAAGAAAAGATTTATTAAAATTCAATATTCTTATTACATTATATTCAATATTTCAATATTTATTAAAATTAAATTTCTCTGTTTTTGGCAAAAATTGATGCAATAAAGAAAAATGTTGAATCTGTTACAAAGAAATATTTTTCTGTTAAATAGGAGCTGTCTTTAATTGAGAAAATATTTCTCTGTCTCATGAAAGCTTTTTATCATATTTAGGGAATTTTTGCGATCAGATTTAGAGAAAAGCATTCTCTGGAGCTATGTCAATACTATTTTTCTTTTAATGTGATATCTTATTTCCCATATTCCGAGAAACTTTTTTCTGAGTGTTTGTAACCTAGAGGTTTGAATATTCGTCTCAACATCTGTAGGTCGAGGGTTAAATTCGCTTGGCAGTTTATGAATATTTTTATAATTTAAATATTGTTGCTGGAATAAACACAAGCAAAAAACAACAAATACTCAAAAAAATGGTATCATAGTAAATCAACAAAACGAGATGGTAAGATATTTGCTTCAAAAATTTAACATATTACAAAATAAACAGTTTATTCCTAACTAGCCTCAATCACTTTTTCTTCTTTCTCATTTTCTTTACAAACTTAAATTTCTATAAAAATTTCACCCCTCACGCACCCAAATACTTACTTACTTACTTACTTAGGTGGCCGTGACAACCCGTGTCCGGATTTCGACCGACCTCATCAGCTCTCGCCAGGCGCCTCTGCTTTGCGCGCGCCTTCTCCAATCGGATACACCAAGTGCGGTTAGGGCTTCCTCAGCCTGGTCCATCCATCGGAGGCATGGTCTCCCTCGTCGTCGTTGACCAACGACCCTCGCTTCGAGCACCTTTTTCGCTGGAGCTTCGTCGTCCATACGATGGACATGACCCAGCCAGCGTAGTCGCTGCACAGTTATACGCCGAACTACGTCAATGTCTCCGTAGAGCTCATACAGCTCGTGGTTCATTCGGATGCGATAGTCATCGCCGACTCGAACAGGACCGAAGATTTTGCGAAGAACTTTTCTCTCGAACACCCCCAGAGCGGCTGCGTCAGTTTGCGAAACTACCCATGCCTCAGCGCCATAAAGCAGCACAGGTAGAACGAGCGTCTTGTAGAGTGTTAGTTTTGTCGATCGAGAGAGGGCTCTGGAACTTAGTTGCTTACTGAGCCCGTAGTAGCACCTATTAGCAATTATTGTTCTTCGCTTTATCTCCAGGCTGATTTCGTTGTTAGTATTAATGGCGGTGCCAAGGTATACAAACTCCTTGACTACTTCAAAGTTATAGCTGCCGGATGAAACGTGGGAGTCTAAACGCCGAGCTCCCTTGTTTGTAGACAGCATATACTTTGTTTTACCCTCATTTATCGTCAAACCCACTTTGGCTGATTCTTTCTCGATAGCGGCGAAAGCAGCGGTAACATCTCTCTTGGTTCTGCCAACAATATCAATATCATCAGCGTAAGCAAGGAGCTGGACACCTTTATAGAAAATGGTGCCATTACGATGCACACCGGCCTTTCGTACGATCCCCTCCATGATGATGTTGAAGAGATCGCAAGACAGTGGATCGCCTTGCCTGAAACCTCTTTCGGTATTGAAGGTTTCGGAGAGGTCATTTCCTACCTTGACGGAGCTGCGTGTGTTGCTCAACGTCATTCTGCAAAGTCTAATCAACTTTGCAGGTATACCGAACTCAGACATTGTTGCGTATAGGCAATTCCTTCTCGGGCTATCGAACGCAGCTTTAAAGTCGACAAAGAGATGGTGTGTGTCAATTTGATTTTCGTGGGTTTTCTCCAGGATTTGTCGTAGCGTGAAAATCTGGTCTATGGTGGACTTACCAGGTCACGCACCCAAATACCTGTATCTTTATAAGGTAGGGATATTTTTCTCAGAAATCAAAGCTTTGAATTGTTTTTTATTGCTTTAGGTAATGATATTACATTCAAAAGTTGATTGTAATACGAATATTTTCAAGATTATTTTCATGTCAAACTAACAGTATATTTTGTAAGTTAACTATCCTTAAGAAATTATAAAAAGTTATAATTATTAAAAATTGTAAATAACATAAATATTGGATAAAAAATGTACGATTTAGGGTGTTCGTTAGAGATAGATAATAACAGTTTGCAAATCTTTTGATAGGCCAAAATTATTTTATGCACTATTTTAATAAATCTATTATTTTCGATCAAATTCTGACTAATTTTCTTTTTGATTTTTTTGCGAATAACTCAATTTTTTAAGGAGTAAACTATTTTTTTTGAATAAAATATTTCATATTTTTTACAAGAGTTCCGCTTTTAACCTTTATAAAAAATACCCACGCTTTTTAAACGTTTATTCGTATAAAGTCCAGTCCATTAGCTATAAAATTCTGTACACAATTTTTTGCAATAAATTTAATTAAAGGTATGGAACAAGTGTTTCATAATATATAATACAAACAAAAGATACAGCGTAACTTTAATATACACAGATGCATACATTAAAAATACAGCATATATCTATGTGCATGTTAATAAAAGTTTTAAAAGCTTTTCGCCAAACGACAAGGTTGATATATCAATATACCAACATCTGTTAAAAAAGTCAATAAATTCAAATATAAAACAACATGTGGGAGACTGAAAAAAAGGAAAGGAATAAACACAAACTGTAGTAAATTTAAAAATTTAATGCAATAGTTTAAATGTCAGACAAATGCAACCGACAGACAATGCATTAACTTTTTTGTTGTGCAAACAGACACTCAGGACACAATTCTACACATTCAAGCATTGTATATGTTTCTATGTGGAACCTCTTTTGATCCCTTTTTAGTTTTTCATCACAATATTTGCCAGCAACAAACAGCCAACAAACTTCTACCAACTCGTTTTTATTACCAACTCATTGTTAGAACACCCTGTTTGCATATGCTGTGTGTAGCCAAGCGTGCAAAAATGCAGGCAAACATTCTATGCTGTGTTTTTGCATTCGTTTTTTTTTTTTTTTTTGCTTTTATTTTGTAACATTTTCCGATAAACGCTAAAACATATCAAATTTCCACTAAAGTTGAAAGAAAAAAAATTAACAAATATCATGATAGAGGAGTGTAATATGGAAAAAATATAGAGAACAAATATGCATGCACACATTGGCATTAACAGCTTTGTTTACTTTTGCAGAAAGCAAAGAAAAACAGTTTAGCACCCGATATTGATATAGCGCCATTAATGGCGGTAACCATCCCTACATTTCAACATGCAATATTTTTTGACATGTGACCTGATATGAATATCAATAAAGCATCAATATGCATTAAGTGCAGAGCTGTTAAATTTATTGTTGATCCAAATGATGGCTTATTTGCATTTATTCATTTCAGTTTATTAAAGTAAGCTATATATGACATAACATGGAATATGTGATGCTTTTGGGGTCAACATTTTGTCAGTAAGCAAGAGAACTTGTCTAAAAGTGTTATATTCCCGATAATTATAAGTATCTTTCGATAAATGAGTATCTGCCAGAGATCTGCAACGAGTGATTCATACTTTGAGTATACTTATCGTATACCCATACTTTCTCTGTACTTATATGCATGCATACTCTTGAAAATATTCATCATACCCATAAATACTCAACTCATTTTAGTAGAACTCATTACTCAATACATTACAATAAATACTCAACTCATTTTCGTAGAAAATATAAATCATACGCATATTCTTGCATATTCTTCTTCAAACAAAACTATTTTAATAGCTAATAGTAGATAATATTAATGTATTTAATTCAGCTGCTCTTAAAACAACAGATATAAAAAAGTAACAACGTTTATCCTTTTCTTACAAAAGGAGTCTGTCCTGCCCACGCGCCACTTGTTTTTAGATTTTAAAATTGGACAAAAAAAATTAAGTATCATACGGGCATTAGGAGTATGAGTATCATAAATACTTTGGATGCAAATGATCTTTGAGAAATTCTTCGCTGCTGCGGCGCAATGCTGGCATGACGCACAACGTTGTTTGAGAAAGTACCCAGGCGGAAATTTAATATAATGTCAATGTCGCCAATAGTTCTAAAATAAGTACATATATATTAGGGCTCTCGATAATTTTCGAGCTTAGTTCGAGCGAAGACTAGGTAAAAATGGGTCGCTGAATCCGAGCGGTTTATCTGCACCATATTTGCTATATTTTTAAGGGGGCCGACGTGTTTGACGTTTCCCTTAAAAATGTGAAAAATGGGAGATCTATTTTTGCGTCTCAGAAATGCTTAGAAACCACAAAAAAATGGTTAATTTTTACCTATTTTGCTTCCCCTTCGAGATATGGCACTTATTCTATTTTTTCGAGATTTTTTCGATATCTTTCGATTTTATGTTGTTCCATATCTCCAAGGGAAAGCAAAATAGGTTAAAACTAACCTAACTAAAAGGAACCCTTTTTTAAAAACACAAATAGGGAGTCTATCTGCCCCCCATTCTCCATATTTTTAAGGAGTGGCGAAACACGTGTTTGACTTACAATTTTACTTACAGTGGACAGTTAAACACGTGTTTCGACGTTTTCCCTCTAAAAATGTGGAAAATTGGGGATGATAGACCCCTCTATTTATGCGTCTCGAAAATACTTCCCGTCTTAGAAAGCTCCAAAAAATAATGAATTTTTTACCTATTTTGCTTTCCCTTCGAGACATGGCACTTTTTCTATTTTTCGAAAATTTTTCGAGGATTTTTCGATATCTCTTGATTTTATGTCGTTCCATAAGTCAAAATATCGCGCAACTATGTAAGTCATGTGGATATTTTCCATGACTCTAAGTCCTTTATGAGTATCATAGAGTCATTTAGCACATTGAGCAAAACTATTTAAAGTATTTAGTATTCAAACGATTTAGATTCTCTTTTACGCAGACTCTTCATGTGCCTTGCACGCATGCTTGTGAGAGTGGATGGAATATGAGGAGCATGTGTTCAGGGTTGAATATTGATATATACGCCTTTTTTATGAGTACACTTTGAGTGCTAAAAAAGTGACTCATTGCAGTTCTCTGGTATTTACCGAACCAACACACTAGCTTCTAATTAGCTTGTGACAAAATTTGAAGAACTACTCATAGCAATGTAGAAAGGTTCTCAATTGTTTGATTGAAGCTATTTGCACTACAATTAAGCTCTGGAAAATGGCTTGTGTAAGTCTGATTCGGTATTGTAAATTAAAGCTTTATCGAAACTTTATTGCTAGAAAGAGATAAAATATTAATGCCTGGGAATTCGAACACACGATATACCGCATGCTTGATCAGAATTATATGAAACGCTGCGCTAACACACCAACAAAAGCAAAGCTTACAGTTTCAGTGAAATGCGTCAACTCAATTGTGCCATGGTGTAGTGGTGAAATACTATGAATCCTATATCAACAAGACGTTAATCAATTCAGTGACTTTTTAATTGGGTTCTGCGTTGAGTTATGTGATCAATTTCTGAATATGTACTTAGAGCAGTTTGACATCATCTAAAGAAAATAAGTCAAATTGAATCAAAATTCTATGGCATTATGTCCCAGCTTAAGATGATGTTCTATATTAATAGACGGAATCTTAATATATAAAAGGCAAGCACGCTGCTCTGCGCCCGAGCAAACTGTAAAATATCGCTCAAACTGTAATTATTTTTTGCGATCAGCCTGAAAGTATGCAAAGAAAATTCATTTGATGCTTATCTGTGACATGCCTGTGACATGCCTTTTATGTACATATCGCACACTAAATACAAAACAGTCACAACTCAAAATTTACAAATCTTTACTTTTTAATGTAAAACTTTTCTTAGTGATCATATACATTGACTCTAACACATCAAATACATTTTGTACACATCTTCTTTCTTTATAGTTTAAAAAAAAAGTTTTGTCTCATTACTTTTTATGGAGTTCCTTCAAAAATAAAATTGTTTTTTGCTTCACCTAGAAATTTAAAAATTATGAGTTGTGCTGTTTTGTATTTAGTGTGCCATATGTGCATACTTTCAGGCTGAAAATTTTTCAGAACATTTCTAAAAGCACTGTAATAATGGGAAAAAATAATTTCAGTTTAGCGTTAATGCTTCCAACCCGTTGTGGCATGGGTTTTTATACTAGTCAATAAATAATACTGTGCTGTGGTTCAACTTTCAAAAAAGCTGGTCACATAGCAGGAAAGTAGAATTCGAGAACGCTCAATTTAATAACGCTAGCCGTTTTGTAAGCCTTTTGCTCATATTTTTTAATATTTTTTTATATTATGAAATTATATCTATTAAACAAGAACAAGAGCTAGCTATTGACACCATCAAATTGATGTTCTTAAAATAAAACAAAATAAATATAAAAGATTCTGCAAAGAAATGTATTAAGCAAATGTACAGCTTAAGTTACAATTCTTTACATCTTAACAATACTGTACAATTTAAGATGTAATCCCACAAAATCCTTAAAATACACTCAATGCATTCCGAGCAAATATAGATTATATATCAAGGCTATACAAATACCGCAAACACACAATTACACAAGCATAACAGTAACGCCAGACAGACAGTTATAAGACCCATAGAGCTATACAACAACAACAACAACAACAACAACAACAATAAAACTAAGCTAGGAAAATGTATTCAACTTCTTGTTTTGTATCTACAAATTTATATTTATTAGCAACAAGCTAAAACATCTTGTTAAAATTATACAAAATTTGTGCAAAAGATTTAAGCAAAACATAAAATTAATTGGCTTAAGTTTTCGTTAAATCTTAAAAGCAAGCATGCAAATGCGTACGAAGCAACAGCAACAAATATTAATATATGCAAAATAATTAATTTTCACTTGAACTGTTGTGATATTTTGCAGATTTCCATGCAATTTGCACAGTTCACTTAATTTTGCTAGTGCTGGAAGTGTAGATGAAAGCTGCTACTGGTTTTACTTAACATTCTCAATGAATTCCCAATCGAGTATTTATAAGTCAGGCAGACTGTGGCATGATGTCATAGAGTCAATAAAATCGAAGTTTTAATTATAAACGTGAAAACAACAGCAACAACTACGTTTTTATTCATTGCTACATTTCCAGCTATTCCAGCCATTTCTCATCGTGTTTACTTTTAAAAATTTTGTAGTTTTTAAAATTTGTAGCAATTCAGGAATTTAAAAAGTTGCTTCTATATTATTATTACGCAAGTGTATTTTTGTGATGAATATCAAATCTACATTGTAGACTCGATTTTTATAAATAGGGTAGCAATTGGAAGGTTTTGCTCTGTATACATGCAATAAGGTCTTATTATTTCTTAAATATTGTGTATTTTTTAAAAAAGCTAAAATAATTCTCTACAAAGAAGAAAACAAATTTTTATATGATGCCTAAAGAATGTGATAGATTTGTATTATAATGCTATGACAGGCAAAAACTGGGCTATTTAACAGTTCAACAGAAACATAGAAAGTTTTTATGAAATCCTTGGTTCAAGGTAAAAATTGTCCTTAATATAAATATTTTTTATTTTGGCGCTTTAACGCCACACGGAATAACTAGTTTATTTATATTTTCATTGCACACATATATCCATATATTTCTTATATGATACATATATATAAAGATAAAATATATTTGACAAGAATCCCTGCGAAAATTTTTTATATATTACAAAACTTTTGAAGTATTATGCATTGAATCATATAAATATTAATTTCTTTTTTTAAATTACTCATTTTTAAAACATAACAATTTATGTGTGAATGTTTAAATAATTCAAAAATTATATATGAAACTAGTAAGGAATGGAGCTTCGGCAGGGTACCGAACTGTTTGGTGACTGTTTTGTATTTAGTGTGCGATATGTGCAAAATTTTATTGGTATGTGCAAATGTGTTACATGACAACGATGTTAAATAATTTCGTTCAAATTAAAGTGCCACACCCCCCGTTCATTCCGCCCAATTTTCTAGACAACTGAGTGTTTATTATTCCAAAGAATGTGGAAAATTTGGAAGACGTCGGACAAACGGTATAGAAAGAGTTCGATTTAAATTAAAGTGCCACGCCCCTGTCCAATTTGGCCCAATTTTTTAGACTGCTCATTATTCCGAAGAATATATTTGCAAAATTTGTTTGAAGTCAGGAAAGCGGTTTAAAATAAGTTTGATTAGAATTAAATTGAAAAGCCCATTGTCCAATCCCACCCACTTTTGTAGGCTTAAATCTTCTCATTATACTAAAAAACATATGTGAGAAATTTGGTTGAAATCGGAGAACCGGTGTACATGGAAATAGAATAAAAATAAAACCCCACGCCCCCTGTATAGTACTGCCCTCTTTTATAAACCACAGACTGATCTTTATGACAAATAATATGTGTGCAAAATTTGGTTTAAGTCGGACAACGGTGCAGAGGGAGTTCGATAAGAATTAAATTGACACGCTCCTTGTCCAACCCCATCCACTTTTGTAGGCTTAAAACTTTTCATTATACTTAAGAATTTGTGTAAGTAATTTGGTTTAAATCGGACAAACGGTGTAGATGGAGCTAGTTTAAAAATAAAGTGCCACGCCCCACGTCTAGTACTGCCCAATTTCCAAACTAAAGACTGCTCAAATTACCAAGGATTATGTGTGCAAAATTTGGTTGAAATCAGACACACGATGTAACAGAAGTTCGCTTAAAAGTAAAATGCCACACCCACTTTTCTAGTCTAAAAACTCCACATTATACCCAAGAATATATGTTTGGGTTGGATAACAGATGTAGGCGGAGTTTGTGTACATACAGATACGATGCCATTCAGTTTTATATATATACGAAAGTGTTTATAAATTGATGACGCCACTTTGTATTGGAGGTAGGCGTGGTTTTCATCCGATTTTTCCTAATATCCTAGATATATGTTATATATCAAAGCATATGTGCAACATTTGAAGATATTTCTTTGATTTTTGTGGGTTTTTAAGAGGTCTTACGTTTAGAATAAAGCCACTTTGTATCGGAAGTAGGCGTGGTTTTCATCCGATTTTGCCAAATATCATAGAGATGGTTTATGTTAAATATAAAAGCTTATGTACAAAATTTCAAGACATTTCTTTAATTTTTTGAAAATCTACGACCTTTTTTTACTCAGGCTTATTTATATATACATGTTTTATTTTTTCTTAATGTCTGCCGATTGTGTTTATGGTTGCTTGAGCACACTATTTATTTAAAATAAGATAGACGCTTTAAAGAGCTTTCGACAAGAATAAAAGAGAGAAGATTTATAGCGTGTTCTACTGTTTTCGTTGTTGCTTTGTTATTTTTGCAGATGCAGATGAATTAAAGAATATTCTGTATCTCAATTGACGAATTCAAGACAGACGCATTTAAGAATATTCTGCAAGCCTGGCTTATGCAGCAAGTTTCTTTAAGAAATCACCAAAGATCGAGTCATCCATTATGCCCGAGACTGCTGGGGAAGAAAGGTTAACAGATACACACTATTGGAATTACTGAGTATACATATGACTATACATATGAAAAATCTGTTTTTTGAACAACTGTTTTTTGCCTTAGATAAACCAACTGTTGTGGATTTATACCTGGAAAATAAAAGTTTCCTTAAAAATAGTGGGTTCAAAGCATAGTATGGTGTTATAATATGCATAGGCTACTACTCCGGCAAAATCATTGATTTATTCGTACTGATAAAAATAACTTATTGCCAAGGTTGCATAATCTGAAAATATAAATCTCATACATAAGTAAATGGTGTATTACAAAGAAGAACGTAAGAAAAATCAGGAGGGTTCGCTTGGAAAAAGTAGAAAAGAAAAATGGTTTCAGACTCCGAAACATAAGAAAGGAAGAAAAACTTTCGGGAAGACGGAAGTGGACGGATAAGGTGTAATTTTTTCTCAGATCATAAAATAGTATGGAATAATTATGCAGAGAAGCATAAAAAGTTATGAAAATATTAAAAAAAAGGAAAATATGGCTATTTATAATGATTTTTTTGTTTTTTAAGGGTACCTTTATGTAAAATAAGCGACGTTGTCATGAAGCGAATGAAAGGTTTTGTGCGGCTTCTGTGTATATTATTATCAACAGGGTGAACCTAATGTTTTAGAAATATCGCGCAAAAAAATTACTTATTTTGATGTAAAAATTGTTGGAGAAATAGTTGAATAATTCTATAGGTTTTTACTTACTGAAATAAAAAAAAAAAACTATTGGAGCACTTTTCAATGCCACTACAGAACAGTCCTTTTATTTTATATAAAAAAAAAATTTTATATAAAAATAATATATACACTTAAAAAACTATAATGAAATGACGTCGAACT
The DNA here is from genome assembly GCA_914767935.1 of Coremacera marginata. NCBI lineage: Eukaryota > Metazoa > Arthropoda > Insecta > Diptera > Sciomyzidae > Coremacera > Coremacera marginata. The sequence continues at coordinate 52,726,380 of OU612045.1, forward strand.
TTTTAAATTTTTTATTACTTTTATAATAATTCATAAAAAATCACTCATTTTCGGGCGTCCAAAGGGTTTTCTTCTCATGACGAATATTCCTAACAATTTTATATAAAGTTTATTATACAGTTGAACTTCCCTACAGCAAATACAGAATGGACCAAAAAATTTGTTTATTATATAGAAAATTCTTAATACAGAAACGAAATAAGCGTAACAGAACTCACAGCGGCCTAAAAATTTATTCGTTATAAGAGAATTTCGCTTTGTAGAAGAAGTTCTTTATAGGGAAGTTTGACTGAATATATGAATAATATTATTCTGGTCATCTGTATTTGCCCTCTATCTGTTGTCTTCAATATCTGAGCCAAAACAAAAACACTCTCATAACTTTACCTTTGCAGCTATATAGACTGTATAAGATGCATGATCGAATCAAATCTTGAAATACCTCAATCCTTTTTAGAGCACACAAAATGCAAAGTCAATAACCGAGTAAATTACATGAAAACTATAAATTCATAAAACAATTTTATGGCGTTAAACTAATTCAAGCCCTTATCTCTTAAAGGAACGGACAAGCCAAACTCATCAACCATAAAACATTAACGTAATCCATATTTGAATGCACCGAAATTATAGAAACGTAATTTTCACGAGCTTTTAAAAGCAAAATCAATACGGATGTATAAGAAATAACACAAATTTATTAAAAATTTCTAAATAAAAAAGTGTTAGAAAAATGCTTATCGAGTATTTATACTGAGTTCAGGGGCAAGAGTGGCATAAAATTCGACAACATGTTGATAAGTTTTTGATGTTCGTGTTAAAAAATGTTAAAGGAAACAAAATAAATTAGAAAAAATATTCCTAATGAAAATGAATGACAGCAGCCAAACAACAACAACAACAACAACAACAACGATAACTTAATGCAAGCACTCTAAACTCGAGGCACACAAATCATTATAAAGCCATTCAACATTCAACAGCAGCAATGAATGGCAACCCTGAAAAATCTCTATTTAGCATAAATTAAAATTTCTCAAATATTTCATTCGGTTATTGCCTGCATATATATTGGTTTATGGTTGAATAAAATCACTCAACTATACAACCATAGATATACGTACACACTATTAAAAATTTTAATATTTTTTCATAATTATTTCGTTTATTTTTTTTAGCTGGCAACTCTGCTGCTTCTATTTTATCACTGACAAATATCTATGCTTTTAGTGAGCTCCTAAAAATTTTACTTTGTAGGGTGGGCAACGCAATATTTGCTCAACGTTCTTATACAAATATGAAAACTGACAGTTTTATTTGTCAGAGAGTATGGGTGTATCTGTGAGTGTGTGTGTGTTTGAACGTATGTAATATGTTGGCTGAATGATGACTTATGACAGTTTCTACTTTTAATTATTTGACATTCGACATGGGAGACAATATAAAGTTTCACTTCACGGTGTTGACTAGGGGAACGGGTTGCTGTCACTGCTGTGCCTGCTACTGATTATTATTAGTGGTGACGGGGGACTTGTTTATGGTGCTTAGCCGACATATATTAGAGTTTATTTTTTTCGTTAAAAGGAGTTTGTTGTATTTAAAAATATACCGTTGTAGATTTTATCTTGGATACAAATTGATAAATTCTTACTTTGGCTTGACTTGAACCTGAAGTCGTGGGCGCACAAATTCGCTTAATTTTGATTAATTACTGCGTTTTACAATTTAGATTATCGTGCAGGTGTTAAGCTTTTTGATTACAAACTCTAAAAAAAAGATATATTTGGTTTTATCTTAAATGTTAAAAGTGTCGTCATTTATTCGTCAATTAATCAACGATTTTAGACTATTATTTCGAAAGACTTTTTACATCGATATGCAGAGGCGTCCCAAGGCGCAGGCAAAGCAGACCTACATCTGTAGCGCTATTAGAACGAGGGCGCCAAAATCTACTCTAGCTTTAATAAATAAATTAATTTCAAGTTGCTATTCGAAGTTTTAATTTTAATGGCTTATACGAGTACATATTCAAACTTTTCTAAAAAAATCTTCTAACAGTGAAAGCAGTTGTACACTGAAAAAAATTGGCATGTTTTAAAATTGAACACAATGATACTATTTGCAATTTGTATTTTTTCATGTAACGTAAATGTAAATTTCAGATTTTTTTAAATATTCACATATAAATTGATAGCATTGTGTTGTTATTTTGACGAAATTTGTTTTAAGTTATTTTTTAATCACAAATATGTTACAAAAGTAGCTTAAAACAAATGTCATCAATGTAATAACATAATGTTATCAATTTGTATGTGAATATTTAAAAAAAATTTCAAATATAATATGAAAAAATACAAATTGAAAATAATATCATTGTGTTCAATTTTAAAACATGCCGATTTTTTCAGTGTATCTACTAATATATTCAATTTGATTTTAGATCGTTAGAAACTTATACAGTTCTGGAAAAAGAAGACTTTACTAATACAGTATTAAAATATATTTAAACCGTTTAAAGTTAAACCATTTCGAAAACTAAAATTAATATAGACATGTTCTAAACTTGTTAGCATTAGCATCAGTTGTTTATAACTTCTTAATATTCTGTAATTCATATTACATTGAAAATACTCAGTCGTATATGCATACATTATTTCTGAATAAATAAATAAATGAAATGTAATAAATAGGGGAGGGTGCCCACTTACTGCCACCGTAAGGTCTTGAGGCCATAACTTCCGTTTGAAACATAATATCGCGGTGCTCATGGTTTCATTTGAAAGCTGAGTTCATTACCTAACAAAAATTTTAAACGAAGTTTAAAAATTTTCAAAAATATGCAGTTGATGTAACAAAAGTTTCGAAATTCGACCCTTTAAAAAAAGGTGCCCAGCTACTGGCAGCCGTTTACACTTCACTGTCCAAAATCGTAAATGAAGCATAAACACTAGTTTATTAATTTGTATGTGTTGTTTATTCTTTCAGTTGCTAACACTGCTAATTTGAATTAAAACTAGTAAGGAATGGAGCTTCGGTAGGGTACCGAAGCTAAAATAATCCCCCCTAGCATGTAGGCGAGATTTGACAGAATGATCTTCTTCTTATAGAAAGTATCGTAGTCACAATGACTCACACTCATTAAACAGATTCGCTTATGATTACTGAACACATATTTTTTCGCAAATTTCCGACGATTATTTTCATCAACTCAATAGATGATTAAATTTAAGCAAACTTCGGAAAACCAAAACAACAACAGTTGCACTGAAGTTTTCGTAAATTTCAGCATTTTTGAAATTTCAGCGTTGAAGTGAATACGCTTAATGTAAAGTCACTTTATATGGGAGGTAGTCGTGGTCTTTCGTCCGATTTTTTCAAATTTCATAGGATTTAAATTGAAGATCCTACGTGCAAAATTTCAAGGCTTTTTATTCATTTTGATAGATTTTTAAGAGGCTTTATCGTTGAAATAAAGCCACTTTGTGTGGGAGGTAGGTGTGGTTTTCATCCGATTTAGCTAGCTCTCGAACTTGATCTCAATGTTTTAGAAAGAAGCTTATATTTTGAATTTCATCGCGATCGCTTTAAAATTACGACTGTAATCGTGATCACAGACGGACAGACAGGCGGACACACGGAAATCGACTCAGGTTATGATGCTGATCAAAAATATATATACTTTTCCATGCCTGCCATGCCTCCTTATTGGCGTTACCCTTACGCAGTACGCATTGGGGTATAAATATCGTTGAAAAATATTGGGTTTCATGAGACTGATTATATTTTCTGGTTATTGCTGGTTTTGCCCTTTAATGACTAAGTTAAATAGTTCATCAACAACATTTTTTGATTTTGTGCACAGAAAGAATGAAGACTTTATTATAAATTCTGTGAATTCAAGGCAAAATCTGTAAAACTTAGGACACTGGAAATTTAGGATTGGATCTTGAAATATAAAATATTCTCCAAAGAGTATTCAGAAGCTCAAAAGCAGAGTTATGTTCTTAAAAAAAATTTTTTTTTTTTGTTGTGAATATGTAATGAATTATGTATGAATTCGAAAACTAAACTATATATTTTCTTCCTGCAAATTAGAAGTTTGAAAGAAACATTAAAGTTCCTTAAATAAATCTTGATTATAATTTTATTTAAATATAAACTACCACCTTTCTTTCAATAAATTTTGCTTGGCCGAACAAAACTTTAAAGTAACATTGTAATTATAACTGCAAGCAGACAATTTAGTATCAGTTCAACTGTCCGTTCACACAAGCACCGCAAAGCATAAATTTTCATTAGAAAACGATAAAAATATAAACGGCTGTGGAAATGGTACAGCACAGCGTGTTATAAAAACAAACAAACAAACAAACAGAACGAAAGTGATAATAAAACATGAATGCAAATAATCGTGAAAACGTTGATTTAAGCCAGAAAAAATAATGACTGTAAAAAAATAGTAAAAATACCAAAAACGGAAGCGCTCGAAAGTAAACACAACCTTTGGGCAAAACAAAAAAAAAAAAATAAAAAAACGAAAACCACAAAAAAGCAAGCAAGTCAGCAGTTGAAGTTAGAAAATATGTTGTAAATCCAAAAAAAATGTGGCAATTTTTTTGTAAAAAAAAATCGAAGCTAAAAGAACATCAAATGAAAATCAACAAAAACTTTTGGCAAAAATTAAATAAAACGAGAGATTAAATAAAAAAATTCTACTCCAACAAACCGATTAAATGAATTCACCAGCATAAGTTTGAGTATAAGGACAGACAGCGCAGCGACTTATAGGTCAGAGAGCTTTAAGCGGTTAACATAAGTTAAGGCAAAACGTAATAAAATACTAACTGAATTAAGAACGTTATAAAAAAAAAAATTGTTAAGAAAAAAATGATCATAAATGACTACGAGTACAACCGACTATGTGGTTGTTGGTGGGTGGAAAGTTTGACATGAAACTTTTTTCAGGCTATATTTTACATGCTTGTTCTGAGTCATGTTAGCCGAAAAAACCAGCTATGCTCAACATTTATTTTTATTTTTAAAATTTTTTATTCTGGCAAAGCATAACATAGCGTTTCTTTGAAAACAAAAAAAAAATATGTATATCCCTACTATCCCAAGCCACCACATTTCGTGACTTGTTGACATGGCCAAAGTTGAGACTGCGTTTCTGATTCATGTTCTATGAATGCACAAAACTATAATCCTTTAAGAATAGCAATAAATTTTGTGCGTGTCAAAATCTTGGCTGCAGCGCTTCAGTGCTATATATTTCTTTATCTTTTGCATCCGCTTAATTAATGGAGATGTGGCGGAAAACAATGTTAAAAAAAATATGTATTTTATGCGCGCTGCTATGCGTAAACTGCACTGAAAATGACCAGCAGGTGGCGCTCATATCTAGGGTAATACTCATATAAGGAAATTTCATTAAAGGGGAGGTTCTCATGAAACTCGACCAAGAAAATCAACTGCTTTTTCCCCATTTTTCGATGGTTTATGATATGTAGCTTATGTTTCTACAGCGATTTAGTCGATAACGATTGCATAAAAAAGTTATCGCATAAGAAAGGAACCCATCTTAGAGTATTTCACAACAAATGAGTATCTCACATCCATTATTTTGAAATGCATCCCGTATTCCCTACCATATTGTAGTAAAAATAGTTACCCCAGGCACCACCAGATGCCGCTATATGCACTGTGGCGTTGAAATAACGGAAAGCTTACAACTCGAAAAAATCTTTAACCAAATCTAAGATGGCGTTTTCTGAAAAACGATGTTTTCTAAACTGGTAGTCACGATATCTTAATAGCTTCTTTTTGAATTTACCTGTTTTTTTTTTATTTTAAAGTATATAAAACTTATTGGATGTTATACCTAAATTCAAATAATATTGGCATTTAAAAGATAAAAAAAATTTAAAAAAAAACGATACTTAAAATTCAGGTGTCCGCCATTTTTGTTATTTTTAACGATTTGTTAATATTATAGATATAAGCTCCAGTAAATATAACATAAATTATAAAATTTTATGGTTTTTTTTTATGACATGATCGTGCTGTGCGATGGAAACCGTTTGGGTACCTTTTTTTCAACGTGATGTTTGACGGCGTATTGACACTTTACATTACACTTTTATTCACCAAAGCAAATATTTCCCTTTAGTTTAAGAATCAATAAAAAACTGCTTAATCCTGGATAACCAATGTTAGTCGTTTCGACTAAAATTTTGGATTTTACAGTAATTTTCACAACAGCGGCCATATTTAAAAATGAAGGACATTAAAGTTGAAAAAATTGAGAAACTTCTCTGGCATATCCATATTTTTTACATTTACCCAGCTACAGAACCAATATGTAGCTACAAAAAAATTGTATTAACCCTTCGCAGGTTTACATATATTGAGACCAGATACGTTCATGGTCGTTGTGCTGTGATATATTTATTATATTATTATTATATTTATATTATTATAATATTTTGTTCGCTAAGATTTAAATTTTCATTTAAATTTAAATTATATGAAAATTCTTTATTGTAATAAAAATAATGCATTCATATTTTTCCGAAATATTTATTTCGATAACGATTTTTTATAAATATACAATATGACTACATGAACAACATTTATACTTAGCCAACATAAAAATTAACAAGAACAACAAATTCATCATCAAATATATCAAACAAAAAATTCTACATCGAATTTTTCAAAACAGTCAAATAAATGATCTCTTTGATGTATAGAAATTTAAAATGTTTATGCTTTTAAATTCATCTTCAGTAAGTGAAATTTTAAATAGTATTCAATTGGTAATTTTAAAGTAATTAAAAAATAATTTAAATTTAACTTATTTAACAAGTAGTTGAAAATATATGCAGACGAAAGTCAATTGACTTATTTAGCGGACATCACCATACAAAATATGTTAGTTCGTTCTATGGAAAAAAGTCAGAATTTCAACTAGTTTTGGTTGACAAAAAACTACTTTTTCAACTACATTTAAATTAGTTGATTTTCCTACAGGGCCGCTACCTTCCATACAAAAAACACACTGTTCAAAAGAGCTTATATCGGCCGTAGCTGAACTCCTAGAGGGGTCAAATATATACTTCATATTACATTTCTTCCGAACACACCTACCCGCTTTCTACCACCATTCTTTGGATCCCCATACAAAAAACAGAAAAGCTTTCGAAAATAGTTTATATCGGCCGTTGCTGAACTCCTAGAGTGGTCAAATATATGAGTTGGTCCTATTATTGTTTGTCCCTCAATATTTCTCCCGAACACACCTATCCCATATCTACCACCCATTTTTTGGGTCGCAATAAAAAACATCTATTTTTTACGAACGAACGAATAAAAAAATACTCGCAATATTCAGGGTATGAACACTACTGATATTTTTGTTATTTTTTATTGCTATATTTGCTACCTGCTGGTGTTAGTAAAGCATCGTGATCTTATTTCCTTCATTTCTTATATCTGAATAAAACAAAGAGAGTGTATGAGCAGGTATGAGCAAAGCAGAAAAGGAGTAGAGCAAATTTTTTTGTATTCTATAGCAAGAGAATATATTCAGGGAGGCGAAAAAGCAGGAATCTAGTCTCAACTAGTTCTAAACAAAAATAATTAAATATTTTATATTTTATTTTTTTTTTTTAATAAAACTAATACAATGAAGCATGGATTAACATGTTTACACTGAAATCACGCATTTTTAAGAATCTCACCTGAGATTAGAGAAGGGGAGGAGAGGATAGATTCAAATCTCATGATGTCTCACGAGGGGGAAGGGAGGGCTGAAAAAAATCGCCAAAATCACCTCACGCAATTAATGGATGCCCCGTTACGATACTATCGAAACTGTGTTTTGTTTTATAAAATATATTAAATAAAAAATTTTAGAAGCTGCACAGACGTTTTTAGAATTTTCAGCAAAGTTGTTCTTGAGATTTCAACAACTGTTCCGCTATGAAAAGAAAGAAAGAAAGAAAGGAAGATATCTGTGGACATTTGACAAAACAACTTCTTTCGATATAAGACAATTCTCCAGGATTTTTATTATAAATATAGAATTTGAATACGCTTCTTCTGGTGTAATTGTCGTATTTTTACGATTTTTAGTTTCAGAGATATATCATCGCCAAATCAGCCTCTTTCAAATTTTCTTCTATATTGCATTTGACAAAACAGCTTCTCTCACACAGCTTAAAAAGTTTCAGGAATTCAATGGAAAAATTCGTTATTCCTTTTTGACAAAAAAAACCTTTCTCGATTTAACGTTAGCCCATTTACTACAAATTCCATTTCACCAAACAACTTCTAGGAAAGAAGTGATTTTGTCAAAACCAAGCTGGATTTTTTTTTTAGCACATCAATTTAGAAAAACAACTTGTTTTGACATAAGCGGCCAAGATTTAATTTTTTTTCACTCAAAACCATTTTGATAGAAAAACTTGTGTAATATGAGCTACTTTTTTTTTTTGCAAAAATTCATTCGACAAAGCATCTTGTTTATTAATTTTACTATTTTATAAAAAACCAATTGACCTTAGATAAAAAGCAGCTATAGGGAAATGTTTGCCTGATATTTGTGCACAGTATCAAACCATAACATTTCTTTAAATTTCTTCACAAAAAATTGAAGCAGTTCAACAGTTTTTTCGCTCGGATCAACTTCATAGAATCTGCGCTATTTCTTATATGAAAAATCTGCCTTAACTCATAAATAGTCGAATTAATGTTGGCAGAGTTCTCGGCTCTATGTCATTTAGCCATGTACATATCTCTTTTCGAGATATTGTGCATATCTTTTCAAAATTGAATTTTAATATTTTGCAAAAAGTTTTCATGCCTTCGAATTAATTATCAACGCTATTTTAGAAAAAAAACAACAATTTTCAGAAAACAAAAATTTAACCATAAAAAAAGCTTTTCAAAATAAAAACTTAATATTTTCCAATTAGTTTTCATGTCTTTAGAATAGCGCCTGCAACTCTTTGCATGCCCATTCATGGTGCCGCCATGTCAAACCATGACATTCTAACATTTTAATTAATTGGACATAACTTTTGCAAGCATGACCATCAGAGGCAGCCACTACGCGCTGCTGTTGCTCTTGATGCATGTTCATGTTCTTATTTTTAACCCGTAACGCCCTTGCGTGCCCGTTACGCCAACGCGCTGCTTAACCCAATTTTGTCCGACACCGCAATTTAATACAGCGGCATTAAAAAAAAAAACAAAACGAAAAGAAAAACATAAATATTCTATCGCTGTCACATTGCATGCCACATATTTTCTCTCTCTTTTGCTCCCACCACCTTCACTTATGTTCCTCGGGACTGTTACGAATCTTTCCCCAAATGCATTAAACGATCAAAAAGCATTTAAAACATCTTTAATACTTTGCTCCAACGCATCGCATGATTTGCATTTCTATTTTATTATTTTTTTTTTTGTATTTAATGCGCTTTTAAGCAGACATTTATTGTTCCGCATATAAAAGTCTGCCATAAAATAGCCCAGAAATATGGTTAAATTATAGCCACATACACACACACACACACACAGTCATTCACACAACGACAAGTTACAATAAAGTTATAAAAAATATTTTATGGCTTATTTAAAAAAAAAAAACTTGAAAGAGTCAATATTTAATGGGCGAACCAATATATTTAATATAATTTTTTTTACACTAAAATTCTTAGTATAGGGGCTGGAAAACTCTTGCTGGGTAATGTGTTTCTTTTTTTTTTGTTTTGATAAGCTAAATACTTTGTTGAAGGTGCCTTAATATTTTATACATGTTTTACATATTGATACCAAAATGTTACAAATTTATAGAAATTCCAGAGCTTGTTAAACATGATTAGAAATAGCGTGTAATCATGGGTGATGATGAGTGCGCTTTATTTTTTATTTTTTTTTTTTTTTTGTTTATATCAAAACTAATTTAGTGATTCTTATGCGGCTTTGTTTTTGACCTAATTTTATTTTAATGATGCTCTTCGGGTTTGAATTTGTGGCATTTTTATGTTAAGGCTTAAGTCAACGACGTCAAGGTTTGATGAGGATAGAGATGATTCATTTAGACCTTAAACTAGAGCAAATTCTTTAAGAAAAGAACAACAATTTTTATTTGAAAAACATCAGTGATGTTCTGCATTCCGTCAAATTAACTTGTAAGTTTGAGAAATAAGTAAAAATATAAATAAAAATATGAAATATTACACATAGACTATTACAACATGGCCCAAAAATTATTGCATTAAATAATCTATACTATTAACAGTTCAACTGACAAGTTCTTAGGCTAACATAGCAAAACAATTTTTTTTTTTTTGTAAAATTCGAGTTTATTATTCAACATAGTTGCCATCGAGGGCAGTACAATGCTTATAGCAGTTGTGCAATTTTTCGATAAAATTTTGATAGTACGTTTTCTCCTAAGTCTCAAAATAGGACTCAATTTAAGCGATTACTTCTTCATTAGTAATGAATTTCTTTCCAAAAAGCATTCTTGTGAGGTCTACAAACAGGAAAAAGTCACTCTCTGCCTGATCTGGAGAATACGGTGGCTGGAAAAGTAATTCGTAACCTGATTTATGCAGTTTTGCCATCGTTTTCATAGACTAGTATTGTCGACAATGTATTGTCTTGATGAAACAGCACATTTTTTCTTCTTCAAATGGGGCAATTTTTTCGATATTTCATCCTTCAAACGCTCCAACAACTTTTTGTAATAATCGCTGTTGATAGTCTGGTGCTTTTCAAGGCAATCAATGTATATTATACCATCCCAGAATACTGAATACCATAAACTTGGCAGCCGACTATTACTTTATTCCACGTATTGGATTCCGCTCATTGCGTATAGTTCACTCGGATTGTTGATTGGCCTCTGGAGTATAGTGATGAGGTCACGTCACATATCTATGGAAAAATTCGTTATTATTACGGTTGAATATCGCTAAGCATTGCTCCGAATCAACGACACTTTGATGCTTTTAATCGATTGTAAGCTCGCGCTCCGCCCACTTTGCATACAGCTTACGCATCTACAAATATTCATGGACGATATGTCCAACACGCTCTTTTGATATCTTCAGAGTCTCAGCTATCTTGATAAAATTCACTTTACGGTCATCAATAATTATTTTGTGAACTTTTTTTTTCATCTTTAACAGCCCCGCTCGGACGTCCACTGCGTGCATCGGCTTCAGTGCTCATTTCCCGCCGTTATAATTTAGCAAACCACTTCTTAATGCTTAATTTTTCTGATGCAGAGTTCGAATAATGTTTATCAAGCCAATTTTTGGCTTTAACAGTATTTTTGTACACCCACAGCCTTATTCATAATCACATTTTAGAGGCTGCGCAACTTTAAACCAGCTTTAAACAATACATCTTTATTCATAAAGGTTCTTCCGGCTTGTTTAAGGTCTGCGTAACTTAAACGCCGATTAACCTAAAATTTGTTGTCGCCTTTTCGATTAAGGTTGATGTTTATAATAATTTATCATAGACATGCTCCATATCCGGCCTTTGTAGTCCTTTTTAAGTAACAGATTGGCAAATGTACAAGAATTCTTAATTTTTGTAAAAGTTTTTCGATTGTTTGGACACAAACCGTACAAAATAAGCAATGAATTATTAAAATGTTTATGAATAACAATTTAAGTAAGATTGCGTAGAGGATGCGTTAAGCCTTAAACAGTGTGTAACTAAACAAGCGTTGAAGCGTTGTTTAAGAAACTACATTGAATAAGGCTGCCAATGTATAGGCCGTTCCGCGTCAACCGAAACATTTCGCCGTAAAACCTACATGTTTAATTTAAACTGACATAATAAGGTCTCTTTATTTTTCATGATCTTTATTTGAATATGGACATTCCGCCGAAAAGTCCACCGTGACATGAAAATTAAAAGTGATTGAAAACTTATTATTTAATGATATTATCTTAGAGAAACATTTTTATTTTATTGATTTAAGCAATTAAATACAAATTCATTTACCATAATGATGAAATCGTCTGCACTTCACAAATGTAATTTTTCTTTTCAGTTAATGTTTTGTAAATGTTTCGTAAGCGTTTTTGTTTTAGTAAAAATGGAAGGCATTGGCTAAAAATAATGAAAAATGGTCTAGGCAAGGAGGGGCGGAATATATTAAATTGGTTTTTTAATAACTAAATTACATAATTAATTAATTACCTAATTTCTAAATTATCCAAATGAATTACAATGGAAAAATGTCACGTAACGCCATGTCACGAAACGTTTCATACTAAGCCCAATAAAAAAAAAAAATTAAAAAAGGTTTTTAAATTTGGTTATTTAGAAAATAATTTTAAACTATCTGAAATCCTTCTAAAGAAAGTTTTATATAAAAACACTTGCCAATTTACAGAATTTTACTAATTTTGTGATCCAAGTCAAAAACCACTTCTATTTTTTGTCACGTAACGTATCATTTTTGGTGGATTCTATCTAAGAGCCGAACTTTTGACAACTCTTGGGTTTTACACCTTGTATAGTGTGCTTAGTAAGCTATTGGAAAATCAAAATAAGGAACTTGTAAGTTAAATTTTTCATTCTTTTTTCACTCATTAAAGTCGTAGGATCGTCACGTGCGCCACCAATATATATATATATAAATATTTTTGAAAAAAAAAATATTGCAGAACGTTATGGTGAGACTAATGGCTTCGGAAATAGGGCGCTTTAAAAATGTGTAGTGGGTGGACTGTCAACCAAAGTTTAAGCATAAAGCAGTAAAAAACTGAAAGATATATGAAAGATAACTGAATTTTTTTAATTTTGAAATTTATTGTAGTATCAAATAATTCATATCTCAATCATTTCACTGTATTGCAAAAAGGAATAGGTTTATAGTTACTTAGTGTTTGATGGGAATTTGTGAAAGTGTCGTGTAAAAACCGTGTCAAACCTTAAGCTTCATTCAAAAATTCAATTGACCCTGGAGGTGTCCATATATGAGCTGGTCCTATATCTTTTTACCCTTCAACATTTCTTTCCTACCACCTATCTGCCACCCATTTGGGAGTTTCCATACAAGAAATGCAAGAATTGACGATTACAGTTCGTATCTCTCCTGAATTTACCCCTAGAGGGGTAAAATATATGAGCAGGTCCTATTCTTTTTTACCCTTCAACATAGCTTTTTAGCACACCTAGCCCCTATCTTCTATCCTTCTGAGGGTACTCATACAAAAAAACACAATAGCTGTTTATTATAGTTCGTATCTTTTCAAATATATAGCCTGGTTCGCGGTAGAATAATCTAGATAGGAGCAATTTTGACAGTGCTCTTTTTGCTATGACCATGACTGTCAAAGTCCAAAGCAAACAAGATAAGTTTTGGTACTTATCGCATTTTGTGAACATCTACTGACGTTTAATTTGACCTTAGCGACTCTCCTTATTGCTCCTATCTAGATTATTTTACCATGGCCTGGTCCTATCTTCTACATTTTTACACAATTTTTAGCTGTACACTTCACGTGCATTACTCCATTATATTTTTTAGTTTAGTGGAAAATGTATTTTCAAGGTAATACAATTTATAAAAATTAAAAAAAAAATTCCATTCAAGAGAATGTTTTCTCTGAGGATTTTCAAAGGATGTCAACCTTTTTATTCCATAATATTCCATAATATTCTTCAAACCTACAGCTCAAAAAATATAAGTTTTCGAAGTCTATAAATATTTAAAAATTATTATTTTTATAAATAATAATAATAATAAAAATAATACTCTATCTATACTATTATATAAAAGCGTTGTGACACTAAATGGCTGATCCACAATCACGCGAGAACCACAGAACCGATTTAGATTTGTTATTTTTAGGAAATCGTGAGAGACTATGTTAGATTTTCCACACCTACTTTAAACGCAAACCACAAACCAATAAAAATGATATATTTCAGACGGTTTCGGTTGTATAAGACTAAAATTTAGTAATTTAGTTTGTATGCTTATTGTCAGTAACATATCTAAAAATGAGCATTATCGGATTCTATATGCCCCCACTTTTACGAAATCATTATAGTTCCTTAATTCTGCAAGTTTTCAAATTGAAACTTGGTATGTAGGAGATGTGTGTCCAAATGGCGGTCACATATATTTATTGATAAAAAAAAAGTCCGTGGCGAAGCCGCGAACCACTACGCCCCGCTGTAATTTAAAAAATTATATTCGTTTGAGGTATAAATACTTTTCTGTGTTATTTCAGATATCAGAAAATTTTGAAGCCTTGGCTGAGCCATATTTGAAAATGGTACTTCTTTAATATGCAAGCTTTCTTAAGGTAATTCAAATATAACGATTGTGCCTTTCGTAAACTTTCCCTTGGCAAAACAGTTTAAATTTGCTTTGAAAATTATAATTTAGGCTTCTTCAAGAAAATTCATCATTATCCAATTTCTCCAGAAAAATATCAAGATATAATTTTAAAAGTCTCAGATGTATTACATTTTTATCATATTCTGTACCATATGAGGGAGTTTCAAAATCGAAGCCCCACACTGGCTATGGGCCGGGCCTGAACACACCAATTTAGTTTAAGCTTAAAACTTTAAAAATAACGTAATATATGAATTCAATGAAAAATTCCCTTCCACTAAATTATTTTGTTACATTTCGAAGCCTTCAATAAAAAAGAGTACAATAAAATTTACATTCAATTAAACGAACAAAAACAAAAATGGCTATTTCAGCATTTGAAAGGACTTTGACCGAGCTTCTTATGATCAGTAGCGTTGTGCGTGTTGTGCAATGTTTGAACACAATTGATCAAGAACTGTACTAACAAGCTTTATGCCGACTCCGAACGGCTTATGTTCTCAAGAAGCTTTACGTGGCAGTTTTTACTCTCTGAGGACAGAGAGTAAGCAGCTAAACAGAAAAACGAATTCGATTGAAAACACTTTTAATGTCAGATGGGACTGGAACCTGGGTTTTTTCGCATACTAGCCACGCACCTTACCCAGTATGCCACAGCCGTGATTCTATTAAAGACTACTTCATTTGATTAATAAAAACAAGAAAACGAAAAGGAATATTTTTTAAGAAAAGTAAAAACAATTCAGTTTTCATTTTAACAGTAAGGAAAACTTTTTGAATAAAAATATATAAAACCAGAACTTCAAGAACTTCAATACTTCAATATTATCGATTTGAACAATTTAAAAAGATATTAAAAATATTCAGATCAAACTTTTAATCTTGGATTTAGTTAACAAAAATTATTTCGAGTTCCAAAAATTTAAATATTTAAAAAATTTATCAAAAACTCAATCCACCACTGATTTATTTCCACAATATTCACCTAAAATTCAAAATTCTACCATAGCTCCGCAGTAACAACAACAATAAGCGGCTCTACAACATGGATTGCCTGGAATTTTCACCCGAAATTTAATTAATTGCACATGATTTACTCGCATATTTAATATTTTAAAAGTCAAAGTCAAAAGCAGACGCACACTCACACACAAACACATGCTATCAAAAAGTCATAACGTGACACACTCTCCTGCTTAAGCAATAAACAATAAAAAAATACTAACTGCTCATAAATAGCTCATATATTGTGTAGCATCATAATTTTTTAAAATTTTGACAACATAAACTTTAAACTTTGGAATAGACATATAGCCAGATATGAACTTAATATTCACACACATACACACAGCCACACACACACATCTATATGTATTTATATATATATATATCATTCTGCACCATACTCCCCTCTGATAAAATAACCTTCAAAATGCGTAAATCTTTTATCCGCATGATAAAACAATAAATCTCCTTAACTGAATGGATTATTAGTCACTCCGACACTTAAGCAGAGCACCACCAGAAGCAGCAGCCACACCAGCTGGTGTCTATAGGGATCAGTAGCCGATATAAAATTATTTTCATTTTCTGCTGCTTAAACATATGGCAACACTGGCTGCTGCTGCTGCATGATTTTGATTTTGCTTTTGAATTGAATATTTTGTGCCTTATTTATTATTTTTATTATGAAATTTTTTTTCCATGTTTGTTTGCGTGTATGTGTGTATTGTTTGGGACAGACACTGGCCACCCCTTCTACAACCAAACATACGCCTCTTCGGTGTATGCGTTCGCCATGAGTAGCACACCGAAAAAAAAGTATGAAAAACTTTTTGATTGCCTCTACGTGTTGGTCTGCAGCAATTTATACAAGTTTCTTTATGGTTTCATACAACATTGCAGAACTTTTGCTTTATCTTTTATTTGTCTTTTTTTTTTTTTTTTTTTTTTTTTTTTTTATAGATTTATTACACTTTTTGGGACGCAGCTTCTTAAATTTTGACTTTTTTTTGCTTGTAAACTATTTTTATTGCTCTTTCTTGCTTCTTTTTTCTTCTTTTTTTCGCACATAAATATGTGCAAATTTGTGAATATTCGTTATTTTTATTAACATTGGTGTTTTTTTTTTTATATGGTGTGGAATTTTTATTTTGTTAAATATGTTCGGCTAACTTTTGTTGAGAAATAAATATTGATGATGTTATTGTTTGTGCCAGCAACTGTATGTTTATATATAACAATTAGGTGAAGAGTTTATTTCATGGGCTATAAATTTAGTTTTATATCTAAACAAGTGACCGTAATTATGTTCAAGGAACAATTTGTTAATTCAAGAGTTTGTTATATGTTAGTGAAAGAGTACTTTATTTTGAAAAGAAAATTGGCAAGAAATGTATGTAGACAAACTTTTTTGTTCATCAAAATTTATTCAGAAATTTGTTATCAATAAGAATAAATTTGGGAATTCACGTATTAAGCAGCGAAACTATCCAAGAGCATTTCATAATTTAATTTTGATGCTTTTGATTCTCTTGAACTAATTGAATCTAAGATTTAGCTATAAGTCTAAGCTTTTGAATAAATAGAAACTTTAAATATAAATAAAAATTTGCTCTTGAATTTTTGACTTAACAAAATTTCTGCTTAAGGTTAAAAAAAAAAATATATATTGTGCCAAGGCTTAAGAAGTTTTAGAATGTTTTTCCTTATTCCTTAGATTAGAAGTGCTAAAGAAGCGATACATTTTTTGACAATTTGAAAATAAAAGTCAATAATGTGCTTAAATACTTATTTTATATCTTCACTTATAAGCTTGCTTTAATATTTTTTAACCTTCCACATAACAGTCATTCCATATTAAAACCATCAAATATCTTTAATCCGGGTTGATTACATGTATTATATGTATTATATTTTCGAAGATTATAACTTTAGAAATATATCCTCTAAAGGAATTTTTAAAATTTAAATTAATTACGGAGTTATAGCTATTTTAGTGGCGCCGTCTTTGACTGCCCGTAACTTTGCTCAAATCCTTAAACACGTTTTTCTCGAAACTACCATTTACAACACATGATAACTCAAGCTCTAGTGGACCAATTAGTTTTAGATTTGGTGTGGGAATTTTTTTATATATCCTACTGTGACCCTAGAAATAAAATGATGAAAAAATTTAGTTTTTCAAAATTCAAAACATTGAAAAAAAACTGCAAAAATTGACTTAATTTTTTCAAACAGTCCCCATTTTGCGAAAATTAAATTTGTTTCTTTCCCTAATCCGGGAAAAAGCGACATTCTTACTTATTAAAAATTGTGTTCAGGTGACTAGAAGGGTTGAAATGGTGTCAAGATGGAGGTACCCTGTTTTTAGCACCCCATACTCTATCAGCCTATAATTTTTAAATTTTTTTTGTATTACACAGTGTGACGAAAAGAAAAATTTTTGATTACAAGAACCATTTGTAAAAATTCTCAAAGATGGACCTATTGCAAGTTCAAGGCACCTAGTGTGACTTCTCAATGTCATCACAATTTTCTTTTAATTGATTTTTCAAAATCATGTCTTCGAATTTTGTTGCGCCCACATTTAATGGCATTTTGCTGTCATTTGCCTAATCGGAAATGGAAAACAAAATCCACTGAATATCAGTAGAATTTATGGTAGAATAAGACTGTGCAAAAATAAATGCAAAAAAGCCAAACGGAGCGTGGAGCGAAGCCAGTTTGGGTAGTTTTTGTAAATTTCTTCAAAAATTATGTGTTTCTTTTAATTTTATTTAAATAATGTGCCATTTTCACGGTATTAACCTGCACTATAAATGACCTTTCCATTGAATCCAATAACATAGACTTACGTTGAGAATTCGCTAATTGGCAATAATTTTAACGTTTTTTATCATCATAAAACAATGATTCCTATATATATTTCTGCTCCCAAACAAAGTGGTCCCATATAGTCAAACATTAATCGATTCTGGTCATCTTTATCTCGCTCGAAAGACAATATGCAGCAGAATAGAATTTTGAAAAAAAATTACTTTGGTTTGATTTTCTGTTTTTTATTTTTGTGCCAGTGCACAGTGGAACAGTATTTCAAATTAAGAATATTGGAATGCATTTGCAATACACACACTTCATAGTTCGGCATATAACTGTGCAGCGACTACGCTGGCTGGGTCATGTAAATCGTATGGCCGACGAAGCTCCTGCGAAAAAGGTGCTCGAGGCGAGGGTCGTTGGTCATTAGACGACGAAGGAGACCATGCCTCCGATGGATGGACCAGGCCGAGGAAGCCCTAACCGCACTTGGTGTATCCGATTGGAGAAGGCGCGCGCAAAGCAGAGGCACCTGGCTAGAGCTGATGAGGTCGGCCGAAACCTGAACACGGGTTGTTATGGCCACCTAATTAAATAAGAAGAACTGGCTTCGCTCCACGCTCCGTTTGACATTTTTATACCCCAACGCGTATTGCGTAATTGGTATACTAACTTTGTCATTCCGTTTGCAACGCCAAGAAGGAGGCGTGGCAGGTATACAACTATATATATATTTTTTATCAGCATCATCTACTGAGTAGATTTCCGTGTGTCCGTCTGTCTGACCGCCTGTCCGTCTGTCGACACGATTACAGCCGCTTCAAATTCAAAACATAAGTTTATTTTTAAAAAAGGAAGATCAAGTTCGAGAATGTGCCAAATCTGATGAAAACCACGCCTACCTCCCATACAAAGTGACTTTATTTTTATTAACCGTAAAATGTCTTTAACATCCACAAAAATTAAAGAAATGCCTCGAAATTTGGCTTGTAAGCTTTGCTCTTTACTTTTAATCCTGGCTATAAAATTTGGAAAAACCGGATGGAAACCACGCCTACCTCCCATACAAATTAGCTTTATTTTAAACGTAAAATCTTTTCAAAATCTGAAAAAATTAAAGAAAGGTTTTAAAATTTTGCACATAAGCACATAATATTTAATAAAAGCCATCTGTATGATATATGGCTAAATCGGATCAAAACCACGCCTACCTCCCATACAAAGTGACGTCATCAAAATAAGTAAACTTTCGTTAATATATAAAACTGAATATCATCGTGTAACTCGTGGCTAAAGACTTCGAATATACTTCAATATGGCCGCGGGGGGGTATTTTAGCTTCAGTACCCGTCCGAAGCTCCATACTTACTAGTTTCGGATTTCTTTTTGTGCAGTCTTATTCTACCATAAATTCTACTGAACACAAGTGGATTTTGTTTTCCATTTCCGATGAGGCAAATGACTGCAAAATGCCAATGAATTTTGGCACAAGAAAATAAGAAGACATAATTTTTAAAATCAATTAAAAAAATTGTGACATTGAGAGAACACATTAGGTGCGTTAAACTCGCAAAACGTTGAAATTACTGTCCAAAAATTGTAACTTAACAATTGTGCTAATAAATTTACATGCTTCGAACAGTTGAAGTCAGCCGGTAGTATTATAACTACACGAATATTAGCCGCCTGAAAATACAATTGACCGTGGTACAACAGGTTAAGCAGAGCCCGCAGTAAGCCAGACATCGACGCGGTCCGGGGTTTGAGTCTCAACGATTGAAGTAAGAAAGTGTGCATTTTTTCAAATCTTATTAAATTTATGTGTTAAAAATTAATGTTTAAATAAAATTAAAATATAATTATAAAAATAAAAATAAAAATAAAAAAATATTGTTCCAACTGTAGGGTTACGTACTCGTCATCTCACGGTTAGGAGTTCAGTGCTCTATCATCTCGCTAAAGTCAATAAGATTTTGTGTGTTGTTAAAATTCAGTATAAGTAGCGCAGTGATATTTTTATTGGAAAGTGCACTGCAAAAATTGTTATCAAACAACTTCTGCGGTAGAGCTACTGAAAGAATGTTACTCAACATGTTTTACAGTTGGTTACAATTCCTTTACGGTAGAATTAAAAATTCTTATCGTTTGGCTCGTTTTAAACCAACAGTTTACCGTCCGCATCGGTAGAATTTATTATAAATTTTGTTTTTTTGTGTACAATACTTTGGTTTCGGTTGGCATTTGTGAAAAAATGTAAGTGAAGAGTGAAAAAAGAAGGTGCAACGCTTTTTGACTCCATTCCAACAATAACAACGGGAAGTATTTCAACGAGTGGCAATGAGGACTTTGTTCCGTCCAAAATCGAGGATATTCCATAACTCAGAAACTACATTTCGTTTCGATTTCGCAGCAACATTTCGCAAGTATTCCGAAACAACACTTCGTTACGATTTTGTTACTACATTTCGTTACGATTCCGTAATCATATTTCGTTACGAAATCTATTTCTAGACGACACTTCGTTACGAAGTCGTGTCAACCCCTTCATAGGATTTTATTAACGATTTCGTAACAAAATTGGATTCCAAAGTCGGAAAGATTCCGAAATTTTTGTAACGCTTTTGGGAACTTTGGCTTGCTGGGCACATAGTAAAAAAAGGGATGCTAAAAATATTTTAATTTTCTTTTTATTGAATTTTAAAAAACACCCAACATTTTTCTCTCTAGACTAGAATAATACCTTAAGTTTTCAGAATTTAATCTTCTGTAAACAACAAGATTTATTTTGTCTATTTTAAGCACTGTGTATTATCTTTTTAAAGATACCACAAAATTCTTGATGAATTTGGTTTCGAGCTAGTCTTGATGAATTTGTAATTTTTCAAAATTTAAAGAATTTTTCTTTTTCCTCAATTTTTTTTTTTTTAATTTTTTTGATTCGTAAAAAGTTAAAAAGTCTTCAACACAAATTTTTGTTTTTATTTCAAAAAAAGCTGAAATTGTGAAAATTTAAGCAAAATTGGAGTTGGTCAACCCGTAATTCCAAAAATGCTGATGCATTTAATATGGAATGGAGCTATTCTGGCATCGACACAATTCATAATTCTCACAGATATATTATAGAATTACTTTGAGGGTCTAACGCTGAAGCCTTCGCATACATGTTACTGACATTTATTTGTTATTTGCACTTACGAATTTTATGCAACTCACTACTATAACGCATAATAAAATAGATGAAATTGAACAGAAATCGTTTTTAATCAAGAACACAAAATTTATTCAAACAAGCAATTTAATCCGATACCAGTGGCGTAGTTTTGCTTGAATAAACATGACCAAAAGTGCTCATATTGAGCTTGCTCAATAAATCATTTCCTCAATAATCGGTACATCGTTCTGTCAATCACACAAGATCTACTCATTTGCCTGTTAAATTATCAATTCAACTAAATCCGCACTAATACCGAAAAGGCCTAACAAATCGCTGTCTATATTCAGTCAATTGACGCAAATTCATTCATTCATACATTCGTTCAGTCGGGTAGTCGGGCAGTAAGCTAGTCAGTCAATAACAACCCACAAATCAAAGCTATTCATACACACTCTCCTACATAGATAAACCGGTCAGAGTACAGCATAAATGCATAGCGCATTGATTCAAATGGTACAGATATTTAATGTCAACCTTAATGTTTAGTATTACAAATACACCAACATGAGCCATGTAGACACATGTATACAAATACATGGCTACCAAAATAGCCTAAAATCCCAAATATTTGCATATAATCCAACTTAATCCCCATGCAACTTGGCAACATTTTCAATTTGCCTTGAAATTTGTACAAGTGAAAAAAGGTTAGCTTGGAGCTCGAAAGAAGCTAATCATTTGTGGGACATTATCAGGCCATTTATTGGAATACGTAAGTCATCACTAGGCGTGTACGTGTAAGTTTTCGGGTGTGTGCGTCTGTGAGTTTTTATGTGTGTGTTGACTTAAGCTCATCATTAGCCACATTTTGCCCATCTAAGCTAAAACTAGCACATTCTCTGCATCTTTACTCTAATGTTTTAACTATATAAGCTACAAAAGATGCTACGAAGCAACCCAAAACTAAAGCTTAAGCATATGCAAATTGTTGCTAAATTTTAGGGTTAAGAAGTTTCCTAAAGCTCTATGCCAAACACGCTAAACATCATGGCTTAGTTTAATGAAGTTTTAATATTTAATCGAGCAAAGTCGTTGTGACCGTAGATAGAAAGAAATCTTTTTCCTTTTCGCACTAATATGGTTTTATGCCTAAGCTTGTCGTAAGATGGCAACCCTAACTCACCTTTTTGGAAGGTGTCATTTTATGGCTTAACTTAAGGTTTGTATTAATGGCAGCTTGAGTATAATAAAGGGATTTAAAGAGTTCTTCATCCCAAGATAGTTGACGAAAATTTGTGGTTGCCTTAATTAAGGTCATTATTTGATGCCAATTTGGCTACATTAAAGTCACTTCGTTGGCTTTATGAATTTGTTAAAGGTTGTCTGAGTGTATGTTTTCACTCTCTAAAAGAAATTTGTCATATCACTCAGTTCTCATAAGCTATATGTGATTATTTATACTAAGTATGTGTTTATTGTGTGGCTCAGTTAGAGTTTTGAGTGGCTTTAATTAGGTATGTATAAATCTTAGACATAAATGTTTTTAAGAGGCTTTCAAATGAATTTAGAATTGTAATGAAATGGATTTTTTGGGCTAAGTACTCATTATTATAGCATTTTCAGAGATAATGGTGTTATTCAGATATAGCCGTTTAATTTATGTATTGAAAGATTTTAAAATGCTCGTTGAATGAATTCTGAGTTTGAGAAATGAATTCAGACATTTTATTCAAAAATTTAATTATTATTCTCTAAGCTTTTTTTTCAGTTATAATGCCTAAGGGGTCGTTCATAATATACGTTACCAATTTAGGGGGGAAAGGGGTTTAAAATCACAACGATAAGTAACGGAGATGGTGAGAGTTCCAGATATTGTAACGTTACGAAAAATTTTACAAAAAGTTAAAAAAACTCATATTAAAAAAATTGCATTATTTGAAAGCATTGTCATTCGTACATCTTCATGTTTGTCCGTCTAAATTGACGGTTAACTATTAACGAGTGTAATCGTGTTGTTTTTCAGATGTTACGTTAATATAGTGATGGGGAGGGGGAGGGGGAGGGGGAGGGGGGTTTGAAATGAACTACGAAATTAACTACGAAAAATAACGGTGGGGAGGGGGGTAAAGCAAAGAAGTTGATAACGTAGCTTATGAACGAGCCCTAACCAAAATAGACGAAACGATTGCAACTTGCCGAACGTCTGACGAGTTCAGACGCTAAAAGTTCGGTTCTTATGCGAGCTATAATACACTCCAATTGTCAATTGAGTCTTTCAATTGAATTGGATCTCGGTCACACACAGTGCATAAACTGAATTGGAGGATTTCTTTATCAATATATTATTTACCTTTATTATTTAAAATCAAATTAAATTAAAGACAAATGTAAACACATTCAACACTTTCATCACATATTACAGCTAAAAATAAATATGGTCACAGCTCCTCAAAAGATTTGACCATACACAGCACAATCGAATTGAAAGACTTGAGAGGCAACTTCGAAAATTCAAAATCTTTTGATTTCTCATCAACCAACTCTACAATTGCCAAACTAATCAATTGACAAGGCGATACACGCTTTGATTTGAACAACAACCTATAGAGTTGACTATTGGATTGTATGGCTCGCATTACGGAACAAAACGTATGGACCAAGGTTGATTTATTAGGTTGTCGCAAGGGACAGAGTGAGTACCCATAGTTGTCAAATCGAAGTTGACAGCTCATAGAAAATCTGCAAGTGCTTTCTTTTATCATCCGTTTTTCTTTCGTAGTCATTCACAAAATTGGCTGGTTTTGACAATTATGGATACTGCGAAGAGAGTGCGATCAGCCCTGCGACAACCTTATAAATCAACCTTGGTATGGACAAGCTGTTTCGTTCAGTTTCGTTAAATTACGTTTGTTCATTTTGGGCAACAACATTGAATTTCATTAAAGTGAACATTTTCGTCTCTAATCGTTACGAAGCTACTCGTATATTTTGGTTGGGCCTATAGAATTGCCGGAACTAATATTCTTTAAATGATGTCATGAAAATTTCAACAATTTGAACATTAAATCAATTTTGATTGATATCTTTTTTAATAAAACACGCTTTCTAAGTCTCTTTTGGGCATATATTCTGGAGCAAACTTTGTTGAAATATCAAGACGTGTCGAGTTGTTAAAGGTTTTACTTTTACTTTGTTAAAAGAATTACTCTAAGATTTTTAACCGTGTACCTTGGACCATGATGGCTCTTTTGAGATCCGAATTATATATTTTAATAAGGTATCGCGCAGAAGAAAACTAGACATGTGATGTTACTTGGGTGATTCAATACTTTTTTAAAATTGTTAAAACTTTTGCTAAATTTAAGTTATATATATACAAAATATTAAACGCTATAGCTTGTTCCAGTTTATCTACCATGCCAATCGTAGGCACTGCGAAAGCAACAGGTGTTGCCACGTTTTGAAGTGCAGTACTTGACGCTAACTTGAAGCAATAGCAGCCAGTTTGGATACATTAAATGTATGCGCCGTTAATGTGGCACGTCCGACACTCGACTTTTTTTAAGCATACGTTCTGTTGAGCCTCATATTTTTTAATTTTTTTCAGACAAATATATTTTCCTAGATTGAAGACAGATTTATTTAGTTCAAAGTTGATGAAAAATATATGCTCAATATATCAAATAAATGTAGTGTGTGGCGGATAATTAAGCTATAATTAATGGCAGCTCATTATTTTCAAAAATTTCCAATGTATTTATATTAAATTTTTAATAAATCGATTTCGTTGCACAGGAACTCATTCACAATAATTTAAGGAAAAAGATATCAGAGAAAGTGAGTGAGTGGAAGAGAGAATAAGAAAAGCCAAAATACATAAAAAGGAACAACGTAAGCTTGTAACCAACACGATAGTCCCGTTGTAATTCCACATTTTTCACACTTGCTTCTGATGTTGGTAATTTTGTTTTATTTCTTACACATTCTCCTTACTTTAATTTAACAGACACTTTGGTATGTTCTCTCGCACACAAGCACAAAAAAAACATGCCTTTCCAGTAGCATATCCTTACATTCATCTCTTGACTTAAATGTAATCCTTTTGAGAGCTACCAGCACTGAAGCTCCACACTCTGTAGCTACTGAAGCTACAGGACAATCATAGCGAAAGTATTGTGAGTGATGCTGATGTGCCAGAATGACTGACTGGCTGACGCTGAGGAACGTGTCATTTGGCACAGATAATCCTTTAGTGCACATGGCCAGAGAGCAAGCAAGCAAGCAAAAAGTGAAGAGAAAGAACACAGAAATAAAATAAAACCTACACTTCAAGGATATTAAAATGAAAAACATGTGTGAGTTAAAAATTTGGCAGACTGACATAAAGATAGATCCCTGCACGCGATTGGCAAAAATTATTCATTTGCAGCGACCGGGGGCTACTTTAGCAAAATGTCAGGATATGTGAAGGAAAATTTAATTTCTCTAGAGTGCACGTAGAGAAACACAGATATAAAGTGTTGGAAGGGAAAAATAAAATAGGTCAGTTTATGCTTTAATTCAACGATGCTAATAAAAATTTTTTGGAGAGTACAACAAGAACTACAACAAAAAACAACAAATCATTGCGAAAGTGGCACAGTGAGAAATAACCAACAACGAAATACACACAACAGCAACAACACGCATGTAAGCAGCGCTTGCGACACACTGATCTAGAACTAAAGAAAGCTGGTAAAAAAAAAAATTAAAATAAACTAGATATTTCTTTTATTACAATTAAAGTTAGGGAAAATTTAAAAGAAAAGCAATGCAGAAATTTTCTGTGATGGACTTCTTTGCCGATAAAAGGGCAAATAGGTAAAAATTTTGTATTTCTGTATTACTTATGTTTTATGACAAAAGCTTTACAAAAACTGAAAACATTTGTAAGGAATATTGTTTTTATAATTCCTTAAAAAGTTTGCTGCAAAACCGATTCGATAATATTGTTAACGAGGAAGATATGAAGGCAATTATCAATTTTTTAGGTATATCATGAAGTAATGACAAGTATCTTCACTTTATGCAATTGTAGTCGAGAAACATCAATTGAGATTTAGAAAAGAATAACTAAAATTCAGAATTCCATTTAAAATTCAGGAAAGATCAATTGAAATTCAGAAATGCCATTTGAAATTTAGAAAAGAACAACTGAAATTCAGAAAATATGAATTTAAGTTTCAATTAAAATTTAGAACTCCATTTGAAATTCAGAAAAAGGTCAATTGAAATTTAGAATTTCTCTTTGAAATTCTGAAAAGATCAATAGAAATTCAAATATTCAATTTTAAATTCAGAAAATGTCAATTGAAATACAGAATTCCTTTTAAAATTCAGAAAATATAAATTGAAATTCTAAAAATGAAATGAAATTCAGAAATTCCACTTGAAATTCAGTAACTATCAATTGAAATTCAGAACACATCAATTGAAATTCAAAAAAGATCATTTGAAATTCACAATAAGACACTTGAAATTCAGAAAAATAAATTTAAAAATTCAAATTTACTTTTTATCTCAAGGTTAACCAATATCATAGCCATTACTATTACCATACCACACCATATCATATTCTAATTTTTTTTTTTATTATAGAGATTGAACTTAAAAAAAAAAACAACGAAATGGCCATTTCAGCCCTTGAAAGGACTTTGACCGAGCTTCTTATGATCAATTGTGTTGTGTGTGATGTGAAATTTTTGCACATGTTTCCAAATCAAAGAATTCTGAAAAGTTTTATCAAATTTTTATGTTGAGCTCTGAGTCATCCTGTTGGTCTGTCTGTCGCCTGTTGTATTCAGAATATGTCCTTAGAGCATATTAACTACCGCAGAAAGAATATATGTTGTTTGAAAAATAGTTCAATATCTGAAAAAATGTTCCGGAATATCCTCAAAAATATTATTAATTCTTCTTAATCCTACATACAAACAATTTTCAGATACTCTGATATTATGCATTCAATCATTCATTTTAATCATATTCTTATTATTTGCATTTTAAAAACTCTAAACGCTCTCTTTACTTCCTCCGATATAAGTCTTAATCCTTTAAATATTAAAATCGCTTTTAGAAGCAGCCGATTTTCAGTCGAATTCTTTTTGTATGGGCGTCAACAATAATAATAATACAACAGCAGTCAACAACAACAACAAGGTAGCTTTAGCGGAAATCAAGGATAACTAAGCTGTAATTTCGCACAAAAAAAAAATACCACTTTCATAAAGGAAGTCGTTGAATGCTCATTTCAACCGATTTTTGCTCGTTTCCTTGGCAGTTCTTGCTTAGTATTTTCTTGTTTTTTGTTCACTCATTACAGTTAAGGATACCGATTTGGAGGATATTGTTGCCAGATTTCTTCAAGTAGCCAGAGCTTGAAATGTGTTTTGTAATTTTTGTCGAAAATTTGCAGCATGATTTGAGAGGAAGAATGAAATTGGGAGAAAGATTCGTGGGTGGAGAAGAAAAGGAGTGTGTGTGTGCTTTTGTACACAACAAAAAGTTCTTTGTTTTGCAATTTTTGCAAATTGTTTGTTCTTGGTGAGCATCTCAACTCAACTACTTTTATTCAGTATGGTGCATAAGCTTCACACACTGGGCCACTTGTATGGCAGGCTTGGCAAAAATTGTTTTTTTTTTTAAAAACATTATGAAAAAGTTTTAAGAAGGAGTACAAATCTATGTCAGTTTTAAAATCTTGTTCTTTTCTGATTATAAGTTTAGAAGTTTAGAATTGCAAATTTTTATGCAGCGTAAGTAAGAAATTTGATAATGTAAAAGATGTACAATTTCCATAAAAAGTAAGCTATGAACATAATTTTTTTTTGAGTTTTAGGAACTATTTTGATAAAAAAAAAGTTTGTTGATACACACATTTTTAATTTGCGCAAACTAATTCAGCATATGTTTTAGGAGTAGTTATGTATAGTCTTGTTTGTTTAAGAAAATGTTTTTCTTATCTATTCTTTTTAAATATCAGAAAAAAAATTCAAGTCTGTATTGAAAAAATTGCAATTTTCAGATATCAGCTATAAAACAAGTTACAAAAACAGTTTTTTAATTCGTTGAAATATTTTTATTTTAAAAAAGTGGGGTGTAGTCGTCAGGACTAGCGATGGAAGCGTTACACTTTATCATTAGATGTAAATTTAAATATAATATTTATTTAAAGAATTAACAAGCGCACAATTTCAAGTTTTTCATTTTAATTTTTCAAGCTCATTAATGATATTGATTGAAAAAATCTCTTCAACAGTAAACAGGATGTGTATGCTTCACATCATTTACCCTCAATCATAGTCTGGATCCGCACCTGGTTTGAGATTTCACTAAAAAAAGAAACGTTAATTGGGAAGTGCGCAATCTAAGCGTCATAGTAAGTAGGTGGAAGTGGATTCTATCTGACGTTTGTTAACTTTTTATTTTACTCTCAGCGCGTATTAATAAAGATTTTATAAGAGCTGTCAAATTCGTTTTATAAGCTACGGCCACTTGCTCTCACCCATGCGCAGACCTTATTTATTTGTCACAACAATGAATGACATGCGAAAGGCTATGGTATAATAAGACAAGGTGATCCATGGATGAGTGCCGTTTACCATAACTTTCGAAAAAATTCAAAAACACACATACAATTTAACAATTATGGTAGCTGCGAAAGAGAGCATGATTAGACACGATTTTACATGATTGTGAATTTACATGAGTCGTAATCTGGCTTTCTTTCTAATTTTTGCTGCTGCAGCACCGCTCAGCTTATGATTTTTTCTTGCTATTTAATGCATTTAAATGTTAATTCGTAATCGTGATTTTTTCTCTCATTAAAATAAAACGACTGCTAACAAGTATACGGCGATACCGCTCTTAGTGAAGACACGTGCCATGATTGGTTCCTTCGCCTCAGAGACGTTCAAAAAGGCCAAAAACCTTTAAGGACGCTGAAGTGGAGGCATTGCTCGATGAGGATTCATTCCAAGTGGCAGTAAGAGCTTGCTTCAGCATTAGGAGTTACCCGCCAAGCCATTTCCAAGCGATCGCATGCGATTTGAAGCCAAAGGACGTTGAGCATCGTTTTTTCACCAGTTAACAACTGCTTCAGCGGCAAAAAAGTAGGGTTTTTCTGCATCGCATCGTGATGGGTGATGAAAAATGGATTCATTACAGCAACCCAAATAGAAGAAAGTCATGGAGACTGCACGGCCATGCTTCTACGTCGACCAGGAACCAAGTCGGTGTTATTTGTTATGAGCTGTTGAAATCTAACAAAACCATCACTGGGAAATAGTATAGACTTCAACTGATGCGATTGTGTCGAGAACGCTCGGCAACGCTTATGTTGCGAAACTCGTTAAAACCTACCTAGAAACGCTCAAATGGGAAATCCTACCCCACTCGCCATATTCCCCAGATATTGCGCCATCCGCTTATTACTTGTGCCGTTCGATGACACTTGGTCTGCTGGATTAGCTGTTCAGATCATATGAAGATATTAAAAAAGTGGCTTAACCAAAATTCGTGGTCGTAAAAGTTGTAGCTAGCGATGGGCTAGATGCTTTGAATGATACATTTCTAACCATTTTTTCACAATAAAGTTTCATTTTCAAAAATTAGTTGCGTACCTAAAGTTCTGTCAATTTTTCAATTTACATTAGTGGAACTCCAGAAATTTAACTGAAGGGACAGATCTTTTGAATAAAAAAACTAAATCAGAAATATTGCTCCTAAATACTACCTCAAACACAAACAGTATTCAATGCTTTCAGCATTCAAAATACACATGCAAAACAATTATTTGCTTGCTATCAACATGCGCATCGTCTAGTGAAGATTGTTTTTTATTGTGTTTGCATGCATTTGTTGTTGTTAAGCAGGTGTTGTTGATCTTAGTACATGTTTTTGTTTTTGCATAAGTGCAAACGCAATGTTGATCATAGAAAAAAAAAAAAAAACAATTGTAAGTGACGCTTGTAATATAATAAAAATAACAAATATTGTAATCTATCTATATATATATATAAAATTGTAAAAAAAAAAAATCTGTACATGAAATATTTTTTCGAAATTCTTTTTGCGTTGGACATTTTGAGTGACGAGAAGTCCGAAAATCGCATTTTTAAAATTTTTGTCTGTCTGTCTGTCTGTCTGTCTGCCTGTATGCCTGTCTGTCTGTTAAGGCAGCACGCGACAACCTCTGGATGGATTTAAATGAAACTCGACATCTGGGTTCCTTATATCCACGGTCAACATATAGGCTACTTTTTGTTCAGGAAAAAGGGTTGGACCCGGTAGGGGGCGCTGCGATCGGGTTCCAGGCATTCTTTTTTTAGCTTATCTGCGAAACCGTTAATCCGATTTGCATGAAAATTTGTATGTAGAGGTTCTCGAACACGCTAAGTTTCTGATACAGTTTCTGATACAGTGAGTGTTTTGGCTTATCCTTTTTGTGCTATCTTGAAAACCAGAGGGCGCTTTAGTACAAATCTTAGGAAATCGTGGAAAACTCCAAAACTGCTCATCCGATTTGGATGAAAATTGTAAATAGCGATTTTCGAGTTCGCCAAGGGTTCTGGTGCAATCTTTTTAGCTCTTTCTCGAAACTAGAGGGCGCTGTTGTCCAATTTGTGCGTGTGTATGTTTTTAAACTGTTCCTTAAGAGTTTTTTGTGTGTTTTAGTGGATCCCTGAATGGTTTAGATTCGCAATTGGGCCCGGTAGGTGGCGCTGCGATCGGGTTCCACGAGTTTAGTTATTATAGTTTGTCTCCGAAATCATTCATCCGATTTACTTTAAAATTTGTATATAGGGGTTTTTTGGTACGGTCGTTTTCATGACTTATCTATTTTGTTCTATATTGAACACCAGGGGACACTGCAAAACAAATGTTTTAAAAATCTCGAAAAACTCCTAGCTATACATCCGATTTGCGTGAACATTTGTACATAGGAGTTTTCGGATACGGTGGGTATCTTGGATTTTTTTTTCTGCGCTATATTAAACACCAGATGGTGCTGTAGTACAAATCACTTAAGAAATCGTGAAACACTCAAAAACCGCTCATACGATTTAGATTAAAATTTGTACATCGGATATATAGGATTTTACTATCGAGTATGGAAAGGGCTTTGGCGTTATTTTTTTATTCTATCTCGAAAACCAGAAGGCGCTGTTGTACAAATACAAAAAACTTGAAACAACTCATCCGATAAGTATGATTTTTATAAGTGGTTTTCGGGTGCGGTGAGTGTGTTGGCGCTATGAATTTTGCTTTATCTTGAACCCCAGAGGGCGCTGTACAGCAAAATACAGTAAAGCGTAGCAAAGCGCGAATGGTGATAAGAATCTTCTTTTCTTCTTTATGTGTATTTATATTCCTCTTTCTTTTTTCGCAAATCAGAACAGCTGATGACGAATTCTGTGGTATTTGAGTACGCATCAACACACACGCAAGTCAGTTACGTCATAAGTTGGCGTTATTTTGACATTTCATTTTCTATTTTCAAAGCTTATTTAATTTTTGTCCAGTTTCCTCTCGAATGGCCAAAAATTCATTTTTTCTCTTTTTTTTTTTTAAATGTGCAATCTATCAAATACAATATAAAACTTGAAAATATATTTTTGCAAGCGATCGGCGGCACGCACTTAGAAATCATGATTTCCCTAACTATTTGTCATAATTTTCAGATTTTGAAGCTACATTTTGCTCATTTCGCCAAAGTTACCGGTCTGAAAGATTCACACAAAATTCCTTCTAAAGTTTGTGAAAAGTTTTTTTCAAATCGACGAATGAAATCGAAAATTATTTATATCAAATCCCGAGTTAAGCCGGGTATTCAGCTAGTAATATAATAAATAGCACAATATAAATAACTTTGCTTCAATTAAGTTTTAAATTAAAAATTAAAAAATATGAATTTGAAGGCTTAGAGATATTTTGGTTTTTAGTTGTACATTTTTTAAAAGAATTTCTTTATATGAAAAAGAAAAGATTTGTAAAAGCTATATGAATTCTATTTCCAATTCTGCAACTGGCTTTCTTTAAAAGGCAATTATTTGAACTTTCTATGAGTTTGTAACACTTTGCAACACTATGTTTAACTTGGTTTCTTTTTTTACTGCATACGGCTTGCAAAAAAAAAACAAGGCTTGAAAAAAACTAACGTAGATTTTCTGCATTGCCTTTTGTTTTCACGTTCTCTCTTTGGTTTTGTATAAGATGTGAATTTCGTTTTGGCAGTTATGGTCACTCTCTCTCTTTCATGCACCCACCATATAATTACACCATAGAATAATACAAAAAACAAGGATCTATGACTATTTTCTCACAAACGCCAACCATGACTTGTTATTTGCCTGTAGATTTTCTTTTTTAATTTTTTCTTACATTTTGTTGTCTACTTATACTGTTTCTGATAGCTATGACCGTTAAAAGAACTATGTATCTATGTGTCAAAAGAACTTGTATCATGAGTTAGTATTTCAGTTACCTGGGTTCGAATAGTGTTAATAATGTTTTTCTTTTTCTGATATATTTTATGCGAATCTTGATACGAATATTTTTTTTTTTAATAAATACCATTCTCAACTATAAAAGTACATCCAGTAATTATTAAGTTTTGTATTCAAAATAAGAAGTTGTTGCTTAAAAATGGTAATGCATTAAATTAAGTCAAACCATAAGTCAAACATGGTTTGAATGACAGGTGTTTTTCATAAATATAAGATAAATACTAAATATAGTAGCTTTATATAAATTAAATTGTATGTGAGGAGACATTTCCTATTATGAAATCTTATCGAAACTTACTTTGGTAGTTCTTATAACTAACCTTTCGTCAAACTCTAATTTTTGTTGTTTTTTTCGTAATAGTTATTTACAAATGTCAATATATAAATATCGGTTTTATGGGGGTGCTCATAAAAAACTATCAGCCTTACCAAAAAAATAATTTAGTGCTGACTCTAATTAGTGCCAGCTCTAAAAAGATTTTTAGCATACGCTTAGCAGAGGCTACAGCTGCTACTAAATTAAAAAGCTGACGCTAAAATTTAATATGAGTTTTTTAGTAAGGATGTATGTATTTTGACAAGTTCATAATGATGAGCACGTTCCAAAATATTCGAGTACACATTTTGAAGAGAATTGATTTGAATTGAAGTTTTGGCCAATCCTCCTATACAAGCAGCCCCAGTGTGCGTCAGTGTGTGAGTGCTATGAATGGATATTTTTTCTATCCGTGCGTGTGTCTTTAGTTCTCTTTTTATTGCAAATTGTTATGACAGAAGCTGTTGCCGGCTAACGTTTTCACTCGCATATTGCTTTTATAACCAATACTCGACAAAAAGTTGTTACCTATTTTGTTTTGCTTTTTTTTTTTTTTGCACTTTGTTACTTTCTTAACGATTTTTCCATTTTGTTTTCTCTGCTCTCTTGTGTTTACTGCTTCTTTGCGACTCTCTGACATGTTGCGGAAAAAGCAGTTAATGTGGAAAAAGCGTTTTTCATTGGATATAAACCAAAGTCGTAAAAAGTATTTCCGCCGGTGATGAAAAAATATTGAAAACAAACGTAGTATTTGATGCAGAGTAGAAAGAAAAGCTCAAACGACAACAATAAACGTGTGGCAGAAACATATGAAAGTTAATGGTAATAACAGCAACTACAACACCAACAACAGCAACAACTTGAACAGCATCGAAAAGCAGGAAAAAAAAATAAATTTTCACGGCTTTGCTTTTGATTTGCCAGCAGCAGCAGCTACAGAACTTTTCTCTACAAGGATCTCAGACATACAGGTGCAGCTGCCAACCAACAACGTTGCTGTTGTGGAAAAACTTTGACATTTCCGCAAACTTTGACATTTTATTGACATTTTCAAAGTCGTCAACACTTGAATATGCCACAGTTTTGACTGAAAGTTGAACAAGGTTTTGTATTGAATAAGGTTTTGCTATTGAGCTTTAATAACGTTTACTTGTTCTGCGTTACAAACTTTCTTTTTTCGAATTGGTTTTTCTAATTGTGTTCTTTTACTAACTCAGTAGTATAGAACTTTGTTGTTTATTTTGAATTTTAATTAAAATTTTGACTCATCTGTTTTTAATTACATTCTTTTTTTGTGGTTTTTTTTTTATCTGCACACGGCTCGATACTCTGCAAAAATCTTAATTTTTTGCGCATATTTGTGGCTATA
The DNA here is from genome assembly GCA_914767935.1 of Coremacera marginata. NCBI lineage: Eukaryota > Metazoa > Arthropoda > Insecta > Diptera > Sciomyzidae > Coremacera > Coremacera marginata. Next base: position 52,760,970 of record OU612045.1, read on the forward strand.
ACTTTGTGTTTATATTAGGCGTAACTAAAATGACAACAACAACAACAACATAAACAACAACAACAGCAATGATGACAGCGATAGCAACATCTACCAACACATGCAGTGAAACATTTTATCGCATATCATCAATCAATTAGCCTTTAAACAGCCATTTTTTGCTTATGGCAAGAAAAAATTGTTAAAAAAAATGTATTATATGCAGACAATTTCAGCGCAAGTTTAAAGGGACACTGAAAGAAATTGCGTTTAAGAACGCATTTTTAGCAGACAATAAGAAATCCAGAACAGTGATTATAGCAATAATAATACGTAAGTTTATGAAAATTTCAAAATTTATAAATTTCATAAGGATTCTTATTAGACTAAAGAGAAGAAAATTAAAATTTATTTTGTAGACTTTGCATATTAAATTTTATAAAATTTGTGATTGTTGAATTACAGCCATTCTCTATTCAACGTATTAGTCGAGTTGAACACCTCCAATTTTGCTTTAACTTTCAGAGTTGAATCCTACAAAAGAAACAAACTTTTTTGATTAAAAACACTTGAAAATTTTTTAAACTTTTACTTGGTCAAAATGGCGGAATATCTAAATGATCTAACTTTTGAAAAATAATGGGATCATCAAGATAAGCTTGATGTTGACGTCTGAGATATATTTAGAAAGATAATGATTGCCTAAGAAAAAAGAATAAAAGAAAATAATTTTTATTTTTTTTTTTTTTAATTTGAAGGCCAAATTTTGAAAGCCCTTCAATTATGAGTTTTCCCTAATTTAGACAAAAAAAAAAAAAAAATATTTTCAGAAAGTGTTTTCACTATCTTTTCAACGACCTTTAACTTAAGGAGTGTGGCATTTATAGAAAAATTATGTGTATTCTTAAAAGCCATCACCACCAGAGTCGATTGTACGTTTATCCGTGCCTCTATAAAAGCTAGGGTACCTATCTAGAGAGGAAAACTAAAATATCACCCTGAAGAGTTTGGGTTATTGATAAGTTTAAAAACGTACCTTGTCATATTTTTTATTTTAAATGGGGATTCTAAAAAACTGGAACTAAAAACCTCCAAAATGAAAACATGTAAGATAATTGCATTTTTTCTTTAAAATCACTTATTATCTTTCTTAAAATTCCTCAAATATAAAAATTGAGCTAGTCTTGTGCATGATATAATTAGACAGGTAGCCTTGACAACTGGCTATTTGCTCAGAGCGCCGACCATCAATTGTCAAAACCAATACAAAATTTAACTTGGCATCTGTTTTCTGCTAATTACTTTTCTCTTTTTCGTTGCGTTTTTGACAAATGATGGTCAGCAAAAGAACTGTCAGTCCTATCTATAGATTAGTATGACATGGTCTTGTGAATCTATTAATTTTTCAGTAAGAATAAATTTCTCTTTTTTTTCTCTATTTTGATCAAATTTGAATAGTTCGTAAAGAGTTGGTGCATTCGATATTTGGTGAGACTTTTTATAAAAAAAGTAGACATTAAATGGATATCAATAACTGTAGAATGATGTAAATTAAAATCAAAGGCAATTGTTATGCGCTTACTTTTACCAATATAACAGGTTATTCAATAAGTCCGTAAAATAAGTAAGAAAAAAACAAAATTTTGATAAAACTCGAATATATTATATTCAATATTATACACCATAGGAGCCTTCGAAAGCGACACAACGATTTCAAACTTTTCGATACCAATTTTATAGTACGATTTCTCTTTCTCGTCAAAATACGGCCAGTTTCAGCGATTACTTCATCGTTGGATTTGAATTTCTTTCCAGCAAGCATTCTCTTGAGATCTGAAGTCGCTGGGGGCTAAATCTGGAGAATAAGGTGGGTGGGCATTTCAAAGCCCAATTCATTCAATTTTGCCATTGTTTTCATTGACTTGTGACACGGTGCATTGTCTTGGTGAAACAACACTTTTTTCTTTCCGTTTCTTGGCGATTTCAGACTTATGGTTCCTTTTTGGAGATATTCGATCCCAAATATGCGATCCCTTTCGCATCCCAAAATACAGACGCCATCACCTTACAAGCTCGCCGTCACCTGTAGAATTCAATTTTATTGTGATTTAACAGCGCCAAACACTCCTCTGAAGCATCAATTCGTTGTAGTTTTTGGTCGACTGTGAGCTCACGCGGCAGCCACTTTGCACAGACCTTTCGCATACCCAAATGTTCGTGTAAAATGCTAAAAACACTACCATCAGATATCTTTACAATATCAGCTAGCTCGTGCACCTTCAATTTGTGATGGTTTATAACCAATTTGTGGATTTTTTTGATGTTTTGTGGAATAACAGTCTAGTTTGGGCGTCCACTGCGCTCTGCATCATTTGTGCTGGTACGACCACGTATAAATTCAACAATCCACTTTTACTAATTGTCGCGATGGAGCAAAGTCCGGATAATGTTTATCAAACCATTGTTTGGTTTCCGCTGCATTTTTTTCATCAAAAAGCAATGCTTTATCAAATCTCGAAATTCACTTTTTTTCCATATTTTTTTTTCAATAACAATAGTTGCACTCAAAATGCTATAAATCACGAAGTAATTGTCAGACTGTTTTCAAATTTTTAAATGTATCGTTTGAAGGTTGGTACTAAATAAAAATCATATGGACAAAACCTAGGAACTCCATCTATGTGTCATCCTATGGACTTTTTGAACGTACTGTTATTATATTCAAAAGCACTATAAATCTTCTGAGAATATCTGCTATGTATTATTAATTATCTAAGTTATATAGTCAGATTAAATCTAAAAGGCACTTAGAACATTATTTGCATAAATATATTTTTATAGGAGAAGCCCAGAAAATTATAAAATGACAAAAATTTATTATTAGGCTATTCACTGATCAAACGTATATTATACAAAGTATATATAACAAAGCGTATTAATAGCATTTGTTATATTTGAAACTATGACCACCTGGGTATGTGACTGTAGTATGTTTTTTGTAAGTTTTTGATTTTAAAACAAAATTTGACAAATTGTTTCAAAAAATCAGGCAGCTGACAATTTTTATCATTTTTTTCAAAATTGTTTCAAAAAATCATTATCAATTTTAAGATTTTGATAGAACAGACATGACATAAATATACGAGGCACAAAAACACTTCCAAGGGCTACTTTTATTTACGCGTGCCTGACTATTGGCGTCAAACAACAACATAACAATAACAAATCGTTAATATAACATACCTGCGTATTCAAACTGTGTACAGGCTTATTATTTAAAAAAAAAAATAAGTTTTAAATATATAACTATTTTCCGTGTTTTGGTTTTTTTTTTTTTTTTTTTTGAGCTTACTCCTTTAGAATTGATTTCATATCTAGCCCACGGTATGGAATTTATATCGAGAGTAAAATCAAACGTTGAACAAAAACTCAAACGTTTCGATTTCTGTCATTCGTCTAGTGACTCTCCGCTCAAAATTTAAAATTTCGTTTTAGCAGTTATGGTGCTTGGCTCTCAGCCGCACGACTATGAGCAGCAAAATACCGACAACGAAGAAATTTCAACAAAAAACACACAGTAGCAATTTTTACTATTATATAAAATTGAAGTGAAAATTTTTGTAAAACTCCAAAAGTACTGAGGCGATTTTTATGAAATAAATTTTAGAATATTATATTTGTGCTATTTTACTTTTAAATCTTAATAGTTAGTATATTTAATTAAAATCTAAAAATTTGTATGAAATTATCGCCGATGCCACGCATTGCTTGGTCGTTTTCAGTTCACGAGTTTGTGTTGCGAGAGTTTCAATCTAGGTTGATTTATAAGGTTTTCGCAGGGCTGATCGCACTCTCTTGTCAGTACCCATAATTGTCAAAACCAGCCAATTTTGCGAATGACTACGAAAGAAAAACGGTTGATAATAGAAAGCACTTGCAGATTTTCTATGAGCTGTCAACTTCGATTTGACAATTATGGGTACTCGCTCTCTCCCTTGCGACAACCTTATAAATCAACCTTGGTTTCAATAAACTTCATGTTGCTCTTTGCTCTTCTCTTTTAATGTTCATTCAGCAAACCGCAACCAAAGAATATTATGTGTTTGAATATGTGCGCATTCGCATCACAGCCGGTGCTCGTATGATTAGGTTGTAATAAAGTGAGCTTTTATTATAATTGCTTAAAATATAAAAGCTTGGTTAATTATAAATCCAACAAGTTTTAGTTCATTGAAATTAGTTAAAAATTCGTCGAGTTATTTAATTTTAAATTTTGAGCACAAAATCGTTGTTTTTCATGATGTTTGACCTGAACTGAGTTTTTCGCAAGTGAAAACAAGCAAAACATAGTTATTTTCGAAATTGTAGTTAAGTAAATACACAGTGCAACACGAAAAAAAAAAATAACCATATACGGACACCACTACGTTATCAAAGACCAAAATAAAAAAGACCCCTGTCTCGCAGTTTTGCCCAAAGTCCTTATGGGCCCCCAAAGAAGTGGGGCCTCGGTGTTATTTTTGGAAAAAGTGATCATTTTCTCAAGCTCATATCTTACAAGCCATTCGGAGTTTTGATTTACTCTCTGAGGCAAAGTTGCAGTCTTGTCATAAAGAATATATAAAAAAAAAAAAAAAATCATCTTCAATGTCAAAACCGCAAAAAACTTTAAAAAATGAGCAGAGGATGCCCCAAAAAGCGTTTTTTTATTTTCCGCTTTTACGAACAAATTTACTTTTTGAAAAATGCGCCAATTTTCTTTGGCCTGGCTTACAGTGTGATTAAAACCCCAAAGTTTTTTTAAGGAGGCCGATCCAACTTCTTGAGATATAGGCCTCTATAGCTTGAGTATATAATCGCTTATATCTCACCCATTTCTTATCCGATCTGGTTGAGATGGGTATCATTGACAAGACCTTTGAAAAAGCTATAAATATGTTAATTTTTATTAACTCATTGGAGCAAATTAAAAAAAAAGAGTATTTAACCTCACTTTTTTAATAAAAATCTGGTTTTCTCAAAAAACAGCCCTAGTAAATTTATTTCTTCCTAGACTTAGTAGAAGACAACACTTCAAGCTTTTTTTTAAGGTATAATACTTCGCATGAACCCTTCTAAGACCGGAGATAGTGAGGTTTTTCAAACAAAAGTACTTTCTGGGAGCCAAAATTTCGCTTAAAAACAATTGAAGTGTAAGAAACTAGGCGATTTCTTAAAAAAAAAATGTTGATTTCAAAACTTTGAACGTAAATAATTGTTAGTCAGGAGGCCGAGTGTGTGAGTGCACTGTACCTTCACTGATAGTAACTGCATTCTAATAAAAATTCTCAAGCTGGTGGGTGAGTTCCCGTGCCCAAACTATCAAACAACTACCTGGAAGCAAACATCTGCATTGAATTCACATAAAAACAACCCAAAATATAAAAAAAATACCTGGAAACACATTGTAGCTCTTGTCATATAGATGAAATTGTGAACATATAAAATCAAAAAAACTTATCTCAAAAAACTACCTGGAAGCAAACATCTGCATTGAAATCACATTGTAGCTCTTGTCATTTAATTTACGCTCAAAAATGAAATATGCCTGGCCAGAACCATGTGTTTGTCCGGAAGCAAGAGAATGGGTGAAATAAATGCTGTATTATTTTGAGAAAATCGGCACATCGATGACATTAAAGCTGCATTTTCTTCATTTTCATTTTGACGATTTTATCAAACAAGTCCCTACCGAATCCGATGAGCAAGGAGAACGGTTTCACCAAATCACAATGCCATGGAAAAACGGTACAAAGGCAAAAAAATCGACGCATTGCTTGCAGAGGTAATATCAATTTTATTGATGCATTGTTTTACATTCCTTTTTTGATTTTTTTCTAATTCATTTCAGTTATGTTGGTGGAGTCACAAGATCACCCTGTTTGATGTTAATGAAGTATCTGAAGAAGAAAAAGCTGATGATGGAGGACAGTCTGGAAGTAACGTGCCTGTGGACACCATAAGTTCTGAATTAGAGACAGATTCGGACGATTTGGATCCACAACTTCAGAGATTGCGATTGCAAATCCAGGGCCATCAACATTTTAAACATAATACGAATATTTTTTTTTATAATTTTTGTAATAGATAGTAGCATAGCATAGTATTGTAGTGCCATCCCTGCTGAGACTACTAATCCCTACAACACTGAATCATTATTACTAAATATCCATGCTACTACTCTTTGTTACAACCCTAACTCTTAATGTCAACCCATACCACCTAAGAACTAAAATTAATAAAATCAGTAATAGTATAGCAATGAAACCTGGAACATGCCTTTTCACTTACGGGAGAAGGCTTTATAGTATCTCAATGTTGAAGTAAAGAAAAAACAAATGAATTTAAAAAGTTTTCGGGAAATTTTTTACTTTTGCGGCTACCTAAGCGCTACCTAAACGGTGTTAAGAATCATTCCTTGGAAGTTCATATGTTCTAGAAAGTTGTTTATTGAGATCTTGGGTTTATTTTTGAACTGGATTGTTTCTTTGAATTTTGAACGGTTTGCTACCTAAGGACCTGAACAGGGAAAAAAAGGTAAAAAAAAATTGAATTTTTTAAAGGTTTTTGCGACTTTGACCTTGAAGATGAAGTTTTTTTATTTTATATGTTAACAATTTTGTTCTTTATGATAAGAGCTACCACTTTGCCTCAAAGAGTAAATAAAAATTCCGAACGGTTTGCAAGATATGACCTTGAGAAAATGATTACTTTTCCAAAAATGACACCGAGGCCCCACTTCTTTGGGGGTCCATAAAAAAACCTGGAGGACTTTGGGCAAAACTGGGAAGCAGGGGTCTTTTTTTTTGTCTTTTATCACGTAGTGGTGTCCGAATATGGTTATTTTGCCATGACTTAAAAAATTACTCACTGTGATACACTTCGAATTGAATAACTCGACGAATTTTCAACCGATTTCAATTAATTAAAACTTGCTGGATTTAAAATTTGCTAAATTTTTTATGGCGCCGTAGCGTAGTGCGTAGAGTGTGTGGCCCATACGCCAGAGAACCCTGTTTCTATTCCCACCTGAAACATAAAGTTTTTTCAATTAAATTATGCTCATATAATTTCACTGCCATGAAAAGCTTCTTGAAAACATAAGCCGTTCGGAGTCGGCATTAAGCTTTGTAAGTCCAGTTCTCGTTCATTTGGATTCAAACATTTCACTACACGCACAACACAATTAATCATAAAAAGCTCGATCAAACTCCTTTCAAGGGCTGTAATGGTCATTTCGTTTTTTATTAATTTTTTTATTGCTACGCCATAACAGGAGATTTAATACAAATATGACCACAAATTAGTCTCAAAGAGAAAAAATTATGAAACATTTTTTGTTGTTTTAACATACATATGAAGGATTGCGCTGAATACAATTTTTGAAAGAAGAAGTTAATTTATATTTTGTTTCTGGTAAAACATTGGGAACGACCAGATATAGTACAATCATTGATGTGATATTTTCACGATTCGTAAATCATGTAACTTCCGATGTTCACGTATCATATTTTTGTTACACAAACCTATTTTTACAGTATTTTATAATGACGTTCCTAATAATGAAATTCATCAATTTATCTCATAATGACTTTATGTAATATATGTAGTACTATATATTAAAATTTGAAAAGTATACAATCATTTTAGTAATATAAGAAGGGGTTTATTCATCCACTTTACCTTTTATATACATCTCAAATTACAAGGTAATTGATTTGGAGGAGTAAACTCCAGTCACGCGTTCAATAAGAATTTTTTCGATCTTCTTTGCAAAAGTAAAAATAAATGTGGCCGAACTATTCTGACGATGGGTAGTAGCATGAGAGAAAAACAGTTCAATGCATTTATTTTGTTTTAATTAAATATAATCGTACTGTTTCAAATTGATTTGGCATTATTTTAACTGAAATCTATTTATTGCTAACTTACTTTTATAAAGTAAGCCTTACACTTTCTCATATCCAGTATTATGTTGCACAAATATTTTCTGTACCTCGTGTATCGTTCGGAGATTTTTCTGAGTGTAGCTGAAAAATACCATTATTCTTCAGCAATGCGGACACGAGCTATTTTTACGCAAAAAACGTAGTAGAAAAAGAAGAAAATTTTAACAAGGGAAAAAATTAACTTACCCTCTGAAATAAAAAGAAAAAAACAAAAGTGAGATAATGTAAACTCTTTGCTGCAGACAAAGCAAACCAGCAAAAAACGTAGTTTTATGCGCTGCGGTTCAGTACATCTCGACGATAAATGGTTTATTATAAACGAAGTGACGGACTGACTAACCGCTTGTTGTGCAGCACGCAACATCACATTAAGTAAGTGAGTAACTCGGTAGTGCAACGTAATGCAAGTGGCAGACGCAACACGTCAACAGCAGCAGTAGCAGCAGCAACAACAGACAGTAAAAAAGTGTGCAAGGCAAGCACAAGGATCGGCATAAGAAAAACGTATGACATTAATTTTATAGGCGTGCGTCAGACATAATATAGACGCCGAGATGATAAAATAAGTGAACTCAAGATGCAGTCATCGAACATGACAAGGAACAACAGTCACAATTTGAAGTCAGTGCAGCAAATGTGCACACAACTGTTTCATGTTAAAAAATTTCAAATCTTCCTGGTTATTTTTTTCCCCATATATTTTTCTTTTATTTTCCTGCTGATGTTGCCACTTTTTCTAATATATTTGAACATGTCACAACAACACAGGCAGCTGTACTAATTGCTTCAATCAACACGTCGATGCAATAAAAAATTGGTTCAAACGCCTGGCAACTCTACGCTTCAATTAGCGCTCGACTTCAGCTGTGCGTTTAATTGTTTGTTAACAATATTGCGGCGACGCTCACACCATTCAAGCAATTTGAAAAATTGAAAATGTATAAATTTTTTTCTGCTCCTGTTTTCTTAGAATCTAAGTGACCTCTACCATTTGTGGCTGCTGGAAAGATGGGTGGTGGGTGACTATTGTTGCACTTCTTTCTTCCTGAAAATTTAATTGCTCTTTCTCTCAAATGTCTGCCGTTTGCTAGAACAAAGTTCAAATTCTAGAAGCTACAATAACAACTACAACATATCTGCTACTATTATTATTTTGCAAATACTTGCGCAAAGATTTCCTGTTTATTTGCCATGGCAGTTCGTGCTCGATGGCGTCTAATGAGTCGCATTAACGCACACACTCTCATCTAAAGTGTTTTTCCAAAAGGCGTTAATTGCCAGTTTACTGTTTTTGTTTGTTTTTAAGCGTTTTTCTTGCTTTGCTTTTCAATTCAAATGAAAACGTTTGCGCAGCCGTGCGTCCATTAAGCACGCTGCACGCATTTATTTTGATTTTTTTTTTTTTTTTGTGATCATTAGTTAGCACTATGGTGTTGGAAAAGTTTATTCAGTGCGAATGTAAATATTTTGATAATATTTCAAATTCGCTGGGTTAATCAAAATTCGATTGAGGATTGAAAGCGATGTTATATTGAGTATAAAAATTGCGTATTTTGTAGCAGAAAGTGATGGACTCTAAAGCAAAATTATATCCAAAGTTTCTTCTCATGGCTACATGTCTTAGATTTGTAGTCAATATTGCTAGATTTCTTTTGAAACAAATTGTTACTGCATACAATTTTTTGAATATTTATTAACCAATTGTCACCGTTTTGATGACATGAAGTTTTTGAGAATTTCCTGATTGCGTTTTTAAGTTTTACGACAGAAATCATTCCGAGGCGTTTCGCGGTAGAGCTGACTGTTTAACTCTAGAGTACTAACCTACATAAAATTTACTCACTCCTTATGAGTAATATAATATATAGTGAATGGAAGGTTAGTATTAAAGTTAAAAACTGCGTACATGGTTGATTCACAAAGGAATGCATTTGTAGAAAGAATTTAAGTCGTAATAAAATAATAATCAAGAAAATTTAGAGCTTCCAAGCACTGCAAAACTCAAACAAAAGCAAAATAATTCAGAAGAGAAAAAATAAAAAAAGCAGGGAAAAATCACTGCACAAAAGAACTAATTATTTTATTTATATGTTTTATTTGCAAACTTACAGAATATTAAGCAAATTATATAAAAAACTATAAAATTAAATAAACTTAACATATTTAACTGCGCACCAATGACCACAATAAACCTACGTACAAAATAATTCACTTAATAAAAGATACAACAATAATTAATGAAAGCTTATTCATAAAAATTATATAATTTAAGATTTTATTATAGTTATAGCCTAAATGGCAGATTTAATATATGCAATCTCTTAAGTCGTCTTGCATCTTCGCTTTCATCTAGCAGACTAATCGGTAAGGGATTGGGATGGATACTAAGACTTTCAAGGTATCTATTGCTTAAATTTTGAATTTCGTTTTTTACTGTAGGAATATTGAGATCTCTACACTCAAAAAATTTATTAGTAAAATGGCTACGAATGATATTCGTGGCAAAGATATTCGTGCATTGTATGAATATTCGTACAATAAACGAAGTATTCGTATAGTAATATCTTTACGAATTCATTCGTGAAATATTACTAACGCCTGTGGTAATATTCAGGAATTTATTCGTTGTATATACTTATTATATTCGTAAAAAAATGAAACAATTTGTATGAGTGCATTGTATGAATTATTGTGTCCGTATAAATAATAGCATTCATAAATTTCTCATACGAATAACTTCGTAAATTCTGTCATTTCATTCGTAGTATTTGCTAATGAATTCGTACTATTAATGAAGTAAAACTAATAATAGTAGAAAAAATTCATTCGTAGAATGTACGAAGTATTAGTAGAGTTGAAAAAAAATTGACAACCAAAACGAAAAAACAAAAACAACATTTCTCTTCGACTCGGATGGACGTGTTTTTTAATCGCTATCGAAAAATTTATGTTATATGCAATAAAGAACGGTTTTAATAAAGTAAAAAACAGTTGTATGCTTATATTTACGCTTTAAAAATTTATAGTGCTATTTTTTTATTATAAATTGTGTAATGTTTTGTGTCGGGCATAAAGTGATGAAGTGGCAGGATTGCAATTAATAGATTAAGTGACGAAGTTAAGTAACAGGATTTCCATGAAATGTTACGCAATTACAATTAGGCTAAAGTAAGAATAAACTATTAATATACTTTTTAAAAACTTCTTTAGAAACAGCAAATTCAAAAAAATTATTTAATGATAAGTCATTATATAAAGACAAAGCCCTTGTCATAGGCTCATTTTTAGCATAATTAGTTCTAAATTGTTTAATAAAAAATATTTTAAAGCGTCGCAGCTGCCTTGAAGGTACATTAAACATAATTTGTTCAAGCAGGGATGAACAGTCAATATTTCCGACTAAAATATCGTATATGAAGACTAAAGAACTAATCTTCCTTCTTGTTTCTAGAGTTTTAAGACCCAAAAGCAAGCATCTTGCATTATACGAGGGCATAAAGTCAACAAATAAAGGTCGCAATGCAATTTTAGAAAAAGATTTTTGAATCCTTTCCAATCGAAAAGAGTGCGTGGCATAAAACGGGTTCCAAATTATTGCTGCATATTCTAACCTAGATCTTACAAACGAATTGTAAAGACATTTGAAAGTGTGTGGATCCTCAAACTCAGAACTATTTCTTCGTATAAACGCAAGCAAAGAGTACGCTTTAGGAATTATAAAATTTAGATGGTCAATGAATGTTAGCTTTGAGTCAAAGATAACTCCCAAGTCCCGAATTGTATTTACTGACTGTAATAGTGACTCACCCAGAGAATAACTGGAAGTAATAACATTAGAAACCTTAAAATAGGACATGTGAAAACATTTCTTTATATTTATTGGTAAACCATTAATACTGCACCAATTAAAAACATTATCAGGTCTGACTGTAACGCTGTGATATCAACCGGGCAATATATTTCCTTAAAAATTTTGAGGTCATCCGCATACATTAAAAATTGTGAAGATCTAAAGCAATTACAAATGTCGTTAATATAAAGAATAAAAAATAGGGGGCCAAGTACACTTCTTTGAGGAACACCAGACGATGCAATACATTTTGCGGAATTTACATTGTTTATAGAAACAAAACAAGAGCGAGAGCTCAAGTATGATTTAATCCATTCTAGAAAAAATGAGTGGCATCCCATTTTAGCCAGCTTGGCCACTAGTAAATTTTTTTTTAAAAGCGTTTAACGAATGAAAAGATACTCGACTGGACTCTGATAACAATGTGTACTTGCACGAGAGACTCTCCATCGGCGCAAGAAAACTTCTATAAGCAGCGATTGCATGTAAACGTAAAAAAATGTTTTCAATGCTTTTACAATTCGTGATCTGTTTATATCAGACTTTTTTCTAAGAATGGTGATTGCATTAAAATCAACGATGAAGCTGAACTCCCAAAATCTCATCGGCTCCTGATGACGTCATCGAGAGTAGCTGCTCTGCATATGTCTAAGTTTATACTATTTTATCATTTCCATAACTTTTTCCATTGCATCTTTAATCTTTACCTATTTTTACGCTGTACTCTTATTTTGTACATTCTTTGTCTCTACTAAATGCTTTCAGGGTAAACTTAATTTTAATTTTTTCTAATTAATGTAATAATTATGCAGTTATTAGTAATATTTACACACAAAACTTGTTGAGTCATGTCACTTTGGATTAATAAGCAATCAATTGCGTTGCCGGTATTTCGGAAATGGTAAGTGCAATGAAATATTAAATTAGCAGTTAAATCGACATTTTAAGCAGCAATTCTTTATTAAAAAATTTTTTTTTAGACTAAACTAACACTCAGTGGATACCGCTATATTTTTGAAAGCATTAAATGGAATGCACCGTGTAATCAACGAATAAATATCAAGAGAATTGGTAAATATTACAATAGTATTCGTACAATAAACTAATCGCACCGTAAAATATACGAATGAATACCAAGGACATTGGTAAATATTGCAATAATATTCGTACAATATACGAATTCATTTGTATAATGCACGAATGAATAAAAAGAGTGTTAGTAAATATTACAATAATATTCGTACAATATACGAATTGCACTGTACAATGTACGAATGATATTACGAGCATGCGTAAATGTAACGACATTATTCGTACAATATACGAATGTTTTTTTACGAATACGAATAAAATATTCGTAATATGTGCCAATATGCGTAACATACATTCTAAGAATCCCATTCGTGGCTGAAAAACAAGAATAAAATTCGTAGAATGGACGCAGCTATTAGTAATATTTACACACGAAAATTTTTGGGTGTATGAAAAACATTATTTGTTACAAACCAAGGTGTATTAGTAATTAACCTTAATGTTTTTGAATGGTATCGTTGCAGAATTTCTATATATGAGTTTGATGCAGTACCCCAAAGTTGTATTCCATAAGTCCACAATGGTTTGAGGATTGCTTTATATATAGAATCAGTTTATTATTTAGATTCAATTCGGATTTTGGACCCAAAAGCCAATAAACTTTTTTGATTTAATATTCATCTGTTGTTTTTTGTTTTAATATGGTCATTTCATGTTTACCTTCTATCTAAATGTAGTCCTGAATACTTTACTTTGTTAACTTTTTTAATTAGAGTTTTGTATAACTGCACGTCATGACAATTCCCTATTCTCATCAAGAATGTTATGTGCGCTGATTTTTCAGTATGAATAATTATTTTCCATTTTTCTAACCAGCTTTATTACTTGTCTAGTTCAGTTTGGATGAGGTTAGAAGCATCAGATGGTGAGTATCTTCAGCATATGTAGCGATTGTGACATTTTCAGTAGTTGGCATATCTGAAGTAAATATTCACCTTTAATACGGTTGACGTCGTCGACACGAATAATATTGACTGCGCCCAATTAGCATCGCTGTTTTCAATATCTATAATAATTGACAACTATTGACATATGTTTGGTATCGGCTAAATAATATTGACGTTGATGTTGAGTGGAAACGACGAGATTTTAGTCGACACAGATTTAGGCGAGGAATAGTGCAAAATTTTATAAGTAAACTTTGTTTATTTGTTATTTTAAGCTTTATTAACTAACATTAAAAAAAAATCCAAAGCAGGTTGCAACATTAGTTTTAGAACTGGGGAATCTCCGAGCCTTGCAAAAGGTTTCCACAGAGAAAATATTCCAATCAATTTTAAAGGTGATTGGCATACCATTTCAAAAAAATTTAATGCTTCAGGTTCACCAATGAGGGATGGTGGTGGTTGGCAAAAGGTACATAATAGTAATCTATTTTAATAATAACTAATTCAATTTGTAGGTGTGGAGAGACCTGAAGTGCAAGACAAACAAAAAAAAAAATTACCCGCAATAAGGCTGAGTGTCGTGCAACAAGCGGTGGAGCATTTAAACAATTTAATTTCAACAATTTAATAATTGCCTTTGAAGCCGCAGATTTTGTTTGCATTCTACATTACTTGAACTTTCTTGTATCGGAAACAAAAAATATTTTTCGGCACAAATTGAAAATAAAATGATACAATTGACGTAAATAATTCTCTTATGACATTTACCTTTTTAAAATTATCGATATCTTGTCAACGTCGACACAACTTCCTTAGTAAATACCGATTTAGCATTGACGATTTTTGAATGGCGCCAGCCGTAATAAGGGTGATTGTATATAATGTTGAGCCAAGGAAGCTTCCTTGTGGTACTCTAGCCTGAATATTACACATATGAGAACGTTTTTGGTCAACTTTTACATAAAAGCACCTATCGCTCAAGTATGATTTTAGCACTAAATAGAAATTAGCCGGAAGTAAAGATTTTAATTTAAACAGTAATCCTTGGTGCCAAACTCGAATCGAATGCTTGTTTCACGTCTAGAAACACAGCTCAGCAAAATTTTTTGTTTTCCAGTGTATCAGTTTCAATGTTATAATGCGATGGCATTGCTCGGTTGTACCATGTGGGGTGATATTCGGGTATAATGTTATACATTTCCAGAACTGGTTTCATTTTTCCTAAAAGTAATATTTGAAATACTTTTGAGAATGTTGCCAGTAGACTTATTGGTCTATACGACGTTAAAATAGTTTCAGGCTTGTTTGTGTGGCTTAGGAATCATAATTATCTCAGCGCATTTCCATTGTTTCGGGAAATGGCATAATTTCAAAATAGAATTAAGTATTAGCATTAAAAATACAGTGCATTTTTTGGAGATTTCCAGAAGATTTCCCTTTGTCAAGTTTGGATATTTCAGCTTTGTTGTGAATTAATCACAATCGAAACAAATAACCAATGCATACTTGTAGGCACTACCTTTTGTGCCATACAACAACCTTGAATTTCTGAATTCAAGGCCAATGCCAAGTCCAAGTGCGACTGCATGAAAGTTTGGTATCATCATTAATGCACAAAACCGTTTAAGCTATCACGCGTGCCATAACTTCAACGGAAACAAGCGACCAGCTTAAATAGCAAGCAATATCGCCAGTATATTGTTGTTGTCATGGTCATGAGAAATAAACTGACACCTTTGTGCCTTCTGCACCAAGAACAAAATGCGTTGACAGCATTTTAAATTAATAATATTTTATTGTTGTTATTACATTCAGTTATAGTAATTTAAATTAATACAATTTTATTGTTGCAATTGCATGAAAATAGTATTTTTTTTTTGCTGCAATTAATAATTGGACAATATTTGGGACAAGAGAATTCCACCTTTCGAAATAAGCAAAAGAATGTATGGCAAACAAAATGCAATACGAGCATTTTGTACATATGTTAATCTCAAGAATGTTTAAGAGTAATTTTAATCTCGGTCAAAAAATAAGGAAACGTAGTTGTGAAACCCTTGTAAATATGATAAGCTAGAATTAAGTATGTAACAAAAATTAGAAGAAGAAGCGAGCCCCGATATGATATAAATATCTGGTCTCTGCTAAATTAAGAGCAGTTGAAAGTTAAACAACCCGTGCTAAAGTTTTCTTTGGACTTAGCGCTGACTACCGAGGAACTGGGGGTTTTAAGCAAGACAATGATTGGTGAGTATGTCAACTGTTAATTTCATAAAAAAGCGACGTTGGGTAGCTGGTTCAAAGTGCCAGGTGCCCAATAGAAACTCGGCGGTTACTGGTTCCAAGTGCCAGGTGCCCACTAGAAAAATCGGCTCAGGTGTATCGCCTGCAGCCACCCCTTATAACAGGATACGGCCATAAACCATATCCATCCAAATTAGAAAGCTTAGGCCACGACAGTGGACCTACGGGTATCCTCACAGGGAGGACCCAACAGCTTTGACTTCTCGGGGCGTAATTTTTCCTTACTGGCAAATCCATTTGACACGGAACATCTAAAAATCTACAGACATCAATATGTAATAATCACTTCACAGAAGAACTGAATATACGAAAATTCTTGTTTAGTTCTTCACTGTTCAAAAATATAAAAAGTTTTATTTTTTCCCACACAAAATAAAACATATTTTTGAGTTTTATTTTCTCCCTCATAAATAACAGTTATTTTTCATTTTAGTTTTTATATTGTTTCCCTCATAAATAACACTTATTTTTTAAATTCAATTTATTTCTCACAAAATACCAAATAAAACTTATTTTTTGTTATATTTTTTCCCTTACAAGTAACAGTTATTTTTTACGCATTTATTTTTGTCTTCACAAGCTTTATTTTTTCCCTTGCAAATAACAGTTATTTTTTTACACTGTTATTTTTTCCTCACAAAATATAACTTGTATTTAATTTTATTTCTTTTCCCTTGCAAATAACATTAGTTTTATTTTTATACCCCAACGCGTACTGCGTAAGGGGTATATTATCTTTGCCATTCCGTTTGTAACGCTAATAAGGAGGCGTGGCAGGTATGGAAATATATATTTTTGATCAGCATCACCTCCTGAGTCGGTTCCGTGTGTCCGTCTGTCTGTCCGTCTGTCGACACGATTACAGCCGTAATTTTAAAGCTATCGCGATGAAATTCCAAATATAAGTTTAATTTTAAAAAAGGAAGAGCAAGTTCGATTTCAAAAGTTCAAATGGGTCCAATCGGATGAAAACCACGCCTACCTCCCATACAAAGTGACTTTATTTTCAAAATGTTTTTAAAATCCACAAAAATTTAAGAAATGTCTTGAAATTTCGCATATTACCTTTGATATATAATATAAAACATCTCCATGAAATTTGACAAAATCGAATCAAAACCACGCCTACCTCACTTACAAAGTTTATTAACTTTAACTTTATTTTAACGCTAAAATCTCTTCAAAATCCACAAATATTAATGGAATGCCTTGAAAGACAAGTATGCCTTGATATTCAATATAAATCCTCACTATGAAATTTGGAAAAATTGAATAAAAACTACGCCTACCGCCCATACAAAGTGACTTTATTTTATACGTAACAGTAAAATCTTTTCAAAATCCACAAAAATTAAGGAAATACAAAAAAATAAAATTAAAAAAAAAATAACACTTATTTGTGAGGGAAAAAATAAAACTCAAAAATAAGTCTTATTTTGTGAGGAAAAAAAAAATTAAAAAATAACTTTTATTTGTAATGCCGTGGTTATGGTAGACAAACATGATTGCCAACATTTGGTGTTCATTTTCGTTAATTTATTCTCTTCACTCCAATTGTTTGTTTGGTGGTTATGCTTCTGTTTGCTGCACAGTTGCACAGTATCTACACTTTTTTATACTCTTTTTTTTTTAAACTGTGGTTTAAACTGCGACTCAAATTAATAAAATAAAATTTAAATAATTACAACATAACAATACGAACTGATGGCAATTACTCTGAAATTTGATTTAAGCCTTTTTTTTTTAGTAAACTTGTGAAGACACAAAATTATTATTATTTATTTAATGTGATAATAAATACCGAAAATATATGCTCAACACATGTTCGATTTTTTCTTAATGTCTGCTGTTTGTGTTTAGGGTTGCTTGAGCACGCAATTTATTTCAATTTTTAATACTTTTTGCTACTTTTTTGATGCTATTCTGGAAAATGACTGCAGGCAACACCGAAAAGTTCGGCATGTTTTCTGTTTCAATCAGCAATCAAAAATGTTCGGTCCGAGAGCGAGAGAATGAATATGGGATAAAAGTTCATTTCTCACTTTACACGAGAAACAATAACAACAAAAAATGTTCGGCAATCATGTTTGGCTAGCTTAACTACGGCATAAGGAGAAAAATAAAACTCAAAACTGAGATTTATTTTACGAGGAAAAAATAAAAGTAAAAAAATAAGAGTTATTTGTAAGGGAAAAAATAAAACTCAAAAATAAGTTTTAGCTTGTGAGGCAAAACATAGAACTTAGAAAAAGAACTGTTATTTATCAGAGAAAAAATAAAACTCAAAAATAAGTCTACTTTTGTGAGGAAAAAAAATATAAGTTAAAAATAAACTTTTATGAGTAAGCAAAAAAATATAAATTGAACTATAACTCTTTACGATTTTTTTTTTTTAAGTAAAACTTATAACAGTTACGGTCCTTGAAAAAAGTCACTTAATTCACTTTTCCATTTTTTTATAAACTAAATCAAGGTAAATTGAAATCAAGATAGCAATTACTGTGATAAGCTGTTTTCTTTAAATCAATATTGTGTAAAATAAGTTGGGTACCCACTTATTATAATTATGGAATTATAATTATTATAACTACATGTAAATGGAAATAATAAATTCTCTTCATTTCTTTATTGCTTGCTTTGCTTATAAATTTTAACAACTGAATTCTTACTATTCTGATGCCTTATGACAGCAAATTTTATGAAAACTAATGATGTATATAAAGAGTGATCGGGAGAAAAAAGTTGAAAATCATCCGGCAATTACAGAGTTCATTTGGCGTAAACACCAACCTCATCAGCGTTTACTTTGCTCCGTTTGGGCTGTTTCAATCGCCTGCAATAAACAACAAAATTCGAGCCTCGGTTTACCAAACGGAATGAAGAGGAGTGTGCGTGTTGTATAGGCAAAAAAATAATGATAACATTTTGGATGAAATATTGTAATGCTAACAAGATGAGAAAAAGTGTAGCGCATACGAATTAAAGAACAACAACAAACAAACGCTAAAAACATACAGCATGACAAATAAGTCAGCATGACACATTCACACAGATGACAAGTGAAGAAAATGTCAACGAGTATTAAGTGTACGATTTTCACACAAACGGCAAAACTGGAGGCAATAGCGACTCAAATTGTATCGCCTAGAATGTTGAGTGTGCAAAAAAATCGCATGCGAGAAATATGTAGAAGAGGGTATACCGATTGCTGGTTGTTTTTTTTTGCATTGTTTTTGTGTTTTTATTGCTGCTGTTTGTACGGTCGTAAATCATAGCAACTTTTGTGCATCAAGCGACCCCGAGTGGCAGTAGTTTTGCGTGTCTTTGCCACTGCGCTGCGGCTGTGGGCGCGACAGTTTTCTTTAATTTCTTTGGTATTGGTTTTTTTTTTGTTTTCGTGGATATTTGTTGATGTTTTGGCGAAAATGCAAAAGGAAACCACAAAAGTTCTCCAATGCAGGGAGTTAAAGTCATCCATCCGCATTATGCTAGGCGTGGGCGTTGTTGTAGGCGTGTTAGGGTGAGGGTGAGAATGACTGTGTCTACCATTGCGGTTGACAGCTCGGCATTCACTCTTAATTTATGACTCTTTGGCGGACGTTCTTCGTTTGTTGTTTGTTTTTTTTTATATTTTTTTTCATCATTTCTTTTTTGCATTTGTCCCAGAGCATCTTTTATTTTTTTTTTTTATATTTGTTGGCACTTCTCATGCGTCGAAATTGAATGAAAATGATAGTATGAGTTGAGGTTTTACTCTCCTTTCGAGTTGCTTTCAATGTGTTCGGTTAGCTGATTGAATCTATCACTGCGGTTGCTGAAATAGTTAGCTTCTAGCTGTCTTGGTTTCAAAGTCATTTGAACTGAAAAAACTCAGCTGGTTTTTTTAATTGTTATCTTGCCTCAACTGTGCAAAAATTGCATAAAATTGTTTTTCTACTTGGTGAGTTTAGGACTTTGTGGTCGCCATCCGCCTGAAATGCTGCAGAACTAATGAATTGCAGATTCTCGGCTGTGGTTATCATTGCTGGGTTACGCCTAGTGACGGAGTCTTTGTAGTTGGTCGGTCGTCTGCTGTTTCGTTTAGTTCTGCTTTCTTGAGCAATACGCTAGTGTCAAAGTCAAACAAGTTGTTGCTAATTGTTAATTATAACATTCGATGGTCATCATTAATTTTCATAATATCTGCCATCATGAATTCTTGCTTTGTACTATGATGTCAGAGTGTTAATTTATTGACGTTGTCTTATTCGCATTCAATCAAGAAATATTGAAGAAAGTTTTGAGGATTCTATGTTGCAATTATTTTGGTTTTTAAAGAGTATTGTAAGTTTTCAAAAGTGTTCATTCAAGTTTGTGTCTGTGTTGACTTCGCATTTATTAGTTAAGAAAAATAGGTAAGACAAAAAAAAAAAAATTGCATACCACCAAAAATCATCTAATTTGGCAAATTTTTTTTAAGAAAAGTCGCATTTGAAGGCACAAAATTGATATTCGGCCTTAGTTTCTTGATAGTGTTTAGTTAGAATAATAAAGTTTGATTGTTTGGATACTGATGCACTAACACAACCACAATGCTTATGTTTATAGGCAGTTTTGTCTGTACACCAAGTTTTTGCTATGTTCACCAATATTTATCTCCGTCACTTCAACCCTTCAAAGTATGAATTTTATTGGGAGTTTTTAACTTTGTTGAAATTGGAATGAGATCCAATCATTTAGTATTAAAATTACTCTTAGCAAACGATTATCTGAAGACTCTCATTATAAGTTTACACAAATCAGATCAATCTTGCGAAAAAAATTGTAAAATAACAAAAGCATTGTTCAATCACTCAAAATCTATAAATCCACGGAAAAGAGATGGCCAAAAATCGATCATAAAATCATCTAATATTACATCACTTAGGCCTTTTCCACACTTGGTCAACGCAACTCCAACTCAAGTTGCTAGCCTGTGTATTTATACCGGAACCTTCAGATTAAGCAACTTGCACGCAACAAGTTCTCGACACGTTCTCAACTTGTTCAACGCAACGCGGCTTTCCGCAATATTCGTCGACGGCTTGTTGCATCAGCTTGTTTGTTTTGTGAGTTCAATTATTTGTAATAAAGGTGAATAAGTTAATTAATTAGTTCCTTTCTTCATTTATAGAATCCAAAAGAAGGAGAAACAGTTTGTAGTATAAATAAGCAAGTGTTAAATATTAAATTAGTATAAGAAGTCGAGAAACATGAATTATATAACTGCATATGTTGCACGACTTTTGAAGCAAGTCTGAAAGCATTCGGTTTATAGTTGCATTGCTTTTTAACCTTTTCGCTGTTGCGTTGAAGATGCATTGGAATTGCGTTGACCAAGTGTGGAAAAGGCCTTAAACGCATTATATTGCAAAACCGTAGAAAATTGAAAAAAAAAAATTGAATTTGGTTAAAAGTGACCTTATGTGAAATATTTCAACCATCACCAATTAATCACACTTTAAGAAAAAATGTGTTACTTCAGGCGAAAGATAAACCGTATGTGATTATTTCACGCGAAAGATAAGCCTTTACTGACAAACAAAATAATACATATCGTTACTAGTGCTAAATCTCATAAGAACTGTTATATGGGTCAATGCAACTCAGGTATGGGAAGTGGCGAATCAATTTTTAAGGTGCAGACTTGAGATTCATAAGGGCGAAATGTGCGGCGAAAAACTAAGCATTAGATTGTATGAACAAAACTATTAAGGTTCCAGCAAAAAGTTATGGTGTGGAGATGTATGGCAACAAAGGTGTTGTTTGCCTTCACTTCTAAAATGGTACTGTGAACAGTGTCAGGTACATTAAGGTTCTTGAAAACAGTTCCATTCACCGAATGACTACGAACCCTAAATGGTGGGTTCTTCTTTCAACAAGATGGTGCTCCGACACATAAATCGAAGAAATTGATGAAATGGATGCGTCAAAAACAAAGTCCAGTGCTAAATTGGTCTGCCAGTAGTCCTGTATAGTATAGTAGTTTGGTGTATAATGAAGTCTATATTTATATTTCAGACGGCTACAACAACCATTCCAGCCTTAAAACCCCCTATTGCTTGAAGACTTAAGCTCATATGGCAGGGCCCATGAGGGAGAAAGAGGAGTTTGATAAAAAAAAAAATCTGTAAGTACCACTAAATGATGAAAAACAAAGAAAATCGATTTCTTTAAAATTATTCTTGAATATATCTTTTTAAATAACCAAAAGAGGGGTTAAATTAATTTTAAGTAATAAATTTTTGATTTTTACCTATAATTTTCTGAGGAGTGATACAAACTGAGAATTTTGAATTGCCTCTTACAAAATATAGGGAACAGGGGGCGAACCCTCACATGGCAACGTGTCTGACTGCGTCAACTTGGCGAGGCCAGCATTACCCATGTAGAAATCGTCACAAGTCAACTCAAATCTCCACGTGGTGTTCCATGGGCAACGGCAAACTGGCTTCCGTCAGTTCCACGTAAAAGCCAACCAGGTAATAAAGCCATTTCAATAAAAAGTTACATAAGAAATATGAAAAAAACGATTCTCAAATCTGATGACGACTACCGCAAACAAAAAACTGATAATGATTTACGGATATGCACCTGGAATGTCCGATCTCCAGGAATTGATACTCTGGAAATATACAAAGCTGATATCACTGCAATCCAAGAAATGCGATGGAAGGGACAGGGTTGCTCTCGGCAAGCATCCTGTGCTATCTACTACAGCGGTCATGCGGAGAAGCACGAGTTTGGGTGCATATTTGTAATTGGCAAGAGATTACGGCATCACGTCCTGCGATTCACTCCTGTGAGCGAACGACTTGCTATAATCCGCATCAAAGATCAGAGATACTTTCTACGAACGCCTTTCAGACGCTTACGAGTGCAGCGTCCGTTACGACATAAAAATTGTGCTCAGTGACTTAAATGCTAAGGTGGGGGGCAAGGAAAACATCTTTGGTCCAACAGTCGGAAGCTCAGCCTCCACGACAACACATCCGATAACAGAATGAGACTGATTGACTTCGCCGCAGCACGAAACATGGTCGTAATTAGCACTAATTTCAAGCATCTCAATATTCATAAGGCCACCTGGTTGTCTCCTGACCAAGAAACGCGCAACCAAATTGATCTTTTAATTGACAGAAGGCACTTTTCCAGTGTATTAGATGTACGCACGATCAGTGGTGCTAACATAGACTCGAATCATTATCTTGTCGCAGCTAAGATCCGTACACGTCTGTGCGCTGCAAAGAATGCGCGCAACCCTACACAGAGAAAGTTAGACGTCGATAAGCTGCTATCAAAACGGACAGCCGAAGCCTTCGCCACTCGACTCTCATTCCTGCTTCAAGAAAGCACTTCTCCGATCGACGATATATGCGCACAGTGGGCACACATCTCTCACGCTATGCGTGCGGCTGCCGAAGAGGTTATTGGCTACCACCACCCCCGTCGAAACCAGTGGCACGACCAAGAGTGTCGCAACGCCACTGCAGAGGAAAACGCCGCCTACAAAGCTACGCTGCAGTTGATTGTAACGCATTCTGCTAAGGAGCATTACAGAGAAAAGAGGAGGGACGAGAGACGTCTTTCCAGTCGGAAAAATGAGAGGCAGAAAAGCGCGAGTGTGAGAAGATTGAGATGTATGGCGTCAGAAACGAGGCCCGAAAACTTTTCGAAAAGATAAGACGCCTGGCTGATAGCTTTAAGACCAGGGCCTCTTTGCACAAGGATGAAAACGGGAATCTAGTGACAGATATCCAGAATACACTGACGTTATGGAGGGAACACTTCTCTAGTCTTCTGAACGGGGATGATGACAACAATCTCGCCAATAGAGATGATATCTCAGAACCCCAATTATGGATGACAGCATTTAGTTCCGTTGCCAGACTATAATGAAGTCTTGACAGCCATAACACGGCTTAAGAAGAACAAGGCCGCTGGTTTAACCGGTGAGCTGTTTAAGAACGGAGATGAAGCTCTCTTTAAATATATTCTCGAGCTTCCATGCAGAATAGGGTTGGAAGAATGCATTCTAAACGATTAGAACCTCAGTGTACTCTGCCCAATCCACAAGAAAGGCGATCCCAGTATATGTGCCAACTAAAATAAATATTATAAATTTATTTTTTTAACTTAGACATTTTTAAATTTTTTGACTAACTAAAATAAGTTTTAAAAATGTCTAAGTCGAAAAAAATTTTATTTTTGATTTTTTTTTATGAAAATGTAATACTATTATCAAAATAATCAGCCAATTTTTACGAAGCCCGTAATTCAGACACTAGACTTGGTAGAAAAAGAAAGGCAAATGTTTATTATTATGTTGAATTTTTAGTAGTATCCGCTACAAATGATATATCTCATTTCATTTTTAACTTCGTTTAACATATCTTTTCCGGATTAAAAGTTTCAAAACTAAAAAAAACAATATTTTTAAGCTTAATATTTAACAATTTATAAAATTGTACTCGCTTAAGACATAAGTTCTTTAATATTTTTTTTTTCGGATATAAAAGACTTTCTGTGCATTGAAAGTCGTAGTCAAAAACTGTACTTAAGCTTTTAAACTTCTTTAAGTTAATTCAAATATAATGATTGTGATAAGCAAAGTCAAACTTCCTTAGAACAAAAAAAGTTCATATGCATTAACAATTGTAGCGTTTGCTTTTCAGCTCTTTCAAGCAAAATGTCAAATTTTGATTTTATTAACCCTCCGATGAGTGAGAAGGTCCCTAGGGACCTTTTTGCCTTTTTAAACTGAAATTACTCCTACTTCGGCCACTACAACCCCTCCCCCCCCACTCTGTATTCCAAGAGTATTTTGTTGCGCATCTTTTGGAAAAAAAATCAAGCCGATCGGATCATTACTTTAGGAGTTATTGAGGTTTTAGTGAGAATAGTACGCGGACGTGTGAATAGGTCCGTATGGACCTTGTACTGAATTTCACTAATAAATGCATGTTTTTGGGCATCATTATAATTTTTTTATTGTTTCAACACATAATTTACTTGTTCTGAACACAAAGACCTAAGCTCAAAGACATTAGGGATGATGGAAAAAACAAAAAATTCTAAGAAAAATTCGAAGACATGAACTTTATTGCTTTCAAGGAAAGGCACAATATTCTTATTTTATACTACTAGCAATAAACCAGTTCTTAGAATTTTTTGTTCTTAGTATTTTTGTTCTTAGAATTTTTTCTTAGAATTTTTTGTTTTTATCATCATCCCTAATGTCTTTGAGTTTAGGTAGACGTACGAAAGAGTATAAAAGAAGTTGTAGTTTCGTAAACCAAATCAGTCAAAGTTTAGACAGCGAAGAGTAAAATCGTGTGTGATAGAAACAAAAATATAAATATGGCAGATGCAAGTAATTTGGACGTTGCTGAAATTGTTGTACGCCGTAGTACACGTTACCAGCAAATGACTGCGGATGAAAGGCGTGCAGCTGATAGTAGATTTGCTGATTTTATGGACGAAGACATGGATGAAGAAATTGATATTGCTGCAATTGATAACTATGAAGTTGAGGATGATGAAGATCGCACATACCAACCTGCTGAAGAGTCAGATGCCGAAACTGAAGGATACGTCGAGCTAAATGAAGATACTGATGACGACGATGATGAAGAGGAAGAAAATGATGGACAGGAAACGAATGAAAGTTACTATATTGGTAAAGATGGCACCCAATAGAGTAAAAAAGCACCACCAACATCACGCACTCGTAATCATAACGTGGTCGACTTCACAAGAAAGAAACCAGGACCAACAGGAAATATACACGACCCCTATACAATAATGCGTTCAATCATGACAGAGGAAATAATACACTTAGTGCTACGTGAAACAAATCGTAAAGGCAGGGAGGTTACAGCTGCATGGAATTTGGCGAATCCCACGAAGAAAAAGGAGTGGAAGCCAGTGGCAGTGAAAGAGTTTGACGCCTTTGTAGCTATTCTTTTGTATGCTGGACTCACAAGATCAAACCATGAACCAGCTATGGAATTATGGGGCGCGACGCGTTGCCCAATATACAAAGCTGCGTTGTCGTACGATCGCTTCATGTGTATAAAGCAATTTATTCGATTCGACAATGGAAATACTCGACAACAGCGACTCATCAACAGCAAATCTGCGGCTATTGACGATATTTGGCAAATGTTGCAACATAACTTGGCAGCAGCTTACACTCCTCATGAAGCACTAACAGTTGATGAGCAGTTGTTCCCTTACAGAGGCCGCACCCGCTTCACACAATATATTCCGTCAAAGCCAGCTAAGTATGGTTTGAAAGTATGGTGGTTATGCGACTCACAGAGTTATTATCCTGTGAAGGGAATGGTATATTCTGGAAAACTGTCAAACCAACAACGGGAGATAAACCAAGGGCAGAACGTAGTGCTGGATCTTGTGGAAAAATCTTTAGATGCTGGCCGTACTATATACGCGGATAATTTCTTTACCACTCTTGACTTGGCGCGTATTTTGTTGAGGAGGAAGACCGCATATGTTGGTACAGTGCGCTACAACAAAACATTCATTCCACAGGAGTTCAAGAAGAACCCGAAGCGCACCATCAATAGTACATTATTTGGGTTCAATGAAGGGGATATAGCGTTATGCTCATACGTGCCGAAAAAAATAAAGTGGTGAACGTGCTCTCCACAATGCACTACACCTGCCTCGTTGACGAGCAAACCGAGAAGCGGAAGCCCTATGCCATATTAAATTACAACGCCAACAAATGCGGCGTTGATACCATGGATCAAATGCTAGGCACTTACAGCTGCAAAAGAGCAACACAACGATGGCCGTTGGCCATGTTTTATAATATGCTGGACGTCGCTGCATTTGCTGCTTTTACGATTTACAACGAAATGAAGCCTATAAAAAGGAGTGACAGACGGCGGTCTTGGCGATCAAGAATTCAAGAATAGAATATATATTTATTTGTTTTTTATTTTTCTTTTCATTTCAGGTATTACCAAGACCGATGGAAGGCAATGCACCGTCGTTTGCGGCTAGGTCAAGTAGACCGTCATGTCGCCTTTGCCGTTCTGAGTGCGGGCGGCAGCGGAAAACGCGGGCACACTGCTTCGGCTGCGGCAACGCTGTTTGCGGAGAACATAGCACACTTTTACATCGCTGCAACTCTTGCGCACAGGGCGGGGGACAAGAAGTACACGCTCAACAACAATAATTTTTAAACTTTTTTATAATAGTCTTAAGAAAATTCAAGCAAAAAAAAAAAAAAAAAAAATTAAAAAAATTTAAAAAATTATTTTTGTATGTAGAATTTAGTTATAAACAATAAAAACAAAAAAAAAAATTAAAAAAAAAAAAATTTTTATGTGAAAAAAACATGATTTACAAAAAAGGTCCGTAGGGACCTTTTCACACGGCCGTGAAGTTCAGAACTGTCACTCATCGGAGGGTTAATCTTATTTTCAATATTTATTAATACTATATTAAAATTGGAACGCTACATACATACTCACATAAAACGTATATCGATGGAATATTGTCATTAAGATAGGTAAAACGAAGCAAAGGTAAAAACCCTTTTTCCCCATGGGACAATGAGAAGCCAAAAACAAAATACATAGCAGCACAGCTCTATTAAACATCGTTGTTGTAGCATACACAAACAAGAGTAGAATGCGAGAGAGTCGCAGACACTTCAAAAGAGTAATGCATCATTATTGCTGTTGGTGCTTTTTCTTAATTTCCCTCTCAACAAAATAATTTTTCCACAGTGTCAGCGTCAAAAAATCCAGCATTTTAAGGTACTTAAGCTGGTTGGGTACTTAAGAGTGTAAACATTTATCAATTTTCGTGAAAAATGCCCGAAAATTTAAGGTACTAAAGTGGGCTAGGTACTTAAAGTGGGAGTTACTTAAGCTGGTTTCACTGTAGTTAAGATAACATATTTCGCAAAACGTTTATTTTTGTATAACGTGAAGGTTATTCAACCATCATATTTTACAATACAATCATTATACAGACCTCCACTAATAAAATTCAGATTTCTTTTATTATAATTTATTTTCAAATTGCAATAGTTTCTAAATTGTAATTATGTAGCGATTTTTTCTTACATTGCCATAAGTCACTAGTTGTGAAAATACATTTTCTAAGTTAAAACTATTATCTGATTCCTATATTTTAGCACTTTGTATCAACGTAATCTTTCCAAATTAGATATAGATAGAGATGCAGTATATTTCACTGTAGTTAACATTTTTGTAATTATGTAGCGAATTTTTCTAACATTGCCGACAGTAAACGTAATTTTTCCATATTAGGTTCAGATCACAGAGCATTGACAATAAAAGAAAAGAGAAAATAAAATTTCAAGATATTATGAATAAAAGTAAAAAAAAGATGTTTATATAATTTGTTTTTTTTTTTAATTGATTTGTAATACATACTATTTAAATATTGATTTTTGTTGAAAATGTATTATCAAAATCTTTAATGCGTTTACTTTTCGTGGCTCAGTTTTTATCCGCATGTTTAAGGGCGCTGATCACATCAAAATCAATTCTGAAACTGAGCTCCAGAGCATTGTACGTGATGCTGTGGCTGACACTGATGCTGATAATGGATGCGATTCGTAAAAATAAAGTATCTTTATGAATTTGTTTTGTATTTGTAAATTTTAAGTTTATTTTTATCTTAATACTACATTATCTCTACTTCTTGCTCTTTCTTTTTCTCTTATTATTCTTTCTGTCCTTATTTTCCTTGCCTGAATTTTTCTTTCCTCTATCTGCGTTCAATGACTGACATAAGTATCTTGTCTTTGGGCACTAATGAAAACTTGAAATCTTTAATTAATATTTTGTGTAGACAATATAACGGACTGAATATAGTTCACTTCAATGCACGTAGTCTTAATATGGCGAAATTGGACTATGTTAAATATATTTTTTATAATTCGTTAGTTGATATTATTTGTGTTTCAGAAACGTGGTTGTCAAATAATATATGTCATTCAATCTGTAGTAATGGTTACAATGTGTTCCGAAATGATAGATGTGAGAAAAAAGGTGGAGGTGTTGCTGTCTATTGTAAAGTTAACTTAAATACAAAAGTCCTGAATACATCAAAAAGTCTTGGAATTGAGTATATCAGTATTAGAATTTCTGATAATACCAAACAAATTTTGTTGTCTTGTGTTTATAATCCTCATAAATGTCATTCTGTTGAGCCCTTGTTTACTGATTTGCTTACCTATAATCTAGATCATGATATCATCTTGATGTGCGGGAATTTTAATATATATCTTTTATCTAATGATTGTTATCAACAATCGATGATGGACAAAATATTTTCGGCTGGTCTATCTGTGGTAAACGATACAGAACCGACTCGCTTTTGTAATAATGCTAGTCCAAGTCTTTTAGATTATTTCATTGTGTCAGACCTCTCGCTCGTCTCACTGTTTGACCAACTATTTTTCATTTCCGATCACGATTAAATTTTCTGTTCGTTAAACGTAAACATGTCTTGTAATGTCTCTTCTGCTGCTTATTCCTATTATGACTATAAAAACATTAATTATCCGTCATTGTACCATGATTTGTCTTTGATTTCATTTAGTGACTGCTGGCATCATAGCTCAGTTGATGATAAACTTTGTTCTCTCACAACCCCTGTTAAATTTCTTTTTGAAAAACATGTTCTTCTGCGAACTACAGTTCTTAAAAATGCATCTTGCCCTTGGTTTTCACAACAAGTCCTGAATGCAATGAAAAAGAGGAATATATTGCACAAACTTTGGAGAAGAATACCTTCATCTGCAAATTGGGAAAGTTATAGGTTAGCCAGGAATGAATCTGTTTACATAACACGGCAATCAAAGACCCGCTACTTTACTGCTAAGCTAAATCTGTCCCTTCCCACCAAAACCCTGTGGAACAATATACGTAGTCTTGGAGTGAAGCAAAATAATTCTCCTTTATGTACTATCCACCCAGACTTACTAAATGACTTTTTTGTAGGTAATACTGCTCCTGTTAGCTATACTATGACTTCACTGAATAGTTTTCATGTTCCACATTTGTTCGAGTTCAGTCCTGTAAGTGAACTTGATGTTGGGAATTGTGTAATGCAAATTAAATCAAATGCTTTGGGTGAAGATGGTATTCCCATCAAATTTATAAAACTTATACTACCTCATATAATAACTCCCTTAACGCATATAATTAATCATAGCTTCACATCTTCTTCATTCCCTAGCATCTGGAAAAGTGCAACTGTCTTGCCGGTTGCAAAAAAATCTAACCCATCTGAACCAAATGATTTTAGGCCAATAAGCGTACTGTCGTCATTATCTAAAGTTTGTGAAAAACTCATAAGCCATCAAATCAATAAATTTCTTCTTGCAAATGGTCTCTTGTCTCCATATCAATCGGGTTTTCGGGTGGGGAACGTTTGTGCTTCGGCAGTTGTTAAAGTTCTTGATGATATACGACCTAAATATGATGCTGGATTATTGTCTTTACTTTGCATGCTTGATTTTTCGAAGGCTTTTGACAAAGTAAGTCACTCATATCTATGTCATAAACTTAGGCATCTTTTTGGGTTTTCCCATAGTTCTGTGAGCTTAATTTCATGTTATTTGGCGAATAGATCACAAAGAGTTAAAGTTGGTGTAATGTTATCTCATCTTAAGCCTGTCTTAAGAGGTGTCCCTCAAGGCTCCATTCTTGGTCCTCTTCTCTTCTCGATCTTTATAAATGACATCTTTACTGTTTGCAAACACGTCTCTTTGCATGCTTATGCTGACGATATACAACTTTATCTTTCAACTAGAATTGAACTCTTAGATGATTTTTCCAGTACATTTAATGAAGATCTTAGTAACATTTATCACTGGGCTTGTAATAATGGTCTCCAACTTAATGCTGCCAAGTCTTATGTTCTGCCAATCTGTAAAAATAAAACCACCGTTCTTGCTGTACCTGATTTATTTATTGGTGCAACTCGGCTTACTGTTGTGTCGAAAATTGTAAAAAGTTTATTATATCCTACGTAACTTAAGAATGTCTGCCAATTTATGTACTATTGAAGTAAAAAAATTACTGGTGAAGAAATTTGTATTACCCGCCATAACATACTCTGAGATAGTGTATAGAAAGCTCGATTCATCCTCTCAGCTGAAACTTAATATTGCTTTTAACTATGCTACTCGTTATGTATATGGTTTGAAAAAGTTTGATCACCTTTCTGAATTTAGAAATTTTGTAGAATTGTTGTAGTTTGACTGTTTATTTGAATGCTAGAAACTGTGTTTCCCTCCAAAAAATAATCCACACTAGAACTCCTCATTATCTCTATGAAAAACTACAGTTTAGTATATCCAGAAGATGTAAACTTTTAATTATTCCTAGACATAGCTCTGTTACAAGTTCTAATCTTTTTTTCATTAATGCCGTAAGACTTTGGAATGCGTTACCTCGTAGGTAAAGAGAAATCGAACGGATAGGAACCTTTAGGCAATCTCTTCTTTCTTACTTTTCTGCTTCATAAACTCTGTTTTTTTCCTTCCTTCTTTCGTGTACTTTTTCACCTTACATTTTAAGTCTAGTTTAATCAAACATGTAATTTTCACCTATTTTTGATTTGCATTATCTTCTTGATTCTGTTCATGTTTCATATTTATGCTTTTATAATTATATTCCTTAATATCATAAGTTCATCTCTATTCTTAGTTTTTATCTCAAATTAATTAATTAATCATGCTTATTATTACGCATCCACTGTACTGTAAAAGAACATAGTTCTTATTTGTACTCATCTTATATACAATAAATTACAAATTACAAAATTACAAATTACAAAATATTAGATTCGACGACTTTGAACTCAGTTCATGTTTACCAACTTACCAACTTCTATTAAATTTTAAGAAAAATATCTCAGCTTACCTGAAATAAAACAAGAAAACAATAAAATGAGAACTGGTACAAACATTTATATGCTCTAAGGTAGATATTGTTTTATATCGATATAATATATTTGCTAGAAAACTTATCAAATTTTTATTTTAAAAAACAAGAGAAATACACATTTATTATTTTTGTGGAACCTCGTTCTTTCCTTTTAAAAATTTTCGGATTACTTTGAAACTTTTTTGCAAAATTCGCTTCTTAAATCGTTGATATGCAGTTTAATTATATTTTGTGGTCATTCAGCTTTCTCTGCAAAATTTCCTACTGCAAAGATCAAAATAATTGACCATCAGGTTTCCAGTTACGCAGAGAAAATTTTGCATTACAAAGCATACAAATTAAATATACAATGCTTACTTCACCTAGTTTATGAGAAAAACTATTTAAATTTTTTAATCAAGCACATAAACTATGTGGTTTTGCTGTTGTAATTAGAAATTGCAGAACATTGTTCCCTCATTCCCCCAAGCTTCAGTGAATTCAAACACATTGCAGTATCTTTGGCTTAAAATGATGACAAAAATATTTAATTTTATGCCACCAAACGAAAATAACAATAATTTAACCCCTTGCTGGAAAAAAAATTATGCATAAAGAAACGGCGAATATAAAAAAATTTCAATTACGATCGCAGCAAAAAGCAACAACACTGCATGAAAAAAAAACTGTGCAATGTCCTCAAGTTCTAGTTGTTGTACTATGAAGCTGCGTTTTAAACGAGATTTAATGCATTGCTAGCATTTTAAGTCATTCTTAACCAAAATAGTAGCAACAACAAAATGTCCTAACAACAAGAAAAAAAAAGCAGGCTACCGCGCACACCATGATTTCACTCTAGTCAACAGTTCATGCTGTGCGCTCGCAGAATGCTCTCTGGTACGTGGCCAAAATGCACGGACGTATAGCAAAATGCAAATAAGTCGCCAAAAAATATAAAAATAATGGACATCAGTGGCAGCACTCTCTGCATAACAAAGCAAAATATTGCGGCTCGAGTTGTTGCTGAAGCTGTTTTGAATCCTCGCGTACCAACGGGCACCCAATTTCATGGCATCGAAATGCAAATAAAACGGCAACAACACGACAAAACACAAAAATACAGCTGCCGTGAAAATGAGTTTTATTTACAATATATAGCGACGGACCCTCCCTCTTGGCCTTTTATCTACGTTATAGTTGCTGTTTTTGTCGGTTAGCAGCCAGCTGCTGATAAAAAGCTCTGTATTCTCTAGCGCCTCCTGACAAGCGGGCAAAAACTACTACAAGGACATGCTATTAAATTGCAATCGAATGCGTCTGTGTTGCTTCCGGTATCGTTGTGTGTCGATGTCGATGTCGTTGCCTGTCCACATCCTAGCTATATAGGTTGCCTGCATGTCTCTCGGTTGGTCGGGGATGCTTCCGTGCTTCTTTGCTTGCTACAAGTTTGCGCTATAATTGGATTCTATATATTAGGCCAGATTGATAGACGCTGCTGTTGCGCAGCAGAATCAAAACCAAAACAAGTGAAAAAGTATTTGCATCAATTTGACTTTAAATGCAGTTGTCGAAATTTCAACCGGATGTTGTGGAGAATGTTGCCATGTTATGTGTAGCAATGATGTATGTATGCATGGTTAATTCACAGTACCTGAAAAAAAAGGCATTTGAAGGCAAAAAGAACAATTTTACAATTGGCCTGTGGAAGTGTAACCATGTTTTATGTTTTAATGTTGCCAAAACTGTTAAAGCTGTTTTATGAGTGCCAATACAGAGCTTTGGCAGAGATATCTTCTTATATCTCTGGTTTTGGTAGGCCCAAATTTTGTACGAAAAGCAAACATTTTGATTTTATTGTTATTTCGTTTATGTATTTTATACTGAAGCCTAATGATCATCATTTTCATTCAAATTTTAGTGAATAGACTCAAAATCAAATGTCATTATATTCGTTGTTTTATATACCTGTGAAGCCCATTTTTGGCTCAATGGGTATGAAAATAATTATTTAACAGCAAACAAATTCGCATTTGGAGTGAAGATAATATACATGAGATAATTGTCACTCTGTTGAGTTCCGAAAAATGTGCCGTTTGGTGCAGTCTACGGGCCAGTGGAGTCACTGGACCATAATATCCCAAAAATTAGGCTTATCAGCGTGTCACGTTCAAAAATAATTGCTATGATTAATGACTTTTCCGTTCCCAGATTGAGTGGCATGAATGTAAACGAAATGTGGTTTCAGCTACTTGCTATACAGCAAACGAAACAATAAACTTATTGAAGGCAAAATTATTTGTACGCATCATTTCGATAATGGACCTGTAAATTGGGATCCAAGATCTTTGAATTTCTCTTCCCTTGATTATTTTCGTGTTGATACGTAAAGTTGCTGCCAAACCAACAATATCTGACACATTAAAAGCCGATATTATTCATGTTATTGGAGACATACTGCTTGAAAAAGTAGTCGAAAACTTTATCTCTTGGAATTAGAAATCAAAAACAGCCAAAAATCCTATAGGATATAAAAAAAAAATATCAAATTATCAGTGCAAAGTACGTGTCATTGATTCAATTGGTTCTGTTCATTGGTTCAAAGAAAGTCAAACCAAAAGACCACTCATGGTTTAATGAGACTTGCAGGATTGCAGTCAGGTCCAAAGAGGAAGCCTTTCTGAATTGGCGCATTAATAAGAATGCCGATACAAAAAGACTTCGCATAGAGGCTAGGAATCGCTGTAATGCAATTTTAAAACGCGAAAAGTTTCTTCACGAAACCGCATCAGAGAACAGGTTCTTCTCTGCCCCAAAGGGAGCAAAAACTTTTGGTCATTTGTTAAGAGAGTAAAGAATCAGACGTCATCGACTATTCCAACTCTTTTAAAATATGATCAAATCTTCACGGACTCGGCTGATAAAGCGAACCTGTTGGCCGGATTGTTTGCACATAACTCCACAATCCCAGTAAGCAATCAGCCACTACCTTCCGTTGAAAGAACGTCTTCTGTAATGCAGGAGATATATTTTCGTACGAGGGCAGTTAAAAAAGTCCTTGCAAACCTCAACATAAATAAAGCCTCTGGTTCGGATGGCATACCACCACTTGTGCTTAAAGCGTGTGCTTCTAGTCTGGCTCGGCCTTTGCGTAACCTGTTTAACATCTCCTACAGGACAGGAGTATTTCCATCTTGTTGGAAGGTCGCAAGGGTCCAGCCGGTACCAAAAAAGGGCGATGCCACGAACCCTGCAAACTAC
Organism: Coremacera marginata; assembly: GCA_914767935.1. NCBI lineage: Eukaryota > Metazoa > Arthropoda > Insecta > Diptera > Sciomyzidae > Coremacera > Coremacera marginata. The sequence continues at coordinate 52,796,290 of OU612045.1, forward strand.
CGACCCATATCGATATGCTCTTCGCTCGCCAAAGTTATGGAGAGCGGAATTAACTTCAACCTTATGAACTATCTGGAGCACAATGAATTGCTTAGTGACCGTCAATATGGTTTCCGTAGGGCCCGCTCTACTGGTGACCTTATGGCGTTCCTAACAGAAAAATGGAACCAATGCGTTCACTTATTTGGTGAGAGCAAAATTGTTGCTCTGGATACTTCTAAGGCATTTGACCGAGTGTGGCATTTGTTTGTGGCATCAGTTTGCGGATGACAGCGGCATTTGCCGAGCTCTTTGGAGATTGAGAGGAGGAGGCAACATATGAATGACACACTTAACAATGACTTAGCAAAAATCTCCGAGTGGGGTCTTGCTAATAAAATAGAGTTTAACGCTAGCAAGACCCAGTGTTGTCTGTTAACCCACAAGCGATTCAATTGCCCCTTAGCTCCCCTCAATATGAACGGTGTAGATCTTACGGAGTCAGAAGCTCTTGACGTTCTAGGCATTTCAATACAAGCAGATCTTCGTTGGAATGATCACATTTTTGATGTGTCAAAAAAAGCAGCCAAGTGCCTTGGTTTTTTTAAACGGTGTAAGAAATACTTCACTCCATCTGATCTTCGTTTGATCTATACCTCATATATTAGGCCGAAAATGGAGTTCAATTCGCACATTTGGGCAGGGGCTTCAAGATCAAGTTTGGAGCTTCTGGACCGGATTCAACGACGTGCGATATATTTGATAGGGGATGAAAATATTTCATCTTCTCTCAACTTTCTTGGGCATCGTCGCAATGTTGGTTGCCTAAGCCTTCTGTACAGGTACTACCATGGGAAGTGTTTAAGGGAGATACATGGCCTGACGCCACCAGCTCGTGTGTTTCCTAGGTCCACTCGGGCTGCTCTCCAAGCCCATCCCTTTACCATTGCAACTTTGCCCAATAGAACATCGCATTACCGAGATAATTCGTTCTTCGGTCGCTCAGTAAAAATGTGGAACAATCTCCCTGCGATCGTGTTTCCGAGCAGTTTCAATCTGTGTAAATTTAAATCAAATCTTCACCGACACTACTCCACTTTTCCACCCTCCAACTAACTATCACCCTTCTTCCGAATCAACACAATGCTTTCGCATTTATAGGGGGCATCCCCTGAGTGCTGGTTAAGTCTAAAAAAAAAAGAAAAAGTCGTTCTTTGATTTAATTAACTTTTTCTTACTCTCAAAGGACGCATTCTTTAAATTAATGTAACATACATTAATTTCAATGTATTTACATTACTCACACCGCAACATCATTTTGTGTTCTGAGTCAATGCGGTGGCGGTGAATTTTTTATGCGGTTCATAATGAATCATAAGTACCACCGCTTATCAAAGTTCAAACAATGCAGAGTGTTTGACATTCGCGTGATCGGCTAACGCAACATCAATTTGTGTTCTGAGTCAAGGAGATAGCCTTGAATATTTAAGCCGATGGTTGCAACTTTGAGTCAAACAAAAAATAAGTATGAATTAAATCTACAACATATTGTGGTAGAAAGCTGCAGTTCTCTGATCACTCCTTTTGAGAGCAATTTGTGTCATTGTGGTCATAAATTACCCACAATTTACCACTGTGTGGCAGCTATGTGTTAGTGGAGTGAGATGCGGCAGCCAAGGGTTAGTTTTTAATTACATAATTAATATACTTTTATATACCTTCTATAACTGTTTAAATTTGCTTGTGTTAAATTAAAAAATAGACTTGATAGTATTGAAAAATTGTTTATTTATCTTACTATTATATAAAAATGAAACTTGAAAAATTGGCTTTTTTGCGTTGACGGAGGTAAGCTCAAGAACTGCTGCACCGATATTAGTGAAATTTTTACTATTCTTACAATAATTTATTGTAGAGTGTCCATGTAAACTCATAATTTTAAATAGCTGAGAAGTTTTTGGCCAATAGTCTGGCGTAAGTGGAAATTTTTATCAAATTCAGGTATTTTTTGACATTTCCTGCCTAAACAATAAAATTTATTGCCGATATGATGTGTGGAGAAATGAAAGGTCTTCGCAATTAAAAGTCATTTATCTAGGATCAATAATTTTGTCGCAAAAGTTATGTTTAAGTGAAAAATTTCATAATTTTATTGCATTTGTCATTTGTTGATTGGCTTTGACGCTGTCAGTCCTTGCATCTAGCAGAAGTTTGCTTTGGTTTCGCCAAAAAATGTTGCTCAGGGTTCAAAAAAGAGACTCTCTGCATTATAGAAGAAGAGAAAACTGTTTGTTTGCGAATAGCTCACTGAGTGCTCTCTGAGCGTAGCTTTTCACATATACAAAAAGCTCACTACAATTCAGTAGTTCACTGACGGTAACACTGTAGGAAAATCAACTAGTTTAAAAGTAGTTGATAAAGTAGTTTTTTATCAACCACAACTAGTTGAAATTCTGACTTTTTTCCATAGAACGAACTAACATATTTTGTATGGTGATATCCGCTAAATAAGTCAATTGACTTTCGCCTGCATATTTTTTCAACTACTTGTTAAATTAGGTATATTTAAATTATGTTTTTAATTACTTTAAAATAACCAATTGAAAACTATTGGCCTAAATGGCCTAAAGTTAATAATATTTGATGAAATAGCATGGTTAAATATATATAAACTTGTAATCTAATAAGAATTTGCAATTAAAACGTCAAAATCAGAGTAGTTGAAAGTAGTTCATATAGTAGTTTCTTTTAAATTGGTTTTTTAATTAGTTGTTTTTAAAAACAAGTTAGTTTGTTCCTATAGGGATGCTACGAAAATCTACGATGTGCAGCAAATTGTACGAGATTCGAGTGCGCACCAAAACTATCAAGGCAAAATAAAATGTGACGGTGTCAAAAGCCTGTTTTTCAGTATGCCAGTTTTATGACGACATAAAACTTAATAAATTAAAACAGTGATGGGAACCCTAGTACTATTATATCTTTTGTAGTTTTGTGCTTGTGGTAGTCGAATGTCGCTCTCATTTTTTTTCGCTGCATGACAATCAAGTTCAACGCATCAAGCAGCGACGACCTTTCAGCACGAAGTCTCAGCGCAAAATTAGTGAAATAAATTCTTGTCGGTGTTTATGTATGCGAGTAAAACGATTTTAACTACCATGGTATAACGATTTACAAGGTAGGAGTGACAGTTCTGTTGGCGATTTGAAGTTGTCAAAAACACATTGAAAAAGAGAAAACAAAGAAGCAGCAAAACAGATGAAAAGCTAAACTTTGTATTGATTTGACAACTTCCGATCGCCGCTCGTGACAAAAAAGGTATATGTCAAGGCTACCTTGTAAATTATTGTATCATGTGCCCTACACTGAATTAAAATATCACCTAAATAAAATTGTACTATATTTTCTGTATAGCTCAATTAGATAATTCAGTTGTTTTTAATTTTTCTCCATTGTCAAATGTAAAAAATAGTCTGCGTGTTGGCATTTTTCTGCGTGTTTGTAAAATTTTCTTATTCTAAAATATAATCAAAAGCTCATAACATGACAAAAATGTTAACACCATAAAAAAATGTACAGAATAAATAAGTGTCCGAAACATTTAGAAAAAAAAAAATATTCATAGAACAAAAAATAGCCCATAAAAGACTAGTCTGTCTATGAATTCACAATTGTCAATCGCCGATATAAGGCTATAAAAATTTTTTTGAGAAACCTAAACATATATATTGCTTTCCAATAATTTTAATATCTCCCCAAAAGATATAATATCCAGACCCGAAAAAAACAAAAAATTTCATAAACAAAACACTACCGTAATTGCAATAACATAATTTTTTCGAATTTACTCCGTATGTTTTCAATAAAGCCAAAATTTTTTCATTCAAGTCCCACGACCACAATATGACTTGAGTTTAGAAAATCTCATTTTTTCTCCATTATTAAAATTGTTGAATCACGTTATTTAAATGAACGAATAACTTTAAAGTTGTTTTAATAGGAAAACCTTGTGAAACTAGATACCATGTTCTTTTTATTTTTAAATGCTCTGTTCTTAAACTTTGGAGCGTGAAAATGGCTCGTTAAGAAATGTTTGATTGAAAGCTACTACTGTCGGATTTAATAAGATTTTCTTTATGCAAAGAAAACTATTTCTTTATGGAAAATTCTTGTAACTTGGTAGTATTAATAAAAAAAACCTTACAAAATATCTCAATTAAGTAATTTTTTTGTTAAAAAAAAAGGAATTGGCCATATCAGCCTTTGAATGGACTTTAACCGAGCTTCTTAGGATTAATTGTGTTGTGTGTGTTCTGAAAAGTTTGAACAAAAGTTATCGAGAACTGGACCTACAAGCTTTATGCCGACACCGAACGGCTTATGTTCTCAAGAAGCTTTACATCACAGTTCATCTTATTCTTTTAATATGATATTTTTTGGCTCTGTGTAACTCTGTTTTCGAAGAAAAATGTTTTTATCCCTAAAAATATAGATAATAATTATAAAAAAAATAACTGAAGATGAGATATTTTTGGTATACTTTACTAAGTTTTCTTGTTCATTTATTTGTGTGATTAGGAGACACTATCAAAATTTAAAAATTATAGAATATAGGAAAGTGTTGTGGTGCAATAAAAATATTACAATAGAAATGAAAGAAAATACATTTGCGACTGACTTTATTTTTGAACAACAGAAAAAAAGCAATAAAAAAGATTTTTACTTTTGAATATTTAATCTGTTCCAAGCTTAACGGATCTAAGAAACATTCTATAAATAAAACCGACCTTCAAAATTTGCTTCAGTAAAAATTGTATCCTATAATGGAAGAAGATACTGTTTGGGGTGGAATCGATTAGATATTGATAATAGAATATAAAAAAATGTGCATACAACAAAATTAAGCTAAGATCCGTTCTAAAGGGCCTACGCCTTTGTCTAAATTATTTATATAAATTACTTTTTTTTCTGAGTCTTGTACTTTTTAAACTCGTTGAGCTTAATTTATTAAACAAAAGCACATTTCTTGAAATTTCTATAAAAAGATAACATAAACATTTCTATAAGCAATGTTTATGACTTTTCTTTATTAAAATATTGCAATAAAATCTCTTTAAATTACATCATTTAATCTAAAATGGAGTCTTCAAATGTATCTATAAATGTATCTGTTCACATTTTTGCAAAACGTTTTAATGAGACTTCAGTCAGCACTCCATATAACTTTACCACAAATACCAGCACAGTTGCAGAAAAAGCTTATTTTAACGCAAATTAATTAATGAATTAATAAATCTCAATAAATTTCATACCGACTATAAAAAAGCTACTTAATAATAGCCACCCACTTGATGCTGGCTGACTCTGCACAGCGGCAAACAGATTCATATTCATTACAACAACATAGTGCTAAATGTTTAACTGCCAATAATTAGGCATAATGGTCAAAAATAGTATTTAGCTGCAGCAATCTAACATTTAAGCCTAAAATTAAACCAAACAAATTGGCAGCAGAACCTTAATGTTTAATCAATGAAGCAACATTGCAGCGTCTGAGTTGCTGTAATGAAGGGAATTATTTGCTGCTAAATTAAAGTGAAGATTATGTTTTATTAGTCTAAGCAATGTTGTGGAGTTGGTACTCCGGTTGGAATAAGCCAAAGAGGATTAGAATGACGATAAAGCAGTTTGTAAGGATGATAATGATGATGTTATTGATTATGATGTGAGAGGAAATGGAAAATTTTTATGATGATAAGCATACCGATGATGTTGAAGAAGCTGATGTAAATAGAGCGTGACGAGAATATTGATGTTTCAGATGATGGTAAAAATTTGTAAAATGACAATGGTTTTGAATATAATGATAATAATGTTGATTATGATAATAAAGTTGATTATTTTTACTGTTGTGACCTTCAGTTTAATTGTGAAATTGAGTATAAATAGTTTAACTTTTATGTATACATCTGTGTTTACACAAAATGCATTCGATACGTAAGCCTTTGCTTTTAAATATTCATCTGTGTCTTATCAACAAATTGTAATAAAATTTTATAAAACTTTTTATGATCTCGCTCAAATTAAAAGCCATTTCGAATTAAATAGAATTAAAACAACATTGTTGCTTAATGTGTTGTTTAACAAAATGTTCCTTGTCATTGGTTTACACTGCAAAAACCAAACAAATTACGTTTTGTTCCTTTTTTATGTGCGGACACTAAGAAAAACGAGCCAACTCGTTAAAGATAAAAAAAAGAACTAGCTGCAACCAGCCGAAAGTGATGTGTTTTTAAATAAAAATGGGAGTTTTTTATTGCCTCGCCGTAACATGTTGCAGCTTATAAAAACACAGCCAGAAGAATGCAGTAGATTTTTACGAGCTCTACTCAAATAGTATTAAGCAATATTGTAGGTATTAAGAAAAGGCGGAGTATCTGTAACTTATTTAAGTTCATGATTAAATTAAGGAGTTCTTTATTGTTGTTTAAATTGTATTGCCAGTAGGACATTGCTGCAAACTGGTGGCACATGGCACTCGTGCTGCTTTTATTTATATTGTCCAAGAGAAGAGGGTTGTAGTCAAGTTAGACATGATTTTAGTATCGTAAAAATATCAAGAAAATCATAAAATAAATACCAACATATCGAAGGCAGAACCTTCATAATAAGGTGTATATGAAAAAATATAACATTAACTTCAATCTTACGAAATAATAGCTATCTGCAGAAATCATAAAAAAATATTAAATCCGTCACATTTTACACTTATGCATTTGCTTTTATTGCTTAAAATATTTCAGCATAAATTCCTTGCAAGGCGGGCAAACATTAAAAATTTCTGGCTTCTTATCTAGTTATTTTCTTTAAGAGAGTACTATTTTTCCTTCACATATTTGGCGACGTCCAGCTTGGATGTAGTTTGGCTGCATTCGGAATACTTAAAGATTATTATGCATTATATATTTTTCCATTTATATTAATTATTTACTTACTTTAGTTGATAGCAGAAAAAAAGGAGTCAAGTTTTGGTTATTGGGAGAAAGAGAGCAGATGTCTCTCATCCCCACACAGTGCACTTTTTTGGCTCTACAAAATAGCCCCCAAATGAAATAAACCACCTTAAATAAGCACCAACGAAAACGATATAACCCCAAACTACTTAAATTAGATAATGCCCAAATGCTATGAAATAACACCCAAATGGAAAATGAAATGAGCGCCAATATTTGGGATTTATTCCATTATTAAATAGCATCCAATGAAAAAAATTAAATAAGCCCCAATAAAATATCCCAAAAAACAAAAATGAAATAAGCCCAAAAATAAAAATGTTTAATCTCAAAGTGAAATTATCGCCAAAATTAATAACTGTAACTCCCAGTAATTCAAATTCGAACAAACTATTCATTTTGTAAAAGGCGCATATGAAACCAATTACACCTTTTCAATAAACTAAATTGAAGAAAATTAAATTATTATTATTATTATTATTATTATTACTTTGAATGCTAAGCACTTACGGCTTTATAGCAATTAATATTAGGCAAAATTAATATAATTTATTTATGTACAAATAAATTTTTATAAAAATGTTAAACTGTCAGTCTTTCAGGTATACATATACAGTTGTTATCCAGTTAGCTTCTTAGTAGTAAATTGAATGATTGATTAGAGCGGTGCTCACAAATGCCAGGCTAGACGGACGAGGTCGAGCTCTAAAATGTGCTAGGCGAGACAGACGAGGTCTTGCTCTGAATAATCAAAATATTTCTCTAGCGTGTATATCTATATAAATATGGATTAGAGCACAGCTCCCATATGCAAAGCTAGTCGTATGGCGTCAAACCGGCATATGCCAGGCGAGACGGACGTAGTCTCGCTCTGGATAATCATATTAAACTACACAGCTTGTATACGGTGTTGCCAAACATTACAGGAAAATATGAAATATCCTCGGAAAGCTTAAATATTATGTTTAATTGAGTTAAAGAATTCATTTAAAGAAACTACATCTGAAACAAAATTAAAGTTCCCACATGCGATTCTGAGTGGTTCGTTTTGCAAGTAATTAGTTCTAGAAAAGTTCATGTAAAATAACTCAGAAAATGTTGTAGGTCGGAGAGGAATATTATAGTGAATTTTGCTCAGTAAATATTGACTGTCTACATATCCATGCAAAAATTTGAAAATCCGAGTTGCGTTTAGCATAATTCTCCGATTATTTAAAGTAGGAACATTTAAAAGTTGCAGACGATATTCATAAGGTGGTAGGTAATAATTAAAATTGCAGTAAAGATGGCTTAAACAGAACAAAAGAAACCTTTTCTGAACTGATTCAATGCCGTCAATGTAACAACTACATCGAGGGCACCAAACAATTGCAGCATATTCAATTGACCCCAAACAGGTCATTCAATAAGTCCGTAGAATAAGTAAGAAAAAAACAAAATTTTAATAAAACTCAATTATATTATTCAACATAGTTGCCTTAGAGAGCGATACAACGAGTATAGCTATTTTCCAACTTTTCGATATCACTTTTATACTACGATTTCTCAGCGATCACTTCATCATTGGACTTGAATTTCTTCCAGCGAGCATTCTCTTGAGATCTGAAAACAGGAAAAAGTCGCTGTGGGCTAAATCTGGAGATTACGGTAGGTGGGTAAGCAATTCGAAGCCCAATTTATTCAATTTTGCCATCGTTTTCATCGATTTGTGACACGGTACATTGTATTGGTAAAACAACGCTTTTTTCCTTTTGAAAATGTGGCCGTTTCTTGACGATTTCAGCCTTCAATCAATCCAGAAGTGCACAGTAATAGTCGCTGTTGATGGTGGTTCCTTTTTGAAGATAGTCGATGAATATTATTTCTTTCGCATCCCAAAATACAGACGCCATCACCTTACAAGCCGACTGTTGGATCTTTGCTCGCTTTGGAATCGATTCGTCGACTTTAGTTCACTCAGCTGACTGTCTTTTGGATTGTGGTGTGTAATAGTGAAGCCATGTTTCATCCGTTGTCACATATCGACGTTAGAACTCGATTTTATTGCGGCTTAACAGCGCCAAACACTCCTCTCCAGCATCAATTTGTTCTTGGTCGACTGTGAGCTCACGCGGCACTCACTTTGCACAGAGCTTTTGCATACCCAAATGTTCCTGTAAAATGGTAAAAACAGTACCATCTGATATCTTTGCAATGCCAGCTAGCTTGTGCACCTTCACTGTGCGATCGTTCATAACCATTTTGTGGATTTTTTTGATGTTTTGTGGAATAACAGTCTGATTTGGGCGTTCACTGCGCTCTGCATCATTTGTGCTGGTGCGACCACGTTTAAATTCAGCAATCCACTTTTCTACCATTTGTCTCGATGGAGCAGAGTCCGGATAATGTTTATCAAGCCATCATTGTTTGGTTTCCACTGTATTTTTTTCATCAAAAAGCAGTGCGTTATAAAAATTCGAAACTCACCTTTTTCCATTTTTTTTTTTTCAATAACAATAGTTGCACACAAAATGCTATAACTCACGAATCAATTGTCAGACTGTTGTCAAATTTTTATACGTATCTTTAGAAGGTTGGTACTAAATAAAAATCATATAGAAAAAATCTAGTAACGCCATCTATGTGTCATCCTATGGACTTTTTGAACGTACTGTTAAATTGGTCGCTCTGTTGGAGAGGTGAATGAGAGGTTGTTGTTATATAAGGATCATTAAACTCTTTAGCCCATCGTTTAATAGAACCTGAAGTACTATTTGCTCGATTTATAATTTTATTAATATGAATATGGAAGCTAAGTTTAGTATCCATAGTTAATCCAAGATCATGAAAGATATCTAAAGACTCTAATGTATGGTCACAAATTTTATACATACATGTGATGTGACAGGAGATTTTCGAGTGAAGGTCATGTGATTGCATTTCTTCATGTTAAGATTCATACGATTCACGTTGCAGCAGCTATAAAGATGGTCTATGACAGTTTGCAAGAGAACGACATCATTAGCATTTTTGAAAGGAAGAAATAGTTTCACGTCGTCTGCGTACATTAAAATATTCGAATGCTTTATGACAGGTGGCAAATCATTCATAAACAGTAAAAAAAGAAGAGGCTTCCTTGAGGTACACCAGAAGTGACAGGAAACTCATGAGATTTCACAAGTTTAAAAAGAAAACATTGTGATCTATTGCATAAATAAGATTCAATCCATCTTACAAGTGTTGTGGGAAATCCAGCAAGAGATATCTTTGAGACTAAGAGTTTATGATTACCAACATCAAAAGCTTTGCCAAAATCTGTGTATATAACATCAATCTGTAAACCTTTTCCAAAATTCTCAATGGTTTTGGAAGTAAATTCAAGTAGGTTTGTAACCGTCGATTTTCCAGAAGCAAATTCATGTTTGAGTGGAGACAATAAAGATTTAACAATATGTGATAATTGTGATGTAATGATTGCCTCGAAAAGCTTAAGCAAAGCACTTAATTTTGCAATTCCGCGATAGATATCGATTAAAGACCTGTTACCAGACTTATGCAACGGAATAGTAAAAGACGACTTCCAGGCAACTGGAAAATAGCAAGATTTTAATGAAGAAGAAAAAAGCAATGTGATAGGAATTACTAATTCATCACAGCAATATTTTAATATACATGATGGTATATTGTCGGGACCACTTTTATATGACGTTTTAAGAGCTTTTAAGTATGATAAAACCGTGTTAGAATCAATTATTGGGAGACAAATATCCCCAGATTGAACGCTAAATGAATAGCTTAGATTATCATAGGATGAATATGAATAGGTCGCTTTGGAAAAGTCAGCGAAAAAAATACAAATGCTATTCTCGCCATCCGATTCAACAGTTTTATGTTTCATAAAACATTGACAACGTGAACACGTAAAGTGTTGGCAACGTTCCAGAATCATTTAGCCTCAGATTTGATGTTTAATTTTACTTTTGCTAAATAAATATCGTAAGATTGCTTGCATAATTGACAAGAAGTACTTAATAGAGGTATAAGAACCGAATAACCCTCACATAAAATTAAATAACCCCCAAATTTATGGAAAGAAATAAGCCCCAAGCTGAAACACATAATCCCAAAAAAAAAACCAAAATGAAATAAAGCCCAAGGATAATTTGATTGGGCGATATTTCATTGTGATCTCATTAGTAGTTTTTTTTCTACTTAAATTTAAAAAATCTTTAACTTTATTAAAAAAAAACAAAAATTTTTTTATAATTTTGTTTAGTAAATGTACCAGTTTCGCTTGAGGACATGCAAATTTAAAAATACTTATTTTTAAAGAATTTTAAGCCGCATAATAAACATATTGAAAGAATTTTTTGCCGGCTTCTTAATTTATCAATTAAAGTATCTCTGATATTGTCAAGATTATCATCGGAAACACTTTTGTTTCGGCAAACTTTGGCACTACTCTTACAATGATCATTAATATATACAACACCAACAAGTATTCTTTTTAATCAAAATCAAATTGATTTTATATCAACTTTATTTCGATAGAATCGCAGTCACTCTTGAGTGGTTTAAAAATTTGATAAAAGATTTAATATAATATCGTAGATCAAGCATAATTTCTTTAATTTTGATGCTAAAAATTATGTAAGCTAATTTTATGAATCTTTAAATAAATCGCTAATACACATAAAATTATCTATTAAAACATTTCTACCTTGACTAAGAGGCTCTAAAAGGCTCAAAACGATCGGAGTCAGTGGTTAGGTTAGCATAAGTCTTGTGTTGTGTTGTCTATTTAAAATTAAGATGTTACTTCTGAAATCCTTGGTTCAAAGCTAAGCGAACAAAAAGTTGAAAATTGCCAAGAAACTTATAACGAATCAAAGTTTGTATAAGCATTTTTTCGCCTTTTAACTATCGTGAGATAAAAGTTTTTAACATCCATTCTTGGCTGTTGTCTAGGAATTTAATCAATAAGAGGTGATGACCGCGAAAAAATAAGCCTTAGTGAAGTAGAAGAAGGAAAAATTAGCAACTTAAACGAAAACTTTCCCATAGTTTAGTATTTTTTGTATAATATTAAGCTTAGACTTCATTAAGATATTGCAACTTTCTTCAGACAGTTTCTTAGTAGAAATTTTTTTAAGTTTTTTTTTAAACTTTTAAAGATAAAAGTTCCGCAACTTAATATCAAAGTACATTTTTATACCTGATTGTTAAGTTTTAAATAGACACAAGCTTAAAATAAACCAAGATTGATGTTTACCTTAAGTATTTTGTCTGGTTGTAGAGCTGAAACCAAGAATAGCTATAGAAGAAGAAGCATAAAAAAAGAAGTGGCAAACATTTCAGCCAGGCTATTTATTATAAACTCAGCACGCACAGCTAATATAGCGAATAAATACTTGATGTTGTTCAAGTGCATTCAGTGTACAGAACAAAATAAAGTACAATAACGAAATAAGCTACAGCAGCTGTCTGTAAGAGCAAAACCGACAGACACAAACACACACCGAAGACTACACACCGACTCTTGAAGGATTTACCGACAAAAGACGTTTGTTGAAGATTTTTATCTCTCAAGGTATTTTAAGCTATGCTGCTACTTGTAACTTTTTTATGGCTTGCTTTTTTTTGTTTTTTTTTTTTTTTCTTTATAATATGATCATGGCATAAAAAAAGAAGGTTTAAAATTTACTTAAGAAATTGAAAAAACATTATCTCTAACTAATTTTATTGATTTATTTGAAGAAAAATTTAAATTTAGTTTATTTAAATTTTATTTGATCCAAGTAAATCTTTTGCTAGTTTTCGTATTCGTAAATGACTAAGAATTTTAACGAGGTTACAGTTTGTGCTAACTTATTATACGCTCGTTTGATAAAATCGTTTTATAAAATGCATATAAGAGAAATTGATTTACGTTAATTTCATTCATTAATTATAACGTTATTTATTTAGTATTTACGTTAAGTATGTTATATGTAGTGAATAAAGATTTTTGTTTTCTCGACTCTTGTAATAGTTATACTATATCTATTCTTCGTCAGATATAAATGCTTTTATAAAGATTTTTCATTTCTTTTAAAACATAGCTTTTGTCCATGAAATGGTTAGAGTAATTGTTTAGAACTGCCTTGAACCTTTCTGCACAATTCAACGTGGTTCAGTAAAAAAAAAAATATAGAACTTGTTTATTTCAAAGGTTTTTTCGTCTGGTAATATCTTCAAAGGACAATCCAATAGCCTAAATGCATTGGCATTTTTCTTTATTCGAAGACATACCTGATTAATAGAAACTGATATATTCAAGGCGAATTGGTTTGTGCAAAGAAACCCACAGAAATTACAAGATCATCGAAAACTAATTTTATCTAAGAAAATAAAACAGAACATAAAAAAAGAAATGGGGGAAAAGGGGCAGGTGCTAAAAATGGCAGATGTATCAGAAAAGTATCAGAATTTTGTCACTCTGTTTGCATTAGGTATATTTCCGTACTCTACACCAAAGTTCATTAATATAGGTTAAGTCACTTGAGAGAAAAGCACTCTTTTTCCGCCTTTGCTCGAACTGTCAAAGTAGCTGTTAGCTAAAAAATTGTACAGATTCAGGTCAATGTTCATTAATATAGGTTAAGTCACTTGAGAGAAAAGCACTCTTTTTCTGCCTTTGCTCGAACTGTCAAAGTAGCTGTTAGCTAAAAATTGTTCAGATTCAGGTTTTTTTTCCTTAATTTCCTTTTATCCATTCTGACAGTTCGACCGAGCTTCTCTCAAGTGACTTAACCTGTATAAATGAACCTTGATTCAGGTTTTTTTTTCTTGATTTTCTTTTATTCATTCTGACAGTTCGACCGAGCTTCTCTCAAGTGACTTAACCTCTAAACTGTGTAAGATTTGTGTAAGTTCAAACTGAGAGAGTAAAAATGAAATGTGAGAATAGTTGCAAAAGTATGGAAACAGCTTCTAGTACGTTTTCAGCTGATTTTGCCTGTAGACGTGTTAAACGTAAATTAGATTTTAACGCCAATTAAAATTATCGTCAATTTGTACGTGAAGCAAGTAAACTTGTTTCAAACTATATATTACTTTAATAATTAATTTATAGTTAAAAATGGAAGGCCAAAAAAAAAAAAATTCAGAAAAAAAAAAAAAAAGCAAAAGTGTGCTAGAAAGAGCGATTTTATGCTTGTTCTTGTTCTCTCATTTTAAGCACAGAAAGTACGAAAACAGAATTAGTGTCCCACAAGTTACACAGTGTGATTACGTAAACACACCTATTGTCGTGCTTCTTTTGTCTTTATTTTCTGGAGTAAAATAAATTTTATAAGAAATATGTGAAAACATTTTTTAAATTGAAGTCAGGTTCAGTGTGCAATAAAAGAAGCTGAAAATATCGCGATAAGGAAATAAAACTTGTTGGTTACTGTTCCATTAGCGCAATATTCATTTTTGAAAAAGAGTACGTTAATTTTTTAGTTATAGTTTATATATTTTTAGACTTAATACAACACTGTTTACAGTATTTCATTTTCAACAGAAAAGAATAGTAAATAAAACTACTTAAAAATATTTTGCATGGTAAGACCCGTTCTTTTTTTATGACCTCTTATATATGGAATTTCTGAAATACTTAGTATTTCTGAAATAGGTAATCAAAAAAAGAATGTCAACATCATAAACATCATATTACATCATATTAGACCACTCATAAGACATGAAAAATGATAATGACTAAACGACAATCAAAGCTACATTATCTTTAAATGTTGGCATGAAAAGATGATATTAAAGATATATAAAAAATGAATTAGAGGTACGTCTAAGCATAAGTAGTTTTCAAAAATGTTTTCAGTAACTTATCTTAAAACTTTATTGAAGATTTGAGTTTCTTTAAAACGAAAGAAAGTTTTTCTTTTGTTATTGTAATTTCAAAACTTTCAAAAAATTAATCGTATTGCTGCTGAAAATTTTATGAAAAAATGTACCAAAAATTGCAAGTCGAAGATTCTAATTCGAAAAGTTGAAAAATATAAAAAAAATCGTGGACTTTTTAACAATTCAGTTGTAATTTTTAATCTTTTGGATGCAATTTTTATATTTGTTGTGAAAATTTGTGGTTAAAAAGTTCTAAAACTTTAGGTCAATATATTTAATAAGCAGACAAATTTGCTTCGATAGCTGCGAGGTCTAAGCAGTTGATATACTAGAATTAATGTGAATATTTCGGGTTCGACCCTTGCAGGAAAGTCAAAAATATGACTTTAATGAGTTATCATCAAAAATCTAAAAATTTTTTAATATCTGAATTTAAAGACACACTTTTTGTCACACTAAAAACTCATTTCCAAACCTAGTGAATCGGAATCTGGATGTGTACACAATATTAAGTGTAACTGCTTTTTCCACAGTTAGAGTATAGTGCTCCAGGAAATTCCGTTCTTAATAAAACCTAAAACCCCGTTGCGTTGAAAATAGTTTAAAAATTTCACTTTTAAGCTGAAAAATCCATCTTTTAGGTTTAAATTAGCAATTTATTTTGATTTCAACCAAAAAACGTCGAAAAATGTTAACATTTAAGTTGGAAAAATAATTTTATATAAGGCAAATCTTGATTTGAACCACAAAAGTTTCAGTAATATTGAAAATGTATACCTGAATTTTAATAGTTGTAAAATGCCCGCCTTTTTCACTCGGACCGTTTGGCAACCAAATATACAATTGAAAATAGTTTTCATCCTTTATTATTTCCAAACTTACATTTACTGTGTATTACTCACGTTTGCACGTTGTTACTTTGGTACAACCCGCCATCCTCTTTTCTAATTGAACTTTAAAGGCCCGATGGCCCAGGGTAAGAATGAACATATGAATAATGCAAAAAGAATGAATTGTAGGTACAGTCAAGAGCACATGAAACTTTATGCTTGTTTGTAGTGGGAGTCTTACAACCTGTATCTATGGCGATTGTAAAAGAATGGTACATAGTCTAATATGTAAAGCTCCTCGAGATCTCGAGATAAAATTTGTAAAAAAAGTAATTTAATATATATATATTAGAAAAATAATATTAAAAGAATTTGGACCAAAATTTCCTTAAATGGTGCAGCCATGATGAATGATAAATGTGTGAATCAGGCACTTTTTTTTGCAAACATTTCAGCATATCTCAAGGACGCTGAATTTAATGGCGTTAACTGTTTTTTAATCCTTAGGCCTATTTTTGTTAGAAAAACTTGTTTTATTATATTTAGTGGATTCATAATAGTGGATACGAAATAATTTCGTTGAACCGGTTGCTGCCAAAGTTCGATTTAATTTTTTATGTTCGGTAAATCAAAATATTGGTCTTTTTGAGCTGGGTGTAATTTAAAGAATGCGAGTGATTGAGTGTTTTCTTAACCCAAAAAAGTCATGTTTTTTTTACATTCATTTAGGTTATACTTCGTCGAATCGACGTCAGCATTTTTTAAAGTGGTCCTACAGATTTATTCTATCTTGATACTTATAATATTGTTTTCTTAAATATTTGTACAAAAATCTAACGAGTTAGATTTTAAAATAGCAATAAAAAATATCAAAGCACCACACTTAAGCACCTCTACATCTACAAGGCCACCTGGCTGTCCCAGGATCAAAAAAAGCGAAACCAAATTGATCATGTTGTAATCGACGGAAGGCATGCCTCTAGTGATCTAGATGTGCGTACATTTCGTGGGGTCAACATTGACTCCGATCATTATCTTGCGATTATGCAATGCGAAGAACATACGCACAGGAATGCAACGAAAGCTAGATGTCGCTAAGCTGCAATTACAACGAACTGCCGATGCCTATTCCGCTCAACTCTCGGTTAAGCTCAACCAACCAACCTCCGGACCCGACGACGCCGGCGGACTTTGGGCGCATATATCCCACTCCATGCGCGCTGCCGCTGAAGAAGTCATTGGTTTCCGGCGCCCGCAACCTCGGAACCAATGGTACGATCAGGAGTGTCGCATCGCGACAGCAGTAAAAAACGCCGCATATAAAAAAACGCTGTAGTCAGCTGCAACGCGAAACGCGAGCCGTGCGAGAAAACTACCGTGAAAAGAGGAAGGAAGAGAAGCGCCTTTTCAGACGCAAGAAAAGAGAGCAGGAAAAGCGTGAGCGTGGTGTAACTAGAGGTATACCAGGGCAAGAAAGATGCACGAAAATTCGATCAACAGGTTAAGCGTCTAACCCAAGGTTTCAAGCCCGGAGCATCCACTTGTAGAGACGAAAATGGAGACCTGAATACGGATACACAGTGTGTGCTGAGATTGTGGAGACAGCACTTCTCCAGTTTACTTACTGGCGACGATTCCACCAATGCCACCCATGGAGAACGCAGTTCAGAGCCACCAATTAACGATGACGGAGTGGAAGTACCACCACCTAGCCATGAAGAGGTTCGAGTTGCTATCCAACGACTCAAAAACAATAAAGCAGCGGGTGCCGACGGCCTGTCAGCTAAATTGTTTAAAACCGGCGGCGATGAATTGATAAGGCGCATGCATCAGCTCATCAGCAAAATATGGCTAGCAGAAAGCATGCCCGTCGATTGGAACCTTAGCGTACTGTGTCCTATACTTAAGAAAGGAGACCCAACAATCTGCGCAAGTTATAGAGGTATCAGTCTTATTTCCATCGCTTATAAGGTTCTCTCAAGCGTACTGTGTGAAAGATTAAAGCCGATTACTAAAACACTGATTGGACCTTATCAGTGTGGCTTTTAACCTGAAAAATCCAACATAGGCCAGATGTACACGCTACGACAAATCCTGGAAAACCCATGAAAACCAAATTGACACACATCTTCTTTTTGTCGATTACAAAGCTGCGTTCGATAGTCCGAGAAGGGATTGCCTATACGCAACAATGTCTGAGTTCGGTATACCTGCAAAGTTGAGTAGACTTTGTAGAATGACGTTGAGCAACACACGCAGCTCCGTCAAGGTAGGAAATGACCTCTCCGAAACCTTCAATACCGAAAGAGGTTTCAGGCAAGGCGATCTACTGTCTTGCGATCTCTTCAACATCATCATGGAGGGGATCGTACGAAAGGCCGGTGTGCATCGTAATGGCACCATTTTCTATAAAGGTGTCCAGCTCCTTGCGTACGCTGATGATATTGATATTGATATTGTTGGCAGGACCAAGAGAAATGTTACCGCTGCTTTCGTCGCTATCGAAAAGGAATCAGCCAAAGTGGTTTTGACGATAAATGAGGGTAAAACAAAGTATATGCTGTCTACAAACCCACGTTTCATCCGGCAGCTATAACTTTGAAGTAGTCAATGAGTTCGTATACCTTGGCACCGCCATTAATACCAACAACGAAATCAGCCTGGAGATAAAGCGAAGAACAATAATTGCTAATAGGTGCTACTACGGGCTCAGTAAGCAACTAAGTTCCAGAGCCCTCTCTCGATCGACAAAACTAACACTCTACAAGACGCTCGTTCTACCTGTGCTGCTTTATGGCGCTGAGGCATCGGTAGTTTCGCAAACTGACGCAGGGGGTGTTCGAGAGAAAAGTTCTTCGCAAAATCTTCGGACCTGTTCGAGTCGGCGATGACTCTACGAAGACATTGACGTAGTTCGGCGTATAACTGTGCAGCGACTACGCTGGCTGGGTCATGTCCATCGTATGAACGACGAAGCTCTAGCGAAAAAGTGCTCAAGGCGAGGGTCGCTGGTCAACGACGACGAAGGAGACCATGCCTCTGATGGATGGACCAGGCTGAGGAAGCCCTAACCGCACTTGGTGTATCCGATTGGAGAAGGCGCGCTCAAAGCAGAGGCACCTGGCGAGAGCTGATGATGTCGGACGAAACCCGGATACGGGTTGTTACGGCCACCTTAGTGAGTAAGTAAGTAAAGTAACTATTTTAACTCTTTTTCAAATGGATAAATCCATTCAATATAGATATTCCAGATAGTTCTCTTTGTGTTAATCTCGTGCTTTTACTTCTTTTATTCTAGTAAAAAAAAGGAATGGATATGAGTTCTGTGAATAGATGGCTTTATATTATGTACTTGGGCCATACTCGTATTTATTAATTTTTTATTTCATTGAGTTATCGAAAACAATTACGTTTATTTTTTATAAAATAAATGGAAAACTATTTATGCTTGTGACGTCACATATTCCAGATATTTCAAGTTAAGATAACAATATTACCGATATATGAGTTTGTTGCGTATGTTCGTAAGCTAGTATTCTTGATGCTTGGTAATTTCACTTTCTCACACCTGTTGTGACGTTATCGAAACGAAAAATATTTCATGCATATTCAATTCTAGGGAGTGAAACTAATACACGTAGATATAAAATACCAACACATAACTAGTGTGCTTGGATGGTTCCTTGCAGAGCTTTAGTTCATATTATGTACTGTTTTGAATTTAGTAATATATTTTGCGCACCTCAAGCACGAATGAATGACAATCGCGAAACGCGAATGAGCGTTGCCATATCGTCTCCCCACTTCCCCTCGCCATACTTTAACAATAGATTATAGCTGTGCGGAATGAATGCTTAGAATAATATAAGTGAATTCATTCGAGTTTTGACTTTCGGGAATTATTAAACAAGCAAGTAAAGTAAGTGAACTTAAAGCTCTTTTCCCAAGCTCTCCCTCCCTTTCTTCCATGGCGGCGCCTTTGTTGTGGATAACAATTTTTTCTTTCTTACCTCGGCTGTGCTTTACAAAGATTTTATGTTTAATGTTACTCGAAAACTAAGTAAATATTTACATATAATTCTAAAAAGATACTTTTGGTTCACTGGAAAGTTTAAAATTTGGATTTTAGCTTAATGTGTTCATCATTAAATTGACCTATTATTGGTAATTGCTTAAATGCGGTAATATTATATAACAACACACCAAACTTTGCTAATATATGCACGAAGCATGTCACATAATTCACACAGCTACTAAAAATAAACTCATAAAATGTTAACATTACTGTATTGTAAAAAAGCAACAACAATTGTTGTAGTCAAGTTAAAAGCCATTCAACAACATAAGTGGCAACAAGTAACAATTGTTAACACTTGCAGGTGGCAACTCTATTAAATGACGTGCTTGTATAGCTGCAAACGTAGGAAAATAAATGAAAAACATTTGCGTTTAAAAACTATCAAAAATGCTGTTTGAAATTTGCACAAAAATCAAATGGATTAAAATTTATGAGCTACAATTTTATTGTTAGTTATTATTGCCATGTTGTCGACAGCAGCAGCAATAATTGTTGTTGTTATTGTTGTTGTTGTCTGCTAGACAAACAAAGTTCAAGCATAGCTGCATATATATTTTTATGCCAAAAGCGAAAGTTTACGATGTAGTGCAACGGCTTCTAAAATGTTGCCGTCATTGCTGTCATTGTTGCCCCTAATATAGCCGCAGCAGCAGCTGATGGTGCTATTCGGCACATTTGTAAGTTTCTATAATGCGATCGTTTTAAGCTATTTTTGAGAATTTATAAAATATTCTGGCTACTAATGTTGCACTGAGTAGAAAGTAGAGTATTTTTTGTAATAAACAAAATATAGCAAATCGAATCACATTTAATAATAAAAATTTATTTTTGTAAAAACAATAATTTTTATAGCTTACCAATAGCTTATAGCTTAACTATAAACTAGAATTTTTTGTACGTGCACATAGTTAACTTAAAGCTACATAAATAAATACATCAAAGACCAGCAAAGCTTTAGGTCTGCACAGTTGTTTCTGTAACAAATGCAACAGAATAACAAATGCAACAACATGCATTGCACACACTATGTAAATTTTCTTAAAAATTGCTGCCATAAAATTAACATTTCATTTGGAAAATTTTTTGTTGTTTTATTAATGCGCCGCTTTACAATTGCATGCAATAAAGAACGTAACAATATTTTTTTTTTTTTTTTTTTGTTAAGAAGTTGCTGTTATTGTTGGCTTTGTGTACACTTAAAAATATTTGTTGAAATTTTTCATTAAAATTATTGAAATTTATGTGAAATTTTCAGTTTTTTCCTAAAATTACCTTTTTGTAACATTTTATAAAAACCGACAGTAAATTTTTAATTTTAAACAAACAGTTATATAAAATGTAAATATATGGTAAGAAATATTCAAATTGCAACAAAAAAGTATGCAACGGTAGACGAGACAGAAACTGGTTAATTTTAATCAAAAACTTACACGTCCAAGATACCACCTTGTTCAACAAGAAAGTTACGCCGATACGCGTCAAATGTTGGTGAAATGTTACGGTGACTCTGCTCTATCGTATCAGAAGGCAAACAAGGGGCTTAACCGATTTGTGAGTGGCCAAGATGAAGTAGAAGACGACCCTCGTACCGGGCGGCCATCGTGGTCGACTACCGAAGAAAACGTTGAAAAAAACAAAGAAATGTTGGTCAAAAATCGCAAATTGACGATTAAAGAGATAGCAGAGGACGTCGGCATTTCAATTGGATCCGTTTAGAACATTTTGAAGAATGAATTTGGCTTGAAACAACGTGTCGCTGCGAAGTTGGTACCTAAAGAACTCAATTTCATGCAAAAAAGAGACCGAGTTGCTATTGCGAAAAACATGCTAGAAATGGTCGAAAACGACGAATCATGTATCGAATCCATCATAACTTGTGATAAGACATGGGCATACAAGTATGACACGCAAAGCAGGCATCAGGCGAGTGAATGCTGGTCGCCAGACGAACCGAGACCGAAGAAACCACGTCGTTTTTAGTCAAAAAAGAAGGCGATGCTCACTGTTTTCATGGACTAGAATAGTGTAGTTCACCATGAATTTTTGCCAGATGGTCAAACGGTCAATAAACAGTATTATTTGGGCATTATGATACGTTTACGTGAAGCAATTCGCCAAAAAAGACTGCAGTTGTGGCAAAACAAATCATGGATTTTGTACCACAATGCTCATCTTATTCGTGACTTTTTGGTCAAAAACAACACAATAACTATCCAGCAGCAGGCAAATTCACCTGACCTGGTTCCGACCTGTGATTTTTTCCTGTTCGATCGAGTCAAAAAACCGCTTCGAGGAACGCGTTTCACCAGCAAAGAAGAGGTCATGGAAAAATCGGTGAGCGCTCTGAAAGCCATACCAAAAACCGTGTTCCAGAAAGGTTTCCGTGACTGGATCAAGCACTGGCATAAGTGCGTTGAAACCTGTACTTTTTTTCAATTAATAAAACTTTCTTTTTGAACAAGGTGCTATTTTGCATTTAAGAACTTGCGTAATATTAAGCAATTTGGTAATATTTCGCCTACGATTATTTTCGTAAAATTCAAAAAAAAAAATTTAGAGTGTATGCTGTGTAAAACAATTGGTACAGTTTACAAGGCGCGGATACAAGGGGAATATTTGGGGCTAAAGCTCCCTAGACGCTTACAATTTGCTTGTAACAATAAAGTTTAGTAAGAAATTAAATGCTATAAATGCTTTAATTTTTTTAACTTTAAATTGCAAAAAAGTTGCTCTTGTGGCTTACGTTACGAGTTATTCAGTTGTAAAACTGAAAAATATGATAATGCTGAAAATTTCTAAAACGTTTTTATTTTAACAGTTATTGTATCACTTGAAAGGCAATAGTAAAACTTTTGTTATAAGTGAATACTTTGTTAAAAATAACGATTATAAAATATGCCTATATGCATACAAAAAAATGTATTTATAGATGAACCAACTCACAATATTTTTTAGGAAAAGGCTGGAAGAACTGTTAAGAGAATTTAATTTGTCGGAAGTGATGCATTACTTGAAAAGTAAGTACAGATTATAAATAATAAACATGAGTGAGTTATTCTTTAAACTGGTGCTTCGTAGATTCACCAAAACTACGCGATTGGATTGTTATTATTAAGCACGCTTTAGTTGAGAAGTATTGATGAATCTAGTATGCACCAATCCAAACAAAAACACACTGATGCTTTGTAAAAATGCATTTTGGAACTCGGCATTATTTATAATTTGTATTTACTTTTCAAGTAATGCCTCACTTTCGACAAATAAAATTCTCTTAACAGCTGATATTCATCATCGTCTTCATTTAAATTAATATTCTCCATAAATACCACACTATCTTCTTCATCTACATCTAATAACAGTTTATTCAAACTCACTTTTTCAGCCATTTAAAACTATTTTTAATTTTTGCGCTAATCTACGCGATGCGATTAAGGACGTTACTCTCCGCGATGTGAAGTTTTTTTTTAAGATGATGCAATATTTTACAAGGTCTCATAATGATTCTACATGAAATCATGTTAATTAACTTGATACATTATGCAACAATGATTTTACTGGATTTCATTATGATTTTACATAAAATCATATTGATTTTAATGTTGCTGTCACCATAAAATATGAAATCATGTAAAATGAAATAAACTATGCATCATAATGATTTTACATTGCTAAATTTGTCTGTGTGCACCGGAAAAGTAACTCTGAATCATAAGACTTGAATCTTAACAATCTGAAAATTCAGACAGAAGGTATTGAAATATAATGCAGCGTAGCTTACATTTCAAATAAAGGGTGATTTTTTAAGAGCTTGATAACTTTTTTTTTAAAAAAAACGCATAAAATTTGCAAAATCTCATCGGTTCTTTATTTGAAACGTTAGATTGGTCCATGACATTTACTTTTTGAAGATAATTTCATTTAAATGTTGACCGCGGCTGCGTCTTAGGTGGTCCATTCGGAAAGTCCAATTTTGGGCAACTTTTTCGAGCATTTCGGCCGGAATAGCCCGAATTTCTTCGGAAATGTTGTCTTCCAAAGCATGGCCAGTTCTTGAACGGCTTCTGGTTGCTCTTCACTCCAAATGCGGCAATTTTGCTTATTTACGTAGCCATTCAACCAGAAATGAGCCTCATCGCTGAACAAAATTTGTCGATAAAAAAGCGGATTTTATGCCAACTTTTCTAAGGCCCATTCACTGAAAATTCGACGTTGTGGCCGCTTCGGTCAACATTTAAATGAAATTATCTTCAAAAAGTAAATGTCATGGACCAATCTAACGTTTCAAATAAAGAACCGATGAGATTTTGCAAATTTTATGCGTTTTTTTTAAAAAAAAAGTTATCAAGCTCTTAAAAAATCACCCTTTATAACATTCACCATAGTTTCAAATTTATTTCAAAGGGTATAAAATACCGTTGTAACTTGAGTTGTATTAAAATTAAATATAAAATTTATTTTAAAATTTATAAAAGTTGTGGTCAGTGGAATAAGTGTGGGAATAATCATAGATCGTAATGCAAAAGGTTTTAGCTTAATTTAAATCCAAATTAAATGCCGCCATGTTTAGATGGTATTCTGCAATTAATTTAAAAGAATGATTATCAAATAGTCTTAAATAAACCTAACAAGTTGCTACTTATGCAGAATCAGGTAAATTCAAAGGATTGTTGTGATCACACAGAATCATCCGCTTAACTTTTTCGTGCGCGTGGTTCTCACACTCCAATAAAACTTCTGATTTTGACATATTCGAATCCTTTTTTATTTTGTTTCGTACATCCTATATCCGAACGGAATGCAGACCACCGTTTTAAGTTATGTCGGAATTGAGTTCCGACTCAGAATTCAGAACAGGGCAGTTTTAAATAAAATCATTAAACTCACGTTGCTCAAGATCTCACCAGCGGCCACACCCAACGCCACCAAATTTTGGACATTTGTTATTATGTGATGGGTGCAAAATCCCGGTCCAAACTTGTAGAAAAGCTGCACATATACGTGTAGCTTTTCCTGATTTTGTATTCTCTGAGTAGGTTTATGAAAAACATGTTGCCACACCCTCTCTTACCACCCACATATCAATAAAAATGGTATATATCAGACAGTTTTGATCCTATAAGACTAAAATTTGGTAATTTAGTTCATATGGTTACTGTCGGTAACTTTACAAAAACTGAGCGTGCCTCACTATAGTAACGCCCACTTTTCAGGAAATAAGCGCGGAACGAAACGAAGCGCGCCGGGTATTAGTTAGTAAGTAAGTAAGTATTGTTTATGTTATTTAAACTTTAAAATATGGAATCCTCACATGTATCTTTAAGGCATTATGCCAGTGTGTAACCCTCAAGATGAAACTTTAAAACATTTTCTTGTTTTAGTGAAAAACAGCTTTATTCAGCTTTAATAGCATAAGTTACAAATATTTAAATCCAATATCATAAAGTTTCCAAAATGACCAGCTTTTAAAAAAAATACTTCTCCAAATTGGCTTAACTCCAACAATTTTTATTCGATTGACTTTAAATTTTAAATGCAGTTTCTGGTATTGTGTTGTGAAATACGTACTTACTTTGCAAAATTTGCTTAAAATATAATCAAATTGTTGTCAATTTTTGCCTTGGAATACCAATTATTTTTGCTCTCTTTGTTTGTTGTTTTAAAGGTTGACATTTTTCCTAATATTATTATTTTTAAAAATTTGTACGTATATCTTTAGCTATTTATGTCTAGATAAAACAGAACTTTTTTTTTTGTAAGATCAAATCTATGATGTTAACCCCAAAGCCATTTAATTTTACCATTTATAAAGCATTTTAAAAAGTTTAGTGTATTGAAGAATTAATATTTTTGAAATAATACATATGGTAATATGCGGTACGTTTTCTCATGTGCAAAAACATTATTTTTTTCTATCTCAGAAATATGTCTAAGATAGTTTATTTTGAGGTTTAAGACCATAAAAAGCCAGCCCTCATATTGATACACATATTGAAAAACACAGATTTTTAAAATCTCGTTAAAATGCCATTTAATTTATGAATAAAGTTGAAAAAATGATATTTAGCAAAATTGAAAAATTAATAATAAAAAAATTGAGAAATTATTACAAGAAATATATAATAAATATATAAAAGCACCCTACAAAAATACTTTGAAAACATTTTTTTTCCAGACTCGGCAACTAGGCGACATTAAATTGTTTTATTTAGAAAAGAAAACGGTGCACTCGTCTACAAATTTAAATTACATTTGGAATTACATACAAATTTGGCACTGCATTGTTTTGTTGCTTTAGGTATTTATATGCTAAATGCCAAAAATATAAAAAACTATATTCATTTTCGTGGATTGATTTAATTCATGTGCATATTCATACTTTATATATTTTAACTATATAGTATTTTAACTTTTAAAATATACTATGCTCACGATCTTCCCATGTCTTATTATTGATGCAAATACCTTTTTCCACATTTATGTAAAAACAAAATTTATTTTTCATCAAACTATGAGGCATGCGATTTTTTCAGTATTTGGTATAAAGTATATTTTTCATTAAAATAGTTTGCTTTCACGCAAAAAATTGATGATTTCATTCTGGTAATTTAGGAACTACTCCCATGGGCCCCCACGGGCAGTTTCTAGATCTGCCACTGAAACTTGTATATTGTTCTTTGTTGTTTTTGTTTTTCCAGAGCATTCTTTAGTGTTATTAAATGCACACCAATCAATATTTTCATCAATCATTGCTTTTGTTATCGCCTCGTAATTAATTATTTTTTCCACCGTACTTACTGATTGTTGAACTTTCGATTCGAATACAGAAGTAAATAGTAGCTTCTGTTATTTTATTTATGCTCCTCAATATGCACGTTTCAAGCTCCTTAAATGTCAGTAACGTTGGTTGCTGATGCATGCAAAATGTTCTGTTTTCGATAATTGCGCTATTATCTCGATATCAAGCAGCGCATTTAACATTGACAGCTGGCTTTAATTTCAAATTAAAATGTTAGATTTTTATTAAAATTGAATCTTTATAGACTTACATACACAACCTACATTTTTTATACTTGTATGTTTAAAACTGTTAATTTATTTGCTGCACTCATTTTAAAAACTTTTTTTTATTAGTTTTTTTTTTACATAAAAACGCAACCACATTAAAACACATCGTAAAATTTTAATATCGGCCTGCATGCCTTTTATCACGTGGGTGATGGCTTCAAGAGCTTGACTTTAATGTTCATTGCAGGCACCAGCAATCTTTATTTATTTACTATGTTTCACGTCTCTGTCACCTTTTTGTCACCTTCACGGTGTTAAAGTTGATATTAAAATTACAGCTATTTTTTATATTCTTATTTATTTTAACACCATTGCAGACAACGCTTTTCTTAGCAATTTATGCGGTTCTCTTGAATTTTAATTGATTTTTGTATTCACTGGAATTTGTGGTTTAAGGTTTTCAAATAAACGTGGAATTAAACAAATTTTGTTTAGGTTTTTATTGCTCTGTCGTGATGAGAATAAGCTTAGTTTAAATTGAATTATTGAAGAGAGTTACTTTGAAGCTGTGTTGGGAATTCCCGAAATTTTTAGCTTAATTATTCCTCCTGATGAACACTCTCTTTTTTTTAGCTTCCATTCAACCAAATGTATCATCTTAAAATTCTATGTGAACCTTTGTATATGAAAAAGTATTAAAAACATAATACATATCAAACTAAAACTATTTACAACCACTCATTTTTCGCCAAGCCTTCGTCTGTTTCATACATTTTTATAAATACATTTCTTATATTATGAATTAATGTTATCTTTTTCATAGTGTTTGTATGGCAGCATTTGTTATTACGTTTTGTTTCCTTTTAGAGGTTATGGTTTTGTTATGTTTATGTTTATGTTTATGTTTATGTTTATGTTTATGTTTATGTTTATGTTTATGTTTATGTTTATGTTTATGTTTATGTTTATGTTTATGTTTATGTTTATGTTTATGTTTATGTTTATGTTTATGTTTATGTTTATGTTTATGTTTATGTTTATGTTTATGTTTATGTTTATGTTTATGTTTATGTTTATGTTTATGTTTATGTTTATGTTTATGTTTATGTTTATGTTTATGTTTATGTTTATGTTTATGTTTATGTTTATGTTTATGTTTATGTTTATGTTTATGTTTATGTTTATGTTTATGTTTATGTTTATGTTTATGTTTATGTTTATGTTTATGTTTATGTTTATGTTTATGTTTATGTTTATGTTTATGTTTATGTTTATGTTTATGTTTATGTTTATGTTTATGTTTATGTTTATGTTTATGTTTATGTTTATGTTTATGTTTATGTTTATGTTTATGTTTATGTTTATGTTTATGTTTATGTTTATGTTTATGTTTATGTTTATGTTTATGTTTATGTTTATGTTTATGTTTATGTTTATGTTTATGTTTATGTTTATGTTTATGTTTATGTTTATGTTTATGTTTATGTTTATGTTTATGTTTATGTTTATGTTTATGTTTATGTTTATGTTTATGTTTATGTTTATGTTTATGTTTATGTTTATGTTTATGTTTATGTTTATGTTTATGTTTATGTTTATGTTTATGTTTATGTTTATGTTTATGTTTATGTTTATGTTTATGTTTATGTTTATGGTTACGGTTATAGTTATGAAAATAGAAACAGTTTTTATTTTGTGTGCAAAATAGAAGAAGTTTGCTTAATGATATTTAATCTACATACTTTTCCACAATAAATATCGATTAACTATCAGATTCTTAAGCATTCCAAAATAAGACATCTGTAAATCTGGACCACAGGAGAAGTTGTCTCATTGCGTTTGCTTCGTAGCATTCTCGAATTTTGCACACATCGTAGCAACATTCATAGCAGCTTAATACAATGCTTAAGCATTTAACTAGTGGATAGCAAAAAGAGCAAGTAATAAATGGGCAAAACTGCACATAAAGCAGCCAATGTATGACAAGAACAACAACAGAAGCAACAACAAAGATTTCAACAGAAACAACGGGACATAAATTACAGCATGCAGCAGCAATATGTTTTTTTTTCAAAGCATAAACAAGCGCAACATCAGCAACATCTACAACCAAATTCATTCATATTCAAATGTTTTCTCGAAAATATGTGCGCACCCGTAAATAAAAAGGAAAAACTCGAAGCATTAAATTAAAATTTGAAAAAGAATCTCTAAAGAATCATCTGAATGAAGAAGAGACAGAAACATTTTCCGGCTCATGTTGCATGTTTGGCGTTTCATTGCGGCCTCATGTTGCTACTTACAAGCAACAGCAGCAACAAAAATCGCAACAACTAAACGCCTAGCTAAGATGACAAGATTTTTTCTTGCTACTCACATGGTTTATTTCTTAATAAATTTAAAAAAGCTTGCCGCTATTTGCAAGCTTTTTTTTGTTTTTTTTTTCCAATACATTGTTTAGTTAAAATTTTAAATTTAAAATTTTTTTTTGTGTAGTGCTAAAGTTTAACTAAACATCATTTTTTTGGCACGGCTGTATGGTGGAAGGATTGCCATTGAAAGCTGCGAACAAAGCAATGCCGATGGAATTTCTTATGTCATTTCATTTATTTTGATTTAAATTCCTACTGTTTTTTCAACAATTTTTTATAAGCGTTTTCATTCGAATTTTCTTTTTTTTAATATCACTCGTAACTCCTTCAGTTTTGCAGCAATTTTGTTTTTTCTTTCCAACAGCAACTCGTTGCTCATCTTCTGATTTATTTTATTTTTATTTTTATCTTGTTTTACTTTGAATTTATTTGCCAAAGTCAGCAGCAGCAGCAGCAGCGCGTGGAATGCGTTTATTTTCCACAATGATAAATTTATTATGTGTTACCGTGCGCTCTGGCTGGTTAGCTGGTTGGTTGCCTTGCTCATGGTTGTGGCTTATAATGGCAGCCTAATAATTCATGTGTGCTAGTGTGTGCTTGTGTGTGCGTGTGTGTGTGTGTGAATCTTCGTATGCTGCACTGGGTATGCGTTATAATTGCTGGCGCAAAAAAGCGCCATTCTTCATATTACAGACATATATTTTTTTCTGCTGTGAAACTCTTAATTTCTGTTTTTATTTGGAAGTCGTTGAAATTTTTCAAAAGTTTGGCCACTCAAATATTGTCAGTTTGAACATAAATTGGTGCTGACACTTAACATTTTAAGTGGTTTTATTTACATTTAAGTGGGGATGAGAACTTAATTAAGTAAGAATAATTGTTTTTATTACATATTTGATGAGTTTTGCATCATTCGAAGAAAACTTGAATTATGATATATGAACATTTAAGAAATATAGAATTTGTAGAATTTGTATAGAAGAATGTCTTAATTTTTTACTTTTACCAAAAAAAAAAAATACGTGCTACGATGTGTCTGTTATGAGCTTTCACTTGCCTTATTGGGAGAAAAAAATTTATTTGTGCTATAAAATGATCAAGTTGTGTTGCAATGTGCAGACGAAAAATTAAAAAATACCCATGCAGCGATATTCAAAAGAGCATTGATAATATTACTACTACTATAAAATATTAATCCTTCCACAACTTAATGTGCATAGAGGGTACACCACGTTTATTTGCCATCTTTTTCTATTTTCAGTGGTATATTTCACTTCGCTCTAGTACATGCGCAGAGGGTTGGCTTTGTTCTCAACTGCTCTTCACCACATCAACTTGGGATGGCCATGTTTGTGACCAGCCCGAGTCAACGTCTTAAACTGAATGGAGTATCTCGTGATATTGTTTTCATATCCATATTGTTCGCTCGAAACACTCTTCATTAGAAATTCGTTGTTGCCGAACGATTCGTAGTCGTGAAGCTGACGGGTTCCAGAAAAAGTACTGCAACTATACAAAAACGCCAAATCGATGTTTAAGCTGAAATTTCGCTTGCAGCTACAGATTCTATGAAGTATCCCAAAAGCTGTTTTAGACTTTCTAATGTACGTGTACGCTAACGTCCGCCTCAGTACCTCAATCCTCATACCATTTTTTTCTAAAAGCCATTGAAATTTACAATAAAATGAGCTGGTTAAAGTTAATTTCCGCGGTAAGTGCAAATCTTTACTGTTTGATAGTAAAAAAAAAAAAACCTTCAAAAATACTAGTGCCAGGATAGACCCCGTCATACCGGGCTTATTTTATTTGTATTGCTACTTACCATCCCTTAATATAAAAATAATTTTGAAATTCGTGTAAGTGCGGTTTTAGGATTGCTGGCTTCCGGACTTTAATCTGACGCGCTCGAGTATATCCAACTATCGACTTTTTTTTTTTTTTACTATGCTGATCGTCTGCTCTACACTCGCGACACTAAATGGAGAGCTTAGATTTGATAGAGATCCAACACAATGTACGGTATCCCCCCTATGTTAATCTACCGCAAATTGAGTAAATCCCAAATTCTCCTATTGGGCTCCTCTACTATAAGATAATTTATATCTTATAAATTTTCTTAGACAAACTATTTCATATTTTTATTATCAGAATGTATTAGACTGTATTAGAGTACTTAATCAGAGTTAAAGCTTTTAACTGCGTCATTGTGTTGATAAACTTTCCTTATTAAAACAAACGCTAAAGTGCTGTAATACAAATGGTTTCCTGCTCGTTTTTCTATCTTTGTGTATTCGAACAAAGAAAGAATATGTATAATGTTATTATATTCTAAAAAAAAATATAATTCGATATTCTTAAAAAATAAAAGAACGACTATTATATTTATGATGAAGAAAAAAACAACAAATATTAAGCTCAATGTTGTTGTTGGTTTGAACACTAGCTCAAGTCTAAAAGTTGCTGATAATAAACGCTGGCTGCATTTGTCTTCCTTTTAACCATCTGTTACTGAAGAAAATATAATTGATCACGTTATGACTAATGCTCATCTTGTAAGATCCCAAATTGCGTGCTATAAGCTAGTAAAAAGAGATGCTCCAGTTCAGTCTTTGAAAAGCATCAACTTTAAATTAGGAATCTCATCATCTGAATATAGTAAAGTATTCAATGCATCGCTTTGGCCTTAAATATCATAGTGCGTCCTTTTTTAAAAGAGTTTTTTCAAAATAAGGGAGACCCACAATCAATAGTTTAAATTTAAATGAAAATGCTAACGACGATAATCTACGTTTAAAAGTATTTTATAAAAACTCTTCTGGATTGCGAACTAAATCGTCAACTATCTTTATGAAGACTTCTACGACAACGAATTTTTTAATCCTAATCAATAACAGGTCTTTCGGAAAGATCGCGATGCAATTAAAACTGGAAGCCAGCGTGGTGGTGGCGTCCTGATTGCTGCTAAACGTACGTTACAAATCTCAGTAATTCCTTTGGATATCTCTGACTCAATTTTGGAGCAGCTTTGCGTCAGAATTAATGGTACTTTGGATGCTCTATTTGTATGTGTTTCATATATTCCTCCTACTAGCTCATTTGATTTATACAAATTCCACATTGATAATATTCGCTATCTGGAAACCAAGCATCTAGGTGATAATCAGCTTTGTGTTTTAGGGGATTTCAATTTAAGTAAAGTTACTTGGTCTTATTTTAATATTGATAAAGGTCTAACTCCATCAAATGTTAATTCTGACCTGGAGGTTTTTGTCGTTGATAGCTTTTTGATTTAGGTCCAATATAAATCGATAGATGTTTTAATCAATAATAAAATTCTTGATTTAATTTTTATTAGTAATAATATTAATTTTAATATACGCGAATCAGTTTTTCCCATATCTGTATCTAATATGCATCATACTCCACTTTCGATTGAGTTAGGTTTTTACTCATTTTTAAGTCTGAAATTGTGATTTTAATCATGTAAAAGTTGTGATTTTAATCATGTAAATAGCATAATTTGTGACATAAATTGGGACCGCGGACTTTATGCCATTAATATTGTTGATGCTTTTAATTTATTTAAATCGCACTGTAAGGAAATCATTCAAACTTCCCTGGTATACCCCTGGGCTTGTGACGTGATGTTCTAAGAGTTGAGTCAAATATTCTTTCCAATCCCAGAGCATTTCGGAGCTACATTAATTAAGCTCCATCAGTTAAGCTATTCAGTGCGCTATTCACCTCGCCATATTAAAAAAAAATGTCCTCATAACTTACCACGGAATCAAACAAGATATCTCACTACCATAGCGCAATTGCGTTAACGCATTCCGCTGACACCAGTGAACTGTGTTTAAGAGTTGGTATATCAGTGAAGAATTTTTTTCTGCGTTACTCATGCTTAGACACTGAAGCGTATTAAGGATTAAATAAAATGCATAACTTTAAAATGATTCAACTTAAAAATGTTGAAAAGATCTTACTGCAGAAGAAAAAAAAAATTTTGCACATATTAGGAATGTAGAACTTTACGTCTTTCTACTTAAGCTGCTTTTAAAATTCAATATTATGATTTATAAAAAAAAAACATATAGTTTATAAAAAGCAATGTTATTGAATCTTGAAATACAAGAAAAGAGAAGCAGCACAAGCAACCAGGGCCTCGGCTTGAAAAAAATAAATTAATTTGCAAAAATCCGCTTAAAAGAGTGTTAAAAAAATAGCTTTTGCTCCATTTTTTTCCCATTAACAACAACTACAAAAAACTGCAGCTAACCAAGTTCTCTGCTGCTAAACTCTTAAGTAACTCAGGCAACAGCTTGTCCAACAACAACAACAACTAAGGATATGAAAGCAATTGCAAGTAAGTAGCACGTTGCTATCTACAGAGATTAGCATCAACACCTGAAGCTTAAAAAACATTAATACCGTAGCCATTACCGCTGCCATAGAGGGCCAGCCCAATAGTAATAGCAACAGCAGTAGTAGCAGAAGTAGTAGTAGTAGCAGAAGTGAAGGTATAGATAATCATAATGATGACAAACACAAACGAGGATAATTGAAAATAAAAAAAAAATATATATATTCACGGTATAGCTTTTCTTAGTTGACTTGAAGGAGCAATGGGAAATTTTTTTTTTTGTATAATATTTAAATTAATAACAAGCAGGCGATAATAGTTGTTGACAGAGCTATAAGAAAATAATGTGCGCTATACTCCTAGCAGTGTGCGTATCCAAGACGTGTTACTTGATAGAAAATCTAAAGCATAACATTGTGGGCAGTTTGTTGTTCATACTAGCACGATAACTTTGAGAAATATACCCATATAATATATTAATGTTAATTTCGGTATGCATAACAATATTTTTTGTCTTCCCATCAATTAATATTGGGTTGTTCAAAACGTCAGAACAGTTTTTTATTTACAGCTTAAGCTCATCAATAAACCACAGTTCATCATAAATCAAATCAATATTTATGATTATATATCATTTTCTATCTCTTTAGTAGCTTCACTATTCCACCCAGATAGAAGTCTCCACTTTTTTCTGCAAAGAATCTCCCAGTTAGTCTTCCCAGTTAGTCTTGCAGGAAGTAAAACATATGGTAATCCGAAGGCGTAAGGTGTGGACTATAGGGTGGATGGGGCAAGACATATTATCCGAATTCGAGCAATTTTTGGCGAGTCACCAAACTCATATGAGGCCTGGCGTTATTGTAGTGGAAGACAAACCACATCCGATTGTGTTGTGTGTGTTATGAAATGTTTGAATACAAATGATCGAAAACTGGACGTATATGTTTTATGACGACTCCGAACGGCTTATGTTCTCAAGAAGCTTTTCATGGCAGTTTTGACTCCCTGAGGTCTGTCATTGTCCGCAGAGTGGTGACGGCCGAACAGAAAAATTAATTCAATTGAAAAAACTTTCTGTGTCAGGTGGGATTTGAACCAGGGTTCTCTGGCGTATAGGGCAGACACTACCCACTGCGCCACGGTCGCCACCTGATGGATGGCATCGCTTTATTTCTGTAGTTGCCCTCATTAGACTATTCGACACTATTCTGCGAGCGTAGCTCGTAGTAGACAGGCCCCTTCCTTCCCCACAAGATTGAGAGCATAATACTCTTTTAGTGAATTTCTACGTTTGCTTCTTTCTCCAGCGCTTTCTTCTTGGACCAGCTTCTTTTCTCTTGGCGTTGCTGTAGACAATTAACTTTTTCTCACCCGTAATCATACGCTTAAGAAATTGATAGTTTTTTTCACCGTTTCATGAGCCGAAGACAAATGTCAACTCTATTGTTTTGCTAATTTCTTTCAATTCATGTGGCACCTAGATATCAAATTTCTTGATGAATCCGTGGATTTTAAATGACTATGGACGCTTCCACTGAACAACTTTTGATTACTTAAAATTTCTCGAATGGTCGAATGCTTGTTTGTCTCTTGATTTGGTCGTCGTCAACCTCAGATTCATGATTGAAAAATTTCCATCACGGAATCGAACTTACTTCCACTTCCACTAGTTTCCACTAATTTTTGTCTGGTTTCAGTTGCTTTTTTTACTTTTTTTAAGTAAGGAAGTATATGTTTATCAAAGTTTATTTTTAAAACATTCTTAAAACACGACTTCCGAAGAAAAGCAGGAAAAACTAAAATAAATTTATTTGTTTTTAATATAAATAAAAAGCTGAGAAGAAAACATTACATATAAGTTAACCAAATAAAAACTTTTTTTGAAGACTCATTAAGTTTAAAACCAAATTCCATTGCATAATGAGCTAAAATTTTAAAGCAAAATTTTCAAAAACTTCATAACTTCAACTCTTCTACAAACTTCCTTTTCTCCTTCAAATTGATTTCTATTCATCCTTTCTATTTATCCTCACCATTATTATTACCCTTCTTATTCCATATGATTAGCTTAGCTTTTGTTAATGAAAAATTGCATGTCAATTGCAGCTCATCGACATCCGTTTACTTGTTCGTTTTCGTTTTTGTTATTCCTTCCGACATTGATTTCATTTTTTTGCTCTCTGTTCTCTTTTGTTGCATATAATTTAATGCACATAAATCAATTTACTGAATTTCAATTTCCGCAAATGCTTAGTGTTGCAATTTTTTTAACCGCAATTCAACTTGGATATTTTTTACCATTATTTGCAATGATTGCTGTCACGCCCTCTTTAAACCCTCGACGATGCTCATTATAATTGAATGAGTGTCCATATGCTAAATAGATTATGAGTTTGTGTGCTTATGTGTGTGTATGAGTTCATGGCTGAGCATGGTGCTGCCGACCTCTTGAACCCTTTTACCTATTTTGTTGAGGTTAAGAATTCTACAAGTTGTCCTCAAAATATAACCAAAAATTTAGTTTCCGAAGGCTATTAAATTCAGAAAATAGTGGTACGAAAGGAAAATATCCGAACAATAAGATCATGATCAAATCATATAGCACTGAATTCTTAACTAGCGTAAGCGTTTTTTAATATATTGAGCAGAATAATTTCAATAAATTTTTAAAAATTATTATTCAAGATGATAGGAACTGACTTTGTCTACTCCTGCAAAAATTGGGAGTACTGCGTCATAAGAACTGGTTCAGATTTCAAACGCAAATTCGTATGTGATGGCCCAATTTGAACAAATTAAGTGTTGTTGGAAAGATCATCTCAACAAAATCGTTAATGGGAAACGCAATAATGAAAATTGAAACAAGAGTAGGCACGACTGAAAATAGCCGAAACAAAGATAATTTGCCCAAAAAATTATCCAAGTGCAATAAAATTTCACATACATATTATTTTTGCAAATCGGCCAATTCGAAGGTGAAATTTTATATGCAAGACTATTGCCTTCGCATTTCTTTTCTTTTCTTTTCTTATTTTTATTTATGTTTTTTAAGTAGTTTAAATATAATTAATAAATCTATATATAAAATCCATCTTGCGGGTGGATGTCCGGTAAGAACTCAGGAATGGTGGGACCTAAAAGCCACCAAATCTACCACAACTGTTATCATGGTTAATAGCTCGATTAAAAATTTGCCTCACCCCCTATGTCCGCCCACAAAGCAATTAAAGTGCTGTGCTTAATACGAATTTGGTTGTATTGTAATTTTGTTTGTATGGTTACTCTCGGCAGCTGTACTTAAAATGGGCACGGCCGAACTATATTTACACCCACTTTTCTGAAATAACTATAATTTCTAAGTTGTATAGGCTTTGGTAATGGAACTTGGTGTGTAGGTACGAGGCCAAGTAGCGGTCACTATATATGTTTTATATGTTAAATGTTAAATGTTTCCACGTCTACTTTTACCGCCCATGTGAATATAATCGTGGTTTTATGTACCAAACAGCTCCTCCACAATTTATCCGACTTCAACCAAATTTTGCAGATATATTCGTTAGTGTAATGAGCAGCCTTTTGGAGGGAAAAAGTATCGGGATTAGAAAAGGAAACTCCTTCTACACCGTTCGTCCAATTTCAACCAGATTTTGCAAATGTATTCCTAGTCTAACCCTTTCCTTGTTTTTGTAAAATATATTGTACAGAAATAATTTTACTTTTCTCTTCTTCTTCTGTCAAGATTAATAAAAATTTAAAAAAATTAATAATGTTTTTTAAATTAAGCATGCTTTTGCTTTTTGGAATGCAAATTTGAGAATAATGCGAAGTGTACCTATATTTAAAATTGATGTTTAAAAATATTCCACTTAGAATTTGTGTGATTGTAAGAAGTAAGTAAACAAAGTAAAACATTTTGAGTAAGTAAATTTAAGTTTTGCTATTTTATGATACCTTAAAACAACAGTTTAAAATCTATTTGTTACTAATTGGTTAACAAATAAAAAACAAAATTAAAAATAAAATAAAAAAAAATAAAACTCAAAAGCAAATGTACAATATATTGTTCATTTATAACTTGATTAATATATTGTACAAAATTCGGGAAAGGTTGTTGATTTTTTTTAATTTTTACATGAAATTTTCGGTGCTTGCTGAAATAGTTAAACAATGGGTTTACGCAAATAGGATTGTCAGATGAAGAAATTTCTGATTTTTTTTTTTCGCAGGATAGAGGCGAATTTATCAGATTAGGAAAGTTATAGGAAAGTGATATTTTGGAAGCAGCTGAAATCAGATTTGAAGCCGAAATCGCCGACATGGATCCTGAGGATGAGATTCTTATAAATTCTTTTATAAGACACAATAACAACAATGAAAGTTCCTAATACTTTTGGTTGTGAGCAAGGCTTAAATCAGAATTAGGAGCAGAATTCAGAATTTCATTTTCAGAAAATTCATTTAGGACACAGTATAACATAACACAAAACAAAGACATTAAGTGGCGTAGATTGGAGTATATGCCAAATCCATTCACTTTTGAACCAAATGATGACCAAGAAGAGAATAATCTGAGAAGTCCTTAGGAATATTTTGAATAATGCTTCACCAGCGATCTGTATGAAAGTAGCACATTTTATTCAAACTTGTATGCTACACAAAACAACGTTTCAGGGCTTAAAAATACTACAAATGAAAAATTATAATTTTGATCGACCTCTGCTTGAAATTGCTGAAGAGAATTTTGAACACCTTCCAGGTCACGATGAACGGAACTATCCCACAAGGTGTAATTATGTTGGTTGCAAAGGACGAAACTATTTTATTTGCATTAAATGCAATGTGCATTTATGCATTCGTCGCGACAAAAATTGTTTCCAAGCCTTTAATTAAGTCGGTGGAATTTAAAAAATTAATAATATATATATCAAATAAGTCTTAGTTTGACTTTATTTATGCACTTAAAATATTTCATGTGTGTTTGAACACTTGAATTGACACAAGACTATGAACAAATATAATAAAATGTATTATTTTAAATGTCTCTTTTCCTAGCGTGGCGGCCGTGGCGCAGTGGGTAGAGTGTGTGGCCCATACGACAGAGAACCCTGGTTCGAGTCCCACCTGACACAGAAAGTTTTTTCAATTGAATTAATTTCTCTGTTCGGCCGTCACCTCTCTGCAGTCAATGGCAAACCCCAGAGAGAAAAAACTGCCATTAAAACCTGTCACATAAAAGTATGGTGGCTTAATTTTATGCTTAAAAGTGTAATAATCTGACGATTTGATCGTGACGTAAGGGAGTGGTAAGGCCATAAGCTTGCAAAAAAAAAAAAAACGTTGTCTGGACATTCTCGATCGCGATCCATTGTTTTTTTTTAATTTTGAAGGAAATAATTTAAGGTTAGCTAAAAAAATATAATCTGCCGATATCCACAAGCCAATGTAACAAAAATCGTCGCTAAAGTTTAGTGCGTGGAGCTGCAGTGAAGCATATATTCCCTACTCCGCGCCTCTCTTTTTTCATTCTTTCTCTATCTCACGCTCTCTCACACCATCCAAACACTACAAATTATTTTTAACATCGCATTGTGGTTGAAGATGAATATTATATATGAATAATTAATTTTTCGCTTAATTATTTTATTTTACTAATTTTTGCTGAATTCTGTACATATAAAAAGTTACATATAAAAAGTTAATCAATAATTTGGGTAAAATAATAATTTTCACTTTTGTACATATTTATTTGCTTTTATTTGCGAATTTTGTTTGTCACTTCCAATGATTCAAAAAAAAAAAAAAAATCATGAAAAAGAAATTTGTCAAGAAACCGTCAGATTATGAAAAGCTCACCGAATAGTTGTCAGTTTATTGATCAGCACCACCAGGACATCAAGCTGAACCGTCTGTATAAAAATCTGACGCGCTTGAGTAAACCAAAATGGCGATTTTTTTTTGCATTTTCAAAAAGCCGCCACGAGCTTGCATCACATCCGAATCGTCAGTCTTTTGAATGGGAGCTTCGTTCTGGTTCACCTAACATCCCCTTTGAATATCTGACGTGCTCGAGTAAATATTTTTTTCCTAAATTTAACCCTTCCGTACGGCCAGTCCCACGATTTAAAGCGGCAGATTAACAAGCCTTCGCAATTAAAGACGCAAGGGGCATATACACTATCAATATCTGACGCGCTTGAGTATTTCCATGTGACTGTTTTTATTTACATTTTTGCTAGCTAATAGACGCTTGCTCCAACTTCCCCGCTTTTCCCCTTCCCTTTTTCTATTTACGACATTGAGCTGCAAGACAGACGTGGTAAATACACTTTAAAACTGATAGACTGCCTTAAAACCCTGTGAAACGATTAAAAATTCTTTATTATTTAAGATATTCAAATTACAAACTGGTAGTGTTTAGCAAACATTGGACAATTTGGGCTTTGTGCGGAAATTGATGCATTGCTTAACCATTCAGCAAACACCTCATCACTTCAGTAGTAAAGACGCACGCCTTTCCCTACGTAGCGTCGAGTCTGCTCCATCAGTTCATTGCGATTGACACTTAAAATAAGCACTAAGCAAAATATCGGTGTGTCCATTGACCATGATTGATGGTTGCAAAGCGTCGAAAATCCCACTGACATGCTTGTTTACCTCATATTTTGAAATGAAGCATCAAAAAGCTGGCTCGTGTTAAATAACAGGCGCAGTATCCACACAATTCCGATCAATTGGATCGGCACCTTCGCTCATGTACCCAGGCGGTGGCGTGCCCGTTTTTGGAAACTGCTTCCGTAAACTGCATTCACGTAATGAATTTATGTATACATTTTTAATAAATATATATATATATATTATTATATATTTATAATATATTTTTAATATATACACAGCCAAATAAATGATCTCTTTGATGTATAGAAATTTAAAATTTTTGTGCTTTTATATAAAACTTCAGTAAGTGAAATGATAACTAGTTTTCAATTGATTTATTTTAAAGTCGTTAAAAAATAATTAAAATGTACCTAATTTAACAAGTAGTTGGAAATATATGCAGACGAAAGTCAATTGACTTATTTAGCGGACATCACCATACAAAATATGTTTGTTCGTTTTATGGAAAAAAGTCAGAATTTCAACTAGTTGTGGTTGACAAAAAACTACTTTTTCATCTACTTTTAAATTAGTTGATTTGCCTTCAGGGAGGTTTTGAAAAAATTGGCTCTTACAACGTTATTTCTCTGCTGCCTAAATACAAGCCAAATTTAAGAGTGGCATGTCCACAACTGAGTAGATATCGCTGAGTAGATAGATTAAGACTACTAATTATTATTCCGTAAATTTAGATTTGCAATTTAACTATTTTTTTAATAATTTTGTTCACTTTTGTGCAGCGCAAGCAATCGTATTCTATAGAGAATCACACCAAAAGCAGGCAAAAAAAAAAGGCGCTAAATCATTTTGTTAATTAAAACGAAAAGAGCCCCAAACGCACTTCTACGCACAAAAACTAATACACATATTTAACCAATACTTAAGTACGTGCATGCAATTCAATTTATTTCAATGCTCAAGTCTTTCCCAAGAACTAATTAATTTCTACTAAAGAGAGCAACACTGGCGCAGAGTATATTTATAGATAATTAGAAGTAGTGGCGGCAACTCTAGAAAAGTAAGTAGCTAAGAAAAACAAAGGGCAATAAAATAAAAGTGAATGAAATACTGGGAATTGAATGAAATAGCAAAAAAGACACATTCCATCATATTAACAGAAGGTTAATATCTAGCAAAAAAAAATATGCTTGTTTGTGTCTTTTGAGTGAAACTGTTGAAGTGGGTATCAAAAATTAGAGAGTTTGTGGTATTACTTGAAGGAGAATCTTAATGGGAAGTGGCTACTTGACTTCTCCGAGGGGGAATTTACCTAAAGATAGAGTCAGAAAGTGAGCTGGAAATATTTATTTTGATAAGTAACTGACTTCAAAAGTGACGCACTTTTTGATAATTATCCTGATCAAATCACCTGATAACAGGAAAACTTGATATCCACCTAATCAGAGATTGATAAGGCTTGTTTAAAAGGGCTGTATATAGCATATCCGAGCTTTAATAAGGATTCCCTCAACTAATCGGAAGTCACTCGGATCAATTCTATGTATTTATTTACAAAGTAGTTTGAAAAGTATTCAGTAACCCAAGTAATTAATCGTTTTTTAAAGTATTGCTTCAAAATTATTTGTTTAATTTAGCAATTTTGTAAATTTTGGTGAATTTTAAATTTAAATTTCTGGTGAAAGGTATCAAAAATTTGAAAAAAACTTTCTTCCGACAGCAAATGATTAATAAAAGCTCAGGCTTTAATAAGTTTCACAACCAATATTTAAAAAAAAAAAAAAACTGAATATTTTCCTTCACAAAGAATTTTCGAAATATTTTTTTTAAGGAAAAAATTAAAAAAAAAAAAAATCGAAACACGAATACCATTTATAACCATTCAAAACATCAGCACGCACAATAAATTGAATGTCATGGCGGCGCGCAACAAACGAAATTAGACACCATTGTCAGCCATTTAAATTCAAATATAAGCATAAATAACAACAACAGGCGTTGAGTGCGAAAAACGCCGCTAGGACTGCCACTGCGCCAAAAACGCGCATATTTTTTATTTCACGTTTTTTACACTTCCGTTTTTCAACTCGATGCACTTCATTTCTGTAATTTAAGCATGAAAATAAAACCGCGTATCAACTGGCAGAAAAGCGCCAAAGTGTCAATTTAATGCACAATAAAGCGCGCGCACTTACGCTGCACACGTTGTTAGAGTTGCCATATTTTCATTTCAGTTTAGCTGACAGCAATTGTGCGCGCGTAAAATTACACATACATAGCGTTGAAAGAAAAGTAGCAGAAGCGATGTCACAAATTAGAAATTTTATATGCAAAGTTATGATGACAAACACGCAAAACAACAAAAACAAAAACAAATTACAATAAAAAATATCACAATGGCATTGTATCGCAATGGTAAGGATTAAGTTTTACAAGGTTTATGATTGTTGTTATTTTGTTTTTGCTGCCGCTATCATTTGCTTGGGTCAACAACTACTTCTAAATTGCAACGCGTTTTTTTTTTATGAGTGTCGGAAAGCATTATATACGAGTAGACGATGTTTTTTTGCCATGTCATTTGACAGTTTCACTTCGTTGATAATAGCCTTTAATTTCCGCGTGTAATTGTGCAAATGAATACTCTTTTTGTATACGTGACTCACATGACTTTATGTGGCAACATGAACTAATAACTGCTATTAATCTGGAACTATTGAAGTTAATGAGTAAGATCAAAATAATTTTATATGTTTCTTTAGTAGGTTATAACTTGTTTGTAAATGCAATTTAAAAATAAATGAATACAAATTTTAGAGCTTAGGTATTCGAATGTTGGCAGCGTTTAATTCACTTTGAATTGAGTTATAAACCGGACGCAAGCGCTTCAAGCATACGTATGCATCTCTAAATCAGAGAGTCCAGGAAGCAATCAAACCTATACCGATGATTTCTTGAACAGATGCCTTGGCTTCGAAACTCTAAACAAATCTTTCAACACAGTGCTGTGGTTATTCGCACTGAAGCATATGCACAACGGCGCACGCACTATTGAGATTGCCAATTATATTGCAACTGTCATATTTAAGGCGGTCTTCTCATTCAAACCCCGTTTTTTGGACCCTTTTTAAAAAAATTCTTATTTGAAAACGCAAAGAATAATTGAAAACTTTTTTTATTTATTGTATTACAAAAGGTTCAAAGTAAATAAAAAAAATTTGTTTGCCTCGATACGTGCGCTGTTCAAAAAGTAATGAGACTTCAAAGTTGGTGGTGAAAAAAAAGGTGTCGTCACGGCGGCCACGATTCCGGGTCTCCGGAGCGTCTGAAATGAAAAAAAACGGGGTTATAATCAGTATAGATGTAATTCTCGGGTGAACCTCAAGCTTAATTTTGTGATTTTTTTTGACAAAATGGCGGCCATTCAAAAAAAAAATTTCAATTTCGGGTTTTTTTTTTTGTAGTTTAGTGTAAAAAAAAATAGTAACAAATTTTTTAAAATGATGGTCGAGGTTCACCCGAGAATGGTGACAATTCTGCGTCGATTCCACTTTGTTTCATGAAAATCGGTTCAGTTGAACTGGAGATATCATGGCCGCCAGTTCGAAAAACGTGGGTTCGAGATAAACGCGTTTAAAGTTTGAAGTAATTTTTTTGGGAAAAAAAAAAAAATCAAAAATGTTTAAATGCAGTTTTAAAGAGCTGACAATTTTTACTTACAAATATTAGTCGGCGATGCCAGCTTCATACAGGCCACCTTCCTCTTTTTCGTAG
This sequence comes from Coremacera marginata, assembly GCA_914767935.1. Lineage (NCBI taxonomy): Eukaryota > Metazoa > Arthropoda > Insecta > Diptera > Sciomyzidae > Coremacera > Coremacera marginata. Next base: position 52,840,176 of record OU612045.1, read on the forward strand.
AAACTGCTTTCTGCTGCCCTCTCTGCTCTGCGAGCCGTTCTGCCAGCTTTTGATGATGCCGCAGCTCGAGTCTCTGATCGGTTCAATCTGTCTTCATTGCGAGATAGTGCGTATTCGTATGCGTTTTTGCCAATCGCAATACCCATCAAACCCATAATTTTAAGTATGGGTATATAACCGTCGTTGAAGAGGCACGTTGCAATGAAATTGGCCACTTCGATGGTGCGTGCGCCTGAGTTGATGTGTTTGGGCGAAAGTGACCAAAGAACAGAATTGTAGGACTCATTGGAATTCTGAGTTTCAGATCCAAGGCATCTTTCAAGCAAATTATCTGCCGACAGCGCTTCGTAAGCTGGTTTTATTACCTCCATCACCTTCTTGTCGAGAGGTGCATACGTGTGGTGAAAGCTATCTAACGTACCTTCAGCAGCTGCTTTCTGCCATGCGCACCAGCTTGACGCACCGGTGGGGCAATTTTGGTGTTGCGGTTTATCATCGGTGGAGCACTTATGGTAAAAAGTGGCCCAAATTTCCTTTTTCATATCCTCCACGGAGTCAGGATGACGGCGGCTCGCAAGGCCATAATATGTGGTCAACTCGGATATTAATTTGTCGGTGAGGTTGCCCGCACCTTTGTCTCCAATGCCCTTATTTTCTTTTTTTATTTTTCGAAGTCCCGTGCCCATTCGCTTCTGCACATGCCCAATGCATTCTTTCTTTTCCACTATAGGGTCACCGTCATAGGGGTCGACATCTAATACACCTTTGAAGGTCTGCGAATCACCATCGCCGATATACTTTACATATTTTATGCCGTGTGTTTCAAACGACCTGGAGAACATCTCTATTACAGCGTCCACCTCCATTTTCCCAGAGCTTCCTTCATGGTTTATGGTGCATTCTTCGTCATGAGTATCAAGCCAAATTTGGTAAGCCTCTGGCTCTTCTTCCTTCTTGGCTTCCCAATATTTGCAGCTATTACACAGACGAGATTTTACGACAGTGTCAACAATTTTTTTGGTATGCTTGGCAATCAAAGTTGTGACACCATAAAGGGAAGCAAAGCCACGCTTCTTCCAAGTCCCATCCCCCGACACAGTAAATAAAGTGGGATCGCACTCTGGATTCGCTTCGATCATAGCCTCTTTTTCTTCTCCAATAGCTATTGAAATGACATAGCTTTCGAGATTGTTGGACAAACTTTGTCCGAGGTCCATGAGGCCACAACACATGGTTATACCTTTTGGCCCAATCCCTAAAAGCCGCATGGCAACAACCAAGCGTCGATTAATTTCATATGATTTTCCGATCATAGGTGACGAAGGAATATATGTTGTGCGTGGGCAGGCGCAGTTCAAAGCGATTTTAAATCCAACTCCATTTGGTGAGGCTTCTGAGAACTCAATTTTTTGCTTGCATGAGGCACAAATTACCAACGCTGACAAGGTGGTAAACACAGAACAGAACTCGAGAATGCAATACTTCAAATTGTTTTTGATTGATACTTCGTCGTCTTCGTTATTCTTGAATTTCTTGGCCGATGTACTGGTATATTCAGAATCCTCTGGTCTAAGATGCTGATTTCCACTAAACCCGCGTTTTTCAGCACGATTCTGACGCTCACTTGGGCGTTTTTTTTTGTTTTTTACTACTTTTCCGATCCATTTTACAAAAATCACAATAAATTTATGAAAAATTTACTTTTCCGTTCACTGAAGCGCACGCGTCCGTTGCTTAACTCGATACAAACTGAACTAAATGATGCTTTCAGTTGAACACCTGGACTCAAAAAATGCTTCAACCCCTAAAATAAGCAGAAATGTGTATTCGTATGTTTGTATGAATATGTGTGCAAACACGTTTTTACCTAACAATAAACATTTTCAACGGAATTCGGTGGTTACTTTATGCCGCTTCGTTCGAAAATGAGTCGAAAAAAAATAGCTCATTTTGACGAAGACCTTGCTTCACAAAAAAGGCTGTATCTTCTAAAGTATTTCGAATTTCTAAAAATCCTTTTAGGGGCATATTCACAACTACCCAAGCTATAAATAAATGCAAAAAAAAGTCGAAAAAAAGTTGCTCAATGAGAAGACCCCCTTAACGAAGGTTTTTTGCCAATACTTCAAATAATGAACCTAATGGGCATCCCGATTGGCAACGTCACATATGATTTCGCCATGTCTCGGAACGAAGAACGTTTGAAAAGGTCCGAAGCCAGAGCTCTGGCCGCTTCAAAAGAAGGTAGAACTGTCCGAAGAGCACGAAGAGCCACTGAGTCTTAATTTTTTGAAGAAGACGAAGAAGTTCTTTATGAGGCTGGCATTGCCGATTGATATATGTAAGTATTTCACAACAAAAAAAATGTTTTATTGCCTGAACTTTTCTTTGAGTTTTTTCAAAATCACGTTTTTGAATTTCGAAGTCAATTTTCTCCGGTTCTACTGAACCGATTTTGATGAAACCAAGTGCAATCGACGCAGTAGTTTAGTAGTTTTGAATTTCTGCATGCTCAAATTTTTCATTTCAATTTTTTTTTTTTGATGCAAAAAACTAACTTCAAACTTAAACGCGTTTATCTCGAAACCACGTTTTTCGAGCTTGCCAGATTGCACCCGTAGTTCTGAACCAATTTTGATTAAACAAAGTTCAATAGTCGCAAAATTGTCACCATTCTTGTCTCTACCTCAATCACAATTTTAAACAATTTTGTACTATTTTTTTTTTGCAATAAACTACAAAAAAAAGACCCAAAATCGGTTATCGGAAGTCGAGTTATCCGGGCCGCAAGCAGCATACCTTTTTTTTCGACGCCCAACTTGGAAGGCCGACACCTTTTTTGAAAGGAAAACAATTTTTATTTAATTTAATATGTTCTTAATACATAAAAAAAACAGAATTTAAATAACTCTTTCCTTTTTCAAATGAGAAATTTTTCAAATAGGGTCCAAAACAGCCTTCCAGCCAGGAATACTTCCTTAAAAAGGGCAGAAAAACGAGCATTAATATTTAATAACTTATTTATAAATTACATTACGAATACAGATACAGATAGAGATTAGAAGATTGGTTTAGTCAAAGATATCTGTACCAGAAATGAGTGCTATCGATTCCATAGTACTTATTGCATCTTTCTATGCAATATAAATTAGGTTAGGTTAATCCGGCTGCCTCCTGGGGGATATCCACATATACCATTTTGGTACGTTCAAAGATTTGAGTTCCAGTTGTATAGGATTATATGCCGCACCACTAAAATGGCTTTAACTCATTAACCCCCCTGTTACCTTAAGAAAAACTCACACAAGTGACTCTTAGGTCACGAAATGACCTGATACATATTTTATTAATAGTTATATGAAAATTCACATCGTTTGTTAATTTTTCTTAGGCCTTAGATAGGTATAAGGAACTTTATTTATTTATTTTAGGGAACAGGAACAGCGGACATACAGGCTTCTTGCAAACGCTGCAGTGTTCATATGTTTTTGCTTCTGTCGTTTGAGTTCTTGGTATTCGCTCTCTTCGTCGAATTAATTCCTGAACAAGGTAACTCCAAAATTTTTAAGGTATATTCTGCGTTTGAAAGTCTTTGAGAAATTCCAATTTGGAGCTGTTTTCGTCCAGAGTACGTAGCCGTTGAGTGCAAAAATGTCAATATTATTTGAAAATAGCGCTACTGGCCAACGATTGGTCTGCCTCTTGCATGTGTCGACTCACGATTTTGTAGAGTTATAGAAATCGATTATCTCTTTCAAGAACCTTCTTATCGTGATGCAGCGTGTTCAAAACTGTAACCTTATTATAGTTTGTTGGAACATATTGAACAATAGTAATTTTATCGCTGACAAAAAAAAAATCTGCTCTTTAGCTCAGGCTAACGACCGGAAGAAATCGCTTATTGCTTCTTACGGTTCCGACCAGTGATATTTTTTCTCAATAATGTTAACACAAGATCTCTTGTAGTAAAAAAATTATCCGTTGTAATATTCCGTCCACTTTATTCGCCTACAAGGTCCAGCACGACTCTTTGGCCCTGATTCCGCTGCGGAGGAGCAGATGAGCATTCTTTGCCAAATAAATTTGAAAATTGAGATAAAATTTTGTTCGCATATCTGCAGCAACCCATGCCTTCATTCCGTATTTGCTTGGCATACTTGGCATGTACACCAAGAACGGACATCTTGGTGTACCTCTAAATGGAATTAGCCTCTCATCAACTGTACATAGTATTTTCGTATGGAGAAAATAACAGTTGAAGGTTCGCAATCGCGAATTGGGGCAAGTTTATCATTGCCTCTACTAACTCTGTGATTATCTCTGTTATCAAATCTTAAAACACGATTTATTTCAAAAAACCTTCGAAAAATTACAGCACGAAATATTGGTAGACCTTGAACTTCATCCCAAAGACTGCGGACACTTTCTCCATGGGAGCCATATACTCCTGCAATTGAATGGATTTATACATAAATGGATGTATAAAGGAATGGAAAAATATTCAAGTGCCTGCTAAAATCAGAATTTCCAGATATCCATTCAAATCTATTTCGTTTCACCAAATTTTTTTAACTCCCTCTATGTTAGTGAACTGGATGACAATTTTATTTTCATTTGCGTTGTAAAACACTGAAAATACGATGAGCAGCATAAGTTGTTATTCCATGCCGGCTACGTATTAAATTTTCTGTGCATGCTTTTGAATGAGAGGTGTTTATTGGTTATGTTGAATACACAACAATTTTATCTGTATCCAAATAACTTGGCATTGAGATTTCATTAATTTAAAGTCCTTCATCAATGCTCCTCTCGATATCACTATCGCTATCAATATTCCTTTCAGAGCTTTCATAGTCCTAAAACTACTCTGCCACATATTCTTCATCCCTATCGTCAGAAAACTCATCATATTCTTCATCTTCTGCAAGACTTTGCTGAATCTAACTGTGGGTGAGCCGCTGCGACCGGTTTTATAAAATAAAAAAAAAAGTCCATTTTTAATTTAAATTCAACAAAAATATGAAATACGTACCGAAAAAAGTTCGTTTTCCATTTTGCAATTAATTGAACACACTACACAACTGCTGTTTTATATTAAACGCATAAAAAGTCTTTAATTATGGGTTGCCTACCACCGATTTTGCTTAAACTTTCAGAATTAAATTTTCTTGCAAAACTTTTGAAAAATCATAGATCCAGAAAAATAAACTCGATGCTCATCTTTGAAGTATCTTCTAGTATTTCTAGTATCTTCTAATTTAAAAAGCGTTTTTAGCTTTTTTAGTTTGAACATAAAATTTTGGAATTTAAAAAAAAAATTTCAGAAAGCATGTTTCAAATTCATTCCGATGAACTTTATTTTCTTCATTCGCAAATGAATGCAAATTACATAACCAGCAAAAAAGTTTCTTTAAATGTATATATTAATAATACTTTTAGTTTAATAATAATATATATGATTGTGACTTCACTTTAGCTGTGAGCCACTGTATATTTGAGATAATTTTTTAAGGTGGTTGAAAACAACTGTTATCATATATAATAAGCATGTTCATGTTAAATTCATATGTTATATATTAAAATCATACAAATTGCTTACCTTGTAAAAAGAGGAAGTATATCAGTATATAGCCCAGCCAGTGTGACATTTTGTAGTGCTGAATATAATTATTAAGTGGTAGAGAATCTTAACTGAAATACTGCTGCTAACAAGTAAGCAATGAAAATAAATGCAATCTGGCAGCACTTCTACTTGAATTCACTTTATCACAAGCTTAACAAATGTCGGTGGTCAGTGAATAAGAATATTGGATCAATCTGAAAATATATGATAAAAGTAAAACGAACATATATTAAAACAATTCACTAATCAGGCGTCAAAATATAACAAAAGACAAAAAAAAAACCTTTTCATAAAAGTTACAATTCATACAATTATTTCCGTTAGAATGGCTTTCAAACAGCTGCTAAAAATAGCAACCAACCCAAAAATAGCCCATAACAAGAGTTTGTCTATCGATTTGAATCGTTTTCCCCTTTTTTTTTTTTAATCGGCCAGCCAACTGTTATCTTAACTGTTTTTCTATTCATGTTTACACTTTTGTTTTTTTTTTTTTCTATTTATTTTGAATGGGCCTAATTTTTCAGCCACTCATTCTAATCACAACCTGCACGAAGAGGCTTTTTATATACACTTTAAAAGAGGCATTAAATTTTATTCGTTTAGCACCATTAACCTGGCTATAGGTGGTCGAAATTGTAATGTATCTAGCAGCAGGAGTGAGTGTATGGTAGTGTGTTTTTTATGAATGTTTAAGTGTTTGTAAGACCCCATAATTGCACTTGTGTTGAGCCTGGAATATTGTTTGCAGCTCCTTGTTTAAGGTAGTATTACAGTTTGTTGTGAAAAAAAGCAATAAAGAAAAATAAACCTTTTTGAAATATTTATCTTCCTAAATACCTCACTAAAATAATCCCAAAATTTCAGATCAAACTTCGAAGAAATAAAAAATGTATACATATATATATATATATTTTATACTTATACTTACAATATTATATGTGAAAAATTAAAATTTTCAATCTCGGACTTTGTTCCTTTAAAACGCATCAGTTCTAATAGTAAGCCACCATGGTTAAATGCCAGGTTATTAAATCTTAAGAATATTTAAAATAAGGCTTTCAAAAAATCTAAGCAAACCAGCAGTGAATCAGATCGTTTGTGCTTTGTTCGCGTACGGAAGGAGTTTGATTTTCTCCACAGCTTTTTATTCAAACAATTTATGTATAGCATCGAATCGAAACTGAAATCTCATCCTTCTGCTTTTTGGGACTTTGTTAATACGAAGCGGAAGACTAATGGATTTCCATCAAGTTTAGAATACTTAGATGAAAAGTCTTATAACACTCTTGATTCTTGTAATCTATTTGCAAAATATTTTCAAAGTGTTTATGAAAAACACAATAATATTCAGAGTCTTACTTTTGAACCTCCAATTTCAAGTCCATTGCAAAATTTTTTAGTCAGCGACGAAGATGTGAGAAATGCCATTTCAAATTTGAAACCAAGCTACAAATCTGGCCATGACGGTTTTCCACCCATGATATTTAAACTATGCTTGGCTAATATAACAGTACCGCTTGTATTGCTATTTCAGTTATGTTTAAATGAATGCACCTTTCTATAATGTTGGACAACTTGTTCGATAGCTCCGATTTTTAAATCCGGCGATCGATGCAATGTAGTTAATTATAGAGCTATTGTCAAACAGGGTATTTTTGCTAAACTATTCGATGATATCATCAAAGCCAAGCTATTGTGTTGTATAAAAAACCACATAAGTGCACTACAACATGGATTCCTGCCAGGTAGGTCAACATGTACAAATTTAGCGTTGATTACAAATCAAATAATCAGCAGCTTTGAGCAGCATAGCCAGTGGGATGTTATTTACACTGACTTTTCAAAGGCATTTGATAAAGTAGACCACCTCATTCTTTTAAATAAGTTGAAGCAGTTTGGAGTCTGACCATCTTACAATACAAGACTTTAAAGATCCTTTGACTCTGTATGTGGCTTTAGTTAGAAGTCATTTAGATTACTGCTGCCTGATTTGGAATCCATATTTTGATGTTCATTCTAATAAAATTGAAAGTGTCCAAAAACGTTTGACTAAATATGTCTTAAGTAAAATGTGTTGGCCGGATGGTCTCCCTTCATATATAGCTAGACGTAAATTTCTTGGGCTAACATCCCTTCAGGATACGCGTAAAGTTTTTTCGTTAATGTTTGCTTACAATATTGTTTCGGGTAAAATAGTGTGTGCAGAACTATCTAGTTTATTTCGTGTTTATAGCCTCCCCAGAGCTTTAAGAAAAACAGATTAGTCTCGGATTCCTTTCATAGGACAATTTATGCTGCTAATGAGCCAATTGCTAGGTGCGTTGATTTGTGCAATAGTCTTTCGTAAGTAATAAATTTCGATGTAAATGAGTATAAATTTAGATTAAATTTATTCACTGTATTTAATTAAATGTATTAGTCTGTAAGATTTTAATCCGTAGACTGAATTAATAAATAAATAAATTTATAAGTAACTATGCATATCTACAGCGATTTTCGTAGAACGACTCGAAAAGATGTTTTTGGAGTTGACACACGGCTTTCTCTTGTCCTATGAACCGATTTCGAAAAAGTTAATTTAATTTTGTATGTGAAATTTAAATGTTTAGGAATCCCCTAAATCTTATTATCTATATTCTCTTTAACTAGCTGCGGCTCAAAAATGAGCCAAAACAATTTTTTTACTTGTCAAAATTTTTTGTTTAAATCGCCGCCATTGTTATATTTCGACATATTGCGGTATATAACATTTGCCTAAGATTTAAGGCTTTTTGTTTTGGTTTTTACAGATCGTGTGTTCCTTGATTTTTGATTCCTCAGTTTTGACGGCCTTTGATGACTAAACCGATTCATTAAACAGAAAATAAAAATTGTTCTTGAAAGACTACCATGCATTATTTAAAAATAACTTTCATTCCTTTAAATGAATTCATTGGCGAGAAAAAATTTGCTTAAATCCTTTTTTCCCTGCTTCCAATCTGTAATACTACCTTAAGACTTGGCAGTTGCTTCTGCGATTTATTGTTATTGCGGTTGTTGTTCTTGATGTTGTTACTCTTGTTATTTTGAATGTCGCGATTCGTGTTAAACACTCATTTGTACCTACATGACTAACATTAGTTCCGTTAACGGTTATAAAGTGTTAAAGAGGTTCGTCCTATTTATGTTTTTTGTGTTTCATACCTGCCGCTCATCTTGTGTGGATACCGATGTGTTGCCAAACTGACACCACTATTCGACAAGAATTAAGTCCGTGACAAATTATATTTAACTGTTTAATTAATTTGTTATTTCCAATTTCGTGCGGAGCTGTCATTATGACAGCCAAAAGATGTAACCAAGGAAAAATAGTTTTGGGTATTTTTTACTCGCATTACTTTAAGTGTTATTTCTTAGATCATTATTGTGTAGTTTAAAATCACCTCCTTATTGTGCAGTTTAAAATGTGTCTAGGCCCGTTAACTAATCCCAATAAAATTTTTTTTGGGAATTAGTTTAGATTAAAGTAAGACAGTACAATTTTTATAAGAAGTAAATTTTTTGTCGAAATTATTTTGGTAATACTCAAAAAGACTGTTTTATTCAACTTTTTTATCAGAACGACAGATTTTGATCAACAAATTGTAGTAGAGGAGACAAAAATATTACCCGTGTATGCTACAAGACAAGGTCACCAGTTGTCACTATCCGATTTGAATGATTTTGGGATATATGATAGAGGTCAAAATTCCCTTTTAAAAAATGGTCCGGTCAAAATTCCTCTTCTCGAAATTTCCCTTTTACAATATTCCCTCTTTAGGAAATTTCCCTTTACAAAATTCTGCTTTTCATTACTCTATTCTTAGAAAATAATAAATGCATAAAGCCTTCAGTAGACAAAATTAGTATACAAAACAGTATCAACATATTATTTTTGAATTTTTTTTTTTTTTAAATTGTAAAGATTATTTTTTTAAAGGATATTTAATAGGGGGGAAATTATGTGTAGGGGAAATTTTGAAAAATTTTATAAAGGGGAATTTCGTAAAGGGACATTTTGTGATGGGGCTTTTTTAATCTAATTATGGAAAAGATCATTCGAGCTGCTGATCTGAGACAAAGCGGCACCATATTCTACAAGAGTGTTATGCTGCTAGCGTATGCTGATGATATTGATATCATTGGGCATAACACACGCAAAGTCAGTGCAGCATTCACCAAATTAGAAAAAGAGTCGAGTGGCATGGGTCTTGCAGTAAACGCAAATAAGACGAATATCTGGTATCAACAAACAAACAGTCCCAGCGTATTAGCATCCATGTCACTGTTGACAACACTTCCTTCGAAGCTGTGAAGGACTTCGTTTACCTCGGATCCAGCATTAACTCCACCAATAACTCATGCAAACAGGTGTTACTTTGTGCTCAGTAGGCAATTGAGAAGCAGAGCCCTCTCTCGACGAACAAAAGTCACGCTCTATAAGTCACTAATCATGCCCGTCCTGTCATATGCAGCACAAACCTGGACTTTGGGCAGCTCTGATGAAAAGACTTTGGGAGCGTTCGAGAGAAAGATCGACATGGTAGAGCGCATAAAAATCAAGTGGCTTCGCTGGCTAGGTCATGTTGAGCTGATTCGATTCGGTACCCATCAGCGGTTAACGCAGAAGAAGACGACCGCATCTCCGTTGGAAGGACCAAGTAGAGGACAACCGGACTAAACTTGGAGCTTTCAACTGACGCCAACAAGCGCAAAACAGAAATGGCTGGTGCAATTCTTACACCAGGCGAAAACCGACCTACGGTTGTAGGCTCCACTTAAGAAAGTAAGTAAGTAAGTACGTACATTTGTTTAAGGGAAGTTTTAACCCCAACCCGATAGAGGACAAATGTCTAAGGTTGACGTATTTTTTTTAATACGTACTCAATCGATTGCTAAGGGTTTTATTTATTTATTTCTTTCAGTCTACGGATTTATTACAATCTTACACACTATATACATTTTAATTTGCGTTCTTAAAATAAACTTAAAGTTAATTAAAGACTGGAAACAATAATAATCTAAATTCATATTCTGACAAATTAAGTCTTACAACATGTGAAAGTGTATGCATATTGCTATAGGCTCATTCAAGGCATAATTAGTCCTGTAAAGATTACCCTCAAATAAACGAATTCGCCTCAAGTCTCTTGGTGAATCATAAAATTGGAAGAGACTTCACAATTCCACACAGTTAATTTAACCGGAAAGAATATTATAAGCAAATAGAAAAAACTAACCAATCTTCTATCTTTTAAGGATCTCAAGCCAAGTAATTTTCGACGGACTTCATATGTTGGAAGACCATCAGGCCAATGAAGCTTTTCAAGCGCATACTTACTTTTGAGTTTTCAAATTCGCTCAATTCGGTTTGCCTTTTCAATGTAATAAGTGTTCCAAACTATAGAAAAGTATTCAGTTATACTACAAACCAGAGAAACATATAATGATTTAATCCTCAAAGGGTCTTTAAAAATATGTGTATGCCTTTTAATAAACCCCTGCATGGAATATGACTAAGAAGTAATTTAATAATAATGAGATTTAAAATTCAATTGAGAGTCAAATATAACTCCCAAATCTTTAATTTGACTTTTACGAGTTTAAATACAATTATTCAATGTATCTTCTTCTATCTATATATATAAAAATGAATGTATGTATGTGGGTATGTGGGTATGTGGGTATGTGGGTATGTGGATATGTGTGTATATCACGTATAGACTCCAAAACCACCGAACCAAACTCTATGAAATTTTGAGGGATACTGAAGCAACATTCGGGAAGTGTTCCTGTGAAGTTTGGTATTGATTGGGCAAGGGGGCGTGGTACCTCCCATACAACCCAAATTGGCTCTATCGCCCACACACCAAAAAAATTGCTATATATCAGACGGTTTTAATCATATAAAACTTAAATTTGGTTATTTTGTTCAGATGGTTACTTTCGGTGACTGTACAAGAAATGGGCGTGGTCACACTATATCTACGCCCACTTTTCAGCAATTATTTTAATTCCTAAAATGTTCAAGTTTTGATAGTGAATCTTGATATGCAGGTGCTATGCATACAAGTGGCAGTCACTATGTAAATATAAACGTTGTAACGCCCACTTTTACCGCCCACAAATAAGTAAAAATGCTTTATATCAGACGGTTTTTGCCATAGAAGGCTAAGATTTGATAATTTAGTTTATATGATTACTATCCGCCAATATACAAAAAATGGGCGTGGCCGAACTATATCTACGCCCACTTTATCGGAATCATGCTTATTCTTGAGTTGTACACGTTTTGATAGTGAATCTTAGTATGCAAGTGCTATGGATCTAAGTGGCAGTCACTATGTAAATATAAACGTTGTCACGCCCACTTTTACCGCCCACAAATCAGTAAAAATGCTTTATATCAGACGGATTTTGCCGTAGAAGACTACGATTTGGTAATTTAGATCGTATGGTTACTGTCGGCCAATGTATAAAAAATGGGCATGGCCGCACTATATCTACGCCCACTTTATCGAAATCATGCTTATTCCTGAGTTGTACACGTTTTCATAGCCAATCTTGGTATGCAGGTGCTCTGGGTGCAACTGGCAGTCATTATGTAAATAAAAATGTTGTCACGCCCCTTTTACCGCCCACAAATCAGTAAGAATGGTTTATATCAGACGGCTCTTGCCGTAGATGACTAAGATTTGGTAATTTAGTTCATATGGTTACTGTCGGTCAATGTATAAAAAATGGGCATGGCCGCACTATATCTACGCCCACTTTAGCCTGCATAGCCAATCTTCGTATGCAGGTGCTAAGGGTGCAAGTGGCAGTCACTTTGTAAATATAAACGTTGTCACGCCTACTTTTACCGCCCACAAATCAGTAAAAATGCTTTATATCAGACGGCTTTTGCCGTAGAAGACTAAGATTTGGTAATTTAGTTCATATGGTCACTGTCGGCAACTGTTTAAAAATGGGCGTAGTCGCACCATATCTACGCCAACTTTTTCGAAATCATGCTTATTCCTGAGTTGCACACGTTTGATAGTAACACTTGATATGCAGGTGCTCTAAGTGGCAGTCAATATATATATATATAATTTGCCACGCCCACTTGTACCACCCACAAAAAAAACAAAACGAAATGGCCAATTTCAGTCCTTGAAAGTACTTTGACCGAGCTTCTTATGATCAATTGTGTTGTGAGTGTTGTGGAATGTTTGAACACAATTGATCGAGAACTGGACCTACATGTTTTATGCCGACTCCGAACGGCTTACGTTCTCAAGAAACTTTTCATGGCAGTTTTTATTCTCTGAGGTTTGCCATTGTCTGCAGAGAGATGACGGCCAAACAGAAAAATTAATTCAATCGAAAAACTTTCCGTGTCAGGTGGGATTCGGACCAGGGTTCCCTCGCGTATGGGCCACACACTCTACCCGCTACGCCACGGCCGCCACTTGGTTTCTTTTTACCCACAAATTAATAGAACTTCTATAAATCAGACGATTCTCATCGTTAAATACTAAAATATGGTTATTAATTTCATACGCTTACTCTCGACAGCTTTGCAAAAATTGTGCATGGTAGGACTATATCTGTGCCCACTTTTCAGAAATAATTTTATTTAATTTATTTATTTACTTATGTATTAATGTACTATAGTTCATTACAATTTAAAAATTATAACTAAGTTAGCTGCCTGGGCTATCGGTTAGAAATAATTTTAATTCCTGAGATGTGAACGTTTTGATAGACAAACTTGGTATGTAGGTGCTATGGGTCAAATTGGCGTTCACTTTATATATAAATGTTGCCACGCCTACTTTCAATGCCCACAAATCCATAAAAAGGATATATATCAGACTTTTTTTACAGTAAAAGACTAAAACTTGGTAGATTAGTTCATATGGATACTGCTAGAACTCTTAAAAAATGGGCGTGTCACACTTTATTTAAGACGACTTTTCAAAAATCATTGTAATTTCTGAGCTGTACGCGTTTTGATAGTGGAACTTGGTATATAGGTGCAATGGGACCAAGTGGCGGTCACTTTATATATAAATGTTGCCATACCTACTTTTTCTGCTCATCTATCTATCTGTAAAAAATGTATGTATGTATACTAAGGCTGCTCACAAAAAAAGGGGTTCGGGTCGGTTCCTCAAAATAATGCTTTTTGTTATGATGATTCCCCAAATATTTCGACTGTAGCGATAGTCATCCGTGAGCTGGAATGGTTTGAAATAAAAAAAAAAAAAAAACAAAAAGGAAATGGCCATTTCAGACTTTGACCGAGCTTCTTATGCGTGCGTGTTGTGAAATGTTTGAACACAAATGATCGAGAACTGGATCTACAAGGCTTATGCCGACTCCGAACGGCTTATGTTCTCAAGAAGCTTTTAATGCCAGTTTTTACTCTCTGAGGTTTGCCATTGTCTGCATAGAGATGGCGGCCGAACAGAAAAATTAATTCAATTGAAAAAACTTTCTGTGTCATATAGAATTCGAACCTGGGTTCTATGGTATACAAGCCTCGCACGTCAACCAGTATGCCACGGAATGGTTTGAAATATTCTGTAAAAATCGAGTTTTTTATAAAAATATTTACTGGCGCGGTAGTTAAAAATAACAAACGGTCAGAAATAATAGTAATTAAAAAGTTCTTCCAATCTGCACTAATAAATTTTAAATTTTTACTCTACTCTATAAATTTAAATTTTTTAACTTTTTTTTTTTTGTATTATTTTCACTAAAATGCAAATTAAATTTTTTTTTTGTTTTGCCATTTTACTTTTAGTCAAATAAATTATCTATGGATGATAAAATAAAGTGTAAAGTGAATTGCTAAATTGAATGAAATTACAAAAAAATGTACACATTTTTTACATTGTACAATTTATTTGACTAAAATTAGTTTAGGAAAAGATTCGTTTGAATTTTAGTGAAAATAATATGAAAAAAGTTAAAACAATCCAAAAAATCCGCATTATCTTTGGTCCAACGGAAATATAAGACTTTTTGATGCAAAATTTTTTCCATTACTCTTATTTCTGATCGTTTGTTTTTTTCTAACTGCCATACCAGCCAATATTTTTAGTCGCAATATTTTGTGGATCATCAAAACATAAGCCATGGATTATTTTGAAGAACGAGGCTGAACAAATTTTTTTCTAAAGAGCGTGAGGCGACTTAATGTATATACGTATGTGGGTATATGTGTATATCACGTAAAGGCTTCGAAACCGCTAAGCCAATTTTTATACCAAAGCGTTGAGAGGGTTCCTGTGAAGTCTGTTGCCGATCGTAAATACACCTAAAATTTTCGATTTCGAACAGTTTTGTAATTATAGGTCGCAAAGCCTCGGAATTCAGTATTCGACCTCAATTTACACATGCCGTTGCACAGGTAACATTTTATGGGTGTTGAACGAGGGGCGTGGTACTTTTTCCGCACCCAAAATTTTCGGTATAGCTTTCGAAATAAGTCACACATTAATAAAACTCGGTAAGAACTTACTATAAAAGCATGGCTTCACTAAAGCTACGCCCTCTTTTAGGGGATAAGCGCTGAGCGCAGCGAAGCGCGCCGGGTATAAGCTAGTAATTATATAAAATACCAGTTGTGCACATAGAGCATTTGTTGATATCAATATTATTAAAAATCATTTTCTGTATGTCTGTTTTTGTTATTTGTTTGTTTGTTTGACTTTTATACGAATCTAAGCGGCTGAACGGATTTCTCTCAAACTTAAAACGTGTATTATTGCGTCCTAGATTAGGTTTCTGCATACTTAGTTTTACCCACACCCTCTTTTACCGCCCACAAATCAATAAAAATGCAATATTTCAGACTGTTTCGATTGTTTGAGACTAAAATTTGGTAGTTTTGATTGTATGGTTACTTTCAGCAATTGTACCAAAACACAAATCAATGAAAATGCTACATTTCAGACGGTTTTCGTAGTATAAGACTGAAATTTGGTAATTAAGTTGTATGCTCACCGTCGACAACTGTACTAAAAATGGGCATCGTGACACTATAATTACGCCCACTTTTAAGAAATCATTAAGACTCCAAAACTTCTGAGCCGATTGCGCTGAAATTGCGATCAGTAGAATGTTTTCGAGCACGAGATGGCTTACGAGGAAAAATGTTTGCCACACCCCCTTTTAACGCCCACAAATTTAAAGGTCTGGTTGTTGGAATTTAAATTTAAATTTTGATTTTAAATTATATTAAAATTTTATTTTTTATCAACAAAACAACGCACCTAATAAAACGAACGGATCACAGACTGAAAAAAGAGAGCAAAACTATATTTAAGCCAAGCAATGGTATAAAAGGCATTTGAAACACCTTCAACAAGTGTAGCAGCTTCAAAAAACTAAGATCAAGAGCAAGTTAGATCAGCTAACGGAGCTAAAGTAACGTTTTTTTTTTTGCTGAACTGAAGTGGGAATCCTTACTCTCAAGCAGTCATCGAAAAAAGCTGTTATAACTTCACGTTCAAATAAAACATCAAAGTGTTCGAACATAAAAAAAACTAAATACAACTAAAAAAAACAAAAATAAAAATTGTTACAATTGTCGGCCAACGAAGTTATAACGTATCGCCACTGGTTTGTGTTCTTGTTAACGTCAGAAAAGTTTTCATTTACGTTCAAATTATTCACTAATGTTATTGCTTACGAATCGCATTTTCGTACATTTCATTCATTAGCAATTGTTAGTAGCGATTCATTTATAATATCGCTAGCGGGAGAAATTCCTCCTTGGTTAATAAATCGTCAAAACCGAAAAAAAGCAATTCGTTAACGAGTCGCCAAAACTATAAAAGCAATTCTTTAATGAGTTTCCAAAACTAAAAAAAGCAATTCGATAACGAATCATATAAATCATATAAAAAATAAATAAAAAAAAAAATAAAAACTAATTTCAAGCTTACCACGTCAAGAATTGAAACTACATCATCTAAATGCTAGTCCGCCACCTTACCCACTCGGTTATTTCAGATGCTGAATACATTTTGCTTAATTTGCTTGATAATAAAAGCCAGCATTCACGGACATGGGTTCGAACCCCAACTTGGTCCAAAAAACAAATATTTTTTTTTTTTTTTGTTATTTAGGTATTTTTTTAAAGATTTGGCTTTTCAAAAGTTCGAAACTAATTTTTTTTATCATTTCTTGATCAACTTTTTTTTCGGCTTCGTTATACATTCGTCAAAACTGACAAAAGCCATTCGTCAACGAGTCGCCAAGACTATGAAAAAGCAATTCGTTAACGAGTCGCCAAAACTAAAAAAAGCAATTCGTTAACGAGTCGCCAAAAACTGTAAAAAGCAATCGTTAACGAGTCACCAAAACTATAAAAAGCAATTCGTTAACGAGTCGCCAAAACAACAAAAAGCAATTTGTTAACGAGAACTTATTTATATGAAAATGTTGAACAAATTATAAGTGGAAATTATTTATACAGGGGGTCCCACAATTGAGTGCAACTAATTACGGAGCTGAAAGGTTATGTCGAGCTGAGCAAAAAAACGTATGGGGGGAGGGGGTATATTTTTACATTCTTAGGAGCAACAGGGTTAAATAATATTTCACGACTTTGGTTTACGTTATTGTTTCTAGCAGAAAAACTAACTTACATAAAACTTATTTTGATAGCTCATTTTCAAGGCATTAATTAAATCACCTTTCCAACGGTATATCAACAAACCCCATCAACTTAACCGTTACCGAGCTGTGCTCGTGTGAAGATGAAATCAATCGATTGAAACTACCAAATTTTAATTTTGAGTGCAAATTTCTCAGAATTTCGCGTAATAAATGAAATATTTTTCAAACCCGTTTTTTTTACCCGTTTTGTAATTAATTCAATTTTCTTTTCAATGACACCAAAAACATAAACACATCTTAAAAAATAAAAAAGTTGGATGTACTAAAAAAATTATACTTATTAGAAAACAATGATATTATCTTCTGCATAACTAATTGCAATGCCATTATTTATCATTGTTTTGTAATATGTATATTTTTTTTAATACAGCCAACTTTTTATTTTTAAAGATATGTTTATGTTTTTGGTGTCATTGAAAAGAAAATTAAATAAATTACAAAATTGGTGTAAAAAAGAATTTAATTTCATCAACTGAGCTGCATAAGGAGATATATTGAAATTAAACAGCTTCTTTCCTCTGTTCCTGGATAATTTTGGAGTTCAAAATGAATTCAATAGTGTGTAGCTCACTTTCGGTTTCTTTCTAGATGTAGCAGTCGATTTATCAACGAGGCATTTGGAAGTCGACGGGTGAGCCTCCGACTCCGTTTCTGCTAATATCTGTTAATATCGAATATCCTCATTAATGTTGCACTCAGTCTTGATCTCCAAGTATCCGGCAACCTCAGTCAAAGCACTTGAATCCGAATTAATTGCAATGAAATTCTCAATTCAATAGTGTGTAGCTCACTTTCGGTTTCTTTCTAGATGTAGCAGTCGATTTATCAACGAGGCATTTGGAAGTCGACGGGTGAGCCTCCGACTCCGTTTCTGCTAATATCTGTTAATATCGAATATCCTCATTAATGTTGCACTCAGTCTTGATCTCCAAGTATCCGGCAACCTCAGTCAAAGCACTTGAATCCGAATTAATTGCAATGAAATTCTAGTTGACTTATACTTCATCAGATCGTCTTCTACGTATATCAGGTGGGAGTATGTTGACAGCCTGAACGGGATTTTCTTCATAGTTCCAAAATTCTGTAATGTCTTCAATCTTCTTCATTGCTACTTTTTCGGTACGTGGCAGTTTGCAATTCTGTAATCGAAAACCAATTTATATTCACAAGCACTCGCAATAAGTAACACAACAAATTTATCTATATTCTAATAGATACTCACTTTTTTTATGTGAAAAAAATGAATAAAATCCACTGAAATTTGAAATATTACAGGAATTATAGGAACAATATATGAAATATTGAAGGAATAGAAGCACAAAACACACACAATAGACCTGTTGAAAACACAATAGAAATGGGAAAGCCGACTCACTTGTCAAAATATTACAAGCAAACACATAAAATTACAAGCACGTACAAAACACGTCTATTCCTGTTGAAAACACAATAGAAATGGGGGAATACCTAAAGTTTGACATTTCCTATTTGTATTGGATTTTATGGTATGGAATAAGCGCCAACGTTCGACTAAACGAACATTTGATTTTTTGATATAACGGGAAAACGGGTGGGGTCAGATTTTTTTTATGACATATTTGAAATCATAGGGCCCAAATTACTCTATGAATGTACTTCAAGTGGAGTGTGCTGATTAACTATTAGTTCCTCTTTTCTTCCTTATCTCATGGCCTTGGATTGTGTCTTGGCTATATTAGGAGGGATTCACAAGCCAATGTAATTCCCAAAAATCGAGATTTATTTCGTTACCTTTTTGAAAGTTGTTTCATTAATTTTGGGACTTATTATTTCCTGATTTTAGAGTTATTTAACTTTTGTTTTTTTTTTTTTTTATTGGGACTGATTTCATTGGGACATAATACATTTGGGAGTTATTGCACTGCGCCTAACCTTAAAACCCATATTAAAAATTACTCAGAAGTAAACTTTTACAAAGTCGATACACGAGTAATTTTTTTTTGTCTTCTGTAGCGGAATCCGTTGATCAAAGTATGTAATTATATTGGTTGTTGGATACTGTTTCCACTTTATGGACTCTAGTTTCACCAAATTGTACACCCATTTAAATTGTATTTCGCAGTAACTTTATGGTGTAGTAACTTTAATATTTGGAGTACTCGCATATTAGCACATCAGCAATGGCCGCGGCCCACGATTTAAGAACAAACGCCATGGAAATGAACACTTGCGAATTTTCAATTTTTTACACTTAAACTGTTGAAATTTTACTATCAGTGGGGTTAATATAAAAATATATAAAATAATCTTCGCTTTACTTGAAAAAAAAAGTTTTTTTTTCGCATTTTTACTATTTCGATATACTGTCCCTGACTACCAATAAAAACTTCATATTAACAATTCCAATGAAAAATTTGTGCTCAGTCTGAAAATAAAAACTATGTTGACGAGTGTTGGCATAAAAAATTACCCATATATTTTTTGCCAGTCAAGCGTGACAAACACCTGAAAAAAAGTTGAAAAATTCCCATCCACCTACAATCACGCATGGTTCTCTATTATTTTTTGTTTTCCTATTTTTCCAGTCACTTAACTGTAAAATTATACAAATTGGCAGCATGAAACAAGAAAAAACAACAACAAGAAAAATAGTCACAATTTACAGGTGTTCTTGTATAAGTTAGTCAACCAATACAGCTGCTTTAGTTGTTGTTATGCATGAAATTCATTAGAGTTTCATACATTTTTCAAAAGAAATGTTCAATCATTCTAGGATATGCTTTGCATGTGTAGTCTATATGTGGACACTAAGTGGAACACATACAATCTAACAAGTGTGTGTGTGTGTGTGTGTGTGCAACGGTGTATATTTTACTTATTAGTTCTGCATATTGTTGTTTGTTTGATAAACTAAACATGCTATAGTACCAACAACATGGCTTCATTTCTCTCTGTTAGGCGAAGGTAAATTAATTGGTCTGTTATTATTTTGTTTGACTCCCCTACTAGTAAGGCGATGGCATGTTGATTTTTAGCTAACGGCTTTTCATATGCTAACAACTTGGATGGTTATTGAGAAGAAACAACATAAGCCAAATATGTCAAAAATATTAATTATGTAAACTTTTGGAGGTTGTTTTTGCTATATTTTTTGGTTAAATTAAATTAGCTAACAAAAGAAATTTCAAAAAATGTTCCTTGTTTTTTTTTAGTTTAGTGTTGAATATAAACATATACTCTTTAGGGATATATTATGTATATTATATTAAAAATTTTATATACAGCGAGCGTCAAAACAAAGTGCATACTTTTTGCACACGAGTTATACCACATATCGCACATTAAATATAAAAGAGCACAACTCAAAATTTACAAATTTTTACTTTTTAATGTAAAACTATTTGTAGAGATCATATCTTTGACTGTAACACATCAAATACATTATGTACACATCTTCTTTCTCTATAGATTCTTCTAGACTTCTAGAGTTCCTTCAAAAATAAAATAGTTTCTTGCATCACCTGGAAATTTATAAATTTTGAGTTGTGACTATTTTGTATTTAGTATGCGATATAACTCTTCAATACTGTTGAATAAAATTAGCTAACGAGTGGAATTAAACAACATATTCGTAAACTCTTCTTTTAGTCTTCTTTTGAATATAAAAATATAATATATTGGAATATGTTATATTAAAAATTTTATATACAGTGAGCGTCAAAACAAAGTGAAACTTTATTTGTTCACGAGTTTTACCACATATAAGTCTTCAATACTGTAATTAATCTCAAAACTTATTATGTTTTGAATTCTTGTTAAAGTCTTTCTTAATATAAGTATTAAGTCTTGCAAATAATTTACCACAACAATAAAATATTTAAAATATTTAAAATATTGTCCATATATCGCGTCAAGACAAAGTGTAAACCTGCATAATGAGCTTCGCTATTTCAAAAATTTAACACAAATGAAACGGTATCTCTCTCAAATGGATTAATTATGTTATTAGTTAATGTTTAGTAAGTAATACTCACTTAGCGCTGTTAGACGAAATAACCAAGGTCGAGAATCTAAGGTTATTACCCTGCGATCTCTGCCTTCCAAAATTCAACTTCTACAAAAACTTCCAAGTCTCCTTACCAAACAGAACAACATGGGAAAAAGAGAGGCCACGGTTCACTGGTGACTTTCAAGCCTAAGATTTTGGCTTAAGGCAGGGAAAATATATATATGCCAGCATGGGTACAGGTAATTCAGTCTTCCAAGCTGAAGTCCACGCCATTAAGATCTGCCTAAGAGAGTATGTAAACAGTCCCACTAGGAACAAAAACATTTACATTCACTCTGATGGTAAAGCAGCTCTACTTGCACTTAGCGCATATAAAATCACGTCCAAACTCGTATGGGATTGCCTACAGCTACTTGTCAAGGTATCTACCCATAACAGAGTCCATCTCATTTGGGTACCAGGTCATAGCGGCTATTAAGGTAACGAGATCGCGGACGAATTACCCAGGAAAGGGGCTGCGAGGCCCTTCATAGGCCCAGAACCATTCTGCGGGATACCATAGGGCACTATGCGCCATAACATTAAAATGTGGCTAAACAGAGAGGTACTTCATTACTGGAGGGAAACTGAAGGTAACAGACAGGCTAAAACATTTATGCCAACCACTTCGTTCCAAAGCACGAAACAATTCCTGACTCTAAGTGGAAGATCTATCAGACTTGTCACAGGTTTCCTAACTGGACATTGTAAGATAAATAAACTCTTATCAACTATGGGCATAGTCCAGGAAGATCTGCATATATTATGTAATGAAGACGAAGAAACAGCAGAGCACATCTTGTGTCACTGTAACGGTCTAATCAGGACCTGACTTCGTTACTTAGGTGCATTGTACCTAGAACCGCATCTAATAGCGGATAGTTCACCCAAGGACATCGCTCTGTTCATAACGAACTTAACGATTAAGTATGAACTATAACTTATAGAGGTTTGTTACAATAGGCCCTTAAGGCCACAGTAACTAGGCGACTTGCTCCCTCCTCACTTAACTAACTAACTAACTAACTAACTAGTTAATGTTTCTGCATCAATCGCTTTAGGTAAAGTGAGGAAGGAAGTTGTAAGAAAACTTTTTTAAAATGTGTATTCAAACTTCTATTGAAACAGGGAAAATAGTCATAAAATTACATATGTAAGGAAAATCACTTCGCGAAATCGCTTCAATTATTGACAGAGGTCATATAATCATCAAAAAATCATTCACAAATACAAAAAGTTTGGGGCACTAGAAAATCGACCATGTGCTGGCAGACCAAAAAAACTATGTGAAACCGCAAAACGATCAGTGGTCAGAAGAGTGCGAAAAGAACCAATTGCATGAGCAGTGAAAATAGCGAATGATCTGTCGGCATCATCAGGAACCAACGTTACTACCAGTATAATAAGACGTGCATTACATGCACATGGTCTATTTGGAAGGGTCCCTCAAAAAAATAAGTTTATATCAAGGAAAAATCAAAGACTATTCATGGATTTTGCTAAAAAGTATGAAAAGGATAAAAATTCATTTTGGAAAAACATAGTTTTTAGTGACGAAAGTGAATTCGATATATTTGGAAAGAAAAGATCTACAAAAATGTGGAGAAGCAAAAGTCAGGAGTTCCAGGAGCAAAATATTACGTCTACAATAAAGCACGGCCGGAGCTCGGTGATGGTGAGGGGGTGTACGGCGGCAAACGGAGTAGGAAATTTAACGTTAATTAACAGTACAATGAATGAATTCGATTACTTTAATATTTTAAAAGAACATTTTCTGGCCAGCATTACAAGACAACGATCCGAAACATACACCGAGGAAAAAGTTTATGTTAGTTGAAAAAAACCTAGTGTAATTTATAAGATGGCCATGGCAATTTTCAGCCACCCAAGTATTTTATCAAAACGCCTTAGTTTTACATGTTGACTTGTCAATTTTGATTGGGTGATTAATTAACCAAGTATTTTGTAATTTTTTATACACTTCTTTAAAAAAAAATAATTGATTTTCAAAAATATAATTTTTTTCGGGTTTTGGTTTTTTTATTTTACTTTTTTTAAGCTGTCGACCTCTCATTTTGTGTTTTGACTGAAATCGGCAACTACACAAAATTTTTCTTTTATCGATACCATTTCTCTTAGAAATTAATGACTTTTCGGCTTTACTTGCTTGCTTGACGTATATTATAACAAGAACATTAAATTAAATTAAATATCAAATTCAAAAATTTTAACATCGCATGCATTTGAGATTCGAACCCACACCCACCGATACCACTGTGTATGAATATTATGAATATTAATTACAACTGAAGCTATGCTGCAGCTATCAACAGAATACTGCGACATACTGCATCTGTTAACATCTGTGAATCAAATATTTTTTTTTGGCAGGGTATCGAAGTATGTGCTTTCAAAGCAATGTATTAAACAATAAATTGCTTAGGTGAATTAACGTAGCTGCAGTTATGTCAGCAAACAGCAGCAAGGCTGTTTGGATCAGTTGGTAGAGCGGTGGACTGGCACCAAAAGTTCCAGGGTTCGATTCCGCACGGCGGGCAAAGAAATTTTTGTTTTCTTTTTTTTTCTTGTTGTTGATGAAATGTCATAAAATTTACTGGTGTGAATATAAACATGTGTCTTTTAATTTACTTTATGTTATTTTGAATTTAAAAGTGGGTTTATTACAAAAAATAACATTAAATTATCAAATATATCCTTCTCTCGTGTGTCTAATGATGCAGCTGTGGTTTTTTTTTTTTTTGCAGAACATAGCTCAAAACTATGCTTAAGCCATCCATGTTAGTTGTTTTTTAATGCTGTATTTTTGGATTTTGGGCTTAAATGAATCAAATATTTTTTTTTAGCAAGGTATCGAAGTATGTGCTTTCAAAGCGCAATAATATAATAATAATAAAATTACAATCAATTGCTTAGGTGAATAAACATAAGTTTATAATTGCCATTCTCTTTACCCAAGCCGACTTAGGTGATTTACAGATTGTTTTTTTTTTCTCGGTGTACAGCCAAGGTAGTGAAGGAATGGTTGCTGCACAATACTCTAAAACAGCTGGATCAATCCCAACAATCACCGAACCTCAACCCGATAGAACATTTGTGTGAACATCTGGATAGACAAATAAGAAAGAGGACAATAACCAACAGGGGCTTTCCGAAAGCCGGTTTACTTGAAGAATGGCAAAAAATGTCATCAAACGTAACAACAAAATTGGTGGAATCAATGTCGAGACGGTTGCAAGCTCTAATTTCAGCACGAGGTAGACAAACAAAATTTTAATAATTGGGCTGAAATTATTTTTTTTTATTTTCAACTTTCCATGTACACTTCGTTTTGACTCGAAGAAAATGGAGTATTTTTCGTTTTTTAATTATGTGAATTTTCGTTGTAAAGTAATTTATAGTTAAAGTTAGTATATAAAAAGAGCATAAAGTATTAATTCTAAAAATACTAAAATTTTTTATAAAAAAATACTTTTTAAAATATTGAAAAAAAAGTAAAAGGTGTTCAACAATATGGTGTACACTTTGTTTTGACGCTCAATGTATCATTTTTTTTTGTCACTCCGTTTTCGAGATATTGCCCACTTTAGTTTTTTCTACCAAAAAAAAAGTTGGCTCCACTTAATTGCATATATCTCCAGAAACAATAACAGTAATCAAACAAATGATACAAATCAATTTGTTAAACAAACAATTAAACAATTAAAACAAAGCTATTAAAATTCCCTGCAAGCAATGGTAATTTTTTGATTTAACAGTTATTTTTGGTGGAATAAATTCAATTTTAAAAAATATATGAAAAAAAGTACAAATGCCAATTTTGTTAAGAAACTAAAATTATTTATTTACTTTATAAATTTTTTGCTAAATGCTATGCTGAAGAAAACCTATTGAGAAATGGAAAAGTTGTGTTTAATTGAACGAAGGCACCCAAATTGTGTGATTGTCAATTTAGAGTCAGTCCAAATGAACTTATCCAACACTGGTCGACCATTTTTAAAAAAGTTATATTTTTAATGTATAAAATATTTTTATTAACAGTGGCCGAGTTTATTTGAATCTCAGAACTGCTTTCAAAAGATGTTTTTTCTTTTTTCAAAATCATATTTTTAAAGCCATATTTTCCTTGCTACACCGAGAAAAAAAACTTATGTTAAATTTGAAAAAAAACCTAGTATAATTTATAAGATGGCTTTGGCAGTTTTCAGCCACATAATTACTTTATCAAAACGCCTAAGTTTGACATGTTGACTCACCAATTTTTATTGGATGATAAGTTAACCAAGTATTTGGTAATTTTTTATACACTACTTTAAAAAAAATTGCTTTTCAAAAATACAACTTTTTTCGGGTTTTGGTTTTTTTATTTCCTTTTTTTTTTTGAAGCTGCTACGTCTCGTTCTGGGATTTGCTTGACTGAAATCGGCAAAAACACAAATTTTTCTTTTATCAACACTGTTGTTTTCTTAGAAATTAATGACTTCTCGGCTTTCCTTGCTGCTTGACGTATATTATAACAAGACCATTAAATTTAATTAAATTAAATTTTACCTTCGCATGCTGTTGAGATTCGAACCCACACACACCGATACCACTGTGTATGAATTCACTTCACTAGTTTCGAGCCAAACTCCTTCGCTGAAGCTATGCTGCAGCTATCAACAGCGATATACTGAATACTGCGATATACTGCATCTGTTAATACAGCATCTGTTAACATGTGTGAATCAAATATTTTTTTTTGGCAAGGTATCACAGTATGTGCTTTAAAAGCAATGTATTAAAAAATAAATTACTTCGGTGAATAAGCATAAGTTTATAAATCCCATACAATTCTCTTTACTCAAGCCGACTTAGGTGATTTACCTATTGTTTTTTTTCGGTGTACCTACAGCAATATATGCATTTGTGTAAACTTAAATTTTTCAGCTCCTGTAATACATAGAATACCGAACTAAAAATTATAATATTAGGCACACTTTGACCTCTAATCTGACATATAAAATATGCATATGAAATAATTTCCTTATATTGAAAAAAATATTACATTTTTGTGATCTAAACGAAATACCTTGCTACTTTAAGAATTTTTTTATAGAAAGCAGTAACTTACAGTCATCAATTTTTTTTCTAGAGTTAATTTTAAATGTATGTTTGAACATGAATTTTTGAACATTCTGAATTATCAACTTTTGTCTTTACAGCCTCTTAAAAATTTTCATTTTAAGAAATTTGCTAAATTTTGCTGTCTTTGGGGTCAAATATCTCTGGTGGGCACATGTTAAAAAAATCTGGAGCTTATTCACAGAAAGTATTTATAGCATCATATTGCAGTTAAAATTTTAAGTTTAATATTTGCTTCGTTAGGAAGATACAGCCCTTCAAACTTCGTGAAAAACCACCTCATAGTTTGTATATTAGGTTGGTCGTAGGCATTGTAGAGAATTTTATCAGCTTTAATTTGATATATCTTTTGTTTGAGTACTGTTGTTGGTTCTGGAAAACGGAGTGACAGAAAAAAAAAAAAATAAAAATATTTTTGGAATCAGGAAGAGATTTTACATGAGAAATCAAAAGTGGCATTAATTGTACAAACAACTTTGCTAAATTTGTAAACCAGTGTTCGCAACCTTGTAACTATATTCATGTTAGCGCGCTTTCTTTTCTTTCTCTAAATCAGTATCGTCAATATGTCATTTCCGTGAAGTGTGAAGAACATACATAGTTTATTTGCGCTCTTACTATGTTAACCTTTGTGCCAAAAAAGGCCCCTCCCCCTCCCTTCTTCTGTTAATCGTTGTCTTCGATAAATATTTAAGATTAGCTTGCCGAAAATAATATTCAACCAGTAATTTTGGCGCAAACTATTGTGAACATCTGTTGGATGTCAAGAAAGAGCATCGTAAAAGAGCGGATTGTCACACTGAAGAAGCAAAACGACAACAACGCGAAGCATGCATTCGAATAGAATCCTCAGGATGCACGTCAGGTTGGATGACCAAGCACAACGTGGAGTTCGAAAGTCTAAGCAGAAGCAACGGACCGAAGGAAAACATGGCAAGAGCTTAAATATATAGCTGCAGACTGGGAAAGATGGAAAAGTTTATTGCTGCCTTATGCCCCGCTCTGGATTAAAGGAAACATGATAATGATATTCTCCCCACCTCCGTCCAAATTTTACAATGTATGGCTGTTGAGCTATGTACCGAATTTCATTATCCTTTTACTCATTATCCCTTTTTATTCATTATCCTTTTTATCTACAATTAAAGTTTGTTTCTAGGTCAAGTATATTTTTTAAGCAAATAATATCTTCCTCTCAGCAGACAATAGCAACATTTCAATGGTTCCATGATCAAAACCATGACAGAAAATTAATTAAATTTTACAGAAACAGGATAGCATTACTACTTCAAGATAAAAACAATAATAATAAAAAAAAAAATTAACATGAAATGGCAATTTACTTTATTAACTGCCTAAAAATCACTTTTCTAAACACTTCAATAAATAATGTTTGACTGAATTTAGTCTTATTTATGCGACAAAATATACAAAAAAAAAGGAACTAAATGGCTAAACTTTGAGGCTAGTCAAGGCAATTGAAGCATAGCATAACATAAGCAAAAAGGTTTACACATCAAAGGAAACCGAATTTGTTTTCTTTTTTGAGAAATCTTTTTTTATTTTTGTTCCGACAAAGAAAGTTTTTTAGGCATATTTGAGCCGCTGTATATTTTTTTTTTTTCTTTGGGTAAAGATTTTGGTACAAACAATGTTGCAAAAGTAAAAACTTTGTGATGGCAACCCGCGGCGTTTTACTATGCTGCTAAAACTTTGCAGTCCTCTTTTTATTTTGTTTCTGACATTAGTATTGTTTTGAAACAAGAAAAGTTATTGTGAAAAAGAGATGACATAAAAGCAACTTACAAGGAAATCCATAAACTTGGGTCAACAAATAAAAAAGTCAAAGGAAATTCACAAGAGAAAAAAAAAAGTCCGAAGAGAGAATAAGTTAAAACAATAACAAGCAACCAAAAATATGTTAAAAAAATGACAGATTTGTTTGTGCGCAAATCTTTCGATGACAGTTGTGGAAAATCGCAAAGGAAAAATAAAACAAATATTATTATATTGCGTTTTTTTATGTTCTTTTTTGACAAAGCGTTAATTTAAACTTATACTGCAACAGCTGTGACAACCCATTCCAAAGTAAGGCGGGCCAACCACCATGAAGATAGCAGCAGCAAAAGACGCCCGCACACAAACACACATACCCCCATACCCACCCCTAAAACTGACACTTAAACACACTCTAAAGCAATTCATTTACAGCCAACTTAAGAAGCTATAAAAGCGATAAAAGTAAGCATAAAAAGAATTTTATACGGTCAAGCAGAAATAGCAGAGTGAAAATAGAAAAAAAAAAAAATTAAAAAAAGACAAAAATAAACCAAATCGAAAGTGCCAACCTAAGAAGCCTTACAAAGCAAAACCCGGCATAGGCAAAAGCCAAAAAGCTGGTTGAAAAAAAAAAAACAAACGGAATAAAAAACAGTTGGTGGCATTATGGCGATAGTGTTCAGTGGGTTCAGGCCAAGCTTTGAACTTTGTTGGGTTCAAAGTGAAAAAGTATGCAAAAAATGGTCAACATTGGAAGTTTTTAAAATTTTTTCAAATTTTGTATATGTCAGATATAATGAGCTGCAATAAAAAATAAATAAGTGTTCGCCATTTTTTCGTACAAGGATCTAAAATTGTTTTTTTTTTATAGCCAGCAGGTTAAGTGAAGAGCAGAGAGAAAAGTAAAAAATATTAAATAAAATTCTCGGAAAATATTAAAATTCTGCATTTTTATTAGAGGAAAGGCGAGTAGAGATCAGTTTGTGAGATTGTTGGCAATAAGGCAGAGGAGCACAGTTCTATAGAAATTCAGATTATTTTAAGAATCAAAACAGAATACAGAGTATTGAACACAGTAAGAAAAAAAAAAATTCAAATTAGATTATGAAATAAAATGTTCCTAATATTACAAAACACAAAACCGAAGGCAGAATATAGAATGCAATACTAATTTAAACGAAAGAAAATATTTCAAAAATAATACAATAAATAGAATAGAAACCAAAGTTTACTGAAAATAAAAATAAAAACAGAGAGCATAAGGGAGAAGAAGGAAATCGAAAACAGCAAAAAAAAAAAATACAAAAGAAGTTCGAAGTTACAAAATTAGATAAATATACAAATTTACGAAAAAACCAAACAAAAAAAAAAAAAACAATATAAATACGAAGACAGTTTACAAAATCTTAAACAAGGAATCTCTATATATACACATATAAAATCGGATGTATGTATGTATTTAAAGGGTGTTTTTTTAGAGGTATAGAGATCAATTTTTTTTCCAAATATAACGTAGAAATTTATAAAATAGCCAAAATTTTTGCTTTATTAACTCGCAAATTTTATGGCATTAAATGTTTGAACACAATTTTTGACATATGACCACTGAGACTGAGTCTTATGAAGACCATCCTGTTGGTCCAATTTGCACCACTTTGCCAGCATAGCCGGGTTAATCTCGCCAAAAACGTGCTGAGTGTAGGTTTCCAACTTGTCAGTCGTAACTGGTTTATTAGCATAGTGATTTCACCAGTGACGTAAGTTTCCCGCACAGAACGCGAATTTTGGAAACGAATTTCCACAATTTGCAAACGTTATTTCGGTGTAAGTGCTTGCAAGTTCAATTGGCAAAGTGTTTATTAAATCAAACACAAGTGTTTACCTTGACAACTGGTTCGACGACTATCTCTCTAAAAAGTTCAATACCTCTAAAAAAAAATATTTTATGTGGGTGTGTATGTCAGGTATGTACTCAGAATCCGCTACATCAATTTTTTTGAAAGCTTCATGGTAACTGTAGTAAGATCTTGAAAATCTTCTTGTGAAGTTTGGTGCTGATCGATCTAATAGGGTGGGCATTGGACAAGGGCGAGTGCCACCTCCCATATAAACAAATTTTGCGATATCGAATAGCTTAACCAAAGGTTAACCAAGGAACAATTAAAATTTTTGATATCAGACAGCTTTGGAACTAAATGCCTAATGGATGAAAATGTAGTTGTGGCTACCATCAAGGAAGCTTGGATCACCAGCAAAAAGATCCAAGGCCTATGGTCGATAGAATACAACTTGTTTCACTCTACAAATGAAGAAAAGTTAAGGAGCTGCATACATGTAAAAAAAAATTCATTAATATGTTTTTCTCCCTAGATTCAGCAACGGAGATAAAGAGTCAACCAGCGTGGAAACAAGGTCAGCAAAACTGATCTTTTTTTCTGCATACATGCCCTATGAAGAGGCGAGCCAACCAGTGCAAACAGTCCGCGAATTGGCAGAACACGCTTGGCATTCCTGGTTATCGACTGTGATGCAAACACCCACCACTCGGAATGGGGCAGTAAAGATATAAACAAAAGGGGTGAGTCTTCGAATTTTTTCGAATTTATCCTTTCCACAGACCTTATTCTATGCAATAGGGGCAATAGGCTAACATTTCAGAATAGAGTCAGGGAAGAGGTTATTGATCTTACATTAGCTAGTAATTCAGAATATGTTATATTCGATAACTGGGCGGTGTCACAAAAGGATTAATTTTCCGACCACTTTAGGACTATTTTTACTATTGACTACGATCTCCCACTTAAGAAAACAGTTTAGGAACCCATTAAAAACTAACTGGGAAAGGTATTCAGTCTGGATAAGCAAAAATATTGCAGACCTTTACACAGAATATCAAGTTTATAACGGGAAAAATTAACCAGTCTTTCAAGAAATTCTGCTCTAAGTCTCGAAATCGTAACCCTACAAATGCAAATTGGTGGACCTGCAACCTCAAAAAGAGGCGACCAGAGGTTAAAAACTTCACCGGAAGGTCATTTCAAGCAAGACTGGACAATCTACAGATCCATGTTAAATGCTTATACTAGGGAAGTAGAAATAGCTAAGCAAACATCTTGGACAAAATTCTTCAAGTTCATTGAGGATACCAGTGAAGCCGCCAGACTTCGAAAGACGCTATCCAAAGACCCATCGGGATACCTTAAGAGGATCGACGGCTCCTGGACAGGATCCAGCCAAAAAACAGAATCCTTCTCACGAAAATTGATTTTCCAGGCTGTAAAGAACCAGATCAAAACGAAGCTAACAGCAACTTGGAAATGACAATACCAGAATCTTAACAAGAAATATACAGCATTAGTACAGGCTCAACTGTAGAATGGTCAATTGGATCTTTGTCGATTGGATGCAACATGCCCTAGCTTATAGCAACCTTCACCGGCTGCCTCAAGACAGGATATGTTTTAAGCAACACATTCGGACATGCATGTATTGTAAATCTCTTTGGAACCGAGGAAACAAAAGGAGCAACCGACTGCATCATACCCAGTGTGAGATTTGTTACAGAATACACCCCATCCATCTCCAGCAGAAAAGAATGGGAATTAGCGGCTGTAGAATTTTACAGCAATCTCCAATTATATACTAATGGTTTCAAAATGAAAAATGGAACTGGATCGGGTGTATACTGTGAAACGCTGCAAATCAAAGAGTGCTACAAACTCTCTGATTAAAACGACGAAAGCTCGAAAGGTGCAAAACTGTAAGCTTGCACTGGACAATATCTGCAATAATGTTATTATGTCACTCTCTGCTGGGCTCCCGGACATGACAATATCGAAGGGAACGACGCAGCGGATGAATTGGCGAGGCGTGGAGTAACCGCAAGTACAAACAAAACTGATACAGATGTGCAAATTCCAATAGGCGTCGTCGAAATAAGTATAGACCTTAAAGCTAGAGATATTGCTAGCACAAATTGGGCTTCCAGAGGTGATTGCAACATATCTTGAAGACTTTGGCCGAAGCTAAATAAGAATATAACTAAAAGCCTTCTGCTTTTGATCAAATGGGATCGGATTCTTGTTGGAGTCCTAACAGGCCATTGCCCCATTGATGTACTTCAGTCGGAGATCGGGAGGAAACGTAAATAGTAACACACCTCCTAAGCGAATCGTTGATTCCGGTTCATGGAGAACAGATTTTCCAAAGGCTCGGAAGAGTTAGTGAACACACCACTGCTAGATATCTGGCTGGGTCATAAAAAGTACAGGATGGTTTGAAGAATAAATTGGAACAATGGTTTAATATGTTACCACGAATATAAAAACGGAT
Source organism: Coremacera marginata (assembly GCA_914767935.1). NCBI lineage: Eukaryota > Metazoa > Arthropoda > Insecta > Diptera > Sciomyzidae > Coremacera > Coremacera marginata. The sequence goes on from OU612045.1 coordinate 52,872,776, forward strand.
TCGCAATGCACCTATATGCCTCCCCGGGGAAGGGCCGGTAACGTTGCACGACTCTACTTACCTAACCTAACTTAAATACCCCATTACAATGAAGCTCAGTATGGAGTTCCTAATTGGCCAGGTCTTTCTACTGGAAAATTCGAACATATATTGGAAAACGGAGAGTGGCTACGCCCATCCAAAGCAAATTTTAGATAAAGAATAGCTATGGAAGTAAAAGTCACAGAACATTGAAATTCAAAACGGAGTTAACATTTCTTGATGTCCTGCTACTAGGAAACTTGAACAGGCATTGGACAATGACCGTGGTTTCAAACTAAGACTCTAATAAAAGTCTAATATAGTGGCCGAGTGTAGCAACATATAAAATAAATATGAGAAATTATGAAAATAATACCACATACGGACTGTAGGATTACAAAAATTTAGCAGAAAACTAAAAATTAAAACAGGATAAATATATAAAGAAAAAACGAAAAAAAAACGAAATGGCCATTTCAGCCCTTGAAAGGACTTTGATCGAGCTTCTTATGATCAATTGATAAGAATATATAGAATAAATATATAAGAAAATATAAAATGAAAACAGGATAAATACTAGTAAGAAATGGTCTTCGACTGAGTTGAAATTAAAATACCCCCACGGTCTTTATTCGAAATATTTAGCAGTCGATAAAATGCTTATGTGTAAACTGCAAAAGTAGTAATATCATAAGTTTAATTTAATTTAACCACAGCCCATGTATAAGCAGCAAGTCAATATATTACTTTTTGCGATATTTATGAATATTTTTCTATTTTGATGACGCCACTTTGTATGGGAGATAGGGTGACGTATGTTTTTTCCGATTTTGCGTAGCTAAAACTCAGAGTGCATATTATTAATGGCAACAGTTTTTTTGGAATGCATGTGGAGTCATTTACATAGATTTTATCTTGAAAAGGGTAAAAAATTCAGCGGTGAGTATTGGAAAGCTGTAAGCAAGATTTGACATTAATTTCCTCTACCACCATGATAACGCACCGGCGCAAACGTCTCTAGTCGCCATGGTAAAATTCCACAAATTGGTCTACGAACTACAAATTTTTCTACTTCTTAGCCTGAAGAAATTGCTCGGTTTCAAAAAATTTGCTTCAAGTGAAGAGGTCATCACTGAAACAAAAGCCTATTTTAAGGAACTTGACAAAACCCCTTACTTGAAAGGAATAAAAAAATTGTAAAAAGCCTGGACTAAATGTTTCAATATAAAAGAAGACTATGTTATGTTTCGAAAAAATGCTTTTAGCTGAACAAAAAAATATTTTATTTTAAAAGTTACTCACTGCTCAAGTTAACCTTTTTAATTGATTTCTTAATTTTACATGAACATTTTCAATACAAATAACAATAAGAAATAATTTAGAAGACTAAACACATCAAATAAGTGATATATACAAAATATTTATATAAGTCTCATTAGGCAAAATATTTCTCTTTTTTAATTTATACTTTAATTTTTTAATGGTAACTCACATGTTTTTATCACTACAATAAAATATGTTTTAAGATTTTTAATGAAGCTTAATATAAAAAAGCCGGTGGTGGTAGAAATAAAGGACATCTTCAAGAATAAAACATTTCTTCAAAGAATGAAGATACGTTCTGATCAGGAAAATCTGAAGCGTTCTGAATTCTTTTAAGAGCTGATCTGAAGACATCAGTTATTTCCGCAAGCGACCCACGAAAAATGCCAAGATCATCACTTATTTAATTTATTTTACAGTACAAAACTTCAATCACTGGTTTGAGATTGGGTGCTGAGATTGTGGCAAAGGTTCTTTGAGATTAACTACATCATGTCGTCGATGTCATTTCTGAGCAGCGTGAGATTTATTTATCTCAGGCTCCTATTTTATTTTTATGCTATAAATAAAGAATTAAAGTTTTGCAATTTTAAATCTCTACTTGGGCTGTATCTCAAAAACCACTGACAATACCAAAATTAAAAATGTAAATTAAAAATTACAAATTAAGAACTAAAATCTCAAAATCTTAATTAGTTCTTATTTTTAATAATTTAAACTGATTCTGATAATGATCTGATACTGACACTGACACTGATACTGACATTGACACTGACACTGACACTGACACTGACACTGACACTGACACTGACACTGACACTGACACTGACACTGACACTGACACTGACACTGACACTGACACTGACACTGACACTGACACTGACACTGACACTGACACTGACACTGACACTGATACTGACACTGAAACTGACACTGACACTGATACTGATACTGATACTGATACTGATACTGATACTGATACTGATACTGATACTGATACTGATACTGATACTGATACTGATACTGATACTGATACTGATACTGATACTGATACTGATACTGATACTGACACTGACACTGATACTGACACTGACACTGACACTGACACTGACACTGATACTGACACTGACACTGATACTGACACTGACACTGACACTGATACTGATACTGATACTGATACTGATACTGATACTGATACTGATACTGATACTGATACTGATACTGATACTGATACTGATACTGATACTGATACTGATACTGATACTGATACTGATACTGATACTGATACTGATACTGATACTGATACTGATACTGATACTGATACTGATACTGATACTGATACTGATACTGATACTGATACTGATACTGATACTGATACTGATACTGATACTGATACTGATACTGATACTGATACTGATACTGATACTGATACTGATACTGATACTCATACTGATACTGATACTGATACTGATACTCATACTGATACTGATACTGATACTGATACTGATACTGATACTGAGACTGAGACTGAGACTGACACTGACACTGACACTGACACTGACACTGACACTGACACTGACACTGACACTGACACTGACACTGACACTGACACTGACACTGACACTGACACTGACACTGACACTGACACTGACACTGACACTGACACTGACACTGACACTGACACTGACACTGACACTGACACTGACACTGACACTGACACTGACACTGACACTGACACTGACACTGACACTGACACTGACACTGACACTGACACTGACACTGACACTGACACTGACACTGACACTGACACTGACACTGACACTGACACTGACACTGACACTGACACTGACACTGACACTGACACTGACACTGACACTGACACTGACACTGACACTGACACTGACACTGACACTGACACTGACACTGACACTGACACTGACACTGACACTGACACTGACACTGACACTGACACTGACACTGACACTGACACTGACACTGACACTGACACTGACACTGACACTGACACTGACACTGACACTGATACTGACACTGAAACTGACACTGACACTGATACTGATACTGATACTGATACTGATACTGATACTGATACTGACACTGACACTGACACTGACACTGACACTGACACTGACACTGACACTGACACTGACACTGACACTGACACTGACACTGACACTGACACTGACACTGACACTGACACTGACACTGACACTGACACTGACACTGACACTGACACTGACACTGACACTGACACTGACACTGACACTGACACTGACACTGACACTGACACTGACACTGACACTGACACTGACACTGACACTGACACTGACACTGACACTGACACTGACACTGACACTGACACTGACACTGACACTGACACTGACACTGATACTGATACTGATACTGATACTGATACTGATACTGATACTGATACTGATACTGATACTGATACTGATACTGATACTGATACTGATACTGATACTGATACTGACACTGACACTGACACTGACACTGACACTGACACTGACACTGACACTGACACTGACACTGACACTGACACTGACACTGACACTGACACTGACACTGACACTGACACTGATACTGACACTGACACTGACACTGACACTGACACTGACACTGACACTGACACTGACACTGACACTGACACTGACACTGACACTGACACTGACACTGACACTGACACTGACACTGACACTGACACTGACACTGACACTGACACTGACACTGACACTGACACTGACACTGACACTGACACTGACACTGACACTGACACTGACACTGACACTGACACTGACACTGACACTGACACTGACACTGACACTGACACTGACACTGACACTGACACTGACACTGACACTGACACTGACACTGACACTGACACTGACACTGACACTGACACTGACACTGACACTGACACTGACACTGATACTGACACTGAAACTGACACTGACACTGATACTGATACTGATACTGATACTGATACTGATACTGATACTGATACTGATACTGATACTGATACTGATACTGATACTGATACTGATACTGATACTGATACTGACACTGACACTGACACTGATACTGACACTGACACTGACACTGACACTGACACTGACACTGATACTGACACTGATACTGATACTGATACTGATACTGATACTGATACTGATACTGATACTGATACTGATACTGATACTGATACTGATACTGATACTGATACTGATACTGATACTGATACTGATACTGATACTGATACTGATACTGATACTGATACTGATACTGATACTGATACTGATACTGATACTGATACTGATACTGATACTGATACTGATACTGATACTGATACTGATACTGATACTGATACTGATACTGATACTGATACTGATACTGATACTGATACTGATACTGATGCTGATACTCATACTGATACTGATACTGATACTGATACTGATACTGATACTGATACTGATACTGATACTGATACTGATACTGATACTGATACTGATACTGATACTGATACTGATACTGATACTGATACTGATACTGATACTGATACTGATACTGATACTGATACTGATACTGATACTGATACTGATACTGATACTGATACTGATACTGATACTGATACTGATACTGATACTGATACTGATACTGATACTGATACTGATACTGATACTGATACTGATACTGATACTGATACTGATACTGATACTGATACTGATACTGATACTGATACTGATACTGATACTGATACTGATACTGATACTGATACTGATACTGATACTGATACTGATACTGATACTGATACTGATACTGATACTGATACTGATACTGATACTGACACTGACACTGACACTGACACTGACACTGACACTGATACTGATACTGATACTGATACTGATACTGATACTGATACTGATACTGATACTGATACTGATACTGATACTGATACTGATACTGATACTGATACTGATACTGATACTGATACTGATACTGATACTGATACTGATACTGATACTGATACTGATACTGATACTGATACTGATACTGATACTGATACTGATACTGATACTGATACTGATACTGATACTGATACTGATACTGATACTGATACTGATACTGATACTGATACTGATACTGATACTGATACTGATACTGATACTGATACTGATACTGATACTGATACTGATACTGATACTGATACTGATACTGATACTGATACTGATACTGATACTGATACTGATACTGATACTGATACTGATACTGATACTGATACTGATACTGATACTGATACTGATACCAAATGGCAAATGTTTTTTGCTTAAATATCCACCATTTTGTGGCGCAGAAAACAACAATCGAAAATTTAGAAAACAAATTTACATCGAAAAATCAATTATTTTATGTGCAGCAGATTCTAAAGTCAAACATTTCCAAAAAACTTGAATGTTTGCGTAACTGACTGAAATGCCACACTTTAGCGCTACGTATGTTTTTCCGTTTAACCAGTTTATTTTTAATTTTATTTTATTATTTTTGCATGCTTGTTTTTTTGCTGTCAGTGTTGCTCTAAAACTCTACTAAAGCTGTTCATATGTTGTTGGCATCACATTGTCTATGGCAGCATAATCTGTGTTGACATAAAAAGGATTTGCAAACAATTTTTAATTTTTGGTGTCTTTTGGGTGGTTTCGAACATGACTCCCGAAAATAAGCAACAACATTCAACAGCACCGAAAACCAAAGTAAATTTATAGCATTCTGTGTTTTAGTTTTTTTTTTATTTTTATTAATGTGCTATGCAAAATTTTGCTAGGCTAAATTTGGAAAAAGGGAGCCCAAGCAAAATGTACCTTTAGTTATAAAAATAGCTTATAGCTTGGCCACTATTTTTTTGTAAGCTTGTTTACAATATGCACCCACATGCTATGGCCGCTGGAGTAGCAGCCGTCCCACAACGTTTTAGATACCTACCAATGTTCGCTTGAATGCTTCGGCCTGCTGCATGTCCTTCATGATAGATGTCAATCTATTAATTAGATTTTGTTCTATGTATGTAATCACATACACACGCATAAGCATGCTCACATACATATGCATGTAGTGTGTAAAATATCCTTTTTTTTTAGCAGGTTTAACATTTTGATACTTTGTTGATTCTTTCATTTTCTTCTTTATATTTTTCATGCTTTTACCATGTCCTGTCATTTGTTATAGCAAAGGATTAAAAAGTTTTCTTTTTTTTTTCTTTGTGCTTGTCTGTCGCTCATTTTGATGTTGTTCGGATTTTTCTTCATTTTGCTCTAAAAGATTTAATTTAAATGACAATTTTTTGCTTGCTGCAATTTTGTGCGCTGAAATTGTTTGAATTATCCATTGTTTGTTTTGTTTGTCGGTTCAAAGGATTTAAAGGATATGCACTTAATTATATTTTATGAAGGATTTGCAATTCCGATGCATTCGGAAATAATTTTATTTTTTCCAATAAAAGAGTAAGCAATTAAACTGTTTAAGTTAATGCTTCAATTTAAAGATTTTTATTTCTCATGTAAAAATGTTAAGTAACTATTTTTATAGCACAAATTTCTTTTTTTGTGGACGCTGAAAGGGGGGTGTGACAAACATTTTTTCCAGTAAGCCATCTCGTTCTCGAAAACAGTCTTTGGAGTCTTAATGATTTCTTAAAAGTGGGCGCACTTATAGTGCCACCACGCCCATTTTTAGAACAGTTATTGGCGGTAAGTATACAAACTTAATTACCAAATTTCGGTCTTATACGACCAAAACCGTCTGAAATATAGCATTTTCATTGATTTGTGTGCGTTAGAAGAGGGCGTGGAAGCCCATTTTCGGTTCAATTGCCGAAAGTAACAATCGAAACAGTAGGAAATATTGAATATTTATTGTTTTGTTAGCAAAACAAAACATGCAATAACTTAATTTAGGACGTAAGTAATACACGTTTAAAGTTTAAGCGAAATCCGTTCAGCCTTATAGATTTGTATAAAAGTCAAACAAACAAACAAATAAACAGAAAATGAATTTTATTCATATAGATTTTGAAAATTTTTTTTAAGTAACAGTAGTTTTTGTAAGATGCGATTTTAGTTGCTTCGGATTTTTGCATATTTTTTTTTTATGTAAAGTAATAGTTATGTAAAGTAAATAATATGTTGTAGAAAAATAAGGTACAAATAACATTATAGAATTTTTTTCATATTTATTGTTTGTTGTGTCATTTTTTATACGCATCGGTATACTTTTCTCAACCACAGTGATAGATTTTTATGATCTCCAAAACAAATATAAAATTTTAAGATTGTATCTAATCGACCTGTTTTTGCTCAAGTCTGAACATTTCCAAGCTTGGGAATTTGAGAATTTTCCATTTTTTTTATCTTTATTTATAAACCTCTAAAAAATCTAAACAACTAAAGTAAAATATTATTCTTATACGATCGTCTTTCTTAGGCTTTAAATTTAACTTTTGTGAGTTTTTATGAAGTTTGACTGACAAACGTGGCTCGCGCGGGTTGACACAACGCTGGTCTTTAACGAAATACGTTTTTGTATATTTTTTGTTGTTTTGTGGAAATTCTTGTGATCAATACTGGCGCAAAATGCTCAACTTTGCCTGTAGAATATCGTTCAATTTGAAAATAAAAAATCTCCAAGTTGGCAACTCGATTTTAAATTTTTTTTTAATCGATTTTTTTTTTTATAAATTAAACCAAACCAAATATTTTTGGAAGGTTTCATCATTCCAGCTCAACGGGAACATGGGTCAGTCCATAATGGATTAAGGCGACTGTTTCGGTCTATGCCGGTTATTTCAGTTGCCTTTTCAGCATACCTAAAAAACTTTCTGGCAGTGTTTCCATCATTTTGGTTTCCACTTTTCATGCCATTGTCAAAAAATTCTTTGTCATTGTCAAAAAAAAAAAAAAGGAATTCGTATGCCTGGATTTCACTATGTAATTTTAATGGTTAGTTGCTGTCAATCAAATGAAAAAAGGCAACACCTAAAGTATTTCGAATTTCAAGAAACCCTTTTAGAACGGTATTCTCAAATATTGAAGCTATAGAAATATGCAAAAAAAAAAATCAAAAAAAAAATGTTTGCCAGGAATACTCCCTTAATAAAGTAAGCAGGAAACACAACATTTTATACACATAAGAATAAAACAAGTAAACAAATAACAAGTAAACAGAATTATTTTTAAATTTTTTAAATAATTTTGTTATTGTTGTCATAAGATATATATGAGATTTTAGATGAGATTTCAAAGTGTTGGTTTTGGTCTTATTGAAGCCAAGCAGCCCTAACTAACAAAATCAGCCGAATGCCGCAACCGTAACCCAATATTCGGTCGGAAACTAATGAAAATATATTTATATTTATTGATATTTCGCTACCAAAACGATTTTTTATTGTTTAAGTAATACTACAAATTATTAACCTTAAGATTGTTATATCATCTGATAGGAAATCGAAAACCTAAGTTTTGGATTTAATTTTTTTTACAACAAAAACAACTTTTATCCAATTTTTTGGCTTAAACTAAAAATTTTTGAATATTTTTTAAAAAATTTTTAAAAATATTAATACTTTGGTTTAGTAAAAATTTCAACTTATGTTTGAAGGATATTTTAACAAACAACATTTTTCAAAAAAAATTATTGAAATCCATTGCAAACTGACTGAAATATTTGCCTTCAAAGCTAAAAGTGTGAATTTCAAGTCGTTTTTCTCTCATTCTCAGCTTATAATTAATACTAAAAAGATCTGGTACTAAAATTTTTCACAGTTTTCAAACTACATACATGATTTTGGTATCAAATTGAAGGAAATTTAAAAGCGTTTATTGATTTTGTTCTCGTTTAACCGAAGTTCAATTTAATCCATTAGGACCGAAAGAAAACCATAAAAAACAGACATTTTTAGACTTGAAGCAACATTTTGGTGAAAACTATGTATGCCATTGAGCAGAAATAAGTTATTATTGCATGCTAATTTTACTTTTTTTAAAAAAATGGCACTAAAACTTTTGAAATATTATGCAGTATTTAATGAAAATTCGAGACGCATATGTTTCCATATAGTAACATTGGTTGTTAATGGGTTAAAATAAAGTATCCTATTGCACTCTCTGCTGACCTATAAATATGTGTACAAAATTTTATAAAAATCTGAGTTGTCGTTTAAACGTGATGAGTGAACATAAAAAGTGGCTACAGATTTATTAATAGTATAGATAAATATATATCTAAACATATTATTTATATCTATCAATTCTTAATATTCGCCAGCACATTAACCGTACATTGTGTTTGTTTCTGTATGTGGAACTGATTCTCTTTTGTCTCTATAAAAAATTCTTCATTCAAATCTCCAGCAATTTGCTACCTACTCAATATTAATTAAATTTCTTTGCTAGAATTCTGAAATTACTTTTCTTGCTGCATAAAATCCATTCCAGATTGTTTATTAATTAATGAACATAAAATTGTCTACTCTTCATAGATTTCAGTTGATGTTTGCTCCTCTATTCCTCTATCTTGGTCTTTACTTTTGGATTTTTTCTTTTTTTCTTATGATTTTATTGTGTCTATTTTATTTTGGGGTTTCGTTTTGATTCCTTCGGTGATTGCTTTTAATTGAAGACAATTGCATTCATTATTAAAATAATTTAATTGTTATTGAGTTAAGTTGTTGCATTGTATTTAATTGAGTGTTGATAAATACTTTATTAAATACAAACGAGGCATGATTTTTTTAAACTAAAAACCTATGTTAAAACTAAGTCAATGCTTATGACAAAATATTGTAGGTATTTTGGAAGAGGTATAGAAAAATATTTCGTAAGTCATTGAGTTTGACTTATTTCGATGTATAAATAAAAGTTAGAAATAAATTAAGAGACTTGATTTTAACTTTTACAAAAATTATACAGAGAAACTCCAAGAAATGTGAATTTTTGCTCAAGGAATCATCAGAATTCTCAAAGTATCATCACAAAGTTCTCAAAAAGCACAGCATACTAAAAAAAGCTGATTGATGATTGTTCTATTGCTTACATGAAAATGAACAAAAAATTTAATTAACCTGTCTTAACAGCTTCTACTAACTTAATCTCGGTCCCTAGTGGGTGTGCATTTAATGCAGATGACAGCGCCACGTGCCTTCAATTAACGTTAAACTCGTCCTCATCTTGTATCATCATTGAAAATGATTGACGGCATGCTTGCGAAATTTCTAACAAGTGAATGTGATCATTTAACAACAACAATAGCAATAATTATTACAACAATTGCAATAACAACAACAACAACAATAGCTCAAAGCTCTTAGAATTGATTGAAACGCTTCGCTTCATTTCACTTTACTTCAGTTTAGATCGTTTCAATTGAATTCATTTCAGTTCTTTCCGTCAATCGAAATGAGGTTGCTTTGGCGCCATTATCACTTATTCAAAATTTCTAACTTCCCGGCACAATACTCAAGTTAATGCCTCCAAAGCTATGAAGGCAGGCCTGTATTTAAGTGATTCTCTTAATTGTTATTTCCATTTGTTATGTTCTACTAAGAAATAGTTCTACATAGTTTTCACTTTGCTTAATTTGTTTATCGTATAGTTTTCATTTTGATGGTTTTCTTAATTATTCAGCAGGTTGTTGTTGTTGCTGTTTTTGTTTTAGCATTTGTTTATCTATGCAGCAAGTTGATGTTTTTATTCATTCTGTAAACTGTCTGCTAAATTTTATGTTTTTATTTTCGATATCGTTATTTTTATGAATGGCTTGTCAATCAATTTGTATGTGGCAACGCTTTGATTTAATTGATTTGTAACCACATGATTTCCAAGTGCTGTTCAAAATAAAGCTCTTCAATATTTATCAATTCATTTTAGTACAAAATTCAAGCTGTTTTCCGCAATAAATGAAAATTTTTAATTGACTAATTATAAAGTTGTAAATTTGATCTTTAGTTTATCGGTGGATCACATCAACGAAAATTTGTTATTTTTTTATTTTTTTATTTTAAATTTTTATTTGAATGCACTTTAGTGGATTTAAAATAAGCTAACGTACATCATAAACAGAAGTGGCATACTGGTTGAGATGCGTGGCTCATATGCGATAGAGCCCGGGTTCAAATCCCATCTGACACAGATTGTTGAAAAGCTTCTTGAGAACATATGTCTCATTTCGTACTCTTTTCCCCAAAAAATTAACAGAAAAGTGGATTAACTCCTTATCATTTTTAAAAAAATATTAAAAAATAAGTATAGAAAAGTTAAGTTCGAATAAAAAATACATTTCAGAATTCAATTCTCTTTTAATCATTTGCTAAAAATAAGTTTATTGTAATTTTTAAGATATGCAATTCTTAACACTTTTACTTTTAAATTTCTGAAAATATATATAACAAACTTCAACAAATTGAATTGTTTTATTTTAACAATTTCCAAATACTTTTATCCAACTTCACTAACTGAACGAACTCTAAATGCTTTAACAAACATTGAAGTATTTTATGTAAGGACTCTGTAGTGTTTATTCATTTAAGACTTATTGGCAACACTGTAATCGCATTTGTGAAGGCATGAAATACAAACAATGTCTGACATTGTGTCTGCCTAAGAATGCTTAATAATTCCACTTAATATCAAGAACAAGTAAACAAAAAATCTATCAATTTGGTGTTGTTTTGGTTGTTTTTTTTTTTTTTTTTTTTTTTTGTTGATAGTTCACTAAGATTATTAATGTTGAGCTGACGAAAAGTAACACAAATGAAAGAAAAAACAACAGGAAACACACTGTTGATATAAGTGTTAAAGTAGACAAGACAAGTAGGCAAGTTAGAAAAAACACCCTTAAAATCATAACCAAACCGCCCCCTAAGTAGTAATCCGCTCAACTTAGACGTAGCCAAAGATTATGTCTTGAGAAATACACAGTGCATCAGAAAATTGAATTTACACATGTTAACGCCTAACACATAATTAATATAAATAAAATAAGAGCGGATGAGATGTCTGCAAAAGGGAAGACCAAAAGCAACCCAAAGCATTCACCACACAAATGAAAAATATGGAAAATAAAGGGAAAACACCAACACCAAAAACCAATTGAAAATTTAATCCATTTCCCCAACGATTGACAGACTGTCAATGAGTATTATAATTGCATGTATATAAATGTGTCTGTATGTGTGTGTGTGTGCTTGTTTGTTGTTGTTGTTGTTGAGTGTCATTAAGTCATGTTGACGTATTGGCTTGTGTGTTTTTTTAACTTTTCGGTTGAGTGTCCTTAACCGTTGTGTGGTTTTGGTGTGACTCAAATGTTTGCGTTTTAAGTGATTTATCAGCAGTTAAGTCAACAAAGAATAATATTACACAAACACAAGCACACAACTGCGCTCACACTCAGCGCTATCTCAAGATATGGACTTTCTGAGTTTGTGACCAGGGCCCCGCTATCCAAGGGGCCTCCAAAGCGAACAGTTTTTAGCATAATTTAACAAATAGTAATGAGCAGCAACTTATGACTTAAACACTAAAAACATAATATAACAGGGTAGCATAAAAGTAGCGAGGGGAAGAAGGAGGGGGAAGAAGAAGAAGAAAATGAAAACCATACAATGACATAAGCCAATAATTTTCATTGAAAACAGTAAACGGTCAAAAATTTTGGACTAACCACATGTTTTTGTAATCCGAAATGAGCACTCTCATTCGTGAAAGAAACGAGCAGCAATACTTTTTGATATGAAACTAGTAAGGATGGAGCTTCGGCACTGTAACGCTAAAATACCCCCCCTCCCCCGCTGCCATACAGGAGAAAAAGGTGGTTAAATTTTAAGGGCCGCTGTTGATTTTGAATAAAACACAAATTATTTAGGAAATTATTGTCATTTCTTTTCATTATGATAATATTGGTATGGTTCAATTATGTATGGAAACAAAATATCGGCCAAATGGCCGCCGCGACACCCTCGATGTCGCCCTCGGCGGCACACCTCCATCCGATGGTCCAAATTTTCAATGACGCTGAGGCATAAGTGAGGTTCTATGCCGTTAATGTGCCGAATTATCTCATCCTTTAGCTCTTGAATTGTTGCTGGCTTATCGACGTACACCTTTCTTCAAATAACCCAAAAGAAAGAAGTCCAACGGTGTCAAATCACATGATCTTGGCGGCCAAGTGACATCGCCGCCACGTGAGATAACACAGCCATTGAATTTGTCGCGCAAACGAGCCATTGTTTCGTTAGCTGTGTGACAAGTGGCACCGCCCTGTTGAAACCACATATCGTCCACATTCATATCTTCCAATTCGGGCCACAAAAAGTTCGTTATCATCTCACGATAGCGAACGCCATTCACAGTAACTGCCTGACCGGCCTAATTTTGAAAAAAATACGGCCCGATGATGCCGCCAGCCCATAAACCGCACCAAACCGTCATTTTTTGTGGGTGCATTGGTTTTGCGACAATCACTCTTGGATTATCATTCGCCAAAATGCGGCAATTCTGCTTATTGACGAATCCACTGAGGTGAAAATGTGCCTCTTCACTGAAGATGATTTTCTTCAAAAATTGATCATCCACTTTTGCCATTTCTTGCCACCATTCTGACCATTGACGACGCTTGAAATGGTCAAGAGGCTTTAGTTCTTGAGTCAATTGCACCTTGTAAGCGTGTAAATGCAAGTCTTTATGCATAATGTTCATCACCAACGAGCGTGAGAGGTGTAATTGGTGGGCACGACAACGAGTTGAGGTGGACGGCTCTTCAGCCACACTATCGCGAACAGCAGCAATATTTTCTGCAGTACGAGCTGTACGAGCATGCACTGGTGTTTTCACATCTCCTGCAGACCCAGTTTGCTCAAATTTTTGCACTATTTTTCCGATTGTACGCCCATTTGGACGATTAAATTGACCAAAAAAGTCACAAAGTGCACGTTATGCATTTTGATTTGAACGCCCATTTTCATAATAAGCCTGAATAACTTTAACGCGCTGCTCGATTGTGTATCTTTCCATGTTTCAAGTTGAGTTTGTCTGAAATTGAGAAATGTCAAATGAAAAGCAGCAAAAACTTGACGATTAGGTGTGCTTCACATTCAACATCGTCCCTTAAAATTTAACCACCCTTTATATTCGAAGTCTTTAGCCACGATATACACGATGACGTTCAGTTTTATATATTAACGAAAGTTTTCCTATTTTGATGACGTCACTTTGTATGGGAGGTAGGCGTGGTTTCGATCCAATTTTGTCGAATATCATATAGATGGTTTTTATTATAGATATATCAAAGCTAATGTGCAAAATTTCGAGACATTTCTTTAATTTTTGTGGATTTTTAAGAGATTTTACGTTTAAAAAAAAGCCACTTTGTATGGGAAGTGGGCGTGGTTTCCGTCCGATTTTGCCATGTATCATAGAGATGGTTTATATTAAATATGTAAGCTTATGTGCAAATTTTTAAGAGATTTCTTTAATTTGAGCAGATACTTAAAAGATTTTACTTTTAAAATAAAGCCAATTTGTATGGCAGGTAGGCGTGGTTTTCATCTGATTTTTCCAAATTTTATTGCCAGGATATTTTTTAAATATCATATTATAAAGACATTTTACGGTTAAAATAAAGTCACTTTGTATGGGAGGTAGGCGTGGTTTTCATCCGATTTGCCCCATTTTCGAACTTTATCTTCCTTTTTTAAAAATGAACTTAGATTTTGAATTTCATCGTGATAGCTGTGAAATTGCGGCTGTAATCGTGTCGACACACGGACAGACAGACAGACGGACACACGGAAATCGACTCAGGAGATAATACTGATAAAAAAAAATATATATTTTTCTATACCTGCCACGCCACCTTCTTGGCGTTACAAACGAAATGACAAAGTTAATATAAAACTTACGCAGTACGCGTTGGGGTATAAAAATGTATTGCTTATTGTGTCCCACACGAACTTTATGTAATCTTTTCGGATTACATAAGCATGCGGTAAATTCTAGTATTCCTGTATTGTATATATAACGACACCGAAACCATATTACAATTTAATCTACGTGAAATATTAAAAACACGTTTTTTGCATCGCTGAATTAAATTGTAATGAACGTTTTTATTAGAATATTTTCAACAAAAGTAAGAAATAGCAAAATCAGCGGAATTCGAACCTTCTATGTTCAAATTATCAGTTCATTGACTAAACTATTAAGTCACTTAAATCACTTGTCTGTTTTCCAAAATTTTTTTCATAGCATTTTCAAATCCTGTTCTATAGTATAGCTTAGTTTTTCTGGAAAAAAATTCATAGGCAAAAGTTTTTTGAGTCATTATTTTCAAATATGAAGTTATGTTTGCCAGACCTCAAAATTCACATCCACACCCTATGCGGCATACACTTTTCTTTCCAATTAAAACTGTTGAAAGCTGTTACTAAGAGGTTCTCATGGTAGTTAATAATCAATCTGAAGTCAAAAATGGGCGAAAAAATGGTGCAACAAATTTTTACGATATACTCCGAATAAGGCAACTGATCTTTGTTTTAAGTTTTTAACTGCGAAATGTTCACATAAGGGTGATCAGGCTCATGAAACAAACATTACCTACACACTAAAAAAATTATTTAGAATTTTTACACCGATCGGTGTTCCAGGGAGTCCTACACAGTACGCATATTTTGTCGAAAGCACCCTCGATGTCCATAAATGTGGCCATCGCGATGCCTCCTACAAGTAGCTCCTTTTCAGCAAGTCTTACTAATTCCTGAAAAGCACTCTCCGTGCTCTATACGCATCTTGGCATCTACTCAGAGGATTATGGATTAGCGAAGTGCTCTCAAGACAGCCAACCATCACTCTTTCCATCGTTCTCAAGAGGAAAGACGCTAGGCTGATCTGTCTGAACGACTACGCTTCCGCATAATACTTATTTCCGGGCTTAGGAAGAAAAACAATTTTCGCCTCTCTCCAGAATCTCGTAACGTACCCAGTCGCTACGCAAGTAACGAATATACTCCACAGCTTACGTCCAATGAGATCTTCCCCCCTTTGCATCATAGCCGGAAATATACTGTCCATACCTGATGATTTGTACGGAGCAAATGAGCGTATAGCACTCCTCACCCCGTCCATAGTAATAATTCTTTCGGCTTCCAGTCTGTCAAACCTGTGCATCCCTTTCTTCAAAGAAACCATTTTCTGAAGCCTACATGCTTTTGAAATAGTTTCCACCACAGAACAGAAGTCTCTCCACGATTGCCTTTTACGATGTCGTATGAGGTTCTTCAGTTTCAGTATCTTTTTGTTCCAAGTTGTTCAAAGAAGTTCTAGCTCTCCAAAGTTTTTTTTATGTCCTCACTCAAAGTTTTGTCGTAAATATTCAATTTTTATCTAAGTAACACAAATTTTTCTAAAACATTTATACACATATCGAAAATACATAACATAAGCTTTTATCTCCATTTTTCAGTTTTTTAAATACAGCTTCAAATAATACCACAATTTAGTTTTATTTAAAAAAAAAAACTCAATAATTTACATAGAAAAATTCTAATCGCACTCAAACCTTCACCTCAAAATCTAAAAGTAACGGACAAATCGCAAAAGGAAAGCAAATGTAATTATTTTGCTTTAGTTGAAGTTTCTACTATGCAAAAATAGTGTTGTTAACCTTTTTTCGATACCTGAAATATAAGATTAATGCCAGCAAATCGCACTATTTTCCCCATTGTGCGTTGGTGCGAGTTCGCACTTCTATGTATAGTGTGTCATACACTATACCTGGGTGGGTAACTCAGGTGTAGTGTGCCATTGATGGGTTAAAGAAGTCATTTGAAACAAAGTGAGAGAATATCAAAAAAAAAAAAATGTACCGGATAGAATGGGATAAAGTTGAAGTATATGATATTTACGAAGTTATTAAAATCAAAGGTTTCCACTAAGCTTTTACTACTTAAACAAAATAGAGTATTGTAATAACCAAAGTGGATTGAGATGTTCTTTTTATGAGAAACCCCGAAGTTCTCTGTGGCACTGAGGTACCGCTGAATAGTTAAAGACGGCCCTGCTCGCATTTACACTCACATATTCACTGACTCAACTTTGGCGTGAACAACGATTAATTTTAATACATTTTTAGCATTTTAGTCCATTTTCATCATTAACATTAACACCATCATCAACAAGTCGGAATGTGTAATTTTCATTAGCAACAAAATTTTGGATCTGAGAGTTGAAGAAATCAGAACCTAAAATGTCTCTACAGCCCAAACAGTCATATATTTTCTGGGTTGGTGTCTGAATTCTCACCATTTCCCACACACACACACACACACACAAACTTACTTCATCTTGGTGCTAACAGAGATTTTCACCAAATTGATGTGCGCATAAAAATCAATCAACAGTGTCTGTTAATAGGGACACACCACTTCAATTAAATAGTTTTATGCATCTGACAGATACGCAGCGGCATGACGACAGTATTGCTAAGATACATAGCATCAGCAGCAGCTAGCTTTGAGATGTTCTTGTTGAGGTGCACAATTTGTGGATTTGTTGAAGACGACAAATTGGTTTTTTTTCAACCAACCTCAATTTAAATTTTTTTTTTTTTTTATTTTTTTGTTTTGTTATTTCTTTGACGGTATATTTGTAAGAGGGACGCAAACGCGCTTTACTCAAAAAAAAAATTTGTCTCAAATCTGCTTGTAACACGATTTCTTGTTGGTTTTTGTGAATTTTCAATTTTATTGAATTTTCTGTTTATTTTGTTTTTGTTGTGTTTTTTCTTCTTCTTCATGTACTTTTTCCTTTTCTTATTGTGCTCTAGTTAGTGTTGATGTATTTTTATCTGGCATGCTTTTTAAATTAAGAAAAAATATTTTAACGAATGCATTGAAAAAAAAAACAAAAATACGCACTATACTCGTACATATATAGCTCGTGTCTTCTTAATTTTGTGACTTTTGTGTTTTTCTCCTTTTAAAATTTATTCGAAGAGAAAAATTCTGCTGTTTGAAATTTATTGAAAATCACTTTTCAACCACTTTGTGGGTGCTTAAACAGCTGACAGCTAGACAGACAGATTGATGGATGTTTTCGCCGTGGATTTAAATACATCAATTTTAATTTTTATTTTTTCATCTCTTTTTCTATTTGGCAGTCTGTTCAACTCTGGAATTGTAAATGAGTATGGAGTTTCGAGTGCTGCAATGGGCTTATTTAATAACGGATTTTCTCATACGATCGAAGATATTTTTTCAAGCAAAGCAATTTACGGCTTAGAACAACAGAAAATGTTAGACTAATATTAGCGCTGGTTATTTGAATTTCATAAATTTACTTCATGTTTCTTATATAAGTCAGATGGATAATTTTTTAAAAACTTCTTAAACGTTTTTAAGCATTTGATTTCATTAAAGGTAGGTACTTTACGTTATCTTTTGAAAGTACTTAACCCATAACTGATTAACGTTACATATATGTAACGCGCGGTTTTTTACTGCGTCGAACTTATTTTTATTATAGGATCTTTCCACTGAGTCGTGCAGCTTAATTGTTTGCTAATTATGCGCATTGTCCTTGCAGCTTTTTAAACAATGTTTCAATAATAGTTTCTTTACAGATTGCAATGGTGAAGTAAAATCATTTTTAGGATTTGATTAAAATAAATTCCTGGACCGCCAGGAACACGCGACAAGCGCAAAGGAAATTTTCATCAAATGTCAAGAAATTCATTAATTTTGTGCATAATTTTCAACCAAGTGATGCGGTTCATTCGTTTAAGGTTCCCATTATTTCAGTCAGTGGCCATTAAAACAAAAAACCATTAAACAATATTACATTGGAGTATAAGGTAAACTAATTATCTCTAATAATTGAATCCCTACACATTATAAGTTGTACAATGTTTTCGATATTTTTTTCAAAATTTTATACATTTGAAACATCAAATTTTGTAAAAGCTGAAAATATTTTTTAATGTTTTGGAAAAGAATCCTACACTATGCCACACTCTCAAGGTACACCAAGAGTTCATGATATTTGGAGCACTCTGCAAGGCTTAATCAACCAAATAAGTGAATATGATTTGTTTTGTAAAGGCGAACTTACACGATTCACTATCATTGTTCACTTTGGATAAATCATCCAATTTCAAAAGTGTAAATTGAGTTTCATCATTAAAATGAAGATGATTGTCTTCCGCATTGAACAGCGAAATAAGTAGAAGTATTTCATACTTTGGATGAAAGTGAAAGCAAATCGTACTTATGTTTTCTTCTATTTCTTTTTGTAGTTCTAGTAAAAATCTTGGAACTATTATTTTACTTCATTTTTTTATTATTTTACTTCATTTTTTTATTATTTTAGAGCGCATTGCTATTAATTTTTTAAACGTCAATAAAATAATTCAACCAACTAAGAAATTTGGACATTCAACATCGAATCCTCCACCAAATTTTAAATTTACACATTGAATAATGTAAATTAAAAATTTATTCACTGTCATCATTCAACGTTCACCGTCATCGCGTTGAGTGAAATGTGTAAATTCGCCTTTATGTGTCATCCGTAGTGAAATTCAATAATCCTTGAACTATTATTTTGGTTTTTTATTCTTTTAGACGGCATTTCTATAATTTTTTTAAAAGTCAATAAAATATATCAACCAATGAATAAACTTAACACATTCAACATCGAATCATCAATCTTATTTTAAACTTACACTTTGAATTGACTCACACTTGATAAAAATTGATTCATTGTCAACACTCAACGTTTACTATCATCATTTTGAGTGAAATGTGTAAATTCGCCTTAAGCCATAAAGTGTTTGACGATATTCAGATTTGCATTAAGGGTTTGAAACATGTTCACTATTTATCTTAAACTTGACAGAATCTATCTAGATCTAAAGAAGCTATCTATCTCAAATAAAGGAAAGAATTTAAAAATCATTTATATTGGTTCAACATGCTTTTTCGAATTTAGACCAAATATGGTTTTCTTATTTATAGGTCGGCTATATATACAAAATAGGGTTTTTTTTTGCAGAAATATGTAACACATACTTTAAATCATACATACTGTGCGTATGAAATCATAATGCATAAAAAACTATTTAATTCTGTAAAAGTTGTAAATTTGTAATTGATAATCTATATGTTAAAACCATATAATGAACTATAATGAACAAATTTTTATTAATTAATTTTATTTCATTATTTAATTTTTTAATTATGTTATTATTCAGTTTTAAATAATTAATAATTTGGGCCTAGAACTCTCATTTACTTTACTGCTATTAATTTTGAATCAATAAATAGAAAATTTTTAAAAATTATCTACTGTTCGTATCTTTCTTTATTAGAGATAATTCAGGACCAACATTTTATTTGAATTTTTTAACATATTGGTTTGAAAAAGTCAACCTTTTAGTTGAATTTTTCAACTTATTGAGTTAAACTTTTACTTTAATTTTCCAAACTGTTTGGTTAAAAAGTTGGACTTCCAATTGTTTTGTTCAACTACTTGGGTTGAGAAAGTCAACCTTTTTGTTAAAATTTTGTGCTTTCTCAGTTGGAAAAAATAACCTTTTACTTAAATTTTTCACTTTTTTTCGTTGAAATTTTCAACATCTTGGCTGAAAAAATGTCACTGTCTATATCTTTTTTTAATTTTGTGGATGAAGTTCTCGTGGAATAATTTGGCCAACAAGTTTAAGTACCAACTTTAGTAATTGTGAAACTTCATCTTTTTTCCATTTTTTTACTGTAAGGCCTAAATTTTCAACACGAAAGTACATTATTTCAACTTATTAAAACTAAATTTTCATCAAAAATATTTAAAAACTCCTTATATACTTACTTGTTTACTCCAAATAAAGGTAAAAATTTCCATTTTTTTAGAAAGGATGCATATTACAACTTAAAAAATTTAAAAAGTGAACTTAAATTTCGAACCGCACATTGGGCATTTTCGTATTTTTAGGTTTTATTAATTTCTCTTTATTTTTAAGTTTTATTTAGTTTGAAGGCCTATCTGAGTTCTCTCTCACATCTTTAATACCGGGAGCAAGCATTGTCTTTCATTCAATTTTTTTTTTTACTATTGTTGTTCTTTTGTAACTTCTTCTTATGTGTTTGCATGCAGCACGTATCTATTTTTCTTGTTATTAGAATAATACTTCTATAGTTGTAAGTTTTTCTTGTATTAATGTGTAAAAAATCAGCGTGTAAGCCTCCTTTTGAAGTCACAATAAAATGTACTTATTAACTAACTTACTTTTAATTTAAGTTTTGTGTGTGTTGTGAAATGTTTGAACACAAATGATCGAGAACTGGACCTACCAGCTTTATGCCGACTCCGAACGGCTTATGTTCTCAAGAAGCTTTTCATGGCAGTTTTTACTCTCTGAGATTTGCCATTGTCTGCAGAGAGGTGACGGCCGAACAGAAAAATTAATTCAATTGAAAAAACTTTCTGTGTCAGATGGGGGACTCGAACCTGGGATCTCTGGCGTATGAGCCACACACTCTACCCACTACGCCACGGCCACCACTTTAAAAATAACTTTTTTTATTAATTCTATTTATGCAACTTAACTAGGTAACAACTAAATTTAATTTTGGAATGACCTGACAACAATTTTAAATCAATTATGGTTTCGTTAAGCGTGCTAGTCTCCTGTTACAAGCTCTGTAGAAGTCGAGTCGAATCTTCAACCGTTAAATCACTAAATTCGAAGGGGTGTGTTGGTTGGGAGAAGCTGTAGTCTTGCATTCAAACTCCACCTGAAGCTGAAGCGTCATAAATATTTATCATAGAAATAACGCCATAAATTTTATGTACAGTACATTGATTTCAATGAACTTTTTCTTACATCCAAATAACGCCTGCATTTAAACAAAGAAAAATTCATTGATTTGAAAAACATCTGTTTGGTTTTACCGAACATTGTGTTAAGCAACTTCTTAAATTAGTCGACTGCAGAAATCACAGAACTCTACTGATGCTTTGGTGTAGTGCCTAATGAATTCTTAAATACTTTTCTAAGGATATATTTGTATATCTTTCTAAAAAAAAATCTTAAAAAAATTTCCCTGAATATTCTTGACCAAAAAGACTCCCTAAATGTAATTAAAGTGTATCAGTTCTTAAAATTTAAGAAATTTTTAGTTTCATTCAATGTATAAGTTCTTCGGGACAATGAATTGTATCTTCATTTAAAATATGAGTTCTATAAGTCTAAGAATTTTTTCTTTAATTCAATGTATCAGTCCTTTGGGGAAATTAACTTTTATTTTTTAGGCCAAAATTTTTGTTCTCTACGTTGATAAGCTCATGCCATTGGTTAAATGAGTATATTCCTCAAAAGTAAGAACTATTATCTTGATTTAAGGAAACAATTCTTTGACTATAAGAAAAAGTTCATATACTTAAATAAATTAATGTCTCCATTATTTTAAACAGTATTTTAGTGTAGTATTTTAAGCTAATCAAATTTAATTTTTTCGAAGTTTAGACATTCAAAAATATATTTTTGAAAATTGTCATTATTTAACGAGTTATAGTCAGTTCAGTGATCTTTTTAGGCATCTTATGTAGTATGACCGTAACTCAAATCTTTAAACGCATTTTTCTCGAAACTTCTTTTTCCTGTTCGTTTGACACGATATCTCAAGTTCTAATGTACTGATTAACGTAAAATTTATTGTAGGCCGTTTTTTTATATTTCTCCGTAGCCAGGATTTACCTTAGAGGGGGAGAGGGGGAATTTGATAAAAAAATATATAATTAGGTACCAGTAAAAAACTAAACGCCAGGATATGGAAATTTTTCTTAACAAATCCGTTTTCTCCTGAGACTACTCATAAATATGCCCGTTTAAATAGGACCATTAGAGAGATGACAAGAGTTTATTGAATTTTTTTATCAAATTAGCTTTGAGTACTAAGCTTTTGATTTTTGCTTATTGCCTTTTAAATGTATAATTCCGAAAATTAGCACAAAAAGTAAAAATTTCTATGACAAAATTTTACTAATACAACAATATTAGTGTGACAGATAAAAATAGGTAGATTTGGTTTCTTTTTGGCTATCTTACACTTTTATTGCTCCGCAGATTGTGTACAAGTATTTGTACTTGTGTGAACTCTAGTTCGAGTTATCATTAAAGGCCAAAATATTACTGCTCTCGAAGACGATTTCACCAATTGAAATTATATAAAAAAAGAAAACATTCTAAAATTTTAGAAATTGAACTGTTCCATTTCCTCATAAAAAATTCGAATCATGACTGGCAAAATCATTCAGTTCTAATAACAATTACTATATATTTTTTGTCCAGAGGCATTGGCTCCGATAAAAGTCATTTAAGTCTCAGATTATTTTTTAAAAGCCGTATTTCGAAAAACAGGTTTTTGCATAGCACCAATATCTTATACCCAATATATTATTTAAGTTATCGCATCAAAATAAGTATTTCTTTGAAAACCATACTCCTCAGCTGAATACATTTTTTTTATACAGTATCTTTTTCTTGGATATTTAAGAATTTAATCAGTCGTGGATTTAAATTTAAACTACTTGCAAATTAAAAATTTAAAAATAAATTTGAACTTCTATATAAAAAATAATTTTAAAATGCCGAAGTTTGAAAAACTGTAATTGTTAATTTTACTTTTGAGAATTTGGTAACATGATTAAAAAATCATCCAATCCCCATAGAATGGAAAAGTATAAAATTTTGTACCTTTTTCGAAAAAAAAGAAAGCTAGATTTTAGGTGATTTTTCGAAATCTGTAATTTGGAAAAGAATTTTTGTGCCAGGTTTGAGATTTTACATGTCTTATATACCAAGAAAACAACAAAATCGAATGGGCAAACTTTTTAGTCATCTGCTTTACGTGGAATACCACATAATGTGTTAAATTTCGTGGTTAATTTTTTTTTGCATTATACAGCTTTTAAAAATGAAAAAAAAAACCATTCAAACAAATGCTTTCTCGAAGGTTTTTGGTCCAATAAGATTAGATTTGTATTTGTATTTGTACTTGTATTTATATTCGTTCTAGGTATAATTTCATATATAAATTTTTCCGGATATCAGAGTCTTTTTGAGCATGAAAATCCACAATTGAAAACGGTTATTTAATATACAAACTCCTTGCAGCTAAATTCCAATATAATGATTATGACTTGAATAAGCAAAGTTAATCTTTCATATTGCCACACACACTTTTCATTAATTAAGCGAAGTTTTTAAATTGGCTTTAAAAATGTTTAAACTTTTGCATCTTCAAGTAAATTAACATAATTATCTCAGTTTATCTTAAAAAAAAAATTACATTTTGAATTTAATAGTATCATTTGTGTTATTTTTTTCATACTTTCTGGATCCTAAGGGGGGAGGGGGATGGTGTTGAACACCAAAAAAATACGGGCCTGTTTCTCTATGACCCGGACTAGAATTATGTACAAAATTTGTTTTTTTAATATTTTTTAAAATTCAAAGCTTTGGAAAAAAGTGGAAAACAGGCGACATTTCGCAAAAAAAAAATTATTTTCTTTTCTTATTCGGGAATATTCTTACATTCCTACCCATTAAGAATCTTTTTTTTTTCAGATGACTAGAAGGGTTGAAATTGTGTCAAGATGGAAGCACGCTCCACTCAACCAGACCAGAGTAATTTCTATAATTCTATTTTTGAAGCGAAGCTTTTTACTCCTCGTTCTGTGATTTGCTTGGAGTGAAATCTGAAAAATTTACGACAGATTTTTTCTTGGAAATTTGATGGTTTCTTTGTTGCTAGTGCTTATTACAACAAGAAAATTTAATACTTTTATATTAAATACTAAAAATATTAAATACTAAAAATATTTTTGGCCTGCCAGTGGGGATCCAACCCACTTCCTTTTAAACGAAAGTCCAATGCACTTTCCACTAGGCCACAAAGACGTGATAGAAAAGGTTGTTAATTCAATACTAATAATAACAGAAGCTATGCTGCAGTAGATCGTCACCATCAATCAATAGATAGAGGATTGTGTATTTGCTATGCTACTACTATCAAAAATTTGCTTTTATTTGCCACAAGGTGTCTCCAGCATCGGTTTCTTTGTATTGTGAATGCGTTTGTGGTGCTGTTGGCATAGAGTGTAAATTATTATCTAGAGATTGCATCAACTCGCTAAATCTCTGGCATGTGTTAACAGAGTTATTTCACTTAAAAACATGAAGAAAAAAACTCTGTTAACCTCTGTTAACACATGCCAGAGATTTAGCAGAGTTGATGCAATCTCTAGATAATAATTTATACTCTATGGTATATGTAATTGGCGTGGAAATTTGACATTCGACAATAAAAAAATAAGCAGTAAATATGTTTTCTGTATATACATATGTAATTTATTTTGTTATTTTAAATTTTTGAATTTAAAAGTTAATTTATTTACAAGAAAAAATTATTAAGCTATCAAATCTATGTAAATGCAAAAAGTTTCGCTTCTCTCGTGTGTCCAACGACGCAGCTGTGTTTTTTTTTTTAATTTTTGTGTTTTATTGAAATTTTAATAAATACCTAAAATAAAAAAATGGATACTAAAAATATTTTTAGTTTTTTTTTTATTCAATTTTAAAAAACGCCCAAAATTTTTCCCTCTAGACTAAAACTGACTTAGACTGCCTTAATGAAAATATTCTTGATTTTAATAAGCATTTCATAGGCTTAAGAACTTCTTCATAAATTTAAGAAAATAGATTCATTGAATTGATTAATGTACGCTTACATTGGACCAATTTTAATTAACCATTCATTGAATCAAAAAACTGTTTCATTGACGTTGTGTTCGTTCTTGCGCCAATTTTTTGGTTAGATATGTACTTGGGCTACTTTCTTGCCCAAGCAGATTTTTCAGAAGCCCGTAGTTCAGAGACAACATTACGTTAGAGGCGCAAATTGAACTACATTCCATAGTTATAAAGTACAACATATTTGGCATTCTTGAATTAGACCTCTAGAGAAAATATACAAAAAAAAAACAATGGCAACTGTTAACATTTTTTTTTGCCGTGGGAATTTGCACTAGTGTTTCATTTAAGGATTATTTTAATGACTCTAATATTGTATAAAGTTCATTGTTTAATTAAAAACAATATTTTGTTCCTTTTTCGAAAATGAACTATTAAGGCCATTGATATAATAATGAAACACCTGTCATCGTAACAGCGTAATAACGGATAACCTTGGATTCATAGGATTATATTAGGAAACTTATATAAAAATATTCTTCTCTTATTTAAAACAAACTATTTAAATTTTGAATCTTTTGACAACTCTACTGAAAAAAGCTACAAGCGCCTTTGACTGCTTTTGCTTGCGGCTACAGATTAATAAAAATTACGCGTTATACAGTAGCGAGCATAAGAAACGCACAGAACTTATCATCATGAGCAATTATCATTACAAAAAGTGAGTTGTTTTTCATTTTGGAAGTTTCAATTTTAAACACTTTCTTATATTGATCTTTCATTTTTGCATTATCTCACTTTAAATGTACGAACTTAAAAAAACACTCAGTTTTTCTTATTTTTAAATAACTCGTGATGTGTAATGGGTGCGTTTTTATGCTCGCTACTGTAAACTGTTTTTTTATAATTATATATATTTTTTTTTCTATAATTTACCGCACGTGTGTAGGCTTAAAGCTAAACTAATTTTCAATAAATAATAAACAGTATTTTCTGTCAGGATTTTTATCTTATTTTTTTAATTCAAGTACAAAATTTCAAAGCAAATTTACAAAACGATTCTTAATAAAACAATTCTTTTGTTTTATTATAATCCCCGGCATAATCTTAAAACTTTTTCAAAATATTCTCAAGCAGCATAAAATTCTAACTTGAACATTAGCAGATTTCTGGTAAGCCTTTAATGAGCTCTTTAATAAGCTCAACAACAATAACAGAAGAAAGCCATAATTTGTCGTATTATTTTGAAAATTTGCTGAGGATTAATTCTTGCTCATTAGAGAAAGTCATTAAAAGCTAGAAAAAAAAAAAACTCAAACCATCGTCATTATAAGAACGATGTAAAAATGGTTTTTAAGTAAGCTTAACGAATTTTCCCACAAAAAGACGAATTAAAATTATTACTTAAGGCTTTGTGTCAATAAAGAAACCTAAAAATGAAACAATTTTTTTAAAAGTGTTTTTTTTTCTTAACTTTTCACTCACGAAATAATATAAATCACAAGTTTGCTCATTTATTAAGATACAAATTTATGTTTTCTATGGCGCCGAAAAAGAAATTTTAAAAATACATGTTTTTTAAATCGAGTTGCAACATAACTAAAACAAATTTTATTGGATTGACTCTTGCTTTGAACTAAAGGTTTTAAGAGTATTCAAAATAACAAATTTTTACACATTTTTCACGCACAAATTGAAATATTTTTTTCAAATGGCTAAAATTTTTAAGAAACTTATTTTTTTTTTAAATTCAGTACGTTTTTTCCATCTATTACTTACTTCAAGATTAAGTAGAATTTTTTTTATGCAAGTATTCTAATATACAGGGTGTCCCGCAATTGAGTGCAACTATTTACGGAGCTGAAAGGTTATGTCGAGCTGAAAAAAAAATTGTGTGGGAGGGGGTCTATTTTTACATTCTTATTAGCTAAAAGGTTAATTAACATTTCACGACTTTGGTTTACGTTATTGTTTCTAGCAAAAAATCTAACTTACATACAACTTATTTTGATATTTCATTATATAGCCAATAAAAATACCTTTCAAACGGCATATCAACAAACTCCACCAACTTAACCGTTACCGAGTTGTGCTAGTGTGAAGATTAAATCAATCGATTGAAACTACCAAATTTCAATTTTGAGTGAAAATTTATCAGAATTTCGCGTAATAAATGAAATTTTTGTTCAAGATCAATTTTGTAATCTATTCAATTTTCTTTTCAATGTCACCAAAATCATAAATATATCTTATAAAATAAAAAAGTTGGCTGTACTAAAAAAATGTGTGGCGGCCGTGGCGTAGTGGGTAGAGTGTGTGACTCTTACGCCAGAGAACCCAGGTTCGAATCCTCCATGCGACACAGGAAGTTTTTTCAATTGAATTAATTTTTCTGTTCGGCCGTCACCTCTCTGCAGACAATGGCAAATCTCAGAGACTAAAAACTGCCATGAAAAGCTTCTTGAGAACATAAGCCGTTCGGAGTCGGCGTAAAACATGTAGGTCCAGTTCTCGATCATTTGTGTGCAAACATTTTACATCACACACAACACAATTGTTCATTAGAAGCTCGGTCAAAGTCCTTTCTAGGTCTGAAATGGCCATTTCGTTGTTTTTTTTCGTACCAAAAAAATTATACTTATTAGAAAACAATGATATTATCTACTGCATGACTAATTGTAAAGTCATCATTTATCATTATTTTCTAATAGGTATAATTTTGTTAGTAGAGCCAACTTTTTAATTTTTAAAGATATGCTTATGTCTTTGGTATCATTAAAAAGAAAAATGAATAAATTATGAAACTTATCAAAAAAAAAATTTCATTTATTTAGCAAAATTCTGAGAAATTTGCACTCAAAGTTGAAATTAGGTAATTTCAACCGATTGATTTCATCTTTACACGATTACAGCTCGGTAACGGTTAAGTTGGTGGGATTTGTTGATATACCGTGTGAAAGGTGATTTCAGTGCCTTTAAAATGAGTTCTCAAAAAAAGTTCTACGTAAGTTAGTTTTTCTGCCAGAAACAATAACGTGAATCAAAGTCGTGAAATGTTAATTAACCCTTTAGCTCCTAAGAATGTTTTTTGCTCAGCTAAACATAACCTTTCAGCTTCATAAATAGTTGCACGCAGTTGCGGGACACCCTGTATAACAATAGAATAACTCAAGTTATCAGTAAGCCCCGCTTTTTAAAAATTTTTAAAAATGTGTATTTTAAAAAAACATAATAAATTTTTCAGAAAAAATGTTTTTAATACTTTAATTAATAATAATGATACTAATAATAATAATAATAATATTAATAATACAACTAATTCGAAAAGAACACTGTCAAAAAATTACTTTATATTTTGGCTTCTTTAAAGGCATAAGGCCTTAAACAAATACTGGCATTAATTCCGAGATAACAATCTTTAGAACATGTTAATGATTCTTATACAAAAACAAACGACTGCAAGAAAATCGTAAATCGACTGCAAAGCAGCACTTTGGGAGGCTGGAAATGGTAGCGTCGGATTGATGATGAAATAATACTGATAACATATATGTATATAAATAATTTTAAAAACATTGAAAATTTATGAAAACAGTAGTAACAAAAACCTCTCGTTGCTTTGCTTGAGTAATTTTTGTGGTTAGCAATAACTAATGAAAATTCAATGAGTTTCAGTAGAAAAACTCTTGTGTACCAGAGCAATGCTATGTAGTGATGCCCAAAATGTTATGAAATACGAAAAAAAAAAAATAAAAAATACATATACAAATGCTTCCTTTCCTCATATTATCTTAAACTAAGATTGATTTAAACAATGTCGATAAGAAATCGATAAAAATAGCAAAATTAAAAAACCATTCTTGGTTTAAAATTTGTAGATATGATCAACAAAGTGTAATAGACGGGTCAAAAGATAGTTTCTGATTTTTTTTTTTTTTTTTTGTGAATTAGATGATTGAAAAATATTAATATTTTAAGAAGTATTCAGAATATGAAAAGAGCTTGTGGACAGTCAACCTTAAATTAAGGCCAAAAAGAATGATGACAAAAATTAATAATATCATAAGTAGGTGTCGTGTTAACATATAGGTATATTAGAGTGGTCCTTAGTTGTATGGAGGAAAATTTTTTTCGTGGTTTTGTTCTTTAACATGACAGAGATAAGCTGTGCAATTTTCAGGAAAAAATATTGATATTTATAGCGTGCTTCAAGCGACCTCTAATTGAAAATCTGATTTATCTCTATGGGAAAATAGTGCTGTTTTTCCAAACAAAATCCCAATTACATTTTGATAAGCTCCAATCTGTCAAAATTTTAAAAAAAAAATTTAGAAATTAAATTTTCCTTTAGTTTTTCTTTAAAATGAGTTCTCAAACATGAAAATCGCAGTTCAATTACCAGAGTTATGGTTTTTTACTTTTGGAAAAAAATCTCTTTTTTATCTTGTTGTATTAAAAAAATCGCAAAAATCCAAATTTTAAAAATTTCCATTGAATTGTCATGGAAATATTTTCTAAAACCATACCTAATACAGAAACAAAAAATGGTGCAATTAAGTATAATAATTTGGTCTTTTTTGGAAATTTCGAGTTTGAATATTTTTACGAAAAAAGTTCCCAAAAACCCAAAAATACAAATTTAAAAAAAACAAACAAGAAATACACTAAAAATGGTCTTCAGTTATAGTAAAATAAATAAAAAAACATAGGTTCATCGGTGGACACACGAGAGAAGGGCTTTTCCGCAGTTACATAGATTTGATAGCTTAATAGTTTTTCTTTTTAATAAATTTACTTTTAAATTCAAAAATTTTAAAATAACACAAATTAAATTAAAAAAATACAGGTTAATACTCACACTAGTAAATTTTATTACACTTTATTATTCCGACACTGTTTTCATATATAAGAATTGATGTTTCTTTGTTTATTGCGTCCATCACAACAAAAAAATTTGATATCGTATTATTAAAAAACATTTCTTCAACTGCCGTGGTGATCGAACCCGTACCCACTGATTAAGAGTTCAGTACACTAAATGTATTAAATGCTGATTAAATATTAAGTAAAACAGAAGCTTTCTTGCTGCATAGGAGCATAATCTATTAAAAAAAAAAAAAAAACGAAATGGCCATTTTAGCCCTTGAAAGGACTATGACCGAGTTTCTTATAATCTAATCAGCATTATTTATTAATATATGGAGGATATATATGATATATATACATATATACATGTATATATATATATATGATTCAACATAAGACGGAACTGATTTACTTGAATATATCTGTATATGATGTACACGTTTGTACATCCATATACAACACTCTATTTGACCATGTGAAAAGATATAAATGAAAGCTTTTCTGACGTTAACAAGAACGTAACGTGGCGATCGTTATAACTTCGATGTTCGACAATTGTGAACATTTTTACCTTGATGTTCGCTTTGATCGTGAATTACAACAACAATTTTCGATGCCTACTTTTGTGTAAGAATTCTCATTTCAGTTCAGCAAAAAAACGTTACTTTAGCTCCGTATGCTGATCTTAGTTGCTCTTGATCTTTGTTTTTTGAAGTTGCTGCACTTGTCGAAGGGGTTTCAAAAAATACCTTTTATAAATTTGATCGGTTTAAGCGTAGTCATAGCTGTCTTTTTTTCGGCTTGTGATCCGTTTGTTTTATTAAGTTCATTCCCTATTGATAAAAAACTAAAAGCAATATTTTCAATAAAATTATTTTTTAATAAAATTTCATATTTTTAAAACTGAATTCAAAAATTTTGCTGTGACGATAATCACTACCTGCTTCCGGCTCACACCCTCCCTCCATATCACACTTCGTCACAAATGCTCGATCCCCTTGCCCCCCTATACGTGTTACGTACTGTATGAATAGCCCCTCAGAGATGGAAAATCGTATGTTTAATTTGTCTGTGTTAGTGTGTAGGGATTAAAAAACTTTCAAATATAGGTGCATAATTGACGTAAGTGTTATATTTTAGATGTTGTGGAGCAATTTCCTATATCTTTTCGAAACTTAAAATGCTTCTTCTGAAAATTTAGATTTTCCGAGTTGGGACGTTATTGAAGAAAACAAGCGATATGACAACATTCATTTGCAAAAATTTTTTCAGCTTATTTAGTATTCTCTATGGTGGGATGACATAACGTCCACGGACATAAGGTCCATGGACATTATGTCCATTTGGAATAGACATAATGTCCATGGACCTTATGGCGTTTTCAGATTAAACCGCGCGGTTTTTAATACAATTTGTTAAATTTTTATACGTTAGTTTAAAGAATATATTATTTTATTATAAAATGATTTGTCCTTGTATGGAATGTTGTTTTTAACTTTAAAAAATGAAAATAATTTCCCAAAAATTTGGGTACTAATTTCATGATGAAAGGTGTGGGGCTAACCTTAAAATTAAAAAAAAAAAATATTAAGAAATTGCGCCAATATTGCGTTTTGTTGCATTTCATATAAAATGTTGGGGCTTTTTTAATTTCTTGTTTTGAGGCAATTATTCCTGAGATAATTTTGCACAGAGCCGACTACCGGGCGCACCCAATTCGGGCGTACCTAACGCGGTCGAAACGAACGCGGTCCGTGGGACTTATGTCCGTGGACGTTACGTCATCCCACCATTTTCTATATCTCTGAAAAATACCCTATTTTCATTTAAATCCACTTTATAATTAATCAGTTATGTGACTTGACTTTAAAAGGTGTCAGAATGTTTTTTAACCCTCCGCTTAGTGGATGCGTCTGGCCAGACATTGATTTTTAATATATTTTTTTTACTTGTGCAAGCTTATTCTATTTTTGTGACATTTCCTAAAAAATTATTGGTTTTTATATTATGCAAAAATATGAGTAAAATAATTATAAAGAAGAATTTCTCGAATGACTTTTCAATATACACATCGTATTGGAAGTGGATGTGTCCAGACAAAGAACTCACTATTTAGTATATTTAGTATATTGAATTTTATATCATTGGCTTAGTAGGCTGTGCATACTTTTGCATTTTTAAAATTCAAATATCTAATCTTCTCTCATTCTATACGTATTCTTAGGAAAAATAAAACGCGAAAAATTTTTTATTTGTGATTTGAAAAAATAAATATGAGTGATGAAATAGACTTTTTATATAACTCGAGAACACCAGTTGCTTTTCAGCAGATTTCTATGAAAAAATAGCAACAGGACGAATGACTCAACTGGAAAGAGAAAGAGATGCTGAAGAAGAAGAAGCAAATCCTTTTGAATATAAAGTTGATGAGTTGATGAAGACTATATTCAAAATGACGATGATGCATCGGATATAGAAACTGATATGGTCATACACCCAAATGAAATTATTAGCCGTGATAATAAAGACTTTGACATCACTGAGTCAACTATTTCCGTACCAGATTCTTTTAGTTAAATTCAACAATGGTATAAGTGGCGTTCAAGACCCAATGCGTGATGCACACTTTTATTTCTCCTATGTAAAAGATCGCACCAAATGTAAAAAAATTAACTGAGCTCAGTTGGTCGTCTACGTCCAGTTTGTCAATAGCATTCAAAAGTAGAATATATATGTTTCAGTTCTATTTCTAATAATACCTAAAAATATGTTAAGTTTTGTTGTCTTACACTACGTAATAAATTTAATTCTTTACAATAAAAGTTTAACAACTTTTTCAATCGACAGGAATATTCTTCAATACATCATCAGATCAATACATCATAATACACAAAAAATGTAATCCAAAAATATACGTCCAAACAAATCTAAAAAGAAACCCCAAAACCATACAAAAACGCAACATTTGCATTAAAGTATCTATACAAAACTGGCCAGACACTAATGTGACAATCGGAACATCCACTAAACGAAGAGTTAAATTTATTTGAAACTACTAATAGTAAAGATTTTGAGGTGACAAGACAATTTTATTTAAATCGTTTCATGTGGACAGTGACTATGCTATTCTATGAAGATTTTAAGTTTCTTTTCACAATAGCTTACCGAATGTAAAAACGGTTTTAAGGATATACCAAAAATTTCAGTAAAGTTTTATTTCGACAATTAATTACATACAAGTCCATAGAGCTCTATAAAAAATGTTTTTATCATGGCATTTTTTTCTTTTTAAGAAAGCACGATGAGTTTTCTTAGAATAATCTCTTTGTCAAGTTTATTATTCATAGAAGAATAACATAACGTCCGCAAATATAAAGTCCATGTACATTATATTCACTTGGGATGGATATAATGTCTATAAAACTTATGTCCACTTCACAAACGGACATAATGTCCAAAACAAAACAGACAGAGGGTCAATGGACATTATGTCCGAGTAAAGTTCAAATGGTGTTTCTTTTATGATAAATTGATTTGGCCTTCTACGAAATGTTGTTTTTAACATTCCGTACAAGGGCAAACCATTTTATCATAAGAAACCAAGCAAAACGGTCATAGTATCCGTATCTATTCAGGCATAAGATCCATAGGCATTATGTCAGATTGCGAAGTAGGTATAAAGTCCACGGACTTTAAGACCATTTGGAACGAACATAATGTTCATTGACCTCATGTCCACTGACTTTATGTAATTCCGCCTTATTAATACTTCAATGATGTCATCAATTTATGAATTGGAGTTGGTGTTTGGGTGAGTTAAAATAAAAGAAATTCCTTTAAAGAAATGAAAAGCATCACATTTTTAATAAACTGTATTTTTAACCAATATTAAATGCCTTTCTCAGATTTTTGCAGAAAACCAGATTTCTCTATGGACATATTTTACACGTAATGACCGTCGTAATAAGCAAGTAATAGTAAGATTATTGTAACGAACGCTGAATTACTTAATAAAATAATTAATTTATACACTCAGCAAACGAATACTTTTTCCCTGCCTCCGTGATAGAAATATACTTTAGAAATATATTTGTTGTCGGTTTTTCAAATCTTTTGAATCCATTTCAATTTAAATCCAGCGAGGTTCAATTAAAGAATATATATATATATATTAGAAGGACTATCTGCACTAATTGATTCTTTTGCAATTATAGACGATAAATCAGATAAGTACCTAATTTATTTGTTTAATACGTATATATAAACATTTTTGTTCATTTCAATACAGCTTGTTCTTATTGATACTTTTCAAAATGTTAGGCGAAACAATGTTGATCAAAGTAATAAAGGGAAAAATTAGGCTTACCACGAACCTGCTCTCACAAATCGTATACTTGCTTTTTAAATAGGAGAAAAAAGGGTCGTGGTACTTTCCAAAGAACTCTTTAATTGGCACTTAAGACAGCTTATACCAGTTGTGGATACAAAAACTAAATTTGTGGGGGAGGACGATCCGAAAAATCTGACTTGCGGATATGAATGATAACACAGCCACACACAAAAAAAAATCAACTTTTGGACCCAGAGGTCAGACCATGTTTCTTATGTGTTTTTTGGGTTGCTGTAAATGAATCCGAAGTCCATTTAAGCCTATCACCTCACCATTTACCATAATCTTCATATGGATTGCCTGTGATTTATTTACTTGGTTTAAGTGTAATGGGGTATAAGGTTATTCAGTTATGACGTTACGGAGTTAACAATTTCTGATTCATGGTATTATCACATCAAACTATCACAACGTTGTATGTATATAAAATGTAGAAAGTCAAATTCAGCTTTGAAAGCTTGAATCATAAAGTCACATTGCTTGAATGCTGAGAAGAATATCGGTTTTTTTTTGAGGTTATGAAAAATGATGAGGTGATAGGGTTAAATGGACTTCGGATTCTTATTCAGCGACCCAAAAAACATATAAAAACATGGTCTGACCTCTGGGCCTGACCTCTGGGCCCGAAATTTAATTTTTTTTTGTATGGCTGTGTAATCATTAATATTTCATGGTTATTATACGAAAATAGTGTAATGTGGAAAAGAATAACACGATGTAATATTACAATCTATTAACACTACATCTAATATATGAGCTGCTCAGAGCACAAGTGGCGTAAGTCCACTTTTATTAGTTTTGAGAAAATGGAATATTTAGAAAAATTCTTTTTGCAAATTCTATGTATGAAGAACTCAGCTTTTCTTATAAGCTATGTCAAGAGCAAAAAAGGAGCTATTCATATCGTAAAAAATTAACTTAATAAAACAAAAAAATAATAAAGATTTTGCATACTAACCTGAACCTTTTTTGAAATTTCTTATATCCGCTGTAGAAATCTAATGTGAGATATTTTTAAGAATGTTTTGATGAGGAATGATAGCATTTAGTTCCAGAAGTCGAAAAAACTTCCTTCTAGTGATTGTCTTCATTATTAAGGAAGATATATAATGAATCAACTTACGCCACTTGTCCTCTAAACTTTTTTGAAATTTTTCATTTCCGCTGTAGAAATATAATTCGAGGTATTTTTTAAGAATGTTTTGATGAGGAATGATAGCATTTAGTTTCAGAAGTCGAACAAAAGTTTCCTCTAGTGATTGTCTTTATTATTAAGGGAGATATAAAATAAATGGGCTTACGCCACTTGTCCTCTGAAAAAATTATATAATTTGTCAGAACAATAACTAAGTATAGCATTTTATTCAGAGATTACGTAAGATAGGAGTTTCTAAACTGGAGTCATAAATAGGTTACATATTCTTCTTCACTTCTATGTACTTAACTCAATTTCCTTAAAAAATGGACTTACGCCACATGTACTCTGAGCAGCTCCTATCTTGCCGTGTTTTTGCTATTTATCCATAATTGGGTTGAAAATGACTTCAATATCATAATGAGAAATCAATAATGCAAGTGATTTCAATATTTTTTTCTGTTGTAGATCATTAAAAAGTTGTTATTCTCTTCAACGTAAAAAAATACTCTCCCAATACACTTAAAGAAAAAACCTTAACAGAAACTTTTGTTGATTCTATTCTAATTCAACCTAGGAATTCGTCAATACGAAAAATATTGTTTGTATCGACAAATTCGTGTTTTTGAATTCAAACATCTCTAACTTTTTCTCTCAAAGTTCCTCTCACACCTTCTTTAGGTAATGTACTGCTTTTGGAATCGGCAAACAGTAACAAAAATGAATATAAATTCGAATATAAAAAAAAGAAATAATTTCGTATGCGCAAATAAAGATTGAATTTATTTCAACACAATGATGTGCTGTAAAAATCGAGGAATCGAATCGTTATATACCAATATTTTTTGACATAAGTAAAAGTAGAGAAAATAAAAAAAGAAATGAGTTTAGAATATGAGCTGAAATTGTAATTTTCAAAGAGATTTGGAGGGCCGATCGCCCCATCATGGATCCGTGCTTGGCTTATGACCATAAAATATGGCACCGTCACAATATCAATTTAACACTTAATATGCATCCTTAGTGGATTCGATCATAATTTATAAGTTTAATATTGCTTTGCACATTGTTCATCTTCTTGTTAAATTTATTAGATATGAAAAAGTTAATTGATTTTTTTTAATCCTTCTAAATAAAGAAAATATCATGAGATACAAAATATCATTAGTTAGTAGGATAAGTTCAGTTCAAAGTTGCTGTTAGAAGTTTTGACTAACAAATTCCACAAGTGCTAATAGATATACTTGTAATTCTTCTTTCAACCATCTAAGTTTTAGAAGCCTGATTTTGTTATGTTGAAAATAATGTTTC
Source organism: Coremacera marginata (assembly GCA_914767935.1). Classification (NCBI taxonomy): domain Eukaryota; kingdom Metazoa; phylum Arthropoda; class Insecta; order Diptera; family Sciomyzidae; genus Coremacera; species Coremacera marginata. Next base: position 52,910,641 of record OU612045.1, read on the forward strand.
CTGAATATTTTCTATCATTCATAGCTAAATTCATACATGCTTAAATAATTTTAAATAAAAAAGTTTTGTAACAATACTTACTTGAATTTATAATCTTGGCTTTTGAATGTGAAGTCAATATAAATCCTTTAGAGCAACGCTGTTTTAAAAGTAGGTTTTTTTACTTTAAATGCTAGTCTGCAGAGTATTAAAATTTTCAAACTTTTGCTTAAGTATATAGTACAAACTTTGTGAGTAAATAAAAATTTTTTAAAGGCTTTCCGCGCACTTAATTTTAAATTTAAAATTCGCAATAAGGTTTACGTTAAATGCAGTTTCAAAGTAAATTTTCTGCGAAACTTATTTTTTTAATTAAAACATTATACATTTTAATTCGTTTCAATTAAATTTTGTTTCAAAGCACTGTAAACTTAAGCTTAATTTGTTATATGTAGTTTTTAAGCTTATTACTGGCAACAGTTGACAAAAGTTTTGAAATATAATTTTTTTGGCAACCAGCTAACGTTCACTTATTAAATTTGAAATTCGCTGTATTTGTCAGCAATCAATAAATTTTTGACAAATTGTTACAGTAAACAAATTTTGTATATATTTTTTAATTTATTTATAGGTCATTATCGAAAAATTTAAATAAATTAGTATTTATATTTTTTTAAAAAAAATATATTTCTATTTCACAAACACACACACAGAGAGAGAAAGACACATGCAAAAATGTGAAAATTTGGTAATTATCCGTTGTGGCAGTAGTCGTCAACCGTCTTAACGCGCGCGTCTAAAGTGACTAAATTTCGTGCGTAGCTAGCAGAGCCGAGTGCCTAGAGACGAGGCGTTAAACAGTGCAAAGAGCAGTACACACTGACATACAAACTGTTATTAATTTTGTTGTTGTTTAATGCGGGGGGCTATCATGGGGGTAAGGACCCAGCATAGGCAACAACATTAAATGCACTTCCAATTTCCACAACGAACGCACAACCGAATGACCTGGACGAACGAAGAACGATGAAACGAAAGAACGAATTAGCAGACGTACGTAGCGAAAGTAGCTCTAGCAAAAAAACGAGTTCTCAGTCGTTGGTTCGAAACCTAGGCAACGAACGCATGTGACACGTTGTTTACATATGGGTTGTTGTTGTTGTAAGTTTGATGAAAACAACAACACAACATTTAACAATAAAATTTGGCATGTGAGCATGTTGTAAGCCGGCTTTTCTAACGGTATGATGTGTTGGCTAAAACGAAAACGTTGTTGGAAAGTGTGACTGATAAGAAAAAAAGAGAGTGGAGCACACACACATACACACACGCAGAGAGAGAGAGAGAGAGTGAGAGTGTTTGGTACCCGTTTTTTTAATAACAGAAGCTGTTGTATTAAAGTGACATGCATGTTATTCAATGTTACTTAATAACATTGATGTTATTGTTAATAACATGAATGTTAATTGTAATAACATAAATGCTATTTAATAACATGCTTTTTTGAACCGTGGATTTTCCACACACTTACTTCAACTTTACAGATTCTTTAAGATTATTTTGTTTTATTTTTCATCATAACGTGTATAACACAAGATGCATGTGCATGAAAATTATTACTTTCTTATACTCTCTTACTCTCTTCTGATCTAATGTTGTAACTGGTATTTCTTTAAGAAAATGCCTTCTTACAGAGTTAATTCCTAGATAACGTCAATGTCAACAGGTACTTAGAGCATAAAATGTTGTTGTTGTTAAGAGTTATATTTGCAAGCTAAGTTGGTCGTGTTAAGCCACTCAATTTTAACCACTTTAGGCTCATCGAGTTGTTTATCTTATTATCTTATATTTTATATGTATAAAAGAGATGTTTATAATATCATATAATCTGGCCACTTAACATTTATATGATTTTACTTTCGATTAAAATGACTTTATATGCTTCTTCAAATTTATACACCATGGTTTCTGGTAGTCATGTACCCGAAGAACATTCCAACAAATACAATTTTGAAAGTACAAATACAAAGGTTTGTACAAAGTAAAATTTAATGATAATATTACGTATATTCATTGTTATTAAATAACTTTGTCACTGCTCTCAAATGGCATTCACATATTTGTTATTTTGCTTTGATTTGAATATGCTTATTAGCATTCCAAAGTCAGTGGTCTACAGAAGTCGCAGAAATTTACTAATGAGTTGGGGTAGCGGCCAAAGAAACTACCGAGTCTACTGGTGGTTTGTTATGTAAATTATTTTGTTGTTGTAAGCAATCAGTAGTTTCATGAATATATTTGTCACTAAGCATAAAAATATTAAAAAATAAAAAATTAAAAAATATTTTCAACAATACCAAAAACACAAAAAAAGAAATTATTAATTTAAAATAATTAAAATCCTCAATGCACTGAAACTTTGTAACGAACCGCGTTTGATTTCAAATCAAATTTCATTCAGGTGGCGATTTTGAGAGGAAAATTGAAAAGCAAAGATGTTCTTCAGACTCAGATTCAGCAGACTCCGCAAACTTGAACGATTTGCCATTAGTATTTAAGCATTTTCAATTTCCCGTGCGTCTCGCATTCGCTATGACAATTAATAAGGCGCAACGACAATTCCTGACTGCTTTGGCATCATTCTTGAACACCCACGTTTCTCACATGGTCAATTGTATAAGGTGGGGCAAAAGTAATCATCCAATGTTCTTTTGCTGTAATTTTTTTGTTGATGAAAAACTTTGGTTGTGCTTGTGAAACTCGTGTATGTAATCCATTGGAATTTATTCCATCAAGTTGAGAAAATGATATCGGTCAAGTGGCCCCGCCAGAGTTGATGACCACACTCGCCATGATGAGGCGACAGGTTCTCGCATTCTTGGCGTATATTCCGCTTGAGGGCTTGACGAGTCTGAGGCTTGTTGACGTTCAAAAAAACCCATAAAAAGAAGTCTGGAGCGGTTAAATCAGGTGATCTGGCATTTCCGGGTTGATTGACCTTTCGTTTTGGTGATTTACACTGGCCGTACAGATCACCCGATGTAACCGCTCCAGACTTCTTTTTATGAGGTTTTTTGAAGCCCTTAAGGAGAAAATTCGAAAAGAATGCGACAGCCTGTCGCCCGATATTCTGGCAAGAGTGATAGAAAATGCCATAAAACGAACCCGTATGGTCATCAAATCTGACGGCGGCCAATATAGTTTTATACTTACTTAGTTTTAAACTTAGCCAATATAATTTTTTCGACTTGATGGAATAAATTCTAATGGATTAAATAGACAAATTTCAAAAGCACAACCAAAGTTTTTCATTAAAAAAAAAAATACAGCAAAAGAACATTGGGTGCTTACTTTTGCCCACCTGATATATGGCGTGCTCGCGGTCGGCAAGCCTCCTGCTTTGTACGTGTACGCACCTTAGAATAGAACGAAAAATGTTGTGTACCATAAAGGACTGCAGTGAAAATGAAAAGCGGGCCGGCACATTAATAATTGCGGTTTGATTGAATCACACCGACATTATTATACTTCAGTTATTTCCATTGTATTTGAATACTTGTATTTGAAAACTTTTGAATAAAGTATTTGAATTGACCGAATTACATGAATCCGGATGCTCGGATTTATTATTTTCATTGTATCAACGAATTTGAGACGAACAAAGTTCGCTGGGTCAGATAGTATATATAAAAAATCTCCTTCACAAAATAAAATATTTGCTTTAAGCGGCATTTTACCAAATTTTGTCGAAAGCTTAGAAGTTTTTTAAAAAAGGTTTGTGAAAAAACGGTAAGTACTTAAGTGTTAAAACTGAAAAAAAAAAAAAAAAAAAAATAGACAAAACGGTGTACATGATATCACAAGCTTGGCTGATCTGAAAAAAAAAATTTGGTTAGAGCTTAAACCTAATGTGAGGGGCTGATTAAGAGTTTTTCTTTCAAAAACATTAATAAGAAACAAAATGAATGTTAAAATTAAAAAACAAGGCTGAAAATCTTAAAATTTTTTGAGGACTTTAAAAAAAAAGCTCGAAGTCAGCCACTTACAAATATATTTTTTTAATTACTCAGCAATTTTGAGCTAAATCGGTATAATAGTGCTTGCGCAATTTTGCGGACTGATTTTAAAAAACCTGTTTTGAGGCGGCCATGGCGTAGTGGGTACAGTGTGCGGCTTATACGCCAGAGAACTCAGGTTCAAATCCCCCATCTGACACAAAAAGTTTTTTCAATTGAATTCATTTTTCTGTTCGGCCGTCACCTCTATGCAGAAAATGGCAAACCTCAGAGAGTAAAAAACTGCCATGTAAAGCTTCTTGCGAACATAAGCCGTTTGGAGTCGGTATAAAGCTGGTAGGTTCAGTTCTCGATCATTTGTGCTCAAACATTTCACTACACACACAACACCATTGATCATAAGAAGCTCGGTCAAAGTCCTTTCAAGGGCTGAAATGGCTATTTCGGTTTTTTTTCGTTTCGAGAAAAACGCGTTTAAAGTTTAAAAGAAGTTTTTCGGTACTTTTAATGAATAAATGATATTTTTTTGTTTCGCTTAGATAAACTTATAACAAAAAGAATCTTGACCATAAACATAAAAATCAGTGAATTATTTTTGCAAAAATGTTAAGTAGAAAGAGTAAGGCGTGGCTTACAAAATCGATATTTTTTTTTTTTTTTGATTGAAATGAAAATTTTTTTTTCTAACTTATCGGTCGTCTGTGATCCCGAGTGCATACAGTAAGACTTCTGCTTGCTCATTCTGCTTGCAGCCAACCTTTTTTCTTTTTGTTTTTCCGATTATATTTTTTTCCTATTCGTTACTGGGACGTTTGGCGATGTTCATTCTTATACAAATTAGTGCTCAATAATATAATACATACTAAATACAATAGGGGTATTCACACTGATTTGGATAGTTGGGTATGGGTAGATTGAGCTTTTTGATAATCGCGAGCGCCCTAAATTGCAAGTGAGTAATTTGTAGAACAGTTTTGGGCAGAGCTGCAAGTTTGTTTGATCTCCCGACTCATGTCGGAAATTTTCACGATTTTTTTATGCAGTTAACATTTTACAAATTTAAATGTATCACATGTGTTTATAGGCTTTTATTTACTTGCTTCATTCGTGTGTGTGTATTAATGTATGCATGTATGTTTGTCCATCAAAATTTGCAAACCAATCTTCGACAACTTGTTGGTATCCGTTTAAACTGAATTATAGCATACATATGTTAGTCCGGTGGCATCGCAATATTTTGAGTAAATATTTTACCACACCCTGTTTTACCGCTCAAAATCAATAAAAATGCTATATCACCGATACTACTAGGCCGATCCAGCTGTAAATCAAAAAATTTTGACAGTAAATTTCTTTCGAGTACCTTCGAAACCATTTTCTACTGGAAGAAAATTTACGGCCGAAATTTCATCTGAATCGGCATAGTAGTTTTGGTGACATATAGCATTTTTATTAACTTGTGGGCGGTAAAATGAGGTCTGGCAGCATTTTTTCCAAACTAGAGGGAAATATAGTGTCAAAAATTTCAGTTGAATCAGCCTAGTAGTTTTGGAGATATTGTATTTTTGTTGATTTATGGGCGGTTAAAGAAGATGTGGCAAAATATTTTTCTTAAGCCTTATCTTCTACTTAAAGGAAATTTACTGCCAAAGTTTCAGCTGAATCGGTCTCGTAGTTTTTGCGATACAGCATTTTTATTGATTTGTGGACGGTAAAAGGGGGTTTGGACAAATGTTTTCCTATGTCTCATATTCCACTTGAAAGAAATTTTGTTTCCAAAATTTCAGCTAAATCGGCCTAGTAATTTTAAGGATAAAGCACTTTTATTGGTTTTGGGCGATAAAAGGGGGTGTGGCAAAACATTTTATCATAATATTGCATTGTCACCAGACTTGCATGCACATGCTAAATTTCAGCTTAAAAAGAAAAGCTTATAAAAGTACCAATTAAATCTACCCAAACAAGTCAGGGGGTCAGCTAGAGTAGATTGATAGATGGGTACTTGGATACAATGGCACTTTACAAAAACAAAATCTACGGCATTTGCCAATCTACCCAAGTACCCAAGTCAGTGTAAATATTGCTAATATAAACTATTTGAAAGAGCTAGGAGAGGGGCTCGAAAACAATATAGCCATCTGTGCAATTTTAGAAAAAAAAAACCGCTGACGGTGTGCGCAAAACAGGCTAAAAAGTATAGTTAGAGGAGGAATTTTGAAAATAAATTTTTTTACATATCCTTGAAACATAAGTGAAGTGATTTATAAAAAAAAAATATATTCTCAATAAAAAATTAAATAAAATGTCTCCTTAGCTCTGCAGCAAAGTTCTTGCAAATTCTTTTAACCCTTTCCTTGTTTTTGTACAATATATTGTACTTTTCTCCTCTTGTTCTGTCAAGGAAATTAAAAATTTTGAAAGTGGAAAACTTTTTTTTTTAAATTTACCATGTTTTGACTTTTTGAAATTAAAATTGGAGAGGAATGCAAAGCGTAGTTATTTTTTTATTTGAATTTTAAAAACAGTATATTTTGAATTTGTGTGAGTACAAGAAGTGAGGAAACAAAGTTAAACATTTTGAGCAGGTAAATATAAGTTTTTTTATTTTATAATAGCTTAGCTTAAAAAAAATTGGAAAAAAAAATTGTTTTGATAACTTAAAAAAGTGTACAATATATTGTACAATTTACTCAAAGGCAAATGTAGAATATATTGTACAAAAATAATTTGGTCAATATATTGTACAAAATTCGGAAAAGGTCGGTGATTTTTTTAATTTTTATAGAATATTTTCGGTGCTTGCTGAAATACTAAACAATGAGTTTAAGGAAAAACGGATTGTCAGATGAAGAAATTTCTGAGTTTTTGGACAGGATAGAGGCAGATTTATCAGATTATGAGGAAGAAGAAAGTGATATTGTTGAAGCAGCTGGAATCACATTTGGAGCTGAAATTGCCGACATGGATCCTGAGGATGAGATTCTTATAGATTCTTTTATAAGACACAATAACATCAATGAGACAATACTCGAGGTAAACTTTGATTTCTTTGAAGATATCCCTAATACTTCCAGTTGTGAGCAAGGCTTAAATGTTGGAAGCAATGAAAATGCACAGGCAGAAACAGCAGAATCAGGAGCAGAAAATTCATTTCTGATACACTATAACATAACACAAAATAAAGACATTAAGTGGAGTAGATTGGAGTATCAACCAAATCCATTCACTTTTGAGCTAAGTGATGATCCAGAAGAGAATAATCTAAAAAGTCCTTATGAATACTTTGAACAATTCTTCACAAGTGATCTGTATGAAAGTGTCACATTATATACAAACTTGTATGCTGCACAAAAAAACGGTTCAGGGTTTAAAAATACTACAAATGAAGAAATACAAATTTTGATCGGCCTCCAAATCGCTATGGGAAGCATGCAATTACGCTGAACTTCTTTGTTTTGGGACCCCACATTAGGTGTTGCTCTTTTCAAAGAATCGATTTCATTAAGAAGATTTCAACAGCTACGGTTAAGTATTCACTTCATAGATAATTTGTCTATACCAAATGGTTGTAGTGACAAGTTTATAAAGCTACGTCCACTTATTGATACAATAAGAAACCTATGCTTGAAAGAACCCATTGCGCAGGATGTGTGTATCGATGAGCAAATTGTGCCCTTTAAAGGAAGGCTTTCTTGTAAGGTGTATGATAAAGGAAAGCAGAACCCATGGGGTATTAAAAATTATGTTCTTTGCGGAAAATATGGATTTCCTTATGATTTTCAATTATACCAAGGAAAACAAACAAGAATTGATTCAGAAAACTTTACAAGATACGGATTTTCAACAGCATTAGTTTAGCACTTGATAAAAATATTAAAAAAACCTGGTCATAATCTCTTCCTCGATAACTTTTTTACCTCCTACAAATTACTTAAAATCCTCTCGCACTCAAGTATTAATGCTGCTGGAACCGCACGTATTAACAGATTTGGAAGCACAAAATTCAGTTCAGAAAAAGAGTTGCAGAAACTGAATGTTGTGACGCGGTTCCTCGGAATGTTTTGTGAGCAACGATCAAAAAATTTGCCTGATAAAGTGGCAAGACAACGAGGTAAAACATATTGCTTAAAATTTTGTATGAAGAGGACAAGAATACATTGTGAGGAGATATTGTAAAAAGTCAAAGCGATTTGTTGAAGTTAAAAGACCAGAAATAGTGCAAAAGTATAACTCCTCAATGGCAGGCGTTGACTTGTTAGATCAACTTATAAGTTATTACGGAATTTTTTTAAAGTCGTCGAAATGGACACGTCGTCTGATCTCACACTTTATTGATTTTGGTTTGGTGGCTTCCTGGTTGCTTTATAAAAAAGACTGCAATATGCTTAACATACCAAAAAAAGATATAAAAGACTTATTTCAATTCCGGATGAGTGTGGCAAGCCATCTTGTACTTTCTGCAAAAAATAGTACAATAAGGAAGCGAGGAAGACCTCTGCGTACTCTTGAAACAAATATTGAGCCCACAACCAGCAAAAAGATATATGAAGCACGCCCACTGCGTGAGATTGCTGAAGATAAGGTTGAACACCTTCCAGCTCACGATGAACGGAACAATCCCACAAGGTGTAAGAATGTTGGTTGCACAGGACGAACATATTTTATTTGCATTAAGTGCAATGTACATTATGCATTTGTCGCGACAAAAATTGTTTCCAAGCCTTACATGAAGTCAGTAGAATTTAAAAAATGTAATACTATATATTTAAAATATGTCACATTTTGACTCTATTTATGTACCTTAAAGATTTCATTTATGTTTGAACACTTGAATTGACACAAAACCATGTACAAATATAACAAAATTTATTATTTTAAATGCGTATTTTCCTAGTCATAAATGAATTTTTATATTTTTAAGACTATACTAATTAAAAAAGCAATATTTTCGTTTGATTTAATATAATAAAAAACATCTTTACAACATAAACAAATTTTTATTTTTTTTCGAGTTTTTACTCCTTTTATGGATTTTGGTTAATATATTGTACAAATTTTGTAAGCCTCTACATCCTTTCTGGAAAATTCTTTAAGACTTTTTTTTTAAGTTTATTAATAATTTAACACAAATCTCTGAATCTAAACCAACAAAAAATTTTTTTGGTCTGAAATGGAAAAGTTTACCGGAAAGGGGGTTAAATTTGGCAGCATTAATCATCTCAAGGAATTGAATTGCCCCGAAAAGTACAAAATTCTGGAACGATTTGTGTAATTTTTGAAGACTGTCTTTTTCTTGTCAGCTTTGGTCTTTTAGAAATCTTAACCTATTGTCAAAACAATCCCTCATTTAATAATATAGTCTGTAAAAACAATATCTACCTCAGTTACGAGATAAGGTGTTTAATTTAAGTGTCACCCTCTACCTCCCTGCTTACAAAGTTAATTTAATAGATCATTTACAGCTGTGTACCAAATTTTATTATACCAGCATCAATAGGAACATTGGCAGGGTTTCATTTCACTTAAAGTATGTGTGAATGAATTGACCTGTTTATTTTGCTTATTTAAATTTTTTTTTTTTAAATGAAAAACGTTCAATGTCTATAAGTTATTCAAGCCAATTCAAAGCTTAAGTACCCTTTGACACACGCCTTTTGATTTGCCTGAAATTATAAACATCGCTTTATATTCTAAATAATAAAAAATTAGTTAATTTTTACTTATAACCATGTTAAGTGAGAATTAAGTTTATTTTTTATAACAGCTTAAAATCATGAGGAACGAAAAAAAAAAAACGAAATGGCCATTTCAGCCCTTGAAAGGACTTTGGCCGAACTTCTTATGGTCAATTGTGTTGTGTGTGTTGTTAAATGTTTGAACACAAATGATCGAGAACTGGACCTACATGTTTTATGCCGACTCCGAAAGGCCTCTGTTCTCAAGAAGCTTTTCATGACAGTTTTTACTCTCTGAGGCTTACCATGGTCTGCAGATAGGTTTCTGTCATTCGAACCAGGGTTCTCTGGCATATGGGCCACACACTCTAGTTAACAGGCTTTTTAAAAACACATAACGTGTACTCCATTACTAATTCAGTGGTTAAGTTCAGTTTAAAAAAAATGTTTTTCTGAGGTCAGTCTGAGGCTCTAGGAATCGTTGTCAGAAATCCTGGAAGTGCACCCGTTTATAGATGGTATAAGGAACTTTACTCTCTTAGTTTTAGTATGATGCTCAGAGTCACAACTCAAAAAACAGTTACAGTTCCACTCAATATTTTGGCCTGAATTTTAATACCTGGGACTTTGAGGATCGGTGAATACGAATCTAAGTCAAAATTTGATAATTCAAAAATTCAATATATCCTTTTCAATCTATGATTTTGCGCTTCGAGGTAATTGGTTGCGAATTTGAAGTAAGAATTTGATAATTTCTGAACTCAATATAGTGGATTTAAAATAAGCAATTTACAAAGTTCTATGATTCTGATCGAAATTTGTTATCAAATTATAACTCCAAATTCGTGATCATCGACCTCAAAAAACCTCGAGTAACAAAATGCATGCCAAAATATTGAGATGAAAAATGTGTAAACGAAAAAATTTTAAGCAATTTATAATTGGTTTAATATCAAAATATTTGTATTATTTTCATAAAAATTTATTAACAGTTGATGTAAGCCGGAAGAGAAAGTAGGCGCCATCTGTTGGCAATTGTTGGAACTCAAATTGTATCTAACAGCTACATTATTCAATCGGAGCGGAGAGAGCTGTAAGCAACAGTAGAGAGAGGCAACATTTTAACAGAGCTTCCTTCCAGTGAGTGAAGACAACAAACATGCCGGCAACATGTTGCAGATATGGTCGCTGCTGTTGTTGTCACTGCTATTGATGCGCTTTCATTGTCGTCATAATGCAATGTCAACAACATATTGTAAATTGCAATAATATGTAATGAAATTTATATTGTATAAAATAAGAATTTTTGAAAAATCATGAAAATATCTTAGGAGCATATTATTTGATTGTCAAAAAAATATGTTATTGCATGCAAAAGCCAGTGATAGTTGCTATTGCTGCCAGTTTTATAAATAAACTGTAGAGATAAAAATTAATATCTTTAGAACATGACAAAAATTTCACACACCAAAACTATTTATAGCAACAAAATTACAACACGAAATTGCAGCAACATATTTATAGCTAATAAAATTGCAAACAATTTTCATCTGTTGTAAGCATAAATTTGAGACAACAACACATACGTATGTACGAGCGATAAAATAAGCCTTGGGCACACGCATAAAAAATAAAACAATCTGGCAGAAGACAAAGAAGAAGAAGTGGATGTAATGTCAGTGACTACAACAACATGAAAATTACTGCTGCATCGTTGACCTAAATTATATTTTCGTTGAAGCGCTTGCATGATTTTAAAATCGAAGCCACATCTATTCGATCGTATGAGCAGCAGGTAAAGCACATTCCGTTCATTTGCATCTGTAACTATGGGATGCAGCAAGAGCAACAACATAAAAAGAAGAATATGTATAGAAAATGTGTCAGTTTTGCTGCCGCTGAGTGGCGCTTGACGTTTGTTTACATTTATTGCTGTAGTTGTTGTAAGAATGTGTATTGTTGTTGTTTCTTCTAATCTTTCGGCACGCACTCGTATGTCACGTTCTATGAAATAACAAAAAAAAAGGGATCTGCAGCCATATCTTTAACGCTTAACTACTTATTATTTAAGAGCGTTTCTTTTGCTTTTTTTTTTATCTCTGAGTGGATTTGACAGATAGCTCAAATTTTAAGCATAAACAAAAAAAAAACAACAGTTAAGTGGAATTTCTTTGAGACTTATCTGCATATAATGCTAGATCCTTGTTTGTAATTGAAGCCTATGATAAGAATTGTTTTATGTCACCGTCACCAATCAAAAATTTTACACCAACAACAATGCCTCATTTAGGCATAAACAAAGCAATAAAGCATCTTTTTTTATCTACTCAACTTAGTTCGGTGTTAAATTTACTAAAACAAGCGGTCTCTGGTAACCAGTTTTTTTTGTTTTCTCGTCTTTTATTTTTGAATTTAAGTTCAATAGAAAATCTCAGCAACAATAACAGCAACTAATCGTAACAAGCACAACAACACGTGTTTGTTTTGTATTGAATTTCACTTTGTTCTCGTATAAGTTATCATGAATGAACTAAGTGTGGCAGTCAGTCAGTCAGTGAGTCTGTCTGACATTCAACAGGTAGACCGTAACATGAGACTGCTGTTGTTACCTTTTCATTTTCGTCACTTTGTAACACTTTGAAAATTTTGAGAAAACAGCCAAGTATTTATCGTCATTTGATGCCCTTAAGTTTAATTTGAACTCTTCAAAGTTCTACTCAAAGTATCCATACGCTGAATGCACTTGTGTGCCTTTTAATGTGATTTTAAGAAATTTTGAATAAGAAATTTGACATTATTTTTGCAAAGCGGCTAGCCCAGATAGATTTAATTTTTTTTTTTACAAGTTTTTGTTACTTTTGAGCAGAACGAGTTAAATTTATTATAAGAAACTCTTTATTTAAAAAAAAAACTCATCAAACACATTGTTTTATCCGTTGTCATTTGGGCGCATTTATTTATTTAGGTAAGCTTAATACAAGCTGTTCTACTTACAGAGCGATTCTGTGCGATACCAATAGAGTAATCTTGCATGAAATTCGTGTCCGGTATTAGTAATCGGTATTCTGTGCAATCGCTAACGCTGTCAAACGTTGTAAGATCGTTTAAAGGTCTCTGCACACTTAACGGCACATAACGACAAGCCCACCAGAGTTTTGTTTTAGCCACAGGCTTTTTCGTCAGCGTAAATAATCTAAAATCTTAAATCTTCCATCTGGGAATTTTGCTTGTTACCACCTAATGATATGGTAACAATATTCACTGTTAACGTTTGCTTGCAGAATACCAAAAAGGTGTAAAATTTACCGAAAGGTGAAATTTTTCGGTAATAAGATTAACGTTACCGTGACAAAATCGATCTGTTAAGGACTAAAAGAAAACACAAGTGCGTCGTTGGACACTTTTTCGCAGTTAAATAGATTTGATAGCTTAATAATTTTTTCTTTTTAATAAATTAACTTTTAAATTTAAAAATTTACTAGTAAGGAATGGAGCTTCGGCAGGGTACCGAAGCTAAAATACCCTCCGCTGCCGTCCTGAGGTATATCCGAAGTTTTGAGAATATTTTAAAATATTTGTGACATGCGCTTAATTTAATTTTACCCTTAGGTGCCACTTAGAGCAATTTCTAAACAAAGTAAAATGCCACAACCACTTTTGTAGTATAAGGACTCCACATTTTACCGAATAACATATATATGGGTTGGAAAAGCGACGTGGCTGGAACTTGGGTACATACAGACACGATGTCATTCAGTTATATATATTTTCAAAAGTTTTTCAATTTTGATGAAGTCACTTTGTACTAAAGGTAGGCGTGGTATTCATCCGATTTTGCCAAATATCAAAGAGTGGCTTATGTTAAATATCAAAGTTTGTATGCAAAATTTCAAGACATTTCTGTAATTTTTGCAGATTTTTAAGCGATTTAAAGCCACTTTTTATGGGAAGTAGGCGTGGTTTTCATCCAATTTGGCCAAATAACATAGTGATAGTTTATATTATACATAAAAGCCTATGTGCAAAATTCCAAGACATTTCTGCAATTTGAGCAGATTTTTAAGGGATTTTACGGTTAATATAAAGCTACTTTGTATGGGAGGTAGGCGCGGTTTTTATCTGATTTTTCCAAATTTCATTGTCAGGATTTATATTGAAGACCGAGGAAAATGCAAAATTTCAAGGCATTTCATTAATTTTTGTGGAGTTTGAAGAGATTTTACTGTTAAAATAAAGTCATTTTGCTTGGGAGGAATTTCATAGTGAGGATTTATATTAAATATTAAAGCATACGTGTCAAATTTCAAGGCATTTCATTAATGTTTGTGGATTCTGAAGATATTTTACGGTTAAAATAAAGTCACTTTGTATGGGAGGTAGGCGCGGTTTTCATCCGATTTGGCTCATTCTCGAACTTGATCTTCCTTTTTTAAAAAGAAGCTTATATTTTGAATTTCATTGCAATATCTTTAAAAATAACGGCTGTAATCGTGTCAACAGACGGACAGACAGACGGACACACGGAAATCGACTCAGGAGGTGATGCTGATCACAAATATATATATTTTTCTATATCTGCCACGCCTCCTCAATGGCGTTACAAACGGAATGACAAAGTTAATATACCCCTTACGCAGTACGCGTTGGGGTATAAAAATAACAAAATAAATTACATACATACACGAAACATACTTACTGCTTATTTTTTTATTATTGAATGTCAAATTTCCACGCCAATTACATATACGCTCATATAATGCCAGCGACTGTCCATTTTAACTCTCCACACATGTTTGTGAACTTGGCTGCACTGAACAAATGTTTATCTTCAACAGCGTACTACCTAGCGGAAAAAAATCCGCTGCCTGTTCGCTGTCAAAAAACTCAATGTACTTCTTTTGGGAATTTTGTTTTCATTTTTAAGAAAAATTTGCAAAACAAATTACTTGATACAAGATGTCACCAGCATCGGTGTTTTGTGGCTGCACTGCATTGATCGATATGGCAGTACTAGTGTATTGGTTGGAATGGTCGAAAAATGGAACGGTCGAAAAAGAGAATGGATAGAGAGGCGAAACGCATTCCTGTTTTTTAACGTGCACTTTATAATTTTTTTAAAAAACTTACTTTAGATTTAATGCAATAATTGTTTAAGTTCCTTTAATAATAAAGAGTTTTATATTGTAGTGGTAACTCGTCTACAGTTTTTCTTTGCGCGTTCACATCAAGAAAAAACAAAACACACCGATGATGGTGACATCTTATTGGCATAAGCCAATACATAATCCTCTATCTATTGATAGATTGTTAACTTAACATTGAATCAACAATCATTTCCAAAACAGCTTGGTGGCCTGGTGGTAGTGTATAAATATTTTTACACAGAAATATTTTTAATATTAAAGTATTTAATTTTATTGTTGTAATAAACGCAAGCAAAATGAAACCATAAAATTCTAAAAAAAAATCTGTCGAATATTTTTCAGATTTCACTCCAAGCAAATCACAGAACGGGGAGTAAAAAGCTTCGCTTCAAAAATGAAATGGCCATTTCAGACCTTTTTGCTGTATTAAAACTTTCAAATTAGTCTTATTCTTGCCTTCCTTACAGGTAGAATCGGGGGCTTTATGGATATAAGTGAAAAACTGACAAATGATATTGTAGACACTGGTCCCCCTAGGATGGGAAAGAGCTTATCTGCTCTCAATGCCTGCACCAGAGATCTGCATCAAGTACTTGAAAAATCAAGCTTTTTCAAGTATTTGAAAATTCACTTGGTTTGAACTTGAAAAAACCAAGCAAAGCAATCTTTGTATCAAACTAATCAATCGCAAGCTGAGCACAAAAACTTGAAGTGCTTGAAATTTTCGGGAAAATACTTGAAAAAATTGATATGTTCGGGAAAAGCTTATAAGCTTGCAAGTATCCAAATAGTTCAAATCGTTCAAATTGGGAAAGCTTGTTGTCTTGGGGGTCGCTGATTGCGATTCTGATGTCAGAATATAAAAAGTTGTTTGGACACTAGGATGGACCGTAACAATACTTTGATTTGAATTTATGATTTAAATTTATGATTTTGACAGATTTTGCCATTTTTTGCAATCTAAGTCGGATCAATTATTTGGATTCTGATGTTATGAATATGATGTTCTGATATTATAAAGTTCCATATCTCGAAGGGGCAGCAAAATAGGTAAAATCTAGTAACCCCAAAACCATTTTTTGGGGTTACTATAGAAGGAAACATTTTTGAGACACACAAATAGAGGGTCAATCACTCCCCCATTTTCCACATTTTTAGAGGGGACGTTGAAACACGTGTTTAACTGAGATTGAAAATTATCAAGTTCAAGCGCAGTTCTCTGGTCTGCACAAGAATTTGTTGTCAATTTCACTCTCAAACGTCCATAAGACCATATATTTTTTACGCCCACCTCCCATGCAAATGTTTTATTTTTGTACATCACATTGTACGGTAGGTAGGTTTAGTTCCGGTAAACAAAGCATACGGGCAAGATTTAAAACAAAATCGCTTTTCTAATAAATAAGAAAATAATAAAAACCTTTTAGTTACAACATAATACACACAACTTTAGGACATGTTGTGAATACCCTCACTATTTTGGTGCAGTGCGAATCCTATTTATCGAATTATAAACTATGTAAATTATCTAAAATTACCTTTTGCGAAAACGATTTCTCAGCCATTTTTTATAGGAAACTGTACAAAATAAGACTTGAAAATTTTTTCATGTGAACAAAATTAAAATAATATTAAAAATGAACATTTTCTAAATTTTTGTATATTAAAATTGCTTTTTTCAAGAGATTGCTTTAAATATGCCAAACATGCGTACCATATTTAATGGAGTCTGCTATGACTGAGCAGATATGAAATTTAAAATTGTACCCAATTCGTCTCAAACCAAGGAATATTTTGTGATTACACAGCTGAAATTTCATTTTATTTTAGAAATTTTATGATATCATTATATTGATTCTTATGGAAAATTCGATGACTTTTTCAGCGGTGGGATTGACATTAAATTTTAATATAATTTTACTTAGAAATATTTCTCTTAAAATTTATTTAAAATCTTACACTCTATGCCATAAAAGTCATCCATTTTGTAAAGAAATTTAATACATTGGATTTTTTTTTTTTTTTTGTTAATTGTCTCGGCTGAGGAATCGTCTTCGAAATAATTTATTTGTTATTTTAAGGTACGAAGGCAGTAATTAGTATACGAACAGAACCAGAACTTTGAATAATATTTAGGGAGTTGCAAAGATGTAACAGACCCAAAAATAATCGAAATCGGAAAGATAAAACTTTTTTTGTTGTACGCTTGACATGAAATGCCCCATATCTTCGTTTTTCCCAACAACTTCAATCTCAATAAAAACATTAAAATTTATATTTTTCAACACTATATGAAGCTGAATTCAGACACCTATACAGCATTTATTTTAGGTATAGCATCAAAAAAACTATACCCAATATTTTTCATTGAATTTTAATTATTTTGCAATATCTCACTTCTCATTTATCCATTAAAGTATTTCACGCCTTAAGGACCAAACACAATTTTTAATTTCCTCAATTCTAATTTGACTTCCAGGCAACTTTATTATGAACCAATAAACCTCCTACACATACCATATGACCAAAACGAATAACTAAGATATCAGCAACAAAGGCAGCAACAAAATAAAAAAAACTTAGTATATCAACAACATAAGGCGCGCGTTCAACATAAATAAAGTCATAAAAAACAATTAGTAGCAAACGAATAAACCAAGAGCCAGTCGTTGTCTGCATTGTCGACAACGTATATGAAACAAAGGAATATGTTTTTTTTTTTTTAAAACACGAACGCAAAATCGTTTAGGGGCCAAACATTAACAAATGAGCCACTGGCTCAGCGACAATGACGCAGTAGCCTGCTGATGATGATGACAACGATAATTATAATGATGATGTTGATGGTGATGATGACGCTGATGATGCTGATACTGCAACAAAAAAAAAAAAAAAAAACACAAAAACAATCAAACAAAATAATCAAATAACAGCACCCGCAAAACAGCCAGACAATCGGATGAACAGACTAAAATATAAACAGACAGACGAACAAAACAGCTAAATATATGGATGATATAGTTGGACAGAACGAACGAACCATGGATGAACGCGCAAGCCAAATAAAGGGCACAGAAAGGTGCACATAAAAAAAAAAACAAACAAAAAATAAAACGAAAAAAGTTCCGAAATAAAAAATAACCTGGCCTAATTTATCATTAATCGTGCAGATGGCTTCCTAGCTACTTACAGTAGTGGTTCCCTTGAGCTAAGCCTGAGCTGCTGGTATCAGCTACCAAACGGTCAGCAGCGAACTGATGTCTCCCGCTCTAGGTATCTATAAACGAGATAGAGGTATTTTTTTAAAAGAATCGTTTATGGGACGTTATCAAGCAAAGCAAATCCATGGACCGCACACGGCACAGCAGGGAATTTTAGAAGAACAGCAAAAGAGGAGCAACAACAAGATGTGAGCCATTGAGTAAGCCGAGTGCCATGATACAACATATGAAGATCATTTAACATAAAGACACCAGTCACCAATACAGATAGAAGAGTCCGCAGCATGCCACGAACAGGCGGACAGATACGGTTAGGGACGTCGATGGACAGACAGATATACAGACAGGTTGTTATTCATACATATATATCTTTAGGTTTTTTTTTACTTTCAGTTTGACACCAACTGCTGCTCCACTTGGTATTGCTTCATGTTGGCTGTTTTGATGTGATGGGATGTCCTCGGATGTTGCGCATGGAGACTAGGTTCCTTCAATTTGTTTCGCTGTTCGTTTTTATGCTGCTTTATTTTTATTTTTTTTTTTTTTTGTACAGTAATGAAAACGGATACGTTGCTGCAGCCGCAGCAGCTGCTGCGGAGGAGCTACGTTTAATTACTGCCAGCAACAGCAGGAGCAACAACAACATGAGCGATGGGTGCAAAACGAAATACAAAAAAAGTTGTTAAAAAACACCAAGACTTGACTTCAAATTAAAACAGCTCCATTTTTTATGTTGGGTTAATTTTTGTGGTCAGGCAAGAAAGTACAAATAAAATAAGAGAAAGAGTTCAAATAAAATAAGATACACTGAGGAAGGAAGCCTTTGTTGGCAACATGCTACAATATGAGAAAGTAACAGCAGCAGCAACAGCAATGGCACACTGCATCAGCAACAAAATTACTGCTGACATAATTTTTTTTTTGCTGCATAATTATGCACGAAACATTGTTGTTTTTATGCTTGTTGTTTTCATTTTTATAGTTGTTGTTTTTGTTGTTGTAAATATTAAATTACAAGCCAGCGTTCCGCTGAAGAGGCGTCAGTCATTAAAGTGTTTAAACATGAATTAAACACGATTGAAACAAGAGCCTCAAAAGAATAAATAAAAAACTGTAAAGAGAAAATAAAAAGAAATAAATTACATAATGTATGTATGTCAATGAGAACACTCATAATATCGTAAATTGTGACTGTGGAAATGGTGGCCGAAACTATACAAACGTAAGTGAGTGTCAAGGGAAATGGCAACAGCAGGCAGGTCAGGTGGTCCAACAAAGATTTTTTCGTAACAATTAAAGAATTATGTCAGAATACAATAAAGTAAACTGAACATTTGAGTGTTTATTATAGTTAATTGAAAATTTAAAAGTCTTGGTTAAAAAATATATAATTGCTCTTACAAATATTTATTTAACCTACTATTATAGTTTATAATAATAACCCACCAATTTGCAGTGTTGAATACAATAAATATTTAGTAAATAAGTGATTTTAATAGTACCTGAAATATTTTTTTAAAATTATTTTATTTCTTTATTTCAACTAATTTGCAAGTTTTGTCTCAGTGTTGTTCATCGGGTATTATTGATTCTTTTCTTCAAAATTTATCAGATATTTTTATAACCCAACGCGTACTGTGTACGGGGTATATTAACTTTGTCATTCAGTTTGTAACGCCAATAAGGAGGCGTGGCAGGTATAGAAAAGAGTATATATTTTTCATCAGCATCACCACCTGAGTCGATTTTCGTGAGTGCGTTTGTCTGTCCGTCTGTCCGTCTTTGATCACGACTACAGCCGTAATTTTAAAGCTATCGCGATGAAATTCAAAATATAAATATCTCTCTAAAAAATGGAGATTAAGTTCGAGAATGAGCCAAATCGGATGAAAACCACGCCGACCTCCCATACAAAGTGACTTTATTTTAACAGTAAAATCTTTTAAAAACCCACATAAATTACTAAAATGTCTTGAAATTTTGCACGTGGGCTTCGATCTTCAATATAAATCCTGACTAAGAAATTTGGAAAAATCGGATGCCAGCCACGCCTACCTCTTATTCAAAGTGGCTTTATATTGATAGTAAGATCTCTTCAAAATCTGCTCAAATCACACAAATGTCTTGGAATTTTGCGTATAGGCTTTGATATAAAATAAAGACTATCACTGTGATATTTGGAAAAATCGCATGAAAACCACGCCTACTTCCCATACAAATTGAATTTATTTAAAAAGTAAAATCTGTTAATTTCCAAAAATTTAAGAAATGTTTTGAAATTTTGTACATAAGCTTAGATATATAATTTGAACCATCTCTATGATATTTGGCAAAATCGGATAAAACCACGCCTACTTCCCATACAAAGTGGCTTTATTCTAAACATAAAATCTCTTAAAAATACACAAAAATTAAATAAATATCATTTGGCATTTTACTTTTAAGCAAACATCTGTTACACCCTGTGTCTGACTTCAACCAAATTTTGCATTTTACCAAATTCTCGGTAAAATTCTACGGAACTGTTTACAAAATTCTACTTACTCGACTGTAGTCTACCAGACTCCAGACTACTCCAGACTACTGGCTGTATGTCCTATTCCAGAAGCTTTTTCTTTATTGTATAGGTAAAGTGGGTTTTTTTAAAGGTCAACGACCCATGGTGTTATATGCGGCCAACCGCCTAGGGACCAGGGATGGTATTTGGGCCTTTTAGGGCTTTTTGGGCCCTATTTAAAAGGCCCCGGAGCCGTTCTTTTTAATTTTAGGCTCTGTTGCAACATTCTACAGATAAATAATCGCATTTTTTTAAAATAAAAGTTCACTGGTTAATACGTGTTCACAACATTTGTGTTGTTTTTAAGAAAAATTTTAATTTTTTACTAAAGGAATTTTAAATTGGCGGTAGAAAAATCACCCAGAAAATAAACTGAAAAATCACCCCAAAGAAAAATAACCCAATGACCCAAAAAATGACCCAATTAAAATGAAAAAATTCCCAAAAAATTATGGAAAAATTGACCAAACTGCAATCCTGCGACGTCAAAGTGCTTCGCAAGAATGAGAATGAGATCATAAGAATAAAATTAAACAACCACACACCAGCCTTGGTATTGTGAGGGAAATTTGAGTTTATTTGAACCTTGTAATGCTTTGCTATATCAAAATTTGTCCTCATAAAGGTTTTCGCTTTCAAACTGAAAAATTATTGTTGGTATAGACGACGCCGAACAAACGAGCCTCTGTTTAATTTATTAAATAAATGGAAGTATCTGGAAAAAGAAAACTATTATTTATTAGTTATTATGAAAAAGTAAGACAAACGCGGGTCGGGGGGCGCGTAGTCAAAAACATAATGATCGAGTGATAATAACTAAAAAGAGTTATAATTACCGCATATGAAATATCACCCAAAGTAAAATCGCAAAAAAAAAGAGATTTTGATATGAAAAATTGAGAAAAGAATTTGCATTTTTCTTAGATGAAATTTCGTTTCTTTTCGTTTCTCCGACGTTAATTGCAAACAATGATGCAGCTTAAATAAAAATATTTAAGGCTATTTCCCATACCTGCCAACACATATATGCACATAACGACATAGCAACATAACATACATAATAACATAACGACAAAAAAACCAAGTGCATGCTGTTGGTACCATTCTTACTTTCATTGCATGGAACCGCCACGGTTCAGCTTGATTGGCCGCATGATTGGCTCGTTATTGGTGCCAGATTGAGTTTCCCATGACTTTGACTCTTGATTTGAGTACGACCGATAAGCGAATTAGAAGAAATTGAGTTATCTCAAATAAACCATGCCACTGCATGACTTCATTATGTTTAAATTGATGGCACACGTTCTGAGAAGAGGTAATAAATAAATGCATTGATATGAAATGCTCTGGCTTTGGAGTATATTTTAAGGAATAGCTTAAAATTAAAAACTGCTTGGGTACAAGGGGTACCAAACATTGAATCTTGTTCTTGAGTGAATGAGTACCAATGGTCGGTCTTCAATGGGTAAATCATTGAGCTATAATTGATTAATTAGGGTTTTAAAACCGAAGCAATCGTGATGACTTGAAATTAAATTCAATTAATGCCGAAGTGCTAAAAGGATATAATTAAGTTTTTCATAAGAAACTAATAGAATTTAAGTGGTAAATAGTTGCTTCTATGTGATAGTTGTATACCATATTTGAAATTAATTGAGTGATAAAATGAAACTTGGAACACGAAGGACAAATTGAAAGTCATGCAAGTTGCAGCATATGTCAATAAGTTACTCTGTCCAACACCATCAACACTGCATGGCATGCACTCACATAATAATAACATACCAACATTTCAAAAACAACAACAACTAAGCGGATTAATAAAAAGGCCTGCTGCACAACCATAAAAGTGACACCTTTACCTAACCCAAACGCTAGTCAAAGCTGTATAAATGCAGGCAGCTTTTTAATGATATATGTCATTATAAGTAAACATGTAAAAAATGCTTCTAATCCTTAAGGGACACTTAGGAGTATGCACCCATTGTCAGCTTAAGTCAAGCATTTTATGTAATTTTCCACCTTTTTCATAACGTTATCTTGTGGTTCAACGATAGCAGCTCAACTTTTGGCTGAGGTAAATTTTGAATATATTGTGACCGTGACTATTATTTTCCCATCACATTAGATTCTGCTAGATAAGGTAAAGTAATCAATAACACGTTTATTTGCACAAACATAAGTCCTGTGTGTTATTTTGGTGTACATAAATGCGTCTCGTTGTGCGTTTTAATACTTGTATCAATCCACAAAATTAAGCTCTACAAATTAGCGGTGTTACAAACAAAAATAACAATATTATTTCAATGCACCACAAAAAGTAGTTGCTGTTGAAAGGTGGATGATGGAAATGCACACGGTTAGAAATCCTAGAATAATTTCCAACATCTATTTTCAATAGAAAAAAAAAACTGTAAGTGTGTACTTCATTCTCATACAGCTAAAATATAACACGTATATTTCATTCAATTTGAAATCAAGTTGATACCATTGTTTATTTAATTTTAATACAGTTCAAATATTATAACGTTATTATATACCCTTTGGAATCATTTTGACACGAAAGTATATTTTATTTAATTTTTGGCCATACTGTAGCATATTCAATACTTTCCGCCTTAATGCAACACATATACATATTTATATTTATGTGAATATGATTCGAAAGAACTTTTTCTGTAAAGAAAGCTTTGTAATACATTTTTTTTTAGAAAATAATTTTTTGAATTACGACGCAAAAGCAACAGTTTCTACTTTCATTTCAATGATGTTGTGAGTTCAAAACCTACTGAAATACGAAAAAATTTATAACTCATTGTATAATAAAGCATGTTAAGAAAATTTGGAATACAAATGGTCTTACATATAACGTACTAGAATAAATTTTTTTAATACTCATCTGCTTTGGCGTAGCCAAGATATTAGCCAGGGCTGGAGGGGGAGAACATTTTTTAATTTCTACGTCACAATATGATTTTCTCATCAAAAAACTTTATTATACCTATTATTTAGAAGAAAGCCATTCAAGATTCAAAAAAACAATCTTGGAAAGAATACGCCCAATCTTTGAACAGCCTTAAGGAATTCGCGAGACTTCGTAGAATTCTATCCATGGAACACTCCAGTACCTCATTTATCAAGAAAGAGGATGGAACGTTAAAGGAATCTTCTAACAAAACAATGGAACACCTATCGTTACCCGAGACCACCACACAAACAAATCTTATCAACTCTTTTATCACAAAGGACAAGATAATCGCTTCTCGCCCTAAAAATCTCCAAACCATGATGTCGTTCTGCCAATACTGTTAAAAAAATAATAAGATGTAGTTACACCACTCTTATATTCTATGCGTTCGACTCAACTAATAATAAGTACTTGGAGAAGAGTCAAAGTTATTTTTATACCTAAAGTCGGACGATAAGTCTCACATAACTCGCATAAAAGACTCTGGAACGAATTCTAAACGAACATCTCAATGATATTCTAAGTATTAGATAGAACATCGTTATCCACAGCTAAAAATGCAAAAGTAGATCCATGGAGACCGCCCCATATGAGGTAACCACAATCATAGAAAGATATATCTTTTTTAACCTTATTGGTACTGCCTTTAGTCTTTGAGACTCATTTTGACTTTGCGTTGTTTTCCTGGCGTAAATATGTTTTTTAATTGACGTTTCTTGTATTTTAAGCTGCAGAAGTTCTA
Source organism: Coremacera marginata (assembly GCA_914767935.1). NCBI lineage: Eukaryota > Metazoa > Arthropoda > Insecta > Diptera > Sciomyzidae > Coremacera > Coremacera marginata. The sequence goes on from OU612045.1 coordinate 52,934,943, forward strand.
AAAAGGATAACGTTAACAAAATGTTTACATGTTTTTCTTTCTATTTTTAACAAAATTAATTTATAAAGCTAATACAAAGTACTGAAATGAGTCTTAGAGACTCATATAGTTCGAGTGCAGCAGAATAGAACCTGAACACATTCGAAGCATGGTTGTGTTTGCTTTGACTTTTGCGTGATTATTTACGTATCTGCTTTAGTAATAATAAGTAGAACAATCGACGAAAAACAGGTACTAGATACTACGACCATTTCTCCACTAAAGGGGTAACTTATCTTGAAAATAAAGGAGGACTTAATTTACCACAAAAAGTGGTAGAGGAGCTAACAGAACTGTTTCATCGATCAAACCGTAACAATACATTTGATAACTATCTAACGAGCTTCGATTAAGCTGAAAAACTGCTATCAACTGGCGATGTTGTGTTGGACCGCTGGAGAAAAAATAAACGATGCATTCTGCAAAATTTTTAACCACAACCACAAAAAGCAGTTGAAACAAAGCTTTTTTGGGTTTAGAAAATTTTATTATCAAAGCTGCATCACATTACGAGTAAGAAAGACGAGGAAATCTGAAACAAATCAGCCATAAATTTCTTTTTTTGGGCAAACGCGAATCATGCAGGTGTCCAGTGGCAATATTTTAAATTTTATTTGATAAATTTGGTGTGGCAGCTAAAGTCGTATGGCTTCACAAATATCCGGAATATAAAGCAGAAAAGCATCGCAATGTTGTTGGTAAAAGAACGGGTAATATTAAACATACGATGGTGAAACAAACATCGGTTATCCAAAGCAACTGCTACATAATTAATTGCTACATCCAAATTTATCTACATACAGCATATTTTATCAAAACTCACGAAACCGTTGCCAAGACACGACGGTGCTGTATATGCCGAGGAAGGAAGAATGAACAATCAGCCTAGCAGCCAATGTTAAAAAAATACATGCAATGGGCATTCTCAAAAGGTTGTAACTTTTATCAAATGTATTAACAAACAAGTTAAATCCCTCATATAAACTATACCTTTAAACTTAAAATGTTATTGTCGCTTTTCTTCTTACAAAATCAAAAAAAGGACTTCAGTACTTTGTGTTCGTAATTTTACACAGTACTGAAAGGGTTAAAAAACACATTACTGTAGCCTTTTAAGAAATAGAAGGAACCTTTAAAAACATAAATACAAGAACCATTCAAAATTGTCTGACCAATATAGGAAACATCTGTGAGAAACTAAATAGTCTGAATGCTCAGTAGTTGCTCTCAATGCTCAATGCTCAATGCTCTCCCCTGCTCTGACTCATAGTCACGATCGTTCGAAAGTACCTAGTCTTCAAACTTCGAAGTTCTTAATATACTTATACACGAATAACGTGGTTGTAAGGGTATCTGTATTGTTACTTCCAACTTTGAGCAAGATTATGGAGAGAATTTTTGACAAACGCAGTAGCTGTGCTGCCAGGTGCGACCTTTTTACCAAAAAAACCAAGGTGCAACACTTTGTCCTACCGAAACCAAACGACCAAACACTACCACTATCCAGCAATGTTAAATATCTTACCACAAACAATCCTGTCTATAAAATGATGTTTCAGTTTTTCTGTACAAGTTTTACTATATTTCTTGTTATAACGTTCTTTAATTCTACTGACAGTTTTTGAATTCCAATATTTCAGTTCTGTTTCTTAAATGAATTAATCATTTGAATCAATTTATCAGTTAGATTGAAATGAATCATACTAGGCAACATTCTTTGTCTGAAGATTTGAAGTTAAAGTGGTTTATTTTGTTTTAACTATATCCTTGTAATTTCTCACACCCACATTTACTTAATTTTTTGCTACGAAAAAAGTGACTAAAATATAGACTTTATAAAAAACCAAGAATTTTTGAATTTCCAGTCCCATAAAGCAGTGGTTCTGTTACAATTGCAATGCCCAGAGCATTATTTTATTATAAAATTACAGCTATTAGGTAAAATAATAGTTTAGGGTGTTAAATTTTTGCCATGTAAACACAAGTAAAAATGCAGGTAACCCCTTACTACACATGCAAGATATAATTACGAAGAGGACTTAATTTAGAGGACTTAACATTTAATAAAGGGATGATTCTTTGGAGATATAAATGAAAGCTGTAATACTGTCAATTACGTATTGAAAAAGAATTGTCATGACAACTGACTTTTTATATTTCAGAACATTCATCTTAAAAGTTAGTTCTCAAATAAAACAACGCCATGCCTTATCATAACAATATCATTTCGGGATACTAATGTAAACACATGTTTGTATGTTCATATCGTTAAGTAATAAACACCATTTGACCAACAAGCAACGGCCTTAACTACAACAAAGACCACAAAAAAAAATAAGTTTGGTTAACCAGCTGATTGGTTGGCCATGGTAAATGCAGCTTGACTTTGTTCGCTATGCTGGACTTTGCGGTTGTTTTCTTCATTTAACTCCTCAGGCGGCAAGCATCAGAAGCATGACATATTAAAAAGTGAAATCCTTTTATTTCGATTTCAAGTCGTCTTCTTGCCTTGTTCTGCGACTCTTCTGCTCACTGCCTGTCGGTCTGTTTGCCAGTCAGCCCTTGCACTTTGCTGCATCTTGCTTACTTTGACAGTCGAAGCGTGCTTAGCGCGAAAGATAATATCATTTTTCTGTAGCTGCGTTTCTTTGTTGTTGTACCTCACTCAAAAGGTGTCCCTGATTGCCATGTCCGTCTGCTTGTTTTCCTTGTCCTTGCTTACCTGCTGCTGTCTGTTTCATAAAAAAAAATATAATTTTTTTTTTATTTCTGTATCTCACTCACCCTCTCCCTAACTATCACTGTGTCTTGCTGCTATTAAAACCATTTCAAGCGCGTGCCAAGTGTTCAAGGCAGGATTTGAACGAGCTTGTATCGGACGCGCTCTTAAAGATTCTTGATATGCATTGCTAAGAATCGATTTCCATTAAATTGAATGTGGCAACGCTTTATGCAGATGTGACAGGAACGATGTTGCTTGGCCCATCCTTGCTGTCATATTGTTGTTGTTGTTGTTGCTGCTGTTACTGCATTCGTTATTGTTATATTTGCTTTGCTAAAGGTGTGAACGCCACACATTTTCAATCTGTTCTTCGTTCGTTTACAACTTCTAGCAAGTAAGGGTGCATTATTGAAATTGACTTTTGTAGTGTTTAGTTTTTTTTTTCAAAAATTTATTTGTCATTTTTAAGTCAGTTAATGCTTATTTGCCAGTAACGTTGACAGCTGTCTGCTAGCTGCAGCTGATGGTCAATTTAGGAAAAGGGTTCAAGAGATAAAATATGAAAATTGTTCTGACGACAGAAGCCAAATCAAAGTTATATCATTATCGAAACTATTAAGGGAAAGGAAACTTTAAGGCTCAATAACCCAGACGAAGAACGATTAGGGGAAATAAAATTTCGAAGCTCATAAGCACATATAAGATACATTTAGATTGCGTAGAGCAATCTGAAGCGGCTTCCGCAGTTCTGAGTTGTCTTTGCTATGTCATTCTAAAAAACTCAAGAGCGTATGCGAATAAAATAGTTGCTGCGTTTTAAACTCTTCAACTGCATTCCTCGTTCCTCCGTTGATGTGCTAAGAAATTTTTAATGGGCGCGAGAAGCCCATGAGTCATGAGCCCATACAAGCTCCGCCCAAAAATAGAATCTGTTAGTTTGATGAAACTTCTTTCTAAAAGATGCTGATTTCAAGGTTAGATTCAGTTTTTTCAACCTGCTACTGGTTTTCCAAAATCTTATAATTTTCTTTAATATATAAATTTTTCAGTCTGATTATAGAAATTTTTTTACGCTTTACCGTTAAATACACAGCCGAAAGAAATCGGACACTCAAATCAAACCCCAGTTTCTTGCTTTTCTCTACAGTGAAGTTTGTAAAACACTTATACGCATACAGCTCATTACCATATTTTTGGATATAAATATATTCTAATATCCGAGCGCGACGTGACTTGAACCACACCGATTCCTTTCCAATGTTTGTGTTAAGTGAGTGTATTGAAAAGGCGCTCGATCCGAATGTATTTTGAGTGTATTCTGAGTACTGATTTTTCTCTGCCAGCGTGTCTAAGCGTCAAGTAGTAAAAGCTTAGGATTTTATTAAAATAAAATGGTATAAAAAATTTAAACTCAATTTTGTACAATTTTTGTTAAAATTTGAAAATTGCAATGTTTTGTTATTATTTTTAGAATCGTATAATCAATAGAGACTGCTAGTTATTTGTTTGCATCTTCTTGTTTTTTTGCGTATGTGCAGCTTTCACAGCGTAAGAGCCCAGTAGGCAATGGCAGTGCTGCTAACAGGCCTTCGTATGGATTTTGTAGTACTGCCGCGCTAGTAGCACTCTTTTGTAAATGCATGCATATTCAATAACATATAACATATTCTCTTGATGAGGGGTGATAGAGACACTGATGTAAGCAGGCCTGATTATACCACTTTCACTAGGTATGGTTGTAAAAGTTGTTGCTCTGCACTCCTTCTCATACGACCTCTGAAATGAGGTCTACACATAATGCTCTTACAAAAGTCATAATTCGCTTCTCATATAAGGAAATTCTCAAAAATAATTAGAAACAAATTCATAAGTCATATATATGTAATACTAATAAGTAAACTTAAACTATAATAAGGTAATTTTTTGTAAACATTAAATGTAAGGGCAAAAAGTAACTTTATCTAAGATATATAGAAATAAATTCATTAATTTATATTTCGATTCTTTCAATACCTTCATAACTCAAAATATCTGATTCTTCAGAAGAAGAGTTTTAAGATTTCAACCGATAAAGGATATTGCTCCACATTTTTATTCTTATAGAACGAAAATTGTTTGTTAAAATATATGATAAAAAACAACGACGTATTTAAGATCCCTATTTAAGGTTCGCTAGAGTACGCCAGTGATCGAAATTCGACCTTTTCGCCATACCACCCTCTAGCGACGCCGGGTATTCCAGCTAGAATTTTTCTTTAAAAACTATTCGGTGCACTCCTTCTCCCTACTCTGATTTATTAAAAAAAAATCATCAAATCATCATGGTTGAGAAACACTCTGAATGCCATACGACCCCCGAGCAACGCCGGGTATTCCAGCTGGTATTTTTCTTTAAAAATTAATTTATTTATTTATTTATTTATTTATTTATTTATTTATTTATTTATTTATTTATTTATTTATTTATTTATTTATTTATTTATTTATTTATTTATTTATTTATTTATTTATTTATTTATTTATTTATTTATTTATATATTTATTTATTTATTTATTTATTTATTTATTTATTTATTTATTTATTTATTTATTTATTTATTTATTTTAAATTTAGTCTACTGATATAATATCTTACAGACTATTTCCTAAATTACAAAAATATTTCAACCAGTGATAATAATAATAGATACAATACTATAATATAATACCAGTGATAGTTATTTAAATATTTCAAAATCATTTCTTTTAAAAACATTAAAATCATTACTAAAATCAATGTAATTCGTAATGACGTTGCAATACATCAAACATCTAGATATGGGCTCATTTATGCCATAATTAGTTCTATGAAATGGAACGTAAAACAAAGCACTCTCCCTTAATGGTCGTATCGGAGCATAGAATGGAATTAAAACAACTAGTTTCGGACAACTATCATAGTTCCGGATCTCACATTCATAATAAGGGTCCCACACAATACTTGAGTATTCAAGTTGAGATCTAACTTAACTAACGTAAAATGTTTTTGCAGTCAAAAGATCTAAAAATTCTTTCAAATTTCTTTTTAGAAATCCAAGTTGTGAACAAGCTTTAGATATCATGAACTCACTGGTATCAAAATATAAACCTAAATCCAATTTTATCTCTTAAAAAAACGTTATTATTTCCATAAAAATAATTATATAAAATTGGATAACTCATGGGAATAAATCAGAGCTTTGCATTTAGAATAATTTAAATTCATTCCATTCTTATTGCACCATAAGAGAAATGATCTTATGTCTTCCTGCAAATTGAAGCAATCAGAAATATGCCCAACTTTAATAAAAATTTTTAAGTCGTCCGCATATAACAAGCATTCGCTGAGCTTAGATATTTGTGGGATATCATTTATGAACAAGTTACCTAAGTGGCTACCTTGAAGTACGCCTGAATTAACGACAATGGGCTTTGAATAATGGTTATCCACTTTATCAACTAATTGTCGATTCGATAAATAGGAAGAAATCCATTCCAAAAATACGGAATGAAACTCCAACTTTTTAAGTTTTTGCAATAAAAACGAATCAACCAAACTCAAATTACCCGCGAAAAAACCATGTTGTTGCGTTACAATATAATTTTTGATCTCAGAAAACAATCTCACATTGACAATCTTATCTAAAAGCTTAGGAATAACTGATAGCTTAATAATTGGTCTATAGTTTTCTATTAAACATTTTTGACCAGATTTTAAAATTGGAGATATAAATGCAGTTTTCCATTCATCTAAAAATATGCCAGTGGAGAGTCATTTATTAAATATCAGCGTTAAAGCAATATAAAGTGTCGAAGCGCATTGCTTAAAAAACACCGGAGGAAGCAAATCAAAACCAGCGCCCTTATTAGTGTCCAAACCTCGCAAAACTTCAAAGACTTCTTCGTAAGAAATTGTCATACTTAACACATTTACAATTTGGTAAATGTTTGAGAAATCATTATAATTATTTGGTAATGTAGCATTATTGAAAACAGACCCAAAAAAGACTGCAAACAGTTCGCAAGATTCTTGTGAATTATTTGAAGATTTATTTTTGAACTCCATAGATTTTGGGAGTCCATGAGATTTACGTTTGGAATCAATAAACATCCTGAAAGATTTTGGGTTTGATTTAATTCCAGATTCGATAGAATTCAAAAACTTTTTATATAAGAAGTTAGAAAGAAAGTTAAATTCCTTGCGACGTAAAACAAAATTTGTTTTATCAACATCAGTAGTTGTTGTCTTAAACTTTTTATGCGCTTTATTTCTTAAATTTTTTAGGTGTAATAATCGAGAGTTATACCAGAGTAAGTTAAATTGCCGATTAAATTTTTTGATTTGTACATATAAATATCAGCCTTCTTCTAGAATTTTTTTGAATGTGAAATACATAGTGTATAAATCCATAGAATTAAAAACTATTTTTCAATTTATAGAGTCAAAATAATTATTTAGCGTAGGATAGTTAGCATTTTTTAAATTATAAGATAAATTGGAAGAATTATCTACAATATTATTTGGTTTATAAAAACTTAATTTCAGCTCGAGTGCTTTGTGATGAATTGACTCGCAAGTCAGCGGTATATGACACATATTCATGGAGTATTTAAGATCATTGCTAATAAAAACAAAATCCAAAATTCTTTTCAATTCGTTCTCGAATTCATTAATCTGAAATATATCTAAGTAATAAAGTGAGTCACATAGTAACAACTCTACATCTTTTTTAACGTTAAAAGGCATTAATATTTTGTCATCACTACTATATCTCCACTCAATGTTACTTAAATTGAAATCTCCTAAAACACAAGGAGTTTGCTGAGGGCTTAAAGACGATACAATATTAGAAATATTAAAAATATGGTCATTATATAAATTATAATCGCTATTTGGTGGAATATAACTTACAATAAAAACAATTTCATTGATGTTGATTGTAGGATCATTGGCAAATTTGACTGCAATACAAGTTTGTTCAATATTATCACGCTCGCGAGGTAAGCGAATTTCTCTACTTGCATATTTTGATGAAATTGCTATTAATACACCGCATCCTCTTGACACATCTGGACAAATTCTTTGGTATTACTCCGATTCATTAAAAAAGAAATCAATAAAATCGGTTGAGAAACACAGGAGAAAATGGTTTTGCCTTCGCCTATATATATACCATATAGGTAACAAATGTTGAATTTTGTATAGGAACATAGTATGTATAGTAAACAATAAGTTCACTAAGTTTTATCGCAATCGGATGAACGGTATTATAGAGAATAAAATACGAAAAAACAATCACAGCGTTTAAAAACTTTCAGTTTTTTTCCTGCTGCTGCTAACTTGTGCTTTCGAAAAATCAAACAGTCACGGCATAAGCAGAAGCAGAAAACTAGTTTCAATAGTTTGCAAAGTGCTTCGGCAGTCGACAACTTCGGCAGTCGTCGTATTGATGGACTCAAACTGTTGAAAAAAACGAAAGTCGAAGCAGCAGCAGTTGTTGAACTTTCGTAAGTCGAAGTAGCATAAGTTTTTAAACAGTCGGTTTGAGCCTTTAACTTCTGCTTATCCCTACTTTCTCTACGCTCAAAAATTCTTTCCTTACAGAATTCTCCACTACAATTTTTTTTTTTGTTTTTTTGTTATATTTACGCTTTGACAAAAGAGTATTCAACCCAAAAGAATTTTATCGTAGCATTAAAATGTAACATAACTTAAGTCTGATTTCTGAGTTTAGAGAAATCTTGTTTCAAAGATTTGAATCGCCATACAAGTTGTATGAAAGCTCGTTTGGTTTATATATAATAACTTGAGCTAGGGTCACGCTAGAACAAGTGGTGTCCATTTGGTCGCCCATGGGCGGATAGCTTTCACACGAATTTGTTGACACAAAACAGAAAAAGCTTTCAGTAGCTATCCAGACTTCAAGCAGGAAAATTGCGGTTGCAGTTGCTCGCTGTTAAATATGGTATAATTTTGGACACTCTTGCGCTAGAAGCTTCAAATTTTGTGTGTATATACACGGTTTAAAATCTTGGAGTAATTCTTAAACCAATGGTTGGAATAATGTACTTTTCAGCACATTTTTTATTAGAATTAATACTTTTCAAAATATAAGAACTTTATTTAGTCAAAGCTGTACTTAAATTTAATAAAGTTGGAATAAAATTTGAACTTTAGTACCTTCGGTTTAAGATTTACTGCAAAACAACTGAAAAGTAATAAAATCGATTTCAAAAACTAGTACATTTGGAATAGATTTTGAATTAAGATTGCCATGATATTAGATTTAAAAGAACATGTATTACATTTTAAGCCATGCTGTATTATATTTCCGTCTTAATTCCCAGATTGCTACGATTCAAAATCTCATGATTCAGAGTAACTTTTTCGGTTAACAAAGCTTTATAATACAATTTTTTGAAACACTTTATATTTGATTATGGCGCACAAGCAACGTTTACTACTTTCATTTCAATGATGACGTGAGTTCGAAACCAACAATAGGAGTTAGTTTAAAAATTATAGTATAAAAGAAAAAAAAAGAAATAAATTGTGTAAACAAAACCAGTTTCATTTTTAGTACGCTATGGTTTAAAATCGAATAGAACTTGTAATAAAGTTTTTAGTCCAAATCGGGTATAGTAATTTATGCCCATGAGGGAAAACTTAGTTTTACTATTTGTCATATATTCAGTACAGGATTTATCAAAATTTAGTTCAAGATTTTTACCGTGTAAATATATCCTAAGAGAACACAGCTACATCAATAACTCATATCTTAAATTGACTAAAGTGATTATTGCTTACTGCCACAGATATATAAACACTTTAAGATTTATAAATATTTAATTAAGTTTCTCGGAAGAGCCGCTCAAAAAAATGCTTGAACACATATTCAAATTATTTCTTAAGGTTGTTGTTGAATAAAAATTAATGATTGTTCAGTGATTAAATTGCGGCAGTCAAAATAGCAAAAGTCGTAAAATTATTGCTTTTTTAAGCACTAACTGTTTTCATAACTTCAAAGCATATCGACTGCTTCAACTTGTGCTTTCGAAAAATCAAACAGTCACAGCATAAGCAGAAGCAGAAAACTAGTTTCAATAGTTTGCAAAGTGCTTCGGCAATCGACAACTTCGGCAGTCGTCGTATTGATGGACTGAAACTGTTGAAAAAAACGAAAGTTGAAGCAGCAGATGTTGAACTTTCGTAAGCGATAAAACAAAAGTTAGAAATAATAAGCAAAAATCATAAGCGCAAAATAGTCTGCTACGACTGTTGAAAAACTGCTGCTGAGTCGACTTACGAAAATGAAACAACTGCTGCTGCTTCGACTATCGATTTTGTACACAGTTAAAGTCAATAAAAACGAAGACTGCCGAAGTTGTCGAATGCCAAAGCCTTTACAAACTATTGTAACTAGTTTTCTGCTTCTGCTTATGCTGTGACTGATTTTTCGGAAGCACAAGTTAGCAGCAGCCGGAGCCTTGAAAAAAACTGAAAGTTTCTTAATGCTGTGATTATTTGTTCGTATTTCATTCTCTTTAATACCGTTCATCCGATCGCGATAAAACTTAGTGAACTTATTGCTTGCACTTGCTCAAAAAATATAAGCATAGTAAAATTTGCCATACCTCCTTTTACCGCCCATAGATCAATAAAAATGCTATATTAAAGACGGTTTTGGTCGTAATAGACTAGAATTTAGTATTCAAGTTCGTATTCTTACTATCGTAAACTGTAATAAAATGGGCGTGACACTTTATTTACCAAAACTTTTATCATTATAGTTCTTGGATGTTCATGTTTTCATAACAAATATTTTTTTCACAATTCAATATAAATAAAAAAATTATAGGTGACCGCGTTACAATAACATTTCAATTAATTTAACTTTTTGCAATATATTATCCATACTAACAACAATTTAAAACAATCATTTTTTCTTAACCATACAGTGATGGAAATTTAATTATCAAGTCTTTATTTCTATATAATAGGGTATAAGCTAGGGTTAAAAAAAAATAAACAAAAGTAAAAGACGATTAAATTTGTTTATATACATTTATTATAAAAATACTTAAACATCGAAAATAACATAAAATTGAGAGCATATTTAGTTCAGAAAGATACAAAAGTAATTGTTGGAAAAACCAAAAAATTTGTACTATGAATATTATATGCTACGCGTACTTAAAATCGCGAAATGGAGATTTAATGTGTACAGTTTTGCCAGAAGAGGAACATAACAGGACTTTTTTTAATTTGTTTTTTTTTTTGTCTGCTGAAAATTCCTTACTTTCAGAGAATTTAAAACATTTTCTGATTTTTCCCTACACCTATTTTTTGCAACAAAAATCCCTACAAGTAGGGATTCATTAAAATGCAAAGTAAGGATTTTTCACTACATGCACCAACACTGGTGGTTATATATATATAAATGTAGTCAAAAATTAAGAAAGTAGAAAATTCACGTTTTTTACCTCCATTCTGCTTCGAACATTTTGCCAATTTTACAGCAGACGGAAACGGAAAACCTTAAACCGACTGAGTTGCATGTGAAGCGCATATATCATGCAAGTTGAACCCAACAGGAAGGGTTAATTATTTTTTTTTTGCTACTAATACCATGATTAATGAAAAAATAATTTTTAAAACAACTACAGCGAAAATTAAAAACGTCCAACGTTGATCAAAGTTTTTTACAAAAAAAAAATATGCTTGGTTATCTGTCAATTAATGGTAAAAAAACGCCCTTTTGACAAATTGTTTACACTTTTTTAATACTATTTCAACTGCGCTATACACTATATGAGGGTGTAGCTTCATATTATTATTTATTTTGCTCCTTTTTTTGGGTGTAAAAGCATTGCATGTTGTGTTTTGTATTTTTTACCAGTTAAATAGTGGAGGTGTGTGGGTGTAAAACGAGATAATCAACACAACGCTGTACATGACAGCTGGATGAAGTGTGTTCTTGTGCACAGTTTTTTTTTTTTTTTTTTTAATTTATTGAATTAAATGACTAATTCTTTTACTCTGTGGCTTTTATGAGGGACGTTTTTTCAATGAACTCTAATATGACGTATCTTCAAACAATGTGGCAAAAAGGAAAGAAAATAAACATTTTTTTCGCTATTAAGATCAAAACAACTATATGTTTGTTGTGTATCGCAGGCATTGACCTCGCTGACCGGGCAAAATTTTATAGCTGAGTCATGTGGCATGCCTTAAAAGGGGTTGTTTATTATTATTATTTTTTTTTTCTTAAAATACCGCAAATTATTATTGTTATTTTTAGTAAGTGGCTGCCACTTAATTGCAGTTAAACTCTTTTGATAAATTATTTAATTTTTTAATTTTCTATATAATGTCGAAATGGTTAAAAATACAACCCATACAAATCAACCAACCCTTTTATATATTCACTCGGTTATGGCAACAAAAAGCATCTTATGCTGCCACTTCACTTTCATTGCCATTCGTCATGCAGCAGCACGTTTACCCCTTTCTGATTACCACATCGCAACTGTGCAATCAGTAAGCTTTTTTTTAGCACTCTTTTCTTGGTTTCCTTAACCGCAACAGCAATTGTGGTGCAAATGAGTTTTGATTTTCGCACAGACGGTCTCTGTTGCTTCATCCTTCCTTCCTTCCTTGCTTCCTTCCCCTTTTTCTTTCGTGGTTAAAGTATTGTTGCAGCGCTTAATGCTTGATTACCACTTGAGTTTAAATTGCAAGTGACGGTAAATCCAGCCTGAACCGTGCTCTTCTGTACTAGCGCAATAAACCGTAATGGTCTTTGCGTTATATTTATTTTTTTCTTTTAATGGTTGGTTTTTTTTTTTGTATTTTTACATTCTCAATTGGCATTGAATTGGCCCATTCGTAGTCACTTAATTTATATGTAATATTATACATTCGCAAAAAGTATGCCCATTAAAAAAAAACAGTCAGAGTGCCCCAACAGTCGAGTTTAATTGTTATTTCACTCATATTCTGTAAACTGTTGTTATACAAAGAATAAAAAAGCATCAATACAAATTTAAAATGGCAATCTATGTGTTTGCAAAGTAATTTCGGTAGTAGTAGCCATTCGGTAATGGGTCCCAAAAAAATAATTATTTTCAGTACCTATCTGAAGTTAGATATCAGTACCTATCTGACTTAAGGATTAGTATGAGACATTGCAACTGGATTGTGTCAACTGGGTCAGTGGCACCGCTAAAATTTTGAGTCGTCATGATCTCAATTTAATGGTCGAACAATAAACTGCAAAATGCAGCATGCGCCTTTCCAAAACTCAAAATGGCTACATTATTATGGTCGCCACAAACTTGAAGGTCTGATCAATCCTCCGAATTATTGGTACTGCTAAGATTTGAGGTGAAGTAAAAAAATTACGAGGGCTCATTTCAAAAGCCTTCATGCGTAAGACAAAAGCCATCTTAAAAACCATTACAAAAACCATCATACATAAGAGTTCAAACACGAAAATATGAAAAGCCATTTGCTCCTTTGCAAAACCAAAGGTAGAGGTGGCAATACAGCGGTAATAATCACAAAATTTGGTGAAAAAGTATAACTCTTGCGCGATAATTTCATGATTATCACCGTCATATTGACAAGCGCCACTAATTTAGTGCATGGACGTTGCCAGGATATCAGTGAGGTGGGGGAAATATTTTTTAAATACATGGTTAAAAATCTTGGATTTAATTTTAGTAAATCCTGTACTGTTTATATGAGGACACCAAAATTGTATTAAAATAAAAACCACGTTAAATACTAAAAATAAGTTTTATTCCTGCATGGGTTTAAATTGCATTATCCGAAGTAGGTTAAAAACCTTAATACAAGTTGTATTGGATTTTAAACCATAGCGTACTAGAAACAAAGCTGGTTTGTATTAAATTTTAGTACATGTGATATGTTATACTCCTATCGGCTTAAATTTTAGTACACGTAGTATTGATATTATTGTCACTTGTACTAAAATAAAGTCCTTCAACATTAAAAAGTAATCCAGTTTCTACACCCAGAGAAAAAATCGTACAACCGAAGAAAATGCACTATGTCACAAAGACTTTTATTGGTTAGATAGTGCCCAAAGACAAAATATCGTTACGGCAAAAACACAAAGATTGTTAGATTCCCAAGAACAATATGTTATACTTTGAATCAAAAACTTAAATTCTTGTGGCAAAGACGTACGACTTTAAAAAAGCATGGAAAAGTCGTAAAAGTAAAGAAATGTACTTTGGCACAAACACATTTATTCGGTACGGCTGAGACGCAGACTTCATGAAACTAATGGCTTCTCTCGGCTTTTCCTTGCTGCTTGCGTTTATTATAACACTGTGAGGACGAAAGTCGCTACACTCGTTTTCGCCTAACATCTTTAGTCACTGTTCATTTTGCGTTAATATTTCGCATGTGACTTCTAAATCCTTGCATCAATTTTTCTTAATCCCTGTGAATTATTATTCTATAATAATATTATTTCATTATTATTTAAACGCACTGGCTTGCACACCACACTTCTCCATCTTTTATTTATTAGTTAGTCATATGAAATTACAGTTAGTAGCATGTTAATCAAATTAGTCGCATAAACATCATTTACTTTTCATCAAACATTAATCCCACCATTAAACTAAAGCTTCATGTAAACATCAACTTAATAACCTCATGTCACCCGGTTAACATCACTAGGCCGTGGTGAAAAATAAATGCAGGCAAAAAGACGAACAGCTGAGACAAAAAAACCCACCACGAGTCTGCTGTGCTGCTAAGCTAAGGTAACTTAGACAAAGATCAGAAAATTAAAATTTCTTCTTGCGGCGGCAGCCAACTCGGTAAGTCATAATAAATTTCTTAGCTCCTGAAATCTTTCATAGCGTTATGCCGTAGTGACTAGCGCTATATTTTCTAAGTCTTTTCGACGTTGCTTCGCAGTGCTCAGCGAGATATTTTTCTAAGTCTTTTCATAGCATTGTGCCGTAGTGACCAGTGCTATATTCGCGTATATTTTTCTAAGTCTTTTTCAACGTTGCATCGCAGTGCTCAGCTTGAATATTTTTCTAAGTCTTTTTCGACGTTGCATCGCAGTGCTCAGCTTGAATATTTTTTCTAAGTCTTTTCATAGCATTGTGCCGTAGTGACCAGTGCTATATTCGCGTATATTTTTCTAAGTCTTTTTCAACGTTGCATCGCAGTGCTCAGCTTGAATATTTTTCTAAGTCTTTTTCGACGTTGCATCGCAGTGCTCAGCTTGAATATTTTTTCTAAGTCTTTTCATAGCATTGTGCCGTAGTGACCAGTGCTATATTCGCGTATATTTTTCTAAGTCTTTTTCAACGTTGCATCGCAGTGCTCAGCTTGAATATTTTTCTAAGTCTTTTTCGACGTTGCATCGCAGTGCTCAGCTTGAATATTTTTTCTAAGTCTTTTCATAGCATTGTGCCGTAGTGACCAGTGCTATATTCGCGTATATTTTTCTAAGTCTTTTTCGACGTTGCATCGCAGTGCTCAGCTTGAATATTCTTCTAAGTCTTTTTCGACGTTGCATCGCAGTGCTCAGCTTGAATATTTTTCTAAGTCTTTTCATAGCATTGTGCCGTAGTGACCAGTGCTATACTCGCGTATATTTTTTCTAAGTCTTTTTCGACGTTGCATCGCAGTGCTCAGCTTGAATGTTTTTCTAAGTCTTTTCATAGCATTGTGCCGTAGTGACCAGTGCTATATTCGCGTATATTTTTCTAAGTCTTTTTCGACGTTGCATCGCAGTGCTCAGCTTGAATATTTTTCTAAGTCTTTTCATAGTATTGTGCCGTAGTGACCAGTGCTATACTCGCGTATATTTTTCTAAGTCTTTTTCGACGTTGCTTCGCAGTGCTCAACTTGATATTTTTCTAAGTCTTTTCATAGCATTGTGCCGTAGTGACCAGTGCTATACTCGCGTATATTTTCTAAGTCTTTTCGACGTTGCTTCGCAGTGCTCAGATAGATATTTTTCTAAGTCTTTTCATAGTATTGTGCCGTAGTGACCAGTGCTATACTCGCGTATATTTTTCTAAGTCTTTTTCGACGTTGCATCGCAGTACTTGTCAGCTTGATATTTTCTAAGTCTTTTCATAGCATTGTGCCGTAGTGACCAGTGCTATACTCGCGTATATTTTCTAAGTCTTTTCGACGTTGCTTCGCAGTGCTCAGCTAGATATTTTTCTAAGTCTTTTCATAGTATTGTGCCGTAGTGACCAGTGCTATACTCGTGTATATTCTTCTAAGTCTTTTTCGACGTTGCATCGCAGTAATTGTCAGCTTGATATTTTCTAAGTCTTTTCATAGCATTGTGCCGTAGTGACCAGTGCTATACTCGCGTATATTTTCTAAGTCTTTTCGACGTTGCTTCACAGTGCTCTGCTAGATATTTTCCTAAGTCTTTTCATAGTATTGTGCCGTAGTGACCAGTGCTATACTCGCGTATATTTTTCTAAGTCTTTTCCGACGTTGCATCGCAGTACTTGTCAGCTTGATATTTTCTAAGTCTTTTCATAGCATTGTGCCGTAGTGACCAGTGCTATACTCGCGTATATTTTCTAAGTCTTTTCGACGTTGCTTCGCAATGCTCAGCTAGATATTTTTTCTAAGTCTTTTCATAGCATTGTGCCGTAGTGACCAGTGCTATACCCGCGTATATTTTCTAAGTCTTTTCAACGTCGCATCGCAGTGCTCAGCTAGATATTTTTCTAAGTCTTTTCATAGCATTGTGCCGTAGTGACCAGTGCTATACTCCCGTATATTTTCTAAGTCTTTCCGACGTTGCATCGCAGTGCCCCACTTGAATTTTTCTAAGTCTTTTCGACGTTGAAGTGAGAATTGATACTAACAAAGCGTCTCTTTTACATGCCGACTGGACGTTCGCAGTACGTCGGGAAAAGAAACGAGGACTACGCAGGACAGTGGACACCATATAATAAGTTTATCTTTTCTTTTCCATTTGTTTAAATTAATAATACAGGGTCATGAAGACCATAAAATTAGTGTAAGTGTAAATTAAGGAAAAAAAAACTGAAATAAAATAAATGAACTGAAATAACGGAAAGTGTAATTAATTCACACTTGGTATATAAAATTTTGTAGACGAACCCTGGACACCGGCGAGTGATACCTCGGCCTAAGAAGGTTCGTTACAACACGAACATTTATTTAAATTAAATTAAATTAAATATCAAATTAAAAATCTTACCTTGCCTGCGGTGGGGATTTGAACCCACACCCACCGATACCACCGATTGAGAAGTCACTACAGTACGCATCAAGCCAAGCTCCTTAGTTACGCAGAGTGATTGATTCAATATTAATTACAACTGCGATGGACTGGCACCAAAAACTCCAAGTTCAATTCCGCACGGCGGGAAAAGAAATTTTTTCTTTTCTTCTTTTCTTTTTGTTAATGATATGTAAAAAAATTTACTGGTGTGAATATTAACGTGTGTTTTTTAAAATTACAATTCAATATTGGCACTCGCACACGATTTTCTTATTCTTCGTATACAGATATGATTTTGAAAAAAACATTCCTTAAAGTAATAGACTTTGTTTTTGAAACAAGGAAGCTTATTCTCAAAAAAACAAAGAGAAGTAGTTGATTTTACGTACTTTTTTCAATTCCTTGTTAACAAAGAATGCAATCATTATGGTAAATATTTTATCTTCACGGCAAAGATTGTTTCATTGATTTAGCTTCAAGGAACTTCAGTCTTTTGTTTCAACGATGCAGCACTTGCATAGTTAAAGGATAAATCATTATTGCAACGATTTTTTGCAATATCTCCGATGAAAGGGACATATTAAAAATCTTGGTTAGAGGTTCAGCTAAATTACTACACAATTTTTCTTAAAAATGGAGGTGTTATGTTATCTGGTGAAACTTTGTTGATTTTGAATAAAACACAAATTATTAAGGAAATTATTGTCATTTCCTTTTATTGTGATAATATTGGTGTGGTTCAATTATGTATGGAACAAAATATCGGCCAAGTGGCCGCCGCGACCTCGGCGGTACACCTCCATCTGATGGTCCAAATTTTCGATGACGCTGAGGCATAAGTGAGGTTTTATGCAGTTAATGTGCCGAATTATCTCATCCTATAGCTCTGGAATTGTTGCTGGCTTATCGACGTATACCGTTTTTTCAAAAAACCCCAAAGAAAGAAGTCCAACGACATCCAATTGACATCGCCACCACGTGAGATAACACGGCCATTGAATTTGTCGCGCAAAAGAGCCATTGCTTTGTTAGCTGTGTGGCAAGTGGCACCGTCCTGTTGAAACCACTTATCGTCCACATTAATATCTTCCAATTCGGGCCATAAAAAGTTCGTTATCATCTCACGATAGCGAACACCATTCACAGTAACTGCCTGACCGGCCTCATTTTGGAAAAACTACGGCCCGATGATGCCGCCAGCCCATAAACCGCACCAAACATTCACTCTTTGTGTGTGCACTGGTGTTTTCTACAGATCTGTTTTGCTCAAATTTTTGCAGGATTTTTCCGATTGTACGCACATTCGGACGATTAAATTGACCGAAAAAATCACGAAGTGCACGATATGCATTTTGATTTAAACGCCCATTTTCATAAAAAGGCTGAATAACTTTAACGCGTTGCTCGATTGTGTATCTTTCCATGGTTCAAATTGAGTTAATCTGAAATTGGAAAATGTCAAATGAAATGCAGAAAAAAACTTGACGTTTAGTTGTGGTTCACATTCAACAGCGGGCCTTAAAATTTAACCATCCTTTATCTTATAATGCGGCTAAATGTTCTTTAACATCATCGATACTAAGCTGCATGACACCCAGATTTTTGATAGGTGTAAAAATATGATATGTACCTACATGTATAGTTCTTTCAAAGTTCGATTGGCAAAATGTTGACATCATATCGCAAATGTCCTTCTCGCCATTTGAACTACGATCTTCATACGTCATCAGAGCTGGAAAACCCAAGGAATTACGTTTTCCATTTAAAAAATGCCAAAAGGCCTTAGAATACATTTTATTATTACTTTCTATGGAAAACAAGTAATTTTTGTAGAAAAAGTTTTTTAAGTATTCATAATCTCTTCTAGAGTTATACTACTCAAGACGCAAATCCGGACAAGTTGTGCTGATCTTGCGCAACTTACACATTTTATTTTTTAAATTACTCAAACGCCTATTAAACCAAGCAGTCTTGTTGCCCAGCTTTGGTCTTTTCATCGACCCAAACCCAACATATGCTTCTTCCAGTTTTCTAGTGAACGCATTATAACAAGATTTTAAGCAAGATGAATCGAGAATAGAATCCCAATTAGTGCTTTGAAAAAATAGATATAGTATGAAAAGTATGGTCCAATTATATAGTATCATGATAATGTTATGATATAATGGGTATGGTACGATGATATGTTATAATAGTATAGTTTCTGCTGTTCTTTTACAGTGCATGGGGTAAAAGTTTAATTTTAACTTTGCTGAGAGACACAAAATTTGTTGTAACCTTTGCTATTTTTCAAATGCTGTCTTTAATTCATCACACGGAAAAAACTGTTTTCTTAATTTTTAAGTATGTATCAAACTTAAGAATAATTCTCACCCATAGCGCTTGACTATCTCTAAACATAACAATCAATTGCTGTGCGTTAGTCCCACTAAAACTCAGAAATGACTCGTTGGTAATTGTTCAGGGATGGTTTAAAAGAAGGGAAAATATAGAAAACTTTGGTCAAAAATTTGGAATATCGCGAAAACCAAAATAGGCGTTTTTGTATGGAAATTTTGTATTTTGAATGGAAAGTCACACATCTCCGGAAGCTCTTTTCGAAATATAACAGTTATATTTCTTTGAAATGTAACAGAGAAAAAATTTATCACTCAGGTCAGGTTTAAAGATATATTTTATTTTTCGCGCCCATTCAGATCACCTACTAAGAACGTTGCCACAGTTTCAGTATATGGAGAGTGTATGGAATAACTCAGAATTAAAACTCGAAAACGACTAAGCTGACTGAGCTCAAATTTTGGAAGCGAATATGTTTCGTGTACGAAATAGTTTAAAAATAATGAAAGGTAGCATTAGGTAGCTCAAACGTGATATCTTAGTCGATATCTGGCCGATTTGCGTAAAACTTTGTATATAGTGGTTTTAGGATATGGTTAATGCTTAAGAGCTATATATTTTGCTCTATCTCGAACACCAAATGGCGCTGTTGTACAAACTGTGTTAAATACGCTAAAACCTCCTAAGCCGCTCATTCGATTAGCATAAAAATTTGTGTGTAGTGGTTTGAGAGTACGGCGAGTATTATAGTGCTATTTATTTTTCCTTACCTTCAACCTGAGAGGGCGCTGTAGTACAAATATTTTCGAAATACGCGAAAAACTCCAAAAGCATATGTAGGTAAGAATTTTCGGGAAGGTCGAGTCCTTTGGATATGTTTAACTTTATTTCAACGACAACGCGTGCACACCAAGAGCTGTGCTTCGAAGCACGAACAAACCTATCAAACGAAAGAAAACCTGCACGCTGCAGTGTCTTAAAAAAAAAAAAATAAATCGAAAACGTGATAAAAGGCAACCTAGCATTATATCAGCTTTAAAATTCATAATTCGACTATGCCTAAAAAATAATTTGTAAATTAATTCAAATTCAAATCGCAAGCAATTTGGCCCGTGAAATTGATATCTATGTGATAAAAAAAGGTGATAAAAAAGGTTTATTTGATAATTTAAATTTGAAAGTTGATGAAAGTTTTTTCTTTTCTGAAGACTGAAGCATGAGTAAAATATTTTATTACCGACGAAAAAATATATGGTTGAGATTGGATCCATTAAGTAAAAGGCACAGAACATTGAAGCTCAGAATGGAGTTACCACTTGGTGATATCATTCTAATGGAAAGCTTTGATGGGCATATTGGTCAAGGGGGTGTGGCTCCGCCCATATAAGCAAATTTTTTTATATCGAATAGCTTTGAGAGTAAAACTCACAGAACATTGAAGCTCAGAATGGAGTTACCACTTGGTGATGTCTCTCTAATAGAAAACTTGGATGAGCATTGGACAAGGGGATGTAAGCCCATATAAGCCAAATTTTTGATATCAAATAGCTTTGAAATTTAAAATAACAGAACATTGAAACTCAGAATGGGGAGACGGGCATTGGACAATGAGCGTGGTCTCAAACGAAGAGTCAAATAAAAGTTTTTTGTTTTAAGCGTTGCAATGCAAGCTGGATACATTAATAAGAATAAATTAAAAAAATATCGAAAAACAACTTTAACATACATATCTGTGATTTTGATCGTATAAGACTAAAATTTGGTAGATTTGTTTAAATGGAAAGTTCACAAAAAATGGCAGTAGTTAGTTACTATAGTTGCACCCACTTTTTTAAAAATCATGAAAATTGTACGTGCTTTGATGTGCTGTATGTATAAAGAGTCGCTGTAACAGTACGTTCAAAAAGTCCATAGGATGACACATAGATGGCATTACTAGATTTTTTTTCATATAATTTTTATTTAGTACCAACTTTCAAACGATAATTTGACAACAATCTGACAATTGATTCGTGAGTTACAGCATTTTGTGTGCAGCTATTGTTATTGAAAAAAAATAGAAAAAGTGAATTTCGAGTTTTGATAAAGCATTGCTTTTTGATGAAAAAAAAGACAGTGGAAACCAAACAATGGCTTGATAAACATTATTCGGACTCTGCTCCATCGAGACAAATAGTAAAAAAGTGGATTGTTGAATTTAAACGTGGTCGCACCAGCACCAATGATGGTGAGCGAAGTGGACGCCCAAATCAGACCGAGACACAAATTGGTTATGAACGATCGCAAATTGAAGGTGCACAAGCTACCTGACATTGTAAAGATATCAGATGGTAGTGTTTTTACCATTTTACACGAACATTTGGGTATGCGGAAGCTATGTGCAAAGTGGGTGCCGCGTGAGCTCACAGTCGACCAAAAACAACAATGAATTGATGATTCAGAGGAGTGCTTGGCGCTGTTACACCGCAATAAAATCGAATTCTATAGTCGATATGTGACAATGGATGAAACATGGCTTCACTATTACACACCAGAATCCAAAGACAGTCAGCTGAGTGGACAGCAGTCGACGAACCGAATCCAAAGCGAGCAAAGACCCAATAGTCGGCTTGTAATGTGATGGCGTCTGTATTTTGGGATGCGAAAGGAATAATATTCATGGAATATCTCCAAAAACGAACCACCATCAACAGCGACTATTACTGTGCTCTTTTGGATCGATTGAAGGCTGAAATCGCCAAGAAACGGCCACATTTGCAAAACAATGCACCGTGTCACAAATCGATGAAAACGATGGCAAAATTGAATGAATTGGGCTTCGGATTGCTTACCCACCCACCATACTCTCCAGAATTAGCCTCCAGCAACTTTTTCCTGTTTTCAGATCTCAAGAGAATGCTTGCTGGAAAGAAATTCAAGTCTAATGATGAGTAATCGCTGAAACTGAACCCTATTTTGACGAAAAAGAGAAATCGTACTATAAAAGTGGTATTGAAAAGTTGGAAAATCGCTATACTCGTTGCATCGCTCTCGAAGGCAACTATGTTGAATTAAATAATCGAGTTTTATCAAAATTTTGTTTTTTTCATACTTATCCTACGGACTTATTGAATGACCTGTTATATACAAATATGGACACTTATCAAATTGCCATCAAACAAACAGACACAACAATAGTTGCAAATAATTGAATATGGGCGTGGGCTCATTATACGCCCACTTTTAAGGGGTGTACCGCGAAGCGCGCAAGGTATAAGCTGGTATTATTATAAAAATGAATGTTTCGTTTAATAAAATAAATAATATAATAATGAATACTAATAAAATTTACTAGTTTGAACGTCAAAGTGTGATTTTTAATTAACTTTATGTTATTATTAATTTTTGTATTCAAAAGTTATTTTATTACAAAACACAAAACAAACCATTATATTATCAAATCTTTGAAACTGTGAGAAAGCTTCACTTCTCTCGTGTGTCCAACGCAAAAGTGTTTTTTTTTTTTATTTTTGGTAAAGTAATATTTCGTATTAATTATTTCTAATGAATATATCACCTTGTTTGAATAGAAAGGTTCATTCACACTGTGAACCGGACTTAACTGTCCGATTCGAACATTTTTTTAGTAGGTTGCCACATGTGTCTATGACAAGGCTGCCAAACATAAGCGTCTCTCGTTGACATTTGGTAAAGTGACAGTGTATTGTTTACAACAACATTTTTTGTGTCTTCGATTTTTACGATGGAAGAAAAAATTGAGCAACGAGTTTGTATCAATTTTGTGTGAAAATGGTTTCAACTGCGCCGATACGCGTAAAATGTTGGTGAAATGTTACGGCGACTCTGCTCTATCGTATCAGAAGGCAAACAAGTGGTTTAACCGATTTGTGAGTGGGCAAGACAAAGTAGAAGACGACCCTCGTACCGGGCGGCCATCGTGTTCGACTACCGAAGAAAACGTTGAGAAAAGCAAAGAAGTGTTGGTCAAAAATCGCAAATTGACGATTAGAGAGAAAGCAGAGAACGTCGCCAGTTCAATTGGATCCGTTCAGAAAATTTTGGGCTTGAGACGTGTCGTTGCGAAGCTGGTACCGAAAGAATTCCATTTCATGCAAACAAGAGACCGAGTTGCTATCGCGAAAAACATGCTAGAAATGGTCGAAAACGACGAATCATGTATCGAATCCATCATAACTTGTGATAAGACATGGGCATACGAGTATGACACGCAAACCAGGCATCAGTCAAGTGAATGGCGGTCGCCAGACGAACCAAGCCCGAAGAAACCACGTCGTTTTCAGTCAAAAAAGAAGGCAATGCTCACTGTTTTCATGGATTACAATGGTGTAGTTCACCATGAATTTTTGCCAGACAGTCAATCGGTCAATAAACAGTATTATTTGGGCGTTATGAGACGTTTACGTGAAGCAATCTGCCAAAAAAGACCGCAGTTGTGGCAAAACAAATCATGGATTTTGCACCACGATAATGCACCATCGCACAATGCTCATTCACAATTCACCTGACCTGGCTCCGTGTGATTTTTTCCTGTTCGATCGAGTCAAAAACCCGCTTCGAGGAACGCGTTTCGCCAGCAAAGAAGAGGTCATGGAAAAATCGGTGAACGCTCTGAAGGCCATACCAAAAAGTCCAAAAGTGTCCCAGAAAGGTTTCCGTGACTGGATCAAGCGCTGGCATAAGTGCGTTGCAGCCGACGGGGACTACTTTGAATTCGACAATATTGATTTGGATGAATAAATTTGTACTTTAATTTTTTTCAATAAATTAACCTTTCTTTTTGAACAAGGTGGTATACTCAATTTTCCATTTTTTTTTTTTTTAAACTGTGTAAAGGTCTTGAAGAAAACTATAGGTCATTAACCTCACATTTTTTAGACAAGTACACATTATTTTTTTTCTACTTCCGTAAGGTACCACTCTTACGTGATCAAATTAAGGCCCCTATTATGTATTACAACTCAACTAAGTTGACTAGATTCAACTAAATTTTTTTCGTATAACGTATTACATACATTTCAGTTGAAGCATGTAGTTTGAAAGTTCTGAAAAAATTAAGGCAAACTACATGGTTTAACTGAAATTTATGTAATACGTTATACGAAAAAAATTTCGTTGAATCTAATCAACTTAGTTGAGTTGTAATACATTGTGCCTAAAGCCCGCGAAAAATGAATGAATTAATTTTTACAGAACTTCCTCTTTTCATGGCAACAAATCATTACAAACGATGACGACAACGTGACCGGCGCATATCGGCATCTAGCATTTACTCATTATAGTTGGTTGCACAATTCGATGTGCTGTGAAATCTTTTCAGAACAGCATATTCAGTATTATTAAGGTTTTTGATTTTTACGTACAAAAGCAACACATATGAAAAAAACTGAGATATGACAACAAATAATCATAAAAAATTCGTAAGCCTACGAATATCTGCTGATTAAACTCATAATAGCTGTAACTCAAGCAAACAGTATTGGCATGCCAAAATTAAAATTAATATTTTTTTAAGAGATAATACTACATGTCGATTAATGATAATAGACCATTCTTTTATCTTTTTTAGTTTAGATAAAAAGTTCAAAATAAATTTTTCCATGGTGAATTTTACCAACAAATTCTTAAATTTCACTTTTTTCTTATATATTACAAAATTGACTGAAGTATGCGAAAAAGGCGTATTTTAAAGCATATATAAATTTGAAAAAGTAAACTCTAAATATATTATTTCAATATTAAATAGTGGTAAAAGTTTATTTTCTTAAATTAACTTGTCAAGCAATTTTTTCCACCGTGAAATAAAGTTTCTTGGACACAATTGTTTCTCCTAGCTGATAGCCACTCTTAATTAGTTTGAAAATTGCAGCCTAAACTTTATTATTCAGTCATCCCTTGACGGCTACCCTGCGCAGTACGCACCTCATTTCATGTTCATTCGAGATTTTTTCTATATATCACTCTATTTTCAGTTTCTAAACATAATCACATAGTTTTACACTTTTCCTTACTCCTTGACGCTTAAATATTTTAAGCTCAACGGCACAAGATAAAACTAAAGCTATCCCATTTATATTCACCAAACGTCATGCCACCCACCCACAAAAGTTTCTATTGTATTTAAGTAAGTTGACGATGACAACGCTAGGTACAACAAAAATGAAACGAGTTAATTTAATCGTCACCGTTGAGGTTTCTAATTACAACTCTTTCGTATAATTGGAAGGTCGGCAGGTGGGCGACCTCAAGCAACCACCTGGCACCAAACCGCACGATGTCTCGCGACTTTTGTTGGCGGAATGCTGTCGTTGGCCTCTGGTCGCTGTCCGTGAGCATCAGTGGTGGTGGTATGGGGGATGATAAAGGGGATATGTCCTCCCATTGGCCATTGATTGACTTAAAAATTACGCTATTTTTTAGTATTGAAAAATAAAATTAAATTCAGTTAGGTGTATATCAAATTGTCAAGATGTACAAACATCATGGTTGGAAAGAAGTTCAGAACAACTGAATTTTTAGATTTTGAATTGATTTCGAACCATTTTGCAATATAATAGAACAAGAACAAGTAAACATTTTCGTAAAATTATTAAATGAACTTATAGATTTTCAAAAAAGTGAGTTGAAGAAAAGTTTCACAAACCATAAAAAACAAATGTTGATTGGCTTTCAGGAATTTTTTGAGGATAATACTTCGGAAAATTACCCCAAAACCATTATTGAGTTTTATGAGGAGTTTCTCGGCTGTCCTGTATCAACCGCAGATTTTGAGGTGAAACTTTGGAAGTAATATCTGAGTCACAAAGGTGCACTGGCCAAATGTTATTGTTGCCGTTTATATATACAGGGTGTCCCGCAATTGAGTGCAACTATTTACGGAGGTGAAAGGTTAAGTCGAGCTGAGAAAAAAATCGTACGGAATGGGGATCTATTTTCACATTCTTAGGAGCTACGGGGTTAATTAATATTTCACGACTTTGATTCACGTTATTGTTCCTAGCACAAAAACTAAGTTACGGAAAACTTTATCTGATAACTCATTGCAAAGGCAATAAAATCGCCTTTTCAACGGTATATCAACAAATAGCATTGGCATAACCGTTACCAAGCCGTGCTCGTTCAAAGATGAAATCAATCGGTTGAAACTACCAAATTTTAACTTTGAATGCAAACTTCTCAGAATTTCGCGTAATAAATGAAATTTTTTTTATAATCAACTGTGTAATTTATTGAATTTTCTTTTCAATGACACTAATAACATAAATTTATCTTAAAAACCCAAAAAGTTGACTGTACTAAAAAAATGATACTTATTAGAAAATGACGATATTATCTACTGCATAAGTAATTGTAATGTCATTATTTACCATTATTTTCTGATGTGTATAATTTTTTTAGTACAGCCAACTTTTTTATGTTTTAAGATAAATTTATGTTTTTGGTGTCATTAAAAAGAAAACTAAATAAGTTACAAGATTGATTATAAAAAAGAATTTCATTTATTACGCGAAATTCTGAGCAATTTGCACTCAAAGTTGAAATTTGGTAGTTAACACCGATTGATTTCATCTTTGAACGAGCACAGCTTGGAAACGGTTACGTCGGTACTGTTTGTTGATATAAAGTTGGAAAGGTGATTTTATTGCCTTTACAATGAGTTATCAAAAAAAGATTTCCGTAGCTTAGTTTTTGTGCTAGAAACAATAACGTAAATCGAGGTCGTGAAAGATTAATTAACCCTGTAGCTCCTAAGAATGTGAAAATAGACCCCCCCTCCCATACGATTTTTTTCTCAGCTTGACATAACCTTTCACCTCCATAAATTGTTGCACTCAATTGCGGGACACCCTGTATATATGTGTTCCAAGAGCACTTTTCTAAATGAAGTGATATCGCTGAAAATTTAAGCGAAATGTTATTGTTGCGATAGATATGTGTTCCAAGATCACTTTTTCAAATGAAGCGATATCGCCGAAAATTTAAGCAACGCTTACGGTTTCCTCAAGTAAGCCATCTTTTCATACATGAAGTGAAAAATGACGTGAATGATGAATAATGGTGAATAATGTCATTCAGTTGGGCAGGTACTGATAACTTTCTTAAACGAAAATGTTTTATGAATGATAGTAGATAATCAATTATGTGAACATTTGACAAAACAATTTCTCTCGACATATAAGATAATACGAGTAGTATGCTTCACAGTATTTTTACGAATTTTAGTTTCAATCCATCTTTTTTCGGTTATATCAAAATTCCATTTGACAAACCAGATTCTCTCAAAGAGCTTGAAAAATTCAAAAAATTTAATAGAAAAAGTTGAAAAGTTTTTCAACAAAACAAATTATATATCTATAATTCACAATCCCTTTTCACAAAAATAAAAATTTTTTCAAAAGAAGTTGTTTTTTCAAATACAATTCAACTTAAAAAACATTTTGATTGACATAAGCGATATAATATTTTTTTGCTAAAAATAAACAAATTTGACGAAACAACATATATCAGCTAAATTTTTTCAAAAAATAGATTGCTCTTAGTTAGAATTAATTGAGAATTATTTGAGAAATATCAGTGCAATACATTATATTATAGCATTTTAATCAATATCGACACAAAACATTTTGTGAAGCAGTTTAAGTATTTGCTTGCTCTCTAGAAAAGTAAGCAATTTTGAAAAAAGTTATCTTGCCAAAATTTCCAGGAACTATATATATATTATTATTTTAGAATGCGTTCAACGAACAGGCTTCCTCAGCAATGACAAAACTGTGCCTATTTGTACTAGCTTTACTCAAATAGTTAACGGCTTTATATAAGGCTTTAATTTTATATAAATTGCGCTTTTTATATAAAGTACAACTTGCACTAACTTTTTATTGTTCGCCAGCAACCTACAAGATTTAAATATAATCTAAAATACAACAATAATTTTTTAATTTTATTGCCTCTCCCTCCTTTGCCAAATCATTTCTACGCCATTGGTGGGTGTGCAACGTTTTGTTAAGTGAAGCCAAGTTGTTTCAATTAACAAAGCATTAATTTAAAATGTTGTAGGAATTAGAAAAAAGGACATCTAAAAGCAAAAAATATATATAAAAAAAAAAATCGAAAACTTAAATATATAAAAATGCAGCAGAGTGTTTTTAAGGGGTTTTTGTGGTCTTTTTCTCCCTTCTTTTTATTTTCTCTTGAGAAGCAAACTCATAAATGGCTAAATCAGTTGATGCTGATGTTATCCTTGTAGCAAATTCATGATGTTTTATGCGTTGCGATGAAACTGAGCTCAACTCAATTCAACGCAACTCATCAAATTATCATCAAAAATACCACAAACCCAGAGATTACTCTGAACGGATATTCAACAGCAGCAGCAATAACAAATTTCCTACGCAGTTAAATTATTTTTATGCCAACTGATGTCGATGTTATGCTTGTTCGAGTTGCTGAACTTAAGTTTATATCACTGTTGATTTTTGGTTTTACTGATTTAAAGTGGTTTAATGTTGTAGTTAAAAAAAAAAACCATGAAAAAAATATTAATGCGAAAAAATGTATGTTTATTCTTTTAAGTTTATTATTAAATGCTGTGGCATAGTAATGGAAGCAAGTTTTACCACCGCAGAATAATGAAGAGCATTTTAGGAAGTATACATAATAACTTAACTTGCTACGATAAATATTTAATTTGTATAAAATTTGAACTCTTTTAGAAATAATTTGAAAAATCTTTGCCAGAATAGAACATATTGAGTGGCGGAGGGGGAGGGTTGTATGTTCAACTTTGTATCGATTAAGTACGTTTAATCACATGTATCGCAATTTTTTTGTTTAAGATATTTTTTCAAAGATTTTTCAAGATACAAAGTCAAAAGCTACCTTCCTCTTTTAGTTTGGTTTTAAGACTTGCCACGAATCAATATGATAGAGTTTTGTATTTGGACGTAGTTTAAGAGTTTCGAAGGTGTTTTTAATTTTTGTCAGGACTTAACTAACATGTAAGATTTAAGTATATTTTAAACTTTTAATACAAATTTGTATTTTGAATTTTGTGATTTTTATTTCTAGAATCCCATATTGTATGCAGCATGCAGCAGTTTAATAGTTTTTTTGACGCTGACGCGGTGACAAATTTATTTTGTTGAGAGAGAAATTAAGGGAAAGTACCAACACAATAGTGCTGCTCAGCAGGGATGATATTTGGGGGCTTTTAAGGCTTTTTTGAGCTCTTTTTTATTGTATAAGCCCCGAGGCCCTTTTTAGTCGTCTTAGGCCCTTTTAAAAAAAATTTAACCGAAAAAATTATCGCAATTTTTAATAAGAATAGTTTAATGGTTGATATCTGTTGACAACATTTGTGTACCTTGCCATCGTACAACAACATTTTAAATTTGGACGTAGGAATTATCGTCCACAGAATAATTGCACAAAAAATAAAATTAAAAACCACTATAACGAAAAATTACCAAAAACAAAAAAATATATAAAGAAACATAAAAAAAATCATCCAATAAAAATGAAAATGTGTCAAAAATTTTAAAAAATTGCCTAAAATTCAATCTTGCGGTGTCGAAGTGCTTGACAGGAATAAGCTCTCTTGAATTTATTAAATGAACGAAAATATCTGGAGAAAAAAATAAATATTATTTATTAGCAATTATCGAAAGGTATAACTACCGCGGGACGGGGACAGATTTTAACTAAAAACTAATTTTTTTAAAAACAAAATGATCGAGTGATAGCAATAGATATTATTACCATTTCACTAGTAGTCAATGTGAAAAATTATTCGAAAACAAAAAGTGAAGTTTAGTCCTAAAAAATTAGGAGATTTTTGTATGGCAAATAGCAAATCAAAAAACGAAATTTTGCCCAAAAACGGCGGCCAAAATTTTTTTGGCGGTTTCAAAACGAAAATTAACCGAATTTTATATGGAGAAATTTTGGGTGATTTTTATTTAAAGTCTATATTTCATATCGCCTTTTGAAATGTTCTCATTAAAATAAGTTCCGTTATATACAGCCATGATCACAGAAAAAGCATTCTCTTTAGTAATCTCAACAACAAATTTAGTTTGTTTTCCAAGTTATATGAAAAGAGCGAGCCCCAAAGCCTCCATCGTAGTCCTGACAATGCCTTAATGTACATACAAATTAATCCATTTTGTTATCAATTCAATTTCAACGCCAAGAAAATCAGGCCAGTACCATCTCTCTACACCCTGATGAAGTTTTGGTGGCAAATTTCAAACTTATTTCTTGGCGATTGTTTTGTCATCTTATAAGATGTAATTTGACTTAATTTTCTTCTTGCAAAATTCTTTGTTCTAAAATTGTAGTTATTTATGAAATTATATATTATTTGAATTCAGCCATGCCTTAATATATTTTTTGACAGGAGTGAATTTTTTCTACTCAATTTCGTCCCACTTCGTTGATTCGTCGTCTTAAAGGTCTTAACGGAGTAGAGTCTACATTATATTGCTCATTAATTTCTGACATTCTACGACTATTATAAGGTGGATATAACCGATTTGCGGTTTTATGTGGAAATACTTTGGAATTGATTGCTTACAATTTTTTTGCAGATATACAATATATCTAAAGATTGTTTTTCCATTTTTCGACCTAAAAAAATTAGGACACAAATAATGCGTAAAATAAAATGTATTTGAAAGAATCACCTTAAACACTATTAAGATGGAGAGTGATTTAATTTAATCATTTAAATTAGAGTTCAAGTACATGTTCGGCTTAAACGGCACAAACGAAATAAAACACGAAAAAGTTAAAGTTTTTTTGATTTCCCAAAACTGTGAATTCCAAATTTCGACTATTTTTATCAAAAATAAACTGAACTTGTTGAGATTATTAAAAAGTGTATTATTTGTGAGACCATGGCATGACCGTGTGACCAAATAGAAAGACTTCAACATTGAATTGCCTTTTATTAAAACTAAAAGCCCTATTAACGTCAAATTGGCCCATTTTTCGTTTGAATTCTGGCCCTTTTCCAACTAAGTCTATATCATCCCTGCTGCACAGCTCTTTTGAAGTGTCTGTGACTCTCTCGCATTCTACTCTTGCTCATGTATGCTACAGCAATGATGTTTAATACAGCTGTGCCGCTATATATTTTATTATTGCTTTCTCATTGCCCCCACAGGGTTTTTACATTTGCTTAATTTTACCTATCTGAATGACAGCCCTATAGGAACAAACTAACTTGTTTTTAAAAACAACTAATTAAAAAACTAGTTTAAAATAAACCAGTCTATGAACTACTTTGAATTATATTAAGGCGGCATCCACTTCAATTCTAAATAGTTTTTATTGCATTATATATGAAGTAATTGAAATACTACTTAAAAACAAGTCATTGATAGACTACTTTGAATTATATTAAGGCGGCAACTACTCTGATTTTGACATGTTTTAATTGCAAATTTTTATTAGATTACAAGTTTATATATATATATATATACCATGTTATTTCATCAAATATTATTAACTTTAGGCCATCAGTAATAGTTTTCAATTGGTTATTTTGAAGTAATTAAAAAATAATTTAAATATAACTAATTTAACAAGTAGTTGAAAATATATGCAGACTAAGGTCAATTGACTTATTTAGCGGACATCATCATACAAAATATGTTAGTTCGATCTATGGAAAAAAGTCAGAATTTTAACTAGTTGTGGTTGACAAAAAACTACTTTATCAACTACTTCTAAATTAGTTGATTTTTCTACAGGGAATATATTCGAATACAAATTATATTGTGCACATCTACTCGAAAATACGTTTCCATCGATTTAATTTTTATGTGAATATGTTGAAGTTAGCAGTTTTTTGTTTGCGTATTAATATAAAGATTATTGAATACAAAATACATCAATGCGATTAGTAAAATATTTGACAATTTTCACCAACACCGATCTGCGATGTCAAAATTATAAGTTGCATTTATTAATAGTTTCAGAACGAGGATCTAGAAAATCGGTTTTTTTTCTAGAAAATGCTCTTTGGATTTTAAAATTTTGGATCAAACTAATACCAATTTTTGGAGAGATAATTATCTTAAAAAGCAACCTCAAAAAACTGCGTATAGATAGATATTCCATGAAATACGCATTCATTTTACGCATTGATTTGAGAATGAAGATATGGATGCGGCTATTTTCAAATAATATCAATATTATGCCATACTACATACAAGCATATTATCCCTTGTTGTACTGAAATTGGATACAAACCAGTTTCGTTTTTGTACACTATGGTGTAAAATCTATTACAGTTTGGACTGAGGCCTTAAATCCAATTTGGGCTTAACAGTTTAAACCAATGTGGGAATAAACTTAGTTTTAGTATTTGGCATGATTTAAAGGACATGGTTAACCGACAATCTCGGTGTCGTTATATATACAGTACAGGATTTTCAAAAATTAAGCCCAAGATTTTTAACCGTGCAGGATTCAAGTCAAAACTTGATGTAGTGGAAGATTTACCTCTTTCTGTTTAGCCATAAACGGCTTCAAATTAAGTTGACATCAATGAAGTGAAGGAAATGGTGACGAAAAATCGTCGTTTAAATTTGAAAGAGATAGACGCTGAACTCTCAGTGTCTCTGTGAATATCAATTCATACCATTGTACAGAATTTTTTGGCATGAAACACATTATCATACAACTAGTTTCGAAAGACCTAAATATTCTTCTCACAAGGCTATCATTGTGAAGGAATTTCTGACCAAAATTAAAAAAAAAAATTATCGAACAACCTCTGGTTGGTGTGACTCCGGGCGACTTCTTAGCTTTCCAAAACTCAAATTACCACTTCAAGGCATCTGTTTTCAGCCGATAGAAGACATAAAAGAGAATTCGCTAAAGAACTAAAGTCGATATAAGAACTCTGAATGAATTATAAATAGTTTGTGTTTTATTTATCAATTCCCGGTATCTTTTTTGTTTGAATGTTTAATGTGAAGAATTTTTGAAATCTGTTTACTTTTTTAAAAAAATAGCAAAAAGTAAGTAATAAAAACAGATAAATTTACATTTTGCATCTATTTCCGAAAGATAAGAAGTAGTAAAGGGTTTTATCGAATAAAATTGGGAGTATAACTGCTCCCATTTTTATTTTCGGTTAAATTAAAAGTGGTAAGATATTGACTAGAATACACGCGAGAAAATTTCTTTTGAATTTTTGACATTATTTTGTTATGTTTTTTTGGTAGTTTTCGATGTTTATGGTATAGGAAAGTACAAAAACGAGTATTTCAGAAATTTTGGACAAGTGGGCGGGCCTTTTGCGCTATATCTTACAAATGGATATAAGACGATAACAAAATTGAGCATAGACGTCTAAAATGTGGTTTCAAAAAGTATCAAAGATTTCACATCGATTGGATAAGTAGTAGGTGAGTTATTTTGCAGAAGTTTTACGTGCATTAAGGGTGTCTTATGAAAGAGTTTATCAAAAAAGTCAGAAAACCGGTGATGTCCTGTTAATATCCTTGAAACCCAATGGCTCGTCGGGAAAAACTTAATTAAAAATATTTTTATTTAGTGTTTCGAGCTTTGCTAATTGAAAATTATTTAAGCCCTACAAAAATTTATCAAATTTACCGTTTCAAATGTAGAATTTAACGTTCTTGCCATTGCCGTTTTCAGCCGTGAGCGTGAGCGCTTTGCAAACTTGTACTTTAATTAATTTTTTTTTTCTTAATTTTGTTTTCAACTCAGCCAATGAGTCCTGAGTCAATGGGTATATCTGAAACCCATTGACTCAGGAAAAAAAAATATTACAGAGGTTTGTAGACAATTTTTTTTTTGATATCTTAAGGATAAAAATTTTTAAAATTAGTCAATTTTTAGCTATGAAAACTAAGTTTTATTGAATTACAAAATTTTCGAACTAGTGCAAAAACAACGAGATCAAGAAATATTTCATAATAATAATATAATAATATAATGCAATTTTACCAATTCTGAAAACGGCGACGGCAAGAGCGATGAGTTCTACATGGAAAACGGTAATTTAACACTGGCAAAGCTTGAAACACTAAAAAAATATTTTCAAAATATTACGTTTTCCCGATGAGCCCACTGTGCCTCAAGGATATTAACACGACATCATCGGTTTTCTAACTATTTTGATGTCCTCTATCGTATGACACCGTTACTGCACGAATCGGACACACGTACAAAAATTAAAATTTCAGTACAAAAAAGAACTCATCTAATAAGTAGGCGTGACAGCTGCCATACAACTTGAACACATTTTGAGCTATATCTTAGAAATAAGAAAAACTTAAAAAAAACAACAAAATTAGCCACAGATGTCTAGTATATGATTTCCAAAACGATTAAAAATTTTCGGTGCGATTGGACAAGTGGGCGTGGCAACTGCCATACAACTTAAACACATTTTGCGCAATATCTTAGAAATGAGATATGCTACGGTAACAAAATCAAACGTAGTCATTCATTATGTGATTTTAAAAAGCGTACAAAATGTTGGCACGATTGGACAAGTGGGCGTGGCAGCTGCCGTACAACTTAAACACATTTTGCGCTATATCTTAGGAATGGAATAAGCTACGATAACAAAATTAAGCATAGACGTCTACTATGTGATTTCCAAAAAGGTTAAGACCAGCGATTGGATAAGTGGGCGTGGCAGCTATCATACAACGTAAACACATTTTTCTCAATATCTCAGATTTGAGATAAGCCACAATAACAAAATCAAACGTAGTCGTTTAATATGTAATATCCAAAAGCGTAAAAAATTTCAGTGTGATTGAACATACATATGAAATATATTTTGGTCCGTAACTAAGAAGTAAGAAATGCTGCGAAAACGATATTTACTTAATGTTAAAAATTTCTAAATTTAAGAATTCATTTATTTTTTTCTTATCTTAACATTACTAAGACTGGAATTTTTAACTTATATGTGACGACAAAGAATCGCTCTCAGGATCGAACCAATCATCACTAGTTGAATCATCATTAATAAGGGGAAAGCGAGATCGTCATATGGATGTTATTTCTGATTTATCAGCAGGAATAAGAAAAACTAATACGTCCGGATGTAATTTTCTTACATAAGTTAGAGGCTTTTCTCGGTAGGAATCAACGAAAGAATCTGAAGTGATGAGAAGCATATTCAATAAATCCGTATTTGTATTAACTCTTGACCTTTTACGCGTGTTTGTCAAACGAAAACGTCTACAGACTTTGTTACGAGTTTTGGTAATTTTTAGCAAAAAATGAGCATTTAAAAAAAGCAAACAAGAAGAACAAAAAGCAAAAAATATAATGCAAAGAAATTGTATGTTGCTCCCACTCTCTGATGTAATAGTTGCACAGCAGATTTCTTTAATAATTTTTAATTCATTGTCATTTAAGATTGAGCAGAGTGTATTATTTTCTTAATATACATATAGATATATTTTAATACCACCACGTTTACTACGTAAGGGGAATATAATTTTTTATTTCGTCTGAAACTCCAAGACAGAGGCGTGGCAGGCGTACAAAAGTGTATGTATTCTTAATCAGCATCACCTTGTGAGTAGCCTTAGCAATGTCTGTCTGCCTATCTGTCGCCACTATTACAGCCGTTATTTGAAAAAACAGTCAGAACCTGATTTTTAAATTAAAATAAATATTATTCTTAGGAC
The DNA here is from genome assembly GCA_914767935.1 of Coremacera marginata. Lineage (NCBI taxonomy): Eukaryota > Metazoa > Arthropoda > Insecta > Diptera > Sciomyzidae > Coremacera > Coremacera marginata. The sequence goes on from OU612045.1 coordinate 52,971,044, forward strand.
CATCAAACAGGTTAAATAACAAGACAGTTTGCGCACTTTGGCACTCTTAGAAAAGATTGCTTTAAAGTGTGGATCCCATTCCTTTTAATTTTCCAAAATGTTTCACCAAATTTTCCGTTTTTACAAAAAAAAAAACAAAAACCTTTATTTAAATATTCGTTTTTAATTTCTTATGTATTGAATTTTTTTTTTCTTATTGCTGGGTTCAAATATTTTGCGATGTTTTGAAAATATTTTCGACCTCAACTTCGACCATCATAGGACCATCATATAGATTCGAAATTTAAAAAAAGTTTCACGCCTTGGCACTTCCAGGGCTTAAAGAAGACATAATAGTTATTAATTTCAAAATAAATGTTAAAAAATATTTTCAACGTATAATTAAGTATAACTAGAAAACTCATGAACTAATATTTTAAAAATATCACTTTTTGAGCCAACATTCAACAATTTTAGTATTTTTTCTAGAAAACGGAGGTAAGTAAAATTTTTTCCTGATATCACTGGATATTTCTTAAGAGTTCTACATGTTCAGAATTTAGAAATTAGATATCGAATTTTTTCCGTCTTTTCCACCTTTCGCATCACTATGCAACGCCTGCAAAACTAGGAATGATCTGGAAAATATACTGGAGCGAGCAATATCTGAAACCACCTGCTGATGCAGAAAAAGTGCTTGTTCTTAAGTAAACATTTTTAAGCTTTAAAATATAAACACACACATACATGCATTGGACGAAATTGTACTGAATTGGCAAAAATAAATAAAACTCATATTTCGCATACGATGAAAATACTTCAAAATATTGATTTGTACTTATTATTAATGTTCAATATCTGAAAACACTACTATTATATAAGTATTATATCAGCAACGAAAATGGAGCCAATAATGAGCTATTCTCAAACATATTTTGATGATTTACTTTTATCTTCCGCTCGTTTTCGTTTTTAAAGATGGATCGTTATGAATTTTTAATAACTGTGATGAAGAGCGCTGATAAATGCAGTGAAATTATTTATTTATAAAACATATTTGAAATGATGCTTGAAACTGATAAAATATGGGTATCTGGATTGTTATTTATCATGCGGCAAAAGTGAATATTTTTGTGGCCTTTGAATGATTGTCAGTGTATGAGTTGTGAGTGGTTGATTGTAGTGGCAATGAAGCGCTCAAATTATTAAATATTACTTTTTTTTTTTTTTTTTATTCTATTAAAAATAAGCATTAGTTGCACAAAAGCTACAAATTGACAGCTTAAATAAATAATGGAAATGGAAAATTTGAATTAAAATCATTCAAAAGGCAAAACATGTCAACTTAAATTGCCGCTCATCGCTCACGGCAAAAAAGCAATTACTTAACTTCTACAAAAACGGCGTTGTAAGCATCGAAAACGTTTGTCTGTTAACAATATTGTTATTACAACACTCTGCGGTATGGTGATTGTAGTGGTTATGCAGTTGGTATTGGTAAAATGTGCACGCACCTCCCAATGCAATTTAGTTGATATTTAAGCATTACCTTATTTCAATGGTTACACGCATAAATGATGTGATGGCTAAAAATAATGCAATATCAACGCGAGCAACGAGCGATATGATACCATGCAATGCGATGTGACGCAGTGACATGGATTGGCAATGTCATCAAATCGTTTGTTGCAGTGGGATTTGTTTTAATTAAAAGCTGCATTGCAATTTAAAGGAAGCTTTACATCAAATTTGTAATGTAAAACAAGAAATGAGTTTTGAAAATAGAAATTATTTTAACCTTGACGTTGCATAGATCATTCTAATATTAAGTTTTGCACATCAACTGTGCGTAAAATCAAAAGATAATATTTCTATTCAATATTTATACTTGGTTAAAACTACAACTTTATCTGACGTCATTCGTCATTAGCAAAATTACCAATATCAAACAGCCTTAAACAAAGAATAACTTTTGATTAGTTTGAATTAAAAGAAAATCATTGCTACTGATTTCAGTCAAATACGACGACGCTACAACAGCTCTATAGATACATCCTTACACTTTAAGGTATGCTACTCAAAGATATATCAAGTAGCTATCTACAGCATATCTTACAATTAACTCTCGTAAAGTTCTTGCAGTGCAATTGTGTACGTCACACATTCAATAGATTTATCTTCACTCACATGGCGTCTATCCAATAGATACCGAGAGTAACGTGAGTATTCTGTGTTTAACGCAGATTTATTAAAATTTATTGTTGCTGCTTCAGAAAACGATTTAACTAATTTTAATGCGTGTAAATGTGTTCATGTGGTTGTATATGAATATGAGCGTATATGTATATGTTTGTGTGTACCGATATGTGTAACATTGTCCGAGTAGCAACAACAGTGGAATATTTATAAGCCGCATTAAGAGCGCGTATATCACAAACATTTGTCGCAATTTATTCGAATTAAGACACAATTTAATGGAACGAGTTGCATGAGATCACAAACAAAATTTATTGTTCTATATTGATTTATTATATGATATTAATATGACGTGATTTTGATTTGATAAGATATTCATGCGTTCTTGCAAAGAATCGTGACAATAAAGTTGTTATTAATTTTAGTTATGTTGAGATAACAGTGCAGGGCAAATGTAATTTTTTTTAAGTTTAAAAAAAAAGCCTGAATTTAAAAACTCATACTAAATTTTAAAGTCAGCTTGTTCCGCATTTTTGTACCAATAAAACAAAACGTGGTGAGTTTTTCAAGAAGTTTACGTTAATTTAAAATGGTTAAAACTTGATCTACAAGTTCTACAAATATGCAAAGTTTTAAACTTCAACCTTTTGCTATTTAAAATATGGGAATATTAAAAATATTAACTGATTTGAAGTTGATTTAATTAATAAATGACGGATTTTCCATTAAATGCTGCTTTCAGAACTAGGCAAGTGTCTAGTTTCAGTAAATGTTTTTAGTTTAGATGCAAATCCATGCAATAGTTTGAAAAAAAGCATTTTTTCTGCACTCTTGTAGAATTTTACTTTCACCGTGTGTGTGCATGTGGAAAATGAAGATACCCGAGTGGGAAAAACCATCATTCTATAATGCCTTATAGCCTACTTACTTTTCATCCGTGAGGCATGCAAACGTCCCTTACGAATCTCCATTACTTTTACAAAGGCATGGCCACCTCTAGTAAGCTTCCTTCTAGTAAGTATAAAAAGCATCATAGGTACTTACGTTTTCCTTGACTAAAATGAAGTACAGGGAATGTACTCCCAACGATCGGAATCATTCGTGTTTCCATTCAAATGCACTTTTTTTAATAAGTCGGATGTATGCACGAAAATGTAAGGTACCCGTGCTGTAGTGATATACGACGTTCACATAATAGATTTGAACCTTCTCGACAACGGAAATTGTAAGCACTGCTTACGTTTTCACTTGCAAAAGAAGGTGAACGTAAGGCCACGGATCAAACTTATTTCATCGCTCTTCTTTCACTTTCTGTCATGTTTTATTGGTTTTTTATGTACCAGTTACGTTTTGACGTTGATAACCTGAAATTAAAATGCAAAACGGGATGGTTAAACATTTTTTAAATTAAATATTTGCCAGAATAAATGTCACAACACCGCCGTTCAATAGAAGTTTGTTCTTTACTCGTTTTTCGTTAGGCTTTTGCTACACTTCATATCATCGTAACATTATTCAAAAACCGTTGTCTTCACGCCTCTGAATGTCTCTTTCTTTACAAAATAAAGTACATATGGAAATGATCAAACGACTGGGGTAGTATTGCACGCCCAACGACGATATACATTTTTACAACAGTCACCGACTATTAGGGTGTATCGAAGAATTAAGATCTTGTTCTTAGAGGACGAAAATGTTCCATGAATTTGTCAAGGTATCCCAAAAAAAATTTTAGGGTAAAAAAGTATGCCTTCCTCTCCTCAAGTTGTGTTTTGAGTAAAATAGTAAAAACTAACAATCTTAAAATGTTTTGATTTTTGTAATAGAGGCTACAGCCGACGAAATAAGTATAGTCGACAAAACAGACAGACGCAAGCAGACAAAACAAATCATATTTAATCTTATTCTTTTAATTTAAAATACAATAAAAAAACCATTTTAAATCATATAAAAGAGAGGAAGCCATTATGAAACAAACTTATGTCGTAGTTGTATTTGCTTGCACAGAACAACAATTTCTAATTTTTCCAAAACTACAGGCTTCTATCAGAGGATTCTGGAAAAAAACAAGTCGTGCATTGGTCACTAGCTGAATGCCCGGCTTAACTCGGGAGTTGATATAAATAATTTTCGATTTCATTAGTCGATTTGTAAAAACTTGTGTTTTTTTTTTTTGTAGTACAGCGCCCTCTAGGGTTCAAGATATAGCAAAATACATAGCGCCAAAAGACTCACAGCACCCAAAAACCCACTTATAAAAATCATACTTATTGTATGAGTTGTTTTGAGTTTTTTGCGGTATTTGTACAACAGCGTCCTCTGGTATTCGAGAGAGAAAAAAAAAATAACGCCAAAGCCCTTTCCATACTCGATAATCAAATCCTATATATCCGATATAAAAATTTGTATCTAAATCGGATGAACGGTTTTCGAGTGTTTCACGATTTCTTAAGTGATTTGTACTATAGCACCATCTGGTGTTTAAGATAGCGCAGAAAAAAAGTCCAAGAATCCCACCGTATCCGAAAACTCATATGTAAAACTGTTCACGCAAATTGGATGTACAGCTGAGTTTTTCGAGATTTTTAAAACATTTGTACTGCAGTGCCCTCTGGTGTTTAATTTAGAACAAACTAGATAAGTCATAAGAACTACCGTACCCGAAAACCCCCAAATACAAATTTTCATGTAAATCGGATGAATGGTTTCGGAGCGCAGCGCCACCTACTGGGTCCAATTGCGAATCTGAGCCACCCAGGGATCCACTTAAGCACACACAAAAAATTTCATGAAAATCGGTGCAGCCGTTTAGGAACAGTTTAATAACATACACACGTACGAATTGTACAACAACGCCCTCTATTTTTCGAGACAGAGCAAAAGAGATAACGCCAAAACAGTTGCCGTACACGAAAATCCTTTAATAAAATTTTTCATCCAAATCGGAAGAGCGGCTTTCTACTTTTACACGATTTCTTAAGTAATTTGTGGTACAGCGCCCTCTGGTGTTCGATATAGTACAAAAAAGATAAGTCCAAAACAGTCACCATATTAGAAAACCGCTATTTACCAATTTTCATGAAAATCGAATAAACAGTTAAGAAATTTTTTAAAATATTTTTACACAGCGCCCTCTGATGTTCAAGATAGAACTCAGTAGGTAAGTCATAAAAACTCACCATATTCGAAAACCTCTATATACAAATTTTCATACAAATCGGATGAACGGTTTCGAAGATAAACTATAAAAACAAAATGCTTTAAACTCGATCACAGCGCCACCTACCGGGTCTAATTGTAATGATCTGAACAATCCAGGGATCAAACACGTAAAAAAAATATCATCAAAATCAGTGCAGCCGTTAAGAAACAGTTTAATAACATACACACGTACAAATTGGACAACAGAGCCCTCTAGTTTCGAGAAAGAGCAAAAAAGATAGCACCAAAACCCTTGTCGTACTAGAAAATAGCTATTTACAAATTTTCATCCAAATCGGATGAGCAGTTTTGGAGTTTTCACGATTTTCACGATTTCCAAATATTTTTACAAAAGCGCCCTCTGGTTTTCAAGAAAGCACAAAAAAAAATGTCTCTTAGGAGTTTTTCGAGGTTTTTCAAAATATTTGTACTACAGTGCTCTCTGGTGTTCGAGAGAGGAAAGAGTAGACAAGTCAAAAAACTCAGCGTGTCCTAGAACCTCTACATATAAATTTTCATGCAAGTCGGATGAACGGTTTTGGACTTTTTCGACTTTTTTAAAATTGTGTACTAGAGCGCCCTCTGGTGTTCAAGAAAGAAAATAGTTTATAAGTCATAAAAACTCACTGTTTCCGAAAACCTCTATGTACCAACTTTGATGCAAATCGGATAAACGGCTTAGGAGTTTTTTGACTTTTTCAATTATTTGGGCTACAGCGCCCTCTTGTGTTCAAGATAGTACAAAAAAGATAAGTCCAAAAGACTCACCGTATCAGAAAACCCCTATATTTCTATTTTCATGCAAATCGGATGCACGGCTTAGGAGTTTTTCGAGGTTTTTCAAAATATTAGTACTACAGCGCCCTCTGGTGTTCGAGATGGAAGAGAGTAGATAAGTCAAAAAACTCAGCGATCAGATGAATGGATCAGATGAACGGTTTCGGAGATAGCTGAAAAAACGAGTGCTTGGAACCCTACCGGCAACAGCATTAACAGTTACATACAACAGATATAAAGAAAAAACAAAAGGCGATATAACAAAGGCAGTTTCTGATGCTAGTCATATTCGATTGAAGAGGATTAAGGAAAGCATTGCTAATCCACCGAATATATATCCCGTAAAATATGTCGCTGAGGAAGGTTTTGCTTTATTCATGGACTTGTGACTTTCGAAGGAAAAGTACAATCTACTCCGAAAGTTTTTGATGCGCCACAACGTAGATATACTTCCAGATTATAAGAATATTAGCAGTGAAGAAAGGAACTGTGTCAGAAAATTGTGAAATAACGAACATTTCAGCTAAGATGAAAGCTCCAGCTATGATGGATCATATTGCCCAACGCTTAATTAAAAGAATGGATCAAGAAAAACAAAGCACAATTCCGAAAATTCTGACTTTGTTGAGTAAGTTGGGATGCCATGGACCATCTGAGCAGAGTGCGTACCAGCAAACAATCATTTCACCTACTTTCTCAATGGCCTTCACTCTAAAAAGTTTTTGTTGAAATTTACTGCAATAGTTGTAGGCAACAATTTAGCTACTATAACTGTAGTAAATCTACACACCTTTATAAAGTTCAACATTTGTTGTTTACTATTGGAATGTAGTAAAATTCAACAGTTGGTGTTTAATTTTGCTTAAAATATATGGTAATAGTTAAGCTTTAAACTTAAACATTAGTTGTTTAATGTTGCTATCATTTTTGTATAAATATTGCAAAATTACAACCTTTATATGAATAATATTCAACAACTTTTGTTTACTTTGACTACAACAATGTAGTAATATAAAATTTACTACTGCTATTTACTAATATTAAACATGTGTTTGGCAATTAATACTGAAGTAAGCTTCAACTTATTTTATGATTGATTTAATTTATATAAAACACACAAATCTGAGTAAAAAAAAAAGAAAATCTTTCAAGTCCGTTGCACCAACAGCTATATCAATTTGTCGTTAGCGTTATAGAAATAAAACAGAAATAAAACAAAGCATTTTTAAAATCAATTTTGAAAAATTTATTAAGCACACTCACACTCACATTCCAAATAAATATTGAGTACATTACAAAGCAAAAATATTTACAATCTTAGCTTAAAATTCACGTTATTTAACACAATTTTTGTAGTTAGAGAAGCGTGTATCGGACTGAATAATAAGCTGCTTACTTGCTCATAACCAAACGTGATTGAGATTATGGTGCAATTATACAATTGTTGTTGAAAATTCAACACACATATATATGTCTATTGGCAATGAAATTCATGATGAAAAAAAATTTAATATTAATATTGCAACAAAATTCAACATATGTTGCTTCATTTTACTAAAGTTTGTACATAATTTTAAGCATTAAAAATTTACAATAAAACTTGATGTGAAATTACACTCCAGTTGAATTTTAAACAAAAATTACTATTATAGTTATAGTAAATTTGTATTTATTTTTAAGAGTGTACCTTCCAAAATTAATTCCTTAGCCTTAAATGTTAGAGCTGTTGTATTTTTTAGTCTATATAAGAAAAAAAAATTAAATTGAGATACCTCAATTCGTTTAGAAGATCAAAAGATTTGCATCTCCGGTGTTTTTAAAGTTGTGGGACAACTTTTTTCAGTGTTTCGAAAAAATGTTGAACCTTTAAAATTTTGACTAACTACGGATTTGTTCCCAATTAAACATAATTCATGATTTTAATAATTTTGAAGCGTAAGCTTCTTTAGCGAAGGTATTAACGGGAGTGAATTTAAAATTTTACAAATGCGTCAGTTCGCTTAAACAACAACAAATGCATGCAAACGTGATAAAAACATCCCTCACTCGACGATGCTGATGTTGATAGCATCGCTACTGTGTGCGGTCGCTAAGAATTGTTTTTGCATGTGTATTTTGTTGGTAGACTAGAACTTTAGCGATGTTATTTATATACAGGGTGTCCCAGACTTAGAGTACTATAATGTGGGGGCTGATTCCTCGTGATAAGACGAGCGAAAAATTGTATGGGTGGGGTGGTCGCAAATGCCCCCTAGGGGGCTAGGAGGGAAAAACAAAAAAATAGGTGTCGTAACGTTTTAATCCATAGCTAACATATCTCTGCATCGATTAAAAAAAAACATAACTTTTTGAAAAGAAAATTAAATTTGCTTTAAATTATTTTTGCAAAATTTATCCATAAAGTCATAAACAAAAAATGTATAAGCACCTGAAGTCAAAAAATTGGTTTTTTTCTTTAAAAATTCAACTTTCAAGGCAATTTTCTCAGAAAAAAACCAAATGTTTTATTATTTTTTATGACGCAGTTTTTTTCCTTGGTCAATTCTCTGTATAGTAGTCGGTTTTTAGCATCTAACCTGAGGTTTCGGCCATAGGGAACGATTATTGCTGAGCCGAGCAGAAAAACACATTGGAGCAAAAGAGATGCATGACTTGGTTTCTTTGTTGCTCCGATGTGTTTTTCGGCTCGGCTCAACAAAAAGCGTTCACCATGTTCGCAACCTAATTATTCCATAGCCATTGTTGTGGCGTCAGCTATGCTAGTAAAAGTCATGGTGTAATTAATAAGGTGTGTGCATGAGTAGTGCAAGTAACCGTAGCTGTAAAACGAAGTTGCCAACTCATACAAAATCTGGCACTGCCCTCTGTTTTCATCTGTTGTTTTTTTGGTGGCCATTAAAAAATCAAATTACCTGAAATTTTCGACCTAAAAATTAAAGCCACAAAATAAAGGTTATTTTCGACCAATAAAATACAAGTAAAAAGTATTTTTACCCTTAAAAATAAAAGACGAAGCTAATTTTAACTTTTATGGTAACGATAACGATGTATGTATGGTATGGTAACGATGAAAAATTAAAAGGGTTTTAATATTCGTAAAGCTACGGCCATTACGATCATAATGGTATATTTGGAAACGTCCTCTGGCAACTTTTCGTTACAAACATAACATAACATACATAACATAATAAAAACATAAATTCATAAATTAATGAACATTAATTTCACCATGTACTTTTCTACACTTTGTCTATCTGTAAAAAATGTTCCTCAAGTTTATTAATGGTATTCATAGTGAATTTTGGTTACGTTATGTACAGTGAAGGACAAGAGTCTAAATACAGTATCATATTTTTGATTCTCGCAAAACTTATGAATCTTAATGATAGTTTAATTATGCAGTTTTTTTAGAGATAACTTTTAAGTACAAAAAAAAAGAACAAAAACTTTGATCTTAATAAACTGAACAAGAAATTTACAATAATACGAAAAATTTAACGCATCAAAAGAATACATACAGGGCATTATGCTAAAATTTTCAAATCAAACTCGACAAAAAAAAGCGAAACATTTAAATTTTTTTTTTTTTGTATTCTCATTAGAGTACGGACTATTAACTCTCATAAAGTTGGGTCTTAAGATCTGTTTTGCGAAAATGAGAAAATGTAAAAATTTCATAAAGAATTCTTTAACAAAATTGTACAATAATAAAATTTAGTCGAACCGGAGTATAGACAATTATAAAATTAGAAATAATTAAATCGACTCAAAATCCATTTCTTTCAATAAATACTATATATATTTAACCTTTCGTCTAATGCTAAGAATCTAACGCTTCCATCGGCCATCCTGACGACTGCACTCAGGCTTTTTTTCTAAATAAACAATCATATGGAGAACTTCATATTCATAATTTGTACTTCTATTAAAAAGTCTAACTTTGACCATAAATACCATAGCATCCCTCAATTCAAATAATATTAAGTAAAAGCTGTATTGTTTTTCTGTCCACAGCAAAAAAAATCATAGAGATATCTCAATTCGTTCAGAACTTGTGATTTTTGCAACGAGAAATGCCAGATGTCACCACTTTGTGCTGGTCAACATATTCTGTTAAAAAAGTGTTATTTTTGTTGAGCTTCATTTAAAATTTATATATAAATTGTGAGGGACCCAATCATCCATCATAATGGTTTATCAATTTACTTTCAAATCTATGTTTTTGTGCTTAACTGGAATTACTTTTCAATACTTCTGATGGTCACCTGTTGTCATGGATTATTTCAATGATTTTGTCGACGTAACTTTTGATCTCTATATGATAGAGCATGGAAGTTTGGTAAGGCAGCTATTCATCAACGTTATCTTAAAGAAAAAGAAAATTGTAGTAAATATAGAAGAAGCTGTAAGATAGTCCACACAATTCAAAGGTTTTTGTATAGCTTTTACACTGTATGTGGTAGAGCATAGAAATTATGTATGGAACGAATGGTGACTATTAGTTGCTTAATATAATCTTTCTGAAAAAATAGTGCTAGTCTTAAACAGGGGGTGATAATGATAGCGCTGGTGAATATAAAAATTCAGAAATCAGTTACAAAATCTTACTAATAAAAGGTTAACTTTTAACAAGTAGTATCTCCCAAACAAATAAATTCGCTGAAGTAAATTAGAAAAGCAATTTGGAATTTGCGTAAAACAGTCTAGAATAACATCTGAAATTTTCAGTTTTTATGACATTTTTTCAAGCAATGGTGGTTATATACAAAATAAACATTTTGTGCCCCACTATATGTATATGTACTAACAGTGAAATGCAAACATAGCTCCTTCATTTCAACATTAAATGATTGTATTACTACTAATGAAATAAATCACATAATTTGCATTTCTAGCAAAAAACAATTCATGCAATGTAAGAAAAATACGTATTCATTTTTGACATTCCTCAACACACAAAAAAAAAATAGAAGAATATAATTGAGAAAATCTTTTGAATTCTAAGAAAACAAAATAAAATGTTTTAAAAATATTTAGCAACATGAGGTCGACATGCTGCAAATTTAAGTGAGAATTAGGAATATTTCACATACAGACAGAAAATTGTAGGTGATTACAATAAATATGTTTGTTAAGATATATAATGAAATATTTTCTTAGTGGCTTAAGAAAATGGTAAGCATTTTAGAAATTAATTTATTTATTTTTCTTCAATCGATATGAAATTGATGTTTGCTTCGACATTGTTTACTATGACAAAACAATGACAACAATGGCAATTTATAAGAGAATTTATCACTTATTTGCAGTTATCTAAATATACATAGGTTTTATTTTTCAACATTTTTTGCTTGAGTTATTTTGTGTTAATACAAATATTTTAACCACAACGATTTTCAATATTGTGAATAAGTTTGTCATTTAAATTCTTTTCTTTTTTCTCTACTAAAATTGGAAGTACGAACAAGAAATAACTTTTAAATTGTGATATATGTATTAGCTTTAACAGTATTAGGTGCAAAAATTGCTAAACAACAAGTTCTAGCATGTATTATAGACAATTAAATTGCTAACACTAAAAATTTGATGTCTACAGACAAAGTAATAAAAAGTTAATTAAAGAATATCTTCACTTCAAATTAACTGATTGGTCAATTAATATAATTGCTATTCACCTTTATATAGCATTTATACACCCACCAAGCTACACAAGCAAAGTTGACAGCAACAACAACAACATCTTCGATTGCCTGCTGGCAACACCTTTAAAGGTTCATCATGCTACGCAGACAAAGGTGCAAATTTAATTATTTGACCTTTTGCGGTGAAACTAGCTTATTTATCAGACCACCCAAGACAACAACAACAACCACAGCAATGAACACAAAAACAATTCAAATTACAACAAATAGCCAAAGCAAGAACATTTGCAGAAACATAAGAATCATCGACCTGCCAACACACCGTCATAACAAGACGTCAAGAAAATGTAATTAATTAAGTTTTATGTAACTTTTCACAGTGCCGAGCGTAGCGTAAGGATAAAAAATAAAAAAAAAGCCAGTAGCTTCTTTAGAATGCAAATGCAATGGATCGGACGTGAAATTTGTGGGGATTTGGAAAAAAAGAACAGTTATCAATTTTCTGGAGACTAGCGAAAACTTTGCGGAGTCTTAAGGCGGAGTCGCGTTCAGAATTAAAAAAAAAACATTTGTTTAGAATTTTTTTCTTTTTTTTTTTGGCTTAAAATCTTTTATACTTATTGAAAACTTTGTGATAAATTAAATGAAGAATATAAAAAGAGAGTGAAGCAATTTCCGGTTCGTCCTGGAACAGTAGCTTGTCTGTTGGACAAAAATCAAAAATTTTGTTATCAAAAAATTATGCAAGAAAACAAAACGAAATTGCCTAAGTGCTCGAAAACAAAAATTGGATTCTTCTTATTTGGAGTATTTTGGTAACAATGATACCAACAAATAAGAAGAATCCAATTTTTGTTTTCGAGTATTTAGGCAATTTTTTTTTTTTTTTTTGTTAACTCATTTTATACGACATTAAAAAATTTTGCATTTCTTTCTGAGGAAAAATATTGTAAAAATATGATTTTTGTATTAACACGTTCGCTGCCATGTGACTCACCTGTGGGTCACAAAAAATATTCATAAGCGGCCGTGTGCACCACCGTTGGGTGGAGGTGAAGGTATTTTTGTATAGAATTTTTTTAAGTGGCTTGTTGATGAGATAATTTTTTTCTTTCTTGTAATATATTTTTTTTTTCTATGGCGGCAGTCAACGTGTTAAGAAGAAAAAAAAATAGAATTGAGTTCTTTACAATTTTTCAAAATTGATAAAACTTGGGTAAAGTTGAAAGTTTTCTTAAAATTAGTAGATAACTACTGCCAAGTTTCGCAGTGTTCGGCTTTGGGACCAACAAATATCGTAAGTATGGTTTATTATCTTTAAGATTCTGTAAAATAATTTAACGAATTTTATCGATTCTTTGAGAAATGGTTTTTTTGGAAAATGGTCCAAAATTGATATTTTGGTGGAAAAAAGTTGTACAAAACTGCAATTTTACCGACTGATTTCGATCATTTTTAGTGTGCATCTATAATTCAATTTTTCTACTATTTTGAACGAGTTTTGTTAAGATAGGCTAACCTTTGTATATACCTTCCATACAAAATCATGCATAAAAATTAATATAGGTCCGAGGGAGGTACCCCTAGGGACTGACCAATTTCAACTATTTTTTAAATTTTCTCAAGTAGCTTAAACTTGTCAAGCATACCGAGTTTCATAATCACAGGATCACTTCTTCTATTTTTGTCCAACTCTTGTACGGGCTCAGTACACTGTGCGGCGCTAAAGTAAGTCTTGTAAAAGTCGCTTTTAAACTGACACAGCTGCAGGCTTGCAGATACGCTGTAAAAAAATTCAAAATTCGAATACGATTCTATTCTCTAGATTTTTTTGCTAGACGTAAACATAAAAAAAAACACTTATTTTGTTACTTTAGGTTACATTTCCATTTCAATATAATGCTAAATTTGTTTTTGCAAATTTTAAATTTGTTTAATTTACATAGAAATTTTATGATAATTTTAATGAAAATTCAATTCAATAGCAATAAAATATATATATATAAAATAAAATATATATTTTTGATCAGCATCACCTCATAAGTCGATGTTGAGGTGATTACAGCCCCACACGATTATAGTCGTAATTTTAAAGCTATCGCGATGAAATTCAATATATAAGCTCATTTTTAAAAAAGGAAGATCAATTTTGAAAATGGGAATAATCGGATGAAAACCACCTTATGTAAAATGCCTTTAAAATCCACAAAATTTAAAGAAATGCCTTGAATTTGGCACGTAAGCTTTGATCTTCAATTTTAATCCTGGCTATGAAATTTTGAAAAATCGGATGAAAACCACGCCTACCTGCCATACAAAATGGCTTAGTTTTAAAAGTAAAATCTCTAAAAAATCGGATAAAATTAAAGAAATGTCTTGAAATTTTGCACGTTGGCTTTGGTATTTAATATAGAACATCTCTATGATATATGGCCTACCTCCCATACAAATTGGTTTTATATTATAAGTAAAATCTCTTAAAAAACTTCAAAAATTTAAGAATTGTCTTAAAATTTTGCACATAAGCTTTGATATTTAAAATAAACCATCTCTATGATATATGGCAAAATCGGATGAAAACCACGTCCACTTCGCATACAAAGTGGCTTTATTTTCAACGTAAAATCTCTTAAAAATCCACAAAAATTAAAGAAATGTCTTGAAATTTTGCACATTAGCTTTGATATATAATATGAACCATCTCTATTATATTTGGCAAAAGCGGATCAAAACCACGCCTACCTCCCATGCAAAGTGACGTCATCAAAATACGAAAACTTTCGTTAATACATATATAAATCTGAATTTCATGGTGTATGTCGTGGCTAAAGACTTTGAACATACTTTAATATGGCCGCGAGGGGTATTATAGCTTCGGTACTTGGTAAGCTACAAATCTGCAAACTGCAAATCGATTAAATCGTTATCTTCTTGTTATATTTTTCAATATTGTGAGCGTTTCTAAATAGTGTTATCTAAATGCAATCAGAATTGTTTGATTCATATCTTGTTCAAATCGATTCTGTCGTTTGTCTCTAGGCATGGAAATTTTGTTTTTCTCGTCTAAATCTAAAAAAAAAACAATTTGATACCTTTTTCGTTCTAATCGGCTGATCCGTTCTCGTGTTATTTTGTTTTTTCAATATAGAGGGCGTGGCTTTTAAAACCCTTTTTTTTAATAAAATAACATTGATTGCTGTTTTTGCGTTCAAATCTCTTGAGTATTTTTTGCTATTTCATTCCAATACCCTAGTACCCATGTTTACCGAGTTATTTATTTATAGTGCCATGCCCCTTTGACTTATTCCGCTCAATTGTTTTTACTGCGTTTGAAAATGATCCTATCTACATTTGTACCAAATTCCAACACCGTAGTACCCATATTTACCGAGATATAGTGATTTGCAAATATTTACCCATATACACCATATACGCACAAATACATGTTCAAACATGAATTACAATAGTTCTTGCATGGCAGTAATCAAAAGGCAATTTATTTAATTTAATGTTTACATTGTCTTATTAACAAAAAAATTATAACACACAAAATTAAAGTTTTACTTTTAGTAATTATTATAGCCAAATTCTTTTTCGAAAAACTAAGTGACACAAAAGTTATAAAAAAAATAAATCGAATTTCAAAATCTTTATTTTTTGGCTATATGTTCTCCCTTTTTATAGTTACAAATCATATATTCAAGTTATGCATCAGTACTTAAGAATTTTAATAACATATTTTAACTATGCAAGTCCAATTCTCAATTGTTAGAATTATTTCTTGAATAGTTTTTTCTATCTATATTATGGAATTTTCATTAAATATTTACACAAATTTCCTTTGCATAGAAAAAAATCAAAAATGGCAAAATTGGCATAATAATGAGCAAAAAACCACTTACTTGCTTTTGCATAGCTGGCTCTTATAGTGAGTTAAAGAATGGTAAACTTGTCTTCAAAATGCTGACTCGCTTACTGGTCAAATCAAGTTTCTACTCTAGTCCAAATTATTCAGACTCGAATAACTCGAGTCGTTAAACTATTCGACTCGTCACATCACTAACCGGAAGTAACTGAATGTAACTGAAAAATAAGAGGTCATTCAATAATTCCGTAGGATAAGTAAGAAAAAAAACAAAATTTTGATAAAACTCGATTATATTATTCAAAATAGTTGCCTTCGAGAGCGATACAACGAGTATAGCGATTTTTCAACTCTTCGATACCACTTTTATAGTAAGATTTCCCTTTCTTGTCAAAATAGGCCTCAGTTTCAGCGATTACTTCATCATTGGACTTGAATTTCTTTCCAGCAAGCATTCTCTTAAGATCTGAAAACAGGAAAAAGTCGCTGGCCAAATCTGGAGAATACGGTGGGTGGGTGGGGAATACGCTGGGTGGGTAAGCATTTCGAAGCCCAATTCATTCAATTTTGCCATCGTTTTCATCGATTTGTGACACGGTGCATTGTCTTGGTGAAACAACACTTTTTTCTTTTGCAAATGTGGCCGTTTCTTAGCGATTTCAGCCTTCAATCGATCCAAAAGTGCACAGTAATAGTAGCTGTTGATGGTGGTTCCTTTTTGGAGATAGTCGATGAATATTATACTTTTCGCATCCCAAAATACAGACACCATCACCTTACAAGCCGACTGTTGGCTCTTTGCTCGCTTTGGATTCGGTTCGTTGACTGCTGTCCACTTAGCTGACTGTCTTTTGGACTCTGCTGTGTAAAAGTGAAGCCATTTTTCGTCCATTGTCACATATCGACGATAGAATTCGATTTAGTTGCGGTTTAACAGCTCCAAACACTCCACTGAAACATCAATTTGTTGTTGTTTTTGGTCGACTGTGAGCTTACGTGGCACCCACTTTGCACAGAGCTTTCGCATACCCAAATGTTCGTGTAAAATGGTAAAAACACTAACGACTGATACCTTTACATTGTCAGCTAGCTCGTGCACCTTCAATTTTCGATCGTTCATAACCAATTTGTGGATTTTTTTGATGGTTTGTGGAATAACAGACTGATTTGGGCGTCCACTGCACTCTGCATCATTTGTGCTGGTACGACCACGTTTAAATTCAGCAATCCTCTTTTCTACCATTTGTCGAAATGGAACAGAGTCCGGATAATGTTTATCAAGCCATTGTTTGGTTTCCACTGTATTTTTTCCCCATCAAAAAGCAGTGCTTTATCAAAACTCGACATTCACTTTTTCCCATTGTTTTTTTCAATAACAATAGTTGCACACAAAATGCTAAAACTCACGAATCAATTGTCAGATTGTTGTCAAATTTTTATACGTATCGTTTGAAGGTTGGTACTAAATAAAAATCATATGAAAAAATCTAGTAACGCCATCTATGTGTCATCATATGGACTTTATGAACGTACTGTTAAACTTAAGAACGCTAGAATAATATGGAATAATAATGATAATTGCCACACATGCACATTAGGACAGTTCCTATTATCTCGCCTGCAGTGAACGCAATGTTTCATTTGCATAACATACCAACGAATTCACGTAAATCAACGGTTGTATCTTTGATATATTCCACATTTTTTTAATGGAAAAACCCAAATATTAATGTAATTGACTATATGTACTCACTAGGGCAGACATAAAACAATGTTTCTTGTACGATATACATATTTCAAATTCAGTTGATGTCAATATGCAACAAGTAGAAAAAATACAAATCTTTTGCAAATTATACAGAAATATTTATAACAAGGCGCTGTTTTCCTTTTTTTTACATATGCAAAAAAACTTATGATTCATTATAATACGTCATGTTTGTATATTTTTTAGTTTTGTTGACTTCACAAGTCATGAGTCAAAAATTTTCTATAGCGCATACAAAGCAACGCAAGACTGTTGTTTGTTGTTTTTTGTTTGTTAGTTATTGTTGGCTGCCGGTTTGGCGTGTGTCTATTTACAAACAACCAACCAAAAATATAAATACGTATTTTGCTTCATGCGAGCTTGTGCGCCAAACCTTTGTGTTGACATAACGCGGCGTCAAGAGTTGCATCCAAAAATAATGTTTTTTTTTTTCTGTTTTTGCTTTTATTTTCTTTATAAATTCATCGTTTTTCAACGTCATCTATGATTGGAGAACCTGGTGGGGACAAACGTAGAAAAAGAAGAAAAAAGAAGAATTGCTGCATTGAGCGCCACCTTGTTGCGCCACCGTGGGTATGCGTGTTTCTGATACAGGCGGCTCCTTTTTTGTTCTTGACTGAATTCATTGTTTTCGTTTGTATTCTTTGCATAAGTTCATTCATCCCAAGCAACTGCAGTAGTTGCTAGGAACTTTAAATTCTAATAATGAAACTTAAAGATTAAAAACTTTGCATTACATTATAACTATACTCATGTACAATGAAAGCACAAAAATGCTGGAAATATCAGAAATGATAGAGATAATAAATTATATACTCATAAGTTTTGTTTAGAATACTGTCTACTAGCTTAAACTATATCCAAATTGTATTTATTTTCTATTTTTCTATTTTTAATTTAAACATTTTAATGACTTATTTATTTATTTATTTATTTATTTATTTATTGGCCAAACAAGGCAAGGCAATTTACTTATTCTAACATTATTTTTTTTTTTTTTCTCTCCTTTCCTTGTTTTTGTGTTTGAAGATATGCAATTCGATGTGGGCGTAATCCGCCCACCTGAATGACATGATTTCAAAAACACGCCAAAAAGGTAGGAAGAAGGGAAAAGGAACTTATATACGAATATATTTTAAAGAATACTTAAAATACGCTAATATATCTTAAGTACTACTTTTAGGGGATGACGGAGGGGGACTAGACCAAGAAGCATAACTCTGTAAGGAGCAGTGCTTGAAAGGACAAATTATTCAGAGTCAAAGAGAGACTTTGAGAGGGTTCGCTTAAATGTGGATTTTGGTATGGATGGTGAATAGTGCTCTCTAATATTATTAAAAATTCTTCATTGTTTATATTATATCATCTTGTAATATTACATCCAAAATTCTCGTAAGCATAAACATTTTCTTATAACATTTTTAAAATTTTTAATATTTTTTTTATAACAACAGCATACTTTACTCTATACGCTATATCCTATTAATGCTCTTAGGACGCTCTGCTGCCCTGTAACAGCAGCCAACTTAAGCTGATAAAAATGCATAAATTTTTAAAATGTAATTTCAACATGTAACCATTTTTATTTTAACTACTTCTGCTTCTCTTACTATTTTTTTTCTTGCATTTTAATATACAAAATGGCGTAAAATTTTTTAAAACCCGAGTATTTATTTATTTGAAAACTTTTCGATCTTGCATACACATATATATGTAAATTTAATATTTTTATTTGCATTACTTAAACTTAAATACATACACACACATAAGCACACATATACATAAACCCACTCACAGCTATGGTGACTTATTTTTATGAAATGAAAAAATGTCTGAAAGTACAGGCAAACAAATGTTGTATCTGCTTGCTTAAAGCATGTATGCGTGTGTGCTTGTGCATTTGTATTGCTGTGCATTTTTTTTAATACAAATATAGTAAAAACCAAAAAGCATACCATGTGTCCACTGTTTGAATTTGTATCCTTACTCGAGTGGTTGACTGAGTTTTCACATACATGGCCGAGTGGCTGTCTGTTATGCTAGCTAGCTGTTTGGTTTGTTGCTGATCCTTGCAAGGGGATCTGTTCCTATTTTGTTGTGTGTGTTTGTGAGCTGGAATATTATTTACTTTTTATTTTTCGTTTTGCTACCATATAGCACAAATCTGCAAGAGTTTACATTACATCCTGGTACATATAAACGACAATAAAGCTTTCTTTATTATTAACGTAGATTATTGGTAGTGTTGGAAAATGATGATAAAATAAATTTAGAGTATGTTTAATATTTTTCATATGATTCAATTTTTTTTTTCAAAATATTTAAACGTAATGAAAACGAGGTTGTAGGCTAGGTGTAACTGCTTTCAAATATAGGGGACTTTTCAAATATACCATGAAAGTCGCAGTTTGTAGTCAATAAACCAGTTCAAGGTAGGTGCACCTGCCAATCAGTTCATATCATCGTCATAACTCTTTTGAGTTTCTTAGAACAAATATGATCTGCAAGGTGAAAACTATATTTTTATAATGTTGTGCAATTTATATTCCTATCGAAAGTATTGGTAAAGTTATAATTGGGACGAATAAGAATCCACAATCCACATAAATGTTAATGACTTTGAAACCACAATGTGAATATAGTGTCAGTCCAAATCAACTGTTTCAACACTGATTGCTCAACCATTTCATTAAAAAATGTCCACTATATTTAAATCTCAGAACTGCTTTCAAAAAAAGTTTTCGTGTTCTACTTTCATAATGGCGACTATATTATCTTTGCTACCTATAGCGATATATGCGATTGTGTTCATTTATATTACTGAGCTAATATTATACATAGAATGATAACTTATGAGATGACATATAAGCGATGCTTATGGTAGATGCTTATTAAATAGTTGCTTCATATTAAAAACAAAAATATTACGAACGTAATAGTATTATTTTGCAGTTAAAATTGCCACAACCATGTTCACTTCCCATACAACACGAAAGAAAAAAAAAAAGAGAAGTATTTAAAAAAATTTATTTGAAAAGAAATTTTTTCCTTAATATTGGACCGATTTCAAAATAACTCGTTACGAAAGTATATATTTATGTGCAAAATTGAAAATTAAAATTTCAGTCACGCTCACCTCCCACACCATTTTTTTTTTTTATATTTTGAATGGGGGGCGGACAAATGTACTAAGCGCTCAAAGCGTTCTAAAATCTGAATAAATACAGTGTAGTTTATTTAACATTTGAAGTCGATTAATAATCATTCGTCATTGAAATTTGAAAAAAGCCATACAACAACCACTTTAATGCACATAAAAGCGAACGAAAATGGCCATTTCAGCCTTTAGAAGGACTATGACCGAGCTCTTATAAGCAATTATAAGCGTGTTGTGAAATGTTTGAACACAAATAATCGAGAACTGGAACTACTAGTTTTATGCCGACTCCGAACGGCTTATGCTCTCAATAAGCTTTTCACGTCAGTTTTTACTCTCTGAGGCTTGCCATTGTTTGCAGAGTGGTCACGGTTGAACAGAAAAATTGCACATACTATAAGGAAAATTCTTACGGAGTTTGAAGAGCTGTATCTTCCAAACGAAGAAAATATCAAACTTAGAATATTAACTGCAAAAGAATACTATTATGTACGTATAAGATATTGTGAATAAATTTCAAATTTGTTAGTACGTGCCTACCAAAGATATTTGACTCCAAAGTAAAAAAGTTTTGACGAATCGGAATGTTAAAAAAGTTATGTATAAACAACTAATAAAATGAAATCTTGAAAAAGATTTATAACTGCAATTAGCTGCCTTCTATAAAAAAATAATTTCTCAAATTCTTATTTGTTTTTCGACTTTTTGAAAATTATTTGTTTTTACACTTTTATTACACTCCAAGAAAAAAATAACGTCTTTGGTGAATTTCTTTTTAAAAATAATGACATTAAAATTAAAGAAAAAATAAACATCAGCACGAATATAGCAACAGCGCCGAGAGTTTATGGACTTCCTAAAATTCATAAGGGTGGCACACCACTACGACCAATTTGCTTTTTTATTGGATCACCTTCATACGGACTTAGTAAATACCTAACAAAAATTTTAAAAAATATAACACGAAATTCACAGTATAACATAACGAATGCAATAGAGTTCAAAAACAAAGTGTATAACACACATATATATGACGCCGAAACTATAATATCATTTGATGTAATATCACTATTTCCCAGCATTCCAACAGAGTTTTAGCGATTAAAATAATAGATGAAAAATAGACAGAAATCAATAAGCAAACAAAAATAACGAAAGAAAAGTTTATGGACATGATTAAATTCTGTATAAAAGACAGCAGCTATTTTAAATTAAAAAACAAAATTTACAAACAATTAAGAGGAACGCCTATGGGATCACCAACGTCACCAGTGATTGCTGATATAATTATGGAGGAGTTATTAGACAAGACGCTGGACACACTTGAGACGAAACCTAGACTTGTGACTAAATATGACGATGATCTATTTGCAATAGTGAAAACAGACAAAATACAAGAAACTCTAGACGCACTTAACAAATTTCACAAAAACATCAAATTCACCAAGGAAGAAGAAACTAATGGACAATTAACCTACCTGGACACGGTCATAATAAGAAGAGACAACAAATTAATTATTGACTGGTTTAAAAAATCTATGGCCCCCGGACGTCTCATTAATTCTTACTCCAAGCACCCCAAACGAGTAATTATAAATACATCTAACAATTTTATAAAAAAAGTTCTGGACATTAGCAATTAGCAATTTCATCGTGATAATATAAATAAAATCAGGACTATATTGAGGAAAAATGAATTACCGAAAATGACAATAGAGAGATTAATCGGCAAATATTACAAAATCAAAAACAAGGAAGATAAACGGTGACTGGTCCAACGCATGTGACCAGGCATATGTTGGGAGAACTAAAAACAAGCTACGGACAAGAATTTCTTCGCATCGATCGGACCAAAAAACTCGCAGATCTATGGACCAGAAAACAGCACTTGCAGCACACTGTGTGGAACATGAACACACTCCTGATTTTGACACTGTGGAGATTTTACAACAAGAGAATAGTTTCTTTAGACGATATACATTGGAAATGCTCCACATTATAAGCTTACGGAAGAGAAGAGATTGAACATCAAAACAGACACAGACAGGTGCGCACACATATACAGAAATTATGTTAAAGACAACAATTAAAAACTTGACCACAGAAGAAGTCGATGTTTTTTGTAAATTTGTTATTAAAGTCCATTTTTCATTATAAAAATCTGTTATATAAATGTTAAATGTCATTCTTAAATACTAAAGGGTGATTTTTTAAGAGCTTGATAACTTTTTTTTTAAAAAAAACGCATAAAATTTAAATTGTTTAAATTGTAAGTAAAATTGTTCAAGATAAAATTATTGTTAAAAATATTGTAAAAGGTTTTTCCAGTTTTCCCTGAAGATGATTGCCGACTGCGATAGAAATATCGGAAATTAAAACTAAAAATTAAAACCACAAAAGTTTTTAATTTTAAATATTTTGTACCTTGAGCCCGCAGAATTCAACAAATAAATTCTCAAAGTTGCATGATATCACTTTTTGAAGAGAAATATGTATTAATTTTTTGACGTAAAGGGTTTTTTTTTACAGTTATAGAATTTCCTAAAGGGATAGCTGTAAAATCTTTTGTCAAAGTAAGCACATGTGTTTGGCATTTAAGTTATGTTGGCAATTTAACATGCAAAGACTTACACAGAAACAACGTTTACAAATTGTGGAATTTTTTTTTCAAAAATTCGCGTTCTGTGCCGGAAACTTATAGAGCATTTTACCGTGAAATCAGCGGGCATATAAATAACCAAAAGTGTCATATTAGAGTGATAAAAATCCTCAAGAGACTCTCCAGGCTACCTTACATCCGAAAAAGGTTACTGTCTGGTGTAGTTTGTATGCCGAAGGCATCATTGGTCCATACTTTTTCAAGATTAAAGATGCAGCCAACGTTAATGTCAATGGTGAGCGCTACAGGCAAATGATTCGTGACTTTTTGATTCCCCTCGTCAATATCAATCGTCTAAGTGCTAAATGGTTCCAGCAGGATGGTGCAGCAAGTGTGTGAAACCATCACTTTACTGGGACGAACATTTAGTAACCAAATCATATCAAGAAATTGGCCTGTCGATTGGACATCGAGATCATGTGATTTGACCCCGTTAGAATAATTTTTGTTTGAGTACGTCAAGTCACTGGTCTATAATGATAAACCAGCTACGATTGACCAGTTGGAAACCAACATTCGGCGCGTTATAAGAGAGCTAAGGCCGGCTTTAGTGGAAAAAGTGCTGCAAAATTGGACCAACAGGATGGTCTTCATAAAACGCTGTCGCGGTGCCTATATGCCCTGAATTTTGTTAGAACACTAAATGCCATAAAATTTCTGAACTTATAAAGCGAAAATATTGGTCATTTCATTATTTTTTCTGAGTTTAATATAAAAAAAAATTCTATGACTCTAAAAAAAACACTCTTTAGAATTACATCATTCTCGGAGGTTAGTAGGGTGGTTGATTGCGACCTGAAATCGTTTTTATGTCACACTTTGAGCCTTTGGTGTGCTTGAAGTTCTGACCGTACAATGTTGATGTAAGCACTTGTTGGTCTGGTTGTTCCTTTTTTAATGAGGTACTATTTTTTTCGAAAAGTTTTTTTATGTATAAAACTGTGATTACTGTTTTTTTTTTAGTCCAACAACAAACCATGAAATATAAAAGAATTTATGACTGAAACATTTTATAAGAGAAGTAGCATAACTGTATGTAGCTGACATAATAACGGTAAAAAAAAAAAATGTTTTTCTAATATTTTTCACCATTGTCTTCAAATTAGGAAAGTTACAAAAAAATCCCAGATGGTGACCTCCACAGTTGGCCGATAATTGGAGGAATCGCTCATATATTTCATATTAAAAATACATTTTGTTTGTTAAAATTTTAATTTTCAAATTAATTTAGAAAATGTCTAAGTTTTTTACTACAGGCAAAATAATAATTTCATATTATTCCAAAATATTTATTTCCATTTATTAAACATAGGTTAAATAAACTATATTTTTAAACAACATAAAAATGAACAAAAACCACAAATTCATTACCAAAGACATCAAACAAAAAATTCTACGTCCACACTTCCGATACTTTCGAACTTGTGTCTTTTTTTCCTGCTGAGTAATTGCTTACGTTTTATTTTGTTATACTCTAAATTTTTTATATTAAAAATACTGCATTTTACACTTTCTCAACACTGTTTAATGTATCAAATGACAAGCTTTCCAATTTTTACCCAAACGAATTTCAATTCAGTAGCTGGCGTCATGCTTAACTTTAAGCTAAATGCAGCGAAGGTTGGCGTGGAGTTGGCGATCAAACTTTACTCAAGTGTATGAATGAGCTTATGTGGTGGTGGACATGATACTGGTGTTGGGTATGATGTCAGAAAGGACGAAGAGCACCAACAAGTAAACAAACAAGTCAACCAATACAAAAACAAACATGAACACAAGTGCTTGCTTGTTGGCTTTTAAGCAATATGCTGGCAGCTTATATAAAGAATATGTAGATATGTATACGAGCAGTATATGTTGTGTAAATTGTATTGACCACGAGCATGAAAACCACAGTGATACACATATAAACGCATATAAATATATGCAAACGACTGCATGCTATAAATAGAGATTTATTGTCGTGTATACCACTCTAGTTGCTGTTTTTTATTCTTTCTTAATTTTAAACCTCAAAAACAAATTGTCAAATTTAAGGTAATAATAGGCGGCGGCAAAAGGAAAAAAAATGAATATATTATTGTCCAAAAAAAAAAAAAAAAATACTTACCAAGTGTGTCCCAAAAGTTGCTGCTATTTTATTTTTTAATAAAAAACACTGTTTTCTTCAAATGTTTGTAAAATTGTACTGAATTATTAAGTAGAAATATGGAGTTTATGAAATATATTCCCACTTAAATAGCCACTTCGACCTTGCATGTACACGCGATCCCTTTTTGATGAAATGTTCATGGCATTCTCGTATAATTCTAAATCAATTGCTGCACTGGCCAGTTGAATTTCCTGTTTCAGCTTCGGAGTCGTTCGGGGTTTATTGGCATAAGCCTTTTATTTGAGGAAAACGCAAACAATGGAACCCAACGACTTCAAATCGTGTGATCTCCCTTCGAGTCTCGCATTGTGCATTGTGTCGATGGCTGTGTGGCAAGTGGCACAGTCCTGTTGAAACCACATGTCGTCAAGATCCCTATCAGCAGTTTCAGGTCAAAGGGAGTTAGTCAGCTTATTGCAATATTGGGCACCATTAACAGTAACTGCGGTTGCAGCTGCATTTTCGAAGAAGAATGGCCCGATGACACCCTTAGCCTAAGATCTATTCGAAACAGTGCACTGCTGTGGATCGGTGCTCATTCTTCGTGTTCCAAATGCGGCAGTTCTATTTGTTGACGTAGCAATAGAGATTAAAATGAGCTTCGTCACTGAAGATGATTTTCTTCGCAAAGTCGTGATCAAATTGATGATGTTCAAACACACAATTTGAGAACGTTCGATGCTGCGCATAGTCTGCCGGTTTTAGTTCTTGAGTTAACTAAGCCTTGTAACCATGCAGATGCAGACCTTTTACTATAACGAATCGAGGCTGTTGGGTCATCATCAACTCTGACCGCTGCAATAGCTATGTTTTCGTTGGAATGGGCAGATCGGGGATGACCATTCATTTTTGGAACCACAGCAGAGCCAGCGGACTCAAATTCAATGATTATATCGACCACTTTGTTGCGAGACGGTGCGTTATAATGACCATTTGCGAACCGTGTTCGCAAAAACTGCACAACTCTTATAGCGAATTTTGACAATTTATACGCTTTACTCGACCGTGAATTTCTAACCGACTAAACCTCCATTCTTATGACAATTGACAGTTTTCATCTAGTTAATACTTTACGCTTCTTAAAAATGTCAGTGAATTTTTGAGACCCATACTTTAGTATGAATCTTGACAGGCCCGTAGCCAGGATTCACCTTAGGGGGGGTTTTGATAAAAAATCTATAAGTAGATACCAGTAATAACTACAAGAAGGATATGGAAATTTTTAAGCAAATCCGTTTTCTTTTAAGACTATTTGTGAATATGCCTGTTCTTAAATGACCATAAGAGAGATGAGAAGAAATTATTTAATTTTTTTTTTTTAAATCAATTTTGAGCACTAAGTTTTTTGATTTTTGCCTATGGTTTGTTGAATAATGGTCCAAATTGAGAATTTTTAATTTCTTTTATTATAAATAATACTTTTATTTCAAAAATTAGCACAAAAAGGAAAAATGTCTGTGACAAAATTTTACTAATTCAACAATATTAGTGTGAACGGTAAAAATAGGTTAGATTTCTTGCAGTTTATTAGAATTAAAATCAGATATGAAAAATGCAAACATTTTTTAATAAGTTCACCTGGTGAAGCTGTATTCACAACTTTTATGGACATTTCACATAAACGGGAGGAAAAAATGCAGTCTTTAGATTTGTTTTCTTTTTGGCTATTTTACGCTTTCATTGATCCCCAGATTGTGTACAACTATTTGAACCTGTGTGAATTTTAGTTCGAATTATCGTTAAGGACTTAAATATTACTGTTCTCGAAAACGATTTCGGCAATTTAAATAATATTCAAAAGAAAATATTTTGAGATTTTTAAAAATTTAACAGAGTAATTTACTCATGATTCAATTCCAATAACAATTACTATATATATTGTTTTTTTAATAAAATTTTTTGAGCAGAAGAATTGACTCCGACTAAAGTTATACTTAAATTTCAGACTATTTTTCAAAAACCGTAATTCGAAAACCGGGTTTTGCACAGCACCAGTATCTTATACCCAATTTATTATATAAGATATCACATGACAAAAAGTTCATGTTAATATTAAAATAATTACTCAGCTAGATAAATTCTTATACAAAGAATGAAATAGTTACTTTTTTTGGATATTTAAGAATTTAATTGGTCGTGGATTTATTACCAACTCGTGAAATTATTTACAAATTAAAAAAACTAAAAACAAAATTTTTTGAACTTCCAAATTGTTTTTTAATTCTTTAATATAATAAAAATAATTTTACAAATGCTGAAGCTTAAAAACTGTAATTGTTAATTTTTGTATGAAAATTTGGTAACATGATTAAAATATTATCAAATCACTATAGAATTGGATGGTATAAAAAGTTTTACAAACATTTTTTCTATTGAGAAATTTTTTTGCAAAAAAGCATATTTAGCTTTAAGGTGATTACCCGGAACCTGTTATTTGGAAAAGACTTCGCACAGGGCTAAATTTTTCTGCCAAGTTAGAAATTTTAGATGTCTTATGTACCAACAAAACAATAAAATAAAATAGTCAAACTTTTTAGTCATTCGCTTTACGTGGAATACCCTATAATGTGTTTAATTTCGTCGTTCATGTATTTTTTACACTTTAAAGAATGAAAACAACTCATTAAAATTAATGCATTTTCAAAAGTTTTGGGTCCTTTGCTTAAATATGGCATACATAATGGCAAGCTAATTTTCTTAAATTTACAAAATTATATTCGTTCTAGGTATAATTTCACATATATATTTTACTGGATATCTGGGACTTTTTGAGCATTGAAACTGATTTTTTAATATACAAACTCCTTGGAGATGAATTCCAATATAATGATTATGACTTTTATAAGCAAAGTTGTTCTTTCACTTGGCCAAAAAAACTTTTCAATAATTAAGTGAAGTTTTCAAGAAAATTAACATCATTATCACAGTTTATCTCAAAAAAAAAATTACATTTTGAATTTAATAGTCTCATTTTTTTTATTTCTTTATACCTTTGGACCCTAAGGGGGGAAGGGGGGGTTAAACACCTAAAATCCCCCCTTGTCTACGGGCCTGAATATTGATAAAAGATTGACATGAAAAAATACATTGAAGCCAAAAGAACCCATCATGCACCTTCGAAGCTTCTAAACATCAATGGCTATGCGAGTGGTTTATAGGAAAAAAATATGAGGAAGATTTTGTTCATTATAAGACGGACTGTAACAATGACTCAAAATCAGCAGAAAACTTAATTCAACATATAAGTTTTATTTTATTAACACTACTAAGCAATTCTCACAAGCGTAAACTTTCCATGTAGATCCCCTCTTCTTCCGCCCCCTACACCGAGAAAAAAACTTGTGTGAAATTGAAAAAAAACCTAGTATGATTTATAAGCTGGCTGTGGCAGTTTTCTGCCTCCCAAGTACTTTATTAAAACGCCTAAGCTTTACATGTTAGCTTGTCAATTTTTATTTGGGCGGTGAATTAATCAAGTTTTTGTATTTTATACAATATTTAAAAAAAAAGAAAAATGAGTTTCAAAAATATAACTTTCTTCCGGTTTTGGTTTTTTATTTTTATTTTTTTTTTTTTTATTGGCTTGACTAAAATCGACACTACAACAAAAATTTTATTTTTCGAAAACGTCTTTCTAAGAAATTTATGGCTTTCTTTGCTGCTTGCGTTTATTATACAAACAACATTAAATTAAATATCAAATATAAGCATCTTTCCTTAGCCCTTAGTGGGGATTTGAACCCGCACCCACCGATTAAGAATTCACAACACTACGCATTGAGCCAATTTCCTACGTACGCAGAGACATTGATTTAATACTGATTACAACTGAAGCTATGCAGCACAACACAATAATCTACTAATAGATTTTTGTTGTATGGCTATCAACAGTAATTGTGATATACTGCATCTGTTAATATAGCTGCAGTTATATCAGCTAATAGTGGCACGGCTGTTTGCATCAGTGGGTAGAGTGATGAACTGGGCATCGAAACTTCCACGGTCGATTCCCACGGTGGACAAAGAATTTTTTTTTTTCTATTTTTCTTTTCCTTTTGTTAATGTGAATGCGTTTGTATTGTTGTTGGTATATGCTTTTGTTTTATTTTTGCGTAGTGCGAAAGAAAAATTAACAATTGCCCAAACGTTCGTTGAAATAGCAATGAATGTATGTTACATAACATAACAAAATAAATAAAATAATAATGAAATGTTATAAAACTTACTGGGGTGAATATTAACGTGTGTTTTATAATTTTCTTTATATTATTTTAAATTTTTGAATTTAAAAGTTATTTTATTACAAAAAACCATTAAAATATCAAATCTGTGAAACTGCGAAAGAGTTTCGCTACTCTCGTGTGTCCAACGACGCAACTGTATTTTTTTTTTTTTTTGCAGAAAAATGCTCATAACTATGCTTAATGCCCGTATGATACTTATTTTTTTTTGTCCAATTTTAAAATCTGAAAACAAGTGTCGCGTGGGCAGGACAGACATATTTTGCAAGAAAAGGATAAACGTTGTTACTTTTTTACTTCTGGTGTTTTGAAGAGCAGCTGCATTAAATAAATTAATATTAGTTACACACATCACTTCACATTCAGCATACATTTATATTAAATAGTTTTGTTTACTCTAAAAATGTCAAATTTATTACTAACAGCACAGTTAATATTTGATCGAAACTTAACGAAGAACGAACTGAAAGAAACGGCAAAAAAAAATGCAGAGAAAATATAGTCTGTCCTATAAATTTTTCTCCAATTCGTACTATATGCGTACTCACTCACACCAATTGAATCCATGCATTCGTACTATTTGAACTGCTCTAGTTTTAATTTCCAATGACAAAAGTTGTAAAAAAAATTAAGTATCATACGGGCATAAGCCATCCATGCTAGTTTTTTTTTTTTTTAATTTTGTATATTTTGGATTTTGGGCTTAGGTGAACAAAATATTTTTTTTTTGGCAGGGTATCGAAGTAAGTGCTTTCAGTGCAATGTATTAAACAATAAATTGCTTGGGTGAACATGCATAAGTTTATAATTCCCATACATTTCTCTTTACCTAGACCGAGTTAGGTGATTTAAGTATTGCTTTTTTTCTCGGTGTACAGAAAATAATGCTAACTGAAGGTATGGATATCTGCAGAACTTCCTTTTCTTTTCAACTAATTTCTTGCAGCTTCGATAACATCCTTTGAAGATGTATATTATATTCATTAAGCTTTTATTTTTTGATACTAATTATCTCATTAGTTGTTGTTATCATATTTTTCAACGCACTGAACCACTTTTTAAGCTTACTGCAAATAGTTGAGTATTAAGTACACCCTTCATAATAAAGGAGAGTTTACTAAGTTTAAGTTGGTTTTCTTACTTACTTAGATGACCATAACAACCCGTGTACGGGCTTCGGCCGATCAACGTGCACTAGTTATGTGGCGGTACCAAAACCCGGTGATAAGTCATATATAAACAAAATGTCACTCTTCGATCTAAATATAAGTAAAAATTGATCTAATGAAAATGGCAAAAACTGTAATTTGACAAGCTGGTTTTCTAAAGCATTAATAAGCTTATCATGATTTGCATCAGTATAGGGCATTTCTTTTTTGCAACTGACCAACCTTTACTGCCAGAGTTGTTTGATGCTATTTGCTAGCATTATCCTTTTTTTCCACAGTAACAGCCTTGCTTTATTATAAGCTACAAGCAAGAAGTGCTTGTTTTACATTTTTATGTTTTATTTTTTTTTCATAACATTTCATAAGACTCTGTTGTTGTTGTCGATGTTTTGCCTGTTGATATGTTTCATTAAAATTAATTTACTGCAGTCTATTATTTCCGGTTCATCATAGCTATGTGTGTGTGTGTGTGTGTGTTTGAAATGTGCGTGTATATGTTTTGGTTGAGTGCTTGTTTAATGTTTAGTAATTTGCATTAAATTACATTATAATGAGCCGCTCGTTTTTTAACAAACCGTACTTACTGACGTTAACGTCTGCATGTTAGCACCGATTCAACCAATCAGCTAACTAAGTAACCAACCAGACAAGGACCTTCTATGAAAAAATTATATTAAATATAATGGTAATGGTGAATGAAAAAAAAGGAGTTTGAATTAATTTTTTGCACTTTTTTTATATACTCTGAACAGAGTCTCTTCCTAATTATATAAAGCTTTCAATACATATATTATTAAGAATTTTTCCAATAATATATGTAATAGCAAACTTATAAAAAATGCAAAATAAATTAAAGAGAGGGAGAGAGTAGGATTAACCTATACCCGATTAATCATGTAATCAGAAAACATAGCATATTTGATTGGACATGGTTATATTAGTGAACGTACAGATAGTTAAATCTTTTTTAAAAATATACAAAATTTAATGGCTTCCGGTATCCGTTGCCTCACAGTTCACTTCCACAAATGTTCAAACAAAATGAACGGCGTCAGCAGCTAGCGACAAAAAATTTAGCAAAATGTATGAAACCAAGGTTAAATGCTCGTCACTGGCCGCTCGCCGTCGAAAGAAACCCTATTTCTGTTCTGAGCAAGAAACCTGGTGGCGAATTTATTAGAAAAGTAAAAGTGATGACAAGGATTTGACAACTTTGCCAAATTTTTGACATTCCGTTTCTAGTTCATTTTAAATAAGAACATGAAATTGTTTTAAAAAAATTTTTAATTTTCTGATTGGATTATAATAATGTTTTTGATGTTTTTGAAGAAAAATTTATCGAGAAAGTAATGCAAAACAAATGCTTGTTTAATTTGTGCTCGCTAAATTCTAATGACAGCATTACGATGGATATAATTTGGAAGGAAATTGCAGAACGCTTGAACAGCAAAGGTAGTTGTGCAAAATAGAAAAATATAGAAATAGAAAATCGAAAATATTTTTAGATGATTATTGCAGAAAAAGATGGGCAAATCTCCGAGACACCTATAAAAACATTAAGCAGCGTTAAGTGTTCTTGGAGTCTTGGAGTAAATTTTAAACCAATGGCTGGAATAATGTATTTTTTAAACCATTTCTATTAGAATTAATGCTTTTATAAATACTGGAAATTTATTTAGTCAAAGCTGTGCCAATTTAGTCAAAACTTTATTCCAATAAAGTTGGAATAAAATTTTATAATAATATATATAATATAATTTTATAATTATAATTTAATTATAAATTATAATTATAATTTAATACAAATAATTTATTATTTTATAAATTTATAATTTATTATAAATATCTTATAAATTAATACAAAAAACCTAAAACGTAATAAAATCGGTATCAAAAACTAGTATAGTTGGAATAGATTTTGAATTAAGATAGCCATGATATAAGATTTAATACAACATATATTACATATTAAGCCGTTCTGTATTATATTTCAATACTTTCCGTATTAATTTCCAGATTATTAAGAACAAAAAATCCTTATGATTCAGCGTTACTTTTTCGGTTAACAAAGCTTTATAATACAATTCCTGTGAATCATTTCTTATTTGATTATGGCGCACAAGCAACGCTTACTACTTTCATTTCAATGATGACGTGAGTTCGAAACCTACAATAGAAGTTAACATAGTTTCAAAATTATAGTATAAGAGAGAAAAAAAAAATAAATTGTGTCAACAAAACCAGTTTTGTTTTTAGTACGCTTTGGCTTAAAATCGAATACACCTTGTAATAAAGTTTTTAATCCACATCGGGTATTGTAATTAACGCCCAAGCAGGAATAAAACTTAGTTTTAGTATTTGGCGTGGTTTAAATTATAATACAATTTCGGTGTCGTCATATATACAGGATTTACTAAAATTTAGTCCAAGATTTTTAACCGTGCAAGCCACAGGAAATAAAAAGAGGCAATTGAAGAACATTTTGACACTTTACTGACTGAAGGGTGCCAGAAAATGAAGGTATGTTGTGACTCAATTTATCGGGTCCGAAAGTTGAAAGGCTTGAAACGATTGTAAGCAAAAGTTTGTAAGCTCGCAAGCATCTAATTAATTGAAGTATTTAATCAAAGCAAGTGTCCAAATAATTCAATGAGCTTGTTTAGAAAAAGCTTAGACAAACTAGGATTTTTTAGAGCTCTGTGGACTCCGTGGTTGGCAGTTTAAGCGGGAAAATGATTTCGAATCCGATGTCAGAATTTAAAATTTAAGAGCCGTATAGGGCTTCCACCTAAAAGTTTAACCACAGTATTGCCTAGATGGCAAAATAAAATTTATTTTAAATAGCTTCAAGCATCATCCAACAGTTTTAGGGGTCGTTGGTAACGAATCTGCTGCCACCAATTTTTTTTATTTTTAAGAATTTGGGGCTGGGTCGAGCACTGGGTAAAAATGGATCGCTGAATCCGAATCCGTTGTCAGAATTTCAAAATTTTGTAATTATTTTTTAAAATAGACTTGCCACCCATTAAAATGCATTTTTAAGAGTTTTAAACATCATTTAACAGTTTTAAGGGTCGTTGACTTCAAATCTAAAGTCAGAATTTTAAAATTCTAGATTGTGGATAGGGCTGCCACCTAATATTTTTTTAATGAATATAAAAAGATTTCTCTATTATAAAGATTCACATAATTTTGAAATTCTTTTAACAGATTCGGATTCAGAGACCCAATATTACTTAGTGTTTGCCCCAGCACAAAACTCGTAAAAATAAAAAAAGTAGATGGCAACCCTAGCCACCATCTCGAAATTTAAAATTCTCAAATTAATTTCGAAATCAGCGACCCCCTAAAACTGTTAAATGAAGTTTAAAACTTTTGAAAATACATTGTATTAGGTTGCAATGCCGTGGTAAAATTTTAGGTGGTATTCCTATCCGCCATATTGAATTTTAAATTCGGACATGAGATTCGAAACCAGCTACCACTAGAACTGCCAACGACGGAGTCCACAGAACCCTAAAAAGTTCTTTCGCTCTTCGTGGCAAGCTATCGTGGGCTTATTTATATTCAAGTAGGTGCAAGTTATACTTGATTGGAAATGATCATGCTCAAGCAAGCTTGAACTTGTATTTTAAGCAATTCCTTGAAGTAGATTTCAAGAAGGCTAGTTCAGTTTTCTGGTATGCAAACAAAGTGTTTTCCTTTTATGAGTTTAACATTGGTATAGTTTTTTCAGCAAAAAATCAGATGCAAGCAATCAATGCAAGCAAACCAACACCAATCATAAGAAATCAAATCAAAATGCGAAATTTAATAAAGTTGCAGTCATCAAGGGCTGCCGTCAGACAAAACAATAAAGAAAACTAAAGAAATGCAATGCAAGTGTAAAAGAGTGCAACAAGAAAAACAGCCACAATAGCAGAATTTTGCCAACAACATTGACAGCAAAGACAAAAATTGTTACATTATTATTATTGTTGCTATTATTATTGTTGCAACTGCAGATATTGAATAAATAGTAAGGCAGCAACAGCTACAACAACATCAACAATTGTATCATCGACAGAAACAACAAAGACAACAACTATTGGATTGCCTGCAGCTAAACATTTCCATGTTACAATTTGTCGTGTTGCTGTCCGCTTTTGTTGTGCCTCTGCCTCGCCTTTTTTCTTTAGTAGCAGCACATATTGTGTTGTTGTTGCTTTTGTTGTTGACTGTTGGTGGTTAAGGCGTTGATGTTTGCGACAGTCATGGCAGCCAGTTCACAAGATGGTTAGAACTTGTGAAACAAATCGTCAACGAAGTAAACTAAATGAAGTTAAGCAGTGAAGTGGAGTTCTTCTCTTGTTTATTCTTGGTTTTTCCTTATACTTCTTTTTTTGCAGCTTTTATTGTTGCTGCTTATGTAGTCTATTCGTAGCAGTATAGTGACTAGATAAAGCTGTTAAAATTTTGTATTCCTCATTTAAGCAGCTTAACAAGTTATTTGAAGAAAAACACAACAAGTACGAAAATAGTGGAACGATTTTCAACAAAAATGTTTGCTTTTAAAAAAAATCTAGTTGATTCGGTCAAAAAATATTTGAGTATTGTTAAACCAAAAGCTCAGACTCAAAAAAAAAAAAAAAAAATGTAATAAAAAAAAAATTTAATAGTTTTGATCATGGCAGAATTATAAGGTAGGGCCGACTCGGAGAAGAATGAAGTTAGAAAGCAGAATTAAGTGTCAAAATCAGCTGTTCATCTCGAGTTTCTTTGTGTTCACATTTCGCAGTTGATTTTAAGTTAGAAATGCTGCAAGTTTTCTTGCAAATTTAAGACTTCTTCCACACTTCATAGATTTTATTACATTGGTTTTATAATATCTCCACTCAAATTACCACAAATTTAACACAAATTTAACACACGCTTGTATTTACTTCGTTTGCAATTTCTACGAAATTCGTCGTTTTGACAACTAGCCTGCATTCTCATTATTCACTATTCGTTGAAGCGTGAGGGCACTAAGCAACTCGGCCCTACCCTATAATTCTGCCATGGTTTTGATGTGGAACTTTTCATCCATTTTCAACCAACGGAGCATCTGAAATCTTTCGTACATAACTTAGAAAAAAGCTCGAAAATTTGATGTCAAATCTTTAACTTTCAGAATTCAATCTTCTTACGAAATATAAAAACAAATACGAATAAGAAAGTTTTAAGATTTTTTTTTTTTTTGTACTCATTATGAATCATTCGCTTTCTTTTTGCATTTTTTCGCTTTCTTATATGCATATTATGATATTATACAATTTAAATGAGATTTGGTATTTTAATTCCTAACCAAGTGAGAGTGATTGTTGGTTAATATTTGGTTAATATTTTTTAATGAAGCCAGTTGAATTCGGTTAGCCAAATTTGTCGAATATATTGTAGGCCTGTGCGAGTTGCTTCGAGTTCGAGTCGAGTCGAGTAGTGCAATACGACTCGATTTTCAATTCGAGTAATTCGGTTTTTCGAATAATTCGAAATTCGAGTTACTCGAAGAATTATCGATTAACTCGAGGAACTATCGAGTAGCTCGAGTTTTTTTCACTCTTAATAATACATACCCAGTAGAAGCTAGTGTTCAATGAAACTAAGGGAAGATATAAATAATGGAACATAAAAGACAAATAATTTCAACTTTTTTAGGTTTTTACTTTTTTGCGATCTCATTTTGTAGAGACATACTTTTCGATTTAATCCTCATATAAACTTTAATTTTTAGGCCATTTTATGCAAATTACAAGTACACTTAAAGCTGTTTGTGACTAGCGAAAAACGTAAAAAAATCCACAAATTTGTATTTCCATTCAATCAAAGTTACTCGACTAGCTTCGAGTTACGAGTTTCTATACACATAAAAATACAAACAAAGTTTTATGGTAGTGCAGTTATTTTGAGCAAATTTTGGCTCCACAAAAACATGAAGTGAAGTATTTTACACATATTTATTCAATCCAACTTTCATACACAATCAGTGTGGCTTATCTCTTTGTATCTTTTTTTTTATTTTTGTTTTATAATAATTAAATAAAAAAACTTTGCTAATTCAGTCCAGAAAAAAATATTATATAGGAATTTAATCTTCTTTTATAAAATCGAATTTGCAAAGCCAGGCAAAAAACCGCCAAGCCTAATTACAAACATCCATAAACAGCACAATTCTAACAATCAATCAATCCATCTCAAATATCAATCAATCAATCGATCAACCAGTTCTTCA
This sequence comes from Coremacera marginata, assembly GCA_914767935.1. NCBI lineage: Eukaryota > Metazoa > Arthropoda > Insecta > Diptera > Sciomyzidae > Coremacera > Coremacera marginata. The sequence goes on from OU612045.1 coordinate 53,008,100, forward strand.
TTGATGCAGTGCATTAATGAAGTATGTCTTCTTTATTTTGATTCAATTTCTTTGTTGGCATAAAATTTGACCAACACAGTGTAATTATCATGGCATAGAAATGGAAAAAAACTAAAACAAATCATTCATAATGAATATCCGAATTCATGTTAAAGCATTGGCAAATTACTTTTTTGTATAACAATTTAAGGGGGTCTTCTCATTGAGCAACTTTTTTTTTCAACTTTTTTTTGCATTTATTTATAGCTTGGGTAGTTGTGAATATGCCCCTAAAAGGATTTTTAGAAATTCGAAATACTTTAGAAGATACAGCCTTTTTTGTGAAGCAAGGTCTGATGGACAAGAAGGTGATGGAGGTAATAAAACCAGCTTACGAAGCGCTGTCGGCAGATAATTTGCTTGAAAGATGCCTTGGATCTGAAACTCAGAATTCCAATGAGTCCTACAATTCTGTTCTTTGGTCACTTTCGCCCAAACACATCAACTCAGGCGCACGCACCATCGAAGTGGCCAATTTCATTGCAACGTGCCTCTTCAACGACGGTTTTATACCCATACTTAAAATTATGGGTTTGATGGGTATTGCGATTGGCAAAAACGCATACGAATACGCACTATCTCGCAATGAAGACAGATTGAACTGATCAGAGACTCGAGCTGCGGCATCATCAAAAGCTGGCAGAACGGCTCGCAGAGCAGAGAGGGCAGCAGAAAGCAGTTTCTACGAAAAAGAGGAAGGTGGCCTGTATGGAGCTGACATCGCCGACTAATATTTGTAGGTAAAAATTGTCAGCTCTTTAAAACTGCATTTAAACATTTTTGATTTTTTTTTTTTTTTCCCAAAAAAATTACTTCAAACTTTAAACGCGTTTATCTCGAACCCACGTTTTTCGAACTGGCGGCCATGATATCTCCAGTTCAACTGAACCGATTTTCATGAAACAAAATGGAATCGACGCAGAATTGTCACCATTCTCGGGTGAACCTCGACCATAATTTTAAAAAATTTTTTACTATTTTTTTTTTACACTAAACTACAAAAAAAAAAACCCGAAATTGAAATTTTTTTTTGAATGGCCGCCATTTTGTCAAAAAAATCACAAAATTAAGCTTGAGGTTCACCCGAGAATTACATCTATACTGATTATAACCCCGTTTTTTTTTTCATTTCAGACGCTCCGGAGACCCGGAATCGTGGCCGCCGTGACGACACCTTTTTTTTTCACCACCAACTTTTAAGTCTCATTACTTTTTGAACAGCCCACGTATCGAGGCAAAAAAAATTTTTTTATTTACTTTGAACCTTTTGTAATACAAAAAACATAATATTGTAATACAATAAATATAATAAAGTTTTCAATTATTCTTTGCGTTTTCAAATAAGAATTTTCTTAAAAAGGGTCAAAAAAACGGGTTTTGAATGAGAAGACCGCCTTAAACTAAAATCCTAATATTAATTATTGGCTATACAAAACCATGCTTTGCGGAAATATGTTTCCTTTTAAGCTTATTACAGAAAACGAAAGGTTTTTGCATACAACTCTTCCGCTTCAGTTTAATTAGGTTTAATAACATTAACCCATTACCTGTCATTGTACTCGCATAAGTACAAAAATTTATAAAAAAAAATTTGCTTTTCAACTTCGAAAGTATAAAAGCTTGTTCACTGATTCTCTTTTTATCCCTCTAACACAGTATTGGCGACACTTTTTTTGCTTTCGAAATATAGTTTACGAAAGGAGACTTTATTTATTTATTTATTTATTTCAGTTTAGTCAATGAACAATGTTCTTACAGACTATGCAATTAATATAATAGGTAAAAGAGAGAAAAACACAATATGATATATAAAAAATATATGAAACCTAACAATTTTGTATATAGTAATACATTAAAAATTACAATTCAATAATTGCTTCATTACACATTTTGATACGGAGAAATCAACATTACACTTAGATGCTAAAAGATTCAAATTTAGTAACGCTCTGTATACAGGAGAGTTCATAGCATAATTTGTTCTGCATGTATCTAAATAGAATATATCCGATTTTCTTAAAATTCTTGATGGGACATTAAAATTAATTAATTCAAGCAACGAAGGACAATCAATAGCCCCCGATATAAGATCAGAAATTAATGAAAGTGACGCAATTGTTCGCCTATTTTGGAGAGATTTTAAATTAATCAATAAACATCGTGCAGTATAAGAGGGTAAAGGATCCTCAAAATGAAGAGTTCTAAGAGCAAAGCGAATGAATTTCTTTTGAACGCGTTCAAGACGTAAGATATGGGTATCATAAAAAGGACTCCAAAAGAAAGAAGCGTACTCCAACTTTGACCGCAATATCGAAGTATAAATTGCTTTGAAAGTGTAAGTATCTAAAAAGTTTGTGCTGTTTCGCCGAAGAAAAGCTAATAAAGCATAGGCTTTGGGAATAATGTAGTCCTGGTGGCCTACAAATGAAAATTTAGCCTCGAATATTATACCAAGATCCTTTACTTCCTTAGCACAAATTAACGGAAGGTTAGACAGTGCGTAAGAAGAAGGCCGAGGGAAAATTGACTTCGAGAAAGTCGCGTAAGCACATTTATCTATATTAAGACAAAGTCGATTTTTTACACACCAATTCTGAACAGCATTTATGTCAGACTGCAGTAATAAAGAATCCGACACATTGCTAATTTTTAGAAAAATTTTTAGATCGTCTGCAAAAAGTAGGCATTTAGAATGTAAGACAACATTTGTTATATCATTTATAAATAATATAAATAACAGTGGACCAAGAATACTTCCTTGAGGGACTCCTGAAGTCGCTATAAATGCAGGAGAGCTGAAGTTTTCAATTTTCACAAAACAATTTCTATTAACCAGATAGGAGCTTAACCATTTGGGGAATTTGGAATGGAGACCGAGTTTAGCTAATTTATTAATCAATAAAGAATGGGAAACTTTGTCAAACGCTTTAGAAAAATCGGTGTAAGCTGTATCGACTTGACCACCCGAAACAAACGCTTAAATACAATATTCCGAAAAGATAGCAAGGTTAGTTACCGTCGACCGACCTGGAACAAAGCCATGTTGGAACGGTGAAATTAAACATTTCACTGTAAAAAACAACTTTTGTTTGACAATATATTCAAAGAGCTTGGAAAATGTAGATAGTTTTGAAATTGGCCTATAGTTAGCAATGTTATTTTTGTTGCCAGATTTGAAAATAGGTGTAATTGATGAAATCTTCCAATCAGATAAAAATATACCCGCATCAAGGGATTTATTGAAAATTAATTTAAGCGGTTTAGCAAGGGAAAGACAACATTTTTTAAAAAGCATTGCGGAAAAACCATCAATATCGGCCTTCACGGAGTATTTAAGACAACTAATACCATCTATAACGTCGGAATCAGTTAAATACAAAATACTTCGTCGATAACTTTATTGTGACATGGTTAGCGATTTATAAGTTTTGTTGATGTCAGTTGCTTGAAGCCGGCTACAAAAAGTAAGCTACTTTTAAAGTGAGTATACACGCTTAAGTGCACCGGCTAATTTTTTTTTCAGACTATTCTTTGCATTGTAATGGCATTTGATTTTATCAAGACATTAAGTTTTTATGGCAAAAGATTTGTAAGCAGTCCTATTAAAATAGAACAAAATCAAAAAGATTTCTCTATGGTTTTTATCCAAAAAGACTGTCTTATTGAAACCGTAGAGAAAATCTTATTAAAAGCTGTCAGTTTTTATTCTATGAAAATCACATAGTTTTAATAAGAATCTTCTTGCTCTTAAAAGCAAACTTTTTAAAAGCAAACTTTTTAAAACTATAAGAAAGTCTTCTTAAAAACATGTAATTTTATTTTCTTGCTATCTTCTTGATACTTAAATTTATTTAAATTTGATATATAAATAGGAAATCTGATAAATTTATTTATTTATTAAAGGAAATATAGAAAATAAGAAAATAAAAATAGAAATTTCACAAAATTTTTTTACATATGAATTGTTCAACAAACATTTTAATTTCAATTTCATGTATTCATGTATGTTATACATAAAAAAGGCTAAGATTTTCATCTTAGTTTTAAGTGGTCTCTTTTTAAACTTAAGTGAGATGAGTGAGTGAGATGACAATAGTATTTAAAACATTTCCACATCATTTCCGTTATTCAGTAGCGAATCATATTAGGCAATGTTTAATAATATATTAAAAGATTTTCTCTATAGAAATAAGAAGATTTTCCTATGGAAATTTTCTTATGCAAAATTCTTCTTATTTGGTACTATTAAGAAGAAAACCTCATAAAATAGTTCAATAAATTAATCTTCTAGATTTTAGGTGATGCTTTTTTGCTCTGTGTAGATGATAATTTCCATCCCAAAATTGCGTCTCGAATATATGTTAGTTAGCATCACGAATATTATTTTTTTTATATAATTCATCTTAGCTAACAACATGCTAAAATGCTTAAAGTGGCAATCATTTGATTTTTAGGATAGCCGGCTATCTTTTTTTTCTGAAATGAAATGTTAATACTAGTGATCTTAAAAAAATAAAGCAGTGTCAAACTATCAAAAAGGACATAAGCACCGTAAGATCAAATTTGTTGCAAGCTGTTGCAGACGGTGTAATAAACCACTACTTCATGTGGCAGCTAAGAGTTAAATGAATATTTCACTTTTGGTTAAATATATGTTTATTTTGTAATAAAATTGAATAATAACAAATAAAAAATGCAACAACAAAATAACATTGAAACTTAGAAGAACCCTAAGTATCGGTACAATTTGCGCACTTTTTCTTTCATAAATACATTTGAGAATATACATTTCCTAAAAAAAAACAAGCTACTTTTAAACAAAAATTTAACACTGTACGTCCCATATTTCTTTAAGAGTTTTTTCAGAACTGTCTGCCTTAAATCATTCATATCTTTACTTAATTACTGACAAAAATCTTACAACTTTGTCAATAATCTTAGACATTCCGTGAACAAGGTTTCTTGTTCACAAAACTCGGCCTGTCGCCAAACTTAATAAAGTTGTTTTGAAACAAACATCCTAATCTGTGTTATGGAGCTTGTAAAAGTAATAAAATATTGTAGCTTCACCTGAGGTTAAAGCTATACATCAAGGGTGCCATCATTAACGACGAGTCATCTAACTAAAAAAGTTTAACTGTCCTCGTGTTCATAGAGTGATTTAATTATCAGCAACACAAGCTTCGGAACTTCTTCATTGAAGGTGACACGCTGTAGCGTTGAGTTAATTAACAAGATTGAAGACTCTCAAACTTTTACCTACTCTGTAATATTGAGGACATTAAAAACTTATTCTTTCACCGTAGATAGACATAAATTAGAAAGTAGAAAACCAGTCTTCTTATTTCTAATAGCCATCTGAGTTGTGTACCAAAGCAATTTAGTTTAAATTTAATGGTAATAAATTTTTGAAAATATTAATTTTAGCTAAACGCTTGCAGGTGGTATCCTTTTGATTGTTTCAAATTCTTTCAAATGAAATTCCTTCTCTATACTATCTTCTCTTCTTTACATATTTTCTAGAAATTCTTCGTTTCGTCTGATGATGTTCAATAAATTTTAAATTCCTTTACGTTACTTTGGAGAGTGTGTTTTTGTTTATTTGTGTATAGGGGGTGAAAACTATTTCACTTAATTAATGGCAGTACAGTGCTGGGCAAATGTTAGCACTCATTTCAATTTTCCATTAAGGTAAACAAGCAAACTTGCTTGTTTTGTAGGGTGATAATTAGCAAGAAGACAAAAGCGCGTTTATTGCAAAAAACTTTTTTTTTTTATCATTAAAGATAATGTGGCTCATGAAAAAAATCCGAATTTTCATCGCGAAAGTAAAGTGGAGCATCATGTTGCATAGACAGATACGTACATATTACGTAATTGCAAGCTTCTTGCACTTAAAACTAAATAATCGTGATACATAGAGCTTAATAGTACAATAATACGAAGATGATGATATTGAAAATCGTATCACCAAGCTTCGCACTCAAAGACAATTCCAACTTCTCGACATAAGAATTCCAGTGAGGTGAACATATTTCTGAATAAGACAGATATTATTTTTTTTGTTGGAAACATAGATTTATGAAAAAGACAAGTTATTTTTTTGGCATTGAAGGGTATGTAACAACAAATATGCATCTGGAGGTGTTGCGGCTTTTATTAAATACTAGCTGAATACCCGGCTTAACTCGGGAGTTGATATAAATAATTTTCGATTTCATTCGTCAATTTGAAAAAACTTTTCACAAACTTTAAAAGGAATTTTGTATGCATCTTTCAAACCGGTAACTTCGGCGAAATGAACAAAATGTAGCTTCAACATCTGAAAATTATGAGAAAATGTTGGGGAAATCGTGATTTGTGTGTGCGTGCCGCCGATCGCTTGCAAAAATATATTTTCAAGTTTTGTATTGTATCCGATAGATTGCACACTTTTAAAAAAAATCAGAGTAAAAACGAATTCTTGGCAATTCGTGAGGAAACTGGACAAAAATTAAATAAGCATTGAAAATAGAAATTGAAATGTGAAAACAACGCCAACTTACGACGCAACCGACTTGCGCATGTGTTAATGCGTACTCAAATACCACAGAATTCGGCATCAGCTGACCTGATTTGCGAAAGAAGAAAGTGGTATATAAATACACATAAAAAAGAAAAGAAGATATTTATCACCCTTCGCGCTTTGCTCCCCTTACTGTATTTTGTAGTACAGCGCCCTCTGGGGTTCAAGATATAGCAAAATACATAGCAAAAGATTCACCGCACCCGAAAACCACTTATAAAAATCATACTTATCGGATGAGTTGTTTTGAGTTTTTTGCGGTATTTGTACAACAGCGCCCACTGGTCTAAGAGATAGAATAAAAAAATAACGGCAAAGCCCTTTGCATACTCGATATCAAATCCTATATATCCGATACACAAATCCCTATATATATAAAAATTACGTGTATGTTCGTGATGGCTAAACTCAAAAACTACTGCACCGATTTTGACCAAACTTTATGTACATGCTCTATTGGGCGTGAGGAGTGTTTCTGTGTAGTTTGAAGTTCGTCCGACAGATGGCGCAATATTTAGTTTCTTTTTGTTTTTGCACAGTAACTCAAGAACAACTGCACCAGTTTTGACCAAACTTTAATTAATATCTAAATACTTTTTATTTTATCACTATAGGGGTAGCGAAGCACACCGGGTTCAGCTAGTTTTTATATAAATCGAATGAGCGGTTGTTGAGTGTTTCACGATTTCTTAAGTGATTTGTGCTACAGTACCATCTGGTGTTTAAGATAGAGCAGAAAAAAAGTCCCCCACCGTATCCGAAAAGTCCTATGTAAAAATTTTCACGCAAATCGGATGTACAGCTAGGAGTTTTTCGACATTTTTAAATTATTTGTACTGCAGTACCCTCTGGTGTTCAATACAGAACAAAAAAGATAAGTCATAAAAACTACAGTACCCGAAAACCCCTAAATACAAATTTTCATGTAACTCGGATGAATAGTTTCGGAGATATACTATAATAACCAAATTCGTGGACCCGATCACAGCGCCACCTACCGGGTCCAATTGCAAATCTGAACCATCCAGGGATACACTTAAACACACATAAAACATTTCATCAAAATCGGTGCAGCCGTGTAGGAACACTTTAATAACATGCAGACGTACAAATTGTACAACAGTGCCCTCCAGTTTTCGAAACAGAGCAAAAAAGATAACGCCAAAACCCTTGCCGTACTCGAAAATCGCTATTTACAAATTTTCATCCAAATCGGATGAGCGGTTTTGGAGTTTTTCCTAAGATTCCTAAGATTTGTACTAAAGTGCCCTCTAGTGTTCAAAATAGAACAAAAAAGATAAGTTCAAAACATTCACCGTATCAGAAAACCACTATTTTCCAATTTTCATACAAACCGGATGCACGGTTTAGGAGTTTTTTGAGGTTTTTCAAAATATTTGTACTACAGCGCCCTCTGGTGCTCGAAATAGAACAGAGTAGATAAGTCAAAACAACTCAGCGTGTTCGAGAACCTCTACATACAAATTTTCATGCAAATCTGATGAACGGTTTTGAACTTTTTCCACGTTTTTTAAAATATTTGTACTACAGCTCCCTCTGGTGTTCAAGATAAGACCTATCTTATGAGTCATGAGAACTCACCGTTTCTGAAAATCTCTATATACCAACTTTCAAGCAAATCGGATAAGCGACTTTAGAGATTTTTGACGTTTTTTAAAATATTTGTACTACAGTGCCCTCTGGTGTCCAAGATAGCACAAACAAATTATATCCAAAACACTCACCGTATCAGAAAACCCCTAGATTCCAATTTTCATGCAAAGCGAATGCACGGTGTAGGAGTTTTCGAAGTTTTTTCAAATATTTGTACTACAGCGCAGCATGTGTACAAAAGTCAGCGTATCCGAAAACCTTTACATACAAATTTTCATGCTAATCGGATGAACGGTTTAGGAGATAAGCTAAAAAAGAGAATGCCTGGAACCCAATCGCAGCGCCCCCTACCGGGTCCAACCTTTTTTACTGAATAAAAAGTAGCCTATATATTGACCGGGGGTATAAGGAACTTAAATATCGAGTTTCTTTTAAATCCATTCAGTGGTTTCGCGTGATGCTCTAACAGACAGACAGACAGACAGACAGACAGACAGACAGACAGACAAAAATTTTAAAAATGCGATTGTCAGACTCCTCGTCTTTCAAAATGTCCAACGCAAAAACAATTTCAAAAAAAAAATTTCATGTACAGATTTTTTTTTTTTAATTTTATATGTATGCATATATATATATTTATATGTATGTAGATACAAGTTTTGAAACTTTCCGTTATAATTTAAATAGTTGCGAAGTTCTAAAAGTGAAATTAATTGATAAAAAGCTTGTTTTGTTCTGTATTTATAGATTTAATGATCCAAATATTTCTTATAACGTGTTTTATGAGGAATTAAAAAAAATTTTATTTCATGAATCATCTAATGGCATCATAATATTGGTTGTCATCAACATAAATATATTGCAGCCTTCCATCCATGCAGACAATTATCTTTTCTTATTTCAGACTCTTCTAGTACTTGCATTGACCATGGTGCGATTTTTTAGTTTCCATAATATCCTGCTCAGCTCTGTACTTGATTTGCACTTAAATGACCATTGCATGGCATGTTTGAGCATCAAATACCCACTGAACCATAAGCGATGGTTTTGAGTAAGGTGAGAGTTTTGCGAACGTTTTTGGTTAGAATTTTTTTTTTTTAATATTTTTTTTTTTATTTTGTCGCTTAAAAGTGCTTGTTATAAAAGATTAAACTCGTGAAAGCTTTTCCCATAAAAAAAAATTGTGCATATTTTGCGAAATTCATTAAAAACTTATTTTGAGTAGAAAATGAATCATTTTTGTATCATTTCAGTAGGTAAGACTTCCTTGTAAATGAACCATTTTTTTTGTTCATAAATGAGTTCGGAAATAAATCATTTTGGTTTCTTTTTTGCATTCTGAAATGAGTTCAGAAAAGAATAATTTTTTTATCATATCAGTAGGAAACAATTGCTCATAAACGAACCATTTTGTGTTCATAAATGAGTTCACAAATGAATCATAAATGTTACTTTTTATATTCTAAAATCAGGTAAATAAAGGAACTTAAAATGTAAATGTTAACCTTCGTACAAACGTCATATGAAGTTTTTTATCAGTGCGAAATGGATGTAGTGCTACACGTATGCATTTCAACATTTAATTAATTTTCAACATTTCAACATATCTATCAAAAATTAAAATCAAGCCCAAATAGAATGAAAACCACGAAAACATTCCGTGCAAAAATGTAATCAAATAAATTCCCCAATTAATAACTTAACTATTTTGATATTTCATATAAAAGTTGGAAGTTTGTCAAATTGGAAAACAATCACGCCCTTTCCCCTTTGAAACATCAATATCATGAACAACACAATGCGTGAATTCCAGCCCAGGTATATTAATCCTATTAACCCAATGATTAATATGATCTCTAATTTTAGTAATAATCATTTCTTTTTTAACAAAATATATATACGTAATTATAAATAGTATTATGCAATAATAAAATTAATAATTCAAAAAGGTTCTTTTTTTAACTCATTATTGAACAAAAAAGGTTTGTTTTTGAGAAGCAATTCAGTCCAAAGATTGATACAAAAAGGGTTTAATTTCGTTTCGGTTTTTTACAAAAGAACTTTTGTATGGTTCATTTTTGAATTCATTTCCGAAGAAAAAACTAACTAGAAATATTGTGGTGTGTACAAAATTATTATCTCTCTCAAGAACTCTAATTCTGCTAAAACTAGCTGCTTTTCAAACATCTTCGTAAACAAAATAGATATGCACATTTGTGATATTTTATGTTATCTTTATAACAAAAGCGTTTTTAATGGTGTTTTCCCTGACGTCTTAAAACAAGCGGAAGTAATCCTTTACCTTTATTAAGGAAGGGCATAAAGCATCGATTAACAATTATAGGCCAATCTCTTTAATTTCAGTTTTTTCTTAGATTTTTGAAAAAGCTAAGAAGCTAAGCTAAGCTAGGTATAAAGAGTAGGATGATCAAGTTTTTGGAAATAAACAAATGTTTTTAGTGAGTTTCAATATGGCTTTCGTTCTGGTTATTCAACTGAAGGTGCCCTTTTAAATTTTTTTTCTAATATATACAATAGTCTAAATAACAAGAACTTAGTAGCTGCTCTTTTATCGACATTACAAAAGCTTTGGGTTTAAAAAAAAGTGGGTTTTGTGGGGTAATGTTCAATTGCTTTCAATCATACTTATCTGATAGAGACCAAAAAGTGAAAATTTGTGGACATTGGAGCTCCAGTAGTTCTATCTCTATAGGAGTTCCACAAGGTTCTGTGCTCTGTCCAGTACTTTTTCAAATTTTTATTAACTCGCTCTTTTTTCAAAAGTATCGTATTAAAGCAGATGCGTTCGCCGATCATATGGCTTGTGCTTTTCATAGTGACTCGGCTTTAAACCTTACTGCAGACATAAATCACGACCTGGAAGTCTTAAGTCTTTAGCTCAAAATTCACAAAATGTTAATAAGTGATGAAACTTACATTATGTTTTTTAATGCGCGTGGTAAGGAAGTAGAATATGGCAATTTTTGTTTCATTGTGCAAACTGCAACAAATTTAAGCACAGCAAGGCTGCTTGTGCCTCAGAATCAAGCTCAACCTCTCGAACATGTTCTGGTAAATGCTTAAAGTTGAGACTGTAAAATCATTTAAGTACCTAGGTGTTATGCTTGGCTGGAAGATGAACTGGTCTGATTATACCGATGCACTTAAGAAGTATCTTTTGGCTGCCACCAGGAAAATATACCTTTTCAAATTTTATTGCTCACAGAATCTTCTTAAATGTTTCTATTAAGGCTTAATGCGTTCTAGATAAAAATATGCCATAGTATCCTGGGGTGGTACACACCAGATGTTGTGCGTGTTGTGAAATGTTTGAACACAAATGATCGAGAACTGGACCTACAAGTTGTATGCCGACTCCGAACGGTTTATGGTCTCAAGAAGCTTTTCATAGCAGTTTTTACCTTCTGAGTTTTGCCCTTTTCTGCAGAGAGTGGACGCCGAACAGAAAAATTAATTCAATTGAAAATATTTTCTGTGTCTGGTGGAATTTGAGCCAGGGTTCTCTCACCCACTACGCCATGGCCGCCACATGTACGATAATCAGTTCCAAAAAAGTAGGTTTCGTCTTCATTCGAGTAGATATCGGATTCAATCAGGTAAAAATGTGGTGCAGAGATATTCGGTTTGCAGACGCAAACATTGTTTGTGTAAAGAAGAGTTTATGTAATCAGTACCAACCAGGGATATACGTTATTCTGAGTATCTATCTGTCTGATTTTGGAACCAAGGAAGCGTAAGTTATTTGGTGAAAAGTTTGTGGTTTGAACATATCCATATACTCGTATCTAATGGCATTTGATCAGAGAACGGTTGCAGAGAATTTGAAATCTAGACAATAATTTAAAGACATCTAGTGTACAAATGAAATAATCGATCATCGAACTCCACATTATACCACAAAAGTATTTTCATCTTGAGAGTCAATCGCCATTCTTCCGCTTAGTATTTCACCATCAAGGTTTCCAAGAAGAATTAGCAACTTTTTGCCTTCACTGTCCAGTGCAACAACTTTAGATTTGCGAGATTGGGAGATCAGGGCGGAATCAATTAAAAAATATTCAAAAATGAACTGTGCAAAAAAAAGTAACATCATGTTTAACATGAATGCCACTAGTCATGGGCGGTATTTTGTTCAGGGGAGGAAAAAATTATTTTTTTCATGTGAAAAAAAAAATACATTAAGCTTTAACAAATATTAATAAACTCTTTGCTTTTTAGTTATAAGATGGAATGTTTTGATTTTCTTAATTTAATACTAAAATTTTTATTTTTTTAATTTTAAACCCTCGCTACACTCATGTCACTAGTAAAAAAATCATGAGACCAATTTGTGCAATTAAGATAATTTGGAATAAAATTAAAACAAAGATTACCATAGTTAGCAGAAAGTGTCTCTATGTCTGAGGCTTTGCAAAATTCAGCAAGCATTTGTCTTGGATGCTTTCTGAAAACAAACAAACTACCGCCAATGGCGCGACCAGAGGTATAATTTTTGTTGCATGCGCCCAGGGTAAAATGTAATTTTCAAAAAAGCTACAAAAGTTAAAGAGTTCATCAGGAAGCTCGGTCAAAGTCCTTCAAAGGACTGAAAAGGCCAATTGGCTCATTTTTTAATTAAGATTTGTTATTTAGATACTACTCGACGCACTTCTGGTAAATAATTGCAGCTTGATGGAGCATGCTAGTTACAATATTGAGAAAAATAGCGCATTGATCAATACTGTGCATTGATTTCAAGGAAATATAGGAAAATGTTACTTAGCCTTGTATTCATTCGAAATATTCCAACCATAGAGCGTTCTGAATTCTCCCTTCGGGTAAATAAATTAAAAATATGTGAAAACTTTCACCTTGCACGCAAACTTTTCTTCTCTTCTGTCATTTCATTTTGCATAGAATTTCAAGCATTTCATATAGCGTGCAATAATTTATTGCAACAAACGAAAGTTAAAGTCAACTAATGAGGGCAATAAATTATAGCCAGTTTTCTGACAAAGAAAATAAGTTTGGGGTCATGTTTTTTTAAAATTTATATCATAAAAAACATAAAGATATTAAAAAATTTTCACAATTAAATTTAAATTGTGCACAATTTTATGCAAAAATAAACAGCAAAAAAAAAATCACAAAAAAAAAACCAGTGCTCGCGAGTGTCAAAAAACCGCCACATAAATTGAGACCATTATAAGAGCGAGATACAACGTAAACTTGCCACAATTTATGACGTCATAAAGCAGCCACAATACAGGAAAATTTGTGGAGACAAATACGAGTGATAAAATTTTATTATTCCCTTTTGCATTGTCATTGTCAGCCGTTGGCAACACTGTCAGGAGCACTGGCACAAACATAGTACCACCAGCACGAACTGCAGTGGGTGACGGAGTGTAGTGATGTAATTGAATTTTGGGTTTTGTTGCCGCACTTAATAAACCATAACTTAATAAGATGTAAGAAAATTAAGTTAACGCAAGTTAAGAGCAATGGAAAAAAGTTATAATTGGGCTCTGATGGGGTAGGTAGGCGAAAATATTTTCCAATTATTTTTCAGAACTGGACATTTCAAAGATACAAGAATTAAAAATGACAAGCTTAAGATGGTTTTTGTATTTTTCTTGTAAGTCGGCCTTATTCATTAGCAATCTTTAGTAAGTCGTAGAAATAATTTTGCATTAACTTTTTTTTTCATTAATGTTGATAAAACAGAAAAGCCCGAGTGACTTAAAATAAACATTTTTCTCAAATCTTTGCAATGGCTAACTTTCTAAATTAAAATGCCGCAATGGTTATTCAATTTGCCAAAATTCTCATATTTATCGATTTAATTGTTGCATAAAATAATCCCCAACCTTTTTTAGTTTTAAATGTATCGATCTTCGAAATGAGAAAAATTTGAAAATTTTGTGGAGTATGGATATTTGTAACACTGTATCTTACTTTTTATATGATGGAAATACTCTGGAATTTTAATAATCTTTTTAGTTTTTTACAATATTGTTGATCATTCCGAAATTATTAAAACAAAGATTATTTTGCAGTATGGTTAAATTGTTAAAATTCAGTATTTTTACATAATTATACATTAGTATTTATCAATCAAATAAGGAATAAGTTCTTCATCTATACTAGCTATAAATACCATCTGTATTATTATTACGCAAGCGCATATTTTGTGATGACTACCAAAGCTACACTGTAGACACGATTTCATAAATAGGGTAGCAATTGAAAGGTCTTGCTCTGTAGATGCACAATAATGTTTTCGTAATCTTTATAATATTTTTGTTTGTTTGTTCCGAATGTTCCGAATAGACTCCTAAGCTACTCGACGGATTTTTATAAAACCTATATCAAACGATTCCTTAAATTACTGTGCTGAACATAGGCTATATAAATTTTGCCACGCCCCCTTTAATCGCCCACAAATCAATAAAACTGCTATATTTCAGACGGTTTTGGCCGTATTCGACTAAAATTTGGCAGTTAAGTTTGTATGCTGACTGTCGGCAACTGTACCGAAAATGGATTGCCACACCCCCTTTTATCGCCCACAAAAAATAAAAATTATGGTTTTTTCAGATGGTTTTAGTTGTATTGGACTAAAATTTGGTAATTTTGCTGACTGTAAGCAAATATCATTAAAATGGACGTAGCTGTAGTAAGCCTGTTCATAAATAATTATAAATCACTAGCAGAGTACCCGAACTTGTTCGGATAGACCTAATTTGAGTTGAATTGAATTAACAGCAAAGAACGATTAATTTATATTCTTTTTGCTTGAAGTATAATTTATTAAAGCCTATGTACACGGTCTTGGAGAGCCTGCTTAACATATTAATTTTACCATAACTTTTTATGAACTCTATCCTGCATTGATATACTTGGCAGTACATTTGGAAAATGGATATAGAGTATATTTTACTGCAGAAAACATACACAGAGTGATTCAAGAAATACCTGAAATCACATTGATTGCTAAACTAAGTTCGAGTGATAATTTCGCGAAGACCTTGCTCTGCATTCAAGTTTCTTCATGTTATACATAACCACTAACGAGATAGAATCTACGGAAATGAGCACAAAATGTTGCAGGATGGGTTGAAGTTAAATGAGATTCGGCTCTGAATACTTTTACCTTCGACTTCTGTTGGAATACATAAAGGGTCCCACAAGTTTCACTTATTTAAGAATTGTAGATGGTGTGTTGCATCTCACATACCGCGTGGCATGCGAAGCTATAGGTCTTCTTGAAAGTGACGACCATTTTAGAAACGCACTGTCTGATGCCGCAATCTCTGAAAAAGCTTTCCGACTCAGAGAGGTGTTTTGTAATAATATTGATTCTTTGCCAAATGTTCAACGCGTTGAACGGAACGATTTCAAAAATAAATTTTGCGCAGGCATCGCTCACAACAAAATAATCAGGAAATATCTTACAATAATACGTCACTTTTTTTAACGAGGGCTTGGCTGCTATTGAGAGTACGATTTACATGCTTGGAAAACGTTTAAAAGATTTCGGTTTGCCAGAACCCTAAAGAGGAAATACTGAAGTAGATATATCTGAGGAGGAACTAAAATTAACTCCAGAACAGATAAATGTCTACAACAAAATATTACAAAGTGTTACAAATAATGAAGTGTAACAACAAACATTTTTTTATAGATGGCCCTGGTAGTACTGGTAAAACCTCGTCATGTACGAAAAATTGCAATTGCAGTAGCATCGTCTGGAATCGCAGCAACACTTCTAAGTAGCGGTCAAACTGCTAACTCAACATATAAGTTACGGCTTTCAGTTTCACCATGCAAAACAACACATTCTTGCTCAATTCGTAAAAGTGGTGCAATTGCAAAAGTGCTCAAATTAGTTGTTTGAGATGAATGCACCATGACACATAAGTCCCATATCAATGCTGTTAATCCCATGTTAGAAGATGTTAGGTCATTAGGTCGTGTGATGGATGGTGTAACTTTTTTATTCTCTAACGAATTCCGACAAACACTACCGGTTGTACTTAAATCCACCCGAGCTGATACAGTAAGAGTTATCATGAAGAAATCAAATGTCTGTCAATATGTCAAGACAACAAATTCAATTGACAACAAATATGGGTGTCCATTTAAGAGGAGATCACGATGCCGCTATATTTGCAGCCCTTTTCTGAAAATAATAAGATACATTGGGTACATATGCTTCGACTTTAGACAATTTAGTTTCAAATGCTTACCCAGATATCGAAAATTTTCGTCAAAAATCTGCTGCATGGTTATGTGGAGAGCTATTGTTTCTATCGATACGTTTGTGAATGAAGATGATGTGATTCAATATCCAAGTGAATTTTTCAATTCATTACATTTATGCGGCCATCTCCCACATAAACTAACATTTAAAATTAGTCTGCCTCTTATGTTAGTGTGCAATTTAAAAGCTCCACAGCTTTGTTATGGAACCCAGCAAGAAAAGCAAATTTTACCAAATATTAAAGATAATCTATATTGATAAAAATCATTATATGTTTGTTTGTTTGTGTTTGTTTGACTTTTATACAAATCTTATCGACTGAACGGACATCGCTCAAGCTTAAAACGTGTATTACTTGCGCCATATAATAGGTAATTGCATACTTAGTTTTAACCAAGCTCCCTTTTACCGCCCAGAAATCAATGAAGATGGTATATTTCAGATTTTTTTATTCGTATAAGGCTGAAAATATACTAATGAATTAAGTTTGTATACTTACCATCGGCAACTGCACTAAAAATAGGCGTGCTGGCACTATAATAACGATCACCTTTAAGAAATCATTAAGACTCCAAAACTTCTGGGCCGATCGCGCTGAAATTTTGGCTGTAGATTGTTTCCGAGCACGAGATGGTTTATGAAAAAATGTTTGCCACACCCCTTTTACCACCCACAAATTAAAAATATATGGCTGCTGGAACGTCCGTGCCGAAGCCGCGGATAACCGGGTCCTGCTAGTATGTAATAACTGGGCTACTTAACAATTCAACAGAAACATAGTTTGTATGAAATCCTTAGTTTAAAGGTAATAATAGTCCTTATTATAAAAACAAAATTACCTATCACTAGACATTTTTTATTTTGGCGTTTTAACGCCACACGGGACTACTAGTTATATAAAAGCGTTGCGACGCTAAACGGATGATCCACAATCACGCGAGAACCACTGCACCGATTTAGGCGATATAGGTAACAGTCAATTTTTTATTTCAGCAAAATTGTGATAGGCTATGTTAGATTTGCCACGCCTATTTTAACCGCCCATAAATCAATAAAAATTCTATGTTTTCGTAATCTTCTTATCTTATGTTTTCGTAATCTATATAATATTTTTGTTTGTTTGTTCCGAATGTTCCGAATAGACTCCTAAGCTACTCGACGGATTATTATAAAACCTATATCAAACGATTCCTTAAATTACTGTGCTGAACAGAGGCTATATAAATTTTGCCACGCCCCCTTTAACCGCCGACAAATCAATAAAACTACTATATTTCAAACGGTTTTGGTAGTATTAAACTAAAATTAGGTAATTTAGTTTGTATGCTTATTGTTGGTAACTGTTCTAAAAATGGGCGTGGTCGGACTATATATATGCCCACTTTTACGAAATCATTATAATTCCTTAATTGTACCTACATGTTTTCAAAATGAAACTTGGGATGTAGGTGCAATGAGTCCAAATGGCGGTAAATTTATTTATTTATTTATTTCACTAAGTCAATGAATATTAACAATTCTTACTGACTGCGAACAATTATTCCTTAAATACATACGATACATAAACTCTAAATAACATTTTGTAATAAACATTTAAGAAACACTTTTAAGGAGTAAAAACCAATATTACATATATTTGAAAGATTATTCAATTCACTTAATGGTCTATTATAAGGCGAATTGAGTGCATAATTGTTCGGCAAGTGCCTAAATAAAACATATCCGTACGTCTAAATAATCTACATGGCACATTAAAATGTATTAGCCTTAATAAGTCTGGACAATCTGTAGTACCAACTTTAAGATCATAAATTAATAATAATAACAATAACGTCCTTCTTTTATGTAGAGGCTTCAAATGTAAAAGACCACAACGGGCATCATAGGATGAAATCGGTTTCTCAAAAATCAAGAAACGCAAAGCAAACCTTAAAAATGATTTTTGTGCACGCTCTAGTCACAAAATATGTGAGGCATAAAACGGACTCCATATAAACGATGCGTATCCTAATTTTGAGCGGACAAATCAAGTAAAAAGAGACTTTAGCACATATGGATTAGTAAAATGAAGACTATTACGACGAATAGAAGCTAGCATTTGGTAGGTGGTGGCTGCGGCGTAGTGGGTAGAGTGTGTGACTCTTACGCCAGAGAACCCAGGTTCGAATCCTCCATCTGACACAGAAAATTGTTTTCAATTGAATTAATTTTTCTGTTCGGCCATCACCTCTCTGCAGACAATGGCAAACCTCAGAAAGTAAAAACTGCCATGAAAAGCTTCTTGAGAACATGAGCCGTTTGGAGTCGGCATAAAACATGTAGGTCCAGTTCTCGATCATTTGTGTGCATTCACATTCACATTTCACATCACACACAACACAATTGATCATAAGAAGAAGCTCGGTCAAAATCCTTTCAAAGGCTGAGAGGGCCATTTCGTTTTTTTTTTTTTATTTGGCAGGCTTTAGGGATAGTATAATTCAAACAGCCCTATAGGAACAAACCAACTTATTTTTAAGAACAACTAGTTAACAATCTTATTTAAAATAAACCAGTATATGAAATACTTTGAATTATATTAAGGCGGCATCCACTTCAATTGTAAATAGTGTTATTTGCATTATATATGAAATAATTGAAATACTACTTAAAAAGAAGTGATTGATAAACTACTTTGAATTATATTAAGGCGGCAACTACTCTGATTTTGACATTTTTTAATTGCAAATTTTTATTAGATTACAAGTTTATATATATTTAACCATGTTATTTCATCAAATATTATTAACTTTAGGCCATCAGTAATAGTTTTCAATTGGTTTTTTAAAAACAATTAAAAAAATAATTTAAATGTAACTAATTTAACAAGTATTTGAAAATATATGCAGACGAAAGTCAATTGACTTATTTAGCGGACATCACCATACAAAATAAGTTAGTTCGTTCTATGGATAAAAGTCAGAATTTCAACTAGTTGTGGTTGACAAAATACTACTTCATCAACTACTTTTAAATTAGTCGATTTTCCTACAGGGAGTTTACAAACGTAAATTTTGAATCAAATACTATTCCGAGGTCCTTAAAAACATTAACCCATTAAGTTCAAAAGTATTTAGTTGATAGGTATTCAAAATAGGACAAACAGATTAATAATATGAAACTACTGCACATTTAGCAATATTTAAAACTAAACCGTTTCTTGCACACCAATCATGTACAGAATTTAGGTCAGATTTAAGTTCAATTTCCGAGGAATTTTTAGCTTTAAGAAAAATTTGTATGTCATCAGCAAAAATTAGACATTGAGCATATTTAACCGAACACGATATGTCATTAATGAAAATTTAAAACAATAAAGGACCTAGTATGCTACCATGTGGCACACCAGAAGTTCAAACAAAGAGATTAGAATCCCTTTATCCCTAGAAGAAGTATCATCAATTTTTACATATGTATTCTATTTGATATATAAGAGGCAAATCATTTAAGAATAAGTGAAGAGATACCAAAATTAGTAAGTTTTTTGATTAAAATACTATGGGAAACTTTATCAAAAGTTTTGGAAAAATCTGCATACACTAATCCACTTGATATCCTTCTTTAAATGCATCGATACAGTATTCAGTAAGCAAAGCTGAATTTGTAACTGCAGAACAAAACCATGTTGATTTGGTGATATATAACTTTTTATAGCAAAAAATATTTTTTCTTTCACTATGTGCTCAAAGATTTTACTCACAATTGTAAGCTTTGTGATTGGTCTGTAATTAGCAATATTGTTCTTATTGCCAGATATAAAAACTTGAGTTACAAAAGAAATTTTCCAGTCATCAATAAATGTGCCAGATATAAAAGATTTATTCAAAATAAGTTTCAGCGGATTTGCCAGATATAACAAACAGTTTTTTATTATAATAACAGACAAACCATCAACGTAACATTTAGTGCTAATTTTTAATGTTTTAATTGCATCAATGACATCTTTTTCTAAATATTTATATAAATCTTGCCACGCCTACTTTTAAAGCCCATTTATCTATCTATATCTATATCTATCAATATATAAAAAAATCAAATGCCACATGCATGTTGCCGCACCAATTGAGAACGGTTAAGCCGATTTGGTTCATTTTTTTTTTTTGTTGTATTTTGTAGTTATCATGACAAGGTTTATACGCAAAAATATACCCGCTAGATGGCACTGGAGTCAATCTATTATGAAAAATCGTATTTATAGTCAGATTTGGCTCATATTCGATATATATATATTGTGAAGGGTAAGCAGCTATGCTTGCAAAAAATTGCTCCGCTTGGTGGATTCAGTGTTGAAATATTATCAAAAATATTATTTATGCTCCGATTTGACTCATATTCGAAATATATCAATGTGGTATACATAATGTGACCAACTACTTCTCGTGAAATTACGGAATAGATTCCGGTATCTGGATAGAATTTCGGAATGAAATACAAGTATTTCTATTCGTCAATTTGACAACTTTTTGTGATTTAAGACAGTATTCTAGTGTAGAATTTTGAAAAATCTATTTTTTTTTGCACATTTTCGAAAATAAGACCTTTAAGAATATATCCTCCAAAGAAATTTTCAAAATTTTTATTATATACGAAGTTATAGATATAAGTACAGCGCCCGTTTATATGACTTTGACTGCCTGTAACTACTTCTTCCAACACATTTGACATAATATCTTAAGTTCTAGTCAACCAATTAACTCAAAATGTGGTGTGGACATTTTTTTATATATTTCCCTTTATGACCCAGACTAGAATTATGTATGTAAAAACTAAGATTTTTAATACATCTAAAAAATTCACAGCTTTGAAAAAAGGCCAAAAAATAACTTCACTTTTTCAAGCAGTCGTCATTTCTTGAAAAATTTCTTATTCTTTTTCTAGTCCGGGATATAGCGACCTTATTACTAATTAAAAATCTTTTTTTTCATATGACTAGAAAGGTTGAAATCGTGACAAGATAGAGACACCCTTTTCTTGTCCCCACTTCCCCTGTCCCCCCGCTCTAGAAACCTATAATTTTTTTAATTTGTTTTTAAATTTCTTTTGTATTAATGAAATATTAATAAACATATGTAGGGTGCTCACAGTTTCGTTTTATCAGGTGTGTTAATTTTACCGTCTGTTAACTTTAAAACATTTTGCCACCTGGTAACTATTGTTTTGCATGCAAAGTTGAGATAACGCAAAATGATAAAATTGCCTTGCTTTCATACATGTTTATCTCTTGTAGTAAACTGGCTTTCAGTTGTCAGCTGATTTTCTTTTTTAATTAGAAAACAAATAAAAAATTTTGAATTGAAAAAAATAAAAATGCAAGCTGAAGCGGCAATTGGGAGAGTACGATAAATTTAAAGAATTTTAAATGGGAATTAATACTTTTGAATTTTTGCACTTTTCTTTCCAGGTGAAGCAGAAGCGTTTGCGCAAAGTCCCTTACCGGAAGTGGAGTGAGTAGGAGCAGCGACAGTTAGTCAACTTTTTGCGCGAAAATAGGCATATTCAAAAGGCAACAGCGCAACTATATTACAAGTGCTTATTGCAAGAAATTGACAGCAAAGTGGAGTGAATACTTGTGCGATGTAAAGTTAAAAATTTGCGCCATGGATACGTCAAAGCCAAGTCTTTGCAAAATTCAACGGGAGCTGGCACTTTGAACGATGGCGAAACAACAAGAGGTAGGTTTAAAATATCAAGCTTTCAAAGGTATCTACAACTAGAAGTGCTTTCAGATGTGAGAAATAGACTGTGTCCTCTTTTCGAAGAAGACATTTTTGGATATAGAGAATTCACAAACAATCTTGTATTGGATACTGAAGAAAGCTGCACGTTTGACTCTTCAGTGCCTTCTGCAGATGATGTTGAATTCTCAGGTATATTCTCCATCTGCGAAGAATTTGAAGTTTGTTCCGAAATGCCTGAACGGCCCAAACGTCTGAAACGGTCCAAGCGTCTGAAACGGCCCAAACGTCTGAAACTCCCGAAGCTTCATGCCCTTCAGCAAAGGCTATCCGCAAAGGAAATTTATTCCCGTCAGAGCTCGTAGACGTTGTTGAAGTCCACTTCACTTTGGTTGAATTTAAAAAAGATAAGCTGAAAATGAACTTTAAAATAAAGGAGAAGGAGTAGCTGCTGAAAGAAAAAGAATACGAATTTAGTAAGGAAAATCATGCACAAATGCTAAAATGGTAAAAGGCAGAAGCAGAAAACCAAGAAAAATTGAAAATATTGGAGCTGGAAATGAAAGAGAGAATAGCTTTAAAGGAATTGGAAATGAAAGAAAAGATAGAGATGGCAAAACTAAAAATGTATAAATAAATTTTTTGATTCAAAAATAAGTAAAAATGAATAAAAATTTAAATACTGAATTTAACGTTTATTATTGACAAATACTGCCAGAGCAGTTCTTAAATCTAGTGTTTCCTAAATTCCTTGTGGATAACAAGGTTCTTCTTCGCTGTCAACATATTCCTGACTGTTAAAGTCTTGCAAAATGTCATGTAAAATGCAACAGGCCGCAGCCTGCAGCAACTTTTATAGGACTTTTCGTTCAAAAACCGAAATCGAAGCTCTTTTAAACTGCTAAATCTTTCCTTCAGAGTCCCAAAACAATTTTCAACTCGTCCTCTACGTTTCAAAAAGAACTGGTTAAATTTCTCTCTTCTTTCTTGCGATAATTCCATGCTATTTTGTCGAAAAGGAGTTACTAAATTTCTGCTTAAAGGATATGCAGAGTCACCAGCTATCCATTGCCTTTCGCAGAAGTAGTTTTCTGGCGCTCGACCAATGGCAGATTCTGAGAATATTTTAGCATCATGAACACTTCCTCGGTATCCAATTGTTGCATGCCGAATCTTGAGAGAATTGTCGCATACAATTTGCATTTTTATGGAGTACTGTTGTTTCCTAGAAAAATAGAATTCGTGATTTTTAATGGATTTTTAATAATTTTTAATTCAGCTAACTTTATGTCTGTGCCATCGATATAGCCAATACACCCTGGCAGCTCATCCAATGCATTCACAACCATTCTTTCATCTCTTTCCGGCCAAAATAAGAACTTCGATTTTAAATTGATTACGGAGTCAATAACTCGGTTTGTTACTGTTATTACCGTTCCTCCATCTCCGACGCCGAACAGAGTTGAAACCTTTCGATTAGATGCACTGTCCCCATTAGAACCTAACCGAAACAAATCAATTTTTAATTGCGAGGCTATAGGCAAATGCGGCACCGAGTTCTTATTTTTAAAAACAGGGTCTTCTTTGATCAAGCTCAGGATGTGTTTAAATTCTATAGCTTCTACGCGCAGCATTTGACGCATGCGGTCATTGTCAAAGTTAGACAAAACTTCTTTGTTCCACTCTTCAGACTTAGGCCATGTACATATGACTGCATCTTCAAAGATGCCAAAACTAGTGCACAGCTAAAGGGTGATTTTTTAAGAGCTTGATAACTTTTTTTTTAAAAAAAACGCATAAAATTTGCAAAATCTCATCGGTTCTTTATTTGAAACGTTAGATTGGTCCATGACATTTACTTTTTGAAGATAATTTCATTTAAATGTTGACCGCGGCTGCGTCTTAGGTGGTCCATTCGGAAAGTCCAATTTTGGGCAACTTTTTCGAGCATTTCGGCCGGAATAGCCCGAATTTCTTCGGAAATGTTGTCTTCCAAAGCTGGAATAGTTGCTGGCTTATTTCTGTAGACTTTAGACTTGACGTAGCCCCACAAAAAATAGTCTAAAGGCGTCAAATCGCATGATCTTGGTGGCCAACTTACCGGTCCATTTCTTGAGATTAATTGTTCTCCGAAGTTTTCCCTCAAAATGGCCATAGAATCGCGAGCTGTGTGGCATGTAGCGCCATCTTGTTGAAACCACATGTCAACCAAGTTCAGTTCTTCCATTTTTGGCAACAAAAAGTTTGTTATCATCGAACGATAGCGATCGCCATTCACCGTAACGTTGCGTCCAACAGCATCTTTGAAAAAATACGGTCCAATGATTCCACCAGCGTACAAACCACACCAAACAGTGCATTTTTCGGGATGCATGGCCAGTTCTTGAACGGCTTCTGGTTGCTCTTCACTCCAAATGCGGCAATTTTGCTTATTTACGTAGCCATTCAACCAGAAATGAGCTCGATAAAGTTGCCCAAAATTGGACTTTCCGAATGGACCACCTAAGACGCAGCCGCGGTCAACATTTAAATGAAATTATCTTCAAAAAGTAAATGTCATGGACCAATCTAACGTTTCAAATAAAGAACCGATGAGATTTTGCAAATTTTATGCGTTTTTTTTAAAAAAAAAGTTATCAAGCTCTTAAAAAATCACCCTTTAGTAGTGAATTTCACTGCGCTGTCGTCATCCTCATCGTCACTGCCTATAAGTTAAACTTGAAAAACATGCAGTTGGAATATGGAACATTTATACGAACTTGAATCTTGTGCCATTAGATCCAGCATGTTTTTATAACATTAACTATTTATTAATTTATCTTAACTGCTTATTCGAGGCATTTTTGTTGACAAAATTAAATTGAAATTTTTTTAACAAAATTTGACACAATTTTGATAATGTCAATTTTGACAGAACGTGATAATGTCAATTTTAGAATATGCTCACAATTAGAAGGTGCTCACAATTTGAATTAGTTATCTTTCTACAGTTACCATATATTAACTTTAAAAGGAAACTGTGAATACCCTAATAATAAAAAATGGATAGTAAAAATATTTTTAGTTTTTCTTTAATGAATTAAAAAAAAAACGCCCAAAAACTTTCTCTATGGATTATAATACTGCCTTTATATAGTAAAAAAGAGCGAAGCAATCATATCAAACATTTAAATAAATCATTTCTGACGTTTGGCAAATCCACATTTAAGGAAGAAGTACTAGTAACAGGATTGGTAACGGTCTAATTTTTCGCCTTAAATCTGTATTTATCTCTTTTAACAATTTCTTAAATAATTTGGAGTTTGATTCCAGCAATTCAAGGAATTCCAAACATGAAACTTGCAAGTTGTACTTGACGAACCTAAAATATTTATATTGTGAAATTGCATTATATTTGACTTTGCGATAACTGAACAATAAGTCAGCTCACAAATAAATTTTTCCAGTAGGTCAATTGATAGTAAATATCAGAGATAAAGAAACAGAAAACTTCTATTTTAAACACTTGTGGTAAAGTGACTGCATTGATTGTGGACGTAAATTCACCTCAAAGCTGTGAAATGCTGTTGAATCACATGTAACCGGGGAATTTTTCTGTTGGCTTTTTTAATACTAGCGACTTGAATTCGACCTAAACAGGGCTGAAGGCTATCCCTCTTCGCCCGAACTTTCCAAAATCTTCTTTTTTTTTTTGTAAATATGTGGTATAGAGAACAAGAATTACAATTTGCGTTCAAATCAACTGACTCATCCAAAAGTATGCTTTTGCCACTCTCGCCAGGTAAGGTGATTTATCCTCAGTTGGGCCGTGTTTTTAATATTTGATTTAATTACTATTTTTGTTAATATGAAAGAAATGTCGGTATATTTCGGAATAAAGCAGAAAATTCCGGGATTCCGAAGCTTCGCTTTGGAGCACTGGAACTTGCCTTCAAATTTCGGTATGATTCCGATTTTTCGGAAAGGTTGGTCATATTTGGTATACATGTTGTAACGTGCAAACCCTTATTTATTTTCTATTTTTTTATATCTACCACATAGCTACAGTTGCATTATACAACTTTACCAAGTTGTATTGCCGGCCTTAGTGAGCGTATAACACTTTTTATTTTGCTTTCAAAACCTATCCAAAAATTAAAAAAATAAAAAAAAAACAATCAGAAATACCAACCTAAATTCCTCTGAACATTAAACGTAATGCGGAAACAACGAGGTAGATTTCTGACAATAGACATTTCAATAGTTCTTTTCAATTTTGGTCGCCATCGAGGAAAGTTGCAGAATTTTCTTTTTGCAATCTCATATTCTCCCATCAATCCATTGATCAACCTTAGGATAAAAATTCATTAAGAAGAGCAGGAAGATCAAGATTATCCCGGTAATAATCCTAACCATCTATATCATAGGTAAAATTATTTTATAAAATCTATCTCAACATCGTTTGATTAAAACTATTCCCTTCGCAGCCCTGACTACGAGAAAAAAGCGTGCAGGTGCAAAAGCTTCCTAAAGCCTCAGATAAACCATAGAGAACATGGAAAATTCTTTGCTCTGTGACTCGACCAGCAAATTTCTTTAGTCGATATTTAGTAACCGATGGAGAGTCATGTCATAAGCTTAAGAAGGAAAGAATAAAAGAAAAAAAAATAGTCAATGAACAAACAGAAATTATAAAAAAAAAAAAACAGATAAAACCTATTTAACATAAAAACATTACATCAAATTCTTAAAAACTTATATAACAGTTGAAAACTAAAGTTAAAGTTAAAAAGTAAAATAAAGTCTAAGTAAAAGTAGAAAAAAAAGAAGAAAAAAAAAAGTGTTAAGCGCAGTTGCTATTGTGTAGAGAAAAAAAAAAAACAAAACTACACGAAAATTAACGTTAGATTACTCAAGTAAGAACTAAGATAAAAGAAAAAAAAAGCGTGCATAAAATAACGTAAATAAACAAAACAAAATTCTTGCTTAAGCTTGCTTGAGCTTATTATCAAGCCATCATCATTTCATTGCAGCACAACTAAACATCGTTGGAAGGCCTTTCTACGAGCTTCGATTGTGTTGGTAAGTTTTTTTTATTAAAGCTTATAAGTTATTTATTTTCGAGCGAGTAAGTTTGTGATAATAATTTTTTCACGGGTATCTTTAATTTAATCGTACAAGAAGCAGAATTTATTAATGGTAATTTAACAGAATGCATTCTGCTCGCAGAATTTCGCACTGTTAACAGAACAGAATGCAAGTTAAGCCCACTGGTAGTTAAGCCACTGTTAGCCACAAACCACTGTTAGCCACAAGCCAATAAAGTATTGCTGACTAGGTATGTACTTTGAGTTCAGTAGCTTTATTTGAAAGATTATATGTTGCAATAACCAACCAATAAAAGCTTACTAATCAATATGAATTAATATATTTTAACAGCAATAAAATAAAGCTTATTAATTATTATTTGTATGTAGAAATTAGGTCAACATTTGCAATGTTGAAATAAACAAATAAGCTAAGTAACCATATTGTAACTTATAAAAGATGATAAATAAAATTATATCGGCAGTTGATGTCGTACCAAGAACATACGTTTTAAAGAACGCTCATCTATGTAAGCTTGAGTTCGATCGGTTCGCTCTTGTGGTACATATGTTGCTGTTGTTGCTATTTTAGTAACTTCTGCTCTTACTTAATATTACATGTTATTTTGTTGCGCTCAGAAAAAAAAAATGTTTGACGTTTAATCTATAAATATGTATCGGCTACCATTTTTTTATTTTTAGCTAAGCTTTGATTTGAGCAAAGCTAAGATACTCCAGGGATTCCTAAATTAATTTTTTTCTCGTATTAGCGCATAGTTTTGGAATTAAAAAAAAAAAAAACAATTTAGTTTAGTTTAGTTTATTGAGTCTATGGATACAATTCCTTACAGACTAGAGATAGTAATACATTTTGTTATAATAAATAAACATAAAACAAAACAATAAAATATAAATGACAAATAAGAGAGGCATAAAACTTACAAGTAACTAAAAAAAGCTAGTAACAAAATTTTTGAATGAAGATTTTGATATTGAGAAATCAAAAACATGTTTTAAAGATAATTCGTTATATAAACACAAAGATCTTGTAATTGGTTCATTTAAACCGTAATTAGTTCTGTGAAGTTTGATAAAAAAAAGTTTAAAACACCGCAACTGCCTTGGAGGTATATTAAAATTAATTAGATTTAATAAAGACGAGTCATCAATGTTACAAGATATGATATCATATATAAACATTAATGAACTAATTTTCCTTCTACATTCAAGAGTCTTCAATCCCATTAACAGACAACGAACATTATACGCGGGTAAATTAGAATTAAAAGTAGTACAACGCAACATATACTTAGTGGCCTTTTTTTGAACTTTTTCTAGCCTTAAAGCGTGAATTGCAGCTGAAGGATTCCAGATAATTGATGCATACTCAAGTCTCGATCTTACAAGAGAGCTATAAAGGGCTTTTATAGTATAGGGGTCAATAAATTCTTGACTATTCCTACGAATAAAGGCTAGAAGGGAATAAGCTTTAGGAAGCAAAAAATTTAAGTGATCTGCAAAGGTGAATTTTGAATCAAAAACAACCCCCAAGTCACGAATTGTATCAACTTTTTTAAGTGGGAAGTCGGCCATTGTATAGGAAGTAATTACTGAGTTGTTTGATTTATTAAAAGTAACAAAAGAACATTTATTAATATTAAGCGGCAATCCGTTTCGGACACACCAATCAAAGACATTATTTGAGTCAACTTGCAATAGTGCTGAGTCTTCTAGATTGTTAACCTTACTAAAAAATTTCAAATCATCAGCATAAAGTAGGAATTTTGAGTTGTGAAAGCATTTACTAATGTCGTTAATATAAAGAACAAATAACAAGGGGCCCAATATGCTACCTTGCGGAACACCAGAAGACACTTTAAAGCAGTATGAATTAATATTATTGATTGAGACGTAGCAAAATCTACCATTTAAGTAGGACTTAATCCATTCCAGGAATGTGGAATGGCATCCCATTTTCCCAAGCTTTGCAACTAAAACCTTATGGCATACTTTGTCGAAAGCCTCCGAAAGATCTGTATACAGGACATCAACTTGAGAACCAGATTCAAGGGTAGATATGCAATAATTTGTGAAAAGAGAAAGGTTAGACACTGTAGACTTCCCAGTTACAAACCCATGCTGCTCAATACATATGTGTCGCTTAGCAAGGAAATAAAGTTTAGGCTTGATAACTGCCTCGAACAGCTTTGATACATTGCTTAGTTTAGATATAGGCCGATAGTTTGTTATATCGTTCTTTTGACCACTCTTAAAGATTGGCGTTATAGCTGCAATTTTCCAAGGCTCTATAAAAGAGCCCGATGACAAAGATTTATTAAAAATCAAAGAAAGCGGCTTAGCTAGTACTGATGCACACTTAATTAATAAAATAGAAGCCAACCCATCAATGTCGGACTTGGTTGAGCATTTTAAGTTAGACAATGAGCTGAGAATATCTTCGACTGACACTGAAATAGAGCCAATGTCGAAGCCTAGATCAACATTTTCTAACAGGGCGCTATCATACCACGAGTCATCTTCAACAAAATTTGATTTAAAAAAATCTGCAAAAAGATTCACAATGTCAACTGTTGTGGAACACTTAATACCATTAAAGACCATTGATGAGGGAATCTGGGATCCATTTTTTTTCGATTGGACATAATTCCAAAATGATTTTGGATTTGAAATTATATTACTTTCCACACCAAGTATATATTGCTTGTATAGAAATTTATTTAAGAAATTAAACTCTCTCGAATAATACTCAAATTTGAGTTTATAACTATCACTATTAGTGGACTTGAAAAGTTTATAAAACTTATTTCGCAAATTTTTTAATTTTTTGAGACCACTAGTATACCACGGAAGCTTGTAGTTTTTCTGCGCAATACGGGGAACATTATTTTCACAAATATTTAAAATATTATTTTTAAAGAGATCAAAACATGTTGCGGTGCTTTTTCCATTAAATAAATTTGTCCAGTTAATTTCATTCAAAAGATTACTTAAGATGCCGAAATTACAGGAATTAAAATTAAATATGTTTTTATTTTGCTGGCACGATATAAATTCAAAAAATTCAATTTCTAAAAGCAGTGGACAATGATGTATACTAGCAGGACTAACTGGAAAAACACACTCTGATATATTAAAATTAATATTGCTAGAAACAAAAATTAAATCTAGGATTCTATTTAATTTATTTTCAAAATAATTGATTTGAGCTAAGTCAATGCTAAAAATACCATCAATGAAATTAATTTCGTGTAGTTGATTTACATTAGTTGGAGTGAAATCACCAGCAATACGCATCCAGTGAATTTTACTAAGGTTAAAATCACCTAATACGCAGAGATGATTGCGAGGATCCATCGAAGAGTAAAGAGAAATTATATTATTCACGTGAGCATCATAAATTATATCCGAGCTATTAGGCGGGATGTATGATGCGCATAAATTCAGAGAGCAAAGTGGTCCATCAATTGTTATGCATAATTGATCTAGGATGGCATCTGTATTCGCCAAGATACATAAAGAAGAGCGCAGAGTACGTTTTGCAGCAATGAGTACCCCACCACCACGAGAGAGCCCTGTTTTCAATGGGTCTCTGTCTTTGCGATACACATGATAGATTCCCAAGTCAAAAAGCTCACCATCAAAAAAATCCGAGTTTAACCAAGTTTCAATAAGAACAATCAGATCATACTCGCCTTGCAAAGACCATTGATAAATGGAATCAGTTTTGGTTCTAGCCCCAGATATATTTTGGAAATACAGATTGAGCTTATGGCTAGAACTATTATTAGTACTCACATTCACTAACTTTGCGTGTTCACTGCATCCGGCTTTTGAAAATTTTTAAATGGGCGCACTCTCACGTTGGCTGGCCATAGTGATGGGTTTATAATATGTTCAAACAAGTTTGCAGATACTCCCAATTTAAATGAAATGCTACTTAGATTATCGAGAACAGCATCTTTTTTGACTAGTTTATGGCATGAGAAATGACTTCTATCAATCGCCGTGTGTTTTAACACATATTCAATAATGTCATTCTCAGAGACAGACACTTTGAATGATGATACATGAACAAATTTTTTTTCAGAGATAATATCTAGTTCATGACTCTCATTTACTCCCAAAAATCCATTTTTAGTTAACTTTGGTTTAACCGTATTAGACTCTCTTGCTTTAGGAGTGGCACGATCAGCTGATATCGCATTGGATTTAAGCACATCTGCATACATAAGAGAACCAGCACCAGAAATATTAGAAGCTGGAGTAGCAGCAACAATAAGGCCTGGTGAAGAGCAATTAACAGCAACAGGTTGAACGTCGATTAAGTTCAAAGCAGCAGAAGTATTAAGAGCAGCATTAGCAGTGTACGCTGGAGGAGCAACAACAACACAGTCTGGTGAAGAGCAATTCACAGCAACAGGTTGAGCGTCGATTATGTTCAAAGCAGCAGGAGAATTAAGAGCAGCAGTAGCGGTATTAGCCAATTTACGAGAACGCAGCCTAGTGACAACAGCATCAGAGCGAGGGTGCTCAGCAATCGACGAAGATTGAGTGCGAGTATATCCATTGTTGGCGGTAGCAACGGCAGAACGAGACGCAAGATCATTATGAACAGCATCAGAACGAGGAGGCACAGGAATTGAAGGAGAGCCAGAGTGTGAAACTGCAGTATCGAGGGCACTAGATGAACGATCGCTATGTATGAGCATATAATCGAGCTTATGCTCCGCAGACTGCTGAGAATTGATCGAAGGCAGAGAGGCGTCTACTGTAACGGTGGGCAAGGCAGAACGCGGGTCAATGACTACATTACGCACTGACTGCAACAGCAATGACTTAAGATCACAAACTTCTCTTGATAATTGCATTATTGAAGAGGCACAATTTCCAGGTACTCCCACGCAATTATCACAACAAAAAAAAATATTTGGGTGATTACAGATTGCCATAAATTCACCTTTAGATATATTGAGGCAATTACTATGAAACACACTGCAGCAAAGCTTGCAGATAACAAGCGAATCACTTGTAATGCAAAATTTACACTTCGCGCACAGCATTATAAAAACACGTCTAATCAGAACGAAAGCACAAGACGAATGTGATTCGTCTGTGAATTTATCTAAGAATTTATTAAAACTATAACGGTGCGAGAGATGAGGTAACACTAGCAACTGAGTTTTTACTTTTATTTTTTTTTTATTTCGATAATTTTCGGTACATTGTATTCGTTTCGATAAATAAGTCAATAATTTGAATTAATTAAATAATGTAGGCAATTCATATTTTTTCTATTTTTCTTATTAATCCGCTATCAATTTGATATTATTAGTTTTACCGAACCATGGCTAGAAACATGATAAGTTATTCTATTGTTTAAAATTGTATATAAAAATGAGCAGAATTGAACTAAATTAAAATAATCATGTTACTAAGCTTTCGAATCGTCAAAAAAAAAAACAAAAAATCCTTTGAATATGAACTAAATCAATCTCTTCATGTGGCAATGGGGTAAGTTAAATAAATTTTGATAATGTTTGGGATCCTTAAATTTTTCAGTGCTGTTAAGGATCATGGACGGGTGGGTCCAGATGCACAAGATCTCTAGGTCATCTACGAGATCCCAGTAGTTTTTTTATAGATATATTGTTGTGGTTTTCTTCTTCACTGCGTTTCTCATTAAATTGTACCTTTTTTTATGGCTGGTTTTATTTCTGCTCCGGATCCGATGAGATACATTAGCATTCCATTGTTTTCTTGATACATTTTTAGGGACAAAAAAAATATACGAACCTGGGAACTAAATGAAAGTGGCCAAGAATCCTCCCCAGCCGACAGCTTGCTAGCGGAATTAAAGGGTCCCGCTGGCTTACTTTTTTTTAATAAACTATTCTCCCCCGAAAATCTTTGTCAACATTTACTTCTTTGACAAAAACCCCAGTGTTTGTTACAATGTCACTTTCTGGCTATTATGTGGAACTAGTTTTGCCAATTGCAAAGATATCTAGCATGCTTGACAACTGTAGTATTGCCTACCATATTCTGTATACATTTTGTTAATCGTGTAATTAATAAATGAGAAAATTTAAATGAAGTGGTTGTACTAAAAATTGCGTTAGGAAAACGGAAGTGTGATTTGGTATAGATAAGTAGGATATTGTGGTATAGTGTTAAAATTTACAATAACGTCCAGTGGATAGTTTTCAAGTTGAAATTCAATTCTATGGAGAATTTTATAGGTTTTCGGACTGATTTCGATGTTAGAAGTTGATAATTGAATCTCACTCCTACCTATTATCTGGAACGTTCTATAATGCAATATATAAGTCTTGGCTCTAAGTAATATAATTATTTCGCTGTTTTTCCTCCAATCATATTTCTTTCTCTATACTGTTCTACCACATAAAAACACACTATACCACCCTGTCCGAACTTTCACTTTTTTAAAAAAATATATTTTTGAAATATAACTTATCAAGCTACTACGAAAACGATTTACATTTGTTTTAATAATACATCTTATACAGAATATTAATATTAATATTAAGTATTGCAGTATTCAGGCTTTTTCATTTTAAAAAAATTAAATTAATTGATCTGTCATAAAAAGTCAAATATTAGATTTTAGTCAACTGCGAAAAACAACGAAAAATGTATGATGTAAAAAGAAAAAATTGATTTTTTTACCTGATTACGCCTGTACTATACCACATATACCGCACCTATACCACAATACCCGAACATAACTTATAAGTTTTGAAACAAATTTTTTAAGTTAAGTTAAGTTAAGTTAAGTTTTTACAACATGGCAACTAGAGAAATACAGAAAAGAAAATTCTAAGAATAAAAGGCTGGACCTATTTCAAAACAACGAATGACAGGAATGGGACATTCCTGCCAAGTACTAATTTTTTAGAACCTGAAATCTTCGCGTACTATAACTTTTGATCAGTTTTTATGTCTACGATAAAATATTTTATCAAAATAATCTATTTAGTGGTTAAAAGCTTAAAAGCCCCCTTAACCCCTTTATATATTTAAAATAAAACTTGCCAACAATTTAATGGCATTGAGTGTCTCCTTTAAATTCTTCTCTTTTTTTATTGAGCTTTTATAAAAGTTTTCAATAAGTACGAACTTTTTCTTAAACCTGACGTAGCTTTAGGTGTAAACTGCGTGCTTGATTCCTTCTATGTTCCTTGTAGCACTTAAATTTCCCTTACCTGGTGCTATTAAGAAGCTCTGAGCATGTCATCACTTTTGCTCGCCTAAATATATGCAATGAATATTGCAACAGTTTAAATGTCAGAGTATCAGGCAAATATCCACCTAAAACTTACAGCTTTATATCATTTCCCAGAAAGGTCATTCAAATAAGAACTTTCAACAGCTAAAACAGCTTAAAGCTTACTACCCACAAAAACAAACACACACAGTAATAGAAGCACACTGTACACTTTGTAGCCTCGCACTCTAGAACGCACACCGTATTCCCTATGTAATTTTTGAAAATTAAATTAAAATTTTAAAAACTTAAAGTCATAAAAGCTTAAAAAGCTCACACGCACGTTACTGCAGCTAATACGGTACGTCTTGGCGAATCCTTTTATGTTTTTTTTTTTAAATTTATTTTTTTTTCTCTTTTTTTTTTTTGTAGTGGCTTTAGAAGTTGTTGCAGCCAAGCAACAGCTACTGCGTAAAATTGTAAAGCATCGCATTTTATAGCCATGAACTTTCGTTATTTTGTCTTCAGCCACTGCGTTTTTTTTTTTCTTTCCGTTACTTTCTTCAGTATTTTAAGCATGTCTAACTTATGCATGCCAGCAAGGGATATAAAAAAAATCCTTATGACTTTGAAGCAAGTTGAGTTGAGTTACTTTTTCACTCGTTGTTTTGGTTTTTTATATATATAATTTTTTTTTTTCTGTGCATTTTATTGAAACAGTTTTAAAAGTTTTTCGTAAGAAATGGTCGCGACTCGAACGTGTAAATTTCGTGTAATCTTCAGTTTTAATTTTCTACCCTACGGTACAATTTTTATTTTATTTTCTAAACTAACCGCTACGTTGGTTGTCGAGCATATTAAATTATATGCTAAATTTTGACTTGAATAATGAATCTTTAACATTGGTCTCAAGAAAAGTCCAAAAAAGCTTTAAGTGCAGCATCAACTTTTTTGGTTAAAATTTGCAAGTTTGGTAGTGCAAGTTTTCCATTAAAGTTGTTTTACAAGTATAGATTATCTGAAGTATTGCTTTTTTTTTAAGATTCATTAAAAAACCATTTAGCTGCTTTGCTTAACTTTCAGAACAAAAAAATTTTAAAATTTCACTCTATGATAGGCAGACAGACAGGCAGACATTGCAAATGTATGGTATGTGTCTATGTGTGGTATTGAAATTGTCTGCCAAGTCAAAAAGTAACATATGGCTGCCAGGCCATTAAATAGAAATTTGAATCAGCTTGAAGTATATGAAAATATTGTTAGTAAAAGTTTAAATATCGATATAAAAACAAAAGTAACTTATAAGAAACTGTTAACGTCAAATTGTCTGGAAACTTTCTGCCAAGACCATGAAGAAGTGTCAATATGGATAAAAAGCATAATAATAATTAAGTTAAGACAAAACCAAATAAAAATATAAGATCATTAAATTTCCTACACAATTCATTCAAGCTCTTTTGTTTGTGTGTTTCGGATGATTTTTTCAAAATGATACCCAGTTTGATGTTGATTTCAATTTTCAAGTTCAATTGACTTGACTTGGCTTGACTTGACTTGGCTTGACTTGGACTTGAACTTGGACTTGGACTTAGACTTGAACTTGAACTTGGACTTGGACTTGGACTTGAACTTGGACTTGGACTTAGACTTGGACTTGGATTTGGACTTGGACTTGGACTTGGACTTGGACTTGGACTTGGACTTGGACTTAGACTTGGACTTGGACTTGGACTTGGACTTGGACTTGGACTTGGACTTGGACTTGGACTTGGACTTGGACTTGGACTTGGACTTGGGCTTGGACTTGGACTTGGACTTGGACTTGGACTTGAACTTTGACTTGGACTTGAACTTGGACTTGAACTTGGACTTGGACTTGGACTTGAACTTGGACTTGATTTGAGTTGACTTGAATGGGATTGGATTTAGTTTTGATTTTATATAAATTTTTTTTTATATTTTTTAAAAAAATATATTGTCCCTTGTGACTGATATCCTGGCTTCGCCCATGTCAACTCAACTTGACTTTGAGTAAATTTTAGTTTCTTCCGAATTAGTTTCGATTAGCTAATTAAGAGGTAAAGGGGTTAATGTTTAATTAAGTATCAAAGATATTTAAATATTACATCGGTCCAATATCAATTTAATTTCTTTCATATTACTGCTCAATTTCAATTTTAATTCAGTTTTATTTTGATTAAATTTTGATGTAGTTTCTATTTCATTTCAAATTTCGTTTTTATATTATTTCATTTTTATTTCGATATATTTCACAGTCTGAGAAAAAAAAATTTCACCCGCATAAATTTTAAATTTCGAAAAATCCTCGCATCTACCTCCACAGTATTATATACAAAAGGAACTAAATGTTAGCTTACAACGCATACCAAAAACGAAATACATTCTCATTTGTTTAGTTTATAAAGCTTATTCATTTGAAAATTAATTTTCCTTCATCAGGAAGTCGGGTAACGTTCGTTCGTGAAATACTTTTAGAGATTTAACGTTGCCACAGCTTATATTATTTTTGTTACTGGCATACTTTACCGCCTCTTAAATACTAAGAAAACGAAAGAAAAACGAAAGAAAACGAAAGAAAACGAAAGAAAACGAAAAAACGAAATTAATCAAGGCAATTTATGGCTTACACCTTGTTTTTTGTATGCTAGCAACTTATTGATCTTCCAATGTAATCTTTGATATGGTGTTTTTCAAACACTTTGAATTGAATCAAATGTAATTTTTCTTTTATTTATGTCAAGTCAATAAATACATTGAAATGAAATGCTAAAGAGTAGTTTCCGATAATAAAAAAATGTGTGGTTTTAAGTATATTTTTAATAAAAATGCACTCAATTAATGTTTCAAGCAATTTAAGGGATTATCCCTTAGATTATAAATAATTTTGAACGCATAATTTAATGCGCAACAATTTTCGAGAAATGCTAAAGAGTTAGTAAGTAGAACTATTAGAATTTTTCAGCAAACATTCGAAAAACTAAATATAAGAAGCAAAGCATATAAATATCAGAAGCAAATTAGAGTCATATTTTTCTCTTATTGTTTTCTTAATCTTTCGATTTACACTTTACTATTAAGATAAACGGATGGCGGCCGTGGCGCAGTGGGTAGAGTGTGTGGTCCATATGCCACAGAACCCTAGTTCGAACCCAACCTGACATAGAAATTTTTTCAATTGAATTAATTCCTCTGTTCGGCCGTCACCTCTCTGCAGACAATGGCAAACCTCAGAAAGTAAAAACTGCCATGAAAAGCTTCTTGAGAACATGAGCCGTTCGGAGTCGGCATAAAACATGTAGGTCCAGTTCTCGATCATTTGTGTTCAAACATTTCACAACACACACAGCACAATTGATCATAAGAAGCTCGGTCAAAGTACTTTCAAGGGCTGAAATTAAGACAAACGGAAAAATTACTCTGAAAAATGGTCGGAAAATAGTTTGGTATCACTGAAGCAGATTAAATAAATTTAAAATTTTCTAAAAGAACTGAACCTGTTTCTGCAGGTATTCTCACTTCTGCTTCCTTAATATATTAAAAAAAGTGGTATAAAATATCTATTAAAGAAATTGAAGAGTAGAATTTCAATATAAAAAAAAAAGAATAGAACTCCTGATGTATAAAAAAATCTTTGTTACGAACCTCCTGGGCGTTACAATCTTTTTCAGCTGAGGTATCCTCAGCGGCTGTCCAGGGTCCTTACAAGAATTACAGGTTTTTTGGTTGGTCCTTGCTGGAAGGTCCTTTTATTCTGTTTGCGTGGTTGCACGCGTTGATGATGGCAAATCCTTTGGCGATTTGCCCAGTGGTCTCCCTTTAGGCCCTTCACGGGAGGACTCTGCTATCACAATGATTGCGTCTTTACTCGCAATTGAACGATAGTTGGGCCGATGGAAAATCGGCCAGCGGTCCCCCTTTAGGCCCTTCACGGGAGGACTTGTAGAATCACAAATGTGACGGCGTGGTCACACGCTTGATGTTCTTGGAGTCGATGGCGTGTCTTGACCTTGACGTGCGGTTGTTCGTCAGGCTGGCGTGGCT
This sequence comes from Coremacera marginata, assembly GCA_914767935.1. Classification (NCBI taxonomy): domain Eukaryota; kingdom Metazoa; phylum Arthropoda; class Insecta; order Diptera; family Sciomyzidae; genus Coremacera; species Coremacera marginata. The sequence goes on from OU612045.1 coordinate 53,046,672, forward strand.
ACACGCGTTGACGTTGATGCTTTTCCATGGTTGCTAACAAGCGGCTGCACGACTGTACCTTTTGGGTATTATGTTTTTACCATTACAGTTTTCGTGGCGCTTGTATATTTTCTCCCGTTACTTTTGTCATACGATGTTTTAAGTGACGCTTGTTGCTAGCAAACACGTTGTTTTGTAGGTGTGTGTGCGTGTGTGTGTCTTCTTCTAGCGCTTCTCTGCGGCGCTACCAAGTGCTCTGCACGGCTCTCTGTCTGTCTTGTCGAGTGGGAATCTTATGCAGTTTCTCTCGTGAAGATTGACGGTGAGAGTAAGTGGTGAACAGACTGACCTGATCTAGGACTCCAGCGTTGCTACTCAAGGGAGAGGGAAAGCACTCAAAGTGAGCGACACTCGTAGAGAGCGATAGTGAGAGTACGTGGTGAACAGACCAACCTGATCTAGGACTCCAGCGTACAGCTCAAGTGGGTAGAAGGCACTCAAAAATGAGCGGCACTCGTAGAGAGCGACAGTGAGAGTACGTGGTGAACAGACCGACCTGATCTAGGACTCCAGCGTACAGCTCAAGTGGGGAGAAGGCACTCGAAAATGAGCGGAACTCGTAGAGAGCGACAGTGAGAGAACGTGGCGAACAGACCGACCTGATCTAGGACTCCAGCGTTCCAGCTCAATAGGGGGGAAAAGGAAAGAAAAATGAAAGGCACGTCCGGTCGACTTGCTATCTATAGCACGACTGCTTCTTGTTATTCGATGAGAATTTATACTTAGCTTGGCTTGCCGATGTAAGAAGAAACACGTCTGTTCGTGGCTTCATTCATAACAATTTCAATTTCATAAACTTAAACTAAGCGCTGGATGTTGCCAGCTATGCTACAATTGTAATATAGTAGTATGTTGCTAACACTATTTATACTACATAGTACATTATAAAGTATTATAGTGGGAGTCTAATAGTATAACTTTTTATAATAATGATATATATTTAATTAATTGTAGAATAGCATTAATATATGTAACCTATGAAAATTATATAGAAAATATGTTTTACATTTATCCTAGTAAATATTTATAGCAAGTCTTAACTATAAGCAAGTGAAAATAAAATAATTAAATATATACATTTAACGAAGCTGGCTTCGTGTTTAGTAGTGTTGATTGTTGAAGGTAGTGGAATGTTGCTAGAATCATTTGTGTCTGATTCTCTTTGTTCATGTTGACTTATCCGGTGTGTTGTTGTTGGTGTTGATGTTATTGCCTGGTAATAATTAATGGCTCTAGCGTACTGCTTGTGTTGAGCCGCTTGTTGCCATATGTTGATATGGTTATGGGGCGTTATTGACAGTGGCCTCATGTTGACACTCAGCATAATACGTCAATGTTGTCATGGCTGGTGGCTGATGTTGCTAGTTATAGCACTTGTAGGGTGCTGGTACCATTCTGGTAGTGTCGGTGCCGTTTCAATTCGGTGCGGCGCGCTATTATTGTGCGGCTTTATTTCCCTTGGAAATAGTGTCGTCACATCTTTTACATTATGACCATAAGAAACACGTCGTAAAGGTCAACGATAAAAGTCTGTTCAAGTCAGAGTCATAAAAGCCGAAATCTTTTGGTTTATTTTATGATGATACTCAAATTTGTTTGGTTCTAGATAATTATACAGCTAATACAATTAGCTAATTCTAGCTAATAATTTTAATACAGCTTCAAAAATAGTTTTACTATGGGGAAAAGTTTTAGTTAAGCTGCTTTCAGGGATCAAAATCCTCGTCCCTTTATGAAATGGAAAATATATGGGTAAACCCTGCGTTGCGGGCGCTACATTTGCAGTCATATTTTTTGCTTTTGTTTGCGTTCTAAATGAGAAATTTTTTTTCTTATTCATTTTTTGATAAATCTACTCGTTCAAAAGTTATTCAAATTGAAAGTTAAATGTATGTTGTAATTACACTTTTTCATTCAATTTTCGGTAAAATCATTTAAGTTATAAATCTTCCATGAAAAGTCTACGAATTGTGATTTACTGTAAAAAAAAGTCATTTAAAGTATTTGCAAATAAGTAATGTTGCTGCTCTCTCTCTCTCTCTCTCTCTCTCTCTCTGTCCCTATTTTTTTGCTTATCACAGACCTGGTAAATATTATTCAATACTTATTGTGAACTACTTATGAATTTTCCAGTCAAGTTATTTCTAAAGGGTTAATAAACTTGTCGATTTTGTTTTTTGAATGCATTTTTTTTAATATTTGATAAATTTAATGATTTTACCGGAAACTGCAGAAAAAATGTCATTCTTTCATACAAATGGCTTGTCAAACAAAATGTAGACATTACCAAACTGCATTTCATAAATTTCCAACTTGGTGTGCCAGCACTTCTATATAGTCAAGTTTTCAACAAACAACTATGGCCACTTTCGGTGTGAGTGAGCGAATTCATATTCAAGCCATAAAACTTCAACGGCGATGTTGCAACTATTCCGCTGGATCAATCAATTCCAACGTCACTTCTTCGTGGACTGGAGATTCCGTGCCTACCACAGCCAGCGAATCCACAGATTCCCTTAATAAACTGACCTCAAACACATATGTCATTAATACGAGTTTTGCCACTGCCAGATCAGTCAATTCCGAAATAAATTCCTCGAAGATTGAACAACACAGCCAGCGAATCAACAAATTCCTTAAGCAAGCTGACCTCAAACATAGCAGCCCTTAATACGAGCACCGCCACTGCCTCGTCATCTGCATCAAACTCCCATGCTAGACATACAAAGTTTCCTATTTATTTTCACAATACCGGCGGGCTGCGCCCTAAAACTAAAAAATTATTCTCTGCCGCTGCTTCTCATGGCTTTGATGTTATTGCTATTGTGGAAACCTGGTTGACGTTACACTTTCTTTCAACAGAACCGTTCGATTCTCATTACAACGTCTACAGAAGAGATCGAATTCTCTGCGGTGGAACATATTGCGGCGGTGGTGTTTTAAGTGCGGTTTCATCTCAACTAGCAAGCAGAGAAATCCCGCTCCCAAAGAGTTCAGCGAATATAGAAGAAATCTGTGTATCAGTTACTCTCAACATAGGACATTTGCAAGACCAGAACGAAATTGTTTTCCAATCAACTAATCTACTCGAAGATAAAGCATTATATATTCAGAGAAGAAAAGGATTCGATTTTTTGTCCAATTTTCTATATAAGAAATATTTAAATACTGTTGAAAGCAATATCAAAACTAATCCGAAATCATTTTGGGTATTTTATAACTTTAAGCGAATAAGTTGCGGTTTTTCTAAATCAATGGAATTCGAGGGGGTGTGTGCGAACAACACGCAAGAGACTTTTGAGTTATTTGCCAAATTTTTTGGATCAGTTTTTAGTAATTTTAATGCAGTGGTTAGCCGGTCTGATACTTTCAAAGTAATTCAAGCTGTCAACCTAGGAGAGATACAGCTTTCTGGGAAAGAAGTTCTGGAATCACTGTTAGATTTGGATTCTAATAAAGGCGCAGGATTTGACTTACTCCCACCGCTATTTTTTAAAAAATTGTGCACCCTCGATTCACATGGCTTTAACTCATATTTTTAAAAGGTCCCTCTTAACGGGTACTTTCTTAGATGAATGGAAAATAGCTTATATTACTAAAATTTTTAAAGCAGTTCGAAAGAACTGTGTCGAAAATTATAGACCAATTGTTGAACTGTCGGTTATACCAAAAGTTTTAGATAAAATTGTTAACAAGCGTTTTTTTTTTTTTTTGAGGTAAAAAATTACATTTTGACCCAACAACACGGCTTTTTCGCTGGAAGGTCGGCTTGCTCGAATTTAGCCATTTTCTCAAACTTTTGCATTGAAACTCTAGAAAAAGGTTTACAAGTGGATGTCTTATACACCGATTTCACTAAAGCTTTTGATTGCATAATTCACGAGACTTTGTTATTAAAACTTGAAAAGTTATGTATTTACTCTAACTTCTTAAAATGGATAGCTTCCTACTTGTCAAATTGAAAACTTTTTGTTAGAGTAGGCAGTTGTTTTTCTAAAGCTCCTCAAGGAAGTCATTTAGGACCTTTGCTTTTTATTATTTTTATAAATGATATATCGCTAAATTAAAAATGCTGTAATTGCTTATTGTATGCGGACCACTTAAAGGTGTTCATGTCAGTTAAAAGTTTATCTGCCTATGCTATGCTAGAATCAGATATTGATGCCTTAATTTATTGGTGCATGAAAAAGGGTCTAAGGCTAAATTTTAATAAATGCAACGTGTTAACGTATTCTCGAAAATCTTTACAAATTTCTTATGATTACTGCATTGGTAATAATGTATTTTTCCGAGTTGAAGTTATTAAAGATTTAGGTATTTACTTTAATGTTAAACTTTCGTTTTTTTATACACAGAGAATACATTATACCAAAAGCAAACTCATTATTCGGGTTCTTAAAACGCAACTCGAAAGACTTTTTATATGCTTTTACGCATATGGGATTCCATTTATGACTGTGATAGTATTAGCATTGAAAGAATCCAAAAGAGATTTACTAGATTTGCTCTAAGATGTTTATTTGATACAGAAAATATGCCAACGTATACTGTGCGATGTCAATTGTTAAACATGTAAAGCTTATCTCTGAGGAGGAAAGCACAGAGCGTTATTTTTATAAGAGATATAGTGAACAACAAGATAGACTCGCCTGAGCTTCTTGAACTTATTCCACTCTATGCTCCATCATGGACTTTTAGGGAAAGAAACTTATTCTTCATAAGATTTCACAGAACTAACTATGGCAATAATGAGCCAATCTCTAAATGCTTATCTAATTGTAACATAGCAGCAGACCATGTGGACTTTTGCACGACAAGAGATAGTTTTAACAGAGTTATTTATAGTCTTATGTTAAGTCAATAGTCATAGAATGATGTGCTATCTGTAAGGGCTAAGCCCAGTAGATGTAAACAAATAAACAAATTTCCAAATTAAAAGAAAAAAAACAAAAATTGTAATTATTACATATATTTAACTTTAAATTTGAATATCTTTTGAACGAGTAGATTTATCAAAAAAATTATCCGGGACATTTTTGTAGAACGTTAAATATCCCATAAGATACGTTTTAGTCATTGATCTCCGTATATTGGTTTGTAAGATATAAAAATCAGAAGCTGAAAAATAATTTTTCGCATGTTATTTATATGGAAAATAGAATATCGCGATGCGTGCTCTCTAAATATTAACATAAACAGTTCCGGTTTTTAAAGACTTCTCTTCCCACCTCCCCAAATCTATTTCAAATGTGGTTTTGAAAAAAAAATTTTTTTAAATACCCTAAATTATACCTATATAAATAAATATATTTTATACAGATTTTTTCCTTACTCTCCAATTTTAAGAGCTGCAGAATATACAGTCACGTACAAAAGTATTCGGAATTTCATATTATTTTTTTAAAGTCCAAAAAATAAAAAAAAATGAATATTTAACTTAAATGAGCTTGGTATCAGTCTGTCCCTCAGCTTGTTTTCAACGAAATAATAATAACAACATCACGTTTTTCTTTTAAAAACAACAACAGCAGAATATATTACAACGCAAATTGAGCGAATTTTATCTCACATAAGTATTCGGAATTTGCTAGTTTAATGATCTGAAAATTGTTCACGTTAGCTTTGATTTTTAATATGCACTCCTAATTTTAAATAACAAGGAAAGGTCCCCAGGTGTCACTTGCCGATTTGAATGATTTTTGGATATGATCACATATCCATATAGAGAACAAAAATCTAAGATTGACGTATTTTTTTATACGTGCTCAATCGATGGTTTAGGGTTTCAAAATGGCGTTTTAGAATTAGCTTAAATTTCGTTTTTTCGCCATAATTTAACTATTTTCTAACAATAAACCTTTTCTTTACTCTTAACATCAAAGATGCTCTAACCAACCTTCTTTTCTGTATTTCAGTTGCTTTAAAAAAGGTATTCTAACAGTAAAAACAATGAAAAAATATTTGCTTCTCCCAAAATTTTGTAAATAAGCAAGGCGATTATAATAAAAATGAGCAAGGGAAGTTCGTTATTAACAGAAAATGAGTTTTGTGAATACAGATCCGCATGGTATGAAAATATATTTTTAGTAATATCTTTTGATTGGAAAGAATATTGGGTTTTTTTTAAATAAATTATTTTTTAAGCTACACTAGTTAAAAAATATATTAAATGAACACTTTAAAAAAATAAATTTAAGTGACAGAAACAGCTAATTAAATTTTGTGGAAAACTGAAATAATTTTTGCTAATAAATATTATGCCATGTAATAGATAATTCTCTTTTTAAATGAAATTTTTGATATAAATTTATTTTACAACAAAACAACTTTTAGAAACTTTTTGAGAAACATTCACTATTTTGAATCATTTTTGAAAAAAGATTAAAAATATAAATACACAGCAAATGGTATTCTTGTAATAGTTTTTATAAAGTAATTTTATTGAGTTTTTGACAAAAAAGAATTAAGTGAAATATATTCAAAACCAGCGGAGATATTTGCATCGAAAGTCATATCTTTAAATTTCAGATAATTTTTTCTCATTCTTCGGGCAAACAAGTAAGAAGCACACAGTTTGTATGGAAGCACTGTAAAATATCAACATTTCGGATCAAATATCTACACATACGGAAAGTTGGAGAAAAAACAAATTTGTTGATACCCATAATGTGGTCGTTATCTATAACAAAATATTTTATATTTAAGAAAATTAGTGCATTTTCTAATAATGAAAATTTTAATATAAAAAATTAAAAGCTAAAAAAAAAAACAAAAAAAATTTAACTTTTAGAATTAGCTGGAAATAAACATAAATGAAAATGAAACAATTTCGAGTACGGGCTCTTCATGGTATCGACAATAAATAAATAATAATAAAATAAATCAATAAAACTTCTTTCTAAAAATTAGTTGTCATCATGTGTGTCTTCTCAATACCTTTCGTTTGATACCAAATAAGTGTATGTTTCTATAGAAAATAGTTAAATTATGGCGAAAAAACGAAATTTACGCTGATTTTAAACCATAAACCATCGATTGAGCACGTATGAAAAAATGCGTCAACCTTAGATTTTTGTCCTCTATCCCATATTCGATAATCATTCTAATCGGCAAGTGATACCTGGGGGCCTTTCCTTGTTAGATATTCTCAAAGATAATAAAAAGAAAAACCATGCTCGTTGAATCTATTCTCTTTGAGGCTTGAGACTATTTCCTACTTTAATCTCCACCTCATTCAACGCTACATTTTTCAAGCTTTCTACTCATTTTCTTTCCGTCCATTGATGTATCTCTCATATTATTTTAGTCAGTGTTATGACATTTTAACTTTTGTGATGATAAATTACAGTACAGCATGATGTAGCCGACCATGTTTGGGAGAAAAGATCAACAGATATATAAAAAAGGAAAGCAAAATGTGTACATCAACTGTGAACATCACGTGCAGCTGTGCCAAGGAAGAAGTAATCTTCTTACACCACACAACTGTCGGCAATACTCACCCAAAATAATGTTGGGTCTGGATAGTTTGCTGCTGGTTTATATTGAATAACATCAGATAACGTGACGTGTGCCACAGCAGTCACGTTATATTTGCAAGCGCTGTACTGTTATTTTTTGTGCTCTTTGTATCAAAGACTGAAATAATTTCATATTAAGGCACCGCTTCATATTTTGTGCCTTTTTTCGTTACTTTATAATTTAGTTTTGTTTTTTTTTTTTTGCATATTCAAGCCCTGCTGTCGTCCTTGTCCAGTCATTATATTATATTTTCCTGCCAACAAGTTTTTTCCGCTTCCGCTTTTTGTTTTTGTAAGTAATTGCTACGGAGCATCAAAATGTTTTCCTGACCAACTGTGTTGTTTCGTATACACACAAACACACACACACACACACACCTTAATATGGTTGCTTGTGTATATGTGCTAGTGTGTTGTTGCTCATGGAGCATATGTGTTTGTTAGATTCTTCTGCCAACTTTACTTGCAAGTTTCTCAATTCACTTTTATATCTAGGTTACACACATTCATATGACGTCGTTTGTATCTGCATCTGTAGGATATACGTATGTTTCATGTTGTACTTTATAAATGCAAAAATAATTATTTTTAAGTTCGTTAGCATCGTACTTCAAAATTGTGTTAAAATTTTAGTTTTTTTAGCTTTCCGGTTTGGTCGTACATTTCTTGTTTTTTTTTTTTTGTTCTTTTCTTTTTTTGCCGCATCTGTTGACGCAGCGCTGTGCCTGTGGGTGTCATTTTTCTTAACTCTTAATTTAAGGTTTTAGCATTTTTAATCTAATGAGTTTCTGAAGTAGTGAAGATTATGTTCGCCTGAAATAATACTGCAGTTCAGACAAGATTTGAGCACTGAAGTTTTATCAGTCGGATTTTCAGCACGGAGACTTCACATATTTTTATAGTTAAAAAAATATATGATAACTCAGTGATTTTATACCCTAAATTAAGGACTTTCTTCAATAATTTTGAAGCATTCATGGATACTTTTTAACCAGTAAATCACTGTAAAATATTTACTTCAAGTAATGACATTTTTGCTTAAAATTATGTGATATTTTTTGCGGAAATCTTTTGTATTTTAATTAATAAAAGATATTTAACTCTTAACGAAACACTAAATCACTCATTAATTCTTCAAAATTTTAAGAGAAGTTAACACTTATCTATTCTCTATAGGAACAAACTAACTTGTTTTTAAAAACAACTAGTTAAAAAATTAATTTAAAATAAACCAGTATATGAACTACTTTGAATTATATTAAGGCGGCATCCACTTCAATTGTAAATAGTTTTATTTGCATTACATATGAAATAATTGAAATAGTACTTAAAAACAACTGATTGATAAACTACTTTGAATTTTATTAAGGCGGCAACTACTCTGATTGTGACATGTTTTTATTGCCAATTTTTATTAGATTACAAGTTTATATATATTTAACCATGTTATTTCATCAAATATTAACTTCAGGCCATCAGTAATAGTTTTCAATTGGTTATTTAAAAGCAATTAAAAAAATAATTTAAATGTAACTAATTTAACAAGTAGTTGAAAATATATGCAGACGAAAGTCAATTGACTTGTTTAGCGGACATCACCATACAAAATATGTTAGTTCGGTCTATGGAAAAAAGTCAGAATTTCAACTAGTTGTGGTTGACAAAAAACTACTTTATCAACTACTTTTAAATTAGTTGATTTTCCTACAGGGTTATTACAACTACTCGACTATGTATGTGTGCCTGTCTATCTTCAATATGATTATTATAGTTGTTCCAATGATTTGCACGAACTACGTGACAATTATGATCACCATTCAGCTCCACCTCGAAAACTAGCTCCGATAACATTGTATCGCACCTCGAAGCAAGAAGTAGTTTTATGAGCTCATTAGTTGGCATTACGTTATCGTTATGCATACATAATATAAGCCAGTAAAATTTGTTGCTTTCTAAAGTTACCATACTGGTTTTGTAGTAGTTATAAGAGTGTCCTTTTCTCTTTTATTATTATTTTCAGAATTTTTTAATTATTCAACTCGTTTACATAATGCAATTTTTTCAATTTATAAAATAAATGTACGCGCCAGTATATAAAGTCTGCTTATGGCAACCTTATCTGTACACAACTGTTACTTAATGTGAAATCATACTTCCTTTATAGTCTAATTTTACTCAAGTACGCTCGTTACAGCCTTTAATTGCTTTAGCTTACATTGTTTGGTCGACCACGCTGGGTGTTTATAAATTTCTTAATCACTTCTAGAATTTTGCCGTTACCATAAACCGCTCATAAACGTTATGAAAACATGGATTAATTTGCACCTTCACGTGGAAGTTTTCAATGACTTTGGCGTGGATTCCTTTTTTTGCGAAACAAGCTAAAAAAAAAATTTATTTAAATAAAGTGCTTTAATTTTCGATTAAATTTTACTAAGGGTATTTTCATTTATTTAATGGATTTTATAGAATTTTTAATTTAGAATTCTTCTTTAGCTTCAATAAAACTCTTAAGAAAGCGGTACAGATAAGCGATATCTAACTAGCAGCTTAGCAAATTATTATTATTATTTTGTTATGACGTTGTTCGGAAAGTAATTTGTTTTTTATTATTAAAATGAAAGACGATTTTCTTATAGTGATTTAACATTTTATTCAATTAAATATTGTCCAGTTTGATCCAATACCCTTTGAATTTTTTTGATAGTAGCATCATTCCACGTTCATAAAATGTTTGGTCTTTGTAGGTACAAAACTACTTCAATTGATTTTTAACCTCCTTATTAGAATCAAACGTCTTATCGCCTATAAAATTTTTTAGAGACCGGAAAAAATGATAATCGAAAGGTGTTAGCTCTGGTGAGTATGTCGGGTGTGGCAATATATCCCATCCAAGCTCTAAAAATAGCTTTTACCGAGTGGTCAAACTTGCACGTGATTTCGCATTATCCTGTTGGAACACTATACCTTTTCTATTGACCAATTCTGGCCTTTTTGCTTTCAGGGAATCAGTCAATTTGTCCAATTGATGACAATTTAGAACTCAGAATTTATTCATGTGTTCCTCGTGGCCATGATACAATGATAAGGTAGAGCCGCTTCGCTGAGTGCTCTCACGCGTCAACGAAGAGTGGATAATGAGAAGGAAGATATATGTCAAAACGACGAATTTCGTAGAAATTGCAAATGAAGAAAATATTTTATGTTTCCAAGTGAAATCCCACTAAACAGTTAGCAAGACCTTGTTTTAATGAATATTGGCTTTCGAAGTGCTTTGAGCCGGTTTATCTTTTCTAATCCAGGATCTTTTGCGCTTAACATTATTGTCCCCACTTCTTGTCCCCAGTGATGATACGCTTAAAAATGGATCATTTTCTTGGCGTTTGAGAAGCAAATCACAAACGTCAAGGCGACGGCACAAATTTTTTTCTGTAAGATGATGAAGAACCCATATGTCTAGCTTTAAGCTAGCCGTTTGAAATGATCATGAACGGTCAAATTCGATAAATTTAATCTTTTGACGATCTCATAAGTTGTTATTCGCCGGCTTGCATCAATTAATTCCTTTATTCTGTCTTCATCAGCTTTAACTGGGCCTCCAAAACATGGTGCATGGTCTTCGAGATCAAAATTTTGCAAACCAGTTTTGCCACTGGCACTTACTTAACACATTCCTTCCATATACATCGGATAATTTTTTTTTTTTTTTTTTTTTTTTTTTTTGCTTGAACAGTATTTTTACCTTTTCTATAGTAAAAAAGTAAAATATGCCGAAAATGAAATGCTGTGTTTCATATTTAAAAAGCTGTGCGGAATCAATCGAATTTTTTTACAGTGAAACCCGCTTAAGTGCCTCCCCCTTTAAGTACCTAACCCGCTTCAGTACCCAAAATTTTCGGGCATTTTTCACGAAAATTGATGAATGTTTACCCTCTTAAGTACCCAACCCGCTTAAGTACCTTAAAATGCTGACATTTTTGGGCGAGGTACTTAAGCGGGTTTTACTGTACAAGCAAGCTTAGCTATGTCAGATATGAAAATAGCTGTATGAAGTTGGTTGTGAAAAAATATAATTAAGTCATCGGTTGGCAAAACCCGAAATTTCTTTCCGAACTACCCAATATTTTCGAAAGAACTTTTTTTTGCGCTATGGAAACTTTAGGTTTCTTCCAAATAAAGTTGTTAGTTACAGTTCCGAAATTATTATGAGTGCTTCAATTTTTTAAATAAAGAAATAATTGTGCCAAGAAACGTGTGGATTTGAATCCGTGACCTAACGAACTTCTACAGATAGCCTTTATTTGTGTTTATAGTAGTCCCCTGCCTTAACCGACCCTTGCGGCTCCCACCGGTGTCTCTAGCAGGGACGTAAATGAATTTCTTACCATGGGGGAGGGGAACCCAAAAATTATTTATAATTAAAACTCAAATTAAAATACTACTAGCTGAATACCCGGCTTAACTCGGGAATTGATATAAATAATTTTCGATTTCATTCGACGATTTGAAAAAACTTTTCACAAACTTTAGAAGGAGTTTTGTGTGCATCTTTCAAACCGGTAACTTCGGCGAAATGTAGCTTTAACATCTGAAAGTTATGAGAAAAAGTTAGGAAAATCGTGATTTGTGTGTGCGTGCCTCCGATCGGTTGCAAAAATATATTTTAAAGTTTTATATTGTATTAGATTGCACATTTTTGAAAAAAATCCGAGCAAAAACGAATTTTTGGGAATTCGCGAGGAAAATGGACAAAAATTAAATAAACATTGAAAATAGAACTTGAAATGTCCAAATAACGCCAACTAACGACGCAACTGTCTTGCGCATGTGTCGATGCGTACTCAAATACCACAGAATTCGGCATCAGTTGTTCTGATTTGCGAAAAAATAAAGTGGAATATAAATACACATAAAGAAGAAAAGGAGATATTTATCACCTTTCGCGCTTTGCTACACTTTACTGTATTTTGTAGAACTGAGCCCTCTGGGTTCAAGATAAAGCAAAATACGTAGCGGCAAAAGACTTACCGCACCCGAAAACCACTTATAAAAATCATATTTATCGGATGAGTTGTTTTGAGTTTTTTTCGGCATTTGTACAACAGCGCCCTCTGGTTTTCGAGATAGAGTAAACAAATAACGACCAAGCCTTTTCCATACTCTATAATCAAATCCTATATATTCGATATACAAAATTTTATCTAAATAGGATGAGCGGATTTTGAGTGTTTTACGATTTCTTAAGTGATTTGTACAACAGCACCATCTGGTGTTTAAGATAGCGCAGAAAAAAGTCCCGGATACCCACCGTATCCGGAAACTCCTATGTAAAACTTTTCTCTCAAATTGCATGTACAGCTATGAGTTTTTAGTGATTTTTAAAACATTTGTACTGCAGTGCCCTCTGATATTCAATATAGAAAAATAGATAAGTCATAAAAACTACCATACCCGAAAACCCCTAAATATAAATTTTCATAAAAATCGGATGAATCGTTTCGGAGATAAGCTATAATAACAAAATTTGCGGAATCCGAACGCAACCTACCACATACCGAGTTCCAGAGATCCACTTAGACACACACAAAAAATTTCATCAAAATCGGTGCAGCCGTTTAGGAACAGTTTAATAAGATACACACGTACAAATTGTACAACAGCGCCCTCTAGTTTTCGAAACAGAGCAAAAGAGATAACGCCAAAACAGTTGCAGTACACGAAAAAATTTTTCATCCAAATCGGATGAGCGGCTTTCTACTTTTTCCCGATTTGTTAAGAGATTTGTACTACAGCGCCCTCTGGTGTTCAAGATAGTACAAAAAAAATAAGTCCAAAAAAGGCACCGTATTAGAAACCCCTATGTGCCAATTTTCATGAAAATCGACTAAACAGATTGGAAGTTTTCCGACGTTTCTTATAATATTTGTACACAGCGCCCTCTGGTGTTCAAGATAGCACAAAAAAAATAAGTCCAAAACACTTTCCAAGTCTAACTTTCATGCAATCCGAATGCGCGGCTTAGGAGTTTTTCGAGGTTTTTCAAAATATTTGTACTACAGCGCCCTGTGGTGTTCGAGGTAGAAAAGAGTAGATAAATCAAAAAAACTCAGCGTGTCCGAGAACCTCTGCTTACAAATTTTCTTGCAAATCGGATGAATGACTTTGGACTATTTCGACGTTTTTTAAAATATTTGTACTACAGCGCCCTCTGGTCTTCAAGATAGAACCTAGCTTATGAGTCATTAAAACTCACCGTTTCCAAAAACCTCTATATACCAACTTTCATGCAAATCGAATAAGCAACTTAGGAGTTTTTGACGTTTTTCAAAATATGTGTACCATGGTGAAATAATTATAAGGTGTTCTCATCCCATGACATTTTTCAATATATTTTTTGACATGCTGCCTTATTTTGACAAGTTTCATACATGGTTTGATGTTTGATTCAATGAAAATGTCAAAATAAGGCAGCTTATTTTTTCAGATTTTCCGGATTTCACCATGATGTGTACTACAGTACCCTCTGGTGTTCGGTATAGAACAGAGTAGATAAGTCAAAAAAACTCAGTATGTTTGAGAACCTCTTTCTAAAAATTCCGTATAGAACGTTTAGCAATACAATTTAAACTATTTGAAGGCCACCTTTTACCTTTGGAAATTTTTTCGCTTGTACTATATTAACTTACATAGTATTGGGAACATACTGTGAAAATTTAGGCTAGTCAGGCATGAAATCACGTCATACGTATATGCACAATAAAGCGTCTCACGCTCCATAGAAAAAAAAGTTGTTGGAGTCGGGTTCTTAAAATAGTCCTTGTCTAATGTTATGATGATTCCCCAAATATTTCGATTATTCGAAATTACCTCTAAAAGTCAATTTTTTTGGTAAAATATCCCAGATCAAGAGGCTTGTGTAATCCACCAGTCACAGTTTCTATGCAAGATCTTGAAAGCTAGCCCATTTATTAATTTCTTTTCTAACATAGAACAAATCAATTTTTTTAATAAAATACCTTTTAAAATGATAAAAATCGTATTGCATATATTTAAAACCAAAACTCTTTTTAGGTTTAAGCAATAGCGTCCTTATAACTAGGAATTTCTTATGCCAGTGGAAAACACCCAGAGTTAATTGTGACACAACTCAGCAATAGGTTAGTGATCCAGGGTTAAAAAAACAAACAGTCAGAAATAATAGCAATGAAAAAATTCTTCCAATCTGCATCAATAAATTAAAAATTTTTGACTTCGTTCAAGAGATAATGCTGGTTTTCATGCATTATATAGAGGTTATTTCAACTATTCCACCTCATGGATAGCTATCACTAGAGTCGAAATAATTTGGGTATCATCATAACATAAACCAAGGATTATTTTTAGGAACTGTATTGCACACATACTTACTTAATTACTTAGGTGGCCGTAACAACTCGTGTCCGGGTTTCGGCCGATCTCATCAACTCTCGCCAGGCGCCTCTGCTTTGTGCGCGCTTTCTCCAATCGGATACACCAAGTGTGGTTAGGGCTTCCTCAGCCTGGTCCATCTATCGGAGGCATGGTCTCCCTCGTCGTCGTTGACTAGCGACCCTCGCCTCGAGCACTTTTTTCGCTGGAGCTTCGTCGTCCATACAATGGACATGACCCAGCCAGCATAGTCGCTGCACAGTTATACGCCGAACAACGGCAATGTCTTCGTAGAGCTCAGACAGCTCGTGGTTCATTCGGATGCGATAGTCATCGCCGACTCGAACAGGACCGA
Organism: Coremacera marginata; assembly: GCA_914767935.1. NCBI lineage: Eukaryota > Metazoa > Arthropoda > Insecta > Diptera > Sciomyzidae > Coremacera > Coremacera marginata. The sequence goes on from OU612045.1 coordinate 53,061,993, forward strand.
AGATTTTGCGAAGAACTTTTCTCTCGAACACCCCCAGAGCGGCTGCGTCAATTTGCGGAACTACCCATGCCTCAGCGCCATAAAGCAGCACAGGTAGAACGAGCGTCTTGTAGAGTGTTAGTTTTGTCGATCGAGAGAGGGCTCTGGAACTTAGTTGCTTACTGAGCCCGTAGTAGCACCTATTAGCAATTATTGTTCTTCGCTTTATCTCCAGGCTGATTTCGTTGTTAGTGTTAATGGCGGTGCCAAGGTAAACGAACTCCTTGACTACTTCAAAGTTATAGCTGCCGGATGAAACGTGGGAGTCTAAACGCCACGCTCCCTTGTTTGTAGACAGCATATACTTTGTTTTACCTTCATTTATCGTCAAACCCACTTTGGCTGACTCCTTTTTGATAGCGGTGAAAGCAGCGGTAACATCTCTCTTGGTTCTGCAAACAATATCAATATCATCAGCGTACGCAAGGAACTGGACACCTTTATAGAAAATGGTGCCATTACGATGCACACCGGCCTTTCGTACGATCCCCTCCATGATGATGTTGAAGAGGTCGCAAGACAGTGGATCGCCTTGCCTGAAACCTCTTTCGGTATTGAAGGTTTTGGAGAGGTCATTTCCTACCTTGACGGAGCTGCGTGTGTTGCTCAACGTCATTCTGCAAAGTCTAATCAACTTTGCAGGTATACCGAACTCAGAAATTGTTGCGTATAGGCAATCGCTTCTCAGGCTATCGAACGCTACTTAAAATCGACAAAGAGATGGTATGTGTCAATTTGATTTTCGTGGGTTTTCTCCAGGATTTGACGTAGCGTGAAAATCTGGTCTATGGTGGACTTTCCAGATCGAAAGCCACACTGATAAGGTCCAGTCGGTGTTTTTGTAATCGGCTGTAATCTTACACACAATACGTTTGAGAGAAACTTATATGCGGTGGAAATAAGAATGATACCTCTATAACTTGCGCAGATTGTTACGTCTCCTTTCTTAAGTATAGATCAGAGTACGCTGAGTTTCCAATCGTCGGGCATGCTTTCTGCTAGCCATATTTTACTGATGAGCTGATGCATGCGCCTTATCAATTAATCGCCGCCGGTTTTAAACAATTCAGCTTACAGGCCGTCAGCACCCGCTGCTTTATTGTTTTTGAGTCGTTGGATAGCAACTCGAACCTCTTCATGGCTAGGTGGTGGTACTTCTACTCCGTCATCGTTGATTGGTGGCTCTGAACTGCGCTCTCCATGGGCGACATTGGTGGAACCGTCGCCAGTAAGTAAATTGGAGAAGTGCCGTCTCCACAATCTCAGCACACACTGCGTATTACGGATACGCAGTCAGATACGCATATCAGATCTCCATTTTCGTCTCTACAAGTGGATGCTCCGGGCTTGAAACCTTGGGTTAGACGCTTAACCTGTTGATAGAATTTTCGTGCATCCTTCTTGCCCTGGTATACCTCTAGTTCCTCACGCTCACGCTTTTCCTGCTCTCTTTTCTTGCGTCTGAAAAGGCGCCTCTCTTCCTTCCTCTTTTCGCGGTAGTTTTCTCGCACGGCTCGCGTTGCAGCTGACTGCAGCGTTTTTCTATAAGCGGCGTTTTTTACTGCAGTCGCAATGCGACACTCCTGATCATACTATTGGTTCCGAGGTTGCGGGCGCCGGAAACCAATGACTTCTTCAGCGGCAGCGCGCATGGAGTGGGATATATGCGCCCAAAGTCCGCTGGCGTCGTCGGGTCCAGAGGTTGGTTGGTTGAGCTTAACCGAGAATTGAGCGGAGTAGGCTTTGGCAGTCCGTTGTAATTGCAGCTTAGCGACATCTAGCTTTCGTTGCATTCCTGTGCGTATGTTCTTCGCATTGCATAATCGTATGCGGATCTTGGCTGCAACAAGATAATGGTCGGAGTCAATGTTGACCCCCCGAAATGTACGCACATCTAGAACACTAGAAGCATGCCTTTCGTCGATTACAACATGATCAATTTGGTTTTGCGTTTTTTGATCCGGGGACAGCCAGGTGGCCTTGTGGATGTCGAGGTGCTTAAATCTGGTGCTACTAACTACCATGTTTCGCGCCGCGGCGAAGTCGATCAGTCTTAGACCGTTGTTCGTGGAGATCTCATGAAGACTGAACTGACCGACAGTGGGGCCAAAGATGCTTCTCTTCCGACTTTCGCATTAAAATTGCCGAGGACTATTTTCACGTCATGGACCGGAAAGTGGTCGTATACGTCCTCAAGACTAGCGTAGAAAGCGTCCTTGACGGCTTCGTCCTTATCCTCCGTTGAGGCGTGCGCGCAAATAAGGCTAATAAAGAAAACATGTTGCCTTGATGCAGATTGTGGCCAATTTTTCGTTCACAGGAGTGAACCGGGAAACAAGGTGGCGTAGTTTTCGGCTAACAACGAATCCACATCCAAATTCGCGCTTCTCCGCATGGCAGCTGTAGTAGATATCGCACTGTGCTTGTTTAGAGCAACCTTGCCCTTTCCATCGCATTACCTGGATGGCGGTGATGTCAGATTTTATTATTTTGAGGGCTTCCACCAGTTCGATAATAGCACCTTCCCTATAAAGGGTCCAGATATTCCAAGTGCATATCCATAAATCATTGTCCGTTTTTCGTTTGCGGTGGTCGTCAACGTAATTGGGGTTCTTATCCGAGGCTGGTTTAGTTTTCATTGGGTAGTAGTAATGTGGCGCGACCCAAACCCTGCGCACATTCCATGTTTAAGGTCTATGGAGCGACCCGCCGCTCAAATTAGCCGTCAAACTGACGGATGCCAGTTTGCCGTTGCGACTTGAGACGATTTCGACATGGATAATGCTGGCCTCGCCAGGTTGAGGCGGTCAGACACGTTGCCATGTGAAGGTTCGCCCCCTGTTCCCCGTATTGCACACATACCATAACTCAAAACGCCTTGATCTTGAAAACCACTTTTTTGCGGTTGGTTGCCGTAAAAAACTTATGGAAAAAATTGTCCAATTTAAATAATTGTACGATTTTTGCATCACATACTGTAAATACCAGTTATTCTCGTTGATACTAGAAATATCAGGGTAGCTCGAAAAGTAACGAAGCTAGATCTATTTTAAGTCCTAAAAAATAACTTTTTTAGTTTTGATGTTTGGATGCTACAGTTCGGATATTTTTTGAACGATCCTCTTAAATGTAGTACCAACGATAACGGCATTAACTCTGAACATATATTCCGTTTTGGTTTTAATTTTCAGATTGTGCACAAAATTTGTTTGATAACGACCAGCGGTATCTTTATCTTTTTCTTTTTTTGTTTTTCTACTTTCACGTGACAACAACAACAACAACAACAACAACTACATAAACAACAACAATAAAATTTTTTAAATTAAGTTTGATATTTTATCCATGAAATAAAAAAACCGTTCGTCGATATCTCTTAGAATTTTTGTGTAATTTAGTTTTTAGGCGCCCTTAATCAAGTCAAAGGTCTTTGATACTGAAGATGGAGAATGATGCCCCTTTAATATATATATAAGGCCCACGTCACAGAAGGAGCGGATCAATACAAGTAAAAGTGTTAAAATACGTATGCATAATTTTGTTCGACCACGATTTAAATGTTTTTCAGGCTCCAATGTTTTCAAAACCTAGTTAAATTGATATTATAAAATTATTTTTATTATGAATTTAATTTAAGTAAATTATTCCAAAATTAGGGTGGGAAATGCCCCTGCCCCACCCAATTTTCGTCCCAGGTCTCTAGACTTAATAACTTAAATCCCACTTATCATTTATTCTTACGTTTTTACAGAATCTTCATGATTTGTATTTTCGTATTTTATCTAGTTTTCGTATTTTATTTTCTGTTGAAAAGTACATTTAGTCAAAGGGAGGGGAAAATGTAAATCAATATCAACAATTAATAGCGACAACCTGAAAATTAAATAACAAAGGAACTAAATAATTGGACCAGACACGATTCAGAGAAATAGACACGTCCAACGTAACAAAACAAGCACACATTGCATAAAACCAAACGCAATAAAGAAAATATTATTTAATTTCCTTTTGGGTCCACTACGTCTTTCAGGTCAAAAATTCAGAATATAAATGAAAAACAATAAAACCAAATAAAATATCCTTGCAACCTTTATAGAGCTATGTATATGTAGCTGTTGATGGCTCTGTTGTTTTTGCAGTTGTTGCTTTATGTTGTTTTTGAATGTAGCTAACTTAATTTTGAAGCCAATGACAAGTGCATTTCCGGTATTGTGTATAAAGAAGCCGAACACACACTCACACACCTCTTGCACGTGTGCTAGAGCTGATGCAGATGCTTATTATGTACGGCATTGCCAGCAAATGTCAAGTAGAAACTAGAACAACAACTACGACAACGTATAAACAAACAACAGTGTTGCATTTCATCTGGCTAAATTTTTTTTTTTTGTTCTTTATTATGTCGTGGTACTAGTGCAAAATGGCATTTGCTATAAATATGTATTAGTTTGTAAGTATGTATGCGCACGAGCGCACACACATACACACAAACAAGACCACATAACGGAGCATAAGTAAAACCAACAACAACTAAGCAAAATAGTGCATTCTCTCTTTTTTTTTTTTTTGTTACCCAAGGGCACTATTTTATTAAGTATTAAATACGAGCCACAGCATGCAGTCCATTGAGTAGACAATAATGTGAAATGTCTATGTGTGCGTGCAAGTCTGGTTGCATGTGTGAGGGGTAACGGGGTATGTGTGCATTATATTGCACTCTTTATGTTCTTATTCGTCGTTGTTGTTGTTTTGTTGCTGCTTTTATTTCATACGGTCAATTGCAGTCAAAAAGTGACTCTTATGGAAAAAAATTGCACCCTTGTCAACATCATTGTTGTTGCTTTTATTGTTGTTGCTGCTGCCTTTCAGTACTTTAGACAATTTTTTTGTTTTTTGCATATTGCCTTAATATTTATTGTTTGTTGCTTGTAAAACTTGTTGCTGACATTTACTTTAGTGCTTTACCACAGGGTGTAGTCAAAGCGACATATGTAGGCTAGTTTTCACAAATACTGAACATCTTTGAAGTTTGCTAGAGTAAAGCAAACTTATTACATACCTTAAAATTTGTTCGTAAGGAAATACAAATTTTAATTTAAATACACAAGCCCACAAAAACAAAGGTATTTCTGTTGAAAGTTCTGGTATCATGCCGTATGTATTTTGGAGTACTGAAAAGAAATCCAAGGTCACAATTGAAACATTTTTTTTTGTTTTTTTTTATATTTTTTATTTTATTATTATTTACTTTCTGAATAAACTATAGAACATTTACACTTAAGATTAAAACAAAATGAAAAATTGATAATTGATTGGCAACAACTACATCATAATGTTCAAAATGAACAAGTGGCGAAATGTAATTAAACATATTTAGATATTTAAAAGCAAAAATCACAAGCATGAGTATCACCCAAGAATTTTGACAAATCCTCAAATAATACCTCAAGAGTGTCTAGACTCAAGCTTAGCAATTTCAAATTTATCGGGGTGCTTTATTTTGTTGAGTCCCCTCACCTCTCACAATCAGGTTCTTTATTTTGGTGAATCCCCTCACCTCTCAAATACAAATATATGTTACAAATCTTTACTTGATCCTTTATGGATATTTTTATTTTCAATAGATCGTCGATTGCCTTTATGTTTATGTTTATTTATTTTATCTCTTTTCAGCAGAAACTAGTCTCAATGATATCTTGTTAAAATGCTCCCCTTGTTCTTTGCTAAAGTTCCCTTAGGTGTCTGAAAAAAAATCAAGGTAAGAGTTGAGAAAAGTATTTTTATGTTTATGAGACTAAATAATCTTTTAATATTGGTAATATTTTCTCTACAATACACCGAGAAAAAAGCGTATGTTAAATTGAAAAAAACCTAGTATAATTTATAAGATGGTTATAAATTTGGTTTTGGTTATTATTTATTTTCATTATTTTGTTTAAGCTGCCGCTGCCTCTCGTTCTGTGATTTACTTGACTGAAATCGGCAACAACACAATTTTTTTTTTATCAACACCGTCTTTTTTCTTAGAAATTTAATGACTTTTCGGATTTTCTTGCTGATTGACATCTTTTATAACAAGAACATTAAATGAAATTAAATTTAATATCAAATACAAAAATTTTACCTTCGCATGCCGTTGAGATTCGAACCCACATCAACCCGATACCACTGTGTATGAAGACACTACGCTACGCATTGAGCCAAACAGTGATTAAATTGCTGCAGTCAAAATAGCAAATGTCGTAAATTTATTGCTTTTTTAAACACTAACTGTTTTCATAACTTCAAAGCATATCGACTGCTTCAACTTGTGCTTTCGGAAAATCAAAAGTCGCAGCATAAGCAGAAGTAGAAAACTAGATTTAATAGTTTGCAAAGTGCTTCGGCAGTCGACAACTTCGGCAGACGTCGTTTTGATTAACTGAAACTGTTGAAAAAAACGAAATTCGAAGCAGCAGCAGTTGTTGAACTTTCGTAAGTCGAAGTAAGTCGAAGTAAGTATAAGTTTTTAAACAGTCGTTTTGAGCCTTTAACTTCTGCTTATTCTTTCTAACTTTTGTAGAATTATAATAAAAATACGCATAAGCATAACAAAATTGAAAAAAATTAATAAAGCGAGCGATCAAACTAAAGTTAGAAATAATAAGCAAAAATCATAAACGCAAAATAGTCTGCTACGACTGTTGAAAAACTGATGATGCGTCGACTTACGAAAGTTTAACAATTGCTGCTGCTTCGACTTTCGATTTTGCGAACAGTTTCAGTTAATCAAAACCATGACTGCCGAAGTTGTCGACTGCCGAAGCACTTTGCAAACGATTGAAACTAGTTTTCTGCTTCTACTTATGCTGCAACTGTTTGATTTTTCGAAAGCACAAGTTGAAGCAGTAGCAGGAGCCTTGAAAAAAACTGAAAGTTTTTAAACGCTGGAGCCAAACTTCTTCGTTACGCTGAGTGATTTATTCAATATTAATTACAACTGAAGCTATGCTGCAGCTATCAACAGAATACTGCGACATACTGCATCTGTTAACATCTGTGAATCAAATATTTTTTTTTTTTGGCAGGGTATCGAAGTATGTGCTTTCAAAGCAATGTATTAAACAATAAATTGCTTAGGTGAATTAACGTAGCTACAGTTATCAGCAAACAGTATCAAGGACTGTTTTTTTTTCATACGTTGATGAAATGTTATAAAATTTACTGGTGTGAATATTAACGTATTTTTTTTAATTTACTTTATGTTATTTTTGAATTTAAAAGTGGTTGTATTACAAAAAAAGCCATTAAATTATCAAATCTATCTGTTGCGAATTAAACAAGCTCGGCTAATTTCTAGAAAAATCTTTTATTTGATGCAATTCAGGAGCATAAAAAGAGTTAGACTAAAAATTTCTAAATAAGAATACAATTTAGAAGTTATAAAGAGATACTTATGCTAACTTACAGTGCCTAATTATGTTTGGAATACATGGTCTTAGGTGTAGCTGATAGTTAGGTGTAGCTATCAAGTTTAAATATATTGCTGCAATTATAAGTGACCAATTATTAAATATTGTGATTAAATGGATTTAATTCCTAACCTGTTGCACACCTCGTGGCTAGTTAAATTTGCAATATTTTAACTTTATCTACTTGCCATTCATAAATTGGCACCGAAGCACAGAGTTGCCATAACGAAAATTTTAATTCAAAAAATGTTTAATTGACATTGTGTTTTAAAGGTTAATAAAGTAAACGTAAGCATAAGGTTATAAGAATTTATATTTCTAACACTATCTTTCTCTAGTGTGTCTAATGATTCAGCTGTGTTTTTTTTTTGCAGAAAATAGCTCAAAACTATGCTCAAGGCATCCATGCTAGTTGTTTTTTAATTTTGTGTTTTTGGTTTTTGGGCTTAGGTGAATCAAATATTTTTTTTGCAAGGTATCGAAGTATGTGCTTTCAAAGCGATGTATTAAACAATAAATTGCTTAGGTGAATAAGCATAAGCTTATAGTTCCCATACAATTCTCTTCACCTAAGCCGACTTAGGTGATTTACCTGTTGCTTTTTTTCTCGGTGTAGTTGCGGAGTTAGAGAATTTTCAATGCAAAGTTATACACTCTGTTTAGCAAATTAAAAAAGAGTGTCCATTGAAGCAAGGAAATGTAGAAAACACTGGTTTATTTTTTGTATTAAAGAAGTGAAGAAGTCAGGTGTTTATTAATTTTAGCAAATTAATAATTGGTAATATAACGGTAAAATGCTAACTTATACGACTGGGAAATTTACGGATGGAGTACAGTGTTGCAATAAGGTTCAATATATCGAATTTGTTACAATTTTTAGTATTGAATCCGCTGATCCGATATTTTTGCCAGTTTGGACGAGAATCCGACGAGCTGAGTGTTTGATATAAAGTTACGATATGAAAAATGTTTTCATGGCAACACTGGTTAAGTAGACTCCAATTTAAAAGTAATACAAAGTTAATAAATTCTTGATATCGTGTTGTATTTAATGTGAATATATTATAACAATAAATAAAGAAACCTGTTAAAAAGAGAAATTTCCTTTGTTCGAAAATAACTGAAGATCGTAAATGGCATAATATAAAGGAATATTTGTAAGTATTTGTTATTTTTTATTGTTCTTTAGATGTTTTAATGCATGTTTTGATGCATCTTATGCAATTCTACCATTAGGTCTGTAAATTTAAAAACATTTCTTAAGTGTTCGTATGATACTAACAATGCTAATGTTAACAGTATATTAAATTAATTTAGAGGAATGCTGTCCGAATAAGCGCAAGAGCACAGCAATAAAGATTTGAAAACTTATCGAAGCCAATATGCAAGAAGAAATTCAGGCATGGCAAGTCTGAGTGACATTTTCCACAAATCCATGATAAGGTCTGATCCAAGAATAACTTGGCTACGCGCTTCTAATAAAAAACAAAATCAGGTTAAGCAATTACCTGTAGAAGTAAAAAAAATGTTTAAAAAATTGGTGTATTTTTATAACGTTTTGTCTAAACAGATATAGAAAATTTTATAATACTGCCAAAAAATTCTAACTCTAAGATTTTAATTAAGATACCTTGTTATATTTCAGTAGGACGTTGCACAGTGCTGATATTGAATACTGATACATGTTAATTTTAGATCATTCGCAAATAAAGATAGTATTTTAATTCTTTTCTTGTTTGTTATGATGTTTTGAATCTATCAAAAAGTCTTACGTTCAGAGCTTAGGGTAATAGTGGTAAATGGAGGAAATTAATAAACAAACTATGACAGTAAAACATACATCTAAGCGTATCACGATTTACTCAAATATTTTACAGAAGTGTAGAGCATTTAAGTTTTATTATTCTACTTTAAATATGTAATTCTTGCAAGAACTGGCTTTTAAAACTACTTAAAATGGCTGATGATGGATTACGATTTTATTTTACAAAATAAAGTCTTTTAGTAACAATTACGTACAATAACAAAAAAAAAAAGGAAGACTATTATCAATAAAAAACCAACTATTTCCATATAATTTCATAAAAGATTTTCCTTCTCCTGCTAATGTACCCTGACTTGTTTAGGTATGGTCTAAAAAGTGTCAAATTCAAACCCATAATAAAAACGTATTCTCTCTACGAAGACATTGACGTAGTTCGGCGTATAACTGTGCAACGACTATGAGGGCTGGGTCATGTCCATCGTATTGACGACGAAGCTCCAACGAAAAAGCTGCTCGAGGCGAAGATCGCTGGTCAATGACGACGAGGGAGACCATTCCTCCGATGGATGGACCAGGCCGAGGAAGCCCTAACCGCACTTGGTGTATCCGATTCGAGAAGGCGCGCGAAAAGCAGAGACGCCTGACGAGAGCTGATTAGGTCGGCCGAAACCCGAACGCGGTTTGTTACGGCCACCTAAGTATTTTTTTTTTTGTCTCTTCTACCATTATCTTTTTACAATATCTTATAAATTTGAAAAAATTGTAAAATTGTCGTACCTTGTTTCTTGGTTGTATAGGTGAGTAGAAAAAGTCGCACAACAACAACAAAAACTTCAAAAATGTATTTCTTCACACATTTTGTGTGTCGCATTTTTGTTTGTGTCCCATGCCGAATTGCATTTCGCATATTGCATACTTATTTTGAAATTTTTAATTTAATACTGCTAAATTAGCCTTTTCACCCACTGTGCAGTGTAGTGCAATTAATTTATCATTTACATATTAATTATTAATTTTTACTTTATGGTACTTTTTGTTGTACTAAGCTTGACGTGTGACTTTTCGGTTTAATCGTGTTAGATTTTAAAAATTTTATAGATTAAAAAAATGTTGACTTATCAAATAGATATCAAAAAAATAAAAATCGTCATCGATGAAAATTATAACAAAAACATTTATAATTTTTTAAACAAAGCTTAAACTAAAATTGTAAATATAACTTTTAAATGAATCAATAAAATAAATAAAAATGTTCACTACAAATAGTAGCAAAACCTGTTACTAACTAAAACTTTGCTTTGAAGTGTCTAAGCTACCGCCAGGCCCTTAGGCAAGGGGGCTTTTAGGTGTTCAAGCACCCCTTAGGGTCCATTAAAAAAAAAAAAAAACGAAATGGCCATTTCAGCCCTTGAAAAGACTTTGACCAATGATCAATTGTGTTGTGTGTGATGTGAAATGTTTGCACACAAATTATCGAGAACTGGACCTACATGTTTTACGCCGACTCCGAACTGCAGTTTTTACTCTGTGAGGTTTGCCATTGTCTGCAGAGAGGTGACGGCCGAACAGAAAAATTAATTCAATTGAAAAAACTTTCTTTGTCGGATGGAGGATTCGAACCTGGGTTCTCTGGCGTAAGAGTCACACACTCTACCCACTACGCCACGGCCACCACTGGGGTCCAGGGTCCATAAGTATGAAAAAATAACACAAATGAGACTATTAAATTCAAAACGTAATTTTTTAAGATAAACTGAGATAATGATGTTAATTTACTTGAAGATGGAAAAGTTTAAACATTTTCAAAGACAATTAAGAAACTTCGCTTAATTAATGAAAAATTTGTCTGGCCAAATGAGAGATTAACTTTGCTTATGGCATAATCATTATATTGGAATTTAGCTGCAAGGAGCTTTTATATTAAAGAACCGTTTTCAATGGATTTTGATGCTCAAAAAGACACTAATATCCGGAAAAATGTATATATGTAATGTTTATTTGAAAATGTAAATCGGATGAAAACCACGTCTACCTCTCATACAAAGTGACTTTATATTAACCGTAAAATGTCTGTAAAATCCACAAAAATTAAATTTGAAATTTGGCTGGTGAGCTTTGCTCTTCAGTCTTAAGCTATTAAATTTGGAAAAATCGAATGAAAACCACGCCTACCTCCCATACAAAGTGGATTTATTTTAAAAGTAAAATCTCTTAAAAATCTGCTCAAATTAAAGAAATGTCTTGAAATTTTGCATATAGGCTTTGCTATATAACATAGACCACCAGTATGATATTTGGAAAAATCGAATAAAAACCACGCCTACCTCCCATACAAATTGGCTTTATTTTAAACTTTAAATCTCTTAAAAATCCACAAAAATTAATGAAATGTCTTGAAATTTTGCACTTTAGCTTTGATATATAAAATGAACCATCTCTATGATATATAGTAAAATCGGATCAAAACCACGCCTACTTCCCATACAAAGTGACGTCATCAAAATAGGAAAACTTTCGTTAATATATAAAACTGAATGGCATCGTGTATGTCGTAGCTAAAGACTTCGAATATACTTCAATATGGCCGCGGAGGCGTATTTTAGCTGCGGTACCCTGCCAAAGCTCCACCCTTACTAGTTGATATTTGATAAAAAACAAATTCAACAAACTCTTGTCATCTCTCGAATGGTCTTTTAAAAACGGGCATATTCACGAGTAGTCTTAAGAGAAAATGGATTTGAAAAATTTCCATATCCTTGCGTTTAGTTGTTACTGGTATCTACCTACATATTTTTTTATCAAAACCGCCCTAAGGTATATCCTAGCTACGGACCTGGCTACCACTATTTCCATATTTAACATATTTCTTGGAATAAATCAGTGCATCCATCTATTTTTTATATTTTTTTCATTTAATAACATCCTTTTGTTTGAACTCATGCCTTCATAAATAACAATAATAATAAAACTAGTATAGAATATCTGCTATTTTACTTTTATTTATTATATTCTTTATGGTAAATATTCTTTTATGTTCGTATCTTTGCCATCGATTACACAGCAGCTATTTTTCATTTATTTTTTTTTTTTTTTTTTTTCTCCTACCATTTTTTGCAATATCGTCTTCTTTTATTCATTTGCTTATCTTGCCATCTCTTGTTGGCACGCAATTCTAATGCATTTTTTTTTTTTATACTCTGCCAACCGCTTGAAATATCGAGTTATGTGCACATTTTTATGAAATATGCAAACTAAGGTTAGAGGAAGAAGATGATGATAAATACGATGAAGATAAAAAAAAAAAAAACAAGGAGCAGCAGCAGCAGTAGCAACAGCTTCAGCATCTTCAATAGCCGCACTAGTAGCAACAACAGCGATTTTTATCAAATTAAACGATTTATTGCTGCCACATGCAGAGCTTTTGCATTTGCAGAATTTGTGGAATTTTAACTGAAGATTTTAAGATGTTTTCCTTCGCTCAGATTGTCTAGCATTCACAAAGAAAAATAGGAAAATCCTTTAGCACAACAAAAAAGTTTCATGTAATCATATGATTTTGAGTTGTTGATTTATGTAAGAATTTGTTGGATAGCAATAATTCAGCAATCGACAAAGATACGAAAGACTTCACGTATAAAATGTTAACATAATTCATTTGTATAAAATTTAAAGCATATTAAAATAAAACATATCTTACACACTTAAGATAAATAAATAAAGAAATAAAACATATCTTACACACTTTACACAAAATATTTGCATAGCTTATTAATTTTTTAATTTTGTTTTGTTTTTGTGTATAACTTCACTGTGAAAAATTAAAAAAATATCAAAATTTGTGATTCGGACATGTAGAAAAACAACTATATCTTCAAAACCGTTAGTCCTGCAAGAATAATTTAAGGACATATTTTAGAGATCTCTAATTGATCAACTAGCTGAAAAATTATAAAATACCATAAGCAGTACAGAAATTACTACAAATCTGATTTTTGATTAAAAATAAAAGTACTCGTATTTTCTATGTAAAATTGTGTAGGCAGTGTTTGAAAAATTTGTTTAAAATAGTAAGCATTCATTCTCCGACGTAAAATTTTGGGAAAGCTAAAAAAATGAATGACTTAAATGAATTTAAATTTTATATTAAGGTGTTGATAAAAACCTACAAAACAATGAAAACCAACTCAAGATCCCTTTTTGTAGGACTAATCTACATATCTTTGTTTTGAAGATATAGTTGTTCCCGAGACTCAAAGAGAACACATACAAAAAAATGAGTTGCGCAAAATCAAAAAAATATGTTGACAAACGCACGTAATGTAGATGCGCAGTATATTTGATTTCTGCTCACTTGAAGGCGCAATCCTTTTTATATTATTTTTGATTCGTATAATCCCTGAACTTATGGTCTCTTCCCTGGTATTTCGAGAGGCAGGGGAAATTCGGCAGGGGAGATATATTGTTTTCAAAAAACGAACACAATCAGAAAAGTATGTATTGTTAAGAAAAAACGAAGAAACTCTATAAACAACACATAAATTAAAGTAAATACACATTACAAACTTTGCATAACAAAGGAATAAAACTTACCAGTGGAGATACTGCATTCACCAACACATCCTCACATGCCGAGAGGCGTTATCGCACTGTCCGCCAATGAGAGCACGCAAGTAGCTTGCGCTTCGTTTGTTGTTAACTTCACATCAAAGTCAATCGACAAGTACTTTATCGAAATTTTTAACGGGCGTAAAACGTCCAGGGTAGGAGACTTAAAATACGAGGAACAAAAATTTCGAATATTTTTTTTAATAGAAAATAAAAGTAATTTGATTTTTTTTAATATTTACCATTATAACAAATGCTTCTTTATGAAATAAATAATGTTTAAATGTCTAATCAATTAGAAATGTATTAAATTACACTGACTTCTTTGCGAGATAGTAAAGCGACAGGCCAGGGTAGATACTTTTTTCAAGATTAACATGCAGTCATAACTAAACTATGTTAGTTTAGGTATTGCAGTTTAGTGGTAACAAAGTAAACGTTGTTTATTATTATGTAGGTTTGTCGTTTTCCGCAAATTTTGAACTAATGTATGATTTTTTGATTTAGCCGCCGCTAGAACCTCTTGACGTAGAATCACCAATATGAACTTTTAATAGCTCTAATTATTCCATTCGCAACCATCGTTTACAATTCCCGGGGGGGGGGAGCACGCAGGATCCCAAATATTTAAGCATTTTATACACAAAACTAACGCAATCTAATACAACATATATATCTTTAATATATAATTTTTTTATTATACTCGAAATACACTTTGCGGCGGTCGTACGCCAAAACTAATGATTTAAGAAAAAAAAAAGGGTTATAACATGAATTGTAGGAAGTTTCTCTCGTTTCATTTTGTACAGATCATTTAGAGCCCTGCATGAGTATGATTTTTCGCTTCCTTGAATATATTCTCTTCCTATAGAATAAAAAATTTCCTCTATCCCTTTTCTACTTTACTCATATTCACTCTATTTGTTTTATTCAGATATAAGAAACGAAGAGAATAAGAGCACGATGCTTTCCTAACACCACCAGGTAGCAAATAAAGCAATAAAAAATAACATAAATATCAGTGTTCATACCCTGAATATTTAGCGAATAGTTTTTTTTTCGTTCGTTCGTAGAAAATAGATGTTTTTCGTATTGGGACCCAAAGAAGGGTGGTAGATAGGTATGTTGAGGAGAAATGTTGGGAGCCCCTTTAGGAGTTCAGCTACGGCCAATATATACTCTTTTCGACAACTTTTGTGGTTTTTGTATGGGGACCCAAAGAAGGGTAGCAGATAGGGGGTAGGTGTGTTCGGGAGAAATGTGGAGGGGTAAAAAATAATAGGACCTTCATATATATTTGACCTCTCTAGGAGTTCACCTACGGTCGATATAAGCTATTTTCGACAGTGTTTGTGTTTTTTGTATGGAAGGTAGCGAATAAAGCAACAAAAAATAGCAAAAAAATATGTATTAAGAAAAACAAACAGCTTATTGCGGGGAAAATCCAACATATTAACTCTTATTCAGGTCCCTGCAGCAGATACCTGAGTATTCGTGTAGTTTATTAAGTGCTCAGAGAAAAAACTGAAACAACGCGTAGATCGCAAGCTCACCTCAGTGCAAGAGTGTATGAAAAGAGAGCAGAGAACAAATAAAAAGTTATTCTCTTGCGCTACACGACCAGTTGCTACACGACCTGTTGTTCATTCGCTTGCAGCTTTGCTTAAAGTGACTGATACAGCAGAGAATCAGGGTATATTCACTTGATGAATAAATTCATATCATTACATGTGTTTATTTATGCTCAGTATACTTTGGCAATTTACCATGAAAAGAATAACACTAAAATAAATCTATTTCCAATATTCGCATTCTGTGCGGGAAACCTGCAGAGCACTTCGCATACATTGCGGTGCGCATAATCCTCCATCTGAGCAGGTTACACGCAAAACTTTGAATCGATTTATGTCAAAATTATCGATTTGGTGGCGTTCTCAACACTTCGGCATTTGCCCATCTACTACGTGCAAGATTTTAAGGAAACTCCTTTGCCTAAGCCCTTATAAAATCCAAAAAAAAAAAAAAAGAAAGGTACTAAATGGCCATCTTAGCCCTTGAAAGGACTTTGAGTGTTATTCTATCACATAGAAGCCATGCATCTCAACCAGTTTGCCACGGCTGCCACCTTATACAATCCAACTGGTGCAAAAATTGAAGCCATCAGACCATCGCTTGCGTCGTACGTTCGGTGAATGATCTGAAAATCAATTGGAAGTTGAACCGCAGTTTTACCATGAAATCATCTTCAGCAATCAGGCACACTTCTGGCTTAACGGGTACATGAAGATGCCTCGACTTCCATAAAAAAAAAGGTGTGGATGTCACCGACTAAAAATACACTTTGGTCTATTTTATGACGATTCCCAAAATATTTTGCTGTCGACATAATTGCCAGTGAGCTTAACCATTTTCAATTTACCTCCAAAAATAAGGATTTTCATAAAAATTTTGGCTATCGTGGTTGAAAAAAAAAATAAGCAAACTATTAAAAATAATAGTTCTGAAAAAGTTCTTTCAAACTGCATTAAAAAATTCCAAAATCTTTAACGTTTAATCAAAAATAATACTTTTTTTCATGCATTTTTTTTATATTTTTTATGTTATTTTCAGTAAAATTCAAATAACTTTATTGTTTTTTTGCTATCCTCGTTGTGAAAATATCGTTGAAAAGTTTTGACTACTTCTATTTAATCCTGGACGGAGTTAATTAATTTAATTATCATTTCAACAAACATTATATTTTGAACACACACCTACTGAAAAAATAATGTAAGCAAAGATACAAAATGAACGTTTTAGTTTAAGTGATAAAAAAATAGATAAATCCCGTCCAGAAATAAATCAATCAGTACAGAAATGAATCAGTCAAAACCTTTCGAACGATATCTTCACAGCGAAGATAGCATAAGAAAAATGAATTTATTTGAATTTTAGTGAAAATAACATAAAAAAATATAAAATATGCATGAAAATCAGCATTATCTTTGCTTAAACGGTACAGATTTGAATTTTTTACGAAAAACATAATTTTTGGAGGAAATGTTTGAGCTCACTGGCGGTTATCGTGACATCCAAAATATTTTAGGAATCGTCATAAAATAGGCCAAAGTTAATTTTTAGTCGGTCTTAACTTTTTTTTCGAGACACCCTAGGGTACATAAATAAGCAAAATTGACGTGTTTGGAGTGAGAACAATTCTAAAAAAGACTTTCCCAGACTCCCTTACATCCAGAAAAAGTTACTTTCTGTTGTGGTTTGCATATCGAAGGCATTATTAATCCATACTTTTTCAAAATCAAAGATGGAGCCCACGTTGCTCTCAATGGTGAGCGCTACAGGCAAAAGATTTGCAACTTTTTGTTCCACACGTCAATATCAATCGTCTAAGTGCGAAATAGTTCGCGTGAAACCACCACGTTATTAGGACGAACTTTTGGTGACCGTATCATATCAAAAAATGTGAATGTGATTTGGCTCCATTAGACCACTTTTTGTGGGAATACTTTAAATCACCGGTCTATGCTGATAAGCCAGCTATGACTGATCAGTTGAAAACTGACTTTTCACTTATTCTTGTAGAGATAAGGCCGGCTGCGCTGGAAGAAGTGGTGCAAAATTGGATCGACAAGATGATCTTTATCAGACGCTGTTGCGGTAGCCATATGCCCGAAATTGTGTTCAAACCCCTAAATGTAAGCCCTAACCCATAAATTTGTAAACTAAGAATACCAAAATATTGGACACGTTATTAGTTTTTGTATATTTTATTTGAAAAAAGTTTTATTTTAAAAGTATTATTTAAAAAGTTTTATTTATATTAAAAAGCATTTAATTTATAGAAAATGTTTTCCAAAATTTCTAGCCGCATTTAGGATTGGTTAATTGAGCAATCAACATGGATGTTGCCAGCTTTAAAGCTGCCATACTCAGGACATGCCATGTGGAAAAAACCTGAAAGGATGCTGCTGTTTTCTGCTACAAGCCATGCTCTTAAATAGTAAAAAAACTGCTAATGCTACCACAGATAAAAATGTGTGATATGTGTTTTTTCTCTCTGAAAAGATTTTGGTCATAACACGGTTCGAGCTGGAAATGTTGTGTTACATGAATGTTGTGTTAGCGCTCTCTCTACTCATACAACTCAGTCTCAATTTTAGGTGCTCTCTTTGTAATTAGTTTTTAATTGATGCAACAGAACTTCCAGCCACAGTGGCGCATGTGCGTTACTTCGTGTTTGCAAGAAGGTAAACAAAAAGGAGTCTTGCCTTGCCACCTGCATGCTGCAAAATAGTTCACTGCTATTCGGCAAACAAGAATGCAGCTTGATTTACTGTATATTAAGCTCATCACAGCTAATGGATAGATTACGCGCAATTTAAGCAACTGAAATTTGCAACAGCTTTAAACCTTCCTTTTTTAATATTTGTAAATTTATTAGGATTGGATTGGAAATTTTTTAACTCTTAGCCCCTTTTTTTAATTTTAAGTCTTTGCTTACTTGATTTTTTTTTTAATTTACTTTTTTATATATATTTGAAAAACATATATTAAACAACGTTAATATAGTTTAGTAAGTCAAAATATCTTAATCTCTAGTTTTGAGAGCAATGCTTTTTCGTAACTCGTTACCCCACTGTGGCAGCTTTGTAACGGGAGTGAGGTGTGGCCGCTAAGGGTTAATGTTGGATTTAATACACATTTCATACCATTGAACTTTTAAGCGTTTAGTTTTGAATGTAACAAAACTAGGCATGTGAAAAAGATACAAAGTGAAACCGTACAAATACGATTTCTGTTTCATGCTCTACTACCTTGTTTTTATTTTATTCCTTGCAGCTTATATAAATTTTTATGGTTTTTCTCATTCAACAAAATTAAAACTATTTTATTGATAAGTAAAGGTTCACCTAAGTCAAGAGTTAAGGTTAAGGCGAATACTGAAAATTAAATTTTATTGTTATGTTTTTTGTACATTTTTCTATTTTCCATTTTCCATTGTACATTTGTACATTTTTCCATTTTATAGGCTTCAATTAAACGCAATTGTAAAAAGATTCAAAAAATACCCTAAAAGTAAGACAGACCATTAAATTATCAAATTTTACAGTAAGCTGCTTTGAACAGGATAATTCTTCGGTAAGGAAATAGTTATTAAAAAAATCTTCATTTTGTAAGCAATGTTTGAAGAGCACCTTTTGTTAAGTTATCCATATCAATCATGTCAATTTATTAACTGTTGTGCTAACTGTTTGTTAGAAAAATTGTGCTAGAAAATATTTTGCTTAATTTTTTAACGTCTTAGCACTCCACGTCCTGGGTACAAACAACCTTTATTTGGCAAAAATTTTATCTATAGCTTATACTACAGAAAACTAGCAAGGAATGGAGCTTCGGTACCCAAATACCACCGCGGCCATATTGAAGTAGATTCAATGTCTTTAGCCACGACAGATACGATGAAATTCAGTTCGATATATTTACGAAAGTTTTCTTATTTTGATGACGTCACTTTATATGGGCAGCAGGCGTGGTTTTCATCCGGTTTCGCCAAATATCATAGAGATGGTTCATATTGTATATCAAAGCTCATGTGCAAAGTATATTTTGCTGTGAAACGCTTTATATATTCTTCCCAACATGGTTTTGTAACGGTTCGTTCAACGGTAACGAACCTTACAATTTTTTCCGAATATTGTATTTCGGCTTTCCAACAGGGGTATCAGGTCGACTCTATCTACACAGACTTTTCCAAAGCCTTCGACAAAGTCTCTCATGACATCTTATTAAAAAAATTAGAGAAATTTGGGTTTCATTCAAATTTATTAAAATGGTTTGGATCATATCTTAGTAATAGGGTATGTCATGTTTATATTGAAAATAAAATTTCAAGATCATTTATAGCTTCCTCGGGTGTTCCTCAGGGAAGCATTTTGGGCCCGTTACTGTTCATTTTATCTATTAATGATATTACATCTAAAATAAAAAAATTCACAGTGCCTTTTATATGCGGATGACTTAAAAATATTTCGGAAAATAAATAATCCGTTGGATGCTTCGCTACTGCAATCAGATTTAAATTCAATAAATGTCTGGAGTTTGGATAACGGTTACCATCTTAATCACGAAAAATTTATGTTTTCTACTTTTACTAAATCGTCATGTCCATTAAAAACAACCTACTATTTAGATAATGTTCCCTTGAAATGTGTTAATGAGATTAAAGATCTAGGTGTGATTTTTGATTCAAGATTCACTTTCATTCCTCATCTAAATCATATTATTCCAAAAGCTTATTCACTTCTTGCCTTAGTACGGCGTAATGGGTCTAATTTTAAGGACCCCTTCACATTAAAAGTACTAACACTTCTATTGTTCGTTCGAAGTTGGAATATGCTTCATTTATATGGAACCCTTTCTATGCGTCTCATACATTACGACTAGAACGAGTTCAGAAAGCCTTTACTAGATTTGTTTTTAAAATTAGTGATCCAACCAATCCTGTTCCTTCTTATAATGTTCGTTGTAATGAGATAAATTTCAAAACTCTACAAAATAGACGGACCATTTTATCTCTGTTGTTTATTTTTGATATTGTAGTTGGAACGATTGATTGCCCTAAACTACTTGAATTGATAAATTTTAATGTTCCTGGTCGAACCCTACGCCATCTTGATGTGTTTTATCTAGGAAAATGCAGAACCAAATATGCCATTAATTCACCAATGTATAGAGCAATGTTGGAATTCAATAACTGTATGCATTACTGCAATATCGATTTTTCTTACTCCAAAGAATCATTAAAGAATGTACTAAATAACTATTATTAAGATATTTGAATTTTTTATATGTATGCTATTATTGAATAGCCTATTAATAACTATATTAATTATCTTAGTCTGTAAGAACTTTCGTTCATTGACTTGAAATAAAATTAAAAAAAAAAAAAAAAAAATTAAAAAAATTTCAAGGCATTTATTTAATTTTTGTGGATTTTAGGATTTCTAAAAGAAATTTTAGTTTAAAGTTAAGCCACTTTGTATGGGAAGTAGGCGTGGTTTTCATCCGATTTTGCCAAATTTCGTAATCAGGATTTATATTGAAGATCAAAACGTACGCGCAAAATTGTAAGGCATTTCTTTTATTTATGTGGATTTTTAAGAGATTTTATTGTAAAAATTAAGTCACTCTGTACGGGAGGAAGGCGTGGTCTTCATCCGATTTGACTCATTTTCGAACTTGATCTTCATTTTAAAAAAAACAGTAAACAGACATACGGATACACTGAAATCGACTCAGGTGGTGATGCTGATCAAATATATATATATACTTTTCTGTACCTGCCACGCCTCCTTATTGACGATACTAATGGGATAACAAAGTTAATACACCTCTTACGCAGTGCGCATTGGGTTATAAAAATATATTATTAGCAAATTTCAACCATGCTATGCTATTTTTCGTGCAATGTTCTCAATTTTTTTCTAATTTTGATAAAAATCGTTAAATATTTGATTAAGTTTTTTTGGGCTCTGAATCCTTTAAAGACACAGTGCGAATTCTTACTATCGAAAAGTTAAAACTGCTATTCATTTTATTAATACCATCTTAACAATTGTATAATTTTATATGTAGAACAATGAATATACGTACTACATATGATAACGTCATTAATGTAAATGTCCTTTATTGTATCTTAATACATGCTATATACTTCTATTATTAGTTTCGAATCTATCATTATTTGTTAAATATTTTTGTTTTTGTACTAATATACAATAGTTTAGCTTTAATAGAAAAAGGGGAACCGAAACTATTAATTATGTAATAAGAATGTTTGTGAATATATATATAAAAAAATTACAGACTAATGATATTTACAACTAAGAGTATTTAAAAGAAAGGAAATCAATTTGCCTCACGAAATGAACAGATACCCGCAGCGAAAGCAAGCGCAAATAATTCATTTAATAAAAAAAAAATATTGTCGCCCACGTCCCACTGCCGGCTGAACCACTCACACCAAGAAACAATATGTGTCTTTATTGAAGGGAAACATCGGTGATTCCATGTCAAAACGCCCACTTTTTTGTAATCACTATATTTGAAAATTTTGAAACCCTCTGGGTTGATAGTTCTCCTGAAACGTATTATATCTGCATACTTTTATTTATTTTTATTTATTTTTAAAAGATATACACTGTAAAAAATTTCAAAATATCTTAAAAAGATACAATTAGTCCTCTATTCAAACAGCTGCAACTTCGGAACCGTAAATCGTACAGAAAAAAAAAACATATTTTACAAACATACATATTTAGAGAACTTGAATGGATCTCTCTTGTGGTGTCCTTTTTTTGAACTGTTTTAATGAAATTTATTTAAATTTTTTGTGGTGGCCGTGGCGTAATGGGTAGAGTGCGTGACTTTTACGCCAGAGAACCCAGGTTAGGATCCTCCATCTGACACAGAAAATGCAATGAATTATTTTTTCTGTTCGGCCGTCACCTCTCTGCAGACAATGACAATGACAATGGCAAACCCCAGAGAGTAAAGACTGCCATGAAGACTTCTTGACAACCTAAGCCGTTCGGAGTCGGCGTAAAACACGTAGATCCAGTTCTCGATCATTTGTGTGCAAACATTTCTCATCACACACAACACAATTGATCATACGAAGCTCGGTCAAAGTCCTTTCAAGGGCTGAGATGGCCATTTTGTGTGTGGCTGGACCGATTTTGATCAAATTTGGTGTGTGTGTGTGCGGCTGGGTCTGTAGATGGTTTGGGTATAAATTTTGACCCGGTAGGGGGCGCTGTGTTTGCTGTGGCAGTGATTAAATGGGTATTTGAAAGCATAACTAACAAACGAATTGAAAAATTGTCACGATTCTTTCACTACACCATTACTTATTATGCAAACGGAATTGCAAAAATACAATATGAATAAAAATAAACAAGAAAAAAAAAAATTAAATTCTTATGATAGGTCAATATTTATTTATTTTTTTTTTTATTTTCGGTCTATAAAAAGAAATTTTCGGTATAAAAGTAAGAAATCTTTTGCAGGCATTTTTTTAAAAATTCGTTAAAAATATCAGTCGTTGATATCCCAAGCTAAAATTTTGTGTGATCCTTAAGAATTGATGTATTATAACGATACTATGTTCAAGAGATAAAAAATTTACTGCAAACATTATAAAAAACGTGATAAACTACTTCAGTCTAAAAAATTTTAAAAAATTTAGTAAAAAGAGTCTAAAAAAAGGACACCCTAAAAAGAACCCATTCAAGGTCTCTAAATAATGGCTAGATTTTTTTATGTACGTCTTACAGTTTCGAAGTTACAGCTGTTTGAATACATGCACTAATTGTATTTTGGAGATATTTTCCAATATTTTACAGTGTATAACTTAAAAAAGAAACTGTTTTCACAAAAACAAAAAACTCGGCTTAAGTTATTTTCACGAGCACTACTAACCTACAAAGTTTAAAAAAAATCGGAATCACAAAGGTCAGATTTTGCTCAAAAATAGTCGAATTGAATTGGAATCGTCGACATTAGGGTTGTCTGATAGCTACAACCAGTCAAGCCACCAGTATTTGTAATTATTCAGTCGTTCGTCTTTAACTTTATCACGCTCAGGTAGGTCACCACAATACATCCACTTTATCAGTCGGCTATGGGTCATCATCAGTGAGTGTTGGATTCTTTTATCAGTTGCTCTTCTAGCTACGTGATAAATTATAGAAATGTTGAATGAGTCTGAGAGATAGCTTAATGCATCGAGATACAAGAAAGCTTCAGGCGGTATTAATCCTTTCTCTAAAATATTTTCGAAGTACTTGGGATTTGGATAAAATGCTCCCAATGGATAAAATTATTTTCAATAAGAGTTGCTCGCGCGAAATGATTGTGAGTTAGTTCGAGTATGACGTTCTTAATTATTGTTAGTCCGGATGCATTAAGAAGATTCCTATTCGAAATATAATGTCTGTAATTTGTATGTGGACTTCGGTACATACCACCTTGTTCAAAAAGAAAGGTTCATTCACACTGTGAAACGGACTTAACTGTCCGATTCGAAAATTTTGTGTCTATGACAAGGCTGCCAAATATCAGCGTCTCTGGTTGACATTTGGTAAAGTGACAGTGTTTTGTTTACAAAAACTTTTTCGTGTCTTCGATTACGATGTAAGAAAAAATTGAGCAACGAGTTTGTATCAAATTTTGTGTGAAAAATGGTTTCAACTGCGCCGATACGCGTAAAATATTGGTGAAATGTTACGGTGACCCTGCTCTATCGTATCAGAAGGCAAACAAGTGGCTTAACCGATTTGTGAGTGGCCAAGACGAAGTAGAAGACCACCCACGTACCGGGCGGTCATCGTGTTCGACTACCGAAGAAAACGTTGAAAAAATCAAAGAAATGTTGATCAAAAAAAAAAAAAAAAAAACAGAGAAACCGACGAACTTGAGAACCTCTTCCTTTTTGAAGTCGGTTAAAAATCGCAAATTGACGATTAGAGAGATAGCAGAGAACGTCGGCATTTTAATTGGATCCGCTCAAAACATTTTGAAGAATGAATTGGGATTGAGACTTGTCGCTGCGAAGTTGGTACCGAAAGAACTCAATTTCATGCAAAAAAGAGACCGAGTTGTTGCTATCACGAAAGACATGCTGGAAATGGTCGACAACGACGAAACATTCATCGAATCCATCATTTCTAGTGATGAGACATGGGTATACGAGTATGACACGCAAACCAGGCATCAGGCGAGTGAATCAGGCTCAATTTTTTTCTTCCATCGTAAAAATCGAAGACACGAAAAAAGTTGTTGTAAACAAAACACTGTCACTTTACCAAATGTCAACGAGAGACGCTGATATTTGGCAGCCTTGTCATAGACACATGTGGCAACCTACTAAAAAAAACATTTTCGAATCGGACAGTTAAGTCCGGTTCACAGTGTGAATGAACCTTTGTTTTTGAACAACGTGGTATAAACGTTAAAAAAATTGGAATTGAAATAAAATAAATTTAAATTAACTTGAATTTCTTCAATTTTTGAGACATGCTCATAAAGACTAATATCATTTGCGAATGCTAGTGATGTTTAATTTTCTTGCAATATTTTAGCAATAAATATATTGAAAGGATTGGCGCTGTACCTTGTGGTATACCGTTTTCTATATGAAATACTCTATTTGTCAAGTTGTTTCCGTCTGTCAATACAAACTTTTTTCCGTTTGTCAGCGATATGATCATTTTTACGAGGTGGCTTGGAAACCCATATATAATAATTCTATGAATGAGGATGCATTCTATGAATTTGGATGCATCGATCCAAACCGTATCGAGCTAAGTGGCTATGTCGCTGAACTATAAGCAATCAAAAACTGTTGGTGCGAATTCGAATTAAAGTGTCATTGAAATTAAATTATATGTAGTGTGTTATGAAATGAAATATTTAACATATATAAAATTAAAACTGCATTAAAAGTATCCTTACTTTTGAATTTTAAGACCGAAAAATTTAATCAAATACTAAACAATGCGTCAAACACAAACTATCTTCTAGTCTTTCCAATGTAGATGTTTTTATTTTAAGCAATAACTTATCACATAACTCGTAGTCAATGCTGTAAGTAGAGTTTAAATAATTTAAGGCAATCTCCATTGGAATCATCATAAAGACGATTCTTAACTCCAACACCTCATCACAAAAATATACGCTATCATTTAAAATTCAGAATACTGCAAGCACGTATGAAGACTCATTTGCTCATATAAGCCGTAACAACCAACCACAAACATTTCAATAACCTGCACAGTTTATTTATGCTACTACCGCAAATGGTCAATTTGTGCTCCACTAAACTTCCTGACTGCTGTTATAAGGTTTTACGTCGTCTAAGAGTTTCTAGTTTCTTCCGTGTTTTTTTTTTTTTTTTTTTTTTTTTTTTGGTCTGAATTATGTGACCCATTCACTAAATTATGTGATATTTTTATAGTGCTTAAGCCTCAAAAAATGTAGCAGCCACAGAAGTTGCTATAAAAGGGATTTTACGTTAGCTGTTCGTTAGCATGGAGTTCGGTGGCCGTTTGGTTGATTTTAGTGCATGGTAAGCGTGAATAGCTTGGGCTAGTGTACCACCAGATTGTATAAATGTGGGTGTTTATTTTTTTATAACTCTTCACTTAAGTACCGGTAACTGGGCGCTGCTGCATAATCATTATTTTTACAGACCAACGGAGACAAAATCGGTCTCACACATACAGTCAAGTGCAGGATAAAAGGCTGTAAATGCAACCGCCAAAAATAGCACGTTTAAAGCTTTAACGTTCACAAAAAAACTAGAACTCACCGAAAAGTTGCATCAATATATAAGCTCCACTGCATAATCTATATCGACAGCTGATTTAAATAATTATTTGGAATAAATACACAAATAAATGAACTAAATCTTATGTAAGGATTATAACTTCAGATTGATTTCTAAGTTTGCCTTCAATATTTGTATTGTGCCCTTTATTGCCCTTAGGATGTAATAAATTAACTTGATTTTCTTCATTATACTTGTATTTTCTTCATTATAGTTAGCAACGCATTAGGTGTGAAATTTTATGCTCAATATTGTTGTTCAGACAAAGCACAGCTATGTCTATGTGTAGGTATGGCAACACCACCAATAGCTGTAATTAATTATACACAGAGAGAAAAACCTATGGACTGACTAAATAAATGTATGTACTCATGACATAACTTTCTACACATATAAATTTTATGATTTTCTTGCATTGAGTACATGTTGGAATCTGTATTGACTATATAATGCTTTTGAGCTGTGCTATAGTCAATGGAATTACTGTATATCGTGGTTACATAAACACTGTACTCATCACATAAGTATTGTAAATAATTTTTTGTTATAAGTACACTTGTAACGTACGTGGTACATAGATTATTAATACATTACATAAAATTATGTAATTATATCTTTTACTCATTTTTTTTACTTATTACATATTTGCAGTACATAATTAAATATAATGAGTACTGTCAAATGAGGAATTCTGCATATTCATATTTGTGTAGGTAGGAGTATTTGCTTTTTATTAAAACACTGAAAATCACATCAAAAAAATAAATATACAGTCAGAGCAGTGCATGAGTGCAATGTAAAAAAAAAGAATCGAAGGAAAAGCAGTTAGACTGAGTAAGGAATATTTTTGTAACAACCGTGTCTTTGTAACAACAAAAATTGAAATGGTGCTAGGACTTTAAAATGACTTATAAAATGTAATCACCAAACATTTCTCTGCGACGGTGGAAAAAAATTTTAGAAGAGTTCAAAATTCAAAGAAATACCCAAAATAAACCAAGAATTACACCCATGGCACCCATGGAAACTAACGGAGTAAGCATATCAGCTAATTTTGCAAAAAATAAAACAAAATTCCAAGCAAAGTGCCCTGAAACTTGAAACGGAAAAAACAAATGAGACTGGAAAAACATGCAACCCCCAGAAAATTCGAAGACTGTATAATGTGAGATACCATGGTCGAAATATTCGAAAGAAACCGTTCATCAATAATTGCCACAGAATAAAAAGATTACATTTTCCAAAAAATTAACTATGGTAAATGGTGCTACCATGCATTCTGGAAAATCACAATCTTTTCAGATGAGAACAAATTTAATATCTACAGCTGTGATGGGATGAAAAAAAAAAATCGTCGGTTTCACACCATGAAAATCGGCAAAATCATCATTCACTGCAAATCAGTATTACAATACAAAAAATATTTCTTCATTCAAAAGCATATTAATTTATATAAATATACCCATTATGGACTGACCCATGTTTCCGTTAAGCTAGAATGATGAAACTTTCCAAAAATATTTAGTTTGGTCTAACTTAGAAAGTAAAATCAAAAAATTTAAAAAAAAAAAAAATATAAAAATCGAGTTGCCACCTCAAGATTTTTAATTTTCAAATTGAACGATATTGAACGATATTCTACAAGCATAGTCGAGCATTTTGCGCCAATATTGATCAATTGAATTTCCACAAAACGAAATAAAAATATACAAAAACGTATTTCGCTAAAGACCTGCGTTGTGGCAACCCGCGGGAGCCACGTGTCAGTCAAACTTCATAAAAGTTCACAAAAGTTATACATAAAGCCTACGAATAATATTTTAATTTTTTTTTTTTTTTAGATTTTTTAGGAGTTTAAAATTGAAGATAAAAAAAAGTGGGAAATTCCGAAAGTTCCCAAGCCTGAAAATGTAAGTAAACATAATTGCTCAGCCTTGAGCGAAAACAGGTCGATTAGATAAATTCTTAAAATTTTATATTCTTTTTCACGGTATGACCTCCAGGTTAAAAAAGTAAACCGTTGCGTATACGCAACACTGGACAAAAATGGGTTAGATAAAAAATTAAATAACATCTTTAAAAATTCATTGACTATTAATGTATAATAACACTAGTATAAGGTTTTTTATCCAGAGACCTGAAATACTTTTCAAAACGAACTTTTTACGCTGATTCTACGTCTATACTCAATTTTCCCCTAATAAGTCAAATTTTTGAGATACAGGGTGATTTGCATTTTTTAGACTTTTATTCTAGTTTTTCTACTCTTGAAACTAAACTGTTTCATATAAAACAATCATTTGTTTGTCATCTGTCAGATAACTAAATAAGGTATTCATTACTAATAAATAACAATTTTTTTGAACTTTGACCGTCTTTTCCATAATATTTTGAACTATTTTTCAAAGATCTTTTCATATGATAATTTTTTTATTTAATTTCCTTCATTAATATTCCAATAATAATATGGCAGAGTTAGGAAAAAAATGAAAAATAAAATGAAAACAAGTTTTAATACCAAGTTTCTCAATCAATATATATGGAACCCCAAAGAATATTTCTTTTAAAAAATAAACAAATTTTTAAAGTACATATTAAGAATTTGCTTTTTTTACAAACAAAATGTTCTTATATATTTATTGAGCAAAATTGATTTGAAATTTGTTTTAATTTTTTTTTCCTAAGTCTGTCATATTGTTATTGGCATACTAATGAAGGAAATTAAAGAAAAAAGTTATCAAATAAAAACATCTTTAAGAAATAGTTTAAAACATTATAGAGAAGACGGTCAAAGCTCAAAACTTTTAACCAAAAACTTAAAATTTAAAATGCAGACTTAAATATCTCAGAGAAGAAACATGACATACAAATGGTTAATACAGTATTGGATAGCTTATTTAATTATCTATCAGATGACATACATGATTGCTTTATATGAAGCAGTTAAGTTTATAGAATGGTAAACTGGATCAAAGTCTAAAAAAAACAAATCACCCAGAATTCGGGAAAACTGAGTATAGACGTAGAAGAGGCGTAAAAACTTCTTCAAGGAAAGTATTCGAGGTCTCTAGATAAAAAAATGTTCCTGAATTTGTAGGCTAGTGTAACTAATATAAAGTTGAATATAATAAAGTTAACAGTAATAAGATTCAATAGTGATTTTGATCAAATAATCTAAATCAAAGGTAAATTACTAAATTGGTGCATTAGTTTCTATTTGTTTATATTATTATAATTGTATTTTTTTTATTATTTCTTTTTTTATTTCGAAATCATAACATGACAAATTGTTTATTCTCAAATAATCTTTGGTATATAATATACCTTTCAAAGTTTTAGCTCGCAAAAGGTTTTTGATTTTTGGTTTGTTCAAATTTATTTGAGAAAATGTGTGTTTAACGTTTGTTGATGAATTAGGCAAAAATTAAAAATGAATTTTACCATAAGGGGAAATGCTAAGGAGTTGTCCTCCCTTTTAAAATAAGAAACTGTTTTCCAGAAATATTCAATATCCACTTCTTTTAAAATATTAAAAGATGAACCAAATTCTAAATCATATTAAAAAAAAAAAAACGAGTCGACTAAAAATCGTAATTTTCGGCATCAAAATGAAAAATCGTCACGTCCTAATTGATGCCTAAAGTCATTAAAATGATGATAAATCGTCAATGTTCCCAACAATGATCTACAAATAGGACAGACGTGTTTTAGTCTGGAGAATACCAAACTCTGAGATTGATGTAAAATATTTGTAGGGAACTGTTAAGCATGGTGGTGGTTCAGTTATGGTCTGGGGCTACATGTGGCCAGCAGGTAAATACATACTACTACCTCAAAAGAAGAGAACGTTCATCCTCTTGTGATATCAAAAAATGGCCGCTTTACAATGTTTACAATGAAGAACATCACCGCAGTCACCAGATGTTATTCAGCATTTATGAAAAAATTTATATCGTCACATAGGAAAACATGAAATTAAGACCAAAGAATGCTTAAAGAGGGTTCTTCTAGAAGAGTGGTGCAATATTTACCACAGAGTGACACAAAATTTAGTTGATTCATTAGCCTCAAGAATGACTGATGTAATAAAAGGAAAAAAAAGCCTAACAAAGTACTTATACAATTAAATACTACAAAATTAATCAATAGTTGCACAATATTCTAAAAATGTGTACTTACTTTTGTGACATAAATATTTTATACTTTATTTTCTATTTATTTGAAATAGTTAATTAGGTTTCACTTTTAAATTGTTCTACCTTTTATTTTTCAGGAGATCATGATTAGCTAAGCAAATAAAACACACTTTTTTATTTTGCATACACTATATTGGATTTTATTTTTTTATTGAAAATATATCACAACATTACGTGTATACTTACTTTTGTGGCTAACTGTAAGTCAAAAATCATTGCAGCTACTTAAGTTCAAAGTGTCGTTTGGCCAAATTACTTGAAAACTCAACAAAAGTCAGCAACACAATGAAATGTTTTGGCATCAGATCACTGGTAATGATGAATTGACGTTGCAGGCAAATAGATAAATTCCAGACTTTCGTTGCCATCATAAGGATTACTGTTCTTGAAGCTTGCTGAGCTGATTTGTAGCAATATGAGTATCATCAGATTCAGTCATGTCAGGCGATTGCTTATCGTCTCAAAAGATTTATTTTGGCAAAACCAAAAATTTTTCGCAGATAATCTTTGCCATTAGCCACAAGTTATCTGAGCTGAACCCATAAGATATTTTATCTCTCACTTTCTCTTTCCCTCTTATGAACCATCGAATGATTACAATTCTAAGCAACATTAAAGCAAACTGTGACAAAAACCTAATAACTACAACAAAATTACGCTATAACTAATCCATGTTGAAAAATTGAAAATCACCCTAAGTTGGAATTGTATGTTGTGTGTGGATGTGTTGCGGCTTCTTCCATGGTGACCCATGAAATTGAGTTTGATTTGCACTTGACACATGTCCAAAAAAACGTTACGAAAAAATTTCAATACGTGGATGGCAAAAAATAATCTTTAATTGATTTCTTTCCCATGATCGAGCTTTCAAGTTCAAATAAGCTGAAAAATAAGTCACTAGACTTCAGGCAACAACAAAGTGGAACTCCAGGGTGAATATTTTTTTTCTATTTTATATTTTCTGTCCTTTGTGTGCCTTGATTAGTAATCGATGTGCTGGAAATGAAGACGAAGGTTTACCGCAAATACAGTTGTTGTAGCAGACAAGCGTAGCTAGACTTTATAAAAAAAAAATCAAAGCAAAAAAAAAAAATACTGAAATGGAAAATTAAAACTGACAGCAGTTGAACAAGAGCCGGTTACAGCAATCTATAAAGTTATAAAAGCCAGAGAAGTGTTTAAAAAAAAAATGTTTTAAATTTGTTCAACCTTAGCAGGAGACGATTGAACTGCAGTTGGGTTAACTTTAAATCAATGACTATACTTTGCGGCTATCCTTAAACTAAGTCAAGCGTTCCTTAACTCTTTTATAAATGGTGAGGTGTCCAAGAGAATATTTGATAAATGTACGTGAAGGACTTTCTTTTGTGCTTTGTTTATAAAAAAAAAAATGTATGTATGTATATATATAAAAATAAAATAAATACAACTGTCAAACACAGTTGACACGCGCAAACATTAACAATAACAACAATAAAAAGAATGGGCGTTTTGCTTGCCAATGTTATCACGACCACAACCATTAATATGTTGATTTATAAGTTAGCTAAACAGCAGCGATTCGCTTGTTGATTGTTTGTATTTGAATATTTTATGTCAAAATTAGACAAGTTGTCGTTGTTGTAGTTGTATTCAAAGTGTGAACATAACATTTATTCACACTCCAATAATTTATAATTTTCTCACCCCGGCTGGGTGGTGTTTCGAAGAGCTTTCGTTTTACAGTCTTCATGAAATTGTTTATATTTTTTGTTACGGTCTGGTTTAATAATATTTTTAAATGCGTCTTTAAATTATAACAATATTAACAGCACTTAAGCACAAAATGAGTGCCTTTTTTTGGAAAAATATAGCTTTATTTCAATAATTAAATGAACAAATACATTATTCAAAGTATGGTCCATGAGAAACTATAATATTTTCCTATCTTTTGTGAAACCGCTCATCTTTTATGGCTAGGAATGAATCAAGCCAATATTTGATTTCTTCAACTAAAGTGAAGCCTATTCCAGTTTGAGTGTTCTGCATCGGTCAAAACAAGCAGTAGTCAGAAGGAGCACGCACAGTACTTTGATCCCATACAAAATTTGGACAAAAATAGAACGAGTGCTCCCATGATAATGCAATTTTGTATGCTTGGCTTAAGCCAATTAAGAAGAATTTTAAAAATGGTTGAAATCGGTCAGACCCTAGGGGTACCTCCTTTGGAGCTATATTCAATTTTTATGTTATGTATGGTGTTACATACAAATCTTAGTCGATCTTAGCAAAAATTCGTCAGAAGGGTAATCAAATAGAATAAGAGATGTGTACTGAAAATGGTTGAAATCCGATTTAGGGGTACCTCTCTTGGACCTATATGCATATTAATTTTTTTACTTGATTTTGTATGGCAGGTACAGACAAAGTTTGACTGATCTCAACAAAACTTCGACAGAAGGGTGCGGTCAAATAGAGATAAAGATGTATGCTGAAAATGGTAGAAATTGGTTAGGCTTGAACAAATATGTTCACAAAGCAACTAAAATAGTAAGTAGAACATAAGCGCAAATAGGCGATTTAGACAGTTTGGAAAAACTCAATATTTTCAAGAATCGGATGAAATCAAAAGCGATTTTTTCTTTTCCTATTAGGTAAGAGTCTATACTAAAAGCAATTGAAATAAAATTTTAGTGATTTTTAGATTTGGTTTTTTAAATGTCTTAGAAAAATTACCATTTTATGATGTTATATTTATTGTCACAATTTAAAAAAGCTCACTTTAGGAAATTTATAATCGTTACGACTTTGTTGGAAAATTGTTGTATTATCAATATTTTTTCTTTTATCTCTTTGCGAAGATGTGGCAAAACTCAAAATTCATATAAATATAGTTAGATTTTGAAAGTTCTAGAAGTCGCAAATATTTTTTTTTTATTATTTTATAAAATTATTTTTTATTTATTTCAGTGGACATTTTACCCTTAAAGCCAATAACCAATATATCTTTATTTGGAATCAAAAAAGTTTTTGATTTTTGTCTATGGGACAAAGTACTGTGCGGCGGGTGAAACAAAACTTTCCATCCACTGTTTTTCCAAATAGTTTTTCAACCGAGTGTTGCTATGCTGTAAAATCACTTTGTAATGTCTTTCGATGGTTTCAGGCAGTTTATCGATCAATGCTCTCTTCAAACGAATTTATTGTTCTCTATACAGCTCTCCCGTAATACTATCAGTGGGTTTACAGTATAACCTCGGTGTTTGTATGTTTTAATCGAGTATATTTACCATAAACTTTCAACAGTATCTACGACTTTCAACAGCCAATTTTAACTTATGGAAGAAATGCAAAAATTTCCATTTTAATTCTTAACAAAACTACATATAAAATTAAAAGTATCAAAATTATAAGACAAAATTAACTTATTATAATGTTTATATACTGTAACGATCTGAATTTGGCTGGGGTGTAGCTGGCCGTCTTCAGACTCCGAGTCACTAAACATTTAATTAGTGGCACTAAGTCAGAACACCGGATTGTGAAATTGAGAATAGCTTTATTTCAAAACTATTATATTTATATAATCTTAAATGAATACTCTTAGGTTAGATGGTTAATGTGTTCACTCTATTCGGAGAGAGGACTGGTATTAGGATAAGACGACCGACCGACACGAATTCCTACCACTAACTCAGTGACAAAGCCGAATTGGATATGTTGGGGTTAAGGAAGTGATTAGGTGAGTAGAGTGCCTACCACTGACTCCTTGAATGATTGAATTGGATTTAATTTAGATTTTAGGATATGGACAGATGAGTAGAGTGCTTATCAATGACTCAGTGACTGAGCGAATAGGCTTTTATGTTTATGCTTTTATTAAAATGTGATGGCGGGGCAAATAGTGACTAAAACAGGGAAAACGTAGAGATAGTAAAAAGTTATTTTCAAAAGATTTTTTAACTATCTTGTCTAATGAAAATATACAGGGTGTCCCACAATTGAGTGCAACTATTTACGGAGCTGAAAGGTTATGTCGAGCTGAGCAAAAAATCATATGGGAGGGAGGGGGGTGGTCTATTTTCACATTCTTAGGAGCTACAGGGTTAATTAATATTTCACGACTTTGGTTTACGTTATTGTTTCTAGCAGAAAAACTAACATACATAAAACTTATTTTGATAGCTCATTACAAAGGCAATAAAATCAACAAGCATCAACAGCATGTCAACAAACCCCACCAACTTAACCGTTACCGAGCTGTGCTCGTGTGAAGATGAATTCAATCGCTTGAAACTACCAAATTTCAATTTTGAGTGCAAATTTCTCAGAATTTCGCGTAATAAATGAATTTTTTTTAATAATTTTGTAATTTATTCAATTTTCTTTGTAATGACACCGAAAATATAAACATATCTTAAAAAATAAAAAAGTTGGCTGTACTAAAAAAATTACACTTATTAGAAAACAATCATATTATCTACTGCATAACTAATTGTAATGTCATTATTTATCATTGTTTTCTAATAAGTATAATTTTTTTAGTACAGCCAACTTGTTTATTTTTAAAATGAGCTTAAAAAAATGATTGTATTCATTTTTTCAAATCATTGATTGGGACTTAAAATATCAAAATTAATTAATTTAAGTTAATTTAATTTAAAAATTTAATTAATTTTTTAGTATAAAAGAAAAAACAACTTAAGAAATATAATTACAGCATATTGAATAATCATTTAAAGTGTCAACATTCAGTGTGCTAACGGTACAAATGTATTCAATAGTGTTACCTGGTAAAAATTATTTACATCAAATATTTTTCTGTATTACAAGTTATATATATGTAAATATTTGTGTATTTTTCTTTGGTTACTACGTTGAAAACAACATTGATTCAATCTCTAATTTAGAGCGAAATTCAACACTTATTGGAATCAATTTTTTTTTCTCACCCTCACATCATAGCGCCTGGGTGCTAACAATAATACATCATCGTGCCTTTCGTCCTTTCAAGAAAATTGAAGTAGATTGAAACTAACAAGCAAACAAACCAACGAACACAATGACCGTAACATGATCAGACTTCTTTGTGAATAGCAACTGACCGATGTAACGGTCTATTGTTGTATATAGATGACAACGCAAAAGCCCCTGAGTATGACGGATATGAGGTGAGCTTAGGTTTGGTTTGCTGCTCTTGACATCAGGTTGTCAATAGCAATTGAAATAATTAAACATTAACAAGATTTGTGTTTTTTGTTGATTTATTGATTTGATGTTTGTGGAGTTGTTAATTCATTCTTAAATTATAGATAAAATTATAAAAACTTGTATTCGTACTCGTATTGATAAATGGTACAAAGGAAAAATGTTAATATCAACGATGAAATCCATTTTTAAACTTTCTCGCATATTTCTAATACCAATCTCTTTAACCCTTCATTCGTAATATACGTAAATTTTACGTATATGTAGAAGTATACGTAGGGTTAAACTGTCTTACGACTGTCTAGGGTTATTGAAATACGTGCAATAAGATTGCGTAAGATTATTTGTATTGATTTTACTCCTAAGATATATGCACTAGTAGGGGTTTGAAGAACAAAAAATTATTTTTTTAACCAACATTTTTTCTCTGTGGCTATTATATATATTAAAAAACAACCTTTTGCAACTTTCTTTTCTTCTAGAAATGGTGCACATTGGGGAAATTATAGAAAAAAAAATGTAGCACTATTTTTCGAAAATTTGCCACATACGAAGGCTGCCTTTTAGGTCTTGCGCCTAGGCAACACTAAGCATTGACAGATGAGTTTTGACAGTTCCATTCAAAAAATTTACATTTTCTAGCATAAACGTATTCACAACGTTTTGCATGTGCGCTTATTTTGTTATTTACAGTGGTTTTAAAATTGTATTTTAGGAAAAAAAAGGAATTAACATTTTCGTGAGACTATTTTTTACGATTTTCGATGTGGATTGAAAAAAAAACGACGAATTTAGATCGACTTTTGTTGATGAAGCGCACTGGCGATTGTAATGGTCCAATTAGCCTCGCATAGCTTAGCAGCGCATGCAACATAGATAAGCGCCTAACATAATTTAACATAGCACTTGGTCAAACAAACAGAAATAAATTTTATTTAAAAAATAAAACTATTTTATTTTCACAAATTTATCGCTTTTCACAATTTCCAGCAGCGATTTATTGAATATTAAGTGTCAAAAACATGAAGCATCCACAAAATAATAAGTACAGAAGTACAGAAGTACTTATCTACACTTAAAAAGATATGCTTCCCTTAAATGAAGAAGCCAATCTTAATTGACAGGCATGGATTTTTTTTATATTTTATAGAGATTTTTCCTTAACCCATTTTTGTCCAGCGTTACGTATACGCAACGGTATACTTTTCTTAATCTGGAGATCATAGAGTGATATTTTTTCATGATTTAAAAAGTTTAAAAGTAAAGGTCGATACTTTTTCTAATCGATCTGTTTTCGCTCAAGGCTGAACAATTACGTTTACTTACATTTCCAAGCTTGGGAAATTTGTAAATTTTCCATTTTGTTTTATCTCTAATTTTCAACCTCTAAAAAATTTATCAAACAAAAATTAAGTTAAATATACTTCATATACGATCATCTTTCTTAGACTTTATATTTAACTTTTGTAAATATTTATGAAGTTTGACTGACATAAGTGGCTGCCGTGGGTTGACACAACGCTGGTCTTTAACGAAATACGGTTTTGTATATTTTTTGTTGTTTTGTGGAAATTCTTGTGATCAATATTGTGATTCAATATCATTAAATTTGAAAATTAAAAATCTTAAAAATTTGTTTTTAAGTTTTTGATTTTTTTTTTCCAAATAAGACCAAACTAAATATTTTTTTAAAGTTTCATTGGGTTAAAGGTAGGAATGACAACGTTTAATGAAGTGAGGTCTTGATTTCGAGAAGAGTTATCAAAACAGCTACTTTGTTTTGAAGACAAGTTTCTTCTATATATAAGAGATAAAAATGGCTATGATAAGTGTTAATATTTTCAGAAATTGTATAAAGACAAAAATAATTTGAAAAAACTATCTTTATATAATTTGAAGACATTAGTTAAAATGATGAGGCAATACTCAGATATTTCTTAAGTTTTTCATGATTTGTAAGCCACAAGTGATGCTATCAAGGATGCTTTAGCTATATTTCTGAAAAAAATGCTTTCATCAATGCTGTTAAGCAACAATAAAACCATGCGAATAAAGACGGTTTGATTTCTAATTCCTAACGCGATCAATAGCTCAGTGGAAAATCGTTTTACTGCAATTTTCGATGACACGGTTCAAGTCTCAGCTTGGGCAAAGTATTAGTTAAACTCAAAACAAAATATTCAATTCATTATAACAATAACATTAGAAATTCCTGAATAAAAAAAAAAAATACTTTCTATGATAAAAAACAACTTGTCTATTTCTATTTCTATTTCATCATATTTCTATTAACTATTTCAAAAAAAAAAGAAAACAAAATAAAAATTCTGAGCTCAGATTTTAGCCACGAACATCTTAACTAGTAATATACCGAAGCAATTTTTGGCCTGCAAATTAAGTGCATGCGAGCATGATGATTGATTTTTATTCATACCTCATAAGTGTTTCTTAATTTCAGATATATTTTTCCTTGGATTCTATAAAAAATTTCTTATTTTCAGAGAAATACTTCTGTAAGTTATAGCAGAAGATTAATAAACGATAAAAAATTAGCTCAAATGGAACAAAAAATTTCAACACAATTAAGCTTAGTTTCTTTAATTTAGCGAAATAGTTCATAATTTATTGGAAACTTTCTTTAAGCTATTTCACACTTCTGGTGTCAAATTGACGAAAAATATATACTTTATTATTAGAAAATTGGCCATGGCGCTAAATGAAGCCCGATTTCCTAACAATTGGGTGGTACTTTTCTTGATATTCCGGACATTTTTTTCGAGTGTATGAATTCAAAGGTGAATTTTTATTTTTATCTGAACATTGTCATGCGTTGTCATGTAGTGCATAACCAGATAGACGCAAATCCCATCCCATCCCAAAAAAGCCAAGCACCATAAGACACTAGCTCAATTGAGTTCGAGCATGGTCGTTGTTCTCTCCAAGGAGAACTTAGTGAAGGTCGACCAAGAACTGCTGTTGTGCCAGCAAGCATCAATGCTGTGGGGGACGTGTTGGAAGCAGGCCTCCATGTGACTTACTGTGTGATAGAGTCATATTTGGGCCTTAGTGAGACTAGCATATATTCGATTTTACACTAAAATTCGGGCATCAGAAAGATCTGTTCCAATTGGATATCGATATCCCCTAATTTTATGTCTGCTCAAAAAATGACTCGTATCGAATGGTACAAGAAAATGCTGAAAAAATATCTACGATATCGTAACAGATGACAAATCATGGATCTGTGCTTATGTGATCGATACAAAGCAGTTATCTACTGGTCTGCCTCTCAAAGTGAACAAAACTCGACAAAAGTTGTCCGCAGACGATGCATATCCAAGCAAATTGTGGCCAGTTTTTAAGAAAAACTGGTCATGTTGCAACTGTACCACTTGAGTAAAGAATTGTTAATGCTGAAAAGTACAACATATTTTTTGTTTCGCTGGAAGTCCCTGAAGAATTGAGGAAAACCAACCGCCGAAGGAAAATCATTCTCCATCACTACAATGCGAGGTCCCACATATCAGTTCAAATAAAAAAGTTTTTAAGCACTCAGATCGTGGAATTGATGAGTCATCTTATAGCCCCTACTTGACACGCAATGACTTCTTTTTGTTCCCTCACGCCCTCACCGGCGTTTTTCTCCGCCTGAACAGGCAGCTGAGGCCTTTAAAAACCTGGTTTTTAAGGAATCAACTTTAGAGCGGCAAACGAATGCAAAAGTGTATGAATCATCTTGGAAAATACTTCAAAAAACTATAAAATTTTTTTCACTGATTACCCAATGTTTTTCATTGTTGGGCGCAAAACTTAAGGGGGAGATAACTTTAGACAGAGTGAAATTAGTCATGTTTAATGAATTTTTATCAAGTTGATAACATAATTGGATCATTTTTTTATTTTCTTATCTTTTTAGTACACCTTTAAATTGTAAAAATATTTTAATTTTTTTTTTTCTACAAAATGGCTGCTTTGCAGAGTATCTCCTCGGGCGTCTGCTGCGAGGCAAGAAATTTTTGGCTATTTTCTTCTACAGTTTTGACCTCCAAAAATTATTTATTCACTCGTTATCTTTAAACTTGTAGGTACAGCCTT
Organism: Coremacera marginata; assembly: GCA_914767935.1. Lineage (NCBI taxonomy): Eukaryota > Metazoa > Arthropoda > Insecta > Diptera > Sciomyzidae > Coremacera > Coremacera marginata. The sequence continues at coordinate 53,101,716 of OU612045.1, forward strand.
CCAGTTCTACTAGAATTCAGTTCAAATTTCATTCTGATCGGTCAACTACTCTTTGAGTAACAACACGAGCATATTTTGAAAAAGAACTTACGAGCTAATCATGTTTAAAGTTTCGACATGGTATAACTATAAGTTTAAGTGACTTACGAATCAATCTGCGATTCCGGATCCATACAATAGTCCTTCGAGCTCCTCAAAAAGCTGATTATCTTAGAGCTGCTGCTGTTTTCGACCTGTTCGAGCTGCTTTTGTCTCTTTCGGTGTTTTCGCAGAGACTCTTTCGGTTCTGCTTCGCTACTTGTGTTTCATCGGTGTTTTTGGCGAAAACTTTGCAATAAGTGCCAATAATTATACCCAGCTCGTTCATAAGCTTCAGAATGGAAGTGTAGCCTTTATTAAACATTCCCGCAGCAACGTAAGCTGAAATTTCGACAATTTTCAGCCCGGAATGAAAAAAGAATCTTTCCAATAAATCAACTTCAGACAAATCAGTGTAAATTGGTAGATATTGTTCTTTTATCCCATCACCAAATAATGGAGTAAGATCTTCAAGTTCAGGATCTTTGTCTAAAGCGACAGTTTTCTGCCATTAACATCAGCTCTCGGAATAATTTCTCATTTTATATCTTCCACACTATTAACGTTTCTTCAAAAAAGTAAACCATAATATGTTTTGATTTTTTTTTGCAACGTTTTCCAACAACTTTCAATTTACCAAAAGTTTTTTTTTCTTTTCGTATGTTTCGCAGCCTGCTGCCCATTTTTTTTTCAACGTACCCAACATATTAACTTTTTTTAATATTACAAGATTACAAGTTAAAATTGCCTCAATAGTTTTCGAATCCCCATCACCTATGTTATTTGTATATATCACGCCGAACTCAAAAACTTCCGATCGCAAAAACATTTCTTGTACAGCATCAACCTCCATTTTTGCAGATGAGCCTTCGTGATTCTTCATACATTCTTCTTCTCCGTGATTCTTTTTTAAACCAAATTTAATATTCGTCAGTACGAGTCTTATTTTTAAAGGCCTCACAAGCATTGCAATAACTGCTTTTTACACTTAAATCAATATTTTTGAGGTGTTTTTCTTCTCTTCCCTGTTCGATATTTTTTCTATCTCTTCTTCGACAGCTTTTCTACAGAAAATTGAAATGATGATTCAGCATCTTTGTATAAATGATCGATAACTTTACTGGACCTGCTTTGACCAGGCAAAATATATTAATTCCTGGTCTTTCAACACCTAGCAGTATCACGACTTCAATTATTCTTCGATTTATTTTGTAACCAGTATGAATGATAAATCCTGAATTTATTTCTCAACGACCACACTGACGTAACAACAGTTCTCTACGACCACGTAACAACAATTTTGAAACCTAGGCCTATCGATCCTGTCGCACCAAAACTTATTTTGTGGTCATACAGAACATATATAAAATTTAGAAAATTCAACAGCACACGATAAAGTTTGCTAAAAGCTGCTTGAACAACGTTCGCGCTCCGACTACCTGAAAAGTGACGGTTAGAGACTCGGACTTTTTGATCATAGCTCCGTAAATATTCAATAATATAATTTTTTCTGTTTGCGTTTTTCCGAAACTATGAAGGTATCTCCCCCCTTAAAAGCCAGCCGTAAAATATAAATCTATGGGCCTCCGGGAGTTTTTCGTAGAAAAAAAAACACTTTCTTAAAAATTTTTTTAAGCTTTATTTGATTTTATACCAACATTTTTTTTTAACATTATTAAAGTACAGCTATTCAAAAATTATTCCTGACATTTTGGTTCAAAAATATTCGTCGATAAGGGAGAAAGTGGATGCCGCGAAAGTCCTTAAATTTTCGGTGAGCAAGATAACTGTAGACAGGTTCATCTGAAAAAAACAAAAAAAAATTTGCTCGGTGTAGTAAAGAGTTCTTGGGCGTTTAATCGTTGATTTTTGAAAAATATTAATTTTTGACAACATGGCGGGCATAAAAGGAAAATTTTCATTTTTTGCGCACAAAATTGAGGTCGTTTGAGGTTATAAATCAAAAAAATATATATCCGAAAAAAAATCCAACGATTAACAGCCCAATAACGCATTACAAAACTGAAAAAATGTTGTTTTCTTTTTTCAGATGAACCAGTGCCACTCCCCTGTCTAGTACGCCCACTTTTATGAACTACAGATGATTCTTATGCCAAATAATATGTGAGCAAAATTTGGTTGGAATCGGACAAACGGTGTAGATGTAAATATATAAACAAATATACAAACTGTGTAAATATATAAAACTGAATGACATCGTGCCTGTATGTACCCAAATTCCACCCACATCGCTTATCCAACCCTTGCATATATTCTTCGGTATAATATGGAGGTCTGAGGCTAGAAAAGTGGGTGTGGCATTTTACTTTTAATCGAACTCCTGTAACACCGTGTGTCTGACTTCAACCAAATTTTGCACACATAATCCTTGGTGCAATTTGAGCAATCTTAAGTTTATAAAATTGGGCGGTACTAGACAGGGGGCGTGGCACTTTATTTTTTAACTAGCGTCATCTACACCGTTTGTCCATTTTCAACCAAATTTCGTACATATATTCTTTGTTATAATGAGATGTTTTAAGCCTACAAAAGTGGGTGGGATTGAACAAGGGGCGTGCCCATTTAATTCTAATCGATCTTCCTCTCCACCATTTGTCCAACTTAAACCAAACTTTGCACCCATATTATTTATCATAAGGATCAGTCGTTAGTTTATAAAAGTGGGCAGTAATAGACGAGGGTCGTGCCACTTTATTTTTAATCTATTTCCATCTATACCGTTTCTTCGATTACAACCAAGTTTCGCACATTAAATTAAATTAAATTGACAAAGGGCGTGTCAATTTAATACTAATATACCAATTTTCCGATTTAAGCCCAATTGCAAATATATTCTTTACAATAAGGAGCAGTATGAAACTCCTTCTACACCGTTTTACTGACTTGAACCAAATTTTTCAAATATATTCCTTGAAATAATGAACAGTCAGTTATCTAGAAAATTTGGTGGAATTAAACAGGGGGCGTGGCGCTTTTGTTTTATATAAAATAATTTTTCATCATTGGTATGAATTTGCACATACTAACAAAATTTTGCACATTTATTCCTTAGCATAACGAGCAATTACTATGTGTGGCAGCTACCGAGCTAAATTAAATTAAGAGTAGGACACAAATACTTTTGCAGATTATACATAAACATTTTATAGACTGCTTAAGACTTCGATTATACTTCAGTACCGCCGCGGGGGCTATTTTAGTTTCGGTACCCTGCCAAAAAAATATAATGATTAATACTGAATGCAAACGCTAAGAAAATCTCTGTTTTACTGAATATCTAAGATTTTTCATAGGCATATTTTAGATATTCTTGTAAAAATGTGACACAGTTTTTTTATCAACTTTAATTTTTTACTCAATACTGCATCAATAAAAAATGCTAAAATTAGGAGTATTTCAAGAAAATTATATATTTACAATAGTCAAAACTCTTTTGAATCAACTCGGATCAAGGAAATGCTTCTGTTCTGATTAGTTTTTAGTACCAAATTTATAAGGGGTTACTTTGGTGTGGAAGCAAAGCCCTCTCTTGACGAACAAAAGTCTCTCTCAATAAGTCAATTACCATGCCCATCCTGTTATATGAAGCACAAACCTGACACTAAACAGTTTTGGTGAAAAGACTAAGGGCTTCGAGAAAAAGATCCTTGGCAAGTTCTATGGACAGATCTACGTAAATGGTGGGTATGATTGCACATTCACATAGTCAAGTGCTTAAAAATTGATAGTTTCGCTGGCTAAGTCATGTTGAGCGGATAAAATAAGACGCTTCAGCGTAGAACATATTCACTTGGGTAACCAGCGGCGGTCAACGCAGAAGTGGAGATCGTATCTCCATTGGATGGACCAAATGGAGGACAACCTGACGAAACTTGGAACTTTCTACTGGCGCCAGAAAGCACAGAAAGGAAATAGCTGACTTAAATTCTTAGACGAGGCGAAAACCGACTTACGGTTAAAGTGCCACTTAAGTAAGTTAACACCGAAAAAAAATCAAAAAAATATTTATGCCCGTACTAGTATCATACTATAAATATCGTCTCCTAAAGAAAGTCGCAACGCGTCGCAAATATCAAATAGTTCGAAGGAATTTACACTGTCAAGAAAATTCATTTGCATAAATTAAATTGCAGGCGAGTTCAAATACTTTGCTAAATACCTAAACAACACTTGAGTAGCACAAATTCCAGCCCACTAATAATTATAATAGAAACAAGCCCGATAGTGCCTGGGGCGAATACCTGTGGGAGTTAATTTCGTCCACAATTAGCATTGATAAAGGCAACATTACCACAACTTAAGGATATAACACAATGTATGTATGTATGTGAGCAATTAAAGACCACGGCAATACCCTGTAGGAAAATCAACTAATTTAAAAGTAGTTGATAAAGTAGTTTTTTGTCAACCACAACTAGTTGAAATTCTGACTTTTTCCCATAGAACGAACTAACTTATTTTGTATGGTGATGTCCGCTAAATAAGTCAATTGACTTTCGTCTGCATATATTTTCAACTACTTGTTAAATTAGTTACATTTAAATTATTTTTTTAATTGCTTTTAAATAAACAATTGAAAAATATTACTGATGGCCTAACGTTAATAATATTTGATGAAATAACATGGTTAAATATATATAAACTTGTAATCTAATTAAAATTTGCAATTAATATATGTCAACATCAGAGTAGTTGCCGCCTTAATATAATTAAAAGTAGTTCATATACTGGTTTATTTTAAATTAGTTTTTTAATTAGTTGTTTTTAAAAACAAGTTAGTTTGTTCCTATAGGGTAACTACAGACCACAACAAACTCATACCACTTACACACACACACAGATAAGCGTATATTATTAAATAAGTTATTTTCCACATATTTTTGCTAGCCTAGTTTTTGGTAGCAACATTCAATTGAAGCATAAAGTTTTCTACATGAAAATGTTATCCGCTAATTTGCGGGATTGCAAAACCCGGCAAAGTTGACATTAGTTATGGGCGGACTGAATTTTTTGTTAAGCTCTAATTATGCAGTAAATAAATGTTTCGCGCCTTTACAAATGTTAAACCCCATACAAGAGCACAACACGGGCGTAAGTGACGGTAATGTAACCAAAAGCGATGCTTATGAGAAAGACGCATATAACTAAAGTGGAGAGTATATTTTTGCAAGAAGTTCCCGTTATGCATGCCGCTGCTTTGAACTCTTTAAAGCCCTTGACAGTGAAGCACATTATTTGGTTAGCTTCATCGATTTCCGGTACACGAATAGAAATACGCTCAATACAATCGACTATATAAATGCATACTCACTCATACATATACACACACACATACACACGAATATTCAAACATGCATTAGGCATACTTTCCATATAAAATGTGGAATAAGAACGGTTTATTTAATCGCTGCAAATCGTCATGTTATCGGCAACTACAACAGCATGCTAAAAACTAATTTAAATGTAAATCATGGCTGTCATATGCACGCACATACATATGCGTTTATACACTAACACACACAACATACAATAAAATGCATATATATTCGAGTGTGTCTGTGCATGTGTGTTCACAAATAACCAATACTTGTCTGTTATTAAAATTAAGTGCTTTAATACAATTCTAGTCATTCCATAGTGCAAATATTTAAAAGTTTTGCGCGCACATTTGTATGCATTAATATATAATTGACCATTTTATTAATTGTATTGTGATTTACACAAATTTACTTACTAGCAATTTTTTCCACAATCACCTTATTTTAATTATTTAAAACTATGTGTGAACAAATGTTACGCCATTCAATTGAATTTTAATTTAGAAATTTATTTTAATGCAACAGCTTAAAACTAGTTCATTTAATTTTGGGTAAAATTAACCAAAAATATCTACATTGCAATATAGTGCTGACTATAAAAAAGCGAAAAAATAGTTGAATCTATAAAAGTTTCAATATATCATAGTCATGACGATGCATGAGAATCTGTCTTAGTATCAGTATCAGCATCAGTAAGAGCTTTTATTTCAATATATCTTTTTACAAAACGGTTCTAGCGATTGAAAAATACCTATTAAACCTATTTGGGCAATAATGCGGCAATTTGTCAAAAAATATTTTGACGATTTTGCATGTGAAATATCCTCTTTTAGAAATTTCATATTTATATTTCATCTCCACATTTTAACCCGTTTTTAGCCGGAAAAATTAAATTTTTCATTTTTATCAAACAAAAGATTCTACGTCTAGACTTCCGATACAACCGCAACTTTGTCTTTTTTTAAGAGAAAACTTCTTTTTGGTAGAGAGTAAAACTATGGATTCGCAATATCATCACGCTGTTAGCTACACATTTCTGTTGCATTGTACGGCATTGCTTATGTCATTGTTATGCTAGGCCAACACCCCATAAATTGTCACCCCCCTAAATGATAGCTAAGAGTAGGAGAGTAGGAGGAGTAAGAGGAGAGTAGGAGAGCTAGGAGTATATCAGCACCATTTTTTTTATATCCCATAAAACAGCCAAAATGGTCTTTTTTGTATAGCTTTGGCATTTTTAGTCCGATTGTGAAGTGCGATATATCGTTGAATAGGTCTCAATGAATGCTACCAAATGTTCTTGAATATTGTTGGGCTCATCTTCAAGAAAATATTTTAAAATTAAATTTTTTTTTTGCACCGAGGACCCCATAAATGTTTTAAATTATCATCACATTAAAATTCACTAAAAAGGAAGGTATAATTGTGTAGGAATTAATTGATTCTATTCGTTAAAAAAAAGATTTTCAAAATCTCAGTACGAAGTCCATTAAAAAAAAATTAAAATAAAAAACAAATACAAATTGTCACCCCCAGAATGATAGCTTACCTTAAAAGAATTACAGCACCATAAAAAAAATTTTTTTTCGTGCCTCAAAAACCACACCACATGGTCTTTTTTGTATAGCTTTGACATTTTTGAACCGATCGTAAATTGCAATATATCGTAAAATAGGGACCTCAATTAGTGCTATCAAATGGTCTTTGATGCTGTTGGTCTCTTCAAAAACATTTTTCAAAATGAAGTCTATTTTGCACTTGACCCCATGACTTGGATTTCAAATTATTATTACATCTTCTTCGCACTTTTTTGATCGTGAAATTATTTGTAACGGAACAAGTACGTTAGAAGTCAGAAAAAGCATAATCGCTAGTTGGCTAGAATTTTTTAAAATACGGTTTCTCTGTTTTAAACGTGAAGTATTAAAAATGTATTTCATTAAGGGCCGTTTTTTCAATGTCCCGTTAAGCACTACCGAAACTTTAACCAGCGGTTAGCATAAACTCGTTTTCACAATGTTCGGTTGGTGCCTATCTGTCGGTTAAGTTAACGGCAAGTTGTGGTTCCGGTTAGCTGCTAATCGGCAGAATAGTTGAGTAGGCAATTTTTTGTATTGTTCGCATTCAAATTCATTTTACACAAAAATGGAAAGAATTGCGTTTCTTCAATCAGAATAGAGGATGGACATATTCATTTATTCATATAGTCTGTTGCGTTTTTCCATTTTTTTTTTTTTCGGCACAAAATAAAATAATTACAGAATAATAAACAAAAAAATGACAGCTGATATGCAGTATTTATGTATTCACAATGGAAGAATTCACAATTAATAATTTAATCGGAGGTTACTTAATCAGCACTTCGTGAAAACGAAGCTGTTTTTTTAGCTATCGTATGGTTAGCTATCTCCCGGCTAAGAGCTAGACTAACCGAACATTGAGAAAACGGCCCTAAATGTAGGGAGAAGGTTATGAAAGCATCCTAACGCACCATAAACTTAAATCAAATTTTACGTCTGAGTCATATTTTTACAAAAATAGATATCGGCGAGCTCTATAGCGTATTAGAATCACTTAAAAATTTTATATAAGTCAAAAAAATGTTCATACTTTTTAATAATTCATAGGTTCTGAAAGCACAACAATACTGATACTTTAACCTCTGTATCTATTTTTGTAATGAATGGAATCAATTAATTCCTTCACAACTATGCCTTACTTTTAAGTGAACTTTAATGTGATAATAATTTGAAATCAAAGTCATGGGGTCCCTTGTGTAAAAAAAAATAGTATTGAAATATTTTCTTGAAGATGACTTTTGAGACCAACAACATTAAAGAACATTTGGTGGCACTTATTGAGACTAATTCAACGATGTATCGGACTTCACAAGCGGACTAAAAATGCCGAAGCTATATAAAGAAGACCATTTTAGCTATTTTTTGGGACATAAAAAAAATATGGTGCTGAAATACTCTCAAAGTAATCTATCATTCTGGGGGGTGACAATCCATTTTTATTTTGGTGACCCGCCTTAATGGCCACTAATGTAAATTTAAGTAATTTTAAGTAATTATCCAAGTTGATACTCTGCGTTTTTTTCTTTTTGTTTTTAAAAAAGTATATCTTGCATTATTTAAATGGAATTGATTTTGTTATAACTACATAAATAAACCTACTTTGAAATGTCAATGATTTTATTTTGAAGTAACAACATAAATGCAGATATATCCCATAGATGAAAAAAAAATAAATAAGGCATAATAACACTTTTCGAGGTATGTGTTTTTTCAACCCATATATTATTTTGGAAAAGCAACACAACTCTAATATGTTCTCACAATTTTCAGATTTGTATTTGTAATAACAACATATGTCGATATAAGTTTATGTAATGCACATATTAGTTTGTAATAGCAAAATAACTCATATATGCTCTTACTACCGTATATAAACTTACCTCGTTGCCGGTCCGAAGTTGAGTGCGGAATAACAACACATCTACAGCGAATGCAGAAAATCTTGCAGATATGCCGTTATCCATTTGTAAAGCATTATCAAAATTAGATGTGCTGTTAGTTTTTTTAAAATTATCTCCTAAATGAAACAACCTATAATCACCAAAATTTGACGAAATATTAAATCGGACACGGGGAATACGATGGTACTAATTATTCAATGTGAACATATATCGAGTTATGCTGTTATGCCTAGAGGCCACGAAGTTACTTCTATGAATCTTTAAATATTTCGCTAATTCATCATATATATAAAATGCAATTAATTAACTGTTAAAACTTTGCTGCCTTGGCCCAGAACTAAACGAGCTTAAGATGGTCAAAGCCAGTGAATAGATTAAGTTTATTTTTCTTGGTGCAGTAAAAAGCATTTATATTTTTATAAAAAATTCTTATAAACAAATTAGAATTTATGGTTCCTTTTAATAAATGGAAACTATGGAATGCTTAGCATTTTTGACGGATCCTCTTTTCCAGACGGTTTGCGTCACTTGCTCTGGAAGTTCCTATATCGTTTGCTCTATTTTGCTAAGAAGTAATTTTAAAAATTGTTCTAATTCGGTAAATGTAATACTCTTGATATTTGGAATATGAGGAGTACAGGAGGGGGTCTTATGTTTAATTAAATATTCATCTCTTATTATTTTAACATTTTATAGTTTTAATTAAAGATTGAAAACAGCATTAACTTTTAACAAATTAAGGCTTACAAATTTAAGTGAAAATATTGAAAATAAAAAAAAAAAATTGTATTGTACTGCAATTTCAGTCATGAAATCATGTTTTTAATTTTTGTCGTTATTATTACTGTGCATTGATATGTGATCAAGACATCAACTCTCCAATTATTTTGCACAGCCTAGTGTTTTGTTATAAAATCGTTTAAATCAATAAATTGATGTTAATAGCTGAGTAAATTTCGTGTAATATCATTTATGGGCATAAATGAGTGTAAGAGCACTAATATGCTTGTGTGTGTGCGCTTGAGTGGCAGTGTATTCCATTTCTCTATAAGTGAATTAATAATTATAATTGATGTGTTGAATTTAATCCTGTCAACAACTTGAGCGAGTAAAACCTGTCAGAAATACTTGCGGATAAACATGACAATAACTTTTATATTAATATATGTATATTAATAAACCAAATATGTATATATGTGTGTGGGCGTGTGTTACTGTGGATATTTTTGTAATTAATGCACATAGCTAATTGTGCATGCAGTTGAGTGTTTTTGCTGTTGGCATTTGTGAATATTTGGTTGGTAGGGATGTGTTTTGCCATGACAAAAAACAACAACATTAAATATATCAAGAAATAATCGCTTGATATATTTAACACATAAAAATGTTTAAATTATTTTTGATGGAATTGTTAAGAGAAAACTATCCCTTCAGAAACATTCAAAGATATTTCGCGGAAAGTCAAGCCAGTGGGGAATTTTGACAATCAATAGCAGATACATAGAAATAGTAGAGGAAAGTTGTAACTTTACGAAATTTTTGTAAGAAATCACAAGATACAGAAGTATACACTCTACTTCTTTATTTACTTTTTTTTCTTTCTTCTACTTTTTTTCTCATTGAAATTAATTGCCTATTAATTTTAAAGTATTATGAATCAAAAATTTTTCCTTACACTTATTGCAACTTTTTTTTTATTAAGTTCGCAATATTGATATATATTTAATTTATATGATATATCATAAAATTTAATTATAATGCATAACATCTTAAATCATATTTTTTATTAATTACTTAAGTTACTGTCTTTGTACAGCAAAATAAATTTTCTTATTGTACTACTAATAATAATAATAATAATAATAATAATAATAATAAAATAAAAATAAAATAAATAAGAAAAAACTGTGCGATTACATTTAATAATTTGGTCATTACGAAATTTTTTGCTAGAAATATGCCTTTTTGTACTTATCGACTTTGAGTATTTTTATGAAATAAATTCGCAAAAATTTTGTGCAAAAAAATTACAAAAATCGGATCAAAAAGTTATAGCTGCTAGAATTTGACTTTTATCCAAAAATCTATAAGGGGGGAGGGGGGTAAGGTTAATTCGGCCTAAAACACTAATTTTTACGAATTTTCCAAGTTAGTGGAAGTAACTTAAATTGATATAGGTGTAATAAAGCAACATATGAAGAATATCTACACAAAATTATGTTGAAAAATGTCAAGAAATAACAAAATGGCGGCCGTTTTCAGGAAGTACCTCCAAAAAAAGTGGTTTTGCGTTGAATAGCATAGCCTATTAACTGAAACAAAAAAATTAAGATGTTTGAGAAGCTTATAAGATTCCCGAGGTAACGCTTTCGAGTTTTTTCTTAAATTTTTTTTAGACTTTTTTTTTTAGAAAGACTCGACAGGTTCATCCGTTTTGGCTAGAGAGTGTTACCGACTTTGAAAACACGACTTGTGAGAAAATCGCTTTAAAGTTTAAAATTTTAAAAAAACGTTTAAAAACCTTACCCACCCCCTCCCCACCCCTCTAAAAAATATAAGGAGAATCTATGTTTATCCATCTTTTATGTAAGTAAATTTTAATAATATTGAGCGAAGTAAACAATTTTTTCTTTCTGATCTCAAGTGGAAAGTAAAGAGGATATTAAACACAAACAAATACACTCACAAAAATCTCACTTTTAAATTCAAAAATTTAAAATAACATAAAGTAAATTAAAAAACGCGTTAATATTCACACCAGTAAATTATATTACATTTCATTATTATTTATTTTATTTTATTTTATTTTACTTTATTTTATTTTATTTTATTTTATTTTATTTTATTTTATTTTATTTTATTTTATTTTATTTTATTTTATTTTATTTTATTTTATTTTATTTTATTTTATTCTATTTTATTTTATTTTATTTTATTTTATTTTATTTTATTTTATTTTATTTTATTTTATTTTATTTTATTTTATTTTGTTTTATTTTATTTTATTTTATTTTATTTTATTTTATTTTATTTTATTTTATTTTATTTTATTTTATTTTATTTTATTTTATTTTATTTTATTTTATTTTATTTATTTTATTTTATTTTATTTTATTTTATTTTATTTTATTTTATTTCATTTTATTTTATTTTATTTTATTTTATTTTATTTTATTTTATTTTATTTTATTTAATTTTATTTTATTTTATTTTATTTTATTTTATTTTATTTTATTTTATTTTATTTTATTTTATTTTATTTTATTTTATTTTATTTTATTTTATTTTATTTTATTTTATTTTATTACACGTTTCAATCCTTGTTATTTCAACGCACTTATGGGCAATTGTTAATTTTTTCTTCGCACTAAGCAAAAACAAAACAAAAGCATGTACCAAAAACAACACAAACGCATTCACACCACAAAAAATGCCCAACGTGAGGGTCGATCCTGTACCCTATCGATTCATATACCTGCAGTCTTTCCACCGATCATAATACCTCTGTTAAGTAAAGATATTGGTTTAATATGAAATATAACTGCAGCTATGTTAACAGATTTTAACATATAATGTTAACATAGAGGATGATGACCAGTGTTGTCACTTGCAAATTTTAAATAGTGGTAGTTTGAGTCTAAAATGAGTGGTAGATTTAAAAAAAGTTAGAATATTTTTTCTTACATAAAACTTGACTGAAGGTCTACAGCAAAAAAAAAAAAATCATAAGACGTACACCATAATGAAATTTGTTTCACACTTAGTTTTATTCCAATTTCACGTATAGTGTTCTTAAAACAGTACTGTATACACAGTATATATTGGATGTGCAGCAACATAGCTTCAGTTCCAATTAATATTGAATCAATGATTCTGTGTAACGAAGGTTTTTGACTCGATGGATAGAGTGTAGAACTCCTAATCATTGGTTAACGGGTTCAAACCACACGGGGGGGAGGGGGGGGGGGGGGTAGAAAAGCTTTTTATTTTTGATATTAAATATTAAATTGTCTTGTTGTCAAAAAACGCATTAACAAAGAAACCATAAAATTCTAAGAAAAATTCTGTCAAAAGTTTATCAGATTTCATTCCAAGCAAATCACTGAACGAGGCGTAGGAAGCTTCGCTTCAAAAACAACAACACCAAAAATACGAACTAAAAAAACCACCAACAACAGTAATAGCACCAATTACACAAAAAAAATTAATTGACTATTACAATTACAGAGTATTACAGAGCTATACACCACCAAAAAACATTAACACCAAAAACCACAACAACACCAAAAAACCAAGTGATTATTGTAGCTGCAGTGCAGATGCAATGAAATCAATACAAATTGCTAATGATTTTAAGTGGAGATTTTAATGTGGATCTTAAGAAAGAAAAATCAAAGCCTTTTATTGATTTTTTCAAATCAAAATTCATTTTAGTCATGAATAATGATCCAAATCAGAGCACGACGAAATAAGAAACAACGCTTGAGGGAGTATTTTTTTTTAGCTGTTTACATAAACTAGTATCGCCTGGGGCCAAAATTCGGCCAAATCAAAATTGATTCTTCTTTTGATTCTTTTCTGAACGCACCAACCCGTAGTCTGAACAAAATGAACGACGTCAGCGGCGCTTTCTGTGTGACGCGGTGGCATGTTCATTCTGTTGAGAGAGAAAATAAGAGAAAGCAACAACAGCAATAATTATACACAGTTATTTATAATTTATATATATATATTTAAATTAAAAATAAATATAAATATTAAGAATAATTAAGTTTACTTTATATAAATATCAATTCATTACATTAAAAGTTATTACTTACATACAATTGGAAAATTAGAAAATTTCACTTCTATTATGTGGTCATAAGCACACAGCTATTTTTGGCATAAGTGCACTAAAGAAGAGTTTTGAGAAAGTCTTAAAAGTCTCAAAAGTCTTACGTAAATTTCAAGTTTAAATGAAATAGATATCTCCGAAACTGAAAATAAAATTGATTTTATTGCACGTTGTGAGTAGTTCAAGATTTGTAATATGCAAAAGGAGTTTATGACTGCAGTGTGTTAGTGGGATAGTTTTTCACACAGTCACCCAGACTGACTAAAATTTTAATTTGGAGAAAGTCTTTGGAATAGACATAAAATCTTTTATTGAAACATAAAAATTGCTCGATTGTTAGTGGACTTTATTTTTTAGAACTATTTTGTTTTGAAAATATCATATTCAATGTTGATTTTCAGTTTTTAATGATCACAAGGACACGATGTATCATTGTTTTCCCAATTGGTACAGAAAAGTTCCAAAGGCTGATATAAGACTTCGCTATTTTATTCCGGAAATATTTTCTCTCATCTCTAGACAATTATAGAGTTAAAGTCGTATGCTTATTAATTAATAAAATAAGAAACAAGCTCGTCTTCAAATTCATATTATTACAATATTGTCTTATCCTGTAAAATAACCTTAAAGAATACTGGACTTATTAACATTTTATAATGCAATTTATGAACCAGTATTGTAAACATATTGCCTCAATTTATCTGATTCCAAAGATTCGATTTGATATGATTTTTATTACTTTCATTGCATTTTATTTATAAATACTCTTAATAGAAATTAAATTTTTATACACTTTACCATTTCACCTACGAATTTTTTGTTATTTTCGCCAAAGAAATTTAAGGTTGTTATTTGGCAATACTGACAGTTTCAACTGGCATGCACGAATGTTTACCATTATGGATTTTTCTCATTTTTTCAAACCTTTCTTTTTTTCACTGTTGAAAATAAGAATATATGAATGCACTAAATGATACTTTGGAAGTATTAAATTTACATTTATCTTAGAAAATTCGTCTAGGTAATCTCTTAAAAAATATCTAAGTTTTTAAATATAATTACGTTCTATAGTAAAAATGTTACTAATTACAACAACATCAACCTTTTTCTAGATCCACCCAGCAGTCAAATGCCAAGCCGCAATATTAATCCACCATTTTAGGTGGATGCCGCAGTCAGGTACGTAAACTGATGCAATCACCGCAGCCATATTTGAACGCAACAATTTTGACAGATGATTTGTCATTTGAGCGCTCATATGTCAAGGCAACGGCGTTGCTTGCTTCGTGGTAGAGGTTTGAATGATAAACTTGCAACAGCAACCAAGATGTTAAGCATGAGGCCCAAAGTGTTTTAATTAATGACTGCACGCTATTGAATGCGTCACTTCGAGTGGATGTGTGAGTCAGGCTGATTGTAATTGTGAGTGTATATGTGCTTGTGTGCGAATGCCTTGCGACACTTGCGTCCTCAGCATGGCAAGCAGTCTTGGTTGACTCAGCAACCATTTATTTGGCAAAGCAATTAGGAGTACCAGGAAAATCATTTGTCTTGGAATTCACTTGTTTGCTTTTTGGTTTAGATTAGGTTTCGGTTACCAGCAGCATTAGGGAATCGCTAGATCATCAGGTATGCGTTGATTTTTGCCTTTTTTTGCACAATGTTATGTTAATGGTTCGATGAGGTAGGCACTTTGAGTTGACTTGATTCTGATTTATTGTCGTTTACGAAGTGTTGCTGGTGAAGGAGGCAATTGACAGGGGAACAGCTTTAATCAAAGCAATTACGTAAGTTCGATAAATACTTGAGCATTTTTAAAGTGAAACTTCTTAGACAGCATTGTGACGATTATTATTGAGGGTAAAATTTCAAAAAACACGTATACATTTTCAAAAACTTGTAACAAAAAAGTGCGACGTTTATTGTAAACATTGTATATTAACACGAAGAATGTATATTAGCGCAGCCTTAGAGAGACTCCGTGATTTGCAGTTTTAGGGTATCGCTGGTTTCGAATCTGATATCACACATTTAAAATTCAAGATGGCGGATAGGATTGCCACCTAGATTTTTTTGAATTTTTGCGAGTTGTTGTAATTTTAAAATTCTGACATCGGATTTAGTGATCCATTTTTACCTTGCGTTCTCCCCAGCATTTAATTCGTAAAAATTCAAACAATTTAAGTGCGTAGGGTACCGACATCGTTAATTTTAAACATCTGACATCAGGTTCGAAATCAGCGACTCTCTTTAACTGTAAGATAGAGTAGAAAACTCGTAAAAAAACTATATTATTAGGTGGCACGCTATGGTACACAAAAACTACAAATATGCAATTTTTTACGTTATCTCGAAAATTTTGAATCAAGGTTATGGTTGTGATATTTAAGTTATCACAAGCCATTAATATCAGTATTACCAATTGAAGCACAAATCAATAATTGTGTAAATATTGAATAAACAGATTATTGTTTTATGGAATTTTGTATTGTATTTCTTTTAATATGCTGTCGCTTCTCTCTCTCTCTCTCTCTCTCTCTCTCTCTCTCTATCTTTCTCTTTGTCTCTTACACTAAAATCCGTCAAGAATCTAGAAGAGGAAGAGTATATACAGAGAAAAAATGTCACTTCCTTTCTGTATTCTTTACTGTATAAAGAAATAAGGAGAAGTGCCACTTTTGTACTTTATACACGCTATATAAAATTTTCGAATAGAAATAATTTTTGAGATCGGCGGTCAGCCCTCTACAGATAATGACAAATGTCAGATATTAATAAATTCTGTATAAAACTTCTTGAGAACATGAGCCATATGGAGTCTGCATAAATCTTGTGGGTTCAATTCTTGATGATTTTGTGTACAAGCATTTAAACACGACCAACACAAATCGCATCGACGTGAATAACGTTGTAAGCGACAAATTATAAGTAAATAGTATGCAAAAAATAAAACAATTTTGATTAATTTATCGCTTACAACGTTATTCGCGTCGACGTTTCAATTCACACACTGTCTACAAAAGAGACACAACCCAACATTTTCAGGAGAAGCAAAAACAATTTGTTTTTTAACGGGCTCCATACAAAACAACGAGACAAAATAATTTTTGTCGCCTCTGCGTTCAATCGATCAGACTTGGTCGAATGCATACACTTGCTGTTAAGTTAAATCCAATCAAACCATTTGCTTCGTGTTGGCTCAGTGATTCTAATCAACGGACGTCTTCGGATACATATTTCATGCTTGTTCGTTGGGCTCAACAACGATTATTTTCATCAAGAATGAAACGCAAAAAGCGAAAATCAACTCGTATGAAATTGTTCGTGTGCAGAAAGAGATAGAGAGAAAAAGAGAACAAGAAGAAGAAGGGTGAAGTTTTTATAACGATTAACTGCAAACAACTAAATTTAACTATTTCTTTGAGTTCTCATTTGCGAAACACATATCCGTATACACTTCAACGCCAATATTCAAACATGTGAATTCAATCCGTCAATCCGCTCACACAAACGATGCCTTTTATTCAACCCCAACACTCGTTCACTCAAACATGTGAGTTCGATCAGACGAACTCAAACTCAAACTGACACAAAAGACTCGTTCGCCAGTAGTGTGCTGATTTTATTCAACGCTGAATGAGTTGAATGAGTTGAGTTGAGTAACAATTCCAGTGAATGATTTAATCAAGCAAAAAGTGAGTTTTGCAGTTCTCTGGTAAACACTACGATTAGTTTAACATTAAAAAGTAAAAATATTTAAATTTTGAGTTGTGCCTGTTTTATAGATGGAGTGCGAATTGTGTTGTGCGTGTTGAAAATGTTTAAACACAACTGATCGAGAACTGGACCTACAAGTTTAATGCCAACTCCGAACGGCTTATGTTCTCAAGAAGCTTTTCATGGCAGTTTTACTCTCTGAGGCTTGCCATTGTCTGCAGAGAGGTGACGGCTGAACAAAAAAACGAATTCAATTGAAAAAACTTTCTGTGTCAGGTGGGAATTAAACCAGAGTTCTGTGGCTTATGGTCCATGCTTTACCCACTTTATCCACTGCGCCACGGCCGTCATCACGGCTGATATAAGCAATTTGTTTTTGATTTTTTTTTTTGCTCTATATATGGGTTGTTCCAAGGCAGATTAAAAAATGTTTGAAGAAATCCAAAACTTTGTTTTTCTTATGCATATTTGAAAAGGTAAGAGAACAGAGAAACAAATACGTTTTTGTTGATTTTTGATTATTTCAAAACTGAAATAAAGGAAAATTCTTTAAAAATCGCGCATTCACATTTACGCTCAATGGAAATTTTTCCAAATATTCAATGGATAACAAAAACTTTTGTTAACACCCTTTTTGTCTATAGTTTAGGAAAACATGAACCGTCGAATAGTTAGTGGCGACTTGTTAGTGAAAGTGGCAAAAACGCTTAAGCGTAGTGGTACATTTTACGACAGCGTGGTCCGCTGAAAGGTTAAGACATTTTTTTCAAATGATTCCAAAAGATTTCAAAACAAATTTCTTTGACTACACGCGGAGAAAAAAATATGTTTGGTTTCTAAAACAAAATATTCAGAGGGAACCACCTTGTGAATAAGAACTTTAATTCAATATCAATATTTTTCGATATAAGAAGATACGATTAGTTGTGTCCAACATTAATATAATTGCATTAGCTAAAAAACTAACGTCTACATTAAGGCGGTCTTCTCATTCAAAACCCGTTTTTTGGACCCTTTTTAAAAAAATTCTTATTTGAAAACGCAAAGAATAATTGAAAACTTTTTTTATTTATTGTATTACAAAAGGTTCAAAGTAAATAAAAAAATTTTTTTTGCCTCGATACGTGGGCTGTTCAAAAAGTAATGAGACTTCAAAGTTGGTGGTGAAAAAAAAAGGTGTCGTCACGGCGGCCACGATTCCGGGTCTCCGGAGCGTCTGAAATGAAAAAAAAAACGGGGTTATAATCAGTATAGATGTAATTCTCGGGTGAACCTCAAGCTTAATTTTGTGATTTTTTTGACAAAATGGCGGCCATTAAAAAAAAAATTTCAATTTCGGGTTTTTTTTTTTGTAGTTTAGTGTAAAAAAAAATAGTAAAAAATTTTTTAAAATTATGGTCGAGGTTCACCCGAGAATGGTTACAATTCTGCGTCGATTCCACTTTGTTTCATGAAAATCGGTTCGGTTGAACTGGAGATATCATGGCCGCCAGTTCGAAAAACGTGGGTTCGAGATAAACGCGTTTAAAGTTTGAAGTAATTTTTTTATAGCTCATTTTGACGAAGACCTTGCTTCACAAAAAAGGCTGTATCTTCTAAAGTATTTCGAATTTCTAAAAATCCTTTTAGGGGCATATTCACAACTACCCAAGCTATAAATAAATGCAAAAAAAAAAGTCAAAAAAAAAAGTTGCTCAATGAGAAGACCGCCTTAATATGCTTGTGACAAAATAGAATTGTGTGTTTCTACCCAATAAAAATATATTTGCATCACTGTTAAACTCAAAAAGAACAGAACTCTGCAAATTTAAAACAAACAGAACACCTTTCTTTTATGTGTTTCGCCTAGACATACATATGTATATCTGTTTCTTTTGCACTTGCACGAAAAAAAGCGGAAATCTTGTTGCTTTTACCAGTTGCCAAGTCTTGGAGTCATTTTAAGTTTCAAGCAGCCGCGCCAAGCATGTTGAAAAGTTAAGCTTTTGTGAAAAGTGTTTCTGAAAATGTTTGTTTAAATTAAAAGTTTTTGTGTTTTTAAAATAATAAAATAAAAAATAGAATAAAACAAAAATATGGCGGTTAAAATAGGTGAGTTTTGAAGCAACTTTGCTGATAAAGCGGGTGCTTCGCTGGCAAAGTGGTGCTTCGCTAGCAAAGCTGCTGGCTTTTAATAAATATGTTTCCAAGTTAATATAGTATATATTTATCATCGGTGAAATATAAGGTTGTTCTTAATTATAATTCGAAAGTAATTGCTTGACTGCAATTAAATTATGTATTCTCCAATTAATATATATATATGTCCGTGAGTATTTAATGTTATTCTTGAGTAAATTATATTTCCAGGCAAACAAATAGTAATAGACTAAAAGTGTTCTCAGTCCTTTTATAATTACAATATATTTATATGTAAACATATTTTCTTTAAAACAAATTATATTGTTTTTAAATTCAAACAACAAGTGCTTAAGTACAATTAAATAATGTTAAGATGCAAATATATATATAAAGAAAAATTGCATTAGTTAATCATATTATATGTGGAATGACTACTTGTTTCCAAGAAACATATTCTACTTCCTGCAAATTATGTTTGGGAAGGCCTATTATTTGTCAGCGTGTATGCAAATAATTTCGTAAGTATAAGAAGTTTTATTTTATTAAGTACTTCAAAGTTTCAATAATTCATATTTTTAAATATAAATATACTTTTCTCATAGAACTAAGATTCTCTTCAAATTATATCAGATTTAAGTGAACATTTTGAAATGCTCATTTTGAAACAAATTTATCTCTAATGTAAATAAAAAATGTTTAAAAATTTTATCAATATGGAAATAAGAGCTTTTTTCGAAATAAAGTAAATTTTCACAACAATTACCTACCAGAACTATTTATTTTTAAAAATTTTTACACTTTAAAATTATTTATCGCACGTTACATTATTTGAGAATGTGTGAAATACCAACAGAAAAATAAACAAAATAAACATTTAAATGCAATCAACATTTACCACTACGAAATAAAGGCAAGAAAACAAAAAAACTAACCCATAGTATTTCCAGCAGTTTAGGTTAGTTTATCGCATTTTTTAACATAACAAAAGAAGAGAAGAAATAAAATAAAAAAAAAGATGTAAAAAAGGGTTGCTGGAAATATATGCCAATATATATGTATATACATATAAAAAAAAGAAACTGTAGTTCAAATACGCCATGTTGGCTTATTTTAATATACAGGTAGTTCTGAATAGAAGATAACCCATCAAATGCTTTTACAGCTAGTTTGTTTATTCAGCAAATTCGACAAAAGCAAGCAGCAACAATGTTAACGTGACTGATAATAAAAAAAGAAAAAAATTGAAAAAAAGACAAAAAAAAAACTCCAAAACTTACCTTTGGTGGTATTTTCACAGAGCATTTGTTGACGTGGACATGAAAATAGCTATTGTTTTATGCGCATCTACAATCTATTGTATGGCATTGATATTGGTTGCGCACAAAAAAAAAAATAAAATGCAAAAATAAAAAAACCCAAAAAAGGATCACTTTTCAGGCTTTGAATGAATTTTCACAGTTATTTTGTATGTTTTTGGGAATTTGGTGAGTTTGCAAAAAAACAGAAAAAAATATTATAGAAACAACGCAGTCACCACGAATGAATCTCTTACTCAACGACTGAGCTTTGATTACCTTTCTGCGTTATCGTGTTCTGGCCTAGCTGGGTGGGTAGTTTTATCGTTTCTATTTTTTTTTTTCGTTTTTTTTTTTACTTATTTTCTTAGTTCGTTCAGTTCAGCTGGACTGCCATTTTTCTATATTGGATATCTATTGGGAATAATATATGTTACAAAATGAGAAACAAAAAAAAAAATCCTTTAATAATAATGGTTAAAAAATAGCTACGAATGTGCTCCAGGTCATTGAAACAAAAAAAAAGTAATAAAAACCTTGCCATGCGATTACATTTGATTGAAATGCGATTTGATAGTGTGATTTTTATTTGATTTATTTAAATTTAAATGGATTTTTTGCTACATTTCGTTGTGTGTTTATAATAAAAATTGTGTTGACGTTTGATGTTGGTACCTTTAGAATTTGCATAGATTACACCTGTGAAAATTTGCATGCATTGTAGTTGCTAGGATAGCATGTTTTAATAGGAAGGTCTGAGCTTGAGCAGAGATAACTTATCATCTTGTGTTTTTTCTGACTTTAGTTCTTTAGAATAAATCGAATTGATAATATGTATCAGTTGAGATGAAAAAAAAGGTTGTTTGGCTAGGTATCTATGAAAAAATAAACTTTGTTCAAGGTCACTTAACTTTTCGTTACATTTTTATGACTTTATTATATTCCCTTCAATTCGACTGAGCAAAATTCTAATATTTTTTCTATGCATAACTGCAGTACGAAGAAAAGTAAGAATTGCAAAGTAGGTCTGTTTTTGCATGATAAGATTTTAAAATAATTGAGACAATAACACTTTATGACAATTTCAATTTATTTTTTTTTTTTTTAAATTAGACACTACTATCAACGAGTTCTGGTCTAAGAGAAATAATAATAAAGGGTGATTTTTTAAGAGCTTGATAACTTTTTTTTTAAAAAAAACGCATAAAATTTGCAAAATCTCATCGGTTCTTTATTTGAAACGTTAGATTTTTTCATGACATTTACTTTTTGAAGATAATTTCATTTAAATGTTGACCGCGGCTGCGTCTTAGGTGGTCCATTCGGAAAGTCCAATTTTGGGCAACTTTTTCGAGCATTTCGGCCGGAATAGCCCGAATTTCTTCGGAAATGTTGTCTTCCAAAGCTGGAATAGTTGCTGGCTTATTTCTGTAGACTTTAGACTTGACGTAGCCCCACAAAAAATAGTCTAAAGGCGTCAAATCGCATGATCTTGGTGGCCAACTTACCGGTCCATTTCTTGAGATTAATTGTTCTCCGAAGTTTTCCCTCAAAATGGCCATAGAATCGCGAGCTGTGTGGCATGTAGCGCCATCTTGTTGAAACCACATGTCAACCAAGTTCAGTTCTTCCATTTTTGGCAACAAAAAGTTTGTTAGCATCGAACGATAGCGATCGCCATTCACCGTAACGTTGCGTCCAACAGCATCTTTGAAAAAATACGGTCCAATGATTCCACCAGCGTACAAACCACACCAAACAGTGCATTTTTCGGGATGCATGGCCAGTTCTTGAACGGCTTCTGGTTGCTCTTCACTCCAAATGCGGCAATTTTGCCTCCGAAATGCTAATTCCGAAATGCTCGAAAAAGTTGCCCAAAATTGGACTTTCCGAATGGACCACCTAAGACGCAGCCGCGGTCAACATTTAAATGAAATTATCTTCAAAAAGTAAATGTCATGGACCAATCTAACGTTTCAAATAAAGAACCGATGAGATTTTGCAAATTTTATGCGTTTTTTTTAAAAAAAAAGTTATCAAGCTCTTAAAAAATCACCCTTTACAAGTGTATCTAAGTCTTAAAAGTTAAGGTCTGGGTAAAAAATTACTATAATAAATAGGGAAGACTTAAAAATTTGTTACTGAGAACAGATCCGTAGCAAGGGAGTTTTTGGTGTTTAAAATCCATCCATAAGGTCCAAAACTTAAAAAATAAAAATACATTAAAATCTGTTTAAAAGAAAAGTTATAAAAGTTATAAGTAAATAAATTTCTTAAAGTTTTCTCGAAAAACTCTATTTCTGATATGCATTCGTAGCACAGGTATTGTCAGAGCTGTGTAAGATTGCAATCATTTCACTTTTCAGATCTTATGATATTGTTGAAATTGATTGCAATAAATTATTCTTTGTCGGTATTTCTGACTTGAACATTTAAAATTCACAAACATTTGCTATAATTCGATCGCATTCTCGCATTGATTTATGTGGAAATTGATTACATTCAAGTCACTTCAAGCCAGCCAGCCAGGGACTTCAAATCCCTTGATTGAAAATTTTTTTTTTAAATTCATTACTGAGAAGAATGCGAAAAATTACAGCCATGTATTTGTCAGGCCTCGTGAAACGTTGAGTGAATATTGAAATTAATGTTATTGATAATTCCCATTAAAAAAAATTAAAAAGAAAAAGAACGCATATGTTTGTCGTCGGCCACACGGGAGAAGCAAAGCTTTTTAACTCTCAGATTTAAGTTAATATCTGAAAAACTGGGCGTGGTGGAACGAAACCGGATTCAGAATCAGCACAAAATTTTGCTTAAATATATTTCGTAAAAACTTTAAAATTTGTGTTACTTGAATGCATTCACAAGTTAAATCACAAATGATTGGGAATGGTTAAGTTATGATTGCACAAAATGATTCATCAATCACAATCATTCAAAATGATTGGTGACTTAATTTTTTTAAGTCTTATTCACGAAATTATTTTCAATTTTTACTGCATCAAAAATTTATTTCATTCATTGGGACTTCAAAGAATGCCGCTCCAAATGATTGCAATACAATACTTGAAATTTAATTTGTTGAATAAAAAAAGATGAACAAAGACTCTTAATTAGAGTGAAATTAAGGAACTTCAACTTAAAAGTAAACTTATTTGGCAACGCCCCCGCGGCCGTATTGAAGCATATTGAAAGTCTATAAAATAATTATGTATAATCTGCAAAAATATTTGTGTCATACACTTAATTTTATGTTATGTTATGTTATGTTAAAGAATATATGAGAACAATTTTATTGGTAGTATGTGCAAATTATTGCCAACGGTGTAAAATAATTTTGCTAAATATTGAAGTGCCACGCCCCCGTCAAATTCTGCATAAATTGCTTGACTACTGACTGCTCATTATTCCAAGGAATATGGAAAATTTGAAAGAAGTCGGGCTATAGAAGTAGTTCGATTTAAATTAAAGTATCACGCCCTTGTCTAATTCCGCCCACTTTTGTATGCTTAAAAATTGTCATTATACTAAAGAATATATTAAAAATAAAGTGCCACTCCCCTGTCTAGTACGCCCACTTTTATGAACTACAGACTGCTTCTTATGCCAAATAATATGTGAGCAAAATTTGGTTTAAGTCGGACAAACGGTGTAGAGGGAATTCAATAATATTTAAATTGACACGCCCCTCGTCCAATCCCACCCACTTTTGTGGACTTAAAACTTCTCATTTTACTAGAGAATATATGTAAAATATTTGGTTGAAATCGGACAAACGGTGTAGATAGAGCTAGTCTAAAAATAAAGTGCCACGCACCCTGCCTATTACCGCCCACCTTTATAAACTTAAGATTGCTCAAATTACCCAGGAATATGTGTGAAAAATTTGATTGAAGTCAGACACACGGTGTAACAGAAGTTCGATCAAAAGTAAAATGCCATACCCACTTTTCTAATGTAAAGACTCCATATTATACCGAAGGCGCAGTTTGGGTGCATGCAGACCCGAAGTCATTCAGTTTTATACATTGACGAAAGTTTTTCTATTTTGATGACGTCATTTTGTATGGGAGGTAGGCGTGGTTTTCATCCGATTTTGACAAATATTGTAGAGATATTTCATGTTATATATCAAAGCTTATATGCAAAATATCAAGATATTTCTTTCAATTTTGTGGACTTTTTAAGAGGTTTTACGTTTTGAATAAAGCCACTTTGTATGGGAAGTAGGCGTGGTTTTCATCCGATTTTGCCATATATCATAGAGATGGTTTATTTTAAATATCAAAGCTTAAGTGCAAAATTTTAAGACATTTCTTTAATTTTTGAAGATTTTCAGGTGATTTTAATCTTGAAATGAAGCCAATTTGTATGGGAGGTAGGCGTGGTTTTCATCCGATTTTGCCAAATATCATAGTGATGGTCTATATTAAATATAAAAGCATATGTGCAAAATTTCAAGACTTTTCTTTAATTTGAGCAGGTTTTTACGAGATTTTTCTTTTAAAATTAATCCAGTTTGTATGGGAGGTATTCATTTGATTTTTCCAAATTTCATAGCCAGGATTTGAATTGAAGATCAAAGCTTACGTGCGAAATTTCAAGGCATTTCTTCAATTTTTGTGGATTCAAAAGACATTTTACGGTTAAAATAAAGTCACTTTGTATGGGAGGTGGGCGTGGTTTTCATCCTATTTGGCCCATTTTCGAACTTTCGAGTTTCATCGAGATAGCTCTAAAATTACGGCGGTAATCGTGTTCACAGACGGACCGACGGACAGACAGAAGGACACACTGGAATCGACTCAGAAGTGATGCTGATCAAAAATATATTTATTTTTCTATACCTGCCACGCCTCCTTCTTGGCGTTACAATCGGAATGACAAAGTTAATATACCCCTTACGCAGTACGCGTTGTGCTATAAAAATGGCCTTTTTTATCTTTTTTTTTCCAAAATGTGCTTTTGGAGCTAAAAAGGCTAATGGTGGAAAAATTTCAAGCCGCTCTCATGTAGCTTAGAAATTTTATATATTTAGTTGTAGTGATCTTGTGATTTATTTCTTAGTTTTCCTTTGAAAGTATGTGTTATGGATTTGAAAAGAAAGATATTTATAATCTGTTCAACGAGCCATTAGCCATAAAAATTATCCATCACTTTCAAAGATATAACTGGTCTTGTACTCAGAACATTTGTACAAGAAGTATTTATTTATCCCTTTAAATTATGTTGGTTTGGTTAAAAACCAAAAACTTTCGGGGTTTGGTTATTCCGTAAAAGGGCGAACAGCCAAAAAAGTAAAACATTTTATTAAAAAAAAACCTTTTTCGTTTTGGTTAATTTGTAAAAGGGTGCACCCTTAAAAAAGCTTCGGAGGCGAAAAATTTTTCATGTTTTGGTCATTTTGTAAAAGGGTGATCAGTAAAAAAAGCGCCGCAGGTGTTTTAGTTATTTCATAAAAGAGTGCACTAGAAAAAAAAAGTGAACTGTAACCAAAGCGCCGCAGGCGAAAAACTTAAAAATTGAAATTTTCAAAATTTCATATGGAAAATCTCTTAAAACTAAAAACGAAATGTCACCAAACAAAAATGCAAAATCACGCAATTTTTTTTGCAAATATGAAAAATCACACGAATTTGTATGATGAATTTTGGGTTATTTTCCATTTCTTTTTTTGGTGATTTTTTTTTTTTTTTTAAAGATTTTTAATGGCGTCTTGTTTGATGTATGTTACACAACATATTGCTGGAAGACTTTAAGTTCAGAAGCAATATATACAATTAAGGAAAATAGAACAGGACTATTTTCTGATTGTTCTGATGCTGAAAGCAAGCGTCTATATTGCTTCTATTTGACTAGAAATAAGGCATTATTTAATGAATTTTCTTAATATTTAAAGATTTAATATTTTAAATTAAATTAATTATAGAAAAAAATTGTTTTTTTTAATTAATAATCATGTTTTTGAGAATAAGCACATCAATATAAAAAGTTCATATAAGCACAAACTATATTAGCAAAAATTCATCAAATCATAGCTGTCAGCTCTTTTGTAATTAAACAAAACTTTCAATAACTTAATATTGAACCAATTTTACGCGAATAGTAATGAAAATGCGGTATTATTTATTGTATTAATCTTGCTGAAGAAGCATTCCAAGAGAATCGTTACCAAGATGAAAATCTTATATTTTAAGATATTGGATTAAGTTCTATTATTCCTAGAAAATATTAAGTCATTGTTCAGTGGAATATCCTTAAAAATTTTAAATAAATAGTTATTCCAAATATTTTTCAATTTAAAGTTAAGTGTACTCCGAACATAATTTTTTTTCTTTCTAAATATGGCAGAACAACACTTTAAGCACTGTTTTATGCATCAATTAGCTGTCAGTAAAAATTTTAAAGTGGAATCTAAAAGAAAAAATGATTCAGCTATCATCCAGTTCTTGTTATTAAAATGAAGTAAGTTAGCGGAATCAATATTGTAGATTATTGAAACTTGCTATGTTATACGTAACACCCGTCACAAAAAACAACAAATAGTTATACTTAGTTGTACTAGTATAGGTGTACTTAAAAAAGTTGAAATCAAATTTTGGTGGAACTTTACAAAAGTAAGGTTATGCTTGCAGCCTATTGATTTCCAATGTTATTTCTCTCATTATTTTTGAAGATCGCCAATTAAGCTCAGCAGAATTGTGTAACACCCGTCATCATTTTTTTTCCTAAAATATAAGACTCGATAGTTAAGTAGCGACCAACGAAACAGCTGTCTAGTCTGCTGGTGGTTGTTCTGTAAAGAACATTGTTGTTGTTGCAACCTGTTGCTTCATGAAATTACTTGGCATAAAGCTCTAAATGTAATTCTTAAAAATTAATTTTTTTAAGAATTGCTAAAAACAAAATATAAATTTAAAAATGACACAATTTATTTTACAGTTAAGTAAGATTTCTGTAAATTTAAATAGTTTTTTTGTTCCTTCATACCCTGCACCTTATGTGACTTCATATAAGGTACATATAAGGACATATATACTTATAAAGGAAGTTTTTATAAATGGATAGGAATCTTTAAATATTTTCCAGAAATGCAAAAAAAAAACATTACATAAGGAGCGACAGCATATTCCATATAAAGAATATTGCAATATTTGAAGATACAATTCACAACAGTGATGTGTTCACTGATTGTTACGACTATGAAAATAAAACAATGTTACGGTTTTTATTTTTTTTTTTTTTTTGTAAATGTAATATAATATACTAGTTGAGTAATTTTTTTATAGTATGCAACTCGATTTCTTTATTATTAAAAACATCCAAAAACTACCTAAAATAAAAGACCCGATGTCCTAAAGAACCCATAAAAATTTCCTAAAAACTAAAATTAATATTTTTAGTTGTAAATTTTTGCAACCGCATTACGTTACAATAAATTACAATGTACATTTTTAGGTTATAAAAATAAAAAAAGCCATCTACTGTCCATATTGTCTTATAAATCAGAATATTTCCTTCCATTTCAGCACTGACGATGGACAAATATTCCGTCTATAAAAGATGGAAATATTTAAAAGGTGTTTTTGTATCATTATAAAATGTCTATGTTAGAGCAGAAAAAAGTTGATATGTCAACAAAATCCGGGACCTGGTGACTATCGTAAAATTACTTAAAAATATGTTGGGTTTTTTGAAACATAGCTTGTTTCCAATGCTTACTCCACATTTTGTTTAACCCTTATCGGTCCCTTGTATCAATTTGATACAATTTTTGTCTATCAAGTTGAATAAAAAACAAAACTGCCCAATGGAAAGAACAGGTTTTTGGGAAAATACCATGATTTTGCCTGTAAAATCGGGCTAATGAGTTTTTAATGTTAGGGCATTTCTGATTTTACCTAAAACGAAATAATTACGAATTACGAATGAAAGTAAATCAGAAAAATCTCCAGTAGATAGTGACGATGATTTCACAATGGCGGAAGAATGTGTTGCAGAAATGAGTGAGCATTCTGATGAGTACGATGTTGAGCCACTGGAACAAAAGGTGGCAGAAGAAATTGCCAGAAATACAAAAGCAAAATATTTGTCAAAATATAAAAAAATTCAATATTCAACGGAGCCATTTCAAAATAACCGAAGAAATTCATATAGGCGCGCTAATAAAATTGTTTCAGGTAAAAAACCTACCCTTTTTTGTTTTGTGCTTCATATTCAGTGTTTGTTTCTTTTTGTTGTTGTTGTAGGACCAAAATTGCATTTGTTTTTTGTTTCTGCGACCGATAGAAAATACTATATTGAATATGACGAATTTATATGGTTTGAGGAAATACAAAGAAGAATGGGAACAAATAGATATGGTTACTCTACATGCGTACTTTGGATTGCTACTGCTTGCTGGTGTGTATCGTTCGTATGGTGAATGTGTTACACAACTCCGGAATGAGAAAACCGGTCGACTAATATTTCGAGACACAATGTCACTGAAAATGTTCAAAAAAATTCATGGATGTATCAGATTTGACGATAAAGAGAACGTAATGCCAATACTGCTTCTGTCCGTGATAAATTGGCACCGATACGCACCATATATGAAAAATGGAAACATAATTTGCAAGTTGTATACATTCCAGGCAAAAATGTTACAGTAGACTCACACAGCTAGTTTCATTTCGTGGACGCTGTCCGTTTCGACAGTACATACCGTCAAAACCGGCTTAATACGGCATAAAGATTTGGATTTTGGCCGATTCAGCTACCTGGTATGTTTACAACACGCAAATTTATATTGGTCGCAATCGCAACGCTGCTCCAGAGCGCAATATTGTACGCCGTGTTGTTTTGGATTTGGTAAATGGGCTGTCGGAGAGGAATATTACATGCGACAACTTCTTCACATCTTATGAACTGGCTGAAGAGTTACATAAACGCCGAATGACTGTTCTGGGCACTATACGGAAAAATAGGACCGAAGTTCCTGCAGTATTGTTGGATATGAGGAAAAAACCTGTGTATTCGAGAGTTATTGTATATGACCACAAATTACAAGCCATTTTACTGTCGTATGTGCCTCGGCGTTATAGATATATTACACTGCTCAGTACATGGCACAATGCCGTCGTTATAAGAGAAAATGCTGAGAAGAAACCGAATCTAATTCAGGATTATAACAAAACCAAGAGTGGCGTGGACACTATGGACCAGATGGTGTCTACCTATACCTGCAAAAGGAAGATAAATCGGTGGCCAATGGCAGTATTTTGCAACATGATGGACGTGAGTGCATTGATTGCATATATAACGTATATTTCGCTATTTCCGGCTTGGAAAAACAACAAAACCAATAAAAATATACGTCGTCGAATATTTATTGAGGAGTTTGGAATGGCTCTTGTGCAAAAACACACAGAAAAGTGGAAATCTCAGCCTCGAAGGCTCAATATTGAAGCACTACCGGCGATTACCCATTTGCCAAAAACTACGAAACGCGGCCGTTGCTAAATATGTACATATAAAAACAATAAAAATTTGTATTCAAATCGTTGTGATAATTGTAAGAATTATGTTTGTAATGATCATCATTATGATATTTGCGAAAAATGCGCTAATAAAGGCACACAGACACAAAAATAAGCATTTTTGACATTTTTTCTCTTTCAAATTTTCATTACTTATAATGAAGTATTTTCTAAATTTGAATTTATGAAAACAATAAAATAGAACTACAAAAATATAAAACAGTTTTTTAATTTTTAAAACGATTTGCTTAACTTTTTTTTTATAATGAGTATCAAATTGATACAATGGGACCGATTCGATGCATTTCCTCGGGGACCGATGAGGGTTAAATACCATATGCTGTGATAGTTTGCTTTTATTTTGTCCATTTGTAACTTTTTTTAGTTTTCTCTCGTAACACCCGTCACAATCTGTGTAACACCCATCACACATTTAAATTGTTAACAAAAAATTTTCTGCAACGCATTTTGAATTTGTTTTTTTAATGCAATTTTAATCGTGAAATATTAGTTAATTGAAAGTAATTAAAATTATATTTTTAATTATTATAGTTTGCCTGCATTTCACAAACATTTAAAGTAAAGTCAAATTTTTTAATGTGTGCTCGTAACACCCGTCACAGATACTTTAATAAAAATTACACAACATTGGCCATGATCTTAAAAGTTTTTTCCACATATAGATAAACAACCATAACAGCCATTTTTTATGACTGCAAAAAATGTAAATACTCTCATGTATGCTAAAATATTGATATTTAAAAGCGTGCAAATGTAGCACCCGTCACCGTGGACTGCACCTGAAGATGAACAAAAATAATAACAAACGACAACACCAAAGAAACTAATATGCATTTTATATATATAAATTTTATGTTCATATTAAAAACAACAACAAAAACCCAAGCAGTTAAGAAATATTTAGGTGAAATATCTTAGCTATGCAAAGTGTTAAAAAAAAATTTTTAATGCAGAAATTTCGAGCTTTTTTCGAGCTTTTAAGTAATATTTTCGAGCTCTTTCAAAAATTTTCCATTTTCCGGAAAATGCGAAAAAAAATTTGCATAGCTTAGATAAATTACCTAAGCTTAAAGCACCGGAAAATAAAATCTTTTAAAAAAAAATCATATAGGGATTTCGAGCTATTTTCGAGCTCTTCAATAATATTTTCGAGCTCTCGAAAAACCATATATTTTCCGAAAAAATTAAAAAACACTTTATAACATAGAGTTATGTGTGAAGTATCTTTAACAAAAAACAACGCTACAATTTCGAGCTATTTTCGAGCTCCTTAAAAATAATTACGAGCTCCCCCGAAACACAACAGTTTTCCCTGAAAATCAAGAAAACGTCTTCCCATATAGAGGCTAAATAGCAAGTATTCAATTTTTTTTAAAATTAAAAAAGAAAAAACGCTTTAATTTCGAGCCATTTTTCAGCTCCTCAAAAATATTATCGAGCTCCCTAGAAACACAACAGTTTCCCCGGAAAATCGAGAAAACGTCTTCCCATATACAGGCTAAATAGCAAGTATTTCAAATTTTTTTTTAATTAAAAAAAACAATGCTTTAATTTCGAGACATTTTTCAGCTCCTCAAAAATAATTACATAATAATTACGACATAAAAACCAAACTGGATGGAAACTCGAAAAATATTAAAAATAACCCTTATATAACTTTTCAAGATAATTTTAATCATATAGAAATAAGCATATTCAATTTCAATTATTGCTTATTAAAAAAAATTAAGTTTGCATTAAATGAGAGAATGTGAGTTTTTTATAAAACTAAAAAAACTTTTATAAAGCTAAAACATCAATCAAGTAAAAAGCATGTCAATCGTTCGTAATCGGTGTAAAAAAAGTTTTATATTCAAATAACATACTTATATATCTGCTTATTAGAGAACTATTGGCGACATTCCCATTAAACTAAATTTGCGGCTGGGTATTCTCTCAAACAACTTTGTGCGTCATGCCAGCATTGTGCCGCAAGAGCCAAGAGTCACTCAAAGATAATTTGCATCCAAAGTATTTATGCTACTTATACATTTAACGCTCTCTTTACATTGAGTATGCTTATGATTTATATTTACCCTGTAGGAAAATCAACTAATTTAAAAGTTGTTGATAAAGTAGTTTTTTGTCAACCACAACTAGTTGAAATTCTGACTTTTTTCCATAGAACGAACTAACATATTTTGTATGGTGATGTCCGTTAAATAAGTCAATTGACTTTCGTCTGCATATATTTTCAACTACTTGTTAAATTAGTTATATTTAAATTATTTTTTAATGACTTTAAAATAACCAATTGAAAACTATTACTGATGGCCTAAAGTTAATAATATTTGATGAAATAACATGGTTAAATATATATAAACTTGTAATCTAATAAAAATTTGCAATTAAAACATGTCAAAATCATAGTAGTTGCCGCCTTAATGTAATTCAAAGTAGTTCACATACTGGTTTATTTCAAACTAGTTTTTTATCTAGTTGTTTTTAAAAACAAGTTAGTTTGTTCCTGTAGGGTCGCAATGAAGTGATGGAGCAGACTCGACGCTACGTAGGGAGAGGCGTGCATCTTTACTACTGAAGTCATGAGGTGATTGCTGAATGGTTAAGCAATGCATTAATTTCCGTACAGAGTCCAAATGTTCCAATGTTTGCTAAACACTACCAGTTTGTAATTTGAATATCTTAAATAATAATAATAATATTAATAAAGAATATTTAATCGTTTCACAGGGTTTTGAGGCAGTCTATCAGTTTTAAAGTGTGTTTACCAGGTCTGTCTTGCGGCTCAATGTCGTAAATAAAAAATATGTCTTTTTGAAACAAAATGTTAGTGAAGCCTATAGTTAATAATATTTGATGAAATAACATGGTTAAACATATATATGTATATAAACTTGTAATCTAATACAAATTTGCAATTAACATATGTCAAAATCAGAGTAGTTGCCGCCTTAATATAATTCAAAGTAGTTCATAAACTAGTTTATTTTGAACTAGTTTTTTAATTAGTTGTTTTTAAAAAAAACAAGTTAGTTTGTTCCTATAGGGTAGTTCTACGAAAATGAGTTCAGTATTAGTGATATGTTAACTGATGTTACACGTATAGTGATTACTGTATTATACAGTAATTTTGAGCCTCGTATAGGCAAACACTAATTAGTATACGGAATACAGTAAATTATGAACTTGTACCCTAAAATTAATGTTTTTTACAGTAATTGTATTAAAATACACAAAAAAATGTTTGGAAAGAAACATTTTAAGCATCTAAGGAGATTATTTTTATAGATGAACGATTTGTTGTTTCAAAGGGAAAGTAGGTCATTAAAATGTAAATGCTTGGAAATTTTAACATGTAGTAATTATTTTTGTTAAGCTCGAAAATAGCTTGAAATTTTTGCTTTGTTTTTTTTTTTTTTTTGAAAAAAAATCAAAAAAAAAGAAGACGTTTTCTCGATTTTCCGGGAAAACTGCTGCGTTTCTAGGGAGCTCGTAATTATTTTTAAGGAGCTCGAAAATAGCTCGAAATTGTAGCGTTGTTTTTTTGTTAAAGATACTTCACACATAACCGTATGTTAAACAGTGTTTTTTAATTTTTCCGGAAAATGGATGGTTTTTCGCGAGCTCGAAAATAGCTCGAAATTCCTATATGATTTTTTTTTTAAAGATTTTATTTTCCGGTGCTTCAAGCTTAGGTAATTTATCTAAGCTATGCAAATTTTTTTTTCGAATTTTCCGGAAAATGGAAAATTTTTGAAAGAGCCCGAAAATATTACTTAAAAGCTCGAAAAAAGCACGAAATTTCTGCATTAAAAATTTTTTTTTTAACACTTTGCATAGCTAAGATATTTCACCTGAAATATTTTCAAAAGGACTTCCCACACAGCCGAGCGTAGTCTGAAAATTTGGCGTCAACATTTTTCAATCTGTGCAACGCGCCATAACATGTTTCACATCAAAAATCAAAAATATTTTAAATCTGCCAACACTTTATATGCTTTAAGTCAAAGATTGAAGAAAAACTTTGGTTTTTAGCGAAATGGTTGATGGTTAAAGTTAAAAGAATCGCTTTTGAAAGAAACAAGATAGAGGGCAACGACAGGATTTTTTTAAGCATATTTGAGATGAGTAAATGAGAAGAAATTTTTTAACAAAAATATTCCAAAAATACCGATTTAAGAATTTATTGAGTCGCAACGACTAACAAGAGTAAATTGCTGCTCCAAAACCAGTGGAAGCAACTGGTTGACTTCTTAGCCAGCACTTTGGCAAACTTAGCAGCCATTTAGTGCAAAATTAAAAGCTTCTCAACCTGCAACAACAAAACGAAGGACAACAACAAAAAGCTGAATAAAACCAGGCTA
Source organism: Coremacera marginata (assembly GCA_914767935.1). Classification (NCBI taxonomy): domain Eukaryota; kingdom Metazoa; phylum Arthropoda; class Insecta; order Diptera; family Sciomyzidae; genus Coremacera; species Coremacera marginata. Next base: position 53,136,493 of record OU612045.1, read on the forward strand.
AGCTGTTAAACTAAACTTAGTTAAAAATAAAGAAAAAACTATAGGGACAAACTCTTTATATTTCTTTGGCTTTGCTAATAAAACCGTTTTAAGCAATTAATTCTTACATTGAAATTACATGCTCCGTAATGGTTTTTTATTTCTTCTTCTTTTGTTTCTTTTTTTTTATATTTTCACTGAAAGGAAATATTTATGCACATTTTATTTTATTTCCCTTCATTTCAAACTATGCTGCTCTGTTTCAGTTCCGGTTTCTTGTTGCTTGTTGCCGTCATGTTCTCTTCATTTGCCAGCGCCTGAATGCATTTGAGTTATTTTATTTTGCCATTATATGCATTTTTTCCAATTTTTTTTTTGTGCTACCTTTCTGCTGCAATAGTTTTTTTCTTTTGTACTGTATACTATTTATGCAGCAGCAAAACCGCTTTGTACTGTTGTTCCTTCTGGCATTCCTTGTGCTGCTACTCTTAGTACTCGTTCTCAATTAATGTCCTTAATATTAGGATTCCTTTATTTTTAGTTGCTTAATTGTAAATTGAAGCTGCAGCTGCTGCTGGGTATTGAGTGGGCAATAGTACCGAATGAACGCATAACCGTTGGTCGTTATCATCAAGAAACATTAAGATCGAAGGTAGTTTAGAGTAACAGGTCGTTAGGCATTTGTGCCGAATGCTGGGATGTGGAAGAGTAGAAAATTAATTGCTGTTGCATTTTCAGGATATAGTTAAATTCTTTAAATTGTTTTTTTATGCAATTGCAAGCCAAATCGGTCAGCTTAACATCATTTTGAAGTGGTACCAACTAGCACGTTAATCAAATAAATTCAAAACTTTTTTTGGATTTTGTGGTGCATAAATCAAATTTCATAGCATATTACGCCATGTTTCCAAAGTTTAAAACACACACACAGTATCAACCACAAATTGCCCACCAAAACACACCAATTTAAAGACTTCATTGTCGCTTTTGTTAACTGCGAAGTTATGCAATTTTTATTACGTATCAGGCGAGAGTCTGTTAATAAAAGAAATAAGTATAAGTTCAACATTTTCTGACATTTAAGTGTGTTTCTTGTTGTTATCTGTCTGAGTTTTTATGAGTTAATTTGAATAAATATGTTGTGTCGTCCTTAAAGTAGTCCTTATGGGTTTGCTTTGTTTTTTTTTTTGTCTTGTATAGCATCCAACAAAAAAGTGATTTAGTGGCAAATGCTTTTTTAAATGCGAAACTTTTTGAAGGAACTTAACAACAACAACAACTTTAACTACAACATTATTAACAAAAAACAGTGTAAGACAAAATAAAATAGAACAAAGCAAAAGCAATTCACAGTTAATCTAAATTTTGATTTTTATCAGTATCGTACAGTGTACAGTGGAAGTTGTTGGTGTTGGGCGAGAGGAACGCAGAGAGCGGCGAGCCAAGTGGGCGTGAGTGCGCGGCACACTCAAGTACTTCATAATTTGAACTTGATTTAGTAGTTAAGCTTGTTGTCTTGCGAGTTTTTTGTTTTTGTTTTTATTGTTTTTTGTTTTAAGTTGTTGTTTTTTGTTTAAATCATTGTTTCTCTTGTTGTTGTCTTCTGCTTCTCTGCCTCTTAATACTAGCCATTATTGTTTTGTTCCTGTTCTTGTGTAAGTTTTTACAATGAAGTTAATTTTCACAACTCAATTGTAAAAGTTTAACGGTAATTTATGAGATTATATTGTTGTCACAACAATACTCAACAGTATAAACAACAATGTAAGCTGCAATAAAGAAGCCTATAATTTTCACATCAAGTTAACAAGAAATTTTATTTCTTTAAACTTGAATTGATTGCATTAACTTTGTGTTAATATTTAGTACAATTTTTCTAAATTAAATGTACTTAAACTGACATATTTTTTCCACTACCTATTCTACACTACTTTTTCTTTTTACTACACTTTTTTATTTGCTTTCCGTTGTTTCAATTTTTTTTATTATCTTTTCACTACCTGTTGTTGATCTGCTTTTTATACATGTTTTTGCTCTCTCATTCATATGGCTTGATTAAAAACTTAAATTTTAATGCACTCTCAGGACTGTACATATATGTAGTAACACACACTAAAAAAGGTTTGTTAAATGAAATAATCTCTTGCTTCTTATAAATTAAGTTTCGAAAAAAAAAAATTTTTTTTTTGAGTGTACTTCGTTTAGGAAAAACACTATTCTTCTCATTTTTTATTTTTTCATAAGGAATCGACAATTTTTTTAATAACTTCAATACTCATAGTCATGAATTTGGTAACAAATTTCTTTATCACTCCAGAGCATTAAAAAAAAAATAAATTTTCAAGTTCAAAAAATGACCCCAACAGAAATGGGCAAGCCTGAAGCTTGGACACAAGAGGCTCAATTTTTTTTTTATTATTACGCAAAAAACTAATTTTTTGCTTTTTTAAACATAGTTACATACAGTAAACCATTGAGAAATTATTTTTATATATTTGGAAAAAAACATTTAAGCAAAAACCGCTCAAAAAAAAAACCAGTTGGCCATTTCAACCCTTGGAATGACCTTCACCAAGCTTCTTATGATCTATTGTATTATGCATGTTATTAAATGGTTGCACACAAATGATTGAGAACTCTACCTCAAAGTTTTATGCCTACACAATTAAATAATTACTGTTCATTTTAAATTTTGATGATCGTCAGAGGACGTTAAATTAAAAAAATATTGAAAATAACTTGTTTGTAAGACTTTTTTCGTGTTTTTAGAGTTATGAAATCAAAATTTTGAATTTATTTTGAAATTCTATTATTTTCATATGGCGACTCAGTACAAAAAAATCATAAAAAGACGAAAGTATGCTAATTTCCGAAGCTTTTAAGACTTTTATAGACTATGTTGTACAATTCGCCCATTTGGGCAGGACCTTCGAGATCTTATTTAGAGCTTCTGGACCGAACTCAACGTCGTGTGATATATATGATAGAATATGAAAACATTTTATCTCCTCTCAGTTTTCTTGGGCATCGGTGCAATGTTGGTTGCCTAAGCTTTTTGTATAGGTACTTCCATGCGAAGTGTTCGGGGGAAGTGCACGGCCTGACGCCACCAGATCGTGTATTTCTTAGATGGGCAGCTTTTCAAGCCCAACCTTTTACCGTTGCATCGGTGCCCAATAGAACCTAGCATTATCGAGATAATTCTTTTTTTAGTCGCACAGTAAGATTGTGGAATAATCCCCTGTGAGCATGCTCCCAGCAGTTGTAATCTGTGCAAGTTTAAAGCAAATCTTCACCGACACTTCTCTATCCTTCCACCCTCATTCTAATTTCACCCGTCCTCCGAATTAACACAATGCTTTCGCATTTAAAGGGAGCATCCTTTGAGCGTTGGTTAAGTTAAAAAAAAAATCTGAATTCTGCAGGTGTAAGTGTGTATAAATCGTTCTATGACAATTGTATGACAAGGGAGATTCACATCTGACACAAAAAATTTTCCAATAGAAATAAATTTAAAAAAAAAAAAAAACGAAATGGCCATTTCAGCCCTTGAAAGGACTTTGCTCGAGCTTCTTATGATCAATTGAGTTGCGCGTGTTGTGAAATTTTTGAACGCAAATGATCGAGAACTGGATCTACAACTTGTATGCAGACTCCGATCGGCGTATGTTCTCAAGAAGCTTTTCATGGCAGTTGTTGCTCTCTGAGGCTTGTCATTGTGTGCAGAGAGGTGACGGATGAACAGAAAATTTAAAGCAATTGAAAAAAGTTTCTGTGTCAGGTGGGATTTGAACCAGGATTCTCTTGCGTATGTCCCACGCACTCTATCCATTGTGCCACGGCCGCCACTTTAGTTGTCCACCTTAGTTATTTTTTAAATGCACTTTGTTTTTGCAAAATTATCGAAAAAAGTTTTCTTTTTGAAAGACATCACCAAGTGGTATCTCCATTCTGAGTTTCAATATTTTGTGACTTTTACTTCCAAAGCAATTTTATATTAAAAAATTACCTTCTCTGGGCGAAGCCACACCCCCTTGTTCAATGCCCGTTCAAGTCTTCTATTAAAAAGACATCACCAAGTGGTAACTCCATTCTGAGTTTTAATGTTCTGTGACTTTTACGAGTACTTCCAAAACCATCCGGTAAAAAAAATTTGGACATTTCCGCATGGGCGGAGCCACACCTCCTTTTCCAATGCCCGTCCGAGTTTTCCATTAAAAGGCCAACACCAAGTGGTAACTTCATTCTGAATTCTAATATTTTGTGACTTTTACTGCCATACCTATTCTGTATCGAAAATGTGACTTGTATTGGCGATGCCACTCCCGTTTTGCATAGGATTGTGAAAAGTACCTTACAACCTATTCTCATATACCAAATATACATAAAAGAAAATTCACTAAAATCGTACGAGCCGTTTCGGAGGCGTTCGGCCACAAACATCGTGACACGAGATGTTTATATAGGGGAATTCCATTGTGACGGATGTGACCATGATACTCACATTCTTTGTTATAATTCAAAAATAAAAAATGTATAATTAAAAATAAGGCTGCAATTCCCAAAGCCGTAAGGTTTAACAACGTTTCATAACAGGTAGACTCTGAAAGAACACGATTTATGCTCAAAATGGTCATCAGAAGACTGTGACGCGAAATTTGAGCTTTCAAGGAATTATAACTTTCTGTCAAATTTTTCCGTAGAAAGCACACAATAGTTTTGGTGTAGTACATTGTTCAAAGACTTTTTGATTGTATTAAATACTTACTGTATAAAAACACCTTTTCTTCTTTAAAAATAACTTTTTGGAAAACGTGACGGGTGTGACCACCTTATGTGACGGGTGTGAGCTAGTATGAAAACTCGAAAAGTTAGAAGATATTCAACTTTTTATTGGCTTCATTAACAACGATAAACACGTAACAAAATATTAAAACATTCACTTATTCGCTATTCGAACTATCATTGACAGCAGAATACTTCAAGCGAGCATGTTTTAAGTTTTTTCCAATTCCATTCCACAGGTGTTCAATTACCAATTCCAATTCCTGGAATGGAACTGACAAATTTGTTCCAATTCCATTCCTGAGGAATTGAGATAACCAATTCCTAATTCCATGGAATTGGAATTGAGGCCGAATTGATTCCAAAAGGAATCATTACAACCCAGCTCTGGCAACCTCGCACTATTGTTAGAACTTTGAAATAAATACTGATATAGGTCGTCTGTCGACAATGTCACTGAATAACTTAGAAACGTAGTTCAAAATTTTCCTGCGGTAGAAATCTATCCCGGTTTATAGTTCTAGGGTTGAGTGTGACGGGTGTGACCAAATACTTTCTATAACTAAATACTCTAATATTAATATATAGGTGTACAAATTTATACTATATTATTCATTTCACTTACTTTGTTATGATTAGAAAGTATCAAGTGTTTATCATGTAAAGTAACAATTTTATTAAACTTTCTCAATGTTTACTATGACGGGTATGACCGAAAATTTTAATATTTAAATTAGTAAATTTTTTCTTTTTATAAATTTAAATTATAAAACATACGAAGTCGAAACTTCAACAGAAAGCAAATAAGAGTATATTCTTTGTAGAAATTACGGTTTTTATTAATGATGAGAAAGGGAATACAAAAAAAACGTAAACTTAAGACCAAACATATAAAGAAGGAGAACTGAGTGTTCAGTATATGCAAATTTCAAAGTGCTGTCAAATTGATAAAAATTAAAAAAAGTACTTTTGTTTTTATTTTTCCATAATTCCATAATTCATCGAGCTTAATTCAAATAAGTATATTATTTTTTCTGTACAGGGCCGCTTTGCGTGGAATTGCCCTATATTAGATTGAATTTGAATAAAATTTAAAATTTATAAAACTGACCATTTAATAAGTGTTTTTATTACTATTTATACTCACACTGTAATTATTTTTGCCATAATTACAGTGCTTTTACAACAAACTGTTCTGAAAAATGTTGAGCCTTAAAGTATGCACATACATAAAAGGCAACCGTATCACTGATAAGTATTAAACAAATTTTCTGTGCATACTTTCAGGCTGAACAGTGCTCAAGACAGTACATGTTGGAAAGAAACTGTAATAAACGCAAAAAAAAAAATTCCAGTTTGAGCTATATTAGGTGCAGAGCATTTTTATTACCTTTTATAAATATATATATTAAGATATGTAGATTTAAGAACATTTATGAAAAAAAATATAAATTCAAAATATTCAAAATTGTGATTTATAGAAGACGTCAAACTTTCAAATGCGTTCATGTCCGTAATTGCTTTAAGTTGGTTAGCTATAACTATTATTTTAAAGAAAACTTTTTGTCTTGGTTGCCACATAGCATTTATATTTCAGGAATATGTTTTTTGGGTTGACTTATAACTGTTATTTTCTGCAATGAAATTTTTTTGGCCACCAATGGACTCTGCACTACACAGCTGCATTAAAAAAAAAACCGTTCTGATGTAAATGCAGCGCGGTACTTTGACCCTAGAATTCGTCGAACTATTGTTCGGAAGGATTGTGTTGTGATTGTTTAAAAAGCACTTCAAGCAACTGGCGTTCCACATCATTTACATGGATAAGGTTTGCAGTAAACAATTAAATGTTTTTATTTATTAAAAACTTTTCAATACATTTTTCTCCAAACAATTTCTCACATCATACCGATTTTTCTGCAGTTCGGAATCAGGAAACTTCAATTTCCAGTTTGCACATTGAAGAGTTAAGAAACCAATGCATTATATATCAAATTTAGGGATTTTTTAGGAGAACTAGAAATGAAAGGGTCTTCGGAGGAAGACTTGGATTTCGATACAAATAGAAAAGTGAGGGCTGCGTACAGTGAAATTGATAATTTCAATCCGCCAAGCATTGACATTGACACAAAAAATATAATTGCAGGCATTAGCTGTTACACAGTGCGACAATCTAGAATATTATTTTTTTATCGGAGAAACCGTTGTGTTGTTCTAGTAGAGGAGCACTCACAGAACACGACTTCATACACTGTTTTGTCGTTGTGGATCTCAATTTTTTTAATTGATAAATTCATTCTACAGATTGTGTAGCCCCACAATTTTTGTTGTAAGATAATTTAAAATTTAAAAGTATTACATAAAGAAGCTTGTGAAGGATTCATATACTTAAAAAAATATACGGAAAATAATATTGGAGGTATTTCCAATCTCATATAAACTAGATTGTATGCTCTCCTCACATTTTTTTTTTTTTTTTCTAATTTTTTTGTTGAGTAGGAAATAAGTGAAATTAGCAAAGGAACAGGATATAGGCAATTTCAAGATCCTCACTACTAAAAAATCCTACTCAGGCGAAAAATTTCTAAAAAAAAAAATTTTGGGAGAGTGGTTGATCAGGAGGAACCTGGAATACCTCCATCATATTCTTGATTTTATAACAAAACAGTATAATTAAAATTCAAAATGACCCCCAAATCAGCAGAATGAATTGAGCAATCAAAAAAAATGAGACCCTCTACGACAAAACCTAGTATGAGGTTGAGTTTTGGGAGTGAAACAAACTCTCAAAAAATTATGTGGCCTCGACTTTGCATTGTCATGAGAAACTAGCTCACTTACACACTGCGTACACAAACACCGTATAATAAATCCTGTTTTAAAAAAAAAAAAAAAACTTTTCAATGTCTTTAGCTTCAGTAGAAATTTTCATATTTCTTTTTTAAAGCTAAATGCTCGTAATAGCTAAAAATGTTTGCTTCAATACAAATATTACACTTTGGGTGTATTCGTACACACATTCGCTTTCAACACTTTTGTTGCTTGCTCTATCCGTTAAAAGTTTTTCTATTTCCATTTCATTTGAACACTTTCTAGTGTTAAAAAAATTAAAAGGTGTTACAACTAATGGAAAAACTTTTTCATCGCATACACTGAAAAAAAAAAATTTAAAATATACGCATATATAAAAAATATTTTTTCAATTAACAGCACAAAATAATGGGACTATAACAAAGAGTGTTTTAAAATATTTTGAATTCGTAATAAAAAAAAAATATATAATTCCAATAATTACTGTGAATAGGCTTGCATCAACGTAAATTAATTTTGTAAGCTTTCAGTTTGATCAGCAACATAACACATAAGTTATTGATATTGAGTTGGAAGGGGTGTTCATTTAGCTTTTAATTAGTATAATGTTTCAAACAGTTTCAAAGATTATATTGGTTTGAAAAAAAATGATTTAATACATGAAAACAGTTCAAAAGACACGAAAAACAAAAATATTATGTATTTTAAAAACTGAAAACAATAGCTAATTGAATTATTTATAAATAAATAAATACGTAAAAACTATAATTTTTGTATCAACTTCAACTGAAGGAGAGTTTGGATGCAGATCTAAGTTGATATTCAAAAGAACTATAATATTCTGTATCAGAGGAAATTGTTTTAATTTTTCGATTTTTAAACACAAAGTTTCCTTACTTCAGCATTTTAAATCGCAAGTATTTCTCTCAAGTCGAAACTATTTTGAGGCTAGAGACTGAATTAAATCTTCGCTTTCAATAATTAATTTTCATTATTATTTAAACTGACTAATTGTGTTCTTAAAACTGTTCTTAAATCTAACGTAGCTATCGCACTTTCATAGTTGTTTTGTTAAAAGTGATATTACCTTAAAATTTGACTTTTTACATACATACCTTTGCTTCTAACTATGAGGTGAGAGTAGACCCTCCTCACCTCTCATACGATTTTTTTTCTTGTCTTGATGCAAGGAGCCACCAGCTTTCGGATTGACCTCGCTATCAGGGATGATATTTGGGGGCTTTTAGGGCTTTTTTGAGCCCTTTTTAGTTGTAAAAGCCCCGAGGCCCTTTTTAGTCGTTTTAGGCCCTTTAGAAAGAAAAGTTTAATGGTTGATGTCTGTTGACAACATTTGTGTACTATGCCATCGATCTACAAAATTTTAAATTTGGGGGTAGGAAATGGAGGTAGGAAATATCATGCACAGAAAAATCGCACAAAATATAAAATGAAAACTCACTAAAACGAAAAATTACCCAACAAGCAATTAAAGAAAAATGTAAAAAAAAACACCCAAAAAACGAAAATATGCCTAAAATATTGGAAAAATTGTTTAAAATGCAATCTTGCGGTGTCGGAGTGCTTGACAAGAATAAGCTCTCTTGAATTTATTAAATAAATGAAAAATCTGGAGAAAGAAATAAATATCATTCATTAGTAATTATCAAATGGTATGTCTACAGCGGGAAGTGGACCGATTTTAAATAAAAACTTTTAATTTTTTTAAAAGCAATGATCGAGTGATAGTAATAGTTATAAATACCATTTCACCAGTACTCAATGTGGACTATCACTTAAAAACAAAAAGTAAAATTAAGTCCTAAAAATTAGGACTAAATTGTAATTCCGCAAAAAACCGTGCAAAACCGCATATATTTTTTGTCGGTTTCTAAACGAAAATTAACCGAATTTTGTATGGAGAAATTTTGGGATATTTTTGTTTAAAGTCTATATTTCTTATCGCCTCCGTGTCGTGGTGGGTAAAGTGTGTGACTCTCACGCCAGAGAACCCAGGTTCGAATCCTCCATCTGACACAGACAATTTTTCAGTTTAATTAATTATTCTGTTTGGCCATCACCTCTCTGCAGACAATGGCAAACCCCAGAGAGTAAAAACTGCCATGAAAAGCTTCTTGATAGCATAAGCCGTTCGGAGTCGGCGTAAAACATGTATGTCCAGTTCTCGATCATTTGTGTGCAAACATTTCACATCATACACAACACAATTGATCATAAGAAGCTCGGTCAAAGTCCTTTCAATGGCTGAGATGGCCATTTCGTTTTTTTTTTTTCCATTAAAATGAGTTCCGTTATATACAGCCATGGTCACATAAAAAGCATACTTTTTAGTAATCTCAACTACAAAATTAGTTTGTTTTCCAAGTTATATGAAAAGAGCGAGCCCTTAAGCCTCCATCGTAGTCCTGACAACGCCTTAATACACATACAAATTAATCCATTTTCTTATCAATTCATCATCAACGCTAAGAAAATCAGGCCAGTAGCATCTCTCTACACCCTGATGAAGTTTTGGTTGCAAATTTCAAACTTATTTCTTGGCGATTGTTTTGTCATCTTTCAGATGTAATTTGACTTGATTTTTTTTTTTGCAAAATACTTTATTCTAAAATTGTGGTCATTTATTAAACTATTTTTTGTTAAATGCAGCCATGCCTCAATATATTTTTTGACAGGAGTGAATTGTTTCTACTCAATTTCGTCCCGCTTGATTCGTCTTCTTACAAGTCTTAACGGAGAAGAGTCTACATTAAATTGTTCATTAATTTCAGACATTCTACGACTATTTAAAGGCGAATATAACTGATTTGCGGTCTTATGTGGAAATGCTTTGCAATTTTTGGCTAAAAATTTTTTTGCAGAAATACACTACTATAGAAATACTCCATTTTTTGGCTTCAAACAATTTTGACACAAATATTGTCCAAATTATAATAATTACATAATTTCGCATGTTCGGCGACATAAAACACGACAAAATTTGAAAATTTTTAGATTTCCCCAAACTGTTAATTCGAAATTTCGACCTTTTTCGAAACTGGACTTGTGAGATTATTAAAAAGTGTGCTATTTGTTAGACCATGGCATGACCGTGTGACCAAATAGAAAGTCTTCAAAAAAGCCCTATAAACGTCAAATTGGCCCAATTTTTGTTTGAATTCTGGCCCTTTTCCAACTAAGTCAATATCATCCCTGCTCGCTATGCGTCTCACCTTATATCTCATTCGTACAAATCTTACTACGTTATTATAGAGAATGAAATAAACATTAAACGTCAAGTATGAAACAAGGCAAATAATTATTTGATTTTAAAAAATATATTGCTCACCGATTCAATAAAACAAGCAAAAACATTTTTTGATTTATAAATATACATTGTTTACGTTTCTTGCACAAGGTTCAACGTTGGCTTCGTTATACATAAAGATGAAGTTAGTTTCAGTTACTCGAAAACGAATGCCATAAGCTATTGAACTGTAATTAAGTAGTTAATGTATAAAAGAAAATAATAAATTGGTTAACTCATTTTCAAGGACATCTTTACTTTAATTATGAAAGACCTCATATACTTCCTTTACTGCTCTTCAGTGTAAATTTAAGTCTTTAAAAGTTTTAACATCAATTTTTGTCAGTGCTTTTGTTTTAAGTATTTTCATTTCAAGAAACCTTAATAATTAATATCTACCACTGACATAGAATAGTATATAAGGTGTAAAGCATTCAGAAAATTTCATGGCTAAGCATACAAAAATCACAAACAACAACACCAGCAAAAAGAAAACTACCAGCGCGAGTATAATTTTTTAATTCTTAGAAGTAACAATTCGCAACAACAAACGTTGAAGTTAAGATAGAACAATATGTTAGGCATATATAATGCAACATGTACTGGCACACATTTCAAAACACTCACACAAACAGACACACACACACACACACACACTCACAATCTAAAGGGATTCCACTACAAAGCATTGCTAATCAAAGACTGACTAACGAATTCCATTAGATTAGAACTTTAGCAACACAAACACCAAGTTGACTGAGGAAAAATTAAACATTTAGACCAAAGGTGTATATGTAAGTATGAGTGTATGTGAGTTGCTGGAGTTGGTAACTTATTTGTGTGCTCTTACCAGCTAGCCAACCGAGCACCTAACCAACCAAGCAACCAACTAGTACCGCAATGAATACGTGGAAAATACAGTATAAATAAAAATGCTATGTTACACACACGCACACATACACACACATTCATCCTAACGTACATGCATAGATCCTAACAAACATGCATAAGCGGAGATTTGGGTATTAGTGCGGCAAATAAGTTTGCTACATGTATGCGGTAACCTTGGTCGTTGCTTTTGGCCCAATGCGGTTAAGCTACGAATAAAAAAAATAAAGAACTGATGTAGCAAAAATTAGCATATTCTAACTAATGCAAATTTTATGCTGACCATGAACTAGATTGCATTTCGAAAGACCAAAAACTCAACCAACCGCATGCATATTGCGAATGTAGCCAAAAAGTATGCAACATTTTGTGGTCAATATTCCTATAAAAGTGTCTTCCAATAAACGGAAAAATTAAGAAATTTAGCCAAAAAGTATGCAACATTTTGTGGTCAATATATTCCTAAAAAAAAGTCTTCCAATAAACTGAAAAAATTAAGAAAGTTGAGCTGAGCAACGACTCAGCCAATGCATTCTTTAATTAACTGCCAAGAATTAAAAATATCGATAGGTATTCTCTTAAATCGAAAAATAACATACTACAATTTTAAAAATGTTTAATGGAGAAAAAACAAATAAAAAAAATTTTTGAATTTGAAAATTTTACAGGATTTAATTTTGGTAGTTTTTAAAAAAAATTTTTTTTTCAATCAATTTTTATAAATAAATTCTCCTACAAGCTACACAAGACTGAGTTTAAATAACTTTGTGAGAACACATAAAATCTTAAGTAAGAAATAATCAAACGATATTTTATATAGAAAATAGTAAGACTAGTTACACTTATGGCAATAGGCGGTACTGATATTAATGCCCTTAGACCATCACAATACTGGGACTCCTTTTGCGCTTTGCCATTTATAACTTTTAAGTCAATACGTTTTTGGCAACAATATCTTCACAAACTAATTTTATTATACTTATAAAAGTGATTGTTTGATTTGAATTTGTGAGAAATTAAAAATATTTGAAATAAAAGCTTGATAATTGCAATTAACAATAATTGCGTATTCGAAAGAATTTTACTTTAATTCAAACAATATTAAAATGGTAATTCTAAATGAAAACATTATTCAATGTTTTGGATGTTCGCATGTGAAATGTCCCATATATATTCTAGAGTGGGCAAAAAAAAAAAATTTCCGCAATTTATTTAAAAACCAAAAAATCTTTACTTATTCTTTCAACAAATGACTCCATATAGGAATCCATCAGATGAATCTCTGAGCCGATTCAGCAAAAAACACTGCAAGGCACGAAACGTTATTGAACGCTGCTTTGGTGTTTTGAAAAATTGGTTTCGCAGTGTTAATAATAAAATTTAATAATACTTATAACAACACTTATTTTTTAAAAGGTCAAGAATTTTAAATTTCCAATTTCGAATTTCTTATTACGAATTTCAAGTTTCGAATTTCATATTTCGTATTTGAAATGTTCTCTCCAGTTAAAGTATTAATAAAGTCAATGAATTTGTCTAATTATTTATTATTTTTGAGCTTTAAATATTGTTTTGAATCAAAACTTAATTAACTGCTAATTACCTAGAATAGGGCTGTAAGTCTGCACAGAGAGTTTAATTTGAGTTAAGTTTGAGTTCATTTCAAGCTGTTCACACAGAGAAGCGTTAGTCGAATTGAGTTTAGTTGAGTTAACCATTTCTCTGAACGTTCCTTGCGGTCTAAAAAGTGGCATCTGAATGTACCATTTTATCAGAACATTAGCATACTTTTTGTGTATTTTGTGAAGATGATACAGAAGAGCTGTGGCGAAGACAGTGTGCTATAAATAGATTATATCAGTTAGATATGGAATCCTGTGACTTTCATGATAATATTGGCTTTTTATCGAGAGTGTGGAAAGATAATCTACTCATGATATTTGATAACAAAGATATAGGTAAATTAACTCATTGCTTTGAAGAATTACTTGAAGATATTAAATTGTTTCAACCAAAGCTAGTAGTTTTAGATACAGCAGCAGACTTATTTGGTGGCAATGAAAACAATCGCTCTCATGTGAGACAATTTATTCAAAGTTGTTGTGGAAAAATAGTGAAAGTAATAAAAGGAGCTGTATTATTATGTGCTCATCCTTCTGATTCAGGAATAATACGTAAAACAGGTACAGGTGGTTCAACTGCGTGGAATAATACAGTAAGATCTCGTTGGTACTTGTCAAAGCCAGATAAAGCTGATGCTTCTGGTAATGAACGAGTACTTTGCCGTAAGAAGTCAAATTATTCTGCATCTAACGAAGAAAAGATTTCATTTTATTGGCATAACGGTGCGTTTTTACAATCTGATGATACATTAAATTCAGAAAGAATAGTAAGGTCTAGCTATAATACTAAATTGGATTTAGAACGTCTAATACCAACTCTCATTGTTGGCCAGTCAAATAGGAGACATTGCAGAGTTGTTTAATTGTGGAGCTGGCAAGAGAAGTAATAAATTTGCACAAAGCACCCTCAAGCAGAGCAATTGTATCGTATATTTTATTGCGTAAAATGTTCTGTTTTATATATATAAATAAGTTTTGATAAACTCAGATAGCAAGCTGAGTTTAGTTGAATTTCATTCCGCATAATTGTACTGGAAACTCAAGAGTTTGTTTTGAGTTCAACGGCAAAACTCAGTTATGAAAACTCAAACTAAACTCTCTGTGTAGACATATGTAGAATAAGGCAGTCATGCATTAAGTGCAGATAACACTGAGTTGTCTAAATATTAACGATTTTTTTTTTTAAAGTATACAAATATATTAATTTCATGTGAATTTAATTAAAAAATTGAAAATAAATATGATTGCATTATGAAAATCAATAACAAATTTGCCAGTGTTTTAATTTATATATTTTGGTTCTTAGTCTCTCTTTTTTCAGCTTCCTTTTTTTAAGCTGCCTTAAATTATGAAACACATTGTAAGAACGTATTTCCACGTAAAACGGATTTTCAGTAGAAAAGCTTTTTAAGCCTGAAATTTTTTTGCCATTCCTTAAATTTAAAATAATTTTTAAAATTTGATGAAACAACAACAAAAATGACAAGTTTAAGAACTGCACTCATACGCAGGAAAAAAAAATTATACTGACAATGATAAACGTGCAGTTGAACCATGCATAACATGCACACATATACACACACACATGCACAAATATGCACACACACAGACACACAAGTGTCGCCATAATTGGTGCCATAAGGATACAATGATGGATGAGTTTTCCTCTTACTTAACGGGGATTTTTTGTTGACTGTTTTTGTAAAAAAAAAAAAAAAATAAACACCAAACAGCAAAAGCAAAAACAACAGCAAGCGAAAAGTTAACAAACACTTTGCCACAGAAGAACGAGTTGCTCTGTATGCAGTGCACACATATGTACGTATTTATATGTTTGTGTTTTTATATGTATGTTTGTGTGCACAGCAATTTAACTTTATCCGCAGGATGTTGCTCTTATTGCTGTTGTTGTTTCCTTTGCTGCTGATGCCATCAGATGCATAACAGTGCATGTGCTGTTGTTGCTTTTGTTGTTGTTGTCATTTTTTGCATTGCCATTGCGCTGTTTAATGATGATGTACAACATTTAAAACATTAACACACACACACACACACACTGTTGCACAATTGCATATACAACACACACTGTTATGCCCGTTAAAGCATTTTATTAAGCAGCTCTGATTAATAATTTCTCACAATAAATATATGTTTTATAAAAACATTAAAGAAAAAATGGAAATGTGTCATACGCGTAATTATTTAAAATAATAAATTTCTGAAAAAAAACAGCCTGCAACAAGCAGGCGATCATACATCGTTGCAACGCCTGGGAATCATTTTCTGTTGGCTTATTTATGCAAAATCGCTGTATACTCGTATTGTTTTTTTGCAACTTTTTGCTTTTATAATTAAGTGCATTAATTAAATTTTTTGTTTAACTGTGTGATAATCTTGGCTGCTTGTTTCTTCTTCCGCATTATTCAGTAAAATTGATGTTAAGATTTTATCGACTGTTTCTTTATGGAATTTTATAAAAGCAATCTTAGCAATGAGAGAGTTGACTGAGTTACAATTTTGCTCAAAGGTTCTGTAAGACGTACGAAAAACTATATTTATTTTGGAGTGATAATTCTAACATATGGGTTGGTTTTATTTTGTTTTATAGTAAAATTCCCATTTTTAGTTCTGAAAGCCAACACCAATTAAAAATGTTTGTATATATATATATATTTAGCTTAGGGTGTCCCAAAAGAGTTGAAGTAGTTTATTAATTTTTTAATATTAATTACATACACTCTTTATTTTGTTCCTATGATATTGAAATAAGTGTATATACAATTTCGTGTACGTAGGACCGCGGAAACCCGTGCCCACTTGCATCGATACATTCAGTGCTTGGTGTTAGAATATATGAGTATTTTTCGACATTTGGGGAACTTTTCGAAAAATACCTAAATCCGACCTAAAAAAAAAACGGAATGAAATAACGATATGTTGGCAGACCCCCATATTAAAAACATTTTCGAATGAAAATGAGAAATATTTTTTTAGAATTATTAAAGTTGCTTCGAGTGAGAGACATATGTTTTTAAATTTTAAATAATTTTTTTTTTATCGAAATGCTAGAAAAGGGCACTTTAAGTATTTTTGAAATTGAAACAGGTTTAATTTTTTTTTCTCGAATTTCGGGTCTTATTTTATTTTTTTGCAGAAAACCGCTCGAGACTATGTTTAAACAACCGTTCATTTTTTGTTTAAAGTACTCAAAATCTAAATTTGCAAATACACCGAGAAAAAAAGCAATAGGTAAATCACCTAAGTCGACTTGGGTGAAGAGAATTGTATGGGAATTATAAACTTATGCTTATTCACCTAAGCAATTTCTTGATTAATATATTGCTTTGAAAGCACATACTACGTTACCTTGCCAACAAAAAAAATATTTGATTCGCCTAAGCCCAAAATCCAAATATACAAAATTAAAAAACAACTAGCATGGATGGCTTCAGCATAGTTTTAAGCACAAAAAAAAAACACATCTGCGTCATTAGACACACGAGAAAAGGATAGATTTGATAATTTAATAATCTTTTTTTCTGTAATAAAACAACTTTTAAAATCAAAAATAACATACTTCATGTTAAAAAACGCTTTAATATTCACACCAGTAAATTTTATTACATTTCATCAACAAAAAGAAAAGAAAAAAAAATGTCCTTGCCCGCCGTGCGGAATCGAACCTGGAACTTTTGGTGCCAGTCCATCGCTCTACCCACTGATCCAAGCAGCCTTGCTACTACTTGCCAATTTAACTGCAAGATGCTGCATTAACAAATGCTGTATGTCGCAGTATTCTGTTGATAGCTATAAAACAAAAATCTATTAATAGATTATTGTGTTATGCTGCAGCAAAGCTTCAGTTGTAATTATTGTTGAATTAATCACTCCGCGTAACGGAGGACTTCTGCTCAATGCGTAGTGTAGTGACTTCATACGCAGTGGTATCGGTTGGTTGTGGGTTCGAATCTCAACGGCATGCGAAAGTAAAATTTTTTTATATGATATTTAATTTAATTTAATGTTCTTGTTATAATAGACGTCAAGCAGCAAGAAAAGCCGAGACGTCATTAAATTTCTAAGAAAAAACAGTGTTGACAAAAGAAAAATCAACAACCGATTTCAGTCAAGAAAATCACAGAACGAGAGGCGGCAGCTTCAAAAAAAAAAGTAAAATAAAAAAAACAAAAGCCCGGAAAAAGTAAATATTTGTAATTAAATTTTTTTTAAAGTAGTGTAAGTATAAAAAATTTTTCAAATTTGCTTTTTTTCTTTCTTTTTTTCCAACAAAATGGATTTTTTTAAGTAAGAAATCAGAAATCTGATAGTTTCCGTCCAATTTTTATATGTGATAGCTTATTTTAAAGAAATATTAAACAGAAAACGAGGTGTGAACCAGGTTTTTGAAAATTTACACTTATAGGCTGTGTGCTATTCGGAAACTTTTCACTCGGATGATGAAATTTTGACAGTCTGAATGTGAATTTTTGGCACTTGCGAGGTGAATATGATTGTCAAAAATTCATGTAGCCTCAGGGGCTAGTACAAATTTTGACAATCGGCAAGAGAATTTTAGACACAAGCATAATTAGAAAAAAAAGCACTTGCAAGTTCGCACTTAAAATAACTAAAGTGAAATTAATGAAAGCTAAACTTTTTAGTTAATTATAAATTAAAAAAAGCACGAAGAATTAAAAAGTAGTTGGAAGTCCCAAAAAAACAGCAAAGGAAGTTCTACGTAATATGTAGAACTATATTGCATACTGTCCGCAATCCCATAAAGCCACTTGCTACTCGATAGCTAACCACTTCATACTCTACTGACCATCCATGATGCTTCGCTGGAATAAACTCCACAATTTTGCGAAAAGAGCTAGTAGTCACTCTTAAATGCATTTAAGTTTGTGCATTGTCTCCATTCAAATGGCATTTAATGTTTCGGAATAACCTCTTGGCCGAATATAGGTAATATAGTTAAAGGAATAATATTTTAGGTAGTTGTCCAGAGTAGAAAAGCAAGAGCAGTACTTACTCTTCCCCCTTCCTTTAAAAAAAGTCATAAAGAAGATCAAAACTTTTTGCTTCCGACTGCAAAGCAACCAGAAGTGGAAAATATTTGGGTAAAATTCTGTTTATTTTCAGTTATATCAACAATTTTGCAAAATAAATTAAATTCTCGCGCTAATACACTAACGAAATCTAAAACGCCAAAATTCCTAGTTGTCAAAATTTCATTGATCTTTTGGCACAGCAAAAATGACAATTTTATTTCAACAGACAGAAATTGTATTCAACTCAGAAACTTATTTCCTACCACGAGTGAAAAGTTTCCGAATAGCACACAGCCATAAAAAAGTTATTTGGGTTTTGTGAAAAATTTAGCACTTTTTCCACATATTATCAAATAATGACATGTATCGATGAAAGTCGGCACGTGTTCCCGAGGTCCTAGGTACACAAAATTTTATTTACATTTATTTCAGCATCATATGAAAAAATTATAGGGGAATGCCATGAAAAAATAACAACTGCAACTTTTTTGGGACACCGTCATGAAACGGTCTAAATGCCTAAACGGTTCTAACCTGGAATATATTTGAAAAATAGTTTTCAAAAATTTAATTCAAAAATAAATATAATCGGGGTGTTTTGGGTGTTAAAACCCAGCCCCTCCTCCCCCCATAGGGTCCAAAAAGTAAAAGACAAAAGAAATATACACAAATTTTTATATTCGGGCATTTGCGCTTGCCAATTTGCGCGCATTGCTATCTTTTGCCAATTCGATGGTACGAACAGCAACAGCAGAAGCATCATCGAACTTTAGTTATCAAACTAAATTCGTTATTTTTGATTATAGTTTTTCCAACCATTTCCTTCCAACAAAGTTCTTCTTTCATCAGTGTTTCATCAAATTTTTTCAAGGCCAAGCAACGTTTTTTGGGCGACACTTAAGGGTCTTATACAGCCTTTAATATTCATCGTACAAAAATAAAATTTGTGCCAAAATATCAGATATTTTGTGCATAAAAGGAATAGCTAACTTTGGATTTTGCCACTTCTTTAATAAAACCACAAAAGATAGCAAAAGAAAAGAAGAAAAAATTAATATTTTTGTATGAGAAAAAATGCATTGGTGATTCAGTTGCTGCTGACATTCCTATGCTTGTTGCTTTAGTTCCTGCTGAAATCTCAAACACAACATCGTGTTGTTTCTTGAATAGAATCGTATTATGAATTTCTCAGAGCTTTACAAGCAATGCATACGTACATATATAAATTCTTGCGCCGATAAAAAGCTTTCAGTCTGCTGGCAGACTCGAATCAGTCAGGGTGACGTCGCTTTGTCCGCTTAATGCCTGAGAAAATAAGGCGTTGCAATATGAAGAAGCGATGCATAGGTTATTATTTTAGTTTATATTTGGTATCAAAAAAAAAAGCAGCGCTACTACATAGAAACCATTAGATAAATCAAGAATCGTAACTGCTTGTGTTGTTGTCTATATCAATATATACATAAAATTGTAAAAAGAAGACACTGTGCATGAAATATTTTTTTGAAATTTTTTTTGCGATGAACGTTCTGAATTACGCTGAGTCCAAAAATCGCATTTTTAAAATTTTTGTCTGTCTGTCTGTCTGTTAAAGCATAACGCGAAAACCACTGAATGGATTTAAATTAAACTTGATATCTAGGTTCCTTATATACCTAATCACCATATAGGCTACCCTTTTTTCCAGTAAAAAAGGTTGGAACCGGTAGGGGGCGCTGCGATCGGGTTCCAGGCATTCTTTTTTTTAGCTTATCTCAGAAACCGTTCATCCGATTTGCATGAAAATGTGTATGTTGAGGTTTTCGGAGACGGTGAGTTTTTATGACTTCTCTACTCTGTTCTATCTTGAACACCAGAGGTCACTGTAGTACAAATATTTTGAGAAACCTACAAAACTCTTTAGCCGCTTATCCGATTTGTTTTGGATTTATCCTTTTTGTAATATCTTGACCACCAGAGGGTGCTATAGTACAAATATTTTAAAAAACGTCGAAAAACTCCTAAGCCGTTTATCCAATCTACATGAAAATTGGTTTTCGGATACTGTGAGTTTATTTTTTTCTGAAATATTTATATTTATTTAGTAAACACAACTTTCAAATTTATTTGTTTTTAACAAAAATAAAAATGAACAGGATCATAAATAAAGTGTGTTTCATTGTGCAGCAAAAGAAAATGAGCTTATTGGAATGGTTAAAGAAGCCTACTACAAAGAAGACCAGGATGGACAAAGCTAAGTCTAGTTTTCTTTAAATTGTTTTCATTTGTAAATTATTTTCATACTGATATGAATATAAAATAATATAGTGACTAACTCGCCCCTACATTTGTTCTATGGTCGAGAATCGTTTGAATGGATGTGCGTCCTTAAGTATTCACAGGGACGGCATCGTAATAGTAAATGAAGTCTTAGAAGAATTATCCAAAAAAAAAAAAAGATAATTATAAGAATATTAATTATTATATACAATAAACAGAAGAAGACTTAATATAAACATTTAAAAACTTAAATAAAGTAAGTTTTTTAAAAAAAATGCATACACTTTTCATTATCTAAATTTACAATTTTAATATAAAATGGGGTTAAATTCTAGCTACGGGCCTGTTTTATACCACTTGGAATAAATTTGATACTATGTAGAATAAAGGGTGATTTTTTAAGAGCTTGATAACTTTTTTTTAAAAAAAAACGCATAAAATTTGCAAAATCTCATCGGTTCTTTATTTGAAACGTTAGATTGGTCCATGACATTTACTTTTTGAAGATAATTTCATTTAAATGTTGACCGCGGCTGCGTCTTAGGTGGTCCATTCGGAAAGTCCAATTTTGGGCAACTTTTTCGAGCATTTCGGCCGGAATAGCCCGAAAGTGAGCAAACAATTAATGCGATTGTGAGTGAAGAGCAACCAGAAGCCGTTCAAGAACTGGCCATGCATCCCGAAAAATGCACTGTTTGGTGTGGTTTGTACGCTGGTGGAATCATTGGACCGTATTTTTTCAAAGATGCTGTTGGACGCAACGTTACGGTGAATGGCGATCGCTATCGTTCGATGCTAACAAACTTTTTGTTGCCAAAAATGGAAGAACTGAACTTGGTTGACATGTGGTTTCAACAAGATGGCGCTACATGCCACACAGCTCGCGATTCTATGGCCATTTTGAGGGAAAACTTCGGAGAACAATTAATCTCAAGAAATGGACCGGTAAGTTGGCCACCAAGATCATGCGATTTGACGCCTTTAGACTATTTTTTGTGGGGCTACGTCAAGTCTAAAGTCTACAGAAATAAGCCAGCAACTATTCCAGCTTTGGAAGACAACATTTCCGAAGAAATTCGGGCTATTCCGGCCGAAATGCTCTAAAAAGTTGCCCAAAATTGGACTTTCCGAATGAAACATTTAAATGAAATTATCTTCAAACAGTAAATGTCATGGACCAATCTAACGTTTCAAATAAAGAACCGATGAGATTTTGCAAATTTTATGCGTTTTTTTTAAAAAAAAAGTTATCAAGCTCTTAAAAAATCACCCTTTATTATATAACAATTTTAAGCCATGGTGTGTTATATTTCAATACCTTAAGCTTTATTTTCAGATTCTTAAGATTCAAAAGACTTATGATTCAGAGTTACTTTTTCGGTTAACAAAGATTAATAATAATATATGTGTGAAACTTTTTTATTTGATTTTGGTGCACAACGAACGCTGACTTTCATATCAATGATGAAATGAGTTGAAAACCTGCAATGGGAAGTAATCATTTTGATTATTGAAACCAAAATCAGTACTAAAACTAAATATGAAGTAAGCATTAATTTTAATACAAATTTTTATTAAAAATTAAATGGAATATATAATATAAGTTCTACAATTAAGTACAATTTTGGTGTGGTCATATATGTAAGCCAATTTGTATTAAAATATATTCCAAACTTTGCAACTGTGTACCTATTTCAAAAAAAAAAAATGGTTCTCCCCACCTGATGATATCCTCGTTACGCTCATGCTAAATATCATAATTTTTGTGATATTTTCGGTCATCAATTTTTCTCTTTGAGATGTAACTTATTGGTAAGCCAGTATTATGCATCTCGCTTTTTTTTAAGATTTTCATCCCATGTTAGATTTGTTCTTGCAGCTGTCATTTCCCCTCTTTCTTTCTGCCCCACCCCCCAACATCAGAAAAACCATTATTGAAATCTGAACTATAGCTAAAACTACAATTTCTGAAAAACTATAACTATACCTTTGAAATGCAAGTTTTTAAAATAAAAATTCAACTTCCATAAAAAACTAAAAATTCAACTTCCATTTAAAGAAACTTTATACAAGTCAAACTTAAAACTTATAAAAGAAATTGTCCCCACCTCTGGCTGATATCCTAGCAACGCCTATGGCAGAAACCATTTTTGAGATACCGAATGACTTTTTGCTACTTATAATTTCACCATTTCAAAAACGACCCTTTAAAATAAAATTAATTTGTCATGATGACCTCAGTAAATGTGTCATACATAAAAAAACCTACATTGAAAAAATTTTTGTTGAACTTTGCGTGTAAAATGTTCCCATGTAGCGTTTTTACATTTTAATCAGTTGTAATATACTTTTGTGATCAAAATAAATTAAAATTAAAGAAAAGTTTGAAGTTTAATTGTTAAAAAATATTTTTTAATAAAAAAAAAATTGAAATTTAACAAAAGTTTAAGTTTAATTGTTAAAAAATATTTTTTACTCTAAAAAATTTGAAGTGAAGTGAAAACTCTAGAATTTGAAAATAAAATTTAATAAGAAATTTTAATTGACTGTCTTTTTACCATACAAATGTGCTGTTTTAAAATTGCAGGACTTTAGGAGTTTTTTACAATACTATTTTGTTGTTTTTTTTTTTTCTTTGCTATCTAGGAGACCAGCTAGCCTTCTCCTCCTCACTACGCCCATGAATGCACGTGTACATATTTTTATAAATATCCGAATTTGTCAGAAAAAAATGTTGGAAGTTCTTCTTATATACGAGTAAATATTAACTAGTGATAATGCCCCAAAAATCGGGTGTGCTTAGCTAATTCGCTTTGGAGATCAGACATTCTTTTTCACCTTAGAGCGAGTTCGTATCTTAAGCCTTTTCTCCACTTTTTCAATTTTAAAGGCTCATATCTGCTAAACAGTAGCACTTATCAAAAATTTTATAATTTTTGCTTACCTGTAGCTCAAAATCTTTGTAACGATATATCAGGTGTTGCTTAGCGGTTGTAGATTTGCTGTAGAAAGATACCATTAAAGGAATAAATATATAGAAGATAAGCCGAAATAACTAAAAAGAACTGAAAGGTTTCTTAACGCGTAATAGTTCCATAAATTAGTTAACTATAGCGCAACTTATAAATGTCGTTTCATTGCTCTTTGCTGATTTAACTCAATTATTACTTCTTTTGGTTTTTAATTTAAAATTTTTGTTGAAGTCATTACTTTTATTTAACATATTATTTTTATTTTTTTATTTTATGCTTTACTAATGTTAATTTTTACTAATGAATAAACATATATTCAATTATGTTTTTCCAAGTCATAAGCTATGTACTAATATGTACTATAAAAACAAAACCAATAAGCCATTTCAGCCTTTAAAAGGAGTTTGACCAAGCTATATTTGAACACATTTGATCGAGAAGTAGACCTAAAATGTTTATGCCGACTCCGATCGGGTCATATTCTGAAGAAGTTTTTATGGGATTTTTTAATCTCTTAGGCTTGTCATTGATTGGCCAAAAAAAACTTCCTGTGTTAAATGGGCTTCAACACCGGATATCCTTAGATTCTTTAGCATGCAGTTCACGCACTCAACCTTTCTGCCACTACCGCCACCACATCCTAGTAGAAGGCAACATAATATTTCATAACCAATCTAGATTACTCTCATCATATTTCAAATCCAACATAAGAATCGCAAAATTTTGTAAAGTGCCAACTTAACTTTCGTAATTGTATTCAGATTGTGCGGTCTTTTTTAATGCTCAGTACCTTAGATTTTCTGATGCCTGCTTTACTAACGCTACACAATCCTTTGACTTATTTTATTTATATATATTCCTTGTTTTCTAACAAGACATTTATTCTTGTCATATCCTTAACGCACAAATGTAATCACAAAACGTGACTTGAATGCAGTTGAAGACGTTCGCTCCTTTGTCACTTTTCATGGAGGTCTTTGGCATGGATGCTTTGTGCAAATATTTTAAGTGGTGTCAACTACTGATTAAATGCTAATCAATTCAGGCAATTTGACACCTTTTGTGTTTTAGAGCACTTAGCTGTAACTTGTCATGATTTATTTGTTTGCCTAGAAGTTTTCATAAAATTGGCATGAATTTTGAGAATAGTGACAATACTGACGACAAAAAGGTTTAGAACCAAATAACACTAGCAGACGCGGATACCAGAGGGGATAAAGGGTGTAATTACTACCCCTCAAAAGAACTTTCAATAATTATAATAATTAATCAGTAGATAATAATTATTTAAATAATTAATCAAATGAATTAATTTAAAAACGTTAAAAAAATTGCGAAATTATTTATTAAAACCAGTGAACAAAAGTAAACATGTTAATCTACTGTAGCAAAGCTTTTGAAAACATTACCTTAACATTTTGTAGCGTAGATCACTTCACTAATTACACTGCGTTAAAGTTTGTGTACTTTAACAAATACAACCATTATACTACGATAGCATAAAAATAGGTTTTATTATTATCATTCCTTTAAGAAGTAATGCGAAGATGAAGTAATAGTACTGCGATCATGACTATTGATATAAAAAAGTTATTTAAAATAAAAATATGTACACAATTGTTTTCCGTATCCCTAATAGTACGTTCACACCTAAGCCAAATGAGGAAATTTTAATAACTCATTTAAAAGTGTTCATTAGACCGTATCGCAAATAAAAAGTTCGCCGTACACCTTCTATTCTGAAGCATTTATGCAAGTCAATTTCGAAATTTTTTTTTTTTTTTTTTTTGACCGAACGTAGGGGTCGCGCATTTACATTTTTGTTTATAACTTCGTCATTTAACGTCAGATTTTAAAGTATGTTATATTAAAGTTTTTGTCTCGAGGAGACCAATATTATTGTTTCAAATGTCATTGACCTCAGACCGCCCGTTCTAGTACTTACTCACCAGATCTCAGTTCCTACCATGCTAACATGCCACCCTGATTTCAGAAAAAAAAGATGGCAAAAAATGTGTAAACTTTTGTGAAAGAAGTATATCGATTGTTTCAGTGCAAATATTTTTAAAAATTTTTTTAATTTTCTTTGACGAAATTAGGTTATTTTTACACTGGAGTATATCTTAAAGGGCTTAGAGCTACCTTGAATTGCAATTTTAAGACAAAAGGCTATTCATAATCAAAAATTAACAAATGAAATAACACTTTATTGAATTCAGAAACCATTGGAAATCCTATGATTTTTGATCTTTTGAAAAACCTCCATAAAATTTAAAAGCAACAAAGTTTTTGTTGTATTAGAAATTTGGTACAGACAGTTGACTTAACAAATATTACAGCAACAACAACAATAATGATCCAATATAATACCCTTACCCTTTTTGAAAAAGCCAGTTTTTCATACCGTATAACAAAATATTGAAAACTACTGAAACAAAGAAACAACTTCAATATCAGAACAAAAATAAAAAATGTGATTAATTCTTTATTGTATCTTTGTCATAACAGTGACCAAAGGATGCTTTTAAACAAGAAGCTGTAGGAAACGTTATCCTTTTGTAGCAACGCGTGGCATTCCAGTTATATCGGTAACAGCAGTACGTAAACGTTTAAATAAACTCGTGAATGAATATAACAAAATTGTTAAAAATCCATTGAGATACAATGTTTATGCGTGGAATAAATTGTTCCTAATTTCGCGATGCAAGTATGGCATTGAAAGCAATAACTCGATGATGAGTGACATAAATTAAAAAGTAAAAGTAAATTACAAATTTTAATCCATCAAATTTCGACGTGATTCAAGTTGGCTGTATATCTGACGGCTCTCGAGTTTAGCTAAAATGTGGCCCATACGTTGTTCATCGGTGACGGCCATAGCAGATTCATGTACTACATGGACAAAACGCTCGGTGTTTTGAGAATGGCATGGCATGGACTTCGATCACTATTTTGTTGCAAATACAATAAAAATTTAATCACATCGCGCTCCGTTGGCAACTGTGTATTATTAAATTTATTCACAATAAAAGACATTTTTTATTTTTTAGGTCGTGAAATTTAAATACACAAAACACATTTGATAATTATAACCAACATTTATAGCCCGAACACAATTCACGCAACGAGCGACTAGCGCCAATTGTCAAACTTTTTTACACGTATTTCTTATAAGACGACTTTTTGGAGACTTTTTGATGATGTCAAAGTGTGTGGTGGTGCTGCCACTTATTTTTTTTTGCTTGCTTTATTTTGGGACAAACACTTTGAGAGGGAGTTTTAAAATCGGGTAAAAGGGATACAACTATGAAAAATCCCATCAATCGTGCATATTAAAATGCATTACGCAGACTTTTTCCGAAGACTTCAATTCCAATCCACAAGAGTCTTTCTACCTTTTCCTACATAGTTCATTTCTGGGAACCTTGAAAAAACTTAAATTTTCTTTGTTCCAAGTACAGCGGCAGATAGCACAGCTTCTAGAAATTTTCTTTAATTTAAAGTTTATTTTTTTTGCACTGCACTGAATTATTTTGGTTAACACACTAGACGCGTCTTGTAGATTGAAGGCAATAAGAAAGTAGAAATTTACCATTGAATTTTACAAAGGATTATAACATAAAGAATGGCATCACTGTATTTTGTGATTTTGGTAGCACCAGTTGGTCTATTTCAGAGATGTTGTGGCTAGGAGTGTTTTTAAATTGCAATTCAAGGTAGCTCTAAGCCCTTTAAGATATACTCCAGTGTAAAAATAACCTAATTTCGTCAAAGAAAATTAAAAAAATTTTTAAAAATATTTGCACTGAAACAATCGATATACTTCTTTCACAAAAGTTTACACATTTTTTGCGAGCTTTTTTTTTCTGAAATCAGGGTGGCATGTTAGCATGGTAGGAACTGAGATCTGGTGAGTAAGTACTAGAACGGGCGGTCTGAGGTCAATGACCTTTGGAACAATAATATTAGTCTCCTTGAGACAAAAACTTTGATATAACATACTTTAAAATCCGACGTCAAATGACGAAGTTATAAACAAAAATGTAAATGCGCGACCCCTACGTTCGGTCAAAAAAAAAAAACATTTTTTTTTCGAAAACAACAGACAAAAATGCTTCAGATTCGAAGGTTTACGGTGAACCTTTTTTTTCCCCCCTATAACGTGATACGCTCTAGTGTTCATACTTATTGAATCTAATTTTGTTTGACGGTTGTTTTTGTTTTATCAAAAATTGTTTACTTAAGTTTTCCTGTGCACAAAAGTTGTTTTTGACATTTTGCTTTGAAGGGTATGTTCACCAAGCAATTTCATTTTCTCAGAGCTATGTTTAATATGAAATACGTTAAATTTATCTCATTTGCTGCTCATTTCGGTGAAATGAGTTGGAAATTTAAATTAGAATTTGTATGGGAAATGAGCAAATTACGCATCTCATTTGTGATTATTGACCGAAATGAGCAAATTAG
Source organism: Coremacera marginata (assembly GCA_914767935.1). Taxonomy (NCBI): domain Eukaryota; kingdom Metazoa; phylum Arthropoda; class Insecta; order Diptera; family Sciomyzidae; genus Coremacera; species Coremacera marginata. The sequence goes on from OU612045.1 coordinate 53,164,631, forward strand.
CTTGGTGTAAACGTACTATTATCCACTGAAAATAAAAGATTTGATACCAAATTTAGGACTGTCTTTTATGTTAACGCTGTGACCAGTTTTTTAGGGATTCGTAGCGGGTTTGAAATGGGTTGGTAGAAATTTAAGAAAGATTTTGTGCACATTGCTATGATCATAAACTTGAAAAAGGTGTCACCAATTTTATGTACATTTCGACAAGTCGAACGTCCCTAGAAACTAAATCTGTGGTTATATTGTAGTGCAAATGAGTATTTTCTATTCAATTCTCAGGCGGTTCCTATTTATTTCAATAGTGAACATAATCCTTTGGAGTCTCTTGGAACACATGTCTCCCCCACATGTTTTTCTCGCGTCTGATGGTAAAAGTTGATACCGTTTTTACAGTGTACACACACACATCAGTCTTACTCTACAAACTAAACAAAATTGCTTATATGTACTCACGTAACCTTTCCGATTGATGTTGAAGTTACTGGAGGTCACATGCAGTGTTGTCACTTAAAATATTTAAATAATGATATATTGAGACTAATAGTTGCGGCCATGGCACAGTAAGTGGAGTGTGTGGCCCATACACCAGAGAACCCTGGTTCGAATCCCACCTGACGCAGAAAGTTTTTTCAGTTGAATTAATTTTTCTGTTCGGCCGTCACCTCTCTGCAGAAAATGGCACACCTCAGAAAGTAAAACCTGCCATGAAAAGCTTCTTGAGAACATAAGCCGTTCGGAGTCGGCATGAAACATGTTGGTCTAGTTCTCTATCATTTGTGTTCAAACATTTCAAAACCCACATAACATAATTGATCATAAGAAGCTCGGTCAAAGTCCTTTCAAAGACTGAAATGAACATTTCGTTATTTTTTTGTTTTAATTCTAACACAATGATCTTATATAATGTTCAGTACCAAAATGATTGAAATGAGAAGAGAGCGGTACCAAATCTCAAGAGACAAAATCTCCACCAGAGACAAAAACTCCATGCTATGTTACAAAATATACAAAGTCAAAATATCAAATTAGAAAATCTCCAAAGACAAAATATCCAAAACATAATATCCTAGCCAAAGTCACCGAATTTATCTCTTTTTTTAATTAAAATGTAAGCACTGCAAATTTTTTGAAATTTTTAATTCAATTGAAAACGTTTTGCAAATTTTTTTTTAAGAATAATTTCATTGCATTGATATAACGAATACAAAATTATATGGATCAAACAAACTATGAATAAAGCACAATATCTTAGGGCCACTTTTTCAGTACGAGTTTAAAGTCTAGTCAAATTAAACGGAGCTTAACTCACAACAACAATTGAACAATTAAACTCAGTTTAGGCAAAAAAGAAACACTTCACACGATAGTTTAAGTCAATTTCACTTCTACGAATGCTAAAATATCTAGTAAAACTGAGTTTAAACATATAGCTCGGTTTAATTTGATAAAAGTTTAAGCTCGTAGTAAAAAACTGTCTGAGAAACTTTGCCGTCAACTTATTATCCATACTATCTACAATTTCAGACTTCAATAAACATTTTACTTGAAAAAAATTAACTAAATGTCCAAAAATGCAATTCGCGCGAATTCATAAATGGTGCAATTTACAGTTTTTGAGATTTTTGGAGATTTTGACCTCGACTATTTTGTGCTCTGGAGGTTTTAGCTTTGGATATTTTGACTTGGAAATTTTGGTTTGCATATTTTTTCGTGGATATTTTTTACCCAACCCAAATGAGAATTGTACAATAAAATTTCTAATATTGGAATTAATATGCAAAGATTTTTAAAAATATCTATATAAAAATCGTTGAATTAAGTCTGAAAAAAAATAAAAAAATGGTAGATATAAATAGTGGTTAAAGAGATAAAAGCCAAAAACGTTGAAAAAAGTGGTATACTTACCACAATTGTGTAAAGTATTTATATATAAGAGTGGTCCTTACTTTTTATGTATATATATTTGGCATGTGCATAGCTCTGGATTGTTTTCTTGTGATGCAAATGTATGTACTGAAAAAATTAGAAAAAAAATATTGATATCTAAACGTGTCTCTAGCGACCTTTATATTGAAAATTTGATTTATATACATTGTAAAAGAATGTATTTTTTAAAAAAAAACTCCAATTACATTTTGTCCTGCTCAAACTTTCTATAAAACTGGTACACACTTCGTTTTTAATTTCATTTACTTTTTAAATGAGTTATCATTCATAAAAATCGAACTTAAATTAAAAGAGTCATGATTTTTTACTTTTGGGGAAAATCTCATTTTTTTCTCCTTGTATTAAATAAATCGCAAAAATCCAAATTCAAAAAATAACTCAGTGAAATATTATGGAAATATTTGTTTACACTACACCCAATACAGATACAAAAAATTGTACGATTACATTTAATAATTTGGTCATCACTAAATTTTTTGCTAGAAGCATACATGTAATACTTCTATATTGGCGGTACACTCAAGGTACATTCCCCAACATTAGAGTATAGATATATTGCTATATGAGCGAGAAAATATACAAACGAGTGTTGAATATGTAAATAAAATTTCAAAATAAAAAAAAAATTAAAAAAAAAAAATCAGGAGCGGCGCGAAAGTTTTCGGTAATAATTTTTCTTAATTCAATTAATTAAAAAAAAATTGTGCGTAGGTGGTATGTGTACAGAAAAAAATCCCTAAATAAATCAAATAATTTTAAATGTGTATTTATCGACATACTCAAATGGAATCGTGTGTAAAATATATATATTTATACAGATTGCCAAACGATGCAGAAATGCGCCAAAAAGGGATATGAATGTGAGGAGTTTTAGCAAAAAACAAGGAGAAGAATATTTTTAGAGTTAAACGTGGTTAGATATATAGTGGAGTTTGTAGCTGGGAAATTTAGTTAAACCACTAAATGTGATATATACAGAGTGCAGATTGCCAATTCTACCAAAAATTAATAATAGAGTTTCTATTGAACCACCTGCTAAGGATGTGTGCAATACTTTATTAATGAGAAAATTTTAAGAAAAAATTTGTCAAAACTTAATAATAAAAATTTGGACTTCAAGGGGGCTGGAGGAGGGGGAAGGAGATGGATTTGTAAACTAAATTTTTTCTAAAAATATTTTTGTTATCATTCAACAAAAATTATAACTGTTAAATTCATAGTAAAATTATAAAAAAGAACTTTGTCGACATTCAGAAAAGCCTATTTAACATTAATTTGTCTGTTTGAAGCAAAACGTATCGTCGAAATTATTAAAAAAAAAATAGTTTTCTTTTATATAGTTAAAATAACCCAATTTCACCTCTCAAAATAATTTAAAAAATATTTAATTCAAGCCCCCCCCTAAAAGTTTTAATATTTATTAATATTTTGCTGTTTTTAAATTTTGAAAAAAATGTATTTGTTCTTTAGCTACGATACTGGATGCCATAATGCCAAACAAATTTATGGATGACCATATAAAAAAAAACAATTTTTTAGCAATTCTACTATTCTCCATGAGCATAGGTTATTACTTTGTAAATCGATTAATAATTTAAACATTGATACAAGTTTCTTGTAATACATAAAAGTACTTAATTATTATTAGAAAATAATATGTTCGGAATAAATTTTAATAAATAAAATAAATTGAACATTTTCAACATTGTCTCTATATACCAGGATTCAACAACAACTGCTCAGTAAAGAATCTTTGGACAACAACGACATTTAAAAAGCATTACTGGAGTTCGGTGCAAGTTGTTACTATCTAAAATGTACAACAACAAGCCAAAAAAGCCTCCCGATCAACTGTCTCAAATCTACGTTCAACATATATCGTTCTGATTCTACTTTTCAAAGTATTGACCAGTCTATGGCTAAATTCAAAAAACGATCTTTTATAAAGCAATACCTTCCACTGAAGCAGACATATTTGGTTACACTCACTGTATTTAATCACTGTATATTAGGCTGGAGCGCTTCGATATGGAAAAAAGTATTCTTCTATCGAGCTGGCTCAAGGGGAATCGAAAGCTATGATACAACACACTAATGCATCAAAAATGGATAGGACTTCTTCTTCCTTCCCTAGTTTTGAAAAAAATATCGGTGTGATGATGTATTCAAATAACTTTCATCACGATCTGTTCCCATTATCCAGCGGCAGAAGGTCTTTTTAAATAACTTAAAATTAATTTTATCGCAATAATCATGAGGATAGTCAATTAAAATAAAGTGGAAAATCTTCTATACAAAGTTTGGTCTCAATATAACAACATCTTCCAATTCCAAAATGTCCTTTAACATCATGGTGCTTAAGAAGATTTAATTTTTTTTTTTTCAATATTGTAGTGAATTTCAATAGATTTATAATCGCTGATTCCGAATATGGAAATCGATTTCTTCTATCTTTATTTGATAGTGATATATATTAGAATATCTAATATATATCCTTATGTTAGACCTATTACTTAGATGAATTATAATCTACAAGTTTTTGTTTTATTTGCATGTTTTGTATGCAAGGGTAAAAATTTGGAAAAAAATTGTGGGACTCCAGCTCTTTTAAGAAAACAATATAAAAAGCTAATTGGAAATTTACATTTTATGTAAGGCAGATACAAACAATAAAATATATCGATGGTTAAAAAAAAAACAACGAAATGGCCATCTCAGCCCTTGAAAGGACTTTGACGGAGCTTCTAATGATTAATTGTGTTTGTGCGTGTTGTGAAATGTTTGAACACAAATGACCGAGAACTGGACCTACAAGTTTTATGCCGACTCCGAACGGCTTATGTTCTCAAGAAGCTTTTCATGACAGTTTTTACTCTCAGAGGTTTGCCATTGTTTGCAGAGGTGCCGAACAAAAAATTAATTAAATTGAAAAAACTTTCTGTGTCAGGTGGAAATCGAACCAGGGTTCTCTGGCGTATGGGCCACACACTCTACCCACTACGCCATGGCCGCCATATGTTCTTGCTTTTTCAACCCGTCAAGTTATAATATATGTTGTCTAAAATTATTGTAACTGAAATCTCAATGGAAGCTGATCGGTACAACACTAAAATTAGTGTTTTTTACTAAAATGTAATGACATCCAAAAACAAAATCATCGTTCCTGAACATTTCAAAATTTTCACTTAACACTTTTGTGAGCTTAACCATCGATAGATATTTAGCCACAAATATGGTAATTGTAACCACGCTTCGGTTGGTTGTGAGAATGATTTACAGAACATGCGCGTTGTGTTGAGCAAATGATGATACGTGATGATCGATGATTAGCCAAGCATGCGCGTTGTGTTGGCGTGTGAAATATTTAAAGACATGAATTATAGTTGGACTTTGTTTCGAATTTCGAAATTTCGTGCATTGATTCAACGATCATAATTCTGTTGAGATCGACTACAATATTGAAAAAAATAAAATCTCATTGAACTCATGACGCTAAGGATATTTCAGAATAGAAAGGTGTAATTTTATTGAGACCAAATTTTAAAAAGATGCTTCTTCACCTAATAATTATTGGTCCACTTATAATTATATTTTTAAAATTGTTTTAAAAATGAGTTATATTTTTAAGGACACTCGGGAGTATACAATTGAGTTGAGATCAAAGTTAAATTTGGCTTAAGTCTACTTTAATGAACCTGCTGAAGTTCAAGAAGTTGCTTGGACCAGAGGGGAGATAAATGCCTGTTTTTTGAATACCATTATAATCTATGAAAAAAATGCTACCTTGTACGCATGATACAATTAAAATACTGCCATGCCTTGTACTAAACAGCTTTTTGAAATTTAAGCGGATTCATTAAACTAACGTACACTTGTTCCTAAAATTTTATATAAATAAGGAATATCTCATTATAAATTGACTTGGCTCTGTTGAAGACAATTCAATAACAGTAACGTCAGATCACAAAAAAATTCATATAATAAATTTTATAATATCAAGTGGCTAAATATATGCCATATCAGCTAATAATCATTGCAATATTATTGTTCTATATAGATTATGTCATCTTTGAGGACATTTAAGAGCAGGCAGATGTGATTAAAAAAAGACGAAATTTTTGTGCACCATTTCATCTATCCACTTATCGAATCAGCCTTTGAGATTTTTATTAAATTTGTTTTTAAAAAATATCCTGTTTTTAAGGACAAACTAGAAAAAAAAAATGCAATCAGATCGAAACAAAAATTTGTACTTTACATGTATGCTACAATACCTTTCGAATGAGTCCTGAGCCAGATCGATACTATGAACTTTTGCAATTCGCTCCACCTACTGTAAATATTTACGATCTCAACATCAATGCAGGTAAAGAAACGGATCTGCACTATCACTTGGGGAAAAAGTCGTTCTCAAATTATCTGAGACTATAAAAAGGCCGAATGTATTGACATTGTCGGAATGTATTGATATTTGATTTTTTTTTTTTCTTCCCTCAACTTACTTGATACTATGAAGTTCCCAGATGTATGAACTCTGATGCAAAATCGTAAAAACCTCACCAGGTTTTCTTAAAAAATTAAAGCAAGGAGAAAGTCAATGACAGTTCAATGAAATGGTGCAGTTGCTTGCAGATGGCAAGAAACAAAAGATGTGCTAGCCATCAGTAATTGATTCATTGATGACACTGTACGTGTCGAACTATGAAAAATCGCTCTAGAAAAAAGTTTCTCAGTCTGGCAATGATAAATTTCTATAACGAACACTTTATTTTATAGAAGATCTAATAAGTGGTGGAAAAACGTATTATTCATCCTCCAAGATTATGTTAGTCGTAAAAGAACATCATTTGTACCATTCCTAAAATACAGTTTTAGAAGATTTGATTTAACCCTCCGTGTGGCTAGTTACTATTTTCCTATGCGCTGTGGCTAGTGTAACGATATCGTCAAAGCCATTTTTTAACCCCTTGAAAAATAATTTTCGGCCAAAATTTTTTTTTAAGGTTTTAGATAAACATTTTAATTAAAGTAAAAAAAAAAGTGTTTTGGCCAAAATGTCCGCTCAGTTTTGCGCCAAAAATTTTGGAACAGCCGGAATCGAGCATTTTTTAAATTTTTAGTCAACAATTTATATCTCCGGCCTTAATTGATATTAAGGAAAAATATTCAAGGGATTAAAGCTCCATATATAATTCCTCAAAAAAAAACCTTTCCAGATTTGACTCTGTTCTAAAAGCCATAATTATTTTGCAACCTGAAAATTGGCTATTTTTCGAGAAAAAAAAAATATATTAAAAATGTAAGGTTTTATTGGATAAACACTCCGTAGGGGCATTTAATGTTCTAAAAAGTTATTTGGTGATGTAGTTTCCTTTTTATAAATAAATAAAAAAAATTTTGCAAAAAAAATTAAGGTTGTTGGTCGGAATAAAATTTGGAAAAAGTACACGCAAACACGTTTTTCAACGTTATATGTGGGTAAAAAAAATTTTATTTGAAAAAAAAACAAAAATTTCAGACACTTTTGTTTTTGGTCACAAACAATTGTTTTTTTATGTTGCATTCATTTATACATTGAAAAAAGTAAAAAATATGACAAAATTACTTCATTTGAAGCAAAAATAACTACATTTTTTTTTTAACCAAAAATTGAAAAAAAAAATCACGTCCTGTGGCTACTGTAACGATTTCGTAGTCGGTCCAACTTTGCACTCACAGTACGGACAAACGGCTAAACAAAAATTGACGCGACTTGACAGGAGTTCATAGAAAGGTTCAAAATTTTTTTAGGAGGAGATGCCAACCGTCTCCCATTGCACATGTCTGAGATACAGCTATGTCGTAAAAAGTAGGGTGACGATATCGTTACACTAGCCACACGGAGGGTTAATTGGGTCGAAGTGGTACAAGTTGGAAAAGAAGACTTAGATCATCACTGGGACGGCCTCGTTAAAAAAAAAAAACCAGCTTCTAAGATATCAGCGATCATTTAGCTATTAATGCCAGCAACAGGCGTTGCTGTTCGAGATGTTCGTAATAGAAAAAAGAAACCAGAATTAAGACTACGTGCCGAATGTGCAACATACCATTTTATAAAACTTTCCTTGCTCCGTACCATATGCAGTAATTTTTTGCAACTTTTTAAGTTAAAATTATAGTCTTCGAGCCTTATTTTTATATTTTTCTGGAACTTGCTTTGTTTTGTATTATTTGCAGTTAGTTTTTCCGTTGCTTTTCTAACAAAAAAAAAAAGTATTTTGAAGCCAAATTATCGAAAAAGTATTTATCCATTGGGTCTAATTTATCCCAACTTAAGTGTTTAATTGGTCGCTTATGTTCCAGCCTACAGAGTTGATTCCCTCTTTTCACATTATTATATAAAAACCACTTTTTTTATTCTAACCTTTCTAACGCTTCAGATATATTAAAAGAAACAATTGGATATAAATCTGACTCTAAAGGGTTAAATAAAATAGATTATTTTCATCATTGACGAAAATATGTTAAAAAATTCTGTCAATAAATCGAATTAATTTGTTTTAAAAACACTCTGCATATCATAGCAACTTTCGAAAAAACTTATTTTGTTTTTTGCAAAAATATTGTTTCAGTTGGGTTTTAATGGCATATATAAACCCGTTCATTTTCACAATTAGCCATTTTGTTTTTTGTCATCATAAATAACAGTTATTTTGTGACGGAAGCATTTTTGTTTGTTTTCGGTTTTTTGTTAATGTTCTGTCTGTTTGTTGCTTTCAAAAACCGCGCTGTTGTTGTAACAACATTTTTCAATTATTAACACTCACACAGACTTGAAAAAAACAACAAAATCAACGAGTACATTCAAGTATTAATATATGAATTGCGTGTACTTCTATGTTGTTGTTGTTATAAACAAAAAAAAACATTTTTACCAGCACTTAACAAGCTTTTTGCTTGTGTGTGTGTGTTTTTTGTTTTTTGTTTTTTTGTTTCTACCTTTACAGATTTTATATTCGCTGATTTTCGTACCTTTCAACTTATTCAATACCCTCTACTAAAAACACAACAACAACAAAAACCGCCAAAATACTGCAAACATTTGTTGATTTTTTGTGCTCCAGTTCCTGGTCCTGTTGATGTTGTTATTATTGTTGCTGTTGTTGTTGTTGTTATTGTTATTGTTGTTGTTCTCGGTAATGTTATGCAAATAATTTAATTACAGTTTAATCTGAAAAATCAAACAAGTTGTCAGCGCCGCAATTTATAGGGTAAACCACGTAAAAATAACAACACCAACAAAGAAACAAAAAAAAAAAACAACTTAAAAGTGAAGTGAAGTGAGGTTATTTCGTTTATGTTGTTGTTGTTAATATTACAGCATTACATTTGTTGTTGCTCGAGTGGCTGTACAGGAGGGTTTAAAGTGGCTTTTATGGCACTTAAAGTGACTCATTTTTTAGGGTAAAATCTATGTACGAGTTTTGAGTATCTTTTGTGTGTGTATGTGTGCTGACGGTTAGAATACGACATATTTTAATGTGATTTTAATGTGCCATAAAGAAGTGGCAATTAAATGGAGCAATTTAAAAAATGCTTAGTTTCTTTCAGTCATTTTCACAAAATAAATTATGTATGGTCAAAAAAAAAATGCAATATTTATATTCAGCAAGTGTATGAATAAAAATAGTCCCTGTGAGAAAACAAACCTCCACCCAAGGAAAAAACCTTGACAGAAACTTTTGTTGACTCTATGCTGACAAAAAAATGTATCAATTTAACCTAGGAATTCGTCAATATAAACAATGTTTTTCATATTGACGTCAAATACCTATGGAAAAAAATGGCTGTATTGACAAATTCCTAGGTTTAGCTGATAAATTTTTTGTCAGTATAGAGTCAACAAAAGTGTATGTCGAGGTTTTTTTCTTTGAGTATGTTTACTAAGTTTGTACTTGCAACCATGAGTCGGTTATGGCCTGATCAAAAAATGTTTGCCAGCCTCTTTCGTCATAGTCTTGCTGGTGCCAGTTAGAAATTCCAAGCCTTGTCAGGTTATACAATACTTTATTATTCCAAAGGAGATGTGGACGAACTCCTCTACACTCTAAAAAATAAATACAAATTTACTATAACTATAATACTAATTTTTTGTTTAAAATTCAACTGGAGTGTAATTTCACTGCAAGATTCATTGTAAATTTTCAATGTTTAAAATTATATACAAACTTCAGTAAAATTAAGCAACATATGTTGAATTTTGCTGCAATATTAATATAAAACTATTTTTTCATCATATATTTCATTGCCAATAGACATATGTAAGTGTTGAATTTTCAACATCAATTGTATATTGTATATATTTATTCATCAATTGTATATATCAATTGTAATTGCATCATATTCTCATTCAAGTTTGGTTATGAGCAAGTAAGCAGCTTATTATTCAGTCCGGTATCCGCTCTCTAATTACAAAAATTGTGTTAAATAACGTGTTTTAATTTTATGCTAAGATTGTACATTTTTTTTGCCTTGTAATGTTCTCATTATTTATATTGGAATGTGTGCGAGAAGTGCTTAATAAATATTTAAAAATTGATTTTAAGAATGCTTTGTTTTATTTCTATAACTCTTACGACAAATTGATATAGCTTCTTGGTGCAATGGACTTAAAAGTGTTTCCTTTTTTTTATTCAGATTTGTGTGTTTTATGAATATTAAATCAATCATAAAATTAGTTGAAGCTTACTTCAGTTTTAATTGCCAAACAGGTGTTAAATATTACTAAATAGCTGTAGTAATTTTTGTATTACTACATTATTGTAGTAAAAGTAAACAAAAGTTGTTGAATATTATTCATATAAAGGTTGTAATTTTGCAATAGTAATACAAAAATGATAGCAACATTTAAACATCAATACAATATAATACATATATTAAAGCTTAAATATTTTCATATATTTTAAGCAAAATTAAACACCAACTGTTAAATTTTACTACATATCAATAGTAAACAACAAATGTTGAATTTTATAAAGGTGTGTAAATTTACTATAGTTATAGTAGCTAAACTGTTGCCTACAACTATTGCAGTAAATTTCAACAAAAACTTTTAAGAGTGTACATTAAGGGTGTTCAAGATTGTATGGGCAAAATTAAAGTTGTTCTGATTTTCCATTGCCGGGCATTTTCTAGTTTCTTTATCTGTTAAATGATAAAGTATGAAATTTAAGATCAATCGGTTTAGGTTTAATAGACCCGGCGTGACCTTGAAATAAAAAAGAAATGAAAATATATGACATTTTGTTAATTTTTTTTTAATTTACGTGTTATTTTACTATTTATATAAAATATTTATATAGGTAATCAGTTTTTTAATAAAATTACCTTTAAAATGAGCTATCTTACATTGAAATCGAATAATTAATGAAAATGTTGTGTCATTTTCTTTTTAACATTACGCGTTCTAAAAAAGATTGCTACCTTGATGTTTTCAAATTTCTCTTGTTAAGAACTAAATTTGAAATTTTTAACAAAGTATGCGCCGTTGCTATGGTTTGAAATGAAATGCGACTGCGCGTGAAATTTTAAAATTATTAAAAAAGGAAGAAATATCGGAATAGTTCAATTGGAATTACGAGCGCTTCAAGTTGTTAAATTTTTGTGTAGTACTAAAACCAGTGATTGTGATTAACATGTCAGATTTGCCTACAACATCGTCCCAAGCAAAAACATCAATTAGTCAATCGATTAAAACTCGTCTTAGTAATATTTCGATGAGATCAATTGATTTAATAGGAAATGTTTCCAATCAAATTAGTGGCGCTAAGTTACCTTCTAGAAAGCAAGTTCTACAAGTGTTTTTTTATAATATGCGCTTTGCAAAAATGGATGCAAAAGAAAGTGCTAAATTAGCGGTTGATGCGACACTTATTTTTTGGCAACAAGCACGCATACCCACGCGTGATATGTATAAATGCGTCAAACTTCTAACAAAGCTATATGAAGAGTGGAAGTTTATCCAGAAAACTGTGTCTTCTAAACGAACGGGGCTAGTCAAACAAGCCGAAAACAAATTTGTCGATGCATTGGAAGATTTATTGGATATTGCACACGCAAATGCGCTTCAGCAAATAAAAATTGAAGAAGACAAACAGTTTTTGATCCTGCAGAGACAGAAAGGCCGTCCAGGCTGCCTGGCCGGTGTCGACATGGTTACGGTCGGGCGAGAAAAAAGATCCCTCGAACGGAATGAAAAGGAGAAATCCCGACAGAAAAGACTTAAAGTGTCGGAAGAATATGGTAAGCTAACAAAATTTATGTTTTAAACCATACACAGAGGGAAATTTTTGTCTATTTAAATTTTAAAATCAATCAATTTAAAAATCAATTAAATTTTTTTTTATTTATATAAAATTTATTTTAGATGTAAGTCTATTAAGCGATCTTGATGATGAATTTGAGCATGATTTATCAGAAAGTGGTGACAATATAAATGAAGTGACTCATGATGTGGACATGTGCAACACCAAACGACGCCGTATTAATTCGATCACACCACGTCTACTCTCTGCACTTGATAACTTCAAAGTATCTGACGGAGCAGCCGTTCATATTTTAACTGCAGCAGCAGATGCATTATACCATGGAAATAATGATCTCGTTATAAGTCGTTCCACATTTCACAGGCTTCGACAAGAAAATCGTCAAAGAGAATCGCAGAATATTCAAGCAAATTTTATTGAAAATGTAATTTAGTGTCATATGATACTTATTTCTAGTGTATTATATTTTATCTCTAATCTCACATGTAGACTAATACTAGAGAGCCCATGGTCGTGCACTGGGATGGTAAGATGTTACCCGACTTAATTGGAAACAACAAAGTTGAAAGGATTGCTATCCTCGTTAGCTCTGGTGGCACATCAAAATTCCTTGGTGCTCCTAAAGTTAAATCTTCAAGTGGAGAAAATATAGCTGCAGTAGTTTACGATATGTTGGTGAAATGGAACATCTCTGATCGAATTTCTGCAATGGGTTTCGATACCACGTCTAGCAATACTGGTGAAAAAACTGGAGAATGCGTTTATTTACAGCAACGCTTGGATCGAAAGTTACTAAACTTTGCGTGCCGACACCATATCTATGAAATTGTCTTGCGAAGTGTTTTTGAATTAAAAATGTCATCAACATCTGCTCCTGATGTTACCATATTCGAGCGGTTTTCAAAAGCATGGGCAAATATCGACAAAAAATCCTTTAAATGTGGTCTTGAAGATGATGGTATTCGTGCTAATCTAAAGGATATTGAGTGCAGTGGCATTAAAAGCTATTGCCACAAAAAAAATATTAGAATCCCACACACGCGACGACTATAGGGAGTTTCTGGAACTATCATTAATATTTCTTGGCGAAGATTTCGGTAACTTTCGTACTCCTGGTCCAACTAGTCACGCGCGTTGGATATCAAAGGGAATTTATTGTTTAAAAATTTTTGTTTTTAGAGACCAATTTAATTTAACTGCCAGAGAACTAAATGGACTACGCGATATTTGTATTTTTTTGGTGCGAATGTACATTTAAGCCTGGTTTGGTTGCACGAATCCGATTGCAGCTCCGAAGCAAGATTTAAATTTTATTAAAGATGCGGTGGAATACGCTAAAATTGATGCAAATGTATCTGCAGTAATATTAAAAAAAATAAGAAATCATTTATGGTATTTGTCGGAGGAGTCAATAGCTTTATCCTTCTACGACCCAAACGTTTCAATAGAAGTTAAAGAAAAAATGGTTGAACGTTTAAAATCTATAAGCCCCAATATAGAATTGAAAAATAATCGCAATATGAGCATGGAAAATCACAAAATTTTGCTAACGCACAATTTAAGCGATTTTGTTTCCCATAAAACAAAATATTTCTTTACCCGATTCGGATTATCGGCAGATTTTTTATGTTTGCATCCATCGAAATGGGAAAATAACGATTTTTTTGAAGAAGGTCGTCTCTTTTGCAACGACCTTTTTGTTGTAAATGACACTGCTGAAAGGGGTGTCAAATTTATGAAAGATTACAATAAAGTGCTTACTAACAATGAAGAGGAAAAACAACTATTGCTTCAAATAGTTGAATCATACCGCAAAAAATATCCTTCCTATAAAAAATCAGATTTAATATAATAAAAAAATATGTTTTAACTTAAATATTTATTATTTGCCATTTTATTTTCACCTAGAAATTTACATGATAATAAAATTATAAAAAAATTAAATCAAAATATGAATTTAAGTCAATAAATTGCCATATGAATAGATTTTTTAGTTTTCAAGGTCAAGCCGGGTCTATCAAAACTAAAGCTACCGAGCTCAAATTTTACGTGCTCATTTTTTAGGTGAAATGGAAACAGAAAATGCCCGGCAATCGAAAATCGGAGCAACTTTAATTTTTTGGACACCCTTAGTGTACATTGACCGCCGCGGGATACTGAATTAAGTAAATTCTTCGATGGAAAGTCGTCTTCCATCCGATTAACATAACTTAGCCAGCGTAACCGGTTGCTTTTAATATGCTTAACGAAATCGACGTCATTCAATCGAATTCGTTATTCGCGATTAATTCAAATTGGACTGTAGAGTTTGGAAGAAACAAGCACTTTTATTTTTTTTAAAAAAAATTGGTTTTTAGTAGTGAAAATTAATGCTATACATGCATTTTTACTTACAAAACTTACCAATATAAGCTTTTACCTTACGATAAATTGATTATCTTTAAGGGGAAGTTCTCATGAAGCTCGACCAAAAAATTAAATTTTTTGTTTCTCCATTCTTCGATAGTTTAAGATGTATTGCATATATTCAAAAGCAGTTTATCCGATAACAATTGTATAAAAAAGTTATCGCATAAGAAATGAACCCTTCTTTTTCATGCAAATTAAGAAAAAAGGGGTTTGCGCGGTAATGAGTACCTCACATCAATATTTTTGAAATGTACGCCTGTATAATGTACCTACAATATCGTAGTAAGAATAGTTACCGCAAGCACCACCAGATGTCGCTAGATGCGCTGTGGCGTTAAAATAACGGAAAGCTCGAAAAAATTGTTAACCAAGTCTTAAGACTTGGCGTTAAGCGTTTTCTGAAAAATCATGTTTTCTTAACTGGTCTCAACGATATCTCCTTCTTAATAGATTGACTTAGTTTTTTTTTTATTTAAAAGTTTCTTCAATTCAGAGAATATTGGCTGTTTTTTCTCGATTTTTTTTTTAGCTCTTTAAAGTTCAAAAAAGGTCAAAAACGATACTAAAAATTCACATGTCCGCATTTTTAGTAATTTTTACCTATTGGTTTTTATTATAAATACCTATAAGCTCCAATATATACAAAATTATTTTCAAAATTGGTTGGCTTTTTTATTTCTGATGACATGAATGTGCTGTGCGATGGAGACCGTTTGGGTACCTTTTTTTCAACGCGATGTTTGACACTTTACATTACACGTTTACTCACCAACACAATTGTTTGCCTACACTTTAAGAATCAATAAATAATTGAAAAAAACTCAGGTTGTTCATTTACTTCCTTCTATGAAAAAAAACAATCAAGAACATCACCGCACTTTTCGACCTCTAGATATGAACCTTCCCTTAAATGAGCCAAATGCCATTATAACTACATCTTTTTTATCTACAAAGTGACGTCATCAAAATAGCGAGAAATATTAAAAGAAAACTACACATTTATAAACTACATTTCATAACAAAAATAGGAAGGAATGGAGATTCGGCAGGATACCGAAGCTAAAATACCCGCCAGTGGCCGGATTGAAGTATATTCGAAGTCTTTAGCCGTCTATAAAATGTTTATGTATAATCTGCAAAAATATTTGTGTCATACGCTTAACTTTATTTTCCCATAGCTGTCACATAGAGTAATTTGTAGACTGCTCATTGCGTTAAAGAATATATGTGCAAAATTTGATTGATATGTGCAAATACATACCAAAGGTGTAAAATAATTTCGCTTAAAATAAAAGTGCCACGCCCCCCGTTAAATTTCGCCCAATTTTCTTGACCACCGACTGCTCATTATTCCAAAGAATAAGGAAAATTCGGAAGAAGTCGGAAAAAGGCTATAGAAGGAATTCGATATAAATTAAAGTGGCACGCCCTTCGCTAATTCCGCCCAATGTTTTATACTAATCACTGCTCATTACTCCAAAGAATATATTTGCGAAATTTAGTTGAAGTCACAAAAACGGTGTGGAAGGAGTCGATTAGAATTAAATTGACACGCCCCTTGTCCAATCCCACCCACTTTTGTATGCTTAAAACTTCTCATTATACTAAAGAATATATGCAAGAAATTTATATAATATAATAAATATAATAAAATCGGAGAAACGTTGTAGATGGAAATTTATTAAACATAATGTGCCATTCCCCCCCCCCCCCCCCCTGTCTAGTATGCCCACTTTTATGAACTAAAGACTGATTATTTTGCCAAATAATATGTGTGCAAAATTTGGTTTAAGTCGGACAAATTAATTCGATTATAATTAAAATGACACGCCACTTGTCCAATCCCATCCACTTTTGTAGGCAAAAAACTTCTCATTATACTAAAGAATATATGCAAGAAATTTGGTTGCAATCGGACAAACGGTGTAGGTGGAGCTAGTCTAAAAATAAAGTGCCACGCCTCCTGTCTATTACGCCCAATTTCATAAACTGAAAATTGCTTAAATTACCAAGGATTATGTGTGGAAAATTTGGATGAAGTCAGACACACTGTGTAACAGGAGTCTGATCAAAAGTAAGATGCCACACCCACTTTGCTGGTCTAAAGACTCCATATTATAGCGAAGAATATATGTATGAATTGGAGAAGCGATATGGGTGGAATTTGGGTACATACAGACTAGAACAGACTAGAGAATAAAAAATTTCCTCTACCCCTTTTCTGCTTTGCTCATTCCTGATCTTACAATCCCTTTGTTTTATTCAGATATAAGAAACGAAGAGAATAAGAGGACGATGCTTTACTAACAACAACAGGCAGCAAAAAAAAACAAAAAAAAAAGTAACAAAAATTGTTCAGTGTTCATACCCTGAATATTTAGCGAATATTTTTTTATTCCTTCGTTCGTAGAACGAAAAGAATGTTTTTTGTATTGGGACCCAAAGAATGGTGTTGATAGGGGGTAGGTGTGTTCGGGAAAAATGTTGAGGAGCAAAAAATAATAGGACCAACTCATATATTTTACCCCTCTAGGAGTCGAGCTACGGCCGATATAAACTATTTTCGACAGCTTTTGTGCTTATTGCATGGGAGCCAAAGAAAGGTAGTAGATAGTGCTTAGGGGTTCAGGAGCAATGTTCAAGAGCGAAAAATAATAGGACCAATCATATATTTGACCCCTCTAAGAGTCCAGCTACGGTCTAAATAAACTATTTTCGGCAGGTTTTGTGTTTTTTGTATGGTGACCCAAAGAAGGGTGGCAGTAGAGGGTAGGTGTGTTTGGAAGAAATGTTGAGGGGCATCAAATAATAGGACCAACTCATATATTTGACCCCTCTAGCAGTCCAGCTACGGCCGATATAAGCTATACACAAGTTAGACGTTGACTTATTACTATATTTAAAAATTTTCTTGCAATATTTGCTAACAAAATTTTGGATTTCTTCTCCACTCTGGTTAACTAATTTAAAAAAAAACTTCCCAATCTTTACTCTTTTGTTAATGTCTTTCGATACGAACTCGCCATTAGACAATTTTGCAGCCACTAAATTGTTGCCTAATTCAATGTCCCTTCCGGTTCATATAAAGACTAAAGTTTTTTTAATAAAGGATTTAAAATTTTATAACACCTTTAACAGTTTTTAATGTTACTCACTATATCAATTTCCATTAAGAATGAAATATTTTGTATTAATATAAATGTATTTTTATCTTAAATAAATGCGTTTGATCGCACCTCTATCCAACATCAAACTGACTATGCATTAAGAATAACATAAAGCCTATTGCCGGGAAAAACCAACATACCTGATTCTTATTCAGGTCACTGCAGCAGTTTCCTGAGTATTCGTATAGTTTATTAAGTGCACAGAGAAATAATTGAAAGTGTATCAAAAGAGAACAGAGAACAAATAAAAAGTTATTCTCTTGTGCTACACGACCTGTTGCTACACGATCTGTTGTGTACATTTATTCGCTTGGAGCTTTGCTTGCAGTGACTGCTACAGCGGAGAATCGGGGTATATTCACTTGATGAACATATTCATGCAGGGCTCTAATACAGACCCGATGTCATTCACTTTTATACATTTACGAAAGTTTTTCTACTTTAATGACGTCACTTTTTATGGGAGGTAGGCTTGGTTTTCATGCGATTTTGCAAATAGCATAGAGATATTTCATGATATATATCAAAGCTTATGTGCAAAATCTCCTGATATTTCTTTAATTTTTGTGGATTTTTTAGAGATTTTACGTTTAAAATAAAGCCACTTTGTATGGGAAGAAGGCGTGGTTTTCATCCGATTTTGCCAAATAGCTTAGAGATGGTTTATATTATATATCAAAGCCAATGTGCAAGATTTCAAGTCATTTCATTAGTTTTTGTGGATTTTTAAGAGATTTTACTGTTAAAATAAAGTCACTTTGTATGGAAGGTAGACGTAGTTTTCAGCCGATTTGGCTCATTCTCGAAATTATTTTCGATTTTTTACAAAGATGCTTATATTTTGAATTTCATCGATATAACTTTAAAATTACGGCTGTGATCGTGATCACAGACGGACAGACAGGCGGACAGTCGGAAATCGACTCAGAAAAGGTGATGCTGATCAAAAATATATATACTTTTCTATACCTGCTACGCCCCCTTATTGGTGTTACAAACGGAATGATAAAGTTATATACCCCTTTCGCAGTACGCCTTGGAGTATAAATATTAACCGTAGATCGAGCCTTAAAAAAACTTCATAATCCTAGCTATGTATCATATTTGATACATACTACCATTAATAGTAGAAAATTATGTGTGGCAACATTTTTTTCTTTAAATTTTTAATACATTTATTTTTATTGATCCATTTCAAGTAAATTTAAATGAATATATATAAAAATTGTATTTCATATTATTGCATTTTTAACCATTTATCGAGCTCTAATCGTAGACGGGCCTTAAAAAAAACTTAATAATCCTAGCTATGTATCATATTTGATACATAAGAGAAAATGATGAATAGCAACATTTTTTTTTTAATTTACTAATTTCATGCTATCATATCAAGTTATTACATTCTTAAGTGTTATTAATACAATACTGCATGAGGAAACTACCAAATGTATCAAATATGATACATAGCTCGAATTATGAAGTTTTTTAATTTCTCATTACCTACTTATAATTTTTTTGTAAAATATTAATAATATTAATATTAATAGAAAAATAAACAAAGTCACAAAAAATTAGGTACCAAACTTTTTTGGTAAAAATGTTATGATAACATAAAAAACGAAATGTATCATATATGATACAAAGCTCGATTAACGGTTAAACTTTTTCACAGATATGAATAAATTGTCTCAAGTATAAAAAAATCTTGCAAATATAAGTTTAATTTTGAATATTCTCAGTATGTTCTTGGCTTCTCAAAAACTTTATTGGCTTTTTTATTCAATGATTTTTATGTAACAATACTGAAAGATAAGATAGCATTGTATGTAACTTATCCATCCAAATAATTTCCGTTCTAGTCATAGTGTGTCTTAAATGGTTATTAAAATTGATTTTTATTTTTTAATATCTGCTTATATATGTATGTGAACTATTTATATTTGAACCGCCCTCACTCAACAATCGAACGATAAAAAAAAATGTTGATCCTTGTCTTGTTGCAGCATTTGTTTTGTATGCGTAACTTGTTTTTTTGCCTTTCCTTCGAAATAATTTGATAGCCTGTGTATCGGAAAAAATTATCCTTCAGCACTAATAAAAATTGCAGTTTTGTTGCTCTCCCGAGTATTGTACGATATGCATTCAAAAGTGGCTGCGGGCCAAACAATTTGGGTCTAAACCATAGCTATGGGACGACTGTGTTGACCTGAAAGTGATGGGATCAGGACGAAGTGACGGGGTGTCAGGACAGTACCAAACAATGGTACTATCTACGTATATTGAGCACAAAAAGCGTATATTTTGGTGAGATAAAAAGCAAATAGGTAATGAAAAAATAAAAAAAAAACAATACAAGTGGACGGAGTTAAGCAAGGACGCACCTTTTTGTGGCTACTGCTGTTGTTGTTGCTTCTACGTAGCCACATTATTTTACAAGTTGGTATCCTTGCAGTACTTCGTGGCATTTCTTTGACGGACGCTCCCCAACGTGCTGCTGCTATTGCTACTGCTGCTTCTGCTGATGCTGGTGCTCGTGCTAGTCCTGCGGTATCCTTTTTGCCATTTTCGCATTAATGTAATCAAATGAACGTGCTCGGAATTATTTTGTTACCAATAAATTTAACGTTAAAATAGATGAGCAAAGTGGAAAATAACAATGGAGCTAAAGTGCGCGAGCTAAAATTGAAAAATACTTCTTGGCATTGCCATCTAACCGCAAATCATGTTATATTTGCTCTAGCCCGCCTGTGCAATGGGCGTGTGCCTTGTGCGATATGATTGAGCAGGACAACACTTCGTGCTCATGATAAACACAATGATGATGATAATGATGCTGCTTATATTACTAGGAGATACGCCAGTACAAATGACATTGAATATGTTGTTGTTGTTGTGGTCGTTAATGTTTTATCAATTTATTTTTTTGTTTAAGCATGTTTATTCTAGAATCTATCGGAACATCCTTGCTAGCTTTCATAATGTGGTGCACAACTCACAAATGCGGTTCTCAAAGTGGCCACACTGCGCCGAAGTGGCATCTTTTCCCCATTTGTTTTTTCTTCTTGGAGCTTTTTTTATCATTATTATTTTACTTGGGTTAATTCAATTGTGTTGGTATGCGTGTGTTTTTTTTATTACAGCGTATGTGTATGTGTGCGAGAGTTTGGATGTAAGTGTGTACTTGTGCCACAACCCTGTAGGCATTGGCAGGTAATCGAAGGGCTACTAGCTGGCCTTGAAATGGATTTCGGAGGCCTACCCCACTCATATCCAAGCCAATATACTTTTTTTATATGAGATGGCCAAATTGTTCATGCCTTCCGCTCTCCCAGCTTTAAAGAGGCATGCTTTAAGCACTCCTTTAGAATGACTTAAAGAAGGGGTTAACCAAAAATATTAAAAAATTTTTTTTTATTAATACCTACTAGAGGCCTGCATGAGTATTCTTATTCGCCTCCCTGAATATATTCTCTTGCTATAGAATAAAAAATGTCCTCTATCAAATCAATATCTTTGATCTATCAATACACTCTCTTTGTTTTATTCAGATATAAGAAACGAAGAGAATAAGAGTACGATGCTTTACTAACACCATCAGGTAGCAAATAAAGCAATAAAAAATAACAAACATATCAGTGTTCATATCCTGAATATTTAGCGAATATTTTTTTGTTCGTTCGTTCGTGGCGGCCGTGGCGTAGTGAGAACCCAGGTTCGAATCCTCCATCTGATACCGTCCGTCACCTCTCTGCAGACAATGGCAAACCTCAGAGAGTAAAAACTGCCATGAAAAGCTTCTTGAGAATATAAGCCGCACGAAGTCGGCGTAAAACATGTAGGTCCAGTACACGATCATTTGTGTGCAAACATTTAACATCACACAAAACACAATTGATCATAAGAAGCTCGGTCAAAATCCTTTCAAGGGCTGAGATGGCTATTTCGTTTTTTTTTCGTAGAAAATATATGTTTTTTGTATTGGGTCCCAAAGAAGGGTGGTAGATGCGGGGTAGGTGTGTTGGGCAGAAATGTTGAGGGGCAAGAAATATTAGGACCAACTCATATATATGACTCCTCTATGAGTTCAGCTACGGCCGATATAAACTATTTTTTAAAGCTTTTATGTTTTTGTAAGGGGACCCAAAGAAGAGTGGTAGATAGGGGGTAGGTGTGTTCGGGAGGAATGTTGAGGGGTAAAAAATAATAGAACCTACTCATATATTCGACACCTCTATGAGTTCAGCTACGGCCGATATAAACTATTTTTTAAAGCTTTTATGTTTTTGTAAGGGGACCCAAAGAAGAGTGGTAGATAGGGGGTAGGTGTGTTCGGGAGAAATGTTGAGGGGAAAAAATAATAGGACCTACTCATATATTTGACCCCTCTAGGAGTTCAGCTACGGCCGATATAAACTCTTTTCGACAGTCTTTGTTTTTTTTTGTATGGAAGGTAGCCAATAAAGCAACAAAAAATAACACAAATATGCATTTAGAATAACAAAAAGCTTATTGCGGGGAAAACCCGACATATTAACTCTTATTAAGGTCACTGCAGCAGATACCTGAGTATTCGTGTAGTTTATTAAGTGTTCAGAGAAAAAAACTGAAACAACGCGTAGATAGCAGGCTCACCTCAGTGCAAGAGTATATGAAAAGAGAACAGATAACAAATAAAAAGTTATTCTCTCTTGCGCTACACGACCTGTTGTTTACATTTATTCGCTTGCAGCTTTGCTTGCAGTGACTGCTACAGCAGAGAATTAGTGTATATTCACTTGATGAATATATTCATGCATGGCTCTAATACCTACTACCTATATATTTTGTGATTCTATTTTTTGTTGCATAATTTTGTTAGATAAGAATATTTCTAAGTCATGACGTGGAATATTATTTAATACTTTTGAATGAATATACATTTTAACTTTAAACGAAAAAGTAACCCTGAAATATAAGCAGAACCAGTTTTTTTAGGAAAAATATAATTGTTGTACTCCCTTGGGTAGCGAAAAATTAGGCCTTATAGAAGCGCTCGCGAGGATGGCATGTGTCTTACCGCCAAAAGTAGCAGTAAATGCACGCCTTCGTTAGAAGTGACCTAGCTTTATTGCCTATTGGGTACATTTGTTGTCTGAAGGAGCTACGCGCGTGTCTTTCCGCGCTTCTAATGGAATTTGAGTGCATTTTTATTCAACGTCTTGTTTAATTTATTTACTTTTTCAATTCGGTTTACTTCTCTGGAATTTGTTTGCTCAAGAATATTTTTGCACAGTGGAGTAAATGACAAAATTGCTCATTCAATATTAAAACTATTTGAGGAAACTTTTTTGAATTAAATGATAAAATTTCAGCTCTGAATCTCCATGGATGCATGAAGTGGAAATAGTGCTTCTCTTATATAAATTACAGTGCTCAATATAGTTTGGTACGCTAACTCAAGAAACCGCAACTACAAGGTGGACTAACTTGGAATGACTGATTTTAAATGTTTTTTTTTTTTTTTCTTTTAAAGCATTTTTTATATAATTTTTTTTTAACGTATAAATTATTAAATTTTTTACAGAAAAATTAAATAGAAATTGAGCTGCAAATCAGTTTTTTGAAAATTTACATTTTTGTGCACAAAAGTAGTTTGAGCTTTTTGGGAAAATTGGAGGTCCTAGGTACACAAAATTTTATTTACATTTATTTCAACATCATACGAAAAAATTACGATGGTATGTATAAAAACAAACAAATTCAACTTTTATGGAACACCCACAATGTATATATGCAAAATTTTGGTAGAAATCAATTGGTGAGCATTCATAACCTTGAAATACGGTATTGGCTACCTTAACTCAGTAAGGTTTGCATATTATATAATTTTTTTATCTGCCTCCGAGTCTATTTGTCAGCATTATCGAATATTGTCTTTCAATTTTCACTTCCTCTTCTAAGCCAATTTGAACTATGCCTCTAGCTGCTACTACTTTAGTTTATTATTAAAACTAAGAGAAGAAAGACGTTATAGGACGTCCTGAACTATCCTACAACCTTTTGTTGTAATATCTTATAGATAAATATTTTCTATTTATATCAAAGCTCGTTTAAAATATGATAAATTTGAATGATGAAAATAAAACAATAAATACACAACATTCACTACAAAAGCACAAACAAGCAAAACATGCTAATATTAGAGGCAGGCAACAAATAGAGGAGGTGTAAGAAGAAATGAAAACAAAAAATATTGAGTAAAAACAAATAAAAATGAAGCTTAAATATAAATATATATAAGTGCCTGCAGCAAGTGTTACGGACAAAATGTTCCATTTCTAAGATGCTAGTGTTAAGCATGAAAGTGTTTATATTATTTTGGTTTTTTTTTTTTCTTTGAATGCACAGCCATGAATTTTATTACATAGGCAGCAGCACTTCACAGCATGAGCCTTAGAAAGGTCCTTTGGAAAGCGGCCAGCTTAACGTGAACTGAGGTCCTTCTTCGTTACGCAATTTTAACACTTCAGACATCATAATGCATGGAGAAAACAGGAAGCTCATTTCTATATTAGCAGCGTAACAGACGCATCCACCTCGAATTTTTGTTATATTTTTTTTTGTGCTTTTGTTTTTATTTAAATTTTTTTTTTTCTTTTTTTGCCCAAAGGGTGTTTAGAAATGGATTTCCTTTTTTTGTTATAGTGTCCTTTTTTTCTGCTACTACCACTGCTCAATTTGCTTTTTCTTATTGAAGCATCACATCTCTTTCGCAATGAGTTTCTCAAGTATCTATATTTCGTAATATTTTTTTTTCTTTTATTTTTATTCAGTTTTTTTTCTCTTTGTAGTGATAATGTTTATTTCTTTTTCCATTTTGTACGTATATGCGTATTTGTTATATTTTAGTACTTATATTTATGCGATCTACATGAAATCATTTAAAAGATAAATTGCTACTTTGCCTGGTCCATCATGTTGAACGATAGAGCGAGTATTTGTGTGTGTGTGTGTGTGTGTTTATGAGAGTGTTTGTGAATTTCATAATAAAATTTGCATTTATTATTTAAAATGATAAAAATGCAGATGTTCAGATTATATCTGTTGAGACAAAACAAACAAAAAAAAAAAAAAAAAAAAATGTTTTTTTTTAACCATTTCAGTTGAGTTGAATTTAAATAAGCTGTATTTGAGGCGATTCATCATTGTGTTAATAAAAAGAATTGTTAAATAGGTAGTTTTTATTTCTTTCGTTTTTTGTTTGAACTCGCAAGGGCAAGATTTTAATATTATAAAGTTAGTGATTTAGTAGTTAATAAAAAATGCGTACTTTTTCATTTTGTGTCAAGGTTGAGTTTTTACTAGTCGTATGTTTTGCTTTTATCTGTATCTATGAGTATAATAAATTAAATAAGGGTTCATGAACCGTAACTTCTGAGTTTTTATCTGCTATGAATTATTGTGCAGGTGAACCTATAAAGCGTTGCCCAACTCACAGCACTTGAATATTCCAAAGAATCTTAAAAATGTTTAATATTAGTAAAACCTTTAACCCGCAAGGTTGAAATAATATCAGGGAAAGATATCAGAATATTTTTTTTGGTAAATGTTGGTACCAGAAAAACAAATCCGCTAACTGTTGTGTAAATTCAAGATGTAAAAAAATCAAACACTCAATCTACTAAACTCAAAATAGGTCAGATAATAATGTTTTTGTTACCACATTTATCCGGCGCTTCAAGTCGATTTTAACGAAATCGGTTTGATTCAAACCGTGTCATAAGCCGTCTTCAAAATTTCAAAGCGATTTAATAAAACCCTGTCAAGTCGCTTAGAAAGTGCACATAAACAAGAACTTATTTTTAAACCGTTCCGAAACTCAGCTGTTTTGCTAGCTTCTGCTAATTTAAATGTCAAATATTCAAAACGCTCCACAATCGCTCTCACTTAAGCCGATTCATTGTTTAGGTATAAGCACACCACATTAAACTGTACTGAGTCAAAACGATGTAAGAGAATGCGTTTTAATGTGCCGGATAGACGTGGTATGTATGTCTCTGCTCAATCACTCTTAAGAATACATCAATATTGGACGCTTTATAATGTTTTTCATAATGCTGTTTCTTTATTTCGATGATTTTTGAGAAATACTTTGTTTGTCAAAACTACAAATCGCTTATAAATATCTATAAAAAATTAAATAACAATGTCTGAACTATAAATTTGACATTTTTTTGTAGCTTGGTAAAAAGTCAAAATTATGTCACTACTTTTCACTGTCACTACTTTACGAATTTCGGCTTCTGATTGCCTGAAATCTATATCATGTGACCATTGGTTAGACGCGCAATGGGCAGCTCCATCTAAAGGCATTCGAAGTGAAAGCCGCCAATTTTCGACTTGAGCGGTGTTGTAAGATAAGGGACGATTTGTGCTTAAAAGTCTTTAGCGAACAATTTAATTTATTTTACATGGCTCCATTTTAATTATTTTAATAGTTTGAAGCATTTTAAAATCTCGAATTTACATATGTACATGCTGATTGTGGAATCCGGCGGATCAGTTACGGCGGAAAAATTACTCGAACTCGTTGGTTTATCGATTGTAGAAACCGGCGAATAAGTTCGGTGCGGATCGATAACAAAGCTCACGGATTTGGATAAAAAAAACGATTGTTGAAAACGCATTAGATCCGCACTCCATACAAAATTACTCACTTTTCATCCGCAACAAGTTTGGTGCGAATTTGAAAAAAAAATTTTAAATAAGGGCTTTTTAAAATGTCTTTGTGCTACATTAATTAAAAATAATTTAAGGTCACTGAACTCGAATTTGTAGTAAAAAGCTGGTTTGGTCGTCACAATTTTTTTTAAATTATAAATAAAAATAAATGAATAAAAAATATAAAAAGCATAAAATTATTCTTTAAATAAATATCTATTGTACCTATCCAATTTTATCAAGTAAAAATTTCAGTTTTAAATAAAAAGATTAGTTTTTGTACATTTTAACAAAAAATTAATATAACTTTTATCTGAGTTTTTTCCAACATCTAAATCGGATTTGAATTAAAAAAAAATTAAAAAAAGATTTCGCTAGATCATCTAGATAGAGTTTCGAAAATATGCACATGCGGCTAATGTAGGCGTTAAAAGCTGTTTTTGTCAAAGTCTTAAAAACAACGCAATAGTGTCCATTTCCTGTTTGAAGAGTATTTTAAACATGTTTGTATAATGCATTCTTAAATATTCACATTTAAACTTTCATTTTCCTTATGTTACCCTAGTTTCCACTGTTTTGCATATTTACTCGTTGTTTTTTTTTTTTTTTTGTTTTGGCAGCTGAACAGCTGTTTTTCGGATCGGTATTGCAGTTCATTCGCACAAGCAGAGAAAAAAAGTTTATCACCAATTTGCAGTAAGCGAACTTCGTTTATCGTGCTTTTTTGCAAACGTTTCAACAGTTACGAGAAACGGAAAAAGTTGCGGAGAACGGGTTATTTAGTAGCAGCTAAAGAAGTTCGTTTGTTATAAGCGCATGCAATTTTTTAATTGCGGCAAATAAAGAATTTGTTTGTTGCATTTCTACTTCTATTCAATTTCTATTTCAATTCAATTCAATTCAATTCAATTTCTAATAAAACCAAACAAAAAAACGAAAAAAAGAATTGTGTCCTCTGGGGACTCGAACCTTGGCTGTTTCGCATACAAATCAAGCACCTTAACCACTATGCCACGGCCATCACAAAAATTTGGTGGAAAGTTTTCGTTTTTGTCGGGCTTCTGTCGAGCTTCTGTCCATGACAAATGTTGAACTGTTGCCATAAACGGAAAAAAATTGTGTAAATTTACTTCAATGCAATTGAACTCCAAGCAGCAGCAGTAGGCGAATATTAGCCGACTGAAAACTAAATTGACGGTGGTGCAACACGTTAGGCAGAGAGCGCAGTAAGCAGTAAGACATCGACGAGTCCGGGTTCGAATTCCAATGAATGAAGTGAGATACATATCAATTATTTCAAATCATATTGGATTTATGTGTTAGAAGAAATGTTAATTATAAAATAAATATTTGAAAATTAAAATTCAATAAAACTGCTATTATTTTTAGTAAAGCGAATTGTGTTGCTATTTGTTTTTTATTTTTTCGATATTTTTCGCTATTTTTTCGTTAGTTACAACTGAATATTCGTTTGCAGCTACTACAGCTCGCAAACGAAGTATAATTGGCTAATTTTTCAGTTCAACTCCCGCCGCAACTGATCCGCCGTTTTCCACAATCAGGGTGCTAATTTTTTTGGGTTTTAAAAAAATGTCTACTAGTTTTCTGTTTACTTACTTTTTCTTCTATTTTTCTCCTTGTGACATTTCTTTTCTCAGTTCTTCTTTTACTCTCTCCCTGTAAGTAAAGTACGTGAACAAAGCTTTGATTGATGTTTTTTTCATCTTAATAACATTTTTAATATAATAAAAAATATTTTAATAAATACAAACTATTTTATTGTGAAAAAAATGTTCTGCCCCCTCTCGCGTTGTACTACTCCCTCACCCAGTTCATGCGATTTGACGCCGTTAGACTTCTTCTCTTGGAGATTCCTCAAAGAAAAGATATATGCCAATAAGCCCCGAACGGTTTCGGAGCTTAAGCATGAAATCCAAGTGGTTATTGCATAAATCTAATTTAATCAAAATTATACAAGAGTGTCATGGAAAATTTGATAGAAAAGTGTCAAGTGTGAAAGCAAGGAAGAGGCGGCCGTTTGAGGAATATTATGTTCCATCAATTATCTCTCACAGGCATTAAAAAAAAAAATGCGTTTTATTAAAAAAAGTCAATGACTTTTTATATACACCAATAACTATCCCTACGGGTAAAGCAGAGTCAATTGCCCTTAAATGACTGGTCCCGTGACAGCTTCCATGGGGAGCTATCACAGGATAGGTCTGATATAACTCGTCACGCAACAGGTCTTTTGCGCCTGTTACACTCATCACGGGACCAATTTTGAATGATTCAAGCGGAGACTTATCTATTAAAACTCAAAGCTGTATTCGTATAGTCTGAAAATTTAAAGTCGAAAAGAAACAAATTTGCATCTGTCACTGAATAATTATTTTTTAAGTTATGTGTTTATATAACTCCAATAATTTTTCAATTATTAAAGGTTCTATTTTATCGAGCTCAAGGTCAATGCTGCTATACGAAGAAAACAACAGTTTTCCTTCAGTTGTTTTCTAAGTTTTCAAAAAAACAAATCTTCATGTCGTCATAGTTTAATATCAGCTAACTGCTGAAGCTAAGATCGACTGTGAAATAGAAGAGCAACAACAACTAGCACAACAAAATCTTTGAGTATTTAGAAAAGCTTTGTTCTATCTTCGAATAATAGAACTTACTTTCCCTGAAAGTATGCTTCACATATGAGAACTTTAAGCTGCTTTCATATCATTTGTATTCTCGTACTGCATTTCAGGGTAATTTACTATTTGCATTCGTGAAACAAGTAGAAAATTAAGAGCTTAGTGGATCACAGCCAGAATCACGAAAAAAGGCTACTGATGAGTTGGTGTAGCGGCCAACGAAGCAGCTGTCTAGTCTGCTATGTGATTGATACTCTATATAGGGTATTTTATCTGCTATCTTAAAAATGAAAATTGCCTTTTCTGATTCCTCTTGAGAAAAGTTTCATGATTAGACTATAAGCTTAATAATTTATTATTTTTAGACTTGATAAATGCACAAAATAATATGTAAAAACGGCAGAAAGTAGAAAATAAGCCACATGTACTAGATACAAATAACTAATGAAGCTTCCAGCAACAAAGCGATGCCCTGACCACCTCCAATACAAGCAGAAACAATGAAATATTTCAGCTTCTTGTGTTGCATCTCATGCATCTCATGCACCAAATGACCTCTTATACGTGAGCCACGTGAGCCCAAATTCAATGACTCAAATCAAATTATTGGAAAAAAATTTAAGATAAGCAAATTATTCATTGGATCTCATTGTCTTAGAATTTTTTGTTTTTTATATAAATTTGTTGAACATATGGAAGTTGCGCTTATATATTAAATTAAATGAATATTTTACTAAAATGTAAGCTTTGATTGATTTTATAAAAATATGGAAAGTTGTGGGTTGGACCCAGTAGGCTAGGTCACAAATATGTTTTTCTAGGCCGGTCACTGGACAGGTCTTAGGTGATGCAGCAGGTGGCAATTCGTACCTGTCAATGACAACGCCATGTAAAAGTGACCGGTTGGTTTCATATGTTGGTTGCGGTATTGGGGCAGATCCCTACCCCTTGGGGATCTATCACATGATAGGTTCAGAGCCGGTTGTTTTCCCCGTAGGGATACCTTTCACTATACAGTGACACACAGTGTTTTAAATTCATACATTTTTGTTCCATAAATAGAAAACATTGACCTATTAAAAAAATAACAAAAAATTGTACTCATCGGACGACTACAACCCCCACTCCCCACGTACAACCCCAAACTGGAAAACAAAAAACGTCGATATATTTCAATAAAATTTGGTACAATGTCGTCTCTTGGGCTTCTTAACACAATTTGCATGCATGGTATACATCGATTCACTGACACCATTTCCCCCCGTACAAGACGAAACTGTAAAACACTCAAAAATCAAAATATTTCAATGAAATTTGGTACCATATTGTATTTTAGGCTTAATAAAATATTTTTGATTAAAATGTACATTGAGACTCACACAACTACATCCCCAACGCTCCCACTAACCTCACACAAATAAAGCGTTTAGAAAGAAAGAACGCTTTTTTGACAAATAAAGATGAAAATATAACAATACAGATTTTAAATTAAGGTATTTTAATCAATTTTCATGTAGCTTGAATAAAGTGAATTTTTATTAAACTTTTACGAAATTTTAATAAAAGTAATTTTAATAAATTTTTCTGATTTCTCAAGTTGTAATGCTTAAGCAAAATAGGAAGCTAAAAAATAGCCGTATCTCTTTCATTAAAATGCTTAACTGTCATATTTTCCTTTTAATTTTTAAAAATATATATTTCCAATTTTTCCCTATTTTTCCAATTTCACAAAATTTTTTTTTTACTCTTTATCAAAATTTATTTTTGGTTTTAATCCCACATCGTACATATAAAAATTCTACAATCAATTCTGTTTAAAATTACAAATTGTCGCATTTTTAATTTTATTAAAATTTCAAAACAGGTCATAAAAATTCATACTAAAAACCTAAAGTTTTAATTTTAAAAAATTTGTTTTTTCTGTTTGACATTACGAATTGTCTCATTTTTCACTTTATAATAATTTTATTAAAATTTCATAAAAATTCTTAAAGATTTATATTAAAATCCGCAAATATTAACTTTAAAAATTTATTTTTTCTTTCTAATCTGTTTATTTGTCAAATTTTTTTTTTCTTTTTTTAACTATTTATGTGTTAACATTTCTTTTTCTTCTTTAGAATCTGTATTGTCAATTTTCAGTTTTGTTGCTTATTTCCCACATCTTACATATAAGATATACACAAACAATTAATTAAAAATCTATTTTATAAGTATGTTTATAAAAATCTTTATTCGTCAAAAAATGTTTGTATTTAAAGCTTTATTATATTCATACATCGCACATACTTTATGTCTCGGCACTTATTTTGAATCTGAATCAATCTCAATTTTAAGTTCATGATGATTTAGCTGAGTGCAAGTTTTGGCTTTTGCAAAGCATAACATACTTTCAATACAATCAGGTTTATCTTTGATTTCGAGCCATGCAGAGAATATATCACCAAATTTCATAGAACATGTCACTTTAAAAAACAAAATTTCGTCAATATTTGCGGGCACTTGCAGCTGGTACACATTTTATTCGATAATACATACTTTTCGCAAATATAGACAAAAAATTTAGAATATACCTCAATTTTCAAATAATTTTTTTGATTCTCTTTTAGACTTTAGAAAGCACTTTTTCACTTAAATAATCACAACGACTTTAAAAATAACCGTAAAACGAAAGTTGTAATGAAAACAAGCCCCAAATATTTTTCTAAGTGTCATTTGATTACATATTTTTAAAACATGCTCTATTAATTAGGGTTGCATTTAAAATAACTAAATAAGAAGTTTCAAAAGTTGCACCAAAATTTATGTTTATATTTATTATCATTTTTTCTAACACTTGACGTACAGAAATTCAGAAAAAATTTAAAAACCCTTTGGGCTTTTTTTTTGTTGAAGTGTGTTCTATCTAAAAAAAAAAGTCTTTTCCGCTTTTTTGGAACTTGATTTTTTTTCAATTTATGGCAAAAGAAAACACTGTGCGACACCCTTTGCATACGACGACACCGAAACCGTATTCTAACTAGCTATTATAACGTATAATTGTAACTAGCACTTGTATTATAATATCTTCAAGAAGTATTAAAAAATTACAAGACATGCGGGATTCGAACCTACAAAGTTCAGTTTATTGCTCTAACAACTGATTTAACCAGCCACTTGTAGAAAGAAATAGTAACATTTATTTATGATACATTTTATTAAAAAAACTTTTAACTTTTTGAAGAGTTTCAATTCTAATAAGAAGAGTATTCAAAAATGCATGACTTCAATGATTCGATTAAAAATTAGTCCAACATTTTTGACTGTATTGTAATAAAATGTAATAAAATGTAATAATAATACATCATGGAAACATGTCACACACGGTTATATTGGTAACCAATGAAAATTTATCGTTGTAACAATATTAATCGACATTACAACAATTCCAACAACAATAATACTAATAAATGTCAGATACACATTTACAACAATTTCAATTTCCTCAAGCAATTGAATTACGTCAGTGCGAGTTCTAATGTAAGCAGTTGAGTGTTTATGAGCATGTGTATGTGCATGTGTATGTGTATGAGTGTTAAGAACGGAAACCAGAACCAAACGTAACAGGAATCAACACGCTGTCGATACGTGCCATTAATTAACCAGGTGTTGATACCAATAAAGTTAGTCGTGTGCATTATTGTCAACAATACATTGGCAATCACATAATTTATTGTTGTTGTTGGAGTTAAAATGTTTCGAGTTGCAAGCTCGATTGATGTTTTGAAATTTTTTTTAATATTTAAAAATTTTTCATAAGCAGGAAAATAATTTTATCTTCAAATACGTATGTATCGTTTGTCTTATGACGCTTATTGAAAAAATTATTGTATGATTATTTTAAAGAATTTTAAAGAATAAATATGGTATGACAGCTTACACCACTGATATGTTTTTAAAATAGGTATGACAAACATTTTTGCCACAATGAAAACTGTCATACCTTTTTCTTCTAAAAGCACATAAGACTTAACAATAAAACGCACTGGTTTTTCTCACAAACTGATCCACAAATTACGTGAAACCACTTCATTTCTACCGTATCTGGAAATGCCCGTATGATACTTAATTTTTTTTTTGTGTCCAATTATAAAATCTGAAAACAAGTGGCGCGTGGGCAGGACAGACATATTTCGTAAGAAAAGGATAAACGTTGTTACTTTTTTATATCTGGTGTTTTTAAGAGCAGCTTCATTAAATAAATTAATATAAGCTACACACATCACTTCCAATTCAGTATACATTTATATTAAATAGTTTTGTTTACTCTAAAAATGTCAAATTAATTATTAACAACACAGTAAATATTTGATCGAAACTTAACGAAGAACGAATTGAAAGAAACGGCAAAAATATGCAAAGAAAATACAGTCCGTCCTACAAATTTTTCCCCTATTCGTACCATATGCGTACTCACTCACACCAATTGAATCCATGCATTTGTGCTATTTGAACTGCTCTAGTTATAATTGATCAATGATCAATTTAATTAAGTATCATACAGGCTAAAGCAAGTGTATTTTTATTATTTCTCAACGTTCTTCATATAACGACTGATTTCTAACTTTCTGGCATAATACAAATGACATTAAAGTTGCCACAGCCAAGACCACCAGAAGTTTAAATTCCAAACGCTGCAACGCGCTGTATATACATTTTTATTGCAGCTTAAGCGTCGAAGAGTACGATAATGCACTGTAGAAAATTTTGAAATGAAGAGTAAAAAGTTGAAATATTAAAAAATATGAGAACTTTTTGTGATATTTTGTCGTTGATACTATTCGCTTACATTAAATTACAGTGTATTAAAATTTAAACTAAACTAACACAAAATAACCATTTCAGCATTTTAAAGGGCATTGACTGAGCTTCTTAAGATCAGTTGTATTGTGTGCAGTAGCAGACTGACCATACGGGAGGATCTGGAGAATTCCATAAGGGCCGGTGCCTTTTGCGGCCGGTTAACTCTTCACACATAAGATAATTATCTATTAACATTATAAATCATCAAAATTGAGTCATAATTTGGCTTTAATACATATTTTTCAGATATGTATATTATCTTCTATATATATCTACATCTTTACTATAACATACAATTGAAGTGCAAATTTTTGTTTCCAGGCAAACTTCAAAAGTACTGGGTCGATTTTTATGAAAAGATTTTAAAATGTCATAATTGTGCTACAGCACAGCATAGAGGAATCTTTTATTTCGAAATTTTAATTATAATTATCTTTAATTTAAGTGTTAAATTATTTAAGAAATCATTCCCGATGCCACGAATTGCTTGATCGTTTTGTTTTCACGTGTTTGTATAGCGAGAATTTCAATAAACTCCATGTTGTTCTCTACTCTTCTCTTTGAAGGTGTTCACACGTCAGTCAAATGATTGAACCGATAAAAATTTGTTGTTGCTTTCCTAAGTAAAAAAAAAAAAAAAAAATTATCTTAGAGCGAAAATGAACTCCAAAATCTTCTCTCGTCAGTCAAAATTTTGATTGAGCTCCAGACCTGCATCGATCAGTCAAAGGGTTGCATCCGATCAGTCAAAAAAAATTTCCTTTATTTATAGTTAACTACTTTTCTTGATATTATTGCTTACTAAAAACAGACAAGTAAAACTGTTTTTAGTAAGCAATAATATCAAGAAAAGTAGTTAACTATAAATAAAGGAAATTTTTTTTAAGAGAAATAGATTTAATCTGAAACAAGTTAAATTGTTTTTATAGCAAAAGCAATGATTTTTTGTGCATTTTTAAAATTTCTTATTTACCAGTCATCATGAAGACTAAATAAATTGATGCACACAGCACAACATGAATTCACAAAATAGTAGGTAGCAGAAAAGAAACAAATGCCTGCGTCGGAGCTCCAATCAAAAAATTGTGTGTGAGCAAGCGTCAATCAAAATTTTCAGTGAGAGTAATAGAGAGTAAAAAATAGCGATAAACTTGAATCATTTGACTGACGTGTGAACACCTACTTTTTCTGCTCAGCTAGCACAGCACAACATAAAAACAGATGAGTCTCACGCAAGGCGAATAGAGAGATACATATAAATGCAGTGCTGAGATGTAAAACACGAGAAAAAATATTTTTTATTTCGTTTTACATGCATTGTCGTAAGGACTGATGTCACGCGGTGATTGTTTGAACGGCGCTCAAAATTTTTTATTGTTGCTTTCAATAGAAACTGCCAAAAAAAAAACAATGAGAGTGAGAGCGCATAAGCACATTGTAAACTAATCAAAATTTGTTTACTTCTGAACGCAAGGCGATTGACTAAACACCTTTAGCGTGCTTAGGATTTTTTTATATGAAGTTTCTGCGCTCTATCTTTCTCCAGACACATTCAAAGAGTAACGAAAATGTGTTAACGCTCTTTATTGATAAAAAATCATTCGTGGAGAGGCCTCGGAACCCTGTGACCTGCTAGTATGTATATTAAAATCAATTGCTGTGCGTTAGTGCCGCTAAAACTCAAAAATGGCTCGATCGATTTGGCAGGAATTTTTTTATTTTGTTGGTAATTGTTCAGGAATGGCTTAAGAAAGAAGAACAAATTAAAAACTTTGGTCGAAAGTTTTGAAAATCGCGAAAACCAAAATAGGCATTTTTGTATGGAAATTTTTTATTTTTAATGGAAAATGTCACACATATTCAGAAATTCTTTAGCGATTTCTTTGAAATTTGGAAGAGAGGTAAACTATCATTTTGGTGAGATTCAGACCGTCAACTTAAGGCGTTGCAACAGTATTTGAGTTTATAACTCAGAATTAAAACTCGAAGCGACTGGGCCGATTGAGCTCAAATTTTGGCAGCAAATATGTTTCGTGCACGAAATAATGAAGGGTAGTATTAGATAATGGGCGTGGCACATCTCTATAATCTATAATCGAAGCCCGCGAAATTGATATCTAAATTATAAAAAAGGTTATTTGTTAATTTGAATCTGATTAAAATTTTCTTTCCTGAAGACTGAAGCTTTAGTCCAAAAATTAATTATTTATTTACGACGAAAGAATGTATGGTTGGGATTGGATCCATTCATGATTGTGCATTGTTGGTTGCATCACGTTCCACACATTTTACACACCCTGAATGCTACACACCACCGGGCAGCACCGAGTGTTCCAGCTATAAGAATATAGTTTGTTATTCTTTTTCTTTATGTCCTTTAATCCCTAGCGGGACATATAGATTCAACTACGCCAACGCGCCATCGTGTTCAGTTTCTGGCAGTCACTTTCAGCTCATTTCAATTATTACTTAGTTGACTGCGTCACATTCTACCGTTCTTATCCATGTTTGTCTTGGTCTGTCAGGTGGTTTGCCCCTTACGTCGAGGGGGTTCCATTCCATTGCCTTCTTTGCAATGATGTTGTTGTCTTTGCGGAGACTGTGGCCTATCCACTTCCACTTTTGTCTTCTAACCAAGATATCTTAGGGCTTCATGTTTGTTCTACGGAGCAGTTCTTCGTTAGTTATCGCGTTTGGCCAAAAATTCTGAGAACAATTTGAAGACAACGATTTACGAATACTTATAATCACTTGGTGATTACTTGAGTTATTTAATAAGTTCAACAGCCATATAGAAGTACAGATCGAACGTTTAACATATATCGTTTAAGATATATCGTTCAACATACCAAACGCCGTTTTAGCCTTCCTGATTCGGAACGCAATATCCTCCTTGGTCCATTCCATGTCCAGAGCTTTCTGTGGTATTGTCATTTATAGTGGATTTTTTTGGTTGAACAGTGTAATTAATGACTAATAAGTATCATGTGTAAGGATGAAATTTTTGGTATTATATTGTTAATATTATATTTCTTCCATATCATTTTCCTAATTGTCTTCCGAACTCTCTATGTTGTTATAAAAGCTGTAATAGGTTGGCGGAATCTAATCATATATTGAAACTAAATCTTCATATTTTGTTCGGTTTATTTTAATTCCACCACGCTTACCTTCCATGTTCAAAAGAGAAAACTTTAGAGTTCTTAAAATCGTCACTTCCTCAAATTGTATCAGTTTTCAAAAATTTAAAGTTAAAGTAATTAAAACAATTTAATTTAAATAAATTATAAAACAATAAATCCTTTCCGCAATTTCTTACTCCAACATTACTTTTACTAAATGCTGCTCACTTAAACCGTACCTGCTGCTCTTCGTTCGTTATCACCAGCTGTTAATACAAATACATTTACGACGTTTTCGTTTTGCAATAAATTGCTTATCTGTCTGTCATCGTGACGTTTCATCGTCATCCTGGCTCAGCTGTTAAAGAAGAAGAAAAGCTTTTAAATCATAAAATAAAAACATGCTATCCATAAAAAAGAACCAATATAAAAGAAAATATAATAAAATATTTCAATTTCGATTTCATTTCAATACACGTTTATTTGTGCTGCCTTACTCGCTAGTTGACTTGCACTTATTTTTATTTTATTGGCAAACGTTTTCAAGTGTCTTGTCTCGCATCTTGTAATGCAAGTTAACGTTACGCATCACAATGCAACATATTACAAGTTGTCATCGTGAAAGACACGTTTCGTTATCTGAAATTGTTTAGCTTAACAGCGCGATTACTTGTCTTGGTTATCAGACAGCATTCGAGTGACGACTAAATCCAAGCTTGTGTCATTTTTGGAAAACGATTTTGGCTTACCGTTTTTTTTTTTTTTTTGCTCTCTAAAGTAGCTATAAATAACACTTTCATTCTAGCTGGGAAATTGTAGGATCAGATTTTGACTTCGACAGCAACAAAGAAAATTAAAAAATCAAATTGTTGGTTGAATATTTGCGTATTCAAATAAATCATCTAAGATAAATTGATGAATGAGAACGTTTATAAGAAAAGCAAATAAAACATATAAATAAGCTTGCATAAATACCAGCTGATGTACAAAAGCCGTGTTATTTTAAATAGTTCAAATAGACCCCAGTCTGGAAACACTTATTATACGCGCGTTCCGGTATGGTCTTCATCTCCTTCCAAGGATTTTATGTTATGGTTTCAATTAAGTCACTATGAGTATCCCAAGACAGTTATGGTGAATACAATGGTTGAAAGTGTCATCAGTCATATATAAGGTACAGCGTAAATAAAACAGAGAAGCGTGTAAAGCAAAGAAATATTTAATTCTGAATAAAAAATTTTTTTTTTTTAAATGTTCTTAAACTCAAAAAATCAAAGCTAACGTAATTTGTATTTAGCGAGATATAAAAAGTAACAGTTTTTAATTTCAACAGCTCATTGAAATTACTTGAAACTACATCTCAACAGCTCGTTTTATTTTCTCCATCATTATATTGAAAAAATTGCTGGATGAGGAATCACCTAGTCTGAAAGCTTGTTAGGCATCGAATGGAGAGAAGACTTCCCTATTTAACTGAACTCCTGGTGTTTCTCAGTGACATCCTGCAAAGATGGACTTAATTTGCAGGTATTAAAAATTCAAACATGGTGGAGTATAGGTCATTCCTTAGGTCCACCATTCCATGGTAGAGCAATCGTAATCTTTTTGTAATAGACTAAAAGATGATGGGTGTCGATTTGTTTTTTCTTGGGTATTCTCCAAGATTTGTCGTAGTGTAAATATTTGGTCGATGGTAGTATATTTTCAAATCTGAAGCCATACTGATAGGGTCCATTCAGGTAGTTTAACATGGTTTTCCGATTTTTGCATAATACACTCGAAAGGAACTTATTTACTTAGGTGCTTATCAAAACTATATATATAAATGTATAAATTTTAAAACTATACATTTTATTATACATTCTCGGCAACTCTATGTTGGTTACAGTTAGAAGAAAGCTCAAACACAGAATGAGAGAACAAATTGTACAACTTTACACAAAGTATCTTTATCAGCTCAGTATTTTCTTTACTGATCAATCAGGTATTTTAATCTTAAATTTCTGGAAATCACAATTGATGTTTATATTCAAACTGTCAGCGACATGAACTCTCTATTGATGAACTTTAAAATGACTGTCGTAGTAGTTTTGATACGATTGCAGTTAAGCAGAAATGAGTGTTTTTTAACGCTAACTAAAGGTAATCCTTGAAATCAGTGAATAGAGCTGATAAAGATACTTTATTTAGGACCTTATTGTTCACCTTTGGATATCTAACGCTATCAAGCCGATAACTTATCCAGGGCTTTAAATTTAACCTCTGGATAAAAATTTGTATTGTTCACCTCTGGATAGCAACTTAACAGGTTTGGATATCTTAACGGCTGGTTAGTAATTTTTCCAGTTTTTTTCCAGCCAAACGTCAAAGTTATCCCGAGGTTTTGACAGTCTGTCATATCTTTTAACTAGACTCTGTGCCATTTGAAAAATGTTCACTCGCGACATGTGAAAATGAAGAATTTTTACTGCTTTTGTAAATTTGTAGCTTATTGCTTTTTTTTTGCATAAAATTTGCAACAATATTTTTCTGCCGCCCAAGGAATATATCAGCAATATTCTTCAGCAATAGACAATAGAAGCAATAGAAAATTAGCAGCTGCGGGGTAATTTATTTATTTTTATTGTCTGCAACACAAAATTCGCACGCATACAACAAAATACTAAACACAAGAAACAAGTCAACAATACGAAATCAAAACGCATGATAAACCTATGGATATCTCAATCTGGTTAACTTTTTTTCTGGATATCTTTATCAGCTGGTTACCTTTCGACATAAGCTCGGAATAAATGCGCTATCCAGAGGTGAACAATACGAAACTACTGAAAACCTTAGAAATATCAGCTTGTTAAAAATATCCAGAGCTGAACAATACGACCCTTAAAGTAGAACAGTTTGTTCTCTCATTCTGTTTTTGAGCTTTCTTCTGACTGGTATCATCAACATAGATTAGGGGAGAGTGCATAATAAAATTTGTTTGGTGTCGTATAGTTTTGATAAGCACCTTATATTAAGAAAATTTATCATATTAAGAAATCGCCATTCTTGTAGATAAGGCAGAGCACATTCAAGTTACAATATTTTATCATGTTTTCATCTGAATTCTGCATAGAAGCTTGCATATCAATAAAGCTTCCTCCGTTCTTGAACAGCTCGGCAGGTAGGTAATCGACTACTGTAGCTTTGTTGTTCTTAAGCCGAGCTATCAATGTCAAGACTTCATAATAGTCGGACAGTGGAACCTCAACTGTCCAAGATATCAGCTCTATTGATGGAGATGTTGTCAGAAACGGCATTTCATAGCCTAGAGATGTGTTCCCTCCACCAACATCAGTTACTAAAATATCTGTTCCTAGAATGAATGTGACAATGAGCATTAATGGCAGTGCAGAATCATAGAAGGCCCAAAAAAGGTCTGAATGTTAAGTGCCAGAGTTAGATGAAGTAGAACCAGCCTTAAAGAATGGGCGGGTTAAAATGACTGCTCTAGCAAACTCTTCATTAAGATTGCTAAGGATTAAAATGTGCTTGCTTGTTTGGATGGAAATACGAATAATGCAGAATATGAACAATATGCCTAAACTGTACACAATAATATTTCTCGCGGTTATGCGAGCGCCACAAAGTAGCATATTAGTCCGTAGCCCATAGCTTTTTTATATTTTTTTTTCATGGTCTTGCTCTATGACCTCTATTTCCCTAGTGTACGTGGTGATCTAGAAAAGAAATGCTGCAAAAAATAATAATTATATTTTGACTTTTAAAATTTTGAGCAAAAAATAATAATTATTTCTGCTTTCTGTTTTTTATGGCAAAAATAAAAAGCAAATCTGACCGATAACTTTTTGAGCACTAAATAACTGGTAAGTTTTGATTTTAATTTTTTAAAGCAAAAATAAAAAGCAAAATGTGGATCTAAGTGAACACACCGGGTATTTACTTCTTGAAATAGTCGTAGAATGTCAGAAATGTCTTGCAAGATGTCTAATTAATGAAGCGGGACTATGGTTCACTCTTTTCATCTAAACTCAACTTGGGAAATAAACAAAACTTGTTGCAATTACTAAAAAGTATGCTCTTAATGGGAGAATGACTGTATATAACAGAACTTGTTTTACTGAGAACAATTTAAAATGCGATAGCAAATATCGCCTTTACATAAAATACAAACAATAAAAAATAACATAAGAAATGAAATGAAAAATCACCCAACATTTTTCCATACAAAATTTGGGTAAATGAAATATAAAATGAATGGGAAATTCAAACGAAAAATCACCGAAGAAATTGGACAATTGTCCAAAATTTTGCACATTTTTTAACGAAATTTCGCTTTTTGCTTTTGGGTATTTTTTTCATACAAAAAATCACCTTCTTTTTTGGATGCAATTTCGCTTTTTGTTTTTAACTGATAGTTCACATTGACTACTAGGGAAATGGTATTAATAACTCTTTTTTATTTTTATCACTCGATCATCATGTGTTTTATGTTTTAAAAATTTCAAATAATTAACTATGGGGGTTGGAATTAATTTTAAAGGTTTTTTTTCGGTTTTTGAGCATTTATTTAGAAACAACGGTACAATGTATATTATTCAAAGTATTGTCCATCGTTAGCTACAACATTTTCCCATCTTTCTGGCAGCATATGGATTCCGCGCCAGAAGAACGACTCGTCTTTTGAGGCAATCCACGAATCGACCCATTTTTTGGTATCCTCGTAAGAAGTGAAGCGCTGCTCAGCCAAGCCATGCGTCATCGATCTGAATAGGTGGTAGTCGGAAGGGGCTATGTCTGGGCTATAAGGCGGGTGGGGTAGCACATCCCAATTCAGCGCCTCCAACGTTTCCTTGACGGTTCTTGCAACATGTGGCCGTGCGTTGTCATGTTGAAAAACCACTTTGTCGTGTCTTTTGCCATATTCCGGCCGTTTAACCTTTAATGCTCGGCTAAATTGCATCAGTTGTTGTTGGTAGCGTTCCCCAGTGATGGTTTCGTTAGGTTTTAGCAGCTCATAGTACACGACACCCTTCTGATCCCACCAAATACACAGCATAAGCTTGGCGCCATGAATATTCGGCTTGGCCGTCGATGTTGATGCATGGCCGGGTGGTCCCCACGATTTTTTTCGCTTAGGATTATCGTAATGGATCCACTTTTCATCGCCAGTGACAATACGATGCAAAAAACTCTTCCTTTTATGCCGTTGAACAGTTGTTCGCACATGCAAAATCGCCGTTCAACGTCTCTCGGCTTCAACTCGTACGGCACCCAATTTCCTTGCTTTTGAATCATTCCCATGGCCTTCAGGCGTTTGCCGACCGTTGATAAGTCGACTCCCAATGATTCTGACAATTCTTGAAGGGTTTGACACGGGTCTTCATCGAGCAAAGCCTCCAATTCCTCATCTTCAAACTTTTTCGTCTGGCCCGGACGCTCTTTGTCTTCCGTATCAAAATCACCACTTTTAAACCGACGGCACCAGTACTCACAAGTAGAAATCGATGGAGCATAGTCCCCGTAAGCCTCAGTAAGCGTGCGTTGTGCTTCAACCGCTTTTTTCTTCAAATGGAAGCACAAAAGTAAACCTTCCCGCAAATTGCGTTTTGTTGGAACGAAAGTCGACATGTTCACAGAGAAAAAAATATATGTTATTTACACTTCAGTGGAATGACACATACTGAAAAATGAAGCTTAGACAATGTGCTTTGAAATGAATATAGTCACAGGTGTGCCCGATGCGATCTATTGATAGTTACGCCATCTCTTAGAAAACCTTTAAAACTAATTCCAACCCCCAATAAAATCGGTCGAGGGCTATCTATCACCCCTCTCCCCTCGCGGTTGTCATACCTTTTCATGATCACTAAGATATAATTTTTTTTTCTTTCTCCAGATATTTCTATTTACGAAATAAATCAAAGATAGCTTACAATTAGTTTCCAGAAATTACGGATGAAAAAAATTACAAAAAACTTAAAATTTTCCATACAAAATCGGGCATTAATTCGTCGAAAAACAATGACCGAAGTTTCAAGCGAATATGTCATTTTTTCAGATGTTTGTACCAAAAAAATTAGGATCTTTTTTGCAAATATTTGAAAAGGAAGAAAAGCCCGAAACTTAAACTTGGATTTTATTACCGAAAAAATCGGGCATTTTTGTCAAATTAAAATA
Source organism: Coremacera marginata (assembly GCA_914767935.1). NCBI lineage: Eukaryota > Metazoa > Arthropoda > Insecta > Diptera > Sciomyzidae > Coremacera > Coremacera marginata. The sequence goes on from OU612045.1 coordinate 53,207,941, forward strand.
TAAAAAAACGTCCGAATTTTTGTTTACCGAAAAGTTAAGAAATTTCAAATTCGTTATGATAAAATGGTTTGCTTTTGTACGGAAGATAAAAAAACATAATTCCGTAAAAGAGCAAATAATTTTGTCATAAAAAAAATACCATCTGAAACTTATCCGTACATAATGTCCATGGACCCCTTGTTCATGAATTACATAAAAAAACAAATAAAATTAAGAAAATTTTTGCAGATATTTTTACAGGGGAATATTAACTTACTACTCAAATCTGTTCTTCTATACTTTGATAATCTTATATTAAATCTTGATCACGGAATTATACCAGAAAAAATTGGAAATAATGACCGAAAAACTGCTGAAAATTTCAGTCGTAATTTCCATTTTCTTTCGGGCTTTATTTCCAAACCATTTGCGCATTATTTCTTTCTTTCGGGCTCTATTGCCATTTCAAATTCGGGCATGTTTTCCGAAATTTAATGCTTCTAAAATTTCGGGCTTTTTTGCCATTTTTTTCGGGTGTAAGTTCTGGAAGCCTTACAATCATTTATTCGCCGTCGTCTATACAAGCAACAATATTTTCAATCTAGAAGCAAAACCTATTTTGACGGCGGATATTGGTTGTTTCATTTTATTTTTGTCACTCACTAAAACGCCTCTGAATTGCGTTTTGGAACATTTTTCCAAAAAAATTTTGAGTATTTTTCCGTTTTTATTGTTTAAAATTTTTTGAAGCGAAAGCTTTTTACTCCTCGTTCTGTGATTTGCTTGGAGTGAAATCTGAAAAATTTTCGACAGATTTTTTCTTGGAAATTTGATGGTTTCCTTTGTTACTGGTGCTTAATACAACAAGAAAATTTAATACTTTAATATTAAATACTAAAAATATTTTGTTCCCTGCCCGTGGGGATCGAACCCACGTCCTCTAAAATGAGAATCCAATACACTATCCACTAGGACATAAAGACTTCTTAGAAACAGTTGTTAATTCATTCCTAATTATAACAGAAACTATGCTGCAGTAGATCGGCACCATCTATCAATAGATTGAGGATTGTGTATATGCTATGCTACAATTATCAAAAATTTGCTTTTATTTGCCACAAGGTGTCTCCAGCATCGGTTTGTTTGTATTGTGAATGCGTTTGTGGTGCTGCTGGCATAGAATATAAATTATTATCTAGAAATTGCATCAACTCTGCTAAATCTCTGGCATGTGTTAACAGAGGTTAACAGAGTTTTTTTTCTTCATGTTTTTAAGTGAAATAACTCTGTTAACACATGCCAGAGATTTATCAGACATATTTATCAGAGTTGATGCAATCTCTAGATAATAATTTACACTCTATGTTAACAAACGCATGCATGAGTCAGTGCAGTCAAGTTCACAACCATGTGTGGAGAGTTAAAATGGAGAGTCACTGGCATTATATGCCCGTATATGCAAATGGCGTGGGAATTTGACATTCAACAAAAAAAAAATAAGCAGTAAATATGTTTTCTGTATATGTGTAATTTATTTTATGTTATTTTAAATTTTTGAATTTAAAAGTTAATTTATTAAAAAGATTAAATTATTAAGCTATCAAGTCTATGTAACTGCGAAAAAGCTTCGCTTCTCTCGTGTGTCCAACGTCGCACCTGTGTTTTTATTTTTTATTCTTTTCGTTTGGGGGATTTTTCATTTTTTTTTTTTTTGCGATTTTTCTTTGGCATATTGATATCACATACATTAACCAGTAAACTTTTATTTTAAAAAATTCCGATTATTTTTTCAGTAGAATTTTCCAAAAGGGCCTAAAATGAATAAGGGCCTCGGGGCTTTTGAAATGAAAAAGGGCCCCCAAAGCAGATGATTGTACCGAATATCACATGGACATACCGGTTGCAGTAGTCACTCTTGATACTGCACCGGAGTCCCACGGACTGAATTAGAATGAATATTCTTTCACTAATCTTAGAAGTTCTCTTACTACGATCTCAGCAGTCTTAAATCTCACTCTTTAATGGAATCACACATTTATTATCGAATTTATTCTCTTAAAAAGCCTATTGGCATTTTTATTTACTATTTTTACATAATAAACGCAATTCAAAATTTAGGGACATCGTAATTTTCTCTGAAAGACACCCAACTGCAGCGCTGCTCGAAAGAGCTGTGTTGTATTGCATAAGCAGTTCCTTTATAATTCTAAACTTTTTTGATATGCAGAACTGCCATGGTTCTCTCGGTTCTTTCTGTATATAAGTTATAACTTAGATATATGTTTCGAGCTCCACTGGTAATAATGCTGCTCTTCCCAATAAAAATAATAAACAAACTTCATAATATTTTCTCTTTCTTTTAGTTCCATTAAGTGAGCGCAAGTGAGCAAGCTCAAATGCGAGCTTTTTCCAAAAAGCTGAGCGCGCTCAAAAAGTGAGCCGCTCACAATGTGAGCTATTAACAGCCTTGCCTAATAATAATGATTTTTTCTCAATTTGTATAAATAACATCAAACTACTTCAAAAAAGTAGTTTAACTTTATTATGGAGTTTTAAGCTTGAGAAACAAGCAGTCAAATAATTTTTGGTAGAGTAAAATGACTGTCAAAATGCCAACTAAGTGCAATATTACCAATCTAGATTTTTTAAAAATTTAACTCAATAACGATATACTTTTGGAAAAATTCCTATCTGAAGACAGCGCTTAGAATAGTCATGGGATGGATCTGAATTATCAGAATTTTCTTTATTGTTTTTTATTCTGTTTTCTGATTTTATCAATATTACAAAATAATTTTGACTATATGGTATTTAGTATTTAGAATTTAGTCCTTTACCTTTGATTACTTAATCAACATTGCCGCTTTTTCAGCACTTGAAATGAATTCTCAATAAAATTTTTGTTAATTTTTATTTCGTTTTTGTTTTATTTTATTAATATACATATGTTGTTTGAAATTGATACAGTGAGCACCACTGATTTATTAAGAATAAATATTTTTTTTATAGATTCTATGCACAGAAACACCTTTGTCATATAGAACGTCAATGGGTTAATGAAAAATGTTACCTACCTATCATTTTTTTTTTTATCTTCACTAAATTGCCTGAAAAGTCCTGAGATTTTTAATGAAAACAACAGTTTTTTAGGATTGTTAAGGCAAAGTTATTCCTCAACTTAGTTAGCTTCAGAGGCTATGGACTAGGAATAGTGATTTTCCAACATTTCGATGCCCTTTCTGTAAAACGAAACGTTCAAGTCTAAAAAATGGGCTTGTGACTTGGAAACAGATAAAAGTCGCTGGAGGACAAGTTTGGAGAATATGGTGGGTAAAGGAATTTGGATTGTAAGTGGTCCGATTTGACTATCAAGGTTGACGGTGCCTTATCGCGATGGTGCACAACTTTTTGTTCACCATACATTAAACCAGGATCTTTGCGTAACAGACAAAGACAAAGCTGTTGTGTAACGATGGCGAATTGACAAATTTGGATCGACACTCTCCGGAATGGATGCTATATTCTCTTTAGTACGCACTGTGCGCACTTGTGCGTCTTGGTGAAAACATTCAGTTACATGATGATCTATTATGTCGGGTGCATGTGCAAGTGCTCTATAAGATTGGTGCACAGAACCATCATTTTGGAACTAAATTTCTAGCATTGTCATCAGAAAATATGGCAACGACTACGAAATAAAACTTAAATTGACAGCAGTTGTGATTTGTCGAATACCTGAAAAAAATTCTCCACTCTTAAAAGTAAAATCACTAAAAATTTTGTTATTTACTATAAAACTCACAGTTCAAGTGAATAAAGTTAACTTAAACCGCACTTTAATCATTTCAACTGTGATTGTGTAAAATTCACTGATCTGTGAGTTTCTTTTCAGAAGTTCTGTTATATTGAAAACTGTGTTAAATTGTACTGCCATGAAAATGAAAACAAGAGAGATATCGCTGCGTAGACTGTCGCAATTTTTTAATATAAGTAATATCTTTATTAATGTCACAACATTCATCTACTTATGTCTTGTCTTGGCTTAGCTAGTACTTCATACACATAAAAACAACACGTAAGCAATCACACACAGAACACACACAAATACACAAGAGTATAGAAGAACATGGCTTGGCTCAAAAAGTTGAAGCCATAACTTAACTTTTACCTAATGCAAGCGAACAAATTACAAGAGAAACTTCAGCAAACACCTGAGATAAATCATTAGATTATAGGGAAGCCTCAACTATGAGACAGCTGAAGATGTTGTTGTTGCTGGCGATGATGAAGTTGTTGTTGTTGTTGTTGTTGGTTCTGATGATTCTGATGATATCGCTGCTGTTCTTAATACCGCAAACCGTCCCACGATGTTGTTGATGTTTGTGCTGGTTTTTGTGGCAGTTTTAGTAACTTCTGGCAACAGTATCAAAAACTTTTGTTGACACTGCGAAATCAAATGATGAGTTGTAAAAAATTACCGTTATCACTGCGCTAAATATCCAAGAAATGTTGGAAAAATATTTTATATGGCTAACTACGATTGACGTGAATATCGTTGCTGTTTGTTTGTGATTTGTATATATTTTGTGTTATGTTTTGATTTTTTTTTCGGATGTTAAAAGCAACTTATTTGATCGCTTTTTATCCTTGAAAAGTTATGGCAAGACATTTTGTTGTTACATCAAAATAAAAATGTAAGAATAAAAACAGCAATAGAAACAACAAATAAATCAACATTTACTGCCTCAGATTGACGTTGGCAAGTCAGTGACAAATTGTCGACATTTCACAAAAAAAAAAAAATAAAGCAGGTGTGAATTTATGATTGTCATGTTTTTCTTTTGCCTGAACTTGTTTTAAGGAATTTTTTCTGGTACTTCTTAATAAGCTCAATCGAAGCATACAATTCTGATGTTGACAACATAACGTATTAAAGTGGTGTATGTGCACCCGACGCCAAAAAAGTTTTCATTTGAATATTTGTCTGCTGTTGAGAAACTAAAATCTACACGCGAATTAAATTAAATTAATTTTTTTAATATATTAAGCATTCATCTTCATTTAGTAATTATAAATAATTTAAATTAATATTGACGTCTTATTTTTTCATAACTATAAAAAAAATAAAAGAACAGTTCCGTTGAAATAGTAGATGGAATCTTTATTTTGGCGTCGGGTGTAAATGTTTGCATTTACTTAAATTATTCTTAACATTAATAACGAGAGGTACTCACAAGTTTCTATACATTTTTTGTAAATATTGACACTTTAGTGTTACCCAAAACTCAATAGGCCCCTATTATGTAAGCAACTCAACTTAAGTTGACTCGATTGAAGTAATTTTTTTTTTCGTATTACGGATTACATACAGTTGAATTTAACAAAGAATTTTCAAACTACATGATCCAACTGCAATGTTTGTAATACGTCATACGAAAAAAATCTAGTTGAATCGAGTCAACTTAAGTTGAGTTGTTATAAATAATAAGAGCCTTAAATCGTAATACATTAAAATCGCAATATTTAAAATGCTCTTGATAGCTTTCAGTTAATTAAAAATGTTTATTACCCTCTACAAAACGTCTTTCATCACTTTATGATGAATACTGACATATCAAGAAAATCACACAAAAAACCAACTCATCAAAACATGGTCTTCCACTTGCCATTGATACTTGGTACATTCTGATGCGAGGGCTTAAAACTATTCTTTTATAGTACTTAATTTTAATAAATATTCATTAAAAACGTCTTTGTGCCAAATAAGTATTAATTGGCAAACCGCCGCATAGTGGGAAAAATACCTACAATTCCACCCGAAATGATTTTCTTTTCGTAAAATTTGAGCTAACGGAATATTTTCTTAAAAATGTTTATTTTTTATTGAACATTAATATCAAAAATTTTAATTTTAACTGAAAATCAAGTTTTCCAAACAAGAATTGGATCGAAACAAAAATCTAGATAATAAACTTTTCTCAAATATTCGTTTTTTATCCAGATTTTTGTTTTCCATTTTCATTTTTTTAAAACTTTTGTATTGAAAAAGTAGATTTTTACTAAAAATATTTTCAAGTACCCAAAAGTATCAACTTTACAAAAAAATTCCCTGAGACTAAAGTTGCTTGCAATTAGCCAAAGAATATCTGTGAATTTCTTCAGAATTTTTGTAAACATTTTTGTTTTTGAAGCTAGCTTCTTACGCTTTGTTTTGTTATTTCGACACCGTTTCTTTGAAATTGATGTTTTTGTTTTTTTTTTGTTTGCGTCTATTATAACAAGAAAATGTAATAATTCAAATATTAAAAATATTTCTTTAGTCCGCTATGGGTATCGAACTCATACCCTGTTGATTGAGAGTTCTATACACTGCCCACCAATCCAAAAATCCTTGTCACGTAGAGTTGTTGATTCAATATTAAGTTTAACTGAAGCTATGTTACAGTAGATCACAATAATCTATCTATTAAAAGGATTGTGTATTAGATATCCTACATATCCAACATATTTAGCAGTTATCCCAACAACAATAGTAGCAAAAAATAACAAAAATGTTGCTTATACTTGCTACAAGATGTCATCAGCATCGGTGTTTTTTTTTTTTGTTGATGTGAATGCGTGTTTGTTATTGTTCGTACAGGTTGTTTTGCTTGTTTACACAGGGAAAAAAAGTGTAAATTATAAAATTTTCGGGCATAATTTGCCAAAGACCTTCGGCCAGAATGGGTTATCTAAGTATTTGTATAATACAACAAAGGAAATTTAGGCAATCGCATTATTTTGCTAGAACTTACGCTAGAACTTGTGTGTTCTGTTGAAGGCCTTCTGCAATATTAAAAAAGAAACTTGCGTATCATAACCTTAGGTAAGTTATACTTAACCAGTGAAGATTTCCTAAGGCCTTTGCAACATGCGCTTGCATTGTTCTCTTATGATTTGTTTGTTTTTTTCATCTTTTCAGTTATGTTTGACACTTTTTTGTTTTTCTGTTTTTAATTAACTCAATTTTAATTTAATAATGTCAACTCATCAGTAGTCTTGCGTGATTCTTGCTGTGATCCAGTAAGCTGTTTTATGTTGTTTTTGTTTCTTCAATGTAACAAATAAATTATTTCGAAATACATGCACGTTAGTTCAAATGATAAGAAAAGGTAAGCAAATAATGACCGCGTATGACAGAAAGAGTAGCAATGAGAGAAAAGATTGTTATTTGCTTTTGCGCAAGTATGTTTGGCATATTATACAATTTTAACATGCCTAAGTTGATAAAAAACTTATGAAATTCACGCAAATTTCTTAGGATTCATATAAAAATCGTTGCCCAAGTCATTTTAGGTAATACGCCGTAGGTATTTTTCTGTGTGCACAAGTGCATTGAAATAACAATGAAAGTTACATGTCTGTGGTCACAAGCATTAACGACATAACTCAAAATATCGTCAAAAAGCGATATGGTAATTTTATTATTGCAAATCCTTGGAAGGATGCAGAAATCCGTTTTTTGTACAGAATAGATTATTATTACTTATGTGTGCAAATATTGCTTTTGTAACGGGTCATATATTTTAGATTTAATGGTCGTAGTTAGTTCAATTAAAATATCGTTTTTTACGGTATTTTGAGTTACGTTGTTAATGCTCGTGACCACAGAATAAAACCATAAGTAATGAAATGTAATAAAATTAACTTGTGTTAATATTATCGTGTGTTTTTTTTTTATATAAAGTTGTTTTAAAATTTTGAATTTGAAGTTATTTTAAGTTATAATTAGTCTCTCATCGTTCGTTCTAAGAACTTTAGAGAGGCTTCTAGATTTATATCTAAGGGACACTCTCAGCAGAACCTCCATATCCACAGCGGAACATGCCTACCTCAAGGGGAGATCGACGGAAACGGCTCTGCATGAGGTTATTACAAACATTCAGAGATCTCTCTACTTCAAATAATACACATTTTCTGCCTTTTTTGATATTGAAGCAGCGTTTACCAATATTCATAATAGGGCTATTCACGATTCTCTCACAGAAATTGGTGTGGAATCATCTGTAAGAAACTGGACTGTAACAATGCTTAGCTCTAGAAATATCTAAGCGGATCTTGGAAACTGCCAACTTACTAGATTCGTAGTTAGTGGTACACCTCAAGGATGGGTGATAGCTATGAACTATAGCCTGCTCTGGCTCATAGCTATGAACGGAGTACTGAATTTACTTAACAACAGCGGAATCAAAGTAGCAGCAAACGCGGATGATGTAGTTGTAATGGTATCGGGTCTGTTTCCCTCTGTTATCAGCGAAATCATGGAGGGAGCTTTGGACAAACTTAGTCACTGGGCTGCCGGGTGCGACCTAGAGGTAATTCCTAGCAAATAGAAGTGATGCTCTTTACTACAAAAACCAAGGTGCAGCACTTCAACCTACCGCGATTAAGGGGTCAAACACTTTCACTATCCAGCAGCGCTAAGTATCTGAAAGAAACACTGGATTCGAAACTCAGCTGAAAAACAAACATTGAACATAGGGTTCATAAGGCCTGCATAGCCTTCTATGCCTGCAAAAAAACATTTGGCAAAAGATGGAGTCTTAAGCCAAAAATACTCTTATGGCTTTACACTGCAGTAGTTCACCCTATTTTTACATATGGAGCATTGTTGTGGCGGCCTGCACTGACTAAAGCATACAATATTAGGAAACTATCCAGGGTTCAGCGTTCTACATGTATAGGCGTCACGGGGGGAATCCGGGCATGCCCAACGAATGCACTGAACGTTTTGACCCACCAACTACCAACAGGCCTTCACATTAAACTAACTGCATCCAATAGCGCAATCAGACAAAAGGAGTCTAACAGCTGGAGATATAAACTTTATGGACACGGGAAAATCCTTAGTTTACTACCTTCAAGCATGGCAGACAGCAACACGGACTATGAAACCCCCAACCTTGACTTCAGTAAAAACATTTGCTAGCCAGTACCCTACCCAAGCGGAATGGCGCTGTGGAGGTCCGGATGCTGTTTATGACATCACTTTCTACACCGATGAGTCCAAGATGGGTTGTGGCATTGGAGCGGGTATATATTCAGCACAACTGATCCAACTCCTATAAGATGTGCCAACACTAACAACCTAACCGCAGCAATCCTGTCGGATAGCCACGCTGCTATTAGAGCATTAGTTGCAGTAAAATTCAACTCTAAGCTTGTATGTGAGTGTAAGCAGGAACTAGCCTGACTAAGTCGTCTGCTTGACATTACTATAATCTGGGTTCCCGGCCACAGAAACATTTATGGTAATGAAAAAGCGTACGAATTGGCCAGGTTGAGCTCTTCCTTCGATACTTCAAAAGCGGAACTAGTTTCAGTTCCACTGAACGCAGTATAGGAAGGGGTGCTCTCGTACTACCTTGATATAGCTAATCGCAGATGGAGTAGTTTGACAACCTGTTCAACTGCACGAAAAATTTGGCCCTCATACAACCAAGGAAAAACTCGCGAACTGCTAACAAGATCCCGAACTGATATAGCAAGAGTCACGGCAATCAGCACAGGGAATTGGTGCATTGGCGTGCATGTAGAAAGAATCGGATTACCCTTAAGCCCCCACTGTCGCAGCTGCAACGACCGTAACGAAAGGGAAATATTACCCCATTTTCTATGTGCTTGCCCAGCATTGGTTAGGTGTAGATTAAGCGCACTGGGGAAACCCTTCTTCGCCAACCTAGAGGAACTTTCAACTCTAAAAATCAACAACCTCCTTGTATTCCTAAACAAAACTGAATGGCTATAACGGATGCACCTTAATCATCCTACGTCACACACGTCAACGCACAGGATAAGAGGTTGTGGCGCCAAAACGGCTCAATGGAGCCAATTGAATACTGTCTGTAGAAGTAACACCACTCTAACCAACCAACCAACCAAGTTATTTTGTTAAAAAATGTCATTAAGTTCAACTCTATCAAACTGAGAAAAAGCTAAAAAGCTTTCGCGTGTACAACGACTCACCCATGATATAATAATTTACAAGGTAGCATTGACAATCACATATTTTCTCAGAGCGTCGACCAGCACTTATCGATACAAAGTTTAATTTTTCATCCGTTTCATTCGTTTTCTATTTTTCTATGAGTTTTTGACAAATGCTAGTCGACAAAAAAACTGTCACTCCTACCCATGGTAGAATTAATACAGGTAAACTCGCTAGATGAGAGCGTACTGCCGCCAATGTCAACACGAAGTTGGCAACTCATATAAAATCTCAAAGCTATAAGAAAGATGTGAGAAAGCAAGAATTGTCAAAATGTAAACGAAGTTAAATAGTTGAAACTGTTCTGTTTATTTAATTAAAAATTGTAATAAAATTTTCTTTTTCGAGTTTTCGTGATATTTAATCAATAAAGCAATAAAAAGTTGCTTCAAGGCACACAACATGGAAAATTAATTAAATAAAATATTAACTTCAAGCAGGGAGCGCCATTGACAATATCGGCAGTAACGAAGAAGAGAGCACAATCAACGCTGAATCTACCTGTATTCTTCTACCATGCTCCTACCTTGTAAATTATTATATCAGAGACTCACCTAACGTATGTTTTTTTATTTGGACATTTTTAAGAATCAAAAAATTCTGGAGAATGTACGTTCTCTTTGGCTTTTGGGTTTTTTTTTTATAAAAATTATCCTTTTAAAGGACATGGAATTTTTTAAGTATGAATTCGACTTTTGAATCTTTTTCGAAGTTTTGATTCAATTTTAGTACAAAAAAAAAAAACATGTAAGCTCGTGCTCTCATCCGTGCCAAAAATTCTTCTGACTCGGTTTTATTCAATCTGTTGTCAAAATCCTATGGAAAAAAAACAATTATTTTTATATTTTCCCACAAACGGTAGAACACGAAATATAGAAAAGAGATTAACAACAAATTTTATGTGATCAACTCTTCGCTTGAAGTCTCAGCTTCAACGAATTAAGAGATCTTGGTACATGTATCACGTCATGTGATCGTTTATGTGAAAATTTGTTTAAATTTTTACTTCGAGCCTCAGCCCGGTACTGACTGATAAACACTGCTTTATACACACATTTTTGGTGCATAAAAAATATCCCTTTGATTGTACAATATACAATTGCAAATTTTGGCGTATAATAAGAACTAGTTTTTCTATTTAAAATACACTTCACGCCCTTTTGTTGTAGAAATATATCACACAAGGTTTTTATTTAGCTCTTGTTATTATAATTGCTGTTAAAAATAGATTTAAGAGCAAGTATGCGTCCAAAATTTTGGAAAATTATTTTGAATTATTTTAAAAGAAAATATCAAAAATAAATAACGTTTTCAAAATAGGCACGGATTTTTTTAAACTTATTTCAAATGACTTTCAAACGCTAACAAATATCAACTCAAAAAAGAACTATAAGAATATTAGCAATAAACTGATTTTCACTGGCTTTGACTGTTTTAAATCTGTTAAGTTTTTGATCAAAGCAACAGTGTTTTAATAGTTGATCCATCGCAATTTATATGGATGATGAATTAGTATTGATGAATTTACGTATTCGTACAAGTTACTTGTAAAATTTTTTTGTTTGCATCATAATTCAAGAATCTCTATTTTTATCTTGGATAGTATCGTTGACTAAGCAGCGTTATTCAATTGTTGGCTAAAAATTTTAATGTATGTTTTATTTTAAAGCTATGTTAAGCTGCCACAAAAACTTTTGTAATTACACATAAGTTCTTCAACTCAGTACATTTTTTTTTTCATAAAAATCAAGTTATATGATCTCGGGCTTAAGGCAGTTGGGTTTTTTCTCTGTGTAGGATCAGAAGGAGGAGTTGAAAAAAATTCTACTTTCGCTCCGATCCATTGCTTGAATGTTGTTATTTTAGTTTGGGCGAAAAAGTGTTATAATGCAATATTTGTCTTGTTTAAAGACGGTCTGTCAAAACTTCCAAATCAAAACAGCCAAATCAAATTCAATTTCAAGAAGAAGGCAGACTAAATGAAAAAATAAAAGAAAGGGAGTCAATGAGACCAGTTTTCAACTACCTATGAATCCAGGGCCGAATTGCCGCTTCCATAAACGAACAACTCGTCACGTAAAGCTGTGTCAATTGAATGCAATTCAATGCGGAGTTGAAGATTATTCCGTGACGACTTGTACGGTCACGGTAGCGGCGATTCGGCCCCTGGCTTAAAATGCATGCTATTTCTTAATTACAGTCATGCAAGCAATATTAAATCCGCCTTCAACCCGGCCAAACCCTCTTTTTAAAAGTTATTGTTTTACAAAATAAAGTCTATAGGTTCCCGATAAGGTACGCATACATTGGATTCTTAACACAAGATCTTATCATCGAGTCTTATCTTCTTGGATAGAACACTTTGCAGTTTTTGGTCCTTTTAAGCCTGGTCACGTTCCTTGCTATTGCCCATTTTTCAATTTTGCCTGCATATATGTATTTTTATATTGTGAAAAAATATATTGGTACATTTTTTGGGATTGACGATTTTTGTTATTGCGGATTAATGGAATTTTGTCAGTATGTGATCCTTTCAGTCAACTAATATGTTGTTTTTAATTAATTTTGTTTTAAGAATCTTTCTATAGGTGATTTCTTTTTTCTATCGTTTCTATATTTAAGGGGCTTGTTTTAAGGGGTTTTGTGCACTTTTCTTTTTCTTCATGTTTTTATTTTTTAGTTCTGTTTTATTTACGTACTCAAATTGGCTATGTTTTAGTAAAAATTACCTCTCCAATTAAAATTTAAAAAAAAAAGGAATTAAACATTGAACACTTAGATAGACAGATTGGTAGATAATTGAAAGACAAAAATTTTATAAGAAAATTTTACGACCAGAAAATCTATTTGGGTGGAACAGTTGACCTCTGTCCCACTGTGGGCTGCAGCAGCAGCATCAGCTTCATTAAGACGCGCACTAATTAGTGTTAATTGTTGCAATCAGAAGTTGATTCAGTCACGACATACGTAACGATGCATCTTATACGTATGCAAATTTATTCATATGCAAATACATCTAGATATATATTTAGTTAAGACAAACTTACAAATACCCTTGTGAATATCAATACTTATTGATGAATAGCTAATGTTTACTGTGCGTAATATTAACAACAATTAGGTTTCATTATAACTTTTTCCAATAGTAGTTAATTACACCTATATATATATTTTTTTCTTGAATTAGTTGAATTACAATTGAAAATGTTAAATATTTTAACCAAAAAAAAATGTATGACTTGGTAGAGAAGACACACAGAAAACAAACAGAAATAACACGTGTAATTGTGTTTTAAAGGTTTACGTATATTTTAAGTACCTTCTGTTAAAAATTGAACCGGGCTGTATGAAAACTTTTGAAGGGAAAACTTCTTAAGACACGTTGAGCACTTTTTGGTAGAGAGCAAAACTATAGATTCGCGATATCATCACGCTATTAGCGTAACAGAAATTATTGCTGTACAGCATTACTTTTTAGGGATTACCTAGCATCGACAAGGCCGATGACCGAAGCGATAACCAACCGATTAAAAAAAAAAAAAATAAAAAACGAAATGGCCAATTTCAGCCCTGGAAAGGACTTTGACCGAGCTTCTTATGATGTGAAATGTTGTGTGTGATGTGAAATGTTTGCACACAAATGATGGAGAGTTGGACATACATGCTTTACGCCGACTCCGAACGGCTTATGTTCTCAAGAAGCTTTTCACGGCAGGTTTTTACTCTCTGAGGTTTGCCATTGTCTGCAGAGAGGTGACGGCCGAACAGAAAAATTAATTCGATTAAAAAAACTTTCTGTGTCAGACGGGGGACTCGAACCTGGGTTCTCTGGCGTATGAGCCACACACTCTACCCACTACGTCAAGGCCACCAGATTACCCTGAATCAACCGATTACCGAACCAATTACTGAACTGATTACCCACTGATTACCAATTACCAAAGCGATTACCAAACGATTGCTGAAGAAATAACCAACCGATTACCGATAACCGAAGCGATTATCAAACGATTACTGATTACTGAAGCAATTAGCAACACATTTCCGATTACCGAAGCGATTACCAATCGATTACCAATTACCGAAGCGATTATCAACCAATAACCGATTACCAACGCTATTACCAACCAATTACAGAAGCGAAAACCAACCGATTACCGAAGCTATCATCAACCGGTAACCGAACAAACTACTGATTATCGAAGCGTTTACCAACCGATTACCGAACCAGTTACTGATTACTGAACCAGTTACCGATTACCAAAGCGATTACCAACCGATTACCGAACCAGTTACCGATTACCCAAGCAAAGTCTATGTGTTACAAATATCCATCTATATATATAAAAATCTTATGTTGTCCGCAAGCTACTACATCAATTCTGAACCGTTCCAATGATGTTGTTCAAATTTTGAGGATATTTTTGGCTAGTCGTGGCACGGGTGTTAAAACTTATTTGTACAAGATCGGATGAGTGGTTCTTGAGATATTGAGAAAATAGTGGATCCCTTTGCGCCTATACGATTTCACATATAAAATCGCAAAAAATCAGTTTTTTGTTCTTTTATTAAATAAAAATTAGCTACGCCAATTAGCTACGCCGGGGTTAAACTTTTATTATATATAAACATTAAAAATAGCAGCTTATACAATTTATAACGCATAAATTGATTTTGAAAATTGAAAAGTAGAACGCCTCTGATTTTCCGACTCTACACTGAGAAAAGTAAAATAATTTAAAATTAAACAAAAACTTTTAAAATATAAATTTAACTCGTTTGTGTTTCTACAGAACAAAATTTGAAAAAAGCGTGTTAAACTATTTCTTTATAATTCTCATTTCATTTTCTTGCTTTTTTTTAATATTTTCTCTTATTAATTATTTTTTATAACAAAAAATACGTCACTATCTGAGATTGATTTAAAAAATTATGTGTTGTAGAAGTATTGAGCATACAATTGAGACCAAGCTGAGAAAAACCATTTGATTGCTTGAAAATATTTTCTAATTGGACTTCCAAAATTTGAATTAATTATTAAAATTAATTATTTTAATATATAAAATATTTCAATATTTTAAGCCGCAATAAAACAAACAAACTTCATCGAATGGATTCTACATTTAGTATTCGAGGGGTCCCAGGGGTCGCTGATCACGAATCTGACGTCAAAAACGCGAAAAAATTAAAAAAATGGGATCGAAAAAATGGGATTTAAAAACATTTGTTTTCAATATAAAAATTTTTGTTTTAAATTTTATTTTTAAATAAATGTTTTTAAACTGGAAATGTTTACATTAAAAGTATATTTGAAAACATTGTTTTGAAAATAAAAGCTTTTGTTTTAAATTTTCCTTCACAAATATTTGTGCTCTATTTCAAAAACATATTCGTTTAATATGGACACAATTTCATTTAATTTGAACACATATTTCCCTCAGTCTATGTCATTTTGTAGCGTTAAGTTTTTACTTTGGTTGTCAGGCCCCGACAGCCTACTTTCTTTTTATTTTTTTTTTTTCAAGGCCGGTAACATTGTTGTAGGCTTGGGAGTTAAAATTTAGCGCAATTTGACAGGTAGTTTCATTCTTATTGCTTTGTAAACAAGTTCACCTCGAGTCTGATCAGCGAATTTTATAATGGAAAAAAAGTTGCGCAAAAAGTGTGTTTCAAATTGTGTTTTTCCAACAGTATTTCTTGTCTGAATGCATTGAAAATGGCGCAGAAAACCTACAATGGTGTAGTCTGGTTTATAACGTATACAGCCATTTCAGTGGTAAAAGTTAGTTAAAGAGGGTCGTACATCCGTTGGCAACTTGCCTCTACACGATGAAAATGTCAAAAAAGTAAAGGAAATTGTGCTCAAAAATCGCCGTGTGACCGTAAGGGATATAGGTGGCGAGCTAAATATGTCGACTGGATTGGTGCACACAATTTTACATAATGGTTTAGGCATGCGGCTGGTTGCAGCGCAACTTGTGCCAAAATTGCTGAATTTCCTTTACAAAATGTTTCGTAAAACTGTCGCTCAGGAGACGCTTTTAATGAACGATTCGGACATTCGGCGCATCACTACTGATGACGAGACAGCTCAACAACCTGCAGAGTGGTACTATCCAGACGAGCCGAAACCCAAAAAACCACGATAAAGGCGTTAAAAAATCAAGGTGATGTTGACTGTTTTCGTCAATTCTCAAGGTGTCGTGCACTCGGACGGTATTCTGCAAACTCAAATGGTTGCTTCGTGGAAAAGATTTTGAGACGGTTGAAGTCATCAAAGGAGTTCGCAAAGGCAGCCAAAGGCTATTCCGAAATCGGCCTAACAAAAGTGCTTACAAGAATGGAAAAAACTTTGGCATATGTGTATCGACTACGATGATGATAATTTCGCAGGTAATAAAATAAATATTGAAGAATAATAACCCTTTGTTGTGTTATTTCGCCACCCCGGTTCAATTTTAGACAGAAGGTGTGATGTCTTAAAAAAAATATTTCATTTTACACTAAATTTAACAATTTATAAATATAAAGATTTAAAAATATTATAAATATTAGAACGAAAATAAACAATAACAAATCGTTCCATTTCGTTACGTTTCGATCTTTCAAGTGTACGAAACAAAAACGTTTGAAATAATAAAGGAACGATTGAGCGTCTGTTCTGTTTTTCATTTGCTGTTACGAGCAAAACTAAAAACGAAACAAAAAAATTGAGTAACAAAGAGACACAAATGAAACCGAAACAACGGTTCGTTAAACGATCATCGGATACAAGGTTGATTTATAAGGTTGTCACAGGGCTGATCGCACTATGTTCTCAGTACCCATAATTGTCAAAACCAGCTAATTTGCAGATTTTCTATGAGCTGTCAACTTCGATTTGACAATTATGGGTACTCGCTCTCTCCCTTGCGACAACCTAATAAATCAACCTTGATCGGATAACAACAAAATAAATATTCTACTTCGCATTCTTTTGCGCTCTTTGTATTTTTGCCTCGTTTCCTTAAGAAATTCTCAGCAAAATTCTCTCCTTTTTTTATTTTTAATATCATAATTTGCTGTGAAACAACAAAAACAAAACTCACTCTCACGCTGCGTGCAAACAAGTCTTGTGTTATCATTCAATTCCTTATGCATAACAGTGATCATTACTGAAACGTTTGCTTTGGTATCGTTTTTTATACTGACACAAGGTTTATTAATATAGGTTTAGTCACTTGAGAGAAGCTCGGTCGAACTGTCAGAATGGATAAAAGGAAATCAAGAAAAAAAAAACCGTGAATCTGCACAATTTTTAGCTAACAGCTACTGTGACAGTTCGAGCAAAGGCGGAAAAAGAGTGCTTTTCTCTCAAGTGACTTAACCAATATTAATGAACCCTGCACTGACACATAAGCAAAAATTATAAAAATTACGTTACCTCTCTCTCTTCCACAAGGAAGAAGAAAGGTTTGGTGCATGGCAGAATTATAAAGTAAGGTCATCACGGAGAGGAATGGAGTAGAAAGCAGAATAAAGCTACATTGATGTCAAAATCAGCTGTTCATCGCGAATTTCTTTATGCTCACGTTTCGCAGTTGTTTTTAGGTTAAAACTGTTACAGGTTTTTTTTGCAATTTTAAGACTTCTTTCACATTTTATAGTTTTTATTACACTTTTTATATAATATTTTCACTCAAATTAGCACAAATTTAACACCCGCGACCGCACTGTTTGCAACTTGGAAACATAAAATATTTTCTTTATTTGCAATTTCTACGAAATTCGTCGTTTTGACATTAATGTTGCTCTTCATTATCCACTCTTCGTTGACGCGTGAGAGCACTTAGTATCATGGGCCTACCTTATCATTGTATCATGGTTTCGTGTTTCGTTCGCCCTCACTAACGACTTTGCATCGACTCTCTGAGAGATCGGTTCGGATATCGTTTCGTTTATTTTCATTCTCTGACAAATATATGATATTTGCACTGAACCAAATAGTGTTCTTAAAATCAATGAATTTCATTCACTTAAAGAAATTCATTGGTTGAAATCAACAGTTGTTTGGTTCAAAGAACACATTTTTTGGTTGAAAGAACAAGTTCTTTAAGTTTCATTTGTTTATTAATGTACTGATCATTGCTTATATGGATAAACGTGCATCGAAATTTACCTTAAACAAAAAAAAAAAAAAAATGGCAAAAAGACAAAAGAAGGCATGAATTCGCTCTTATGTGAATGAGAATTTGTAATTTCCAAAACGAAGTACCTAAGTAGGTGCATCCAAATTTCGGGGGGCTAAAACTTGTATTAAAATTAAAGCTTAAACATTCCTGAAACTTTACTTTGATACATTAAACAATAGCAATAACTAGCTTTTATTTTAACCGATTAAGTCCCACTTGTCGTCAATTTTCAATAAATTTTCATACAGTTTTTTTTCGTAAATCTTTAAAATTAATTCTTAAAAAGTTATAAGCAAATGTTTACAAAACAATTTGCGGTTTCCACTGCAACGGCTATATATACATACTCTTCAGAGTAGAAAACTGTTTTCGAGTCTTAAATTTTAGGATATGTTGGATCTGGAAATGAATTTCAATATGGCTGTCCCCAAAATAGCGTCCGAATGGTATATTTCTGGTTTCATAATATAATTTTTTCAGTGTCAAAAATCACACGCCAACAATACACAAAATTCGATTGCTTCTTGTGTCGTGCTGATCATTAGTGTGCTTTTTAGTGATACAAAATCGAGGGGTTAATTTTGAATTCGCACATCAAACGACCCAATTTAATTATTGGAGTCTTCCGTGCCACAATGTCCACGACCACGATAACCACGTCTCCAAAAAATCCACCACTTGCTAGAGTTTCATCCGCTATTTTGCAGTTAACCCTCTAATGCCACAGTTTTTTTTTTTTTTTTGAGCTCCAAAAATCAGATTAGACTAATTTGAAAATGTCGACTCCACCTAGAAGCGGACTTGGGCATAAATACAAAAAATAAGCAGAGAAGTGTGATTTAGATTTTTAATAATAAAACAGGTATTTATTCATTAAACAATTTCCTACTCATCAGTATTTTTTCACTTCGATATCACTTCAATTAATGCGTTTTTTAATTGAGTAAAAATAATGTTTTTTTTTTTGAAAATTAATTAATTTTGTTAAAATATAATGAAATTGATTTTCAAATTGAAATTATTGTCGAACGGAGTATGCCAGCGCCAAGCGGTAAAAACTGAAATATGACTTGGATATTCGTCTACACTCAAAAAAAAACAATTTGAAAATTTTTCCACAGATTACGATCTTATATTGGTTGGCGTAAACCCCGCCTAGAGGCAGGCCTGGGCATTAGATGGTTAAGCTGTTATGTAAAGCTTGAAATTTGTTTTTGAAAAAATTTCAATTTGAAACAGACAAGATTACAAAAAACGCTTACAATTTTGCTATAAGATATATATAAAGACGGGTCGAGCATTCCGCACTCACATTTCTACGCAATTGTATAAATACACGTACATTTAAACGGTTCCTTTCAATCTAAAAACTAAAGCTTCCCTATAGGTACAAACTAACTTGTTTTTAAAAACAACTAATTAAAAAACTAGTTTAAAATAAACCAGTATATGAACTACTTTGAATTATATTAAGGCGGTATCCACTTCAATTCTAAAAAGTTTTTATTGCATTATATATGAAGTAATTGAAATACTACTTAAAAACAAGTGATTGATAAACTACTTTGAATTATATTAAGGCGGCAACTACTCTGATTTTGACATGTTTTAATTGCAAATTTTTGTTAGATTACAACTAGACATATTTAACCATATTATTTTATCAAATATTATTAACTTAATATTTAACCAGTAATAGTTTTCAATTGGTTATTTTAAAGTAATAAAAAAAATAATTTAAATATAACTAATTTAACAAGTTGTTCAAAATATATGCGGTTTTCGAGTGATTTATTTTAAAGTAGTTAAAAAATAATTTAAATTTAAGTAATTTAACAAATAGTTGAAAATATATGCAGACGAAAGTCAATTGACTTATTTAGCGAACATCACCATACAAAATATGTTAGTTCGTTCTATGGAAAAAAGTCAGAATTTCAACTAGTTGTGGTTGACAAAAATCTACTTTATCAACTACTTTTAAATTAGTTGATTTCCCTACAGGGTTAATCTAGGCTGGAATAAGGTGCACATTTGCACACATCTTTGTACAATATAATGACACTTTTGAATAGCAAACAAAGACACATACACACAAGCGGAATGCAATTTAGCTGATCTGCACATCGAAAACAACAACAAAAAGCTACTCAAGCTTTTGTGATTAATTATCTTTGAAATTTAAACATTATAATATGGCAAACAATAAACTAATAAACCAGACAAAAGCGCATTCATACATAATGCAATGTACATATATACTCAAATGTATGAGTGTGTGTCTATCAGTTTCATGCATGTGCTATGTAAACATATGACAGCATATCGTGTGCATAAATGAGCTTTCATAACGTGCAGAATTTGTTGTTGCAATACTTAGAAAACTGTCTGCAACCAAAAATAAAATTTGTTCGCCGATTTTCAAAAGCATTACTTAAATATTATGGGTAGAATTTATGTCAAAAGTTATCTTAGCAAAAATAGTTGGCTTTATTCAAAGAACAATAAAAACAAACGCTTTCGCGGCAACCGTTGTTGCAAAGTCAAAATTTATTGACCAAGTTTTAGCATAAAAGCGCTTTTATATTTAAAGCGTTTTTATGTTATTACTTGTTTTTTGTCTTTGGAGCTGTTGAAATTACTGTTGCTGTTTGTTGCTGTTGCATTTATAAGTGCGATAATAAGTTGAAAGAAACTTTTCGAGTTTTTTAATGGGCTACATATTTAAAGCTTTAAAAAACTTTTGAATTTCAAATTTTATTGTGTATACAAATTAAAACAAAAAATAAACAAACTTTTTTTCTTAACTTGTGTGGTTGTTGCTTCTTGAGTTTTGTGGTTGTTGTATTGCGCAAGAAATAAAAACATTTTTATTCAAATTGAGACGCAAAAAAAAACGCGTATCTCTCGGAGTTCTCGACAGCAGTAAAAATTCTTTGAAAATCAAAATTCCTTTTTACACAAAAAAAAAAGAAATCCTTGAACCTAGGCCCCTAGCCAATTAACATTAATCGAGTACGCTAAAAAAAAAATTTAATTAAAAGTCTTCTCTTAAAGCATAGCATTATTAATGATCTCAATAAAAATAAAAAATTTAGAATGATATTCATATTTAATCACTGAATATTGTTTTTATGTGTTTTCTGGCTACACAATCACATAAAGCTCAAAATTCCTTAACATTGTCTTTAATTGAAATGTATGGTAGTACATACACTAGTGGACCTTATTTGTATGGAGACATTTCTAAGCAACTAATTGAGCAGAACTGTACAAACAAAACTGTACGAACAAAGTTTTCACATTGACGAATTCCCAGTTTGAACTGATAAATTTTTTTGTCTGTATAGAGTCAAGAGAAATTTTTGTCAAGGTTGCTTTTTTTTTGAGTGTAGGCTAGGAAGTTGCATTTGATGATCAAAAAAGGGGTCTAAAGTTTTAGAAAAATAAAACAAAGATTAACCGCCTCTTTTTGTATATCGAAAACGCAAACCAACGACAACGATTTTTCGCCTGCTACCTTCTATGCGCATATTTTTCAAAATGATCCCAAAAATTGTTGTTTTTTGATTGTTAATTGTTCTTTCAGATTCTGAGGTTCAAAACTTCCTTAACCTTCACCTTACCAAAGATTTTCTTAGACGTCGTTTACCAATACCCACTCGGGTGGCCCGGGTGAGTTTTGTATAAGGCGCTGTTTATATACTATGTAATATGTTTTTGGCCAATTTTAGGCACCATCCCTCCCTATGTCACACTTCGTCACAAGGTCTTGACAACCCTTCCTTTTATATTTTTTTAATTTTTTTTTAATTTTTTTTTTTTTTTTTCTTCTTTTTTGGGTTGTTCTTATAGTTCAGCAGTTTGTTATGAAAAAACATCAAACACGTTGTATTTATTATACTATAAGTTTTATTATTATGAAAATTCCATAAAAACTTCACGTTCTTTTAGTGCGTTTGACCATTAATTGATGAAAATTTTGACCATGTAAACAGAGCTAAACACAAATGAAAGCTTTACTTACGTTAACAAGAACACAAACCAGTGGCGATAGTTATTCAATTGATAGCTCAACAGTTGATAGTTCAACAATTGTGAAAATTGCTATGTTTAGTTTGTTTATAACATTTTGATGTTCGCTTTGAACGTAAAGTTATAACAGCTGTTTTAGAAGACTGCTTTAGAGTACGAACTCCCATTTCAATTCAGCATAAAACGTTGCGTTAGCTCCGGTTGCTGCTTTTACTTGCTCATGATCTTTGTTTTTTGAAGGTGTTTCAAATGTCTTTTACAAAATTGCTCGGTTTAAAATAGTTTTAGCTGTGTTTTTTTTGGCTTGTGATCCGTTCGTTTTATTATAATAAATAAGGGGATATGTCCCAATTGTAATACAGGGTAATGAGGTAGGAATTGAAAAATATATCATAAGAAACGTAGAGAATAAAGGTTAAAAATTAAAAAAGAAAATTATCACGGGAATAGTTCCACCCTACCCCACCCTAAAATCATGTCTACACTACTCTAATCACTGTAAATAAAAAGCACTCAAAATTGATCTCAAATACAAGATTTTTTTTTTTTTATGAAAATAGCTATATTTGCAATATTGTGCTAATTGTCAATTGTTGCGATTAACCGGTTCTTTCGGAATTTTCTTCTAGTGAACTTCATTCTAAAAATAAAATTAAGGAGTGGTGGAGTTCATACTTGAATTCAATATCAGGTGAAAATCGTCTTACTTACTTACTTACTTAGGTGGCCGTAACAACCCGTGTCCGGGTTTCGACCGACATCATCAGTTCTGGCCAGGCGCCTCTGTTTTGCGCGCGCCTTCTTCAATCGGATACACCAAGTGCGGTTAGGGCTTCCTCAGTCTGATCCATCCATCGGAGGCATGGTCTCACTCGTCGTCGTTGACCAGCGACCCTCGCCTCGAGCACCTTTTTCGCTGGAGCTTCGTCGTTCATACGATGGACATGACCCAGCCAGCGTAGTCGCTGCACAGTTATACGCCGAACTACGTCAATGTCATCGTAGAGCTCATACAGCTTTGGTTCATTCGGATACGATAGTCATCGCCGACTCGAACAGGACCGAAGATTTTGCGAAGAACTTTTCTCGAACACCCCCAGAGCGGCTGCGTCAGTTTGTGAAACTACCCATACCTCAGCGCCATAAAGCAGCACAGGTAGAACGAGCGTCTTGTAGAGTGTTAGTTTTGTCCATCGGGAGAGGGCTCTGGAACTTAGTTGCTTACAGAGCCCGTAGTAGCACCTATTAGCAATTATTATTCTTCGCTTTATCTCCAGGCTGATTTCGTTGTTGGAATTAATGGCGGTGCCAAGGTATACAAACTCCTTGACTACTTCAAAGTTATAGCTGCCGGATGAAACGTAGACAGCATATACTTTGTTGTACCTTCATTTATCGTCAAACCCACTTTGGCTGACTAATTTTTGATAGCGGTGAAAGCAGCGGTAACATCTCTCTTGGTTCTGCCAACAATATCAATATCATCAGCGTACGCAAGGAGCTGGACACCTTTATAGAAAATGGTGCCATTACGATGCACACCGGCCTTTCGTACGATCCCCTCTATAATGATGTTGAAGAGATCGCAAGGCAGTGGATCGCCTTGCCTGAAACCTCTTTCGGTATTGAAGTTTTCGGAGAGGTCATTTCCTACCTTGACGGAGCTGCGTGTGTTCCTCAACGTCATTCTGCAAAGTCTACTCAACTTTGCAGATATACCGAACTCAGACATTGTTGCGTATAGGCAATCCCTTCTCGGGCTATCGAACGCAGCTTTAAAATCGACAAAGAGATGGTGTGAGTCAATTTGATTTTCGTGGGTTTTCTCCAGGATTTGTCGTAGCGTGAAAATCTGGTCTATGGTGGACTTACCAGGTCGAAAGCCACACTGATAAGGTCCAATCAGTGTTTTTGTAATCGGCTTTAATCTTTCACACAGTACGCTTGAGAGAACCTTATATGCGATGGAAATAAGACTAATACCTCTATAGCTGGCGCAGATTGTTGGGTCTCCTTTCTTAAGTATAGGGCACAGTACGCTGAGGTTCCAATCGTCGGGCATGCTTTCTGCTAGCCATATTTTGCTGATGAGCTGATGCATGCGCCTTATCAATTCATCGCCGCCGGTTTTAAACAATTCAGCTGACAGGCCGTCAGCACCCGCGGCTTTGTTGTTTTTGAGTCGTTGGATAGCAACTCGAACCTCATCATGGCTAGGTGGTGGTACTTCCACTCCGTCATTGTTGATTGGTAGCTCTGGACTGCGCTCTCCATTGGCGGCATTGGTGGAATCGTCGCCAGTAAGTAAATTGGAGAAGTGCTGTCTCCACAATCTAAGCACACACTGTGTATCAGTATTCAGATCTCCATTTTCGTCTCTACAAGTAGATGCTGGAAAATCGCCTTATAAAATGAAATATTGCTGAACATTGCACCTAGCCAGAACAATATGCGCCTGACACATTTTCAGTAATTTTGTAAAAAATTAATCAAATTAAATTAAAAATTAAATCAAAAGCTCATAACATGCCAAAAATGTTACCACCATAAAACAATATTCAGAACAAATAAATTTGCCAAATATTTTCATAGTTTTTAACTCCGTGGACCAAAATATAGCACATAAAAGACTAGCTTGTTAATGAATTTACAGATGTCAATCACCAGAATAGACTATTAGTCTTTGATTTAAAGAGTCATAAAAACAAAATTTTTTTTTCATTATTTATCGATAAATATTATAAATAGAACAAAACTAGCAAAGAATGGAGATTCGGCAGGGTTCTGAAGCTAAAATACCCCCCCCCCCCCCCGCAACCGTATTGAAGTATATTCAAAGTCTTTAGCCGTCTTTAAAATGTTTATGCATAATCTGCAAAAATATTTGTGTAATACGCTTATTTTACCCTAAGCTGCCACATAGAGTAATTTGTATACTGCTTATTATATTAAAGAATATACATATGTGCAAAATTTGGTTGGCAGTATGTGTAAATTCATGCAAAATCCTCCTGTTCAATTCCGGCCAAACTTCATGACTACTGACTGCTCATTATTCTGAAGAATATGGAAAATTTGGAAGAAGTCGGACAAAGGCAATAGAAGGAGTTCGATTTTAATTAAAGAGGCACGCCCTTGTCTTATTCCGCCCAATTTTTTAGACTAACTCTTAGGCTCATTATTCCAAAGAATATATTTGCGAAATTTGGTTAAAGTAACAAAATTATATTGATACGCCCCTTGTCCAATCCCACCCACTTTTGTATGCTTAAAACGTCTCATTATACTAAAGAATATATGTGCGAAATTTGGTTAAAATCGGAGAAACGGTGTAGATGGAAATTTATTAAAAATAAAGTGCCACTCCCGTGTCTAGTACGCCTACTTATGTGAACTACAGACTGATTCTTATGCCAAATAATATGTGAGCAAAATTTGGTTTAAGTCGGACAAACGGTGTAGAGCGAATTCGATTATAATTAAATTAACACGCCCCCTGCCCAATTCCACCCACTTTCGTTAGCTTAAAACTTCTCATTATACTATAGAATATATGCATGGAATTTGGTTGAAATCGGAGAAACGGTATGGACAGAGCTTGTCTAAAATAAAATGCCACGCCCCCTGTCTATTACCGCCCAAACTTAAGATTTCTCAAATTACCAAGGATTGTGTGTGAAAAATTAGCTTGAAGTCAGACACACGGTGTAACAGAAGTTCGATCAAAAGTAAAATGCCACACCCATTTTTCCATAATATACCAAAGAATATATGTATGGGTTGGATAAACGATGTGGGCCCAATTTGGCTAAATACAGAACCGATGTCATTCAGTTTTATACATTTACGAAAGTTTTTCTATTTGGATAACGTCATTTTGTATAGGAGGTAGGCGTGGCTTTCATCCGATTTTACCAAATATTATAGAGATATTTCATGATACAAATCAAAGCTTATGTGCAAAATCTCAAGATATTTATTACATTTTTGTGGAGATTTTAAGTTTAGAATAAGGCCACTTTGTATGGGAAGTAGGCATGGTTTTCATCCGATTTTACCAAATAGCCTATGTGCAAAATTTAAAGGCATTTTAATAGCTTTTGTATATTTTTAAGAGATTTTACTGTTAAAATAAAGTCATTTTGTATGGGAGGTAGGCGCGGTTTTCATCCGATTTTGCTCATTCTCGAACTTGATCTCCATTTTTTAAAAAAGCTCAAATTTTAAATTTCAACGCCGACAACTTTAAAATTACGGCTGCAATCGTGATCACAGACGAACAGACAAACTCAGGAAGTGATACTGATCAAAAATATATATGCTTTTCTATACCGGCCACGCCTCCTTACGCAGTACGCGTTAGGCTATAAAAATAAATAGTTAAAAATGTCTACTCTTTTGCAAGCTTCAGCTTGCTATAAAAATCCGATATCGCTAAAAATGTGCGGGACTTTTTTCAGCAATTTTATGAGTTCAACTCAGTTTCACACTAAAACTCTTAAATTAAAGGTTCACTCCAATATACACGTATGTCGGTTTTAGAAGATGGAAAAAAAACACCAAAGTTCATGAACTTTTTTAGTAAATTCTTTTCTTTTCATCGTTTTTAGAAGAAATACTCACAGGTTTTATTTTATGTGCAGACGCCCTCAAAGTCGATTAATACAAAATTGCTTCAAAAATGCTATATTTTCCAAGATATAATACAGAGAAACGAGAAAATATTTGTCGGATTTTTTTTTTGTATACTAAAAGGATTCCAAAGTAACATTATTATGAGCGCTCATATTAATGACTCCAAAAAGTATGAAATTTCTTGCGCTCATTATTATGAGTTCGAAAAGATTCTTATTTATGAAAATTCCATTACTTTTTAAAATTATGATTCAGAAAAGGGTCACAATTATGATGGGCACTCATTATAAAAGTCTTACAAGATCTCATAATCAGAAAAGAGTCATATTTATATAAGTTTTTAAAGCGTTCATAATTATTAGTCAGTAGAGTATTTTATGACTACTTAATAATCAAATAATGAGCGCTCCCGAAATCATCATAATTCGGGCTCTTTTCTGTGTCAAAATTTTGAGGAATTCCTTGTTTTCTTTTCGTTTGCTGAAATATGAGAAAATACTATTGTTTCCAAAGCAAAGCAAAAATAAATGAAATGCAGTAAAAATCTTTCCAAGTATAAATCTAGTCAAACTGCCGAGTGGGTTCAAACCCTATCAAGATCATTCTAAAAAATGTCACCTTTACTGCAATTTTTATTACATTTAATTGTTTAAGCTATTTTATTACACATTAAAAAGTGCTTTATATGCGGCTAAGGAAGTTTCACTTCAATAAGCTAAAATTTCTCAATTTGGAAAGTGTCTTATTTTATTGAAAACTTTATCTGAAAAAGTAATATTCCAAAAGTTTCTTGTTAGTTAAATACAAATTATATTTTAATCAACTATACATTTAACTAAGCAATTGAATAAATATACAATTACTACATAACAAAACCATCAATAAAAAAAAAATAGCAATATTTGCAAGAGAAAGGAACTCATTTATTTAGCTAATTATCATTAAATCTTTTAAATTGACTACTTTTTTAATTATCTGTCTATCACACAGTCTACCTAAATGTCTGTCTATCTCTCTATTTTTCTGTCTATCTATTTGTCTGCGCGCAAATGTTCACTTTGCAAAATAAAGTAATACCATGATGAGCACCGAGATGTAAAATTGAATAAAAATATCAGCATTAAGTGGCACTTAAAAAAGCACTTTCGAACATGTTGCTGACAGTGTTGCTGTAAGTTGTCTGCATTTCAGCAGCAGCAGCGACAGTAACAGCGATTCAACAGTTTGCTGAAAAATTAAACAAAAGCAAAGCAAAAAGTATGAAAAACGAAATGAGTTGCTCACTGTGGCGGAAAAGCTTGAATTGTTGAAATTTTTATGGAACTAATGAAATTTTGATAAATTTCTTTATAGCTTATTTTATTTCAATTATTGTAATATTTATTTTAAGCTTAGAAATTCTGCATAGAAAAGGTCTCACTGGGACAATACTTTTGTGATCAGTATTGGGTATTAGTGCTGCCTAATTTCTACTCCTCAAAACCGGGAAGACAGCAACAATTTTATATAAAATACGGGAAAAAATTTTAATGATAAATTTAAAATAGTAAGTCATTTGAAGAAAGTTAATTCGGTTAGGCTAGGTAGAGGTGGCAGCCAGTGCATATATACAGCTATACACAGGCTTCATTCTAAATGAAACCACATCGAGCTTTTAATGAACACTGTTAGACTCATAAAAGAAGATAGTCTATATTTAGGCCTTCTTCTGGCTAACACAGGACAGTAACATAGAAGATGGGAGATGGTTTCTTCCTCTTCCTCGTCTCTGCAGCTTTTACAGAAGTCATTTGAAATAACTCCTTACCTGTTAGCTTGTCTGCCTATCAAGCAGTGCCCTATGGTGACAACAACTTTCGTGGCTAATTCTGGTCTTGCCAGCGAAAAAAGGGCGAGAGCCTTCTCTGGCCCGAGATCTGGAGTCGGCCAGATAAGCTTTGATGCTATGCATATCGAGAGTTCAGCCCATCTTGTATTGGCTTTCGATGTAATATTGTTATTGATAAGCAGTTTAAGAGTCGCTAACGGGATACCCGGTGGTTTCCCCACCGCTGATGACGCTCGTGTCCCTTTTCTAGAAAGATCGTCTGCCTTTTCATTACCTTCTATGCCATTATGGCTTTGTACTCACATAAGGTTGATGCTGAAGTAATTTGATACACTTAATGAAGCACGGCAATCTTTAGCTACCTTGGAGTTGATAGCTACTTTTTCCATCGGTCTGAGCCCGGCTGTCCGAGAAGATGTAAATTTCCCGTTTCGAGACAACATAACATTATGTGAAAAGCATAATGGAACTTCCCTTATTGCCATCACTTCTGCCTGGAATATACCGAATTCTACAAAAACTGTTTTTTTTTATGTTTACTATTGAATTTAGTGACACAAATTAGTTAGTTGGTTGCATATATGGGCGAAATATTCTTTACAAAATACTTGATAAAATTTGAAAAAATTTCAGTCAGAAAAGCTATGGTAGAGGGCCAAAAGTTATATTAATTTAAAAAATGGCAAGCGTATTTTAAATCAGTATTTTAAAAAATACGCAACATTTAAAACTAATTGCCTATTAAAATTGAAAAAATTATCCTTCTAGCCTATTATACAGTGGTGTTCCCCAATGCTTTTTTTGCTTGCTACAATAAAAAAAATTTTCGATGGAAATAGTCTTGAAAAATTAACGTTGGCTTTGCCAATTCTTTAGTAATATTTTGCTACTTAATATCAGATTTTTCTTCACTATTCATCACTAGAAAGAAAGAATCTTAATAAAAAAACTTTAAATAAAAGATCTAGTTTTCTTTTATCAGTATATTGTAGGGTCACAATTCATCTAAAATATATATTAGACCCTTCGCAAAAGATACCTGAAATAATATGAATCTTACGATTTTTGGTGAACCAGACTGCGAACACGTTAAAAGACGTTAAAAGACATCCTCGTTTCCATGGCGCGTCATTGACCCAGTATGTCCTAGGTGGGTACCATAGCTTTCTTCAAAGGAAAGCGAGGGCTTGCAATAATCAGTCCTTGTTGGAATGAAGTTCAAGTTATTGAGTATGGATGAGTGCTCCGTTGTCAGGATTTACCATACACCTAAGTCTCTTAGTCTTATCGCCGAAAAGGCTGCTAATTGTTTGGCAACCGGGTCCAGTGGTAGGAGATGAAGTCTCTAAGGCGGCAGTCAGTGTTGTTCTCAGAGCACCGCTGATGCAAATAGATGCCATTCTTTGCACTTTTTGAAGCTGTTTCATATATATGACTTTGTCTAAGGAAGGCCACCATATTACTACTCCCTGCATATAGAAGAATAGTTCTTATGACCGCAGTATACAGCCAGTGAACGATACGGGGTGCTAGGTGTATAGCGAGGGGATTTTTGTAAGTGAATAGTGCCACTGTGGCTTTTTTAGTGCGCTCTGCTGTGCTTAATTTTAATAAGATATGGAGGAGCTTTTAATAACGTAAACCCACAATCAATACGACGAGCATTAGTGAAACTAGGCGTAAACAAGATTATTACTGAACTTATAGATAAGCTACTCAACAGAAGAATAGTTCTATCGAGCTTGGGCGCATACAGCGCTATAAGATCTGTCTCAAGAGCCACCACGAGAGTGGTGTTCTCTCTCCACTCTTGTGGAATTTGGTACTCTACAACGTACTGCTATCTCTTGAGAGAGATGGATGTGGCGTGGAAGCCTACGCTGATGACCATCAATCACAGTCAGAGGCAAGTTTCCTACTACTCTATGCGACATTATGCAAAGAGCTCTTTGCAGACTTGGACAATGGGCCAAGTTTTGAGGTCTTGGAGTAAATCCAGCAAAAATAGGGCTGGTCCCATTCAAAAAAAAAAAAAAAAAAAAAATAACGAAATGGCCATTTGCCCTTGAAAGGAATATGACTGAGCTTCTTATGATTAATTGTGTGTAGTGTGTAGTGAAATGATTGAACACAAATGATCGCGAACTGGACCTACATGTCTTATGCCAACTCAGTTTGGCTTATGTTCTCAAGAAGCTTTTCATGGTAGATTTTACTCTCTGAGGTTTGCCATTGTCTGCGAAATGGTGACGGCCGAACAGAAAAATTAATTCAATTGAGAAAACTTTCTGTGTCAGGTGGGATTCAAACCAGGATTCTCTGGCGTATGGGCCACACACTCTGTCCACTGCGCCACGGCCACCACCAGAGCTTTTTTGACTGAAACTTATCCTATTTGTACTGCTTTTCCACATATTAACAGAGGTATACAGCAGTTCTATTAAAGTTTGCTTAGTCCGAAAATCATCATTAAAATTAGCTTTGCTTAAAATAAAACACAATAAAAAAAATATTTAAACAAAATAAAGCTCGATATAAAAAAACCACTCATTTGCCTTGAAAACAAAGCGAAACATATCGAATTCTGCAAAAACTCAGTTTTTTTATGTTGATAATTGAATTTAGTGACTCAAATTAGTTAGGTGGCTGTAAATATTAGCGAAATTTTCTTTACAAAATACCTGATACAAATTGAAAAAATTTCAGTCGGAAAAGCGCTGGTAGAGGGCCAAAATTTATATTCATTCCGAAAATGGGAAGCGTTTTTGAAATCAGCGCAAAAATACGAAATTTTTGATGCCTATTATGCCTAAAAACATAAATATCGACCCAGCCTAAGGTACAGCGATGCCAGAGTAGAATATAATATTTCACTAGTGGAATATTTTTTTTGTCTGAAAAAATTTTTTCTGTTTTAAATATTTAGCAATATTATTATATTATCTAATATTCCTGAATTTTTGCAAAATTTTACAAAATTGTCTATTATAATGCGATTTATTAATAAATCTTAAAAATCTTAAAAATTTTTCGTTATTGATCCTCTGAAGATCATTTAAAAAACAGATTCATTGTTTACCTCAACGATTTTCCTGAATTTTAATCTTATGAACATACATGTATGAAATACTTAAACACTTTTATTTTATGCAAATTCGTAATGATAATTCAGAAGGTAACAGTAAATTGAGATCAGTAAAATTAAGAATTCATAGTTAAAAGTATAGTTAACTTATTAAGAGTTCTTATATATAATTTTTTTTTTAAGCAAAGTTTTCTACGCCTCGTTCTATGATTTGCTTGAGTGAAATCTGAAAAACTTTTGACAGGAAATTTGATGGTTTCTTTGATGATTACAACAAGAAAATTTAATACTTTAATATTAAATTCTAAAAATATTTTTTGGCTCGCCGTGGGGGATTGAACCCGTACCCACTGATTAAAAGTTCCACCAGGACACAAATCCTTATTAGAAAAAGTTGATAATTTAATGTTAAGTATAACAGAAGCTATGCTGGAGTAGATCGTCACCATCTATCAATAGATAGAGGATTACGTATTTTCTATACTACAACAACAAACAGAAATTCGCTTCTACTTGCTACAAGATGTCACCAGCATCGGTGTGTTTGAATTGTGAATGAGTTTGTGGTGTTGTTGGTACAAGGAAATATTAGCAATGCCCACAAGTGCGTTGACAAGTGCGTTGATAAGTACGTTTTTTAAGTGCCAAAAAAATAGATGATATCAATTAATACGTAATTAACTAACTCATGCATGACATCGGTAAGGTATCTAAAATGTTTGTTAAATTTTAAATGTTATTTTAAATTCTTGAATTTAAAAGTTATCAAATCTATGAAACTGCGAAAAAGCTTTGCTTCTCTCGTGTGTCCAACGACGCACCTGTGTCTTAATTTAAAGCTCTCAATAAAAAAATAACGTTTAGGTACCAAAATACAATTTTTTGGAAAATAATTTTTGTATAAATATAAGTCTTGGGCTATTTTTATACACTTAATTTTTATGATGCAGGTTAGTGGGTTAAAGTCAAAAGGCCTGGTAGAGTTAATCAACTGAAAGACATATATTTATGTTTTAAGACATATTTTACCTCTAAAATCTTCCAACACATCAACCTATGCAAGTATTATGATTAGCTTTTTTAAACTTCAAACAATTTTCTTTTCAAATCATAAGAACCTAAATTATTTTCTTCAATTCCTACTCATCAAGAAGTGTTGATAAGCTATTGCATATCCTCATTCTACTTTACTTTTATGCGAAAATTTGACTATCTTTTGCTGCAAGGTCTTAAGAGCACTCTATTGAAATTGTTTTGCAACTTTTTTTTTTTCTTCAGTACACATTCAACATGTAGATTTCAATAAAATAAAATAAATCCTTAAAATAAACTCCAGAGATTCTGTAAAATTAAAATCACTGGCAGTTGTGTCATTGAGCAACAAAACCTCACAGAAAAAGCTGCTTAAGAACACAGCTGTGGGTGTTTGTGTGCATCATAAATGACTGACTATATAAATGTTTGTGTATGTGTGTGTGTTTGTGTATGTGTGTGGGAATTACAGTCTACAACAATTGCATGCAAATGTGCTGCCTTCATGCTACACTAACAGCTGCTGCTGCTTCACTTTCAAGTATATTTATCATTGAATAAGCGATAAAATCAGATAAAAACACAGGAAGAACGCAGTATAAAGACACGGCAAAAAAAAAAATACAACAAGCCAGTCACTATGAAAGCTTTTAAAATGAACATCAACCTTACATTAACTTATCTGTTTGTCTTCCATTAACAACGACAATTTTCAACAGAATTGAACACAAATCCTTTTTTATACGCGCGAAAAACGTATGCAGCAATGTAAGCATTGTGAAGTTGCTAAAAGAAGTAAGGAAAAACAGAGAGAAATAAAAAAAAAAAAGAAAACCGGAACAAAAATATTATGACTGCAGCAGGCATCAAACAAGGATATCCGTGTGCATGTCAAGCAGTAACTTCAACGGCAGCAGCAAGTGTTGCTTGCAGCAAATTTTCAAAAGCAACGTTTTTATTATGCGGAAGAATTCATAACGTATATAGTCAAAATGAACAAAAAACATATATTTCATAAAAGAAATTAAAACCTGCTTAAATTACCTGTTTCTGAATATGCAGTTATATTAAGAAAATTCTTAAAGGTTCATCTTCTTAATTTGAACTTTACTCAATATGAAATTCTAGAAATTTATGTTTCTAGAGTTGATGATGCCGTGAAAATATATTTCGAATTCATACTTTTTTACTTAAAGCATGAAATAATTTATTTAAAAAATTTCTTAAAGCAAAGTATCCACTATTATTATACACAATTTCCACTATTATTATGCGAATTTGTCAAAAAAAAATCTTGTTTTATATTTTTCCCTCCTTAAACTTTCTTATTTTGAGCTGAGTTTTTGTCATTTTGTTGAAATATTTATATTCACAATAACCAGAGGAATTGGGTCAAAACGTTGTTTCAAAAATCTTGGAACTTAGCCAGGAATAAGCCGAACAATAACGGTACTAAAAAATGATATGTAATGTAAGTGAAACTTCTACCCAAAAAATAAATTTCTGTGATTTGTAATACTCTTTATTAGCATTAGTTTTCGGCCCAACCTTATACAATTTTACTAAAAAATAGAATAAATATTAAATAGAAATATTATTACCTATCTTGCAAACTTCGAAGACAAACAACAACAAACAAAACAATTAAATTAACATTAAAATAATAATACTTTCAACTTAAAACTGCAAGGACTGGCTTATGTCACATTCATTAACAATATCTTCGATTGATCCACTATGTGACTTATTTATGTTGTTGAAAAATGAATTTTAATACATTTTCGGAAAGCTTTTGTTGCAATGCCACTATCTTGAAAAATTTGGATTCATTCGAGATTATTTTTAAGTATGTTCATGAAACTGAAGTGAAGCATTATTGATATGCAAATCGATAGACAAGCTTTTAAAACAACTTAGTGGTGTATGTTCACAATTCAATATTGCTCTATATCAATATATATCAACGACAATACGTTTCAGTATTTTTTTGGGAATTTTATGTAAGCTTTGTGGCTTGAGTACCACTATTAATATAGTAGAGACACAACTCAAGGTCATCAGAAAAGGCATAAGAAAAAATAAGAAACCAAAACTTTTTAGAAGGTAGGATATTTGCCTCATGATCAAATTTTGAGATTTTGTTACATCAGCAGAAATTATATATACTGCGCATCTACATCACATGTGCTTGTCAACCTATGTTTTTGTTTTGCTCAACTCATTTTTTTGTTTGTGTTCTCTTTATGGAGTATAGTGTATACAGCAGTGGCGGATCCAGGGGGGGGGGTTTAGGGGGTTCAAACCCCCCCCGAAATTCTTAAAATATTTGTTTTGTTAAAGTAAAGTATAAGCGAACACATAAAAACTTTAAATTTGTTCTTACACTACATATGTAAATGTTTTATGCAAAATTTGTTAACAATCAAAACAATCAAAAACCAAGCGCCTATTTATATTTCTTTTTTTTAACATAAGAATATTTGTGGAATAAAAAGAAATGGAATATTTTTTTCTGTCAAAAAACATATTTTTCAAAATCGGTCTGGCCACATCAATCAGAAGCAGCGCGTCGCCAGTGTTTTGCAGATGCACAGCGCTCATTGGCTGAGCTTTTTTGAATTTTCACAGCATACCATGATCAGAATGAAAAACTGCAAATAAAAAACTGAAATCTCACATATTTTAAGTTTTCTTAAATGTTGCACGTGTTTACGGTTGCGTTCAAATTTTTTAGCTTTGAGTCAAATTTCGGAATTTCAGGCTTTCGACAGTTTAATAGCATTGTGTCATTAAAGTGATAAGCGTGTTCGATTCCAAATTGTGAAAACTAAGTTATATAAAATGAGTTCAAAAAAAATTTCGGAATTTTTCAAGCCGACGCAAACGGATGCGATTAATAAAGAAGGAGCTAACGATTTGTCCAGTCCTCCAAATAAAAAAAAAAAGACAGAGCCTTCACAATCAGGAGCAGCTACTACTGATCTTGTAAGTATCACCTATAATATGTACACGGCGGGAAATTTTTGTCTATTATTTATAAAACAAATTTACTTGGTTTTTAAAACAAAAAAATTAATTTGAGCCCTGTCAAATAATCGTAAAGTGAGGAGTTTTACTTTATTGCCGGGTTATTTATAGTCCAGGTTAGCATAGCTTTTTTCACTTTCTTTGTTTTTTTTTCAATATTTAAGAATTAAGGAAACCAAAAATCCGAAATTTAATTGTGTAAAATGTTGGCAATAAATGAAAAATTCAAATTGTCTTTCACGTCTGTTCTGCTCAATTCTTTCTCTCATACTCTATTCCTCTCCTTTTGAATCTAAAATCAAACTTTGTTTTTATAAGGCCTTGGATCTTTAAAAATTAATTAAAATAATGCCAATTTTTATGCTTCTTTTGATTAATAAGAAAATTATCCTTAAAATAAGCCTTAATTTTCTTAATGGATTTATCAAACTTTTATTTTTCACACATTATTTTTCTCCGATAAACAAGGAAATGTTTTTGTCAAATCAACGCTTTATTGCTTAGGCGCTAAACCAAATTCAAATTGTGTGGATTTTTTCCCTGTAATAGACAACGATTCTCTCCGTGTAGTATACAGTGCCGTGCATGATGAATGTTCTCTACTCTCGCACATTACTTTCCATCAAATTACAAGAAAAAAAATTACACATCGACGGCCTAATATGCAAAACGGTTTAGAGTCGATTTTTTTAATAAAATTATTTTTATTTTATGTCCTTTATTTTGTAATTTGGCAAAATAAAATAAGGTAAATTCCTTCATCATTAACTTATTTTGCCCAGGAATGGAATTCGCCAGTTTGCAGAATAAGCGATTTATTAAAAAAAATTATATATAAACTAACAAAAATATGAGACAACTTTTGTGCTTTCAACCATTAAAATAGTTTTTTTTTCTAATATGTAATTTGTATTTACACTTTGCTCCTACTCTTAAAAGCCTTTCACTATGCTTTCTTGAAAATAAGTCCATTTTGATGACTTTTCAGGCGCCTCCTAATGACGTCTCAAGTTTTTGCAAACGGCAACTTAATGACGATGAGAAGTACGAAGTCCTTGAACGGGTTTGGACCCCAGATATCAATTTCAAGTTTCCTATTTCAGTTAATAGAAATTTAAAATTTCAATTGTCTTGGTTCCAAAATTTTATTTGGTTAGCATATTCGGCAAAAGAGGACGGAGCATACTGTCGATTTTGTATGCTTTTTTTCGAAAAAGAAGTAGGAAAAGGAAGTCACCAGAACCTTCAATCCCTGATCCAGACTCCATTCAAAAATTGGAAAAAAGCACTCGAAAAATTTAAGGAACATCAAGACAATGAATACCATAAAAAAGCAGCAGAAGATGTAGTAAATTTTAAACTAATTTGTAATAATAAAAATGAGAATAAAAAAAATGATATTATCTGCCAAATTGATTCTGGACGAAAGCGACAACAGTACGAAAACAGGAAAAAGTTGGTTCCAATCATTAGAACCGTTCTACTGTGCGGTAGGCAGGGGATAGCATTGAGGGGCCATCGCGACGACGGAAAACTGTCCTTGGAAATGCAAAAAGAAAATTATGGAAATTTTAGGGCACTCCTACGATTCGCAGTAGAAAGTGGCGATGAGATTCTGGGAAAACACCTTGCAACCGCTGGGCAAACGCTACGTACCAAAGTTATGGTATTCAGAACGAAATTATTGAAACAGCTAAGCAGATAATAACCGACAAAATGGTGCAACGTATAAACAAATCACAATGTGTTGCAGCCATTGCCGATGAAACGACGGACGTGAGTGGAATTGAACAGTTCTCAGTTTGCGTTCGATACGTAGATGAAATGGATGGTGAATTTAAACTACGTGAAGACTTTTTATGCTTTGTTCCTTTGAAGGATGGTACTGGGGCAGTCCTTGCAGAAACGTTGTTGAATACTTATAAAAAACTTGAAATTGATTTGAATTTTATAAAATCGCAAGGTACAGTTAAACGCCTTTGTAAAAAATTTAAAAAAAACTCCTTTACAAAAAGACATATGTATGTATTAGGGTGGTTCACTAAAAACAAGTTGCTCGTGGATGCAGCGTTTTCCCTTCCTCTTGACCTAAAGAACTCCCCCTGTGAAGCGCAACTCAATTGGTAAACATTTAGAGGTGGCATTTTTTTTTTGTGTTTTCCCATACGATTTGTATAGAGAAAATATTGAGTTTGTGGTTAAATTCGATTTGGCACATTATTTATTAAGAAAATTAGCTGAGAAAAACACATATGTCCTTAAATTTCATCCTCTCTAACATATCCGAATTTCATGCAAATACGATTGTTATTTCCGGATCTGTGGCTTACTTCTCAAAGCAACCTCAATCCCATATACTTTTACTTGTACGAACTTTAAACTTTGTTTAGCCATATCTGCCATATCAGCCATAGTTTCGGTTAATTTTGAACCCGAATATCTTCTGGCGCCTGCATGGTATCGAAGAGAATTTTTGACAGGTTGCTTATAATATATAAATAAGGTGTTTTTTAACCAAAAAATATATGTCAAAATTTTTCATAAGAAAAATGATTTTTTCACTGGGATTTGAGAGTAAAAGTATATGGGATTGAGGTTGCTTTGAGAAGTAAGCCACAGATCCGGAAATAACAACCGCATTTGCATGAAATTCGGATATGTTAAAGTG
Source organism: Coremacera marginata (assembly GCA_914767935.1). Lineage (NCBI taxonomy): Eukaryota > Metazoa > Arthropoda > Insecta > Diptera > Sciomyzidae > Coremacera > Coremacera marginata. Next base: position 53,246,428 of record OU612045.1, read on the forward strand.
GATGAAATTTAAGGACATATGTGTTTTTTCTCAGCTAATTTTCTTAATAAATAATGTGCCAAATCGAATTTAACCACAAACTCAATATTTTCTCTATACAAATCGTATGGGAAAACACAAACAAAAGTGCCACCTTTAAACGTTTGCCAGTTGAGTTGCGCTTCACAGGGGGAGTTCCTTAGGTCAAGAGGACGGGAAAACGCTGCATCTGTTTCAAAATGCATTTCCATACATTTGCACAGCATTAGAAAAATTGGACAGCTGCAATACAAAATCCGATGGCATACAGCCTGACGTACTACTTTCGTCAATTTGCAAACCTCAATTTATTATTTCATTGACAATACTGGAACCAATTTTCAGCTCGACGAAAAACCTGAGCCTGTTGCTACAAACAATAGAATGCGATTTGAGCACCTGCGTTGAGTATTCAACTGATTTGTACGAAGAAATGATGGATTTGCGTGAAAATGCGGAGGAGAAATTCCACGAAATTTATCTCAGGGCCACGGAAATAGCTAAGGCAGTCAATGTAAGGCTTGAAGCTCCAAGGAGTACTCAACGGCAGCTGAACTGCGCTTATTTGGAAGGTGACACGGAATCGTACTTTCGACGATCAACTTTAATTCCATTCTTGGATCATTTTTTGGATGAGCTTCGATCAAGATTTCTTGAAAATGGTGCATTACTGTCCAAAATTCAAAATATTTTGCCAACGAAATGCACAGAGCTTGATAAAGAGGAAATCCAAAAAACGATTCAAGTTTTTGAAAATCAATGGCCGAAAGATGTTGTGGGAGAATTTGAAGTTGACTTTACGATGTGGAAAAGGTGAGCATATAAATAAAGGAAATCTTTTATGTTCACTCTTAATATTTACACCTTGTATGTACTTCGTATTTTTGCAGGCACTGCTCGAAGATACCATATGAAAACCGAGCGAAATCATTTATTGATGCTCTAAACCACTGCAACAAGCAATTTTACCCATCAATACATCGGTTCCTACAAATTTGCGCAACCCTTCCGATTTCCGTGGCATCAAGCGAACGCTCATTTTTTTCTTTACGCAGATTAAAAACCTATTTGCGAAGCAAAACAAGTGAAGAACGATTGAACGGGTTGGCGTTATTAAACGTGCATCGTGACGTGGAAGTAACATGCAAAAATATTATCGACATTATGTCGAAAAAAACACGAAGGTTGAATATTATGTTATAATCACTAATACTATTATTTCTTCGTAAATAAATATGCAAACGTTTAAATAAAACATAAAATAAAAAATTCCAAAACCCCCCCCGAAATTTTTTCCTGGATCCGCGCCTGGTATACAGTATAGGGTATAGAGTATAGAGTATAGAGTATAGAGTATAGGGTAGAGAGTATAGAGTATAGAGTATAGAGTATATAGAGTATAGAGTATAGAGTATAGAGTATAGAGTATAGAGTATAGAGTATAGAGTATAGAGTATAGAGTATAGAGTATAGAGTATAGAGTATAGAGTATAGAGTATAGAGTATAGAGTATAGAGTATAGAGTATAGAGTATAGAGTATAGAGTATAGAGTATAGAGTATAGAGTATAGAGTATAGAGTATAGAGTATAGAGTATAGAGTATAGAGTATAGAGTATAGAGTATAGAGTATAGAGTATAGAGTATAGAGTATAGAGTATAGAGTATAGAGTATAGAGTATAGAGTATAGAGTATAGAGTATAGAGTATAGAGTATAGAGTATAGAGTATAGAGTATAGAGTATAGAGTATAGAGTATAGAGTATAGAGTATAGAGTATAGAGTATAGAGTATAGAGTATAGAGTATAGAGTATAGAGTATAGAGTATAGAGTATAGAGTATAGAGTATAGAGTATAGAGTATAGAGTATAGAGTATAGAGTATAGAGTATAGAGTATAGAGTATAGAGTATAGAGTATAGAGTATAGAGTATAGAGTATAGAGTATAGAGTATAGAGTATAGAGTATAGAGTATAGAGTATAGAGTATAGAGTATAGAGTATAGAGTATAGAGTATAGAGTATAGAGTATAGAGTATAGAGTATAGAGTATAGAGTATAGAGTATAGAGTATAGAGTATAGAGTATAGAGTATAGAGTATAGAGTATAGAGTATAGAGTATAGAGTATAGAGTATAGAGTATAGAGTATAGAGTAAAGAGTATAGAGTATAGAGTATAGAGTATAGAGTATATTACGCCGCCTTTCTTATTATCGGAAAACCTTTTAACGTAGAATCACCCAGATTCAAAGTTTGCCTATAACAGTTAAATTTTGAGAAGTTTTGTGTTTAAAGTAATTATAAATTAAAACGAATGTGTTCCAGATGTTCACATTCAACGCAATTTTATTCCAGAGTTATATAGTTAAATATTATAAAACCAATTTTATTTGCATTTCCAGGTTAATTATCGTGATGATCAAGGTTAAGAATGAAGTTAATGAGTCGCAATAAATGATTGTTTGCTGTTGTTTGTTGTTACTGAAGTCTTTCTTTTTATCGAGTTTTTCCCCCCGAATAAGATATTCGCTGTGTTGTTGTACACGTGGCTAAATAAGTTTAATTTCAAAAATCTTCTCCATTCCGAAAGTAAACTCAGGAAATGTGTTATGTTTATAAAGTTTGCGATTATTTTTATTGAAAATAGTGGGAAATGAACTTAAAAAAGTTTCTGTTTTTCTGTTTCTTTTTCTGTTTTTTAACAAATGAACATTGATAGCCGACTCAGCCAAAATTGCAGCATTGGCAAACGTTTTCGGATAGATATTTTTATTTAACTAAATTTTGTTTTTGAACATCGAATTTTCTTGCGTTAAATCAGAAACAACAAATTTCATGAAAAGAAAAAGTTCGCGAAATTATTTCTAACACCAACGTTAAATGACTATTTTTTAATCGAAAAAGAGTTTCCAATTCTTTTAGTACGTCCATTTCATGCAAGATAAAAGAAACTGACCAAATCTACTCCTTTGCCAAATTTTATTGTATTATTGTAGAATATTGTGCTAAAAATGGATCAAAGGAAATCGCAAAATAATGTTCTACACTTTTTCATGTAAGGTGCGCTACTGGATATTTTTGACTGCAGAAACACCAAAAATATAAATTTTTGTTGCAATTATAGTTAAAATGCTTTCTTAACGCCATAAAATCGCTAGAGTAACTGAATCTTCGAAAAATGTACAAAAATGTTTTTCTAGCATTTCGATCACAAAAAAAATTATAAAAAAGAAATAAAAAAAAATGTTTCTGACTTTCATTCAAAAAATGTTTACCCGCTGCCAACATACGGCTTTTTCCATTCCGTTTTTTTAAGCTTGAATTTAGGTATTTTAACGAAAAAGTTCCCAAAAATCGAAAAATAAAAATCACAACTCTGGAGGTGTTCTTCCCAGTTTCATGTTTGATAACTCATTTTGAAGAAAAATTAAATAAAAAACGAACCGCGAACCAGCTTTACCAAACTTTATACTTATACGAAAGTTTTTTGGGATTTTGAAAAATTTAGCAATTTTTTCCCATATAACCAAGAACTGACATACACCGATGCAATTCAGCATGGGTTCCCGTGATCCTAGGTTCACCAAATTTTTCTTACATGTATTTCAACATCATACGAAAAAATTGAGGGGGTACCACAAACAAAAAAAAAAAACAACTGCGCCTTTTTTGGGACACCCTAATATGTATATTAGATCGTTTAATTTTTTCAACGTTTTTCAAAAAGATCCCGCACTCACTGATTTCTGATTCTACTTTTAAAAACTTGAATTTTGGTATACAACACTTTAATATTAACAAACGGTAAATGGTCGCGCAAAACGCTTAAAAGGTTTTTGGCTAAAAATGCATTATTTCGAAAAAACATGAAATTTCTTCTTTAGTATTTTGAATATAACTAAGAAACTGATAAAACGATTTTTACCAAAATTTTTACCAATTTACTTAAAAGATAATAAAATGTACCATCTTTTGCTATAAGATACATTGCATTTTGATTGCAAATTTTGGTTTACTACTCTCCAAAGTGAAATTTTGTATTTTTAGGAATTTCAAACCAACCATTTTGAAACCAAGATTTTGGAAAGGTATTTTTTCAAAAATCAACAAAACTGTTGTGTGAATTTAATATACCTTTTGTTCAAAATTGCAAAATTCAAAGTTTCACAAAACCTGTGGAGAGTCTGCTATATCACGTACGCAGGCATTTGAGTGGTAAAAATTGTTTAAAAAGACCGTACATCAGTTGGCAACTAGCTTCACCCTTCTCATCTAGCAACATCAAGAAACGATGAAAATATCAAAAAGGTAAAAGAAATTGTGCCCGAAAATCGTGTGACCGTGTGACTAGCTTTATATATCGACTGGATTGGCGGACAATATTTTACATGATATTTTAGGCATGCGACGAGTGTCAGCGCAACTTGTGCCAAACTTTTCTTTAAAAAGAGTTTCGCTAAATTGTCGCTCAGGAGATGCTTTCAATCGTCGATACGGACAATCAGCGCATAGTTACTGGTGACGAGCCTTGGGTGTACGAGGGATGGCGTCGAATCAGCTCAAAAATCTGCAGAGTGACACTATCCAGATGAGCCGAAACACAAAAAAACTCTACAAAATCGTGCAAAAATTAAGTTAAAGTTTACTGTTTTCTTTGATTCTCTTATGTCGTGCATTCGGAACTCCTTCCGCAAGGTCAATCCGTCAACGCACAATATTATTTAAGTATTTTAAAGCGTTTGCACCAACATGATGTACCAGCTCACACATCACGTATTGTTCGCGACTATTTGACCAAACACAATGTCAACATCGTTCAACAATCACCATATTCGCCAGATATGGCTCCGTGTGATTTTTTCTATTCGCCAAACTCAAACTGTCCCTTCGTGGAAGACATTTTGGGACGGTTGAAGTCATCATAGAGAATTCGCAGAGGGTGTTGAAGGTCATTTTGAAATCGGCCTACCAAAAATGCTTTCAAGAATGGAAACAACATTGGCATACACTCTACGCGATTTATGTTGAATTTTACAACTATAATCGTCGGCAACGCTTTTGCGACTGAAAGTGCCTAAATTTACACATGCACATTTTTTAAACATTTTTTGTTGAATAATACACAAGAAATGTCTTACCATTTACACAACTGGTGGGTATAAGCTACAACTCTCTTATGTTTATTTTTCAACAAAAAATGTGTGAAAATCCGCACGTGTAAATTTAGATAGCCTCATTTGAAAAAGCGTTGCCGACCATTGGTACTGCAGTTTTTACAGAAATCTTCTAGAAAATGCAGATTCTGTTGTTAAAAACGAGTTTAAAGTTTCCATGTGAAACATTATATTTGAAGCAAACTGAATATCTAAAAGTATTTTGATTAAATTGAAATTCACAAAATCACTACTTGTAGATCGGCTGAAGCTGAGGTAAGAAACCAAAACCCTTTTTACTTGGATGGTACACATTTCAAAATAATGGGTATCGTTTTTATTTTTTAGTCATTCAATCATGATAAGGATTTCAAAAGCATTTGCCATGATAGAAATATGTACGTTATTGTTCAACATTACACACGATAAGTTTACCATTACACATTTTTGTGTGGTTTTGCACATATTTTTTATTATTATTATTATTATTATTATTATTATTATTATTATTATTATTATTATTATTATTATTATTTTTTATTAAATAATAATAAAAAATTTTTGTCATATTTTAAATTTTTACACATTTTGAGCTTAACATTACACATTTTTTGTAGTAGTTCAAAAATATTTTGGTGTATATTTGAACTTTGTATACCTTTTTGCTTAAAAATAAACAATTACTGTTTCTTTTCATAAAATGAGATCAAAAAATCATAATTTTAGGCAACAACAGAAATTCAACAAAAATTTACAGTCATTTTTATAGGAAATTTAAATAAATAATTTAGAGTGTATGTGTGCGATACCAATAGTGATTATTTTGAAGGGGATAAAATAAATATTTAAGAATAATTACCTGTTGTTGTTTTATTTGCACAGTTCACTATAAAAAAAAATTAATATTTTCAGAAAAATTCACTGTGGAGTTGCGTTGCTTTCAAAAAAAAAAGGCCATGCCAAGAATCTTCAAATTATACACCAAAAACTTTGGGTTTAGATTCCTCAAAATACGAAATTCATACAATTAAAAAATTCTACCTCGTGCTCTTTTAACACGGGGTAAAAAGAGTTGGAGTCATCGAATTTTCGTAATAATTTTTTTAGAAGTTCACAAGTAGTAAACCAAATTTTACCTATCAAAATGCAAAGTATCTTACGGCAACGTATCTTGTAAATTTTATTGTCTTTTAAGCAAAATTAAATTGGTAAAAATCGTTTTCTCAGTTTTTTAGTTATATGCAAAATACTAAAGAAGAAATTTCATGTTTTTGGAAATAATGAATTTTTAGCTAAAACCCCTTTAAGTGTTTTGTTCGATCATTTACCGTTTGTTAATATTGAAGTGTTGTATACCAAAATTCATATTTTTAAAAGTAGAATCAGAAATCAGCGTGTCACGGTAGTTTTTTGAAAAAGTTGAAAAAATGAAACGGTATTATTTATATATGAGGAACTTCAAGCCATTTTACTAATTCGTTTAAAATTTAAGGAGATTTCATACAATCACTTTGTATTGGAGGTGCCCGTGGTTTTTATTAGATTTGGTTGAATTTCATACTCAGAGTGCACTATAAATATCAAAGCTAATTTCTAAAATTTCAAGTTCTATAATAATAGAAATTTTTCTAATGAATATTGAATGAATCAGCTGAAAGTCCTCTAAAGGAAAGAAATTCAGATGAACCTGAGTGCGCATAGAGCGGGTGTGCATGCTAGTCATTCCTGGTCTTAACTCGTCGGCTAAGTCGGGGTTCGTGCTCTGTACAGAACCCGTTGTATCATTTATTATAAAAAAAAAAAAATCATGCACAAAAAAAAACAAAAAAATAAACAGCAGCACCAAAATAAAAAAATCATCTTTAGTTAAAGATTCATAAAATGAATAAGCTGCCTCATCATAAATACGACACATAAATAACCGAATCGAAAGAAATTTTCTCAAACCGATACAAACGCAAAAGATTTTTTTTTTTTTTTCTTAAAGATACAGATATGTTTTCCGAGCGGCAGAAGGTGTAACTGCCTTGGCATGGGCATTACCCATGCCCAACCATAATATCGAGAGACCTAAATTACTCTCCCAAACCCTCCAAAAAAAATTATTAACTAGTGTGTCTCAGCTACATCGCAAGACTTACAATTAAAGTCTCCTCTTTATTCATGTTAAATATAAAGATTTCAAAATACAAAATAAGTTCTATGAATAGTATCCATTTGGTAAAATTTTATATGCACAATGCTATGTAAATTAACATTACAATTTTCTCCTTTTTTTTTCTATATAAATATAACATTTCATTGTCTTTACAAATTTTAGGATAATTTACTTCCAAATTATAATAATAGATTAAATTACAGCATTGTTGTTGTTGTAGTATACTTATCAAGAGAGAGATAAAACGTTAACATTATATATGAAACAGACTATTCATTCTAGGCAAAGAAATGCAAAAATTGAGTAAAGCATAAAAAAAAAAAATGACAACAAAAAATATCTCTGTCAATAATAAAAAGAGTGTGCATAGTAGTTAAATTTTATCAAATAGATAAAAAGAGAGCAAGTAATAAACACGAATAAAAAAAAATATAATAGTTGATTGATTTACATTTTATTGTTGTAGCTCTGCATCAACGACGATGGTACCATGGTTGTTGTGATGTGCGCTGTTCTTAACCTTAAATGCTTTGTTGTTTTTTTTTTTGTATTTTCAACAAACAAATCATTTCGTTTTTTTTTCGTTTAACTGTCGATAAAGATACTTTACTCAAACATGCATATGAATATCTATGCAAACAATTTTTATAGTTTCGTTTTTTTTTTCTCTCTTGTTTTTTCCCACCTTTTCCTTCTTTTTTTTCTTCTTTTCTTTTTTTTTTAGTGGCTTAATAGAATATATGTTTGAACAAAAAAAACGAAAATAATGTAGTTAAACTAAAGTTTGTTAATATTTTCATACATGTTTAATGCCAATGTTAGCACCATTTATATTTATAATATTTATTATATTTACATATAATATTAACCATTATAGTTTATGGTTCCTTTAAATTTTGTAAGTTAAATTAAAAGTTAAATAAAAATTTGGTTTTCTTTTTAAATTTATAAATAAAAAAACAACCGACTACAAAATCACTACAAAGTAAAAAAAAATTTTAAAAAATACTTTTGCTTTTAATTTCTTGGTCAAATTTGATAATTTATTTAAAAATATTATTGTTTATGAAATCTTATTATCTTAATTGTTTTTCTTACTTGTTTTATTATCATAAATATATTCATTTCTTAATGAATTCAAAAGCTTTAAAGGTCGGCGCTAATATAATCAGACTTTTAGTCAGAAGCGCCAACTTCAAAGCATTTGTATTCATCAAGAAATTAATATATTTATGATAATAAAAAAACAAATAAGAAAAAAATTAAGATAATAAGATTTCATAAATAATAATATGTTTAAATTATCAAATATTAAAATTATAAATTATAAATTATCAAATATGACCAAGAAATTAAAAGCAAAAGTATTTTTAAAATTATTTTTTACTTTGTAGTGATTTTGTAGTCGGTTGTTTTTTTTTTTTTAAATTTTTTTTTCTTCCTTTTTAGAGAATATGATAAATTTTCGAAAAAAAAGTTTAAACAACATTAGTACAATTGTTCCGAAAAAATTTGTTCTATTAACTTCTGAAAGTTTGTTGGTTATTTCAAATATCTGCCTCTTAAATTTAAATTAGATGTCACATGTTTTGAAATTATTATACCCATTCTTGTAACGAGTTTTATTACCCTAGTGTCAATATTATGCGAGATATAGTGTTTTTCTAATATTTCCACGCCCCTTTGTTAAATAAGCGCCCACTTTCTTGAGCGTTATTTCCAATAAGTGTGCCTACCTCTGTACTTTATTTCAGTACCCCAGCGTCAATATTAGCTGCGATAGTGTTTATCTAGTATTGCCACGCCCATTTATCAAATAACGCATACTTTATTGACCATAATTTTTAATAATTCTGCCTACCCCTGTACAACAATAAATTTCAGTGCCCTAGTGTTAATATTATTCAAGATACACTGTTTTTCTAATATTGACACGCCCATTAGTCAAAACCGCCCACTTTGGTTACCGTAATTTTTACTAATAATGCCTACCCCTATACTAAATTGCAGTACCATAGTATCAATATTATTCGAGATATACTCTTTTTCTAATATGGACACGCCCATTTGTCAAATAACGCCTATTTTCTTGACGGAAATTTGTAATAATTGTGCCTACCACTACACTAAATTTCAGTACCCTAGGGTCCATATTATTCGAGATAAAGTGTTTTATAATATTGCCACGTCCATTTGTCGAATAACGCCCACTTTATTGGCCATAATTTGTAATAGTAATGCCTACCCCTACACTAAATTGCAGTACCCTAGTGTCAATATTATTCTAGATACAGTAGTATTTAGTATTGCGAGATCTATTATTGCCACGCCCAGTTCTCGAATACCGCCCACTTTTTTACGGGCACCTCCATGCTTATGATATCTATCTGTTCCTCAAAAATTATGGCAATCATGCATATGGTTTAGGAGTTATCGATGTACATACATTTAAAAAAAAAAAAAAAAAAAAAAAAAAAACAGAGAAACCAACGAACTTGAGAACCTCCTCCTTTTTGAAGTCAGTCAATAATAAAAAAAAAAAAGGAGAAGAAACGTTTTTCTTTGGAGTGAGCCAAATTGTATACTAATAAGTTTAGAACAATCTAAAGCTTTTGGCGATTATTAATATTATTGCCATGTTTTGTGTTGATTATATATTGTTGCCATTCATCTGCCAAAAAGTATTGCTGCGATGGCTTCTTCCAAATACACTGGTGTTGCTGGTTTGCCATTAAAATTAGAATTTAATGAGAAAGATTATAATTCTTCGATTGTGGATGCTCCTGGCGTGCTTTTTATTCGATTTGGCTTATCGAATTGGAATATCGAATTTCAAGCCGATAGCTTCAAAATAACGACTGTAATCATGACGACAGATGGACAGATGGACAAATGGAGAGATGGATAGACATTTGTTTTGTTATTTGCGCCTATTTCAACTAAAACAAAAAGTTTAAAGTTCCCTCCTACACTTAGGTGAATTAATCTCCATTTTTGGCGATTTCAATCGTCGTTCACAAAATTTCACCAAACATCTCAGAAAATAGAATTCCATAAGTCTTTTTTCATGAGCATTTAAAAATAATTCTCATGTACGTGAACTTTCCACATAGACCTTTGCGCCTCTCTAGGGAAAAATTCTGCGGACGGCCATGTTGAAAATCATGAAAAAGCTAGTAAAAACAAAATATGCAATTTTTTTTAAGTTGTTTTCAAATCACGAAAATTATTATTTTTTTTAACATTATCATATTTTACAAAAAGAATCACCTTTATCTTAAATAGAGGCTTAAAAACTCTAAACTTAGTAAAGTGAGAGAGGTGATAAAAAAAATGTTGTTTTATTGAATTTTTTTTTTTTGCTTTGATAATCTACTTTCAGTTTCAACTTTATTTGCTCGTTTTCATAACAAAATACGGTTTGTTTTTGTTAAAATGTTTCAACTTTATGTGAAATATTACGAAACGAGTTATAAAAGTTTCAAATATTTGTTCCTCAAATTTTATCTGTCCCTTTTTTCGAAAACAAGATTTGTGATATTTTTAACAGTATTGACATTTGTCTTAAAACAAATAAAACCTAGTAAAATGCACTCTTTTGTCAACTTCATAAGCTTTAGTAAAAAAAAAAATTAACAAGGCAAATGACAGTTATAAAACTTTTATAAATTTTACTGAACTGAATACAACTGAAATAATGTGTGAAAATAGCCTGTGATGTTTGTAAATAGTTTTGCAAATTTTATTTTCGATCTGTTCGTGACTGTTTATCAGTTCGATGATGGAACTGTTATTATTATTTTAAAAAAATAAAAGAATACTAAGTTGAAAAAACAAAACATTGGTCATTTATAAATGTAATCGCAACTAAAATTTGGCGCTTTATTTTCGGCAATAATCTCTCAAAAATGTCAAAAAATCTATTTTAAATGTAATAGACATATAAATATAAGGCTTGCTTATATAAAACTAATTAAACAAATATTGTAAAGATCAGAGAATTTGTTCTTTTCTTTTGTTAACTTCTCTTATTTATTGAACTTATTTCTTCTAGTCGAATCATTTTAATTTGTTTGCTCATTTTTCTTTTAGTCAATTTAGAAAATTTTTAAAAGACTTAAATCCAAAATTTTTTCCACAGTTTGAATGCAATAAATATTTACTTGAAAGTTAAGTGAAATAATTTTATATATGGAAAACAGCTTGAGGTAAATTTTCTTTTTTCAGCTCACAAAATATTTGTTTGAATATAAGTAAACTTTCTTAAGATACAATTGAATATTTATTTTAGAAAACTTTGATGTGAATACAGTTATTTTGAATCAAAAAGTTTATTACCTGTATAAAATATATAATTAGTTTTAACACAAATATATAAACGTTATTTGCTAGAACCATTTATTTAAATGTATGTCGTTTTATTTTAGGTTCAAAAATGGCATGTTTAAAGAACAACTTGCTGTGAAGAATTTTTGCTTACATCCAAGTATTAAAAACTTGCACATTAAGAAAGAGAACATTTTTAAGAAAATATCTGCAAATTGAAAGTGTGAGCGAGAACTTAAGAATAATAAGTGCTTTCTATGGTATATACTATATGCCAAATAATCATGTATTGGCAGCAGAATAAGTTAAGGGAAGCGTTATAATTTTTTTGCATGTGTGCATAACTGCGCTAGTATGTGCGCTGAAACGCGTTGTTGTTGCGTCATGATTATCCTTGCAGCCTTTTATCAAACCAGTTAAGTTTTATGGCTTTAATCATTATCGTGTTGCATGAACTTTGGCACAAGTTCGCCGACGTGTTCTCTACATCATATCACGGATTTATGTAGCGTGCAGGCACCTCTGCGTACAGAACTTTCAAGTTTCATAATGGCATAATAATAATAATAATAATTTGCCACATTTTGTGGTTAATGCTACTGCTGCAGGCATGCTATAAACAATAGTTTCTCGTTATGGAAGTAGCAAAATTTGAGAGCAAATTGAAGCTTCAAATGTGGGCTCAAGTGTTTTGGCTTTTCTTTCAAATTCAGTTTCCGCAACATGGTCGTAGTAAGGGTAGGGAAGGTGAGGGCAGTTCCTCCCCCCTTGAACATAAGAAAAATAAAATTTTTAGTGTTAAATTAAGAAATTCAAAACATTTTTTGTATACAGTAGTGGACTTAAGTGTGGACACTTTTTGAAATTTCTTGCATTTCATAGTTTAAGTGACAAAAATAGTACTTTTTTAATGTAGAACCTTACGAAGTTAATTTTTTCTTGTTCTCTATGCTATGGTTTATTATTAAACTGCCATTATATCATTAAAAAATTTTAATACCATTCAATATCAATAAAAAAAAATGCCTTGCGAACTATGACATTTCGGTAATATTTTCTTTCGAGTTGTGGCAACACTGAACTACCACGTGTTCAGTCTAAACCAATCACAGAGAGCGTGGGATGATCACATGATCCAATCAGGTTACTTTAAAATGTAACATGGCACATGTTTGGCAATTTGTGTTAGTCATCCACTGCTCATTGTCAACTGAGGTTGTTTTTAAGCAATTTTGAAGTAAAATTAGTGTTTTTTTAACGAAAATGGCTCCAACGACGACCAAACGTGCCGATTGGTCACCCGGAAAGAGATCTAGAGCTGTTACACTTCGTGAAGAAGGCTACACGTATGAAGACATAGCAAAACGATTGGGTGGAGGAGCTACCAAGTCTGGGGTAAGAAAGGTGTGCCAACGCTACAAGGAGACAAAATCAACCAAAACTGCCCCAAAATGTGGCCGAAAGCCAAAAGTTACGCCACAGGATGAAAGGAGGATATGTCGACTTGCGCTGCAGGATCGGCGTCAAACATCCAAAGATATTAATAAGGTCCTTAAAGCTACCGGACTTGATATAACCGATAGAACAGTTAGGAAGAAATTGTGCAAGAATGGATTACGAGCAAGAATACCTCGAAAAAAGCCTTACCTCAATATTAAACAAAGGCAAAAACGGTTGGAATGGGCTGCAGCACACAAGGGGTGGACCTCTGAAGACTGGGCAAAAGTGGTATGGAGTGATGAGACCAAAATTTCGATTTTCGGGAGTGATGGGATCAGATTCGTTCGTCGTCGTAAAGGCGAGGACATGCTACCGGAATGCACAACCGCCACAATGAAGCATCCTGTCAGTGTAATGGTGTGGGGTTGCATGACTAGAGATGGTGTTGGGCGACTGGCAGTAGTAGACGGCACAATCACGGCTAAAAGGTACCAAGATGTTATTCTGGAGCCAAAATTATTGCCTAGTATCCAGGATTTGTTCGAAGGTGACCGTAGTAGATGCATCTTTCAGCAGGATGGGGCTCCATGCCACACAGCCAAAACCAGCATGAAATGGTTACAGGATCACCACATTGAAGTTCTGCCTTGGCCAGGGAATAGCCCGGACCTGAATCCTATTGAAAATCTCTGGTCAAGGCTGAAAGTACTGGTTTCTCGACGCAATCCAAGCAACAAAAGAGAATTAATCGAAGCGATTCTTCAAGCATGGTTCCATGTAATCACAGCTGAAGATTTGCGACGTCTGGTTGATTCCATGCCTCGAAGGATTGAGCAAGTAATCAAACTCAAAGGATTTCCGACGAAATATTAATTTTTATTATTAATTTTTAAAGTCTTTGTAGAGAATAAACTCTTTGCTTTTTTGCCATTTTGATGTTTTATTCGGAATTTGTTTTTTTTTTTATGAAAATAGTTCAAAAGTACTATAATATAATAGTAAAATACATTCCCGAAATCATTACATAGCAAAATAACAATAAAGACTAATATAATTATAAAATTGATTAATGAATATAACATACGAGCAATTTTATTAAAAGTGTCCACACTTAAGTCCACTACTGTAGTTAACGAGCACAGAATTTTTAGATAGATGAGGCAGAAAAAGTAGGCATGGCAACATTTATATATATAATGACCACCACTTGGTCCCATTGCACCTACATACCAAGTTTCACTATCAAAACGTCTACGGCTCAGAAATTACAATGATTTCTGAAAAGTCGGCGTTAAAGTGCGACACGCCCATTTTTTTAAGAGTTCTGGCAGTAACCATATCTACCAAATCTACCAAATGTTAGTCTTTTACTGTAAGAAAAGTCTGATATATATTTTTTTTACGGATTTGTGGGCTTTAAAAGAGGGCGTGGCAACCTGGACCTATAGCACCTACATACAAAGTATGACTATCAAAACTTTCACATTTCAGGAATTAAAATCATTTCTAACCGTAGCCTCAGCAGCTAGTGTTTACTTAGTTATTATTTTAAAATTGTAATTTACTATAATATATTCATTGATAAATAAATAAATAAATAAATTATATAGAATTATTTCTGAAGAGTGCGCACAGATATAGTGCCACCATGCACATTTTTTGGAAAGCTGTCGAGAGTAAGCGTATGCACTTAATTACCAAATTTTAGTATTTAACAACTATTGATTTGTGGGTAAAAAAGTGGCCGCCGTGGCGTAGTGGGTAGAATGTGTTGCCCATACGCGAGAGAACCCTGGTTCGCATCCGACCTGACACAGAAAGTTTTTCAATTTAAATAATTTTTCTGTTCGGCCGTCACCTCTCTGCAGACAATGTCAAACATAAAACAACACAAACATTGAGAACATAAGCCGTTCGGAGTCGGCATAAAACATGTAGGTCCAGTTCTCGATCATTTGTGTTCAAATATTTCACAACAGGCACAACATAATTGATCATAAGAAGCTCGGTTAATGTCCTTTCAAGGGCTGAAATTGGCCATTTCGTTTTGTTTTTTTTTTATTTGCGGGTGGTACAAGTGGGTGTGGCAAACTTAATATATACATATATATTGCCTGTCACTTAGAGCACCAGCATATCAAGTGTGACTATCAAAATGGGTACAACTCACTTTGACCTGTAGCACCTGCATACCAAGATTCACTATCAAACCGTGTACAGCTCAGGAATAAGCATGATTTCGATAAAGTGGGCGTAGATATAGTGCGGCCATGCCCATTTTTTCTACTTTGGCCGACAGTAACAATATAAGCTAAATTACCAAACCTTAGTCTTCTACGGCAAAAGCCGTCTAATATAATGCATTTTTACTTATTTATAGGCGGTAAAAGTGGGCGTGACAACATTTATATTTACATAGTGACTGCCACTTGAATTCATAGCACCTGCATACCAAGATTCACTATCAAAACTTGATCATCTCAGGAATTAAAATGATTTCTGAAAGGTGAGCGTAGATATAGTGTGACCACGCCCATTTACTAGTTTATATGTGACACGCCAAAACTACCAAACTTTAGTTTAATACGATTAAAATCGTCTGATATATAGCATTTTTTTTTGGTTTGTGGGCCATAGAGCCAATTTGTGTTGTATGGGAGGTACCACGCCCCCTTGTTCAATCAGCACCAATCTGGTTGACAGAACAAACGAGTGTTGACAAGAACATTCTCAGAATGTTGCTTCAGTATCACTAAAAAGTTCATAAAGATTGATTCGGCGGTTATGGAGTATATACGTGATATACACACATATCCACATACATACATCCATTTTTATGTGTATAGATTCCCTATAGGAACAAGCTAACATGTTTTTAAAAACAACTAATATAAAAAACTAATTGAAAATAAACTAGTATATGAACTACTTTGAATTATATTAAGGTGGCATCCACTTCTAAATAGTTTTAATTGCATTATATATGAAGTAAGTGAAATACTACTTAAAAATAAATAATCTTAATTTTAAAATTTTAATTTCGTTAAAGACTGAAAGCTTGAAAGACTTTTTTTATTTAAGTTTTTAGTATGCATTATGCATTCACGTAATGAATTTATGTATTTTTTTTTTTAAACAGTCAAATAAATGATCTTTGATGTATAGAAATTTAAAATTTTTATGCTTTTAAATTCATCTTCAGTAAGTAAAATATGCAGGCATGTTCTGAAATCCGATTCACATCGGAATCGGATTTATTTCCAAAAACATTACATTGAAATTAAATCGGATTCCGAGATGAATCGGATTTCAGAACATGTCTAATTAACTAGTTTCCAATTGGTTATTTTAAAGCAATTAAAAAAATAATTTAAATTTAACTAATTTAACAAGTAGTTGAAAATATATGCAGACGAAAGTCAATTGACTTATTTTGCGGACATCACCGAACAAAATATGTTAGTTCGTTCTATGGAAAAAAGTCAGAATTTCAACTAGTTGTGGTTGACAAAAAACTACTTTTTCAATTTTTCTACAGTAGTCATTTTTTTCTCTTTTTAATTTCCTACAGGTTTTTTTTGACATTTTGTGTGTTACTTACACAAGGTTATTTTTTGTTCTTCACTTTGTATGGGAGGTAGGCGTACTCCGGTCCGATGACGCCAATTTTAAACACATCATAAAGGGTGATTTTTTAAGAGCTTGATAACTTTTTTTTTAAAAAAAACGCATAAAATTTGCAAAATCTCATCGGTTCTTTATTTGAAACGTTAGATTGGTCCATGACATTTACTTTTTGAAGATAATTTCATTTAAATGTTGACCGCGGCTGCGTCTTAGGTGGTCCATTCGGAAAGTCCAATTTTGGGCAACTTTTTCGAGCATTTCGGCCGGAATAGCCCGAATTTCTTCGGAAATGTTGTCTTCCAAAGCTGGAATAGTTGCTGGCTTATTTCTGTAGACTTTAGACTTGACGTAGCCCCACAAAAAATAGTCTAAAGGCGTCAAATCGCATGATCTTGGTGGCCAACTACCGGTCCATTTCTTGAGATTAATTGTTCTCCGAAGTTTTCCCTCAAAATGGCCAACTTTTTGTTGCCAAAAATGGAAGAACTGAACTTGGTTGACATGTGGTTTCAGCAAGATGGCGCTACATGCCACACAGCTCGCGATTCTATGGCCATTTTGAGGGAAAACTTCGGAGAACAATTAATCTCAAGAAATGGACCGGTAAGTTGGCCACCAAGATCATGCGATTTGACGCCTTTAGACTATTTTTTGTGGGGCTACGTCAAGTCTAAAGTCTACAAAAATAAGCCAGCAACTATTCCAGCTTTGGAAGACAACATTTCCGAAGAAATTCGGGCTATTCCGGCCGAAATGCTCGAAAAAGTTGCCCAAAATTGGACTTTCCGAATGGACCACCTAAGACGCAGCCGCGGTCAACATTTAAATGAAATTATCTTCAAAAAGTAAATGTCATGGACCAATCTAACGTTTCAAATAAAGAACCGATGAGATTTTGCAAATTGTATGCGTTTTTTTTAAAAAAAAAGTTATCAAGCTCTTAAAAAATCACCCTTTACAACCACTATACACAAAACATACAACCAAAATTTCAAAAAAATCTCTTTACTCTTAAGGGAGAAAATGGGAAAACCTTTCACTTACAACAATACAACATATAACTTTACAACACCTTGTGAATTGCCCAATTGTGTACTTTTTTTTTTAGACTTTACCAGCGCTCAGAAAATGTCCCCTATAAATGCAAAGGCATTGTGTTGGTTCGGTTAATTTCACTATTAATAGTTCTAATGAAGATGTCTTATTTAGTAAAAAAATAAAAACCATAAATAATAGTGTCCCTTAAAAATTAAAGTTTTTTTTTTTTCTTACCCTCTAAATTTCTTCGTAAGATGGTAAAATAAATGTAAACAAAATTTCGTGTACTTAGGACCACGGGAACCCGTTGGTGCATGTCAGAACTTGGCGATATAGGGAAAAAATGCTAATTTTTCAAAAAACCTAAATAACTCTTGCATAAGTGTAAATTGTTAAACAGCTGGTTCCACAGCTCGTTTTCTATTTAGTAATACATAAATACAATACAGAGTTGTGATTTTTTACTTCTCAAAAAAAACCCTTTTGTTCTTGTTGTATTACAAAAAACTCTATTTTTTAAAAAAATTGTGTAATTTTTGATTTTTTTTTTCGTATAAATAATCAAACTCGAAATTTTTAAATAGCTACACTTCTAGCAAAAACATTCATAACGATACGGTTATTCAACTTAATTACACATTTTGTTACATCTGCATTAGGTATAACATATTTTAGCAATATATTTCCACAAGATTGCATTTCAATTTTTTCAAATTCGGATTGTTTCGATTTACATAAAAAGTAACAGATATTGAAAAAAATGTGTGTGTTGAGGTTAATTCAACTCATAAAAATAGTTCAACTAAGTACAGGTTCTTATTCAGACTATTTGTTTTTTTTAGTCTTTAAATTATAATTATTATGATATGAATTATAAATAATTGAGTGTATCGCAGGCATTGCATATTCAGCCACAAAATTGCGCTTGTTATATTGTTGAATAAAACGAAATTCTGTGTTTTAACTGCTACTTGCTAAATAAATTCTAATAAGTATTGCTCTACAGCAAAAAATTAACTCAAAATCCAGCTGAAGGATTGCATTACGAATAATAAACTATATTAAACTTAAAAATTGACACAAATATAAGTGATCGGTAAGCGATTCTTCATCGATTTTGCTGTTGTCAAGATCTCATTTTTCATCGCTGTGTTCTCCTTTTCGTGTGCTTGCTTGCACTCTGTCTTTGTGTTTTTTTTTTTGTCTTGCTTTTGAGTCTCTGCAGAAATAATGACTCTCTCTCCTATGCTAAACGTGACCACCTGGCACCCCGCGCAGCAGCAGCAGTCCAACATCTCTAAGCTCTCAACTAACAGCTTTAGAAGATCGGCTAGTAGGTGTTCACACATCAGTCAAATGATTGAAGTATATCGCGATTTTTTACTCTCTTTAACTCTGTCTGAAAATGTTGATTGATGCTTGCTCACACACGATTTTTTGATTGAAGCTCTGACGCTGGCATTTCTTACTTTTCTGCTACCTACTATTTTTTGGATTCATATCGTGCTGTGTGCATCACTTTATTTGGGTGTTTCTTTTATTAAGTTGTTTTGTGTGCATAAAAATTTTACAAAATGGTAAACAATAGCGGAAATATAGTTGATCTTTTAGGATTTAATTGTAAATATAACGCCGGAAATTATACCTATTTGAATGACAATCGGATGCAAGTGAAAAAAACAATAGAATTAATGAAATAATGGCAGCAACTGAAGAAACTACACCTCTTTTTCTCTTCAAAAAAATACCTTTGTTTCCAGTCTATTGATGCAGGTCTGGAGTTCAATCAAAATTTTGACTGACAAGAGAAAATTTTGGAGTTCATTTACGCTCTGAGATAAAGTTCATTTTTTTTTTACAAAGGAAAGCAACAACAAATTTTGATTGATTCAATCATTTGACTGACATATGAACACCTCCCTACGGGCGAACTTCAAGGAAGACATAACCAGCTCAGAGAACAGACTTCGACAGCACGCTGAAAATCTTTTCACGCGTCTCTCAACTGAAATTTGTAATAAATTCAGCAATTTGGATAGCGAGGTAGCATCTATCAAGCAATAACTTGCTGATCAATTCTCAGAGTATGACCAGAAAATACCATTCTTGGAAAATAAAGTCAACTCTTTAACAACACTCTGCGACGAACTAGGAAAAAAATCAACGACATTAACAACAAATATAACATCAACACTTACAACAACAACAATAACAGTACTGACTTTTATTCAGACGCTGTTTTATTTGGATTGCCATATGCAATTGACGAAAACCTAAAAGGTATTTTTAACTCAATCTGCCAGTGCATAGATTTCCAATCGCCACCGATGAGAGACATCTACCGCATCAAGCCTAAAGCAAACAATCAGAGCTCTGTTGTTATCGTGAAATTGTATACGCCTTTCGGCCGAAACCGTGTACTGAAGGCTTTCGGCGACTAAAGAAGACGGCTAAAGAAGGCTATCAACCTAAGGGAAGCAGGAGTTGAGTCTGATGCTAATGTGCTTACCCATGAAAGCCTTTCAGTCGAGTGCAGAAAATTGCTACAAGCAGCCATTTCATGTAAGCGTGATAAAAAAATGTATAATTCGTTTACTATCCGAGGAGCAGTGTTCGTCCCACTGCGCAAAGGCAGCGAAACTATTGAAATCAACAACGAAGATGAACTCCAAAATATTACCTATGATGCGGTTGCTGATGTTGCTGATAGCGAGTAGATTATTTCATCTGTTTGCAGTTTTTTCCTTTTTCTTTTCTCATTTTGCTTATATATCTTTACTGCTTCCTTTATTTTTCCTGTTTACTTTGTCATTTGTCTATTTTCTCTGTTTATATATAGTTATGATGTTTGATAGTTATATATTAATTCTTGCTATATGTTTATTATAATAAAAACTTTTGGTTATTAGTCTGATGGTTTCTTATATGTTGTCTTCTAGTGTCTCTAGTGGCGTTGATGCTAATCATAAACTGTTAATTAACGTTTTATGTATACAAAGTCTTGGTCTCTCTGTTGTTCATTTCAATGCTATACGTAGAAGCTTGAACTCTTATAAGCCCGATTCTGTTAGAAATGTTTTTGAAAGTTCATTTGTTGATGTAATATGTATCGCAGAGACCTGGTTTAATCCTGACATTCCTTACTGCTTTTTAAATATTCCTTACTTACACGCTTTTTAGGAATGACAAGATTGGAAATAGAGGAGGTGGAGTTGCTGTGTATTGCAAGTCTTTTCTTAGTGCAAAGCTCGTAAACAATTCTTGTGGGTCTGATATTGGATTTTTAAATGTTAAGATTTGTAATAATAATAATGCAAAATTTGTAATAATAATAATGGTACTTGTTTATTGAATCTACAATCCTCAGAGATGTTGCAGTCTTGACCCTTTTTTTTCTGATCTACATAATCGTGTTACTGACTTTGATTTTTATGCTATATGTGCAGACTTTATTGTGAACTTGCTGTCAAATGACAATGTATCGGACAGTTTTAATGATAAAGTTAATGCTGCTGGTATGTTAATGCTACGACTCCGACTCGTTTTGTGTTTGTCCTAGACTACTCGATATTTTATACTGTCTGATGTTTCATTGGTTTTACTCTTTGACCAAATTTCATTTATATCTGATCATGATCTCTTGTTTTGTACAATCAATTTTAATCCTCCTAGTAACTCTGTTCTGTGAATTTAAGTCCATTGGTTACTTTCTGTTGTATGAGCATTTGTCTCGTGTTAGTTGGAATGACTGCTAGTTTACTCAGTCTGTTGATGAAAAATTACATGTTCTTGTTACTCAGCTGAACAGTGCTTTTGAAAATTTTGTACCTCTTCGTGCACTTGTTATTAATAATCAGTCTTGTCATTGGTATGCGGCAGATGTAATATTAGCCATTAAAAAAAGAAACAAACTGTACAACTGTACTGTGTAAATGGATGAATCATCGTATTGTTGCAAACTGGAAGCAATTTAAGATTGCACGTAATCACGTTGTTTCAGTAGTGAGGCAGTCAAAAAAACAATTTTACCACCGAAAATTAAATTGCTCTCTTCCTGCCAAGCATCTGTGGAAAAAAATTCGATGTCTTGATGTTTATAGTAAGAATGAGCAAAGCTGTGATATTGACTTACTTACTTACAAATTACATTTTTCTTTCTAATAATTCTGTATGTAATTATAACTTTCAATGTAGTTATATTGTCACAATTAAAATTGTCAGAATGCACAAAGTGGCGGCCGTGGCGTAGTGGGTAGAGTGTGTGACTCTTACGCCAGAGAACCCAGGTTCGAATCCTCCATCTGACACAGAACATTTTTTCAATTGAATTAATTTTTCTGTTCGGTCGTCATCTCTCTGCAGACAATGGCAAGATCATTCACGGAACGGATTTCAAGAAAGATCCGTTTAAAGTCAAGATTTGAAAATTTTAACCATCGCCCTATGCTGACAGATAAAATCAATATTAGAAATTGCTTTTCTTGAAACCTTAATTTATTAAAAATTTTTTAATAAAATTTATTTCTCAATATCAGAAATATTTCAAAATATTTAATGTGAAATACTTCTCTGTAAATATATAAAAACAACGCCTAAATTAAATTCTTTCACCAGCCACACTAACAGACAAGCCATTTATCAGCTTTAAACAACCAACACCAAGCGATCATAAAAACACAAAAAACTTGACCAACTAAGAATTAAAATACTTAATAAAATTATGAAAATGGCTTCATAAAAACAAAACCATCGTTAGCAAGTGAAGTGAACCCGAGTGCCCTGCCGCGTCTTGTTGTTCCAAAAACCTCACCAAAACAGACAGTGGAAGCAACCACTATGTGCCGGCTAGAATCAGAAAAAGCCAACTTAAGTGAAATATAGAGAGAAGAGTGGCTGTGGTAACACTCAAGTACCACGAAATAGCTTTGCTGCTATTCGGTTGTTTCACTGCCGCTGCTTCATGTTCAAGGCGAAGATAATTTATTTGGCCACAATAAAAAAAAAGTAAAAATAAATAAATGTGCCTTTTTTCAGTTAACAGCAAAGTGAAATGCTCTAAGCGGTCTGCCCTAAATGAAAAGGAGTAAGAAATGAAAGGCATCAAAAAGAAGGCGTAACTAAAATGAGAGACAGAGATGCTGTTCAAGATAGCCGTGTCAGAAAAGGGCGCCAAGAAATTATGTGGCAATTTTAGACACACATTTGGAAAACTTAAAGCTTATTCAGTTAAATAAAATTTAAATTTTTTACTATTTAGAAAACCAAAAAATTGGTCATAACATCGATTTCAAAAAGGATGGCGCATACCAACTTTTCCAGCTATTCTTCAGAAAAGCACCAAAAAAAAAAAAAAACAAAAATGTCAATAACAAAATCGATACATAGAACATGGCAAAGTATCTATTTTCCTTCATTTCGAACCCAATCTCAAACATTTTCTTTTGTGAAAACATTGAAATTTTTAGCCACATAGAGGCAGCAGCAGCAGCCGACAAAGAATTTAGCATATTCTACATTATCTGTCGAATTTACACAGCGAAGAGTGCTTAAAAGGATTTCATTGCAAAATGCGTATGCATCGTCTTGTTGCTGTTGCTGTTGTAGTTGTCGGTTTTGACGTTTCTATGACTGCGTCCGGGAAGCAGCAGTGATTCGCTTTATTGAGAGTTGGTTTGCTGGCCTGGTTTTTGAGCCCTTTAGAAAAAATATTTCCAAAGGGAATAAAAAATACCAAAATCAGTATCAAAAAAATGCAAAAAACATTGAGTAAAAAAAACATATTGGGCCTTAAACTGGTGCTCGGTATTAACCTTTTTTGCTTTGTGCTGGAATTTTTCTTTTTTTTTTTTTTATATGTTGCCCAAAGCTGCCGTTTTGCTTTCTTTTTTCACAGCCTGTCCTTTTGTGTATTTTTTTAACTTGCGCATTTTGTGTCCGAGTTCAAGCCAACCACGCTTACACCCTTCCCACCCCCCCTTTCTACCAAAACCGCTTCCGCTACAAGCCACTTTTATTAGCATTGCGCGCATTCCTAATTTTTGGTATTTAAAATTTTATCAGGCCAAGGATACGCCATGTCCTTTTTGTGATTTTTTATTTTGCTGATGTTAAAGTCAACATTTTGAATATGCCGAAGTTTTTTTTTTCCAATTTTTGTTTTATTTACCATCGCTTTTGTTTTTGCTGCTCCGGTTTTTATTTTTTTCTTTGTTTATTTTGGCCAATGAATAAACGAGCTGCTTTGCTCAAAATTTTCGCCCGTTGCTGAAGTGATAATCGACGAAGCGTTGCTAATGCGATGCGTTAAAATGTTTCACTTGAGTTAAGTTAATTTAAGAATTTATATATATTTGTTGGGAAATTTTAATGAAAATTCTTTTGAGGGCAATTATTTTGGCAGACAACTTTAAATAACATGCACAAAAGTTGAAGGACATCATCCATTTAATCTGTTCTTGTCTTTCTGTTCTTGCTCTTTTTTGTTTTGTTTCATTTTTTATTTTTTTTTTTTTTTTTGCGGTCACCCAGCGCACTTGTATGATAGAATAATTTATGTTAATCGAAAATTATATGCATTAAAGCATCAAACTTATATTGAGTTGAAATATTTTAAATTTAATATATAACTATTTTATGTGTGAAACTTTCATTGGGGGAAAATATAGGTTTTATATTTCGACATCATTATTTATATTTATAAAAAATATTATTTAAGCCACGGAAAAATTATAAGTATTTTTATTTTTAATGCTGACGCTTTTATTTTTTGAAAGAATAAAAAATTTATTATTGTGCTACAGGATATACTGTCACGTTGCAATTAAAAATTCCAAACAATAACTTAAATATATTTAATAACAGTAATATATAAAAGTACAGTGAAAAACATTTTTAACATTCAATCAGTGGAAATTGTAGTTAATTTCTTAAATCCTAGTTTGGGGTTAAATCTATATGTTTTGTAGTTGTGCATATAAACATTTTTGCGTTTTACATTTCTGGAAAGAAATAAGAAATTGGACTTAACTGTCCGATTCGAAATTTTTTTTAAAGTAGGTTGCCACATGTGTCTATGACAAGGCTGCCAAATATCAGCGTCTCTCGTTGGCATTTGGTAAAGTGACAGTGTTTTGTCAACTTTTTTGTGTCTTCGATTTTTATAATGGAAGAAAAAATTTAACCTGATTTACTCGCCTGAACCCTAGTTTGCGTGAAATACTCGTATACCCATGTCTCATCACCAGCAATGATGGATTCGATGAATGATTCGTCGTTTCCGACCATTTCCAGCATGCCTTTTGCGATAGCAACTTGGTCTCTTTTTTGCATGAAATTGAATTCTTTCGGTACCAACTTCGCAGCGACACGTCTCATGCCCAATACAGTCTTCAAAATGTTCTGAACGGATCCAATTGAAATGCCGACGTCCTCTGCTTGTAACGAGCCCTCCAGTACGTTTGTAATTACTGGGGTAGGCTCAGCGAGTAAACCAAGGGTTCAGTACAAAAAATTTATAACTCGGTAGTTTTAGTTTTTAAATTTACATGTAATCTTTATTGGGCATTTCTTTTATTTATTTAACACTATTACTTCAATAGGATTAGATTTTATATGTAATTATTCAAAATATTAATATTATGTTTTATATATGTGAAAATATTAATAATTTCTGTAATTATTATTGTTTTGTAATATTCTTTAACAAAAAATTAATAAATTATATTATTATTAAGACTTCGTGTATTTACTTAAATGAAGTCAAACAACCTGAGAGAGAAGGATGTGAATGCCTTCATTACGGAATAACCTTTGCTTAAAGGGTGTGAACGCCTTTACTATGAATACCCTATGCTGTAAGGCTGCAAACGACTTTACTATGAAAACCTGAGGTTAAAGGGTGTGAACGCCTTTACTATGAGAACCTGGGCTTAACTGACCTAAGTCTTTGCACATGTGCACGTGACTGTGCTTTGTTCAAGACTGACTTTACTATGCTAGCGCGCCGCTTTTTATTTGCTGGCGCCTTTTTTCTGTTTCATTGTTCGGTTGTTTTGTTTACATGCATGTGTATGCATGTATGCGTGTATGTGTAAATTTATTTGTTTTTGAATGTTATTTGAACAACAAATACAAAGTGTATATTGTTGATAATAAAGGGTGTTTAAATTTTAAGGCCCGATGTTGAATGTGAACCACACCTAAAAGTCAAATTTTTTTTTGCATTTCATTTGACATTTCTCAATTTCAGACTAACTCAATTTGAACCATGGAAAGATACATAATCGGGTCTGTAACAGATGTGAAAACACCAGTGCATGCTGTTTGGTGCTGTTTATGGGCTGGCGGCATCATCGGGCCGTATTTTTTCCAAAATGAGGCCGGTCAGGCAATTACTGAGACTGATGCTCGCTATCGTGAGATGAAAACGAACTTTTTTGGGCCCGAATTGGAGGATATGTGGACGATATGTGGTATCAACAGGACGGTGCCTCTTGCCACACAGCTAACGAAACAATGGCTCTTTTGCACGACAAATTCAATGGCCGTGTTATCTCACGTGGTGGCGATGTCATTGGCCGCCAAGATCATGTGATTTGACACCGTTGGACTTCTTTCTTTGGGCTTATTTGAAAGAAAAGGTGTACGTCGATAAGCAGCAACAATTGAAGAGCTAAAGGATGAGATAATTCGCCACATTAACGGCATCAAAGTCGTGAATCAAACAATAACGTGAATCAAAGTCGTGAAATATAAATTAACCCTGTAGCTCCTAAGAATGGGAAAATAGACCCCTCCTCCCATACGATTTTTTTCTCAGCTCGACATAACCTTTCACCTCCGTAAGTAATTGTACTCAATTGCGGAACACCCTGTATATATTTTAATTTATAATTTAACAATATTTTATATACATTATTTACACGTTATTCGTGGGACATAATTTCTTGTCCTCACATGCTATCTCTCTAATCGTCAAAATGCGATTTTTGACCAACATTTCTTTGATTTTTTCAACGTTTTCTTCGGTAGTCGAACACGATGGCCGCCCGGTACGAGGGTCGTCTTCTACTTCGTCTTGGCCACTCACAATTTGGTTAAACCATTTGTTTGCCTTCTGATACGATATAGCAGAGTCACCGTAACATTTCAATTTTAACGCGTATCGGCGCAGTTGAAACCATTTTTCACAAAACACTGTCACTTTACCAAACGTCAACGAGAGTCGCTGATATTTGGCAGCCTTGTCATAGACACATGTGGCAACCTATTAAAAACCTATTTCGAATCGGACAGTTAAGTCCGGTTCACAATGTGAATGAACCTTTCTTTTTGTGGTATATCAAAACATAAATTGAAAACAATACCTTTACTTTTGGAACTGATGTTATTTTAATAAGCTTCTTTTTAATATTTCGTATAAATATTTCGTGTGATAAGTCAAGATAATTGCCTGCTACTAACTAAATAAAAACAACAACACATTGTTTGGTAATAATTCATAAGAAGCATTGTTGTTGTGAGTAAAACTACTTAATTGAGAGCACTCTCTTAATGTTCGTATAAATATTTCGTGGAGTGTATAAGTATGTGGACTCGTGCTTTGAGATATTTGATAATGGTTTTCAAGGCTCTGGGGGCCATATCTACGCCACTGATTTACCAAGATATAGCGTTTCATTATATTTCAAATACCGTATCTTCTCCACTGTGCATTGTCCAATCGCAATATTCACTTCATTACTTCAGTATTAATTCTAATATTTTTTCCACTATTAAAAGGATGCCCCATATACAAACAAAAAACAGGAATTAAAAGCAAACAAAAAAAAAATCAAAATCCACAACGCAATAGTGGAGTTCCCGATCTAGTGCAAATGGCCTTGGATAAGTGCATTTTCAAAATATTTTTTGTTGCATATATTTGCACTACATTGAAAAAATACACAGATTTGCACTTGCTACGTACTTGCAATAATGAAACACTTAAAAACTAAGCTTACGAATGCTACGCATGAGCAAAACTGGATTGCAAGCTGAACCATACTTAATGTATCTACACCGAGAAAAAAGCTTATGTTAAATTGAAAAAAAAACCTAGTATAATTAATAAGATGGCTTTGGCAGTTTTCAACCACCCAAATACTTTATCAAAACGCCTAAGTTTAACATGTCGACTTGCCAGTTTTTATTGGCTGATAAATTAACCAAGTATTTGGTAATTTTTTATACACTACTTCAAAAAAAAAAAATTTAATTTCAAAAATAGAAAATATAACTTGTTTTTAAGTTTTGGTTTTTTTTATTTTCCTTTTTTTTTTTTTTGAAGCTGCCGCCTCTCGTGCTGTGATTTGCTTGACTGAAATCGGCTGTTGATTTTTCTTTTATGAACACGTTTTTTTTCTTAGAAATTTAATGACTTCTCGGCTTTTCTTGCTGCTTGACGTCTATTATACCAACAATATTAAATTAAATTAAATATCAAATACAAAAAGTTTACCTTCGCATGCCGTTGAGATTCGAACCCACACCAACCCGATACCACTATGTATGAAGACACTACGCTACGCATTGAGCCAAAATTCTTCGTTACGCGGAGTGATTTATTCAATATTAATTACAACTGAAGCTATGCTGCAGCTATCAACAGAATACTGCTACATACTGCATCTGTTAATACGGCATTTGTTAACATCTTTGAATCAAATATTTTTTTTAGGCAGGGTATCGAAGTATGTGCTTTCAAAGCAATGTATTAAACAATAAATTGCTTAGGTGAATTAACGTAGCTGCAGTTATGTTAGAAAACAGTAGCAAGGTCTAACTGCTCAAACTGATCTAAGCACAGTTGGTAGAGCGATGGACTGGCACCAAAAGTTCAACGTTCGATTCCACAAGGCGGGCAAATAAATTTTTTTCTTTTTTGTTTTTTTTTTTCTTTTTGTTGATGAAATGTAATAAAATTTACTGGTGTGAATATTAAAGTGTCTTTTTTAATTTACTTTTTGTAATTTTTGAATTTAAAAAGGGGTTTATTAAAAAAAAAAACATTAAATTATCAAATCTATCATTCTCTCGTGTGTCTAATGACGCAGCTGTGTTTGTTTTTTTTTTCAGAATATAGCTCAAAACTATGCTTAAGCCATCCATGGTAGTTGTTTTTTAATTTTGTATTTTTGGATTTTGGGCTTAGGTGAATCAAATATTTTTTTTTTTTTTTTTGCAAGGTATCGAAGTATGTGCTCTCCAAGCAATGTATTCTCTTCACCGAAGCCGACTTGGGTGATTTACCTATAGCTTTTTTTCTCGTTGTAGTTTTATATAACATAAAGCACTAAATTTTATAAAAATGTAAAATTGTCAGGATTTCAGGTATATACAGTTGCAATCCGGTTAGCTTCTTAGTAGTAAATAGAAAGAATTGATTAGAGCGGTGCTCCCATATGCCAGGCTAGACGGACGAGGTCGAGCTTATACAAGTGCTAGGCAAGACAGACGAGGTCTTGCTCTGGATAATCAAAATATATCTATAGTGTGTATATCTATATAAATATGGATTAGAGCACAGCTCACACATGCAAAGCTAGTTGTACGGCGTCAAACCGGCATATGCCAGGCGAGACGGACGTGTTATCGCTCTGGATAATCATATTAAACTACACAGCTAGATTGTATAAGTTGTTACCAAACATCACAGGAAAATATTAAGTATCCTTGGAAGCATGAACCAGATTAGTGGCGATACTGTAGATAATCTAAAATATTAAATTTAATTGAGTAAACGGATTCATTTAAAGAAATTGCATCTGAAACAAAATTAAAGTCCCCACAAGCGCTTCTAAGTGGTTTGTTTTGCAAGTAATTAGTTCTACAAAAATGCATGTAAAGTAACTCAAAAGATTTTCTAGGTGGGAGGGGAATATTAAAGTAAATTTTGCTCTGTAACTATTGACTGTCTACATATCCATGTAATTGTTTGAAAATCCAAGTAGCATTTAGCATAATTCTCCGATTATTTAAAGTAGGAAGACTTAAAAGTTGCAGACGATATTCATAAGGTGGTAGGTGATAATTAAAATTGCAGTAACGATGGCTTAAGCAGAACAAAAGAAACTTTTTCTGAACTGATTCTATGTCGTCAATGTAACAACTATATCGAGGGCACCAAACAATTGAAGCATATTCTAAAATGGGTCGCACTAGAGAGGTGAATAAGGTTTTTGTTATATAGGGATCATTAAACTCTTTTGCCCATCGTTTAATAGAACCTAAAGTGCTATTTGTTCGATTTATAATTTTATTAATATGAATATGAAAGTGAAGTTTAGTATCCATACTCGTACATTCATTAAAAATAATTTCTTCAGCAGCTTTTTCTTTTAAAGAGTCTATTATTGTTTCTTTCTCACTTTTTTCGGCATAATATTGCAAATGTAAAACAAATTGCTTTAAGTTTTCTTTAACAAATCAGCTGTGTATTAATTTTGCAACAAGTGCTGCAGACTAATCCAAGAAGAGCTGTTCACAACTCATTGCAAAATTTTTGCAATTGGATAATTCTGCAATCTGGTGCAAATCAGATCGTGAACAGCCCTTATAACTTTTTAAACTTCTATAAAAAAAAAGAAAGAAAAAAACGCTAAGCAAACTTCGCATATATGAAACGAACAAACGCTCTTCAGTCGCTTTCGACGGCAGCATAGTTGCATAGAATTGAAAACAGACTTGTAAAGTAGAAAATTTGATTTTTTTTCTACCAACTCATGTTGGGTAGAAACAAATAAGAATCAATTCAGACGTATGATTCGTTTTTCAAAAGCAAGTCGTGATATGTATGGAAGAAACAAATCAAGTTCTCACAAGTCAAGTCAAAACTTGATTTTTTCAAGTACTAAGATTTTTAAGTTACTTGTGTTATATATGTATTAAAAAAAAACTACTGTATACATATACTACTACTATTACAAAAAATTAATACTCTTATGTTACTAGATTACTACTATATACATACTACTACCACTATTCTGAATATGTACCTACCTTTTATTTGTTGTGAATCTTACAATATAAATGATATTAAATAAATGACTTTAAATTAGAACAACAACTTGTTGCAGATCTCAGATACCAACATGAAAAAAAAATCGACAATCGTATGTACGTAGCCAGAGGAATAGTAAAGCCACCTTTTTTTTTAACCAATCTCGTATAATATTTTTATAAAGTATACATACATATAAAGTTCAATTTTTCTTTATAAATTATGTGTGAAAAGTCTTTTACATAAACTTGAATATCGATTGTAGCTTATTACTTATTATAAATGAATAATACTAAAATGTTCTTGAATATTCCAGATAATATCATAAATTAATAATAATAATAATTTTAAATTAATCAATTAGTATTTTTAAATTTATTGACCTCAAAAATTTCAATTTTAATATACAGTACCTAGTAAATGCAGTATGACCAAAATCGAAAAAGCAAAATTTTTTTAGTCAAAAAATTGTCTCTCTGACCAATTTTTGTGTTCATAAACTTGCATTTTATTCAAATGCTGCTACCCTATTGAAATATGTGTTCAAAATCTGCCATTATAATGAACTCCTACTTCTGTTTAACATCAAATTAATTTGTAAAAATTGAAATAGACACACACACACACATATATACACACTTAGAAGCAACACAATGATCTGAGCATGTATTGTGAAGGGCCAACAAAAACGAGGCAATTTAATAGTCAGTCAAGCAATAAATCAATCAATTGTTGCCAAAACGGTTGGGTAGTGGTTGTTGCTAAATTGATTGTGTACAAGTGTGTGTGTGTGTGTGTGTTTATTTGCGCTTGTGCCTTACACAGTCTATGCTGAATATTTAGAGTGCAATAATAAAATACATTAATCTTGCAAATTTCCAAATACATACATAGACAAGCAAATAAAGCTAACATACAAGCAAACACGTATATGGATGCATGTTTATGTGTTTGTTTATCCTCTCATTTAACACGAGTGTTGCGTATATTAAGTGTTAATTTATATATGTATTTTGATGAGTGTGGGTGTATGTGTGTGTGTGCTCGCTTATACATATATTATTATTATTGTTGCTTATTATTGCTATTGTTGTTATATCTGATGTGAGGATGGATGTGTGAGTGTGTGTGTGCAAATTGAAAACTCTGCTTATAGTGATTAATTACAACTTCACTTGTATTGGTCATAATGTCTTCAATCATTATGTCATTAAGTGGAATCGTTTTTTTTTTCTACTCAATTCCTTGCCATTAGTTATTGTTGTTTTTTGTTTAATTTAATTGACTTTGTTGTTGATAATATTATAGTGTTTGAAGTGTCAAAGAAATTTTAATGGAATTGTTAATTTTATCATTAAGTAATTAAAATTGATTGATTGACAACAACATGACATATGAAGAATTTTAATTAATTTCATAACATGACGTCATTAATAAAGATGGCTTCATTTTCTTGCATAGATGTAAATCAATTAAGTCCACTGTTTAGTGTAAAACATACTGCAAAAACTGCTTCATTTGACAATTAAATGTGTGTTCAAGTTTATATACCGTACTGACTTTTTTGAGGCGTATTCAAGTTTCAAGCTTTTAATGAATATTTTGTTTATTTTTTGTTTTTAAAGTAAAATTAGCTAATTAGTTTTGTTTCTATATTTTAAGGTCACATTAGATTAACTGTCACATTAGATTAATTCTAAAAATATTTGAAAAAATGTTAAATTATATTCTTTTCTGTATGTTCAAAAGTATTTCATGGAATTCTTGCAAACCTTGAGCATTATTTAATAAGAAATTTTAACAAAATCCCTAGCAACATTTTTTATAAAATCAAATAAACTTAATATCTACATGAGAGTACTAAAAAAAACCCTTATCTGAGAACTTTATGGAAAAAAGTTTTGACATAAAACTTTGCTACTCTATTATGAAAATTCGTCTCAAAAACTTTATGCATATAAGACCGCAGTAATAAAAGTGAGTACCGTGTGGAAAAATTTGAACTTTTAATTACACTTTAAGCACACACCAACACAACCACACGTGGCAAAGCACGTTCACAGATGCATAAGATTGTGTCAACAGAAACAATAGAAACCTACACAAAGATACAAACTTAAATAAAAACAATATAAAAACAACAACATCTCGCCTGACATCTCATTGTCGACAACAAAGGCCACGACGACAACAACCTTCAAATCATTTTTCACTGTTATGAAAATAACTTTAAATATTTTGCGCTATTGTGATAAATTTGCATATATTTGAATATGTTCGGGTGTGTGTATGTGTGCACTTACGTATGTGTGTTGTTAGTGCGTGTGCATAAGTGTGCGTTAGCTTGGCTTTTTATAACACGTTCACATAGTGCTGTCGCCTATAAAAAATAATGTCAGGCAAAAACAGCAGGGAAACCCAAAATGCAACAACAACAACAAATGTTTAAATTATTTTGTTAAGCCAAAAAAAAATATAAGAAATATTTTTAATGAAATACGATACCATGCAGTGTAATAAAAAAGTGTAGTAACTTGAGAATTGACATTGTTCATATTTTTGCACAATTTTTTTTTTTGTGCTTTGTTGTATTGTTTTTTTTTTTAATGCTGCAATATGACACTTTATTATTTTTTTACCTGCATGCTGTTTAATTTTACAAATAAATATATCTATGAATAGCCGTGATATACAAAACTGTTCGTTCATCATGGCGTATGCGTAACATTAATATTTTCAATAACAAATATTGTGGTGAGGGGGTCTAGTGTGGACTGAGGGCTGGTGTGGACAAGCTCAAATTTTCGCGTCCTTTCGTATATTTTTCGCTTAATTTTTTTTCAACTTGATATTTGCGTACTCCAACACCAAAGAAAAATATGTGTGTGGCCGCCACGCACGGTAGAAGTGAAACTTTTACCCAAAAATAGAATTTCTGGGAAGATTGCAAATTTATTTTATTAACATTTCCTCCTTCAGTGCAATCTAATGGTTAAAAAGCTGTCTGCCTTCATACAAGTAGTAGTTCAAGAACTGTCTTTTGTCATAAAGCCAACTCGTATGTTCTACATGGCGATATCATGGAAAATATCGATTGTCCCTCTTGTTTATGAATAGTTACTGAAAAGTTCAATAATTACGTATAGAATTAGATCGCAGTTTTTTTTTACTTCCATTTAAGTTTAAGTTTTTTATATCATCGATGTAGATTGTAAGCAGCAGCAGTCCTAGTACATTACCTTGAGGAACTCCACAATTTACAGAAACTAAATTTCTTTTAGACTTACCAACTTTTGTGTATTGCTTCCCATTTGAGATGAAACTTCTAAGTAATTTAAATTCTTCGTTTCTGACGCCAATAAACTCAAGCTTTTGCAATAAGATTTGATGGTCTACTAAATCAAAAGCTTTGCTGAAATCATTAAATATTCCAGTAACTCCAGAATATTCCTAATCTAAACCATCACATATAAAGTTCACTATATTTACTGTAGTCTCTTCCGTACCAGACCCTTTCATAAAACCAATAAAATCAATTTTATTTATAAAAATAAAGACTTGTAACGATTAATGTAAATATGAAGGTAATAGGAATAAGTAACAGCTAAAAACTACTTTATTACAAAAATTACATTTTTAGATATATAGCTTTTTAGTGATGAAGAGTAGCCTAAAAATGGTTTCTTTTTAACAAATTTTGGATCAAGTCTAGTTTAATGAATCCGCTTAAATTTCAGAAAGTTGTTCGGTACAAAGCATGGCGGAATTATAAATTTTTTATACAAACAAGGTGGCATTTTTTTCGTAGATTATAATGGTATTGCAAAAAAAAAGGGCACAATCTCCCTGTGGCCCAAGCAACCACTTGAAATTTAGCGGGTTCATTAAAGTAGACTTAAGCATCAAATTTTAAAGTGAACATTTTAAAAGTGTAAAAATTTAGTGTACTGGAGCAAAGGTCCTAAAGTCCTGGGTTGTACGTTCTTTTTCATCCACAAATTTTTTTTTTTAACTATATATATAAAATTAAGTTGCATTATGTATGAAATTGATATTCTCTGTAATGCGTGAACCGATTATGTTTCTGATTTTCATAAAAGGCGATGTCAATACGAAAGCTTTTATATATAAACGGTCTTTGTATGTGTACGAGTGCATGACCCTGTAGGAAAATCAACTAATTTAAAAGTAGTTGATAAAGTAGTTTTTTGTCAACCACAACTAGTTGAAATTCTGACTTTTTTCCATAGAACGAACTTACTTATTTTCTATGGTGATGTCCGCTAAATAAGTCAATTGACTTTCGTCTGCATATATTTTCAACTACTTGTTAAATTAGTTATATTAAAACTATTTTTTTAATTACTTTAAAATAACTAAAAGATAATAAAATTTCTAAAGTTAATAATATTTGATTAAATAACATGGTTAAATATATATAAACTTGTAATCTAATAAAAATTTGCAATTAAAACATGTCAAAATCAGAGTAGTTGCCGCCTTAATATAATTCAAAGTAGTTCAAATACTGGTTTATTTTAAACCAGTTTTTTAATTAGTTGTTTTTAAAAACAAGTTAGTTTGTTCCTATAGGGGAATTATAGCAATTTGGACATGTATTTGTGCGTATATGGTGTATATGGGGAAATATTTTCAAATATTTATATCTCGGTACATATGGGTACTACGTTATTAGAATTTGGTAAAGGTGTGGGTAAGATCATTTTCAAAGACAGCAAAAAAATTGGGAGGAAGAAGTCAAAGGGGCGTGGCACTATGAATAAATAACTATATCTCGGTAAACATGGATGCTAGGGTATTGGAATAAAATAGCAAGAAATACTCAAGAGATTTTAACGCAAAAACAGCAATCGATGTTATTTTTTTTTTTTTAAAAGTTTAAAAGCCACGCCCCCTATATTGAAAAAACAAAGTAACACGAGAACGGATCAGCCGATTTGAACGATAAAGGTATCAAATTGTTTTGTATTAGTTTAGATGAGAAAAACAAAATTAGAGGTGGACGACTGAATCGATTTGAACAAAATATGAATCAAACAATTCTGATTGCATTTAAATGACACTATTTAGAAACGCTCGTAATATTAAAAATATAACCAGAAGAGAACGGCTTAATCGATTTACCAAGTCTGCCTCTCCTGCTCACCTTATTTCAAAAAAACACAATAAAACGTAAACAGCTGAGCCGATTTCAGCAAAAATTAAATCAATTAAGTCTGTGTGTCATTGCGATTAACATCCCAGCAAAAAAGTGCTTCCAAAGGAAGGTAGAGTGGAAGGGAAAGTATTGAACTCCATCCTTTCCACTTTAATACCCAGAAAGCATTATTTCAACTTATGCATGTAATTGGGTCATTCTCCAGAAATGCTTCCAGAATGTTTTTAATGAAAGATTTCTTGGAGGCATTCTATGGAAAAAGTGATCTTTGCTATCAGCCGACCTAAGACTTTTGTTGAGTATAATCTATCTAAATACATAAAAATTAATGTATTTATGTATGGAGGCGTGTATGTCAGATATAAACTCCGAAACCGCTAAACCAATTTTTATGAAATTTTCAGGAGCAAACTTTTGAAAGTTTCTTGAGTTTGGTGCCGATCGAACCAATAGGCAGGCATTAGACAAGAGCATGCCACCTCTCTTTGGAGTTATAGGCCCAGCCTCGGAATTCGGTATTTGAATAAGGAAAAAACTGTCCTTTATTAATAAATTAAACTGAATTAAAATGCAAATTTCAATTTTATCCTTTTTGCAATATACGCGTTATTGCAAGTGGCTGATACGCGGTATATCACATCGCAACGACGATATATTGTTCTTTCCTTGCCTCAATCATTTCATTATTATCTTGAACCGACACCTCGCATTTTGAATTAAACAAAAACATTCACAAAAACTACATTTGTGAAACAGTGATGGATTCAAATTAATGTATAAATTGCTTAAATAAATAAAATTTAAATGTTTCTCCAAGATAATTTCTTCTAAAATCATAAGTTTTTAATAACTTTTCATTTTTCACCTGTGGTTCCATTTTCTGGATTTGCGAATATGTAAGCCTGTTAAAAAAGAGCCTGGCGAAGCGGACGGGGGTTCAGCTAGTTATTTATATTATCAACTTTAATAATTTTACAGAGCAACAACCGATTCCGTCTTGTGAGCATCAAATTTTAATAAATAGCCAGAACGCATTTTTAACCCCAGCGCGTTTTCTACCACAACTTGTGATCAGATTTTTGTTCAGCAATTTGTTTCATAACAAAAACGAAGTCAACTGTTTTGCACTGAACGCCTTTTGTATTTTATCAGATCTACTTCGAACTGCACTAGAAATGAACCAGTCTGGCGAAGCGGGCGGGGTTGTGTTAGTTGATCATAAGTATCTCAGTCAAAGTTTAAGGAACTGAAAAAAATTGGTTTCAAGTTTAAGCCGCAATACTCTTTACTTTATTATCAGAACTAGTATACTGAAGTGCATAAAATAAATTTCTCATAGCTAGATATTTAATAGTAATTTCAAGATCCTGTCAAAACCATGAGAACATAAGTTGACGGGGTGTTCTACCGGTGTACTTTGTAATTAAAATGTTTCTTCTAATCTGAGAAGAGTCTATATAATAAAAAACAAATGATAAAAAATATATAAAACATTTCGAAAAATTTACTACAGAATATTTTTTTACTAACCCAGCAGTTATTTTGGAGTCAACTGAAAAAATTAACTAGTTCATTTCTAAAAAAAAAAAAAAAAAAAACGAAATGGCCATCTCAGCTCTTGAAAGGATTTTGACCGAGCTTCTTATGATCAATTGTGTTGTGTGTGTTGTGAAATGTTTGCACACAAATGATCGAGAACTGGACCTACATGTTTTACGCCGACTCCGAACGGCTTATGTTCTCAAGAAGCTTTTCATGGCAGTTTTTACTCTCTGAGTTTTGCCATTGTCTGCAGAGAGGTGACGGCCGAACAGAAAAATTAATTCAATTGAAAAAATTTTCTGTGTCAGATGGAGGATTCGAACCTGGGTTCTCTGGCGTAAGAGTCACACACTCACCCACTACGCCACGGCCGCCACTAGTTCATTTCTAGCACAGTTTAAAGTAGCTCTGAAAAAGTACAATAGTCATTCAGAACAGTTCACTTTGATTTTGTTTTTAAATGTATTGCTAAAAAAAATTGAATGGAATCTGATCACACGTTGCGGTAGAATACGCGTTGGAGTTGAAAACACGTTTGGGTCGACGCACAAGATGGAATCGGTTGTTACTCTGTTAAATTATTAAAGTTTTAGTTCATATAATTAATAAAAAAGAAATAATTAATAATTGTCTTCTTTAATAAATCGTGTTGATCGAAAAAAATCGTACAAATCGGGTCTTAAGGACCCTTTGCTCTAGTACAGGGTTGTCAATATTCGAAGCGCTCATCTGGCAACACTGTAACTTTCCGCAGTGATGCCAAATCGACTAATGACATACCGCGTTTGAAGCGTCATTCCAAGCAAATGTTTACAATGAAACAGTACACGCCACGCGAATGCTCTAAAATTGTTGAAATTTACATTCAACAAAACAAGTCAATAGTGAAAACTCAACGTGCTTTCAAAAAAATAAATAAAGTGAAAAGTGCGCCTTCCAAGAAAAAATATTTATCGTTTGTATGAAACTGAAAGTCCACAAGAGATTCAAGAGGTACCTCTTCACGGTGTAAAAGTCACTGTTTGGTGCGGCGTTTGTGCTAAAATGCTCATGGGCCGTTCTTTTTCGAAGATGATAATGGCCACAGAGTTACTGTCAATCAGGAGCGTTATCGCGATATGGTAAATAATTTTTTTTATGCCAATCGTTCGTCGAAAGCGTATCAGGCACTACTGGTTTCAACAAGACGGCGCGCCACCACACACAAGCCGCACTACAATCGATTTTTTGAAGCAATTGTTCCCTGGCCGTTTGATGTCAAAAAATGGTTTGATGTCAAAACGCCTCCAGACTTCTTTTTGTGGGGTTATTTGAAATCAAAGGTTTACGTCAACAAGCCAAAGACCCTAGAAGAGCTGAAAACCAACATCCGTCAAGAAATAACCGCCATTCCCATCGAAATGTTGAAGAAAACCATGTAAAATGCTGCAAAACGGGCACAATATGTCGTAGAGGCCAATGGCGACCATTTACGAGATATCATATTCAAGAAATGATGTAAGCAAATCTACTTGAACCCAATTAAATGATATTCATGACGAACAGACAAACAATTGTGGTTTCTTTGATTTATTTAAAAATAAAATGGGCGCTTCGAATATTGACAACCCTGTACACTAAATTTTAACACTTTTAAAATGCTCACTTTAAAACCAATTAAACTACTTTTGGGCTTTTGCGAAAACAACCAGTTTAAAAATGTTTCTAATGCAACTAGTTCAAATTTGGGCGAAAAGGAGTGTTTGTGGGAGCAATTGTCTTTTTCTATGACATCAACCCACAAAAGAGTCAGTTCGTTCAATGTTAAAGGGTACTGTAGTGGAAATATTACTGACCCTTTATGGAACTAGTTCAGAACTATTTCATATTTGGTTCACTTTTCTGTTGGGAACTAATACTCAATCTTTAATTTTATTTTTTTACTCTCTGACGCTACACAGAGCCTTTCCGAGCCCACAAAGAAATGAAAAATACAAAAATTATTTGTGTTCTTGTATTCGATCAAATTTTAAGAAAAAAAATTTAACATTAGGTACATTATTTTACAATACAGCATTAGATTTCTTACACTCTGATGATGCAAGTAAAAAAAAAATCATTACTTATCAACAAACGGTATCGAGTTGGAAAACTAGGGTTCTCGTAACTCCAATGTAGGGTGCTTGTCACATTCGAATAGTGTAAGACTAGAAAAGTGGTAAAGCCTAGTCTAGTGGTATTTCATATTTAACGATGCATTTATAGTGCTGATTCAATAATTTATATGGGTATGAATGAATATTTGATTGAAAAATTGCCAATAAATAATCTCACTAAATAATGGAGGAAAAGTTGACTGCGGGCAATAATATCAAATATGTTACCCTTTTTTCAAAGATTAATTTTGAAACACAAATCAAAAAGCTTTCCATAAACTAACGAGCACAAAAGTTTCGCAAGTCAAATTAGTACAATACAATAAAATTCAGAATATCAAATATATTTTATACGATTTTTCTCTCATCAATATGAGAACTTTAACTCACCCACTTACATACCAATATTCAATAATACAGTTACATTTGGGAACTGTCGACGACTAACCGTTTGACGGAGTTAAGCTAAATATGTGTATAAAACACTTGCAACCCAACTCAACGCTACTTGGCTAAAATGTTTTCTGGTTGCATAAACTTCCTCAAGCTAAACGATACCAATAGCAACAACAACAACAACAACAACTACAAGCACTTACTCCAAGTCATGTTGAACACTGGCTCAATATGGAACAAAAACAGCTACAAATACCAGATGAGTAGATCCTCGATATGCCAACAGCACTGAAGTTGCTGCTGTTGAGAATCCTTGCGTTAAAAATAAAAACTTTGAAATGAAAGCAACGAAACGAAACCAAAACGATATCTGAATTGAGTAAAATTAATGAAAGCAATAAAATTTCATTGATCCGTATACGTTACGTTACAATGATTGAGATTTTGCTCTTATTCTTTTTAAAAAAAAAAAAAAACCGAAACCCAAACGAAAAGGATATCCGAGAATAATCCTCCTTGCTATTGCCGCCACTGCCAATATTTAGGGCATAAATAAGAAAAACAAAAAAAAAAACACACACTCAAACTGTGTAGAGTAGAGACAAATTGCAGCTAAAGATGATCCTAGCAGCAAAATAGGAAGAAACAGCACAACGAGCTACAGCTCAGTGTGAACGAGTTGGCAACAGCAGGAAGTAACAGTTATAGCCAAAAAAACAGACATGAGAAACAAAAACAACTTGAAAATGTTTTCGATTGGCAACAACTTTTGCTGCCGCTGCAGTTACAAGAGTTTATTAATTGCTACCAAATGTATGCAACATCAATGCTTTTCATATGTTATCCTGCGGTTCTTGCCACAGCACAGAAGTTCTTAAAAATAATCCCAAAACAAATTGTGGTTAAAACATCATATTTTGGCTTATATCGTTGGTATTAAAGTTTTGCTCAATGGGGCTGGGCTGGTAAAAAGAGAGAGAGAAAAAAAAGTACTAAAAAATTACTTACAAATGTAGCTTTTTAACGTATGAATGGCTTGGCTAAAAGCTGTATAAACTGAAAACTATTAACACATCAATGACGCACTGGTGTGAATTTGCACTGCCAAAAAAATTTAACTGTTTTCATTTTTTAAGTGAAACTTCTTTAGCCACGTATATAACATTACAGTGAATTGCACTGGCAGTTCAGCCGAGGAAAAGGAAGGTTTCAATGATAACAAACATCATCAAAAATTCACCGCACTCGGCAGTTTAGAATTTAAAAGCATGCTTTTTGGCAGTTTGATAAAAATTTTACAAGTTGTGTCCACGGCGTCATTAAAGATGAGCTTATACAGGTCTAAATTCCTTATTATATGTTTGAAATCATAAGTTATATTGCTTAAAATTAAAAACAGCTTTTAGAATTGGGTGACTTGATAGTTATTTATACAATTTTACATTTAAATACTTACTTAACCAAAAAAGCTTAAAAAGTGATATTTGCTCTTGCCAAAAATTATAAAAATCCATTATATAGCAAAAAATCACAATGTTGTTCAGAAATATTTCTGAACTGATACAAATAACTGGGATGAATTTTTCTTTTGAGCCCATCTATCAAAATATATTGAATTTTCTTATGTCAGCAAGCATTCGCTAAACGTGCAGACGATTTTAAGATTATCAAGCTGCACCTGCCGTAAGGCTTAAGCAACTTGGGTTATCCAAAACCTAGGGTAATAGCTCATGAAACAGACAACCAGAACTTTGTGTTGTACCACAACACGGACCCGTTTATGTTTTAAACAAGTAACACAAACGGGGCATCCGGTGTGGCAACACGAACATGGAAGCTGCTTCACAAACACAAAGCATCACCCAGTGCCCTGCTGATTAGCAGCATTATGTAATAAATAACATACTGCCCGTAATAGCAGTACCAGTTTAGACTTCCGTACCGACGTACTTCCATCCATCTACTGGTGGAGACGAGACCTACCCAATCTCTTGCATATTAAGACAGATATGCCAGCCCGGTCGTACCATTGCGCGACCCCGCTGGTCAATCTAGACCTGTGTAGCACTCACACAACCACAACCAGGTCGAGACTCTCCGAAGAGCCATCCCACGACAGTCATCTGGGCAACTCGATCCCGTCGAATGAGGATCCACAACATCCCCGCAAAAAGACCAAGAACACACAAATGCAATTACGAAAAAGTGCATTCTTATACATGACTGTGCTCAATGAGCACTTAAAGGCTAGTCTAACATTTTGCAGTTGCCGACTCAGCTGGAAATTATTGCACATGACCGGTACCTACTCTCGAGGACCTTTGCAATTGCCACACTCACTCTGGCCGTTCGGATTTCAACATCCAGACATAGAGTATTGGCCATTGTTCTCAGGGACTGCCGTGCTCAGTATGAGAATCCTTAGTTTTATCAACTATGTCAACACTTCCCTCAGTGACTGCCGTGCCAGTTTGAGGGTGCGAGTAAAACTCTTGACAAGCAACACTTCGGAAAGCCGAAGAGTTGACACTTTTACGCACGCATGCCAACACTTCACAACCAATTGTTCCATCCGAATTAAGGTCTCCATGCGGTGGATAGATAGGGTCTATCTATCTTTACCCCATCTGGCGGGTAAAGACTGTCCCCGTACTAACAAGTTTTAAAGTCAATTGCTATACCTTCGCAGGCTTGTTTCATATCGATATACCGAATATGACCTGCTACCAAGATGGGCGCCACCCCAAGCTCTTGGTTGGCCCTATCAGTTTTTACGTTTGCAGGACGTATCCTACAAACAACCCTCCTCCTTTATTCTGGCTTGGGACAGGCAGGCGCAAGCTAGACCTGGCGGAGTTTGCTGAACGTGCAGTGTGCTCTCAATCTAGCGGGGCAGGAAAAAAAATTGTCAAAAATAAATTTTATTTGCTTTAAAATACAACATTTAAACACATAAAGCCATGTTAAAAATCTCTAAATAATTGCTTGATTCGTTATGTTTAAAACAGCAGTTGAAAAACTGTTTTTTTGTGCATTTTTAATGTAGTTCTTAGCTTCAATTAAGCAGTTTTTGTGTTAAACGTAATGATCATGCGAAGGCATGAAGATTAATATTCAATACAATAAGTAGCTTAATAAACTAAATTTATATTAAAGTTATCTATTGGAATTAAAGCAAGAAATAAAATAACAAATTACGTTGCATTGTGTTATACTGTCATGAACTTTAACCACATATGTATGCAATTAGATTAGATTTTTTACCAAGTTTGAGTCCCGTAGATAAAACATACATTAAACTGCAACATTTTGCAACTTTTATTTTAAATTATACCTTTATTTCTTAAAAACTCTACGATGTCCTAAAAAATGACAATACCTCACGATTTTAAAATATAATTTTGTTATTCTAGGTTAAACATTTAAAAATATTATGATTAAATATTTAAGAGTGTATTTTTCAGTATAGCCAATTTTATGAACACCCTGCATAAAGAAGAGAAAAGATATACCCTAAGTTCTGAACATTTTTTTTTTTTAAAGAATGAACAACCAAATTTTCAACATACATCTCAGAAAACGGAATTTCAATGGTCATCTTTTTCAAGGGGCTTTCCTGAATAATTACCAAATGCGTGCATTTACCACGTAAGCCTTTGCCCCTCCCTAGGAAAGATCCTACGGATGCCCATGAATCGATCCCTTCGATTAATCGTATGATTGATTAACCAAATAATAATTTGTTTTTTCCCCATCACTAGTAATAACGTTACTTTATATACGTAGAGATATTTCTGCTTGTTTATTCTCATTCATGAATTATTGTTTTATCAAAATACAACTGCAGTAAGCCATCTTAACATAAAAGAAAGAAACTGACATTTTAGTTGTGATAAACAAGTTTGGTGAATAGGAGTTAAAAATTTTAAATAAGTTCTTTCTTTAGATATTTTTAACCACGCAAATGCTTTCACTTATTTTCTGAAAGCATCAGCCCTTGTATAAGTAAATAGAATGTTGCTTTTGTTTAAATTATATGTATATTTCAAAATTGTTGAGAATACGGGAAAAATCTTGTCCCGGCGGAACATAGTGATCCGAAAGTACAAGTAAAGTAAGTAAAGGGTGATTTTTTAAGAGCTTGATAACTTTTTTTTTAAAAAAAACGCATAAAATTTGCAAAATCTCATCGGTTCTTTATTTGAAACGTTAGATTGGTCCATGACATTTACTTTTTGAAGATAATTTCATTTAAATGTTGACCGCGGCTGCGTCTTAGGTGGTCCATTCGGAAAGTCCAATTTTGGGCAACTTTTTCGAGCATTTCGGCCGGAATAGCCCGAATTTCTTCGGAAATGTTGTCTTCCAAAGCTGGAATAGTTGCTGGCTTATTTCTGTAGACTTTAGAAAAATGCACTGTTTGGTGTGGTTTGTACGCTGGTGGAATCATTGGACCGTATTTTTTCAAAGATGCTGTTGGACGCAACGTTACGGTGAATGGCGATCGCTATCGTTCGATGCTAACAAACTTTTTGTTGCCAAAAATGGAAGAACTGAACTTGGTTGACATGTGGTTTCAACAAGATGGCGCTACATGCCACACAGCTCGCGATTCTATGGCCATTTTGAGGGAAAACTTCGGAGAACAATTAATCTCAAGAAATGGACCGGTAAGTTGGCCACCAAGATCATGCGATTTGACGCCTTTAGACTATTTTTTGTGGGGCTACGTCATGTCTAAAGTCTACAGAAATAAGCCAGCAACTATTCCAGCTTTGGAAGACAACATTTCCGAAGAAATTCGGGCTATTCCGGCCGAAATGCTCGAAAAAGTTGCCCAAAATTGGACTTTCCGAATGGACCACCTAAGACGCAGCCGCGGTCAACATTTAAATGAAATTATCTTCAAAAAGTAAATGTCATGGACCAATCTAACGTTTCAA
Source organism: Coremacera marginata (assembly GCA_914767935.1). Lineage (NCBI taxonomy): Eukaryota > Metazoa > Arthropoda > Insecta > Diptera > Sciomyzidae > Coremacera > Coremacera marginata. Next base: position 53,291,422 of record OU612045.1, read on the forward strand.
ATAAAGAACCGATGAGATTTTGCAAATTTTATGCGTTTTTTTTAAAAAAAAAGTTATCAAGCTCTTAAAAAATCACCCTTTACAAGTTAATGTTAAGAGATGAAAAATAGGTATTTTGTGTAATTTTTTGGTAGTTTTTGATAATTAAGATATAGGAAAGCACAAGAAAAGTATTGCAGAAATTTTAAGCAAGTGTGCGTGGCAGCTCCCATACAACTTGAACACATTTTGAGCTATATCGGAGAAATTCTACAATAACGAAATTAAGTGTAGATGCTTAATGCGTGGCTTGTAAAACGTATAAAAGAAAATTTAGTGCGATTGGACAAGTGGGTGTGGTACCTACCGTACAACTGGAATAAATTTTGAGCCCTAACTTCTTACAGTTTGTGTTTTTAACAATATTAAAGATGGAGCTCTTAACTAAACTACGATGATGAAGAATTGCTCTCGGGATCTGACCATTCTTCGCCAATTGAATTATCACTTGTGAGAGATTGTCACACTCCTCTTATTTCTCAAACTAAGAACGGTTCAAAAAATGAACCAGCTACAAAAATGCATTTATAAAACCAAACAGCTTAACATACATATCGCTACATATATCAATTATTTTTTTAAAGCTAAACCTATCAAACAAGTCAAATTGTATGAATAGATGCTACGCCCCTAAGGCCAGCAATACACTTAGAGGCGTCTCAGAATCAAAATATTTTTTTTTCCATTCTAAATGACTTCACAACATCTCAAAAATATGTAAAAACTAGTAAGGAATGGAGCTTCGGCAGAGTTTCAAATAAAGCCAATATGTATGGGAGGTAGGCGTGGTTTTCATCCGATTTTTCCAAATTTCAAAGCTAGGATTAAGACTGAAGAGCAAAGCTTACATGCCAAATTGCAAGGCATTTCTTTATTTTTTGTGGATTTTAAAGACATTTAACGGTTAATATAAAGTCACTTTGTATGGGAGGTAGGCGTGGTTTTCATCCGATTTGGCCCATTCTCGAACTTGATCTTTTTTAAAAATAAACTTATATTTTGAATTTCATCGCGATAGCTTTAAAATTGCGGCTGTAATCGTGTCGACAGACGGATATACGGAAAGACAGACGGACACACGGAAATCGACTCAGGAGATGATGCTGATCAAAAATATATTCATTTTTCTATGCCTGCCACGCCTCCATTTTGGCGTTACAAACGGAATGACAAAGTTAATATACCCCTTAGGCAGTACGCGTTGGAGTATACAAATTTATAAAGATATCTTGAATATTAGGAATGATATCAGCTTGCTCGATATAATATGAAACTCAAGTTACTATAGCTGCTATTTTATTACATCATTTCTTTTATCTGCTCAAACAGGTATATTTGAGAATGGAAACATTTCAAAGAATGTTAGCAATAATTCTTTTGTGTGTGTACATATAGTGATTAAATTAAGTTTTGAACACTAGCATCTTCCTTTTATTTGTTTTGTATAGCTTTAAAGTATGTAGTATTTCCCAAAACTACGTTTTTCAAAACTGCGGGCAACCTAGCTCAAAAATTAATTGACTGATCCTTAGAATATTTGGAATGACATTTTTTGATAACATTTTTAATCGTTTTTTAAACTATTTTGAAATAGTTTTATTCAAAATTTAAAACAAAAGATAAGTAAGAAATGCAATTTTTTTTAATTCCAAGCACATATTTTTGAAAAAGCCTTTTTTAAAATTCTGTCTAGAAAGGAGATATTTTCATTACGTTTTAAAATATTAAAATTATTTTTTTATCGGGTTAACCTAGGAGCCAGCAGAATGCCCGTAGTGCGACAAGAGGTCTTTTACAACAATCGTTGCAGCCATCTTTGTTTTTGAAAAAAACATAACATTTTTTTTAAACATAAATGTATATTTTACCAAATTTGTATATAAATTGAAACTCTAAACAAATTTCTTCTAATAAAAGCCATCACCTCAATATCACTCTTTCATACTTTAAAGGTATTGCCGGCCTTAAGCTCAGTTTAATTTTCATATAGTACTATTATGCTTTAAACGAATACTACTTAAGCATTGCTTCAACATTTTTTGGAATTAACTCGATACAGACCAAAAAAAAACGTCCTCATATATCATAAAAATGATATACAATAAAAATATATATTTTTAGATATAGGCGTGTCATAAAAAAAGTCAAATCATGTCATAGCATAACTCCGCTCAACGCTCACCTCTCGGCTCCTGCTCTAATACAGTGCCTGCCATCATGTTCTTCACCAAAGCTTCAAAAAACATTTCCACTAAATTGAATCTGTATGCCTCCTAAGCAAAGACTTCAGTCAACATTTATTTCAACTTTTCATTTGTTACCTTTTTATGTGCTGCTTTTTTTTCTTTCTTTTTTATATTCTTCTACTCTTGAAGTGTCATTTTGTATTCATAACAATAAATAACAATTTAATAAACCAACAAAACATGCACAAACTGAACAAGAACACCAACAACGATATTAACGACAACTGCCGCACAAGCAACAGTAAACAGGATATACTACAAAAGGGTATTTTTCAGGCTGAACACTAAGGGAAAAATCTCTGATACAATGGGACAGAGGGTAACGAAATATATTATTTTGATTGAAATATGTATAAATCGAATTTATGAATTTATTACGAAAACATAACGGTAACAGTTTTGCGTAAAATTTATTGTGAAACATGGTCATGTTGTTATTGTTGTTGTTGTTGTTGTTATGAGGATTATGTTTTTATGCTTAGATATGCATGAATATCCGTGCACTAGGTGCTGAAAGCCTAGCCAAGGTTTGTCATATTTGTGTGTGTGCCTGTGTGCGCTCTGGAGTTTGTTGACAATTCGAGTAATTTTAATGCGAAAAATTTGACAACAATACCAATAATAACAACAACAACAACAACATTCTACTCCGATTGCATGTTCTGCACAAAATCATCATCATCATACAATATAAATTTATAAATTTAGCTGAAGTGGTTAAAAATACTTATTCTCTGAATACAAGATGAGGCTTTTAGGCGAAACGAGCTTTCCAGCCAGTTTAAGTTGAGTGATTTAGGTAAATGGTTCTAGTTAAGTGGGCTGCCAAGCGATAAGTGGGCAAAAATAAAATATTTACCAAATGAAAATTTAAATAGAAAAACAAAACATTTGCATCTTATGAATTGTTGACAAAATTAGACATTATTGACTTTGATAAGTTGGACTCTGCAGATTTCTTAAAGAACTTCGGATCTAGTCACTTTAAACAAAAGTTACCTACAGCTAGCTTCTTTATTTAAAGTTAGATATAAAAAATCTAACTTCCCATCCCAATAAATGTTTACATTTAAGTAAAAAACTTAATTTTTCTCCATAAAAATGAATTGAAAAATTCTTCAATGAATATTTTTATAGAATTTTTAACCCTATTTGACCACAAAAGGTATTTTTAACATATTTTTTAAAATCTCAAAAAACATTCATTCAATTTTCAATTCATTCATTCTGACGATTAAAATATCTTAAAAGAACATTCCTCATAAAATGTTACTACAGGTCTTTAAGCAAAATAACTATCTAGAACAAGAGCATATATTTTGAAGTTCTCTTGTTATTTATTTTAGTTAATTGTTACTCAAATGTAAATGTTTGGAAAAAAATCTGAGGGAACTAAATCTGACCAATACGATGCTGCAGAAGATATTTCGAACTTAAACCCTTTCGTTGTTGCTGGGACACTGGTGTCAGTGTTGTGGCATATTATTTTGGAAAGTAATATGTTACTTATTACATATTACCGACTCTGTAAAGAAATAATATTATATTACTTATTACTTGAAAATTGCCTCAGCCCATAAGCCACACCAAACAGTCACTCTTTGTAGGTGCATTGGTTTTTCGACAATCGCTCTTGGATTATCATTCGCCCAAATGTGGCAATTCTGCTTATTGACGAATCCACTGAGGTGAAAATGTGCCTAATTCACTAAAGATGTTTTTCTTCGAAAATTGATCATCCACTGTTGCCATTTCTTGCCACCATTCTGACCATTGACGACGCTTGTGTCAAGAGGCTTTAGTTCTTGAGTCAATTGCACCTTGTAAGCGTGTAAATGCAAGTCTTTATGCACAATGTTCATCAACGAATAGCGTGAGAGGTGCAATTGTTGGGCACGACGACGAGTTGAGGTGGACGGCTCTTCAGCCACACTATCGCGAACAGCATCAATATTTTCTGCACATGCACTGTTTTCACATCTCCTACAGACTCGGTTTGCTCAAATTTTTGCACGATTTTTATCAATTGTACGCACATTTGGATGAAATTGACCGAAAAAATCACGTAGTGCACAATGCGATATGCATTTTGATTTGAACGCCCATTTTCATAATAAGCCTGAATATCTTTAACGCCTTGCTCAATTGTGTATCTTTCCATGGTTCAAATTGAGTGAGTCTGAAATTGAGAAATGTCAAATGAAATGCAGAACAAAACTTGACATTAAGGTTTGGTTCACATTCAACATCGGCCCTTAAAATTTAACCACCCTTTATTTTTTCCGTTCAAAGAAAAAATTATTTTGACCTGAAAATATTTCTTTGGTGCTAAAAAAGTAAAGTTTTTTTAGAAGTTTAGTAATTTTCACTGATATTAAAATGTTTTTGTCTGAATGTGATGTGATAGTTTCTTTATATATTTAAAGTGCTAAATCGATGTTAAGTTCGTTCTTGGCTCCTCCAAGTGTGTTAGAGTTTGATTCAACATATGTTTGTATGAATGTTAACTTGCTGTTGTGGTATGCAAATTAATCTCATAACTGACAGTAACTAATTGCATTGATGCAGTCTTGGAGTAAAAGGACACAAAATAGCAATAGCAAGGATCACGCTGTTTTGTCGTTGAGCTTAATTTTAATTATAAGCCACTGGTTTTAATGCTAAGCAGCTACATTTTCATCCTGCCACTTTGGAAGCTTGCCTGCAGTCACTATGTTTTTGAACTATCCAAAAAATGTTTCTTCTCCCGTTTTTGTTTTTTTTTTTTTTATTTTGTCTTTCTTTTTTCGCCACATTTTCAGCAAATGCTTTATTTATGCTATCCTGTCATTTTGTCCGCTGCACACAGCAGCATGCATTCAGCCATCAGGATGTTTAAGGTATGTGTGTGCATGAGGAATATGTTTGTTTGTGTATATATTGTAATTTGTCTATGTGCGTTATGCAGCACTTTCATATCATTTTGTATGTAACTCCAACGCTGCACAGGGGTGGTGAGCTTAACATTGTTCTAACATCATCATCTTTCATCAAGTTTCCACGAGTTTTTTGCTGTTCTTCTTCGCCTTTTATTGCACTCGTTTTTCTACTGTGTTATTATTGTTGCTGTTGTATGTGTTTTTTTTTTTGTTGTGTTTTGCCATAGTTGGGGAGAGAAGAAAAAACTTTTACTTTAAGTAAAATTTCACACAATAAGAATGACAGCAACAACAACAACAGCACCACTAACAACAACCATAACAATAATAAATAACCATCAACATACCGAAGTGCAAATGAGTGTTCTTCGCTGCCATTAAAGCTGCAGCTATCTCTTTCACTCACATTCTCTCGTTGCATCATAATCATGTTGCTGAAAAGAGACAACCTGTGTTTTGCTGGGAAATAAAGCAAATGAAATTGTCAAGATTTACATCTAGCTTAATTAGTCGAAGTGTTGCATGCAAACTTCAACCAACTTTAACGCAGCCCTGGCATTTATTTGGCAGGCTGATGAACATTAAATTGAACATTTTATGCAATTCTAAAATCAAATGCTGGAAAAGTTGAACTTCAACTAAAAATGTTAATCTTGTAGCACAAAGTTATCGTAAGAAATTTGGTCTTGAAATTGTCTTTAAGATTTATTGCCTTGAATAACTTAGACAACATTTTAAGTAAGTTTTTTTTAATTGCAATTTAAAGAGAAAAATTTCTACCTTTACTTAAAAATATTTTAAACTTTTTTACTTTTCAAAACAACACAGCTTAGCTAAAGTTTGTAAAAGTAATTTCATTAACTGCCAAAACGTGACTGCTTGTGAAAGCTTCAAACTAAAAATTAAGTAGTTTGTAACTCGCCAAGTGCAAACTACTTAAAGATACAAAAATAAATCAAAGCAACGGTCTTAACAAGTTATGAAATTTTGGATGTTCTTAATCTCTTATCCAGTTAATTTAGTATAGAAAGAATACTTCTTGTCCTGTTAAATATTTATTAGTCGATTTATTAGTCAACATATAATTAACCACACACACTAAAAAGCTAATTAAGATACACCATCGAACACACATGCACCATGTACGAGTATGTTAGTTTAACTAATTTAACTAAATTATAATTTAATTTATATTAGCTTGCCATATATTTCAACCGAATACTATTAAATTAATTTCTAATTTTCGATATTCGATAATTCGATATTTCGATAAGTTCAGTTACTGCCTTGGAATTAAGTGATGGTGTATCGTATTCTACCTATTAGTATTGGTCTCAGCAACAATTTCGCACAGGGCACTAACTCCAAAATACATTTCTAACTCAATTAACGTCTAGCTCATTATATTTACATACATAAGTTAACCATAATGTATTTATAAAATTTGATAATTTGTTGGCTAAAAATAAAGTTTGTTTTGTTTTATATTTCATGTTCAAAAATTCTTTCAACTGGCTTATCTTTGGAAAAAAGTTGAACAATTTATTTATTTATTTGCCAAACCAGGTATTGTTTCTTACTCTTAAGAGTTGCAGTATTTTCTTATTATAAGAGATAAAAATTTTTTTTGAAGCGAAGCTTCTTATGCGTCGTTCTGTGATTTGCTTGAGTGAAATCTCAAAACGACACTTTTTTGGACATCGTGTCTCTTATAAATTGAATTGAAATTTCTTGTTGCTTGCGTTAATTACATGCAAAATTTAATATCAAATATTAAAAAAAATGTTCTTGGCTCTACGTGGGGATCGAACTCGTATCACAAAAATTAAGAGTTCTATTTACTACCCACTTACCCATGTTAAGTATAACAGAAGCTAGCTGCAGCAGATCGTCACAATCTATTTATAGGTAGAACATTGTGTATAAGCTTTCCTACAAAAATGAACTACAAAATGTCCTCAGCATCGGTGTATTTTTGTTTTTTGTTGAAGTGAATGCGCAAAGAAAAACACCGATGCTGGTAACATCTTGTAGCAAGTAGATACAGAATTCTTGTAGCATTGCCAATAAACAATCCTCTATCGACCAATAGATAATGGTGTTATGCAGCAACATAGCTTCTATTTTACTTAATATTGAATCAACAGCTCTGTGTAACAAAGGTTTTATGGATTGGTGGATAGTGTAGTGAACTCTTAATCTGTAGGTACGAGTTCGACCCCCACGCCGGGTGAAGAAATGTTTTAAATAATTTGATTTTTTTTTTGTTGCGATGGACGCCGGCAAAAAAGAAACATAAATGAAACATAGTGTCAAAATAACGCAATGTAATAAATTTTACTGGTTGGTGTTTTTTAATTTACTTTAAGTTATTTTGGTGGCCGCCGTGGCGCAGTGGATAGAGTGTGGGTACGCCATACGCCAGAGAATCCTGTTTCAAATCCCACCTGACACACAAAGTTTTTTCAATTGAATCAATTTTTCTGTTCGGCCGTCACCACTCTGCAGACAATGGCAAACCTTATATACATAACTATATACTTATTATTAATCTTATCCCTTGGTTAATTTTGGTTAGTGAGAAATTTAGACAAGGTTTGCTTGAAAGAGGATTTAGACATAGAAGGTGAGTAGTATACGGAGATGTAATTGAGTTCTCTACAGCATCGATTGATGGGTTTATTGTTTGCGTATGTACTTTGATACTGATATTCAGTTAACAGCCGAGTATGCGTTGTACGTCTTATTGGATCGTTGAGGCATATTTCACTAAAAATAAATTCGCTGTCAATAGCACGATTAATAACATCGAAAGTGAGACATGAGCCCAATAATGATCTTCTTGATGATAATGGCATCATTCACACGAAGGAATACTACCATAATCAGAGGGGTTGTATATGAATAGCTTCGATGGACTGTATAAGGATGTAGTGACCCAAATATTCTTGAATTTATTTTTCGTGTTTTTATAAAACCGAGCTGTTTGCTGAATCTGGACAACATCATTTCATAGAGCCGTTTAAAGCGCATCTTGCAATCTAAGACTACTCCAAGATCCTATTGAGGTAGCAGGTATATAAAGTTACGTTGTTCTTACGAGAGAGGCTCATAACATTCATTTATCTTAAATACACCATTGCTCCAGAGACAACAGTTTTGACTGTAAAAAATTTTTATCTGCCTGTAATTAGATTACATAGAACATTTCTAAACTCAGAACTAAGTTCAGAACTTTTGGCAGATGACCTTGCAGAACTCTTGAGGAGACTGCAATGTTTTTTTTTTTGACAGAATTTCTTGGAATTTTACATACTGGGATCTGCGGTCAAAATATGATTTTAAGCAACTTAGTATGGACCCCGTAATGCCGAATTTTTCTAATTTACGTGTTATATTGCTGTGATCAACTCAATCGGAGGCTTAACTGAAATTAATATTAGCATTAGTATTATTAGTATTAGTATTAGTATTAGTATTAGTATTAGTATTAGTATTAGTATTAGTATTAGTATTAGTATTAGTATTAGTATTAGTATTAGTATTAGTATTAGTATTAGTATTAGTATTAGTATTAGTATTAGTATTAGTATTAGTATTAGTATTAGTATTAGTATTAGTATTAGTATTAGTATTAGTATTAGTATTAGTATTAGTATTAGTATTAGTATTAGTATTAATATTAGTATAAGTATTAGTATTAGTATTAGTATTAGTGTTAGTATTAGTATTAGTATTAGTATTAGTATTAGTATTAGTATTAGTATTAGTATTAGTATTAGTATTAGTATTAGTATTAGTATTAGTATTAGTATTAGTATTAGTATTAGTATTAGTATTAGTATTAGTATTAGTATTAGTATTAGTATTAGTATTAGTATTAGTATTAGTATTAGTATTAGTATTAGTATTAGTATTAGTATTAGTATTAGTATTAGTATGAGTATTAGTATTAGTATTAGTATTAGTATTAGTATTAGTATTAGTATTAGTATTAGTATTAGTATTAGTTTTAGTATTAGTATTAGTATTAGTATTAGTATTAGTATTAGTATTAGTATTAGTATTAGTATTAGTATTAGTATTAGTATTAGATTAGTATTAGTATTAGTATTAGTATTAGTATTAGTAGTAGTATTAGTATTAGTACTAGTATTAGTATTAGTATTAGTATTAGTATTAGTATTAGTATTAGTACTAGTATTAGTATTAGTATTAGTATTAGTATTAGTATTAGTATTAGTATTAGTATTAGTATTAGTATTAGTATTAGTATTAGTATTAATATTAGTATTAGTATTAGTATTAGTATTAGTATTAGTGTTAGTATTAGTATTAGTATTAGTATTAGTATTAGTATTAGTATTAGTATTAGTATTAGTAATAGTATTAGTATTAGTATTAGTATTAGTATAAGTATTAGTATTAGTATTAGTATTAGTATTAGTATTAGTATTAGTATTAGTATTAGTATTAGAAGTATTAGTATTAGTATTAGTATTAGTATTAGTATTAGTATTAGTATTAGTATGAGTATTAGTATTAGTATTAGTATTAGTATTAGTATTAGTATTAGTATTAGTATTAGTATTAGTATTAGTATTAGTATTAGTATTAGTATTAGTATTAGTATTAGTATTAGTATTAGTATTAGTATTAGTATTAGTATTAGTATTAGTATTAGTATTAGTATTAGTATTAGTATTAGTATTAGTATTAGTATTAGTATTAGTATTAGTATTAGTATTAGTATTAGTATTAGTATTAGTATTAGTATTAAAACATCCGATATCATGATTAATTTTTTTTATAATTTTTAATTAATTTATAATATTTTAATTTTTTATGGTAATTTGTAACTCAAGATTTGTAGCTCAAGATCTTATATGGAATGTTCACAGCATTACATGAAGCAAAACAGGTGATTTTTACAATTTTTATAGTTAAAAATGAGAGCATGATCCATAATTTTTCAATCATGCTTCAATAGATATGTGTGACACTCTTGTTGTTGTTGCTTTTTCTTAATTTCTCTCTAAGTTGTTGCGTTCAGCATTCATCGTTCTTACTTATACATGCGGGCTTATTTTTTTTCGTTTTCTTTTTCTATTCTTTCCGCATGTTCTGTCAAGCCGGAGTTCATAAGGAATAATATATAAAGGATTGCGTCTTCAAGTGATCAGAAATCCAATTTATTGCGCATCTGCGTCACGTGTGCTTGCCAATCCATGTTTTTGTTTTTGCGTATCTCATTTTTTTGGTTGTGTTCTCTTTGAGTTTGACTATTACAACTGTGACGTCACAACAGTAGATGAAATGCGCAAGGCATTATCTCTTGCGTGTTCATGACTTCAAAGTTAAAAATATATATAGTGTGCTCCCAGATTTATGTGGAAAACCATATGTAATCCTTAAATAAATCAAACTTATCCTTTACTGCGGTCTATAACAATTCATTTTCATTGCATAAACCAAAGCCAATTGTCAACTTAATAATAATTATAATAGTAATTATAATTATAATAACTAATAATTTTCACCTAACAATTTTCTACTAATAAATTGAAAGTATTGCATGCAAAACTATTTTTGGCGTAAGAAAATATAATAGAAGTATAAATTCGAGAAAGACTCCTTGACCCATATCAGTCCTAATGAGCTAATTTTTACCGAATCCCTTTTTGGTATTTTTTTATAGGCTGAAATATTTGAAGGTAGGATTTTTTGCTATCTCGACTTTTATTGGGGTTAACGGGACAAAATACTTCAAGGTGGAATTCGTCGAATTAAGTATGTCATTAAAAAAAAAGTGTATGTTATTTATTTTTTTTTTTTTTATTCCTGGATAAAGTGAAAGCTATCTGCGCTAAAAACTTATAAAATACTGTAAGTAGTACAAAAAATATTGAAAATCCTATTTTTAATTTTTAAAGTATTTTGTATGTAAGAATTATGTAGGCAATTTTAGAAAAATTCGTTTAAATAAAGGGTCCGCCATCTAACGTTTTTTTTTTCAACTCGTGCTTATTTCGTGAATGGTAACACTTAGCACATGTCTGATTCGATAGATAATTAGTTTTATCCTTCCGCTGAACGGATTTGGTTGTGTATACGCTTGAACAACGCTGGGAAATATTGCGACATTACTTTGAAAATCATGGTAATGTTGCAGAATGTGTGCGAAAATTGCGTACGGATTTTGGAAGAACAGAAGCACCGTCAGCTCCGTATGTTCGTTATCTTGTGAAAAAGTGAAAGAAACTGGCATCCTCATCGATAAACCAAAGCGTGTAAAGCCAAAAACAGTGCATACACACGAGAATATTGCTGCTGTGGCAGAAAGTGTGCGTGAAGCGGCGTCAACATCAATTCACCGTCGTTCTCAACAATTGAACATTTCGGAGACATCATTGAGACGAATTTTGCATAAAGACCTTGGTATGACGCCATACAAAGTCCAATTGGTTCAGGAGTTGAAGCCAACTGACCATCCAATGCGTTTCCGCTTCGCTGAGTGGGCCTGCGATCGACTTATAGAAGATGCCGATTTTGCCAAAAAAATCATCTTTTCAGATGAAGCTCATTTTGATCTTGGCGGGTATGTAAACAAGCAAAACTGTCGCATTTAGGGCACAGAAAACCCGCACGCATACATTGAAAAGCCGATGCATCCAAAACGAGTCACTGTTTGGTGCGGATTTTGGTCCAGAGGCATAATTGGGCCATTTTTCTTCGAAAATGAGCAAGGAGTGGCCGTTACAGTCAATGGCCATCGTTATCGGGCCATGTTGAACTAATTTTATTCACACAAATTGAAGAGGAGGATATTGGCAGCATTTGGTTTCAACAGGACGGCGCTACGTGCCACACAGCCGAAGCCAAAGAACGCATTATCAGCCGCAGAGCTGATGTTGTTTGGCCACCTCAGAGCTGCGATTTGACACCGTTGGACTATTATTTGTGGGGTGGCCTCAAAGATAAGTGTTACGCCAACAAGCCAGAGACAATTGACGCTTTGGTGAAGCCATTGGTGAAATACAGCTTCACACAATCGATAATGTGCTTTAAAATTGGACCGATCGTGTAGGCTACTGCATGGCCAGCTGAGGCAGCCATTTGAATGAAACTATTTTTCATTATTAACCAGAAGGATTGTACATTCAAATAAAAAAAGAAATTTGAGAAAATATACAGAAGTTTTTTTTTTGCATTTTCAAAAAAAAAAAAGTTATTTGGTTTACCCTTTAGTAAACACTAATTCTCCAACGTAAAATTATTCTCCAATAAAAGGAGAATGCATTAAAAAGTAATGCCTCAATGCGGCAGTGTTTTCAAAATTACAAAAAAGTAGCTGGGCTGACCTTGAAAAATGTGAATGAAATTTTTAGTGACCAAAAAAATTAAAATTTTTTCATTAAAGTGTTCTTAAAAACTGCGTCACAAAGAAGATCAATGCAAATGCTCTAAAATATCTCAAAAGCATTTATTTGTAGGACTAACGGTTTTGAAAATATATTTGTTTTACTACATGTCCGAATCAGAATTTTTTTTTTTTTATTTTGCACAGAGTTTAACTCGCAAAAAAAAAACAAAAAAAATATACAAATATTTCTAGTTTTTTAAGTACTATCGACATTCAAAGTACCAAATTTTTGAATATATGTGAGTATCCAAAAGCGTCCGATTTGACATGGAGTCACCGACATACACGGCTACCTTGTATTGCGTTTTAAAAGCACAACTCTCAAAGCGAACAGCGGGGCGTGTGAGCAACATTTAATGTTATTTTGAATTAAATATTATGAAAAAGCTTAAGTATCGAATTCAATTTAAAACAAATTCTAGAATTCGTTATTTCTAATTGCATTTTATTATCCATTCTAATCTTATTTTAAAGCAATACTTTTTATTTATGCTTTTCATATACTTGAGTTATTTGAGCTTGGTTTTAATTTAAGAACAACTTAATTACTGATTTTATAATATCCGATGGCATTCCATTAGTTAATATATTTCTGTTTGATAATGTATTTGTTTTTTATTTCTAAATTCAATTCGTATTTATTGATAAATAAAAGAAACATCCTTTATAGTTAACCAAGAAATATCTCTTTTTTAATTTTCGATAAAAATATGTATGTATAGTAGCCCAATTTGAAAATCTTCTCATTGATCATGTAACTCCTCTGGCTACTCTTTATTATAATAAAAATAGTAAAAAAAAATTTTAAAAAACTTCTTATTTAAAGATCTTGCAACATTTCTTAAAATCACAATTTACACACTTTGTAACATTCAAACCACCACAGGAAACAACCAAGAAGTAGTGATAATAATATGTTGGAAAAGTGAAGAAAATTGAGGAAGGGCGTATAATGAAAAAAAGCAGCGTAGTCATGCATTGTGATGAGACAGCAAACAACAAGTCGATAAGAACAAAGGTTTAACTGCTTTGCTACTCGCGGAATAATCTCATTACTTGAGCATCATTTGTGACAAATTTACAGGAGCAGAAGTGGCAACAACATCAACTTGAACAGCAGCGACAGCTCTCTCACAATAGTAGTAACAAAAACAAAAGCTTAAAATATCATGTTGAAAAAAGCTTGCTGCGAATGGTTTAAAATGAAAATCTAGACGTCATTGAATTAAGTTGAACACCGTGAACGAGCTCAAGTAACGAAGAAAAAGCGATGAAAACACAATCCAGCTGAAAGCAGACGCGAGTCGGTAGGCAGCAGAGAGTTGACGTCGTCGTCGTGAAGTTCGGGTGTATGGAAGGGAATAACAAAACACGACATGCGAGCCAAGATCAGAAGCTTTGCGGAAGTTAAGAAGCTGTACGAGCATAGCTCGGCGGTAGTTCAACTGGATATCCTCTTGTGCAAGAATGACAACAGCTTCGTGTGACTGGAAGTGTGCGTTTGTTGATTTCTTAGAATGTATGTGTGTGTGTGTGTGTGTGTGTGTGTCTGTGCGTAAGTGAGTTTATTACAAGATGTTGGTGTAATGCATGGGAGGATAAGAAATTTTCACTTGACTTCTACACCATCCAATTACGTTAATAAGCAGCTGAAGACTGTGAAGTAGGTACTAGAAGATGGTGTTGTTAGTGTCTGTTTCATTTTTCTATTCTTTTCTTTTTAATTTTGAATTTTTAAGTAACTTATATTTAGTTAATACAAAATATAATCTTACAAAGTTTTGTGAATGGTCTTTATGGTGTACATACCAGTGTCGAGCCTTGTATTGACCCAAGTGCAGTTGATTTATTTATTAATTTTATGCTTAAGTCTATAGATTTATTACTATTATAAACTCTAAACCTCATTTTCGATTGATATCATCGCGAAAGCGTTCAGTTTCGTTTCAGAAAATTTGTTTCCCAATGAATTTTTGATAATCTTCAATTTTGAAAAGGATCGCTCATCTGAAACGTTCGCAGAAAACATGGACAAAAATATGCACAAAACATTCTCGATTTTGGGGATATTGGGCTACAAATTGTCTTCGAAAATTTGTAAAGACATGGCTGTGTGAAAGACTTGAGGGCTTTCTCCTCGAAAAAAATGATTCTTCCAAATGATCCAAAGCAATGCTTGTTTTATATATCCCACACATTGACCCACCAATTGTTTTAAGGCGGTCTTCTCATTCAAAACCCGTTTTTTTGACCCTTTTTAAAAAAATTCTTATTTGAAAACGCAAAGAATAATTGAAAACTTTTTTATTTATTGTATTACAAAAGGTTCAAAGTAAATAAAAAAATTTGTTTGCCTCGATACGTGGGCTGTTCAAAAAGTAATGAGACTTCAAAGTTGGTGGTGAAAAAAAAAGGTGTCGTCACGGCGGCCACGATTTCGGGTCTCCGGAGCGTCTGAAATGAAAAAAAAAAACGGGGTTATAATCAGTATAGATGTAATTCTCGGGTGAACCTCAAGCTTAATTTTGGGTTTTTTTTTTTGTAGTTTTGTGTAAAAAAAAAAATAGTAAAAAATTTTTTAAAATTATGGTCGAGGTTCACCCGAGAATGGTGACAATTCTGCGTCGATTCCACTTTGTTTCATGAAAATCGGTTCAGTTGAACTGGAGATATCATGGCCGCCAGTTCGAAAAACGTGGGTTCGAGATAAACGCATTTAAAGTTTGAAGTAATTTTTATGGGAAAAAAAAAAAAAATCAAAAATGTTTAAATGCAGTTTTAAAGAGCTGACAATTTTTACTTACAAATATTAGTCGGCGATGCCAGCTCCATACAGGCCACCTTCCTCTTTTTCGTAGAAACTGCTTTCTGCTGCCCTCTCTGCTCTGCGAGCCGTTCTGCCAGCTTTTGATGATGCCGCAGCTCGAGTCTCTGATCGGTTCAATCTGTCTTCATTGCGAGATAGTGCGTATTCGTATGCGTTTTTGCCAATCGCAATACCCATCAAACCCATAATTTTAAGTATGGGTATAAAACCGTCGTTGAAGAGGCACGTTGCAATGAAATTGGCCACTTCGATGGTGCGTGCGCCTGAGTTGATGTGTTTGGGCGAAAGTGACCAAAGAACAGAATTGTAGGACTCATTGGAATTCTGAGTTTCAGATCCAAGGCATCTTTCAAGCAAATTATCTGCCGACAGCGCTTCGTAAGCTGGTTTTATTACCTCCATCACCTTCTTGTCCATCAGACCTTGCTTCACAAAAAAGGCTGTATCTTCTAAAGTATTTCGAATTTCTAAAAATCCTTTTAGGGGCATATTCACAACTACCCAAGCTATAAATAAATGCAAAAAAAAATGTTGAAAAAAAAAAGTTGCTCAATGAGAAGACCCCCTTAAGAAAATTAAACAACTTTATTTAATAACTGCTGCGTTATTTAATTATTATTTTAATTTTATGGTTTTTCACCTTCTGTTTTGTTCTTTTCTTCTTGTTTTTCATCTACTGTACTTCGCAAAACCAAAACGATGTCTTTTGTAGACAAATGACCAATTCGCACTCGGATAAAAGGTCATTAACATTAACATTAACATTAACATTAACATCATTCACATAAAAAGATGTGATGTTTTTGCAGGCTGATGAGCTTTCGTTTGTGCTCAATTTTTTGAGCTTAGTGAGAAAATCTTATTTTACAGCCAAACTCAAATAAAATTTCATTCTCTCCTTTAAATGTTAAAGTCATTGGAGTGAAAATGGAACTGTTACAGCTGTCTTTCTTCTGATTCATGCTCTCGAGAGTGGTGGTTGTTTTGAATCTGAACGCAAATTCATCAGCGTCAAGTGCAATATAAGTCGATTTAGCTTCTTTCCAAAATTCGTCGTATTGATCCTTCAGCGCATCAATGGGATTGACAAGGCTTTGGCAGAGTTGCGCTTTTACAGATAGATTCAAATCTGACCTCTTGCGCGCAGGACTCACTTTGCCAAATTTATTGAGAATGGTGTTCCAGATTTTCAGTGTGAGAATATTTTTGAAATTGCACTGCTGTCGCAGCACATCTGTCACGTGTCTGTTCCTCTCTTGAAAACATGTTGATGGGGTTGCAATGCATCTTCCAACGAAAACTTGATCTGACAGTTTGCATTTTCCCCGAATAGGAAAACCGAAAAAGTTTTATTGATCTGCGAAACAGCAGACAACTGCTAAAAACAGAGAGACTAGCAGAATTTCTTTTTTTTCAAGATAATGAATATTTTTGACGAAAAACGTTGCTCGGAAAGGCCTTGAAGATCATTCTGCCTCAGGCCACACAAAACCTTCATGCAATTTATTTAGCCATTTTTTATTTATATTTAAGAGATATACACTGACTCAAAAAATTGTCCGTATATATGAGATATCAACAAAAATGTGGCTGTTGTATGGAAAACATTCAATCAAAGAACACAAAATGAATTTTTTTTGGAATCTTTATGTGTTGTCGTCATAAATAAAAAAATTGGCTTGAATTTGTTTGCAATACTTTTATTTTAAGACTTAAAATTTTGTTACGCCTTAAAAACAAAACCCCAAAAACTATTCGTACGTCATAATAAAACATAAAACCAAATTAATGCAATATATTTTTCCATAACGAGTATGGAACCCTTTTGCCAAAATAGCCTCCTTCAAACGTTGTTCCATTGATTAGGCTAATTAAGTTGTGACAGCATATTCGATTTTGCTCCATTCGCCAATGATGTCATGTTTTAGCATTTGCTTGCTATTTATGGTGCTTTGTCGTATTTTTTAAAAATCGTGTCGTGTGGTTTTAAAATACCACACAGATGCTCTATGACGTAAGATTAGGGCTTTGGGGAGGATGGGAATCAGTACATCTACATTGTAAAGCAACCATTCCCTCACAAGTCGGAATGTGTGCTTCGAGTTTTTGCCCTGAATATACCAAAAATCATTTCCTAGGCCCAAGTTCATTGCGCTCACTTCAAGATTTTCTTTTAAAATGTTTAAATACGATGTCTTGTCTATTCTGTCGTCATAGGGAAAAGTTCAAAAATCTAAGCAAAATGCCTCACAATAAAAAGGCAATATTTTATGAAAACAGCGATAAAATATTTATAAAATTGTATTCTTCAGAAAAGGGAAGCCCATAACAATATAACTTATAAGGTTATTTTGAAGAACTAACAAATTATTCAAAAACTCTGGCATAAAACACTGAACTTCTCGCTATTTTCTTCTTTTTTCTCCGATTTTATTCAATTAAAAATATTGAGAAAAACCGTATCTGCATAATTTTTCGCATCTATAAAGGTAATAATTTGCTTATTGTAATATAAAATATCATCGCAACCATCTTACCTATATAGATGGTCTATATTATTAGCGTTATAGCGAAGATAAAATAAATATGTACAATACGCAAAGAAAAATATTCATATGACTCAAATTATATTTTTTATGACTGAAAAAAAAATCGTGTATATAAAAAAATAAAAAAAAAACAAAAAGTGCGACATCTACATGTAAATACGGCATTTCTTACTCTGTTTATGTAGATACTGCGTTTTATCCTGGAATGATACCTAAGTTTTGTGTAGATACGACAATTATGGTTAACAAAATTAGGTGTGGGGCCAAATATTCGGAATTTTTATTTTAGAATCTTAAAATACAATAAAATTCATTTTGATTTTCTTGCTAGATGCCGCACTCTTCCTTATGAGTTTCCACAAAAACCAAATTCCCCACACCATCAGCTGACATCGCACCACAAACCATTATAGATCCGCCACTATGTTTTAATGTAGCTTTTAAATTTTTCAACAGGAGAGCCGCACTTACATTTTACCAAGCAAATCGTCTGCCATCGGACCCTAAAATATAATACTTGCTTTCGTCCGTAAGAATAACTGTTTTCCAAAAGTTGCCCGACTTTTTAACATATTTTTTTGACAATATTCCAAACGAAGCTTCGCATTCTTCTTATATATAAAGGGCTTCTTTCGAGGAAAACATGCTTTATGTATACTGTATTGCAACGTTATTATATTTTCCAATATCATCGACAATTTCTACAGCACTAATTTTGGGACATTCTTTAACCAGGCGCGCAATCTTCCGCTCCAAGCGTTTGCCTAAGTTTTTATATGTACTCTTCCTGGCGACATGTCGTACATTCTGTTTTTTTTAAAGTTTTGAATCATATATTGAACTGAAGAACGAGGTCGAAAAATAGTTTTCGATATTTCTCCCAAAGTTTTCTTTTTATTATGCAACGAAACGATCAGCTTTTTTATGTCAACTGGAATTTTCTTAGGACTGGATATTATTTTAGAAGTGCATGCTTTTATGAGATAGTGCTTTTGTAATATAAAGTTAACTCTGCCATAAATATTCTTTTTTTCTGAAATTAGGGCATTGTACACACTCAGAAAATCAACAGGGTACCGATACTTTTGCGAAATTTTCTAAATAAATAAAAAATTGGAATGACGGCTTAGACAAAAACATTTTGTACTCTACTACAAAATTGGTACATACAAATAATTTGTCTCCCAAAAGGCATTAATACGCCAGATCTACCTACATTCCTGCTATCCTTGCAGAGTGCGTCATCTACATTTTTTTCATAATTCTACGCAGAACGCCTCACAACAAAAAGTCAATATATCATAAAAAACGTATCTACATAATTTTTCGCATCTTTATTTATTTATTTATTTATTTATTTATTTATTTCTTTGAAATTGATTATTCATTGTACAATAAGATTTCTCTTTTAATTAGTACAAATATGGTTAAGTATTAATAATGAGTTTATAAATTATAATTCATCTTTACAACTAGAGATTAAAACAAAAATATAATGTAAATAATATTAATAATGAAAAGGTAACTAAAGTAAAGTTTACATAATATTTAATTATCAAGCAAAATAACTTCGAAATACAGAAAGACAAATGTAGGGAAAGAAAGATGTTAAGATACACAGAGAGTTGTTAAAAAGCAGAAGAAAGGTGTTCAAAAAGCCTTCGCTTGAATGTGTTCGAGCTGCATATGCGTTTAAGATTAATAGGTAGCGTATTCCAAAGATGTATCGCATAGACAAAGATATGTCGAGAGGTCAAGAGATACTTATGCCTGGGCAATATGAGCTGCTCTGTTCTTTGATTTCTACAAAACCTTAAAAGTTCAAATAAATAATCGGGCTCCTTTCTGTTTATGATTTTATGCAACAGTAGTAAAGTACGAAAATTTAACATATCGCTAAGATAAAGTCCGATTATTTTCTTTGAATCAGAAGATATATGGCAACGTCTATTAATACCAAAAACAAACCTAGCACAACTATAAAAAGTCACCGTCAAGTTTCTAAGAAAATCAAAATCTAACTTTGCAAACAATTCGCAACCATAGAAAATGATGGGCAAAACAAATGATTTGACAAGTCTTAGTTTAACAGCAGTTGGCAAGTACTTGGTAGTAGGACTAAATCCCCGTAGCGCTCCATAAATTTTAAAGATTACATTATTTATGTGGGTGTTCCATGTAAAATTGCGGTTTAAATATATGCCAAGATTTTTAATGCTATCAACATATTCAATGTTTAAGTAAAGTGGTAGCAACTCAGTTTTGTTCCGACGTCTGCTGATAATCAAAGCCTTGGTTTTATTAGGATTTAGTTTGAGACCGTTGTTTTCTGACCAACAAGAGATTCTGTCTAGCTCTAAATTAAAATTATGTACTGTTTGACCGTGTAGCGACTTCGGAAAAAGTTTATACATTTGTATGTCATCTGCGTAGATGTGATGCTCACAGGTTAAAAAGCAGTCAGCGATGTCATTTATAAACATCATAAGCAACAGTGGTCCTAAGACTGAACCCTGAGGAACGCCACATGATACATTCATGTTGGAGGAGTTATTATTATTGTAGTACGAGCAGTTATACTGAGTACGATTGCAGAGATATGACGAAAATAAGTTGCATAGCGAGGTGGTAAAAGAGAACTTAGATGAGAGCTTTAAAGAAAATAGTTTGAATTTTTTTTTATTTAAAATGCCATAAAAGCCATCTTACCGATTCAAAGGATCTATATTATTTGGCATCTACTGTAATGCAGTAGATATATTTTCGCACGAGAGCAGTTGAAAAAGTACTTGCAAGCCTCAACATTAACAAAGCCTCTGGTCCTGATAGCATACCACCACTTGTGCTAAAATCATGTCTGGCTTGGCCGTTGCACAAACTGTTCAACATCTCCTACAGGACAGGTTGCAAGTGTCCAGCTGGTACCAAAAAAAGGGTTATACCACGAACCCTGCAAGCTACCGACCCATAGCAATATGCTCTGCGCTCTCTAAAATTATGGAGAGTGTAATAAATTTCTACCTAATGAAGTAACTAGAGCGATACGGATTAGTCAGTGACCGCCAATATGGTTTCCGTAGGGCTCGCTCTACTGATGATCTGATTTCGTTCCTCACCGAAAAAAAAGCGAATGCGTTCACTTATTCGTTGAGAACAGAGTTGTTGCTCTGGAAATTTTAATGGGTTTTTTCCGAGTGTGGCATAAAGTGATAATTTCCTAGCTAATTGCATATAGTGTTGGTGATAACTTCGCTTGGTGGATCACGTGCTTAATCAAGAACAGAACGGTACGTGTCGTTATCAATGGCATATCGTCCAGAGAGCACGGATCAGTGCAGGAGCTCAGTCCTATCACCAACTTTGTTTCTGGTTTTAATCAACGACCTTCTGCCATTGACTCACAACCCAATTCATTCGTTTGCGGACGACAACTGTATTTGTCATTCATATTCGTTCAAAAACGCCCGAGCTCTTTGAAGATTGAGAGGAACATGCAACATATGAACGATACACTTCCTTGTGATTTGAAAAAAATCTCCGAGTGGGGTCTTGCTTATAACAGTCAAACCTAAATCAGCGCGGAAGCGTTTTTTATCTGTCAAAAATTGCTCATGCCCATACGATGTATATGTAGCAAACCATAATAACATGGTCTACATTAAATATCAAAGCCTATGTGAAAAATTTCAAGAACGAAAAAAAAAAAACGAAATGGCCATTTCAGCCCTTGAAATGACTTTGACCGAGCTTCTAATGATCAATTATGTTGTGTGTGATGTGAAATGTTTGCACACAAATGATCGAGAACTGGAACTACATGTTTTACGCCGACTCCGAACGGCTTATGTTCTCAATAAGCTTTTCATGGCAGTTTTTACTCTCTGAGGTTTGCCATTGTCTGCAGAGAGGTGACGGCCGAACAGAAAAATGAATTCAATTGAAAAAAACTTTCTGTGTTGGATGGAGGATTCGAACCTGGGTTCTCTGGCGTAAGAGTCACACACTCTACCCACTACGCCACGGCCGCCACTGAAAAAAATTTCAAGAGCTTTCTTTAATTTGAGCAGAGTTTTAAGAGATTTTTCGGTTAATATAAAGCTACTTTGTATGGGAGGTAGGCGTGGTTTTCATCCGATTTGGCTCACTTTCGAATTTGATCTTCATTTTTAAAAAAAAAAAGCTTATATTTGAAATGTCATCGCGACAGCTTTACAATTACGTCTGTAGTCGTGTCCACAGACGGACAAACAGACAAACAGTCATACGCAAATCGACTCAGGTAATGATGCTGATCAAAAATATTTATACTTTTCTATACCTATACCTTCTATACCTGCCATGTCTCCTTATTGGCGTTACAAACGGAATGACAAAGTTAATATACCTCTTACACAGTACGCGTTCGAGTATAACAATTATACCTTATTGCACATCAACAGAGCAAGATCTTTCTATTGCTTCCCTATTTATGAAAATCAAGTCTCCGGTGTGAGTTGGGGTATTAAAATTGAATTTTTAAATACACTTAAAAGGGCTCTACATGATACAATGGATGTACAATCGTATGTTGTTCGGATATTGGTACAACCGTTGAGTGCAGCATAAAAACGATACAATTTGCATAAAATTTTGCGTTCGATTTTCTCCCAACAAAGATTTTCAAGTATTCTGCTAAAATACGTGCGTATATTGGCAATGCGCTTGAAAATGAAGTCCTTATTTACATTTGGATTTATTTGCTTGCACTTATCCACTGGAACTATTTTTTTCAAATCTATCCAAAATTTCGATTGCTTTGCTGAAAACATTTTATGTTAACGCGGCAAATTCAAAAACGAAATGAAATTGCTATAGCAGCTGTACGAACGACTACGCACAATACAATCTAAGTACAAGCATCGCTTACAACGACAGGTTGTATAAATTCATTCGACCATGCGATATCGGCCTAACCATTGCAAGCTAGTATCCACACAATACAATTGTCGCAATGTTTACCAGCGGTTGAAACAGCCATTGTACAGCCATTCTATCGAGTAAAGCCCCTTTTAGCCAGAAATCTAGCAATTTTTGAATATATACTATAGAAAAGATACTCCCAACTAACAGTTGAACGTTCAAGAAGATTTCAAGAAACAATTCCACTTTCTCGTAAACACATATGCGAGGCGACTTCGGAAATAGTTTGCAGCACTTCAAGAGGTTCGCTCTCGAATGAAACAGCCCAGTAGAAAAAGCAATAATCCCAAGATGGCTTCTTGCCACATCTTTTAAGACTCGGCGATCATACCCCTTCACTTCCAAATGCCATATCTTTTTTTGTATGGAGCTGCTACGTAATGGTATAAATCCCTTCGTCACATCTTTGAGCACGAAAGAAATGATTAGTCAGGAAGGAAGGATACGGATGTCAATATGGATATAGATTTTTTCCAATTTTGTTTAGCTTTTACTTTAGCATTTTTCGCATTTTCTTTCCAAGGAGGTGTTCATATGTCAGCCAAATGATTGAAACCATCAAAATTTGTTGTAGCTTTCCACTGTAAAAAAAAAAAATTAACTTTATCTCAGAGCGAAAATTAACTCCAAAATCAAAGGGTTGTCTGCTCTTTAGTAGGCAATTATATCAAGAAAAGTAGTTTACTGGAAACAACGGTAGTTTTTTGAAGAGAGAAAGAGGTGTAGTTTCTTCAGTTCCTGCCATAATTTCATTAATTCTATTGTTTTTTTTTTTAAGACTTGCATCCGATGGTCATTCAAATAGGTATAATATCCGGCATATTGATTTCCTAATGTGATTAATTTTAATACTAAAAGATCAACTATATTTCCGCTATTGTTTTCCATTTTGTAAAATTTTTATGCACACAAAACAACTTACTAAAAGAAACACCCAAATAAAGTGATGAACACAGCATGATATGAATTCACAAAATAGTAGCTAGCAGAAAAGTAACAAATGCCTGCGTCAGAGCTTCAATCAAAAAATCGTGTGTGAGCAAGCGTCAATCAAAATTTTCCGAGAGAGTTAAAGAGAGTAAAAAATCGCGATATACTTCAATCATTTGACTGATGTGTGAACACCTACCAACACATCGCTTTGCAGCTGCTGTGCTTATCTCCTAAGGTATTAATGCCTTTTTTCAATACCTGAGGTAATAAAAAAAGATAGATCCCTTTAAAGAAGTGCTCGCCTACTTTCCGACTGGCAGTCTCTTTGACATTGATCCTCTCACAAGTAATTTTTGTGCTGCTTGGAAGCTAAGAAAACTTCAGTGAGGTGCTTTGCTATTTTGTTTATATTTTATGTTTTTATTTGTATATTGATTTGTTGAAGCCCTTCGCTTCGCTTAAGCCCTTACGAAACACTCTAACGAGGAGTAGTTCTCAAATGAATAGACTCGCTCTCACAAGCAATATAGAAAATGATTGTAAGCTTACTGAGCATCGAAAAGATAATAAATTAGAATAAATTTTCTCTACGAAAACGGCATATTAAAGCACAAATCGGGCACAAAGCAACTCTTCTGGTAAAAAAAAAACGAAATGGCCATTTCAGCCCTTGCAGGAATTTTGACCGAGCTTCTTATGATCAATTGTATTGTGAAATGTTTTAGCACAAATGATCGAGAGCTGGACCTACAAGTTTTATGCCGACTCCAAACGGCTTATGTTCTCAAGAAGCTTTTCATTACAGTTTTTACTCGCTGAGGCTTGCCATTGTCTGCAGAGAGGTGACGGCCGAACAGAAAAATTAGTTCAATTGGAAAAACATTCAGTATCAGATGGGATTCGCACGTAGGTTCTATCGCATACAAGCCACGTACCTCAACTAGTATGCCACGGCTGCCAGAGCTTTGCTTATGTTTTTAATTATAAATAAATTTTATGCACACCTACTTTGTGCAAAAATATTTTATGAAACAATTATAAATTGTATTTTTTTAATAATAAAGTGACTTAAACTCAATTTGCAAAATTGCACAACTGCAAAATTTTATCTTAACACTTATTTAAAGATAAATCTTTATTTTATTAACAGTTTTTGCATCAACACGCATAAATTGGCAATAATAAAAAAGCGCCACTAAAGCCTCAAGCTTAAAAAAAAACAATTTGACAACAGTAAATATTGTTATTACAACAATCATAATTCTTAGTAGTGACACTTTCATGAAAGCCACACAAAATATTAGTAAAGTTGCCATAAAATTTATTTGATTTTAGCTGTTCCATATAATATTATCAAAAGTTTTCGTTAGTTTCAAAAAATTATTAAAAATATCTTTGCACTATCTATCAGCTCCTGAGGTCCTTCTTTATCAAAATATATACATAAATGAAATCAAAAACACCCATAAAAAACCGTAACATTCCGACTTGTGTTAACATTTTTGTGCCTAGTGTACAAGTTTACATTTTGTTAATATCATTAAATGACCCAGTTATTAATTATGCGTTAAAATTATTACCATTAAACAGCAAAATACTTCCAATCGACAACAATAACAACAGCCCGATAGCAAACAGCACCATTAACCGATATAAGATAACGGCACGAATATTAATACCTACAACAACAAAAAAAAAGCACAAAAAACCAACAACCGACAACAATAATACAAGCTTGTTGCAACAAAAGTTATTATACAGTATTAATGAAAAAGTATTTGCAAGTGTAATAAAATTAATTTATGCGAAAAATTAAACCGTTGACAGAATAACAACGAACTCGTTCACCGGAAATGTTACTAAAAATATTCGCTTATGTGACGTGGCATTATTTCTGACTTCATACATTTATAGACAACACAAAAAAAGACATTCAGTTGCACCGTCAGACGGACGAATAACCACATTTATGAATGCTTGTTTAATATTTGCAAAATATTTAAAAATCAATGATTACCCAGAGAGGCTTGAATAAATGCATAATCATTGGTTACCACGACCAGCAGCAGATAGGCTGCAGCGTTTTAATGTTATGCATTGTTAATAATATTAAATGGACGAAGTTGTTGTATCCAGCTACGGTAACTCTGGTAATAAACGCCAATTGCTATAATGAAACTGATTTCCATTGTAAAGAGCAAACAAAATCATAGCTGAGCAACAACATAAATATGACATCAAAGTTATGAAGAATTTAACTTTAAAATTAACAGGACACATCAACCAGGCCTGTAGCCAAGGGGGGAAATTTTGGGTGTTTAAACCCCTTCGCCCCTTAGGGTCCAGAAAGTATGAAAAAATAACACAAATGAGACTATTAAATTCAAAATGTGAAATTTTTTTTAGATAAACTTAGATAATGATGTTACTGATGTTATTAAAATGATGTTAATGATCTTCAAGTAAGAAGATGCAAAAGTTTTCAAAGCCAATTTAAAAAACTTCGCTTACATAATGAAAAATTTTTTTGACCAAATAAAAGATTAGCTTTGCTTATAAAAGTCATAATCATTGTGTTGGAATTTAACTGCAATGCGTTTGTATATTAAAGAAACATTTTCAATTGTGGATCTTGATGGTCAAAAATCCCCTGAAGTCCGGAAAAATATACATATATTTGATATTATACCTAGAAAGAATATAATTTTATAATATCCCAATAAACATTGTGGCGAAGGGTGATTCGTTAACGAATCGCTTGTGAATCGTTTTTTTTAAGTTTTCGAATAGTTTTATACCGACTTCCGATTGGAATCATGACTTTCCTAAATTCCATTTAAGATGTTTTGAAGCAAAAAAACAATTATTTCCGACTTTTCAATATACAAATTTTTTTTAGAAAATAAATTTTACTAACTTTCTATTGTTAATACGTCGTTTAAGCGAATATTTGTTTTTAAAATTTTAGGTTTTTTCTTAACTTTAAATGAAAAAAATACTTCCATAAATTTTTACATGACAAAATTATTATTCTTATCCTTTACTTAAAAAAATTCCACTTATAATTTGTTCAAGATTTTCATATGAATAAGTTCTTTTGGCGACTCGTTAACGAATTGCTTTTTCTAGTTTTGGCGACTCGTTAACGAATTGCTTTTTCATAGTTTTGGCGACTCGTTAACGAATGGCTTCTTTCGGTTTTGACGAATGTATAACGAAGCCGAAAAAAGGTTGGTCAAAAAATTATAAAAAAAAATAATTTCGAACTTTTGGAAAGCCAAATCTTTAAAAAAAATACCTAAAAACCAAAAAACAAAAAATTTTTTTGGTCCAAGTTGGGGTTCGAACCATGTCGGCGAATGCTGGCTTTTATTATCAAGCAAATTAAGCAAGATATATTCAGCATTTGAAATAGCCGAGTGGGTAAGGTGCGGACTAGCATTCAGATGACGTGGTTTCAATTGTTGACTTGGTAAGCTTGAAAATTAGTTTTTATAATATTTTTTTTTTTTTATATGATTTATATGATTCGTTATCGAATTGTTTTTTTTTAGTTTCGGAAACTCGTTAAAGAATTATTTTTTATAGTTTTGGCGACTCGTTAACGAATTGCTTTTTAAAGTTTTGGCGACTCGTTAACGAATTGCTTTTTTTGGTTTTGACGATTCATTAACGAAGGAGGAATTTCTCCCGATCGCGATATTATAAATGAATAGCTACTAATAATTGCTAATGAGTGAAATGTACGAGAATTCGATTCGTAAACGATAACATTAGTGGATCATTTTGTTTGTTGGGATGTAAACAAATTAGGTTGACTTTTTTTATGCAATATCTAAGCTTATCGGACCCAAAATCTTAGAGAAATCTTTGAATTCATATGAGTGGATTTTTGTTTAAATTTTTAAAAGCTGTATAATGCCAAAAATATATGAACCACGAAATTTAACGCATTATGGGGTATTCTTGCTCCGAGAAAATTTAACGCCTTAAAATCAAAGTAAAAAAGTTTTTTTAAGACTGTAACCAAAATAGCTTTACCACAATGAAAAAATCGTTGCAATAATGATTTATCCTTTAACTACGCAAGTGCTGCATCATTGAAACAAAAGACGTTGTTTGAAGCTAAATCAATGAAACAATCTTCGCCGTGAAGACGAAATATTTACTATAACGATTAAATTCTTTGTTAACAAGGAATTGAAAAAAGCATGTAAAATCAAAAACTCTTCTTTGCTTTTTTGAGAACAAGCTTCATTCATTCAAAGACAAAGTCTGTTACTTTAAGGAATGGTTTCTTCAATATCATATATGTATACGAAGAATAAGAAAATCGTGTGCAAGTGCCAACATTGAATTGTTATTGTTAAAAACATACGTTAATATTCACACCAGTAAATTTTATTACATTTCATCAACAAAAAGAAAAGAAGAAAAAAAAAATTTCTTGTGAAAGTCCATCGCTCTACCCACTGATCCAAACAGCCTTGCTACTGTTTGCTGACATAACTGCAGCTATGTTAGCAGATGCTGTATTAACAGATGCAGAGTGAAACAGTATTCTGTTGATAGCTATACAACAAAAATCTATACATAGATTATTGTGTTATGCTGCATCATAGCTTCAGTTGTAATTAATATTGAATAAATCACTCTGCGTAACGAAGGAGCTTGGCTCGATGCGTAGTGTAGTGAGTTCTCAATCGCTGGTATCAGTGGGTGTGGGTTCAAATCCCAACGGCAGGAGACGGTAAGAATTCTAATTTGGTATTTAATTTAATGTTCTTGTTATAATAAACGCAAGCAGCAAAGAGAAGCCGAGAGAAGCCATTAATTTCATTAAGCCAATGTACTTAAAATCAAGGAGCTAAGTCTTTGCCGTAACGAATAAAAATGTTTGTGCCAAAGTACATTTTCATTACTTTTACGACTTTTCCATGCTTTTTTAAAGACGTACGTCTATGCCACAAACATTTATGTTTTTGATTCTAAGTATATTGTTCTTGGTAATCTAACAATCTTCGTGTCTTTGCCGTAACGATGTTTTGTCTTAGGGCACAATCTAACCAATAAAAGTCTTTGTAGCAAAGTGCATTTTCTTTGTTTTTACGATTTTCTTCTATGGGTGTGGTATATAAGCCATCTAAAATCTCCAATTTGGCACACAAATTTAGCATTGTGCAAAGACTTTTCCAAATTACAGGTTTCGAAAAATCACCTAAAATCTAAATATGCTTTTTTTTCCAAAAAAAAAAATTCTCTATTATCATATTATTATCATATTTTTAAAACATTTTATACAGTGCAATTCTATATGGATTTGATGGTTTTTTTTTAATCATGTTACCAAATTTTCACAAGAAAAATTAACAATTACATATTTTTTAATTTCGGCATTTTTAAAATTATTTTTTATTATGTGAAAAATTAAAACTCAGGCTTAAAGTTAAAAAAATTTAATTTTTCATATTTTAAATATTTAATTTGCGAATAATTTAAATTTAAATCCACTACTGATTAAATTCTTCAATATATAAAAAAAAGTAACTGTTTATTTCTTTTTATAAAAATGTATTTAGCTGAATAATGGTTTTCAAAGAAAGCCTTATTTTGATGTGATAACTTAAATAATATATTGGGTATAAGATATTGGTGCTGTGCAAAAACCAGTTTACGAATTACGGCTTTTAAAAAATAATCTAAAATTGAAATACGTCTTTATCGGAGGCGATTCCTATGCTCAAAAAGTTGTATTAAAAAAAAATATAATTGAAGAAATGAATGGAATATGTCGTGATATGTGAAAATTATCTAGTTTCGAAAAAATCGAGTTCAAGTTTCGCATTTGTACTGAAATTAATATTTAATCAAACTTTATCAAGTAGTTAATTTCTAAAATAGCCACAAGCATGTTTGTTTTCATTTTTAAAATTGTTTGTATCCATGCATAGAACACTAAAAATCCGAAAATGTGACATATCACTTTCATGCCATTCATGTCTTCAATTGTTATTGGGAATCGAATGATTTTGTCAGTCATGATATCAAATTTTTATGAGGAAATGAAACAGTTAAATTATTAAAGATTTTAAAATATTTTCTTTTGCATATATTTAAAACTGTCGAAATCGTTTTCTAGAACAGTAATATTTTGAACTTTAACGATACCTCGAACTAGGGTTCACTCAGGGCCAAATACTTGTACACAAGCTGGGAATCAATAAAAGAGTGAGATAGCAAAAAAAAACCAAATCTAAAGACTAAAATTATTTTGTTCTTCCGCTTATGTGAAATGTCCTATAAAAGTTTTAAATCAAGCTTTAACAGGTGAATTTATTATAAAAGTTTTAATTTTTCATAGCTAATGTTTTTTAACTAAATAACATTTATTTTTATATGAAAACACAAAGAAAAAACTTAAAAAGTTTTCAGGAATCTAAACGAAGAAAACAAAGAGATATGTTTTATGATTAGTTTTGAACATAAAACTTCAATTATGATGCGAATGCGGAGCTCCATCACATCCCTTGTATACAAGTGTTTCCAAATATTGAAGTGTGCGAAATATTTTTGTTCGCACTTATATATTTTCTAAGATCAAACCGTAACATTGTAAAATAATCAGCTCACTGTACAGTGAAACCATTAAAAGTTTTTAGAAATTCTTTATGTGAAAAATTTAAAAACATTAAATAAAGGGTAAAGTATCATCTTACCAAAAGAGCACGCAAACAAATGCATGCATGACAGCAACAAGACTTAAAAATGCTAAAAAAACAGACTAACACACACACATGCACACACACTTAGATACTTTTGGCATATGCTTGTACAGGTATACACCCCAAAAAATACATGTGTAAATAAAAACTTTTTTATATGCAAAAAGATTTCTTTAAGTTAGATTCATTCAGAATTTCTTAACTCTTTAGCGAAGTTCAGGCCATTAAGGCTTGTTATCAAGGCTTAAGTCGAGCAATTAAAATAAAGAAAATTTTATGGTAATTGTTATTCTGTTCACATGTTGCACTAAAAATTAGCACAACTCTTGGTTGTTAAAATATCCTTTTACTTAGACATTTAAGATAAACTACTCAATGTATTACAACAAAAACTATGCAGCCAAAATTGCCCAAAGTTTTACCAAAGTAACAATGAATAAAACTTTTTAATCATCTTGTAGATGCCGAGTCCATTCAATGTTTATCAAAGTTTCTTGCTAATTGTTCAAACAGCACTTAAGCCAAAGACGTGTTATAGAGAACACGAAATAAACAAGCCCATCAAATTGTTAGAATATCCTTAATGGCTGGTAAGATGATTAGTCCGTTATACCCAAAAGTATGCTTAGACCTGTGCATTCAACAATTTCAATCAATATTGATTTACATGGAAATTCAACAGTTTCTAAGGACGCACAGCAACACGTTTCGGTTTGTTGCATTCAACATTGTTTGGAAGAGTATCCATGTGCTTCTGCAGGATTTCCTGTAAAGGGTGGCAATAGTCTATATAGAAAGTTCATGAGAACTTTTTATTTTGCTAAAAACTAGGTGGAACACTGCCCCTCTCCTTCCTCCCTCAAGTCAAACGCTAGCTAACAATAAGAATTTTTAAAATTATATGAATTTTTGATAATACTCGTAGTCGCCTTGTGAAAAGCATATTTTTAGAGTTTTGATGATTTGAGATTTGATTTTTGAAATTTTAATAAATTTAAAAATATGCTTATATTGTCCCAATGACAAAAACGCCAAAATGAAAATAAATAAATCGTTAAATGGTTGCACAAAAAGTCATTTTTTATAATGTTTTTGTGATGCACCGGAAATCAAATTTTAACTGTATATTATAAAGACATGCGCCATCCATTTCCGAAAATATATTAGGTATGAAAAAGGTGTATTTTTCTAAGCCATTCGAAACTTTATGTGGCGGCCGTAGCGTAGAGGGTAGAGTGTGTGGCTCATACGCCAGAGAACCCAGGTTCGAATCACCCATCTGACACAGAAAGTTTTTTCAATTTAATTAATTTTCCTGTTCAGCCGTCAACTCTCTTCAGACAATGGCAAACCTCAGAGAGTAAAAAACTGTCATGAAAAGTTTTTTGAGAACATAAGCCGTTCGGAGTCGGCATATAGCTGGTAGGTTCAGTTCTCGATCGTTTGTGTTCAAACATTTCACAACACACACAACACAATTGATCATAAGAAGCTCGGTCAAAGTCCTTTCAAGGGCTGAAATGGCCATTTTGTTTGTTTTATTTCGAATAATTAAACTCGATTTCCTAAAAAATAAAAAAAAATGCCCATTGACGTTTTTGACATGAAGGGTACGATATAAATATTTATTTTAACTTAAATAAAATTGAAATCATTTCTTAAAAACAATGCAATTTTTAGAAGCTCGCTTGGGTATTTATCTCAAAATGTTACAACTCTCCCATATATCCACATAAATGTTATCGCACAAAACATCATCGCACATATATTCGACGCATGTGAGACATCTGTCTAACATATGTTTGGCTTGTATATGTCTCGCACAGTACGCCAACCTTTTTGACATTAACGCAGATTCATGCAAATTGCCAAAATATATGTTAGAATAACTAGAGCATAGCGCGACTAGTTTTTTCAACATGAATTTGTGCGCGAATTTGTACACGGTAGGTATAAGGGTGATGGCGATGGACACAACATGAAACCGCTTTTAATGCCAATACATTCAAGAAGAGAATACAGCTAGGCAAATGTTGAATATTTTTTCGAAACACTGACTGCACATGAACAAGCAAGGACAATAAAAAGCAATGCATTTAAAAGACCAAACATTATCATTTCACGTGTTTGGCTTAAATGTGTTGACTAAATTGTTTGCACTAGACGTAGTTAAACACTCGGAAAAATTTTCAAAATACCGAAAAGCAGAGGATATTCACTTATAAACACACACAACACATTTTTGTTGGTTATATTTACGCTATTTAAACGATTTATGCCTTAAACCTTTTATACAGAACTATTTCACATATGCACAGTGACCATCAGCTTCTGGTTCATGTGTTATGTAAATGATATGCATACATATTGACTTTCGTTTTTAGTTAGATGTGAATAAGTCAAATACATTTTCTTGAAAAGAAACCTGATTGACTTTTACATTTTATTTGGAGCGTAGGAAAAGAGGACGAAATAAGGACGTCCGTTCATTTGACGGAACTTACGACTTTTTACGTAGTTTGTCAAAAAGTTTCATAAATAATTCTTACATACAGAGAACTTTTTGTATTTAGTTTAGAAAAGTTCACATATACTCGTATGTGTGGAAGATTCACTTTCATTATATTCTAGAGTAACAACTAGACTCGCACTATTTTTTGGAAATGCCAGAAGGTTTATTTAATTAAGAACTCATTGTTCCTGAACAATGTCTTGTCCTAGTTTTTTGTAGATATATGTATTATGTGGGATAATATTCACTACCGTTCCTAAAATAAAAATTATGTGAAAAGTTCTTTAAGATTTTGGAATTGTATGGACGGTGCCACGTCCCATAATTACCTTTGCCCAGAAGCAATAATCGCTGAAGTCGATATAAGACAGAACTCAGTTAATGAGGTTCTGTGTTTCACCTGTTTATATTATTGATTATTATGATTAATTACATTCTGTAGTTCCAAATAACAAGTGTCGAATGTAGTATAGATTATAAACAGAAAATACACAAAAATTATTAACTATTATTTTTAGATAGATAAATAAAATGTATTGCTTAATATTAAATAAAAGATATAAATGAGATAAATGTGAAATATGAGTAAGAAATGAGTTAGAATTATGATAAAGGCGTAAGAAATTAGTTATGAAAGAATAAGAAAAAAGAAAAGTATCGTTATCATAAAATTAAAAATTACGTAGTTAAGATGAAAAACCCAGCGGTAAAAATGCCATTAACAAGACCTATTATCTCTAACATACAATGCTTGTATGATGCATCCCAAGCCTATGCTTAATTGTACTTTACATATACACAAGCTTGTCATAGGCAGCAGATACATCCTGAGTAGAAACATTCTATGTGACGTCGGATATATCCAATGTAGAAACATTGTATGTGTCGTCGGATATATCTAATAAGGAAACATTGTAAGTGATAACCATACTCTTTAACACATTCTGTTATATGTAGCATATTGTGAATATGCTTTTTTCGGGTACAAAACTTCAAAATAATTTACAAAATCTCATCTACAACATGAAGAAAACGTAAATAGTTTTTAGAAAGCAGCACTCTATATGAGCAGTGAAACAGAAAAAAATGATAATACGAGGGGTTTAGATTAGATGTTCGGGATTAGAGAACAAAAACAAATATTAATCATCGAAAATCACTTTATTGTTTTTCAAAATATTCTCCATTAAGATCTATACACTTTTGCATGCGTTTGAACCAATTGTCGAAGCACTTTTGCCACTCTGATTGAGGTATCTCCAAAACATGCATTCTGAATGCCGCAACCGCTTCTTCGGGCGTCGAAAATCGTTGTCCACGCAGTTTATCCTTCACGGTTGGGAATAAAAAGAAGTAAAAGGAATTCGGTGCCAAGTCAGGACTATACGGCGGATGACCCATCAAATCGATGTTTTGGGTGCTCAAAAATGCAGTTGTTTGAGCCGATGTGTGAGAGCTCGCATTGTCGTGGTGAAGAGTGATCCGTCTTCGGCGGTTGGTTTTCCTGATTTCTTGGAAGACAACTGGCAAACAAATGGTTGTGTACCACTCAGAGTTGACTGTTCTGCGTTGTTCTAGTGGTACGGTTGCGACATGTCCATATTTTCCGAAAAAACAGGCGACCATTTGCTTGGAAGTGCTTCGTGCGCGAACAACTTTTGTTGGATTTGGCTCATCTTGAAACACCCATACAGTCGACTGCTGTTTACTTTCGGGCTCATACACGTAAATCCACGATTCATCACCTGTCACGATGTCATAGACGTGTTTCGAAGCACCGCGATCGTATTTTTTGAGCATTTCCTTCGACCAATCGACACGAGCCTTTTTTTGAGCGATTGACAAATTGTGTGCGATCCAACGCGAACAAAATTTTTTTGACAGTCAAATGTTTATGCAATATTGAATGTATGCTGGTCCCACTTATGCCTAAGGTTGCCTCAATCTCACGATAGGTAACATGACGATCTTGCAATATCAGTTCGCGCACAGCATCAATGGTTTTCGGAACAACAGCTGATTTCGGACGACCTTCACGAAATTCGTCTTGGAGTGAACTACGACCACGATTGAATTCACCATACCATCGATAAACACTGGTCCTTGATGGAGCTTCATCGCCAAAAATTGAATTAAGTTCATCCATGCACTGTTGCTGTGTTAATTCACGTCGAAAGTTGTAAAAAATAATCGCACGAAAATGTTCACGATTTAATTCCATTTTTAGACCGAGATGAATCTTTTAAGTTACTATAAACAACACAAATAGCGCTCGTATGTCAAAACGTTCTGAGTACGTATAAGCCAACAAATGTCAAACTTTGCGATAGAGCTTTCAGTTGACAGATTGCAACACCAGGGTTGCTAAATCCCGAAATATAAAAGGCACCCTACGTAATAATCTTCGTTCTACACATCTTTTAAAACAATAGTGCAGACAATAGTACAAAGAATAGTACAAAGTAGGCGTGGTTTTCATCCGATTCAACTCATTTTCGAAATTAATCTTTTTTTTTCTTATCAAAAAGCTTGTATTAGTATAATACAGACGGACATGGCTAAATCGACACAGGTGGTGATGCTTATAAAAAATATACGGGCAGGTTCTGCATTTCACTTCCGAGTGAAAGTGAAATCAAATCGCTATGAATTGGATATTTGGTAACACTTCTTATGTTTTCACTTAATTTTTTTTTAATTCTTGCTTTGATTCAAGCTCAAAACAAAATTAAATTGAAACGTTAAAAGTGATGCCAAGTATCGAACTCATAGTGATTCATAGTGACAAAACCTGCCCGATATATACTTCTCTATACCTGCCAAGCCTCTTTAGTTCTTCAAATTATGATTTCAAATCTGTAATTTCAGCTTTGTAACAAAAAAAAAACATTGAATTTCGAAATGGATTCCAAAATTAAAAAGAATAGTTCGTTTTCTATTCAGACCATTCATGTAATATTTTATTGCAAATTTGTTATATAACATAGTACTTCCAAAACAGCTTCCGAAAAAATCTTGCTGTTGTCGTTGCTGTTAAAACTGTTTGTTGTTCGCTTAATTTTGCGAAAGCTAAATTTTACTTGACCAGAAGTGGGCTTGTGTGTGTTAGTTTTTTATTTTTGTTCATGTAAGCATCTCATCTTGTTATCTTCGTTCCTGTTTTCGTACCAATATAGTTGTTGTAGTTTGCCACATGTTGAGCTAAGTTAGTCAATGTTGAACTACACTTAATTAGTTGAAGCAAGTTTATTGAAAACTTTTACCAACACTGATGCCTATTTGATATACATATAAACAAACACAATCACACCGCAACCCAAGAGGAAATACTTAACAAACATATTATTCGTACTTTTATATGTTCAACAAACTTTCGATCGGGTATGGCACACTGGCCTATTGTATAAACTTAAGCAGCTTATAGCCACTCTGTACTGTTTAACTACGCAGTCGTATATATTAGGGTGATTCAAAACAAAATATTTTTTCGCAAATCAAACGATATTAAAACATATCTTATGTGAAATCTTATCGAAATGCGATGAAAACACTTTTAGCAAACATTTTTTAAAGGATTCTCATAGCTGAGTTTGTTTTATCCATGTTTTTTTTTTACTAAACAAAACTCACTTATCGTAAGCAGTTACGATAAGATCCACAAATTCAGGAATAAAAAATCAGTATTCTTTTTGACTGTCCAAAATAAAACTAACCGAGTATAAACAAAAAAAAGCTTGTACCGCCCAAATAAAATGCATTCCCAACGGCACTTAAAAATTCGTTTCAAAAACTAAAATATCGCGCCAATGCTTAAAAACCTTCTAGAAGAACGTTGGGCTTATCCGAATTAAAGTGCATACTCTCAGGCTGAACATTTTTCAGTTGTAAAAGCACTGCAATAATGACAAAAAATAATTACAGTTCAGCGTTAATGCTTCCAACCCGTCGTAGGACGGTCTTGCATACTAGTTATTTATAAAAACTTGTTAAAATTTTGCTTACTTGATAACTTTTATGTGGTACTGCGGGAAAACGAAACCAAATTCTGAAAAATCCAAAAATGGTACAACTAATTTAGAGCATAATATCCGAAATCGCTAGAGAAAACTCTGATGTCGTGGAAATTAATAGGGAAATAAAGGCCTTTTAAGTAGTTTTGCTTTATAACTAAAACAGTTAGTTAAAACTGACAGAATTATAGTAAAACTCAGAAAATTAAAAGCAGAATTCTGAAAAATCCAAAAATGCTAAGACTAATTTAAAGCATAATATCCAAAATCGCTAGAAAAAACTCCGAAGACGTGAAAATTAATTGGGATATATTATATGCCTTTTATGTAGTTTTCCTTTTGAACTAAAACAGTAATATTTGCAAAAAAGTATTAAAATGCATTACGTAGCAGAGTACTGAAATTAAATTTAATAACTCTTGTACCCTTATCCAACAAATTGGGAAATACGTGAAATTTCCTATGCGTGCAATCATTTGTCGAACGTTTTTAATGTGTCGAACGTATCATGTTTATAAAATCTGTACGAAGTATCTCAGAAAATAGAATTCAATAGGTCACATTTCATCTATAAAAGAATTTTTCATGTAGATCTTTTCCTCTCCCTAGTTAAAATCATGCTTTCGGCAATGCCGATAAGTATACAGGGTTGTCCATATTCGAAACGCCCATTTTATTTTTAAATAAATCAAAGATACCACAATTTTTTGTCTGTCCGTTATGAATATCATTTAATTGGGTTCAAGTAGATTTGCTAACATCATTTCTTGAATATGATATCTCGTAAATGGTCGCCATTGGCCTCTATGAGATATTGTGCCCGTTTTGCAGCATTTTCCATGGTTTTCTTCAACATTTCGATGGGAATGGCGGTTATTTCTTGACGGTTGTTGGTTTTCAGCTCTTGAACTTGTTGACGTACACCTTTGATTTTAAAAAATCCCACAAAAAGAAGTCTGGAGGCGTTAAATCTGGAAGGCGCACTTTTCACTTTATTTATTTTTTTGAAAGCACGTTGAGTTTTCACTATTGACTTGTTTTGTTGAATGTAAATTTCAACAATTTTAGAGCGTTTGCGTGGCGTGTACTGTTCCATTGTAAACATTTGCTTGGAATGACGCTTCAAACGCGGTATGTCATTAGTCGATTTGGCATCACTGCGGAAAGTTACAGTGTTGCCAGATAGGCGCTTCAAATATGGTCATCCCTGTAGTACTGCACTTAGTAATCACTATAACGTTACTGCGATATACCTGCTGGATGTCTCTGAAGAGACAAGAAGACTTAAACGGTTGCTACACCTACCATTAAGAAATAAATAATAATACTTCTGTTAACATTTGAATATAATTTGCATTCCATATTGTTAACTATTGAATATTTTTATAGTGCTTTTACTCTACTGTTTTTTTTTTCTTTTTGTAACTAAGCAAAGTTATACATGTGTATCACACTATCTTGAAGATAGTTTTTTGGTCATGTTATTGTTTTGCCAGATAAATATATGCGTAAAAAACTCAGATGTTGGACATTAAAAGTTAGACATGAAAAAAGTTTGATAATAAGCATATCGGCCAGACCGTTATTAAAAAAGAATAAGACACGCAAAAATTATGTGAGTTAAAAGAAAATTTACAAAGAAAAAAACAAAAATACAAATTGTAGCCTTTTTCCAGCTCTTAAGTAATGATTCAAGTAAAAGTGTTCACATATTTCTTGAATGAAAAAAGTTTTTTAGCAGCACAAACAAAAAATAACTTGATTTGATTGAAATATAAAAAATTTAAGAAAATTTTTTGGAAAGTCAGGCTGGGGGAATTTCTGGCTGTCCTCAATCTTCCAGTCATGGTCGATGGGGGCAATAGCTGTGTTATCTTTTTATTTCTTCTCGATGCAAAAGAAGTGTTATCTTTTCAATTCTTCAATATGCTTAATACGAAGCTTGGAAATGTACTATACTGCTCTGCCTCCGGTGAATTTCAATCTGCTCGTTAGAAAACTCAGTGTAAATATACAATTACGAAACATGCTTGCATTCCACTCGTATATACAAAGTCACCTATAAATACTTTCTTTTTCAAGAGTGGGTGGAACACCGAGAAAAAGGCCTATGTTAAATTGAAAAAAAAACCTAATATAATTTATAAGATGGCTTTGGAAACTATTTGTATATATTTGGCATTATTTAGTGAGAAAAGTAGAGATCTTTCTAAAAAAGAGGGGAAAAATTAATATTGTGTGCCTTGGCTTTTAGGTTTAAATTAATTTTTAAACAAATATCCTAGAAGACCAAAGTATTTGACCTACAGTAAGAATTATCTCAAATTGTTTTTACAAAACATTTCATAACCTCTTTAAAAACTTAGCTCTGACTGCATTGCCAAAGTCATTAGCGTAAACTACCACCTGGTATTACTGAAATAAGGAAAAATTTATGCCTACAAATTGTTTCTTAAAAATTTACTTTAAGAAACAAATTTGATGAGCATACATTTCTTGGCATCAGTGCTGCCAGGTGTCGGTGAAAAATTCTCATTTTTTGCATACATAATATTAGTTTTCCCTGTTTTTAAGTCACAATTTCTCTGCTTTTTCCCCCATTTTTGAAATTATAAATAAAAGCTTTTAAACATAGAAACAATTTTACTGACTTCATTTCACTGTATGAACAACAATACACTAAGAACAAATGCGTTCGTACTTTTACGAACAATAATTATAAAGAGTAAATTATATATCAGCCATTGTTATATCAACATTCGGACAAAATATCTAAGATGAACCTAGCAACCATAGTATTCGGTGCAAAGATAAACAAGGAAATACTATATATACTAGAGCACCAATATGTGCCTTTTTCTAATTTTCTTCGCTCCACGTCCATTTTCCGTCAGACTGAAGCTAAAAAAAATGGTTTTAAAAAAAAAACTGCACGTCGGTAATGGAAAAAAGTCAGGCTCGCTGGGCTTTTAAGCCTTAAATGGTGCAAAAATGATACATGGATTAATTACTGTATAACTCCGTAAATAACAGTCTTATGCTATTACATTACATAAACATTTTTATGCACAAGAAACAGACTAATATTTTTCCATAAACAGTTTTGACCTTGGAATAACCTTTCGTGGTGTTTTAAGAGGTCAAAGTCACAATTGGAAAGTAATTCCTTTTTTGAACAGCCCTCGTAAGTTTTTGGAGTGAAATATTTCTGGACAATTAACATCACGTCATGAATTATTAAATTTAAAATTAAGTTTTCCTTCTTTAAAAGACTATCTTCATCTCGGAAGGCAAGCCTACATAACTGAATTTAAAATAAAAGATATATGGGCATTTCCATCGTAACTCACGCGACATTCGGACGACTTAAAGCTTCGTTTTCACTGAAGTTTATGTTATTAATGTAAAAAAATTTCTTATGTGCATATGCCTTAGAAGAAATAGTAATGGTATGATATACCAAAATTGTTGTCCCTGTAACTAATTCAGAATAACAGTGGTAAATATGGCGCCGTAACTCACGCGACAAAAAAAGAAACTGTGTTTTACAAGCACGTTTAGATTGTAAAAATTCAACGAATTTTACCATATTACCTGTTTTTGTTTTTAATTTTTAAATAATGGGAAAATATTAAATTTTCATAATAAACCCACTTTACAGATGAACTCTGCTTATTTAAAAATAAAAAAAAAAATAAGTTAAGAAAATGTGTAATCAAAGAAGAGGGAAAAGAGCTTAAGAACTAGTAACTAACTTCTTAGTTCGGCCATAGAAGCTTACTAGGTGTCATGTCCTATATCTTCAGTAGACGAGGGTTTTTATATTAGTTAAGACATTGAAATTTTCAGAATGCAAGTTCATATATATCAGTATTTTACTAGATACAAAAATTGAATTTCGAAACACCCATAAATGTGGAAATGTCCATATTTAGGTGCTACAATGTGGTTAAAAAAATATTGAGAATATCTTATTGTTAGCTTTTCATTTTAAACTGTTAAACTGCTTGTCACGCCATACCGTTTTAACAGGAAATCTCGAAAAACGTGAAAATCTTGTCATCTGGCAGTTTTGCTTGGCTTTCACAATATTACCGTGTTCGTTTTATTCAAGAAAAATAGTAGTAATAATAAATTTTTTCTTACCAGCTTAATTCACGTTCATGTAATTAAAAAAAAAAAAATAAATTCTTTTCCATTACTTTAAAGTTCTTTAAATGGCAGTTATGCCTTAGGTGAGAGCAGGTTTTAACAGATAAATTGAATTTTTTTTTTTTTATAAGCAATACGAACATATCAGAGCATCGATTTTATTTACAAATTTCCTATTTTAGGCATACCACAAATTAACTAAAATGTTTGCCAATTTCAATTAAAGCTACTTAAATATAATTACATGATTTACTTTCACACATTGGCATGTTCTAGCAAAATTAGCCAAAATAGCACATAAGAATTAACAACCAACACAACAAAACTGAAACCAACACACACACACACACACACTTCCATACAATATGTTGTTGCTGGCATTTAACATTATGGCACATGTTAAATAAATACACTAAAATATTATTATAATTTATTTATATTGAGTGCCACAGCAGTTTGTTTAGATTTCATTGATGTTGAGGCCAATGCGTGGTCTTTATGCTGTTCTATTGAAAAAAAAAAAATAACTGGTAATGGAAAATTAGTGTACAGTTATTATGAACATGCATTGAAAATAGCATAGTTTTAGGCGTTCTATAAACAATAATTTGGTTTAGAAGAATATAGTCAGTTTTTACGCAAAATAATAATAAAATAATATTAATTTTTGCTTTATTGATATTTTAACTAGGTTGGCGTTAAAAAGCTGTCTATTTTTAGGCGTCATAATAATCTATAATTAAGGCGTTAAAACCAATAGCTGCAACCACAACAACAACAACAGCAACATGAAAGCTTTGCACGAAATTGAAAATTAAATAAATTATTATGCTGACAATTTGATTTAGGATTTTTAATTGGATTTTGCTGCATCATGAAAAAAAAAAACACTTGATATGTTTGAGTTTGTATTTATAGATATATATCAATGTGTGTAGCTCACGCTTCACTTTGCTTCGCTTGCTATTTATGACATCAACTGCTATTTAAAGACCAATTTAAATGCAAAATGTTGACATAGTACTGTCTAAAAATATGCAAAGCTTTGCACTTTATTTGTTGACATAGGCATGCATAGACAAACAAACAAACTAACAAACACGCAAACAAACAAACGAGCCGACATCATCTTCAGCTGTCATCGTAGTCACTGTGGTCGTCAGCAAGCAACGGAAATTGATTTAAATGATTTATTTGATTGGCACGCGCGAATGCATTTTATTGATTTTAATTAGTTCAAATCGAAGCTAGGCTTAATTGGCGGTAAGCCTACAAGTAGGCAATGCATTTTGCTTCTATGTTTCGGAATGTAATTTATTTTATTGAATTTCAGCCACTTAGTGCTTTGAATTTTATAGCGCGGTTGCGTTATGATGAAGTTTCAAAAATATGACGGCATTAACAAAATTCTTTTTCCTGAAACCTAATTGTGTGATTAAGTTAGTATCGCCTATGGTTGAAATTTGACCACACAAAAATCGGTTTTTTGATTCCATCGAAAGTTTAAAAACATTAAGTTTATAAATACTTTTGGGTATTACAATGAATGAAGTAAGAATTAAGTATTACTGTACTGAATCAAGAATAAGTTTATTTCGTAAAGATTATTTTAAAAAAGTAATTTTCATGCATACATGGTGCACTGTTACTTATGCTTAGGTTTCATAGTCTTCTGGATTGGTAACAATAAATTTTCCAGAAGAACTCTACTTTACAACGTCTTTTATTGAAATCAATTTAAAATATTAATTACATTTAACTAAAACGCGATACAAAATTAATATTAAAAGCCAATCCCTTTCCATTAAAATTTGGTATCACTTTTACTTTCTTAATGAATTCGCCACCAGTACTCTCGCTCTGATTAGAGCACAAAGTGAGTGGCAAGCATTCTTTCTCTTTACATTGTGGGGATCTTTAACGTTTATATGGAACTTTTTTGTGTGTACCTTCGTCTCTGTATATATTCTACGTTTTTTTTTTTCTGTTATTTTTAAGCGGATATGTTCTTCTACGTGCATATGAACATATGAATACATCATACATCATTTCGGTGCACTCCTTCTTCCTACTCTAATTCATTTAAAACATTATAAAAATCAGTTAAGAAACACAGAAGAAAATGCTTCTTAGCTGTTTCGCTTACGCCTATTTATATATAGCCTAGAAGGTTCGCGGCTTCGCCACGGATGTTTTTTTATCAATAAAGAGCGGTAAAACTTTTTTTTACTCCAACAAAAACTTTTAAGCGCCGTCAAACGATCACCGTGTGACATCAGCCTTTAAGGTCTAGTTTTTCAGTACGAGTTTAAACTTTAGTTAAATTAAACCGAGTGTAACTCACCAAAATTGGATGTTTAAACTAGGTTTAACTAGATATTTTAGCATTCGTTAAATTTAAATTTACTTTAATTATCATATAATGTGTTTCTGTTTTGCCTAATCCGAGCTTAATCGTCAAATTTTAGTGAGTTAAACTCGGTTTAATTTAACTAAAGTTTAA
The DNA here is from genome assembly GCA_914767935.1 of Coremacera marginata. Classification (NCBI taxonomy): domain Eukaryota; kingdom Metazoa; phylum Arthropoda; class Insecta; order Diptera; family Sciomyzidae; genus Coremacera; species Coremacera marginata. The sequence goes on from OU612045.1 coordinate 53,335,215, forward strand.
ACTCGTACTGAAAAAGTGACCCTAAGACAATGCATGTCAAACGAAATAAAAAAATGTTTTCTTTTGTTTTGTTTCAGCACTGCTCAGCACTGCATTTGTATGTAACTCTCTTTTCGCCTTGAGCGTGGCTCATCTGTTTTTATGTTGTGCTGTGCTGGCTGAGCGGAAAAAGAGAACAGTAGAGAACAACATGGAGCTTATTGAAATTCTCGCAACACAAACACGTGGAAAGAAAACGATCAAGCAATTCGTGGCATCGGGGATGATTTCTTAAAAAATTTAACACTTTAATTAAACATACTTATTATTAAAATTTCGATATAAAAGTACCCCTGCGCTATGCTGTAGCCTATATATGGTATTTTACAACTTATTTCATAAAAATCGACCCAGTACATTTGGAGTTTATCTGGAAACAAAAATTTCCACTTCAATTTTATCTAATAGTATAGATATAAATATAGATAACCAAGCTCATACCGCAGTGTAAGGAAAAAAAATCGAGCGCAACAATGCCGATCGTTTTTTTTTCAGCATATATTAAGAAGTTTTTCATATATAAGCTTAGCATATATTTAGAAGTTTATTTTAGATGTTTCTTATAATTCTATTTAGCCTCTGAATTTTTTAAAAAATTGACTCTTTAAGAACTTGACTTTTTAGGATGATTTAATGCAAACTAACTTTTTAGCAGATGCCATCAGTGTTTGTTTTGTTTTGCTTTGTTTTATTTTCAAAAAAAAAAAAAAGCAAAAAATTATACCAAGTTTTTATTCTCTATCTAGATATTGTTTTGAATATGAATTCCATTTTTCTCAAAAACAAAAACTTTGATTCACAATATTTACTATAACGTTTGTTTTTTCTCCCCACACCAATCCTCAACCCATAGCCTTTGATAAGTGTCAGTCAAGGATGAGCAAAGCCGGAGTAGCCTGGAGCTTTTAATCATTTTGTATGCGTTTTCTTATGGTTTCAGTGGATATTGAGAGATGGCAAATATAAGATATGGTAAAGCAATATCTGCAAATTGCAAGCAAGTTTTATGAAGAGCACAGAGCATAAAGTAAAAACTTGATTTTGTTTTCAGATAAGAAAAAATACATATTGTTACAGGGTTGCCTTAGAATAGTAAACAAGTTTTTGTTTTAATAAAAAAATCATAAAGCAATGGTTGGATGGGATAATTGAACAATTATATTACTGAAATATTGTGTATTTTAGCAATGCAGGACATTAAAATTGTGGTATAAAAAACAAATTTTAAAAGCTATTTAAACTTTATATGAAAAATATTAATGTCCACTAAAGTAAAAAGGGGATTTGATTGCCAGACAAATGTGATATATGGCTGAGAAAACTGTTTTAATTGGATATACTTGTATATACAAGTATAGTATATGTATAAACATAAATAAAAAGCTATCTATCTATCTATCATAAATAAAGCAAATCAATCTATACATATATAAGACTGTAACAGAGAAAAATCTGTATACGAAATATTTTTTGAAGTTCTTTTTGCGCTGAACTTTTCGAAATACGCAGATTTTAAAAATTGCATTTTTTAATTCTTTGTCTATCTGTCTGTCTTCCTATCAGTCTGCCTGTCTGTCTGTTAAAGCATCACGCAAAAACCATTAAATGCATTTAGATAAACCTTGACATCAAGGTGCCTTATGTCTCTGTTGAACATATAGGATACTTTTTATCCAGTAGAAAAGGTTTCTTACAATATAACGGTTTATTCGCAAAAAACTTGATAAAAAAAATTTATCATTATATATAGAATTCTTCTGTATATGCGTTATGTTATTGAACTCTTCCTTAACGGTTGGAACGCTCTTGATGAAATTTTTTTTGTGCGGGTCCCTCAATGGTTCCGGCTTGCGGGTATATGGCGCTGCGATCCAGTTCCAGAAATTTTTTTTATAGTTTGTTTCCGAAACTGCTCATCTGATTTGCATGAAATTTGTATATTGGGGTTCTAGGGTATGCTGTCTCACTTAGACTTATCTATTCAGTTCTATCTTGACCACCAGAGGGCGCTGAAAATCTTCTAAACCGTTTATCCGATTTGCATAAAAATTGGTATGTGCGCTTTTTGGGATACGGTGAATGATTTGGATTTATATATTGCGCTCTATCTTAAGCATGAGTGAGCACTGTAGTGCAAATATTTTAAGAAATCGTGAAAAACTCCAAAACCACTAATCCGATTTGTTTAAAAATGTGTGTATAGGGATTTCGAGTACTGCAAGCATTTTAGCACTATTATAAAGGGTGGTTAAATGTCAAGGGCTGATGTTGAATGTGAACCACACCTAAACGTCAAGTTTTTTTCTGCATTTCATTTGACATTTCTCAATTTCAGACTCAATTTGAACCATGGAAAGATACACAATCGAGCAATTTCCTTATAAATATCTTTATTTGTGAAAGCTACTAAAAATAACATTATCCCACATACAACTTTTGCTCTCATAACTCTCCAAATTTCAGTTTTGGTGTCTTTTCCGCATGCTAACCAACGTTCAAATTATGCAACATATATATTACGATTTAAATATGAATATAAATTTAAAATTTTTGACACGCCCAACTTCAGCCAAACTTACTCTCCACCCATCAAATTTATAATACCATTCCTATCAATGGAAGCTCTTTCTATTTTTCGCACGGTTTTCCAATCGCAGTATTTTTGCTTAATTTTTATTATTTTTACTAAGTGGAAACAAATTTTTTTTTTATGACCATGCTGCCTGCAACCGAATCTTTATTTAATTTATATTTGCACAAAGTTTATCTGTGTGCATATGTGTAAGCTTATAACTCTGTGCATATGTATATGTATTTCGCTTATTTGTAAGTGTGTTTTAACCGCAATGAATTTCCTTGTGGACTCCTAGTAAAACGTACAAAAAAACAATTCTCATGTTTGGCAATAAATTGTCACTTGAGCGTAAACGGGAAATTACATTTTTAAAAATTTATGCTAGTATTGGTTACTGCCAAGCGGTAGCATACACTCTGATTCTTTATTCAAGTCTATATGTTTGATTGTGCGCTCGTGTGGTTAATGCAGAATACTTGTAACTGATCCTTGTAGAAAATTAATTAAATGTAAATAAATGCTTTTAAGTCTTGCAGCTGAGAGGTAAATGTTTTTTTTTTTAATTTTATTTATTCTGTATGTTCATTAGAGTGCCCCTTAGCTGTATGGAACATATTTTTTTTTTACAAATTCAAAATATGCATGAACTTCGATTATTCGTTTACATGTAAAAAGAAAAATGGGGAATTTTTACGAAAAAATATTGATATTGAAATATGCCCCTAGCGACCTCAATATTGAATATTTGATTTATATGGGAAATATTGCTCTTTTTCCAAAAAAAAAAAATTCCAGTTACGTTTTTATAAGCTCAATTTTTCTTAAAACTTGTGAACTTTTCGTTTTTCATTTAATTTTTCTTTTAAATGAGTTATCAAACATGAAAATCGGACTTACATTACCAGACTTAAAGAAAAAATCAAATGTTTTATTTTTTGTATTGAAAAAATTACAAAATCTAAATTTAAAAAAATTCAGCGAAATGTCATGGAAATCTATTCTAAAACTCAGATTTTTATATCATATCTATACATCATATCTTTACTCAGATTTTTAGATCATATCTAATGCAGATACAAAAAATGATTCCATTACTTTTAATAATTTGGTCATTACGAAATTTTTTGCAGAAGTATGTCTTTTTGGAAATATCGAGTTTATGTATTCTTATGAAAAAAATTATCGAAAACCAAAAAAATACAAATTTAAATAAGCAAACCAGATATGAACTAAGATTAGTTTTAAGCTATTTTGTGCGAAAAATTAAAATAAACAAAAAATCGGATAAGAAAGTTAAAGCTGCTGAAACTTGACTTTTTTTCAAATATCCTTAAAGTGTCCTTTTCTGGCATATCGAACACAGAAAAAATCTTGAAAATCAAAAGACATAGATTTATCATTTGAAGTGCCTTCAATAATTCTTTCAAATATTTATCTGATTTCTTTCAAAAAATTTCCAAATTCCAGGGTTTGATTTCTTTCGAAAATTTTCCCGTATAAATCAAATTCGATTAAATTGTCGCTAGAGGCACGTTTAAGGGGAGGGTAAGGTTTCTTTCGTCTAAAAAGACCTTTTTTTTATAAATTTTTTTAGAAAAAATTATTGCTGTAGGTTTATTTTACATATTATTACATAAAAGTACAACATTTGAAGAATATTTAAAAAAAAAATTTGTTCAAACATAGAGAGAAATAACGGATTTATTGTAGATCTCCGCAGAAAAAAAATTTTTGTGCGGTGACCAACCTATAACATCACTGGATCATCTGAAACCAAAAAATCAATATGTTTCTTTAGTTTCATACTTTATCTCTCCAGTCGCGACGAGTTTTTTTTTAATTTTCAATTTTTGGCACCATTTTGAAGCCAAAATGACAATTTTTGACGAAAAAAGCGACCTATTTGTTATGGTGAAACTATTATTAATCAAAAAATTGTAAAAAACACTCGACGTAACTAGAGAGCTATTTACATTAGAATATGTCTACAAAACTTCAAAATGATCGGTTCAGTAGTTTTATCTGCAGGCTGGTCAACGGCTTTAAAAATTACATGTTTAAGAAAATCGATTTAAAGTTTTGTAGACTGAGTAAATGAAAATATCTTGAAAAAAACTGGATTTTCTTATAAAATACGTACATGTCATCATCGATGCCGGCTCCATACAGTATATCACTATCATCCAAGTTATCTAAGGCATCTTTTTGCTCCTGTCTTCCGCTCTGCTGATCCGCAAACAGTCTGTCGCGCGCGCCCATTCATGCGCACTTGGTCCTGAAGTGATGCCCAAATCTTGCATGAAGCTTAGAAAAGCAGTAAAACTTTCGTTAAAAAGTGATGCTGCTACATATGCTGCAATTTCAACGACAGTTGCAGTACCACTCACTAATTTGGTACTCATTTTCCTTATGAGTTCGTTGTAGTTTTCGTTGTTGTTCTGTTCCAACAGCGTGTTTTTGCTTAAATCTTCATACATTGTCGTTATTGCGTCTAAAACATCAGCTGGAAGTGGAGAGTGACTGTGCTTGAATGATCGTAATGTTTTTGCAGCTTCAGCCTTCTTCCACTCGCACCACGATTCATCGCATTTTTCATGCTGGGGCTTTCGATCAGTCGAAGAATAATGATAAAAAGTCTCCCATATTGCGGTCCTCATTTTGTCCACAGAATCGTGATTTATTCGAATTGCTAACCCATAATACACTATTAATTTGTCGATCATGTTGCCAGTTAGTTAGTCTTTACCGGATATTTTTTTCCTCTTCACTTTTTTACCAAATTTCGTTTTTGCATCGACCACGTGCGATTTCACTAAGTCACGCAGATGTTTGCCCATCCTTTTTTGGATGTGTCCAATACACTCTTCTTTTTTATTATCACCGTAAGGTTTCGCATTGACTACTCCGGTGTAGGTTTTGGAATCGACATCACCAATAAAATAACGGTATTTTACTTTTAAGAACTCAATCGAACGTTGAAACATTTCCACGATAGCGCTCACTTCCATATTACTGGATGGCCCACTGCGATTTGATTCACATTGTCCTTTGTTCATGTGCTCCTCGTGCCACTTTTCATATTCTGAAGGTCCTAGTTTCTTGCTCCAGGTTTCACATAAAATAGAGTACGAATTGCTGAAGAAAATATTAACAACTTTGCCGTTTCAATAGCCGATTAATGACAATACACCAAAGAGCGAATTAAATCCTCTTTTTTTCCACGTGCCGTCACCAGATACTGTAATTTCGTCTGTGTCTTCGCACATATTTTTTTCTGAAATTTTTAAATTTTTAAATTTTTAAATAAGGAATCAATCCAGAGATATGCACGTGTCAAATATAAAAAAAAAGCAAAATAAGAGCCACTCTTATGCTCTTATGCTCTTATGTTCACAAAAATCATTCTGGTTTTAAATACTGGTCTTATCTACTGGTATAAGTCTAAGTTAATTTTTCTCATCGGGGCTACCTTTAACCATAAAAGAGTTCTAAAATAAACCGTAAATTGTGGATGTTTGTGCACGTACGAGTGAAAAAAATTAACTATTAAAGATTTCTTTATCTTGTTCAATAAATATGTTTAGAAATGTTACTGGTCTTTTTTTCTAGAATGAGTTCGAAAATATATCATAAATTATACCTTTTTTATTATGTTTTTTTTTAATGACCTAAGATTCTAAAATGATTTATTTTGGATTTACTGAGTTTACTTATGTATGTCAACAATTTAAATTTTTATGAAATATGTATTTCGACGATATATCATTTTCATTTCTATTTTGTGAGCACCTATTGCTTTTCTTTAAACTTTTCGTCTATGCATAACTTTATTACTTTTCATAATTATAACTCCCACAGATTCCAGCCTATAGCATTTTATAGGTTTGAATTTAATAAAAAAATAAAGTTTATTCCTATAAATGGGCTTAAAAACAAGATAAAGACAAACAGTTTAAGGCATTTTCAAATGTTAAAAGACTAAAAATAAAAATATATGCTTACATATATTTTTTTATATTGTTTTTTTTTAAATTATATTAAAATGGCTTCGACATTGTATATGTGTCTTTTGCTTTTAAAACTCTTGAGAAGCGTACGATTTCATAAAAATTAAAAAAAAAATATAGAATGGAATTTTATCAAAACAAACTTTATCATAGTAGGCTGAAGTGGGTTGATGTGTGACACGTTTTTGTATGCTCCAATAAAAGTGTTAAGAAATTGAATTTTTGATTTGTTTTATGGCATATCCCTTGCAGAAAAACCAATTCGAAGTGAGTGTTTTCATTGCTTTTGAATATTTTGAAAATGGATGAAGTAGAAGAAAAATTTCAAATATGTTTTTTTTTTTACTTTTTCAAATCGGTGGGGTGATGTGTAACAACAATAATATGTTGCTTTAAAGACGAGGAACTTTAATTCTTTCAGTAAAATTTATGAATAGCTTCAATAGAAAATATGAGTTATTTAAAATATGAGTTATTTTTATAATTGAAAAAAAAAATACGATTCAAATGTAAAATGATTATTCGTTAGAAATATTGGGTGCGGTGGTGTGAAGCGTTTCCAAAAATGATTATAGAATATTTTATGGGATAATATTAATGGATATTTTTCTTAAATTCTATGCGCTCGGATTTAAACATTTTCAATTTCGTCACAAAATTATGGGCATACTTCGAAAATGTTCGTTTTTCGATTTTGGAAAAATGTTGGGTGAAGCGTTTTACCAAAAGAATATTTCCTTTTTCATGTATAAACATCAACATAAATCGGTTTAATGGCCTCAGGCAAGCTCCTAAGTCAACAAGAAAATAAAATATTCAATCAAAGTCATCGAATAGCAAAATCATATTTCATAATTCTTATATATTAAAATTAGGATTATAAATTTATAATTCATCGCTAATATCGAGGTCAGAGTCGCAGTCACATGTATTGGAAAGAATTGAAAAATGCTAAAAAAAACAATTGAAAACGCATTAAAAACACACAACGCATTAAAACGGGGTTTGTGGCCTATTCATATCGGAGTGACTAAGCTCACAAATAAAATGGCTCACGAAAAATGAAAAAGACGCTTGAATATGTTGCCTTCAAGTGAATTTTCATATGATTTAAATGTTTTGGCAAAAAAAGGCAACAAATCATGCAAAAATCTCGATCTTCTTCGGATGAGGACGAAGAGGACCGGTTTTGGGGCCGAGCACCTGCAGGTTTCTTTGTCGTTTGTTTGGTTTTCTTTTTCATTTTTTTTTGTGCTACCGCTTACGCCGCAGAAGCGTTTACTCCTGCAACTGTAAACGTTTCTGTGGCATTGTTAGAACACAGCTTTTCATTAATATGATACTACGATTGGATTTTGGTCCGGGCTGAATAGTTTAAACTAAGTCGATCTCTTTTAATGCCGTTGATGTTATTGCATTTAAGAGTTTGACGTTGTTGCCTCTTTAATGGCAATTACAACGTGTAAGATGTGTTACACATCACCCCACCGTGCGTGTTACACATCACCTCAATGTAAGTCACTTATTTCTCATTGATGGAAATTAACCACAACGTGAAAAAATTTGAAATCGTTACATTAAACAATAGCACATATTACATCTACTCACTTTTAAAATCTGAAGAAAATTTTACCCGCAATGCTATTTGTCGTTAACTTAAAATTTTTTAACAATTTTAACAATATTTTAACAAAAATTTTTCAAGATTTTTAAGAACTCCAATGAAATGTATGTATGCCTACTTCCAACACTTATGAAAAACTAGTACTAGATATAGTACTCATATGCTTACATTTTGTTACCGTGTTACACATCACCCCATAGTACACATTACCCCACCTCACCTTATGAATCATCCATCAAGCAAGCAACTATGATCTGGTTGAAAACCCCAACGATAAATGCCTGGAACATTTAAAAAATGTATGTTTTATGCTACACATTTTTCGTACACGAGTATTTTGGTCACAGACTACGAAAATACACGAAAAAAATATCCGTAGAAATAGTATTTTCTATTTTCTATATATTTTTACAAAGACATAAAAATCAATGTAAAACCTAGTGTTTGTTCAGCAGTTCAAGAATTTAACTGAATTTATAGAAAAACTTAACGAGATCACAGGCAAATGTGCAGTTTAAACTTCGAAAAGTACGGTGATCAGCTATAAAAAGTTCAAATTTAGCTAAAGTGAACTGTTCGCAAATCATAAACATGATTTGGAAATCAGTTAACAAAAGCCTTATTAATGCAGTATTCTAGTGTAGAATTTTGAACAAATCAAAATTTTTCCATATTTCCAAAGTTTAGACATTCGATGAAATGTCCTTGAAACGATTTTTGAAAACTCCGATTATTTAATGAGCTAACAGTAATTTTAATCGTGCTGCATTTAATCTAGTATGACCGAAAATCAATCTTTAAACGCCTTTTTCTTGAAACTACTTTTTCCAACAAGTTTGACATAATATCTCAAGTTGTAATAGACCGATTAGCTTTAAATTTGGTGTAGGCCTTATTGCATATCTCTCTATGACTCGCACTGAAATTATGTAAAAATTTTGTTTTTCAATATTTTTAAAAAATTCAAAACTTTGAAAATAAGGCCAAAAAAATTACTCCTTTCTTCAAACAGTCGCCATTTCGCAAGAAAAATAAATATTTTTTCTTTCCCTAGTCCGGGATATTCTTAGATTTTTTCTTATTAAGAATCTGTTTTATTCATATGACTAGGAGGGTTGAAATCGTATCAAGATGGAGGAGCCTTTTTTTGCACCCCAACTCTACTAGCCTGTCATTTTTCTAATTTTTAGCTTTTATTTTGTCTTTGTTTAAATTTTTTTGTGTTTTCTTAAAATATTAATATATATACTTATATAGTAAAAAATGGACACTACAAATACTGTTAGTTTAATTTTTTATTGAATTTTAAAAAAACGGCCAATAATTTTCCCTCTAGACTAAAAAACTGCCTCAAGGAGTCCTTATTAAATTCCGATCCGGTTATTACCAGGATCAAGTGACCTGATCAGGATGAATATCAAAAAGTGCGTGACGTTTGAATTAAACAGTTTTCTTAAAATATTTTTTATATATATAATATATATATAAAAGTCACCAAAAAACATGAATACTATAATGAAAGAAATACCTAAAATTTGTAGGGTTGCATTTATTTTTTATTTAGACAAAAATGAATTAGTAGTAAATTCTTTAAAATAATCTTAATATGTAAACCTAAGCCTGAGTGAAAGTGTCAAATAGATTTTTAGTGACAAGGAATAATGGTTTATGCCATATTTCTCTAACAGAATATTGGCTATGTGAAGTTTACTTTTAGAAAGTCTTAATAAGTGAGTGTATTTATACCCCAACGCGTACTGCGTAAGGGGTATATTAACTGTGTCACTCCGTTTGTAACGCCAATAAGGAGGCGTGGCAGGTATAGAAAAGTATATATATTTTTGATCAGCATCACCTCCTGAGTCGATTTCCGTGTGTCCGTCTGTCTGTCCGCCTGTCCGTCTGTCGACACGATTACAGGCTTCATTTTAAAGCTATCGCGATAAAATTAAAAATATAAATTTATTTTTAAAAAGGGAAGATCAAGTTCGAAAATGGACAAAATGTGATGAAAACCACGCCTACCTCCCATACAAAGTGACTTTATTTTAACCGTAAAATGTTTTTAAAATCCACAAAAATTAAAGATATGCCTTGAAATTTGGCACGTAAGCTTTGCTCTTCAATCTAAGTCCTGGCTATGAAATTTGGAGAAATCGGATGAAAACCATGTCTACCTCCCATAAAAAGTGTCTTCATTTGAAATGTAAAATCTCTTTAAAATCCACAAAGAATTTCTTTAATTTTTGTCTTAAAATTTTGCACATAAACTTTGATATTTAATACAAACCATCTCTATGATATATGGCAAAATCGGTTGAAAACCACGCCCACTTCCCATGCAAAGTGGCTTTATTTTAAACGTAAAATCTCTTAAAAAGCCACAAAACTTTAAGAAATGTCTTGAAATTTCGCATACAAACTTTGATATTTAACATAAGCCACTCTTTGATATTTGGCAAAATCGGATGAAAACCACGCCTACCGTCAATACAAAGTGACGTCATCAAAATTTAAAAACTTTCGTAAATATACAAAACTGAATGACATCGTATCTGTATGTACCCAAGTTCCGCCCACGACGATTATCCAACCCATACATATATTCTTCGGTAAAATGTGTAGTTTTTATACTAGAAAAGTGGGTGTGGCATTTTACTTTGCTTACAAATTTCTCTATATGGCAGCTAAGGGTTAAATTAAAATAAGCGTATGACACAAATATTTTTGCAGATTAAACATACAAATTTTATAGACGTCTAAAGACTTCGGATATACTTCAGTACGGCCGCGGGGGGGGGGGGGTATTTTAGCTTCGGTACCCTGCCGAAGCTCCATTCCTTAATGGTTTTTTTTTTATTTTTTTTTTTTTTTTTTTTGTGAGTAACTTTAATCAGTTTATTAATTCACGATAATCAATGTTAGAAGGTTAGTTTTTAGATTCAGTGTATTGTTTCTTAACCTAATGGAACCTGACATTGTACTCTTAGGTGTTTATAGAACCATGTTGTTTCTTCAAACTTTTGAAAATATTTCAATTCCTTTTTTATTTTTTGACTTTTCCAAAGATACAGCTATTACTGATTAAATCGTCGATGCAGTAAATTAAAGTACATCCACTTGACGCAAAAACTTATTTCCATTTCCTTTTCAGAATTTTTGGATTTTTTCCAATATCTCAACCTTTTAATTTTTTGCACAGTTATTGAACATTTTCATACTTGTTTTCAGTTTTCATTTTTCAATTTCGATTTATGTTTACGAATCGGATTTTGCTGTTGTAATCAAAGAAATTGCAAGCGGCCAAAAAGGATTCTAGCCTGAAAGTGTAATTTAAGTGTCAATATGTAGGAAAATGGTAGAGCGAGTGAGTATCTGTGTGAATGTATGTGAGTGTTTAAGTAAAACTTTGCGAATCAAAGCCACAGTAGATGATTTAAATTAGATGTTACTATGTAATTTAATGAGTCAGTTCTGGTGGGGCGTATTTTAATAGAATGGCTGAAATTCTATCAGTAAAAACTAAAATAATAGAGCTTTCAATTATATATATTGATTTTATTATTGTTCAGATGTGTCTAAAAAGTCGAAATGTGTAACAGAACTTGTAAGAAATAAAAATAATATTTGAATTAAGAGTTTTACTCTATAAACAGTAACAGGAGCATGGAATTCAATTTAAAATTAACAACAAAAGCTATTTCACATTGTATTGAGCCTCAAAAATTTAGAACAATAGCAGATACTTCAAGTGCAACATCTTTTCAAATATGTATTAAACTACTACGAATAAAGCAACAAAGAATACTTAATGCAATTTCAAAATTGAAAAATGCAGTTAAAAGTCCAAGTTAAGGATGCAGCAGCACGTTCGGATTGAAATACTTAAACAACAACATATATGCTCGAATGTTAAAAACAACAATAAAAGTGTAATAATAATAAATTTGAATAGATTTAATGTGACTGAAACTATAAAAGCAACAATATATGTATGAAGCAGGCCTAAATATAAAGGCCAGCAAACAACAACAATTGAGATAAAGTGTTGGTAATTGCCTGGATGTAGATATGAGTGTGTGAGTATGTATACGTGTGCCATACACACACACATATAACACACAAACTTATGGCACGTTTTCTTAGCAAAGAAGTTTCTTTTATGAAATAACTAGACGTAGGAGGAATCAACAATATTAGCTACAATTTCTGGCTAAATAATGCAATTTTATTGCCCAGCAAAACAAGCAACAACACAATAGCAAAAAATTGCTCTATTACTATGGATGGAGGCAAAGTCTGTGTGTGTGTGTGTGTGTGTGTGTGTATGTGTGTGTTACTGTTTGTGTTATGCCGGAGCAGAACAGTTACAGGATTTGGTTGCCTTCATGTAGATTGTGCTTTGTCCCTGTCGATGTCCTTTGCACAGCAATGAGTGCAAATGAATTTGGGTGGCCAAGCGAAGGCAGCAACAACGACGCCAACCACAACAACAACAACAACAACCTGCCAACAACAAACAATCAACAATCAACAAAAACAGCAACAACAACAACAACTATAGCAGTAATTCTTGCCAGCATTCAACATAGCCAGCAGCTTGTAGATAGGCCAGTCAGTTGGATTTTCCATGCAATTTTAACATTTCCAGTATATTCTTTCTTATTTCCACATTTTCTTTTTTTTTTTTTTTGTTCTTTCCCTTGCTTAACTTTTTCTGAGCTTTGATTGCTTTTCGTTCGAATCGGAGCCGCTTCATTCATGACGATTGTTCAAAGTTTTGTGAGCTTTGCAGTTGGTAGTTTAAGTTGCTACTTTTTACCATATGCTACACAGTAGTAAAATTGAGTAGCAGTTGCCCTGAAATTGAATGATGCGATTATGTTGGTAGGGCGTGCTGCTGTCACGGCTAGTAGCTGCCGATGAGCTGCTTCTATCGATGATGTTGATGAGTTTGCATTTGATTATTGCGCTTTACAACTGATTCAATATTAACTCAAAGTGTGCCTGAAATAATGAAATTCAGCAAAATGTGCCTCTAATTGTCTGATGCATTGAAAAGGGATATTAACTGGAAATAGAACAAATAGCTTTATTTTATTTGTTAAGATCAGAAGACAAAATTTTTGGTTAACTTATAAGTAACCTAGATAGCAATTTTACTTAAATAAGATTTGAGTTAAGCATTATATATGAAATTTATGTAACGAGGAGAAATTTCAACTTCCTTCAATAATCCTTAAAACAAGTTTTATAGAAGGTCTATACAAGGAGAAAAAGCGTATGACATGAATTCTCATATTCAAGAAGTAATAAAAAGTCTTGTATATGTTTTATATAAGCAAATTAATAAAGTTTTAGATAAGGTTTTTATTTTAGGCTTAATGAAGAACTGGAAACTGTGAAAAAAATCAAAATGTTTTTATTAGTACGTTTATTTCTAGAAGTGCATCTAAGTTTAGATTTAACCATTTAGATTGACCATTGTCACCAGTCTGGATTGAACTCGGAACCTTGTATAGGCAGCAGCACACACTATCCACTTGCCTCCTCTCAGGAATTTGCTTGAATAACATTGGAACTTAATTACTATTTTCTTTAAATTTCCTTGAGTTAAACTTTATAAAAGCAGCCTTATGTAGGAAATTTTTGAATACTTCCAACAAATTTATCGTTGAATTTTCCTTTATATAAAAAATTATACTTGAGTAAAAAGCTTCTTGGATACTATACTTTCAAAAAATATATTATTGAATGTATCATTCACTAAGGTAGAATAGTTTTAACAAATATCAAAACTATCCGTGCCATAAATTGTACATATTTAAATATTTAGCTGGTTAAATCAAATATTTTCCTTACAACACTTTTTTTTTGCGTATTTAAATTTGCGTAAGCACAATTTGATTTGATTTTAGCTAATCTTGCTGTTATAAGTTATTAAAATCCGAAATTTCAATCGAGTTGTGGCATACTGGCTGGCAAAGGTGCTTGGCTTGCAAGTTAGGACGCTCAGGTTCGAATCCGCGGCTGACGCATTGTTTTTCGTTTTTTGTTTTGATGTAAAAATTTGCTGTTATTAGTTATCCTGTTATTATAAAACAAATTTTACAACTAAATTGTGGTCGCCATGGCGCATAGCTTTTCGTTTTGTTTTAAAATTTTTAAATATTTACCTAATTTATTCCTGTAAGGGCCACCTTATTCCAGCAAATCTACAAATGTCTCAACAACATTTGATATATCATTAGAAAGGTCTTGAGGTGTAGGTAAGCAGAAAATTATTAGATACTAGCTTAAACCCGCCGCTTCGCCGGGTTTTCAAAAAATTTTCATTCAAAAATTGATAGTGGGTAGGCTTGATTTTTCGCTACCAAAACGATTTTTTATTGTTTAAGTAATACTACAAATTATTAACCTTAAGATTGTTATATCATCTGATAGGAAATCGAAAACCTAAATTTTTGATTTAATTTTTTTTACAACAAAAACAACTTTTATCCAATTTTTTGGGTTAAACTAAAAATTTTTGAACATTTTTTAAAAAAATTTTTAAAAATATTAATACTCTGGTTTAGTAAAAATTTCAACTTATGTTTGAAGGATATTTTAACAAACAACATTTTTCAAAAAAAACTATTGAAATCCATTGCAAGCTGACTGAAATATTTGCCTTCAAAGCTAAAAGTGTGAATTTCAAGTCGTTTTTCTCTCATTCTCAGCTTATAATTAATACTAAAAAGATCTGGTACTAAAATTTTTTCACAGTTTTCAAACTACATATATGATTTTGGTATCAAATTGAAGGAAATTTAAAAGCGTTTATTGATTTTGTTCTCGTTTAACCGAAGTGCAATGTAATCCATTAGGGCCGAAAGAAAACCATAAAAAACAGACATTTTTAGACTTGAAGCAACATTTTGGTGAAAACTATGTATGCCATTGAGCAGAAATAAGTTATTATTGCATGCTAATTTTACTTTTTTTAAAAAACTGGCACTAAAACTTTTGAAATATTATGCAGTATTTAATGAAAATTCGAGACGCATATGTTTCCATATAGTAACATTGGTTGCTAATGGGTTAAAATAAAGTATCCTATTGCACTCTCTGCTGACCTATAAATATGTGTACAAAATTTTATAAAAATCTGAGTTGTCGTTTAAACGTGATGAGTGAACATAAAAAGTGGCTACAGATTTATTAATAGTATAGATTTGAAAAGTCACAGCGTTTAGTAGATATGAACGTTTAAATTTGAAAAAAATGGTAAAAAGACTTAAGACATGAACTCGCTTCAATGGGAAGTGTGATTTCCAAAGCGAAATAGGAAAGATCACCCGATTTTCGGGGCGTTATCACTAGTATTTACCTATTTGTTTTATGCAAATGCGTTAATGGTTCAAAAACGACCTAATTTTTGGATAAATTAAAAACTTTTTTGGATAAATTTAATGTTTACCCCCCTTACAAAAAAAATACCTAGAAAGCCTAGAAAATACTCATTTTAATATATATATATACTTCGTTTTAACATTTCAAAAATGTTCTGCATTTAACAGAACTCGCCGGGACATTCTTTACTACAAAAAGTATTTTAAAATGTCCCGTGTCAAAATATCGTTAACACTAGAAAAGATTCATTTTAAATGAGGGCATTAACCCTCTGCCAAGTATTATTATATACTTCATCGGTTGAAAAGTAATCATACTCGTATTAACAACAATATATTAAAACAATTTTTAAAAAATTACGTTTATAGGTGAAAGTTAAGAAATTTCTTGAGTCAATGCTCGCAAGGCAAAAGAATTAAACTCAAATAATTTACTTATAGTAAATTATAGTAAATGTGTATTTACTAATAGTAAATTTATTAAAAAGTTTTCCGAATAATTGCTAAATATTTCGGAAAGAAATCTGTTGCCTAGTTCAGAAGACTTGGCACTAGTTTTTTTGGGAGGCGATGCCTTTCCTCTTGGCATAAATCTTCTTTAGCCATTCAGTTTTAATAATTTAAGTGATGAAGAATTAATGTTTAAATACCATTTATCACGAGCTAGGAGAATTGTTGAAAATGCTTTCGGAATTCTGGAATCAAGATTTAAAATTTTTCAAAAGCCAATAAATCTTTATCCAAACAAAATTGCTAAAATATTGATTTTAAAAACCTTCCCAATGTTCCCAATCTTCAGAATGTTCATCCGATAACTCGTTTTTAAATGAACTTTCGGTCCAGGACTTTTTCAAATAACTGTCACTATAGTAGGAATAATCGTTTGTTAGACCTCATATATTTTGATGATAGTAATATTGTATCAGTTTCTATGTCCGATCCGATTGTGTATCCAGAGGATTCACACCATCCGACTCTAGAAATCACACTATATTTTCCTAAACAATATAAATTGAATCGTATTCATAATCGTATTCATAAACCTCCTACTGAGTTCAACTTAAAAATAGCAAATTATGTCATTTTAAGAAATAATTTGTCTATTATCAACTGGTCATGTTCATACTTAATATGAATACTACAAGAATACTGCCACAAACACTTGATTCTGCTGAATTGGTCCTTAACAGAACTCTTAATAATTTATTTAACTTCAGTTCCACAGAGCAAAAGCCTCTTTGATATCTGGTCCCGCATGGTCTACCAACGAACTGAGAAATTTGGGAAACCCTAAATCGAAATATTATAAAAAATATCAAAAAACTCATCTCATTTGCTATTTAGCTTCGTATACCTCAACTAAATATAGCTAACGGCAACTGTGCAGACAATCCTATAGCATATATTTAGCTTAAGTAAAATAAAATATCAAGTCGATGCAAAATCTTTTTGAAACTTTGTTAATGCCAAACATAAGATAAATTCCTATCCATCTTTTATGAAATATAAAACATTTGAGTCGGATGTTTACATTACTATATGTAACCTTTTTGCTGATTTCTTTAAGACCACTTATTCACCTGCTTCTTACGATAGTTTTGTTATTCCTTAAATGTGCAACCTGGTAATATTTGCTCCTCAAAAACTGATGTTAAAAATCTTAAAACATCTTATAAAAGCGGTCCTGACTATATACCTACATGTTTATTAAAATATTGCTGTAAAGAACTTTTAATTTCAATTACTTTGTTTTTTACTGCATCGTTGCAATCTTGTTATTTTCCAGTGACTTGGAAATCTTCTTATATTATTCCGCTGCATAAATCTGAAAACAAGTCTTTGATAGATAATTATCGGGGGATTGTAAAGCAAAGCGCCCTACCTTAACTTTTTGTAGCAATTGTAACCTCACAATTATCACATAGCGTCAAATCTTTAATGTCTGCATGCCAACATGGATTCTTATCTGGAAAATCTACAGTCTCAAACCTTCTGAAATTTGCATTAAAGACTTTTGAGAATTTCGGAAAAGGTCTATAAACAAATGTTATTTATACTGACATTAGTAAAGCCTTCGATGTAGTAAATCATAAGCTCTTAACTGTAAAACTATCTCTTCTCGGTTTTCCAACACAATTAGTGAGATGGACGAGTTTCCAGTTGCTTCTGGTGTACCACATAGGAAGCCACCTTGGTCCTCTATTGCTTTTACTTTATTCATATGACTTACCATCTGTTATAAAGCATAGCAATATTTTACTTATGCTGATGATGTTAAACTTTTTCTGTCATATAAAAATTCAGCATGACTCTTTATTCTTAAAAACTGATCGTGACCATCTTTGTAACTGGTGCGAAATTAATTGCATGAAACTCAAATTGAAAAAGTGTAAGCACATTAATTTTTCTCAAAGACAACCTTTTAAAAGTATTTACAAAATGGGTGACTGCACACTAGAGTTTTTAGAGATCTTCGAAGATCTTGGCGTAATCACGGATACGAAACTTCGCTTTCACATTCAAATTAATAAAGCAATCAGCAGAGCTAATAGCACTCTTTGGTTTATTAAACGATGGTCAAAAGAGTTAAATGATCCTTTTATAGCTAAAACCTTATTTGCATCGCTAGTAAGGTCCATTCTAGGATATGCTTCAATCGTTTGGTACCCCTGTTATGGGTGTTATATTGACGATAAAGAATCTGTCCAAAAAAATTTCTTCTGTTCTGCTTACGCAATCTAACGTGTGGTCACTGAAAATCTGCACTAAGTAAAAATACAAATAAGCTCTTTAAACAAAAACTTTACGCACATAAATTAAAACTCAATTTAAATTTACTTATGTATACAACAAATAAAAAGTATTAATTACATTCGATAACTCTCCGTTGCGACGGTTACGATCAATTCATTTGATGGTACTTCTTACAAGGCGTTATACAACGTTATTGTTAATTTTCTTCAGACAATACTTAATGCGACTAATAAGTTGGTCCACATTTTGGGCACACCAGTTCTTTTCATAGACTCTGCTTTTCAAATAACTCCAAAAATCTTCGATTGGTTGCGTTTCGGAGATATTTGCGGTGTTGTCAACTTTTTGTACGAAATGTATGCGTTCCTCCTTTAAATATTCGATAACTTTTTCGAATAGTGAGAGCTTGCAAGATCCGGCCAGAAGACATAATTGCCATTTGGCTTTAATAAACGGTACCAAGCGTGAACTTAAGCACTCATTTAAGTACGTTTCTCCATTAATAGCGAAGCCAGATTTGCGTATCAGTGCGGAACTTAATCCTTTTTGACTCATAGCTATCCATACCAAAACTTTGTGCTCAAACTTAGCTTTTGTTTTAAATTTTCTTGAAGCCTGTGTTAAAAATATATTGCTTGAATAAAAGCCGTCATTTCCATTAATTTTTGAGTGCGTTTGCGTAAAATACAACACGTCATCTAACACAAACTCGCAATTGGGAAATTTTCGAAAAGTCGACCACACTTTGTTTTGGCTGTTAAAATTTGTTGGACCGATAGTTTTGGAATTGTTTTTTTTTTTCTTTCTATACCGAATTTCAGTCCTCTCTTTAAGCAATTTTTGGACGTATGACTTCGATATGTTGAATTTTCTGGCCGCAGTGCGCTGTGAAGCTTGGTCCTTTTGGTCGCAAAATACCTTTATGGCCTTTAAACGACTTTCTGTAATTTCAACGTTTTTTCGTTTAACATTTTTCTTTCTTTCTGCCGCCAGATTATTCTCAAAACCTTCCAAAATGGAATACACTGTTCTTTTTTATATATTTTAATTAGAAAAATGATGTACTGTATACGATTTGCCCAACGATTTATTTCTTGATAGAATCTGTACACGCGGTATCTTACTTCTAGTTCTTTTGAACCATGTTCACAGGGCAAACACAAGCTGACAACTGAGAAATTTTGCATATGTAAGCCATAAGCAATGACGAATCTAATGGCATACAGCACGATCAACTACGATGTGCCAGTGTTGCATATTTTTGAATTAAAGTTTGCACAGATTTTCAGTGACCACACTTTATATTGTGATTCAAACTTTAATTTTTAATTTTCCTAATGAATATCGATTACAGCTTTTCTACCTTCTTTAATTAATCAAAGAGTTTTGCTTAATGTCAGTTAATGTTATTAAACTTTTACACGGATTAGTCAACAGTCCATATTTACTAAGCATAACTTACTTCAATGTTCCTCGTCGTCATAGTAGGTCTTTTAAGCCACTTTTTGTGAACTTTTGCAGAATTTATTATTTGCAAAATGGACCACTAAGAAGCGCTTCCAGAGACTTTAATTCGGTCTCAAAAGTTATCTTTTTAAATGAATCCATGTACTACATTAAACATAAGATAATAGATTATCTGCAGTACCGCCACTGATTCTGTTTATGCTCTTCCAAAAATTGAGCCTATTGGACCTCCTCAATTAATAAAATCAACCTGCCTAAAAATGTGTGTATGTGCCGCTGCTGATTTGGATCATGCTCTCCCAAGGGTATTTAATACTTTCCTGGCGATGTTTGTCAACATTTTCAAGCTGAATTTAATTAAACACGATTACCCAGAGCAAGACCACGTCCGTCTCACCTGGCATATGCCGGAGCTAGACCCCGTCCCTCTAGCCTTGCAGGTGTGATCTCTGCTCTAATCCTTGTTTATATAACAGGTCATTCAATAAGTCCGTAGGATAAGTAAGAATCAAACAAAATTTTGATAAAACTCGATTATATTATTCAACATAGTTGCCTTCGAGAGCGCTACAACGAGTATAGCGATTTTCCAACTTTTCGATACTACTTTTATAGAACGATTTCTCTTTTCTCTTTGATTTCGATTTCAAAATAGGCCTCGTCAAAATGGTAGTTTCAGCGATTACTACATCAGTGGACTTGAATTTCTTTCCAGCAAGCATTCTCTTGAGATCTGAAAACAGGAAAAAATCGCTACGGGCTAAATCTGGAGAATACGGTGGGAACGTAAGCAATTCAAAGCCCAATTCATTAAATTTTGCCATCGTTTTCATCGGTTTGTGACACGGTGCACTGTCTTGGTGAAACAACACTTTTTTTTTTGCAAATGTGGCCGTTTCTTGGCGATTTCAGCCTTCAATCGATCCAAAAGTTGACAGTAATAGTCGCTGTAGACGGTGGTTCCTTTTTGGAGAATGTCGATGAATATTATTTCTTTCGCATCCTACAATACAGAAGCCATCACCTTACAAGCCGAATGTTGGGTCTTTGCTCGCGTTGGATTCGGTTCGTCGACTGCTGTCCACTAAGCTGACTGTCTTTTGAATTATGTTGTGTAATAGTGAAGTCATGTTTCATCCATTATCACATATCGACAATAGAATTCGATTTTATTGCGGTTTAACAGCGCAATTCGATGTTGTTTTTGGTCAACTGTGAGCTCACTCGGCACCCACTTCGCACAGAGCTTTTGCATACCCAAATGTTCGTGTAAAATGGTAAAAACACTACCATCTGATATTTTTACAATGTCTGCTAGCTCGTGCACCTTCAATTTGCGATCGTCCATAACCAATTTGTGAATTTTTTTGATGTTTTGTGAAATAATAGTCTGATTTGGGCGTCCACTACGCTCTGCATCATTTTTGCTGGTACGACCACGTTTAAATTCAGCAATCCACTTTTCTACCATTTGTCTCGATGGAGCAGTGTCCGGATAATGTTTATCAAGCCACAGTTTGGTTTACACTTTTTTTTTCGTCAAAAAGCAATGCTTTATCAAAACTCGAAATTCACTTTTTTCCATTTTTTTTTTTTCAATAACAATAGTTGCACACATAATGCTATAACTCACGAATCAATTGTCAGATTGTTGTCAAATTTTTATACGTATCGTTTGAAAGTTAGTACTTAATAAAAATCATATGGAAAAAATCTAGTAACACCATCTATGTGTCTTCCAATGGACTTTTTGAATGTACTGTTATATCTAAATACAATAGAATAGAACTTGATTATCCAGAGCAAGACCTCGTCCGTCCGCCTGGAATATTTGGGAGCTTGACCCTATTCATCCAGCCTTACATATGTGAGCACTACTCTAATCAATCGATCTATTTGCTATCTAGAATTAAAGTACAACTTTAACATCAAACCTGTTAGTCTGTTTTTATTTCTATAAATTGAGTTGTAAAATAATTTTTATTATGAATTGCTAAATTGTTCAATGCTATAAAGCCTTAAGATTTAGTTTTAGTTCAAAGTTTAGTTTAAGCTAAGGTTTAAAGCTTACAATAAATAAATAAAAAAAATAAAAATATATAAAAAAATTGTGTTGCCATTGTGTTATTGACATAATTTTCGAAAACGTCGAAAAACTTCCAACTATATCACAGGAAGTGTTGACATAGAAGACACATATACAGGCCAAATTATACCATTTGTGTTTCCCTACACTAATAAGAGATAAAAAACTTATGTTGATTACTTTAAAGATTAGTTATTGCGGTCTTTTACGCAATAACGCCACTACGCCACTTTTTTTGTCAAGCTTTAAGCAAACCATATTTATAAATCTCCGTATCACATTATACGTAACTTGAATATTAATCGAAGTATAGTTTTAAATAATGCATATGATGATAAGGATATTGCATATACAAAAATTGAGCTACTTATAAATAAGTAAAATACATTAAAAATGAAAATACAAGTGGGCAAAACTTCATCCTTTAAGCCCAACTGACAAAAATATGCAACAACGATATATGTATGTATTGAAAAAATTTATGAAATCCTATTATTGTGCAAACTTTATGAGTCTCTACAAAGCCACAAAAATGAAAACTCGTTTGATTTGACCTACAACATGGACAGATATATTTAACGTATTCACATATAATATGATATAACACATATCATGCACAACTCCGTTAATGGAACAACATCAAAAATAATGAGACATAAATAAAAGTTAAAAAAAAAAAAATTATCAACCAACTTATGTGAGACCATGTGAAATTATCTCAACCTCATGATATATCGAGTTCATTTAATTATGAGTGCATTATCTGCATACTATGTAGATATATATTTTATATGTTAATGCATAATATTTTATATATTAACAGAATTTATGCTTCACACGATGCAATTAAAAGTGCTTGAGTGATTTAATGGAAAAACATTTTAATGAATAAGTGGCAATAATTACCCTACTAAAGTTCGGCCAGTTGGTGTTTTCTTGTGAGTACAATCAATTTAAAGTTAATTTAAAATAATTTATTCCAAAATAAAAATTATAGCACAAATATGTATTAATATGGATTTCAATGCACGACAATTCGAAATTCCCGTAATATTCCAAAATTAGTATTTCTATCAACGGATTCTAGTATGGGAGACAAGTAGACATTACAACTCTTTCATGTAACATGCGGGTATTGTATGGAACGTTATTGCAATGCAAAATAATTTGGTATGGGTGACTTTTAGAACAGCAGAATAAAAATTTGTAAAAATAGTTGTGAATCGCTTAACGAACACCGACCCCTTATATATAAATTTTTGTCTTAAAGTGTTATAACTCCGTGATAAATAATCACATAAATAGTTAATAGAAAGAGAGAGAAAATGTTCCCTATCGACCAAAAAATAGACCCATCTTCCATACAAAGTAATATATACAAGCACGTAAAATTCATATAAAAATAATATTTGGATTTGACATTAAGTTGAAACTGAGAATTGTAAAAATCTGATGCAAACTATGAAAAAGTACAAAAATGTATGTTTTATTTATAAATATTAATACAAATTAATACTTCTCTACCAAAATTCGTTGATTGAGGTATGAAATTATTTTGGTTGTTTTCCTGTGTAATTGATGCAAAAATATTCACACCTTTTATTCTTCGTCTTTGCAAGCAGCTAAGCCTGTAAATGAACGATGCAATAAAAAAATTAATGTATCCCAAATATTTTGCTTAAAAAATAATTTCGAATACACTATCTAGGGTAACCTCGAATAAATTGCTAGCATATCCAGGTCACAGCAGGCAAAAGGCCAAGGTGCACATTGTTCACAAGCGTGTAATTTTTGAGCTTGCCATTCAGGCAACATGCTCATGAAATAGCTTTATCGTTATAACTGCTAGTATGAGCAACACTTGTAATGCACATGTCGCTGGCACTGCTGGCAACACTCGAGGTGTGCACCGGATTTTCAGAAGGTAGATCCTTTGAAAATGGGGGCAGTCTAAGAACGGGTTTCAACTGCAAATGCTGCTTAAATTTGCAAGCGTTGTGATTTGCATATTGGCAACACTGAAACTCGCACACTAGCACACACACACACACACACATCACAGTACTAAGTGCACTACGCGTAGATGTTTTCAAATTCAAGTTACCGGTAATCTAAACATGTACCTATGTGTGTGAGTAGAATCTGTAGCTATGTGATTATGTGCTCTTGTGTTATTTTGCACTTGGCTGTGTGTACCTATTATAGAGTGTTTTTCGCCCACTTCATTTGCCATTAATGGCAAAAATTTAGCCATAAAACGAATTGCTCGAAATTTCTAAAATGCTCACAGGCACCAGAGTGTATGAGTGTGCATGACTATGCGTGAGTGTGTATGTGTGTGTGCCAAGGGCACTGCGTGTTGCAAAGTAGTTACTTGGCATTCGTTATGAATGCGTATCTGATTTAAGGATATTTCCCTAAAGTTATCGCTCACTGTGTCAAAGTAGCGCAAACAGCCACGACTACTGTCTAGCGTTAACATTTGCTACTACTTAGGTTGTGAAAGCAACTAGAACCAGCATTTTTCTTGGCAGTCAGATAACTACGATAGCCTGTTTATTTAATTATTAACTTTTATTGAAAATCGTATAGTTTTTAACTATCTTATTATATTATTACTAGTGATAACGCCCCGAAAATCGGTGACCATTATCTTGTTGCAGCCAAGATCCGCATGCGATTATGCAATGCGAAGAACATACGCACAGGAATGCAACGAAAGCTAGATGTCGCTAAGCTGCAATTACAACGGACTGCCGAAGCCTACTCCGCTCAACTCTCGGCTAAGCTCAACCAACCAACCTCTGGACCTGACGACGCCGGCGGACTTTGGGCGCATATATCCCACTCCGCTGAAGAAGTTATTGGTTTCCGGCGCCCGCAACCTCGGAACCAATGGTATGATCAGGAGTGTCTCATTGTGACTGCAGTAAAAAACGCCGCTTATAGAAAAACGCTGCAGTCAGCTACAACGCGAGCCGTGCGAGAAAACTACCGCGAAAAGAGGAAGGAAGAGAGGCGCCTTTTCAGACGCAAGAAAAGAGAGCAGGAAAAGCGTGAGCGTGAGGAACTAGAGGTATACCAGGGCAAGAAGGATCCACGAAAATTCTGTCAACAAGTTAAGCGTCTAACCAGAGGTTTCAAGCCCGGAGCATCCACTTGTAGAGACGAAAATGGAGATCTGAATACGGATACGTGTGTGTGAGATTGTGGAGACGGCACTTCTCCAATTTACTTACTGGCGACGATTCCACCAATGCCGCCCATGGAGAGCGCAGTTCAGAGCTACCAATCAACAATGACGGAGTGGAAGTACCACCACCTAGCCATGAAGAGGTTCGAGTTGCTTTCCAACGACTCAAAAACAACAAAGCAGCGGGTGCTGACGGCCTGTCAGCTGAATTGTTTAAAACCGGCGGCGATGAATTGATAAGGCGCATGCATCAGCTCATCAGCAAAATATGGCTAGCGGAAAGCATGCCTGACGATTGGAACCTCAGCGTACTGTGCCCTATACTTAAGAAAGGAGACCCAACAATCTGCGCCAGCTATAGAGGTATCAGTCTTATTTCCATCGCATATAAGGTTCTCTCAAGCGTACTGTGTGAAAGATTAAAGCCGATTACAAAAACACTGATTGGACCTTATCAGTGTGGCTTTCGACCTGGTAAGTCCACCATAGACCAGATTTTTACGCTATGACAAATCCTGGAGAAAACCCACGAAAATCAAATTGACACTCACCATCTCTTTGTCGATTTTAAAGCTGCGTTCGATAGCCCGAGAAGGGATTGCCTATACGCAACAATGTCTGAGTTCGGTATACCTGCAAAGTTGATCAGACTTTGCAGAATGACGTTGAGCAACACAAGCAGCTTCGTCAAGGTAGGAAATGACCTCTCCGAAACCTTCAATACCGAAAGAGGTTTCAGGCAAGGCGATCCACTGTCTTGCGATCTCTTTAACATCATCATGGAGGGGATCGTACGAAAGGCCGGTGTGCATCGTAATGGCACCATTTTCTACAAAGGCGTCCAGCTCCTTGCGTACGTTGATGATATTGATATTGTCGGCAGAACCAAGAGAGATGTTACCGCTGCTTTCGCCGCTATCGAAAAGGAATCAGCCAAAGTGGGTTTGACGATAAATGAAGGCAAAACAAAATATATGCTGTCTACAAACAAGGGAGCTCGGCGTTTACACTCCCACGTTTCATCCGGCAGCTATAACTTTGAAGTAGTCAAGGAGTTCGTTTACCTTGGCACCGCCATTAATACCAAAAACGAAATCAGCCTGGAGATAAAGCGAAGAACAATAATTGCTAATAGGTGCTACTACGGGCTCAGTAAGCAACTAAGTTCCAGAGCCCTCTCTCGATCGACAAAACTAACACTCTACAAGACGCTCGTTCTACCTGTGCTGCTTTATGGCGCTGAGGCATGGGTAGTTTCGCAAACTGACGCAGCCGCTCTGGGGGTTTTCGAGAGAAAAGTTCTTCGCAAAATCTTCGGTCCTGTTCGAGTCGGCGATGACTATCGCATCCGAATGAACCACGAGCTGTATGAGCTCTACGATGACATTGACGTAGTTCGGCGTATAACTGTGCAGCGACTACGCTGGCTGGGTCATGTCCATCGTATGAACGACGAAGCTCCAGCGAAAAAGGTGCTCGAGGCGAGGGTCGCTGGTCAACGACGACGAGGGAGACCATGCCTCCGATGGATGGACCAGGCTGAGGAAGCCCTAACCGCACTTGGTGTATCCAATTGGAGAAGGCGCGCGCAAAGCAGAGGCGCCTGGCGAGAGCTGATGAGGTCGGTTGAAACCCGGACACGGGTTGTTACGACCAACTAAGTAAGTAAGTAAGTAAGTAGATAGATATAGTATATATATGAAAATGCACACATCTAAGAATAAAACAAATTTTAGATTCAAAGTTGTATTCGTTAATATGGCAGCATGTGCTGTTTTGAAATCATTCAATGCAAGGCCTATTTCAAAAATTGCTTTCTGAATTTATCAAAATTCAATTTGAGATATGCCTTAAAGTATGCTAATATTCTGAAAAAAAGCTACGTTCAGATTCATATTTTTAGACCGTAATGTACGCTCAGAGTATTGAACGAAATACTCAATTCAATCATAAAAGAAAGAACTACTGATTGTAAAATTTAACATAAGTATGAGCTCCTCAAGTAGCTATGTCTCCGTGGCCCAGTTTATAGGACAGCCGACTATGGATTCAAGCGTTGTGTGTTCAATCCTCGGTAAAAGCAAAAATATGAAAAATTTTTAAATAGCCGTTTTTTTATTTTTATACAACTAGTGCGGCGAATTGCTGTGATGTTGTTTTCATAAGAACCATTTCATTACATTGGTCTTACCCCCCATCTAGCTCGCCGTATTGTTGTATATGGGGCTATAAAAGTTTCACTTCAAAAATGTTCTCTCTTGTAATGTACCCATCTCTAGGCGGGCATCGTCCAATAACTTTTACTGTAAGAAATCCATAATTTATTTTTTTATCTAAAGTATCTTAAATTTAAACAAAAATTAAATAAACAAAGTGACTTAACTTGATTTGTATATAATCTTCAGATAACACAAAAACATTATTATTTGCACACCCGGGTATGTTCGTATTTTTAAGAAGATTTTAAAACTCGTATTGACAACAAGGTAAAGTATTATTACACCTTATAACAACTCTTTATTGGACAAATCTTTTGAGTCAGTCTTGGAAGAAATAATTGTTTTGATGCTGTTTAACATTACATAACTATCTTAAAAAGCAAAATTACGTGTTGTGCTGGCATCCTTATCTAAATATAAAGTTTCAATAGTTTTTTTAAAATACTAAAAGCAGTGCTATTAATTATTTTTGTTTATTTTTTTAAGAAATGGAAATCTTTCTAAATTACCTTTTTTGAAGATCCTTCAAAATTGGCATTGCAATGTTTCCATTGTGTTTATATATGTTTATTAACCCCAAAAACTAAAGATTGTAAATGAAATAATATTTTGATTACTATTTTGACTACTATTTCTGTATTTTTCATAATGATTTTATTTTTATTTAAGAGTTTTAACATATTAAATACACATGATAAAAACCAACAAAATGAACACAACGGGCAACCAACAATGGAAAAATTGCCATAATTAATTTCTATTATTTTTCAGCTGATCAAATTTAATTGAAAATATACCAAAGTAATGCAAATCGTTCTTAAAATGTAGTGGAACAAGCTTAGGCTTAGGTTTTGCACAGTCTTTAATGGAGTATATTTTGTATTTTATTTTGTATAAACCATTACTAAAAAAAATATTTTTATTTTTTTTAATAAATGTACTTAAAACTTTATAAGCTTTAAAGTAAAATCTTTTCTTATTTTATTTTCTGAACATAAAAAAAAAATACGAGACCAGGTCTTGTACAATAAAAAAAAAATGAAATGGCCATTTCAGCCCTTGAAAGGACTTTGAGCGAGCTTCTTATGATCAATTATGTTGTGTGTGTTGTGAAATGTTTGAACACAAATGATCGAGAACCAGCTTTATGCTGACTCCAAACGGCTTATGTTCTCAATAAGCTATTCATGACAGTTTTTACTCTCGGAGTTTTTACCATTGTGTGCAGAGAGTTAACGGCAGAACAGAAAATGAATTCAATTGAAAAAACTTTTTGTGTCAGATGGGGAACTCGAACATAGGTTCTCTGGCGTATGAGCCACACACTCTACCCACTACGCCACGGCCGCCACTGTCTTTCACAATACTGTATATGAAATATTTACTTCACAACGTTGCGTTTTCGCAACAGTGGGTGGCAGGCAAGTGTGAGCTTGAAACAAAAAAAAATATTTTTTATTTTCTTAAGGGACATTTTATCAAATTTTTTTTTTTTTTTTTGAGAATTAGATTTTTTTTTTTATATAAGTCACTTCATATATGGGCATTTCCGTGGTGGCGCACGTGACGATCGTACGACTTTAATGAGTGAAAAAAGAATGGAAAGTTTATCTTGCAAGTTCCTTATTTTGATTTTCCAATAGCTTACTAAGCACACTATACAAGGTGTAAAACCTAAGAGTCAAAAGTTCGGCTCTTAGATAGAAGCCACCAAAAATGATACGTTACATGACAAAAAATAGAAGTGGCTTTTGACTCGGATCCCAAAATTAGTAGAATTCTGTAAATTGGCAAGAGTTTTTGTATAAAAATGTTTATAAAGGATTTATAATAGTATAAGTTTATTTTCTCAGTAATTAAATTTAAAAACCTTTTCTCGTTTTTTTTTTTTTTATTGGGCTTAGTATGAAACGTTACCTGACATGACGTTACGTGACATTTTTCCCCATTGCAATTCATTTGGATAATTAAGTTATTAGGTAATTAAGTAATTGTGTGATTTAATTATTAAAAACAAATTTAATTCAACCATTTTTCATTATTTTTAGACAATGCCTTCCATTTTTACTAAAATAAAAACGCTTACGAAACATTTACAAAACATTAACTTAAAAGAAAAATTACATTTGTGACACAGTGCAGGCGATTTGATCATCATGGTAAATGAATTTATACTTAAATTGCTTAAATCAATAAAATAAAAGTGTTTCTCTAAGAAAATATCATTAAATAATAAGTTTTTAATAACGTTTCATTTTCGTGTCACGGTGGACTTTTCGGCGAAAATGCTCATATGCCTCAACAATATGCAAAAAAATTTTTTTCAAATTCCTCCGCGCCGTCAAGCATGTTTTTTTTCTAAAATTGAACAGATGGCTTTATTATTCTCGAGCCCCTCTCCTAGCTCTTTCAAATAGCTTCCATTGTATTTATTATGTATTATATTAAAATATTTATGTAATATATTATTGAATTTGTATACGAATGAGCATCGCCCAACGTCGCAGTACTGACTTGGCCAAAAAAAGATAATCGAACCAGCAAAAAAAAAAAGATCAGGTGTCAGCAGAATATGAGCAAGCAGAAGGCCTACTGAAGTCACCCGGGATCGCAGACAACTGGTAAATTAAAAAAAAAAAAATATTTTTTTCATTTTTATCATAAAAAAAAATTCGTTTTTTCTTGAAACCACGTTTTTACTCTTTCTACTTAACATTTCTGCAAAATTACTTGACCGATATTTATGTTTATGGTCTAGCTTTTTTTGTTATGAATTCCTCTAAACGAAAAAGGAAATTAAAGATTAATTTAATCATTAAAAGTACCGAAAAACTTGTTTTGAAACTTTAAATGCGTTTTTGAAACAGATTTTTAAAATCGGTGTGCAAGATTGCGCAATAAGTATTAAACCGATTACTTCAAAATTGCTGAGTAATTAAAAAAATATATTTTTGAGGGTCTGACTTCGAGTTTAGTTTTTAAAAACTCCTCAAAAAATTTTTGCAGCTACTTTTGTCCAAAAATTTTAGGCCTTTTTTTTTAATTTTGACTTTGCGTAGCCGCCATTTTTTTATAATTCATTTTTTTTTTAAAAACTCGAAGTCAGACCCTCATATTAGATTTAAGCTCTCACCAATTTTTTTTTTTCTTTTTGTTTCAGGTTAGCCAATCTCGAGATATCCTGCGCATCGTTTTTTCTATTTTTTTTAACTTTTCATTTACGCACGTGTGCCGCTGAAGTGACGTCACAAAGAAAAACAAAAAAAATTTTTGTTAATTTTAAGACGTTTTTTCACAATCCTTACTTAAAAAACTCCTAAAATTTCGATAAAATTAGGTAAAATGTCCCTTAATTGAACCATTGTTGATAGTACTCAAAAGGAAACCATAAAATACGAAGTGGATCAATGTCCGCTAATTATTGGGTTAAGGATAAACATGACATTTTTTTTTTTAACTCACATGATTTGCTCTTAAAAATATATTCCATCTTGGTTTTATTTCAATTTATGTGCTGGATTTCAAATAACTCACTTCTATGTCACTATGTTTGTCCAATTGTGGCATATACATATATACCAGAACATACTTGGTGCTCAAAACTTTGTGCAATGCATGCCTGCAATGGTACTGGGTGATTCATTGCGAACGTATCGGTGTCGGTGCGTTGAAAATCTGATTGGATTCATGCGGTTTCAGTGGCTGCAGAAGCAATTTGATTCTGGTAGTGCAAAAAACAAGCATTCAAATACGAACACACACATACATGCACGCATACTACTTGCACATTATCGAACGATTGTATCGTAGATTGGCAGCAACAATGATTTTGCAAATTAAGTACTGTGCAAACAATAACAACATTATCGAGTTATTCTCAAATAGTCTGCCTCTACTATCATAACTTGAAAATAGAACGTTAACAAATTTTGGATGGATATGAAATTTTTGAAAACTAGCCCCAGGATATATCGGAATAATTAACCGGACCATTGAAGCAAACAAAAAAAATACCAACTTAAGGAACTTTAAAACGTATTCAATTTAAACAAAATAACTTGAATATCTTTTCTTGCTAAATCTGTTTAAAAATGTAATTAAAGAAACCAATTACAATTAAACTTAAATCGAAAATTTTTAATTATATAACTTCATGTTATTCGTTGCTGTGCAGTTAAAACCATGCGGCAAATGTTTGTTATTGGAAAAGTTTTGGAAAATATAAGCTGCAGCAAACAGTATAAAGAAACATCATGCGGACATATATGGAAAACAATAACAACAACTATTGAAAATAATTGCGATTCGTGAATTGACGATACGTGACTGAAAGTGCCAGAGGCATGGTTCAGACAACATATGCAACATATTCAGAAAAGCAGGCAAAGGCCGTTTTGAGTCTTTTTTTAAGTGTTGGTACTTTTAATGCAAAATTGCAACGCTTGAGTCCGCATGTTGTAGATACAGCTTATTAACGTTCCAAATTGTTGTTGTTTTAAAATGTCTACGTCACTTAAAATTCAAAAAATACGAATCGAAGATGAAAATTTTTCGTCACTTGATTGATGCTTGGATTAAAAAATAAGAACCCAAACCATCATTCTATCTGCTGACAACAGCAACAATTATTGTTGTTCTCTTGGTCGTTCCTACTACTGTAATACACTGCTATTTTCCCACTTTTCCACTTCATATATTTCTGTGCCACTTTTTTTATATATATCAAGTCACTTTTTTTAACCCGTGCTAACCTCAACTAAAGTTTTCAACATTTCTTAAGAGTCTCGCAAAACACAACAACGTCAACAATCCCGCGCGTGTTGCCACTTGTTTGCGGAGTCTATCCAGGCAATGGTTAGACGTGAAAAAAATTGTCAACAAGAAATAGAAAAACAGCGGCTTAGCATGTTGTTGACTTTGATAATGTCAGCGACATTGGCTTTATTTGTCAGCTTCACTTTTTTGCTTTTATAGAGCAACATGGCTTCTTTATTCTACTTTTTTTTAACGTTGTCGCTAATGATGTACAAGCGAATTCATGCTGAAACAGAATAAGGGTAAAACAACAAAAATCTAATGACAGGAAATGCATCGGTTTTCAGAACTCTCTCCTTAGTTATCAGGCGTAGAACAGTGGGAAAACTTAACTTTTTTATCAAAAATTTTAATAAAAATCTTTCAGGTTAGGTCTTGCTAGAAGCAATGGGAAAATGTGGCACATATCACAGTACTAGGGAATTAAAAAAAAAACAAAAAATGTATAATTTCGTTTTCTAAAACAAATTAAGATTTACGAACAAAGTGATATATTATTTGCACATTTTTATTCTCAATAAAAGTGGGCAAAATTATTCTCCAAACTAAGCTGTCACTACGAGAAAACTTAAATAAAAAATTTATAAAAATTTCTCATTTCCTGAAACTATACATTTTTATGAACAAAGTGATACAATTTGCAAATTTCTATTCGCACTATAAGTGGTAGAAATTCGAATCCCAAGTGATCAATCACGGGTCGGGACCATAGATCTGCAAAGAGTCAAGTTTTACGACTTATGTAGTTACTCATGCAAAAAGAAGTAGTAGTGCGTACCATAGTATAACGATTTACAAGATAGGAGTGACAGTTCTGTTGAAAAAAAAAACGAAGAAGTAGCAAAACAGATGACAAGTCAAACTTTGTATTGATTTGACAGCTCCCGATCGCCGCTCATGAGAAAAAATGTAAATCATTGTATCGTGGTGCGTACACATTAAACAACAACAACCACCACTAGTACTTGAAGCCGAACGTCAAAGTACAACCAAGCACTCCTCAACATCAAACTAGTTGTTGGCCTTCATACCAAATACTCATAGCTAAAGCAAAATTCCCATAACTCATTGCGACTACTAGCGTATTTTTGCTATGGAAACGCGGTGGTTGTTTCTGAACTTACGTTGGTACTTAAGAGAAGAAGGGCTACCACCGAATTATTTTTAATGAAATACAAAAATTTACTTACTTTTACTTTAGATGCGCCAAACAATTTTTTTATGAAACTCTGCGGTGCGCTTTAACCAATAGTGTAAGAAATAAAATAACACACCTTGTATATAAAGTTAACTTCTCTGAGAAATTATAAAAAAAAATATATCACTCAATATGTCGCTTGTTTACTTCAAAAAATTATATAAAACAAAAGTGTTGACCTTCACTTCGTATCGTATTTTGTAGTGTTACCTCATTCTTAAGAACCTACAAATAATTCAATAATAACATAAATCAAACAAGAATTTTTTACTGATGCCAAAGTGGCAATCCTGAAAAAAGTGCTGCTCATTCACTATCAAACATGTTCAAACTCTTTTATACTCAACTTGTTGGTAGCACATTAAGATCATCCCGACTACGCACGACGGTGAGTCAGAATTGAAGCATACTTAAAATATTAAAATCAAGTTGCGTGTTAGAAGTATAGCAACATTTTTGAGGAGTATGATTGAGTAGTACTAAACGAAATGATACGTATATACTAAACCTCTGCACGGATTAACTCGTTTCTACTACAACAATAGTGCATTCGGCGTCGAGCTCAGTAGTTTACATAACTATAACAGCGAGTGAAATTAACACCATAGCCATAAATAGTCTTAAACCGACTTTAAACACATTCCTTTGGAAACGAGTGATCGAAACGACTCAAACATAACATAGCCGGTAGCATTCGTCGGACAAACGAATCTAAACCAAACATAACAGAATGAAGGATTTGTAAAAGATTAATGCTGTTTAAATATATCAGTCGAATGTTATGTGCACAACAACATAACATTCGGTGAGTAAATTGAATTTAAGATTTTAAAAATTGGAAATTGGAATTGTCCATGCGATGGCAGAATTAGACGGTCGCAATTTAGATTGTTAGAATTTTAAAATTCAAGATGGTTAATGGTATTGCCACCTAAATTTTTTTTATTTTCACGAATTCGGTGCTGGAACAAACACTAGGTAAAAATGGGTCGCTGAATCCGAATTCGATGACAGATTTCATAAATTGTGTAATTTTCTTATAGCACTGTTTTAACACTGTTATAAAAAATTACTGTTATAATTATAATACTGTTATAAAAAAAGTTCTCCACTCAGAGAAATATTGAATTTAGTATACGGCTGCTATTTAAAAAAGAAGTTGCCTTGGCCGAAAGCTAATTGTGAGATCCTTATGATAGCTCTAATAACCGTAATTGAAGATGCAATGATCACAAAAAAAAGGAATAAATTCTCTGAGTCTTTCGAAAATAACAGCTATGGTTACAACTTCTTTTCAATTGTTGGGTCAAGAGTAACTTCCATTCGGCTATATTACCCTCAATACGGTTTTCACGATTTTGTTGAAGTTACTAAAACTACCAAAATAGAAAATCATGTTTTGACATCTCAGAAAACTTTTTGAAAAAGTGAAACATTTCAAATTATTATTTTTAGTTTTTATTTGTCAAAGTGTAATTTAAAAAAACGCAATAATTACAAATAAAATTTGATAAACTACAGATAATCGGAACACATCATAGTTAAACAACCCACTCTCGAGTGCACTAGGTTTACAAGAAAATAATAAAACAGAACATAAACAAAGTAAACTTATTTGATAAGTTTTTAAGCTAAGCTTTTTAATTAAACGAAACTATAATATTGGGTATAATCTCAAAATCAGAAGTTCCATAGCCTTAATGAAGAAGTTCTGACAAAGTCGACATCACGCGCAAAAAGCGTTGCCACAGCCTCCACAATTCAGCTATCAAAACCGAATTCCTCTCACAATTGAATGTTTCAACAACTATGTTACGTGTGAGGTTGTCAAGCCTCCACAATTCGGCTATCAAAGCCGGATTTTTCTCAATTTGGAATGTTGTGACAACTTCGTGTGAGGTTGTCACAGCCTCATATATTACATTATTTGAGAGCCGTAATGAGCCGTTTGATGTTTTGATAGCATTAATCTTTTCAACACCCAAGAATTTTTAAGGATTTATCGAAATAAATAAAATCACATTGATAACTCTTCGTAACAAACACATAATAAAGATAATAGTTTCTCAAAGGGTATTTGAAATTGAAAACGAAAATATCTTAAAATAAATACGTCTTTTTTGATCAGTTTCGCTATCGTACATTTAAAAATTTCGACTCTAAATTTTTAATGAATAGTGGCGTGTGAACAATTTAAGTGAAATCCCACGAAAAATTGCTTTCGAAACTCTGTTGAAATGTTATGCTTCACTGTCTGCTGCCTGTGGCGTGAATATCGTGTGACATACGAGATACGACCACTGACGAGTATAAAGTGCAACAGCTGTGGTAGAATTTCCACTCGTTTTACACGCTTGTATAGGATGCTCTTGCTATTTGCTACTTCACAGCTCATAGCCTGCCCTTGAATATTTTTGCATGTAGCTGCAGTTTAAATTTTTTTCTAATGCCAGCTAGAAAAATGCACAAGAATATGCAGAATTTAAAACGAAAAGCCAATTCATATAATAAAGATGTGTCGAAAAAATTATGCCACACAAAAAATTAAAGCAACACCGCCAGCGTGTTATATTTAAGCGCTCCCAGGTGTCAATGTTGTGTTGTGGTCGCAACGTCAAAAAGGACACCTGCAATGCGCCATTAGGATGTGTTGCCCTTAATGATGTTGATGTATGTGATGATTGAAATGATGATGGTGTTGACGTTGATGACAGCTTGTCAGCCGTGCGGCAGAAAGTCAAAAACGGGCCTTTGATGGAGCTGCTGTCAAAAGCTGTCGCAGCTGAACAAATTTTGCATGAACATTTTCATAATTAATTTTTTCTGAACAGCTTTTCACAATTTCCACCACACACACACACGGGAAGCTTTAAGTATCATGCGAAATTGAATTTTTACTCAATGCTACAAATTAAAGGATTTTCAAGTATCAGCTGTGGATAAATATTTGTTGACATTTTTAGTTCAAATAAAATGCAACTTCTTATGGAAAATGATGATTTTTTTGATGAAAGCCTTCGGGAATATTTAAGGAAAAGTATTTATTAAGCAATGCATGCTTGTTGTAAAGCATAAAAATTAAAACTGGCGTAAGCCAACTGCTGGCCGGATAGCAATCACAACAAAAATGCCAACAGGATGCAACTGTTTATTGCATTGCCTTAAAACTTAATATTGGCTGCCATTAATAATGCGCTTATTTGTCAGAAATATGCACACATACCAAAAACATGCAAACGCACATCCTCACACGCATTCCTTCACATTTTAATATTCTTGTTCGTTCTGCTGCATGCAGCTTAAAATGGTTAAATTGAAAATCGTGTTTTTAAAAGTTTTTTTCTTTACACGTGTCATTCCTACATTTTTTATAAAATATTTTTTGTGCGCTTTTGGTATGACTGTCGGAATCTGCTGTTAAAAATACGAGCAATAATTTCGCGTGTAGTAAATTTGTATGCCCCTACGTGTGCTGCTTATATTAACTTTGTCACTCCGTTTGTAGCGCACATAAGGAGGCGTGGCAGGTATAGAAAATTATTTATATTTCATAAAATTTGTGACTCTCTGGACTAAAAACTTACCTTAATTGACTTGAATATGGGCAAATACCAACTTGTCGGACGTTTCATTCGGACGCTTCTTTAAAAAATTGTCCATGCGACCCAGAGATATATTTGCGATAGGTGTATATTACCGAAAAGCTCTCTATTCGTGTAATAAAAGAAAATAAAACAATTTTTATTGAACTTATATTTTTAACAAAATTTTTATTTTAAACGGAAGTTCTTTGGGACTCAGTTCATACTATGCCTAGATCTGTGAATTTATCAGCCGTATAAAAAAGTCGAAAGACAATATATTTTTTATAAATTTAACAAGCCATCTTTTTAATAATTCATCTTTATTAAGGGCATAGTGGAGGTCACAGTAAATTATTTTATTTGGTCGGACGTTTTGTTTCGGACGTTTCAGATTTTTCCGTTGATATTATATTGGATAATTAAATAGCTAAGTAATTGAGTAATTTGGTCATTAAGAAACAAATTTCATATGTAGTTCTTTCCTTGCCTCAGTCATTTCATTATTATCTTTAGTCAATACCTTCCATTTTTAAGAAAACAAATACATTTACGAAACACTTACTAAGCATTTACTGAAACGAAACACAACATTTGTGAAACATTGCGGCCGATTTGATCAACACGGTAAATTGCTTAAATAAATAAAATGTACATGGTTCTCCAAAATAAAATCCTAAGACTATAAGTATTTAATAACTTTTAGTTTTCTACCTGTGGTTCACACCAATTTTCCACCATTTTCAGGACAAGGACCTATATTTAGGGGTAGATGCCCACCTGTTAAACACGTTTCGTTTAGAGGCCATGACTTTCGTTTAAAACATAATATTTCGGAACTCTGAGTTTTGATTTTAAGCTTAGTTCTTTAGCTTACAAGAAATTTAAATGGAATTTAAAATTTCCTAAAAATACAATTTTGGAAGTCGATCTGAAAAGTGTCGAAAATCGACCATGCAAAAAATCGGCCCAGCTACTAAACACCTCTAAGACACATCGCTATAAAAATTAGAAAATAAAACAAGCCATCAGTTTTTAGCATATATGAAAAATATATTCTTTCAATTATTTGCACTAAAGTTAAGGCTTAAGAAAATGAATTGCATTCAAAAAAAAATTAGTTAAAATAAGTCAAAAAAATTAAGTTAAATTAAATGAAAATTAGTCTTCGATGTCTTCAGCATTCTCCCCATAATCCAAATCACAATTTTTACACATGAAAAAGCTCGCATGCATATTTGCACATTTCAAATGAATTGCCCGTTGGGATTAAGTTGCAGTATTGCTGCAGAGTGCCAGACTGACGAGCAACAGCTCTGAGTGGTTTGTGGTCAACTTTGTCTTGTTTGATTGTTTAGTCATCGCATCGGGATCTATACTTATATTTGTTTTGCTTTTCACTTTTTTCGACGACGCCATGCTAAAAATTGTTTAGTAGGTAATTTAAAATGACATTTGACCGTCCAAAGAACTGTTAAGTAGGTGGGTCTACTCTTTGTTCAGTAGGTGGACAGTGGTGCCATCATAAAATGACTTGAAATATTTTTTTTCTCACAAAACTGCACAAAACTGTTCAATTGTTCACCGAATTGTGCAAAATATATATTAAACTATGAATTCCATTCATACTCATCTTTTTTTCGATAAAAAAACACTTGAAAATTCACTATCAATTCAAATTGATATGCACTTTTTTTGACCAGCTTCGTTTTGTTCGAATATGTATTTTGTTTCGTGACGGTCGTTCAGTAAAAGCATCACCCACGTACAACTCAAAGATTTGTCAGAAGTGAACATTCAATGAGATGTTACTTTGACGCTATATACATTGGAGCTGTTGTCTATATAGACTTCAGAACTGACAGTGTTCGGTACACCGAGAAAAAAGATTATATTAAATTGAAAAAACACCTAGTATAATTTATAAAATGGCTTTGGCAGTTTTCAGCCTCCGAAATACTACATCAAAACGCCTAAGTTATGCATATTGACTTGCCAATTTTTATTTGGGTGATAAATTAACCAAGTATTTCGTTATTTTTTAAACACTACTTTAAAAAAAATTGAATATCAAAAATATACATTTTTTTCTGGTTCCGGTTTTTTTATTTTCTTTTTCTTTTTTTTTGCAGCTGCCGCCGCCGCCTCTCGTTCTGTGATTTGCTTGACTGAAATCGGCAACAACACAAATTTTCTTTTATCAAGACCATTTTTTTCTTAGAAATTAATAACTTCTCGGCTTTTCCTGCTGCTTGACGTCTTTTATAACAAGAACATTTAATTAATTAATATAATTAAATTAATTAATTAATTAATTTAATTAATTAATTTACTTTATGTTATTTTTGAATATTAATGTGGTTTTATTACAAAAAAAAAAACACTAAATTATCAAATCTATCCTTCTCTCATGTGTCACATGACACACATGACGTAGCTGTGTGTTTTTTTATTGCAGAAAATAGCCCAAAACTATGTTTAAGCGCCATCCATGCTAGTTGTTTTTTAATTTTTTTTTTTTGGATTTTGGGCTAAGGTCAATCAAATACTTTTTTTTTGGCAAGGTAACGAAGTATGTGCTTTCAAAGCAATGTATTCAACAATAAATTGCTTAGGTGAATAAGCATACGTTTATAATTCCCATACAATTCTCTTTACCCAAGCCGACTTAGGTGGTTTACTTATTGCTTTTTTTCTCGGTGTAGGTGGGCCTGTTCAGCAGGTGGGCATCCTCCCACAAAAAATTTTACTAGCAAATGAATGAAAAAGTGTTCACAAGTTTTGAACACATTCCCAACTAGTCATCAATCAGCAAACTGCATTATTTTAAATTATTTCATTATTGCAACCTGCATTTACTGCTAAAGTACATAAGGCACATTTTATAAGATGCTAGTGAAAAATATCACAAGACTGGCACGCATACGCAACTAGCTATCAATCAGCAAACTTCATTATTTTAAGCTTTTTCTAGATTGCAACTAGCTTTAACTGCAAAAAGCACAATAGAGACTTTTTTATAGCATGCGAGAAAAATTGTTCGGAAGCACTTTAAATACTTGTCGCTTAAAAGTTTTAATTAAAAATCATTAAGAAACAAGCAAAACATACAAATTAAAGACTTAACTCTATCTTAAAATGGCTCAAAATAAGCTTCATTAACTACCAATAACAAAACACAAACACATACACACACACATACTCGCGTACGCATCATCGCGTTTCTTAATTGAGTTCCTCCAACTCACTTAAAAACTCGCGCTATCGCTAACATTCCTGCAGCGCTTTAATCAAACGATTGCTATAACCACCAGCACATGAACGAGACTTCATGGCACAACAACTACAATGCTTCCATTAAATTTCTCTCCCCCTCCCCCCCCCCCCCCCCCCGATCCCAATCACTCTTCACTCATTCCACCCACTTTATGCTTCCAGCAAAGTTTCCAAATCCAGCTATAGCGATCGCTGCAAGTTTATCACATTTCATGCATTAAGTAGAAAAATAATCCTTAATACGTACTCATTGCCACTTGCAGGATATATGTATGTATGTAGTTATAAACTTTAAAAACTTGCATACAAAGAAAAAGCTTTTATTAACAACTAGAACCGCGGTAATCGAGAAATCACGGCCACGAGTCCAACTCGAGTATGATGTGACTTTTGTAACTCATCTACTCTTAGATGTGCTGGTGTAAAAAAAAAACTAGTGCAAGAACTCACAACAAGAGGATTACACAAAAATTAAGATAAAACGAAAGAGTAGATGAAAAGAAAAAAAAAAAAAAGATGAGATATAAAAATTTCTTCTGTCTTACAGCACAATGAGGTGCGCGGAGATTTCTAATGGCTTTTCATTAGAACTAGACAGACGAGCAGAACATAAAGGCTGAGCTGAAAAGTGCTTAACTTTTAAGTTGATCATCTCTTAATGTACAGGGTGTAGCAGTGATGCTCGTGCTAAATTACAGAAATGATGAAAGTGTTTTGAAAAATGTCAAAATTAATTTTGTTTTTTTTTTTAATTTCAAAAATTCATTAAGTAGAATCTTAAAAAATCCTTAACTCTTCGCCCGAAGTGTTTGAGTTCTATCGTCCTACAGTCGTGGGTCTATGGGGTCAGTCCAAATTAACTGATCCAGTACTGGTTGCTCGACCATTTTTTGAAAAGTTGATATTTTTATTTACAGTTGCACAGTATATTTGAATCTTCTTCTTTTCCTTCTTCTTCTTTTTCTTTTTCTTCTTCTTCTTCTTCTTCTTCTTCTTCTTCTTCTTCTTCTTCTTCTTCTTCTTCCCCTCCTTCTTCTTCTTCTTCTTCTTCTTCTTCTTCTTCTTCTTCTTCTTCTTCTTCTTCTTCTTCTTCTTCTTCTTCTTCTTCTTCTTCTTCTTCTTCTTCTTCTTCTTCTTCTTCTTCTTCTTCTTCTTCTTCTTCTTCTTCTTCTTCTTCATCTTCTTTTTCTTCTTTTTCTTCTTCTTCTTCTTCTTCTTTCAAAATGGCATCCATATTTTCTTTGCTAACTAAAGCGATGCATCATACATTTGCGTTAAATTATATTTCTCAGCTTCTATTACACATAGAATGATGAATTAAAAACGAAAATACCTTATTAAGCACACTTTTGCTTTTATTCAGACGTAAAAGAGATGCATATGAAATAATTTCTTTATATTAAAAAAAAAACTTTTTTTTTTGTGTTGCAGCTGTAAGAATTTTTTTATTGAAAGCATCAAGTTGAAGTCAGTTTGCTGACTTTTGGGTCAAATATGTCTCTCTCATGGGCACGGGTTACAAAATTTTGAATTTATTTACAATAAAGTACATAATGGGCCCAATCATGATAACCGCCTGGAACTCGTCGGAAGACTTTTTTCAATTTTCGCTGAAAAAGCTATCGAGGTATCAGTCAGAAATTCGAACTCTTTCTTCGAAAAAAGTGCAATCGAGTTATCTGACGGATAGAATATAACTGTCGTGAAAAAAATGTTGTCGTGAGATTGAAAAAGTTTCAAAGAGGTTTAATGTATTTATTTGAACAAATAACCAGAGAGTTAATTAAAAGGAATGAAATAGACATATTGAGTAAACTAAAAAATAATGAAAGAAACATATTTAAAAATGCACAGTGCTACTTAAATTGCTCCAGCTTGGCTTCTAAAAGTTTTTTATCAAGCTCGAACTTTTCAAAGTTCAGCAAGGCACCTGTTTTGTTCTTTTGGCTATTTCGCATGTCCGTTCGTGTAGAAGCTTTTTTATAAATTTGTAGCAAAAATACATTCAGCCATATCGTGAATAATTTTTCAAGCGGAACTGGAAAAGGGAGTTTCCGTTTTTCAGATAAAGTTCCAGAACTTTTTGGAAATTTTTAATGCAAATTAGTTCGTTACCCGTCAATATTCATGAGAGTAAAAACAAAAAAAATACTGTCTTCATCTTAAAAATTATTCATGATTGGGCTGATTAAATCATTGACTTAAAAACTTTATATAATGTGAAAATACCATTTAATTTAATTTTTCAAAATTCTCTTTCTCCTATATTCAAAAAATTGCAACCCTTACTACATTTAACTTTCTTCGAAATTCTGATATAAATATCGAAAATGAGAGATTCCGTCAGATACCTCGATTACATTTTCTTTTACGTCGGAAATAATGATTTTCGTAGAGCGAAAAATCCGCGATTGGGCCCAATAGCATTATATTTTAGGTTATATTTTAAGTTTGATATTTGCTTCGTTTGGAAGATACAGCCATTCAAACGTCCGCGTGGTTCCCACACTCCAATTAAATATTTCATATTCTCTTTACTCTCTTGGGCATCGACGCAATGTTGGTGCCTAAGCTTTCTGTACAGGTTCTATCATGGGAAGTGTTCAAGGGAGATACTTGGCCTGACGCCACCAGCTCGTGTGTTTCCTAGGTCCATCCGGGCAGCTCTCTAAGCCCATCCCTTTACCATTGCCTCTTTGCCCAATAGAACATCGCATTACCGGGATAATTCGTTTTTCGGTCGCACAATAAGGTTGTGGAACAATCTCCCTGCGAATGTGTTTCCCGGCAGTTTCGGGCTGTGTAAATTTAAAACAAATCTTTCCACCCTCCAACCAGCTATCACCCGTCTTCCGAATCAACACAATGCTTTCGCATTTATAGAGGGCATCCCATGAGCGTTGGTTTAGCATAAAAAAAAAAGTGCGGAACATATTCGAATCCGTTTCTATTTTGTTTTGAACATCCTATTCCAATCGGAATGCAGACCATCGTTTTAAATCCGATCGGAATCGAATTCCAACTTTTACGCAATTCCGACTCGAAATTCAGAACAGGGCAGTTATATCTTAAATCATTGATGGGTACTCATGTTGATTAAGAGCTCACGAGCGGGAACACCTGATGTCATCAAATTTTGAACATATGGTATTAGGGTTAAA
Organism: Coremacera marginata; assembly: GCA_914767935.1. Lineage (NCBI taxonomy): Eukaryota > Metazoa > Arthropoda > Insecta > Diptera > Sciomyzidae > Coremacera > Coremacera marginata. The sequence goes on from OU612045.1 coordinate 53,378,604, forward strand.
ATATACACAGCGAAAACAAAATTATCTGCACGGATCATGTAGAAATGTAATCTTACACGACACGTGTAGAAAAAGTATTTTTCTTATCAAATTCCGTTATCTTTTCATTTTTCTTATCACATGAGAAATGTAACAGGATGTAAGCCAAACGTATTTGTGGAAAAACCACTGAATCGTGTTGGAACTAAAAAGTCGCAGTGTTGAAACTCATACCTGACTCTCATATCTCGCGTATTGAAATCCCCAACCTACAAGAAATTTAAGGTTTTCTGCACGAAATTTTAGAAAATCAAAAGCTACCTGCCCAGAGAAAAAAAAATAAACGAAATGGCCAATTTCGCCCTTGAAAGGACTTTGGCCGAGCTTTTAATTATCAATTGTGTCGTGTGTGTTGTGAAATGTTTGGACACAAATGATCGAGGTTTATGTTCTCGAGAAGCTTTTCATGGCAGTTTTTACTCTCTGACGTTTTCCATTGTCTGCAGAGAGGTGACGGCCGAACAGAAAAATTAATTCAATTGAAAAAACTTCCTGTATCAGGTACTACTCGAGCTAGGGTTCTCTGGTGTATGGGCCACACACTCTAACCACTGCGCCACGGCCGCCACGAAATGTGCAGCTGTTACCTGGCGTTAACAATTGTACAATGTTCCCATCTCGCACAATAAAATCACAAAGCTACACGAAACATTTAAGTTTTCTGCACAATACTTTTAAAACGTGATGAAAAGTTGCACGAAATATGAATTTTGTTGTATACAAATTTAACTGATTGACTGTATGTGTGTATGTGTGCCTGCCAAGTACTACTGTTCACATTGTTTCAGTTCAAAACTATAATTCACATATGGTTTTCCATCAAATCTTCGTTAAATATTCTGTTCTCTTTTTCTTTCGATCCAAGACCAAACATTGGCTGTACAAGGCGCAAATGGTTCATGGATCTATTTATAGACTTAATTGATAATCGTACAGGACAATGAATGTTCCTTGACTTTTTATATCTTTTTGGTCTTTTATAGATCTACAACGAATGTGTAGAAAAGATAAATGAAGATGTTGGAGCCCTAATTCTACAACCACATATAAGAAACGTTAATGCCATGTCTAGAACTACACTTTCTAAACGTACGTTCCGAGAAGATGCACAAGCGGGATGGATGCAAAACCCCAATCAAAATACGTATACGTGTAGCTTGTCCTGTATTCTCTCCGCCCACAGATCAATAGGTTAGATTATGTTAGGTAGCTAGGGTCGTGCGCCGTTACTGGCGCGTCCGTGGGGGCTTACAGGTCCACTGCGAATCCCTTTTTATTGTTTGATGTACCATGTTAAACATTGCTGCAATTTATTTCTCAAACTCATCCTCATTCTGTGCTTTTTATGAACCTCCAGATATCTAGCAGTGGTGTGTTCAACTAACTCTTCCAAGTCTTTGAACAATCTGTTCTCCATATATCGGAGTCGACGATTGTGTAGATTTGGACATTCGCCTAGGAGGTGAGGTATTGCTGCCGTTTCTTCCGGATCCTTGCTACTCTCTTCTCATTTAGCTCCAGCCAGGGCCTTCGAGATATATTGCAGTCACCTCTGGAAGCCCAGTTTGTGTTAGCAATATCTCTGGCTTTCAGGCCTATACTCCATTTGATGACGCCAATTGGAATGTGCACATCTGTATCGGCTATGTTTGTACTTGCGGTTACTCCACGCCTCGCCAGATCATTCGCTGCGTCCTTCCCTTCGATATCGCTATGTCCGGGAACCCTGCAGAGAGTAACATTAATGAGTATTGCAGATACTGTGAAGTGCAAGTTTACAGTTTTGCACTGTTCGAGCCTTTGTCGTTTTACTGTTCAGTGCTTTGATGGCCGCTTGGCTATCCACAAAAATTACTACCATTTTGGAGGTCCTGTAAATGACCGGTTCCTGTAAATGGACTGTGCAGCATTTTCAATATCATATATTTTTGCCTGAAAAACGCTACAGTAATCAGGGAGTTTGTAACACTCTTTGATTTGCAGCATTTCACAGTATACACCCGATCCAGTTCCGTTTTCCATTTTGGAACCATCAGTATATAATTGGAGATTGCCGTAGGATTCTAAAGCCGTTTCTTCCCATTCTTGTCTGCTGGGGAGGGATGTGGTACATTCTGTACCGAATCTCCCACTTACTCAGTGGTGGATATAGTGGATATAATGGATATAGTCGATTGCCGTTTTTGATTCCTTGGTTCCAAAGAGATTTAGATAAGATACATGTCCAAATGTGTTTTTCTTCCAAGCTTGTGGTTCATTGAGGCGAATCGCGCTCTTGGTTGCCGAACACTTAAGGAACTCTTTTATGGGGAGATTTAGCATCATTTATAGACCCGCCTTTGGCGTAGATCTTATAGCTCCTGTAACTCCTATGCACGCTAACCTTTGAACTTGTGCTAGGGAGCTAAGATAGCTCTTTTTCTCACAATCTCACAATCGCTGTATACATCCAGAGGATTATGTGCGGTCGCAGTCCCCATTTCCTGCAAAATGTTCTCTGACATGCATACAGAGCTCACAGTGCGTTTTTCCTTCTTTCCTCTGTATTGTGGTTCCAGCTCAGCTTGTTAAGGATAATTCTAAGGTATTTGGCTTCCGTGGAAAGTTTTAGAGTTACACCGTTGAGTTTCAGTAATGTGAAACTTTCTATTTTTCTTCTTCTAGTGAACAGAACGAGTTCGGTCTTCATTGGGCTTACACCAAGTACTTCGACTCTGTCCACCGCGATTGCTCATTCAATACCCTAGACATTCGTTCGCTGTTTGCAGTTACTTCCCGTATATTAGGATGGCAACGTCATTGGCATAAGCTACAACTTTTGTTCCTCCAGTTTTGAGAGTAGTAAGAATTTTTTCAACCACAACCAGCCAGAGAAGGGAGGATATGACTCCACCTTACGGTGCGCCTCTTGTGATCCTTTTCCTCACCACACTTATTCCCATTTGTGAGCTTATGTGTCTGCTATTGAGCATTTTTAAAATCCACTGGGTTATTTAACTGTTCTAGTTAAAGTCCTTTGTCTACTAGAGCATTTTTTATAGAATCTGTGTTTAAATTGTTAAATGCACCTACGATGTCTTAAAATGTTGCTAAGGTATATTTTTTAAGATGAAGTGTTATTTCTATGACAGAAACCACCTCATGCAGTGCCATTTCCACTGATTATTTTTTTTTTTTTTTAGACTTAACCAGCACTCAGGGGATGCCTCCTATAAATGCAAAAGCATTGTATTGATTCGGAAGTCGGGTGATAGTTAGTTGGAGGGTGGAAAGATGGAAAAAATATGGATTTATTCTTAAGATAAGCGTGATAGACTAACTACACAGGTTAGTACCGTTCAAAGATTCTCTTATGTTAAGATCCAATAATCTCTCTAGCATTTTCATCAAGAATGACGAGAGGCTAATAGTCCTGTTATCCTTTGTTGCTGAGTGTATCGGTTTCCCAGCTTTAGGAATGAAAACAACTCGCACTTTTCTCCAAATTTTTGGAATATATCCTATCCTGTGGCAACCAGTGAAGATTGCTATAAGCCAGGGCATGATCCTGGAAAGGGCATGTTGCATCATGGTCGGTAGGATTTCATCTGGCCCTGCAGATTTGTAGGGCTTGAAAGACCCAATCGACCATTCTACAGTTGACCTTGTAATTATGTTGGAGAATTCTTGTAAGAGTTCTGGTATTGTCATTTCCAAGTTGATGTTACCTCCGTTTTGAACCGGTTCCTTACAACCTGGAAAATGAGTTTCCATTAGTAGCAAAAGCGTTTCTTGACTGGATTCTATCCAGGATCGGACCTCTGAAGTTATATCGGGACCGATGGGTCCCATCACCATCACCGAAACTAAGGAAAAGCTTGATGGATATTACGGAGACTCTGCACAATCAATTTCAATGGTTAAGAATTGGTATACTGGATTCCGTTGTGGTCGTACCAGCAATATTACAAGGCAGTAATAGAGTACAAAAACAAGATATGTTACAGATTTTTTTTTTTTTTAATATTTCTAAATTATTTATGACCTCATTTTTACAAGTTTTATGTTATGTGCTTATATAATTCTAATAGTTTTTAAATTATTACTTAGGAGTTATATTTTTCGAGCTCAAGGTCTATGTTGCTTTCTGCAGCCAACACCAACAAAAATACAATTGTTGAGAGTAGTAATCACACAGCAGACTAGACAGACTGTTTCGTTGGCCGCTACAACAACTTATCAGTAACCTTGCATGATCGCAGTGATTCACTAAGCAGTTCATATTTATTTGTTACGAGAATGTTACGAGTGAATTACTTGGAACTATATGAACGTGAGTGCAAATTATATGAAGCAGTTTGAAGTTGTTTTAATTTTAAATGCATACTTATTTGGTGAAACTAAGGTCTTTTTCGAAGATAGATCAAAGCTTTTTACTACTAAAGGGCATGTTGAGACTAGTTGTTGTTTTTCTATTTTCACAGTCGGTCTTAGTTTTGAACAGTTTGCTGATATTGAACTATGGCGACATGAAGATTTTTGTTAGAAAACTAAGATTTTTAATTTATTGTGTGTGTCAACACAAAAATAATCATATTTTCAACGGTCGGGCTCTGCTAGAGAATTTATTTTTGTAAATTAAATACGACCTAATTTTTTACGAACTCATGAAATTCATCAGTTAACCTCATAACGATTATGTGTGATATACATAGGCAATATATTTAAAAATTTTAAAAGTTTACAATCCTTTCAGTTATATAAGAGATGTTTTTATTCACCCCTCTTGCCTTTTATATACATCTCAAAGTCTTCGGTAATCGATCTTGAGGGGTAAGCTCCAGTTGCGCGTTGGAGCTGACATGCACATTTTTTTTTTTAAATTTTAAAAATTGGCTTTTGCACTCACTACACCCTGTAACAGGTTATAATAATATGTGTGAGTGCAAGTTGCGTTTGTGTTTGACTACAGCAATGTGTTTGCGCAAAAGTTTCTTAATTCATATAGCACAAACACAGACATGTTCACATACTCACATATGCAGTCGCTCTAAAACTTTTTTGCCAATGTCCTGCGTGCGTCAGTTCATCAAACAATCAAGCAAACAAATCACACAAACATATCCAGTAAACTTCTCTGGCCTTCACTTAATTGCATTTAATTTTTAGCTTTTGCTGTGGTTGTTGTTGTTGTTGTTTAGTGCTGCTGCTACTGAAGCTCTTTGGTGTTGGCCATTCAGTGGTTTTTGTTGTTAGTATGTTGGTTGCTGCAGCAACCAGAATAAAAAACAACAACAATTACAACTTAATGCGGGTAGTAACTTCCGTTTTCGTTGATGCTGATGCTACCATTTTTTTGTTGTTTTTGTTGTTGTTATTGTTGTTGTTGATAAAAACCACTTTTCATTAAGTTTAAGTTTGTTTTTTATTTATACGACTTTTCAACAGAAATAAAAGTTAAATAAAAATTTTTCTGTTAAGATAAAAAATGTTTTGTTTGCTTCTTTAAAGTATTTGATACTCATGATGTTTTTGTTGTGCATACATATTCTATTTAAGTGACTAATTTTCTAATGCATGAAATTCAAATATGCTGCAAATAATGCTGACTAAATATTACTGAGCCAGATTAACTCCTTCATATTGTAGCACAAAAAAAGCACAACAATGACAAGCAAGGCACCAGAAGCAAAAAATTATTATTGGCGTGCTTTTTCGTAATACAAAAGTAAGGGGTAAATACGCAAGTTTTTTTTTAAATTTATAATAAAGTAAAATTTGAACTAAGATTGTTTAAAATAAAGTAGAAAAACCTGCTTTAATATTATTGTATAATCTTTAGCTTAATATTTAAAACTTTTAACTTTAACTAGATTTGGGTATTTCACAAAAAATGCTGTGTACGCCTAAAAGTATGCAAATTTTATCTAAGTGGTAAACCTTCTTTTTATCGCCTGCTATGTAAATCCTTTACCTGTAAATATCCTAAAGCTGCGCAGCCCTATCCTTGTTATCACCACCAACGCTAGCTATAAAATCCTTGAAGCGCAATATAAAATCCAATGAAAAAATCTATGCTGACAGCTAAGGTAATTTATGGTGTGTAAATATACGCACACGCACAAACTCAACCCAAAGAAAGACATAACCACACATATAAACATTGCATGTATTCATACATGGGCTGGCTATACATAGAGCAGCATGCACCTGTGTTTTTTTTTTATTTTTAAGACTCATATTTTTTGTCAGCGCAAATGTTTCTGCCAGAAGCTTCTTGTTTCAATCTCTTTCGGGAAGCAGCTTGAAATTGTTTACAGTCAAGGGATAAAAGTTGAGTCTACTTTAACCTTTCTTTTTTTTCGTGCCTTACTTTACTTTGTTTTGTTTCAGTCAATAAGATTTCTGCCTAGCCAATAAATAAAAATGTGTTTAAAGTATATTTTTTTTTCTGCAAGCACGAGAGTGCGAACTCTAATCCATGTTTTTATAATAGTAAAAAAGCAAATAGCCGAAGCTATTTAAAAATCCTTTTTCATCCCTGATAAAATCTATTCAGTATAATCCGAAAACACTGTAAGACAATTTCTAATTTTTTTTCAAAATTGTATACTACATACTATCAATGGATTTGGGTAGCAGAGACAAAAAATATTATATGTGTATCGGACTTTCGAAAGTTTACTCTACATATATGTAGAGTTGATAATAGGGGTATTCACACCGGGCTCGTTAGTTTCTTAGTTGTTACTAGTTATTTTTTTAACATGCACTTTGTTTTTGTTTGATAACATGTTGCAACACGGAAAGTTCAAACAACTTTTTGACTGCTGTTCTTTTAAGTGCTGGACGTAAATAGCAAAACCCTATTTGAGTTTTGCTAGTTAGGCTGCCAATCAATTTTGTTTTGTCTTTTGTCTTAAAAAGAAAATTAATTTTTTTCATGTCTATATTTCGTAAGCCGTTTGGTATTTTTTTTCCTTTTTTTAGCAAAGCTTTAGCTACAGACTAGGAGGAAAATAGTGCAGAACAAACTGACCTGAAAAAACTACATCGAAGCCTCAAAATCGCAAAACATTATCATTTTTGCCCTTATCTTTCAAACCGTTCCGAATTTTGACAAACAGTCCAAAACAAAATTGTGGACAAGAAAACAATGAACAATTTTTAAGCAGCTGCTTACAGCATCCGAGCACTTCTTGATACCATTTTGGCCCTATGAATGTGACATATTTTCAACGAAAAGCATAAGAACATCCATACTTGAGACTTTTTTTTGTTTTTAACTAAACCATCGCTCAGGGGATGCCCCCTTAAATGCAAAAGCATTGCGTGGATTCGGAAGATGGGTTATAATTAGTTGGAAGGTTGAAAGATGGAGTAGTATCGGTGAAAATTTGTTTTAAACTTACACAGATCAAAACTGTCGGGGAACATGCTCACATCTTGACACCAGGTATTTCGTCTTATTTGCGTCCATTGCAAGACCAATGCGACTCGACTTTTTTTCTAATCTGGAGTATGCTGCACTGGCTTTGCGTGTGATATCGATGATATCAATAGTCAATGATACCGATATCATCAACGTACGCTAGCAGCATAACACTCTAATAGAATATGTTGCTACTATGTCACATATCAGCAGCTATGTGTTCTTCTCCAATATTAGAGTAAAAAACTCGATAAGCACAATAAGGAATCACCTTGTCTGAAACCTCGTTTGGTAACAAATGGGGGAAGAGGTCCTTCCCGATTTTAACTGCGCTGCTGGTGTTGCTCAGTGTCATTCTGCATAGACGGACTAATTTTAGCAGGTAAACCAAGTTCAAACATAGTGGAGTATAGGTGATTACTTATTGGACTGTCGAAAGCGGTCTTTGTCTTTGTCGGAGAGTGAAGTCGGAGAGTGAAGATTAAATCGGTAGCAGATTTTCCAGGTCTGAGCATACTGATAAGGTACAATCAGTTGGTTTACGATGGGCTTCAGTCTTTCACATAATACGTTCGACAGAACCTCATACGCGATATTTAGGAGGCTTATCCCACGGTTATTGACACAAATGGTGGGATCGCCTTTTCTGTGAATTAGACACAGTACACTGAGGTTCCATTCACTTGGAATGCATTCTTCCGACCATAGTCTGCTTATAAGCACGTGCGTAGATTTAAATAGATCCTCGCCTCCGTTCTGTAAGAACTGAGTGGGTAGACTAGCGGCTCCAGCGACTTTGTTGTTCCTGTATCTGCTCACACTCAGTTGAATGCAGTTCCTCTTCAAGAATTTTTTTCTTTGACCAAACATCAGCTCTATATATTATGAACATTATAAATTCAGTAGAAAACTCCAAATCTTGTAGCTTTGACCAAATTTAAATTTGGCTTTCCGCATTAATCGAAGAAGATAGAATTATTATTTTTGGAGACTTCAACCGTGCCAATATAACTTTTGTGCACGATGATGATGACAATCATCTCCTTCCAATTAACCAGTCCAATGCGGTCGACTTCGACTTATTAAGTACTTTTTATAGTAATGATTGTCAGCAAGTTGCTCCAGTTCCAAACCGAAACAATCGCTGGCTAGATTTGATTTTTACTAACTCATATGACGAAGTAAAGGTTAGTCCAACCTATGAGGCCGAGCAGATATTTTCCAATACCCTCCACCATACTGCTTTTACTACTGAGTTTTGTACTAACAACATAACTTTTATACAGTCATTCAATAATTCTATTGTATACGATTTCCTCAATGCCAATTACAATAACATTTAAAATGACTTTAATTGTATGGACTGGAACCACTTGTCTGCACTAGAATTGGACGATGCTGTATCGTCTTTCTATCAAAAAGTCATTTCTATATTTGATACTCGTGTTCCAAAAATAAAGAAAAAAATAAACTATCGGAAGCGTGGCTTGATTCAAATCTTAGAAATTTGAGAAATCAAAGAAATAAACTTTACAGATTCATTAAAAATTGCGTCATTGTAAGTGATGAGGTAAAGGTTAGATACGAAGAGCTCTCTAAGGAGTTTTCCATTAAGTCCGAAGAGGCTTATAGGCTTTACACCAATTTAATTGGAGAAAGGATTAGGAAAGGAACTTCTTCGATTTTGTAAATGTAAAACGGAAATCGACCGGATACCCAAACTTGATGTTTAAAGGCAATGTTACTTCATCTAACTCACAGGAAATTTGTAATCTCTTTGCGGATCATTTAAGAGAAGTCTTTTGTTCTACTACTTCCCAAAATCAACCTACATTTGTCAGTATAGGAGTGACATAACCAATTCCATTAAAGAATTAGATTAAAAAAAAATCTCAAGGTCCAGACCTTATACCACCAATTTCACTTGTTCAATGTTTAGACCTATTAATTACGCCGTTACACATGATTTTTAACAAATCCTTGCACACAGGTATACTCCCAACTTTTTGGAAATCTTGCCATCTTACGCCAATTTATAAAAATGGCGACAAGAGATCAGTTGAAAATTATAGGGGTATTGCAATATTGTCAGCTATTCCAAAGCTATTTGAAAACATTATATATTCCAAACTCACGAGCGTAACTAATCCGTGTTTAAACGAGCAGCAACATGGTTTTCGTAAAGGACGATCAACAACCACAAATCTTACAATCATGGCATCAGATATTCTTACCAAAATGGAAAAGGGCCACCAAATAGATGCAGTCTATACAGATTTTAGTAAAGCCTTTGATCGTGTTGATCACGAAATCCTAGCTAAGAAACTAGAAAAATTTGGTATATCAGGTACTGTGCTGAAATGGCTCAAGTCTTATCTCTGTGAAAGATCCCAATATGTAAAATTTCAGGGTTCTTTGTCTAAAAAGATTGTTGTCTCGTCGGGTGTACCTCAAGGCAGCCATCTTGGCCCACTTCTCTTCAACATATTTATTGCAGACATATCTGAAGTTTTGCATGATGTCCCCCATCTCTTATATGCAGATGACTTAAAAATATACTATACCATTAGATCAGAAGTGGATTCAGTATTCTTACAGAATAAGCTTTTGTCTCTGGAACAGTGGTGTAGTCAAAATAAACTTTCTTTAAATATAAATAAGTGCTTCGTTATAAGTTTTGCCCGTAAAAACGTAATAACAAATAGCTTAAAAGGGTCAACCACATAGCAAAACTTGGAATAATTCTTGATAGTAAGATGCGCTTTAACCTTCACTACGATCATATCATATCCAGGGCAAACAAAATGCTCGGATTCATAAACAGACGTACAAAAGAATTCAAAAACCTTTGGGTAACTAAAACCTTATACTGCACATTAGTACGACCAATCTTAGAATACTGTTGCATAATTTGGAACCCAGCTTTTGTAGTGCATAGTGAAAGGCTAGAATCTATTCAAAGACAATTCTTGGTTTTTGCATTGAGAGAGAGACCTATACGATCCTCGTGACTATACAAATTTACCACCATACGAGAGTAGACTTAAAATCCTCAATTTAATGTCGCTGTCATCAAGGAGAATATTACTTTGCTCATTCTTTACATTTGATGTTATTACTGGTAACATCGGTAGCGAATGCATCTCGAGCAAGGTACTGTTTAATGAACCAATAAGGCGAATAAGGTATACAAAATTGTTAAAAGAATCGCATCACAACACTTTTTACGCATTGAACGAGCCCTTGAATAGATGTTGTAAAATATTTAATAATATCAGCGAGCATTATACACCGCCAATATCGAAATTGAAATTCAAGCGTTCCCTTTCCAAATCACTTTCCTTTACATAACTATCCCCTTATTAAACACCAATTCACGTTCTATGCCCAATGGTACATATAAGTGAATCTTCTCCAATTCTTTTCACCATTCTGATCCCTCTTCTATTTCCTTACTGTAATATTAACTCTATTCTCCCATATCCTAATGCCTCTTTTTACATTGCCGTCTACCACTCATATAAAATCTGTTAGTATGTAAGCTTAGTATATATCTTAGAATATATCCCCCTTCGTTCTTCTTCTTGTCTTTTTTTTTTTTGGCGTGTTTTTGAAAATGTTTCGATTCATGTGGGCGGATTACGCCCACTGAGAATTGCATATCCTCTATACCTAAAACAAGGAAAGAGAAGAGAAAAACAAAAAATTGAAAATAATTAAAACAACAACTTGTTAGAAAAATAAGTTAGAATAAGTATATCGCCTTGTTTGGCTAAATAAATAAATAAATAAATAAATAAAATTAACTACTGAAGACTTAGTTAAACTGCTTATAATGAGTACTGACAATATATGTATTTTTTTAAATTTATTTTATTAACCTTTATAGAGTAGTGGAAAAAAATGAGTATATATTTTCTTAAAATATGTGTTATTAAGATTTTATAGCCCAAACACAATAAGCGCGACGAGCGGCAAGCAGCATGTCTCTACTCTGTCGTTGTAGAGAAATGTTGAGCGACTTGATTATAATAAACGCGACAGCATCAAACTTCAGCTGCTCTTCAACTATTTGTTTATCTAAGTTCATAATGCAATAGAAGAAACATAATACATATTAAATTCTTAATGTTATAATTTATGAACTTATCTTCAAAACTTTAACTCAAAAAACTTCTTTTACAAAGTAAACGAAAATACGAGCACTTCAACAGCCAAACAATAGTAAACAAAAAACAATGGCTGCATTCAGGCGACTCAACATTTGCCGTTTTGAATAATTACACTGAGCTAAAAAAGAAATACATTCAATTTCAGTTTAATTTATTTAGGCGCTATTTAGTAACCAAAATGTATTGTTTTTTGAAAAAGAAACAAATGAAGAAACAAGAAACAAATGAATTTAACAAATTTAAGTTTAATTTTTTTAAATTTAATTTTAAAAATTTGTCGACGTTTCGCAAATTGTTTGCTTCATCAGGGCGTCTTTTATATTTTTATAGTTAATAAAAGACGCCCTGATGATGCAGACAAACAATCTGAGAAACGTTGGCAAATTTTTAAAATGAAAAATGAAAAATAGTTGTTTTTCAAACCTTTTTTCAAAAAACAATAAATTTTGATTACTTAATAACGCCTAAATAAATTAAAATAATTAAAACGTAACCATATAATCAAAACGGAGGGCAAACCGTGCATTGTACAATTTAATTTTATTTTCAAAGATGTGAATGAGTGCATGACGAAATAATAATCGATTCAATGAATGCAAGACTCATTAATAAATAAAAATGTTAATTCACATTAAATTTTAAAAAGTCAATAATTATTCGTTTCATTTATATCAATTAATAAATAAAAAAATCAATAATGAATAAGAAATTAGTAAAGAGTAACAAATGAACAATGAATAACCAATGAATAATGAATCACAAATGAATAATTAATATGAAATGAATAGTGAATAAAATATGAATAACTAGTAATTCCGTGTGGCGTTAAAACGCCAAAATAAAAAATATCTAGTGACAGGTAATTTTGTTTTATATTGAGCATTTTTTTACCTTTGAACCAAGGATTTCATAGAAACTTTCTATGTTTCTGTTAAATTGTTGAGTAACCCAGTTATTCCTTATTAAAGCATTATAATAAAAATTTATCACATACTTTTAGGCATCACAAAGAAATTTGGTTGGTTTTCATAGAAAATCGTTTCAGCTTTTTTTAAAAAAAAACACAATATTTAAGAACAAATAAGACCTTATTGCACTTCTACAAAGGAAGACCTTTCAATTGCTGCCCTATTTATGAAAATCGCGTCTTTAGTATAGATTTGATAGTCATCAAATCAAAAAATGCGCTTACGTAATAATAATTTAGATGGATAAAAAAAGAAAATTTGAAAATTCTGAAATTCTTTATGAATTGCATTCTTTGTGATTTCCAATCTTTGTGAAAAAAATATGAAAAAAATATGAAAAAAATTCATTCATTATTCTGTGGCGACAGTTACAGTTAACTTCACTTTTAAAGCGAACAATGTATGAAAGCGAATTGTATGAAAAAATAAAAAACAACAAAATTGTATGAAAAAATGAAAGCAAAGTAATATTTTATCGAAATTATCGCCTGTCGAAAGTATGGCTGAGTTCCTAAATGCACAGCGCAACTAAAGAGTGCTTAAAAATAATAATCTAGTTGCGCAGTTTTGGTGAATCAACTATGCACCAGTTCAAACAAAAAGTCACTAAATTAAAAATTTTATCTATAAATCAATTTTGCATTGATTATGGATTCTTATGCCGTTATTCATTTGTACTTGAAATTGTGAAGTTCAAGCAAAACGTCCCTTACTCACCAAATGTGAATGCCGCGGCTGTTATGGTGCAAGAAATTATCTTATTGGGTATGCGGTCTTTCATCCCTAATAAGATGAGAAGCATCAAACCAAAAGACCACTCATGGTTTAATGAGACTTGCAGGATTGCAGTCAGGTCCAAAGAGGAAGCCTTTCTGAATTGGCGCATTAATAAGAATGCCGATACAAAAAGACTTCGCATAGAGGCTAGGAATCGCTGTAATGCAATTTTAAAACGCGAAAAGTTTCTTCACGAAACTCGCATCAGAGAACAGGTTCTTCTCTGCCCCAAAGGGAGCAAAAACTTTTGGTCATTTGTTAAAAGAGTAAAGAATCAGACGTCATCGACTATTCCAACTCTTTTAAAAGATGATCAAATCTTCACGGACTCGGCTGATAAAGCGAACCTGTTGGCCGGATTGTTTGCACATAACTCCACAATCCCAGTAAGCAATCAGCCACTACCTTCCGTTGAAAGAACGTCTTCTGTAATGCAGGAGATATATTTTCGTACGAGGGCAGTTAAAAAAGTCCTTGCAAACCTCAACATAAATAAAGCCTCTGGTCCGGATGGCATACCACCACTTGTGCTTAAAGCGTGTGCTTCTAGTCTGGCTCGGCCTTTGCGTAACCTGTTTAACATCTCCTACAGGACAGGAGTATTTCCATCTTGTTGGAAGGTCGCAAGGGTCCAGCCGGTACCAAAAAAGGGCGATGCCACGAACCCTGCAAACTACCGACCCATATCGATATGCTCTTCGCTCGCCAAAATTATGGAGAGCGTAATTAACTTCAACCTTATGAACTATCTGGAGCACAATGAATTGCTTAGTGACCGTCAATATGGTTTCCGTAGGGCCCGCTCTACTGGTGACCTTATGGCGTTCCTAACAGAAAAATGGAACCAATGCGTTCACTTATTTGGTGAGAGCAAAATTGTTGCTCTGGATATTTCTAAGGCATTTGACCGAGTGTGGCATAAAGCGCTCGTGTCTAAACTAATTGCATATGGTGTCGGTGGTAACTTTGCTCGGTGGATCACGTGCTTTCTGATGAATCGAACGATACATGTTGTAGTCGATGGCATATCGTCCAGAGAGCACTCCATCAACGCAGGTGTACCGCAGGGCTCAGTTCTATCGCCAACTTTGTTCCTGGTTTTTATCAACGACCTTCTGTCGTTGACTCACAACCCAATTCATTCGTTTGCGGATGACTCATTTTCATTAAATGATGATTCATATTCATTTAAAAAACGCCCGAGCTCTTTGGAGATTGAGAGGAGGAGGCAACATATGAATGACACACTAAACAATGACTTAGCAAAAATCTCCGAGTGGGGTCTTGCTAATAGAGTAGAGTTTAATACTAGCAAGACCCAGTGTTGTCTGTTAACCCACAAGCGAATCAATTGCCCCTTAGCTCCCCTCAATATGAACGGTGTAGATCTTAAGGAGTCAGAAGCTCTTGACGTTCTAGGCATTTCAATACAAGCAGATCTTCATTGGAATGATCACATTTTTGATGTGTCAAAAGAAGCAGCCAAGTGCCTTGGTTTTTTAAAACGGTGTAAGAAATTCTTCACTCCATCTGATCTTCGTTTGATCTATACCTCATATATTAGGCCGAAAATGGAGTACAATTCGCACATTTGGGCAGGGGCTTCAAGATCATATTTGGAGCTTCTGGACCGGATTCAACGACGTGCGATATATTTGATAGGGGATGAAAATATTTCATCTTCTCTCAACTTTCTTGGGCATCGTCGCAATGTTGGTTGCCTAAGCCTTCTGTACAGGTACTACCATGGGAAGTGTTCAAGGGAGATACATGGCCTGACGCCACCAGCTCGTGTGTTTCCTAGGTCCACTCGGGCTGCTCTCCAAGCCCATCCCTTTACCATTGCAACTTTGCCCAATAGAACATCGCATTACCGAGATAATTCGTTCTCCGGTCGCTCAGTAAAAATGTGGAACAATCTCCCTGCGATCGTGTTTCCCGGCCGTTTCAATCTGTGTAAATTTAAATCAATTCTTCACCGACACTACTCCACCTTTCCACCCTCCAACTAACTACCACCCTTCTTCCGAATCAACACAATGCTTTCGCATTTATAGGAAGCATCCCCTGAGTGCAGGTTGAGTCTAAAAAAAAAAAAAAAAAAAAAAAAAATTTTACAACAGTACAGTTTTCTGAATGCGACCAGTATTAACAAATGTAAGCAATGGCAGAAACTTGCTTTTGCTGCCTGTCAAATTAAAATTAAATTGAAGCCGACGGCAACGGCAAGCGACAATGTTGCGCGACAAGTCTCCAAAATTCGTCCCATAAGAAATACATGTAAATGAAAAGTGACAATTGGCGCTTGTCGCGCGTGTTGTGTTCGGGCTATTATGCCTGGACTTCTGAAATGCTTGAACACGGGTATATTTCTTTTTGACTAGCTTGATGACTAGCTAGCTGACTTAGTTTTGTAAATCCATTATCAGAATTTCAATATTTTTCTTCAATTTTGCGCAGTGCAGTTTTCTAAAAGCCCTAACTTCCGTCTGTAGGGTATCAGGCTCTGTTGCAGAAAAACAAAGAAACTTACATCAGCCTATTTATTGAAGGATTCTGTAAGCTATACCCAAAATTCAAGTATCTAGCATTAATATTATAGACACTAGCGTTAAAAACAGGCGATGCGAGGGTTTTTCCTATGTTTTTCCCATAGTGCAGCGCTGGCGGGTCGCTAACGATTTTTAACAATATTAAAATTAATTTTTAAATTAACATTTATATTAAGTTTTTACACATTTTACAATGTGCTTGATTTCCATACCAATAGTTTTTATTTATTTCAAAAATCTTTTGATACTTTGCAATATCTTTGCTTACTTGTAAATAGCTGATTTTAAGCAGTTTGACACTTTTATTATTTTTGATTCTTCTAATACCCATAGGGGTTAAGATTATTCCTCATTCTTATTATTTAATTCCATTACATTAGTTCAAAATTTTAATCAATATTAAAAATATTCAAATTAAGGTGCCTTTCATATAGTTAAGTATCTCCTTATCAATATTTGTAAGAAATACCTCACATTGTATTTTTTGTTTTGTTAGTTAATTACTTTTAAGATAACAATTGTATCTATCTAGTTTTAAGTCATTGAGATTTCCTCTAAAGCCAATAATGAGTACTGAGCAAAACTCATCAATCTACTCAAAGAAATGCAAATTTAAATATTCATTCACACTTCCTTTTATAGCATGATGCTTTGTATCTCTTTATAATCAATTCCTTTTAGATAAAACATTATAGTCTAAAACACAAAACATATGTCTGACATAATAGATTGTACCTTATAACAATTATGTCATTAATAAGAAAAGTCTCAATAAAATTTGAATTTGAATTTGAATTTGCCAAAAAAAATTTCTCGGAAAACTGGTAGCATTCGACTGGCATGTAGGCATTTTTTACTCTAACGATTTTAGGCTATTCTACCATTTTTTCCCCACGAGAACGGGAACGTTTTTAATGCAACATTAGGATGCTGTATCGCAAACTTGAGTTATATGGAAGGTGTTTCGCCCTCTTGCCAAATCAAACCCAAATTGTGTACGACTTTAAATAATCACAAATTTGAATTTCGCATGAAATAACATAACAAAGCATCAGTTTTAAGCCAGTTATAACCAAAAAGTTATTTTATTTGTATGGAAGGTAAAACGCACACTTGTTCAATCAAAGTCAAATTTTGTACGACTTTAAATAACTATCGATGAGAACTTTACGGAAAATTTAGTTATTATCACTTTTTAACAAGACAGAGCCAAATATTTATTACATTCGCATGAAAAATGCCACGCCTACTTATTTAATCAATAACTAATTTTGTACTTTAAGTTCTAAACCCTTCTATCAAAACTTCACTTATTATCTAATTATAGCCAAATACATCATCCACTTGTAGAGAAGGTGCCACGCCCACTTGCGGAAATTCCTGATACTTTTTTATACCAAAAACAGTGAAAACTAATATTAAAGTCCACAAACTAGTTTTTCTCGTTCAACTTGTACTCGCATCATACTATTTTGTCTACATTTTTTTTTTTTTTAATTTTGCGATAAAAAAGATAAATTTATTGCATGTGTGCATTTATTTTTAGAGTAAAATATAACATACCTTGTTAATTTTCTAGAACATTTTAAATTTCGCGGAAATGGATGAAAAAATTGCATTAAATAGATCAGCACATGTTTATAAACTTTAAAATTGTTTTTATTCCTATTTAACTATTGTTAAATTTCGTTAAAATAAAGTTCGTTCAATTTTCCGCTATTCAGTCATTAAAATTGAATGTTTTTATAGTGCTGCTATTTCACGCTACCAAGCTCTCACTTTTTTCAACTGCAACAAGTTTGCTATTATTTGTATTTATTTTACAATTAACAATTTGTAACAAAAACTCTGCCCTGGCAATTGTTAATGTAAGCAAAGAGCTTCAATAACAAAAGTAAATTTTATTTTTTATTAGTTATGAGTTATTTTTTTTTAGTTTTTTATTGCTCAATTTTTTTTATATATTTTTTTTTTTTTTTTTTTTTTGTTATTAGCTGCATTTATTACGAATCGGCTTATTTCTGATATGCTTTTAATTTTTTGTATAAAATATGGCAGACAAAGCGGAAATGCCTGGCAATTTATTGAAAATAATTTTATGTCTAATTTTGTTTTATTTTTCGTTTTTGTGTGATGCATAAAAAAATCCTATTTTTTCAATGACTTTTCTTTCATACAGCTGTGCATATTGATGCCACAAGTTTTTGTTGACGTTTGTACATTTCTGCAACTGCATACCTATAAAAACATATTGATTTGTTATGCATACGTGTGTATGTGTATATGAGTGTGTGTGTGTGTGCGTAATCCATGACAGTTTTGTTGATATTTTCTCAGTTTAATACTCTTGTTTATATACAGGCACACATTGAGCTTTTATGCCATGCATGTATTTATTGGTAAAAAATCCTTACTTAACAATACCGTGCTTTTGTTTTTACGCTTTTGTGCCGTTACAATTTGCCATGCATGCAGGTTAATGTGTTAGTTTTCAAGGTTTTTCACTGTAAAATTAATTCGCTGAAAAAATTATTTTGTATACTATAAAAAGTAGCGGAAAATTGTCAGAAATCAAATTATTAAAAATATTTTTGGTAGTGATTGGCAGTGTATGGTCATCATTATATTTTTAATTATTTGTGGAACTAACAAAAGAATGAAATCCAGCTGCTTTTTTGTGCATTTCCAGGAATTTTTCGTTAAATCTGTATTTTTGTAGAGATCTTCTAAAATTTCAAATGTACAGGAAACTGTACGAATTTTAATTGGCAATTCAACAGATCGTGATTTTTAGAAATACTACTTTCTAGAATAGATTTTTAGACAATACAACACTTGTTCTGTCAATTACCATCTGTTAGTAGGCTATTGTCTAATTTTGAGCAAGTTGAGTCATTGATTTTTTGTTTGACAGATATTGAAAGCAAACAACCTCGTGAATTTCAACGAAAATGGGAAAAAAGTGAATTTCATGTGCTCGTCAAGCATTATTTTTGCATAAAAAAACATCACCGAAACAAAGGAAAGGCTTGATAAAAACTATAGGGAGACTGCACCATAAATTTTATTGGTTAAGAAGTAGTTTACTGAATTCTGTTGTGGTTGTACCAGCACAATTGACGTTACGCCAATTGATGAAAGTGCGTTAAGGGACTGTGGCTGTAGGCATCTGAACCAAGCGCGTTCATCATCGCCAACCCTGTGGAACATAACTGTGGACTCACTACTGGTTAGACTGGATGATTTGGGCAAACACACGATAGGGTGGTCTGTGGTAAGTTCATTGACACCATTTCCGACATCATGAAGGGAGCACTCTGAATGGTGGAAGAGTAGTGTCGAGAACAAGGCCTTACCGTATAAGCAGGAAAATTAGACAATATTCTCTTTACTGGAAAGAGGGCAGGTCTGACGAGAAAACCACTCAGACTTTTGGAGCTGAAATCAACGTGTCCACGAAAGTTAAATATTTAGGGGTAACCTAGGATAGCAAACTGAACTAGAACGAGCATGTAGCAGATAGGATTAGAAGAGCCAAGAGGGTTCTGTTTCAGTGTAGACGCGTTTTTCGTCTCAAATGGGGGCTAAACCCAGAGTCTATGAAATGGGTCTACACTATGATGGTTAGACCTGCCATCACGTATGCTTCGGTGATTTGGTGAACAAAAGTCATCCAGAAAACCATTAAGAAGAGACTTGACAGAATTCAACGGCTGGCGTGTATTGGAATCATAGGTGCAATACGCACTACTCCCACAAGCGCAATGGAGGTTGTGCTATATATGCTGCCTTTGGATTAAGAAATAAAGAAAACAGTGGCGCTAACAGCCCTCAAGATGCTGCGAAATCCTACGTGGCATGGCCCTACATGATCATATGCGCATCCTTGATATTGTACATAGAGATGTCAGGGAGAACAGTATGCTTATGGGCGGAAGGCAAAGAGTAAGGATAACAGAAAAATATTATAAAACTCTTATAACAGATGGAGTCGTCTGTGAAGGAATCGCTGGTATCGATATCAGTATATTCACAAACGGTTCTCTGGTGAATGGCAGAGCCAGGGCAGGCGTTTACTCAGAAGAGTTGAGCCTATCCTGTGTACTGAGGTTAGGGAGGTTTGTGTCTGTGTACCAGGCGGAAATGCTTGGTGTGGTGCATGCACTGAACCATCTGGTAGATGACCGGGTCAATAGCAAGAAAATTGTCATTGCCCTTGACAATCAGTCGGGGATTAGGTGCATGCAACGGACAGACACCACTTCCAGTGTGGCCATAGAGAATGGCTTACCAAACTCAATAGGTGCGTTCAGACAAATGAGATCACACATATGTGAGTGAGAGGACATTCTGGCATGGAATGGAATGAAAATGCTTATTCTTTAGCAAGAAAAGCATCAGCAGAAGAATTCTGTGGACCAGAACCACATATTGCCACAGGCGACAACATGGACTCGGAACACCGTACAAGGTAGGAAGAAGCTGTTAATTGCAGGCAATCGAAGGCGACCCTGAAGTGGTCTCGTAGTGAGGCAGCAAAAGTTATCCGATACAATCGAAGGACTTTAAGCTAGCTTACTGCACTGGTCACAAGACACAGTCCCTACACATACCATCTCAGGAAGATGACTCTGACCGAGGACAATACGTGTAGGTTATGCCTAGAGGAGCCAGAAACAGCAGCACATATTCTGTGCCAGTGTTTGGCGTTGGCAAGCATAAGATTGACCATTCTGGGACGTCCATTTATTGGCGAAACCGAGAATGGTCAACTGAGCTACCAAGATATAGGTTAGGTAAGATTGAAGTGGCTGTCTCCTTGGAGAAACACTTAGGCCAATGAGGCCCATTGTGATACCATGGGTTAATTGCCCTCTCCATTTAAACCAGTTTGAGCTGTTGACAAAGCTAAGGATTCGGTAGACCGAAGACTCTGAAAGATCATGCAGATCTTTATAGTACCATTTACCTAAGTGAATTGGGCGATTTTTAGCCAGCGCTGTACAAGTGCAGTAAAGATGTTTTGTAGATTCCTCCTCCTCTTCATTTTTGCAGCTTCTACAGAAGTCGTTGTGGAGGATGTTTAATCTTCGTGCATGATTACCTATTAGATAGTGTCCTGTTAGGATACCTATCATAGTACTGATATGATCCCTTCTCAGGGATATCAGTTCTTTTGAGCGTTTAAAGGTGATTTTGGCCAAACCTGACGCGCTGTATGGCATGTGCTTCGTGTTGGCCATCTAATGGTGGCTTTATTTAGGGATAGCTCATTTATGAGTAGTTTACATGGGGTGAGGGATATACCAATACTTTCTTTCTTTATCGAGAGTTGTTTGGTTGTTCCAGTGCGAGCGAGCTCATCTGCTTTGCAGTTTTCTAGATAGTCTCTATGTCCGGGAATCCAGAATAGGTATATTTTTAGCTGCTCTGCAATCTCATTTAGGGATCTGCAGCAGCGAATTACTGTTTTGGATGTTGGTTCAACAGATTCTAGGGCTTTCAAGGCAGCCTGACTGTCAGATAGTATGTAGATATCCATGAAGGATATTGCATTTATCTGATGCCAAGTTACTGCTTCATGTATTGCGACTACTTCCGCTTGGAAGACACTGCAATAGTCGGGGAGCCTGAAGGCTCAATGTACAATGTATCAGAGTAGACTCCTCCTCCAACCTTGCCATCTAGTTTTGATCCATCTGTATAGATTCTGATGACATTATTTGGTGGAAAGTTTCCAACCGCCCACTCTTCGCGGGAGGGAATGGATACATCGAATTTCCTGTTAAAGAAAAGTTTTTGTGTGATGTAATCTTCGAATTTGGGTATCGAAGGAAGGAACTTCCTTATACTAGAGTGTCCCAATGTGCCCTCTCTCCATTGAGAGGCGGCCTCTAGACGGATGGCTATATTGGTAGCCATCTGATTTACTAGGATATCAAGGGGTATACGGTGGAGCATGGTATCTAATGCGCCTGTAGGAGTGGTTCTGAATGCTCCACTAATACACAGCTCAGCTGCTCTTTGAACTTTGCGAAGTATGTTGAGGTGTATTTGTTTGTCTAGTGCTTACCACCAGACAATGGCCTCTTACTACTGCCGTAAAAATCCAGTGAGTAACACTTGGTTGTAAGCCCCATGTTATACCCACTGCCTTCTTGCATGAGTAGAGGGCTATATTGGCTTTTTTGGCTCTCTCGAGCATATTGTGTTTTCAGTTTAGTTTTCTATCAAAGATAAGGCCCAGATATTTCGCTTGATCTGAGAAGCTAAGTCTTATGCCAGGCCAGTAGACAAGGGGGGGGTTAGGTGTTCAAACCGCCCTCCTTTAGGGTCCAGAAAGAATAAAGAATTAACTCAAATGAGACTATTTAATTTAAAATGTAATTTTTTTTTTAGATAAACTGTGATAATGATGTTAATTTTCTTGAAAACTTCACTTAATTATTAAAAAATTTTTTTGGCCAACTGAAAGATTAATTTTGCTTATAAGAGTCACACTCATTATATTGGAATTCACCTCCAAGGAGTTCGTATATTAAAAATCAGTTTTAATGCTCAAAAAGTCCCTGAAATCCAGTAAAATATATGTATGAAAGTTATACCTAGACCGAATATAATTTTGTAAATTCAAGAAAATTAGCTTGACATTTTTTATGCCATATCTACCCAGCAAACCATAGTTGACAACTATGTCGAAATTCCAACTAATTCGTCACTATTTTGAGCTGTCTTAAAGTAATCATTACAATTTTGTTACGCAAATATCGGAACAGTAGCACTTTTTATACGAATTTATATAAAATTTTGTTATGCGACAGCTTGTACGACATATTAAAATGCTAACAGAGTAAAATTTCCTTTCTTTCGAACTATCTGAACGAAATCGTAACTTTTTCGTAACATTTTCGTTAGGACTCGTTACAAAGCTATTACGATACTTCGTTACGAAGTCGTGTACGAAACCCTTCGTACGATTTTTCTTTCGATTTCGCAACAAAATCGGATTTCGAAATTGGAAAGATTTCGAAATATTCTTAACGAAATCGTAACAAACATTTTGCAATCTTTCCGCTTTCGAAAATTCGATTTTTTTACGAAATCGTCAAGAATATCGTATGAAGCGGTTGACACGACTTCGTAACAAAATGTCGTAACGAATCTTAACGAAAAATGTTACGAAAAATTTACGATTACGTTCAGTCAGTTCGAAATAAAGGAAATTTTAATCTGTTTGCATTTCAATATGTTTTACAAACAGTCGCATAACGAAGTTCTATATAAATTCTTATAAAAAGTGAAACTATTCCGATATTTGCGTTACGAAATTGTAACGATTTCTTTAAGACTTTAGTTATGAATTAATCAGAATTTCGACAAAGTCATCAACTATGGTTTGCTGGGTAAGCTTATTGAACCCAACATTTTTGAAAAATCATTCATTTGAATGGATTTTTTTTTTTCATTATTAAAAGTGTAAAAAATACATAAACCACGAAATTTAAGACATTATGGGGTATTCCAAGTAAGGCGAATGACTAAAAAGTTTGACTATTTTATTTTCTTGTTTTCTTGGTATATAAGACATCTAAAATTTCCAACTTGCCACAAAAATGTAGCCCTGTGCGAAGTCTTTTCCAAATAACAGGTTTCGGAAAATCACCTTAAATCTAAATATGCCTTTTTCGAAAAAAAATTCTCAATAGAAAAAATTATTGTTAAACATTTTATACAGTCCAATTCTATGGTAATTTGATGATCTTTTAATCATCATTAAAAAAATTAAAAATGACAGTTTTTTAAGCTTCAGCATTTTTAAAATCATTTTTATTATATTAAATAATTAAAAAATAATTTGAAGTTCCAAAAATTTTGTTTTCAGTTTTTTTTTTTATTTGCAAATACTTTTAATAAAAATCCACGACCGATTAAATTCTTAAATTTCAAAAAGTTACTGTTTCATTCTTTTTATAAAAATTTATCTAGCAGAGTAATTTTTTTAATATTAACATGAACTTATTTTCATGTGTATCTTATATAATAAATTGGGTATAAGATACTGGTGCTGTGCAAAAACCAGTATTCGAATTACGGTTTTTGAAAAATAGTCTGAAATTTAAATGTGACTTTATCGGAGGCGATTTCTCTAATCAAAAAATTTTAATAAAAAAAAAAATATATAGTAATTGTTATTGGAATTGAATCATGAGAAAATGAAACTGTTAAATTTTTAAAGATCTTCAAATATTTTCTTTTGAATTTATTTAAATTGTCGAAATCATTTTCGAGAACAGTAATATTTAAGCCCTTAACGATAACTCGAACTAGGGTTCACACAGGTTCAAATTGTTGTACACAAGCTGGGGATCAACAAAAGCGTAAGATAGCCAAAAAGAAACCAAATCGAAAGACTAAAATTTTTTTTTTCTCCCGTTTATATGGAATATCCATAAAAGTTGTGAATACAGCTTCACCAGCTGAACTTATTACAAAATGTTTGCATTTTTCATAGCTGATTTTAATTTTGATTTTAATAAACTGCAAGGAATCTAACCTATTTTTACCGTTCACATAAATATTGTTATATTAGTAAAATTTTGTCACAGACATTTTTACTGTTTGTGCTAATTTTCGGAATAATACTTTTTAAAAGAAATTTAAAATTCTCAATTTTGAAAAAAGAATTGATATGTAAAAAAAAAATTAAATAAACTCTTCTCATCTCTCTTATGGTCAGTTAAGAACAGGCATATTCACAAATAGTCTTAAAAGAAAACGGATTTGCTTAAAAATGTTCATATCCTTTCTTTCAGTTATTACTGGTATCTACTTATAGATTTTTTATCAAAACTCCCCCCAAACGTAAATCCTGGCTACGGGCCTGTCTTATGCTTCCCAGTTTTGGAGGACTGATTGTCTTTAAAGTGTTGTGACCTTACAATTGTGGAAAATCTATCACTTTCTTGGTTTCTACCACTTTTATCTATTTGCATTTTTGCCAAATCTACCACTTTATATATTTTTATATAAAAATTACTGCCTAATAATTGCAATTTTAGAAATTTTATTACAAACAATCTTTTATTCCTTTTGGTGGAATACAAGATTGGATACAGAAAGATTGGATCGGATACTAAAGAGTGGATGCAGTACTGTTTTAGGAACATTATAAGAGAAATATTTGCAAAAACTATTTAAGAATGAAAAAACTTACTTTATGGTATACTTATTATGATTGGTTTTTAATGTTGGACTTCAGTCGAATTTTTTCTTAGTATGAAAAATATATTTCAACTTTTTTTAAAATATATCACTCATTTTAGGTCCAATCTACCACTATTTAAAATTTGCAAGTGACAACACTGGTCATCATCCTCTATTTGTTAACGTCATCTGTTAACAACTGCAGTTATTTTTAATATCGAATCAATGTTTTTTCATGACAGAGGTGTTTGGATCGGTAGAAAGAGTGTAGGACTATTAGTCGATGGGGTACGGGATCCATCCTCACGTTGGGCAAAGCAGTATTTTGTTTGTTGTTTTTTTTTTTGCTTTGATATGAATGCGTTTGTGTTGTGCACACTCAAACCGATACAAGTAGATATTGGAAAAAATAAAAACAACACATAACTAGTGTGCTTGGATGGTTCTTTGCAGAGCTTTAGTTCGCACCTCATCTGAAAAGCTTTTTTAATTGAAAACTATCGTAAGCATGTGAAAGCTATCCGCCCATGGGCGGCCTTTTGCGCACCCCTGCTTTAAAGCTTCCATACGAAATTCTTCACAAACAACATCCAAGAATTAATTCATTTAGTTAAGAGCTCAGTAAGACTAGCCAGTAATTCTTAAAGCTTTTGTGATTAAAATGCAATTCCAATGCTTGCACAACTCAAAAGCTCAAAGGGACACACAACCATACAACACTTGAATGAACTGTATACATTCTGAGCAGCACTTTTTGAGAAAGCAATGAATGTTATACGTTAACACACAAGGGCACACACACACACACACACCTTTTGTCATTAAACAACAACAATAACATGAAATACACTTCGAGCAATGTAGTAAATAGCAATAACAATAGCAGCAACATCAAAAGTGTTGCCAACAGAGCGATATCAACATGCAAAAGGCAACTGAAAGAGAAAAAACATATTATTTGTTGTCGACATTGGCGTCGCCAGCATTTTGGCAATATATTGAAAATATGATCAGCTCACAACAACACTGTAAAATCCTTGCTGCACCCACTTTATAAAAACTTATATCAACTGAAGTTCAATTCAATGAAGTTGAGCGCACATCAAAAGGCATAAAATGATTGATAAAAAAATTCAACTCAGCCGTAGTTGTCACCTAAGGGTGCGACCTGGTAGTTAAATTTTTTAATATAATCCAGCAATAATCCTTAAAAGTTGGAAAGCAAAAAATTCGTTTGTCGCGTTTGCAGCTTCTCAACATGCTGAACTTTGAAGTGTTGCACTTTTGCTGCACACAAACAATACAGCAAACAAACATCAGCAATCCTTTCACACCAACTCTCAAGACCCTTCTCACCCAGTTGCACTTTTTCTGTTGCGTTGGAGCACTCGAGGGTCAGTTCTGTTTTATGCTGTTGCATCTCTTGGATTTTTAATTCTATATGGATTCGACTACGTTTATTGTGGCCCTGGATAAATGCGCATCTTTTTACAAAATATCTTCTGTGCGTTTGTGCTTTATAGAGTTTCCAAGTGTGTGTGTGTGTGTGTTTGGATGTGTGCATTTTTTATGCATGTGTCACTTTCATACCACATCGTATTCCCTTTACGTTCGTTTTTCGCTTGTATTGTACAGAGCACTACAAATGATATTTCTCTTTTTTCCAAGCTTTAAGAGGATGAGTTAAATTATTTGTATCCGTTGACCCTCAAGTCAAACTTTTGTGTACGTTTGTGTGACTTACGGCCACTTGACTTTTATCCAACTTTTGCATGCATGTCAATGAAAGCTTCATATTGGAGCAATCATGGATTTTTCCTTTAACGCATCGTTTTTAATATGATTGCATTTTTGTAATTTTTCAATAAAAACGAAACTGAAAGGTACAAGGTTTTTAGTGACTGTACTACTAGTTATTGTAAGAGTTATTTACACTATTTAATGAACAGGCTTTTTTTAGAATATTTTAACAAAAAGTTATTTCAACACCTTTCTTATACGTAGGTCGACCACTGCTTTAAAAGCAACACTGGTCCTGTCAACTACCATCTGTCAATAGACTTCTACAGACAGCCTCTTGAACTTCGTCGTGGTCGTACCAGTACAAGTGACGGCGAACGTTCAGATCACCCAAAAGAGGTCGTCACGCCAGAAATTGGCAATAATATCTATTGAATGATATTGGACGATCGAAGAATGAAAATGCGGAAGGTGATTGAGGATGTAGGCGTCTCAACTGAGCAGATGCATTACATTTTACATGAATTTTTGGATATGAAATTCCTATCCGCGCGATGGATAGGTGTGACCACTTTAAAGGAGTGTTCAGCGATGTTCAACCTCAAAACGAAAGAGAGTGTTGAGCCGTTTTGTAACCGTTGACGAAACATGAATGGGTCATGCCTAGGGCTATCAGAAGTCTAAGACAAAATAAGAGAACTCTTGACAAAGAAAAAAAAACAAAAAGAGATATTTTCAAATTCAATTCCACCCCATTTCTTCATATTTTTAAATGAAAATTTCACACAGTACTCGGAGAATACAACTTCATTATATCCGCTATTAATAAATCAATTTTTATTAACCGTATTCTTAAAAATATTTCATAAAAATATGATGTTTTTTGACCGAATTTATAAATATTTTTTTAAAAAGGGAAATAGCTTCAATTAGCGGCTGTAATCGTGATCACTGGCAGACAGACGGACAGACAAAATCCGGCTTATCGAGTACGACTTCCGTTAGGCTTAAGTGCCCTGCTGATTAGGAGCATTATACAATAAATTACATACTGTCCGTAATAGCAATAGTGGCGCACCTTCAATTCATCTACTGGTGATGACGGGACCTACCCAATCTCTAGCATATTGAAACAGATATGACAGCCCGGTCGTACCATTGCGCAACCCCGCCGGTCAATCTAGACCTGTGTAGCTATCACACAACCACAACCAGTACGAGTCTCCTCGAAGGGCCAGCCCACGACAGTCATCTGGGCAACTCGATCACGTCAATGAGAAGCCACAACATCCCCGCAAAGAGACCAAAAATGTACTCATGCAATTATGAAGGAGTGCATTTTTATACGTGACCGTCCTCAATGAGCACTGAAAAGGCCATTCTAACAGCTCACAGCTGCCGGCTCAGTTATGAGCAATTGCACTTGACTGGTACCTACAGAGGAGGATCTGATTTTGCCACTCTTATTCTGGCAGTCCGGATGATTTAAAGATCTCAATATCCAGATAGAGTATTGGTCTTGTTGTCAGGGACTGCCGTGCTCAGTATGAGAACCCAAGTTTCACACCATTTCAACACTAACCTCAGTGACCGCCGTGCCAGTTTGAGGGACCAGTTAAAACTTTGACGGGCAAGCTCAAAGGAAAGCCCGAGAGCCAACATATAAAGCACATATGTTAAACACTCACATCCAATTTCAATCACCAATTCTAGTCTCAATGCAGTGGATTAATAGGGTCTACCCCATTTGACGGGTAAGACTGTCCCCGTACTAACAAGTTTTAAGGTCAATTGCTATACCTTCGCAGGCTTGTTCCATATCGATATACCGAACATGACCTGCTACCAAGATGGGCGCCACCCCGAGCTCTTGGTTGGCCCTCCCAGTTTTTACGTTTGCAGGACGTATCCTACAAACAACCATCCTTCCTTACCCTGGCTGGCCAGGCGCAACTAATTTGCTAACCTGGCGGAGTTAGACAGACGTACAGACAGACGGATGTCTGCTCAGGTGGTGTTGCTGATGGCGACATTGAAACAGTGGGTACAGTGTTTGGCTCATATGCCAGAGAACGCTGGCTTGAATCCCACCTGACACAGAAAGTTTTTTTAATCGAATTAATTTTTCTGTTCGGCCGTCACCTCTTAGCAGATAATGGCAAACTTTAGAAAGTGAAAACTGCTATGAAAACCTTATTGAGAACATAAGCCGTTCGGAGTTGGCATAAAACTTGTTGGCCCAGTTCTCGATCATTTGTGTTCAAACATTTTACAAACACACACAACACAACTGATCATAATAAGCTCGGTCAAAGTCCTTTCAAGAGCTGAAATGGCCATTTCGTTTTTTTTTTTTTTTGGTGTTGCTGATCAAAAATACATATACTTTTCTATACCTACCACGCCTCCTTATTGGCGTTACAAAAGAAATGGCAAAGTTAATAAGCCTCTTACACAGTACGCGTTGGGGTATAATAGTTCGCTACTCGAACAATTTTAAAAGTATTTCAATCTTTTTTGGTAGGCAAGTAATTGTTTGACTCCTTGTTATTTCAATGTTTTTAAACAAATGTTCAAATGATCAAAGCACTTATCTTTTTACCGTAAGTTAACAAGCTCAGCAAAATTTTCAATGTCATTCCACTCTGGTCAAGTATTTTATTTAAATTTATTCATTCGAAATCTTTTGAAAATCTATGAACCATGTTTTTAAATAATCATAAGAAATTTTGTAACTAGTGAATAAATTCCTTTTTAAAAATTCAGCATCACTTTCATTAACCTTCTGTTTCATAAATTTTTGAAATTTGTTTAAGTCTTTTATTTTCCATAGCCATTATTTTGTCATGAAATAAAAACCAAACTGAATGGACTGAAAATTAATACGAGTAAGTTTCACCTAATGCCGACTGAAAACATTGAGCATTGAGAAGATTTAAGGCTGTTTAAATTGCAGTAAATGTTGGAAGTCCGATTTAACTACAGTATGACTGGATGCCCAATGCCCAAAGCAGGGGACAAAAATGTTCCTTCCATCTGCGTAGCTGGTTTTCAATTGATACTATTAGATCGGTCTCAGCTATCTTGCGAAGTATCGAACGAAACCTCATTGGCATCAGTCTCGCCAGAAATTGGGGCCCAGAAAATGGTACTGTGGCTTGATTTCTCGTTCAATATAATGTCCACAACATTTATTGTTTGCCTTGCCTGCCTTGACTTAAAGCTCACCAAAATGAAGTATTCTCGTTTTTACCGTGTCTTACCTATATTAGTTTTACTCTAGCCAAAAATGAGTTCAAAAACTATTTTATCGCGCGACCCATAAAGTAATAACTATTACCCTATTTCTATAGAAAGCATCGTGACACAAATAGTTTCCCATTGAGTATATTAAATTCTAAGTCACTATAAGTAACTAGAACAGTGTATCCAAATACGAGCACACGCACACAAATATAAATATGCTTGTGTACGTTGGCTGAGGAAAGACTGAGCTCCAGTAGGCATTGACAGGCCTTCGAAGGGCTACTAGCAGGCCTTAAAATGGATTTCGGAGGCCTACCCTACTCATATCCAAGCCCATATACCTTTTTATATGAAATGGCCAAATTTTGCAGGTCTTCCGCTCTCCTTGCTTTAAAGAGGCCTGCTTTAAGCACTCCTTTAGAATGGCTTAAATAAAAGGTTAACCAAAACAATTCAAAAAACATTATTTTTTTTTATTTTTTTTATGTATACCTACTTATTTATTGTGTGATTTTATTTTATTTTACATATTTTACATATTCTAAGTCTTGACGTTGATTATTATTCAGTATTTTTGAACTAATATATATTTTAACTTTTAACGAAAAAGTAACCCTGAAATATAAGCAGAACCCGTTTTTGTAGGAAAAATATAATTGTTGTACTGCACTGGGTAGTAAATGCACGCCTTCGTTAGAAAAGACCTAGATTCATTGACTATTGGGGCGCTGCTAAGATTTACGCTCTTAAAAATTTAACGTGTTATGTGAGTTGCGCTTAGCACAAGTTTATTTATAGTAAATTTAAGAAATTGTAACATTTACAAATTAATAATTAAAAAATCAATACATTAATAAAGAATGTTGCCATAAACTTAATAGATAAATTGCAAAGCCTCGCAAAAACGGCAAAAATAGTTTTTTTTCAGACAGACGTGATCGGCAAAGCACACAAACGGTAGAGCTTGGTTTGAGTCGCTTTCACGTTACCCCTGAGGTAGACTACAAAACTAAGGCAAAACGAGAATAACTACAAAACTAACAGACCTATTCTGGCAAATTAACAACAGTAAACCAGTATTTTTCATATATATATGTGTTTGTTGTAATTTTTTGATTTCAAAACAAAATTTGAAGCTCAAAAATAATAAATTTCGATAAAAATTGTCAGCTGCTTTTCATATATTGACAATTTCATTGACAAATTTTGTATTTTGAGCTTCAAATTTTGTTTTTAAATAAAAAAATTACAACAAACACATAGAAATATGAAAAATACTGGTTTACTATTGTTAATTTGCCAGAATAGGTCTGTAAGTCTATTTAAAAAATTTTTGGGAAATTTTTGGTTTCAATTTTTCAATGCACATTTTTCTTTCCTCATTTTTAGACTTTTCATAATACATATGGCAAGAAAAATAATGCTGCCTTATGTTAAATTTGTGACTATGAACTATTTTCTTTTGACAAATTTAACATTACACTTTTTCAAAAGAATTTTCGAAAAAAAGTTAAGATGTTCCCAAGAATTATCAAACATTTTCGATTTGTGTTTTGCGCTACTGAATGACACAATAATGTATGCCGCATGAAATTCATTAAGCGACTGACCGCCAGCGTTACCGTTGGCTGACTAAAGTGGCAAAAATTACCCTTTTTTGGATAAAGGCGACTTTTTCAAAATTTTGTTTATTTGCCACTTTTCGTAACAGAGTGCGGCTTTTTCCCCTTATACAAAAATACAACACAAAATTCAGCGCTTGCTCGTGATGAGGCGAGTAAAAATTGTATGTTTGGGGGTTGAAAAAATTTGCTTAAAAAAATAATCATTAGTTTCGACTTCAGGTCGCCATAAGTTTTTCAGTTGTGATTTTATATAAAAAAATTTAACTGATTTTACATGAAGCTATTAAATAATTTGTTATTGGATTAAAACGAAATGACGCCCAAGTGTTTCACTCCAACCCACACAATTTTGTAGTATCCCCATATCACTGAAAATCAGCACGCCCGATGTTGTTAGGCGCTAATTCTGGTGCACATTGTTTTAGTTTTGTTTGCTTAATATGTTGTTCATAGTTTCTAGAATATAAATACATGTTTTTAAAACGATACCTGTCAACCGATAATTTTAAAATACAAAAAAATTTCGAAAAACAAAAGCTTTACACGCAATTCTCTCGAAACTAGTTTTTTAGAACGGTTCGATAGATAACTCCAAATCTATTGGTTCAATTTTAATGAATCTTAGTGCATTTTTCTTGTAACTTTGTCCTTTAAGTATCCCTTTTAAATTCAAGTACCTACAATTTTTTGGTTTTTTTTTTATATACAAAAAATAACGCAAAAATCTATATCTTTTTTTAACTTTTTACTCTGGCTTTCGCCATAATTCTAAAAAATCACATTTCAATTTTTGTTTCAAATACATGGGAAAGGCGATATCTATCGAACCATATTAGATGTCTGTTTTTAAATGTAATTTTCAGCGCCCTCAATATAAAAGCCTGAAAACTATTTTAAAAAAAAATTATTTTTATAAAGTACTTTTTATGTAAAATAAGCTGTATAAATTGGAAAAAAAAAGAATAACTCCTTGTATCTAAAAAAAATTTTAAGCTCTAATTTATTGGTTGTTACACGTATATTATACCTTAATAGAAAGGAGTTTTAAGTAAATAACTTATAAATTAATTTTTTTTTTATATCGAGGAGTGTACCTTAAACTTTATCACTTTTTTTCTTTATTTTCTTTATATTCTTTACATTCTTTAAAATCTTTATATTCTGTATATTTATAATTTCAATTTATGTTAATTAAATTTTTTGTACATTTACTTATTAACCCCATTATACCCATACCCATTATACCCATTATTAAATTGTTATTTTCTTTTTTGACTTAATACATACTTAAAAAACATTTTGTTGTTTGATTCGTATTGTCTCTTTTATTTTTTAAATCCCCTTTTTTTTGCCACCTCTGCGAAGCAAGCATTCGCTGCTAAGCTGCACAATATTTGTGCTTTGACGATCGAATCTGTGTGAAAAACACGATTTGTGCCGACCTCGCGATGCTTTGGGCTGGCAAACACTGATCTAGAAAGAAAGTTTGTATTCATTATGAAGTTTGTATTATTAAAGTTGAATTTATTAATTCAAATCAGTGTCTGCCAAAAAACATATGCACTGTTCTTTCAGTTATGTGCTAGTACGTTCACATGTGAGAGCAACAAAAACCGACAGTGTTCACGATAGGCGCTGGACGACACTGTTCTAAATACAACAACTGCAACTGCATTCTAAATAATCTTTAATGGGGATTTTATGTCAAAACACTAATAAGTGCCATAACAGTATATCGTTACCTTAATATAGAAAGGCCCTAACTCAATTTTTTTTACATTATAGGAGAAGAAAAAAACTTCATAAAAAACAAAGTTCTGCAATTTCTACAGTAAAAAGAATTGTAACATCGCTACATCACTTATAGTTTTTAATAAAAAAATTTGTTTACAAAAAATTCGAAACTACAGAACTTCATTTTTTATTAAGTTTTCTCCTTCTCCTATTGACTTAGGGCCTTTTGAGATAGGGCCTTTCTATATTAAGGTAGCGATATGTCTTGTTTTTTTTTCTAATAAAATTTCTTTTCAAATATAAATAAATAATCAAACCAGTAAATAAACCAATAAGTAATTGAAACAAATTAATTTGAAAACTTCGGCATGATAAGCAAAGTTTTGCTGCAAGCAACAATTTTTGCATTTGTATTAATTAATTAATTCAATTAGAAAACTCTGAACAAATTTTAAACCAAAGTGTAGTGAAGTGAAACAAACTCCAGATGGCGATGAAAACTAAAATGCAAAAAGCAGTAAAAATAAAAAATAAAAAAATTGTATTAAAATCATCCAAAGGAGTGCCAACATGTTGCTAGGTTGCAACCGTTCAAACTGCGACACACGGAAATGCGAATCAATAAGGCGCAAATGCATCGCACTCCACTGAGTTGTAAGAAAAAACACTCTAAAAAGAACACACAGAAAAAAAAAATAATTAGTAAATATTTAATTATTATTTAGTTATAATATTTAGATATTAGTAAATATTTATATATAACAAATTTTCTTTTGTTTTTTTGCTGAATGCACCAACATATTCTTGAATGCAGCGCAGTAATGAAATAATTATTTGATAGCAATTGAAAAAGAAACAGAATTTATTCAACTGAATTTATCAAAATTATACAGTCGAATAGCAAAATTTTCAGAATGAAAATATTTGATTGTTTAAAATTAGAAAATTCAAAAAACATAACCTCGATCACACAACCTCGCATTTTTCACGTAGTCTGTCATGTTTTGGCCTTGGCAATAGTTTGGTTAGCAAGTCAGCTACCATTAAATCTTTTTTGCATTTGTATTTGCATTGCACGATTCCCTTATCGACATAGTCCTTCACAAAGTGATATTTCGTATAGATGTGTTTTGTCCGGTTTGAAAACTTTTCTTCTTTGATCAACTTCACACAGCTTTGATTGTTGTATTCATACAAAAGTGTTGGCTCCTTGGTGTCGCAATGCATGTCAAACAGTAAATGTTGTAGCCGAGCAATTTCATGACATGCATCGGACAAGGCAATGTACTCTGCTTCAGTTGATGACAATGATACGCAATTCTGATTACGACACGCCCAATTAATGACTCCACCATTGAAATAAAATATGTAGCCACTGTTTGAATTTTGTATCATTCTATCTTCAGCCCAATTTGCATAGCCATATAGTGTCTGCTCACTATCACGCACATCACTCAATTTCAATTTCATTGAAACCGTTGACTTGAAATATTTGATAACTCGCTTAAGTTCATTCCAATCATCTTCGGTCGGATAAGAAACCTTTTGAGCTAAAATGCTGATACTCGCCGCAATGTTCGGACGTGAATTTACTGATACATAAAACAGGCTCCCAATCAACTTTCGATATTTTGTATTGTCAATTTAGAAAGCCGGACATGATTTACCGTAACCAACGTTCATTGGCGTTCTTACTCTCTTTGCATCCAACTCCGCCAGGTTTCGGCCTGCCTGTCCCAAGCCAGGATAAAGGAGGAGGGTTGGTATGGGATACGTCCCATACTGTAAAAGTAGAGCCAACCAAGAGCTTGGGGTGGCGCCCATCTTGTAGCAGGTCACTGTATATATTATTGTGAAAAAAGCCTGCGAAGGTATAGCAATGGACCTAAAAACTTGTTAGCACGGGGATAGTCATACACGTCAAAGAAGACGACCCTATCTATCCACGGCAAGGAGACATCTGAGAGATGTAAAATTGGGTGAATGAATTGAGGTGTATACAAAATGAATGCACATATATTCGATGTATTGTTTGTTGTTTAAACAAGGGTTATAGGCACTTCTTCCATGGTAAGTGAATATAAAATTCATGCCTGGATTGAAGTTGCCAGTCATGAGTAATTTAGTGCTCTAATTGGACACGGCCAAATATAAAAACCCAAATGAGTTTTTTGCCTCCTTGCTGGGATGTTGTGGAGCTTCTTTGACGGGACCGAGTTGCCCAGGTGACTATCATGGGTTGGCCCTTCGGGGAGACTCGTGCTGGTTGTGGTTGTGTATATGCTACACAGGTCTAGATTGACTGGCGGGGTCGCGCAATGGTTCGACCGGGCTGGCATACCTGCTTAGTATGCAAGAGATTGGATAGGTCTCGTCTACACCAGTGGATGGATGGAAGTACGTCGCTACGGAAGTCTAAACTGGTACTACTATTGGAAGCTTGCTTTTGGTAGTAGGGCACTGGGTGATGCTTATTATACCCTAGGCCTTTGATGACTTTTGTACTTAAGACTACATGTCAGGCGTACAAATAAATTTGAATATTTTCTGTCTTTGCATCCGACAATCCAAAATTCGATGCAATTTGTGCAAAATATTTCTACTGGCAAAACATAAAATGTCCATCCTTATTACTTAGAGTACTTTTTTCGTGATATTCTTTTAAATTGTTCCATGCTTCAATTGCTGTCTTTGCCTTCCGTATATGCATGAGTTGGTCATCTTCAGCAGATTGACCTATCCAAGCACGTTCATGATCATTTAATTTTTGAATTTTTGATTTGGTTGAACTGATGAAACAGGTTCTTGGATTGATGTCGGCGCTTTTTCTTTAATGACATTCCAAAAACCTTTCTTGATTAACAGGTGTTCCATTTTAAATTTCCAATTTGAATAATTTGTATTATTAAATTTTTCCACTTTTGTTTTAATTTGAGCCATTCTTTTCCGTAATGGTTTGCTAAGTTTCGCTGTAATGTCTTTATGCGCAAAATTAATGACGTACCTTCCTTAAAAACGAATTTCAATAACTAAATCCGTTTCTTAATTATCGCTGCCTGGGCCCATAACCTCTTGGATGCAGTGCAGTAATGAAATAATTCATTGATAGGAATTGGAAAAGAAATAGAATTTATTTAAATGAATTTATCAAAATTATAAAGTCCAATAGAAAAAATTTCAGAATGAACAGATTTGATTGTTTAAAATCAGAAAATTCCAAAAACATAAGAACACAAAACAAAGTATATTAATTTCAAAGTGGTAACTGTGATCGCCATATCTAACACCCATAGCCTGAACAGATGTATTAAACAAAATAAACAAGTATAAATGTCTTTGCATGTGTTATATGAAGCAAGCAGCAGTTAGACAGTTTTTTGACGCGGTGGCAAATTTATTTTTTTGAGATAGCACAGCTGTTTTGAAGTGTCTGCGACACTCTCGCATTCTACTCTTGTTCCTACACCAACGATGTTTGATAGAGCTGTGTCGCTATGTATTTTGTTGTTGGTTTCTCATTGTCCCATTGGGAAAAAGGGTTTTTACATTTGCTTAGTTTTACCTATATAATTACAGTATATTCGTATAAAAATGACTATTGAAACTACTGTTTGACTGTTAACATTTTATACTAGTCTTCTTTCTCTTTAATTTTAAAATAATTTTGTCTCTGTATTATGTATGCAGTTCCTTCAAAAATAAAATAGTTTTTTTTTTGCTTCCCCTAGAAATTTAAAAATTTTTAGCTGTGACTGTTTTGTATTTAGTGTGCGATATAAGTTTTATGTGAGTATGTTCAAGTAAACACAGGTAAAAAGGGATCACAAACTTTTTGTTTTCGTATTCATATATATAGATAACAAAAGCTATGCTGTATTAGATCGTCACAATCTATGAATAGATAGATGATTGTGTATTGGCCTTTGTACAAAACCTAACAAAAAGTTTGCTTCTACTTGCTACAAGATGTCATCAGCTTCTGTGTGTTTTTTTTTTCTTTTTGTTAATGTGAATGCGAGAAGGAAAACAGCAATGCTGGTGACATCTTGTAGCAAGTAGAAGCAATTTTTTGTTAGTTTTTGTAGGATAGCCAACACAGAATCCTGTATTTATTAATATATCAGGGTGCTATGCAGCAACAAAGCTTCTGTTTTACTAAATATTGAATCAACAGCTCTGCGTAACAGAGTTTTTTTTGGATTTGTGGATAGTGTATTCAACTCTTAATCCGTAGGTACGAGCTCGATCCACACGAGAGGTGAAGAAACAATTTTTAGTAATTTGATATTAAATTTTCTTTTGGTGATGGTGATGGTGAAGAAGCAACATCAATTCTAATAAAACAGTGTTTCGGTATCGAAATAACGATATTTACTGGTGTGAATAATAAACTGGTGTTTTTTTTTTAATTTACTTTATGTTATTTTAAATTTTTCAATTTAAAAGTTAATTTTCTAAAAAGAAAAAACTGTTCAACTATCAAATCTATATAACTGAAAAAAGCATCGCTTCTTTCGTGTGCCAAACAACGCACCTGTATTTTTTATATTTTTTTTTTTCGACCTATGCACAGAATAAAAAATAAAAAAAAAAATTAAAATAAAATAAAAGAAATATTAATTTTATGCTTTGCAATAAGATGTCGGAGGTATATTAATAGCTTGAAAATAGCAAAATATCGTCAAAACTGCAAATAATACTAAAAATTCCAAATTCCATTTTAATTTCAGAATTCCATTTTTGTTCATTTTTGGTACGAGTGGAGTTACCCAAGGCTCTGTTCTCGGCTCACTTTTGTTCACTGTGTTCATTTATGACATGACGACCTTCAACTATACCTTTCCAGGCCTATCGGCCTCGTTGATGATTTATTTTCGAAAATGAATGAAGAACTTAAAATAATTGCAGAGTGGGCCGGAACAAATATGGTCAAGCTTAAGCCCCTACTTCACAAATTCCCATCCGGTGCTTCCAATCGGCATTGATTTGACGGCTTCAACAGGGGGACCAAACCCGGATACATAGTTATTCATCCCTGTCTTGTAAGGATCACATTTACTCCTGCGTAAGTAAAGTTTATTATGTATTACGAAATCTCCGCATGACAGCCTCTTTCGTTCCCATTGGAACCAGTAGAAAACTAGTATTACAATTGATTTTACTAATAATAACGTACTCTGAAGATAGTAAACTCGACTCGAGGTCTTCCCACAAGCTGCATTTAATAATGCTGTTCGCTATGTTAACGATGTAAAAAGATTCGACCATATCTCATTATATAGCAACCAAATCCTGGGTATTGGTTAACTAAGTTATCTAGAAACAACACTCTAAAAAGTTTTTGTTGAAATTTACTACACTAGTTGTAGGCAACAGCTTAGCTACTATAACTGTATTAAACTTGCACACCTTTATTTAATTCAACATGTGTTGTTTACTATTGGTACGTAGTAAAATTTAACAATTGGTGCTTAATTTTGCTAAATATATTGGGTAATATTTAAGCTATAATATAGGTATTGCAGTAAACTTAAACATTAGTTGTTTAATGTTGCTATCATTTTTGCATCACTATTGCAACATTACAACCTTTATATGAATAACATTCAACAACTTTTTTTTAGTTTAACTACAATAA
The DNA here is from genome assembly GCA_914767935.1 of Coremacera marginata. NCBI lineage: Eukaryota > Metazoa > Arthropoda > Insecta > Diptera > Sciomyzidae > Coremacera > Coremacera marginata. Next base: position 53,417,710 of record OU612045.1, read on the forward strand.
TGTTGTAACATAAAAATTACTGCTACTTAAATAGCAGTAATAACATTTTATGATTGATTTAGTTTTACACAAGAATAACAAAAAAGACAAATCTGAATAAAAAAAACAAGGAACTTTCAAGTCAATTGCACCAAGAAAATATATCAATTTGTCTTTAGAGTTATTAAAATAAAACAGAGCATTTCTAACATCAATATTAAAGATTTATTAAACACATCTCGCCTTCACATTTATATATAAATATTGAGTATTTTACACGACAAAAAATAGTTAGAAATCTTAACATAAAATTAAAACACGTATTTAACACAATTTTTATCATTAGAGAAGCGAATACCGGAGAACTGAAAAACAAGCTGCTTACTTGCTCATAATCAAACTTGAATGAGAATATGGTGCAAATATACGAACTGATGTTGAAAATTCAACACACATATGTCTATTGTCAATAAAATACATGATAAAAAAATGTTTAATATTGATATTGCAACAAAATTCACTATATGTTGCTTAATTTTACTAAAACTCGTGTATAATTTTAAACATTGAAAATTTACACTGAAACTTGTTGTTAAATTACACTCCAGTTGAGTTTTAAAGAAAAAATTACTATTATATTTATAGTAAATTTGTATTTATTTTTTAGAGTGAAGAAACTGTATTTTTTTGCATAAAGTCATTTACTCGCGTACTCCACGATATTTATTTGAAAAGCCTGATTGTGAAATTCACTTCCGTTGAATATCAGAATCGTTTCTAATAACATCATCTTTAAGCACTTAATTCTCAAATACTTTTCTTAACTATTTTCTCTCTTTTCTATCTCAATATCTTTTTCACTCTTTTCTGTTCTGTTTTCATACTGTCATATTCATTTTGGATATTTACTCTAATCTTACATAAGTATTGTTTAATAACTTTTTATTGATTGTTATTATATAATCGTATCTTTCGGGCTCTCAAAAGATGTAGGTACATATCTTATTTGCCAACATTTTATGTCTTAACAAATAAAATAAAACAAAAATAAATAATAAAAAATAAAAATTGTGTAGGCAGTTTTAAAAAAATTCGCTTAAAATGACAAGCATTGATTCCCCAACATATTTTTCATATATTTTCAAAATGTGAAAAAGTTGTAGTGCTGATTTTGAAAAATGTGAATGATATTTTGCCCGGCCAAAAAAAAAAAATAAAATCTTACATAAAAGTAAACACACCACAAAGAAGATTAATTAAAATCTTTAAATTATGTCACAAAAATTTTTTTGTAGGACTAACATTTTTCATCGTTTATAACATGCAAAAATAAAATTAAAAAAATATCAAATATTTTTAGAATTTTCAACTACTATCGACGTGCAAAATTTAAAAAAAATCGGAACCGTCGAGATTAATTTTTGGACAAAAGCGTCTGACTTGTCATGGAATCGCCGATATGACCCACACTTGAGTGCTATAAATTTTTTTTCTCTGTGTATGATTAACAGCTGCAAATATTTTTAAAAAATTCCAGATAACAACATGTGTGTATCGGTGGGGGCAACATATCCAGATTGGGTGTGAGGGCAGCAAGAATTTCCAGCTTGATTGAGTTGTGTTTCTTGCGTCAAGTTTTTGCTGCTGGCACATTGATTGAAAATCGAGTTAATACAGAAATTAATCACGTTGTGCATAACGTGACATGACACAGTTGAACAGGGTGCTTTAGGTAGCAATGGAGTGTGCTGCTATAATTGAGGACATCTAATGAATTGACGAAGCTGTCAAGTGTTTGCAAACATTTTTTAATGCCATTGGCTTTGAAAACGTGGTTAGAGTGCGGCATGTAGTGGTTAGATATTTTAAGTCACATTTAAGCTCACAATGTTGGTAACAGTTGCGCACACTAGTAGAGTTTATGTTCGGTGTTAAATTATTGAACCATTTCTTGTTGCCCACCCCGACATCATATTAACTGCTCTCACAAGCACAGCAGCAGCAGCAACAACTTTAGCATTTTAAGGATACACCAGCATTCATACCGCGCATCCTACGCTCTTACATTATTTGCTTTGAGTCGTTGTCGTCATGGTCGTCCTCTTAGCTTTTGACATTCTACACTCAACACAAATGTGCGGCAAACAGTTGGTATGCTTCACAAAACGGCTTCTAGCGCCAATGTGACCAGATTGCATGCAGTTTAACGCTTGTTTTTGGATTCCATCATCGCCAGCATGCATCCTGTTGAAATGTCTTTTATTAGTGTTTTTTTTTATGTTGTGGCCTTATGTCGCTTGACTACCTGTGTTGTAATTTCACATTTTTGTATGTTGCTCTTGAGTTTTGTGGAGTTATTTTTTTTTTTTAGAAAGCGAGGATCTTTTGAGTGTTAGAATTAAATTTTAAATATTTATACCGCATACAGTTTAATCTTTAAAGCTTTATGAATATTTTAAATTCTTGTTTACCAATCTTTTCAGGTGCAATAATATAGAGAAGCCAATATAAGAACAATCAAAATACGTATCAAATACTGTTCTACAAAATTTTGAAATTTATATTTTTAACAACTTTTTAAGAGTTCCTTAACAATAATTTTGCTTTGATTTCCAATCTGGCTTTGAAATTAACTACGGGAGGTAACTCATATAAGCCAAAACTCAGATAATACAGAAGAAATAAGTAATTAAAAAATTTTAATTGTTTTTTTTTGTATATTTGAAATAGTAGAACGAAATTTAATCACAGAAGTAGGTATGTAAAAGTGAAAATCAAACGATATTTTATTAATCTTTGTGGTACAAAACATTGTTACTACATAACGTGTGATTTGTCACTAACGCGACTTAAGAAAGTCCGTAATAGAGCGTTGTTTCAACCTGCTAATTTGTTTTTTAACTGCAATATCTCGCCATCGTTTCCCTAATAAGAGGTCACTTGCACTACTTGACGGCTGTTCCTCAATACATTCAAGAGCTATTTCAAGCTCATTTCATCCTTCTTCGTGACTGACTTGTGGAGTCTCTTCCATTTTACGGTTTTCTATATCATCCATGATTTATTCTCCAGAATTCATAAGATGGCCGATTTCATGGTAAGAAAGTTATTTTTCGCAGTCATCACCACGAGTCCATTCTACAATATTGTTTCTGTCGACATCTTCGCAATCAGGGACTTGCTCCATGAAGCTATGTAGATCTACATCGTCTGCAATTTCATCACATTGAGGGTACTGCAATTTAGTGTAGGGGTAGGCACAATTATATAACTTTACCGTCAATAAAATGGGCGTTATTCGACGAATGAGCGTGGCAATATTAGAAAAACAGTTTATCTTGAATAATTTTGAGACTGGAGTACTGCAATTAGTATAGGGGTAGGCATTATTATAAAAAAAACTGTATTTCGAATTATATTGACACTAATATACTGCAATTTAGTGTAGGGGTAGACACAGTTCATACAAACTATGGTCAAGTAAATGGGCATTATTTGACAAACGGGCGTGGCGATATTAAAAAAAGAGTGCATCTCGAATAATACTGACACAATAGTACTGCAATTTGGTATAGGGGTAGGCATTATTAGTACAAATTACGGTCAATAAAGTACGCGTTTTTAGAGAAATGGGCGTGTCAATACTAGAAAAACTATCTCAGTTAATATTGACGATGGGGTACTGAAATGAAGTACGAGATAGGCTCAATACTTAAAAATGACAACGGTAGGGTAATAAAATTCGTTACAATAATGGGTATAATTATTTCAAAACACGTGACATCTAATTTAAATTAAAGAAACAGATATTTGAAATAACCAACAAACTTTCAGAATTGTATAGAACAAATTTTTTAAGCACAATTTTATTTATTCAGTTTATACACTTTTTTCGAAAATTTATAATATTCTCTAAAAAGGAAGAAGTAAAAGCTTTTAAAATAAAAAAACTACATAGTAAAAAATAATTTTAACATAACTTTTCCTTTAAATTTCTTGGTCATATTTTGTAGTTTATTTTATCTTATTATAACATTGAAAATCTTATTATTGTAATTTTTTTCTAATTTGCTTTACTATCATAAATATATTAATTTCTTTATGAACACAAAAGCTTTGAAGTAGGCACTTCTGATTTAAAGTCTGATTATATAAGCTTTTGTATTCATAAGGAAATTAATATATTTGTGATAATAAAACAAATTAGAAAAAAATTAAAATAATAAGTTTTCCAATGTAATAATATGATTAAATAAACTGCCAAATACGACCAAGAAATTTAAAGGAAAAGTTATGTTAAAATTATTTTTTACTTTGTAGTGATTTTGTTGTCGGTTTTTTTTAAAAAGCTTTTTAGAGATACATATAAAATAATGTATGAATGAGTCTTGACCGTTAAGAATCTACAAGCAAGACTTGTTCAGTTTTTGTTTATCTATTGCGATAGTCATTTTTCTATCCGATATATGTTAATGTCACAAACTTTCAAAATTTAGCTTAACACTAAAAGCCTAATCATATCCTCAAAACTATAGGAATTCTTTAAAAACAAGAAAAAACAATTTGAAACTCGAAGTATTTACTTGCAATGCAAATTTTTATGCTGTTTTTTTTTTAAATACATTTCATTCAATCCTTTTTTGTTTAAAACTTCAATCAAAGTACTTGAAAAAGTTTTTGAATATAACAATTGCTTGAAAAAATTTGCGAAAAAGACTCTTATTAAACCTCTGTAAGATGTAATTCTACGTCAAAATCAAATAACAAAATAACAATCAAATTAGACAATATCTTATGGGGCTTGATACAAATTTGATTGACAATAGTGAATGTGTGGCGAAAAAAATAAAATTTTCACTGATTTGAAACGACATTTTGAAAACCTAAATCATCGATTGAACACTTATAAAAATATGTAAACTAATTCGATTTCTTCTCATTTTATGTCTTTTAATTTCATAAAACTTTTCTTCTTAGACAAACAGCCGCAATAGGCTCCAAATCTCTTAAAAGTGTTACCTTTAAGTGATTTTCAAATTAATGTGCATAACAACACTTTCAAATATCAATCATGTATATAATATATGTATATATATATATGTATATAAATAAAATGGCCATTTCAGCCGATGAAAGGACTTTGGCCGTGGTTCTTATGATGAATTGTGTTCTGCGAGTTGTGGAATGTTGAACACAAATGATCGAGAACTGGATCTACAAGTTTTATGCCGACTCCGAATGGCTTATGTTCGCAAGAAACTTTTCATGACAGTTTTTTCTCTCTGAGGTTTGCCATTGTCTGCAGAGAGGTGACGAAAAATTAATTCAATTGAGAAAACTTGCTGTGTCATGTGGGATTCGCACCAGGGTTCTCTAGCGTATGGGACACACACTCTACCCACTGTACCACGGCCGCCACAGTTGTATTTTTTTAATTTATTTTATATTTTGTTATTTACATATATGTGCTTATTTTGAAGTTGTATTGTTCATTTTAAGTTGTGGTTGTTTAATAAAATAAGTAGAATAAATGATCTCCATTTAAATTTTAAAAACTGTCACTTTTTTTGGCCCTTTAATTTTTTAATTTTGCAATTTTTTTATACCGAATATGGCACGTCCAACCTAATAAAAGTTGACAGCCCTGATCTTACCTAGTTCTTTAATAAAAGTGTAATAAATTTTAAAATTAGAACTGCATGAAATAAGCTATGCGCCATCTTATATGACACTTCGTCAAAAATGTTCGAAATGATCACATTTTTTCATTGAATTATTTGGTGCTTGAATCTCAGATGCCCATATTTTTTATGTTCTCCCCATCAACCACTCATGCCCCCATTCAACAATCAAGGCTACTCAGCCGACCAGATACAGCACTGTTAGTTTTAGAAGCAAACGCGCAGCATGCAACCATAATTGTTACTTTCAACACTGTGTCACATATGAAATTCAGTGGCAATATAGCAAATGTAAGGAAAAAGTATAATTAACACCGTAAATGTTTTAATTTCAAAAAATCATCTCTTTAGAGTAGACACATCAACTAACATTGGAGCTTATAAAAATAAAGAAAGTGAGATAAATTTAATCAAAAATGTGCTTCACTCGTTTCAGCACGGTGAGCTCTATTATAGAGTTTTCTCCACCGTGCAAATTACTTTCCAGCATTGCTGCTAGCACATTTTCCCAAATGAAATACAAAAATATGCTTTAAAATATAACATCATGCAAATTTCTATTGTAGTGCCGGGCATTGGTCGAGCATGGCTGGCATCTATTAAAAAGCTTAGTGCACTTAAAAACTCTGGTATTACTGGACGAGACAGACACTGTAAATGTATTTCAAACACTCCAAAGACTTCACTCCTGCACACTTTTGTCGCTCCTGCACAGAAGCGCTGCCAACCATCACCCATCAACTAGAGCAGCTGCTTCAACTTATAACACATTGCAAGCTAACAATTGCTGCAATATGGCAGCATTGGCAACAACAGAGGGCACTGTACAATTTTGTTGCTTCATTTGGTAGGATCACAACTACAAAAACTACGTCAACACGACACAACAACATACACACATATAAAAATTAAAAATTTAAATTCATTTTTGGAGCTACAACAAAAAAAAAAGGATGAACGAACGCTTGAATAAATAGATAAACAGATAAATGCATGAAATGGCCTCAAAAGTGAGCAAAATAGCTGCAGCTAAGGACTCGAGGCTCGCGCAGTGGCTCGGCCAAGCTAAATAAACAGATGTGGGAAAAATAATCGCTTAAATCTGCAAAGCTTTCCATATCCTTTTTTTTTTTTCCACATTTGCCTCGGCCTGCTGCTACGTTTACTGTTGATCTTTATTTTATAGACATTCAGTTTGTTGGCCGACTGGAATGACCAGACACAGTGAGCTTCAACCATGTTTAGATTTGATAAAAATGACGTCAAAAACGGACTTCACAGCTAGATTAGTATACGATTGGAGTTCATAAAACTGTTTGAAATGAAAAGTTGAAGCTGCTTCTGTTTCCGAGAAATCATAACATTATTTTTTTTATTTTTACACCATTCAATAATGCAACCATATATGTACCTAAAACTTTTCGAATTTAAATTTAATACAGGGGTATACCACTCTCAGCTTTCCCCAGAACCAACGACGTGAACGTGGGTGTATTATTGTTCCTTTTGAGTTTATATTGTTGTTTTTTTTTTGTATTTTCTTTTTCCTTTTTTATTTTTATTTTTTTGGTTTTTTTTTTTTTGTTTTGTTTCGTTTTTTTTTTTGGTTTTTTTTTTTGTTTTTGTTTTTTGTTCCATACATATTTTTTGAAAACTTATTATTTTATGTGTTGAATCAAATATGCCGCGAAGAGAATTCAACGACTGCTCTTTTTAATTGAGTTGAAAAGTTAGGATCTGTTAGTAAATTTACTTTGTATCGTTCCCAGAATTTTAGAAACTCTCTGTAAGTCGACTCACCAGCCGACTCACCAGCATTACCTAGAAAGTGTAGACAACGTTTCAAATGCTTTAAAGCCACGTGAATTTTTAAGGTTTCTGAAACACACGTACCTTTAAAAGTTTTGTTTAGCTCGTGGACATGTTTGTCAAATTCAGGACGAATTTTATTTGTAGAGAATTTGTAGAATTTTATTTTGTGTACTACTTCATTCATGTCTTTAAGTCTGGTGATAAAAGGAACCAGCCGAAGAGGTTCGACGTGTGCAGAAACTTCTGAATCCAAAATTTTATCGAAAAAAAAAGAAACGAAATGGCCATCTCAGCCCTTGAAAGGAATTTGACCGAGCTTCTTATGCTCAATTGTGTTGTGTGTGATGTGAAATGGTTGCACACAAATGATCGCGAACTGGACCTACATGTTTTACGCCGACTCCGAACGGCTTATGTTCTCAAGAAGCTTTTCATGGCAGTTTTTACTCTCTGAGGTTTGCCATTGCCTGCAGTGACGGACGAACAGGAAAATTAATTGAAAAAATTTTCTGTGTCAGATGGAGGATCCAAAAGTTTATCGGCTTCTTTTAAAAGATTACGACAAGCTTTCCCTCAAACACCTCCCCTTGATAATTTTTAGGAATAAGTTTCAGTTTTTTTGGCCACAACAACGCTCTCTCTCTCGTCCAAGAGGAGGGACTAAACTGTCCCAGAAAATATGGTTGACGAAGCCTTGTAATATATGTAATTCAGGAATTATGCATTTCTGAATTACATATGAGTCACCAGCTTCATCAAAAAGAGGTGGATTTATTGCACTGTGACATTGCATGGCATGCTTTTAAAGCTTTTAAGCTCCATAAGACTCATACATTCATTATTGCAAGAATTGACGCAACTGAACTGTGCTCCGCTGCTAACCGCTAACCGCGTTTTCATCATCTTGATGGGCACATTCCTTTTCGCAAACTCTTTTAATGTCACAAAGCAATAATATAACTTTGGATAAAAATAAGGATCACTTTGAAGTCTGAAATGAACTTATATGGAATATTGTTGATGCTCGTTCATTTGAATAATAGTGCAATATTGCCATAAGTTTCCTTTACTTCAGGCACTATGCACAACATGATCAATTTGTGTACACCAGTCAACTTACTTTTTTTACCAGTGCTTCCACCTTCAGAGTAAAGACTTATTTTTTTATGGGCACAATTAAGTCGTTTTCCAGATCTGAATCATCAATATGGTATTACAGTCCAATTCCGGTGAATAGTTTTCTGGAAGAATCGTCATGCAAATCTTGAAGAACCTTGCAACATTCCATAAAAACCATAAAACCATAACCAAAACCATAAAGAACCATAAAAACATTCCCAGTTTCAATTCTATCTTATAGAACAGCATTTAATAATTCCCCAGCATCTGCCCAAACGACAACTCTTTTTTCTTTCATCATTTTACTTTCCCTCACAATTACATCGAAATCAAATACACCATCTTTACAGCATGTTCTCAAGGTACCCTGAACAACGTATTTCGGCTCTTATTCGTAATTCGAGGCTGTATTATGTTCCGAATTAAGTAATTCGCCATACAAAATTTGACAAGCGAATTACCTCATTTGAAGGTAATTCAGTTTGAATAAACATCCGAATTACGTAGAAATCGGTTTCATCTCTAATTTATCTTTTCTCAAAGTGATCTTAATCTCAAAGTGAGTATCAGTGCTTAAAAAAATATGTAATATAATAAACAAATATTTGTTTTGCACATTTTTCCCCCATTTTCCTTCTCCACAACAAATCAAATAAAATTAAAATAAAATACACAAAGCACAGCTGTCAAGCCGAATTGCGATTGCTTCGTGAGAACAGGGTAATTCACATTCGTAATTCATAGGTCGAATTACTAAATTCAGACTGCCGTGAGAACATGCTATTATAAAGATTCTAAACGTTTTAATTTTCTTGATTTTTCGACAACATGTTTTGAGTTATAAAATGAAGGCACAAACTGTTTACCAGCGCTAGATCTCAAGAAATTTTCATCTTTTTCATCTGATTCGATGATGTACACATATTTACTTGAAAGTTATCTAACTTTTCCGCCGAAAAGATTACACATGCTTTCTTTGTTGGATTAACAACAACTTTTGATTGAGATCCTTCGGTAGATAACTTTAGTTCAATAGTTATTTTTGCGATAGCTACCGTTGATGTCGCTCTGTGCATCTATTTTACGTTTTAAAATAGAAGTTACAATTTGCTCCTACTGCTTCTGTGGAAGTTGTTCCATGTGTTTTTTTAGATTTTTGTAACCTGTACCGTCTTTATTAAAATAAGAATGCCTTTTACCTTTGCCATTTTTTTTTGAAAACAGTTTGTGCAAGCCTTAACACATTTTTAGGGGTTCTCAATTTCCTGTGGTGAAGTATTGTTTTTTTTTTAGTTTACAAATGTCTGAAGCACCGTAGAGGTCATTCGTTGTAGTAATTACATTACTCACGTCTCGAAGGTGAACTCTACCTTTGTTAATTTTTGTATGGCCCAAATAACTTCCAGTCAAACATATGTAACAATTACAGAAGTCACTATTGACTCTGGTTTCTTTTTTTAACTGAAACTCATCATAATTCGGCATTTGTTGTAAAGGTCGTTTAAAGTTTTTTTTTTTCTCAATCCAGGAGGGTAAGACGGCATGTATTGCAAATGCTTAAGGGAAACCTATGATTGGAAAAATCGAAAATGCTATTGACAAAATTTTTTATAAGATTCTGAAGTTTCTGAAGACACGAGAAGCGATTCAGGTTTTTTCTTGCCAAAAAACAATTTTTGTACCACACAAGGCGCAGACTTTTCTCCTGTTCTCTTCATGGTCACACTTACGGTTCATTTTAACAAAATAAAATCTAGAAAAAATTCAGCCAGATTCAACTTCAATTGCGATTCAACTAAAACGGAGTAGGACTAACAAGAAGAAGAATATAATTTGCTATACGAAAAACCTAAGCCGTGGGTGGATTAACGGGAGTATTTTAATAAGAAATTATTTTCTGGATTTGCTTTTTGTGAAATGCGGTGGGTGCGAGGCTACTGTATGATATAAAAATGTTCGAACCTTTAATGATTTTTAGAAAATTAAATAGTAAGATATGGCACATAAGAAACATAAAATAATATGATGTATATAAGTAAACAGCAATACTCTACCTATGATCTTATACGACTTATAGCCCGAACAAATTGAAAAAAGTAATTTTACGACTTCTCGGAAACAGGAGCAGCTACGATTTCATTACAAACAGTTTTGTGATTTTCAATTTCATACTAATCTAGCTGTGAAGTCCGTATATGACGTCATTTTTGTCAAACCTAAACATGGTTGAAGCTCACTGTGCAGAGTGGCTTGCTGATGTACCGTTTCAGTGCTTAACTTGTTTCGCCTGCCACTCTTGCAGTTGTTGTGCCTTTGAGTGACGCTGGGAACGTATAAATATATATAAGTGAGTGCTTACGGCTCATTCAGTGGCGCAGCGCAATAAGAAAAAAATATACATATATATGTTTAAAAAAGACAGACAACTAGAAGCTGCTTATAGTGAAGTCTCGTCTTTTGAGCGCTGCAGATATGCAGATGTTTACTTGAGTCGTTCGTTGCAATTTGCATTATTTACTTAAATACCCGGGTGGCCTGCTACTTGGTCAAAATAAACTTGTTAAATCTACAGCTAATAGTGTTGTTATTTTAGGCTTCAACTACAGTGGTTGTGAACAAAGATAAAGATATAGGAAACTTCAATCAAAAAGCATTAATTAATGTTTTGGCTTTCGTCGGTACCGGAACCAAAAATTGTTCTTGATAAAAAAAAAAAAAATATCGAACTTTTGAATGTTTTTTTAAGTCTAAGGCGGCGATGTGACGATTTTTATTGAAGGAAAAATGTCAAAAAACACGTATACATGTTTATAAGCATGTAACATAAAAGTAAAACTTTTTGTTTATAAACAGGTAACAAAACAGTGGAAACATTTTTTGTAAACATTGTATATAAACACGTACAATGTATTTAAGCGCTGCCTAAGAGAGACTCCGTGGTTGGCAGTCGTAGGGCATTGGTTATTTCGAATTTGTTGTCAGAATTTTAAAACTCAAGATGGCCAATAGGATTGCCATCTACGATTTTCTGTATTTTTGAGATTTCTTGTAATTTTGGGATTCTGATTTGATTTCGAATCTAATGTCACAGTTTTAAAATTCAAGATGACGGATAATTGCCATCTAAATTTTTATCACAGGGCTGCCAACTTATTTATGTTTTTACGAGCTTTCAACATTTTTTAACAGTTTTAAGGGGTCGCTGATTTTGAATCTGATGTCAAAATTTTAAAATTCAATATGGCGGATAGGATTGCCATCTAGATTTTTTTGTTTTTTCCCCAAATTCTTATAATTTTGTAATTCTGACTACGGATTTGATTTCGAATCTAATGTCACGGTTTTAAAATACAAGATGGAGGATAGGATTGCTTACTAAATTTTTACCACTGGACTTATAATATGTTTTTTACGAGTTTTAAACATTTTCTAAAATTCTTTTAAATTTTTACGAATTTGGTGCTAGGGCGAACACTTAGGCAAAAATGGTTTTCTGAATCTGGATTCGTTGAGAAATTTTTAGGAAAATATCCTTAGAACTCATCATAGATTACGTTTCTGCTATACGATAGGTCGATACAAAATTTGATCAGCCCTACTAACGTATGCGGAATGAAATCTGGACAACTTTTTGAAGCGTGTTAAAACATCAATAATTGAAATCATGCGTATTTATCGATAACTATATGAGAGACCAATGTGATATTAACAAGCAGTTAAAATTTTATGCTGCTAACTTCTTAGGTGTATTCAAAATGTCAAAAAAAGAAAAGCAACGTCGTGAGAGAATTTGTAATTTTTTTAATCTTATTCTGACTGGACAAAAGCGAATATTAGTTCTGATTCTGACTGTTGAAGAAAGAATTAATCGCCGAACCATCTATAACATCTTGGCAACGTATGCTTTAAGAAAGACCACATGGAAAAACCTGGCTCTGGTAAAAGATTCACATTAAATGATTCTGCGACAAGGTCTAAGCTAAGGCGAATAACTGATAGAAGAGAGGCAAAATTGTACAAAGAGTTGGAGAATAAATTTCAATGTGATGGCAAAGCAGTGAAGAAGTATCTTCTATCAATGGGAATCCAAAATGGCTAAAAATATTTTTTGCATTATGGATGACGAGTCATATTTCACATTCGACGGTAATGAGTGGCAAGGACAGCACTTTTTTGACCGCAACATGTAAGTAGAGACAATGTGAAATATTTGGAGCATTGTAAGTTACCAAAAAAAGTCTTATTTTGACTCGCAATAAGTGCTTTGGATATGTCTGAGCCAGTTTTTTTTTTGAGTCGGGCTTAGCCGTCAATGATGAACGGTATGTCAACTTCTGTTTGCTTAAAGTAGCTGACTTTATAAGAAGTAAGCACAACAATAAAAATATAATGTTTTGGCTTGACCTTGCATCAAGTCATTACTGTCAACAGAGCTTAGAAGCTATGGATAGACTCCGATACCTTATGTACACAAGAAGAATAACCCTTCCAACTTGCCACAGCTTCGTCCAATCGAAAATTTTTAGGCTAATCTTAATAATCTTAAAATATTTGATAATCAAAATAAAAACGGAGCTTATCAAAGTGCCCACAACGGTATTTACAGATCCAATGGAAAAAGTGTCTCTAAATTGCCGCAAGGCCGCAAGCATTGTACGCAATTTTTTTCTGCATTAACTATAAATTTATAAGTTTCGTTTAAAATAAAATTTACCAAGTTATATACTTTAGTTTTTTTATTACAGTCTTTAAATCTGTCCATATTTCATTCCGCAAACGTTAGGCATTCAGTAAGAATGTGTCTGGAAGATCTTCCATCTTCTAGGCAAAGTCTACATAATGATAATTTTTAGTGAATTATTTTTTCAGCTTGTAGTTTGCAGCTGTATTGTATTCAAACAAAAATCATTTGGTTTTGTTGAGTTGGTTGCTTTGAGGCAATGTATGAAGAGAGCTTTGCCTACACCACAAAACGGTTCCCGTCCTGTGAAGACTTTGACTAACCCGTTCTGTTTTTATTTCTCGCAAAGCTGCTATGAGCGAGAATCCAGAGTAGGATTATTTTGCTCGTATGAGCAAGGTTTGAAAAGATGACTATAGTCTCTAGAACAAGCTTAGATTTGATGATAAGCGATTTCAGTGCTTTAAGAGCTGCTCGACTATCAGTGAACGTAAAGATTTCTTTTGGCTACTTACTTCTGACTTACTTATCAATTTTGATTTTCTAATTTAATAAAGTTATTGTATAATTCTAGATTTCTGTATTTTCCAAAACTTTCTATTCATAATGGGAGACAACAAATTTGTACATTAAAATTCAATATAAGAAAAAGTTCTACCCACAATCTACACCAACACCAGCAAAATACTCAAACAAATTCTATGCGTAATGAATCAAAATTTAAGGAAAAAAAAAAAAATAAAATGAAATACAAACATTATTTCCAACATATGCACCGGAAATAACAAATGTTCCAATTTTGCATTTCAAGTCATTTATTTATCTCATACAAATGCCAAAAACGTACTAGAAGAACCATTTGTTACTCACAAAACTGGGCTGCTGGTGAAAACTTTTGGCTTTGGGGTAAATTTATTTGATATTTGTTGTTGGTTTTTACAAAAATAGCAAAAGCAACCGCATTCCGCAAACAAATCAAAAATTGCATTATTTCGAAAACTTTGCCGTATTTATGTATATTTTGCGGAAACTGAGATTATGTGTTGAATTTATACTGTATGCACAAAGTAACACATAAGCAAATGCAGGCATAATACAAGTGCATATGTGTGTGTGTGATTATATTGTGTGCAGCATGCGCGCACAATCATATTAAATGCAGACAATTTCGTTTTAACATAATGAGTTGCAGTGCACAATGGCAACCCTTTTTTTTTTAGTTTGCTGAAGTCAAAACAAAACAAATTTCAGCGATGCCACGTAAACTTATATCGGAAATTGGCGAGTAGATATAGTGCAACATTTATTGATCGACACACTCTCAACTGGCTACAACTGCTTGGTGCATACTGGGTGTTTGCAATAACAGTTAAATAAACTTTCGACCAATATTTTTGTAAAGGAAGTGTTTTATTATTTAGAGTTTAATTAACAATTATGGGCCGAAATCGCAAAATTTAATTATATGATTTGGAGGAATTAAAAACAATCTGCAAAATATTATTCTCTCTTCGGATTTATAAGAAGGCTTGCAAGAAACGAACCCTTAAGCTATAGTTGTGGTCAGTTACGTACCGACGGGGAGAAGAGATTGATAGTTCGCATCGGACTCTGCCAGGATAACATTAGAATGATGCGCCTGCCTGTCCAAAGCCAGGGAAAAAGAAGGATGGTTGCAGATATTAATTGGACGGAGCATGTTGCTAACATGAACTTGCACGTACCTTGGAGTAGGTATGAAATGCTAGTATAGAACTTTAACACGTGCATGCGGTTGGAATAGCAATCGTCCCGTTAAGCTCGTTTTCACGGGGATAGTCTTTTTTCACTAAATGATGAGGATACCTGATCTATCGCCATAAAAACCATAAAAAAGGGCTTTACGTTTATGCAAAAGAACGTGAGACATATAATCCTATATCCAAACTCCCTTCCTAGAATTTTTATACACTTCCAATTTTCCAGTGAGGGATTAATTATCCTGAACTGACTACGAGATTGAATGTAAGTCAGGCACGATTTAGTGTATTAACTGGACACGGCCAGTTGTAGAAGTTCATATTTGAACTTATGGCCTTTTTACCAGCGATGTTGAAGAGGACGCTGCCGTTGGATCTTCGGGGGGTCTCGAGCTGATTGTGGTTTGTGTACGTCACTTGCACAGTTCTAGATTGACCGGCGGGAGTTGCACTTAATATGATCAGGCTGGTATATCCTTTATTTACAAGAGATTGGATAGGTCTCGTCTCTACCAGTAGCTGACTATGATGGTACGTCAACTACTGTGTGTTAAATTGATACTATTGAAATTCAATATAGAAGCTTCTATATAGTTTCATGAATCTTATATTAGCTACAATTCCGAAATATTGTATTGTATCCAATTTATATCGGTGTGCATTCTACAATGTTTTCAAATAAAATATCGCAGGCTTCGCTTTGTTGTGAAATTGACTACAATAGGCTTGCTTTTATGGGTGTCATAAATATAATGCCTTGTTTGTATGAAGTTCTATTACGGAACAGATTTGTGTATCACTGGTAATTTATTTACGCATTAGGAGTGCTCAGTAAGGTACTGGTTGTGATTTCATAAACTATCGGTCTCATGGTTATGTAATATATAAGCAAGAAAAATTAAGATTCAATGGTAAGGGTCTTCTATAAACACAAATAAAGGATTTCTGTCCGCCTCCGGTACATGGCCTGAAGGATGGAAATTACTCAAAAAAAACAAAAATAAATTTTTTTTTAATTAATATTTTTTTTTTTAAGAGGAGTGTATCATTTAAGAGACTATACGCAGTTAGTATCACATTTTCTTTAATTTTTTTATATCATGTCTTTTAGAAACATATTTTCAAAATTGTGTACACAAAATTTCCGGTCGATCTCACAAATATTCTTGAAGTTATTACCATATTAGTAAAGACGCCTCGACGAGTAATGGTAAAATGGTATATTTGAAGAATTCCACCGGCAACTTTTCAGTTATAACTTTCTCATTTGAATATTGTAAAACAACAGTTATTTTTGGTCCCTGAAATATACCATTATGATCCTAATGGCCGTAACTTCGTGAATATTAAACGCTTTATAAATTT
Organism: Coremacera marginata; assembly: GCA_914767935.1. NCBI lineage: Eukaryota > Metazoa > Arthropoda > Insecta > Diptera > Sciomyzidae > Coremacera > Coremacera marginata. The sequence continues at coordinate 53,434,086 of OU612045.1, forward strand.
TCGACTTTCACTCAGCTATTACAATAGAATTTTCAGCTATTATAATAAATTTTCAGCTATTATAATAGCTACAAGTAACTGTTATTTTGTGCCTTTTATTTTTCCCATATGTACAAGGAATATGTACAATAATTGCTGCTATCCATTTCTAATGTGAAATCGGTCGTTACTTCCGAAAATATCATTATTTTTTTCTGTCACTCCTTTTTTGAAAAATGGCGCACTGAAATTATTTCTACAAAAAAAAAATCGGTTCCACTTAATTACATATATGTCCAGAACCAACAACAGTGATCAAACAATCAATTATATATTAAATTCAAGCGAATAAAATTCCCTACAAGCAATGCTTAAATTGTTTTTTAATTGAGCTCTTAGTTTTGGCGGAATAAATTCAATATTCGAAGATTTTTCTTATTTTTCAGCAAAATATACAAAAAACAAAAAAACACAGGTGCGTCACTATACACAAAACATACTTAGTGCTTATTTTTTTATTGTTGAGTGTCAAATTTCCACGCCAATTACACATACGAGCATATAATGCCAGCGACTCTACATTTTAACTCTCCACACATGGTTGTGAACTTGGCTACACTGAAGAAAATTTTTCCTTCAACAGCATACTGCCTAGCGACAAAAAAATTCCGCTGCCTGTTCGCTGTCAAAAAACTCAATGCACTTCTTATGGGAATTCTGTTTTCGTTTTTAGCTCAGTATGCTGTAGAAAATGATCTAAAATGTGTATTCATTTATTTTTAAAATGCGTATGCAAACAAGTTATTGCCTACTAAAGAACGCGTTGAACGAAATTCGGTGGTTGCTTCAAGCCGTTGCATTCAAAAAGTAGCCAAATTAAGCAAATCGCATTTTGACGAAAACATTGCTGGACAAAAAAGGCCATATTTCCTAAAGTATTTCGAATTTCAAAAAACGCTTTACAGGCGATATTTTCAAATATCCAAGCTATAAAATATGGAAAAAAAATCGAACAAAAATGTTTGCCAACCAGGAATACCTCCATAAGCCAATACATAATCCTTTATCTATTGATAGATTGTAACGATCTACTGCAGCATAGCTTCTGTTTTACTTAATATTGAATCAACAAGCATTTCTAATTCATCTTGGTGGACTGGTGGATAGCGTATAGAACTGGTGATCAATTGGGTCCGATTTCAAATCCCCACAGGGGGAAAAAAATTTTCTTAATATTTATTAATATAAAGTATTTAATTTATATTAATCCCCCTCCCATACGATTTTTTACTAAGCTCGAAATAACCTTTCGCCTCCGTAAATAGTTGCACTCAATTGCGCGACATCCTGTATATTTACAAAAAAATAACTGCAATTTTCTCCATACTCGGTATAATATATACATGCAAAGAAAAAAACGTTTATCGCCAGCTTGCCGCAAACGAACTTTGTTTATGGTGCTTGAAAACGTTTTTTGCAACATTTTCAACAGTTACGAGAAACATGAACAGTTGCGGGAAACGAATTATTTAGTTACATGAAATTAATTTTGTTTGCCATAAACGCGAACAAGTTTTTTAATTGCGGCAAATGAAGAATTTTTTGTTGTAACCTAAAACTTCGTTTCTAGGAAACGAACTTCTTTTCACATAAACGAATATTTAAATTAAAAGTATTTTAGTTTTTGACACAAAAAATAAGCAGCACTTTTTGAATATTAGCCGACTGAAAATACAATAGACTGTGGTGCAACAGGTTAAGCAGAGCGCGCATTAAGCTTGATATCAACGGAATCGGAGTTCGATTCCAAACGATGGAAGTAAGAAAATTTTTTTTTTAAATCATATTAAATTTATGATTTAAAAAAATATTTATTTTTAGTCATTTTTCGATATTTTTTCCATTAGAGACAACTAAATATTCGTTTGCGGTAGCTGCAGGTCTCAAACAAAGTATAGTTGGTGAATTTTTCAGTTGCGGTAAAGAACAAATTTCTTTGTGTGCATTTTTCATAAAAATGAGCTTCTTTCACGCATTTAATATTTATATTCGTAACCAAAAGAATTGATAAATTTCAGTCTCTCCCCCTCCCTCTCCCAACCAAGGTCAAGTCTAGATTTACCACTGATCACTTCCATACCCTGCAAAATTGTTACTAAATACAAATCTAAATCAAATTATAAACTCTATTTTGCACTGCATTGAATAACATTTTTATTATGATATAAAATATGGAATATAGTCTAAGACTTTTTGGGTGCATAGCCCTGTATCGGTTCCACATTTTTAAGAGTAATACATCCTATTGAAGTATGCACATCATTGTACAGTTAACTCTCACACAAATGACTTCAACTCATACCACGATGAGTACAAAATGTAGAACCATACTTTGCACCGCATTGTTTCCCTTTCGAAATAATGCAAAAAATACACACACAAAAATGCACATAGATACTACTACAATTACTTCTGACTGGCCTTGAGATATTCTTAATGTATGTATTTATGCAATTTCGAGCATATGCAAAACATTTTGATATTTCTACGTATACGTATTCATTTATTTGCTCTTGTGAATTGCAAATATTATTGACCTAGTTGAAAACCGACATTTCTATTCAAGACTGAACCCTAAATAAGCGATTTTCTTCTTAAATGTAACTTCAACCAAAAAAATTAAATATTGAGTAGAGTATTGAAATTGTTGTTATTGAATATGATATTTAAATTTACCAACAAAAATGTCTGAGTATCCTTTAGATCAAACTTTTTGCTTTAATCTTTTACCCATAAAATTCCTATTGGGTGAACTTTTTAAACTTTTGTCCTTAAGCAATATGTTTAACATCAGTTATTTTGACATATCTGTTAAAATTTTCATTGTTGTTATTGCTTTTGTGTCATATTCACTCGAACTCATATTGAGCACAAAATTTGAATAACGGTTTCACCGGATTGACAGTGAAAATCTGCTTAATTCTTATCTGCATATAACCTTTGCTGCAATTTTTCCTTTGAATTATGTGTAAGGTAAACATTGAACAAATTACTATTAAATGCACGGGATATATTGAATTGCTATGGCCATTTGCCTTGTTGAAAATATAAAACAAAATCCACTTCTTTTTGATAAAATTTCACATAAAAAAAGGCTATAAAAAAGAAATTCAATAAAATACAAAATGAACTGTTTGAAATTTTTGTATTTGTCTAAAATTTAAAAAAAAAAAATTGATGTTTCTATCAATTTTAATTATTTAATATTCCATTAACGACATTTATTTTTTCTCAAAAAGTTGTTGCACGTAAAAATACTTTTCCACTTAACTCAAGAACATCAAAATTGGTTAAAAATTTGCTAAATGGCGGCAATTTTAAGGTTTTTTTTTATTGGTCAAAACATTGATTCCCAAGTTCATGTTTAATACCACACAAAATTCTCCCATTTCGTCAAACCACAAACAATTTTGGTCTTCTTAAGCTCGTTGAAAAGACAATATGATGAGCAACATATTGCAATAAAGAACTTTGAAAAACCAAAAATTCGCTATGGAATGATATATCAGTTTTTTTATTTAAAAATAATAATTTTATATGAATGTGAGGTGCATGTTTGTGCGAATTCACAATGTTACGCGCAAGTATTGAAACCCAGACGAGTCTAATGGCAACGACTTTATAAAGTTCTTCATTTGCTATATGACTGAGCATTGATTGATACTCTCATCAATTAAAACAGAAACCTCGCCCTCCTTCACAGGACAACTTAAGAACATTTCTTCCACCCCAAGGATAAACATTCAAACTTTTTGAATGAAATATTTGCTTGAGAAATAGAACAAGTTTATAAATTATATACAGTTTGTCAGAAAGGTGTTTTACATAGTGAATTAATTGTAATTTTTCGGAGTACGTCAATAATAGGCTCCGAAAAAACGTGGCTAGTGTCATTTATGTTGTCTTGTGGTTGTTTGTTAAATATTTATTCAAAATTCCAGGAGTGATTTTAATTGCAATGTTTTTATTTGTTGTCAAAAGAAAAGTATGCTCTTACGTGGTTGAGATAATTTTTTATTTGATGCACATTTTGATTTTAAATTTTTTTTCTACGAAAGAATATGTTTTCCTTTTTCCCTTTAATCTCAACAGAAGAAACAAAAATGTCTCAAAAAGGGAAAATTACACTGATTGGTAATACTGATATTAACCCTCCGATGAGTGAGAAGGTCCCTAGGGACCTTTTTGCCTTTTCAAACTGAAATTACTCCTACTTCGGCCACTACAAACCCTCCCCCCCCCCCCAAAGTTACTCTGTATTCCAAGAGTATTTTGTTGCGCATCTTTTGGAAAAAAAATCAAGCCGATCGGATCATTACTTTAGGAGTTATTGAGGTTTTAGTGAGAATAGTACGCGGACGTGTGAATAGGTCCGTATGGACCTTGTACTGAATTTCACTAATAAATGTATGTTTTTGGGCATCATTATAATTTTTTTATTGTTTCAACACATAATTTACTTCTTCTGAACACAAAGACCTAAACTCAAAGACATTAGGGATGATGGTAAAAACAAAAAATTCTAAGAAAAATTCGAAGACATGAACTTTATTGCTTTCCAGGAAAGGCACAAAGGCCGCACCCGCTTCACACAATATATTCCGTCAAAGCCAGCTAAGTATGGTTGGAAAGTATGGTGGTTATGCGACTCACAGAGTTATTATCCTGTGAAGGGAATGGTATATTCTGGAAAACTGCCAAACCAACAACGGGAGATAAACCAAGGGCAGAACGTTGTGCTGGATCTTGTGGAAAAATATTTAGACGCTGGCCGTACTATATACGCGGATAATTTCTTTACCACCTTGACTTGGCGCGTATTTTGTTGAGGAGGAAGACCGCATATGTTGGTTCAGTGCGCTACAACAAAACATTCATTCCACAGGAGTTCAAGAAGAACCCGAAGCGCACCATCAATAGTACAATATTTGGGTTCAACGAAGGGGATATAGCGTTATGCTCATACGTGCCGAAAAAAAATAAAGTGGTGAACGTGCTCTCCACAATGCACTACACCTGCCTCGTTGACGAGCAAACCGAGAAGCGGAAGCCCTATGCCATATTAGATTACAACGCCAACAAATACGGTGTTGATACCATGGATCAAATGCTAGGCACTTACAGCTGCAAAAGAGCAACACAACGATGGCCGTTGGCCATGTTTTATAATATGCTGGACGTCGCTGCATTTGCTGCTTTTACGATTTACAACGAAATGAAGCCTATAAAAAGGAGTGACAGACGGCGGTCGTTCTTGTTACTGCTAACGAAACAATTGGCCACACCAAATATCGAAGAACGTGCCCTGAACAACCATATAACCTCATATCCAAGGATACGCAATGCGATGGAAGCATTCGATGTCAGGGTAAGAAAAACATCTTCAAATTCAAGAATAGAATATATATTTATTTGTTTTTTATTTTTCTTTTCATTTCAGGTATTACCAAGACCGATGGAAGGCAATGCACCGTCGTTTGCGGCTAGGTCAAGTAGACCGTCATGTCGCCTTTGCCGTTCTGAGTACGGGCGGCAGCGGAAAACGCGGGCACACTGCTTCGGCTGCGGCAACGCTGTTTGCGGAGAACATAGCACACTTTTACATCGCTGCAACACTTGCGCACAGGGCGGGAGACAAGAAGTACACGCTCAACAACAATAATTTTTAAACTTTTTTATAATAGTCTTAAGAAAATTCAAGCAAAAAAAAAAAAAAAAAATTAAATAAATTGAAAAAATTATTTTTGTATGTAGAATTTAGTTATAAACAATAAAAACAAAAACAAATTAAAAAAAAAATTTTTTATATGAAAAAAACATGATTTACAAAAAAGGTCCGTAGGGACCTTTTCACACGGCCGTGAAGTTCAGAACTGTCACTCATCGGAGGGTTAATGTTTTGTGATAACTAAAATATGAGATATGTATCCATGATTCAAAATTTTCGTGATACCGTGAAAAATTTCATCCATGTATAGCAATTTGAAGTTTTGACATTTACTTGTTAGTGATGACAATACTAGCTGTCGACATACTCTGCACTGCAGTTGTATAATAAGCGTTTTCGTTTTTTTTGTTGAGATCAGAGCAGGAGCTGTCAGACAACTTGTTCGTGTTTTCCATTTCGGACCGAACGTTAAGAATGAATTTAACGAAGTTTTTTATACACTCATAGTACAACGAGAACGTTCCCGATGCACGTTTTCTATCTCTATTGAGCAAGCACGAAGAGCTCGATGATTTCGAATCTAATGGCAGACAGTTCAAATTCTAGATATTAGATAGGGTTATCAACTAAAGTTTTTGTATTTTTACGAACTCTGTGCTGGGGTGAACGCTAAGTGAAAATGGGTCGCTGAGTCCGGATCCGTTATCAGCATTTCAAAATTATAAAATTCGTAAAAATACAAAAAATTTAGGTGGCAATCCCATCCGACATGTGCATTATACGTAATGCACATTATATAGAATGTTAACATAAAACGTTTCAGTTTTTTTCATGTTTATAAACATGCATACGTGTTAAAAATCTTCGCATCGCCTTTTAAAAAGTTTCACTTCAAATCTTCTATACATATATCTATAAAACAAAATCGTGAAATGTGTTGGTAAGTCCATAAAGCAAAAATGAAGCGTCTAATTTGCTTGGAGATTTTTTTGTTGTGTTCTTCTTGGTTATCTCATTCTATATAAGTGTGATAAATTTTGGCACACCCCCTCTTACCGCCTACAAATCAATGAAAATGCTATAGTTCAAATGATTGTTGTCGTATAAGATGTTTATTTTGTAATTTTGTTCGATTGGTTATTGTCGGCAACTGTATTAAGAGTAGGCGTGGTCAAACTATAGATCCGCCCACATTTTCAGAAATCATTAAAGTGACTGCTGGGCCGATTGAAAGTGAAATATGAAAGTTGATATTTTAAATTCAAGTGTGAAATCTGCTCATTTTAATAGACCCTGTATGTGGCGCTGCGATCGAGTTTGAGGAAATTTTTTTCGAAATTGCTCATTCGATTTGCAAGAAAATTTATGTACAGCGGTTTTCGGGTAGGGTAAGTGTTGATGACTTATCTATTCTGTTCTATTCTAAAGACCAGTGGGCGCTGTAATAAAAATATTTCAAAAACGCTTCGAAAACTCATAAGCCGCTCATTTTTTTTTTTTTTTTTTTGTATAAGGCATTTATTTGCAATCTATTTAACAATAATAAGCAAATCTTTTCAAATTATTTAACTTAACATTTAATATTAATATACATGCGCTACATTAAGCACATATTGCTAAGTATGTACATTTATACATATTGAATTAATTTAACTTATAAGTTCATCTTTGGTCTATTTTCTATATGGGAGATCTAAAACATGGTGTCTTTTCAATCTTCTGATTTCGTCACTTTCATCTAGAAGACTAATAGCTAAGGGATTAGTATGATCACTAAGTCGTTGCAGATATCTTATACTTATATTATTTATTTCATCTCTTACACTTTGAAGATTTAAGTCTTTGTGTAGCGCTTTATTTGTAATGAACCACGGAGCATTTGCTATCGTTCTTATAGTTTTAGATTGGAACCGTTGAATAATCTCGATGTTTGAGTTACTGGTAGTTCCCCAAAGTTGTATCCCATACGTCCAAACTGGTTTCAATATAGTTTTATACAGAATTATTTTGTTTTCCAAGGATAGTTGTGATTTTGGTCCAAGTAACCAAAACATTCGTTTCGTCTTAATATTAAGGTGTTCTCGCTTTGCTTTGATGTGGTCTTTCCAGGTCAATCGTCTATCTAGGTGCATTCCTAGATATTTAGTCTTACAGCTTGTAGGAATTGGACAGCCATTAAGAAAGACTGTAGGACAATCACCACGCCTTAACGTAAACGTGACGTGAGTAGATTTTTGGCAGTTAACTTTAATGTTCCACATTTCAAGCCACTGTTGCAAGCTATTTAGCTGCTGCTGTACTGCGTAAGACGCATCCGCAGAGGATTCACTTGTAGCTATTATAGCCGTATCGTCTGCATATGTTGCAATAGTGACCGTATTTAAGGTAGGCATATCTGCTGTAAATATTGTATATAATAATGGGCCTAAAACACTGCCTTGTGGCACACCTGCGTTTATTTGACGTATATTCGATTGCTCGTTATTAACTTTAACATAGAAATATCGTTGATGTAAAAATGATTTTAGCACAAGATAATACGGAGTTGGGAGAATTTTTTTTAGCTTGAAAAGTAAACCACTGTGCCAAACTTTGTCAAATGCCTGCTGTATATCCAAGAATACGGCTGAGCAATAGTGTTTGCGTTCGAAGGCATCGTTTATTTTGTTAATAATACGATGGCATTGTTCTGGAGTGCCATGTTTATGGCGGAACCCAAATTGGTATTCAGGAATTATGCTGTTTTTTTCTAGTATTGGAAGAACTCTACGATAAAATATTCTTTCGAATATTTTCGAGAATACAACTAGTAAACTTATGGGTCTATATGAGGTCACGTTACATTCAGGCTTGTTTGGTTTAAGTATCATTACTATTTCCGCGCATTTCCATTGGGATGGGAAGTGACTTAGTCGAAGAATAGAATTGAAGATGAGAGTCAAGAATATAATACCTTTTTTTGGTAAAAATTTCGCTACTTTCGCATCAATTTTGTCATATCCAGGAGATTTGTTATTGTTAAGCATTGTTATTTCAGCGTGAACTTCGTTTGGTGTTATGTGCTTGATGGGCAAATCCATTTGACAAGCAGAATCCAAATACTGTTGGATTTGAATGTCGTTTCCATTAAGAGTGTGTGGTTGAAATGTCTGTTCTAAGTGAGCAGCAAATGCAGTGGCTTTACTTAAGTCTGACCTACACCATTGATCACTGGAATCTTTTAAAGGAACATTTCTCCGCACAGGCCTTTTAAGGTATTTTGTGGCTTTCCATAAGCATTGTTCATTATTTCGCTGATTGACACTCAAATTGCGCAAATAATTTCTCGTTGCTTCATTTTTAAGGTCTGCTAAACGGGACTTAAGTAATTGAGTTGCTTGATTTAATAATCTTTTATCGAGTGGATTCCTGCTCAGATGCCAAATTCTTCGTAATCTTCGTTTTTCTCTTAAAAGTTCTCTTATTTCCGCAGATAAATAAACTTTACTGCCATTATCGTGATTCAATGAAGTAATTGGAGTAGATATAAAAGCGGCTTCATGAATTAAGTTGGTAAATGTTTCAACTGCAGTATCTAGTTCATCACCACTCTTAATAGGTATATTTAATGCGAGATTTTTATCTATCCAATATCTGAACGAGTACAGATCTGTTTTCGATGTGAGCAACTTTATGCTTTTAGGTGGGTTATTTAAAATAGTGCTATAATTCAATATTATTGGCGTGTGGTCTGAACTAAGGTCATTACTACCTAGTATATCCAATAAATTGCTTGGTATACCTCTATATACAACAAAATCCAGTAAGTCTGGAATTTTATTTGGATCACTGGGCCAATATGTAGGTTGCCCAGTAGAAAGTGTTTGGTAATTAAACTTACAGATACATTTGTAAAATTCTCTTCCTTTGGGATTGGTAAGTCTTGAACCCCACCATGGATGTTTAGCGTTATAGTCTCCTCCCACTATAAAACGAGTACCTAATTTTCCAAAAAAGTTTACATAATCTTGACATGAAACAGAATACCTTGGTGGAAGATATATCGAAAATATTGATATAAAGCTATTATTTGACTTAACTTTGACGCCAGCTGCTTGCAAGTGAGGTTGTCTGAATTCTTCTAGGGTATCATAACTTATAGTGGATTTGATTAATATTGCTGAGCCAGCGTGAGCTCTTTCATCAGGGTGGTTTGCAACTATTAAGTCATAGCCTCTAATCTTTAAATATGATTTTTTAGTAAAATGTGTTTCAGATACTAATAAGATATCTATATGTTTTGAATGGAGAAAAACTTCTACTTCATTGATTTTACTCGAAAGTCCATTGGCATTCCATATTGCGATTCTTAAGTTTAATTGCATAATTTGTTGATGAGTATTGACATCATATTTAAGAGCGTATTAGTCAATTCAATTTGCTTGTTTAACATGGCTTCTATTTTTTTCATTAAGTTGTTTTCATTATTATTAATCGTATTTCCTTTAAGAACATCTGAGTATGTCGAATTCGTGAGAAAAGGATTTCCATTGGGTATGTTATTATTATTTGGTTTCATTTGCGGATAGTCATTACGATTCATTGAGTAATTACCGGACGTTTGTGGTGGTTGTTGTTGCTTGCTGAATATGTTGTTTTGTTGTTTTTTGTGAATCAGCTGCTGGTACACCTGACAGCCTTTATAGTTTGCAGTGTGATTTTGAAAACAATGAGCGCATCGAGCAGGAGAACTTTTATCTTTTAAGCATTCGGCTGTTGGATGATCTTCGCCACATTTGACACATCGGTGAGGTTGCTGGCAATATGATTTGGTGTGGCCAAATTCTTGGCAGCGGTAACATTGAACAAGATCATTCGATTTATGGGGTGGCTCGACAGTCATTATCGCATTGCCAACATGTTTCATTTCATACACTGTTTTGTTGCTTTCATTAGGTTCCAGATCAACAATAAATATCGGTAAGGGTTGCTTAGTCACACGGCTTTTAATATTAACTATACTCCGAACCTGGTGCCCGGCAGACACGAGCTCCGCTTTGATGACTTCAGTTGGTGTAGAAAAATGTAAGCCTTTTAAAACAACTCTGTATGCGCGTTCTTGTTTCAGTTGATACGTATGAAAAGCGATTTTGTTAGCTTCAAGATATTTTACAATTTTTCTGTAGGAGTCAATTGTTTTAATCATAAGCCTTATTTGATTATTTCTTAGTGACTTAAAATTAAACTCTTTATTACAAATAACACTACTTAAATTTTTAACCATTCGACTTATGTTAATAACATCAGGTATAAATATAGGCGGCGGTTTTGGAATAGAAGCATCCAAGTTATTGTCTTCATTTGTATCAATTGCTGTACCAAGTAACGAAAATTTATTGTTGGTTGAAGTTGTTGCAATATTGTTATCAATCGCTTGACGTTTTTTCTGCTGCAGATCAGGAGAATCAAATAGCCTGCGTTTTTTTAGTGAACTAGTATGCTGCCAGATGTTCTCACTGTCATCACTGCTTTCATCATCAGAGTTCATATTGTTTGTTTTTAACAAGCTCCGTTAGGTCAGCTAAACTTTTATTGCTTAGCAAAACACTTGCTTGTTTTAAAGTTTTTTTTTTTTCTATATAACGTTTTTTTTTTTTTATGTTGTTTTGTTTTTAGTAGGTATTCAAATTTCTTGAGTTACACTTAGCACGTCTGTTCATAGTCGCGGTCAGAGAAAGACTAAGCCGCTCATTTGATTTTCATGAAAATTTGTACATGGAACTTTTTGAATATGGTGAGTATTTTAGATTTATTTATTCTGATCTATCTTGGATACCAGAGGCTACTGTAGTACAAATCCTTAAGAAATCGAGAGCAATTAAAACACCGCTTATTTTTGAGTACGACAATTGTATTGGCGCTATCTCTTTTGCACTACCTCGAAAGCCAGAGAGCGATGTTGTACAAATACGATTCACTTAAGTTTTATACGTAATACTTTATTTTAGTAAATATTAACAACATGATATTGATATTTGTCCTAGAGTGAGTAGGTTATTTCCAAGCACCTTGAAAAAAGGTGGGTGCGATTCCAAATTATATCAGGTTTAAAATTTATAATTCGACTATGCTTTAAACATTTTTTTTTTTTTCTTCATGCTTCAATACTTCACACCCCCGGGTGACGCCGGGTATTCCAGCTCGTATATTATAAATATTGCATATCGTTAAACATTGTTTGTACGAATTTTTTGAATAGACAAATTAATAATATCAACAGAAAATTGCTTTATATGGCAATTTAAATATAACCACGTATGTGATTGTTTCAGTGAATTTTTATATGAGCCGTTTCGTTTTAAAACTCTTCTTATCCACTCTATGACACACGCAGAGAAAAAAAAACTTTTTGCTAACGTTCAACAGTTACGAGAAAAGGAAAAAGTTGCGGAAAACGGGTTATTTAGTTGCAGGAAATGAATTTTGTTTGTCATAAGCGCGTGAAATTTCTTAATTGCGACAAATAAAGAATTTGTTTGAGGCATTTCTATTTCTATTCAATTTCTATTTGTATTTCAATTCAATTCAATTCAATTTCTAAGAAAACCAAACAAAAAAACGAAAAACAAATTTGTGTCAGCTGGGCACTCGAACCTAGGCCGATTCACATACTAATGAAACACATTAAGCACTATGCCACAGTCACCACAAAAATCTGGTAGAAAGTTTTCGTTTTTGTCGGGCTTCTGTCGAGCTTCTGTCCATGACAAATGTTTAACTTTTACCATAAACGAAAAAAATTGTGTAACTTTACTTCAATACAATTGAACTTCAAGCAGCAGCATTAGGCGAATATTAGCCGACTGAAAATTCAATTGATGGTGGTACAACACATTAAGCAGAGCACGCAGTAAACCAGACATCGACGAGTCCGGGTTCGAATTCTAATGATTGGAGTAAGATAAATATCAATTATTTCAAATCATATTGAATTTATGTGTTAGAAGAAATGTTTGTAATAAAATAAAAATTTTAATGTTAAAATTCAATAAAAATGCTACTTTTAGTAAAGCGAATTACGTTGCTATTTTTTTTTTTTATTTTTTCGATATTTTTCGCTATTTTTTCGTTAGTTACAACTGAATATTCGTTTGCAGCTACTACAGCTCGCAAACGAAATATAATTGGCTAATTTTTCAGTTGCGCTAAACGAAAAGTTTCTCTGCGTGCACAAGCTGAGTTGATAATCAGAAATCGTTGTTAATGAAGTGTACCATTGAGCCCTTCAAATCTGATATAAAAACTTGCCTTCTGTTGAAGTTATAAGACGGCAGAAAGTAGTTTCCGTTTCAAAACTATCGTAATCCTCTCGTACTATCAGTTAAAATTTTTTTAAACTTAAAATTCAAATATTTTAAGAATTTAATGAAAACTAGACTTAAGGCTTCTTTAAAAAAGGTTTTAAACTATACTTTCGTCAATACAATTCAAAACTTGTCTTATCCGTAGTGACGTAACATAACTTTTCTTATCCAAACTATTTCCTATTACTATTTTGATTAATAGGTGTTGGCAATTAAAAACAATAGGTAACTTAGTATTTTAATCTTTACTAAATATCAACACTTGCGCGACTTAAACTAATTAAAACAAAATTCAATTATATCGTAAAATTTAATTAGAAGAATAAGACAACTTTTGAAAAGAAACGACTCATATTTTTGGCAAATGGAGCTCATTATTAAAAAAAAATAACCAGTTAGAAACAGTTTTTAACTCTTTGTATGTATACGGTTAAAAACCTTGGTGAAAATTTTAGTAAATCCTGTACTGTATATATGACGACACCGAAATTGTATTAAAATTCAAACCACGCCAAATACTAAAACTAAGTTTTATTCCCGCATGAGCTTAAATTTTAATACCTGATGTGTATTAAAAACCTTATTACAAATTGTATTCGATTTTAAACCATAGTGTACTTAAAACAAAAATGGTTTTGTTTTTTTTTTTTTTTTTCTTTTAAACTATAATTTTGAAACTAACTCCTATTGTAGGTTTCGAACCACGTCATCATTGAAATGAAAGTTGTAAACTTTGCTTGTGCGCTATAATCAAATAAAAAATATTTCACAAAAATTGTATTTTAAAGCTTTGTTAACCGCATAAGTAATTTTGAATCATAAGACTCTTGAATCTTAACAATCTTAAAAAATTAAGACGGAAAGTAGTGAAATACAATACAGCATGGCTTAAAATGTTATACATGTTGCATTAAATCTAATTCAAAATCTATTCCAATTGTGCTAGTTTTTGTACTAGTTACTTTTTTGTTATTTTGTATTAAATTTGAAACCTAGGTACTAAAGTTCTAATTTTATTCCAACTTTATTAAATTTGAGTACAGCTGTGAATAAAAAAACTTTTTGTGTTTTGAAAAGTATAAATTCTAATAAAAAATGGTTTAAAAAATATATTATTCCAACTACTGGTTTTAAAATTACTCCAGAATTTTTAAACGTGTATAAAACAATATTAATTCTAACATTTTCTAAAAGTTCCAAGAAATTTCCAAAAATCTATTTGTAAAGTTGCAGCGATTCAGATTTCGAGTGCTTGCTCGTCATATTAATTCAATTCAATTAGTATACATAAAGTTTACCTTGCATCATTCAACGTACTTTAAAATAAGTATTTGAATGCACAAAATTCAAAATCAACTTAGCACAAATACACACTTAAACATGCATAACTCAAGGCTAAGAAAACGTTTTGCCGCTTCGTAAAGCTTTGGCTCTACACAAACCTGATTCAATTTCTAAAGAAAAATTGCATAACTTAATAATTGTTTTCTCGCTCAGCACAAGATAGAGGTGGAGGAAAAAGCAAATATTTTGCCATATGTTGAGCAAGATAATAAACAGCCTTGAATTTTCCATTGCATGTAATAATATTTTTAAAAAGATGCAAATTAAGTAAAATTTACAATTAAAACAAATGATGTAGCTGTTGAAATCATAACTTGAAAAATTTCATGGCATACCTTTAGGCTGCAATATAGTGCACACATCAATACATTTACATATATTTGACTGTTCAACATATTAACATCCCAATAAGCCAAACGAATTCGTTTCGAATTTGTACAGAATCCGGATTCTCGGACATTTTATTCGTTAACGATTCGTTTTCGAATTTACTATCGGGGGAAAGTCACAATTCATTAATGAATCGTTTATTTAACGATTAACTGGTAGACTTGATCTCTCGGACCACGCTAAAAAAATATTAAATTTTATTTTGATAGAAATAGAAATTGGGAAGTTTTAAGTTGTACAAAATACGTTGAAGAAAAAGATGCTGAAACTAAGAAAATGGCGCGAAAGCTGTTTTGCAAATACCAAATTTGATTGATGATCATAGACGATGAAACATACTGCAAAGCAGATTTCAAGCAGTTACATGGACATAAATACTCTGCTACTTTTAAAAAGGGTAGGATATCCTCGCAATTTCCACACAAAAGCATAATAAATTTCCAAAGAAATACATGGTTTGACAGGCCATTTGCAAATGTTGCTTTAGAAGTAAGGACTGTGTGTCAGATCGCACCATCAACACCAAAATTCACATCAGAGAGTGTCTAGAGCGGAGTTTGCTGCATTTTATACGTCAGCAATAAGATTCAGTACTATTTTGGCAAGACCTAGCAAAAGCTTACTACTTCCATAGAAAGTTGGATTGGTACCAAGCCAAAAATGTCACCGTGCCCCGAACTTCAGCCAATCGAATGATATTGAGCTTTAATGAAAAGAAATCTTAATAAAACCAAAGAAACTATAAAAAACATCGAATTATTTCGGCATAAATGGTATCAAGCATACACAACAGTCAACAAAAAGACGGTGAAAAAATAATGGAGAACCTTAATCAAAAAATTAAAAAAATTTGCTAAGTGTATTGTTTTGAATACAAATCAAATGTAGGTTTCTTATAAATATTCTAAATTAGGTATTCCTGGTTGGCAAAAATTTTTGTTCGATTTTTCTCTTTGTTTCGCATATTTTTATAGCATTGATATTTGAAAATATCGTCCTAAAAGGGTTTTTTGAAATTCGAAATACTTGAGGAGATATGGCTTTTTTTGTCCAGCAATGTTTTCGCCAAAATGCGATTTGCTGAATTTGGCTACTTTTTGAATGCAACGGCTTGAAGCAACCACCGAATTTCGTTCAACGCGTTCTTTAGTAGGCAATAACTTGTTTGCATACGCATTTTAAAAATAAATGAATACAAATTTTAGAGCTTAGCTATTCGAATGTTGGCAGCGTTTAGTTCACTTTGAATTGAGTTATAAACCGGACGCGCGTGCGCATACAGTTTTGAAAAGTACACTGAGAAAAAAAAAACATACTTTAAAATTAAACAAAAAATTTTAATACATAAATTTAACGCGTTTGTGTTTCTACCGAACAAAATTTAAAACAAGCGTGTTTATTTTTTTTTATAATTCTCATTTCATATTCTCACATTTTTTTTACAATTTTCTCTTATTAATTCTTTTTTACAACAAAAAATTCGTCGCTATCTGAGATTGAATTAAAAAATTATGTGTATAGAGTCATTGAGTAGATAATTGAGACCAAGCTGAGAAAACCCATTTGATTGTTTGAGAATATTTTTTAATTGGGCTCACAAAATTTAAAGGTAAGAGGAAATAAGGACTAATTAATTATTTGAATACATAACATATTTCAATATTTCAAGCCGCATTAAAACAAACGTCATCGAATGGAGCTCAGATTTATTATTCGAGGGGTCCCTGGGGTCGCTGATCACAAATCTGACGCCAAAAACTCGAAAAATTAAAAAATTGGCATCGAAAAAATGGAGGTTTAAAATATTTGGTTTCAATATAAAAACTTTTGTTTTAAATCTTATTTTTAAAGAAATGTTTTTAAACTGAAAATGTTTACATTAAAAGTATACTTAAAAACATTTTTTTGAAAATAAAGGCTTTTGTTTGATATTTTATTTTACAAACATTTGTGTTAAGCTTAAATGAAATTGCTTAAAGCTCTATTTCAAAAACATATTCGTTTAATATGAACACAATTTCATTTAATTTTAACACATATTTCCCTCAGTGTACAGTTTTGATAACAATTTTTGTTTGTGCTAAAGACAATGGTCTATCCATTCAAAAGTAATAGAAATAAAAATAAAAGAACACTGGTAGATATCGAAAAACTCCTCCCTTGAAACGCCATTTTCGTGGTAACTAACACGAAATAGATGAGCACACACACTATTGAGATTGCCAATTATATTGCAACTGTCATATTTAACGAAGGTTTTTTGCCAATACTTCAAATAATGAACCTAATGGGCATCCCGATTGGCAACGTCACATATGATGTCGACATGTCTCGGAACTAAGAATGTTTGAAAAGGTCCGAAGTCCGAGCTCTGGCCGCATGAAAAGAAGGTAGAACTGCCCGAAGAGCACAAAGAGCCGCTGAGTCCTCATTTTTTGAAGAAGAGGAATGAGTTCTTTATGGGGCTGGCATTGCAGATAGATGTATGTAAGTGTTTCACAAAAAAAAAATTTTTATTGCCAAAAATTTTCTTTGAGTTTTTTCAAATTCACGTTTTTCAAATTCGAGGTCACTTTTCTCCGGTTCTACTGAACCGATTTTGATGAAACCAAGCGCAATCAACACAGAATTTTGGAATTAATAAAACTGCATGCTCAAATTTTTTATTGGAATTTTTTTTTTTTTTTTTATGCAAAAACTTAACTTCAAACTTAAACGCGTTTATCTCGAAACCACGTTTTTTGAGCTTGCGGCCCAGATTGCGCCCGTAGTTCTGAACCGATTTTGATGAAACAAAATGCAACCAACGCAGAATTTTTGGTGTTTATCTCAAAAACAATTTTAAACAATTTTTTACTATTTTTTTTAAACTAAGCTACAAAAAAAAGAACCAAAATCGGTTTTTCATTTTTCAATGCCCGCCATTTTGTAAAAAATAATCGCAAAATTATGATTGAGGTAGGGATTAGAATTACATTTGTACTAAATCTAACGCCGTTAACTTTTTCCATTTCAGATGATCCGAAGTCGAGTTATCCGGGCCGCAAGCAGCATACCTTCCAACCAGGAATACTCCCTAAATAATAAACAAACAAAATTTTTTAGAAAAAACCTTGTTGTTGTTTCTCGTGCTATAAGAAGAAACAAAAGGAATTTTTTTCTGGTACAAACCTTAGTTGGTCACCTTATACATTCGGCTTAGCGGTTGTAGAATATCCGTTGCTTAATTTGTATCATTATGAAACCAACCATTCGGGGAAGTGGCTTTGTGACCCAACTCGCAACAAACAAAAATTTTTTTTTTGTGTTTTTATTCTAAATTTTTTCTAATATCAAATCTAAAAAACCAGTTATTCGTTTAAAAGACATGTAAACAACAGCGAACTAAAAAAAAATACTTTTTTAAAAATGTTTTCCATATTAAAAAGTAGGTCTCGATATGCATTCGACACAAATACGAGATCTCGCATTCGTCATCACGCACTCGTTTTGAATTGGAAATGAATCCCTGAACTTTATGAACATATAAAGAAATTATGCGTGGATATTATTAATTTTAAAAACCAGCCCTTTAATAATATAAGAGAACGAATATATGAACACCAAAATTGTTTCATATAAAAATTATTGAAAAAATAATTATTAACTAAACTGACAATAAACAACAGCCCATTAAAAAAAAATACTTTAATTTTTCGTATTAAAATATCGGTGCCGTTATGTATTCTTTGAAAAGTCTATCCCGAAAATTCTTCGATTCGTTCATTTCCCTTATGCGATTTTTAATAAAAATTTTTCATTTGCACTTACAAATCACTAATTTCTTTATAATTCAACTTTAACCTGTAAGGGCTAAGGCTGTTTTTCACGATAATTTTAAGCAGTATTTTTCCTTGTAAATTTGATCATGTCGAAATTTTGAAGCTTATTAGCAAGGAGGAATTATTTACAAATGTTTACACTGAGAAAAAAATACTTTAAAATTAAACAAAAAATTTTAAAATAAAAATTTAACCCGTTTGTGTTTCTACAAAACGAAATTTAAAACAAGCGTGTTTCATTTTTTTTTTTATAATTCTCATTTCATATTCTGATGCTCATATAAGGCTCCTTTTTTTTTTTTTTTTGTATAATTTTCTCTTTTTATTTCTTTTTTTATAAGGAAAAATACGTTGCTATCTGAGATTGAATTATAAAAATTATGTGTAGTAGAATTATGAGCAGACAATCGATACCAAGCTGAGAAAAACCATTTGATTCTTTCAAGATATTTTTTAATTGGACTTGGAAAAGTAAGATGACATAAAAACTAATTATTTGTATTAATATTTAAAATATTTCAATATTTTAAGCAGTAATAAAACAAACTTCATCGAATGGACTCTTACGTTTAGTATTCGAGGAGTCTCAGGGGTCGCTGATCACGAATATGACTTCAAAAACGCGAAAAAATTTAAAAAATGGCATCGTAAAAATGGAGTAAAAAAATAATTATTTTGAATATAAAAATATTTGTTTTAAATTTAATTTTTAAATAAATGTTTTTAAACTGAAAATGTTTACTTGAAAAGTATATTTCAAAACATTGTTTTAAAAACAAAAGCTTTTGTTTTAAATTTTATGTTACAAACATTTGTGTTTAACTTAAATGAAATTGTTAAAAGCTCTATTTCAAAAACATATTCGTTTAATATTAACACAATTTCATTTAATTTTAATACATATTTCGCTCAGTGTATGAGTATGGGCTAAAGATGTTTTATTTTTCACGATAATTTTTAAAATAATAAAATTTTTCATGATAATAAAAGTAGTGTATTCTCAAAAAAGATATGTTTATTTAGCTGTGCCATGGGTGTTCACGAACTATCAAAATTTTTTAAAACTGTCCGTGAGCTGTATAGCCCGGTTAGAGCGAGTATGTCATCGTCAGTATAGATTCGAGTACTAATTCTGACGAATAAATCGTTAAAAAATAAATAATTTTCTCATAAAATGAAATGATGCTGTATTACTTATTTTGACAGGTTCGATAAACCACATAAATGTTACGTATTATATTCTAAACTGTGAAATTTGCATCCACGCGTTAAAATATATGCACTAAATTTTCAAATTTTCATAATTTTTATCTCGTAAGCCATATTTCGGTATTTTTTTCTTTTATTTGAAGTACATAAATATAATAAAATAATGTTGTTACTTATGCATCAGTTCTGCATGTCATATATGCCAAGCAGCATAACTGAATACTTCAAAGATTAGCCTACTTTAAGGATTTAACGTAAATTTAATTATTTTCATTCATCTCGTCATTTTTCGTTTTTCGTTAACGCACAATCAATAGGATTTCATTAAGTAACTCGAGCAAAAAAATTACGGATATAATGTCTAATGGCAAATTGCCAAATTATTCAATATCAGCCAATATATCCTCACTTAGCAGCAGGTATTCATTACTAGGCAACGCTAGAGCCTAAAAGCCAAAATTATTCCTTGAATATGGCTGCAAAGTAATTTTATTATCTCACTAAGCCAAGTCTCAAGAACTCAGAGTCACACACAATCTCACACACATAGACGAGAATTGTATGCTCAATATATCGACACACAATTGCTTACATATTCAATTTCCTAAATGTATTTATTGTTTGCTTATTGAAATGAATGCGCCTCGGCACAGTAGGTTTATTTAATGCCAGCCCACTTGCGTTAGTATTTTACCCTTGCGTCTACAGCGGGCTGGTATCTAGAGTAAGCTTATGTTACGTTTTTATTTGGGGCTTATGTCTTTTCACCGCTTTGCTGGCTTATTCGCGTTTTATGTTAAAACAATACAGTCTCGCAGTCAAATACAGATACAAATGCCACACTCACGTATAAATATGTAAGTACTGCGTGTAATCAATTGAATTGACAATCTGTTTGTATTGCCTGCTTTGAGGCGCAACACTGTAAATAAAATGTGACATTTTATTCACCATATAATGCGTAAAAATAAAACGAGCAAATTTATGGCAACATGTTATGTTAGTTAAAATAACCGATATTGAGGAGCTTTGACATTGGTTAGGAAAACATAAGTAAAGTATTATTGCAGGTAGATTTACAATATTTATTGCCATGACATGTTTGCCATAGCTTTTTGCACAATAGTGGGTTCGATATATATTCAATTATTATTGATTTTTTGGCTTATTTTTCAACATCCCATATAATCTAATACTAGCTATTAAAAATTGTAGTAAATTAAAATTCTAGGTTGTATTTAAGTTTTACAAATTTTTTAAAAAAATACAAGCTGGCTCATTCTATGAGTTTCATCAAAAAAAAAATTTTAAAAAAATCGTATTAGCAGCTAGAAAGAAACTGGGAAAATTATATTTGAATCACCCATCATTAGAGGTTGACCGCGATTGAACGCGGTCAGTTAAAGAAAAAAACTAGTAAAGAATGGAGCTTCGGCAGGGTACCGAAGCTTAGATATCCCCCCGCAGGCGTATTGAAGTATAATCAAAGTCTTTGGCCGTCTATAAAATGTTTATATTTTTGCCATACGTCACATAAAAATATTTGTGTCATACGCTAATTTAATTTTACCCTCAATTGCTACGTGAAGTAGTTGTTACCCCCATGTATTTTTGTCAATTCAACTGTTTACATTTCTTATCTTTCGTTTTTTTTTTAATAAATATTTGAACTTAGGATTAATGGACGTTTAGAACTTTAAGGCATATATCAAACAAAGTTCATATATTTTAGTAGTAAGTCAGAAATCTCAATCTCAAATTTAGAGAGCGATGTTTTGTCGTTGTAACGAGTTAACCCAGCTTGGCATAAATGTTATTGTCATTATTTAATTGCTAACATTCAATATAGTTGCAGCTGTTTTTTACACAAAATCACGTAGAGAAATGTCTGTGACCAGAAAAGTTCCACCCAATCTTTCACCTGAAACTTTTCAGTTGTAAGGGCATAGTGAATTATGCATTTTTAGATTGAGGTATAATTTTTAAAGAACATTTCTATTTCCCTTTTCTGGTCATATCCACGTTTTGCATGTTGCTTGGAACAACTCCTTTGCAAAATATTAATATTGTATAATCATGCCCACTTTTCGAATCGCGGACTACTCATTATTCCAAAGAATATATAAATTTGGTTGAAGTCGAACACACGGTGCAAATTTGATTGAAGTCGGAAAAATTTTGAAGAAGGAGTTATTTAATATTAAGCCACAACATCCCATGTCTTATTTCGCCTACATTTCTGGACTACGGAAGACTTGACTAAAAACATGTTATGTAATTTATAAACCACCCCTTATGCTAAAGAATATACATATCTGAAAAATTTCGTTGTATTCGTACCAACGGTGTAAAAGAATTTGCTTTAAAGTTAAAGCGCCACGCCAGACTACGGACTACTCATTGTTCCAAAGAATATATGTGGAAACTTTTGTTGGATTCGGACAAAGGCTATAAAATAATTTCCCTTAAAATCAAAAAACACACGCCCCTGTCTAACATTTTCTAGACTACTCAATGCTTATTATTCCAAAGGATATATGTTGAAAATTTGGTTAAAGTTGAACAAGCGCTGTAGAAGAATTTTGTTTTAAATCAAAGTGCTACCCCCGCCCCCCCCCCCACTTTTATAAACTGCGGATTGCTGCTTATATAAAAGAACATATCGCACACTAAATACAAAACAGCCAGAACTCAAAATTTTTACTTTTTAAAGTTAAACTATTCGTAGTGATCACATACTTTGACTGTAATACATCAAATACATTTTGTACTCATCTTCTCTATAATTTCTCTATAGTTTAAAAAAAAGTCTTGTCTCATTGCTTTGTATGGAGTTCCTTCAAAAATAGAATTGTTTTGTTGCTTCACCTAAAAATTGAAAAATTTTGAGTTGTGACTGTTTTGTATTTTGTGTGCGATATGTGCGAAATTTGGCTTAAGTCGAATAACCGCTGTAGAGGGAGTTCGATTAGAATGAAATTGGCACATCCCCTTATCCAATCCCACCCACTTTTGTAAGCTTAAAATTACTCATAATACAAAGAAATATATGTGTGATAGAGCTAGATTAAAAATAAAACGCCCCCTGTCTAGTTCTACCCATTTTTTAAAAACTTAAGACTTACTTACTGACTTACTTTTTTAAATTAAGTATAACAGACGTTCGATCAAAAGTAAAATGCCACACTCACTTTTCTATTCTTAACACTTCACATTATAACGAAGAATATATATGCAAAATTTGGTATAGGTCAAACAAGCGATGTGGGTGAAGTCTGAGTGACCACCCACATGACAATCAGATTTATATATTTACGAAAGTTTTTCTATTTTGATGACGTCACACAGTGGGAGGACTTCATACAAGTTTTGGCCATAAATAGTAAAAATTGAAATAGAGCTTTGAAATTTGGTATGAATACTTTATACTGCAAAATATGAAATATGTAGAATTTTGGATGAGATCCGCCAACAGACACGCCCACCTTCCATACGAATTTTTTTGAAAAAAATAGTAAAAACAAACCAAGAGATTTGAAATTTGGTATGCGAGCCTCATATAGTTAAATAATATTTAAATGTAAGTTTGGATCAAATCCGCCCACAAACACGCCCGCCTTGCATAGGAACTTTTTTGTAAAAAATTAAAAATAAACTCAGAGGTTTGAAATTTTGTATGAGCGCTTTGTACAGTTAAATATTAAATAAATATAAGTTTTGATCAAATCCGCCTACAGACACGCCCACCTTCCATACCAATTTTTTTAAGAGAAGTTGTATTTTTGAAGTGAGCCTTTAGAAAATATGCTCATATAAAAATTTTTATTTCTGAATTTGAGCAAAATTTGCCAACAGGCACGCCCACCTTTCATACTTATCTTTAGTATTAAGCTCTTGGCATACAAGTTTAAATTCTATGGATTTAAACATGTTTCTTAAGAACATAAGTATAAACCGTTCGGAGTTGGCATACAATTAAAACAAATAGTTTATAATTTTAAAAATAGTTTTTAATGTTTATAAAGCTGCTATTGCGTAGACTTGCGGTTTTAAATATTTTGTTGGATAGCTCTTGTGCTTCTCTAGAAAGCTTCATAATATTCAATGTTTTCTTAAAAAAAAAAGCACAAAAGTATTTTTTGTTGTAAAAATAATATACATTAAAAATTGAATTTTTTACTCTCTTTCATATGACAAAAAGTTGTTTCAGTTTTCATACTTTTATAAGTCCAAATCCTATTTTGTAAAATAATTTGCAAAACCTTGTTTCGATTATTTAGTTTAAGCGTCTTTTTTTATCAGCGGAGTGATAAAATATTGTTTAACCCTTAAGTACTGATGTGAAAAAAAATTAAGTTAGAAATGATGTTGGTCTGTGGGACCACGAGCATTTTGTTATTTGATAAATAAAACTTAGTACAATTTTTTTTAACCCATGCATGTTTTTAATAAAAAGAAGACGAAGATATAATTCATTCAAACCGATCAATATACAAATAATAGACTTTAAATATTTTGATGTGGTCCCGTAAGCCAACATCAGTACTTTAGGGTTAACTAAATTAGTTGAAGCATATTTTAAATCATAAGCATAAAGAGAATGCAAAAAAACAAAAACAATTCTAAGTGAGGCAAACTGCAATAAACAATAACAATGCACCTTAGTTGAAAGCTTTAACAGTAGTGGCGATTAAAGAAAAATATGATTTAAGTCTATTACAATTCATTATTTATTTATAGTTTTAAATAAATACTTTTTTATGTATAAATGTTAAGTTTAAATAATTATAAATGCTTATATTATCATATAAATTTTTTTTATTATAATATGAAAAATGGTCGCGATTAACATATAAACATTTAATTACATAAAGCGCCCTCATACGGAAGTTTTCGGAAGCTTGAATTGCTTTTGTTTTATTTTGGGGTAAGGTTAATCTTCACACAAAATTTCATCAAAATCGGTCCAGTCGTTTAGACGAGAAGGTATAAAACTTACCTGTAGCACTTGTAAATAGATGTGCTGGAATGAGCAATAATATTGAGATTGTTTGGAAAAAAATGATATACAACTGCAATAGGCAACTAAAGGCAGCTAGAAACTTATTTTTTATTTAGTTTATATATTTTCACTCAATATTTTGAAAAAAACTCAGATATGGTTTTTGATGTATTTTTTTATTTGTCTGCTAAAGTTTTCAAAAATGTTCAGTTTTATACATTTAGAATGCATACACTTACAAAATCACCAAAACTTTTTTGTTGTATAAAAAATAAGAAAATATTCATTTTCGGCAAGTAAAATTTGCATTCTTTCACTAATTTTTTACTTCATTTACATTCTTATAAAAACAAAAAAACTGGAGCACTTTCACAACAGGTAATGAAATTCAAAAATATTCTTAATATATTTTCGTCAAAAAAGTGTCAACTTTGATGTTGTTTTGTGTCTAAACTAGATTGAATTTCTGAACAATTTTTATTGGTTTTTCTTATCTAAAGTATTTACTCTCGACATTTTAACTTTTTTTTTTGATTATCAACAATTTTGTTTTTTTTTACTTATGGCCACGAATCTCCCACTGTGCGTCACTTCGTATGGAAGGTAGGGGGAGGGGAGTTTTTATTTGATTTTGCCAAATTTAATGGCTTGGATTAAATATCAAAGCATATGTGCAAAATGTCAATACACTTTTTTAGGTATTGTGGATTTTTTATAGATTTTAAATCAAAATAAAGCCACTTTTTATTGGAGGTAGGCGTGGCTTTCATGCGATTTTGAAAAATACGATACTGATGGTTTATATTAAATATCAAAACTGATGTGCAGGATTTAAAGATAATTATTTAATTTTTGTGGATTTTAAGATTGAAATAAAGTCACTTTGCATGGGACGTAGGCGTGCTTTTCATTCGATTTTCTCAAATATAATACTGATGGATTATAATATATATTCAAGCTTTTGTGCAAAATTTCAAGACATTTCTTTAATGTTTGCGAATTATTAAGAGATTTAACGATTAAATTAAAGTCACTTTGAATGGGAGGTAATTTCATCACTATAGCTGTTTCAGTATAAATTGAAATAAGAACAAGGTTAAATTTTATTCACGATTTATTAACAGAACCTTTGAGATCAAGTTTTTGATTTGATCTGCCTCACTATCGAAATATAATGCAAGTTACAGTCACTGCTTCTTTGTATATAGATCCCGCTTAGAACTAGTTTCGACTTATACATAAATGTCGAATGATTTAACTGGTTCTAGATTAAAGAGGATGTTGTAAATAATTACAAATAAACACAGTGCAATTTGGTTTACTACATCTCATTATAAAGAATTCGACAATAATTTTAATAAAAGAAATAAAGTATAGATTTAGTATTATATATAAAAAGTTGCTGGAACAATAGCTTTAAAAATGTGGCTGTAATCGTGATCACAGATGGACAGATGGAAATCAACCCAGGTGATTATACTGATCGAAAATATTTAAATTTGTATTTATAAATATACACAAATATATTATTTGTAACTTACGTTGCCAAGTTTTTGCATGGAGGACTTACCCACATCTACTGAAATTGTAAGTATTAAAATAGTTGTCGATCCCTCAAACTTTTAGTTAGAGGTCCCAAAAATTGTCACCACATGGAGTTCAATTCGCAGATTTAGATAAGCACTGTCCCTTATAAAGTTGGTAAATCGAGTTACCAACTTATACGTTGGATGTATCGATATATTCTTTGATTTTATTTTACATGTTTTTTTATATCAGATTATTTCCGATTTGTAGTCTTTGATATATCCACGTATTTAAAATAATATATATTAAAATTTTAACGAAAAAATTACCCCGAAATATAAACCTTTGTAGGGAAAACATGAACGAACACAAAGCAGAAAGTTTGAAGAATTTTCGACAAATTTTTTAATGAACGAACACAAGCCGGACGCGTTAAAGAATTTTCGAAAAGAATACAAGAGAGAAGAGTTATCGGTTGTCGCTTGTTCTACTGTTTTCGTTGGTTCCTTGTTTTGTTTGTTTTTTTTAATGTTGACGAAACAACTGCAGATGAGTTAAAGAATAGCCTGGCTTACGTAGCAAGTTTTTTAATTTATTTAAAAGCAGAGTAGGTAGTCCGATAACTCAGTTGGTAATGGATGAACTTGTAACCATTAGGTTGTGTGCTCAAATACCACAGCATACAATTTTTTTAATTTCGATATAAATGTATGTTAAGAACTGCACATGAATTATATGAAAGATATGATATTTACAGGGTTGTCCATATTCGAAGCGCCCATCTGGCAAAAATCGATTGTAGTGCGGCTTGTGTGTGGTGGCACGCCGTCTTGTTGAAACCAGTAGTGCCTGATACGCTTTCGACGAACGATTGGCATGAAAAAATTGTTCATCATATCGCGATAACGCTCCTGATTGACAGTAACTCTGTGGCCATTATCATCTTCGAAAAAGAACGGCCCAATGAGCATTTTAGCACAAACGCCGCACCAAACAGTGACTTTTGCATCGTGAAGAGGTACCTCTTGAATCTCTTGTGGATTTTCAGTGGCATAAATACGGCAATTTTGTTTGTTTACCGTTCGGTTCAACTGAAAATGAGCTTCAATTGAGAACGTTGAGTTTTCACTATTGACTGGTTTTGTTGAATGTAAATTTCAACAATTTTAGAGCGTTCGCGTGGCGTGTACTGTTCCATTGTAAACATTTGCTTGGAATGACGCTTCAAACGCGGTATGTCATTAGTCGATTTGGCATCACTGCGGAAAGTTACAGTTTTGCCAGATGGGCGCTTCGAATATTGACAACACTGTATATGAAAATTCACAGATCTGAGAATAAAACAAATTTTTGATTCAAAGTTGTATTCGTCAATATTGCAACATGTGCTGTTGCCAAATCAATCAATGTAAGGCCTACTTTGAAAATTATTTCTGAATTTATCAAAACTCAATTTGAGAAATGATTCAATCATTAAAGAAAGAACAGAACTACTGATTGTAAAATTTAACATACGTATGAGCTTCTCATATAGATATGTCTTCGTGGCCCAATTGATAGAACAGCCGACTAAGGATCCAAGCGTAGTGTGTTCAATCCTCGGTGAAAGCAAAAATATGAAAAATTATTGAATAGCCATTTTTTCGTCTTCGCAACCAGTGCGGTGAATTGATGTGTTGTTGTTTTCATAAGAACCATTTCGTTATAATGGTTTTACCCGCCATCTAGCTCGCCGTATTGTTGTATACGCGGCTGTAAAAGTTTCACTTCAAAAAGGTTCGAGAAATAAAGCCAGAAAAATTTTGCAAAAAACCCACCAACACTTCCACATATAATTTTTCAGGATCGGACAAGAAACACCAAAGATATAACGAAAATAAAAAAAGAGCCCTCAAAGGGGCCATTTAAGAAAAGAAATTTTTCTTTTTGAAAATGGCTTTGAAATATGTAACGTAGAGATGGGGTCAACAATAGGTTTACAGTTCTGCCATACAAAATGATATGGTATATGCCATACCCAACGTACCATACCTAATATACCACAATCATAATACCAAAACTGTCACACTTTATCCATCATAACGTTCTTATCATACCAATCATACTCGGCGATATTATTAGACGACACAACACGGTCTATTAGTGAACAGCTGAAATTGTTGTAACGCAAAAACAAAGCCTTCAACCAAGAAACAGGAACTACCTTGCCACTACAATTTCAAATTGAATTCTAAATTTCAATTGATCTTTTCTAATCTTTGCATTTTTGAAATCTACGCCCTGAAATTAACTTAAGCTATCGCCCCCCTCTCCCCCCCCCCCCCCTGAAGCGAGCTACGTTTTGGTGTAAACTGGTGTTATATAACAGACACGCTCATCCAGTAGCTCATCTTGCTCACGTTACCCGCCATACAAATTTTTTTCTATCATGAGCTTTGTCTTTGCGCTTATGCGAAAGCAAGACCACATATAAAAAAACAACAACACAATCTACAAAAAAAAAAATATGCAAGTAACAGCACCACAAGCCGCTGTTGACGATCATCTAATTTTGAACTCGTAAACAACAACAACAACAAATGCATGCAAATTATCCGTTGCTTGTGTGTTAATGCACACAGGACTTGTTTTTTTTTATTTTTCATTGCCAAAAGTTACGATGCGCAATATATTGTTTTTGATTTTGTTTTTTAAAAATCATTTGCTCTTTTGTAAAATTTCGTGAGCTCCACTGTTATATAACATAGAAAAATATTTTTTTTTTCTAAAGTAGAGTTTGCTTTTTATGTTATGCAATATATACTATATAATAAAATAATATAAAATTCTTTTAGTTGAAGTCTATGGATAGCGATAAGTACCTCCTTCTTCCTGCCGGAACACTTGACAGAAACACCGCATATTTTAGCTGTTTTGCGATATGATTGATTTGAAAAAAAAATGTTTTCGAAGAATTTTATAATTATAGCTTAAAAAAATATCCCTCTTTTTTGACATTAACGAAAACGCAAACAAACAAATTCCACGAAGGAATACAGTCTTTTGCAACATTGCTCAATGCATTCAAAAGATCTTTAATTAGGTTATTATAAACACTTTTTTGATTGTTTATAAAGATATAATTTTGTTTACAGTGCACCTTCAACCCTGTGATTCTGAATGTATTACACGCTAATGTTAACAAAGTTAAATCCTTTTCCCGCTTCCTGTTCCCGCACCATGCCATTGGCACACATGGCAATGTTGCTTTAATTTGAATACTTAGTCGCTTTTTAGGCGCAAGTCAAGTGGTGTTAACGGAATGTGGCTGTAATGTGGTTCGATGTGAATTATGTAAATTATGCAGCGGAATGTAGTTGGTGCAAAGGAATGAACTGTATTTGGGGTAGGTAAGATGCAAAGGACAGTATACACAGATGCCAGCATATGTGCTATTTTAATTAAAGAACATTTATTTAATTACAAATATAAGTATTTCTATGTTGTGGCGGTTTATTTTAATGTTGTATAAATGTAGTGTGAAATGTGATTTTAATGCAATTCAACCATATGCAACTATTAAGGGTTAAATTTTCGTGACCAAAAGCAGCCTTGATTTGCTGTTGTAATAAAGAAATCGAATATTTTAGTCAATTATTAAAAATTAACATTTTGTTTGTGTTGTCATAAAAGAGCTCTTCTATTGACTGTGTTGGTTTCTTTTAAACTAAAACTATATCATTTCTCAACATAAAACACCTTAGCTAACAAAATGTTTAAACACATTTCTTAATATCTTTGCATCTCATTTCTCTAAGCTAAATTTTAATTTCATTTGTATTTATAAATAGAAATAACACAACAACTTTTGCATACACTCAAAACAAGGAAGTCCATGATGATAGCTGCAATTTAAGCCCATGTCCGAAGCCACTTAATGTCTTACGTGCAAAGCGTTCCTAATAAATATTATCGGCAAATACTTAGATATGCATTTCATTCTCTTTAAATCGAATCTATATTGAAAACAAAAATTTTTAAATTATGCGCAGGCACGCAATAAGGTTAATCAAATTTGTTAAGATACAATGGCAGCGTAAAATAAAAATGTTCAAATAAATTTAATGGACTTTGTGAAGAAAGAAGCGATGGCATTGAAGTCATTGAAGAAAATAAAAAATGTGATAAAAAAAATTGTATTTTATATTGTAGCAAACCAAGCTTAAAATTGAAACTTTATGGTAAATATACTTTTTAAACCACTTTATCTGGTGAATCAAAATAACTCCTCCTAATTTCATGCAGCACAAATGGTATTGGCAAAAATAGATCCAAAATCGGTTTACGGAGTGTAATTCGTAATCATTTCCATAATTTATGTCTTCTTAAATTCATTTATCACATTTGAAAATAAATCTTTTTATGTGTATTAGTACTGTTTTAATTGATTTTCAGTTTCTCAACTCGAAAATCGCAATAAAAATTATTTCTATGGAAGTAAATTTAGAAATATTTTTTTAGTTCTTTATTATAATCTCATATAATTCAATAAATCTTTGATTCAAATGAATTGGGTTGTCGAATTAAGCTAATCAAACTAAATCCTACAAATTTGTTGGTCATAGTTTTTTAATCGGATCAGTAGTTTTTCTGTAGTCGAAAGAATATAGCGAAAAACGAACGTTAGTGGGAAAATAAACAAAGTAGAAATGAAACTCTTCAATGTCATGTGTGTGTCATTAAAAGAATTATAATCGCCTGTGGCCGAAATTCGACCATAACAAAATGTATTTTTCTTTTGTTTTTTGCTGAACGCACCAACTTTCCTAATGAATTCGCCACCAGTTCTCTCGACCAAAAGAGATTACAATATAAGCTGCAAACTGAAAATAGCAAAAGAGTCTATTTTGACGAGCTTTCTTTCTCTTCACTTTGTGTGGATCTTCAACGTATATGTGGAACTTATGTTCTGTGTACGTTTGGCCGAGAAATATACACAGAAAATCGTGTGGCTCTGTTTATATTCCTCGTTTTTTTTTTTTTTTGCCTTTCTTCGCTCAATTGCAAACATAACTGCAGTATAAAGAACAAAATATAACGAAACAAAACATAAGTTCACCTGTTGAAAGTAGAAAATTTCCAAAAAAAAATATTAGGTACACTCTTTCTCCCTACTCTAATTCGTTTAAAAAAAAAATATTAAAATCGCATGAGAAAACACGGCTGAAAATGGTTACTAATTTTTTCACATAAGCCTATTTATAACCGACCTCATACCGCAGTGTAAAGAATAAAAATCTAACGAAACAATGCCGAACGATTTTTGTTTTTCATTCCCTTCTTTTTGTACGAACGTGCATATGAACCCACAATGGATGATATACATCATACATAATTTCACGTGTTGAAAGCAGCTTAATCTCTTTAAAAATGTTCGGTGCACTCATTCTCCTAGTCTTATTCATTTCAAAAATATATTAAAATTGGTTGAGAGGCAGAAAATGGTCACAACTTTTTTAGCCTTCGCTGATTTATATATAGATTAAATATCTATATATAAATACGCAAACAAAAAAGTTTGTGATCCCTCTTTACCTGTGTTAACTTCAACACATTCACATAAAACTTATATCGATGGAAAGGTATTTTCGTGTAGATCTGCACAATATAATTTTTATTCAAATATATTGTCATTAAAATAAGTAAAACTAAGCAAATGTACAAATCCTTTTCCCCAATGGGACAATGAGAAACCAACAGCAAAATACATAGCGACACAGCTCTATTAAGGGGTTACATAACATTGGCAGTTTTTTGAAATCTTTCGACTTTTTTTTAATAATTTTGTATTTTAGTAAATATTCTTAAAATTCTAAGAAAAAAAATTGCATGGAAAAATTCCTACGGGTTCAAAAGTTAGAGTCAGATTAGTGAGAGCGCATTTTTAATTTTTGCGCTACCTACCTACGGCAGCTGGTATACGTATATACTTGTTTTACTTGCTATCTGACTTTTGGTGGTTGTTATTTCGTACCTTAAAGTATATATATAGTACGTTATAGTATATATACTATAGTATAAATAGTATATAGTATAGTTATTTGCAAATGTTTCAACTACTTGGTATCACCATAGGAGCTACAGCATTGAATGTTTCCAACGTAAATGATGCAAATCGTTTGAAATCCGCCAGAGTGAAGGCATATGAAGCTTCAAAAGAAGCCCGAATTGCTAAACGATTGCAAAAAACTATAAGAAACAGCACAACACAAGATAACGAAGGCATACAGTACGAAGCAGGCATGGCATATTGAAGGTAACCTTTTTTTTCTTTGTTCACAAACTTTGAACGCGTTTTTCTCGAAACCATGTTTTTTCGTACTGGTTGCGGCACTAGCGGGTTCATTTTTTGACGAAATTTTTTTTTTTTTTTTGTATTTTTTTAAACTTGATTCGCTATCGTATGACACGAGCTTTTTTTTTAATTTTTTTTTTTTAATTTTTTATGAGTTTTTAAAGTCAATATTTTTTTAAAAAAAAAAAACACACTTTCAAATTTGGAACATCACCAAAAATTGAAAAAAAATTAAAAAAAAAAGCTCGTGTCATACGATAACCAATTTTGTTAAGATTTAACAAAGTCGATTTTTTTTCCAGATAGGACAATTTTTGCAACTCCCAGCGCTGCAACCACGAGGCCCAGTTTTTTTCTCTGCCGCCAGTTTGGAGCTCTATAAAACCATGTTGGAATGAAAAATATATTTTTTTGAATTTTTTTTCTTGTAATTTGTTCAATTCTCTATAATAATAAAAAATTAAATTTTGGAAAAATGTTTGTTCTTGACTGAGTTTTGAATTTTTAAAACAAGGTCTGTTTTCTCTGCCGCGAATGTCATGTCCCGCCTTAAACATCGTTGCTTTAGCATACACGAGCAAGAGTAGAATTCGAGAGAGTCGCAGACAGAGCTGCCAACTTGGCACTAAAGGTGCAAGATTTGGCTTTATTTTGCTTCAAATTACACCTTATTTTTTTATTTGGCACAAGGTTGGCACCTTGAAAAAAATATTGCACTCTTTGAAAAATTGTTTAATTTTCTTACACACGTTCTCAAAAATGTTATGTATTACTAGCAGGCAACAGTTGTCCGCAGCTTCGCCCCGAAGAAAAAATGTTAACATAAGTGACTTTCTTTTTTTTTTTTTACATTCGAAATATATTTTTTTTTCTGCTTCACTCATATCATTAAAAAAAAATTATTTTTTACTTTTGATATGATTCAGATGGATGTAGCAGACGCAATCTTGTAAACGGTCAAAAGTAAGTCCTAAATTGAGGATGTCAGAAAATATGCCATTTTAAAAAACAAACATATAGTTTTAAATTCTGTAAATAATGGACAAATAAATGCTAAAATTTCCATACACTAAGTTTTCCTTTTCTACCTTAAATTTACTCATGAAAAAAAGTTTTTTTTCGATGAACCAACTTAGGACCTTAAATGTGTTTCGCAAGGTCCTGATTCTCGTTAAGTACCACAATTTACACGCTTTACTTCTCTTTCCATCACTTTTTCACCACAAACAAGTTTCTGTTTGTATGTGTTTAATTTGATATGAGTGAATGTTGTATATGTTTAATTTGTTCCTGAGCTTTAGAGTCCCTGAGTGGCTTTGATTCTTACTGTTCTAATCTTGTGGATATAAAATAAAAAAAAAACCCCTTAAAGCATGCAACGTTTTACAAGGTTTTTAAGAGAAACGTACTTATGTTTTTATCTTATTGCCTTTTACTGTTTTTTTTTTTATTTTTTTTTTTTTTGTTTTTAATTTCAACCTTTCTACTTTTTTTGAACATTTAAAATTCTTATTGTATGCAAACGGTGGCCACCTAATTAAATAAATGGAAGCAACTATAAGAAAACAAACAATGGTTTTTTAATGTTTTGCTTATGTGAATTAATCTGCTTCATACAGAAACTTGCATCCTCAAAAGATAAAATGGTATATAAAGTAGTAACTAAAGTTTGGGACATCGTTTAACTCATTTTTGCTACTTTCTCTAATATGTTTTTAAACCTAGAGAAGGCGCCTCGCAGAGTATCATAGATTGTCACGCGTGAGCTTTTTGCTTATTTGAGGAATTAGTGTAATTTTTAAGCATATTGTAGTTATTGCAAATTTTGTTTTTAATGTATTATTAATATTGCCAAATAGTTCCTATTACAAAACTTTATTTAGCGAATTCAAGTGAAAACAATTTATTAATTCTTTGAACAAAAACATTCATAGAAAATAGAAATAACATTAATTTAAAAATAGCATGAGCAACATGCTCATAGCGCGCCTTCTACAGGGTTAAAATAAATAAGC
This sequence comes from Coremacera marginata, assembly GCA_914767935.1. NCBI lineage: Eukaryota > Metazoa > Arthropoda > Insecta > Diptera > Sciomyzidae > Coremacera > Coremacera marginata. The sequence continues at coordinate 53,468,778 of OU612045.1, forward strand.
TTTGCATGAATATACAATTTTTTGTTATTTTATTATAACTTTTTGACACAATTACCTACATCCTGATAAACTAAATCAATAAATACAACAGCTGCTCGGAAGGATATATTTATAAAAAATAAAACTATAAAAAAAGCGAGTCACGCCATGTGTGACCATTTATATTTTACGGTTGTATAATTTTAAAAACTTTAACCAAAAACTGCCAAAAAAAAAAATAATAAGCACAACAGTATTTGGCAAAATGAGCGCAAAATAAACGCAGTTGCATATTTATGGCTCACACAAAAACACTCACACATCCCATCACACGCACATTCAGTTATCTACGGAAATTGCTACCAACTGGCAGCATTTAAATGCACTCACACACACATAGAAGCCCAATACAACAGCTGAAAGTGAGCGTACCGCGTCTGGCACAATCACACACACTCATACAAACACACGCACTTAAATGTGGGGAAAATGTAATTTTCCAAGCGTGTAATTAGTCGAAGGCTAAAAATTTTGCCATTGGTGATGGTGGCGATGGTGGTGGTGGTGTTGGTAGTTGTGGTAGATGCGGTATTTATGTTGGCATTTTTGAGCTGACTGCTCTATACGTTTAGATGCCCGCCAATGCGTTCGTAATGTTTTTATGCCTAGCATGAATTGTAGTCAACATACATGCACACATACATACACCGAGAAAAAAACAATAGGTAAATTACCTAAGTCGGCTTAGGTAAAGAGAATTGTATGGGAATTATAAGCTTATTCTTATTCACCTAAGCAATTTATTGATTAATACATTGCTTTGAAAGCACATACTTCGATACCCTGCCAAAAAAAAATATTTTATTCACAGATGTTAACAGATGCTGTATTAACCCTATAGGAACAAACTAACTTGTTTTTAAAAACAACTAATTAAAAAACTAATTTAAAATAAACCAGTATATGAACTACTTTGAATTATATTAAGGCGGCAACTACTCTGATTTTGACATGTTTTAATTGCAAATTTTTATTAGATTACAAGTTTATATATATTTAACCATGTTATTTCATCAACTATTATATTTAGGCCATCAGTAATAGTTTTCAATTGGCTATTTTAAAGTAATTACAAAAATAATTTAAATATAACTAATTTAACAAGTAGTTGAAAATATATGCAGACGAAAGTCAATTGACTTATTTAACGGACATCACCATACAAAATATGTTAGTTCGTTCTATGGAAAAAAGTCAGAATTTCAACTAGTTGTGGTTGACAAAGAACTACTTTATCAACTACTTTTAAATTAGTTGATTTCTTACAGGGAACTGATGCAGTATGTCACAGTATTCTGTTGTTAGCTGCAGCATAGCTTTAGTTGTAATTAATATTGAATAAATCACTCAGCGTAACGAAGGAGTTTGGCTCAATGCGTAGCGTAGTGTCTTCATAGACAGTGGTATCGGGTTGGTGCGGGTTCGAATCTCAACGGCAGGCGAAGGTAAAATTTTTGTATTTGATATTTTAATTTAATTTAATGTCCTTGTTATAATATACGTCAAGCAGCAAGAAAAGCCGAGAAATCATTAATTTTTAAGAAAAAAACAGTTTTGATAAATGAAAAAAAATTGTGTTGTTGCCGATTTCAGTCAAGCAAATGAACGAGAGGCGGAAACTTCAAAAAAACGAAAAAATAATAATTTTTTTTTTTTTGTTTTTTTAAAGTAGTGTACAAAAAATTACCAAATACTTGGTTAATTTATCACCCAATAAAAATTGGCAAGTTAACATGTAAGACTTAGGCGTTTTGATAAAGTACTTGGGTGGCTGAAAACTGCCAAAGCCATCTTATAAATTATGCTAGGTTTTTTTTCAATTTAACATAAGCTTTTTTCTCGGTGTACACGACTTAATCTCTGTCTGCGTGTGTGGATTTATTTGTATTTTTGTGCATTTGCAACAGTATTTGTGGGCTTTAGTGTTTTTGCATGCTTTGAAAGTTCGATAGTTTTAGTCTAGCTTTGATGTTTAATTGTTGTTTAAGGTTTAATGCCTATTGTGCTAGTTGTTGTTTTTGTGGTAAATATTTTTACATCATGTTCAGCGCTCAGCTTTTATTACCATGAAAAAATGTTAAAAATTTAATTAAAATCCACTGTTATTGTTTCGTTTATGAATATCAATGCAAACTTGTTAATGTTGTGTCATAATTCAGAGTTATTTTAATCAGCTCTTTCAAAATATTGAAAATGCTGGCATAATTGAAATATGGCTACATTATTATTTATAAGCGTGCTGAAATAAGTCACTTCAATGAGTTATACAATATTTAGATTGATGAGAATTTTCTATGGAAGCAGGTAAGCCACATTAATTAATTGTGGAAAAATTTAACATTTTAATGTTTTAATGCAGAAACTTTTATATAGGAAAAATGTAAAAACCTTTCTATTTCGAGAGGATTATTTATCATAAGTGCTGCTAATTGAAGATAGTAATAGTTATCAAAGCAATTGGCGAGATATAAACGGCGAGATATAATCCAACAGAATGCAGTCTTTATTGAACACCCCAGAGTTTATTAAGGCAGGTTTTAGGCGAACAATTTTGTAAAAATCTATGTTGTGCAACTATTCAAGAAATTAAAATGGTCAAATCAATCCCGCTTATAATACAGATTCCATAGCGCTACAAGCTCGATAAACCAGAGTTTCCAAATCAATCAAATTGAAGAAGCTGCTAAAGCGTATTGAAATGCTATTATATGAAAAAATACGACATTTTTCATTAATATTGGACTTTTTTCTTGTTCATCTTTTCAAGCTAAATTTTGGAAAACTTTTTTATAAAATTTACCCAAAAACTTAAGCTTGTAATGTCATTGAACAATCAGTAAAAACACAACTTTTTTAAATTCATGTTGTATTTGGTAAGTTTTTTTAAGTCTTTTTTAAATTCCATTCGATGTGTTCGGGTACAACTTTCTAGAGTCACTGCTATGACATTGTCTCAATTTTTTGCAATTACGCGTCGTAAGACATGCGTATGAGACATATTTCTTCCATATAATAGCATTTCTTAATAAAACTACTCTGTTTTTAAAAATTTTTCAAATGCAAATTTTAATGTCTCTCGGCGGGAGCTAGTTTTTGGGTTTTAACACATAGTTTCCTGGCGAAGTTTTTTTAGAATTCTTCTTAGATTTCGTTTTAGCTATACGCTTTTCCCTTTTTTTCTCACCCAAACAATTTGACCCACCCTAATAAGCTGTGTTTCATATGTATAACGCCACTTAGAAATTTGAAATATTTTTAAAACTACCAATTTAAGCAAAGGATGTTTTGCAAATTTGGTCATCTATGCCAAATTTATATATTTGGTCAACAATAGCGAGCAAGAGCGAAGTCTATTCTAGTAACGGTAAATTGTTTATTGCTAAATAAAACTTTTAATGCTGTTCTATATTTATAACGCCACTTGCAATGATTCATTCTGCTGCGTTTGAAGTGTAGAGATTAATAAAATTGTATATTCAGCTTTCGAGACCTTAACAATATAAAAAAAATTTAGACCGGAATGCTTCGGAACCCAACTTGCTAATGAAGATAACGGAAAAATTAAAATTCGTAAAGAAGACGTAATCCAGGAAATCGGGCGTAGAACTAATCGCAGCCATAGTTCTTCAAGCTACGGCAAAACAAAACGTTCAGGAAAAAAAAATTCTCAGCGGAAAATAATCCGAAATGCAAGCAACACTACCCACACTTTACACGAGTTGCGGAGAATTGTTGCTGAAGAAGTTTCGCAATCAACGGTATGGAGAGTGCTACATCAGCGTAAACATATCCGCAGTGAACTTATGAAGTCTCTCCCTGCTCTTACTAGCAAACATAAGCGATCACGCTTGGGATTTGCAAAAAGGAACATAGAAACAAATTGGCCATTAGTCAGCTTTTAAATAATGTTTTATAAAAGGTCCCACGTTTGGAGTTATTATTGTCAAGTTACTTTTTCCGATGAGAAAAACTGGATTCTTGATGGCCGGATGGATTTTGGCATTATTGGCACGACAAAGTACACCGTGAACCACATCGTTTTTCAAAAAGAAATTTTGGTGAAAAGAATGTAATGGTGTGTGGTGCTTTTTCTGGAATTGAATGCTTAGATCTGCAGTTCGTAAGTTCAAGGATGAAGAGTGCTGATTACACTCGTGTACTGGAGAGCAGTTTGACTCCATTTTTGAAAAAAAAACAGGCAGGCACAACTAGTTTTCCAACAAGATAATTCTGTAATCCACGTAAATTGAGAGACTAGAGCATGGTTCCAGGCCAATAACATTAATTTTTGGAGTGGCTCGCATGCTCTTCCAATTTTAACTCCATCAGGAATTTGTAGGAGTTCTTGTACGCTAGGTGTATACAAATAACGGACAATTCGGCAACGTGGATGAACTGAAATCATTTATGGTATTCTCGAGAAATGGAGCAAAATTGATTCATATGCATTAAAAAACTGATTACAAGTATGCATATCTGACATACCTGGTGCACTCGAAAGTGGGTTCCTTAACCTTGATGTTTATCAAACTTGGTTTGAGCTTACTGAGTTTTTCTATTCTACTCCGTTGTATACAACTTAAAATAATAATCATTTCAGATTTTTTTCACTTCTTTCAACAATGTCGAAACTTAAATGGTAATTTCTCTTTTTGTAGTTTTAGTAACCGCAGCGGAAGCGAGAACACCGTATTGAGGGTAATAAAGCTAAATTGAAGTTACTCTAGACACAACAATTGAAAAGAAATTGTACTAGTAACAATACTGAATGTATCACAACTGTAACGACAGCTCTTATTTTCGAATGACTCAGAAAAATAATTCGGTTTTTTTCTTGTGCTCATTACAGCATGAGTTTCGGTTATTTTGGTTTTCTTTTTTGGTTTCTATAAATACAGTGTGTTTAAAACTTCAGCCTCATGATCAGATTTTAATACGGGTGACTTTAATTTTCCAAGTGTCGCTTGGAACTGCTGCACCGAAAACTCTGCAATATTATTGCCTTCGTCTGAATGCTCATCTGCTAATTCATTTTTAAATGAGCATTCAAGTCAATGACTTTTTTCAATTAAACAGCCACTTTAACAAGAATAGCCGTTTGTTAGATCTTTTATATTTTGACGACAGCAATATTATTTTAGTTTCAAGGACAGATCCACACTAGTACTCCCTGAAGATCTGTACCATCCAACTTTAGAAATTACTCTTAATTTTCCTAAACAATCTGTAAAGAATCGTATTGCTCAACCTCCTGCTGAGTTAAATTTTAAAAAAACCAATTATGTTTTGTTAAAAAACTTTATATCTAATATTAACTGGATATCCGTACTAAATAGCGTTAATACAAAAACATCGCCAGAAAACCTTCATTCGGCTGTCTCTGCTTTCTATCAGTAGTTCTATCATCAGTACCCCAGAGAAAATCCCGTTTAGCATCTGGTTCTGTATAGTTTACTGAAGAACTGAGAAAATTAAGAAACTTAAAATCCATGCATTATAAAAAATTTAAAAAAAACTCATGCCATTACAGATTTTGGTTCTTATATCTCTATTAAGTACAAGTATCGTCAATTATACAAGCAATCTTACGATATTTATTTAATAAAAGTAAAATTAAACATCAAATCTGATGCTTAATCATTCTGGAGCTTTGTGAACACTAAACGCAAGATTGATTCCTTTCCTTCTTTTATGAAATATAAAACTGTGGAATCGGATAGCGATCATAGCATTTGTAATTTTTTCGCTGACTTTTTTAAAGCGACCTATTCATCATCATCCTATGATAATCTAAGCTATCCATTAAGTGTTCAATCTGGGAATATTTGTCTCCCAATAATTGATACTAACACGGTTTTATCATACTTAAAAGCTCTTAAAACGTCATATAAAAGTGGTCCCGACAATATACCGTCATGTATACTAGAATATTGATGTGATGAATTAGTTACTCCAATCACTTTGCTTTTTTCTTCTTCATAAAAATCTTGATGGACTGAATTTTATTTATACAATATAACACAACGTGTTCTTTTTAAACTTGTGAAATCTCATGATTTTCCTGTCACTTCTGGTATACCTCAAGAAAGCCACCTCAGGCCTCTTCTTTTTATACTGTTTATAAATGATTTGCCATCTGTCATAAAGCATTCGAGTATTTTAATGTACGCAGATGACGTGAAACTATTGCTTCCTTTCAAAAATGCTAATGATGCCGTTCTCTTGCAAGCTGACATAGACCATCTTTATAGCTGGTGCAACGTGAATCGTATGAATCTTAACATGAAGAAATGCAAGCACATGACTTTCACTCGAAAATCTCCTGTCACATGTATTTATAAAATTTGTGACCATACATTAGAGTCTTTAGATGTCTTTCATGATCTTGGAGTCACTATGGATACTAAATTTCGCTTTCATATTCATATTAATAAAATTATAAATCGAGCAAATAATACTTTAGGTTTTATTAAACGATAGGCAAAAGAGTTTAATGATTCCTATACAACAAAAACATTATTCACCTCTCTAGTGCGACCTATTTTAGAGTATGCTTCAATTGTTTGGTGCCCTCGATACACTTGTTACATTGACGACACAGAATCAGTTCAGAAAAAGTTTCTTTTGTTCTGCTTAAACCATCTTTACTGCAATTTTAACTATCACCTACCACCTTATGATGATCGTCTGCAACTTTTAAATCTTCCTACTTTAAATAATCGGAGAATTATGCTAAATGCTACTTGGATTTTCCAACTTTTATATGGATATGTAGACAGTCAATGTTTACTGAGCAAAATTTACATTAATATTCCTCTCCGACCTAGAAGATCATTTGAGCTACTTTACATGAACTTTTGTACAACTAATTACTTGCAAAACGAACCACTCAGAAGCGCTTGTGGCGACTTTAATTTTGTATCAGATGCAATTTCTTTAAATGAATCCGTTTACTCAATTAAATATAATCTTTTAGATTATCTACAGTACAGCCACTAATATGGATCAAGCTTTCCAAGGAGTCTTAATATTTTCCTGTGATGTTTGGTAACAGCTTATACAATCTAACTGTGTAGTTTAATATGATTATCCAGAGCGAGACCGCGTCCGTCTCGCCTGGCATATGCCGGTTTGATGCCGTATGACTAACTTTGCATGTGTGAGCTGTGCTCTAATCCATATATATATAGATATACATGCTATAGATATATTTTGATTATCCAGAGCAAGACCTCGTCAGTCTTGCCTAGCACATGTATGAGCTCGACCTCATCCGTCTAGCCTGGCATATGGGAGCACCACTCTAATCAATCATCCTATTTACTACTAAGAAGCTAACCGGATTGCAACTGTATATATCTGAAAGCCTGACAGCTTCTTATCGAATATAATAACTCTTGTATGGCTATTATAGCCTCAACTTTTCCATGGCAGCCGTATACGAGATTTAATAATTCCCTGAGTGTACATTATCACACTAAACTCAAAAATTAAACACCCTGCAAAAAGTTATTCCATTAATCTAGGCCCAAAATATTAACTCTTTGAGTGTACAAATACAAGCACTATCCTGGTGGAAATTTTATCAATATCGGAATACTTTTAAATTTTAGGTAGATCACTTACTTAAAAATAATGCCACATATATAATTTTAACTGTAGTAACTTTCATTATTAACTACCCGTTTGGCATTTTTATGATGGTCTATAATAAATTCCATATCAACAAACGTGTGCAATATTTATTTAAAATTAACAACTATTTTATTAGCTTCTACACAGTATATCTTCCTTTATTTTTTTTTAATTCGCAAGAATTTCATTAATATGTCATTTCTTAACCACTTATGGAATATTTTTCATTGTCAGAAATATTTGCATCATGTTATTAATATGTGGCAAGAGAACCGCAGCAAATGCAAATCCTTTAATATTTTTTACACGTTTACCCTATTCGTCCTTGTTATGGCTGTTACTGCGCATTGTTGTTTTTGCCATTATTGTGCAAGATACTTGACAGCCATTCATTTAATGTTGTTTTATGCATAGTGTTGTTTTTTTCCCGCTTCATAGTAATGCGCCAAGCAATATCAAAGTAGTAAACTAAGAATAAATAAAAGAAATAAGAAGAATGAGGGGAAAAGAACCCAAGTTTTAGCGGCAACGTTGTTGCTTAAAGCAACACAACAATGATGAATTGCACCAAATTCGTCATAAAGGCATGCAAATCTGCATGGTGGCTGCTTATGTCTTGCAACCAGCACGCTTTATTCCATTGTTTTATTCTATTTCGCTATTAATAAAAGCTTGTTTCATGTTGTTACAGGCGGTAGGTGACCGAGTCTCGAAGGAGTGAGTAATTCATACCAACTGAATTTTATTAATTAAATTTTATCCACCTGTTAAGTTATGGTGTAGCAAGTTACACCTTGAAATTCGTAGAAAATAACTGTTAGTTGTAGCGCTACATCTTGCTGTTTGCTAATATATTGTTTTTATTCCCCTTTTTTGTTTTTGTATAAGTTAAATTTTAATTTATTTTATTACAAACTATTGCGTTTTGTGAAAGTGTTTAAATGGAAACTTCCGTTTTGAATGTCGTTGGAACTTGTACGGGTATTCTGAATGGTCGGAAATTAATTGTACGGAAAGAAGCTGAATATAAGTAGCTTTTACTTGTTCCGGCATAACAGACTTAGCAAAAAAGGCGTTGCAATATATTCCGAGGTTGAATATATAATTGTTGAAATTAATAATAACAAAACTAAAGTCTGTCTCTCGTGTGTATATAACCCGAATCGTAACTGTAGCTTAGAACCTATGCTCAACGAGATATCGCATTGTGCAATAGACTTTCAACACTTCATTATATGTGGTGATTTTAATTTGAACATCTTAGCTAATTATAACTCTAGCTTCAATTTTATCGATAATCTGGCTCAACTGGGTCTTAGTAAAGTTAATACGACCACTCCAACTAGATTTGCGAACAATGCTTTCCCAAACTTATTAGATTTGTTTGTCGTTTCCGACTTGTCCTCTATTTTGCTTTTTGATCAATTATCATTTGTGTCAGATCATGACCTTATTTTTTGTACTTTGAACATCAATCTCAATCAATCGTTCTGAAATTTTAAGTTTATTGATTACGTTTCGCTGTTTACTAAGTTGTCTATTTATAAGTCTTATTAACTGTACTGATTGTGGGTTTCTCCACACGGTTGATGGCAAATTAAATTTTTTTATTAACAAAATAACGGAATTCTATGTCAAACATCTTCCAATTTGCACTGGTCAAGTCCCTAATATCTCATGCCCCTGGTTCACGTCCCTAGTGAAAATCTCTTTAAAAAAACGTAGTAAAGCATAGGGGAATTTAAAAGTTCTATATTTTATACAAAATATAACATAATTTAAAAAAAATGTATCTTTAGAAGCGCCGGAGTTTTGGTATGCAGAAATAAAAATAAAAAGTTTGGGAAAAGTCAATGCTCACTGTTAATTATTTTTTTTTAAAAAATGTATAATTTGACAAATGTTCCTCATGGTGGGGCACACTTGACTTATTCAGGGACACATTTTACAACCATATTTTCTGTGATATTTTATCGGCTTAAGTGTTATTTAGCTTTAATTTGAATTAAACTTATATTTTATAACATGTTTTTGAATATTTTTTTAAAACAACAGTCAGTGTATTTATACTTATTCAAGCGTATGATAGAAAAACATAGCAACGCTACATAACTTTGGGAAAAAAGACAAAATTCAATAGTTTTTCAATACGAACCCATGCTAAAGAAATACTGAGCATTAGAAAACTCCTTATTGAATTTAGCATTTATAAATGTTCAATGGGGTACATTTTACATTTGTCAAATCTGCCCCTTCTATAGAAGTCAAAGGTGCCGCATTCTACTCACGGCGTCGTTTTTTTAATGATTTGCAAATTGGACTACACTTTAGATAAAGTCACTTTTTATTTTCATAACACACATAAACAAAGTAATCAATTTTGTAAGATGCTTAAGAAAACGTCTTTTATTATTTAAGGAAGAGCTTAAAATAGAAAAACACGTGACAATTGATTACGCATTAGAATATAATTGTGAAATTTTTTGACGTTTCGTTAAGTGAAATTATGTTACATTTCACATTGTTACATTTTTGATAAAAAGCCTTATTCACACTACAGAGAGTGAAATCAAATGTGCCCTAGCGTCAAATGTACCCCGTCTTACCCTATAGTAAGTGGAAACGAAACCCAAAAGCACTAAACTGGGAGGCATATAAAATATCAAGAAATGAAGCCACCTTAGCCGTTAGATTGTCAAAGAAGAGAATTTATTTGTCTAAGCTATGCCCTACATAACCTTCAAAACAGTTGTGGAACAATTTAAGAGGTATCGGCATCTTCAACAAACAAGTTGAATCGTGTCAAATTGATCCAAATTTGCATAATGAATTTTTTGTAGCAAGTTCGGATTCCAATGAATCTGTTGAATCCTTCTCTTGTAATAGATCTGTCTCTGAAATTCCAATTCAATTTGAATTTAATGCGGTTAGTGAAAAAGATGTCGCACGATGCATAACTAAAATAAAGTCGAATGCCTTCGGTGAGGACGGAATTTCGATAAAATTTGTAAAACTCATACTGCATTATGTGCTCAGCCGGATAGTGCATATAATCAATCACTGCTTCACAACCTCATGCTATCCTGCAACTTGGAAGGTAGCAACTATCATCCCAACCGCAAAAAAATGAAATGCTCGTGAGCCAGCTGACTTCAGATCAATTTGTTTACTGTCTTCAATTTCTAAGATATGCGAGTCTTTAATGGCTGTACAAATCTGTAACCACATAAACACACTTGGCCTCCTGTCCGATCTTCAGTCAGGTTTTCGTCCTGGGTATAGCTGTTCCACTGCTATCGTTAAAATCATGGACGATGTTAGAATTCCCTTTAATAAGGAGCAGTTGACCTTGCTCTGCTTACTGGATTTTTCCAAGGCATTTGACACTGTCAACCATAATGTCTTATCCAAAAAACTTGAGATGCTGCATTGTGTTTATTAAATAGCTACTTAGGTGGAAGGACACAAAGAGTAAAAGTAGGAATAAACTTTTCAACATATAAGAACACTGAGTTCCCCAAGGTTCGGTCCTTGGCCCTCTGCTGTTTTATATGTGCATCAATGACATTTTCGATAAGAGCAATAACGTTGCAATGCATGCCTCTGCTGATGATCTACAATTATATTTGTCAAGACCTGTTGGGCTCATAGAGGACCTTTGTGTTAGAATCAATGAAGATTTAAACCAAATAGCAGAATGGGCGAGGGCTAATAAGCTTAAACTTAACCCCCTAACCGATTTCTAAAACACCCTTTTTAAATTTAGATTTTGCTCCAATATTCATTAAGGTGGGACAAGACATCCGCGGCAGAGAAAACAGACCTTTTTTAAAAAATTTAGAACTCAATCAAAAACCGACCTTTTCCCAAAATTGTTTTTATTATTGTAGAGAATTGAACAAATTACAAGAAAAAAAATTCAAAAAATATATTTTTCACTCCAACATGGTTTTATAGAGCTCCAAACTGGCGGCAGAGAAAAAAACGGGGCCTCGTAGTTGCAGCGCTGGGAGTTGCAAAAATTGTCCGATCTGGAAAAAAAAATGACTTTTTTAAATCTTAACAAAATTGGTTATCGAATGGCACGAGTTTTTTTTTAAATGTTTTTTCTATTTTTGGTGATGTTCCAAATTTGAAAGTGTGTTTTTTCGAAAGAAATATTGACTTTAAAAATTCATAAAAAATCGAAAAAAAAATTAAAAACAAAAGCTCGTGTATATAGCGAATCAAGTTTCAAAAAATAAAAAATTTCGTCAAAAAATGAACCCGCTAGTGCCGCAACCTGTACGAAAAACATGGTTTCGAGATATACGCGTTCAAAGTTTGTGAACAAAGAAAAAAAAAGGGTACCTTCAATCTGCCATGCCTGCTTCGTACTGTATGCCTTCGTTATCTTGTGTTGTGCTGTTTCTTATAGTTTTTTGCAATCGTTTAGCAATTCGGGCTTCTTTTGAAGCTTCATCTGCCTTCACTCTGGCGCATTTCAAACGATTTGCATCATTTCCTTTGGAAAAATTCAATGCTGTAGCTCCTATGGTGATACCAAGTAGTTGAAACATTTGCAAATAAGTATACTATATACTATATATACTATAGTATATATACTATAAGGTACTATATATATACTATAAGGTACGAAATAACAACCACCAAAAGTCAGGTAGCAAGTAAAACAAGTATATACCAGCTGCCGTTCGTAGATAGCGCTAAAATTAAAAATGCGCTCTCACTAATCCGGCTGTACCTTTTGAACCCGTAAGAAACTTTCCATGAAATTTTTTCTTAGAATCTTAAGAATATTTACTAAACTACAAAATTATAAAAAAAAAGCCGATTTCAAAAACTGCCAATGTCATGTAACCACTTAATGATGTTGAGTTAAAAGTTGTTAATAAAGCTTCTTATATTGGATTCCAAATAAATAGTTCCCTGTCCTGTGATGATCACATTAACTCCTGCATTAGTAAAGTGTATTACGTTTTAAGAAATCTGAGAATGACTGCCGATTTTGTCCCCGTCGAAACGAGACGCAAGCTAGTCTTGCAATTGTTAATGCCAATTATTACTTACTCGAAAGTCGTCTATAGTAATATAGATTCGCTATCATCACACAAGTTACTAGTTGCTTTAAATAATGCTACCCGTTATGTCTATAGTTTGAAAAAATTTGATCATGTATCATTGTTCCGAACCGAATTACTTGGTCGTTGTCTATTTCGCTTTCTCGAAGCAAGAAATTCTATATTTTTGCATAAGATAATATATTCTTGTTGCCCACATTACTTGTATGAGAAACTTCAGTTTTGTAGGTCTAACAGAAGTTAGACCTTAAAAAACTCTAGCTGACTGTTTTTCGTCAGTGCAGTCAGATTGTGGAACTCTCTGCCAAACAACTTAAAATTTTTTTCCAATCCAAGATCCTTTAAGCGCTTAATTTTCGAATATTTCACATAAATCTAATGTTTCCTTACTCTCTATAGGTTTTTTGCTCTCCTCTTTTTAAGCCATGATATATTTATTGTTTAAGTGTGATATTTATATATATTCAAATATTGGTTTGCTCTCTTTAAATGATTATTTAACTAAGCTACTATTATATATATTAATTTATATCTATGAGCAATTTTAAAAATTGCTAAGATATGATGTATCTAATTTTAATTTTTATCTAATATCATCTTATCAGTTAAACTTTTAATGCATACTATTAAATGTTTGTTGTTATTCTGTTAAGTTGTTATTTACTTTAATTGCAGCATGCAAAAGAAACCCTTCTTATATGCTAACATTTTGCCTCAATAAATTGAAATTGAAATTGGAATTGGAATTGAAAGAAGCTGAAGTGCTGGTGTTATATCTTATTAAACTACATGGTCATGTATCGGTTATATCAGTTGACTATTGGCCTTCATTAATATGGGAATATAACACAAAAATAGCGATAATTTAATTTAAAAAATCCCGGCCGTCTGGAGGTTTAATGAAACCCGTAAAAATACGATAATTATTCCAAAAAAATAAATTGTATAGTATATTCTTATCGCCCATTTCTAATGGAAGTGTAATATCAGTTGCACTGACCGTCTCCCATTTACCTCCAATTTTGTTCTAAGATTGGTATAGTATTTAGAAAACTAAATCCGGACCCACATTAATGCAAATGCCAAAATAGGGTCTTTTTAGAAACAACGTAGCTTTGTCAATTTAGATGCGATGTGCCATGACTGGTCAAACACGCCCTAAAAATTTGAACAACATTATTGAAACGGTTCAGAAGTGATGGAGTCACATACGGACACTATTAGATTTTCATATAAAGGGTGATTTTTTAAGAGCTTGATAACTTTTTTTTTAAAAAAAACGCATAAAATTTGCAAAATCTCATCGGGTCTTTAGTTGAAACGTTAGATTGGTCCATGACATTTACTTTTTGAAGATAATTTCATTTAAATGTTGACCGCGGCTGCGTCTTAGGTGGTCCATTCGGAAAGTCCAATTTTGGGCAACTTTTTCGAGCATTTCGGCCGGAATAGCCCGAATTTCTTCGGAAATGTTGTCTTCCAAAGCTGGAACAGTTGCTGGCTTATTTCTGTAGACTTTAGACTTGACGTAGCCCCACAAAAAATAGTCTAAAGGCGTCAAATCGCATGATCTTGGTGACCAACTTACCGGTCCATTTCTTGAGATTAATTGTTCTCCGAAGTTTTCCCTCAAAATGGCCAACTTTTTGTTGCCAAAAATGGAAGAACTGAACTTGGTTGACATGTGGTTTCAACAAGATGGCGCTACATGCCACACAGCTCGCGATTCTATGGCCATTTTGAGGGAAAACTTCGGAGAACAATTAATCTCAAGAAATGGACGGGTAAGTTGGCCACCAAGATCATGCGATTTGACGCCTTTAGACTATTTTTTGTGGGGCTACGTCAAGTCTAAAGTCTACAGAAATAAGCCAGCAACTATTCCAGCTTTGGAAGACAACATTTCCGAAGAAATTCGGGCTATTCCGGCCGAAATGCTCGAAAAAGTTGCCCAAAATTGGACTTTCCGAATGGACCACCTAAGACGCAGCCGCGGTCAACATTTAAATGAAATTATCTTCAAAAAGTAAATGTCATGGACCAATCTAACGTTTCAAATAAAGAACCGATGAGATTTTGCAAATTTTATGCGTTTTTTTTTAAAAAAAAGTTATCAAGCTCTTTAAAAATCACCCTTTATATAAATAAAGAAACACATAAGATCTGCTAGGCGTATCTATTAATTCAATCAGCTGTGTAAGTCGATACCAAGATATCGAGTTAATTCGGTACTGAAAATATCTGCCAACATAAAACATTATTAAATAAACCTTGAATAAACATTTTTAATAATACCTTAAATTTGTACGTTGAAGTAAAAATTAATAATAAGACAAACGGAATTTATATTTAAATGCATCGCTCTATATCAAGCCAGGCAATCATTTGAAATCATGAATTCTTATGAAAATCATATTTTTTTTTTTTTTATTAAAACATATCCACCGTAAAATACAGACAAATTTAGAATTTCATAAAAAAAAGCATAGCCTTGAATGTCAAAAAATTGAACGAAAACAATCAAACCTCAAAAACCAAATACCACTCAAAGCGAAATTCAATAGCCAAAGGCTAACAGTAAGCATTTATGCAATAACAAAAAATTCAAAACTGCAAATAGAATGGAAATTTTGGTATTTCAGCAGTTATAGAATAACCAGAAAAGCAGAAAAAAAAACAGAAAACAATCAGAACAATCAAATTGTTTCAATGTCTTCACGCTACAAATACAAACTCAAAGTGACAATAAAAACAAAAACGCAAACAAACAATAAAAATTCAAAATGCTAACGTCTGATTTCTGACATTTATTGAAAATATGGCGACAAAGCCTTACTTTGCAAAACTCTCTACGTTCGGCATTCTTTAGTAGTGCAATGATGTGTTAAATTATTTGACAAAATGATGCACAAGCATTGCAGCTAGCAAACGAGAACAATAGAGTGGAAAATATTGAAAATTATAAGCTGCTGCACGACCAAGATAAGCAGCAAAAGGAAAACTATAAGGAAGAAAATCAAAAATGAAAATTCAAATGAAAATGAATATAAAATAAATTTCAATATTTTCATTGAAGCGTGACAAGAATGAATCTAATGAAAATTTGGAAGAGAGCAGCGATAAAATATTGCTTATTCCTTTCTTCGTTCTCTATGTAGAGTGGCGAAACATCGTGACGTATGCGTAACATTTAATTATTATATGAGTGAAAACTGCATTTCTGTGCTAAAACTAATTAAATTTACACTTTGTGCATTACGCACACATGAGTGGACTAATGCACACAAGTGCATACACATACACATACACATACACATACACACCACCCCAAATACATAACCATTGCGATGTGATGTGCGATTCGCTGACGTTGTTGTTGTTGATATTGCTGCTGATGTTTTCGAATACTACCATTCGAATTGAATTAAATGCATTGAACTCAATTAAAACGATGTGCAGCTGCAGCATTAAATGTTTGCAAACATGTAAAAGAATTAAATGGCAAAGCCTAGCGGCGCTAACAACAATACCACAACAGCAGCAACAACAACGGTACTTGATCAATAGCAACAACTACATGTCGTTAGCATTTAATTATTGCTCAAAGTCGCTTGCAGTTAGAAAATGATGAGAAACTGAACACAATTTTATTACCATTTGATAGAAATGTTCTGTCAGTGAAATAATACAAAAAAAAAAAAAAAAAATTGCCAAGAAATTTAATTACATTCCATGAGAGCAGCTTAATTTCAAAGCATCAGTCTTGTCATATGCAGCAAGCTTACATATAACAAAATTCTCTCTTATCAATTACAAAATTTAACAAATTGCTTGGTTATTGAAGTGATAAATTATTGCTGGGCACAGATACGCAGATACTGTAGCTATATATTAGTCAAGAAATATCTCTCACACTCAGATCTGGCATAAACTGAGTTTCAAAAGAATGAGGTAAATTTTTTAAAGTTTATTATTTATTCGTGAGAATTCTTTTGAAAAGGTATACTTCCACCTACTGGCGCTATTGAAATCACATTTAAACGCACTTGTTTTTTTTTTTTCTTTTATCAAAGCATATCGTATTGAAACGTATTTGTTTTTCTTTAACCAACAATTTATTTTATTTTCTGTTTATTTATTTATTTAAAGCAGTTTTCTAGTCTAGATGGACTAACATTGATTCCACCTTGACATGATTTCAACACTTCTAGTCATCTAAAAAAAAAATTTTAATAAGTAAGAATGTAAAATTATCCCGGACCACAATGCTTCGTCTGAGGACAAATATCAAAAAAGTTAGTAACGTCGAATTCAACAATATTGGTCTCATTTTGAAGGTAAAAGTTCAAATAAGAAGGAACTGCAACTTCTTTTGTATACAGGGTGTCCCGCAATTGAATGCAACTACTTACGGAGGTGAAAGGTAATGTTGACCTGAGAAAAAAATCGTATGGGAGGGGGCGGGGGGTCTATTTTTCCATTCTTAGGAACTACAGGGTTAATTAATATTTCACAACTTTGATTCACGTTATTGTTCCTAGCACAAAAACCAAGTTACGGAAAGCTTTATCTGATAGCTCATTGCAAAGACAATAAAATCTCCTTTTCAACCGTGCTCGTTCAAAAATGAAATCAATTGGTTGAAACTACCAAATTTTAAATTTGAATGCAAATTTCTCAGAATTTCGCGTAATAAATTAATTTTTTTTATAATCAGCTGTGTAACTTATTCAATTTTCTTTTCAATGACACCAATAACATAAATGTATCTTAAAAAACAAAAAAGTTGGCTGTACTAAAAAAATTATACTTATTAGAAAATAACGATATTATCTACTGCATAAGTAATTGTAATGTCATTATTTACCATTATTTTCTAATAGGTATAATTTTTTTAGTACAGCCAACTTTTTTATTTTTTTTTTTTTTAGATAAATTTATGTTTTTGGTGTCATTGAAAAGAAAATTAAATAAATTACAAAAGTGATTATAAGAAAAAATTTATTTTATTACGCGAAATTCTGAGAAATTTGCACTCAAAGTTGCAAGTTGGTAGCTTACACCAATTGATTTCATCTTTAAACGAGCACAGCTTAGTAACGGTTATGTCGGTACTGTTTGTTGATAAGCCGTTGAAAATATGATTTTATTGCCTTTGCAATGAGTTATCAAAAAAAGGTTTCTGTAACTTCGTTTTTGTGCTAGAAACAATATCGTGAATCAAGGCCGTGAAATATTAATTAACCCTGTAGCTCCTAAGAATGTGAAAATAGTTGGTAAAGCTGTTCAAAGATGACGAATATGATATTGAAATAATTAAGCATGAATTTAGCGCTCGTAAGTGTTTTTAAGATAATTTGGCAAAATTACATTTTTGGTTTCAACTATGTAATGTACTCGTAGAACATTTTAAATTAAGAAATAATTCAGTTAAATGAATTTTCAGAGTTTTTTTTAATTTATGAAATTGTAAAAGTTTTAGAAGATGGCAAAATTTCTCTGTAGGTTTTCATTTCGGAAAAATATGAAAATTGGGCAATTTCTGGAGTCCGGGGAAAATTAGTTCCTGAAAGTCCACTCTGACGCCCGCAACCTCGAAACCAATGGTACGATCGGGAGTGTCGCATCGCGACAGCAGTAAAAAAACGCCGCATCCAGAAAAACGCTGCAGTCAGCTGCAATGCGAGCCGTGCGAGAAAACTACCGTGAAAAGAGGAAGGAAGAGAGGCGCCTTTTCAGACGCAAGGAAAGAGAGAAGGAAAAGCGTGAGCGTGAGGAACTAGAGGTATACCAGGGCAAGAAGAATGCACGAAAATTCTATCAACAGGTTAAGAGTCTAACCCAAGGTTTCAAGCCCGGAGCATCCACTTGTAGAGACGAAAATGGAGATCTGAATACGGATACACAGTGTGTGCTGAGATTGTGGAGACGACACTTCTCCAATTTACTTACTGCCGACGATTCCACCAATTCCGCCCATGGACAGCGCAGTTCAGAGCCACCAATCAACGATGACGGAGTGGAAGTACCACCACCTAGCCATGAAGAGGTTCGAGTTGCTATCCAACGACTCAAAAACAATAAAGCAGCGGGTTTATCCATACCAAGGAAAACAAGGACTTGGTTCTTAAGGAATATCAAGCAATGAAGAAAAAAATAAGCGATTTGGAATGTGATGTATTTAAAACCAATGGTGAAGTTGCCGAAGTGTCATATGAAATGCACTGTACCATGATTGGTAGCAACTGTTTTGTCAAATACGAGCTCCGCCAGCAGATGCTTCATATGCAAAGCTTGTCCGACTGAAATGAATCAAATTGTGCAAGGAGCAAGCGGCAACTCTGAGTACTTTAAGGGGGTCTTCTCATTGAGCAACTTTTTTTTTCAACTTTTTTTTTTGCATTTATTTATAGCTTGGGTTGTGAATATGCCCGTAAAAGGATTTTTAGAAATTCGAAATACTTTAGAAGATACAGCCTTTTTTGTGAAGCAAGGTCTGATGGACAAGAAGGTGATGGAGGTAATAAAACCAGCTTACGAAGCGCTGTCGGCAGATAATTTGCTTGAAAGATGCCTTGGATCTGAAACTCAGAATTCCAATGAGTCCTACAATTCTGTTCTTTGGTCACTTTCGCCCAATCAACTCATCAAACATCAACTCAGGCGCACGCACCATCGAAGTGGCCAATTTCATTGCAACGTGCCTCTTCAACGACGGTTTTATACCCATACTTAAAATTATGGGTTTGATGGGTATTGCGATTGGCAAAAACGCATACGAATACGCACTATCTCGCAATGAAGACAGATTGAACCGATCAGAGACTCGAGCTGCGGCATCATCAAAAGCTGGCAGAACGGCTCGCAGAGCAGAGAGGGCAGCAGAAAGCAGTTTCTACGAAAAAGAGGAAGGTGGCCTGTATGGAGCTGGCATCGCTGACTAATATTTGTAAATAAAAATTGTCAGCTCTTTAAAACTGCATTTAAACATTTTTAATTTTTTTTTTTTTTCCCCCAAAAAAATTACTTCAAACTTTAAACGCGTTTATCTCGAACCCACGTTTTTCGAACTGGCGGCCATGATATCTCCAGTTCAACTGAACCGATTTTCATGAAACAAAATGGAATCGACGCAGAATTGTCACCATTCTCGGGTGAACCTCGACCATAATTTTAAAAAATTTTTTACTATTTTTTTTTACACTAAACTACAAAAAAAAAACCCGAAATTGAAATTTTTTTTTTTTAATGGCCGCCATTTTGTCAAAAAAAATCACAAAATTAAGCTTGAGGTTCACCCAAGAATTACATCTATACTGATTATAACCCCGTTTTTTTTCATTTCAGACGCTCCGGAGACCCGGAATCGTGGCCGCCGTGACGACACCTTTTTTTTTCACCACCAACTTTGAAGTCTAATTACTTTTTGAACAGCCCACGTATCGAGGCAAAAAAAAATTTTTTATTTACTTTGAACATTTTGTAATACAATAAATATTTTCAATTATTCTTTGCGTTTTCAAATTTTTTTAAAAAGGGTCAAAAAAACGGGTTTTGAATGAGAAGACCGCCTTAAGTTTTGCTTATCAGTTCTTCATTGCTATATCGTCTCCCATTTAAATCCTAGCAATCCAGTATGAGATGTAAATAGAGCTGCATTTTCAGAAAGGAAAACCCGATTTAAGAGGAAATTTAGGGAAAAAACTGGCTAAATAGTTGACCAAGTAAAACAAGGCTTTGGAACAACAAATGACGGCAATACTGCACGCAGGTTTTTTTCAGAAGTCAACGTAGCAGCAGATATCACAGAAATCGACAAAGACCTCATTTATAACTTCTCAGTTATATTACGGGTGTTATCTAGCGGTAAATCTATAAAAACCCACGAGTTCAGTGAGCTCTTGGAAGCAACAAGAGATTTATATCTGCCAAATTATAGCAGATATTATAGCAAATACATGCCTAGCTCGGTACATAAAGTACTGATCCACGGATGCGACGTTATCAAGTTTTTTGACTTGCCAATTAAAATTTAATATTGAAATTACTCATACGTCTCATTGTGTAAGTCTAACTATATCACCCAAATCACCGTACTCATTTTAATTTTAAAACCAAGTTTCATTACAATCGGACCACTATTCTATTTTTGCCCATCATTTGTATGGAGTCGAAGTAATGTGCGGACTAGGGAAAGAAAAATAAATTTTTTTTTTGCGAAATGGTGATTGTTTCAAAAATAAGTCATTTTTGGCCTTATTGTCAGAGTCTTAAATTCTTTAAAAATATTAAAAATCAAAATGTTTACATAATTTTAGTCTGGGTCATAGAGGAATACATAAAAAAGCCCACACCAAATGTTAAGTAAATCGGTCCACAAGAACTTGAGATATCATGTCAAACGTAGTTTGAAAAACTTGGAAAAAGTAGTTTCAAAAAAACGCTTTTAAAGATTTGAGTTCTGGATTTTTTTTTTTTTTTAAGTGAATTTATGCCATGGAACAGTAGACTTCACTACAATTCGCTGTTATCATGCAGCTTTACATTCAATTGTGAGTGAGTAGAGAGTGAGGAGAGAGTGAGACGAGCTTTTTCAGACCACACCATTAGGCATTTACACCAAAAAATTTCTCGCCACCGGTAATCTTAATAGTGCCAGTCATCAAGGCCGTCATCGTCCGAGGTGGTTTGATGAGAACATTGAGGCTGTAGAGGCCAGCGTTGCACGTCTCTCCATTGGATAGTTCGTGCTGATTTAGAATAATTCTCTTACAAAATTCCACGACTTTCCAACAGACCGGTGCAGGAAAAAAAACGTTGATTTTTGAAAAATATTAATGTTTGACAAGATGGCAGGCGTAGAAACAAAATTTTTATTTTTTTTTTTTTTTTACAAAATTGAGGTTGTTTTAGGATATAAATTGAACGATTAAACACGATTAAACGATTAAAACGAAAACAAATTTTTTTTTTGAAGAACCAGTCTCCTGATACCTTGCTCACCACAAAACTTAAGACCTTTCACGCCAATGCACTTTTCTACCTTATCGACGAAGATTTTTGGACCAAAATGTAAGGAATAAATCTTGAATAGTTACATTTTAATAATGTAAAAAAAAATGTTCGTGTAAAATGAGACACAGCTTAAAAAAAAAAATTCAAAACAGGTGTCTTTTTTTGTTCGAAAATTAACCCGGAGGCGTTTTCGAAGCTTTTTTAAAATTAACCTAAGCCTAAGAATTATTTAATTATTTAAACAGTTTTCGAATCTCATGAAATTTGCTTTCGAACTAGCTCAAACATCATCACTTTTGTCTTACTTAGAAGATTCAATAAAACTGAAGCATATTTTAAAAAAAATACGATTTACGAAATGTTTCTCGTTAAAAATGGGAAGCTCAATTTTGATTTTAGACCCATGGTTTCTTGGGCAAATCTTCTTAGAATTCGTCGTAGATCACGATTTTGACAACCGCTTGGTCGAGAAAAAAATTGACTTACTCTAATGTACATACATAAAAGTCAAGCATGCATTCAGGCTGAACATTTTTCCAGACTGTATATGTTGATAAAGCACTATAATAATGGCACAAAATAGTTTAAGTTTGAGCAATATTAGGTGCGGAGCAGAATTTAAAGCACTTACATATTTTTCTTTGTTTTTGGTTTTGTTTGTTTTGTTATACAAAAATTATGAAAGCACACATTAAATCTTAATAAAATACATCATAATATATTAAAAAAATTGTTTTATGGTTGACAAAATTCAAAATGGCGGCGCTACAAATGCTAGAATTTTAGCCGAGGAGGTAGTTCATTAAAAATCAATGTAAGAAATATATTTAATTCACAATTTAAGGACATTATAAATAAATTGTTAAAAACAATTTTTATTATTACAATTTAAACGCATAATTAGGTTCATTCAGAAACCCAGTAACTTAAAGTACTTGTATATCTGAAAGCTCGATATTCACTTTTTTCATATTTCGAAATAAACAAAAGATTTTTTTTTTCAAAGATGCTGTCAGCAATTATTATAGTCAATTCTCGCCACTTTTTGTTAAAGTTTAGCTTTAATTCTATTTACATACATATATCGAAAATTCTAATACCCGAAAAAATACATTAACTTTTCAGAACTCCAATAACAAAAATATATTATATTTTGACAATTAAAAGTTTAAAACATTAAAGTTTGATTTGATTGGAGAGTTTCTTTTTATTATTATAGCAAAAATTAAGAAGGACATTTTCATGGAGTTTTTCTTTCATTAAAGGGATTCAAGTCACTGCGTAGGTTTGCTTTTTGCGTACTATGCGTATATTGAATTGACATGAGCACGCAGTCTTATTATACGCAATACCCATCAAATTTGGTGCGTAAAGTTTTACGCAAATCGTTTAGTAAAGTTCATATAAAAAAAAAATTGACATTGCGTATAAACTTACGAGATACGCAGTTACGCAGCTCATACGCAGTGACTTGAATCCCCTTATTATTTGTTGTAAGCAAAATTTTCAAGTCGCTGAGAACTACCCTACGGAGAAAGAAGATTAAATTAGACCGAAGTGACTTATCTCGTTGCTGGTGGTAATGAAACTTGTCACTGAAAAGGTCAGTATTTGTGGTAGTGAGAGTCTGTTCAGCAAAAACTTACTTCTTCGATAAACGTCAAAAGTTCGACAAAAAGCAACTGAAACAATCAAAACCATATTATGATTGTTAAAAATTATATGCAAGAAGTTTGTGAAAAGAAACTGAATCAGATTTGTGGAGTAAAAAGCGATATATAAAAGCTAAGTAACTGATTTTTAAGTGTAAAATGTTCGGAAAAGGAATAAGTATGCGTAATCTTAAAAGATTAATTAAAAAAAAAAAAGACAGGACTACGCTAGTTCTTTCAGTTTAGTTGCTTCTTCTTCAGGTTCGCTTGTGATGTATGCAACGAAAGTTTTAGGGTCGATTCAATGCAACCAACTATAAGCGAAGCACCATCAACAGAAAAACTTAAAAATTGGTGCATACGTCATAAATCGATTAGGCGCAGTTTCGACGAATTATTGCATATTCTCCATGAAGAAAATCTAAAAGTTTATCTTTATGAATAGACGGTTTAAAGATTCTGAAAGTATGTACGAAGTCATAAAAGGTAAAATTGTAAATCATTCGTATATGCATGTCGCATCAGATCTACAAAAATGGCACGACTTGAATTTTTTTTGAATTTTCAGTAGAGGCAAAAACAATGTAACTCAAATAGTCAAAACTATTTTTAAAATTAACGAAATGGACGATTTTTTAATAAAAGTTAATAATTTCGATAGTCGAGGGAGATGTTAAAAGCAAACTATTTTTGATTTAAAAGCAAAATTCTAAAGTTTTGAATTGTGCCTGCTGTAGTTAGGGTGCCATACATCCTTCAAAATATAATTTTAAGCTACATATATCACTTTCTTAAAAAATTTAGAGCTGCTTGTGTGTATAAAGTTTCAGTTAGCACTTGCTGAAATATTTTGGGACCGGTTTAAGGTAAGTCCAAAAGTATCTACGCAGTATGAATTAGCCGCTGCCGAAATATTTTTGAACCGGTTCCTTGTCAAATCCAAAGGTATCTTCCCGGTGTAAATTGGTCATTGCCAATGACGACGCCGTGTAAATGTGGCCGGTTTGTTTCATATGTTGTTGGCAGAAATGGGACCGGTCGTTCTCCCTTGGGGACAAATCACGTGATAGGTACTGAACCGGTTCTTTTCTCACTAAGAAGTAAGATTTGCTCATTCTCATTTGCTCATTCATTCGCTCAGTAAGATTTGCGCAATAAATCTTCTAGATATTGGGGGTTGGAATTAATTTTAAAGGTTTTTTTTCGGTTTTTGAGCATTTATTTAGAAACAACGGTACAATGTATATTATTCAAAGTATTGTCCATCGTTAGCTACAACATTTTCCCATCTTTCTGGCAGCATATGGATTCCGCGCCGGAAGAACGACTCGTCTTTTGAGGCAATCCACGAATCGACCCATTTTTTGGTATCCTCGTAAGTAGTGAAGCGCTGCTCAGCCAAGCCATGCGTCATCGATCTGAATAGGTGGTAGTCGGAAGGGGCTATGTCTGGGCTATAAGGCGGGTGGGGTAGCACATCCCAATTCAGCGCCTCCAACGTTTCTTTGACGGTTCTTGCAAGATGTGGCCGTGCGTTGTCATGTTGAAAAACCACTTTGTCGTGTCTTTTGCCATATTCCGGCCGTTTAACCTTTAATGCTCGGCTCAATTGCATCAATTGTTGTTGGTAGCGTTCCCCAGTGATGGTTTCGTTAGGTTTTAGCAGCTCATAGTACACGACACCCTTCTGATCCCACCAAATACACAGCATAAGCTTGGCGCCATGAATATTCGGCTTGGCCGTCGATGTTGATGCATGGCCGGGTGGTCCCCACGATTTTTTTCGCTTAGGATTATCGTAATGGATCCACTTTTCATCGCCAGTGACAATACGATGCAAAAAACTCTTCCTTTTATGCCGTTGAAGCAGTTGTTCGCACATGCAAAATCGCCGTTCAACGTCTCTCGGCTTCAACTCGTACGGCACCCAATTTCCTTGCTTTTGAATCATTCCCATGGCCTTCAGGCGTTTGCCGACCGTTGATAAGTCGACTCCCAATGATTCTGACAATTCTTGAAGGGTTTGACACGGGTCTTCATCGAGCAAAGCCTCCAATTCCTCATCTTCAAACTTTTTCGGCTGGCCCGGACGCTCTTTGTCTTCCGTATCAAAATCACCACTTTTAAACCGACGGAACCAGTACTCACAAGTAGAAATCGATGGAGCATAGTCCCCGTAAGCCTCAGTAAGCGTGCGTTGTGCTTCAACCGCTTTTTTCTTCAAATTGAAGCACAAAAGTAAACCTTCCCGCAAATTGCGTTTTGTTGGAACGAAAGTCGACATGTTCACAGAGAAAAAAATATATGTTGTTTACACTTCAGTGGAATGACACATACTGAAAAATGAAGCTTAGACAATGTGCTTTGAAATAAATATAGTCACAGGTGTGCCCGATGCGATCTATTGATGGTTACGCCATCTCTTAGAAAACCTTTAAAACTAGTTCCAACCCCCAATATTTACTTTTCCTTTTTTTTATTAAGATTTGACTTTATGACAAACATTTTTAAAAATATTTTAATATAACTCATAGGCCTAAAATATAACTCAAAGAAAGTGGCTTACCAGAAAATGATAAGCACAATTCAGTTTTTTTTTAATATATAATTTGAAAAGCGAAATGGTTAGTACAACCCCTCCATCTGATTTTAATTGAAAATCTGGAAAGTCCGAAACTAAATTTTTAAACCCTGGATGGTTATACTTATTTTATATGTTTTCAAACAAACCCGCAAACCTAATATTTATAGATTTGTTATTTTTGCGACAACGATGCGTTTTAATTAACTGCTTAACAATAACTAACATTGTAAGAAAAAATGGAAACGTGCGACGATTAGATACAACAACAATACAAAAAATAAAATACTATTGCTTTGTCGATTCGACGAAGTATAACCATCCAGGGTTAATCAGTAAAGTAATTTATATCACTTCTGTTAGTTCTTGAAATATTTTTAGACTTCCAAATGTTTACTTCAGTAACCAAAAATTAAAAAAACGTAAGTCTTTAAATACTTATTGTAAATTGGAACTAAGCAATATGATTTAAATAAATAACTCTGTCTTTAAATTTCTTTTAATTTTAACTTATTTGTTGTGGTTGTAAAATGGGGTCAATTAAAGCTTTAACTATTATCTATATTCATGCATGTAGCACACGCAATATCCAGAAACACATACGCTTCCTTCTGCTTCATTCAATCACCGCTAACCACAGATGTCCCTGTTTGTTAGTGCATTTTTTTTTTTTTATTTTACTGCAAGCCGTTTGACCCAAGACTGAGAACCATTTTCGATGTAACAAAATAAATACATAAATAAAACAACAACAAAAAAAGCAATCGAACAAGCCAATCAATAAAGTCTACGTGCCATTTACAAACACATATAGATAAACAAGTACCCAGTAAAACATATGAATATCCATGAAATTTTTCTGAATATTGCCGGATACAGCAACAGGTTGACATATTTTGTTAATTACAGTTTTAAATTAATGAAGCTAATGCACCCAAATCCCACAAATAAAATGGAAAATTGTATAATGACCAATTAAGGTGGGATAAGACATTCGCGGCAGAGAAAACAGACTTTTTTTTAAAAATTCATAACTCAGTCAAAAACAAACATTTTTCCAAATTTAATATTGTAGAGAAATGAATAAATTACAAGAAAAATAATTCAAAAAAATAGATTTTTCACTCCAACATGGTTTTATAGAGCTCCAAACTGGTGGCAGAGAAAAAACGGGGCCTCGTGGTTGCAGCGCTGGTAGTTGCAAAAATTGTCCGATCTGGAAAAAAAATGACTTTTTTAAATCTTAACAAAATTGTTTATCGTATGACACGAGCTTTTTTTAATTTTTTTTCAATTTTTGCTGATGTTCCAAATTTGAAAGTGTGTTTTTTCAAAAAAAATATTGACTTTAAGAACTCATAAAAAATTGAAAAAAAATTTAAAAAAAAATTGTGTCATACGATTGCGAATCAAGTTTAAAAATATACAAAAAAAAAATTTCGTCAAAAAATGAACCCGCTAGTGCCGCAACCAGTACGAAAAACATGGTTTCGAGATAAACGCGTTCAAAGTTTGTGAACAAAGAAAAAAAGGTTACCTTCAATCTGCCATGCCTGCTTCGTACTGTATGCCTTCGTTTTCTTGTGTTGTGCCGTTTCTTATAGTTTTTTGTAATCGTTTAGCAATTCGGGCTTCTTTTGAAGCTTCATATGCCTTCACTCTGGCGCATTTCAAACGATTTGCATCATTTGCTTTGGAAACATTCAATGCTGTAGCTCCTATGGTGATACCAAGTAGTTGAAACATTTGCAAATAACTATACTATAAGGGTACGAAATAACAACCACCAAAAGTCAGGTAGCAAAAAAAACAAGTATATACCAGCTGCCGTACGTAGGTAGCGCAAAAATTAAAAATGCGCTCTCACTAATCCGGCTGTTAATTTTGAACCCGAAAGAATTTTTCCATGAAATTTTTTTTCTTAGAATTTTAAGAATATTTACTAAAATACAAAATTATTAAAAAAAATTATTAAAATCGATTTCAAAAAACTGCCAATGTCATGTCCACCCTTAATGCGGGAGAGTAATACTAAATATGAAATGGAAATTGTGGTCAAAAATCTATAAAAATGCATTTTATAAAAATAAAATCTATAAAATCTATACTATTTTATAAAACATTTGGGAAGTATTTTTTGTAATGGATAATCTTTAGAACTGCTGAGCCGATTTAAGTAATTATTTTACTAGTGCATAGCTACGTATTTACCTTAGTGCCTAGAATTTTAAAATGTTTCATATCTACTTTCTAACTATAAAGTTATTAAAATTTAAGTTTGTTTATGATTATAGTGTCTAAAAAAATCCAAATGCAAAAATCATTGATGCAAGCTACACAAACAGACAGAAGCTTTTTCTTTCTTCTTCGCTGTGACAGTTTTTCCATTTTGCAATTTGATTTAAAAACTCTTCTGTGATCAAGGAAAAAAAAGTTATTGCATATTCAGACAACAACAATTATTTTGGTAAGCAAAACATGTAATAAAAGGCTAAAAATATTTCAATTTGTAGATATAAATTTAAAATCATTGTATTGACTTGAACGACAAATCATACATATGTTTACGAGATGCTGATCAGAGCAGCTGTAACGCAAGTAACATCTTTTTATCTTTCTTCACAAAATAATCCAGCTGGATTAGGCCTTTATATCGAAGCATTGTCTACCAAAATATACAAGACAAAACAGACGCTAAAAGTTAGGTGCTTAAGGGTCAACCATATTAGGCTTCAGCTGACTGCAACAAATGTCAAAATTTATAAGATTACACAGATATGATGCGTGTAAACCATAATAACTCAAGTTAGCTTTTTCGTCAAGTTTCGTTAACTTGAGCTGGCTGCAGCCAAAGCTATTCAAATCGAATGCTCCGTACGTATCTGTCAAACAAATAAAATGGAAATAAATTTCAATTACATTTGTTTTTGTGAATTATTGAGCTCTTTTTAAATAGTGTATTAATTTTATGTTGACAAAACATTATCTTAAAAATATAAAAAAAAATTATTACTAACAATTGACATATTATCGATCCACCTAAACTTTATTATGGACAAATTAAGGGGTTACATGACATT
Source organism: Coremacera marginata (assembly GCA_914767935.1). NCBI lineage: Eukaryota > Metazoa > Arthropoda > Insecta > Diptera > Sciomyzidae > Coremacera > Coremacera marginata. The sequence goes on from OU612045.1 coordinate 53,497,861, forward strand.
GGCACTTTTTAAAATCGACTTTCTTTTAATAATTTTGTATTTTAGTAAATATTCTTGCGCTACCTACGTACGGCAGCTGGTATATACGTATACTTGTTTTACTTGCTACCTGACTTTTGGTGGTTGTTATTTCGTACCTACTTGAAGGGTGAAGCCCGAATTGCTAAACAATTGCAAAAAACTATAAGAAACATCACAACACAAGATAACGAAGGCATACAGTACGAAGCAGGCATGGCAGATTGAAGGTAACCTTTTTTTTCTTTGTTCACAAACTTTGAACGCGTTTATCTCGGAACATTGTTTTCGTGCTGGTTGCGGCACTAGCGGGTTAATTTTTCGACGAAATTTTTTTTTTTGTATTTTTTAAACTTGATTCGATATCGTATGACACGAGCTTTTTTTAAAATTTTTTTTTCGATTTTTTATGAATTTTTAAAGTCAATATTTTTTTCGAAAAAACACACTTTCAAATTTGGAACATCACCAAAAATTGAAAAAAAATCTAAAAAAAAAAGCTCGTGTCATACGATAACCAATTTTGTTAAGTTTTAAAAAAAAACATATTTTCCCAGACAATTCGGACAATTTTTGCAACTCCCAGCGCTGCAACCACGAGGCCCCGTTTTTTTCTCTGCCGCCAGTTTGGAGCTGTATAAAACCATGTTGGAGTGAAAAATATATTTTTTGAACTTTATTTCTTCTAATTTGTTCAATTCTCTACAATAGTAAAAAAAAGTTTTGGAAAAATGTTTGTTTTTGACTGAGCTATGAATTTTTAAAAAAAGGTATGTTTTCTCTGCCGCGAATGTCATGTCCCTCCTTAAGTATTTGACAAACATTGAGCTGGCTGTTCGTTGAGTTTTAGTAGTACTCGTAGCTGCAGCCAGTTCGAGGCTTTTATGATTGGGCCTTTACGGAACGAAACATATGGACAAACTGTTTCGTTCAGTTTCGTTTAATTACGTTTCTTTACTTTGGGCAACAACATTGAAATGCATTTTTCGTTTTACTCGTTAGGGAGCAACTCGTCTATTTTGGTTGGGACTAAAGTTTTCCGAACAATTCCGTAAGCATAATAAAAATTTATTTTTTTTTTTTTCAAAAAACAATTCAAAAATTTTAATAAATTAAACCTTTTCGAGAACATCGAATGCGACCATGTCTGATTTACAGCGCGCTCTATTCAACTTTTTGAACTACCGCCAACTGCATTATCACTCGATAAATATTCGCCTACACTCAGAAAAAAACACCTACGTTTTTGTGATAAAAAATTTCTCTATTTTCAATAGTAGCAACTTTCTCTATTTCAAATAGAATTTTCTTCAATAAGAATTTTAGAAATTTTTACATATTAGAAGAAATTTTTCTACACTTTTGGAAAATGAAAATATTTCATGTTTCTAGTAATGATAAGTATTTTGATCGCACTAAAAAAGTCTCATTTTTAGAGAAATTAAAAATGCTCTCTATTGTTGATAAACAATTCACTATGGAAAATATTTTCTTCAACAAAATAAATCCATTCTGAATAATAAAAAAATCTTCTTCTATAAAAACGATATATTTTTCGTATATGGAATTAGGTACGGAAAAAGAAGTAGAAATCGTGAGAGCGAGTGAATGATGCTGTAAAAAGCAAGTGTTGCATATTCTACATAATATGACGATTTTTCCTTGACAGAGATTTTTGTTGATGTTGTTTATAGCCACTGATTCTTTGGATGCTTTTATAAAATCGTTTCTCACAAGAAACTTCTGGGATATTCATAAGGGGTCCTGAAAAGTAATGGAACACAACAATTATTCTATCTGTACTTCTTCACATATTTTTAACTAATATTTTACAACCCAATCACAATACAATATTAGTACTTTTATTTTGCGTAGAACTAAGTTCAATCAAATATTTCACAAAAACAATTAAGGAGTGTAGGATCATTTAATCAGAGATTGTAAATAATAATTATTTTCTAATTTTCAAACCAAAATAACATACTGTAAGAAGTTCACGTGCACTCAGAAAAAAGCATCTATCTTTTTGTCATAAAAAATTTCTCCATTTTCGATAATGCCAATTTTCTCTTTTAAAATAAAATTTTCTTCAAATAGAATAAATTTTTCCATATTCGAAGAAATATTTCTTCATTTGTGGGAAATTAAAATATTTCATGTCTCTTATAATAATAAGTATTTTTTCACACTTAAAAATCCTTATGTTTAGAGAAAAATTAAAAAAAATTAAAACTTTCCTCTATTGTAGATAAACAACATCTTAAAACGATATATTTTTCTTATATTAAATTAGGTACAAAAAATAAGTAGAAAGCGAGAAAGCCTGAGTGTTGTGCTGTGAGTGAAAGTGTTGCATATTCTGTATATTATGACGATTGTTCCTTCAAACGAACTTTTTTATTTAAGGCGGTCTTCTCATTCAAAACCCGTTTTTTTGACCCTTTTTAAAAAAATTCTTATTTGAAAACGCAAAGAATAATTGAAAACTTTTTTTATTTATTGTATTACAAAAGGTTCAAAGTAAATAAAAAAAAATTTTTTGCCTCGATACGTGGGCTGTTCAAAAAGTAATGAGACTTCAAAGTTGGTGGTGAAAAAAAAAGGTGTCGTCACGGCGGCCACGATTCCGGGTCTCCGGAGCGTCTGAAATGAAAAAAAACGGGGTTATAATCAGTATAGATGTAATTCTCGGGTGAACCTCAAGCTTAATTTTGTGATTTTTTTTGACAAAATGGCGGCCATTAAAAAAAAAATTTCAATTTCGGGTTTTTTTTTTTGTAGTTTAGTGTAAAAAAAAAATAGTAAAAAATTTTTTAAAATTATGGTCGAGGTTCACCCGAGAATGGTGACAATTCTGCGTCGATTCCATTTTGTTTCATGAAAATCGGTTTAGTTGAACTGGAGATATCATGCCCGCCAGTTCGAAAAACGTGGGTTCGAGATAAACGCGTTTAAAGTTTGAAGTAATTTTTTTGGGAAAAAAAAAAAAAATCAAAAATGTTTAAATGCAGTTTTAAAGAGCTGACAATTTTTACTTACAAATATTAGTCGGCGATGCCAGCTCCATACAGGCCACCTTCCTCTTTTTCGTAGAAACTGCTTTCTGCTGCCCTCTCTGCTCTGCGAGCCGTTCTGCCAGTTTTTGATGATGCCGCAGCTCGAGTCTCTGATCGGTTCAATCTGTCTTCATTGCGAGATAGTGCGTATTCGTATGCGTTTTTGCCAATCGCAATACCCATCAAACCCATAATTTTAAGTATGGGTATAAAACCGTCGTTGAAGAGGCACGTTACAATGAAATTGGCCACTTCGATGGTGCGTGCGCCTGAGTTGATGTGTTTGGGCGAAAGTGACCAAAGAACAGAATTGTAGGACTCATTGGAATTCTGAGTTTCAGATCCAAGGCATCTTTCAAGCAAATTATCTGCCGACAGCGCTTCGTAAGCTGGTTTTATTACCTCCATCACCTTCTTGTCCATCAGACCTTGCTTCACAAAAAAGGCTGTATCTTCTAAAGTATTTCGAATTTCTAAAAATCCTTTTAGGGGCATATTCACAACTACCCAAGCTATAAATAAATGCAAAAAAAGTTGAAAAAAAAGTTGCTCAATGAGAAGACCCCCTTAACATACCTACACAAGGTGATGTTGTTTATTACCACTGGTTCTTTGTATGCATTTATTAAATCGTTTCTTGGAAGAAAATTCTGGAAAATAGAAGTGCAATAAGGAAATATGGTACACCAATATTAAGTGAATATATATTTTTATTTTGAAGAATGTATTTTTTTGTGAGAAACTATGAACGCAATTTAAAGAAAATATTTATTTAAATTCAATAAATATTTCTCTGTTTTTAGGAAAAATTGACACAATAAATAAAACGGTTGAACCTGTTATAAAGTAATATTTTTCTGTTAAAGAGGAGCTGTCTTTATTGGTGAGAAAATATTTCTCGTTTTAGTGGAAGCTTATTACCATTTTTCGAGAATTTTTGGGATCACATTAAGAGAAAAGCACCCTGCAAAAAATCACTAACCGATTTTACTAACACTAGTAAAAAATTTCAGCTTTTCACCAACACATTCAAATTAATTTTCACCTCACTTCATTTTGAAAAAAGACAACTACAGTTTTTTATTTTTGATGAAGTAGTCTTTCAGTTTTTTGAAATCAAAAAAATATTTTTTGTGTTTTCGTTCATTCTTGTCTTAGTGCGCCTGGCCATTGCTTGACCAAAAAGTTTTTTAAAAAAAAACAACCGACTACAAAATCACTACAAAGTAAAAAATAATTTTAAAAATACTTTTCCTTTAAATATCTTGGTCATATTTGATAATTTATTTAAACATATTATTATATATGAAATCTTATTATTTCAATTTTTTTTCTTATTTGTTTCATTATCATAAATATATTAATTTCTTGATGAAAACAAAAGCTTTTAAGGTCGGCGCTAATATAATCAGACTTTTAATCAGAAGCGCCAACTTCAAAGCATTTGTTTTCATCAAGAAATTAATATATTTATGATAATAAAACAAATAAGAAAAAAATCAAGATAATAAGATTTCATATATAATAATATGTTAAAATAAATTATCAAATATGACCAAGAAATTAAAAGGAAAAGTATTTTTAAAATTATTTTTTACTTTGTAGTGATTTTGTAGTCGGTTGTTTTTTTTTTTAATTTTTTTTTTCTTCCTTTTTAGAGAATATGATAATTTTTCGAAAAAAGTGTATAAACAACATAAATACAATTGTTCCGAAAAAATTTGTTCTATTAAATTCTGAAAGTTTGCTGGTTATTTCAAATATCTGCCTCTTAAATGTAAATTAGATGTCACATGTTTTGAAATTATTATACCCATTCTTGTAACGAGTTTTATTACCCTAGTGTCAATATTATTCGAGATAAAGTGTTTTTCTAATATTGCCACGCCCTCTGTTAAATAAGCGCCCACTTTCTTGAGCGTAATTTCCAATAATTGTGCCTACCCCTGTACTTCATTTCAGTACCCCAGCGTCAATATTAACTGCGATAGTGTTTTTCTAGTATTGCCACGCCCATTTATCGAATAACGCCTACTTTATTGACCATCATTTTTGATAATTCTGCCTACCCCTGCACTACAATAAATTTCAGTGCCCTAGTGTCAATATTATTCGACATATACTCTTTGTCTAATATTGCCACGCCCATTTGTCGAATTACGCCCATTTGCCCGTAATGTGTAATAATTGTGCCTACCCCTAGACTAAATTGCAGTACCCTAGTGTCAATATTATTCGAGATACAGTAGTATCTATTATTGCGAAATCTATTGTTGCCACGCCCAGTTCTCGAATGCAGCCCATGCTGCCCGCCATCCCCGTTACGGGCACCTTCATGCTTATGATATCTATCTGTTCCCCAAAAATTATGGCAATCAGGCATATGGTTTAGGAGTTATCGATGTACATACATTTAAAAAAAAAAAAAAAAAAAAAAAAACAGAGAAACCGACGAACTTGAGAACCTCCTCCTTTTTGAAGTCGGTTAAAAATAGTTTAATTATACTCCAACTTTTAAGTGTCATTCATAAATTACAAAATAAGCTCAGGAAAGCAATAATGAAAAGTGCAATCATCTGGATTCAATAAAGAAAAGGAGTTGCTGCTGCAGGATTTCAGCCGGAATGTGAGCACAAGTTATCAGCATTTTTCTACGGCAACGCATTCATCGTATCTGCTTTACCGATTTGGCTCTTCTGGCGCATATACAACATGCTCTTTTAGCGCATGCACAACATTGATCTGCTGCCCAGTGCCATTTTCTTCTTCTTGATGACTGGTGTCAGCACTTATCTGATGGCCATGTCCTACAAGAACATCAAGTTCCATTTGAAGCATAAGATTGCCGTTAAGCGCGAGGATGCTGTTACACGAGAGGTAAGCCGTCAATTGGGTGATGATAAGAAGATCACGCGCAAGGACAAAGAGGAACGCATACTATGGAGGCGTAACGAAGTGGCTGACTACGAAGCAACCACCTACTCGATCGTCTACAATAATGCTCTGGACTTGTGTATCATTATCTTCTTCTTGTTGAAGGACACGACACCTGCCATCAATTACATCTTCTCTGTTGGTTTGACCAGCGGTGCACAGTTGTCCTAGAATCAGTAGGACAACCTGTTGTTGCCTGTTGCAGCCCAAGAATATATATATATGTGGAGACAAGCAATAACAGCCTAAGTCGACTTAAGTATCGGAAATAGTAGAGTGGTCCTAGCCAAAGTTATCACGCTGAAATCAAACAGTTTTTCATAGAATTTATATGGAGATATAAATTTTTGAACCAAGATTTCTCGAAAGCTCGAAATGATTTTCGACATAGGCTATTATTGTTTGTGACAACAGATATATACTTGGGCTGCAACAGGCTGGTTAGATATATGTCAGGCAACAGGCGTGCCATTCATTAAATTTGTGGAACCTAAAGTAAAATTATGTCACTTTTTTACTTATTTCTTATATATTGTGTTGAAATTTTATATATATTATTTTTTCATAATAATAAGATATATTTTAATGTAATTCTGTATTGTTGAATTCCATATAAATGTATTTCCTTTAACTTTGTTAAATAGAAAAAGTACAACAAATCTGAAAACGGTTATAAAAATAAAACACATTATTAATCTGGCAAAACTTTTTTGAGTTTTGATTTCTTTGCATTGGCAATGATCGGGATTCACCACCCTAGTGACGTGTGAGAAAGAGACGACTGTATTCTTGAAGCTCTTGTTGGAGCGAGATACAAAGTCTCATGTATATTCACACCGACGGGGAACATTCGGTTAGTTTTTTCCCGATGCTCATACAAACATAACTGGTAAAATCCGGAAAGATTAACTGGTAATTAACCGGGTAACTGGGTAATTAACCGGGTAACTACCAGTTACCTTTATTGCTGGGCATTCTCTGGAGCAAAGTCAATACCAGTTTTCTCTAAATATGAGTCCTTTTTTTCTCACATTCGGAGATACTTTTTTCTGAGTGTACTGCTCTTTCGAAGGTGTCATTCGAGCCCATCTTATTGTAGAATATCAGAAAAAAGTTACCTTTAATTTTTGCCTATAATAAGTAAAAACAAAAACACACAAAATATTTTAAAATTTTAATGGTAAAAATTTCTTACTATTATTTTTTGCTTTTTAATAAAAAATTCATACTCATAGTTCCAGATAAACTTCTCTGTTTTAGAGAAAAACTGTACGCAATAAAGAAATATGTAGTACCAATATTAAGAAAATATATCTCGCTTTTGTAGCAAGTTTCTATTATTGTGAGAAACTAAAAACGCAATTTAAAGAAAAGATTTATTAAAACTAAAGAAATATTTCTCTGTTTTAGCAAAAAATTGGCAATAAAGAAAACGGTTGAAACTGTTAAAAAAATATTCTTCTGCTAAAAAGAACAGAACGTGTCTTTATTGATAAGAAAATATTTTTCTATCATAGGAGCTATTTACCATTTTTAGGGAATTTTTGAAATCACATTTAGAAAAAAAAATTCTCTCAACCAAAGTCATTACCATTTTTCTCTAAATATGATGGCTTTTTTCTCTCACGTTTCAATTGTGTTGATGTAAAGGCAAACAATTTTTTTTGGTTAATGAAAAAAAAAAACGAAATTGCCATCTCAGCCCTTGAAAGGACTTTGACCGAGCTTCTTACGGCTTATGTTCTCAAGAAGCTTTTCATGGCAGTTTTTACTCTCTGAGGTTTTCCATTGTCTGCAGAGAGGTGACGACCGAACAGAAAATTAATTCAATTGAAAAAATTTTCTGTGTCAAATGGAGGATTCGAAACTGGGTTCTCTGGCGTAAGAGTCACACACTCTACCCACTACGCCACGGCCGCCACAAAATTTATGGCAAAATTGTAAAATTTTCCGAACTAATAGCTGAAACTGAGGCCTATTTTGGAAAATTTCCGAAGGGCTTCTTTTTAGACTTTTCGATTTTTAAAATAGTACCGAACACCGAATTTGATCAAAAACCTGTTTTCTTATTTTGCTTCTTTCAAACTTTTTGATAAAAGTAGTATATGTCTCCTACTCTATTGGCCCCACCTCTATTGCCTTCATCCGTCTATTTCTTTTTTTTTATCTTCAAATTCTCCTCTCTATCTAGATTGAGAAACTTGATAAAATCTTAAATTTTTTAACCAGACGAAGAACTAAAATTTGTTTGGTAATATTTGTAAGGAAATTGTACTGGGTTTACATTTATTTTTGTTGTATTATTTATTTGTTTGTTGTTGCAGGCACACGCAGACAATCCACAATTACAATCCACATTCAACATAAAATTATACAAATAAATAAATGAAAAAAAAACAAATAATGTTGCAATAAAAGTTTGTTAAGATACAATTTTGTATTACATACAATATACAAATTCAGACAGTCATGCATAGTTTTATAGCAAAAATAATTCCTTGTAAATGTCTGTGTTTATATTTTCATTGGTTTTTGTTATCTGTACATAAATTGTGTTATTTTCAAGAGTCCTTTAATTAAAATCTCTTGTTCGAAGTCTCACAATGCAAGTGTTAAGTTAATTTTTAACTTGATTTACTTCCTTGTGAAAGTCGTATAAAAAGACTTTTTGATGGACCTACCCAGTTTATGGCAACAGACTGGAATTTAGCCACAATACATCAAAATGCAACAACATTTTTTTCAAAGCAATTTTTTAATTATCGCGAAAAAATATGGTCCCTTCTATTTTATACATATGCTTTATAACTAATAAGCTAGAAGTTATTGATATCAATGCTAAAATATTAGTTTCTTTATTTTAATATCTGTTCACTTCACTGCTCAGTTCAGGCAATTTGAAAGATATTGAGAAATAGTAATCTGAACTGTAAGCTTAACTATAGCTTCAATATTTATGCCTGATAAATCTTGACATACTTAAAACTTTATAAAACTTTAAAGGCATTCAAGCAAATATTCAAGTATGAAGCAAACGATGCTTTGAACATCTTCGAATATCTCTTCACCAATTTTTTTAATATGCTGCTTAAGATCCATAAAAAAAATACAATATTTTGCTAACTTGTCATGCTTTCTTCGACATTTTGTCAAATCGTTTCTAATATAAATTCACCAATACTCAAACAGACAACCAATTTTCAAAAAATTCAAACATTATTTTTGTGTGCTTCATAAAACTACGTCTAGAATTTTATTTATTCTATTTATTACACTCCATCAAACTTGTAAGCAAACGATAATAAAAAATTTTAAAGAGAGTAGTATTATGAAATAAAATAAAACATATAAAGTAAAATCGTAAAAAAACAAGGTAAAAAGCAAATAATTCAAAATTGAAATTCAGTCCGCACACAAAAGACAGAAGTTTTGCTGCGTCTGCTGTTGGCACTCTTTTATTGTTGTTGTTGTTGTTAATATTATTGTTGATATTTTTGTTGTTGTATTCGTAATTTTTTATTGTCGTTGCACCTCGACTGCCATACTGCAGCCACATTTTCAGTTGTGTAAGCAAAGTATTCATTCTTAGAGTAATGTCTCACAGTGGCGGAATGATGCAGGACTTTTGAGACTTACAGAACTTTTCTTGAAAATGTACAATACTGAACCAGTATTTTTCATGTATATATTTGTTTGTTGTAGTTTTGTGATTTCAAAACAAAATTTGAAGCTCAAAACAAAAAAAATTTATCAATGAAATTGTCAACATATGAAAAGCGGCTGACAATTTTTATCAAAATTTATCATTTTTGAGCTTCAAATTTTGTTTTGAAATCAAAAAATTACAACAAACACACAAAAATATGAAAAACACTTGTTTACTATTGTAAATTTTCATTTTCATTAGGTATGTAAGAACCAATCTCTTGACTAAAAATTTGTAAAAATTAAAGAAAATTAAAAAAAAAAATTCTATAAATAATTCTGTTTCGAAATAATCGGTGGTATACAAATCAACCGTATCGTTCCCCCTTTGACAGTAAGTCAGAGTTGCTTTATAAATTGTTTTTAAGCTAAAAGTATCCCGATCTCAATCCAAAACCATGACTACCTCAAGAGTAAGAAAAAATTATAGGTTCATCACTGTTTACCTTTTTTCTTCTGCCACCATTTTTGTTTTCCTCGTACTTTCATCATCTGGCTTTCAAATTCAATTCAATTTCATTCACATTTTTATCGTGAAAAGTTTTCTTCTGCACAATAGTTGTTGCACTTTTTCCGACTTCCACTTTTACTGCTATAACTTATTTTTATCAATCAGTCTTTTTAAGCAAACTGTTGTAGTTGTTGTTGTTGTTGTTGTTATGTATTGTTGTGGTCATCAGACAGGTAGCACATTTTTACTATTGCTTTCCTTCTTTCTTACTCTAAAATCTTTTCAACTGCATCAACCTGCATCTACTAATTCTCTACTTCTTTTTTTGCTACTATTTATACAAATTTAAGTCAATCATTTGTTCACTCTATACTATGGATGGTAATATGTGGCTTTTGCTAATCCCGGGATTTTCGTAATTTGAAAATGTAGTTCCGGAAGTTTGCTTTTTTAAAATTTATAGAAATACATTGTTTATTTTTGACATTATATAGTGAAATTCTAAAATATTAAAAAAAGTTCAAGATATACGTATATATTATATTTTAAATAATGCGTAAGATTTATTAGATTAAAACACTAGTTTTGACAAAAATAACTAAACGTGAAATATTTTGCTTTTTAAATTGCATTGTTGCCATGAAATTTAAAAAAAAAAAAAAAAAATGTAAATCAATTTCAAAATTCAATTTAAAGATTCAAAAATCAAGGTTGATTTATAAGGTTGTGGGAGAGAGCGAGTACCCATCGAGCGAGCGAGTATCATCCGTTTTTCTTTCGTAGTCATTCGCAAAATTTTGCTGGTTTTGACAATTATGGGTACTGAGAAGAGAGTGCGATCAGCCCTGCGACAACCTTATAAATCAACCTTGTCAAAAATGAGATAGAGCCAGGCTGCCAACTGTGTTGCTCAATACTTTTGCTTGTTCAAAAAATGAGTTCAAAAGGCAATGTAGTGATAAAAGTAGAATGGTAATAGCCTTGAGTTACAGTATACAAGTATACCTTTTGAACACTTTACAAAGCGTGATAATAGGTACTCTTTTATCATCCACTGTCTACTTCACATGTTTTCCCTAAAAAATTATTAATTTATAGTCAATGTGAATCCCGGGATTTTTCGTATTTAAAAAATTCGGAATCCCGGAATTGCCATTCTACACCCACTCACATCATCATTCTACACCCGCTGATCATTTATACCTTTTGCTTATTGATTTCTACACTGTCTGCAGTTCAGTCATAAAAAAATATTCTTCAGTATTATGTTGAGCTTCAATTTAAGATTAGCTGAAATTTTCTATTTTTCTCATCCATTTTTCATTTTCTTTCTCACATTTTTTTTTTTTATTCACTTTTCCTCAATGTCGTTTTCAGTGTATAGAGTAGTGTTTTTTTTTTTAACCTCAGTTCTTAACGTTTATCGGACAAATTTACTCCACACTCCTTCTGGCTGAAATAATTTTTTAAATTGTTAGAGGAAATTGAATTAATTCGACCGAACTATTGAATGCTTGAATAGAGTTGCCAATTGCTAAGTTATCTCAATACATATTTATGTATCGTTGCTACAATATCTGTCCATGTCTGTGCAAACTGTCTGTCCGTTTGTACATGCCAGGCTAAGGTTCATGAATTATTTCTTTTGTGCATTTTTCTTGGCAACCCAAGTTGTTGGCGGTGTAGAGCTAACTTGCACGAGTGACGTCATGCATTAAATATGCTTCTTTTGCAGTTCACATTTAATGAAACACTTAACGGTACTGCAATAATTTTAAATCATCCTATTCCGTTGTTTGTATTCCCAACCAGAAAGCTGATAACTGATTACTAAAAGCAAGAATCTGGTATCATAAATATGTATTCTGGAGTTTGGAATTTATAAATTAGAATCTTGAAAATAGCATCTATATTCAGTAGTTTAAAATTCTGAACCATTATCATATAAGATAATATTTTAATATGGAAATGAATATGGAATCTGTAAATTGACCAAAATGAATACTAGAATACTGCAACCAGAAAGCTGATAACTGATTACTAAAAGCAAGAATCTGGTATCATAAATATGTATTCTGGAGTTTGGAATTTATAAATTAGAATCTTGAAAATAGCATCTATATTCAGTAGTTTAAAATTCTGAACCATTATCATATAAGATAATATTTTAATATGGAAATGAATATGGAATCTGTAAATTGACCAAAATGAATACTAGAATACTGCATTAGTATTTATTAATTAAGAATTTGCAATATGGAAAATAGAAATTAAATCTAAAATGGTGCATACGCAATATAATATATTGGCAACTCAAAAGTACAATTGAAGCACCAAGAGCAACAACCGGATAACTCCACTTTTTTCAAAAAATGTTTTATGATGCAGATATTAAAAGAAAAAAATTCCGCGTAAGTTGGTGTAGTGAAAATTCAACTATCATGACTCTAAAATATTCAAAAGCAGTTTGGAAATTATCTTTTATTTCAAAACGGAGCAAGAATAAGACAACTCCTGTCGTTGTCTCAAAATTTTAAAAAGTGGAGTTATCCGGTTGTTGCTCTTGGTGCTTCAATTGTGAATATAATAAATCTATAATATTTATTTTTTTCAATTCAATTATATTTATTAATCAATAATTTATACTAATAAGCCATAAATACACAATTGATTAACAAATGCTGCATTTTGTTGTTCAATATGAACAAGTGACGAATGCAGTAAGCCTAGCGTACAACAAAATTAAAATTAATTTAATATATTAGTAAGTAGTGAAGTGGGGTCACATTTTAATAAATTTAATACAAAATTAATACAAACTTAAAACAAGGAATTAAAATCTAAGACAACATTTATGAATTTAATCAAGATGAGATTATTTATGATGTTTGGAAAATAAAAAAAGACATAAAAATATCATTATAATATAATAAAGATAATGGATTCAATAATATTGAAATCAAACAGCCCTGATTTCACTTCTTTAAGAAAAACAGGACAGTTAGAAATGCGACGTACATTGATTGGTAAACTATTAAAAAGCCTAGGAGCATTACATGAATAAAAGCTTAAAAAGTGATGAAGCTTGTGTGCAGGAACTGTGACAAAATATTGATTACTCATTCTTAAGTTATAGCTTGAGAAACATCTGTTTAATAAATAACCGGATATGATAAAAAATACTTTCAAGACTCTATAATAATATGCATGGTTAATTGGCAATACATTTAAATTTTTGAACAAAGAAAAACTACTATCTAAACGTTCTTTGTTACAAATAATCCGAATAACATGCTTTTGAGCGTAAAGAAGTGGATTTATTTTATTAGCATGAGTTCCTCCCCAGCAAACTATGCCATACTAAAGTTTGGAATGGAAAATTCCATGGTAGATACAAGTCAGCAATTTTGAAGACAAAGAGATTTTAAAGAGTTAATTTGTCTGGTAGCACCCATAAGATACCTTTTAAGTGCGGCAGTATGATCTATCCATGATAATTTCCAGTTAACTACTAAGCCAAGATATTTGAAAGTTTTAACGTACTCAATAGAAAAACATTTCAATGAGCAAAGGCAAGAATCATTGTAAGTTTTTACATGAAAAGAAGAACTGCATATGTCATTGCTTATTAAACATTTTTTACTGTTTGCACAATGGAAGCTTAAATTAGAAAAGTTTGGATCATTTCCTGATACACTAAAGTGGCTTTAGTGATACACTAAATGGATCAGAAGAACTAAATAATGATTAATGTCACAGTTTAGGTTTAAAAAGGACTCGCTCGTAAACTTACACGCCTTGTCATCAGCAAACGCTATAATTTTACTTAAGAAAGGCAAACTAAACTAAAGATAGAATTAATTAATATTAAAAACAAAATAGGTCAGAAGACAGAACCCTGTGGGACCCCAACATCAATATTAAGGCTAAGTGTATTATTTATTTTAACGCGTTGCATTCTGTTTGACAAATACGAACGAAACCACGAGTGCAAAGAACCTTTAAAGCCGCATTTGTACAGTTTTAGAAGTAAAATTTCATGATCTACAGTATCAAAGGCCTTAGTTATATCTACGAAAAGAGCAGCGCAGACCTGCTTATTATTTAAACCATTGTAAATATTGGTACATAACTTTAGAAGTGCGTCTTCTGTGGATAAACTCTCTCGGAAACCAAACTGACAATTACTAAAAAATTTAGTTTTCGTTAAAAATTTAAGCATTCTTTTTTTCACAGCTTTTTCAAAAATTTTTGAAAAGACAGATAGTAAAAGATCGGTCTGTTATTGTTTAAATAGTCTTATCACCTTTTTGAAATAATGGAATAACCACAGCTTTTTCCAGCTCGTCAGGGAAAACACCACTCTCTATACTTTTATTGAAAACATGACACAGGACATCGACAATGTTAAAAACAATTTTTTTTTTTAACAAATGAGTTAGAAAACCCATCACCAGAAGAACAATTAGAATTTTTGAGAGACAAGATAATTTTATAAATTTCAAAAGATGAAATTGATTCAAAAAAAATGCTACTTGGATGAGAAATTTCGTTATCTAGACATTCACAAGAAACTTCTTTAGATCCAACATCAGCTACCACATCTTTACCAATTTCTGAAAAGAAATTGTTGAACGCATCAGCCTTAGCGCCAGACTCATGGATAGCCAATCCCTCAACATTTACATAAGTTACTTGCTCATTATTATTGGACTTATTTAGAATATTATTTACAAGCCGCCATTCTTTCCTAACATTTCCTCTGATTTTGTTAAATTCACCAACAAAGTAATTCGATTTACACGCAGAAACCTGTAAACAGATTTTTTTTTGCAGAGTTCTTTATAACGAGCTTTAGCATTTAAGTTGTAAGGATGTTTAGAACATTTTTTAAAAAGTTTGTTTGTACAATTAATTCTATTCAATAATTCACCTGATATCCAAGGTTTTAGTTTTTTTAGCTTAGTATCATGTTTAACCACTTTTAAAGTACACGCACTTATATGTTCAACTAGAGTACTAACAAAACTACTAAACGCACTAGACGAATCAGAGTCACAGTAGACATTATCCTAAATTCAAATTGAAGTTTATCATTTAAAAGAGAAAAACTGATATTGTAAAAATCAGCAGAATGTGCGTTCAACATTCTCGAGATACAAACATCTGGAATCTCAAGTCTAAAAATTTTAATTTAAAGACTGAAAATAATGTCTAATGAATATTTTACAAGAAATCTGAAAAATGCAATTAAGAATTTGGAATAAGGAATAAAAAATCTAGAACTAGAAATCCTGACTATGGAATTTTGAGTATGGATACTATGGATACTAGGATATGAATTTTGAAAATAAAAAAGATTATTTCTAAAATTCTGAATTTATAACACAAAATTTGCAATTTTTCAATCAAAGAGAAATCAGGAATTTAGAATAATCAACAATAGAAGAATTAGGAATCAATTCTTGACTAAAGATTTTGATATTAAGTTTTTGATAAAGTTTTAAGTTATGTGTTTATATATCTCCAATAATTTTGCAATTATTAAAGGTTATATTTTATCGAGCTCAAGGTCAATGTTGCTTTCCGAAGAAAACAACTGAAGGAAAAACAACTAACAACACCAATACCCTATATAGAGTATCAATCACATTGCAGACTAGACAGACTGTTTCGTTGGTCGCTACACCAACTCATCAGTAGCCTTTTTTCGTGATTCTTGCTGTGATCCACTAAGCTCTTCATTTTCTACTTGTTTCACGAATGCAATTAGTAAATTACCCTGAATTGCATGTACGAGAATACAAATGATATGAAAGCAGCTTAAAGTTCTTCTAATTTGTGAAGCATATTTTCAGGGAAAGTAAGTTATTTTATTCGAAGATAGATCAAAGCTTTCTTTTGATAAAGTTCATTCAAATTAGATAAAAGTCAACTCAAAATCATATGTAAGTCAAATAGAATTAAACTTGGAGACTCAACAATACAACCAATTATAAGTCATCCCGAAGTCAGTTTCATATCAAATAAAGTGAACTACAAGTTACTCCAAATTAACTCCTATCCAACTTTAAGTGAAATCCAAGTCAAGTCTATGGCAATGCTAACAGCTTTAATCTGCTTGTTAACTTAACAAGGAACTATTAAGGAGCTCTGGTTCTGTAGAAACTAAAAGCTAAAGCTTTAAAAGTTCTGTTCTCAACTGTTTTTTCGTTAAAATGTCATTGTTTATTATTGTTTATTAGCAAGCGAAATGGAAAAGGCAAAGAGTTAAGTAATCTTAAGATTATTCATTATTTAAAACTTTAATTTACATTTTTTTTTTTCTTTAATAGTGAAGCAAAGTTCGAGCGTACCACGCAGGAACATCTACTATTTCATATAGAACTATATCGAAAGTAGTTTTAAATAGCGCCGTCATTTAATTTTTCCCTTTCGATGATCTTCTTTATTATCAACACTTAAGCGAAGTAAAAATTCTTCCATTTTTCACAGTTTTATTTATTTCAATTCAATATTATAATTGAATTTATATTATATTTATTATTTGCACAACAATTCTCTAGCTAAGTACAAAAATGTCACTCATTGTTTAGATACTTTCTGTCCCTAACTTAATTGTAAAGAAAACAGCTTTTGAATTTTCACCAGACAACGGAACATAAGCAACTTGTTCACATAGTTAAAAATCTTGGACTAAATTTTAGTAAATCCCGTTCTGTCAGCTGAAATCATTCACACATCATTCACACTTAAGGGGGTCTTCTCATTGAGCAACTTTTTTTCAACTTTTTTTTTGCATTTATTTATAGCTTGGGTTGTTGTGAATATGCCCCTAAAAGGATTTTTAGAAATTCGAAATACTTTAGAAGATACAGCCTTTTTTGTGAAGCAAGGTCTGATGGACAAGAAGGTGATGGAGGTAATAAAACCAGCTTACGAAGCGCTGTCGGCAGATAATTTGCTTGAAAGATGCCTTGGATCTAAAACTCAGAATTCCAATGAGTCCTACAATTCTGTTCTTTGGTCACTTTCGCCCAAACACATCAACTCAGGCGCACGCACCATCGAAGTGGCCAATTTCATTGTAACGTGCCTCTTCAACGACGGTTTTATACCCATACTTAAAATTATGGGCTTGATGGGTATTGCGATTGGCAAAAACGCATACGAATACGAACTATCTCGCAATGTTTCTACGAAAAAGAGGAAGGTGGCCTGTATGGAGCTGGCATCGCTGACTAATATTTGTAAGTAAAAATTGTCAGCTCTTTAAAACTGCATTTAAACATTTTTGATTTTTTTTTTTTTTCCCCAAAAAAATTACTTCAAACTTTAAACGCGTTTATCTCGAACCCACGTTTTTCGAACTGGCGGCCATGATATCTCCAGTTCAACTGAACCGATTTTCATGAAACAAAATGGAATCGACGCAGAATTGTCACCATTCTCGGGTGAACCTCGACCATAATTTTAAAAAATTTTTTACTATTTTTTTTTTTACACTAAACTACAAAAAAAAAACCCGAAATTGAAATTTTTTTTTTTGAATGGCCGCCATTTTGTCAAAAAAAATCACAAAATTAAGCTTGAGGTTCACCCGAGAATCACATCTATACTGATTATAACCCCGTTTTTTTTTTTCATTTCAGACGCTCCGGAGACCCGGAATCGTGGCCGCCGTGACGACACCTTTTTTTTCACTACCAACTTTGAAGTCTCATTACTTTTTGAACAGCCCACGTATCGAGGCAAAAAAAAATTTTTTTATTTACTTTGAACCTTTTGTAATACAATAAATAAAAAAAGTTTTCAATTATTCTTTGCGTTTTCAAATAAGAATTTTTTTAAAAAGGGTCCAAAAAACGGGTTTTGAATGAGAAGACCGCCTTAAGACTCTGGAGCGAGTCTTAGACATACATCTCAGAGATGTAGTAGAAGATCCTTATCCACAGCACAACATGGCTACCTCAAGGATAGATCCACGGAGACCGCCCTACATGAGGTTATCACAACAATAGAAAGATCTATCTTCTTTAAACAATATACGTACACTCTCGCTGCCTTCTTAGATATAGAAGGGGCCTTTAACAACATACATAAGAGAACAATTCAGGATTCTCTGACCAATTTAGGTGTGGAAGTACCTGTGATAAGCTGGATAGTCTCAATGCTCAGCAGCAGAATAATCCAGGCAAGCCTGGGCTGCAGCCAACTCACAAGCTTCGTTAATAGGGGCACACCTCAGGGTGGGGTGCTATCTCCCCTACTCTGGCTCATAGCCATGAACGAATTGCTTAATATACTGAATTGTAATGGAGTCCAAGTGGTATGGTCAATTTCATGCTCAATTTCACATAACTTTTTTTTTACTAAAATAATATCGATTGGTGATCTTTCGATAAAATCACTTGAGAATTTTTTGCTATTTTAAGTTTTTTTGAATTTTGTAGGTGTCGGCATTTGAATGCACTGTTGTCCCAAAATTCCAAGGAAATCGGTGAAGAACTCTCATTGGTTTGATATTTTGTGCACACATACATTTACATTTTCACTTATATAGATATTCAAAGGTATTAAATTAATTCTTATATCAATTATATTCTTACGTCAATCAAGCTTTTCGTTGTTGTGCATGCAATACTGCGTATTCACCACTTGCTCATACACACATATGGTGATAATAAAAGATTACAAGAGTACAGAAAAAACTAATTTTTTTAAATGTATTGAATTTATTTTCAACCGAACTAAACATTTATTGAAATTAGATACTTGCTTTGTTCTGAAATAAGCATTTAATAAAAAATCCCCGCTTTATTAATTAAATCAAATTGAATGAAAATGCAAATCTCAAATTTGGTCTTTTTGCAATATACGTGGTATTGCAAGTGGCGGATACGTGATATTGCAAGCACAACGATGTAATATTCTTATATCAATAAAGCAATATTAAAATCGTTCTATTTTATAACTGAGTAATAAAAAAAACTATTTAAAATTTAAAAATATGACTCAAAATCATAACAAATTCAACTTCTAGTCAACTGGATCAATTAACTCCAAGTCATGTCGAAGTCAATACTAATTAGACTCCAATTTAACTCCAAATTAACTCCTAGTCATCTGCAAGTCAAATCCAAAGCATCGAACTGCCAACTCCAAGTCAAGTTGAAGTCACCTCCAAGTTATCTCCAAATCAACTTCAAGTCATCAGCTAGGTAGCTCCAAGTTAATTCTAAGTCAACTCCAAGTCAACTCTTAATCAGCTCGAAGTAAACATCAAGTCAAGTCAAAGTTATCAGATAGTCAACTCCAGGTTAACTCCAAGCTACTATCAGACAACTCCAATTTTTTCTGCCAGTCAACCTTGGTATTTCCAATTTATCTCCAACTAAAGTCTTGATTAATATCAAGTTGACTGTAATTCAACTCCAAATCAACTCCTAATCATCTACAAGTCAACTTCCAGTCAACTCCAAGCTAACTCCAAGTCATCACAAAGTTATCTTTAAATCCACTCCAAGTCATCTCCAAGTCATTTCTAAATCAGCTACAAGTCATCAGAAAATCAACTTAAAATCAATTCCAATTTATTTCCAAATCAACTCCAAGTCATCTTCAAGTCAAAATTTAAATCGTACCTCAATTTATGTATCTCAATTTCTTACACAATTCTTGAGTAAAAGAAAAGAAGATAATTTAGTACTAATAAAGCACATAAGTTGCTTAAATCTTCTGTACACTAAGTTTACTTGTGATAGGATTGCCAGCTGATGGGGTTGCCATTGCATGCAACAAAACAGTGCTCAAAGTCAAATGAACTGTGAGCAAGACTCTGCGACAAAGCTTCACTTGACACTTTTAGTAAAAGCTTTGAATTAACTATTAACGGGAAATGTGTTACAACAAAAACAACAACAACAAAGCAACAGAATAAGACAAAGCAATTGGAATGGCAGCAAGCAACAGAAACAATACCCGAAGGCCTTGATGATGACGTCTAACAGCGCAGAGCTAAAGACAGATAGCCAACAAAGCACATTAAATTGCACAAAAAACTTCAGAAAACAGTAGTGCATAAAAAAATGCAGCAGAAATAATGGATATTAAACATTAATTCAATGAAAGAGTGCAAAAAAAAATGGCAGAAAAATACAGTGCTTAACAAGAAAATACTAGAAATATCTTAAATAAAATTCAAGCTGGGGAAAATATATTTATCAAGGAATTTAATACTAATAAGAGTTATACGTATACACCACGCCTTACAGTGAAATTGCAGCAGGGTGGCAACAATACATTAAATTACAAAAAGGAAATTCAAGATTTTAATGCAAATATTGTGACTGTGTTAAGCTCGCAAGCATAGCGGCAAACATAACAACAACAAAGATGCGCACTGCTCAGCTATGTTTTTGTTAAGCAACACTGACGATAACGATGTTACCGTTAAATTTAACTGTTTGCCCGAAGCACACGGTATTTTTACATATGGCAGCAGCAAGCAACATGATGCTAGCACTCACAGTAGGGTTGCCATTAATGCATAAAACAACAACAAGCATAACAAACATAAGCAAACATAACAATGTCAAGCAAGAGTAAAATAGTTGATGTAGCAAATGTTGGAAAGAGTAGGTGAGATAGAGAGAGAGAGGAATAATTTATTCATATATTTTATGAAAATTTTAAAAGAAACTGAAGCTAGAAGATAAAAAATAATCTATATTTGATGTGATTAAAAATAATATTATTCTCATTTTATAAAACGCAAAGGTAATAGAATTTAATTTTAATTTTAATTTAAAAAAATTGTTAAGGAATAAAGAAAATATTTTTTGATTTGTGTAGCTCTGAAAAAATTAATGATTAAATAGGAGAATAGTATAAATTTTTTCAAATTAATTTATCAACACTTCCAAAAATATGGCAGACAATTCTCAAAATCCATGCAACAATTGAATCTTCTCCCATTTTAAATTGCATCTGAACTTTTGCCGAAATACAAAAGTGCAAAAATTCTCAATGAACAGGTGTCAGCTATCGGAAACTTTCTCTTCTTTATGCTTTTATAGCTTTAACTACTTTTATTGTTGCCAACAACAAGTGAGCCAACGAAACGTTGTTTTTTATTGTTGCTTCTTGTTTCCTTATTGCAAATATTGTTGCTCACTTTCATGCAATTTTCAGTCACTGCTACTTTTGGGCACATTTGTTTTTTTGTATGCTTCCGCTGTTCGTTGCTTTTGTCTTGGAAGCCGTGCATCTTGCATGATGCCAGTTATGCAGAAACATTGGAATATTTATAAAATGTTTTACATTTGCCACATTTTTTTTGCCATCCTTTAACCTTTTGTTTTTTTTTTTATTCTTTAGCTCCCAATTGTTATATCTTATTTCCGGCAGCAAATTGTAGAGTTTTTTCTGCAGCACTGCCTTTACTTTTCTTTCCTTCTACTCTGTCACTTTTGCTGTTAACCTTTTATTGCCACCTTTAAGCCAGCCAGCCAACCAGCCAACCAGCCTCCCACGCACGAATGCCTGCTGGTGCACTTTTTTAAAATGAGCACGATTTTGAAAAATTTATGAAAAATAAACGTTTGCTCGGCAAATGTGTTTAGTATGTTTAGGTGTTTTTTTTTTGTAGGTGTTGCTTCCACTGGAGCAGTTGAAGTGAAACAGTCATGGTTATAAAAACATAAAACAGCAACAAAGAGCAAATAGTGCAAAAACAAAACAAAAAACACTTAATTAAAATAGAAGTTAAATTTGTTTATTTTTCTTCCGAGTGGAAGAACTTGCACCACTTTTTTCAAGTATTGCATGGAAAATGCTTTAAATATTATAGTATGGAAACTCAATTGCCTTACATAGAAGATAGAGCTGTTTTAAACTCTATGCTCGCAAATTGAATCTAATATATGATAAAAAAATTGGTTTCACTTTTAACCCATTTTTGGCCGCTGGTCTATATTTCGA
Organism: Coremacera marginata; assembly: GCA_914767935.1. Lineage (NCBI taxonomy): Eukaryota > Metazoa > Arthropoda > Insecta > Diptera > Sciomyzidae > Coremacera > Coremacera marginata. Next base: position 53,520,007 of record OU612045.1, read on the forward strand.
TGAAGTTTGAAATTCTGACAACGGATTCAGATTCAGCAAAACATTTTTTGTTCGTTCCAGCACCGAATTCGCACAAATAAGAAATTTAGCTAGCAGCCCTACCCGCCATCTTTAATTTTACAACTATGACCCCCTTAAGCGACCCCCTAAAACTGTTTACTGTTGTAAGAAAATGTTTTCAACTCATACAAAAACATATTATAAGAAGGTAACCCTATCGTTAAATTTTAGGTGGCAGTCCTATCCGCCTTCTTGCATTTTAAAACTGTGACATAAACTCATTACTGCATAATAGGTATTTAAATATCCAAGAAAGTGTTGACACGTAAAAAATGCTACCGCGGGTAAGATCAGAGATATTGCACTAATTTTTTATATAGTAAAGAAAAAGATTGGGTCTAAGCAAAAAAAATGGAACAGTCTAATTTTTCGCGGCTTACCTTTAGTTTGACAAGTGAAACATCAGTGGTGAAAATCTAAGTTTTTTTGAAATCGCGTAACTTTTCCAAATAGACTAAGGTGTCTTCTATGGAACTAAAAAACCAAGAGCGATTTTTCAACATTCCTGACAATCTCACCTACAATCTCGCCCATGTCATATCTCAGGTGTGTGCTCAGGTAAATTTTTTTATTTTTTCTATCAACATCTATGGTCCCCCAGGCACATAACTCAGAACTGCATCAAAATCGTACGAGCCGATCTATGGACAGGCTTTAATGGGTTAAATTCGAAATCAAATCAGTTGTCAGAGTTTCAAAATTACAAGAATTAGCTAAAAAAACAAAACATTGTTGGTGGTAAACCTATCCAACATCTTGAATTTTAAAATACTGACATTAGATTTCTTCTTTAGCGATCCCCTAAAACTGTCTCTCTTAAGGTAGCGCTTATATACATTACCTTTGTTTTTTTCTAAGAGAGTTGTAAAAAACAACCGCTTCTTGTATGAAAAGTAGCTTTATACTCGCTTAAATAAGAAACAAAATAAATAATGAATGGAAATAGGAATTGGATGGAAAATTTTGCAACAACTAGCAACATTATATATTATTTAAGCGAGTATGAAGCGACTTTTCAATTCTAAGTGTTTATATACAATGTTTACAAAAAACGTTTCAATTTTTTGTTACATGCTTATAAACAAGCTTACAGAAAACTTTTCACTTAACTGATAAATGTTAATAAACATGTATACGTGTTTTTTAAAATATAATTAAAAAAAAAAAATTATATTTTACAACAAACACAAATACAAAAATTACAAAAATAGATGTTTGTTGCAATTGGGTGTTGTTTTTTATATATAAGTTTTGGTGTTAATTATTTGAAGTAATTCTGTCCAGGAATAAAGAGAAGCAGTCAAAATCCGAAGACTTTTGTTGAGTATAATCAGACTCTGAACCCAAGTTTCCGATATTCCCAGGAAACTGTAGCAAAGTTTTGAGAGTGTTTCTATGATGTTTGGTGCTGATCGAGCCAATGGGGTGGGCATTGAACAAGGGGACGTGCCATCTCACAGTGGCACTTTTAATCAATCTGGAAGCAAATAATCAAACAATTTATGTCAGATTTATACTAATTTCAACATTTTTTCTTATCGTCAAATAACCGCTGTGCATAACGGTAAACTCGATTTGTGTCTTTTTCTTTATTTTGACACGCTGTCGCTATTTAATAGTAGGAAAAATTGTATTTAAAATATTTGTCGGTCATGCAATTAATCAGTGGTTGTGTTATATGAGAAAATATTAACTTTAAAACATTAAATTGCTACATTTATTAACTTTTGTGAAAAGCTAAGGTAATACTTTTTTTTAAATATTTAAATTATTACGTAAAAATGTTGTTTTTATTTTCTGTATTTATTTCCATTGTTTGGTAATCCACAATTAATAAGTAATCCTATTTTTATCATGTATTATTAAAGTATAGATTAGTTTCACTTTGTAACAATGTTTTTCCCCTTATTTTATTTTAGTTCTGTCCTTCGAATACGTATATTGATGTGTTATTCAATGTTGTACTCATTTTTTTAACATACATGCATGTCCCGATATTAATTTTCCATACTGAAAGTATTTGCTCTGGGAATATTTTTATTAGCAGATTATATCAGTACAATAAGAACTATGTTCTTTTACAGTACAACATTAATGCATTCAATATAATAAAATATAAGTATAATAACAACAACGTAATAAGGAATTAATTAATTGCATAATTACATTACAAATTTAAAACAACAATTAATATACACATTATAATATAACAAAATAGATTTCCAACATCTTTCTTAAGGATAATTTAAATTAAAAATGCAGACAGATTAGAAAGAGAAAATAGAGAGAAGATAAAAGAAAACGAAAAAAGGGCTTAGGAGGTAGAAAAGTGAGTTAAAATAGTTTGCCTAAAAATGCTTCTCCTAGTGATTTCTCTCAGCTGACGTGGTAATGCATTCCACAGTCTTATGGCGTTAATGAAAAATAAGTGCGAGGAGTTCAATGAGCCATGTCTTGGAACTATAAGAATATGACTTCTTCTCGATAAACTAAAATGTAATTTCTCATACAAATAGGACGGAGATTTTTCATGAATAAGTTTATGAAGATACATACAGTTTCTTGCATTAAGATATGCAAATAGATCGCAACCAAGAATGGCATTTCTATAAGTGGATAAGTGATCAAACTTTCGCAAACCATATACATATCTTGTAGCATAATTATATGCAATTTGCAGTTTTAACTGAGAGGAAGAATCGAGTTTACTGTATACAATTTCAGAGTATGTTATCACTGGCAAAATCAGTTGAATCACTAACATTCGCTTTATATTTAAAGGAGTAGCACTGGCAGACATTCTTAGATTACGCAGGACATAATGAACTTTTTTTACAACACTATTAACGTGATCAATACAGGACAGAGAAGAATTAATATAAAAACCTAAGTTGACTATTTTCAACACTACATTTAGCTTATTTGTTCCAATATACAGATCAGGGACATCGTCAATACAGGTTTTACTCTTGCAGATAGGCAGGACATACGACTTTGCAGCATTTAGTTGAAGACAATTGAGTCTGGCCCACTCATTGATGTTGTTGAGGTCTTCATTCAGTCGGTAACACAGGTCATCAAGAACCCAGTCCGACGAGAAAGATAAAGCTGAACATCGTCAGCATACGCATGAACAGATGCGTGCTGACAGACATTGAAAATATCATTGATAAAAATCGAGAATAAGAGAGGGCCAAGTATAGACCCTTGTGGTACACCGCTTAGGACGAGTTTATAGTCAGAAAACACTTGACCAACTTTGATCTTTTGAGATATATTAGACAAATAACTGGACAACAGATTCACAGCACTATCACAAAACCCAAAGTGAAATTCTAGTTTCTGACACAAATAGTTGTGGTTTACTTTATCGAAAGCCTTCGAGAAGTCAAGTAAACAAAGAAGTGTCATAGAGCCAGCATCATATTCTGGTCGTATGTCGTCAATCACCTTAACTACTGCAGAGGCACAACCATGCCCTGCGCGAAATATCATTTCAATTTCGATAGCAATATTTATTTAAATTGTAAAAAAAACGAAGTCGCAATTGTGCGATCATGAAAAATTTTCACATATATACGTATATGAATGAACATATTTTTCCCTCCTAGATTGCTTAAAAGTGCCACTGTGCACTTCCCATATAAACGAAATTCTCGATTTCGAATAGCTTTAGAGTTATAAGTTGCACAGCCTCGGAATTCCATATTCGACCTCAATTTAGCCCCCGCCTGGTTTCATCTGTTGCCTGTCAATTTCTTCAACCTTCGAAACCTCACCATGGGGTACTTTAAATTAAAACGTATTATCAGGTTTCAACTGTCACCTGAGAATTCGCTTTATAATCTACATAAAAAGACGGCTTCTTATGTATGTGATTAACGGGGCGTATGAGTAACATTAAATATACAAAAATTTCTTTGTCATTTCAAATTTGAAAATTTGCAGTTTATTATACAAATTTAAGGTGAAAAATTTATAGGTCATGTATGTATGTATCAACCTGATGACACACAATATGAGATTATTACTTTGTGACCTCTAAAATTTTTCGACACCATGCGTGCATATTGACTTAATTCTTTTTACATAAACTGTTTTTAATAATTAATCTAAGCTTATGACATAAATATTTTTGCAGATTAACCGTAAACATTTTATAAAACGCTAAAAACTTTGAATATACTTAAATATATGCATACAGTGGCTCAAAGCTTATTTCATGCAGTTCGAATTTAAAAATTTATTACACTACTAGCTTGTACCCTGCGCGCTCCGCGCTAGTCCCCTGAAAAGTGGACGTATAGGGAGACCACGCCCATACTCAATTATTTCCAACTATTGCTGTGTGTCTGCTTGTTCGATGGTAATTTATGAAGTGCCCACATTTATATTTACAGTAACTGCCGCTTGGATCAATGGACCCTACATACCAAGCGTAGTGTTTTACTTTTAAAGCATGTACAATTTTAATAATTTCAAGAAAACTAAGTGTAACTAAGTGCGACCATTCCTATTTTATGTAAACTTTCCATTTAAACAAAATGACCAAATTTCAGAGTTATACGATCAAAATCCTCAGATATGTATATAGAAGTTTTTTTATTAATTATTTTTTATTTTTATTAATCAACCCAGCGCTCGTTGCTACGCTTAAGAAAAGCAACTTTTATTTTACCCTTTGTTTGACATCATTATCATTAGCAAGACATCACCAAATAGTGAGAAATGTTCAGTGATTTTTACTTCCATAGCTATTCGATATAAAAAATTTGGCTGGTATAAACGGAGCCACACCCCCTTGTCCAATGTCAATCCAAGTTCTCTATTAGAAAGACATCACCAAGTGGTAACTCTATTCTGAGTTTCAAAATACTGTGAATTTTACTTTCATAGATATTCGATGTCAAAAATTTGGCTGATATGGGCGGAGCCACTCCCCCTCGTGCAATGCCTGTCCAAGTCTTATATGAGAAAGACATCACCAATTGGTACCTTCATTCTGTGATTCAATGTTCTATGGCTTTTCTTCCCAAAGCTATTCGATATAAAATATTTGGTTTGTATGGGCGGAGCCATCCCCCCTTGTCCAATGACCGTGCAAGTTTTTCATTAAAAGGACATCACCAAGTGGTAATTCCATTGTGAATTTCAATGTTCTGTGACTTTTACTGCTATAGCTAAGTATTCTGGAACGAAAATGTGACTTGTATGGGCGAAGCCACGCCCGTTTTGTAAAGAAGGGTGAAAAGTACTTTACAACCTATTCTCATACCCAACAAATACAACCAAAAAAATTCATTTACATCGGTCAGGCCGTTTTGGAGGAGTTCGGCCACAAACTTTGTGACACGAGATTTTTATAAATTAGATAATTGAAAAACTAAGTAAACTATTGAAAAGATGTAAATGCCATATTTAAAAAAAAAATAATAATTGTTCAATTAAGAAACTTCAAAAATGCGAAAAATGTTGTTTGTGATAACTTATCAGCAGAAATTTTCAAAACACTGCTTAACTTCATGTCACAACATATTTCGTACACTGAAATTTTGATCTTATTTTACAAAAATATTTACAAATTCACATAAAAAGCAATAATCAACAAGATTTTCCTTTGCATTTGTAATATCTGGATGTCTTTTTGGGATCGAATTAACAAGATTTTGAAAAGTTGCTGGGGTCATTTTAATCCACTTTTCTTTAATGACTTGTTTTAAGTTTTCCTTGTTGGAAATATCATGTTGCCGAATGTTTTTCCAACATTTTCGATGAAAAGTTTCAACAACATTCATGTATGGGCTCTGTGCCAGCAGATCCATTAAATGCACGCAGTTCTAAATCAACCAAGCCTATACAATGCCAGATTTACGCTTTGGCTTGTGTATTGGTAGATACGGAATGTTTTCGTTATTCCAAGATTCACTGCACTCTGATGCAAATTTTTTTTTTTTTAAATGTTAAGATACATATGATTTTGTCCATGTTACCTTCAATAAATTCTATATTTCTAGCCCCAGCTGACGACATACAGGTTCATGTCAACAAAGTACCACCACCATGCTTCACTGTAGTTTTTTAATTTTCTTCTTGGTGCTCAGTATTAGGATTCCGCCATACGTATGATATGCCATCAGAGCCAAAGATGTTGAATTTAGACTCGTCCCAGTATGTAACGTTGTTCCAGAAGTCCATAATTGGTGTGCCACTTAGCAAAGGCCAGACGATTCTGCTTGTATTTTTTTTTTTTTTTTTGCTTATGAAAAACTTTTTTATTGCTACTCGACCATTTAAGTAGTGATCTCGCAGCTCGCTGCGGACAGTTTCTGCACTGCACGACTTACCTAGTCCTTGTTGTATCTCCATGACTAGGTTTGGAGATGGTAACATTGGGTTCGCCTCGATTTTATGTACAATAAATCGTTCATTAGCATGGTTGAAAATGTTCTGTGGCACATTTCTGTCCCTAAATTGAACTCGATTTTAATGAACGAAACTTCCAATGATGCTCTGCACAGGAGCGGGATACAAATTTAACAAATTCAGCAATTTTCCGATGGGATTGGTTATTTTTAAGATGGTTTAATAGCAATTCTTCCTGCTTAATTTTTCGACAACGACACATTTTTTCAAAAAATGCTTTTATTTCGTAACATGTACACTAAAAACTGACTACAGGTGATTAATAATACTTCAAAGAGAACATAGAAAATAAAAGTTTCGTTACATAGCGCGTTAGGCTCGCATCAAAATGAAGACAAGCATCTGCATAAAATGAGCTGTTACCTGCATTTCTTCTGTGTAAACGGTTTTCTTCAGCCTTAAGCTTGTCGGAATAATTTTTGTGTACGAGTAGTTTGCTTTATTAGTGGTGATTAGGGCTCGGATTTCCATGCACTAAAATCTTACAAATATGCGCATATTATGCAAACTTTCATAAAAATTTAAAATCATGCAACAAAAATACACTACACCCACGTAAATATGCAATAAAAATATTTTCATATATATATTTTATTTTCAGGGAACACAACAACTAAACTATTAAAACTTAAAAACTTTGAGTACAAACAAAAACTATGAAAACCAAAAACATTTAAACTATTGCAATTAACGCAATTATGAGATCAACCTTGAGTTATCGCCTTTTTGGCATAAACGATAAAATTTTGTTTGAAGCTTTCGAAAATAAAGTATTCCCGCTTAAGAAACTTTTTTACATTAAAACTTACCGTTCTACATCAACAGATGAAATAGGAACATATTTGAATGAAATCAGTTCGGTCACAGAACAGTTTGAAAACCAATTATTTTTATTTAAGTTCATATTGCTTGAATTTATTCTCATTTCCTGGAAGCCTTCATTTTTTTTTTTAAAGAACAAAGTTTAATTTTTCTGCAATTTCTATCCACCTTCAAAGTTCCATCTACCAATAGAAGTCGTATTAAATATTAAAGAGAAATTGCACATTTTTTAATGGACTTTAGGTGAAGAAAAAAACGAAATTTGTAAATATATTAAAAAATTTAAGAAACTGTTTAAAGTTTGCAACGAAATATGCATTTTAAGTAATAAGTTGCAAAATATGCAAAATATGCAATAACGATTGAATGTCATTTTCAAGAAAATTTCATGATTCGCAAAGATTCAGCATAACTATTTTACTTTTAAGATATCCAATAAAAACATACATTTGCATGGAGTTCCGTGCCCTAGTTATGATTAATAAGAATACTTTTCTTAGCCCTTATCTAAAAATTCCTTTTTAGTGTTTAAGATACATTTTTCCAAATTTACAAAATAGCGCTGCATGAAAAAAAACTGTGAGCCACTGTATATATTTTGAACATACCTAAGACTCCAAATAATTTTACAATTAATTTTATTTTTTTTTTTTTTTTTTAATGAAGTTTCTTCAAAAAAGAATGTGTAAATAGCTTTACTATTATTGAAATTCAATAAATATTGATTACCCAATGCTTCAAAAAAGAAATTATTTTAAATCCAAGGCGTAAACATTTGTATTCTAAAGCTATTAAACTTTAAACTTTAACTTAACGAAAAAATTTCAGCATCATGTAACTGCTTATGTTCAAAGAGTAAAAACAGACTAAAGTACAAAATCACTTCATTACAAAAAAATTTTGCACTTTTAATACCATTCATTAAAGAAATTCAACAGCGCTCTTTTTGCACTCAATGCAAACATAATACAACCAGACATACGACAGGGGTGGAACTGTATTGAATGGGCGCTTTTTTTAGTATTAAGTTTACTAAAAGCATTATAATAAGATCCTTTTTTGAAATAAAGAACTTGAAAAACTCTTAAAATAAAAAGAGAACGAATTCATTTCAGACCTTCAAAGGGTTTTGACCGAGCTTCTATTGAGTAATTCGAATTGTGAGTATTATTAATTGTTTGTACACACATGATCAAAAACTGGACCTACAAGTTTTACGCGGACTCCGAACCGCACAAGTTCTCAGAAAGCTTTACATGTCATTTTTTTTTTTTTTGCTCTCTTAAGCTTGCCATTGTTTGCAATAAAATTACTTCTATTGAAAAATTGTTCTATCATATGGGCTTTAAACCTGGGTCTACCACGGTTTTCTAGCATACGCACGACGCATTTTAACCATAACGCTAAGAATACCACTCTTAAAATATTGTTCTTTAAAAATAAAAGTTAGACAAATGTTTTTGTTTTTTCAAAATTATTATGTTTAATTTTAAAATAATTAAATTTTAAAATTAATACAAATAATTTAAAAGATATTTTTTGTTTTTTTATGTCTCCAAATCATCCACTTCTGCACATATCCTCTACTTTAAAAAACCCTCAGTAGGCCTTCAAATGCTTCACTGTTGCAGTCTCACTCAGCCGACCACTCAGCCGGCTCAATACGACTTTCACAAAAAAAAAAAAAAATAAATAAAAAACTCCTCTCACTGTAATTTATTTTGTGCTCTTTCTTGCTGCAAACATTAAATCTCACCCCTTTTTATTAACTCAGATAACTCAGACTCGTATTACGAGAAAAAGTCGTACTTAAGATTAAAAATAATAATTAAATTTCCAAGAGTACGAGTATGCTTTCGTGTGTATGGATGAGTATGTGCATTCATGAGTGTGTTTGTCAACAAACCGACTTACTTATGAGGTGTGTGAGCATAAAACAGAAAGAACGAGAATAAAAGAAAAGCCACACTCAGTGTTGCCAAATGGTCAGATATATCGGATTTTTTACAAGATTTGGACTTGAATCCAATGAACCGTTATTTTGCCAAAATTCTTAAAAATGTTATGTTATGATCAAAACTATCATTAATAAAGGGTGCGTTCTTAGAGATACAGAATTTCAATAGAGATATATGTGAGCCTTTTTGTCAGAATGGACACGTGTCTTGGACACATATATTGAAAACTTTGCAAGATAATATGCAAAGATTTATATGCAAACAACTAATAGAAACGATTGTGGAAATTTGTTTCCAATTCGCGTTCTGTGCGGCATACTAATAGATTCATTCACACAATGTATAATGCGCATTATCGTTCATCTGCACAGCTTTCTTGCAATACTGTGAGTCAATTTATATCTACGTTTACTCTTATGACTAATAATCATTCAACCTAATTTTAACCAAAAAAAAAATTATCTGCAGCGATGAGGCTCACTTCTAGCATAAGGGAGAATTTCTGGTTGGCAAAAAATTTTTTTATTTTTTTTTATGCATATATTTTTATAGCTTGGATATTTGAGAATATCGTCTTAAAAGGATTTTTTGAAATTCCAAATACTTTAGGAGATATGGCTTTTTTTGTCCAGCAATGTTTTCGCCAAAATGCGATTTGCTGAATTTGGCTACTTTTTGAATGCAACGGCTTGAAGCAACCACCGAATTTCGTTCAACGCTTTCTTTAGTAGGTTATAACTTGTTTGTATACGCATTTTAAAAATAAATGAATACACATTTTAGAGCTTAGGTATTCGAATGTTGGCCGCGTTTAGTTCACTTTGAATTGAGTTACCGGACGCGCGCGCGCCTACAGTTTTGAAAAGTACAGTTTTGATAAAAATTGTTGTTTGTGCTAAAGACAATGGATAGAAAAAGTAATAGAAATAAAAGAAACACTGGTAGCAATAGAAAAACTCGTCCCTTGAAACGCCAGTTTCGTGGTAACCAACACGAAAGAGATGAGGACACGCACTATTGAGCTTGCCAATTATATTGCAACTGTCATATTTAACGAAGGTTTTTTGCCAATACTTCAAGTAATGAACCTAATGGGCATCCCGATTGGCAACGTCACATATGATTTCGCCATGTCTCGGAACGAAGAACGTTTGAATACTTCCGAAGCCAGAGCTCAGGCCACATTGAAAGAAGGTAGAACTGCCCGAAGAGAACAAAGAGCCACTGAGTCCTCATTTTTTGAAGAAGAGGAAGGAGTTCTTTATGGTGTTGGCATTGCAGATTGATATATGTAAGTATTTCACAAAAAAAAAAATGTTTTATTGCATAAAATTTTCTTTCAGATTTTTCAAAATACGTTTTTGAAATTTGAAGTCACTTTTCTCCGGTTCTACTGAACTGATTTTGATGAAACCAAGTGCAATCAACGCAAAATTCCCGATTTTCTAAGACTGCATGCTCAAATTTTTCATTTCAATTTTTTTTTTTTTTATGCAAAAAAAATAACTTCAAACTTAAACGCTTTTGTCTCAAAACCACGTTTTTCTAGCTTGCGGCTCAGATTGCGCCCGTAGTTCTATGCAATCGACGCAGAATTGTCATCATTCTAGTCCCTACCTCAATCACAATTTTAAACAATGTTTTACTATTTTTTTTTTTTACACTAAACTACAAAAAAGACGCAAAATCGGTTTCTCATTTTTCAATTACCGCCATTTTGTAAAAAATAGTCGCAAAACTATGATTGAAATATGGTTTAAAATTACCTCTATACTGAATCTAGCCCCGTTTACTTTTTCCATTTCAGATGATTCAAAGTCGAGTTATCCGGGCCGCAAGCAGCATACCTTTTTTTTCGACTCCCAACTTTAGGGGCCGACAACTTCTTAAACAGCCCTTGTACAAAGGAAAATTTTTTTTTATTTAATTTGATATGTTCTTAATACAATAAAAAACAGAATTTAAATAACTCTTTGCGTTTTCAAATGAGAAATTTTTCAAAAAGGGTCCAAAACAGCCTTCCAACCAGGAATACTCTTTTAATTGTTATTTCAAACAAGCAAAATTGCCGTTTTTGTAATGAAAAGAGTCCCCACAAGCAGTTGCGTAGCTAGAGTTGCTGGCACCCGAGGCGGAAAATAGGGTTTACACCCCCAAATGAAGGTTATCCTTATCAATGTATAAGATATCTATACAAAATATTTAAAATTTGTAAATACATATAGCAGGCCCGTAGCCAGGACTTACCCAAGGGGGGTTTTCATAAAAAAAATAAATCGATATTTTCTGATATCGATGAATAAAGGAATTAAGTATAAAACTTACTTTAATTTATTTTTATATATTTGTATTAAGTCTTCTCTTTTTTTACCAATTCTGACAATACATCATCCTCTGTGACTTTGCTATCCCTATGTATTCTTAAAGATGCACAACCATTTAAGCGGTACTCACCCATAGAACTTCTAGAAATACATTTCAAATATCAGTTGCACTCCTTCACCTATCACCACACTTTCCTAATATTTGCTCCAGCATCCGTTGCTGAATTCTGATTTAATTTATTCCTATGGTAGTCCTCTGGTAACCAGAGCAAGGTAAAATTCTTGCATATTGTTTAATTAAAAATTTTGACCGTTCCTCGTTTTCGGATGTAATCAAAATCAAGTTGAACGATGGCAAAAGCCAGTTGTGCTTTGTAAAAAGTAATTCCATGTTGTAAATTGTTGTACAAAGGAATATACCTTTCCTAAACAGTAATCTTGTAAAAATTTACAACAACATTAGAAATGTGACCTACAATGCAAATTAATTTGAAACGATATTTCCGTAAGCGTCTTATACAAGCTGCTATCGGGTTAAAATTCTGTGTAAAGCAATGTTTACCTATAAGCCACTTGTGAACTACTAAAAAAACTATCACGATAAGAAGACTAACATTTTCTTATAAGTAAATCCGTAACCAACATCTAAATTTTAACAGATCACTTAGCAAACTTCTTAATTTAATTGACTTTTTCGGCAACATTAAAAAGGTTTGGAAATTTTATTTTTAAAAATTTTTGTTATCCCAATTTTATTTTGTGAGTTTTGTTGAGATCCCGCGTCAGTGTTAAAAAGACGCAAAACTTACAATATGCTCCATTTTACAATTTGGAGTAAGCTAACTTATGCCAACGATTCAACCAAGACTGCTTAAATCGTAGATTACGCGACAGGAAAATTAAGAGTTGGGGAAGGAGGAGGGGGTGGGGAGGAAGGGGATTTTAAATGTTTTGAAAACTTGAAATGAAATAAAATTGGAAATATCGTTGCTTGCACCTTTTTGTACTGCCGATGTCGAAGGCAGTTCCGATGTATCAAACGAAATTTCTGTTTCTGGAACAACTTCTACAATTATACACACAAAACGCACAAACTTAGAATTATTTACATTAAAAGTGAAATATTCTTAATAACACTACTTATAAGACCGCTTTTAACATTACTGTCAATACTACCACCTCCTGCAACTGCCGGTTCCAAAGGTAACGAAATACAATATTACATTATTATGACTTAGCTAAAATCGTAACCACTAAATAATTATAATATAGAATGGACACCGCACACATTGACCACTACACCATTCTGGCAGCGCTGCACTCGGTTGGTACATCAGTAAAGTAGTTCTAATGTCGCTTCGACTTCGGCGGAGGCATCTTCTTTTTATAATTACTCGTATTTAATTTTGTAACATTGGATCAAAGTATTAAGGAATATCAAGAAGTCGCCATAATAGGACGGAAATTGATAAAAGAAAACAATTCCTTAAAAACAAAGATTTGCTTTTCTCCTTTCTAGCCTTTTTTAATACCGATGTCTGCAGCTAATTAAGTGGAATTCTTTTAGTATTTTGGCACAATAAAATAATCAATAGAATAACACTAACGCAAGTGGATTAAATTTTAGAAAACCACAATTAAAACAATTGCAAAAGTTAAATCTTTTCCTCACTTTCATTTAATACTTTCCAACGCAATAGATTCTTAAATCGCAGGTGATGGACAAGGCTCAATTGAATGTATCGAACTTTATTCGATATCTTAAGCGTGTTTCTGTTGCTGTTCATACTGTTACTGAAAAGAAACGTAGGCGCATTAAGTATGCGTACATAAAAAATGTCATATTCCAACCCCTCCCTTGTCTACAGGCCTGACATATAGTGTTTTTGTTTAAAATTTTTTATTGTTAAAAAAAGTTTTGTTAACATGCATCGAGTATTCACGTTTAAAAACATCGATTCGATGTCTGAAAAAATATAAGACATTCATTCATAAAATCAAACCTTGAGGATCCTTCAAGATTTAAAATTTCTTCTTTCTTGCTTTTAAAGTTGCAAACTTTTCAATAACTTCATTGAAATTAACGTTGTATTGCTGCTGCTGTTTTCCTATTTTTATGTGGCCTATGTATATTGAGGATACATTATAAGCTTCCTACAGCTACAACTTTATTAAATGTTTATGTATTTGCGGGAGAAGGCACCTCTGCATTATTTTTAGATTTATTGGCAAATTGAAGCATGGATCCGACAAGTTTTTTTAATTCTTTAGATTGTATTTTTTGACATTTTTGTATTTTTTTTTTTTTGTTAACAACTGCTTGGCTTTTTCGGTTTAGAAATTTTATTTATCCTATTAAAAACAAACTGTAACACAGAATTCACTCACTTGATACCGTTCTTAACAAATTTTTGTTGGAAATACCCATAATAAAAAGATAAAGAAAAAGAAAGATAAAGAAAGTTTAAATTTCTTCGCTAAAAAGCTCACATTAAACCTACACTTCAGTGCCTTTTAGACTCCGAAAGGCTGTGAATACAAAGCTTTTCAGGAGTTTTTTTAGAGGTCTAGAATAAGACATAGAAAAATTAATGAAATGGCCAATTTTTTGGCGGTATTAGTCTGCAAATTTTATAGCATTTAGTATTTGAGCACAATTTCCAGCATCATATGGCCACCGTCTCTGCATTTTATGAAGAACATTTTGTCGGTCCGATTTTGCACCACTTTTTTCGGCATAGTGAGGGGATGAAATTTATTTTCAAGACAAGCATACATAGAAAAAATTTTGTGAAAATCATAATATGAAGAGGGCAAATTTGTATAAAAAAAGTTTACAATCTGTTTAAGAGATTTACACAAACCACTCCAGACCTGTACGCCGGTTACTCCAGACCTGTGCAAGCGATGTACACAAACCACAACCAGTATGAGACTACCCGAAGGTTCTGCCCATGATAGTCACCCTGTGCAAGGGTCCTGTCAGATGAAGCACAGTTTATACATTAAATCGTGCATGATTGGCATTCCTCCAAGTTATCGGGTTAGGATACATAAATCCATCACCGAAAACACAAGGTGCCTGGTATCCCCAACTCCTTTATTTGGAGTTGGATGAAGGATTCAATGTTTATATCTATTACATGAAACCCTTAGTTGGACTCATTGCCGTGGATAGATAAGATGTCCCCATCATGTTGGGTTTGACTATCCCCGTACTAACAAGTTTTTTGGACAATTGCTATTCCATGCTCAGGCTTGTTAAAAAACGATATTCCCCTTTTACGAGTAAGTTAATAAGACAAGACATATTTCGTCTTAACCCTCTGCAGCTGACGTCGTAGTCTCACAGACACAGAAAATCAAAACTTTGTGCGTACAAACGTAAAGTTCGAAACAAAATTCGAACCAAATCTTTTTAAAAAAACGTATTTTATTTCCAATTTTTTTGTTATGTTAGCCTTAAATGTGTTTGGTGTTATATGGAACAAGGTCAAGAAAGTTACAGTCAGGAATATATGATAGGAAATCAGTTTAAAAGTAAGGTCTGCTAGTTCCGACGTCAGTTATATTGTTAGATTTGGAGCACGTTAGCTGCAGAGGGTTAAGCATAAATTCATCTTAGACACAGCCTCCTCTATCTTGTCTTTGAATAAGCAAGCTTGCATCATATATGCTAATCTGGCGGAGTTACTTTCGAGACCCCATTATTTTTTGAAAAAGTAATTGTTTGGTTCAGTTTGCATGCCGGAGACATAATTGAAGCATTATATATCATATCTGAAAACGGAGCCAAGTCGTTTGTTAATGGCAAGTTCACAAACAAATTTTCAATTTAAGGTTCCCTACGTCCATAACAATACTCTAGAAGACATATGATTGCTCAAATCCAACATAACCTTCAATGGCCAGTGCTATATGTAAATGATTTGCAATTTTTTGTCTCCCTCTGTCCATACCAATCGTCTAGAAGATCAGCAGGATGACGCAACATGCCAAACAACGAATCAAACCATCACTTTATTGTAGCAAACATCTGGCGAGCGAATTATCTCAAGAAATTAACCTGTTAATTGGCTGCTTAGATCATATGATTTGACTCTTTTCAACTAGTTTTTGTGGGAGTACATCAAGTTACTCATCTGACAAATTGAGTACTTATAATACTGATAATCTAGCTACAGTTGATGACTTACAAGTCAATATTCGGCGCATTATTGCCAGCTATGCTAAAAAAGGGGCTCAAAAGGTGCCAACTAATAAAGCCAAAATATCCGCCACTTCATTCAATCTTTTTAAGTGTTTAGTGTTTTTTGAAAAACACAAAACACTCTTTTGAACAAAGAAATGTACTCTTTGAATTCATAAATTTTTAATGAACTGAGTGAAATTTTTAGCATCAAATTAGAAAAATATGTTGGTCATAATATAAAAAGTAACAAATAGTTTATCAAAATTTTGAAATCATATTCATAGATCGATTCTTATGCGGTTGCAATAATTTTATTACCGAAGAAATTCATCTTTTGGTAACTATTACACCCTTTTGATATACTGCAACCAAGCGTTACCAGTGAATATTGTTACCATCTCCTTAGGTGGTAACAAGAAAACCAGCCAAATACAACAAAACCCAGCTTACGACGTTTGACAGCGCTACTGAGTGCACAGAATACCGATTTCTAAGACCGGTAACGAATTTCGGTAACAAGATTACTGTTATCTTTAAAACACAGAATCAATATTAACATATTGTTAATTGTGTGTATAATTAAAATGAAAAACTGTTTGCTACCGTTGTTCCGAGCTCAATTAATTCAAGAAGAGCCCGACGAGTTGTGTACAAAAGTTACTATTTCAGATTTTATTTCATGGCAACACTGGCCACACTTAACAGCCATCCAAGGATTTACACAAGAGTTCAACCCAATACAAAGGTAAGGAAAAAGAGTGCAAATTCAATTAGGCTGCGACAACTTTTATGATAACGAACGAGCGTAGTAATGTTGGTGTGTGTTTTTGTCTTTTTAAATACACAAGTTTTTCTTGTCTTTTTTTTTTTTTGCTCGTATGTTTCGCATATTCGTGTGTGCATGTGTTTTCATCATATAATCCTTTAGCCAAAGCAGCCCATTTTTTACTTTAGTTCCAACTCGTAATTTAATTTTCTTTGCTTAACTTCTCACTCTCTCTAGCTCTCTCTCATTATTTTCGCTCTGTGTTTTTCGTGCGTTTCGAAGTATCTGAAGTATCTCTTTTCAAAACTTTTTTTTTCTTCAATCTGATATGCCGCCTTGACGCACCTCATTAGAGTGGGTAACAGGCGTCAGGTGAAGAAAATAGAATGCGCTTGTATTTTCTTTGAAATTTTTGGAAAGTTTTAACGAGGTTCACATTAGGCTGCAATTTGTTTATTTGTATGCTTGAAGATTTAATGTTTCTTGTGGTTTTGTTTTTCAAATCATTATTGAGCAAATATGTATGAGTTTGTGTTGCTGCACGGAGTCGATTGAAAGAAAGTATTTTTTGAAATTAATTCTCTTAATTTTGAAAACAAAAATAAAGAATGTTTAAACAGCAAGATTTTTAACTAGCGCATTAAGCTTTTACAAATATAATTCGACTCAAAATATTTGCGATTCTAATCCAGTGATAATGAAAATTACATTTTTTTTTTTTTTTTTTGGGATTAAAAATATACAAGTTTTTTTTTTAATATGAACAAATTTTGAATTTTTGGGCTCAAAAAGAGCTTAAATTAAAAAAAATAAATTTTTCAAGCAAAAACTTTTGTAGGGTCTTAACTTAAGATTTGGTTTTATTTCTAAACTTCGGTATGTAAGAGCAAAAAAAGTTGCAAGAAAAAAAATACGATTTTTTTGACCGATAAAAAGGCTTAGAAGAACCCAAACCACTCCATTTGGGTTTTCTCAGGTCAAAAGAAAAAGAATTGATGTTGATTTAGGTTTTAAGAGCCCCTCTAACTTTGAGTCGGTTACCGTCTGACTTTAGTTGTCTCCATACAAATCATTCCGGCTTAGTATGTATTTATTGTATTGTTTGTATGTATGTATTGTATGTGTATTAAATTTCGTATGAGATTTTTTAAGGAAAGCAGATGGATGGAGAATAAGCGTGACTTATTCTGAGTCAGTGGCAGATTTAGCGAAATATTGCTCGCAGAACTAACAAATTTCTTCAAAAAACTTTGAAAAAAAAAACCGACTACTTTTCCTTTTAATTTCTTGGTCATATTTGACAATTTATTTAAGCATATTATTACATTGGAAAACTTATTATTTGAATTTTTTTCTAATTTGTTTTACTATCATAAAAATATTCATTTCTTTATGAATACAAAAGCTTTTAAAGTCGGCGCTAATATAATCAGACTTTTAATCAGAAACCCCAACTTCAAAGCTTTTGTATTCATAAAGAAATTAATATTTTTATGATAGTAAGACAAATTAAAAAAAAATTGAAATAATAAGTTTTCCAATGTAATTATATGCTTAAATAAATTGTCAAATATGACCAAGAAATAAAAGAAAAATTTTAAAATTATTTTTGACTTTGAAGTGATTTTGTAGTCGTTTTTTTTTTTAAAAAAAAGTTTTTTTTTCTTTTAGAGAATATGATAAATTTTCGAAAAAAGTGAATAAACTACATAAATACAATTGTTCTTAAAAAAATTGTTCTATTACATTCTGAAAGTCTGTTAGTTATTCCAAATATCTGTCCCTTAAATTTAAATCAGATGTCACGTTTTTTTTATCAACACCTGTCGTGTTTTTCTAATATTGCCACGCCCTATTGTTAAATAGGCGCCCACTTTCCTGAGCGTTATTTGTAATAATTGTGCCTACCCCTTTACATCATTTCAGTACCCCAGCGTCAATATTAGCTGAGAGATAGTGTTAATCTAGTATTGCCACGCCCATTTGCCGAATAAAGCCTACTTTATTGACCTTAATTTTTAATAATTCTGCCTACCCCTGTACTTAAATAAATTTCAGTGCCCTAGTAACAATATTATTCGAGATACACTCTTTTTCTAATATTTCCACGCCCAGTAGTCCAATTCCGCCCACTTTATTGTCCGTAATTTGTTCTAATAAACCTACCCTTATACCAAATTGCAGTACCATAGTATCAATATTATTTGAGATACACTCTTTTTCTAATATTGCCACGCCTATTTGTCAAACAACACCCATTTTCTTGACCGTAATTTTTATTAACTGTGTCTACCCCTACATAAAATTGCAGTACACAAGTGTCAATATTATGGGAGATACAGTGTTTTTCTAATATTGCCACGCCCATTTGTCGAATAACGCCCACTTAATTGACCATAATTTGTAATAATAATGCCTACCCCTGTACTAAATTGCAGTACTCTAGTCTCAAAACTATTCAAGATAAACTGTTTTTCTAATATTGCCACGCCCATTTGTCAAATAACGCCCATTTGTCAAATAACGCCCATTTTCTTGCCCGTAATTTGTTATAATTGTGCCTAACCCTACACTAAATTGCAGTGCCCTAGTGTCAATATTATTCAAGATACAGAAGTATCGAGTATTGAGAGATCTAGTATTGCCACGCCCAGTTCTCGAATACCGCCTACTGTTTTACGGGCACCTCCATGCTTATGATATTTATCTATTCACCAAAAATTATGGCAATCAGGCATATGGCTTGTCATAAGAAGTTATCGATGTACACACCGACGAACCGACGAACTTGAGAACCTCCTCCTTTTTGAAGTCGGCTAAAAATTAGAAAACCCTAAATTATAATAAAAACTAAAGCTTTAAGGGAAGGGCTTGGAAAAAAAAAATTTTGTAAAATCATTTTTGTGATTATTTAACAAAAATTAAATCTATTAAATTCATCGTAAAATCATAAAAAAAAAACTTTGTCAACGTTCTGAAAAGGCAGTATATCATCGGTGATTTGTCTGTTTCGTCTCGTCGAAATTATTTAAAAAAATATTTGTTTTTTATTTTTAAAATAACCCAATAATTACAATAATTTCAAAAAAAAATTTAGTTAATTTAGAAAATATATTTTTAAACCAAATTTTTCGTAAAAAAAAATAGTTAGCATTGTATGCAAAATTTACGCTAAAATCTCCCCCGAGAATCATTGAATTTTATCTTCGCTTCTACCAAAAGCATCAACACCGGTTTGACTGTAAATCTGAAGGGAACGATGTATGTATGAAAAAAAAATTAAAGATGGCGTATAGGAGTGCCACCAGCATTTTTTGTATTTTTACGAATTCAGTGCTGAGGCGAACGCTAGGTAAAAATCGGTTGCTGAACCCGAATCCGTTGTCAGAATTTCAAAATAACAAAAATTCGTAAAAATTTTAAAAATTTAGGTGGCAGCCCAATCCGCCATAGTGACATTTATAGCTGTGATATGAGATCCGGAATCAAATCCGTTGTCAGATTTTCGAAATGATAAGTTTTCGCAAAAATACACAAAATCTAAGTGGCAACCCTATCCGCCATCTTGAATTTTAAAATTCTGGCATCATACTTGAAATCAGCGACTCCCTAAAACACTGATGTTCAAAACTCTTAAAAATACATTTTAATAGGTGGCAACCCTATTGTTAAAAATTACAAACTTTTGAAATGCTGACAACTGATTCGGTCGCGGCGACCCATTTTTACCTAGTGTTTGCCCCAGCACTAAATTCGTAAAAATAAAAAGTACATTTAGGTGATAACTCTATCCACCATATTGAAATTTAAAATTCTGATATCAGATTCGGAGTCATCGAAAATTCTGACAACGGTGTTCGCCCCAGCACCGAATTCATAAAAATTACATAATTTAGGTGGCAATACTATTCACCATCTTGAATTTTAAAATTCTGACATCAGATTCGAAATCAGCAGCCCTCTAGAGCTGTTAGATGATGTTTAAAACCCTAAAAATGCATTTTATTAGGTGATTACCCTGTGGTAAAAATTTAGGTTGCAACCTATCCGCCATCTTAAATTTTCTGACATCGGATTCGAAATCAGCCACCCTCTAAAGCTCTTAGAAAATGCTTAAGACTCATAAAACCCCTATTATTAGGAGTCAGCCTTTTGGTAAAAATTAGGGCGGCAACCCTATCCACCATCTTGACTTTTAAAACTGTCATATAAGATTCGAAATCAAATCCGTTGTCAATACAAAAAAGTTAAAGTGGCAACCCTTCACGGTGTTTTTCTAAGGCAGCGCTATAATACAAAACTTTTACTTGTTTGTTGCATGTTTATAAACAAAAATGTTTCAATTTCATGTTACATGTTTATAAACAATGTGATTAGAAAGTGGTTTTGGATATTATTCCCACAGTAAAAATCGTCACATCGCACATTGGTTCCATGAAAAAGACGGCCAAAACCTCAGATTTAAAGAATTTTTACTTCAAATACCTATTTGTAATTGTAAAGTTGATCCTGATTTTCTTAACAATTTCTTTCTCTGCAGAAATTCTTCTCAAGGAAACATAAATATAGTCGATGTCATTGTTGAACCACATTTCCAATTTACTGCAGTAAGTGATCCGGGTGATTCTGGTGCAGCTCATAACTTGCATTGTTTTCGTGACATCACAAATTAGTATCTCGACTTTTAGTTTCACTAATTTTTATTATAATTTTACATTTTTATATGCCACAGCAGCGAAGAAAATCTGTTTTATCATAAAGCACGCGTTAGTTATTGTTCCTTGTTTGCTACACTTTAAACATGTTGAGTTCTGAAAATTTTCGTTCCATAGACAGCAGCTACAGTATGATTCGAGTACTCTCTAAACAAAGGCCTGGGTTAAAAATTTGCCACATAAATGCTCAGAGCATGGTTAACAAGGTAGATGAATTGCGGTATGTGTTTGAAGGTTCTGGTATGGATGCTGTTTGTGTAAGTGAGACATGGCTTAATAAAGATATGTCCGACGCTTTGTTCAGTTTGAATGGGTTCAAAATATTTCGTGTGGACCGAGTTGGTCATGCAGGCGGAGTAGCAATATATGTAAGAGAAAATGTTATGTGTAAAATGCTCTGCAAGTCGTCACCTGATAGTGTCATTGAATATGTCTTTGTAGTTGTTTCCAATGGGGATCAAAATTTGCTTCTTGGGTCAGTTTACCGGCCAAACCGAACTGTTGATTTCTCAATTCTTTTTGACACACTGGAAAACATTACACTTTCCTTCAGTGAAATAATTATAGCTGGTGATTTTAATTGTAACCTCCTGGAAGACAATAATCTGGTGCAAGATATGAACAGCTTAGGTTTGTTTCCTGTAAATACTACAACGCCTACTCACTATACAAAAACAACCAATACTCTCTTGGATTTATTCTTTGTAAGTGTTAAAACTAGAATTCTTCTTTACGATCAACTATCCGTATCTAATTTTTCAAAGCATGACCTAATTTTTCTTGCTTATGACTTCCGACTCAATGACACTGTGAACTGTTACAGCTACCGCGACTTCAAAAGCATTGACTATGCTAGACTTGCAACTGCAACATTGAATGTACACTGGGAACTAATATTTCATATGTATTCAGTTTCTGATCAAGTTGAATTTCTTCAAGACAATATCAATAAACTCTTCAATGAGTTTGTCCCTCTAAGGCATAAAAAATCTGTTCATAAGCAACGGTCTTGGTTCAGTAGAGTCATTGAAAACTTAATATTACTGCGCAATAAAGCATATAATCGTTGGAAACGTTTCAAAACTCCAAGCTTATATGATGAGTTCAAGATCCTACGTTCGAGAGTTGTGAAAGAGGTTAAAGCAGCAAAAAGCAATTACTATGGTGGTAAGTTTGACTCAGTGGTCAACAGTAAACAGAAGTGGCAAGTGATTCGCAATATTGGTCTTTGTCAAAAAACTTTCAACTCCATTGACAATGTGGACGTAGGGGATCTGAACAAAAAGTTAGCCGACATTCCCATGCCTTCGGTTAATCATAATGCTTACAGAAATATTAACATCTCTTTTAATGTGAATTCCAGCTTCAGTTTCTCTTGCGTCTCCCAGGTTGATGTTCTAAAAAGTATCTTAGGAATTAAGTCGAATGCTATTGGGCATGATGAAGTCAGCCCCATTTTTCTAAAAATTTTGCTTCCGAGGATACTTCCATATCTTACTTACATTTTTAATTCTGTGCTCACGAAGTCAATTTACCCAAAAGGATGGAAGAAAGCTAAAGTTATCCCAGTACCGAAATCTCATAACGAATACCGCCCTATAGCAATCCTGCCATTCATATCCAAAGCGTTAGAATTCTTAATAAGTCAGCAAATCAACTCTTACCTGCACAGAAATGGTTTTATAACTGACAGACAATCGGGCTTTAGAGCCAAACATAGTTCGATCACTGCCCTGATTGATGTATCGGAAGACCTGCGAGCTGGTTTAGATTACAATGGAGTTGGGTTTTTAGTCCTTTTGGACCACTCTAAGGCTTTTGACACAGTCGATCATGACATATTGGTGACCAAGCTTCTTAAACTGTTTAATTTCACAACGTCAGCTGCGAATCTTATTGCCTCTTATCTTTCTGAAAGGTCGCAAGCCGTTGTTGCTAATAATATCTCATCGGTATTTCTTCCCATTAATAGAGGTGTACCTCAAGGGTCTATTTTAGGTCCTCTTCTTTTTTCTTTATATATAAATGACCTACCTAGTGTATTAGAAAATTGTAAGGTTCATATGTATGCTGATGATGTTCAGTTATATGTTAACTGTAAACGTGATCATCTTCACAACTGTGTATCCCATCTGAATAGTGTTCTTGAAAACATTGGTAATTGGGCACTCAAAAATGGTTTAAGCCTTAATCCTAAAAAGTCTAAATGTCTAGTGATTACGAGGAAAGTTATTGATATTTCCACTGTAACTCCTCTTGTATTAAATGGTAGTAATATCGAATTCGTAGACTCTGCAAAAAATCTGGGGGTAACCTTCAACAGAACGCTAACTTGGAATAACCACATAAGTAATGTAATCGGTAAGGTCTACGGCATGCTTCGTGTTTTATGGACGACGCAGTATTTTACACCTCTTCACATACGAATGTTACTTGCAAAAACATATCTCATACCAACAATGCTGTACGGATGTGAAATTTTTGCTAACTGTGATAGCTTAAGTAAAAACAAATTAAACGTTCTTTTTAACAATATTGCTCGCTACGTTTTTGGACTAAAAAGAAGAGACCATGTTTCCCAATATGCTAAACGAATCCATGGCTTAACCTTTGAAAATTTGTTGAACTATCGTACGCTTTTATTATTGCATAAGATTATTTGTAATGCAGAACCCAGTTACTTGTTTTTGAGATTGAATTTTTCTCGATCCAGCCGAACAAATAAAATTAATTGCTTACGTTTCTCTTGTTTAACGTCCGAAAGGCAGTTCTTCATACATTCTGTACGTCTTTGGAACGAGCTTCCTAATAGTTTAAGATCGTGCAATAACGCTGTGCAATTCAAAAACAAATTAGCTTTACATTTTTCTTCGCTGTAGGTATTATATAATAGTTAAAAATGTAGGTATTATATAATAGTTGAAAATGCTAGATAATTAAATACTTTAAAGTTTGCTTACATATTTAATGCTTACTTAATGTTTACTATTAATACTTAATACTCAATACTTAATGTAATACTTGTTTTATGTAGATGTTCCTTTCATTATTACTTATTCTAAGCTCAATTATAAATGTAAGTATATTTAAGCTCCATACATAAGATAATCGATGTTTATACTTACACACTACCGGTACTGTTATTAAGGTTTTAAACTTTGTTGTGCCGGTTTTCGAAATAATTAAATAAATAAATAAATAAATAAAAAATAAATAAATAAGTGAGAATGATGTGGGCAAGTACATTATGAAAGTTAAATCAAATGCTATTGGAGAGGATGGCATCTCTATAAGATTTATTAAGCTAATTATACCCTAAGTTCTTAGTCCGTTAACCCACATCATTAACCACTGTTTTACCACGTCTTCTTTTCCTCATTCCTGGAACATTGCAAAGATAGTCCCTGTTGCTAAAAAATCAACCGCGGTCGAAGCCAACGACTTCAGGCCAATTAGTATTTTGTCCTCGCTCTCTAAGGTGTGTGAAGCGATTATGGCAGATCAAATTTAAATTTTTTTGAAACTAATAATATGCTATCTCCCCTACAATCTGGTTTTCGAGCCGGCCATAGCTGTTGCACTGCTACTATGAAAGTTTTGGACGATATTACGAAAATCATATGACGAGGGACAGATTACTCTTCTCTCAATGCTCGACTTTTCTAAGACTTTCTACACTGTAAATCACTTCTCACTTTGTCAAAAACTAACGTAAGGGTATGGCTTCTGTGGTAATGTTGTAAGTCTCTTGAGAAGCTATTTGTCAAATAGATTCCAAAGAGTTAGGGTTGGTGATAGGTGTTCTCAATTTAAATTGGTACGCAGTGAAGTACCACAAGGTTCAATTCTTGGCCCATTGTTGTTTTCCGTTTTTATCAATGACATTTTCTCAACTTGTAAACATTCATCTATGCATGCATATGCGGATGATGTTCAATTACATCTTTCCCGTAGAACCGGTCTCCTGGAGGACTTGAGTTATAGACTTAATGAAGATCTCCAAGATATTAACCAATGGTCTATAAGAAACGGTTTGCAGGTTAATGCACTTAAATCTTATGTTCTACCAATCTCGGTATCTAAAATATTTTTTGAAAATATCCCTGACTTGTTTATAGGTGATAAAAAACTTAAACTTGTTACCAATGTTGTAAGCCTAGGTTTCCATATAAACTCAACACTAACTTGCACCGATCATGCTGTGACTTGTCTAGTTACCGTAACGCCAGGACTTGTAACTTTTTATATAAGCTGATTTGGTCAAAAATTCCCCTACACCTATTTGAAAAATTTCAATTTTCCCAGTCAGTTCGAAGTAATGGGCTGATAGTACCTAATTTTAAATTCCTTAATTCAACGAAATTATTTTTCATTAACGCCATTCGATTGTGGAATTCTTTACCAAACCATTTAAGATTCATTAATGCAATTGGAAGATTTAGGCAAGCTTTATTTTAAATGTAAACTTAACTATGAAGTTTTTGTTATTGTAACCAGTTATCTTTCTTAACTTCACTCTTTCCCTCAGTCCTCTTTTATCTGATTCTTTACCGAAGTCTTAGAGTGAAAACAGACAGTAACCTTGCCTAATAAGAACGACACTGAGAAGTACTGGTCATCAATATGGTCCACAAAAGCAAACCACAATCCATACGCACAGTGGATTAACGAAGAAAAGCAGAGATACGAGAATCTTGAAGAAATGTCGCTGGACTGTCTAACGCCCACCCAAGTCAAAGAGATCAATTTCAATTTCAATTTCAATTTATTCATCCAATATTTCTATTTTTACAATGTTTATATACAAATATTATTAATGAGATTTATCAAAGATATTACATCAAATTTTACTTATATCTGGTAGAATAGCTTAAGGATTTACTCAACAGTAATAAATTTCTTAAAGGAAAAAATGGGATAAAAACCTTTATTTGAGTAGGAAAAAGGGAAAAAAAAAAAGTCAAACATTTTCTGAAAAAAGTAATTGCATATAGTTAGATTATTTTACAAAATAGCCTGCCATACAACAATACTTTTTCGTTTTTGATAAGTTCCTTATATACATAGTTATGCTAATTCTAAGCAATCTCTTAATATAACATAAGAAGAGTTTCTAATTCTTGTAAAATAATTAAAATTTTGCCTTCGGATGAAATCTGTGAGTAATTCATATCCTGTTTCACGATGCAGCGCTCGTGTGGAATATCTCCAGTGCTTGTTATTTATCATTTTTAAACATTTGTTTTGTATAATTTGCATTTTTGTTAGGTGGGATTTTGCTGCTTTGTGCCATACAGGAGAAGCGTACGACAGAATTGGTCTTATGACACATTTGAATATTAGATTTTTATTTTTAAAATTGAGACTGGAGCGTCTGTTTAACATAGGCCATAATGATCTTATTGATTTTACTGCTTTATCGCAGGCTGCTTCTATATGTTTGCGAAAAGATAGCTTTTGGTCAAGTATGACACCGAGACTTCGGTTTGCGTATTTATAAAATTATTATTAAAAGCTAGTTGGCGCATTGGTAATCTTTTTGGCGATTTATTATAAGGAAATATGATAGCTTGAGTTTTGTTTTGATTTATTTTTATCTTCCATTTTGTAAAATATTTACTGCAGGATTCAAGGCTTTTTTCCATTTTTTTTAAAAGTGCGCTCGTAAGCTTACTGGATGTGATCAAAGCTGTATCGTCAGCGTAATAGGCTACTTCCATCGACTTTAAGGCCTTGAAATCTGCAGTATAAAGCACATATAATAGCGGGGAAAGTATTGAGCCTTGAGGTAGACCAGCTGTAATAATTTTGGTAGAAGAAAGAAAGTTCTTTACAGATACCGAAAACGTTCTATTATTTAGAAAACCTGATATGAGTTTGCACAGGTATTTCGGAAAATTCATCGAAACCAGCTTGAAAATAAGACCATTATGCCAGACTGTGTCGAATGCCTTTTCTATGTCCAAAAGTATGATACCAGTTGACTTTTTGTTCCGTTTGTTTTTAAGTATTTTGTTTTTTAGTCTGCTAATT
Organism: Coremacera marginata; assembly: GCA_914767935.1. NCBI lineage: Eukaryota > Metazoa > Arthropoda > Insecta > Diptera > Sciomyzidae > Coremacera > Coremacera marginata. The sequence continues at coordinate 53,547,300 of OU612045.1, forward strand.
TGGTGGACTGTGCTATGGTCTTTTTTGAAACCAAATTGTTCATTTGCTACTAACCCATGGGAAGATATAAACTCGTTGATTCGGTGATGGATAAGTTTTTCGAAGACCTTTCCTAAATTACTTAAGAGGCTTATTGGTCTATAGCTACAAGGGCTAGACTTGGGTTTGTTAGGTTTATGAATAGCAACAACTTTGGCTTTTTTGAAGGCGGTGGGAAAATAGTTCAATCGAATGCAACTGTTAAATAAAGCTACAAGTATTTTAACAGCTTTATCTGGAAGGTTTTTCAAGAGGACATTTGGGACGTTATCTAATCCTGGGGATTTAGATGTTTTTATTTTTGATAACACGCCGGCCACTTCATTTTCCGTAGTTAATTGTACTCCATCTGTATTTGGCGGTTCAAATTTAAGGTTTTCTGCTGTTAAGTTGATTTTCCTCTCGGCTGGATGGGAATAATTTATTGTTCGGTAATGAGAACGCTCGAATGTGTTTGCTAGTTTTTCAGCTTTTTCTTCATCTGAGATAAGTTTGTTGTTACCGTCATCAAGAGTTGGTATTTGTTTGTTCCGTTTCCCTCTCAAACTTTGGCTAAGTTTCCAAAACCCAGGTTTTATGCTAGTCAAGAGATTTGTCCATTTTGCATTTCTTTCAGCATTTATTCTTCTGCTGATTAATTTGTTTAGAAACTTGGTGCATTGTTCATAAAATAATGCATTTTGGTTGTCTGTTGCACGTTGTTGTTTCCTCTTAAACTTATTTCTCTCGCTAATATATTTTAACACGTCACGAGGTAAGGAGTTATTATCGGAATAATTCATTTTGGGCGTGGAAACATCTCTTGCAGACAGGATAAGATTTACGAAGGCTTCAATTTCTTTGTCAATGGCTAATTTTGAATTGTATAAATCGACAGATAATATAATATTACGGTTTATTTCATGTTTAAAAACTCTCCAATCGCAACGGTTTAGATGGAATTTACCGAGATCGATTGTACTGAATGTCAGACAATTTATATTACATACAATCGGGCGATGATCAGACGGAATTTCATAGCCTAAGGTTTTTACTCTCATGTTCAAAGAAGTATTGCTTAGGATTAAGTCATTTATAGATGCGCTGCGGTGCCTTTGATGTGGATATAGAGTGGGGCTATCGGGGCTGTAAAGAAAAAAGTTGCAGGATTGTTGCAATGTGTTCAATGCATTGCCAGCAGTATTATTTGTGGAACAATTCCATGAACTATGCTTAGCATTGAGATCGCCAAGTAGTATAAATTCTTTATTAACTGGAGTCAGTGCTAAGATATCATTAGAGAAGTTGCTCGTGTATCTAGGGGAGTATGCAGTGGTTATGATGACTCGTCTTTGGTTTATCCAAACCTCAACTGATAAATTTTCAATTCCTCTTGTTTTAGTTAAAGGCAGCAGTTTGTGCTTAATGGACCTGTGTATCATAAGAGCCACACCTCCGCCTCTGGACTCAGTCCTATCATTCCTGTAAATTATGTAATTTTTAAAGTAAGGTTTATGGTTTTCAGTGAAGAATGTTTCATTCAATGATGCTGCGCGAATATTTTGGGTTTCTAATAATTGTTCTAATTGTTTGAGGTTCGAGTAGTTGGTGATTCCATTTGCATTCCAATGTAAAAGCTTAAATTGTACATAGTTATTTAATGTCATAGGCATGCTTTACCATTGACATGACTACATGCATTTGTTGTGCTTTGGTTGTACATTTGCTAAGCTCATCAAGAGCAGAGGTAAAAATACTAAATAGTTCGTCAATATTAAAGAGATCGCTACTATTATTATTATTTCTTAATTGACTGGCATAAGAGCGCCGGTCTTCATTATTGTGACCTACGTAGGTTGTGCTGCTTCTGCTTGAAGGTTCCATAATAGGTTGTCCGATGTAAGAGTTTCTGCGGACAGTTGCGACTCTCTTGGGCTGTTTTGTAGTAGCTCTCTCTCTGATCTGGAGATAATGCGTACGAAGAGGGCAATTCATGTCATTAGCAGAGTGATCGGTTCGGTCTTTGCCGAATTTTTTGCAATTGAAACAGGAAAAGACGGCAGGTCTTTTGTCATTTTTGTTATATGGACAGTCATCAGTGTGATGTTCGTTCGCACAGATCATGCATGCAGATCGTCTGTTGCAGTGCTCTCCCCCATGCCCATACATTAAACAATTCCAGCATTGAGTCGGTTTGTTGTTACTTTTAGGTTTTTGTTTTCGCCATGTAACAATAACATTTTTTATGGTTTTAATATTTTGCAAATAAGTGGGACTGAAATTTTTGCGTACAAACTGTACTTTGTAAACAGCATCGTTTATTGAGCTATGTCTTGTATTTACCTCAGTTACCGATGATGGAGTGACGTTGTAACTCTTGATATCTTCGACTATGTCTTCTGTGCTTATTTTGGGTAAACCGTGAAGAAATGTTGTAAATAAACGATTTTCTTTTGAGTTATAAGAATGAAATTCTATTTTATTTTCTGTGAGCGCTTTCTTACAGAACTCATATTTTTCGGGATTTGATGGAAACACTTTGGTTCCAATTGAGGTACGTTTGTAGATACAATCATTTCCTAATATATGTTGTACCTCTCTAAATTCAACTCTAAATCAACGACAATTGGTGGTGGTTTCGGCTGTCTTTCCTCTTCCACGATGTTTGATTCTTGGGATATTTCCATATCACCTTGGTCGGCGAGGGCGCTAAACCTGTTATGCCGTGATGTTGATGGTCGATTTGAGCTTATGCTTCCTCCGAATGTCAGAGTTGATTTTATATTTTTTTTAAAAATGTTTGCCCTGCTCTTGTGAGGAGCGTGGGTCTTGGGCCTAAGGCCCATATTGTTTTTGATTATTTTATACTATGTTATATAAAATTGTACACACGTAATTTGATAGTTCTAACAAAAAAATAACTGTCAAACTGAGCAGTACTTATTATATGGAATGATTTACACTGTGTTTGGTTTTGTTCATATAAAGAGAGCTTACGACCGCGCGAGGCAAAAGCAAGATTAGAACTGAAGTTAAAGAGATCATTGCTAAGACTCATAACTGGAAATCACCAGGACTGGATAAAATACAGAACTTTTGGTTTAAGCGACTACCCGCCACACATGAAAGGCTTACTGAACTGATTAACGAGTGTTTACAAGACCCAAATAAGTTTCCACCCGAGTTTAGCAATGGCTTAGCAAAATAACAAGTAAGTTAACTTGTTACCAAAGGGCAGTGGTTTTAACTCTAACCCCGCAAACGGACGCCCAATAAGCTGCTTACCGACAATCTATAAGATTACGACTGCCTGCTTAAACCTTCTCATTTATAATCACCTATCGCAAAACAATATCATATGTGAAGAGCAGAAGGGATGCAGCAAATATGCTAAGGGTTGCAAGGAACAGCTGACCATAGACCAACTAATACTAGAACAAACAGTTAAACAATCTAGAAACTTACACGCGTGCTTTATAGATTACCAAAAAGCCTTTGACAGTGTTCCACATAGTTGGTTAATTGAAGTAATGGAAATATACAAAATAAATCCAAAAATAATTAACTTCCTAAAAGACAACATGGCGAACTGGCGAACAAACATTGGAATATTTTCAAAAACAGGATCAATTAAAACAGCAGAGATTATGATAAGAAACGGTATCTTCCAAGGAGACTGCCTCTCAGCATTATGGTTCTGCATTGCTCTTAACCCGCTAAGTAATCTATTAAATAACACCAAATATGGGTATAAAATAAAAAGCACCTTCAGTCAAACTACGTTAAGTCACTTATTGTACATGGATGACCTAAAAATGTATGCTTCGACTAGACAACACCTTCAACAACTAATAGAAATAGTCTCCATATTCAGTAATGATATAAACATGAAATTTGGATTAGACAAATGCAGGACAATATGCATCACCAGAGGCAAAATGGCAAGAAGTCAAGACGTTGATGTACATGTATCCTATATCAGAGAAATGGAAGAGCATGAGGCTTACAAATACCTAGGCATGCTTCAAAACAGACGCATTGAGAAGAAAACAGTCAAAGAAACCTTGACTAGAGAGTTCAAATCCCGTATTCACAAAATCGCGAAAGCGAACCTGAGCGGCAAGCATTTAATAAAGGCTGTGAATACGTTTGCGATCCCAATACTCACCTACAGCTTTGGAATTATCAAATGGACAACAACTGAATTGCAAGCATTACAGCGAAAAATTAGAACAATGCTCACAAGCTATAAGTTTCATCATCCTAAGTCATGCTGCGAGAGAATGGTCACAACGAGAAAAGAAGGAGGAAAAGGTTTAATAGATCTTCAGGTACTGCATGATAACCAGATTCAATCACTCCGCAACTATTTCCACTGTAAAGCCGAAAGATCAAGTCTAATAAGAGCAATAGTGGAAGCGGACAAAAACTTGACACCTTTGAATCTGGACGGGCATTTTGAAAGACTTGCAGAAGATAAAGTAATTAGGGAACGAAACTGGGCAATCAAAGCTATACACGGTCAGTACTACAGAGATATTAATGGCGATAATGTTGATAAACTCATGCAAACAGATGGCTATTAAACGGAGACTTGTATGCTGAAACCGAAGCCTTTATGATTGCTATACAGGACCGTGTTATTCCAACTAAGAACTATAGAAAGCATGTCATGAAAGATCTTACAGTTGTAGAAGATAATTGCCGTAGATGCAGAAATCAGCTGGAAACTATAGACCATATTATATCAGGGTGCATAACATTGGCGCAAACGGAATATACTCGAAGGCATAACAAATATACTCGAAGGCATAACAATGTAGCTAAAATTTTACATAAGAAGCTTCTCGAAAAATATAAAATTACACCTGACAAAGCGCCCTACTATGTATATAAGCCTCAACCAGTTGTGGAGAATCATAACATCAAGGTCTACTATGATCGTACCATTCACTCAGAACACACTAGGATACATAATCGACCGGATATCACTGTTATTGACAAAGTAGAACGCAAGGGCGTTTTCATTGATATAGCTATACCAGCTACGAGAAACATAAGCCGAACATATAGCGAAAAACGTAACAGATATTCCGAACTTGCTGTGGAAATTAAGCGGAATTGGAATCTAAAGGAAGTAAAGATAGTTGCAATAATCATCAGTGCAGAGGGCGTAGTACACAACAAATTACAAGAGGATGTAAGACTTCTAGGACTGAGAAGAAACATTATCGACGCTATGCAGAAATCTGTAATCATTGATACCTGCCACATAACCCGGAACTTTATGAACATATCTTAAACTTATTATCTGTGATATTATGCTTAAATTATTATATGTGGTATATTTTGTATTAGGCTAAGGCCCCCAAAATATGTTATTGTAACAACCCAATACGGAGAAAATAAAGAAATAATAATAATAATAATAATAGTAATAACAATAATAATAATAATAATAATAATAATAATAATAATAATAATAATAATAATAATAATAATAATAATAATAATAATAATAATAATAATAATAATAATAATAATAATAATAATAATAATAATAATAATAATAATAATAATAATAATAATAATAATAATAATAATAATAATAATAATAATAATAATAAAAATAATAATAATAATAATAATAATAATAATAATAATAATAATAATAATAATAATAATAATAATAACAATAATAATAATAATAATAATAATAATAATAATAATAATAATAATAATAATAATAATAATAATAATAATAATAATAATAATAATAATAATAATAATAATAATAATAATAATAATAATAATAATAATAATAATAATAATAATAATAATAATAATAATAATAATAATAATAATAATAATAAAAATTATAATAATAATAATAATAATAATAATAATAAAAATAATAATAATAATAATAATAATAATAATAATAATAATAATAATAATAATAATAATAATAATAATAATAATAATAATAATAATAATAATAATAATAATAATAATAATAATAATAATAATAATAATAATAATAATAATAATAATAATAATAATAATAATAATAATAATAATAATAATAATAATAATAATAATAATAATAATAATAATAATAATAATAATAATAATAATAATAATAATAATAATAATAATAATAATTATAATAATAATAATAATAATAATAATAATAATAATAATAATAATAATAATAATAATAATAATAATAATAATAATAATAATATTAATAATATTAATAATAATAATAAAAATAATAATAATAATAATATTAATAATAATAATAATAATAGTTTTTAATTTTTTTTAATTATTCTATTGACTTTTGACGCCTTAAAAGTTTCACAAAAATTTAACAAAAAAATATAGTCATATTTTAAGCCAAGTTTGAACATTTGTTGTATTATTTGTATAAGTAACTGAAGATATTTTATATTTTCATGTATTGGATGATTAGTTAAGTAATCAAAAAAAAAAAAATAAAATTTTCGAATGAATATTTTTCATAGCAATTTTTTAAAAAAAAGTACAATTTAAATTTTTTTAAATTGTATTTAAACATTTTTTTAAAAATTTGACTCAGATAAAATGGAGAAAACGAAAGTGTTCTCCCCTTTTTCCCCCTTTAGTAAGGTATTGGTTCCTTTGTGGGATATCTTATTATACTAATAAAAAACAAATTTTTTGCCACAATGTGCCACTGCAGGAAAATTTAAAGAAAAACTAAAATGGTGTCGGAAACTCATAATTAATTTTTTTTTTGTGAAAATCTCTTTGTCGGAAGAAACACAAAAAAAAATTAAAAATTTGCCTCCAGATGTTTTACTTCTATTACTACTCTAAGAAGAATAGTATTAGAATAGAATAGTAGTAGAAGAAGAAACTATTCTAAGAAGAATAGTAAGAAGAATAGAAGAAGAAAAATAGAAGATAGAATAGTCTAGAAGAATAGCTTCTTAATATAAATATTAAAAATAAACAAAAAGAAAAAACTAATGATTCCATCATTTTGTTATTGTATTGACCTCAGATTCATTTTAAAGAACATTAAAAAAAGTTATAAAAACTCAGGTTTTAGAAAAGTTAGCACAAACGTTATTTCATGGCCTTACATTTAAGTTTAGAAGTTATTATTAGCAAACGAATATTCATTTGGCTGAGCCGATGCTTTATGGAGATTTTTGTTTTTTTTTTTTTTTTTTTCGAAACACAATAGGAACTAAAAGTTGCGTATTTTTACATAGTTTCATAATAAGCTATTTCATAATTCTATAATACTTATGGCCCTCTATCAGAGCTTTTATGACTGAAACTTCTCTTATATGCTAATCTTATCTTATATGTCTGTTTGCTAAGTTCGAAAATGATCATTAAAATTATCTTTGCTTAGAAGTAAACCCAATAAACAAGATATTTAATCAAAACAAACTACGATATGAAAAATAAATCACTCATACGCCCCGAAAACAAAACATATCTAATTATGCAAATAATGTGCTTTTTATGTTAATCGATGAATTTTGTGACTCAAAACTAGTAAGTTGGCTTTAAATCTGGCAAAAGTTTCCTATAATATTTACAAACTTTATTTATATATATATTTACTCTATAAAATACCTGAAAAAAATTAAGAAAAATTTCAATCAGAAAAGCTCTCGTAGAGGGCCAAAAGTAATATGCATTTCAAAAACTACATAAAAATAAAACCAAAAAATATCGGCCCAGCGTAATGTTCCTGTCCGCCATTTTAGGCGCCATTTTTAATATCGAATTTTTGACTTTAGATTCGTGATCAGCGATACCGAAAACTTTCGAGACACTAAATTTGAAATGCATAACATAGTTACTATAAAAGTTAGCATGTTCACGGCTGTCAGTTTTAAGGCACCATTTCGAATTTCGTATTTCTGACTTCAAATTCGTGATCAACGACCCTAACAACTTTTTTATTAAGATTGTTATGCAGATTATACAATACCTTGAGGTTTTGAACGTCTTTTTTCGATTTGGAACCATTGTGCATCGCCGCCTAATGAGTTTCACTTCGAAAATCAACATTAATTATGTTATAAAGTTTTTCTCTGACATTGGCTTTTAATATATTTTTTTTTAAGAACTCTTTTTACAAACTATCTCTTCTTGTTGCTTTTAACGAGAATACCAATAAAATACATATGAATTATAAAGGGGAAACTTGAAAATAATTCCAAGTTTTTCATATTCATGCCATAACAATGGCAACTATTTTAATGTTTAACTCAAATATAAGCAATTTCCATGCCCCACCAGATCGAACCAACTAAAAGAAGCATGAATTTTGAACTATGTATGTGTATTTTACTAACTAAGCCCCACTCTCATAACCCAGAAAATTGGCCTTCTCTTCTAAGCATTACAGCCAAATATATATATATATATACATACACATACACACACACACCATCAAGCGTGCTCATCAAACACTCCATTGAAACGCATTCCTAGAAAAGTTTTGCAAACTTTTTAAGCCCTCAGCAAAATTTTCTACAATATGCGGTATGATTGTGGCTTTTTTCTATCCACCAATGCCACCGTCACCTAGACCATCACCAACATCATCTCCAGTTTCCCGCATGCATTCAGGTACTTTCGCCAAGTCATTTTTCGGCGGTACCTTCTAGCATTTTATTGCTGCCTGCTGTGCATGAAGGGTAATAATTCAGTTGAGATTTTCTAACCCTTCTTCCACACCTCGCCTATAGAAGGAACACCACTGCGCTACGCCTTGCTCTCGCGTTATGCTATCTAAATAGCTTTCGCAGCACGAATTAAATGTTGGTCGCGTGGCGCCTCAGCAGTAGCAGTAGCTATGACAGAGGTAGGTGGGGATTTGTGTCGAGCATAGTGCGCCGCAGCGCAGCCTAACATTTACATAATGTTCTGCCTAACAGTCAAGGATCTTTGTTGTTGCTGCATATTTGATAGACAAGATAAAAGAACAATATTATTCGTGCATAATTTATGTAATTTTCTCTAGGAATGAAGATGTGTGTGTGTGTGTGCTTGTGTGTCTGTTTCATTCGCAGCTCTGCACTGATGTCGTAGTTTTCACATTTTTGCGCTAGAAGTTCCCAAACTATTTAACTAAATATATGTCACACACACACACACACACATCCCAAAAGAATTAATTAAACGTTATTTAAAGAGCTGCAATTAGTTTAATTTAACCTTTAAACTTTCTTTAATATCAAGAAGAATATGTTGTGGTATTTTCACAAGATATTCTAATTGAATATACACAATCTGAATGTTATACAGGGTGTTTTTAAAACTAGTACTAACTTTAGACAGTTATATCTGTCAAACTAGTTATAAGATTCAGTATAATTTTTTTTTTTCCAGAAATCTTTGCAATTTTAACGTGGTGACATTTAGGTGAATTTAAGGAATTTCTTTCCAAAATGATGGTGTTGTGCACTCAATTTATAGAGTACCTTGCAACATATCACAACCGACAGAATCGGCCATCAAGACTGCTATTCGCCATATTATTTATGTTTTATATTATTTTTTTTTTTTGTAAGATGCAGTGGTACCGTGACGCATAAGAAGAGTGCGTACTGAAAAAAATATTACGACCGATCTGACATCGTTCAGTGATTTTTTTGCGGTAATAAGTAATTTTTCCAAATATCTTGCTTTCTAAATAAAAGCTAACTATATTATAGTCAGATAACCAGATAAAAATCTACAAACATTTTTTTTGAAAAATTGAACGAGTTTTTTTTCAAAAATCAGGTAACATGAGTAATATATCGATAGCAGCTACATAGTAAAAATAATAAAATTTGACGATTTTATTAATTAAAGCCTTAAATTAAACAACGTGTTTCAAAACATATTTTGAGTGTCAAGTGTCAAAATTTTGTATTTTTTGCTACTGAATTCTAAAGATAAATATGTAAAAAATAATCCAACTTCTTACTCCACTACGAAGTCAGGATGAATTCTTCGATTTTAAGACACATAACTGAATATTTAGATGCATTTTGTTTTTGCTACGAAAAATATTTTCGAGCACATAGCTGATTTTTTTAATCTTCTATATATCTTATTCTATACATATAAAAATCATTTGCTGTGCGATAGTCCCGCTAAAACTCAAAAATGGCTCGACCGATTTGGCTGAGATTTTTTTTATTTTGTTGATAATTGTTTAGGGAAAGAAAATTGGAAAACTTTGGTGGAAAATTTGGAAAATCGCGAAAACAAAAATAGGTGTTTTGGTATGGAAATGTTGTATTTTGAATGGAAAACGTCACACATCTCCGTAAGTACTTCACTGGTGTCTTTGAAATTTGGTGGAGAGATCTCTCAAGTTAAATCTTAAAGGTATATTTTATTTTCTGCGTCCATTCAGACCGCCACTAAAGACGTTGCAACAGTTTCACCATATGGTGGAAAAGTATTAAAGTTGATAGGTTAGGTTAGGTTGAAGGGGCTGTCTCCTTTGAGACTCACTTAGGCCAATGAGGTCCATTATGATACCATTGGGTTAATTTCCCTCTCTATTTAAACCAGTTTAAGCTGTTGACAAAGCTAAGGATTCGGTAGACCGAAGACTCTGAGCGATCATCGAGATCTTTATAGAACCATTTACCTAAGTGTAGGTGGCGATTTTTAGCTAGCGCTTGGCAAGTGCAGAGAAGATGTTTTGTATATTCCTCCTCTTCTTCATCTCTGCAGCTTCTACAGAAGTCGTTGTGGAGGATGTTTAATGTTCGTGCATGATTTATCAAAAAATTTTGTTCAGAGATGAGTCTCTTTTGTGGCTCAGTACCCAGATAAAAATATTGCCTAAATATTCGAAGTTACTCCGGCTTAACTTGAAAAAGCATTGTATAAAAGTAATTATTCAGCAATTATAAAACCTTGTAAGAGCCTTGAAAATTTCGTTTTCTTGTATAATTTCTTGTATAAAGCTTTATTCAATGATACATTTTGGGAAGTAGTCAAGAAGATTTTTACTCAAGCTGAAATTATTTAGGTAAGCATAGGTTTAATTTACGTTTTTTATTTCAATAATAACAAACAAAAACTTGAAAAAAAAACTTGTCTAGGCACAGAGTCGAGGCGCGGAACTCTCGACTGATAATCCAGAATTCAAGAAGATTTTTACTCAAGCTTACATTTTTTTTAGAAAAACAAGGATTCAATTACAATAATATTATAAATTGCTGAATAAAATAAGCAAACACAGTTGCGTCGATGGATACACGAGAGAAGTGAAGTTTTTTTGCAGTTTCATAGATTTAATAATTTAACGGATTTTTTTTTAATAAAGTAGCTTTTAAATTAAAAAATTTAAAAAAGCATAAAGTAAATAAAAAAACACACGTTAATATTCGCACCAGTAAGTTTTATTGCATCGCATTATTATTGTATTTATTTTATTGCGTGCTACATTCATTGTTATTTCAACGCACGATGCTGAGACATCTTGTAGCAAGTAGAAGAACATTTTTGTGGAATGTATTAATAGTAAATGCACAATCCTCTATCTATTAAGAGATCATTGTGATCTACTGCAACATAGCTTTACTTATACATACTTGATGTTGAATTAACAACTCTGCTTAACAAAGGCTTTTGGATCAGTGGGTTGTGTAGTGAACTCCTACTCACAACGGTGCGAGTTCAATTCCCCGCGGAGGATCGAAGAAATATTTTTAATATATTGAAATTACACTTTCTTGTTATAAGAGATGCAAGGAACAAAGAAACATGAATTTCTTAGATAAACGCTGTCGAAAAATAAAAGTGTCGTTTATAAGATTTCACTCAAGCAAACGCCACAAAACGAGGCGTAAAAAGCTTTGCTTCAAAAAACAAACACTGTCTGTCTGTCACAAAAGTGTGGCGGCCGTGGCATACTGGTTGAGGTTCGTGGCTTGTATGCGATAGAACCCAGATGAGGTTCAAATCTCATCTGACACAGAATGTTTTTTTCAATAGAATTTTTCCTGTTCGACCGTCACCTCTCTGTAGACAATGGCAAACCTCAGAGAATAAAACCGCCATGAAAAGCTTCTTAAGAACACAAGTCGTTTGAAATCGGCATAAAACTTGTAGGTTCCGTTCTCGATCATTTGTGTTCAAACATTTCAAAACACTCACAACACAATTGATCATAAGAAGCTCGGTAAAAATACTTTCAAAGGCGGAAATAACCATTTCGTTGTTTAGCTTTAACTACAATATTTACGAATTAATTGCATGACAAGTTGTATGAAATTTTCTTACTGAAGATCATCAAATGATAAAACAAATCAACTTGTTTATTTACAATATTTAAGTAAAAATTTCCGAGTGTATCATCACATCTTTATATTTCATAGTTTATGTTTTCTGATTATACCAGATACTGACACTTAGACGCTTAAATTTTTGCCTCATTTGAATGCTTTCTACTAATCTGCAAAACTTCAAACGTTCTAAACTGTTTTTCGTTCACTAACTTTCTTTCACCAGTTTAATAAATTTATTGCTGCAGCCAACGCAAAGGTTCACCCAACAAAACGCACCACCCGCTTCAAACATTAAACATCACTTGGCAGCGGGAACTCATTTGAAATTCATAAATCTGTTTTTTATGCAAAAAACAAAACAGAAAAAATAGGAAGCAAAACCAAAGCAAGGCAAACAGAGTAAATCGCACTTAAATGCAGCATTTCTTCGCGGAATTCTTTTAGCGGATTCTTTGCAGTTTTCTCGACATTTTAAAATATCCTGGTTGCGGCAACATTTTTAATAGGTAAATTATACCGCAACGTCAGTTATGTTTGAGTTTACATGCATTTTGCATTTCTTAAACTTGTTCCTTCCTTACTGCCTTCCTACTTCCGTCCTTGTTATGCTCTTCATCAAGAGTTCAAAACTGCTACCATTTTTTGCCAGATACTTTACTGGCTGCTACTTTTTCTCCCACTTTTACTAGTTTTTTGCTCGCTCTCTCTCTCTCTCTCTCTATCTCTCTCGTTTACAGCTTCTCCTACTCTGCCTCTAACGATGACTAAATATTAATCAGCAGCATTCAAAATTCATAAATTTTCGCAAGGATAAAAGTTTTCTTTTACGCATCGTTGTTTTAATTTGCCACATAGTTTAAATGCTTGTGTGTGTGTGTGTGTGTGTGTGTGGGTGGGTGTGCGCGTGGCTGTGAATGCATGTAAGTACAAAATTTTGCATTTACGTTTGCTAGTATCTGAGTGTTGAAATTATGCCTAAGTTTACTTAAGCAATTTCTTGCAAATTTTTGTGTGGTTTTTGGCAACTATTCGCTAAATTTATGTCAAGTAGCGAGTGAAGTGATGCTGAAATCTGGAAGATCTTTCAACCAATGATTTTTGTTATTTTAAAATTTTATAATTAAAATGATCGAAGAAGATTCTCCTAAGAATTTTCAACAGTTGATTTCGCTTATTTTTTTATTTGATAATTAAGTTAAACTTACTTGAACAGCTTTAGAACTTGATGAATATCTGGGAAATCAAAGATATTTCTTTACCTTAAATTAAGAATTTTGGCAGAATCTAATAAATTCTGCAAACAACTGAGGCAGTTATAACTTTTAAATTGAGTTAAACTTGATACTAGAACATAAGCAACAAATGGCAAAGCATAAAGGATCAAGTGCGGCAACATGGAGCTGTCATCAGGACTCAAGTGTATGTTGTAGCTAAGAGAAATCACATAAAGTCGTGCAGTAATTTTTAACTACAACAACACTAACAAAAAATAGCAAAAAAACAACAACAACTACACATTAAAGTCCACTCAAAAGACAGTACACGAGAGAATGATGACAAACGAACAACCAAACGAAGGAAAAAAACAAAAAAAAAGCAGCTTGGATGAGATGGCATGACGAGGATATGCTGACATTTAGAAGGCGTGCACAAAAAAGAGCCTCTAAAAATAGCATGAGCACAAACAAAAGATATACCAGAAAAACTAAAGAAAAAATGGTAAGAAAAAAAATAAAGAAACTTAAAAGTTAAAGAGATCCTTTCATGTAGTTTACAGCAGCTAAAGCCAAAGCAGCCCGCAAGCATTGGCCCATGCATATATGTATGTCTGCAAAGGGAACTAAACTGCACTCTCACATATAGAAGCATCACAAAAATGTATGCTGCAAATGCTGCATTTAAAATATTGAAGAATATTTGCGGTGCGCTTCAAGTAATCGTCGAACGCTTTGACGTGCGACACTTAATCCTGCAACTCGAACGAACTTCAACTTTTACACAAACACACTAACACACACACACACATACATACTAACGCATTTACACACACCAACCCACTCACCAAACACATCTTAAGAAATCCTTAGATCCTTAAAGGAGCAGCGTCTGATCTACTAAAGATGCTTCACTCAAGCAGCTTTAGTTGAATATATTTGCCTCTCATCTGCTAGCATATGGCTTTCTCTTTCCATTTATTTTTTTTTCTCCTTTTCATTCCTTAACTTTTAACAAGGTTGTGTTCCTATTCTCTTCTCCCCTGCTGCTCTCTTTAATCGTTATTGTTGAAGCTGTTGCAGTTGGTGCCATGTATGACACTTATGTCTGTGGGTGTGTGTGTGTGTGTGCTTTTGAGTTGTTGCCTTGCGTTTGCTTGTGTGCAATCTAAAGTTTATTACTTTAGTGTTAACAAAAATAAAGTCTTACTTTTTATTGCATACTTTTTGGCATAGGCAAAATCGTATTTGCAAAGCAATGTTTGTAAATTGGTTAAAGCCGCTCTAATGCTCCTGATATGAGCTTATAACGCTTACAGAGGGATTTTAGCAGCTTAATATTTTAAGTGATAAATAACTCAAATAAAAACATTTTATTCGAAATAATAGTTAAATGGCAGACAATGCACAAACAAGAGACATCCAGTGGAAATTTAGTCAGCATTTATAGTATTATCAAAAATTTCTTGACACCCAATTGGCAATAAAGCTACGTCTCTTCTAAGGAAGGCGTGCATTAACTGCTACTTTTGGCGGTAAGACACATGACTTCCTCACTGCTTCTGCAAGGGCTTCTAAGAGGCCTAATTTTTCGCTATCCAAGGTAGTACAACAATTATATTTTTCCTACAAAAACTGATTCTGCTTATATCAGGGTTACTTTTTCGTTAAAAGTTAAATATATATTAGTTCAAAAATACCGAATAATAACACACTGTGACAAAAAAAAAAATCAAAACAAAACTTCTGGGATGGAACATAGCGTAGGTTGTAGGTATAGTTCAATAGACTTTTTTGGCATACTAGAATTTTTTGGTACACATCGAAATTTTGAATAACGATAAAAAAACGGTTTTTTCGCACATGCGCTCACTTATACGCCCATAACTTCGTCAAATATCCACTGATTTTCATTTTCTTACCGATTTTGAAAATAAAAAATTTAGGTCTTTAAACATGCCGTACCTGACTTAACAGGTTTCAATTTCTATATTGTAGTATTAGAACACTATTTTGCTTAAAACCCCTTAAATTTGTTCTATTATATAAAAATATCACATTTTCACGAGTCGATCAATAATATATAATAATAAAATCTGTATTACTTAAAATCACATTCTGGTTGTTTGTTTATTTGTGTGTTTGTTTGTTTGACTTTTCTACAAATCTAAACGGACTTCGCTCAAGCTTAAAGCGTGTATTACTTGCATCCCAGATAAGGTTTTTGCATACTTAGTTTTAACCACGCCTTTTTTTACCCACAAATCAATACAAATACGAAATTTTCTACAGTTTCGATTGTATGAGACTAAAATTCGATAATTTAATTTGTATGGTTACTTTCGCATATTATACAAAAAAGGGTTTCCACGCCCCCTTTTATTGCCCACAAATCAATGAAAATGCTTTATTCCTGACGGTTTTGGTCGTATAAGACTGCAATTTGATAATTAAGTTTGTGTGCTTACCATCGGCAACTGTATTAAAAAAGGGCGTGGTAGACCTTACGCCCACTTTTAAGAAATCATTAAGACTTCAAAACTTTTGGGCCGATTGCGCTGAAATTTTAGAAGTAGATTGTTTTCGAGTACGAGATGGTTTGCGAGATAAAATGTTTGCCATACCCCCTTTTACCGCCCCAAAATAAAAGAGTATGGTTGCACTTTATAGTAAATTTTTAAAGAATTTTGTTTGTTAAAATAAGAATGTCTCTAAGTGTTGCAAAATTAAATAAAACATATCAAGCTATTTCAATTTGTTTATATAATTTTTAAGCATGTTTTTTGACAGCTTAAATGCATTTGTTGAACTTTTAGTACAGCGTTTTTGGAAATGCTTACTCGATATTTTTCTTTTTAACTGATCATCATCGGTTTCTCGTTTAAGTGACAAGCAGTAATTTGACATCATTTGAATTTTATTTTTACCATCAAAACGCTTTTCTATATTAGCGATTTCTTGGTAAAACCGTTCTCATTTCACTCGTGTTCGGTATTCTGTTTACAGAATGTTTATTTGATTATTAGTAACAAATTCAAACAAAACTGCCAAATTGAACTTACGTGGAGGTTAATACACATCATGAATCCAAAATATCGGCAAATGGCTTGTCTTCTGAAAAGTTAAACAACTCAATCAAATATTACTCGATTTAAACAAACCAAAATGCAGAAGGCGCAAAATGAAATGTGTTTTGAAACTGCATACCAAAAGTAAATAGTTTTAAAAAATTTGACTTATTAATTTTCGTTCAAAGTGCGGTGCAGTTTAAAAAAACTGAAAAAATCGATTTGTTTTTACATGTAGCTCCCTTAATTTTTATTTGAGTTTATAATGTAATACACCGTTAGAAAGGTGTTATTTTTTTCTTTTTAGCGACGTATTACAAACTATTGTAGGATGCGTATGAGAAGACATATGATTGTTTAACTCCATCTACCTCTAAAAGATGGTTATTTAAACGTTATTCAAAATTTTGATGTGCGCGAAAAATTTGTGGTATGCCACAATGTTACATTTAACTATATCTACAATTTACACTATGTCGCATCCCAGAAGTTTTTTGTCTGTCACACCGTGTAATCAACGTCATGACTTAGAAATATTCCTATCTGACAAAAATATATAAAATAAAATCACGGAATAAATGGGTAGATATTTATAAAAAGAAATAAAAAAAAATATATTTCTTTAATTGATTTGGTTAACCACTTCTTTAAGGCGGTCTCTCATTGAGCAACTTTGTTTTTTTGGACTTTTTTTTGCATTTATTTATAGCTTGGGTAGTTGTGAATATGCCCCTAAAAGGATTTTTAGAAATTCGACATACTTTAGACGATACAGCCTTTTTTGTGAAGCAAGGTCTTCGTCAAAATGAGCTATTTGATTTGGTGATGGAGGTAATAAAACCAGCTTACGAAGCGCTGTCGGCAGATAATTTGCTTGAAAGATGAGTCCTACAATTCTGTTCTTTGGTCACTTTCGCCCAAACACATCAACTCAGGCGCACGCACCATCGAAGTGGCCAATTTCATTGCAACGTGCCTCTTCAACGACGGTTTTATACCCATACTTAAAATTATGGGTTTGATGGGTATTGCGATTGGCAAAAACGCATACGAATACGCACTATCTCGCAATGAAGACAGATTGAACCGATCAGAGACTCGAGCTGCGGCATCATCAAAAGCTGGCAGAACGGCTCGCAGAGCAGAGAGGGCAGCAGAAAGCAGTTTCTACGAAAAAAAGGAAGGTGGCCTGTATGGAGCTGGCATCGCCGACTAATATTTGTAAGTAAAAATTGTCAGCTCTTTAAAACTGCATTTAAACATTTTTGATTTTTTTTTTTTTTTCCCCAAAAAAATTACTTCAAACTTTAAACGCGTTTATCTCGAACCCACGTTTTTTGAACTGGCGGCCATGATATCTCCAGTTCAACTGAACCGATTTTCATGAAACAAAGTGGAATCGACGCAGAATTGTCACCATTCTCGGGTGAACTTCGACCATAATTTTAAAAAATTTTTTACTATTTTTTTTTTACACTAAACTACAAAAAAAAAACCCGAAATTGAAACTTTTTTTTTGAATGGCCGCCATTTTGTCAAAAAAAATCACAAAATTAAGCTTGAGGTTCACCCGAGGATTACAACTATACTGATTATAACCCCGTTTTTTTTTTTCATTTCAGATGCTCCGAAGACCCGGAATCGTGGCCGCCGTGACGACACCTTTTTTTTCACCACCAACTTTGAAGTCTCATTACTTTTTGAACAGCCCACGTATCGAGGCAAAAAAAATTTTTTTATTTACTTTGAACCTTTTGTAATACAATAAATAAAAAAAGTTTTCAATTATTCTTTGCGTTTTCAAATAAGAATTTTTTTAAAAAGGGTCCAAAAACGGGTTTTGAATGAGAAGACCGCCTTAAGCCATTCTAAAGGACTGCTTATAGCAGGCCTCTTTAAGGCAAGAAGTGCGGAAGACCTGGAAAATTTGCCCATTTCATACAAAAAAGTATATGGGCTTGGATATGAGCGTGGAAGAACTACGAAATCCATTAGAAGCCCTGCTTTTGCCGCTGGGTAACCAATGCAAACCTGAAATGTTCTTAAAAAAAAAAGGAAGAAAAACTAAATTGCCATATAAAATGTTTATATAAAGAGACAAAATAAAACTGATATAAAATCGCATTTATTGGAATTTATAAAGGGTGGTTAAATTTCAAGGGCCGATGGTGATTTTAAATTAAACTCAAATTATTTAAGAAATTATTGTCATGTCTCTTTATTGTGATAATATTGGTATGGTTCAATTATGTATGGAACAAAATATCGGCCAAATAACCGCCGCGACCTCGGCGGCACACCTCCATCCGATAGTCCAAATTTTCGATGACGCTGAGGCATAAGTGAGGTTCTATGCCGTTAATGTGCCGAATTATCTCATCCTTTAGCTCTTGAATTGTTGCTGTCTTATCGATGTACACCTTTTCTTTCAAATAACCCCAAAGAAAGAAGTCCAACGGTGTCAAATCACATGATCTTGGCAGCCAATTGACATCGCCACCACGTGAGATAACACAGCCATTGAATTTGTCGTGCAAAAGAGCCATTGTTTCGTTAGCTGTGTGGCAAGTGGCACCGACCTGTTGAAACCACGTATCGTCCACATTCATATCTTCCAATTCGGGCCATAAAAAGTACGTTTTCATCTCACTATAGCGAACACCATTCACAGTAACTGTCTCCACTTCAGTTCAGCCACACTATCGCGAACAGCAGCAATATTTTCTGCAGTACGAGCTGTACGAGCATGCACTGGTGTTTTCACATCTCCTAGGAACCCGGTTTGCTCAAATTTTTGCACGATTTTTCCGATTATACGAGTACCACATTTGGACGATTAAATTGACCAAAAAAAGCACGAAGTGCACGATATGCGTTTTGATTTGAACGCCCATTTTCATAATAAGCCTGAATAACTTTACCGCGCTGCTCGATTGTGTATCTTTACATGGTTCAAATTGAATTAGTCTAAAATTGAGAAATGTCAAATGAAATGCAGAAAAAAACTTGACGTTTTGATGTGGTTCACATTGAACATCGGCCCTTAAAATTTAACCACCCTTTACATATTACCAAGTTTTTGATCGAAATGAGCTGTAATTAAATTAAATGTAACGTCGAAATGTCAAATTTTATAAATATTGCAAAAATTTGCCTCCTTTTAGTTTCAAAACTAACTTTTAAAAACTCTTTTCATGTTTTTATACAAACGACAGTTTTCTGAAAATAAGAAAACAAACACTATATATTGTCACTTGAAATTTTTCAACCGCAGTGGTGGATCCAGAAACTAAATATGGGGTAGGGAGTATCCAAAAGAAGTAACTGTAGTAGTTGCGGGCATGGGTGATAATAGATAATATTACGTTTTAAACATATGAGAATAGTGTTATTTGGAAAACAATATGACTATGAATAATTATTTAATTAACAAAAAATTTCCATATATCACAACTCGGTCTACAAGCAATTTAATGTCGCAGTGAATACTCAATAATGCATTTCCGTTCAATCTTCAGTTATTGAAGATCTCAAATAAGTTTTACTATTCATTATACCCCAACACGTACAGCGTAAGAGGCCGACCAGAATCAAAACGATTAGCGATTCGCGAAATCAAGTTTTGTGACACCAATAAGGATTCATGGCAGGTATAGAAAAGTATATATATTTTTGATCAGCATCACCTTTGGTGTTGATTTCCGTGTTTCCGTCTGTCTGTCCGTCTGTGATCACGATTACAGACGTAATTTTAAAGTGATCGCGATGAAATTCAAAACATAAGCTTTTTTCTAAAAAGTGGAGATTAAGTTCGAGAATGAGCCAAATCGTATGAAAACCACGCCTACCTCACATACAAAATGACTTTATTTTAACTGTGAAAACTCTTAAAAATTCACAAAAACTAAAGAAATGCCTTGAAATCTTTGATCTTCTATATAAATCCTTTCTATGAAGTTTGAAAAATCGGATGACAACCACGCCTTCCTCCCATACAAAGTGGCTTTATATTAACTGTTAAATCTTTTAAAAATCTGCTCAAACTGCAGCATTGTCTTGGAATTTTGCACATAGGCCTTAATATATAATGTAGACCGTCACTATGATATTTGGCGAAATTGGATGAAAACCACGCCTACTTCCCATACAAAGTGCTTTTATTTTAAACGTAAAATCTCTTAAAAATCCACAAAAATCAAAGCAATATCTTGAAATCATGCACAAACGATTTAATATATAATATGAAACGTCTCTCTGATATTTGTCAAAATTGGATGAAACCACGCCTACCTTTCATTAAAAGTGACGTCATCAAAATAGAAAAATTTTCGTAAATATATAAAACTGAATGACATCGGGTATGTATGTATTCAAACTCAACCCACATAGCTTATCCAACCCATGGCTATATTCTTCGGTATAATGTGGAGTTTTAACACTAGAAAACAGGGTGTGGCATTTTACTTTTAATCGAACTTCTGTTACACCGTGTGTCTGTCTTCAAACAAACTTTGCACACATAATTCTTGCTGATTTCAGCAGTTTTAAGTTTATAAACTTGGGTGGTACTAGATAGGGGGCGTGGCATTTTATTTTTTAACTAGCTCCATCCAGTCCGATTTCAACCAAATTTCGTACATATATTCTTTCGAACTCTCTCTTCACCGTTTGTCTGACTTAAACCAAATTTTGCACACATATTATTTGACCTAAGGATCAGTCGTTAGTTAAGTGTCGTTAGGGCGGCACTAGTCAGGGGGCATGGTGGAACTTTATTTTTTATATATTTCCATCTACACCGTTCAATCAAATCTCCGATTTCAACCAAATTTCGCACAAATATTTTTTAGTATAATGAGAAGTTTTAAGCCTACAAAAGTGGGTGGGATTGGACAAGGGACGTCTCAATTTAATTTTAATCGAACTCACTCTATACCATTTATCCGATTTTAATCAAATTTTGCAAATGTTTTTTACCATAAGGAGCAGTCCATAGTTTATGAAATTGGGCGGATTAAGACAGGGGGCGTGATACTTTATTTTTGATCCAACTCTCTTTACAGCGTTTTTCTGACTTCAACAAAATTTTACAATTGTATCCTTTGGAATAATGAGCAGTGATTAACTTAAAAAATTGGGCGGAATTAGACGGAGGCGTACCACTTTAATTTTAATCGAACTACTTCAATAGCCTTTGTCCGAGACTTCTTCCAAATTGCCTACACATATTCTTTGGAATAATGATCAGTCAGTAGTCTAGAAAGTTGAGCGGAATTGAGCGGGTGCATGGCACTTTAATTTTACACGAAATTATTTTACTTTGGTATAAAACCAAACCAAACCAACCAAATATTGCACATATGGGCATTTACGTGGTGGCGCACGTGACGATCGTACGACTTTAATGATTAAAAAAATAATGAAAAAATGAACTTACAAGTTCCTTATTTTGATTTTCCAATAGCTTACTAAGCACACTATACAAGGTGTAAGATCCAAGAGTTGTCAAAAGTTCGGCTTTTAGATAGAAGCCACCAAATATGATACGTTACGTGACAAAAAATAGAGTAGAGTGGTTTTTGACTTGGATCACAAAATTAGTAAAATTCTGTTACTGTTACTGTTACTGTTACTGTTACTGTTACTGTTACTGTTACTGTTACTGTTACTGTTACTGTTACTGTTACTGTTACTGTTACTGTTACTGTTACTGTTACTGTTACTGTTACTGTTACTGTTACTGTTACTGTTACTGTTACTGTTACTGTTACTGTTACTGTTACTGTTACTGTTACTGTTACTGTTACTGTTACTGTTACTGTTACTGTTACTGTTACTGTTACTGTTACTGTTACTGTTACTGTTACTGTTACTGTTACTGTTACTGTTACTGTTACTGTTACTGTTACTGTTACTGTTACTGTTACTGTTACTGTTACTGTTACTGTTACTGTTACTGTTACTGTTACTGTTACTGTTACTGTTACTGTTACTGTTACTGTTACTGTTACTGTTACTGTTACTGTTACTGTTACTGTTACTGTTACTGTTACTGTTACTGTTACTGTTACTGTTACTGTTACTGTTACTGTTACTGTTACTGTTACTGTTACTGTTACTGTTACTGTTACTGTTACTGTTACTGTTACTGTTACTGTTACTGTTACTGTTACTGTTACTGTTACTGTTACTGTTACTGTTACTGTTACTGTTACTGTTACTGTTACTGTTACTGTTACTGTTACTGTTACTGTTACTGTTACTGTTACTGTTACTGTTACTGTTACTGTTACTGTTACTGTTACTGTTACTGTTACTGTTACTGTTACTGTTACTGTTACTGTTACTGTTACTGTTACTGTTACTGTTACTGTTACTGTTACTGTTACTGTTACTGTTACTGTTACTGTTACTGTTACTGTTACTGTTACTGTTAATTAAATTGGCAAGAGCTTTTGTATAAAACTTTTTTAGAAAGATTTGAAATAGTATAAGTTTGTTTTCAATGTAATCAAATTTAAAAACCTTTTCTCTTTTTGTTTTTATTGGGCTTAGTATAAAACGTTACGTGACATGGCGTTACGTGACGTTATTTCCATTGTAATTTATTTTGGTAATTAAGTATTTAGGTAATTAAGTAATTATGTGATTTAGTTATTAAGAAACAAATTTAATATATTCTGCCTCTCCTTGCCTTAACCATTTTTCATTAAAAACAACCATTCATTAAAACAAAAACATTTGCGAAACATTTACAAAACATTAACTAAAAATAAAAATTTCATTTGTGAAACAGTGCACACGATTTGATCATCATGGTAAATAAATTTATATTTAAATTGCTCAAATCAAGAAAACAAAAATGTTTCTCTAAGATACTAAGATAATATCATTAAATAATAAGTTTTTAATAACTTTTAATTTTCGTGTCACTGTGGACTTTTCGGTGGAAATGCGCATATATCAGAGCAGTCTTCAAATTATGACACAAATGTTTTTGCGGATTATACATAAACATTTTATAGATGGCTAAAGACTTCGAATATACTTCAATACGCCCGCGGGGGGGAAGGGGGTAGGGAATTTTAGCTTCGGTACCCTGCCTTAGCTCCACTCCTAGCTAGTTTTTTTAAAGTGAAGCTTTTAACGCCTCGTTCTGTTATTTGCTTGAGTAAAGTCTCGAAAACGACACTTTTAATTACGACAGCGTTTTTCTTAGAAATTTATGCTTCTTTGTTCATTGCGTCTATTATAAGAAGAAAATGTATTTTCAATATATTAAACATTTTTCTTCGATCCTCCGCGGGGAATTGAACACGTACTGTTGTGAGTAGGAGTTTACTACACTACCCACTGATCGAAAAATCTCTGTTAAGCAGAGTTGTTGATCCAACATCAAGTACGGGTTGTCAATATTTGAAGCGCCGATCTGGCAACACTGTAACTTTCCGCAGTGATGCCAAATCGACTAATGACATACCGCGTTTGAAGCGTCATTCCAAGCAAATGTTTACAATGGAACAGTACACGCCACGCGAACGACCTAAAATTGTTGAAATTTACTCCTGACAATTTTTCATGCCAATCATGCGTCGAAAGCGTATCAGGCACTACTGGTTTCAACAAGACGGCGCGCCACCACACACAAGCCGCACTACAATCGATTTAGTCGATTTATAATCGATTTTTAATAAAATAGGCGCTTCGAATATGGGCAACCCTGTAGGTATTACTAAAGCTACACATATGGTCAAAATAATAGGTACACGCATGAGCTTTTTTTTTTAGTCAAAAAATATTTATTTATTCAATTAAAGAAAACCAAACGGATGTTATACGTTAATATTGCATTTAATAAAAAATAAGTTGAACTTAGAAAAAAGGCAGAGAAATATGTTTTGTATATATTTATATCTAAAGCTGGTCAAACAAATTCAGCTTATCAAAAAAATAGGTACAAAGAAGAGAGAAGTAAAATTTTTGTTAATATAACAAATAAAAACCTTAAGTTGTTTAATATCCAGTGTATCCAACACTATTTTGGATTACTTTGGCCACCTTGTTCGGCATACTGGAGATTAACTTGCGACAGGTTTCGATAGGGGAACCATACCAGGTTTTTTGTACAAACTCTCATAATTTCTCCTTATTTGAGAAGATGGGTTTAGCTATTCGTGTTTTTAATTCGCCCACGGTTTTCGGTTTTCTATGGGATTAAGGTCCAGTGATTGACTTGGCCAGCTTAGCAAGTTGACATTTTCGCCATCAAAACAATCCTTTATGAGCCTGGAGGTTTGTTTTGGATCGTTAACCTGCTGGAACGTCCAAACAAGGGGCATGTTTTCCTCAGCATAGGGTACCATGATGGTGTCCAATATTTCTTTATACATGAATCTATCCATGGTATCGTTTATTCGGTGTATTGGACCCACACCATACCAAAAAAAAGCCCCAAACCATTATATTACCGCCTTCATGCTTAACGGTTTTTTTTTTGTGAAGCGAACGTGAAATTCCTTGCCCTTGGGCAACGAACATTCTTTCCCATATCATTAGAAAACAAGTTTATTTTCGTTTCGTCGCTCCACAATATAATACGCCACTTTTTAAAGCCTTCAGGTCCTGACCAAGATGATTGAGTTTTTGTAAATTGTAACCTCATAGCCAAATTTTTTTTGTTCGAAGCAATGGCACTTTTCTGGCGAGTCTTCTTGGAAGATTAGCTTGTTGTAGTCTTCGACAAACAGTTCTAGAGGCAACGTGCCGATATCTGCCGCAATCACTCTTGATGATGAGAATTGGTCCTTTTTGGAAAGACAGACAATGTGGTTATCTGTTGTTTCAGATGTTTTCTTTGGTCTTTCACGGGTTTCCGCCGTAGATTTTGAATAGAGATTTTTGAACAAAATTTAACGACCTTCCCAATGATTTGGTAATCATTCTTAGGGTTAAACCTTGGTCTCTAAGCTTGAATACCAATTGCCATTTCTCTTCACTACAATTTATATTTCGGCTCATCTAATAACAACATTATGTTGTAAAAATATTGCTTCTACATCCTAGCAACTTACCTCTAATAAGAAAACTTTCCAAAATCACTTTAAAAATAGAAAACCCGAAAATAGGTGAACTGTACCTATTATTTTGTCCAAGCACAAATATTCACTTTCAAGCTTATTCGGTATTGCCAGATCAATTTTATAGTGGTGAGTATCAAATATTTACAACAGACTGTTTCACAGAACAAAAAAAAAATGTATTTAAGAAGAAGGTGAGACATGTTGTACCTATTATTTTGACCATGTGTGTATATTGCTGTAGATCACAATAATCTCTTCATAGATAGAGGATTGTGTATTGGCTGTTCTACGTATAAAAACATGGTAAATAAAATGTTCCTCTTGCTACTAATTGCTACAAGATGTCACCAGCATCGGCAGATTGAAAAATCTAAATATTAAAAGGATTGCGTATTGGCTTTTCTACATATCCAGCATATTTAGCAGCTATCCAAATATAACAAGAAAATGTGGCTTCTACTTGCTACATACATACAAGATGTCATCAGCATCGCCAAATATTAACAATTGCTCACAAGTGCGTTAATAATAATGAATGTAGCACGGAATAAAATAAATAAAATATTAATGATATATAATAAAATTAAATATTGTGAATATTAACGTGTTTTTTTAATTTACTTTATGTTATTTTAAATTTTTTAATATAAAAGAAGCTATTTTATTAAAAAAAAAAACACTTCATTATTAAATCTATGAAACCGCAAAAAACTTCGCTTCTCTCGTGTGTCCAACGATGCACCTCGGTTCTATTATCTTCGTTACATGCTTAAGACATTTACTTTTTAGTGAATCGTGAACTAACTTGTATCATAACATATCAATTTTTTTAATTTTACACCGTGTATAACCGCAAAAAAACATTTTCAAAAAAATATGCAAATATTTTTATTTTCAATGTACAATCGACGTGCAAAAATTTAAAAAAATCGGTATCGTCAAAATCAGTTTTTGGACAAAAGCGTCCCATTTGAGCTGGAATCATCGCTATACATACATGTGTAATTTTTTTTTTTTGTCTGTAATTTTCAGTAAATCTGTAATTTTTCATCTGTTGAACTGTAATATAAGAAGCTGGTCAAAGTTTTTTCTAAAGCACAAATGGCCAATTTGCCATTTGTAAAATTAAATCAGTTTATAAAAACTTGGGAACGGGAATGTTAATTAAAAAATTAAACACTTTTTAAACATACAGAATACAATTTGGGGCAAATATTATGTTAACATTATAAACAGATGAGCAAATTAAAAAGCCAAAAAAAAAATGAGAAAAAAAACAAAATCTACCTACACGAAGTTCTTTGTCATTATGTTAAGCTTAATTAAGGTTCATTTTGGTTTTTCACATCGAGGTATAAAGCGATAAATACGTTTAAAAAAATAATTCACAAACAAATTCATGCGTATAATGTAACAACAACAAATAAAAAAAGAAAACATAATAAATATTCAACACATTCGTTAAAATTTAGCAGGCTAGTTAGCTGCCACCTACACGTATTAAAACTGGCAACAAACATTAATACAATAACAACAAAAACTCAATAGCAGCAACTGATAGCATGATATCTCGTAAATGTTTATTTTACTATAATTAATAGCAAAATTATAGCTTCAAGGACAACAACCACCGATATTGTTTGGTGTTTGTTTTGACATAATTAAAAAGCTCAACAATAAAAAAACAACAACAGTAACACGAGAGTAATACTAACTAGTTAGTAATAAAAGAAAATAGCAACAAAAACAACAACCTACAATCGCCAACAGCAATTATTCACTCGATGAGCTCACATCTCCACACGCACACTCTAACACCAACAAACACTCACGTACAAGAATTGGTCACACTTAACAAACACTACCACACACACACACACACACACAGACTAAAGCTTATAGGTCGCTTAAGGACATCAAATCAACGTGATGCTATGGTACAGCGTCTACAAGGATTCAGCTCCTTCGTAATAGAAATGGTTTTAAAAATTCTAACCAAGCCATTTATAACGAAATATTTTTATTAAAATTATTATCACGATGGTTTCGCACTGAATGCGTAATTTTTATGTGGTTTGTTTCTGCTTGACTGCTCGGACAGTGGGCCGTACGGCAAAAATTGCTGTTTAGGAAAAAATTTAGTATAACAAATAAATTGCTCAAGGAAAAAATTTTGCTAGAGTGAAATTCACCCACTGTACATTTGATGTCCTTGCTCAACCTTCTCACTTAGCATGTTTTTGTTGTGTTTTCTTTTAGGAAATAGAGAAACTTTTTTTGAGTTGTGTTAGATTGTGAATTAAGATTATGTATGAGTTCCATTCTACTTTCACTTTACTTCTTTTTTGCCCGTTTTTATATTTGTTCTTTTTTTTGTTCTTGTCATTGTTTATAATTGTTGCTCTTTTGGGGCTTAGGTTGGTTTATATTGTGGTAGCCCCTTTTTTGTTCACTATTTCGACATTTCGTGTGGTTCCTTCCAAACTTGTTTTAATGCATGCTGTTATTGTTGTTGTAGTGCTTGATTTTATTCAGTCATAATAATTAGTACAACAAATTCCCAGCGGATATTCGTTAGATAATTAAAATGCTTAGACCGTAATAATTTTTTGTTGGTTTGGTTTTCATTTTTGGCTTTTACCTCATTAGCTGAATGGTGTTTGGTCTTTAATGTTGTTGCTTTATTCTTGGTGTTTTTTATTTTGGTATTTCATTTGGTATTCAGCATTATTTAACGATGCTGGTCCGTATAACGATAGAAGAATATTAGGTCGTTGGGTTAAGGACTCCTTTAATTGTAGCTCCTTGTAAATAACTGATTGTGACTTTTGAAATAAAAAAAAAAACTCACGTACCTACTTACTTTGATATTGTTATGGCGTAAAGGTTAAGAATTATTCAAGATATAACTGCTGCGAAGAATGTATTGGAAGTAAGCCCTCTGCTCTCACTGCCGTTGCTTTTTTTCAATGTAATTTTGACATTTTAATTTTTTCGAACTGAACATTTTTTGACAAGGGGCTGTTCATAAATTATGTAGCACTTTTAGGGGGGAGGTCAGTCGTGCATTACGTCACAGCAAAATTTTTGAATTCAGTTTTCAAAATTTTAAATTTTATTAATATTTAATATTATTGTAAATATTGTTTCAATTTCTTATCAACAAAAAAAACCCGCTTAATCAAGCGAACGGATCACAAACAGAAAAGGGAATCTAACAGAATGGTAACGCCGAGCAAAGGTATAAAAGTAATTTGAAACACCTTCAACAAGTGTAGCAGCTTAAAAAAAAAATTCTTACTCTAAAGTGGTCATCGAAAACAGTTGTTATAACTCAAAATCAAACTGTTATAAAAAAAAAAAAATTAAGCGGATAACAATTTTCACTTTTCATTTTTTACATTTGAAATTTCAGTTATCGCCACTGGTTGGTGTTCTTGTTAAAGACAGAAAAGCTTTCGTTTGTGTTTCACATGGTCACATGGTCAAACTTTTTTGAAATTGTTTGTCAAACATTATAAAACAACGTGAAATTTCCATATAATTTCCATAATAATAAAACTTATAATATATATAACGAGCTCCATGTTTTTTATAACAAACTGCTTAGTTTAAAAAGAAAACTCTAAAAAGGGGGAAGGGAGAGTTAAGGACTTTGTGACGAAGCGTGACATAAGGGGGGAGAGGTCTACAATTGGCAAAAAACATGTTACGTAATTTATGAACAGTCCCCATGTTATTTGGGTGTTCGTTGAAGGCATGACTCATCATTTCGTAGCGTACATGTTTGTGTACACGAACGCAAACACATACTTTACCCAACAATGGCTTAAGAAATTAGCACAAACATTATCATTCTGTACCGTTCGACAGGAAAACATCGACAGGAAACAACTGTTAGTAATGTTTGCGTGGTTAGTAGGGTGCATCGTTCTCAGAAATTTCAAAATATTATCGATGTTAGTAGAGCCCTGCATGAGTATGTGCTATAGTGCTATAGTATATGCTTTTTCACCTCCCTGAATATATTCTCATGCTATAGAATAAACAATTTCCTCTATACCTTTACTGCTTTGCTCATACCTGATCTTACACTCTCTTTGATTTATTCAGGTATAAGAAACAAAGAGAATAAGAGCACGATGCTTTACTAACAACAACAGGTAGCAAATAAAGCAATAAAAAATAACAAAAATATCAGTGCTCATACCCTGAATATTTAGCGTATATTTTTTTATTCGTTCGTTAGAACGAAAAGTATGTTTTTTGTATTGGTACCCAAAAAAAGGGTGGTAGCTAGGGGGTAAGTGTGTTCGGGAGAAATGTTGAGGGTCAAAAAATAATAGGACCATTTCATATATTTCACCCCTCTAGGATTTCCGCTACGGCCGATATATACTATTTTCGACAGCTTTTGTGTTTTTTGTATCGAAGGTAGCGAATAAGCAACAAAAAATAACACAATATGCATTAAGAATTACATAAAGCTTATTGCAGGGAAAAACCAACATACCTGATTCTTATTCAGGTCAGTACAGCAGATTCCTGAGTATTCATATAGTTTATTAAGTACTCAGAGAAATAACTGAAGCAACGCGTAGATCGTAAGCTCACCTCAGTGCGAAAGTGTATGAAAAGAGAACAGAGAACAAATAAAAAGTTATTCTCTTGCGCTACACGACCTGGTGCTACACGACCTGTTGTTTACATTTATTTGCTTGCAGCCTTTCTTGCCATGACTGCTACAGCGAGAATCAGGGTACATTCAGTTGATGAATACATACGTATATATTCATGCATGGCTCTATTCGATAGGAGACACCTATTAGAGCATTTTTTGTTCTACGACTTTTTCCAAGTAAGTCGAATAGGATTTCGCGGTCGAATTAAAGTTACTATGGGAAATGCTTTAAAAAATCCACTTTTTTCAAGGAATAAATTAAAATAAATTGAATGTAACAATTGAAAATGACCTCTAATTGTTGTTTTTGACCATAAACTATCCATTTATAAGGCTTTGGATCAACTTAAATAAAAATTAGAGACTTTTTCATAGAAAATCAATGTATTTTTGAACAAATTTCGAGATTTTTTTCCTAAAAGGTGAAATATCGTCCATAAATCGATGCTTTTTATGGCTGAAATGTTTTTTTGTGCCAGAATAATTCAATTGTACGAATTTCATCTGAAACAAGGATTATTCTTCTGAATGACAAGTGAAAGTCTTAAGTTAGTTAAGTAAACAGTGGAATCGTTCTTTATTAAACATGAGCCTCATTTTCATTTACAATGCTAAATTAAATTGACTTTTGGATCGGAATTTGGGCATTCAGTTTCGAGATCTGAGTGTATTTACCACGACACCATCTCTGCGTTCTGCGCCACAAACTTTGGTGGCTGCCTCTGTAACGGCCTTGACACACCGTTCCACCATTTGAGTATGGCATGGGACTTCTGAGATGTCAAAACCCAATTCGTGTTGGATCAGTTTTTTTTTGTGCATATATTCGGGCATCATTTTTGTTGAAATCAAAACTCATGAGCATTGGTGGAACTGAATTTAAATTATTTGTGCAATCCACAATGTCAGTGTAATTACGCGCCGCAAAATTTATCACTGGTATTTTGAATTGACGAATCATGGCTGTGTTTTTGTTTTCATTTCAAATCATCAACAGTTTTTTCCAACCTGCATATCGTACTTCTTCATTGACATCGTTTAAAATTGCTAGCATAACGCTTTCCGGGTGTGAAAAGAATGCATTTGTTTGAATTGAGCGTTCTACTGCATCCAGATACTCTCGTGTCAAAAGCTTTGATTTTTTAATTGTGTTGAAGAGGTGGATTGAGCCAAAAACACATGACGGTTTACACTTAATTTGGAAATACTACGTATTTTACTAAAGCCTCCAATGTTTTTGTTGGTCTTCGTGTAGATACGTACAATCTGGCTAATCTGTTTGCTGCTGTTAACCATCGAGAATTACACAAATTGCCAGGAAATCTGTCCACCAAGTTTGGTGGGACAACACCATTCGAAGTTACAGAACATATTTGAAATAAGTAATTTTGATCAGTACTGAGCGATTCTGAAATCTCGTCTATGTTGTTGACAACAGGTTTAAATGGGACTGGCTTAAATTTAACTATCGGTAATGTTTCACAACCTATAAGCTGCTTCCCAATTGGACCATTGAAAGAGCTCGGTCCCGTGGTAGTTCCATCATGTTCCGATAAAAGTTTTCGCAATGGCAGTTCAGTGAAGTGAAGCATACAAACTAACCATTGAAGTGCATGATTCACAATTCACTCTAATAGAAAAATAGCTCTGCTTACGTGTTCCGTATTTACAACACATCCATCGCATCCAACAAACAACAAATTGTTATCAAAGTGTTTGACAATTCCATTTGCTAAAGACAAACTTTCACCTGTTTCAGCAGTAATATGACCAATATAAATTGCACCTGGCATACGTAGAAGTGAAATGTGCTCTTCTCGCTTCGAACTTTTTTTTTTGACTGCTGATCAACCAAAGTGTTGTCACTGTGTAGCTGCATATTTACGGCCGATTTACGTTGTATCTCTCTGTTTCTCTGAACTTTGTTCGCATCGATCTCAAAATTTTGATTATCAGGACCAGGAGTTATGATACTGAAAGCGGTCAAAACAGCCGAACTAATAGCTGCAACATATGCATTTGATAATCCATTGCGGTCGGCAATGATTGCAGTTTGAGACAGTTTCACATAGTTTCTTGTGTTTGTCGTTGTGGTTGCTTCCAAACTTTTATTTAATACATAAACGCTACGTTAACGTAATGACTTACTACTTCTTCTTCTTCAGCTGCTTCAAATGGCGGTGATTCAACTAGCGGTGACATGTCCAAATCCATTATTTTACTCAAATTGGGCATTGAAATTGATAGAATTCTCTCAACGCGATTCGATCTTAACGCGCTGCTTAGTCTTGGAATTGGTGGCTTTCGATTTTTACGTTGTTCGTTGTTCAAAAATGATTGCATTTCTTGAGAAATTTTGTTTTCTTGATCGCAGTTACATAAATCGGTACACGAACGTTTACCGAAACTCATGAATGCGTTAACCGAATTCTGACTGATATAACTGACTTGCGCATGTATTGATGCGTACTCAAATACCACAGAATTCAACGTCAGCTCTCCTGATTTGCGAAAAAGGAAAGTGGAATATAAATACACAAAAAGAAGAAAAGATGATATTTATCACCCTTCGCGCTTTGCTAAGCCTTACTGTATTTTGAAGTACAGCGCCCTCTGGGGTTCAAGATATAGCAAAATACATAACGCCAAAAGACTTACCGCACCCGAAAACCACTTATAAAAATCATACTTATCGGTTGAGTTGTTTTGAGTTTTTTGCGGTATTTGTACAACAACGCCCTATGGTTTTAGAGAGAGAATAAAAAAATAAAGCCAAAGCCCTTTTCATACTCGATAATCAAATCCTATATATCCGATATACAAATTTTCATCGTAAACGGATGAGCGGTTTTAGAGTGTTTCACGATTTCTAAAGTGATTTGTACTACAGCACCATCTGGTTTTTAAGATAGCGCAGAAAAGAAAGTCCAAGATACCCACCGTATCCGAAAAATCCTATGTAAAAATGTTCACGCATATCGGATGTACAGCCAGGAGTTTTTCGAGATTTTTAAAACATTTGTACTGCAGTGTCCTCTGGTGTTCAATATGGAACTAAATAGATAAGTCATATAAACTTCCGTACCCAAAAACTCCTTAATACAAATTTTCATGTTAATCGGATGAATGGTTTCGGAGCTAAGCTATAATAACAAAATTCGTGGAACCTGATCGTAGCGCCACCTACCGGGTCCAATGGTAAATCTGAACCATCCAGGGATCCACTTAAACACACACAAAAAATTTCATCATAATCCGTGCAGCCGTTTAGGAACAGTTTAATAACATGCATACGTACAAATTGTACAACAGTGCCCTCTAGTTTCGAGAAGGTTTGTATTAAAGCGCCCTCCGGTGTTCAAGATAGCACAAAAAAGATAAGTTCAAAACACTCACCGTATCAGAAAACCCCTATTTTCCAATTTTCATACAAACCGGATGCACGGCTTAGGAGTTTTTCGAGGTTTTTCAAAATATTTGTACTACAGCGCCCCCTGGTGCTCGAAATAGAACAGAGTAGATAAGTCAAAACAACTCAGTTCGAGAACCTCTACATACAAATTTTCATGCAAATCGGATGAACGGTTTTGAACTTTTTCGACGTTTTTTAAAATATTTGTACTACAGCTCCCTCTTGTGTTCAAAACCAAACCTAGTTTATAAGTCATGAAAACTCAGCATTTCTGAAAATCTCTATATACCAACTTTCAAGCAAATCGGATTAGCGACTGAGGAGTTTTTGGCGTTTTTTAAAATATTTGTACTGCAGCGCCCTCTGGTGTTCAAGATAGAACAAAGTTTATAAGCCATAAAAACTCACCGCTTCCGAAAACCTCTATATACCAGCATTCATGCAAATCTGATAAACGGCTTAGGAGTTTTCGACGTTTTTGAAAATATTTGTACTACAGCGCCGTCTGGTGTTCAAGATAGCACAAAAAAGTTAAATCCAAAACATTCACCGTATCAGAAAACCCCTAGATTCCAATTTTCATGCAAATCGGATGCACGGTGTAAGAGTTTTTCGAGGTTTTTCAAAATATTTGTACTACAGAACCCTCTGGTGTTCGCGATAGAACAGAGTAAATACGTTATAAAAACTCACCATATCCGAAAAACTCTACTTACAAATTTTCATGCAAATCGGATGAACGGTTTCGGAGATAAGCTAAAAATAGAGAATGCCTGGAACCCGATCGCAGCGCCCCCTACAGGGTCCAACCTTTTTTACTGGATAAAAAGTAGCCTATCTTATGACCGGGGATATAAGGAAGCTAGATGGCAAGTTTCATTTAAATCCATCCAGCGGTTTTCGCGTGATGCTTTAACAGACAGACAGTCAAAAATTTTAAAAATGCGATTTTCGGACTCAGCATCACTCAAAATGTCCATCGCAAAAGGAATTTCAAAAAAATATATCATGTACAGATTTTTTTTTTTACAATTTTATATGTATATAGATAGATATAAAATATATTACTTAAAATAAGTGAGGTGCGTAGCTTGTATTCGATTGAACCCAGGTTCGGATCCCATCTGATACAGAAAGTTTTTTTCAATTGAATTCATTTTCCTATTCGGCCTTCACCTCTTTGCAGACAATGGCAAACCTCAGATAGTAAAAACTGCCATGAAAAGCTTCTTGAGAACATAAGTCGTTCGGAGTTTGCATAAAGCTTGTAGGTCCAGTTATTGATCATTTGTGTTCAAACATTTCAAAATAAGCACAACACAATTGATCATGAGAAGCTCGGTCAAAGTCCTTTCAAGGGCTGAAATGGTCATTCTTTAAATTTAAATATTAATTAAAATAAGCATGAAATCGAAAAATAACTTTATTGTTCAATATCATAAAATATATTAAAATAAAAACACAATTAAAGATCAAAAAATAGTTCAATTAAATGAACACGTCCTACAATCTCGACGTGTTATAATCCTTATAAAGTTTATAGTCGATATATAGGAATCCATTAATTATAATATTAAATATTATAAATGAAATAAATAAATTGACATTAAAATAGAACGCTTTAAAGCTAGTGTGTGTAATATAGAAGATTACGCTATATGTATATAGTATAGCAGGCTAAATTGCACAAATGTGACCCACAAAATTTCATCTTGTTTGATCGCTTGAACAACCCGCCTCATTGTCCTCCTGTGGCTTCTGTTTCGACTGTGATTCGGCACCTTCGGTCGATTGAGTTGTTTGTGCGTCAGGAAATGGCAGACTTTGTAAACGTTTGACCATCTCCTCCAGGGACTCTGAGCTGTTGGACTTTTGTGGCGCAGGGATTTTTGAAGTTGACGCAGACTTGCTTTTATATTTGCTAGCAACGCTCAATTGGGCCAGCGGCTTTGTAGGTCCAGCTCCCTGTTCGGCTGGCTGTGTGGCACCAGCAATTTGGCTCGATGTTGTTGTAACGGTTATGCATTCGGCTAACTCCTCGCTGACGATGCTTGTGCACGCCACAGTCTTAAGTATGGGCAGCAGTGGCGCACCTGATTCGGGTGCATTTTCTTCAGTAGATGGTTGCACAGTAGGTGTGGCTTCTCTCGATGCTCTTTCTTTGCTTGCATTGTCGGCAAGGCGAGCTGCACGACTTTGTTCACGTTCGGCGATGCGATTAATCATGCGTGTACCACGCTCTGAGGTGCTAGAAAGGCGTGAGATCAGCTGATTGCCTTCTTCCTCTAGAATGCGCAAACGTTCTGCGCGATTGCTGGAGATGCGTTCGATGTTCTCCATGCGTTTCTCAATTGTGGGAGATGCGGGTGCCGGATTGGTTACTGGAGTGGACGTTGAAGCGGCCTCATTGCCATTGCCACTATGCTGAACATGTAGCGCTTCTAGTTTTCCGGACAACAGGCTACCACGTTGCGTGTTATTCGACAACTTGGCCAACAGCTGTTTGCTCTCGTCCTCAAGCCGCTTGAGACGCTCTGAGCGACGCTTTGTGTAAGCTTCCTCGGTGGCCGTTAGTGGACTGTTTTGGCTACCTTCTTGATCTTCTGTGGAAATGTCAATCTTCTTCTCGTCGTGCACAACAGCCTCCGCGGCGGCAACTTCTTCCTCGGTGTTACTTTCGAAGCTGCCCTCACGACTAATGGGGACACTTCCTCCAGCCCTGCGTGTTCTATGTAACCGATCAAGTGAACAACGCAAATAGTGACCGCGATCTGAGGTGCGCTTAATGCGCGATATCAGCTGGCGACTCTCTTCCTCCAAGCGACCGAGACGCTCGGAGCGTTTGCGCGTGTACTCTTCCTCACGCGGCGTAAGTGAGCCAGCGGCACTTGCCGGGGCCGAGCTGGCACGTGTCATGCGTTCAATGCGCTTCTTTGTGATCAACTCATTTAATGGGATGGCGTATTGCACTGGCGCAATTTCATCCTGGAAACGACAGAGCTGAATTTCAAGGCGTTCCCGATTGTCCGAGGTCTCCAGGACCTGCTGAATGAGCGATTTACACTGCTGCTCTAGGCGTTGTATGCGCACGGCGCGATCAGCACTCGGTGCGCTCTGTTCGCTGCTAGAAGAAATTTTAACTTCGTCCAATACTGGCGATACATCGTCCTCAGCATCCTGAAGCCTTGCCATGTCTCTTAAACGTTGCATGCTGCGCGAGTTTCTCGCAACAATCTTTGGTATCGCACCGGTCGGCTTTGCCATCCCTTCACTCATTGGCTCAGAATTGTCCTCTTCATCGTCCTCGTCATCACCACCCCAACCGCATGTAGGCGGTGCACTATTCCAACGCAGCACCACTACTTTGGTTGCCGCTTGCTTGGCACAGGCTGCCGCTGCGCGCCCTGGGGATGTGCTCTGCATGCGTTTAATTTTTCGACTATGCTCAAACATCTCACGCAAATTGCTGCGACCGCCTTCTGCGGTGAGTGCAGTGGCCTCAGCAGTAACCATCACAGCAGCACGCACAGTGCGCACCTCCTCATCCGATGCTGGCCCAGATGAATCGCTATAGCCACTTTCAGTCGAATGGTTGGCATCTTCAAGTTTTCTTTTGGCAAACTCGCGTCGTAAATCATTGCACTGCTCTTGACTTTCGTCGTTTTTGGCACGCGCTGCCGCCCACTTGCGTCTGCAGTATTCCAACTCATCCTTCAGCTCACTCAGCAAACGTCGCTTTTGTTGCAGCTGATAGCGTAGAATTTGCTCTTGCGTGTGCAGCTGACGATGTTGACGCTGCATCTTGCCGACAAGATGCCAAGTTTTTGTCAGCTCCAGACTAACGGCACTGAGACGCTTCTCCTGCTCATTGAGGCGATAGTCGAGATGGCAGTTCAATGTTTTCAGACGATTGGTTTCCTTGACTAAAGACTTCTTCTCCAAAATGAGGTCCTATAATATTTTTTTTTTTTTTTGTGATTTTGGTGGGTGTGTGTGTTTGACATCGGCATAAATGTTGTAAATCATTATCAGAAGAAGTAGAAAGTAGCAGCAGCACGGGCGTGAAAAAAGAATAAAATAGATTAATATAACAATAAATTATGCGGCATAAGGTTAAAAATATAAATTATTTATATATAAAGAATTTTTTAAGGCGGCAAATTTGGCGCATCAGGCAAACAAAAGCACAGCCATAACAGGCTTAAGAGTGAAACATGTAAATAATATGCAAATCTTTGGAAAATGGAAAAGTAAACGTACACATTTTTGAGGCAATGTTGGTGTAATATAAATATTTTATTTACAGAATATCCTTTTGGTTAAAGGTTTTCTTACTGAGGCATTAGGCTTTATTAAAATTAAAATTTTGAAAAAATTTATTAGAAGACTAAATGTAAATCCCTTTTCTAATCTCTTTTTTAAGAACTTTTTATCAGATCCATTGAATTTTAGCCATAATACGTTAACATTCACCAAGGTAAATTTGTGCTTTGCAAGTGCTGCAAAAGAAGTGTGGCGCAGTTTTTGACATTCTATAAGAAAATTTGATACAATTCTGCTTTTGCTTACTGACCATTGTTGTGTCAAATATGAAACTTATTGAATTATTAATATTTGATTTAAATTTCATTTTTAATTGGAATTCTGGAATTCAAATTTCATAATCAGCACACTGAAAATAAATAAATATTTTCATCGAATAAAAAAAATTATTAAACTTTCCAAAAATTGCAAATTAAACTCTTGAAAACTAGCTGAGTTCATAACTGTAACTGAATCAAAGCCAAAATTTATGCCTATTTGCCGTCAGAAAAACAAAAAAATCCCTTAATGAAAAAGCACAAACAATATATACGCGTTGCTCACCTTAAGTTTAATGTAGGTCTTACTGACGCTCAACTCGGCTTTGGGTCCATTTGGTGTTTCCACCGATTTGTAGCAGTCCTCACTAGCACCGTTTTCCTCAAATTGGACTTGCTCGATTTTGTGGTGACTTAAAAGCTCCATTAACACTTTCCAAACTTTCGGCAAGTTTCCGATAATTTCTTGTGTTGAAGCAACTTGGCCCATAACTTCCGG
The DNA here is from genome assembly GCA_914767935.1 of Coremacera marginata. Taxonomy (NCBI): domain Eukaryota; kingdom Metazoa; phylum Arthropoda; class Insecta; order Diptera; family Sciomyzidae; genus Coremacera; species Coremacera marginata. The sequence goes on from OU612045.1 coordinate 53,586,163, forward strand.
TTCATGAAATTTGTATGTGGTGGATGAGTATGATGAGCCGTTGGCGGTCGAGCTGGATGATGACGTTTTCACTTTGTTGTTGGTGGCAGTTTTTCGATGATGATGCTTTTTGCTATTGTTGCTGCTAGTACTACTATCATTGTTGTTGTTGTTGTTACTTTGACTGTTGACATTGTCTTCTGGGTTGGCAACAACAATGGATGCGTTGTCTATGCCACCTTCTACAACTTGCCTAACTTGCGATGCATCACCATTATCATCAACATTTTCTGCTTCATGTGCATCACATTTGTCATTCTTGCCAACCGCATCCTTGTTGGCACTCGACATGCTAGTGGTGGCAACTTTATCCACTACATCAGACTCATCGGCTTGAGCTCCTTCGTGTTCTTCTTCATCATCTGCTACGCTTTGTTGGTCCAAGTAGGGTGTTGGACTGCGGCTGCGACTGCTGCCAGTGGCTTTGGTGCCAACTGCCGCCTGCTCCACTAATTCGAATAATAATTTCGGTAATGTTGCTCCATCGCTGCAATTTACTTCTTTTGTTGCCATATCATTGAGTAGCGTGCGATTCTCTTCCAGCATTGTCGCCAGACGATCGATATCTAAATTATTTTTGCCATTGAATCCCATCAACATTTGACTAAAGAGCTGTTAATGGAAAAAAGGAAGAAAATAAAAGAAAAAAAAAATTATCGAATGAAATAGCAAAACTTAGCAGGAAACTAAAGCTAAGAGTGTGGGTGATTTTATGTGAGTGCGCTTAGAGCATGTATGTGAAGTAAGTTTATGTGATTGTTTGAAAGTGTGTGTGGTTTTTTTTGCTTTTGTTGACATTTCTCTGTGGTATATAAGTGGATGTTGCTGGGTGTAGGGGCCAGACTTTTTGCCTAGCCAAGCATGTTGCTTGCGTTAGTTTTGAGTTGATTTACAGTAATTAAGTACGGACATATCTGAAGTTCTTAGTAGAGTAAATAGTGATGAACACAGGGTGATCACGCATAATATGAAGATTGATTTTTCGTGTTTTCAATTAATTCCTTGGAAATGTCTTATTGTTAAATATCAACAAATACCACCTTGTTCAAAAAGAAAGGTTCATTCAAACTCTGAACTGGACTTAACTGTCCGATTCGAAAATTTTTTTTGGTAGGTTGCCACATGTGTTTATGACAAGGCTGCCAAATATCAGCGTCTCTCGTTGACATTTGGTAAAGTGGCAGTGTTTTGTTTACAACAACTTTTTTCGTTTCTTCGATTTTTACGAGGGAAGAAAAAATTGAGCCTGATTCACTCGCCTAATGCCTGGCTTGCGTGTCATACTCGTTACCCATGTCTCATCACCAGCAATGATGGATTCGATGAATGATTCGTCGTTTTCGACCATTTCCAGCATGTCTTACGCGATAGCAACTCGGTTTCTTTTTTGCATGAAATTGAGTTCTTTCGGTACCAACTTCGCAGCGACACGTCTCAAGTCCAATTCATTCTTCAAAATGTTCTGAACGGATCCAATTGAAATGTCGACGTCCTTTGCTATCTCTCTAATCGTCAATTTGCGATTTTTGACCAACATTTCTGTGATTTTTTCAACGCTTTCTTCGGTAGTCGAACACGATGGCCGCCCGGTACGAAGGTCGTCTTCTACTTCGTCTTGGCCACTCACAAATCGGTTAAACCACTTGTTTGCCTTCTGATACGATAGAGCAAAGTCACCGTAACATTTCACCAACATTTTACGCGTATCGGCGCATTTGAAACCATTTCTCATACAAAATTTGATACTCAATTTTTTCTTCCATCGTAAAAATCGAAGACACGAAAAAAGTTGTTGTAAACAAAACACTGTCACTTTACCAAATGTCAACGAGAGATGCTGATATTTGGCAGCCTTGTCATAGACACATGTGGCAACCTACTAATTTCGAATCGGACAGTTAAGTCCGGTTCACAGTGTGAATGAACCTTTCTTTTTGAACAAGGTGGTATTTGTATATGAATTATTTATTTATTATCTATATAAATATATAAATCTAATGGTGTCCGTATGTTACTCCATCACTTCTGAACCGTTCCAATGGTGTAGTTAAAATTGGTAGGATGTGTTTGGCCAGTCATGGTACAGGTCTTAAAACTTATTTGTACAACATCGAATGAGTGGTTCTCGAGATATTGCAGAAATTGTGGATCCCCTTTCGCACATACGATTTCTCATATGAAATTGCTAAAAATTAGTTTTCGTGGAAATAAAAGTCACAGAATATTGACATTCAGAATGGAGTTACCACTTGCCGATGTCTTTCTAATATAAAACATCATTTCTAATATAAAACAAACACGGGCTTTGGACAAGGGGGTGTGGCTCCTCCTATATAAGCAAATTTTTTTTATCGAATAGCATTTTGATGCAAAAATCACAGAATATTAAAACTCGGCATGGTGTTACTATTTGATGATGTCCTGCTACCGGGAAACTTGGACGGGCATTGGACGATGAGAGTAGAATCAAACGAAGGGTCAAATAGAAGTTTTGAATATATTAATTATTTCCCAATAAAGTTGCCGAGTGTAACAACACACACCTGGTATAAGCTAGTATATATACAATATATACAGGGTGTCCCGCAATTAAGTGCAATTATTTACGGAGGTGAAAGTTGAGCAAAAAATTGTATGGGAGAGCGGGGCTATGTTCACATTCTTAGGAGCTACAGGGTTAATTATTATTTCACGACTTTGATTCACGTTATTGTTTCTAGCAGAACAACTAACCTATAAAATTTATTTTAATAGCTCATTGTAAAGGCAATATAACCACCTTTCCAACGGTATATCAACAAACCTCACCGACTAAACCGTTACTGAGCTGTGCTCGTGTAGTGATGATCGTGTGAGATAAAATCGATCGGTTGAAATTACCAAATTTCAACTTTGAGTGAAAAAATTTCTCAGAATTTTGCTTTATAAATGAAAATTTTTCATAGTCAATTTTGTAATTTATTTAATTCTATTTTAAATGACACATAAACATATCTCAAAAAATAAAAAAGTTGGCTCTACTATAAAATTATACTTATTAGAAAACAATGATAATATCTACTGCATAACTAATTGTAGTGTCCTTATTTCTCGATATTTGCTAATAAGTATAAATAGTACAGCCAACTTTTTTATTTTTTAAAATATGTTTGTGATTTTAGTGTCATTAAAAAAAATTTGAATAAATTACAAAATTGATAATAAAAAAATTTTTTTTTTTTACGCAAAATTCTGAGAAATTTACACTCAAAGTTGAAATTTGGTAGTTTCAACCGATTGATTTTATCTTCACACGAGCACAGCTCGGTAACGGTTAAGTCGGTGTGGTTTGTTGATATACCGTTGGAAAGGTGATTTTATAGGAGGTAGGATTTTTTGATATACCATTGGAAAGGTATTGGAAAGGATATACCATTGGAAACCTTTAGAATGAGCTATAAAAATAAGTTTTTTGTAAGTTAGTATTTCTGCTAGAAACAATAACGTGAATTAAAGTCAAGAAATATTCATTAACCCTGTAGCTCCTAAGAAAGCGAAAATAGACACCCTCTCCTGTACGATTTTTTGTCACTCAGCGTGACATAACCTTTCACCTCCGTAAATAGTTGCCCTCAATTGCGGGACACCCTGTCTACTGAATACGCACCATTAATCTTTGTTGCTAGTGCCTTTATAAATGTAATATTATTCTTTATAATTATATTTCATTTAATAATAAATAAATAAATAAAATAAATATATTGAATATATTTTAACCCTGAGAAGGCTCGAGCATGCTGGTCGTGAAAACGTGTCTGCGCAAGAACGACAACAACCACTTAATCATTCCACACCGACGCTCTCTCCTGGTTCCCCAAAACAGGACGGAGACATTTACTGCCGATTGAGCATAATGCTCAAGATGGCCTTCATGACGTAGAACTATAACTGTGTCCCAGAAGGGCAAGCCTTTTTGACAGCGTGCAGGTTTAGTGAGTTAAAGTCTCACACTAACATAGGTTTTCGATGCTTCCTGTACGAAAAGTATTAAAAAAGAACCATAACATTATCCATTTGTGGTAAGGGATTCCAAAGAAGCCATTAAAGTTCTTATAACTAACCTTGGAACGAAGAAAAGTCCAGCCTATAGCAAGACATTGGAGACTCAACAAGCCCCAATGAGACAAAGTTGATCTTACCAAACCAAGTGTCAAATAATTTCTTATCTGATGTTACTAAAAATCTATGCGAATTGTCAAAGATACGTAAGAGGCTTGAAAACGTGAAGACATAAATCCGTGTGAACACCACGAACCCATAAATCCGAACACTTACTTTTGCAATTCGCGCGTAGTTTATGTTTAACATTCACGTGTAATTCAAGTTCATGTTTTCAAAAAACTTCACGCACTTCGACATTCAATGTTCACGTGTAGTTCAGTACACGTGAATAAATTCGAGCTCCAGTTTTCCACCTAATAATAAAACATTCCGAAATAATCAGTTTTTTTTTATTATTTTTCTGTAATCCTAAAAAATGTTTTACAACAAGCGCATCTGATACAAAGCACTCTGTATGCCAAATGACTAAAATTGATTTTAGTTTAAAAAAAAAAAAATAAATTATATCCAATCAACTCGATGATGCTTGAAATATTTAAAAAATTATGCAATTCTAGCTAGTAATACAAATACTCAAGCAATTTAATACAAACACAAACGCTTAAGCGCCTTACACATCACACTCACATGAAGATTTTCAGCTAAATGCGTGTGTGTGTGATCATGCAAGTATGTACTTGTATGTGAAAATACTCAACTTTTATTTATTTTATACGTATACAAAAACTCTTACCGTATTGACGACGCCCATTTCCTCCTTGAGAGCCCTTTTCTCAAATTTATGCTCGTTGCATTCCTCACGCAGTGCTGCCAACTCATTGTTTGACGTTTCAACTTCCTTTAGCAGTGTTTGATTGCGTTCTTCAAAGTTTTTTGTGCTGTGAAAGAATGTTGAAAGAAAAAAATGGAGAAAAAATAAATACATAATAGAGGATGAGTTTTCTAAATAAAAAATATTTATTTTTGCTTAAAAATATGGAAAATATGTTGAACGTTAAACGTTTTCGTAGTGAATATTTGACTGACTGTTAAAACGAAATAAACATTTCACATCAAAATTGCACTTGTAACGAATTTAATTTGTTGAATTGAGCTTAGGTTTGAATAAATGATTAAAAGACTTTGCAGTTGAGTATAAATAGAGATTATTTTATTTTTTTTTTAACTTAATAATGTAAATATTAGAAGATATTAATGAGGGGAAATACAGACTTTTTGAACCATATTCAAAGAGTGTGGATAATACTAGAACTTTCCATTTGCTTATGTTGCGAAAAAGTACTTGTCTTCAAATCTTAAAAAACAACATGAGGCTAATAAGAGACATTCATATTACTACCTTCTAGCTCGACACTCACTTATTCTATAATCTTTTAAAAATGTTATTAAATAAACATTAAAATTTCAACCATCAATAACTGCAAAACTCTTGTTTCGTTATAAATATGAGCTGATTTACATAGTCAGCATCAAATTTTGAGAATATTTAGCAGATCATTTAACTTAAAAGTCAATTTTTTTCATTTTCGCTGATACACAAACTGTTGCCTCAGAATTTTCATCAACTTTTTCGTCCACATTTTTGCATACCTTCTACAAAAAGTACTCTTTTGTATTTTAATACCTTTGCATATGCAATAAGCTCAATTATAATAGTTTTTTGAACCTGGTAACATTCTATATAGTATGTAATTTATAATTAAGCATACATTTCTACAAACTGCCTGCTGGCTGTTCATTAAAAATTCAACTTAAAAAAAAAAATAAAAACCATGCACACACATCTCTGGCGTGGAAATACTATGAGTGCCTGGGCGTTGTGAGGAGGAAAAGGAGGAGGTAGCTACACCACCTGAGTTTTTAGTGCATCGGAAAGATTAAAACAATAAAATAATATTGTAAATAATTCTAAAAGTGCTGCGATTTTATAACAACACATTTGCCTGTTAAAAATACTTATAAATAACTATTACTATAGACTTTCAACATGAAATTCAAGTTTTTTCACTTCAAGATTAACTTTTTTTTTACAAATCAAATCGAATTTTTTAAAAATCAAATTATTTTAAAATTTAAACTCAACCTTTGCCTAGAAATTGCGTTATTTAAGGCTTTTATTTTATTATCGACTCGTCTACAATCGCGTAGTCGACACCATGTAGTTAACGCAGAACAACACTGTTCTACAACCTAAAATTTTGAGAACGCATTAAGAATGAATGAAATTAAAAATGCGACGATGTTTTTTTGAAAAATGTGAAATTTTTGGAGGCTAAAAAAATTAAAATTTTTCATTGAAGTGTTGGTAGAAACCTACACCACAAAAAAGATAAATTTTAAGATCTCAAAAATTGTTCCTTAACTTTTTTTGTTTTGAAAATATAATTGTTTTACTACATGACCGAATGACAAATTACAAGAAAACAATAAAAATATAAAAAAATATGCAAATATTTCTAGTTTTTCAAGTGCAAAGCAGCAAATATTTACAAATATGTGAGTTTTGAAAAGCGTCCGCTTTGACATGGAAACACCGATATATAGTAAAGTAAAACGTATATGAACGTATATGAAATGCAATCAACTTACCGAAAAAATCTTGTTCTTTTATAAAGAAACGATTCTATGAAAATAATGTGAAAAATTGCATTGTGTTTTTCTTTTTAAGATGCATCAAAATTATGCACTGATACATTGTGAAACAACGCAAGGAATGAAAAAATGGATCTTTTTTCAATGTATTGTACTGTTTAAAAAAAAAAAAAAAAAAACTGAAAGGAAAACAACAAAAGAGTTTTTATGTTTATTTTATTTTTAAGGAACTTCATGAGCAAGAAGGGATTTAAGGAATATCAAATATTTAGAAGAGATTAAAAGAATAACTAAAGTTTTGAAAAATAGACTTTGAAAAATAATTCTTTAAGAAGACGTTCTCCTTCAGTATATACCTTTGTTGATTAAGAGTTTAAGCAGTTTTGGAAAAGAGTTACTCAGAGAGGTCTGTAGTTGCTATAACTGATAAATATTTGATCAAGTTTTTTATATCTTCATAGGATTTTCGTTTTGCACTTTTTAAATATATTGACAATTCGTCATAGAGAACATCTCTAGTTACATTAGGCTTTCGGCTTAGACTCTATAAACAGAAATTTTCCTCTCGGCTAATCGATACCGCTAATAGATCCTTGATTTTATTAATTGCAGTTACATAAGCCAAATAATCCAAGAAATGCAATTTTTTGAAACGTAAGTCCAAGAATGTGGTAATAGCGAGTGTACACCGAGAAAAAAGGTATAGGTAAATCACCTAAGTCGGCTTAGGTGAAGAGAATTGTATGGGAATTATAAACTTATGCTTATTCACCTAAGCAATTTATTGTTTAATACATCGCTTTGCAAGCACATACTTCGATACCTTGCCAAAAAAATATTTGATTCACCTAATATTAATAATAATACCAATAAGACCAAAATCCAAAAATACAAAATTAAAATACTAGCATGGATGGCTTAAGCATAGTTTTGAGCTATTTTCTGCAAAAAAAAACACCCCTGCGTCATTAGACACACGAGAGAAGGATAGATTTGATAATTTAATGTTTGTTTTTTGTAATAAAACCACTTTCAAGTTCAAAAATAACATAAAGTAAATTAAAAAGCAGACGTTAATATTCACACCAGTAAATTTTATTACATTTCATCAACAAAAAGAAAAGAAAAAAAAGTCTTTGCCCGCCGTGTGGAATCGAAATTGGAACTTTTGGTGCCAGTCCATCGCTCTACCCACTTATCCAATCAGACTTGCTGCTGTTTTCTGACATAACTGCAGCTATGTTAACAGATGCTGCATTAACAGATGCAGTATGTCGCAGTATTCTGTTGATAGCCATACAACAAAAATCTTTTAATAGATTATTGTGTTATGCAGCAGCATAGCTTCAGTTGTAATAAATATTGAATAAATCAATCCGCGTCACGAAGGAGTTTGGCTCGAAGCTAGTGTAGTGGCTTCATACTCAGTGTTGTCGGTTGGTGTGGGTTCGAATCTCAACGGCATCCGAAGATAAAATTTTTGTATTTGATATTTAATTTCATTTAATTTAATTTAATTCAATGTTCTTGTTATAATAGAAGTCAAGCAGCAAGAGAAGCCGAGAAGTCATTAATTTCTAAGAAAAAACGGTGTGTTGATAAATGAAAAATTTGTGTTGTTGCCGATTTCAGTCAAGCAAATCACAGAACGAGAGGCGGCAGCTTCAAAAATAGGAAAATAAAAAACCAAAACCAAAAAAATTCAATTTGTTTTGTAAAGTAGTGTATAAAAAATTACCAAATACTTGGTTAATTTATCACCCAATAAAGATTGGCAAGTCAACATGCAAAGCTTAGGCGTTTTGATAAAGAACTTGGCAGGCTGAAAACTGCCAAAGCCATTTTATAAATTATACCAGGTTTTTTTCAATTTAACATTAGCTTTTTACTCGATGTACATGTCCGAATGGCAAATTTTGATTTTTTTTTTTTAAATTTCCACAATATATGCAAATATTTTTTTTTTAAGGTACTCGTACTATTGACGTGCAAAGTACCAAATTTTTATAAATATGTGAGTTTCGAAAAGCGTCCGAATTGACATGGAATCACCGATATGGCACATTATGTTGATTGTACTGCCGACAATCCTGCCTGTATTTGCATCTACTTTTTTGAAATATTGCCAGATTTTGCTTCTTTTGAGCGAAGTCATATTTCTAAAATTGTTAATTATTTGTTACATAACATTCAGTAGTTATTATAAATAAAATGCAGTACTATTGCTATGCATAACAGAGCTATTTGAGCAGTGTTACATTTTATATCAACCTCCATATCTCCACTTCATAATTTAAACAAACTTCAAAGTTCAAAGTTCAACAAATCAAAACATTTTATTAAAAAATTAAAATTTCAGTGGCTTTTGGGACACCCTTTACGAAATAAAACTTACCCCAACTCACTAATATCGTGGCTACGCCCATGTAAGAGTGCTTATTAAAAATGCAAAAAGTAAATATTTATGCACACTTGTTTTTTTTTTATACGTAAGCAAAAAAAATATATCTACTTTATCTACTAAAGTATAAACAACAAAATGGAGTAGATACAAAAAAAATTACCATAAAGTCTAGTAACTTCAACCAGCAATGTTTTTGAAATAATGCACAAGATTTAACTATAATAAAAACACAACAATACATAATATTTTTTTGACATTCCAAAACTCTGGGCGAAAAAGTAGTAAAAACTGTCAACAAAGATATGTATGCTAGAATTATATAAAATTTTAATAGCACAAAAGTAGTTAAAACAAAGTCAACTACAGAATAAGAAAATTTTGCAGAGTATGAGTAAAAATGTGCAACTATATTGTTATTGTTATGAATACAAAGTAGTAAAATAGCTGTGAAAATGTTTGGTAGAAAACAAAGAAAATGTACTGACATAAGAAGTAAAAGCAACATAAGAAAAATACTTTTAACATAATCATACGATGCAGTTATGATGTTTATTTTGCAATGTTTCAAATAAATGATAACCTTAACCTCACCAGAAGATGCCTAAAATTATAATCAAGACCTAGTTTTTCAATATTAATTAAATTTTTCAAATCATTTCTTAGTGCAAATTAATAAAATACCTTGAAAATCTATTTTCTTTTTTTTTAAATATTTGGCCCTGTTTTGTGAAACAAAAGCCAGAACCTCACTTGTGATGCTTTTTATCATATTTGTATAAATCAGAACAAAATAAATTATCAGTCAAATTAAATCAGAAGAAGTGATTGGCTGCTCGACAAAATCAGGTCATTTATTTGCTTCTATTTTTTTTTGTTAAATTTTATTTAAATATTGCCAGGTTTTTGGCAGAAAAGAGTCTATGATTTAAATGTGTGACGTTTTAAACTGTTGACTGGCAGCAACATTTTTTCATCGTTAAGTTTCAAGAACATTCACACATATGTAATAAGCGGCATTAACACTTAAGCAACAGGTACACAACAAAAATAATTAGTTGTCAAAAGGTTTTTATTTATGATAAATGATTTATAAATAATAACAAAAAAAAGTACTGAATGATTATCTTTATTATCATTATCATGTACAAAAGAGTTCAGATGATTCAGGAAGATGTAAACGAAGACGGCCTGAGATATTTCGAAGAAACAGGCGAACTATTATTATTTTTGACCTCTGCTTTCACACAATATACCAGGTGTATGCATAAATTCTTTCCGGTTTGACTAAGAGATGGCGCCAGCGAAAAGTACGCAGCGTATTAATTTGACACATACGTCATTTTGTTCGTCTACAAACACACCACAAGTTGAGTTTGCCAAAAGTTAGCTTTTTTCTTTGTATTATCGTTCAGTGATCATGTCGAGTTTTGTGCCTGTATAAAAACATACGCATTGCTTATTTTTTTAATAAAAGAAAAAGGCTGTTGAAAATCATCGTTTGCTGGTAGAAACATATGGTGAACACGCTCCATCAATTGAAACATAGGTGAGACATGATTTCGACAATTCAAAAGTGGTGATTTTTGTGTGAAAGACAGTGAGCGCTCTGGTAGACCACAAAAATGTGAAGACGAGCAATTGCAGGAAATATTGGTTGATGGCCCAACTCAAACTCAACGGCAATTGGCAGAAGCATTACAGGTGTCACAAAAAACAATCAGCAGAGCAATTAATAAATTCGGGAAGATCAATAAACTCGGTAAATAAATAAACGATTTGAATGAACCTCAAATGGAAAACCGATTCAACGACACGAAAGTAAACAATTTTTGCATAGAATTGTGACGGGTGACGAAAAATGGATTTATTTTGAAAAACGAAAGCGGAAAAACGTTACTATCACCTGGCGAAGCCGGTCCCTTAATACCAAGTTCAAATCGCTTCGGCAAGAATACCATGCTTTGTGTCTGGTAGAACCAGAGCGGCATTGTATATTACGGGCTCTTGAAGCCCAAAGAAAACATTAATACAGAAAGGTATCGCCAACAGATGATAAATTTAAGCCACGCATCAATTGAAAGATGACCGGAATGGGTCAGAAGACATGGCAAAGTGATTTTGTTACACAACAGCGCAGCCGTCCCACACAGCAAAGCTAATGAAAGACATTTTGTAATCGATTGGATGGGACATTCCTCTGCACCCGTTGTACTCCCCAAACTTGTCGCCATCTGACTATCACCTCTTCACATCAATGGGGCACGCGCTCGCAGAGTAGCACTTCAGCTATTTCGAGGAAGTTAGAAAATGGCTCAACGAATGGTTTGCCGCAAAAGACAAGCTGTTTTTCTGGCATGATATTTATAAATTGCCTGAGAAATGGGCGCAATATGCAGAAGCCGATCAAAATTTTGAATAAAAAAAATTTAATTTCCTTTGAAAATTACGTATTTTTTTACAAAAAAAAAAACCGGAAGAAAGTTATGCATACACCTTCCATTTTTTCGTTATTCTTGCTGTGATCCACTAAGCTCTTACTTTTCTACTTGTTAGACTACTGAGGAGTTGGTGTAGCGGCGAACGACGAAACAGTCTGTCTAGACTGCTATGTGATTAATACTCTATATAGGGTATTGTTGGTGTTGGTTGTTTTTCTTCGGTTGTATTCTTCGGAAAGCAGCATTGACATTTAGCTCGAAAAAATATAACCTTTAATAATTGAAAAATTATTGGAGTTATATAAACACATAACTTGAAGCTTATGAAAGAAGGTCGTAATTAATTTAAAAATAATTTTTTTTGTATGTTATAATTCAATTTCATGAAATTAGGCTAATTTTTTGTCCATTTTTTAAGTCACTCTCTACTGGTCGAACTTTTTAAAGATTACATTTTTTTGCGAAAAGGAGTAATGAACTTATCGACAGATTAGGGAATTAAGAAAGTCATAACATTACTTAGACACATATAAAATTATAAAATTTTATACATTACATAAAATTAAGCATTATAAAATTATAATTAAATTATAAAATTTTTAACTTTATTACTTCACAGATTGGAAATTGACCTTTGTTAGGCGGAAAACCTGCCGGATTTTAGCCATCCCAACTTACAAATAAATAAATTGACTCATATTTGTCAAACAAAACAAATCTCCTCAATCAACATTAGGAGATCGGACTGGGGACTCTACAGGAGGACCTTGGCAAAATCTTTGCCATCAGGTCCGATTGAAAAACCAAAATCGGCAATGGACTTAGAAAATCTAGTCGATGTTTTAAGCATAGCAATGAAAGGGGAAGCTCAAACCAAAATGGTGGTCTTCTGAACTGAATGGCCTAAGAACTAATTGCAGGAAGCTCTTCAACGCAGCAAAATGCTCGAGAGCGGAACATGATTGGGCTGCCTACAAGGTAGCCCTTAAAATATTCAAAACGGAAACAAGGAAAGCTAAAAGATACTCTTGGAAACAATTCTGTGAAGGAATTGAAGATTTTTCAGAGGCATCCAGGCTGCGGAAAATTCTTGCTACCACACCATGCACACCCGGCTACCTCAAAAGGTCGGACGGCTCATGGACAATGTCTAGCGAAGAGTCTCTTAACCTTCTTTTAGACATGCACTTCCCTGGTAGCGGCGCGCTATTGTGTGCGCCCCTGTCTCACCTTAGCCGTTCCCAGCATGAGGTCGAAGACATCGTCTCTGCTAGGAAGTTAAAATGGGAGGTAAACAGCTTCAAACCCTATAAATCACTGGGACCTGACGGCATTTCCCCTATTGAATTACAAGAGGAGGTTATGCATACAATAATACCTTGGCTTCGTATAATTTTTAATGGCTGCATAAGTCTATCATATATTCCCACAGCTTGGAAAAAGGCAAGGGTGGTCTTTATACCCAAGGCAGGGAAGACATCACATACCACCTCTAAAGACTTTTGGCCCATTAGCCTAACATCTTTTCTATTAAAGACGTTAGAACGCCTCTTAGATCTGTATCTCTGCAGAAACATTGATTCTGCACTACTATCGGCTTCACAGCATGCCTACAACAAAGGAAGATCCGTGGAAACGGCCCTAAATACGCTGCTCGGGACCATAGAAATATCCTTCTTAAATAATGGCTTTACTTTGGTTTCCTTCTTAGATATAGAAGGAGCTATATTAATAACGTAACACCACAAGCAATACGACGAGCACTAGTCGGACTGGGCGTGAATAAGATCATTACAGAGCTTATAGACAAACTACTTAACAGTAGAATAGTTCTATCGGACCTGGGCGCATACAGCGCCATTAGATCTATCTCAAGAGGTACGCCTCAAGGAGGTGTTCTCTCTCCACTCCTCTGGAGTTTGGTAGTAAATGACGTACTGCTATCTCTGGAGAGAGATGGACTTGTAGTGGCAGCCTACGCCGATGACCTACCAATCGCAGTCAGAGGCAAGTTTCCTACTACTCTATGCGACATTATGCAAAGAGCCCTTTGCAGACTTGAACAATGGGCCAAGCCCTGTGGTCTTGGAGGTTATCCGGCTAAAACAGAGCTAGTCCTATTTACCAGGAAATATAAAATTCCGTCCTTAACACCAATCATACTAAATGGGTCTGTTATGTTCCTTGCGAATAACGCAAAGTACCTGGGACTCATACTAGATAGAAAGCTCAGCTGGAAGTTAAACATAGCAGAGCGCACTAAAAAAGCCACAGTGGCACTTTATACACTAATACCCCGATTTGAGTTGCCCCGATTTGCGTTGATTCGATTTGCATCGTCTAAAAAAACATTGAGTGGATTCGAATTGCGTCGCTGTTTTGTTTTGCGTCGCAAAAAAAAAATTGTGGCTTCGAATTGCGTTGTTCATGCTTCGGTTTGCGTCGATTTCTAATTTGTTCATACAAAGGGGACTCCCATTTTATTAGCTTTTGATCAAATATGTATATAAAAAACAACAAACCATGTTAACTTTTTACATGTATGAATTGGCTTTAATTTATTTTTTACTTTACGTTATCTTTTTGTTGCAATAAATGATAAAAAATATATCTATGCATGCATTTATTTATAGTAAAAACTTTCAACTTTTTAAGAGAAAACTTTTTAAGGAAAGAAAAAACCATACCAATATATGAAGAAAAGTGATTCGATTAGCGTTGTTTCGCATTGCGTCCCGTTTTGTCGGTCCCAATTAACGACGCAAGTCGGGGTATTAGTGTACTTGTAAAAAAACCATAGGAACAAGATGGGGGTTTTCGCCTCGTATCGTTCACTGGTTGTATACTGAGGTCATAAGACCTATTCTTCTATATGGAGTAGTATATGGTGGCCGTCCATAGACAAGGTCACATATGTGAAACAACTCCAAAAAGTGCAGAGAATGGCATCTATATGCATCAGCGGAGCCTGTTCGGCGACAAGACTTAGAGAACTGGGAGTATGGAAAAGTATGACAACGGGTCACTCATACATACTTAACAACTTCTGCTTCATTCCATCAAGAACTGATTACTGCAAGCCCTCGCTTTCCTTCGAAGGAAGGTATTGAACATACTGGGTCAATTGTGCACCATGGAAACGAGGGTGTCTATATTTCTATACAGATGGATCAAAATTAAACGACAAGGTCGGATATGGGGTCTACTCAAAAGAGCTTGGAATATCTCTGGCTCGTAGGCTTCCTGACCACTGTAGTGTGTTTCAAGCCGAATTGATGGCAATAGGGGAGGTTGCATCATGGCTTTCAAAAAACGTCGTCTCTTAACGGGAAATTCATATCTTCTGTGATAGTCAGGCTGCGATAAAATCGTTGGAACAAGTAGCCACAAACTCTAAAGTAGCCAAAGAATGCCGTGCTTCATTAGGAAAAATGCGAACTATTTCAGCATCAACCAAATATGGGAACCTGGGCATAAAGGCATAAGAGGTAATGAAAAGGCAGATGAGCTCGCTAGAAATGGGACACAAGCGCCACTATTCATGGTGAACCCACCGGGTATCCCGTTAGTGACTCTCAAGCTGCTAATCCGTAACAATATCATATCGAAAGCCAACACTAGGTGGGCTGAGCTCTCGACATGCAGAGCATCAAGGCTTATCTGGCCGACACTGGATCTCGGGCGATCGAGAGCCCTCCTCTCGCTGGCAAGACCAGAACTAGCCACAATAGTGGCTGTCATCACAGGGCACTGCTTGATAGACAGACATGCCTACAGGTTAGGAGTTATCTCAAATAGCTTCTGTAGAAGCTGCAGGGACGAGGAAGAGGAAGAAACCATCTCCCATCATCTGTGCTCCTGTCCTGCGCTAGCCAGAAGAAGGCACAACTATTTAGGCTCTTTCTTCTTTCATGAGCTTGACGATCTGTCAACGACTGATGTCAGGCGTCTAAAAGGGCTCATCAGGAGCTCAAGTTGGTTCCATTATTAATAAAAGCCTGTGTGCAGCGGTATCACAATGGACCTATCTGGTCTAAGTGAGCTGGTGTATGTATTTCATTTAAATCGGCTGCCGCCTCTACTAACCTAACCTATACTTAATGTATAACTTATACCAGCTCGCGGTATGAAAAAATAAATACAATGCTTAATAGCATTTAATTAATAAATATATTTAATTAAAACAAAAAAGCACAAAATAATAAATGCTTAATGCATAGTACTGATTATTATAGAATAAACATGAAAAAATTGATGAAAATTATTGCATATGATGCAAATAATAATAATAATATAATTAATTAATAGATATTTTGCGAAATGTTCAAATTGAAAGCCATCAATTTGATACATCACAAAAAAAAAGGAATCTGTTTAAAGGCTGCAACAGTTATTATAGAAAGGAAATAGTTCAGCCAACTGAAAAAAGGAAAAAAAAACAATTCCAGCTAAATAGCAGCTGCAACAAAAGCCACGCATCGACCATCTGATGCAATATGTTGCACATGCAGCATATGTTGACGAAAAGTTTAACAGCATTTTTAAAAATTTTTCAACTTTTGTTTTGCTTATTGAAAGCAAACAAGAAATTAGGTAAAGCAATAACAAAAACAAAAACGGAATGTTTTAAAAATGTTTGTGTACTTTTGCCACATCGGTTTGTTTGTTGGCACCAAGAATTTGGAAAAGAAAAACAAAAACAATTTACAGCATTTTCCACAATTCTCATAAAAAAAAAACAAAAACTGTGCCATATGCTACTATCCGCTTGCTACTTTTTTTGAAAATTTTTATGTTTTCATTTAAACTTTTACAGAGGACGAATTTTTTTCTATGCTTGAGTAAAAAATTGATGTAAACATGTGAGATTGTTTGTGTGGAGCTGTGTTTGTGTGTTTGCTGCTTTGTGATTGTTTAATTTTTTTGCTAAGCCGAAGCTTTGTTTATGAAAAATGAGTTGTTGTTGCTGTTTGTTGTTTCTGTTATTGCTGCTCTTAACATAACATTGCAAAGAATAATAAAAGCACACAAAAATTTGTATATATATATATCTTTATTTCAATGCAGCTTCACAAATACAAAATAAAAGTGCTCAAATTTCCAAAACGAAATTATCCATTGAAAGCAAAGCTGCCAGAAATGGTGATATTTTTCCCGTTTTTCAGAATTTTTTGACTAAATTGGGATGGTGGAAAAAACAGTGATTAAAACATAGAAAACGTAGAGCTTTTTAACCACTTTTTCGAACCGAAATATATCATATCTAATTTTAAACCTATTTAAAAAGGTTTGATGCCCAGCTAATAGGAAAGTCTTTAAAATTTTTAATTTCATAGAAGTAATCTGTTTGAAAAATTAAATTAATCATTGCTAGTATTGGATTCATTGGATCGTTGATCATTTCTCTTTACATTAGTTCTCAGTCCAAATGAAACGATCTTGATATAAAATAGGAATCTCTTAAAGATATTTTTAGTTTTCAAATCAACTTTAAGAAACCGTTAGGGGTCAAGCAGTAGTAGCTGTAGGGCGGACTGAAGCGAATATAGCCTTCTGTGAAGCCACAGCTTCTCGTTCATCAAGACCGTTAGTGCGTGGTGAGGAGCCACATCCTGTACGAGGTGACCCTACCCTACACTACAGATCTAGACATGGGTGTCGAAAAAGACCCCCTAATCCGGAATAGCCCGTGTCCAATCTGAGTGTTTGCAGTCGGGGGCAACAAGACTGTATTCTAGCGGCGCACCTCACTGGTACCTGCCCGTCCCAGTGAGTAAATATGGGCTTACAGTGATAGTGGGGGATATGTCACGTTGAACGGTTCTTTCCCCTACACTCGTGGGATTTATATGAAAATCCAAAACCAACAAAAAAAAAGGGAAGGGTGTTATCAGGGGACGAGTGCCGAAGCGGTGGAATCCCAAAAGGATTTAGCCTTGGAAGGGTGCGGGAAGCCGCAAGGTAACCTGCCGGCCTGGTGGACTATGGAACTCCGAAAGGGGGTAAAGCTGTTAGCCAGTCCAGTCAAAACTGCAGTGCCAGGGAACGTTAAGTCCGAAGCGGCTGTTAGCTCTTCGGCTAAAGATGGGCAAGGTGCACATCCTGTAAAGGTCTACAACATTCCACATAGAGAAAGGACGATGGAAGCTGGTGGACGACCCTCAAAAGTCGATAGCCAATTCCAGGAAAACTTTGTGGTATGTCAGCACAATCTACATCATAGTAGGGCAGCATCAGCAATGAAGACGCGTTGCATGGAGGAGGATAGAATTGACATAGCAAGCTGACATAGCATAGCTCAAAGAACCTTGGATTTTTTACAATAGAATTAAAGGCCACTCAGAGCGAAAGGCGACGCTGTACCAACCGGCAACAGATGGCAGGCGGAGGACTTGTATCTTGGTGAGGCATGGTATGGTATACTAGCGGTACATATGCCACACCTATGTTCCAGGGATCTTACCGTTGTGAGAATCGGGGATGGTGCAGGTGCTTGTATGGTAGCTTCAGTGTATCTTCCTTACTACTCTCCGGACCAACCATCTTCAAAAGAATGTGGAGAATGTGGTAAAGTACTGTGAGCAAAGGAACATTGGAGTGATGATAGGATGTGATGCCAACGCGCACAATACTGTGTGGGGAAGCACCAATAACAATGACAGAGGAGAGCAACTGCTTGAATTTGTAGAGAGGTATAATCTGTTGGTAGCAAATAGAGGAGGACAGCCGACTTTCGTTGATGCGAGGCGAGCGGAAGTCATTGATGTAACACTCATTTGCAGAAGGATTCTGAACAGAATAAAAAACTGGAGGGTCATGGATAGGCTAACCATATCTGACCACAGATCCATTCAGTTTGAATTCAAGTATGGAATCCGACGCCAACGGAATAACAAGAATTTAATTTACTTTTAAATAAAGCTAAGTAAATTAGTAAAATTGCACATTAATTAAACACTTACCGTTCCTGCTCTGCTGCCAGTTCATCTCTTTTAATCGATATCAGACGCTGTAGATTTTCGTGTTCTGCCGCCGCTATGCGCTGACGTTCCTCATACAGTTGTCGCAATTGCCGAATATTACCCAATTGACGTTCATATTCCTGACGCAAGTTGTCGGACATAATTTTCATTTCTCGCTCGCCAAAGGATTCCTCAATTTCGCTTAGTTTGGTTTTCAGCTGTAATGATAGTAAAAATATCGATTTATATAATTATATTTTACGTATTCGGTAACAATGAAAAACTTTAAAAAAAAACAACCGACTACAAAATCACTACAAAGTAAAAAATAATTTAAAATTACTTTTCCTTTTAATTTCTTGGTCATATTTGATAATTTATCTAAGCATATTATTATACTATATGAAATCTTATTATTTTAATTGTTTTCTTATTTGTTTTACTATCATAAATATATTGATTTCTTCATTTGACAAATAACGCTCATTTTCTTGACGATAATTTGTAATAATTGTGCCTACCCCTACACTAAATTGCAGTACCCTAGTGTTAATATTATTCGATATACAGTAGTATCTAGTATTGCGAGATATAGTATTGCCACGCCCAGTTCTCTAATACGACCTACTTTTTACGGGCACCTCCGTGTTTATGATATCTATCTGGTCACCAAAAATTATGACAATCAGGCATATGGTTTACGAGTTATCGATGTACATACATTTAAAAAAAAAAAAAAAAAAAATACAGAGAAACAGAGAAACCGACGAGCTTGAGAACCTCCTCCTTTTTTAAGTCGGTTAAAAATAGAAAAGGTGACAAAAACGAATTAATTTTTTTATTTAATAAAAAGAGCATCAGCTAGATATTTAAATTTTTATCTCTATTTAAAGGTGAATATAAACTTTTTTAAATTTATCTTAACTCTCTTAAAATTATTATTCAGTTTTTTGTTATACTCGTAGTAATGCAAATATGATTATAAAAATTAAAAGGATTTTATGAATTTTTACTTTTTAAAATTGTTTATTTCTTTTCATAAGCTTGTAAAAATAAAAAAAACAATATTCATATTTTAAATATGATTGTCAAGGAAATTTTTTGCTTGCACCACCAAATAATTATCTGCACTTGTGTCTAATTTACGCAGCCTTGCCATGTTTTTGAGACTCTCGCTCACCTGCTTGTCGTTTTTTGTTAAATTTAATTGCTTTCTTATTTCTTTCTCGTTGACAATATCAATTTAATGCAACTGTGTGTGCTTGATTTTTTTTTTAATTCTTATTATAATTTACACTGCACTTGATTTCCATTTGCTCAAAATTATGTCACTATAAATATTTTTGTTATTATTTCAAATGTCAAAACAGCTGTTTTATAACTCAAATATTATATATATTTTTATTTTGCATTTTACTTCTTGCTTATAATTCATAATTTTATTTGATGTAAAACATCATAAAATTTGTCATAATATTTTTTCTTTGTTTTTTTTTTTCTATTCGTAACTGAGCTTGACAAATGATTGCATTTTTATTTGCCATCAGTTATCTGAACTTTTACAATATTTTGACCACTTGTTTGTTATTGTGTTTGCAGATTTGTATTTGCGTTAGTGTTCTTTTTTTTTATTTTTGTCATGTTTGTATTATTGTAAAATATTTTTTGCAATTTATAATATTTCATGCAAATGCATTTCAATTGGAATTTATTTGATTTACTGTGCAATTGAGCCAACGTGACGTATGAGTAACATTTTAAATAAATGTTTGCATTAAATTTTTACACACATAAAACTTTAAGCATTTTTATTGAAATCAAAAATTGTTGGAGAAAAATATGAAATTTTGAAGCTAAGCCGCAATTGAGCAGCTGTTTTTTGTGTTTTTATTCAGAGCTTAACTACGAAAGTATGCAAATTGAGGTGAGAACTCTGAGGTGAATACACATACATATCTACCTGAAAATTAAACTTTTTATACAATAAATTATTTTAACATATGAGGCATTTAACTTAATGTGGACTAAAACATTTTTTTTTTTTGTATCGATTTTGTTTCTTTTGAAATATGAAACAATTTTATAAGCTTCCAATTTGTCTACAGGGTGGTCCAAACGTTTTTTCACACCTTCTTTAAAACTGTGATTTATTAAAAGTTTTTGGATTTTTTTTTTTTGTATTTATTCTAATAATGTTCCAAGGCGAAAGAACAATGCTTCAATAGTTTGGATGGAGCCCATCACTTGATTCGCTTATTCATCTGTAATTGAATGCCACTCCTGTCTTACTCTGAAAATAATTTTGCTTCTATTTTTTTTTTTTTGGGGTTTTGGTCTCTTTAATACTAGCTTCTTAACTCTAACAAAATTTCCAGGCCCATCAGTCCATAGCTCTTTGAAAAAGGTTTTACCACGGATAATCTCGATTTTGCGGTGTGATATTTTGCATCATCTTGCATTAAACAACACTGTTCATGGGGAATCGTACTGCATCATTAGTTTTATAAGTTTTCAGCACGCCTTCATACAAAATTGTTTTTTTTTAAGTTTTTGTTCTAATAATATAATATTTTTGAGGTTTTATAGCCGATTTTATGGTTTTTACTTGTATCTATTTGGTTTTTTCGACAGGATAACTTTCAAAAAGTTGTTCGTTCACATTGTCTTAGGCTTTAACTTTTGTGAACACACCAAACACGAATAAAATAGTCTTGGGACCCGTTATGTCCAAATGCCGTACAAAAACATTCCTGTAATAGGCACTTAACGTCAAAATGACAATCCATAATGGCTGTAAGACACTTCATTCTTATACTCCTATTTCACTACGTTTTAAAATTATGGTGTACGATGGCTCTTGTGTATGTTTGTAACAGACTCTAGTTTGTTTATACATAATTTCCGTATTTGGATTCAACAAATTTACTTTTAACGAGTAAATATGAATTGTGCAGCCATTCAGTAAATTTAAATATATTTTGATACTTATGTAGAAAATATTAGAGCTCGCGAAGTTTAAGTTTTGTCAGTAGTAAGAAGCTTTGGCTGGACACCAAATAAGATTTGCACATTGTGCAACAACAACTTAGTGAATTTTTCTATGGCTATGATCGCCAAAACAACTATAAGAACATGAATATTTTCAGTTTTTTGCTTATATCTCTTAAGCTAAGCACATTTTCTGTACAATATTGCATAACAAAGTTGAAGAGCATTAAATTTGTTGGTTAAACAGATTGTCGGACCCAATATTAACGAAGATACAGCCAATCAAAGTTAGGACAAAGTTCTTTTAAAATGTAAGAAATCAAGGACAAGAAGTTCACAGTGGACACACTCACATTATTCTAAGGATTGTGTATAGCAAAACCTTCGGAGACTGACCTACGCAACTTTTTCAAGTATGAACTCGCCCCTTTTCGCCCCTGTCGCTGTTCACAGAAGAAGGAATGCATAAAATCCATGCTCTATGATGCATTCCTTCTTATCGCAGGTGAAGAAGTAAACTTCGGCACCAGAAAACTTCGGTACATCATTGATGGTGGATTCCTTCTGCATAGAGTTGCTTGGACCAAGTCAAGTAAAGTCACATTTCAAGTAGCCTGCCAAAACTACATGGATAACGTCCAAAGCCACTTTGGAAGCAATGCCATTGTATTTTTTGATGGTTATCCTGTTGGGATAGCCTACCAAAGCAAAACAGCCGCTGAACGTTATCGGCTTTCTGTGCTGCACTCCTCAACAAAGTTTGTCTTTTCTAATACAACTTCAATCAGCACGGTTTCGCAGGCGAAATTTCTTTTCAACGATACCAACAAGATGAACTTTATAAGAATGCTGAAGAGTGAAATGGAAGCCAGGGGGATACAAGTGAAACAGGCCGTAGAAGACGCTGATGTAATGATTGTGTAGACTGCTGTCTCAGTTGCTGACAAGTATGATAATGTCTGCTGCTTCGGGTTCTTCCAAAAAAAACTTTTATTTTCAGAGGAATGGAAAGGGTCACAGCCCAATAGTACTATATTCATCTCACTCGTTCAAGCACGAACCACAGGATATTCTTTCCTGTATGCAATAAGTGGGCGTGATGTATAGAGAATTTGCCGATTTTAAAAGACCCCGAAGCAAGGGCGTCCGCAGGGGGGGGGGGCAAATGGGAGGGGAGTTGCCCCACCTTAGAGTTGCCACACAAAAATTTTAGAATTTAAAATTAATTCAGTCAAGCAAGCAAAATAACATAAATTTATATTTGTTAACGGAACATGTAATATGTAAAATAATTATAAAAATGTGGAAGTGACTGAAAATTCTAGTATGAGAAAAAATTTTGTTAAAAACTACATTTTTTTTTTACTTTTCAATACCTATAATAATATTACAATCAAATACCAGAGTTAAAATTGAAGTGAAATTCTTTCAGTTTTCAAACCTTTTCATCTAAAATCTTTAAAAATATCCCATACAAATTTTTTCTGTCAGGTCAGAAGGATTTTGAAATTGCATTGAGATTTTACACTCTCTTAAGCATTTGAATAAATCAATAAAATTTTTTTGAAACAGAATAGATTAACTAGTTTAAAAATATAATTTACGCTAAAATACAGTTTATTTGAAAAATGCTTTTATTAAAGAACATAGATTTCTTTAAGGCCAACAAGTCTTTAAATTCCCAAAAAAATACCCCTTTTTTTTAAATTTTATATGTCATTATATTACTATATCAATATAGAAAGGCCCTAACTGTATTTTTTTTTATTTTACATTGTAGGAGAAGAAAAAATCTTGGTATAAAACAAATTTCAGTTCAAAATTCAAAAAAGTGTTATGATCTATAACATCCCTTGAAGATTTTAATAAAAACAATTCATTTACAAAAAATTCGAAACTACAGAACTTTATTTCTTATAAAGTTTTTCACATCACCTATTGAGTTAGGGTCTTTTGAGAGAGGCCGTCCTATATTAAGTAGACATGGGAAGCGCAGCGCTGCGTTGCGTTATTGAGTTGAAGCACTCAAGTGCGTTACTGCGTTGATACACTTGTTTTAAAAAAAGTAACGCAATAGCGCAGTAATGCAAATGAAGCGCTCAAAGCAAAAGTAAAAAATATTTTTACAGCATTGAGAACATAGAGATAGAAAGCTAAAAGCGAACATTAGTTCTCTGTATAAATAATGACAAGGGGTTGGGGGGAATATGCAGTTAAGCATGAATGCTTAGAGTGCGTTTGACTGTTATTAATGTTTTGCCATTCACAGAATGGTGTTGTCAATTCAATAAAATGTTGCACGTGTTCGAGTTCGAAGCAGATGAAAACTTGAATCCAGCTTCGAACTTGTTTTCTAAGAACGCGTATGTATCTGTTTGATAGCTCGCATCGAATCTGATATGATTACATATCAAATATGTAATCTGCGCTTCATTTAGTTATATTTCATATTAATTACTTATTGATTTTATAATCCTAAATGAATTTATTAGCAATAAGATTTCTTTAGATCAGATATATTGACTTAATTTTTTTTTATTTGATTTAATTTATTTTTTTAATGTGAAACCAATAAGCGCTTAGTATTCGACCACAAAATTCACTGCACTTGAAAAATTTACCAAATAACGCAACGCTTTGTTCAATTCAAACCCTCACTGAGTGAATTAACTTCTTGTTGATACAGGAATCATAGCATTTCAAACTACGCTATGGCACAATTGCGTTAACGCATTCCGCTGATACAGTAAACTGCGTTTGAGTTGGTGTATCAACGCAGCAATTTTTGCTGCGTTACCCATGTCCAATATTAAGGCGATATGTAAATATTCATTTTAATAGTTAGGGTTGCGCTCTCAAGCCTCTCCGCCTCACATTTTTAGGTTATTGCCTTACTTGAACATTCTAGAATATTCTAATTACACAAACGCAATCTTAAGAAAAAAATATCGAGCATCCACTGTTAAATAGCAAAAACTGAGTTCATTTAAATAGGTGATCCACGAGATAATTTAAGATAAGGTTAAATAGGGGTAAACTCCGTATTTTATGTTTGAAATCATAAAAAATATTGAATTTTGCTTTTCCAAAAATTATAAATATGCATAATATAGCAAGAAATTAAAATAAAATTTTAAAATATTTCTGAATAGATACAAGAAAACTAGGATACTCTTAACTGGGATGGGTTTTTCTTTTGAGCCCATCCATCAAAATATAATGAATTTTCTTATATCTGCAAACATGTGTCGAACGCACAGTGTGGGATTATCTCAATCTAGCGGTTCAAAATAATATAGCATATAAATATTTAAAGCCATAGTTAAAATTCAGATTGATTGGTTGATCTGTTGAATTTAGAACGAGAGTCGAAAAAACTTTGTTTGTGTTTTTTTAAATTATTTTTCATCCTCAAGTTAGCAATTTTTTTATTTAATGTGTTGATCAGGCAAAGGTATGTATATTAATATTGAATAAAATAAGTAGCTTTATAAACCAAATTTATAGTAAAATTATCAATTGAAATTATCAATTGGCAAAAAATAAAAAAATTTTAACGCATTTAGATAACACTTTTTATTAAGTTTGAGTCCCCTTGATAGTACATGCAAAAATTAAGATGCAATGGTTTGCAACTTTAAAAATATTAGCATTATATGAAAGTTCTTAGTATCTCAAAAATTCGACGATGTCCTATGAAATGATGACACCTCATGATTTCAAAATACAATTTTGTGTTTCAAGTTTGAAAATTAAAAAATATTATAAAATATTTAAGATTGTATTTTTCAGGATAGAAAATTTTAAAAACACCCTGCATAAAATATGATATTTCAGATACACCCGAACTTCTGAGCAGTTTTTTTTTTGGAATCAACAATCTTACAAAAATTTTGAATTTTGTCCTGATATTGTGGTCAAATCTGACACAGTAGAACGATGTAAATTGCGACATTGTTCACAAAATTTTCACCAAACATCTCAGAAAATAGAATGCGATAGGTCATATTTTTTAATTAGCATTTTAGAATAATTCCCAAATACGTAAACTCTCCACGTAGTCCTTTGCTCCTCTCTAGGAAAAATCCTGTGGACGCCCATGCCCCGACGCAAAATCGCTGACGTTGTAGGAAAATTCTTTGTGAAATTGTATAGAGGTACGATCGAAATTAACAATCTCGAAGGCCTAAGATATCGCACTTTTTCCAAAGCCTTGGCAAAGCCCAAATGTCAACTTGACAGACTGCCACCAACCAGAAATGCCGCCAAATACCACTCATTCAGGAAGTGCTGGCAAGTCCAGGTGTGGATGGGAGACCAAGGGAGCCATCAGATGTTGCCTTCTGCATGGGAATGGCAGCTTACCAAACTAGGTGGGTGTGTCATACTTTAGTAATACATTTTCATTCTTTAACCCTGATTTTAGCAACCTTAAATGCACGTGTATTATTTGATTAATTTGTTTACATGTGCGGTTCCAATCAACACAAAGATAGATGCTGCCCCAGAACAGCTGCTCAACATTATCAGTTGCAAGTGTTCAGCTGGTTGTGCCGCTGGCATGCAAAAGCTCCCCTCAGCCTAACACCAAGGAATCCGACACTGATGAAGAGACTGAGGAACCCACTGACCTCCCCCTTCCTCCTTCACTTCTTGCATAAGAAAGAGTTGTCCGTGGACCCCGACTATCCGACTATGGCGACGACGACGAGGAAGGTCCAGCAGCCCCCAAATGCTACAAGATTTTAGCAGCCTGAAATTATCTGCCTGCAGTCAATTATAAATAAATCAAGAATTACTGTGCACACTTAATATTATTGTATTACTATTTTAAATTTTATGATCCACTTTCATTGACGTTTAAATATGCATTCATAGAAATTCAGAGTAGAGTGAGGACCAAGCACGAAAATATGGAAATGAAATTACAACACGATATCGGCCAACGAACCCCAACAACAAATCGGCTGTATCTTCGTTAATAAAAAAAAAACACGAAATGGTCATTTCAGCCCTTGAAAGAACTTTCACCGAGCTTCTTATAATCAATTGTATTGTGCGTGTTGTGAAATGTTTGAACACAAATGATCGAGAACTGGACCTACAAGTTTTATGCCGACTCCGTACGGCTTATGTTCTCAAGAAGCTTTTCATGACAGTTTTTACTCTCTGAGGCTTGCCATTGTCTGCAGAGAGGTGACGGCCGAACAGAAAAATTAACTCAATTGAAATAACTTTCTGTGTCGGGTGGGAATTGAAGCAGGGTTCTCTGGTGTATAGGCGCCCTTTTCTGTAATATTGGACCTATAAATCTGGTTCACCAACGAACTTTTAGAAAATTTAACGCTCTTCAACTTTGTCATGCAATGTAGTACAAAAAATGTGCTTACTTTAAGAAATATTAGCAACAAATTTTGGTGAATAACACCTCACTCTCAAAATAAAGTTATTTTTCTTTAAGACGTAAGTAAAATCTACATCGTTCTCACATTAAAAACCTTTAATTCACTTTTTCAAACACCAGCAACTCACCTGTGTGCACTGCTCCTCCTTCATGGCCATCATTTGTTTGCAACAGGCGACAACCTCCTTCAGGGTGCTGACCTGTTTCTGTGTCACAGTCAGCTCAGTACGCAACGATAGATTCTCAGAATTGGCCAGTTGTAAGGATAGCTGAGCATTAGCCAGCTCAATGTTAGCATGTCGACTTCGACTGCAGACATTTTCATCGTCCTCATCAACTGGCGGCATGTTAAGCTTATCCGCAGTAGCAACATCCAAACTCGTCTTTCTTTCAGGAGTCTGGAGGGCCTCCGCAACACTTTCATCCGCTTCAACGTCACGCTGACGCAGACGACGGTTCAGATTCTGTTCGACAGTCAGCTGCTTGCGTAGCGTAGAAATCTCCTCGCGTAAATCCTGTATTGCTGTTTGACGCGCAATGCGCTTAAGACGCAGTTCTTCTTTAAATTCATCTAAGGTTTGAGCACGCGTTGCTGCAGCGGACTCTTCGTCTTTCTCGTTCTTGGCACTCATTATTTGGTTCTGATTTGTTGTTAGAGCGATTGTTGTGCACTCGGTTGTTGGCTGATCAGTGCTTGTGGGATCGGTTTGCGTTTTGTCATTAATGCTCTGAGGGCTGTCCATATCATTAGCACTAACACTGGTATCCGTTATGTTGTAGTCTGTGGTGACGTTTTCGGGCAATGTCAAATTCACATTTTCTCCAATTTTGAGCAATGTATTAAAATCCTCCGAGAGCGTTACTCCAGTAACTGGCTCTGCACTCGACTCTGTAGTTATATTCGGCACACGATCCAATAATAAATTCTCGTTTTCAATTTCCCACCACCAGGGATCATCGACACCAGCTACGTCACTGCCGCCAACTGCTGCATCCGGTTCACGTCGTATACGTGGATTACGATTTTCTTGATTTTCTGATTGATTATGAGCTGCACTTGCGGTAGAGTCTTCCATCGATGGAAGTGTAGATTCCGTACTGCCCATGACTGATGCGCTGCAGTGGGGCTTTATAGAAAATTTCAACTATTTCTTTCTCTCTCTCTATCTCTTTTACATACACGCACTCACGAGTCGGGTTCAAATACTAGAACGGAATAAAGAAATGAAACGATTATTATAGCAATACGCATTAAAACAGGGGCGACTGCTCAAGAACAAAAGAATGACTGCACGGAATCGTTTAAAGGAGAAGGTGGAGAAATTGGTGGATAATAGGAGGAGGTGGAGGAAATGGATGGAGTAGTGTTAAGTAAATAGAATCTCGTGACTGATCATTTGATGTTGCGGAAAATATAAGAAAAACTTGGCTACGTTGCAGGCATATTTCATAGATAAACGGGTTGTGCTGGGAAAGGTATAAGTAGAAAAAGAAACACGTTTAAATGATTTCAACAGCGCGTTTTTCGTATTTATATTTTATTCTCATAATTAAATTTAGCGTTTATTTTTCGTGGCCATAAAACAGTGCGTTTGTATGAGTGCGTGTGCGAAAGAATGAAAGAAAGAGAAATGCAGGCTCTTATATTTGAGGAATTTCTTGAATTTTCTTACAATTTTTCACAATTTTTTTTCGCCTCTCCCTTCTCGAACAACCTTGTACGAATTATTCAATAAATTTCAGCTTTTCACAGTATGAAACTTTTATTTATTTTATTTTTTCTGCTTCCTGATTAATTATTGTATTTCAAGCAAATTCACTTTTGTATTAATCAATTTTGTATTGAAAATTTCTATATAAAGGTACATATAATTTTTTTATATATGTATGTTAAACAAATTTCATTGAAAATTTTCTTTTTCAACCCGTCTTCGTATTCGTTGCAACTTATCGTTAGCATTACTCGTGATAAACTGACTGAGTGAACGATCTATTTTTACAAAAAAAGAACTAATTTCAAAATCAAAAAAGTCAAAATCTAAGCACAAAATATTTGAAAAAACATACAATTTTCGACTCGCTTGTTGGCTAGCAAACATTTTTGTATCCGTTCATAAAGATCGTTTCTCTTGACTATGTGTGTTTTGTGGTTATTTTTAAAATGAAAACACAATCAGATGTTTGGTCAGTGATAAATGTTTTTGAGGCAATTAAGAAAAACCGACTACTTATATATATGTTTCTTTTTTTAAATAAATAATTTTACCAATCTCTCATTGCAGCACTTTCAAATTTATAAAGAAATTGTCTTAATACCTTAGAAAATAATTATTTTAATGCGTACTTTTTTAGAGAATGATCTCAAAAAATTTAATGTGATCATTTAAAAGGTATCAAGGGAGAATACTACACATAAGGTGGCATATGCTTAAAGAGCATTGAATAGATTTAATAGTGCTAATTGAAACGAAGTTCTTTAACGCGGCTTGCGGGTGGAGTGATTTGGTAGAAATCGTCACATAACGAAAATATGCCAACAACGAAGAAATACAAACAAAATACACACACACAGCAGCAATCTAAGCTATTTTAAAAAATTGAAATGTAAATTTTTGTAAAACTCGGAAAGAACTGGGCCAACTTTTATGAAATAAGTATTAAAATATCATATTTGTGCTACAGCAAAGTATAGATGAATTTTCGTTTTGAAATTTTAATAATAAAAATATTTAATTAAATGTAAAGTTTTTTACGAAATCATCGTTTTCTTGATCGTTTTCTTTTCGAGCTTGCGTTCATGTTTGTGTTGCGAGAGTTTCAATAAACTCCATGTGGGTCTCTTCTCTTTTTATGCAGAAATTTCGATAAACTCATTTTTTACTTTTTTGTTTGTGTTTTTCTTTTAAATCATGCGTATGTTAATTATTGCTTTATTGCAATTAAGTTTTAAGAAATGGAAACTGAAGCAAATGTGTGTAATACACATACACAATTCGACTTGCAATCAGTTCGGACGTGATTTATTAACCGCTCCAATTTTAATTTCGCTGTATTCTTGTGCCTTATCTTTAAAATAATTTAATCAACAAAATAGCAGAAGCTATTCTGACCCAATTTACTCAACTTAAAATGAATTTTTGTGTTTTTGCCAGCTTGCGCTTTAATAACCAAAACTCCAAAAAAACAGAACTCAATAAACAAATCAATAATCAAGCATTAACCTATACAAAAAAAAAAAACAAAAAAAAAAAAAAAAAAAAAACAATTGTGAGTGTCAGCATTTTGTGTATAAAATAAAAAATAAAAATAAAAAAATTAAAAACTACTATAATAATGGAATTTACTTGTGCCAACAACAACTGCTCTATTGAGGACAAAAATGCACTAAAACTGAGCTGCAATGGTCTCTGCGGGAAATCTTACCACATTCAGGAATACTCTTCTCATTTCAAATTTTTCTGTGACGAGTGTAGGGATTTAACGCTGTCACACGTGATGCTCGCCATTAAATGTCTGAGCGACTCACTTAATGCTTTGCACTCAAACTATAAACTACTCTGCAGTAACCAACCTAACTTCGACGTCTTCACACACTTATCTGATGATGTAGCCAGAGTAGAGTCCATGTGTAAAGCAATTAACTCGGACATCTCAACTATTTCAAAGAACCTCAGAGCATTAACTGAAATAGTAAGAGATAGTGAAAAGGCGTTGCATTGTGATAAAGCGATTAATGAGCTTAAGAAAGAAGTAAAAACTGGCTTTGAGATCTTAAAAAATGACGACTCTACCAAAAATACTAGGTAAACTAAATAAACTATTTATCGACGCTAAATCTTGTCACTTCAAGGTTCTAGTAATTACAGAAACTTGGTTAAATGACACTTTTAAAAATGAAGAAATTCTGGACTGCAATTGGACTATCTACCGTAATGACCGTGACTACTGCTCCACAGGCCTTTCGCGAGGTGGCGGCGTACTAATTGCTATCCACAATTCTCTTTCAAGTGAGCTTATAGAAACCCCTACTCACAAACTCTTTGAACACCGTATAGTAAAAGTTTATATAGGAAAAAAACTCTATATGTACATTGGTGTCATTTACATCCCCCCAAGCTCTAGTGAATCATCATACAATGAGTTATGTGAGACAATCACTACATTTACGGAAACCTTAAATGAAGAAGATAGAGTTATTATTTTTGGTGACTTCAACCGTCCAAATATATCATTTGTCATTGATGAAAATGACAACTATCTTCTTCCTGTAAACCTCTCTAGTCCCATAGACTTTACATTAATAAGTACTTTTTATAGCAATGATCTACAGCAAGTCTCTGCAACACAAAAACAAAATAGTATGTGGTTGGATCTAATCTTTACTAACTCGTACGACGAAGTGAGGGTTGGTCCAACCATCGAAGCAGAAAATTTGTTTGCTAACACAGTTCACCATACAGCCTTAACAATAATTTTCTCTGATATAAATATCTCTTTTACCCAGTCCTTCAATAACTCTATTGTGTACGACTTTCTTAATGCTGATTACGATAGTATAACATCTCTTCTAGGTGGCATTAACTGGAGTTGCGTTCTATCGAACTTAGACTTAGATAGCGCTGTTTCGAGTTTTTATAATTACATTTATACAGCTATCGAAAGGTATGTGCCTAAAATAAAGAAAAAAAACAAACTTTCTGAACCTTGGCTAAATTCAAATCTCAGATACTTGAGAAACCAGAGAAACCGAATTTACAAACTCCTCAAAACTGCCGAAAATGTAAGCGAAGAAATGCAGCTCAGATACGATGAGCTATCAAAAGAGTTCTCTATCAAATCTGAAGAAGCTTATAAGTTTTACACAAGCTTAATTGGTGAAAAAATTGTTCAAGACCCCAAAACATTCTTTGACTTTGTCAATTTGAAACGAAAATCAGCTGGTTACCCTTCATCCATGTATAAAGGTAATATTATCTCTTCCAACCCTCAAGAAATATGTAACCTCTTTGCGGATCATTTTAAGGATGTATTTTGTCCACCAACTACTTAGTCTGACATTTTTCCCCCCACTCCGAATTCACAGCATATGGTTGAAAACTTTAGTTTGACGAAAGAAGACATATCGAATGCAATAAAGGGTTTAGATGCAACCAAGGGACCTGGACCAGACCTAATTCCCCCAAAGTTATTGGTGCGATGCTTAGACCAACTACTTGTGCCCTTATACATTATACTTAACAAATCACTCTCTCTTGGAGTGTTTCCCTCATATTGGAAAACGTCCCACCTAATACCAATATACAAAAACGGTCAAAAAAACTCAGTTGAAAACTACAGAGGCATAGCAATTTTGTCGGCCATCCCAAAGCTATTTGAAAAAATTATTTGCGAAAAGCTAACATGCCTTATCAACCCGAGACTAAACGAGCAGCAGCACGGGTTTCGAAAAGGAAGATCCACAACCACTAACCTCATGATAATGGTTTCTGACGTTTTATGCAAGATGGAGAACGGCTACCTAATAGATGCCATTTACACTGATTTCAGTAAAGCTTTTGATCGTGTTGATCACGGTATCTTAATACATAAATTAGAAAAATTTGGTTTCTCTGGATCTTTACTTAGTTGGCTATCAACTCATCTCCATGGTAGATCCCAATATGTTAAATTTCAAGGAATTGTGTCGAAGAAAATTGAGGTCTCCTCTGGAGTACCGCAAGGTAGTCACCTTGGTCCTCTTCTCTTTAATATCTTCATATCCGACTTGTCCATAGTGTTGAAGGATATTCTACATCTTATGTATGCGGACGACTTAAAATTGTACCACGTAATTAAATCGCAGGAAGATGTCAATTTCTTACAGTTAAACCTCTCATCTCTTGAGACCTGGTGTACCCAAAACAAACTCTACCTCAATGTAAATAAGTGTAGTGTGATAAGTTTTTCTCGTAGAAACCAAGTTATAAATCACAAATACCGCCTCAATGGTAATGAACTTAACAGGGTCAATTATATAGTTGATCTTGGAGTGGTCTTGGACAACAAACTGCGCTTTAATTTACACTACGATAAGATTGTATCCAGGGCCAGTAAACTGCTCGGTTTTATTAAAAGACGAGCATATGAATTCAAGAATGTATGGGTCACTACATCCCTGTACTGTGCACTAGTGCGCCCAATACTCGAATATGGCTGCATAATTTGGAATCCAGTTTTTGGATCCCATTGTGATAGAATCGAATCCATTCAAAAACAATTCTTACTATTCGCTCTGAGAGAAACTTATAACCCCCGCGATTATGGAAGCCTTCCACCATATGAACACAGACTCACCCTATTAAATTTGATACCGCTATCAACAAGAAGAACGGTATTGGATACATGCTTTACTTTCGATGTTCTGAGCGGTGTAACTAACTGCGAATATATCTCTAACAAGATTACTCTCAATGACCCGTTAAGACGTACAAGGCATACTCGGCTGTTAACTGAATATCAGCATCATACTGCATATGCAAATAATGAACCCATCAACCGTTGCTGTAGAAAATTTAATACTATATCCGGCCACTACTCACCTTCCATGTCCAAATTCTCATTCAAGCGATCTCTATACAAGTCTTTTTCTCTGCCTAATTTACCCAACCTCTGAACTCTCCTCTTTTCTAGTATGTAAGTAACTTTTACTTTTACTTTTACTTTTCTTTCTTCTTTCCTTTCCTTTTTGACGTGTTCATGAAATAATGTCATTTAGGTGGGCGGATTACGCCCACTTCGAATTGAACATCTTCGAACACCAAAACAAGGAAAGGGGAGAAAAAAGAAAAAAAAAAAAAATAAAAAAAAGCCTGTTAGAATAAGTAAATAAATAAAAAACCTGTTAAAATAAGTAAATTGCCTTGGTTGGCCAATAAATAAATAAATAAAATAAATAAATAAATACAGATTTAGAAAATTAAGTTAATAATAATAATAAAACTGTATAGCTTGATACAACTATTTACTGCTTACATTCGTTTATTATTCTTGTTATTTTTTTACTATTTATTTAGTTTTACTAGAGTATGCCAATGGTCTAAATTCAACCATTTCGCCATACCACCTCCGAGCGACGCCGGGTATGCCAGCTAGCATTTTTCTTTAAAAGTTCTTCAGTGCTTCTCCCTACTCTGATTCATTTAAAAAAATAATCATCAAAATCGGTTGAGAAACAACTCTTTTGCCTTCGCCTATTTATAAATAGATTAACATTATAGAGAGAATAGGGAAATCACATGTTCAGCGTCTAAAAGAGGACGAAAGCGAAAATAAATTGAAACACATCAGAGTGCTTGTATAAAATTTTCAATAAGTATTGATATTCATTCGTTCAAATAAATAAAAAACAACTTTTATTTCGAAGTACATTCAGGTTGAAGAAAAAGCATAAGGAACTTCGGTCCTGACCGGGGTACCACAACCGCAATACTTTTTTTTTTTGACGGCTGCAGTTTCGATTCGACAGAAGTTTTTTAGACTTAGATTTATGTTGACATATAAGATTATATCTTTTGCATGCCGCAATAACAATGGATATAACAACTTTTCCTTCAAAAATTACCCTTCAAGTGTATTTTTTGTCAATTTGACACAATTTTATATATAATTTGTGTATCTTTTGAATTTATTATTAAAAATTAATTTTAAATGTTGGCTCAGTCTAAGAAACATGAACGTTCTCGTGTGTCAAATTGATTCAAGGCTAAGAACAAATACCATTTCTGCAAAAATCGTTGGTTGAATTCTCGATGTTCATTCTTTTTTATAGATTCCATGTGTGTAACATACATAAAAGGTACAGTTTCGTAAATGTAGACGAAGAATTTTTTGTTTGATATATTTGGTAATACACAAGCATTTACTGATAAATATTCGTAAAATGATTCGTTTCAACAAACGGTTTTACGTTCGTGATTTTGGCACGAACTAAACCAACAACGATAACACATCATTAGCTGATACTGAAGCATTTTATGCATGATTTTTCTAAAAAGAATATATGAATTTTTTTTTTCTTCCTAAATTTTGCTATTATGTGACTTAAATCGTTATTTGCTTTGATAGATATTCGTTGTATTCGCGATACAACTGATATTTTGACATATATTTTAACTTTGTACGATGAATATTAAAGATTGTAGGTATACCCCAAAAAGTGAAAAAACATTGCATTTGCTTAAAAAAATTTTTGAAAGACCCCCATACAAACTGCGCTTTAAGTCGTTATTCTACGTCAAAACAAGAAGGAATACACTTGCCAACACCTACACCAAGTCATGCAAACGCTTTTATTCCAATACTAAGTCTATAAATTCCATAAACGTCATGACCTAATTTTTGTTTGTGCTGCGACACCCCATTACGTTAGAAAAACTTGATGACATTAGGTTTGATAATATTAACCCAAGAATAATATATACCTAGTAGATTACACCATCAGTGCGTAGAAATGAAAATCTGCAATTTATTTTATTGATTGTACAAATTTATCGTGTATTTATTTTCATAATTTTGTAAAACAAACCAGAAATTAAAAATGTAAATAAAAAAATCGAGCAGTGTAGCTGCTTTTTGTGTGAAGGGGTGAACGCGGAAGCTAACACCCCTATGATATATGCAGTTTTTATTAAATTTAGTAATTTAGTGTTCTTTTTTGATAAATGTTTATTTCTTCTTAAAAACCAAGATTACATAAGAAAATTAGAATGTTTTCGAATGGAATCCCGCTATGAAAAATGTATACTACGACTTTTTTTTGTAAGTTTGACATTCTCTTCTTTCTCACACCTGACGTCACAACAAAAATGGTGGACATGCGCATGTCGGAATCTTTTATATATTATTCTTGATATTAACCTATTTAAAATTTGAAGATGAAAGCTTCCTTAAACATCAATATAAAGCGTTACAACGTAGTAGTTATATGCGAGGTGCAACGCCCTATTTTGTACTGCCTCTCACTTTTTTTTGCAATAATAATTAGCTCTCATAGCATTCAACAATGTTCAAATTTAAATACAAAAGGTTTCATTAGTGCAAAGAAAAGTATATGGCATAACACATACAACTTGACATAACAAATGACGTAACATATGACATGACATATAGCAAGAGATGGCATGGCATATAACATGACATATTGAATGACATAGATAAGCTGATAAAAACATGTTTTGAGTAGTAATTGAATCCAAAGAAAACAATCATCGGTAGAGCCAAAAATTTCATTGATCGTGTTTTTAGCATCAGCGATCAAGTTTTTCACAAAGAAAACAGACAACGAATAATACGTACACTCAGCTTAAACGATTTACCAGTTCAAACTACAAAACGCCTTCTAAGCGAAAATAAACAAA
The DNA here is from genome assembly GCA_914767935.1 of Coremacera marginata. Classification (NCBI taxonomy): domain Eukaryota; kingdom Metazoa; phylum Arthropoda; class Insecta; order Diptera; family Sciomyzidae; genus Coremacera; species Coremacera marginata. The sequence goes on from OU612045.1 coordinate 53,622,486, forward strand.
ATAAAAATAAAGAAATATCAGAACCTAAACTCTACAAGGGAAAAACTTATAAAAACAGACATTTACAACAAAAACACTCACCTTATGGCCCCTAAAACAAACAACATTTTACGAAACCTTTACAGCAACACAAAAAGTAAAATAGGAAATATGGACAAACACAACTTGATTTACCAAATTAAATGCAAAGGTGACGGATCCAGTGTATGCGACCAAGTATATGTTAGAACGCCTAAATCTAAATTACGGACAAGAATATCTGCGCACAAATCGGACTTAAAACTGAAAAGTGACCAAAAAACAGCGCTTGCAGCCCACTGCATACAAAAGGGACACTTACCGAACAATTATGCCCGAAGATACACGATTGAGATGTTGCACATCATCAATACTCCTACACATTGAAGACTAAATTCTAAACAAGACACCGACGGATGAGCGCATATTTATAAACACTTGTTGAGGAGCAAGATTAGTTGACGATGACGCGGGAGCAAGATACCTCACTGCGACAAAATAATTTTGTTTAATAATTTTTAAATGTATAAGTATGTATTGTTAAAATTTTTAATTTTTATAGATTTATGTTAAATGTTCGAAGTGATTGTAATAATAAAAATTTGTATTTACCACAGTGCAAACCCTGAAGACGGATTAAAAATCAGTTCGAAATATTGGCAAAATAAAATTAAACAAAAGGAACAACAAACTCTTTTTTGAATTCTACGGCCATAGCCCATCTACAGTAGTTTAATCGTTTAGAAGGCCGATAGTAATTATATAGAAAATTGTTTCAGCTTTTTTGAAAAAATAGACAATATTTAAGTAAAAATAACACCTTATTGCATATCTACAGAGCAAGACCTTTCAATGGCGACCCTATTTATCAAAATCGCGTCTATAGTATAAATTTGATAGTCATCACAAAAAATGTGCTTGCATAATAATAATATAGATGTTCAAAAAACTACATTAATTTTCGTAAATTATATTATTTTTTAATAACTATGATCTTATTAATTTTTGCTTGAACTCATATCTTAATATTGTTGAGTAACAATTTTAACAACAAGAGATGATTTCAAAAGCAACATGAATAACCCATGAATAACCCTTCTGAATACTCGTTAGTTCTGGCACTAACTTCGTGTCAAAGCGTCAAAGGCGAACCCGCGCACAAACGCTTTTGTCACACAACGGACAAGAATTTGCTCTCAATTTTTATTTCGTATCTTAAGAAATACATATTTCACCATGCTGCACATATAAACACAACCACAACAACAAGAACACATAGATACTAACAAACAGATAGACACATAAATATACATACATACCTCGTGATTTTAAAAAAGAAAAGACTTTCCTATTTAATAGCTGGCTTTGAGTGCACGTTTTTACCGTGTACCAATTTTCTACGCCTTGACGTTTCTGCTAGCATTTGCAGCTGCAGAAGAATTGCTGGCTGATATTGGCCAGACTATGTTTATCGACACACAAAGTTTTGAATTGATTTCAGCTACGTTGGCAGTTTTCTTGGCCATAAAATAAATGAAGTGCTTCTAGAATATTTTTATATATTTTTTTTTTTTTGTTTTTTTTTTTGCTGTTTAAAATCACTTTTGCTGTAATGCTGCAACCTCTACACTGCAGACAAGTTGCAGCTGCATTGAAAAACTTTCGCGTTCTTTTTTTAATAAAATTAAATTAAATTTTAAAACGACTCAAGTTGATGATTAATAAAGAAAATGCATCTTTTTCTGTTTGTTCTAGATAATCATAAATAATCTTAAAAAAAAACAAAAAAAAAATATATATAAAAAATAACACATTATAAAACATAGAAACTAGCATGCAGCAAACACCGTTGATGGACGAATAAACGCTTAACTTAAGCAGGTGCGGTGTATGAAAAATCTAATAGAAATTGTAAGAATATTATTACTTTGTTGTTGATAAGGTGAAAATATCATCGATACATATCACACGTTTTCTTCAATATATTCACAACTCAAAAAATCTAATTTTTCAGGAGAAGAATTTTAAGTTTTGAACAGATATAGGATATTGTTCCACCACTTCAAAGATATAACCATTACACCAAATATGCTCCTATATATAAAATATCATGATCCTTATACACTGGTGTAGACAAATAAACCTAACGATTTTCCATCTCTTATGTGGATAAATTAAAAATATATTGAGCTTAAATAATTACATATTCTGCTCTCACGCAAAAAGAAAAAAAGATATCGCCACCTAAATTAAATACTCACACAATTTATTATAATATTAAAGAAATCTCTGCGTAATTAACTCAATTTTTAATTTTTTTTTTTTTTATTCACATGGGACTTGCCTTAGCCGGTCTAATGACGCTGACAGAGTTAGGAGTTAGGGGGCCTTTATTTTAATGATTGGCCATGGGCTATGTTCTTCTGCTCTATTTTGTTTAGCTAACATTTGATATGAGCGAGTGGGCAGACGAAGTCTCTTTTTAAATCGAGGTATAATTACGGTTATACCATCTTTAACTTTCTGGTGGTTTCTTCTATGTTCTTCTAATATAGCTGCCCCCCCTTCATTAAATTTATTGGGTGAAATTATACTAATCAATAGAGTGGTTGCATGATCGTGAGTTACAATTTTAGGGGTGGCGGCTGTCTCATTCCTTAGAGCTGCTTATTCTCTGAGACCCTGAATTCTTTTTTTGGGCCTTCTGTTCGTGAGTTTTTTTTACTTTTTCTTCACTACCTTTTAGATTTACTATCAAATCTCAAAATCAATACTTTTCAGGAGATCAAAAAATACTTTTTTTACACTTAATAACAAAACAGATTTTCTTTTTACTGAAACAATACTGAAATTAAGGGTTAATAAAGGTTCATAAAAGAAGTTCACTTGTTCCAATGTCATCTTTTTCATTTTCGTCGGCTCCGAAAGAGTATCTCTGATACATTCCGTAATTGATTGTAAAAACTATGTTGAGCCCATGATATAAGATTTGAGTTGCAAAGTTAAAAATTGTAAAAATTATTTCTTTTTGTATCCTTTTTTAGGTCTTTTAACGACTTCCAAACTTAAATAAATTTCCCGGCAACTTGATATTGAATATAAGCCCATGGTTCCTTCAACAAGGGTTCTTATAAATTCACGTAGAATTTGTTTTTTTTTCTATTTTTCTCTGGATTGAATTTTTCATACTCAATAGTCTACTTTTGTAGCATTGATTTAATTTTTAATTTTTAGAAATATTTTTTAATTTTGTACAACTATTCACGCATTATTTTTTAAAAATTTTTCATTAACTTTAACGAATTAAAGTTACTACTTTAATTTTTAATTAATTAATACTAACGTATTAATTGTTCACATCTTTTTTTTCTATATATTTAAGCGTAGCAACGCTTGAGTTTTTTTTCTATTCCTATTTTAATTCTTCAAAGAAATTCATTAAACCGCCACTGAGTTCATTTTAGAGAAACGTGTTAGTCACATTTTTTAGACAGCAAAAACTTAAACTTGCCTCTAATTTAAACATTTATAGTTTTTGCTGTCATTGACGTTGCTGTTGTTGTCTTATGTTATTACAAGCTCTGCACGATGACAGCTGCTTATCGCTTAGTTGATTTGCCTTTTAAGTTTTCCTCACATTTCCATCGTCACACGTACATACATCATTTCATGTTGCAATAAATTTATTTAGAAAAAAAAAACAAAAACTAAAAATATACTTTTATTATTATAAACATATTAACATGAAATACTGACTCAAAGTCTGAGCAATAAATTTGTCAGAATTTTATTCACGTGCTCCAGGCTTCATCACCAACTCAGTAGAGCTATTCTACTATAAAAATTTATTTGAATTGTTTATTCTCTGTAACGATTGCTTAATTTTCTTCACAAAATTTTAACAGTATTTTCTTCGAATTTTTTAATCAGAATAATATCTTAGATTATTTTTTTTTAATTAAGGTCTTCATGTTATGTTTCATCATATTTAGAAAATTTTAATTTAATTTGTTTTTTTTTTACTAGCAACACACTGATAGGTTTTCTTTATTTGATTTCCCTTGGAAGGTTTCGAAAGTTAAAAGTTTTTAATAAAACTCTCAATAATATCAAAATATAAAATAACATGCATTACGACATAAATCTTCTCCCTCATTTTTTTAATATTTCATGCATAATTTTTAAAAGTACAAAAAACAATAAACTTATGCAAACACATCGCACAGTTTTTGATCGTTTTGAGCTTGTTAAATTTTAAGTCAAGGCAAGTTTTTTAGTTAATCATCGCATTTTATGTGGATAATAAGTGGATTATGTGGCCATGTATTAACAGATTCATAGAAGTTACTTGTATAATTTTTTTCAGTCAAAATTCGAAACAAATCTTTATCTTGAATTATCTTTCCAATTACATAATTTTGGATGAAACCGAAACTTAAAAAAACAAAACAGTATACATACTGTATGCATAGTATAAACTGCAATCCAAGAAATGGAAAAAACTGCGATCCTTCATATAATAATATATAATATAATATGTATATGTATATATATATATAATATGTGCGCATGCTCCGACAGAGGACAGGGACGATGAGATCAAATCTCATCACTTTCTACGAGCGCCTTGAAGACGCTTACGAGCGCTGCCCCCGTCACAACATACAAATTGTGCTTGGTGACTTCAACGCTAAGGTGGGCAAGGAAAACACCTTTGGTCCAACAGTCGGAAAGATCAGCCTCCCCGACAACACATCGGATAACGGAACGAAATTCGCCGCAGCCTGAAACATGGTTATAAGTAGCACTAGATTCAAGCATCTCAGTATTCATAAGGCCACCTGGTTGTCCCCTGACCAAAAAACGCGCAAACCAAATTGATTACGTTTTGATTGACGGAAGGCACTCTTCCAGTGTATTAGATGTACGCACTATCCGTGGTGCTAACATAGACTCGGATCATTATCTTGTCGCAGCTAAGATCCGTACACGTCTGTGCGCTGCAAAGAATGCGAGCAATCCTGACAAGCAATCCTGGCAAGCTGCAGTCAAAACAGAAAGCCGAAGCCTTCGCCACTTGACTCTCACTCCTGCTTCAAGAAAGCACTCCTCCGATCGACGATATATGCGCGCAGTGGGCACACATCTCCCACTCTCTGCGTACGGCTGCCGAAGAGGATATTGGCTACCACCGTCCTCGCCGAAACCAGTGGCACGACCAAGAGTGTCGCGACGGCATTGCAGAGAAAAACGCCGCCTACAAAGTCACCCTGCAGTCGGTTATAACGCGTGCTGCTAAGGAGCGATACAGAGATAAGAGGAGGGACGAAAGACGTCTTTTCAGGCGGAAAAAAGAGAGGCAGAAAAGCGCGAGTAGGAGAAGATTGAGAGTGTGGTGACAGGAACGAAGCCCGAAAGTTTTTCGAAAATATAAGACGCCTGGCCGATTGCTTTAAGACCAGGTCCTTTTCCGGCAAGGATGAAAACGGGAATCTAGTGACAGATATCCAGAGTACACTGACGTTATGGAGGGAACACTTCTCTAGCTTTCTGAATGGCGATGATGACAACAATCCCGCCATTAGAGATGATATCCCAGAAACCCCAATTATGAATAACAGCGTTGAAGTTCCGCTGCCCGACTGTAATGAAGTCTTGACAGCAATAACACGGCTTAAGAACAACAAAGCCACGGGAGCCGATGGTCTCGCTGAGCTGTTTAAGAACGGAGGCGAAGTTAGGTTTAAGTGCATTCACGAGCTTCTATGCAGAATATGATAAGAATAATGCATTCCAAACGGTTGGAACTTCAGTGTACTCTGCCCAATCCACAAGAAAGGCGATCTCACTATTTGCGTCAACTGCCGTGGGATAAGCCTCCGAAATATCGCCTATAAGGTCCTGTCGAGCGTATTATGTGAAAGACTGAAGCCCATCGTAAACCAACTGATTGGGCCTTATCAGTGTGGCTTCAGACCTGGAAAATCTACCACCGGCCAGATATTCACGCTACATCAAATCTTGGAAAAGACCATAGAGAAGCAAATCGACACCCACCATCTTTTTGTCGACTGCAAATCCACTTTCGACAGTCCAATAAGGAATCACCTGCAAAATTAATCCGCCTATGCAGGATGACACTGAGCAACACCAGCAGCGCAGTTAAAATCGGTAAGGACCTCTCCCCACTATTTGTTACCAAACGAGGTTTCAGACAAGGAGATTCTTTATCGTGCGACTTTTTTTAATCTAATTATGGAGAAGAACATTCGAGCTGCTGATCTGAGACAAAGCGGCAGAATATTCTATAAGAAAATTCCAAATTTCAAAAAGAGTCGAGTCACATGAGTCTTGCAGTAAACGCAGATAAGACGAAATATCTGGTGTCAACAAACAAACAGTCCCAGCGTATTGGCACCCACGTCACTGTTGACAACACCTCGTACTAGGTTGTGAAGGACTTCGTCAATCTCGGAACCAGCATTAACTCCACCAACGATATCAGTAGAGAGATAAAACGTAGGATAACTCTTGCCAACAGGTGTTTCTTTGGGCTTAGTAGGCAATTGAAAAGCAAAGCCCTCTCTCGACGAACAAAAGTTACGCTCTATAAGTCACGGTACATGCCCGTCCTGTTATATACAGCACAAACCTGGACGTTGAGCAGCTCTAATGAAAAGACTTTGGGTCCGTTCGAGAGAAAGATTTTTCGTAAAATCTACAAAGCAATCTGCGTCAATGGCGAGTACCGAATACGATGGAACGATGAGCTGTATGAGCTATACGCTGACATCGACATAGTAAAGCACATAAAAATCGAGCGACTTCGCTGGCTAGGTCATGTTGAGCGGATGGAAGACGACGCTTCAGCGAAGAAAATACTCGATTCGGTACCCAGCGGCGGTCAACGCAGTAGAGGACGACCGCATCTCCGTTGGAAGGACCAAGTAGAGGACTACCTGACGAAACTTGGAGCTTCCAACTGGCGCCAGCAAGCGCAAAACAGAAATGACTGGTGCAATTTCTTACGACAGGCGGAAACCGACTCACGGTTGTAGGCGCCACCTAAGTAAGTAAGTATACATAGCGTGTATACAGTAAATAAGTGAAACTTCTTCTCTGTATACACTCGTTCTCTTCTAGAATAAAGAGAAATTAAGAGAGAGCATTTCAAAAGAAATACAATGCAAAATTCCATAAAAAATATTCCGTGTATTCAATGTTTACAATACAATTTATTTGTGCCTTAATTGATTATACTGATACTAATGGTTTGTGATTCCTAAAATATGAAATATGTAGCCGTGATTCAAAATTTCCGAGATAACATGCAAAACTTGCATCAATTGAAATCCCGGATTTGATGCAAAATTTACGTTAAAATCTCCCCCGAGAATCATAGATATTTTTTCTTTGATTCTAAAAAAAAATGTAAAAAAAAGTGTTCACACCTGATTAGTTTCCATATTTTTACGAATTCATTGCTGGGTAACGCTGGGTTACGCTAGGTAAAAATTGGTTGCTGAATCCGTATCCATTGTCACAAATACAAAATTACAAGAATTCATAAAAATACAAAAAATTTAGATGGCAATCTATCTGCCATATTGAATTTTAAAACTGTGATATGAGCACACGAAATTCACTTTTCCCATTTTCGTCGAAATTCAGAAGATTGTCTGCTTTCAGTGGCTGTTAAACACAAACCAAATGACGCAGCTTGTTCAAAATTTGAAACTAGTCTATTAAGAGATGGTAGTTGACAGGACCAGTGTTGCATTTAAAACTACTTAGAGGAGAATTCAAAAAGTCACTGACTTCGCAGATGATGAGGATAAAAAAGTCACTGAGCTCTCACCATAAATGAGACGTCGGATACACCGAGAAAAAAAGCTATAGGTAAATCACCTAAGTCAGCTTGGCTGAAGAAAATCTTATGGGAATTATAAGCTTATGCTTATTCACCTAAGCAATTTATTGTTTAATACATTGCTTTGAAAGTACATACTTCGATACCTTGTCAAAAAAAAATATTTGATTCACCTAAGCCCAAAATCCAAAAATACAAAATTAAAAAACAACTAGCATGGATGGCTTAAGCATAGTTTTGAGCTATTTTCTGCAAAAAAACACAGCTGCGTCATTAGACACACGAGAGAAGGATAGATTTGATAATTTAATGGTTTTTTTTTGTAATAAAACCACTTTTAAATTCAAAAATAACATAAAGCAAATTAAAAAGCACACTTTATTATTCACACCAGTAAATTTTATTACATTTCATCAACAAAAAGAAAAGAAAAAAATTTCTTTGCCCGCCGTGCGGATTCGAACCTGGAATTTTTGGTGCCAGGTGCCAGTCCATCGCTCTGCCAACTGATCTAAGCAGCCTTGCTACTGTTTGCTGACATAACTGCAGCTACGTTAATTCACCTAAGCAATTTATTGTTTAATACATTGCTTTGAAAGCACATACTTCAATACCCTGAAAAAAAAAAATATTTGATTCACAGATGTTAACAGATGCTGTATTAACAGATGCAACATGTCGTAGTATTCTGTTGATAGCTGCAGCATAGCTTCAGTTGTAATTTATATTGAACTAGCTTATACCCGGCGCGCTTCGCTGCGCTCAGCGCTTATCCCTTAAAAGAGGGTGTAGCTTTAGTGAAGCCATACTTTTATAGTAAGTTCGTACCGAGTTTTATTGATGTGTGACTTATTTCGAAAACTATACCGACTATTTGGGGTGCCGAAAAGTACCACGCCCCTCGACCAACGCCCATAAAATGTTACCAGTGGAACGGCATGTGTAAATTGAGGTCGAATACTGAATTCCGAGACTGTGCGACCTACAAAAAAAAACCAAAACTGTTCGATATCGAAAATTTTTGGTGTATTTAAGGAGCCTTTTGCGGTCGGCACCAGACTTCATAGGAACCCTCTCAAGGCTTTGGTATAAAAATTGGCTTAGCGGTTTCGGAGTCCTTAAGTGATATACACATATACCCACATACGTATATACATTAAGTCGCCTCACGCTCCTTAGAAAAAAATGTTGCTTCTCCGGGTCTTCAAAATAATCCATGGCTTATGTTACGATGAGCCCCAAAAAATTTCGACTAAAAATATTGCCTGGTATGGTAGTTAAAAAAAAACAAACGGTCAGAAATAAGAGTAATGAAAAAGTTCTTTTGCATCAAAAATCTTAAATTTTTTCCGTTGGACCAAAGATAATGCGGATTTTTATGGATTGGTTTAACTTTTTTCATATTATTTTCACTAAAATTCAAATTAATTTTTTTCCATACTACTTTTAGTCAAATAAATTGTAAAATGTTAAAAAATGTGTACATTTTTTTGTAATTTCATTCAATTTAATTCTTCACTTTACACTATATTTTATCATGAATAGATAATTTATTTGACCAAAAGTAACATGGCAAGACAAAATAACTATTAAGTCTGACCGTTTGTTATTAAGAACATAAGAAGACCGGTCAATGTCCTTTCAAGGTTTGAAATGGCCATTTCGATTTTGTTTTTTTTTTTTTCAAACTATTCCAGCTTCTGTCGAAATATTTGGGGGATCATCATAACAAAAAGCGTTATTTTGAGCAACCGACCCAAAAACACCTTTTTTTTTGTGAGGAGCTCTAGTATACGTATACAAACAAACATTTAGGCATGGCAACATTTATATGTATAATGACCGCCACTTGGTCTTATTGCACCTACATATCAAGTTTCACTATCAAAACATGTACAGCTCAGAAATTACAATGATTTCTGAAAACTCGGCGTAGATAAAGTGCGACTTTTACTGTAAATTTGGATTTATATACTTTCACGGATTTGTGGGCGTGACAAAATTTATATAAAAAGTGACCGCCACTTGGACTTATAGCATCTGCATACCTATCAAATCATTGACTATCAAAACGTTCACATCTCAGGAATTTAAATTATTTCTAACCGATAGCCCTGGCAGCTAGTGCTTACTTAGTTATAATTGTTAAATTGTAATTAACTATAAAACATACATAAATAAATAAATTAAATAAAATGATTGCTGAAGAGTGGGCACAGATATAGTGCTACCATGCACATTTTTGGTAAGCGTATGAACTTAATTACCAAATTTTAGTATTTAACGATGAGAATTGTCTGATTTATAGAAGTTCTATTGATTTGTGGGTAAAAAAAGTGGCGGCCGTGGCGTAGTGGGTAGAGTGTGTGGTCCATATGGGATAGAACCCTGGTTCGAATTCCACCTGACACAGAAAGTTTTTTCAATTGAATTAATTTTTCAGTTCGGCCGTCACCTCTCTGCTGACAATGGCAAACCTCAGAGAGTAAAAACTGCCATGAAAAGCTTCTTGAGAACATAAGCCGTTCGGAATCGGCATAAAACTTGTAGGTCCAGTTCTCGATCATTTCAATTCATCATAAGAAGCTCGGCCAAAGTCCTTTCAAGGGCTGAAATTGGCCATTTCGCGTTACTTTTTTTTATTTGCGGGTGGTACAAGTTGGCGTGGCAAATTTTATATATATATATTGACCGCCACTTAGAGCACCTGCGTATGAAGTGTTACTATCAAAACGCGTACAACGCAGGAATAAGCATGATTTCGAAAAAGTGGGCGTAGATATGGTGCGACCACGCCCATTTTTAACAGTTGCCGATAGTGACCTTATGTACAAACTTACCAATTCTTAGTCTTCTACAAAGCATTTTTACTGATTTGTGGGCGGTTAAAGTGGACGTAACAACATTTGTATATACATAGTGACTGTCACTTGGATCCATAGCACCTGCGTACTAAGATTTCCAATCAAACCGTGTACAACTCAGGAATAAGCATGATTTCGAGAAAGTGGGTGTAGATATAGTGCGGCCATGCCCATTTTTTGTGCATTGGCCGACAGTAATCAAATAAACTAAATTACCAAATCCTAGTCTTCTACTTTTTTACTGATTTGTGGGCGTTGAAAGTGGACGTGACAACATTTATATATAAATAGTGACTGCCACTGGGATCCATAGTACCTGCACACTTAGATTCACTATCAAGTAATGATTAAAACTAAATTACCAAATCTTAGTCTTCTACGGCAAAAGCCGTCTGATATAAAGCATTTTTACTGATTTGTGGGCAGTAAAAGTGGGCGTGACAACGTTTATATTTACATAGTGACTGCCACTTGGCCCCATAGCACCTGCATACCAAGATTGACTATCAAAACGTGTACAACTCAGGAATAAGCAAGATTTCGATAAAGTGGGCGTTGATATAGTGCGGCCATGCCCACTTTTTGTGCATTGGCCGACAGTAACCATACGAACTAAATTACCAAATCTTAGTCTTCTACCGCAAAGGCCGTCTGATATAAAGTATTTTTACTGATTTGTGGGCGGTAAAAGTGGGCGTGACAATGTTTATATATACATAGTAACTGCCACTTGGACCCATAGCACCTGCATTCCAAGATTCACTATCAAAACGTGCACTACTCAGGAATAAGCATGATTTCGATCAAGTGGGCGTAGATATAGTGCGGCCATGCCAATTTTTTGTGGATTGGCCGACAGTAACCATACGAACTGAATTACCAAATCTTAGTCTTCTACGGCAAAAGCCGTCTGATATAAAGCATTTTTACTGATTTATGGGCGGTAGAAGTGGGCGTGACAACGTTTATATTTACATAGTGACTGCCACTTGGACCCATAGCACCTGCATTCCAAGATTGACTATCAAAACGTGTACAGCTCAGGAATAAGCAAGATTTCGATTAAGTGGGCGTAGATATAGTGCGGCCATGCCCATTTTTTGTACATTGGCGGACAGTGACCATACGAACTAAATTACCAAATCTTAGTCTTCTACGGCAAAAGACGTCTGATATAAAGCATTTTTACTGATTTGTGGGCGGTAAAAGTGGGCGTGACAACATTTACATTTACATACTGACTTCCATTTGGATCCATAGCACCTGCATACCAAGATTCACTATCAAAACTTGAACATCTCAGGAATTACAATGATTTCTTAAAAGTGGGCGTAGATATAGTGTGACCACGCCCATTTTTTGCACAGTCACCGGAAGTAACCATCTGAACGAAATTACTAAATTTTAGTTTTATATGATTAAAACCGTTTGATATAAAGCATTTTTTTTTGGTTTGTGGGCGATAGAGCCAATTTGGGTTGTATGGGAGGTACCACGCCCCCTTGTCCAATCAACACCAAACTTCACAGGAACACTTCCCGAATGTTGCTTCAGTATCCCTAAAAATTGCATAAAGTTTGGTTCGGTGGTTTTGGAGTCTATACGTGATTTACACACATATCCACATACCCACATACCCACATACCCACATACCCACATACATACATTCATTTTTATATATATAGATAGATAAATCACTCCGCGTAACGAAGGAGTTTGGCCCAATGAGTAGCGTAGTGTCTTCATATACAGTGGCATCGATTGGTGTGGGCTCGAATCTCAACGGTATGCGAACGTAAAATTTTTGTATATGATATTTAATAAATTAATATAAATAATAATAAATTTAATAAATTAAATTAAATGAAATTTAATGTTCTTGTTATAATAGACGTCAATCAGCAAGAAAAGCCGAGAAGTCATTAATTTCTAAGAAAAAAACGGTGTTGATAAATGAAAAATTTGAGTCAAGCAAATCACAGAACGAAAGGCGGCAGCTTCAAAAAAAAGGGAAAATTAAAAAAAACCAAAACCCGTAAAAAAGTGTTATATTTTTGAAATTCAATTTTTTTTTTTTAAAGTAGTGTATAAAAAATTACCAAATACTTGGTTAATTTATCACACAATAAAATTTATAAAGTACTTGGGTGGCTGAAAACTGCCAAATCCATCTTATAAAATAGAACAGGTTTTTTTTTAATTTAACATAAGCTTTTTCCTCGGTGTATAGCCCAGCAGCGGCTAGAATATTGTCAGAATATATAAAAAATCAGAAAAAAGGCCTTGCATTTAACATTAAATTACACGAAAGTTGTCGCCTCCCTCCAGGGTAACCTTAAATCGGATGAAAAAAAAATTAAAAAAAAAAATGTGCTTACATTTTTGTAGAAATGCCTATTTTTTAGTCCACAGATGCTATGTCGTTTAGCAAAATGTATTTATAATATTGCGAAATTCTTTTAAACACTCATTTAACATTTTCTTAAAATTATTTCATATATTTACTTTAACTCACGCATGAATCATAAAATTAATTCTAGAAAAAATTGTCATCTTGAATCATCTGCCAAAATACACTATGACAAAATACAATATTATTCTAATAACAATAGAGATATGTAGAATTGTTAGTATTTTTTTAAAAAAATGTTGATTTTTTTTTTTAATATTAATGCAAATTTTTGAGAATAATCAATTTTCGTAAGTCATGCAATTATAAATTGCGTCGTTGAGCTAACCAGACAGTTAGCATTGGAGTGTACAGAGTGCATCCTAGAAGGTGATGCATCCTAGGAGGTCTTCAAGCAGCCCATAGATGCTAGACAAAGAAAAGCACTGCGTTGTACCGACTGTAAAAATTAATAATTAATGTATGTACATATAAACAGCGTGCAACGAAAGACATAACAAATCTGTAAAGATTGTGTAAAGATCAGTGAACTTGGTGTTGTTGTTGTTTTGGTTTTTACAACAGCAATATAGAAGAGAGAAAAAAAAATGCTATTAACACAGACATTGAAAATATTTATATAGATATATCTACAGCTGGTGAACACGTGCTTATAACACATAGAATCCAGACGCTATTCTTCTACTATTTTATTTGTCTACTCTTAACTCAAAGTTTAAAACTATAAAATCATAACTTATAAGAATTTTTTAAAACAGTTATTTTTGACAAGTTCTGAGGAATTTCATAATTTTTTGAGTCCTATTTATTTCAAATACACAGACATACTTAAATACTTTTGGCAGCGTAATTTATGCACAAATTTCATCACACGCCAATCAGCTGAAAATGCGTTGTTTTTGTTATTGTTTACTAATCTGATGACGCCGCATTTAAATATAAAAATGGCGTAGACAAAATTGGCATTCGCAATACGTAGCAATAACAAATTGAGTGGCATGCAAAATCAAGGTGCAGTGTCAGTGACATGGTCAAGAGCAGAGCGGGACGAGCGGCATAGATTTGGATAGCGTGGTCATCCAGAATTTATGATGAAATTGACATAAATTCAAGACATTAGAAATTTTTACCAAAATAAAACAAATAGTTATAAAATTATTCGTCCTATTTACGTACGAATTTATTTGATATAAAGTAGCTAAAGTGATACTAAGGATTTATAGGTGAAATGTCAATAAATTTGTTGTTTATGACAACTTGTTTTTGTTAACTTGTATAGTTATTCGCTCAGTTTATAGCGTTAAAGTTTGCGAACTTGAACGCAAACACAAACACCACACAACAAAGGCATAAAAATGAGCAAAAACATTATCATTTCTAAGCATAAGCTACACTAAAATAACCTTAAGTGTAGCAGCAGAGAGCGCAAACGTATGTTTAAGGAGAGAGCAAAAGCAATTCAATTGTCCAGTTGTCCAAGTCTTAAAGAATTGATAAATGTGTCATGTACGATCTTTCTTCATCTTTGAGGAAATAAATTGAATTGGTCATACATTTCGTTGACAAAAGCCTCATAAAAAAGTTCCATATTCGTTCAAGAACACAAAACAGAAACTGGCAAACATGTGTGGTAAGCTTTTTTTTTTATTATCAAGGCGATTACCAACCGATTACCGAACCGATTACCGTAGCTATTACCAACCAATTACCGATTACCCAACAAGTTACCAATTACTAAAGCGACTACCAACCGATTACCGAACCAATTACCGAAGAGGTTACCAACCGATTACCGAACCAATTACCGATTGTCGAAGCGATAACCAACCGATTACTGAAGCAATTACCAACCGATTACCGAAGCGATTACCAACCGATTACTGATTACCGAAGCGATAACCAACCGACTACCGATAACCGAAGTGATTACCAACCAATTACCAAAGCAATTACCAAGCCATTACCTTTTACCGAAGTGACTATCAACCGATTACCAATTACCAAAGCGATAACCAACCAATTACCGAAGATTACCCAACCAAAGTAATTGTGTTACAAATGTATTACATATAAACATTAAAAAATAGCAGTTTATACAATCAATAACGCATGAATTGATAAAAAGAGTAAAAAAAGTAGAACGCGTCTGATTTGCCGACTCTAGCTACTTGGGAAATTAATAACAGCTATGTTATTTCCAGGGTTTAAAAACTTTCACTTTTATTCAAGGCTCCTGTTACTGCTTTAACTTGTGCTTTCTAAAAATCAAACAGTCGCAGCAGAAGTAGAAAACTAGTTTCAATAGTTTGAAAAGTGCTTAGGCAGGGGAACAGGGGGCGAACCTTCACATAGCAACGTGTCTGACCGCCTCAACCTGGCGAGGCCAGCATTATCCATGTCGAAATCGTCTCAAGTCGACTCAAACCTCCCCGTGGTGTTCCCTGGGCAACGGCAAACTGGCATCCGTCAGTTTGACGGCTAATTTGAGCGGCGGGTCACTCCATAGACCTTAAACATGGAATGTGCGCAGGCTTTGGGTCCCGCCACATTACTACTGCCCAATGAAAACTAAACCAGCCTCCACTTGGTGTATCCGATTGGAGAAGGCGCGCGCAAAGCAGAGGCGCCTGGCGAGAGCTGATGAGGTCGGTTGAAACCCGGACACGTGTTGTTTCGACCAACTAAGTAAGTAAGTAAGTAAGTAAGCTTAGGCAGTCAACAACTTCGGCAGTCATCTTTTTAATTGACTAAAACTGTTCGCAAAATCGAAAGTCGTTGCCGTTTCGTCGCCGGTTAGTGTGCATGTATACAAAAGAACACGGGGTACTCATACACTGATTCCAATAAGTCTCCGTACAGATTAGTAATTCTTATATATCGGTTTAAATAAACAAGCTTCAAGTATAAAGGTCAATAATTTGTATTTTATTTCAAAGATTTATTACTTAGGAAGATTTATTACTTAGTTATAAGAAAACAAAATCGATTAATTCGATGATTCAATAAAAGTAACCAAAAAAGTCTCCGTACAGTGCGTTTGAATTATAATGCTATTAAATGTTTACGTACTTATTTGTTTTTTAATATGTAGTTGGTCCACCTTTATTCTTTATAACTGCGTTTAACCGGTTTTTCATAGAGTGAACTAGCTTTGTAGTTGTTTCTGTCTGAATCTTTGCCCACTCCTACAAAAGCACTGCTTTAAGTTGATTTTTGTTTGTTATATTGTGCTGTCGAATTTTTGTTTCCAAATGGTCCCAAAAATGCTCTATTGGATTTAAATCCGGCTACTGAGCTGGATGATTTATTTGCTTCGGGACATTGTAGAGCAACCACTCCTTCACCACTCCAGAGGTGTGTTTAGGGTCCTTGTGCTGCTGGAAATAGTATGAATGATGCAAGCCCAACTTATCTACACTAGAGTGTATATTTTCCTCTAGAATATTTAAATATGCAAATTTATTCATTCTGCAATCTATAAAAATAAGGTTCCCTACTCCGGATGATGGCATACATCCCCATACCATCATTGCCTCCTCCGTGTTTGACGGTTGGGGTCAAATTCTTCGGAATCATTTTCAGTGTTAGGCTTTCTTCACACAAAACGGCGACCATCAGAGCCAAAAACGTTGTATTTGCTTTCATCGCTAAATAAAACTTGATCCCAAAAAGTATTTTCTTTGTCGATGTGCTCAACGGCGTACTCTAATCTCGCCTTCTGGTTTGCTTTACGAATGTAAGGCTTTTTACGGCTTACGCGACCATTGAATCCATTTCTTTTGAGAAGATTTCGAAATGTTTGTGGACAAACATTTATTTCATCAGTGGTTTTTAGGTTTCCAGCAATTATGCAAGCACTACTTATAGGATTTTCATTCACACTTCGGACGATGCTTCTTTCTAATTGATTGGATATTTTTCTAGGACGACCAGATCTCTACTTATTTACAATGGTTTTGGTTTCCTTAAACTGCTGAATTACATACTGTACGGACGAACGAGGTCTTTTAACAAGTTTAGCGATTTCAGTTAATGATTTTCCTTCATTTTTCAAGTTTAATATAATTTTTTTTTTGTTTCCATTGAAATTTGCTTGTTTTTATTTTCCATCGCTATTTTTATGATTTCAAATATACCAAAAACACAAATTCAAAGCTTCAAGTTAACTTTGCTAATAAAATAAACACGTGCTCCAGCTAAAAAGTTTCGTTACTTAATGAAGTTTGCCGTGGTACGGAGACTTTTTTGATATACAAAACCAGAGTTGCCGGATGTCTGCATGAGTTTCTCGTGGACTTGACAGTCGATATAATAGAACAGTGTAAAATAATAAAGGTGAAAATTGTCCCATTTCTGTTTGATCTTATTTTCAAGCAGAATGTTGCTTGATTTTTTTATTTCCCCATTTTTATCTTAAAACACTGCTGTACGGAGATTTATTGAAGTCAGTGTATTTTGTAGTATTGTGTCGTTTCGTTACGTGTCGTAAGTGTGCAGAAGGTTTTAGGCGGCAATGTAACGATTTTATGATTGAGCAAAATTTAAAAAAAAAACACGTAAACATGTTTATAAAATTGTAACAGAAAAGTGAAACGTTTTTTGTAAACATTGTTTATAAACACGTACAATGTATAAGAGAGACTCTATGATTAGCAGTTTTAGTGGATTTCTGAGTTCGAATCTGATGTCAGAAATGTAAAATTCAAGATGGCGGATAGGATTGCCACCTAGATTTTTTTTGTATTTTTGCGAAATCTTGTCATTTTGAAATTCTGATAACGTATTTGATTTCCAATCTGATATCACAGTTTTAAAATTAAAATGGCGGATAGGGCTGCTAGATTTTTGTGTTTTAACGAATTCTTGTCATTTTGAAATTCTGACAACGATTTCGGATTTAGCTACCCATTTTACCTAGCGTTCGCCCCAGTACTAAATTCGTAATAATACAAAAAATTGGTAATCCTATTAGCCATCTTTTATTTTAAAATTCTGACATCAGATTTGAAATCAGCGACCCCTAAAACTGTTAATGCTTATTATTATTATATTAGAATTATGCATATTATTAGGTGGCAATGCTATGGTAAAAAAGAACTACAATAGATGCAATTTTTCACGATATCTCGAAAATTTTGAATCTGGGACATATATCTTATATGTTAGTTATCACAAATCATTAATATCAGTATTACCAGTTGAAGCACAATCAATTGTAGTGTAAATATTGAATAAAAAAATATTTTTTATGGAGTTCTGTATTGTATTCCTTTTGAGATGCTCTTGATTCCTCCCTCTCTCTCTCTATCTATATATCTCTCGCTCTCTCTCTCTCTCTCTCCTCTTTATCTCTTAAAGGCCGAACACAATGTGCGCGACGAGCGGCAAGCAGCATGTCTCCACTCTGTCGTTGTAGAGAAATGTTGAGCGACTTGATTATAATAAACGCGACAGCAGCAAACTTCAGCTGCTCTTCAACTATTTGTTTATCTAAGTCTATACTGCAATAGAAGAATTATACTACATATTACATTCTTTATGTTATAATTTATGAACTTACCTTCAAAACTTTAACTCAAAAAACTTCTTTTACAAAGTTAAAAAAAAAGATACGAGCACTTCAACAGCCAAACAACAGTAAACAAAAAACCATGGTTGCATTCAGCCGACTCAACAGTTGCCGTTTAGAATAACAACACTGAGCTAAACAAGAAATACATTCAACTTCATTTTAATTTATTAAGGAGCTATTTAGTAACCAACATTTATTGTTTGTTTGAAAAAAGATTTAAGAAACAAATAAATTTAACAAATTTAATTTTTAATTTTAAAAATTTGTCGACGTTTCGCAAATTGTTTGTCTGCTTCATCAGGCCGTCTTTTATAGTTTTATAGTTAATAAAAGACGCCCTGATGAAGCAGATGATGTGTTTTTAAAATCCTTTTTCAAAAAACAATTAATTTTGGTTACTAAATAACGCCGTAATAAATTAAAATAATTAAAACGTAACCATAAAATAAAAAACTGAAACATAATCAAAACGGAAGGCAAACCGTGCACTATACAATTTAATTTTATTTTCAAAGAAGTGAATGAGTGAATGACGAAATAAGAATCCATTCAATGAATGCAAAACTCATTCATAAATAAAAATGTTATTTCACATTAAGTTTTAAAAAATTCATTAATAATTAGTTTTATTTATATCAATTAATGAATAAAAAAATCAATAATGAATAAGAAATTAGTAAAGAATAACAAATTAGTAATAAATAACAAACTAATAATGAATAACAAATGAATAATGAATAAAAATGAATAATATACAAAAAATTAATAATTTATATGAAATGAATACTAATAAAATATGAATAATGGATACAAAATGAATAATTGAACTTTGTGTATAGTATTAAAATTAATAAAAAATTTATTCATTATTATTTTTTTATTCATTATTCACTTGTGTTTCATTATTCACATGTTATTCATTATTATTTTCTTACTCATTATTAATTTTTTAATCATTATCCAATTTGTATTCATTATTCATTTTTTAAAAAAATTATTCATTTCTTATTCATGGCTTCGGTGCAAATGAATTCAAAATTAATAATGAATAACGAATGAATAGTGAATAAAAATTAATAACGAATAAAAAAAGAATAATTGAAAATTCTGAAATTATTTGTGAATTGCATTCTCTGTAATAGCATTCATATGAATAAAAAATGCAGTCATTATGAATAACGAAAATTAATATTTGAAATTAATAATGAATCAATTTTTTAAAATGAAATGTGAATAAAAAATTTTATTTATAAATCAATTTTGCATTCATTATGGATTCTTATGTCGTTATTCAGTTGTACTTAAAATTCTGAAGTTCAAGCAAAACATCCCTCACTCACCATAAATTTTACAACAGTACAGTTTGCTGAATGCTACCAGTAATAACAAATGTAAACAATGGCAGAACCTTGCTTTTGCTGCCTGTCAAATTAAAATTAAATTGAAGCTGACGGCAACGGCAGGCGGCAATGTAGCGTGACAAGTCTCCAAAATTCGTCCCATAAGAAATACATGTAAATGAAAAGTGACAATTAGCGCTTACCGCTCGTCGCGCGTGTTGTGTTCGGGCTATTACACTAAAATCTTTCTTATTCTAGCAGAAAAAGAGTGCATACAGAGAAGAAATTTCACTTCTTTACTGTATACGCACTATACTGTTTCTTTTTTTTCTTCTTTTCTATTTTTTATAAATTCTTTCATATTATTTATTCTACGTCTCTGTGTCTTTGGTGGCGGCCGTGGCGGAGTGAGTAGAGTGTGTGGCTTATACACAAGAGAACACCCATTTCGAATCCCCCATTTGACACAGAAAGTTTTTTCAATTGAACTAATGTTCGGCCGTCACCTCTCTGCAGACAATGGCAAGCCTCAGAGAGTGAAAAACTGCCATGAAAAAGCTTCCTGAGAACATAAGCCGTTCGGAGTCGGCATAAAGCTGGTAGGTCCAGTTCTCGATCATTTGTGTTTAAACATTTCACAACACGCACAACACATTGGATCATAAGAAGCTCGATCAAAGTCATTTCAAGTGCTGAAATGGCGATTTCGTTTTTTTCACGTCTCTGTGAAATAAGGCCCCAGGGAATAATGCCCCAAAACAAGAACGAAATAAGGCTCTAAATATGTGGCTTTATTTTATTATGAAATAACAACCTACGAAATAAAGTTTAAATTCTATGAAATAAAGCCTCATACAAAAAATTCAATTAGACCCCAAAAGTAGTGCTTTATTATACCCCACGCGAACTGTGTTAATGGTATGTTAGGTGGGTTTTCATGCCATCGCTTTGTCCGCATAGGCCCATATTACACGATACTCGTTAGGTCGGCGAGCAATGAATTCTTTTTACTCCCTTTCATATTTTGATCGTTAGCTGGTTACACGACAACGATGTCACCGCCAAGCAATTTTTGATCATGGATCGCTGTACTGTACAGCGAGCAAAACTGAACATATTTTGATCGGTCTACAGAGTTGTTAATCCGTTCTTACTTCCACCGTTTTTAGATAGTTTCACATGGAAAACAATAACAAAACACCTTGCTTGGGTCCATATTGTACAATGCTCGCTTGTTCGGGGACGCAACATACAGTATAGTCTCGCTTATCCGGACACTCGCTGTACCGGACTTCCCAGCAATACAGACATCTTTACACTTTGTACATTTTTAATATTTTACCGCTTAAGTTCGGACAGAAAAAATCCATCATGCTTGGCTTACAATTTGACCCTTTTTTTCAATGCGAATCAGTGTATTATTGTAGTGCGTATGGTAACGGTGCTATGTATATTATATTATGTCATAATTACATGTGTATGTTCATTTCTGTAAAAATGTTTTTGTGAAACAATGTTTATTTATTATTATTTATAACTTAAGTTCTTTTTATTTCTTTACAAAACTATTTTAATAAAAGCGATTCAATGAATGAAGCTGAATAAACATTGTGAATATAATTGTTTTCATAATTATTCCGCTTTGTTAATTCTGGACACTTCCAGCAATACGGACATACGCCGAAACTATATGTGTCCGGATTAGCGAGACTGTACTGTAAGTATTCTACAACTCAAGATCTACTCTACTCTACAGCCAGCAAAAATTAGCATATTTTGCTCGATATCACTGTTTTTGACTGTTTCTCATTGAAAGGAACAACAAAACACATTGCTCGCCGAGCACACTGGCATCAAAAATCTGTGGCCTTGCCGAGCAAACGAGCATCGTGTAATATGGGCCTTTACAATAGTTTTCATACAAAAATTTACTTAGCTAAAATAATCGTATCCGCTTAACTCGTAGTTGAAAGTAATAGTCTATGAAATTTATTGGAGCACTTTTTGAAAAACAGCCGTGTTTATGTCACATCAAGAAAAAAGTAGATGCTGTACTGCATGCTACAAAACGCTTGTCTGTCGAATTTCGGAAGTTTCGCCAGCATTTTTTTTCTGTTATTCATTTTCTTGTCCATGGTATGATACACTTAATTTTCTGTTTAGAAAGCTTATAGGTAATACTTTTTTTTTCTTAACATGTTTTCTGTCGTTTGTTTAAAAAATTTTCAGCTTGGAAACGTAAACAAAATTGTAAATGTTTGGATGAAAGAGAACCTCCCTCAAATTACAGTTTTTCTTTTACCCACTAAAACAACAAAAAATGTTGTCTTTGTCCATCGGGTAGCATGCACCTATCTGGCAAAAAAGTTACAAGTGATGCTCATTGTTGCCAAGTTTTGACGAAAAATGTTAAGCGAAATGTTGAGCTCTTTGAGCGTTTTGTTTTTTTTTGGGTAAACGTATGCAGCGATGCCAAAAAAACGAATCGAGGAGTGGCAGGGAGCATCACTACCTGAGTCGATTTAGCTATGACCGTCTATTCGACTGTATGTCGTCACGGTTACAACCGGAATATAACTTCTATTTAAAATATTACGAAGCCGCTTGATAATTTTGTGAGTTTTTTAATTTCCCGCGTAGTAACTTTCCTGATCCTGTCAACTGTACCATCTGTTAATAGACTACTGTCAAAATTTCAGCTCGCTGAAACGCTTAGTTTGTGTTGCGTTGTTCAGACGATCTTGTGAATTTTGGCGAAAATGGAAAAAAGTGAATTTTGTGTGCTCATCAAGCACTATTTCTTGCCAAAAAAAAACCATCAGCAAAACCAAGGAAAGGCTTGCTAAGTGCTATGGGGACTCTGTACTATCGATTGGATTGATTTAAACGTGGTTTACTGATTTCCGCTGCGGTCGTACAAGCACAAGTGACGCCGAACGTTCTGGACGCCCAAGTGAAGTCACCACACCAGAAATGTCACTAAAATTTACGGTATTGTGTTAGCCGATCGCAGAGTTAAAGTGCGCGAGATTGTTGAGGCCGTAGGCATCTCAGACAAATGGGTGTGGAACATTTTGCGAAATTATTATCCGCAAGATAGGTGCCGCGTTTGCTCACTCTCGATCATAAACGCGATCGTGTGACTGATTTAAAGGCGTGTTTGGCGATGTTGAACAAAGATTAGAATGATTTTTTCCGTCGATTAGTAACCGTGAACAAAACATGGATTCCACTGGTCGAAACAGTGGACTTCACCGACCGAACGTGCTCCGAAGAAGGCGCAGACGGTGCTGTCGGCCGGAAAGGTCTTGGCGACAGTATTTTGGGATGATCGCGGATAATCTACATCGATCACCTTCCACCGAAAAGAACGATCAATGGCGAATATGATCAATGGAGGAGCTCATCACCGAAACAGAGGCCTATTTTGAGGACCTTCCGAAAACGTATTTTTCGGATGGGATCCTAAATTTGGAGGAACGTTGGACGAAGTGTATCAAGCTAAAAGGAGACTATATTGAGAATAAAACTTTTTTGTCGTAAAAATCATTCCTTGTATCATTTTTCACAGAGTTATCAAACGGCCATCAAACTACGGTAAAATATCTTTAAGTACCACAAAAATGAATCTAATGACTTGAAACTATGCACATAACCTTTATTGTCAAATATGCACTCATAGTTTTTTCTTTTGTCAAAATCTAATGGTAGGCGTGGTGCCTACCTCCCATACTAAGTGATTTTATCAAAACGATAAAATGTCTACACCAAAATTAATAAAATGATATGAAATACATTACATAAAAAGATTCGCTTTTAACCCTCCGATGAGTGACAGTTCTGAACTTCACGGCCGTGTGAAAAGGTCCTACGGACCTTTTTTGTAAATCATGTTTCTTTCATATAAAAAATTTTTTTTTTAATTTGTTTTTATTTTTATTGTTTATAACTAAATTCTACATACAAAAATAATTTTTTCAATTTATTTAATTTTTTTTTTTTTTTTTGCTTGAATTTTCTTAAGACTATTATAAAAAAGTTTAAAAATTATTGTTGTTGAGCGTGTACTTCTTGTCCCCCGCCCTGTGCGCAAGTGTTGCAGCGATGTAAAAGTGTGCTATGTTCTCCGCAAACAGCGTTGCCGCAGCCGAAGCAGTGTGCCCGCGTTTTCCGCTGCCGCCCGTACTCAGAACGGCAAAGGCGACATGACGGTCTACTTGACCTAGCCGCAAACGACGGTGCATTGCCTTCCATCGGTCTTGGTAATACCTGAAATGAAAAGAAAAATAAAAAACAAATAAATATATATTCTATTCTTGAATTTAAAGATGTTTTTCTTACCCTGACATCGAATGCTTCCATCGCATTGCGTATCCTTGGATATGAGGTTATATGGTTGTTCAGGGCACGTTCTTCAATATTTGGTGTGGCCAATTGTTCCGTTAGCAGTAACAAGAACGACCGCCGTCTGTCACTCCTTTTTATAGGCTTCATTTCGTTGTAAATCGTAAAAGCAGCAAATGCAGCGACGTCCAGCATATTATAAAACATGGCCAACGGCCATCGTTGTGTTGCTCTTTTGCAGCTGTAAGTGCCTAGCATTTGATCCATGGTATCAACGCCGCATTTGTTGGCGTTGTAATCTAATATGGCATAGGGCTTCCGCTTCTCGGCTTGCTCGTCAACGAGGCAGGTGTAGTGCATTGTGGAGAGCACGTTCACCACTTTATTTTTTTTCGGCACGTATGAGCATAACGCTATATCCCTTTCGTTGAACCCAAATAATGTACTATTGATGGTGCGCTTCGGGTTCTTCTTGAACTCCTGTGGAATGAATGTTTTGTTGTAGCGCACTGTACCAACATATGCGGTCTTCCTCCTCAACAAAATACGCGCCAAGTCAAGAGTGGTAAAGAAATTATCCGCGTATATAGTACGGCCAGCATCTAAATATTTTTCCACAAGATCCAGCACTACGTTCTGCCCTTGGTTTATCTCCCGTTGTTGGTTTGGCAGTTTTCCAGAATATACCATTCCCTTCACAGGATAATAACTCTGTGAGTCGCATAACCACCATACTTTCAAACCATACTTAGCTGGCTTTGACGGAATATATTGTGTGAAGCGGGTTCGAATTTTTCTTAGAATTTTTTGTTTTTACCATCATCCCTAATGTCTTTGAGTTTAGGTCTTTGTGTTCAGAACAAGTAAATTATGTGTTGAAACAATAAAAAAATTATAATGATGCCCAAAAACATGCATTTATTAGTGAAATTCAGTACAAGGTCCATACGGACCTATTCACACGTCCGCGTACTATTCTCACTAAAACCTCAATAACTCCTAAAGTAATGATCCGATCGGCTTGATTTTTTTTTCCAAAAGATGCGCAACAAAATACTCTTGGAATACAGAGTGACTTTGGGGGGGGGGGTTGTAGTGGCCGAAGTAAGAGTAATTTCAGTTTGAAAAGGCAAAAAGGTCTCTAGGGACCTTCTCACTAATCGGAGGGTTAATATAAACTACAAAATTTGTCAAAATCGAATAAGAGCCACGCCTTTTTTTTTACAAAGTGACTTTATTTAAACGTTAAAGTCTCTTAAATTTTCACAAAAACTAATGTAATGACTTGAAATTTTATACTTTGATTTTTAATTCAAGCCCTGTCTTTGGAATTTGACAAAATCTAATGAAACCACACCTACCTAAAATACAAAGTGAATGATTGATTTCTAATCAAAAAGTGAATGATTGATTTCTAATATGAATTCCGACTCTGAAATAAGGCAAAATCCACTGAAAACTGAAAATCTCATGCAACTGAAATGACTTCACATAAAAATTGACGTCAACAAAACGTTAAAATCTCCTAAGATTCCACAACAGCAAATTTCCTGACTTGAAATTTCAGTAAATAACCTAACCTAGCCTAGTGCTTCGAAATTGGAGGTCCTCCTAAAATAAATACTGGCAGAGAAAAACTGCTAAGCTGCAGTTTTTTGTGTGCATTTTTTTTTTCCTATGTATATGAATTTTTTATAAAAATTCGATAGTAGTAGCATATATAATACATATACTTATAAAAAAAATCCCTAAAGGTACAGAGGATTTTGATTTGATTTGACTTGACTTGAGTAAATACAAAACAACAGAAACTAAAATTCAATAAAATTGTCCAAAACTTGATCCTTTGATTGCCTGCAACATGCTAACGTTAGACTGATGGTAGAAAGACCCTCAACACCAAAGTTTAAACCATTCGTAAATTATTCACCAATCTTGTGGCTGTTTTGGCAACAATAACAAGTATGGCAACAACCAAACCAAAAACAACAATCACCAAAAAAGAACAACTCGAAGCAGTAAGTAAACTTGAAGCACGTTTCAACTCAAGGATAAAGTTTTATACAAGACTTTTTTGAAACAATTTTGTTACGCATACGAGTAGAGTTGTTGTAAAGTGCATGTTTTCCACTACTAATGCACACTCACAAGCAAACAACCAAAGACATAAAAAAACTTGATGGTAACACTCAAAGAAAATGTTTAAGCAAGTGTTATAAAATATATTATTAAACGAAAAAAACTTTCTACAAACAACTATTCTTATAATAAAATGAATAATGAAAGCAACACTTTAATATACAATTATAAAATTTGTCATTATATTAATATTTGATCTAAAATATGTTAACAGTTATTTCTATTATATCATTTGAATGGTGGAATAAGTCACGTAATGAGTATTATGTACTTCAAGCATAGGTTTTTTTTCTATTTCCCAATATCAGTTTTTGATGTTTGCAACAAAAGTTTTAGCTTTCTTTTGCGTAATTTTTTTTTGGTAGTAATTAATTTATTCTTCTATAGTTTATTTATTTAGTTCGTCATTCGAAATTGAATTTTTATTTTTCGATATGTATAATAGTGGTTGTTTTTTTTTTATTTTTTTACAGATGGGTTAACTAGAATGAAACTAAAAGTTGTTGATGTTCTTGTTGTCGGAATGTGAATTTGTCGCTGTTGTTGTTTGACTGTTTCAATGTTTCTACTAAAGAATTCTTCTCGAATTCCTTCGCCATTTCTACTGCCTACAAATATTTGTCTACAAAGACGAGCAACTTTAATGCGAATGTTATTTCTTAATGCTTTATCAGCAACAACCGCCTGAACAGCAACACTCTGGAACACTCTGAAGCACTCATTATACTGCTGTAAAGTGGCTAAAAAGGGTTGTTCTTGTTGTGTTGTTGTTGTTGTTGTCTTTGTTGTTGTCTTTCTCGTTTGTTGTTTGTATTGCATTGCATCAAGGCTTTTGTGGCCAAGCATAGTTGGCAGCGTTTCAAGCGTAGAGCGTGTGATTCAATTTAAAAGTGTTAATAATAGTTGTTGTTTTTGTTGTTGTTGTTGTTGTTGTTGTTACACTTGCTGGAAGTTGGCTGTTGTTGTTTTGTGCAAAAATTGTTTCTTCTGCTAAATTAAATTTTCGAACTAAGCTAAGTTGAATTGAATTTATTTTTTGGTAGAGTTTGAAAACTGTGTACATTTCTATTATTGTAAGCTTGATAAAACTTTAAAGTTTTTCTAATTCGTTTCTTAAGTGCATGCTTTGTAACCTTATGATATGTTTTTTAAGTGAAAATTCTTAAGCCACGTATACAATAATACAGCGAATCAGATGAGTAGTAAAAACGATGAAACGAAAGGTTTCAATAACAACAAACTACAAAAAAAAACACAGGTGCGTGGTTGGACACACGAGAGAAGCGAAGCTTTTTCGCAGTTACATAGATTTGATAGCTTAATAATTTTTTCTTTTTAATAAATTAACTTTGAAATTCAAAAATTTAAAATAACATAAAATAAATTACATATATACAGACAACCTATTTACTGCTTACTTTTTTATTGTTGAATGTCAAATTTCCACGCCAATTACATATACGGGCATATAATGCCAGCGACTCTCCATTTTAACTCTCCACACATGGTTGTGAACTTGGCTGTACTGACTCATGCATGCGTTTGTTAATTCCATATTTATTGATATCATCTATTTTTTTGACACTTAAAACATAGAGTGTAAATTATTATCTAGAGATTGCACCAACTCTGCTAAATCTCTGGCATGTGTTAACAGAGGTTAACAGAGTTTTATTTCTTCATGTTTTTAAGTAAAATAATGCCAGAGATTTAGCAGAGTTGATGCAATCCCTAGATAATAATTTACACTCTATGCCAACAGCACCACAAACGCATTCAAAATACAAACAACCCGATGCTGGAGACACCTTGTGGCAAATAAAAGCAAATTTTTGATAGTTGTAGCATAACAAATACACAATCCTCTCTCTATTGATAGATGGTGACGATCTACTGCAGCATAGCTTCTGTTTTAATTAGGATTGAATTAACAACTGCTTCTAACAAGTCTTTGTGGCCTAGAGGATAGCGTATTGGACTCTCATTTAAGAGGACGTGTGTTCGACACCCACGGGCAGGCCAAAGAATATTTTTAGTATTTAATATTAAAGTATTAAATTTTCTTGTTGTAATAAGCGCTAGCAACAAAGAAACCATCAAATTTCCAAGAAAAAATCTGTCGAAAATTTTGCACCTAATCACCGACTGAGTGTCAAGGGCAATGAAAATTTTCTTGCCATTGAGCAGGCCATCTATTAGGTGTTCCAGCCCATGCAATACACCAAGCATTTCCGCCTGGTATTCATACACAAACCTCCCTAACCTTAGTATACAGGAAAGGCTCAACTCTTCTGAGTAAACTCCTGCCCCGACTCTGCCATTCATCAGAGAGCCGTCTGTGGCGGCTGGTAGAAGAGTTTTATAACATTTTTGTGTTATTCTTACTCTCTGCCATCTCTCTGTACAATATCAAGATGCGCATATGAGCATGTAGGGCCGTTGCTCCATGTCACGTAGCATTTCACAGCATCCTGAGGACTGTTAGCGCAGCCGTTTTCTTTACTTCTTAATCCAACGGCAGCATACCTAACAGAACCTCCAACGCGCTTGTTGGAGTGGTGCGTATCGCACCTGTTATTCCAACACACGTCTGCCGTTGGACTCTGCCCAGTCTCTTCTTAATGGCTTTCTGGCTGACTTTTGTCCACCAAATCACCGAAGCATACGAGATGAAAGGTCTAACCATCATAGTTCAGACCCATTTCATAGCCTCTGGGCTTAGCCCCATTTGAGACCACAAACACGTCTACACTGAAACAGAACCCTCTTGGCTCTTTGAATCCTCTCTTCTACATGCTCGTTCCAGTTGAGTTTGCTATCAAGGGTTACCCCTAGATATTTTACTTTCGTGGACATGTTGATTTCAGCTCCTAGAAGTCTTAGCCTACCCTCTTTCTAGTAAAGAGAATATTGTCTGACTTTCCTGCTTTTACAGTAAGGCATTTTTCTCGACACCACTCCTCCACCATTCGGAGTGCTCCCTTCATGATGTCAGAAATGGTGTCAATTAACTTACCACAGAACACCAACGCAATGTCATCTGCATACCCTATCGTGTGTATGTCCGATTCATCCAGTCTAACCAGTAGCAAGTCCACAGTTATGTTTCACAGGGTTGGCGATAGCACCCTGCTCTGGGGACATCCTCTACTTACTCTACCTGTAGTCTTGACTCTACCATTCTGTATGTTGACAGCCCTGTGCTTGAGCACATTGTCTACCAAATTTGCTATTATTGGGCTTCCAAAGCATATTTTGTCGAAAGCCCCCTCAATGTCCATAAATGTGGCCATCGCAATGCCTCCTGAAAATAACTCCTTTTCAGTCACTCTTACTAATTCGTGAAGAGCACTCTCCGTAGACCGACCTGCTCTAAGCCCTTTAAAATCCGACATTTGGTATGAATGGCAATAGTGGCTGCGTTGGTACTCTAACAGAGAAGAAGTTTCACTTCTTTTTACTGATTCTTGAAACACGCTATACTGTTTTTTTAATGACCTCAAAATTTAAGCAATTAAAATTTTCAAGAATAGTTTTCAGAAAATGTATATTTTGGAAAAAAAAATATTTCTTAATATATCTGGTCAGATATTGATCGAAAATGTCCTTTTGAACTTTAGTTCTGTAGTGTGTGGACCGTATAATAAGGAACCGCATATAACTCGGGTCCAAATCCCATCTGACACAGAATATTTTTTTAATTGAAATTTGTATTTCAGTTTGGCATAAAACTAAAACTCATAAAATATAGAAGAAAATCAATAAGATTCCTCTATGGTTTTCATTCAAAAAATTTATACAAAAAATCGTTTTTAGTATATTGGACTGTGCAATTCAACAAAAGAATCTCTGTTTTGTTTTTTACAAAAATTATTTCTAATGTTTATTAAGAAAATCAAAACTCTTATTGAAACTTATATTCAGTTCTTTTGAAAACTGGACACTGTAATTAAACATTATAGTATAAAACTTCCAAAGATTTTGTGTCAATAAACACATACAATAGATTCTGCAATGAATTCTAATTGAATTCAAAAAGTAGCAAAAAATAATCTCCACACTTAAGCACAAAATTTCCATTAATTTTTATAACTTTCTTTTGGGTGAAAACTTTTTCCGCGAAAATCAAATCGTGAAAATTTTAAATGAAAACATATTTTCCAAAGATTTCTTCTTCGCCTGAAAAAGGAAATGCAGACTGTCGACGAGGAAGCTGGTTGTCACTTCGGCAGCTGCACAGCATACGCACCCACTTAGCATAGTTCAACATGGTGCACTTCAACTACTACTATTCTTGCTACTATTTTCTCCCCGATGGAGCTAATATATTTGATACGAATGCAAGGCGAAATACTCATGCCACACAGACGCCATTGCTGAGGTTGGCTTTGGAGTTGCTGAAGATGTTTTGTTTCGACTTCCTTCCAGAATGAAAATGAACAATGCAATCTTTTTAGATGCTGGAAGCAAAACTTTTTTCACATTTAACAAAAAAACAAAATAAAAAGTTTTGCAAAGCAAAACACAAAAAAGAACAACAGCAACAAAATGAAGCGCCATTTCTTATAGCTGTAGTGCGTCTGTCTGTCTGTCTATCTGTCTGTCTGTCTTTCGGCTGTAGTGCACTTATACAGATGGATATACATAGTATATAAATATGTATGCACGTTGTATGTATAAAGTTGAATGCATGTATATTGTTCTTGATAATGGGTATAATTCACCAAGCGCCATAAAGTATGTATGTGCCATTGTAGCAAATCTCGAGAAAAAAAAACTAAAAATTGCACTACGAACCCAAGAAAAGTACTCAGCCAAACTTAGTTTCGGCTACTTTTTTCCGCGTCTTGAGTTTTTTTCTACATTTTTTCGTTTTTTTTTTTTTTGCTCTGTTCTTGCCGATGAGTTAATAAACTAAACAAAACTTTGCTCCATTATTGTTCGAGTTCGCGCTTTTTACGCCAGAAATAGTGATGTTATAAAAAGAAAAATGAAGAAAAAAACAAGATGGTGGTAAAATTACACATATGTTTGTACGGTGTTAGTACTTTTATTTTGTGTTACCAAAGCTTCGTTCTGGGTGCTGTATTTTTTAATGTAATAATAAAACAAGTTTTGTGTAAAAAGTTTGCATAAATGAAGAAATATTTGCCTTTTCGGGCTTATGTCATTTGGCAGTAGTTATTTCTTCTTATGGGATTTTTACACATTTAATATGACAACATTTTTTTAATATTCCTTTTATGCACACTAAATAGGGAAGAAACAAGAAAATTTTTAAATAATTATAGTTTTGCCAACTCCTAAATGTAGGTGAACAAGAGAGTGTTGGAGTTTACCTCAAATATATGTAGGCAATTTGATAAGTCAGTGACTATTTGAATTTCCCGCGTAGTAACTTTAAATGCAACACTGGTCCTGTCAACTACCACCTCTCAGGCTGCAGTCACACGATGTCTATTTGTACGGCGAACAAGATATTTTGTTATTGCTTTCAATCAAGGTTGATTTATAAGGTTGTCGCAAGGTAGAGAGCGAGTACCCATAACTGTCAAATCGAAGTTGACAGCTCATAGAAAATCTGCAAGTGCTCTCTATTATCATCCGATTTTCTTTCGTAGTCATTCGCAAAATTTGCTGGTTTTGACAATAATGGGTACTGAGAAGAGAGTGCGATCAGCCCTGCGACATCCTTATAAATCAACCTTGCTTTCAATATGAAACTGTCAAAAATCTCTGAGAGCAAAAACGTATGAACACTTTGTAGGATATATATAACACGGTGCTCGATTGCTTTGACAAGCTCTTCTTTTTTTTTTCTTCTTAAAATACTATTCCATCCGGAATAGTATTGATACCTAGGAAAAGGCTGCCGTAAACACAAGGTTCTTATCACAGCCTTTGATATAATACTTTGATGTAATGTTAATTTGCCAAAAGCTCAAACGCTTTCTTTTTTAATTATGGTCGTGATTGGGTCCAGAAAGATCGAAATGGGACTTCCGCGTAACTGACTGTAAGATTATACTTAACAAATTTCAGTACTTTCACATTACACCCACCATGGTGAAGGACTTAGCCAGAAGTACCTTGGCGAGCTCGGTGTTTTGTTGTTGTTTCCAATATAAAACTGTCAAAAAGCAGTAAGAGTAAGAGCGGATGAACACTTTGAGGACTGAGCAAGATATGTTCATTTACTGCTCGCTATACGTGACAGCAAGCACCGATCAGGACAGTGTTGTGGCCAACTCACACGGGATTGTTTGATTGACAATCAATGAGCTCTTCCTACGCTCTTTTAAATTTTAATTGTTGGTAGATTGTTAGTAGCTCACACAACACGCCAATCTGCGATTGACATTTCTTTAAAATACACTACTCTTTCTCCTCCAGATTATTTCGTACTATAATGCTTAGCTGGCATTGCTTGAATGTTCCCTCGTTCTTTAAATTGTTATTTTGTTATTAACTCATTTATTATGATATTTAAACTGTTACGCAGAAATTGAATATCGATGGATTGATTCGATAGAGTAGCACAAATTGTAAAAACACACTTTCTTGTCGGCTTTTTTCTTTATTTACTTCATTAATTCAATTGTAAAGATTAAGGGTTTCATGCAACAATTTTTCCATTATGTTATTGTAGAAAGTACTACGTTCCTTCAATAAAAGTACTTTTTAGGTGCAATAACTCAGCAAAAATTTTATTTCGCTTCCCAGCAACACTGTTCAGATTGCTGATTGCTGCCACGGACAGCAATGTTGGTGTTCACACGTCAGTCGAATGATTTTGAAGTGTATCGCGATTTTTTACTCTCTTTTACTCTCTCTGAAAATTTTGACTGACGCTTGGGAGGTGTTCATACGTCAGTCCAATGATTGAATCAATCAAAATTTGTTGTTGCTTTCCTATGTAAAAAAAAATTAACTTTATCTCAGAGCGAAACGATTTTTCATCAGAACGATACGATTTTTTTATTGAAGCTTCGACGCAGGAATTTGTTACTTTTCTGCTACCTACTACTTTGTGAATTCATATCGTGCTGTGGGCATGACTTTATTTGGGTTTTTCTTTAATTGAGTTGTTTTGTGTTCATAAAAATTTTACAGAAAGGAAATAAAGCGGAAATAAAGTTGATGTTTTAGGATTAAAATTTATCACATTAGGAAATCAATATGCCGGAAAATGTAAATATTTGGATGTCCATCGGGTGCACGTCATAAAAAACAATAATAGAATTAATGAAATTATGGCAGGAACTGAAGAAACTACACTTCTTTTTCTCTACAAAAAAAGTGCCTTTGTTTCCAGTTAACTACTTTTTTTGATATAATTGCCTACTAAAAAGCAGACAAGTATAATAATGCAACCCTTTGACTGATTGATGCAGGTCTGGAGCTCAACCAAAATTTTGACTGACTAGAGAACATTTTGGAGTTCATTTTCGCTCTGGCATAAAGTTAATTTTTTTTACATAGGAAAGTAACACCAAATTTTGATTGATTCAATCATTTGACTGACATATGAACTCCTCCATTCAGGCCTATCGTATTTTTTCGTCTAGAATCGGAAAGGAGGTGTTCATACGTCAGTCAAATGATTGAATCAATCAAAATTTGTTGTTGCTTTCCTATGTAAAAAAATGAACTTTATCTCAGAGCGAAAATGAACTCTAAAATCTTCTCTCGTGGCGACATGTTATAACAAAAAAAAAAGCTGTGGCGACATGTTATAACATCGTTAACTTCGATCTTCGGCAATTCTTCAAAAATTGGAATGTGTAACTCACTCGACGCGATAATTTTGATAAAATATCGCTTTGTTTCCTTTTTTCAGACAATTTTTTTATTGTTTTTTTTTAATGTCCTTGTACTTTTATATTGATATTTCGCTTCGACGTTCGCTTCGAAAGTGAACTTATTAAATGTAGCCACTGGCAATCGGGAATGAATATTATTTTATTATTAAAAAAGTTTTGAAGTTTTTTTGGGGTTTTTCCATTGGCCATTAGCCCATAGGCCATTCGCTATAAAATCGTTCTGACACGGCCGTTCACTTCAGTTCTTGTAATTTGTGAATATATTAAGTAAATATATATTTATAGTTAATTTACAAATTTTTAGTAATGTCAAAAAGAAGTTCTGCCATCTTTCATACAACGTCATTTTCTTCATCATCTTTCATACAACCAGCAGATTAAATAAAAAGATTAAAAAGATGAAATAAAAGCAATGTGTCGATTTTCAAACTCTAATTTTTGATTTATGTTCAACAGTTGCTCCGTCAAACGGCAATAAAAAAATTATGTATTACATTTATAGTGGACACTAGAATAAAAATTTAAATAAGAAATAAAGAATACAAAAACTAAACTAAAACTAATATGCAATAAATTTTTGAAAACAAAGCTTTAAAATCACAAAACAGCGATTTATTTCATTGTAAATATATTTGTCCGAATTTATCCTATTTATCCTACAAATAATTTCCTTTCTTATTATTTGTCCCACATTTATCAATAATGCAGAAAAGTGGCAATGCTAAAACAGATTTTGACATTCGAGGTCGGTGTGGTTAATCTCCTTACCCTACCTTATTATTGTATCATGATCTTTCTCACAAAAATTTTCCCTAGGTCTGTCAAAAACAGCTGATGTTAAATTTTAACCAAAACTAATGAAAAAAACGAAATGGCCATTTCAGCCCTTGAAATGACTTTAACCGAGCTTCTTATGATCAATTGTGTTGTGTGAGTTGTGAAATGTTTGAACACAAATGATCGAGAACTGAACCTACAATAGTTATGCCGACTCTGAACGGCTTATGTTCTCAAGAAACTTTTCATGGCAGTTTTTACTCTCTGAGGCTTGCCATTGTCTGCAGAGAGGTGACGGCCGAACAGAAAAATTAATTAATTTGAAAAAACTTTCTGCGTCAGGTGGGATTCGAACCAGGGTTCTCTGGCATATGGGCCACACACTCTACCCACTGCGCCATTGCCGCCACCAAAACCAATGAATGAAATAAATTTAATGAATTTTTTCTCTCATGAATTTTTAATAATATCATATATTTAGGGTGTATGTCAATAGGATACGTTTCACTCGTGGTGGTAGGAAAGAAAATAGCAAGTTGAATTAAATTTGTGGGTGTTGAAATAAATTTGTCTATTTTTTGCTGTATCAAATGGACGATGAAGTTTTGACAGTTACAAATTTTGACGTTTTACATTTCGGTCGTGTCTTAGCGCTGGATGAACAAAGTTCTATAGCTATCAAAATGCCGAACAAACACTAGGCCGTATAAATGAAGTCTAAAATAATGTTGCTGCTTTATGTTGCCAGTGGAGTCCCAATCACTCGCTCCTGTTAATTCACAAGTAAAATAACAAGCACTCGAAGTAAATACGGCTCGGAAATTGACGTGTTGTTTTTTTTCTTAATTTTTTGATGTGTCGAAAATTCGTTTTCCACTGTTAAAATTTGTAGTAGTCCCTGGGGCTAGCACTAATTTTGACAATTATATTCACCTCACAATATCAAAAATTGCTCTAAAAAACTGTCAAAATTTGATCATCCGCGTGTAAAGTTTCCGATTGACACACATATAAAAATGCGTAGGCATAAACATTTGTAGAGTGGTGAAAGCTCGCTACCACCTGGTTTCCTACACCAGTGTGACCTTTACAAATTTTGCTACGATTATCAAAAAATTTAGATAGCCGCAAGTCTCACTTATGATACTTGTCTATCAAATTTTGGGAGTTTCACCATATTTTTTCTTTCGCATGATATAATCATTTAAGGGTAATGATTATATGGATATAATGGATATATCCATTCAAAATGGATATTCCAGATAGTTCACTTTGTGTTAATGTCGTGCTTTTACTTTTTCTATGCTACTAAAAAAGTAATGGTGTAATGGATATGAATCCTGTGAATCGATAGATTTATATGAGGTACTTGTGCCACATGTATTAATTTTGAATTAATTAATTTTTAATTTTATTAAGTTGTCGACAAAAATGCCTTAGTTATGTTGATTTTTTTATGAAATAAATTTAAAACTTGAATGCATTGCACTTTTATAAAGTGTCTCTTTTATTGAAATAATTTGCTCTTTACTCTTTATGCTTTTGACGTCACATAATAACAATATTACCGATATATCTGTTTGTTGCGTATGTTCTCAAACTAGTGTTGTTGATGCTTGATAATTTCATTCTCTCATACATGTTCTATCATTATGTAAAAGAGAAATATTCCATGCATACTCAATGCTTAGAGAGCGAAACCGATACAAGTTGATATAAGAAAAAATAACAACACATAACTAGTAAGCTTGGATGGTTCTTTGCAGAGCAAAAAAACCCACAAAACAAAAAAAAACCCGCGTGAAATAAAAAAAAAATACACACAATTAAAAATATCATGGAAATTCCCGTTTCCCATCGCAATTAAAAATAATCTCAAATGGAATTTTTCCCACAAAGGTGGCAGCCGTGCAATATACCAAAACTGTGTAAAAGTTACCAAAAGGTGAATTTCTTTGATAATAAGATTAACGTTACCGCAACAGAATCAATCTGTTATTTGGTAGTTGTTAAATCGGCTCAGATATTCTCGTATTGTTAGAGCTTTTTCCGTACTCATTTTAAGTAACCTCAAGTTACTCGAAAACGTTTCTTTACACATTTTCCAGCACGAGAGAGAAGAAGAACAAGTAAAATGTCACTCTCTATGTTGTGTTGTGTTATGTTGTGTTGTGTTGTGTTGTGTTGTGTTGTGTTGTGTTGTGTTGTGTTGTGTTGTGTTGTGTTGTGTTGTGTTGTGTTGTGTTGTGTTGTGTTGTGTTGTGTTGTGTTGTCTTGTGTTGTGTTGTGTTGTGTTGTGTTGTGTTGTGTTGTGTTGTGTTGTGTTGTGTTGTGTTGTGTTGTGTTGTGTTGTGTTGTGTTGTGTTGTGTTGTGTTGTGTTGTGTTGTGTTGTGTTGTGTTGTGTTGTGTTGTGTTGTGTTGTGTTGTGTTGTGTTGTGTTGTGTTGTGTTGTGTTGTGTTGTGTTGTGTTGTGTTGTGTTGTGTTGTGTTGTGTTGTGTTGTGTTGTGTTGTGTTGTGTTGTGTTGTGTTGTGTTGTGTTGTGTTGTGTTGTGTTGTGTTGTGTTGTGTTGTGTTGTGTTGTGTTGTGTTGTGTTGTGTTGTGTTGTGTTGTGTTGTGTTGTGTTGTGTTGTGTTGTGTTGTGTTGTGTTGTGTTGTGTTGTGTTGTGTTGTGTTGTGTTGTGTTGTGTTGTGTTGTGTTGTGTTGTGTTGTGTTGTGTTGTGTTGTGTTGTGTTGTGTTGTGTTGTGTTGTGTTGTGTTGTGTTGTGTTGTGTTGTGTTGTGTTGTGTTGTGTTGTGTTGTGTTGTGTTGTGTTGTGTTGTGTTGTGTTGTGTTGTGTTGTGTTGTGTTGTGTTGTGTTGTGTTGTGTTGTGTTGTGTTGTGTTGTGTTGTGTTGTGTTGTGTTGTGTTGTGTTGTGTTGTGTTGTGTTGTGTTGTGTTGTGTTGTGTTGTGTTGTGTTGTGTTGTGTTGTGTTGTGTTGTGTTGTGTTGTGTTGTGTTGTGTTGTGTTGTGTTGTGTTGTGTTGTGTTGTGTTGTGTTGTGTTGTGTTGTGTTGTGTTGTGTTGTGTTGTGTTGTGTTGTGTTGTGTTGTGTTGTGTTGTGTTGTGTTGTGTTGTGTTGTGTTGTGTTGTGTTGTGTTGTGTTGTGTTGTGTTGTGTTGTGTTGTGTTGTGTTGTGTTGTGTTGTGTTGTGTTGTGTTGTGTTGTGTTGTGTTGTGTTGTGTTGTGTTGTGTTGTGTTGTGTTGTGTTGTGTTGTGTTGTGTTGTGTTGTGTTGTGTTGTGTTGTGTTGTGTTGTGTTGTGTTGTGTTGTGTTGTGTTGTGTTGTGTTGTGTTGTGTTGTGTTGTGTTGTGTTGTGTTGTGTTGTGTTGTGTTGTGTTGTGTTGTGTTGTGTTGTGTTGTGTTGTGTTGTGTTGTGTTGTGTTGTGTTGTGTTGTGTTGTGTTGTGTTGTGTTGTGTTGTGTTGTGTTGTGTTGTGTTGTGTTGTGTTGTGTTGTGTTGTGTTGTGTTGTGTTGTGTTGTGTTGTGTTGTGTTGTGTTGTGTTGTGTTGTGTTGTGTTGTGTTGTGTTGTGTTGTGTTGTGTTGTGTTGTGTTGTGTTGTGTTGTGTTGTGTTGTGTTGTGTTGTGTTGTGTTGTGTTGTGTTGTGTTGTGTTGTGTTGTGTTGTGTTGTGTTGTGTTGTTTTTTGTTGACAGAGAAATTAAGAGAAAGCACTATCAACAATAATGATGCACAGCTCTTTTGAAGTGTCTGCGACTCTCTCTCATTCTACTCTTGCTCGTGTATGCTACCTTAATGATGTTTAATAAGCTGTGCCGCCATGTTTTTTGTTGTTGCTTTCTCTTGTCCCATTAGGAAAAAAGGGTTTTTACATTTGTTTAGTTCTTAACGACAATATATTCGAATTAAAAGTATGTTGTGCACATCTACTCGAAAATACCTTTCCATTGATATACGTTTTATGTGAATATGTTGAAGTTAAAATAGTAAAAGAGGGATCACAAACTTTTGTGTTTGCGTACTCGTAATATATAGATAATGTTTAAATAAACATTATTAAACAACAACTTTTGTAAAGTAGTATGTTTAATAGAGTCTATATCAATTAAATGAATCGTTAAGGAACATTTATATAGATATCACTCAAATTATGCAATGATACCTACTAACACAATGAAGGTTCTTTAACTGCTAACAAATGAGTTTTTCATTCCCATTTTGTTCAAAATTTGTTAGGTTAGCTTAAGGCTGATACAATGGCTTTTACTTCCAAAGCTATTCTACATCAAAACATTAGCTTATATGGATGGAGCCACACCCCCTTTTCCAATGTCCGTCCAGGTCTTTTATTAGAAAGACATTACCAAGTAGTAACTCCATTCTGAATTTCAATGTTCTGCAACTTTTACTTACGAAGCTATTCAATATAAAAAATTTGGCTTGTTTGGGCGGAGCCACACCCCCATATTCAATATCCATCCAATTTTTCCATTAAAATGACATCACCAAGTGGCAACATCATTCTGAATTCCAATGTTCTGTGACTTTTACTACCATAGCATTTCTGTATCGAAAATGTGACTTGTATGTTGTATAAAAATTACTTTATAACCTATTCTCATACCGATACATAATATACAAAAAAATTCATTAAAATCGGTCCAACCATTTCGGAGGAGTTCGGCCATGAACATTGCGACACGAGATTTTGATATATCAGAAGTTAAAAAAGTTAAAATATTATAAAATGTTTAATTATAAAGCATTAACTGTTTTGTGTCGCGGCCGTGTCGTAATGGTAGGCCCATACGCCAGAGAACCATGGTTCAATTCCCACCTGACGCAGAAAGCGTTTTTAATTGAATTAATTTTTCTGTTCGGCCTTCACCTCTCTGCAGACAATGGCAAGCCTCAGAAAGTTAAAACTGCCATGAAAAGCTTCTTGAGAACATAAGCCGTTCGGAGTAGGCATAAAACTTATAGGCATAGGTCCAGTTGTCGATCATTTGTGTTCAAATGTTTCACAACACGCACAACACAATTTATCTTAAGAAGCTCTATCAAAGTCCTTTCAAGGGCTGAAATGGCCATTTCGCTTTTTTCTGTGTTTTGTGTAAAAAAACGGCTCGATTACGATGACTCAATATAGTATGCAGTTTTAAAGTATTCATTGAGAAAAAGATTCACCGAAAGATGTATCGACACGTCGATTAGTTATCAAGTTATCGATTATTCAAAAACATTCCACTCTGCGAAGGCTGTATGGAAATTTGACTAACACGCCAAAATTTGCGTTTAAAGGCTGCGTAAATTTAACCTAGTTTTTTGTCGTTGTTTTTTTATTAAGGTTGATGTTTATGATAATTTATCATAAACATGCTCCATATCTGGCCCTTGTAGTACTTTTTCCAACAACAGATTGGCAAATTAACAAGAATTTTTCATTTGTGCAAAAGATTTCCGATTGTTTAGATAAAACCCTTACAAAATTAAGTAATGAATAAAAACATGCTTATAAATAACAAGTTAAGCAAGGTTGCGTAGAGGATGCGTAAAGCTTTAAGGAGTGCGTACCTAAGAAAGTGTTGAACGATTGTTTAAGAAAATATATTAAATAAGGCTGCATATCTTTAATTCCTCTTTATAACGTATTTTTTAGAAAAAATATGCAAAAATAAAAAACTATTATGCAGAAAGGCATAATAGGCCAATTCGGGCGAACATTTTTTTTTCTTTCTTTTCATGCTAAAAATATTTTAAAGATATAGCAAAATTCTATATTGTATCCGTTGAGTAAACATTTTTTGAAAAATCAGTAACTCGATAACTAATCTATATACCTTCAAAACTGCCTACTCAGTTCTTGGAGACACAGTTATCGTAATCACCCCAAAAAAACATATAACAAAATATTGGCATTAAAATTACCTTGCAAACAATACCAAAATTGAAATTGTCAAAACATTAATATTTTTTATTTTTAATTTATTTAAACCATTTATTGCACATAAATCTTTCTCCAAAAGTTATATACTCAAAATAATTTTAAAAGAATGACATGTGCAAAAAAGTTCGGTCTTCGTTTTAATCTTTTGTTGGCTACGCTCATTCTGTTTGGGGTATAATACAAAACAAACTTATTCACCACAGTCGATGGTATTTTTTTATCGTTTGTTTACCAAAATCCACATAAGTTTTGCGCACATTTTGCTGATTAAAAACACGTGCACGTCAAAATTTGACATTGATGCAGTTAGTTGAATTTTAAGATTTTATTTTGAGTGCGGAAGTTCAATATTTTAATTAGTCAAAGGCAAATGAAATAGAAAGAACCCTAAAAAAAAGTTTAACAAAATGAAACTGTATCCGTCACTAACAAACTCGCGGCCGGAGTTTAAGGAATCACCAAAAAAACTAAACGAGGTTAACGCACTAAATTGTTTATAAAAAAATATACCAACCAACTTATTATCTATTTAACAGCACCTGGAGAACCTTGGCGAACCTCACTTGGACTCCTTCAATGAAATGATTAAGTATGGTCTCCCAAACGTAG
Source organism: Coremacera marginata (assembly GCA_914767935.1). NCBI lineage: Eukaryota > Metazoa > Arthropoda > Insecta > Diptera > Sciomyzidae > Coremacera > Coremacera marginata. The sequence continues at coordinate 53,664,200 of OU612045.1, forward strand.
TAAAGCATGCGACACCACATATTTTTGAATCACCTGTTGGCGAAAGGATAGAACTCACAATACAAGATATACACATAACACGTCCACAGGTGCCACTCGATGTAATCAATGTCAAAAATCGCAACATTTATCCAATAGAATCACGTCAGCGGCACAATACATACGGTGGCATGTGTACGGTGCGGGTTGGCTGCTCCGTGAATGGTCTGGAACGACCAGTGGTCGATATAGATGTTGGTCAAGTGCCCATCATGCTAAAGTCGCAAGTTTGTAACTTGGGCAAGTTGTCGCCAAAAGAGATGGTTCAGCGAGGCGAGCATGATTCGGAGTGGGGCGGCATCTTTGTTATTAAGGGCAATGAAAAAATTATACGCATGTTGCTGATGAGTCGCCGCAATTATCCCATAGCTGTTAAGCGATCGACCTGGAAAACTCGCGGCACTAACTTTAGCGATGTAGGTATCATGGTGCGTTCGGTGCGTTGCGATGGGATATCCTACAACAATGTGTTGCACTACCTTAACAATGGCTCAGCAAAACTTATGTTTTCGCAACAAAGGTCCTTGTCCTACGTGCCCATCATCTTGATCCTAAAGTGTTTGCTCAACTACAGCGATCAGGAAATTTATGCCAAGCTAGTGCGTGGCTATGAGGAGAATCAATATTATACGAGCTGCGTAAAGATCATGCTCCGGGAAATACACGAAAACGAGCTGCACACTCATATGCAATGCAAGAATTATATAGGACAGATATTCCGCAGAAAATTCCAGGAGGTACCGAAATGGGAACAACCTCAAGCTGTTACGGATTTTATTTTAAAAGAGCGCATCCTCATTCATTTGGATAACAATGTGGATAAATTTAACGTGCTTGTGTTCATGGTGCAGAAGCTATTTCAATGCGCGCAGGGCAATTTTAAAGTAGAAAATGTTGACTCTGTTATGATGCAGGAGGTACTGCTGCCGGGTCATTTGTATCAAAGTTTCTTGGCTGATCGTATTGACCTTTGGCTATCTTCTGCAAAGTTTTCCATTCTTAAAAGTCTGGAGAAACCAAATGCGTTGCTTACTACAAAAATACTCACCACTAGCCTGCGCGGCTCTGCAAACGTTTCACGCAGTATGGAATCTTTCCTAGCAACTGGCAATGCACCCTCTCGTTCTGGCTTGGGCCTGATGCAAAACTCCGGTCTTGTCGTTATGGCGGAGAACATCAACCGCATGCGCTACATGTCACATTTCCGTGCCGTACATCGTGGTTCCTTCTTCACTACAATGCGTACCACAGAAGCGCGTCAATTGCTACCCGATGCTTGGGGTTTTATTTGTCCTGTGCATACACCTGATGGCACACCTTGTGGGCTACTCAATCACTTGACTGTTAAATGCAAAATATCACGCATGCCGGAAAAGGAGCTCCATGATGTAAATTTGTATGCTTTTTGCTTTAAATCTGCTAAATCCATCTTTTTCTTAGGCTATTCCCAGATTACTCGTTGACATGGGCATGATTCCTATAGATTCTGAGTTGTATGATCCTTTAGCGAAGCTTTTTGTTGTTTTCTTGGAGGGCAAACTTCTCGGTCACATACGTCAAGCAGATGCTACAAAGATTGTGGATACGCTTAGGCTGCTCAAGATCAATGGTCATATTCCAGAAATGACTGAAATTGCTTACGTACCCTATAAGAAGAATGGACAATTCCCGGGACTTTTTCTGTTTGTGGGTCCAGCTCGTATGATGCGTCCAGTACACAATTTAGCTTTGAATAAAATTGAATATATTGGCTCATTGGAACAAGTTTACATGGACATTGCCATTGATGCCAAAGAAGCATATCCCGGCTTTACCACACACATGGAATTATCCAAAACAGACTTCATGAGTAATTTGGCCAACTTGATTCCGATGCCCGACTACAATCAGTCACCCAGGTTTTAATTTGCTTTAATATAAATTTAACTTAGCTATAATGATGTGTACCTATTTGCCTGCAGAAATATGTACCAATGCCAAATGGGTAAACAAACCATGGGCACTCCATGCTTAAATTGGCCAAAACAAGCTTGTAACAAATTGTATCGTCTGCAAACGCCTGCGACGCCGCTCTTTCGTCCCGTGCATCATGATAACATTCAACTTGATGACTTTGCCATGGGCACAAATGCTATTGTTGCTGTCATCTCCTATACTGGCTACGACATGGAGGATGCCATGATTATTAACAAATCAGCGCATGAACGTGGCTTTGGCTATGGCAGCATTTATAAATCTAAATTTATTGAATTGCGTGGCACCAGTTATTTCGCTCGCAGTCCACACATGCCTGAACTGAATACGTTTCTGGACAACGATGGTTTACCTCAGGCTGGTACTAAACTTTCTTATGGATCACCCCTATATTGGTAAGTTCCTATACTTGATTGTAAATAGTTTATTTTCAAATCCTTTTTAACGGCTCAAGGTCTATAGAAATAAAATTGTACAATGATTCTTGCAATATGATGCAGTTTCCGACTTGGAGAAAATTAGAATCGTAAAAAATATATTTGACCGTTAAATGTACTTCCCACCAAGCTCGTACCTTTCTTTTGTAATCGAAAAATTTCAGAAACATCGTTTGTGGAAAAGACTAGTTCAAGATTAGTTCTTAAAATGTTGAATAAATTGCGCATATCTGGAAGTAGTCGAGTATAATAGAAAATGCAATTTCTTTTCTTTTTTGTTCGATAGTAACTTTATTTATAATTATATATGAGATTCAATTCATTATGCTTGAAGTATTATTTATGTTATCAATTGTTGTCTAAGATCCTCATATGGATTAATAATCCGTGTATAAGAGGATTTAGAAAAATATTAAAAATAATTTTAAATTAGTAAATAAATATTTCTTAGTTTATACCACTACTAGATATCACATTGATTAGATTATATCATTGAGTTAATTCATCTTTAATTCATAATGTAATTTTTAAGTTTTTGCTTAAAGATATTGATATTGCCTGCATTTTTTATTTCTTCTGGTAGGTAGTTTTACTTGGGCTATTCACAGTTTAATCGTATATTAACAAAACGTATTTATAGCATTTGTTATTTTTGTAACTATTAGCACCTCAGTGGGACTGCCGTATTCAATAATTTTGCAACGCTGTTATATATGCTGTAGATAGGGCATAAAAATACGAGACACAAAAAACACGTCCAAGGGCTACTTTTATTTACGCGTGTTTGCGTATTTGTGTTTGCATGCAAAACAACAACAACGCAAAATACGCTTACGTAAGTTGGCGTACAAATAACAAAACGTAAATTAAACAGCCCTGCGTACTGTGAACACCCTTTCTGTTTTATTGCGCATTGTTTCAGGCTGTTGACTTGCTGTATTGTTCTTGCTTTTGGGATGTTGAAATTGTTTTTCTGTCGTGTACCCCTGCAGGAAAATCAACTAATTTAAAAAAACACAGGTGCGTCGTTGGACACACGAGAGAAGCGAAGCTTTTTCGCAGTTACATAGATTTGATAGCTTAATAATTTTTTCTTTTTAATAAATTAACTTTTAAATTCAAAAATTTAAAATAACATAAAATAAATAACATATATACAGAAAACATATTTACTGCTTATTTTGTTATTGTTGAATGTCAAATTTCTACGCCAATTACATGTACGGGCATATAATGCCAGCGACTCTCCATTTTAACTCTCCACACATGGTTGTGAACTTGGCTGCACTGACTCATGCATGCGTTTGTTAATTCCATATGTATTGATATCTATTTTTTTGACACTTAAAAACGCACTTGTCAACGCACTTGTCATATACTGAGTTTACATGCCGAGTTAGCTCGGGGTTAGGGTTTTCGTTGAGTTAAAAACATGGCGACGCTAACTCGATGCTGTTTACATGCAAAACATGTTGAGTTAGACTTGTCAAATTTACTTGACATTTGCCATATATATTTGCAAACAGTTTGTGTGTGTTGTGTTGTGAGCACTCCAAAAAACTCTATCAGCTGCCATTTCTTTAGTATTAAATGTCATAATGCATTTTCACAGATAGAACTCAGCTAGATCCAGCAAGTTTCGTGGAGTTTACTTGGATTTCACGAAACTCAACTCAACTCTCGTTTACTCGGCATGTAAACACAGTTATAGAGTGCATAGATAGAGTTTAGAGTATTATCTAGAGATTGCATCAACTCTGCTAAATCTCTGGCATGTGTTAACAGAGTTATTTCACTTAAAAACATGAAGAACAAAAACTCTGTTAACCTCTGTTAACACATATCAGAGATTTAGCAGAGTTGATGCAATCTCTAGATAATAATTTATACTCTATGCCAACAGCACCACAAACGCATTCACAATACAAACAAACCGATGCTGGAGACACCTTGTGGCAAATAAAAGCAAATTTTTGATAGTTGTAGCATAGCAAATACACAATCCTCTATATATTGATAGATGGTGGCGATCTACTGCAGCATAGCTTCTGTTATAATTAGGATTGAATTAACAACTGTTTTTGACAAGTCTTAGGGGCCTAGTGTATTGTGCATTGGACTCTCATTTAAGAGGGCGTGGGTTCGATCCCCACGGGCAGGCCAAAAAATATTTTTAGTATTTAATATTAAAGTATTAAATTTTCTTGTTGTAATAAGCACTAGCAACAAAGAAACCATCAAATTTCCAAGAAAAAATGTGTCGAAAATTTTTCAGATTTCACTCAAAGCAAATCACAGAACGAGGAGTAAAAAGCTTCGCTTCAAAATAGTTGAAAAAGTAGTTTTTTGTCAACCACAACTAGTTGAAATTCTGACTTTTTTCCATAGAACGAACTAACATATTTTGTATGGTGGTGTCCACTAAATAAGTCAATTGAGTCGTCTGCATATATTTGCAACTACTTGTTAAATTATTTAAATTTAAACTATTTTTAACTACTTTAAAATAAATCAATTGAAAACCGCATATATTTTCAACTACTTGTTAAATTAGTTATATTTTAACTATTTTTTTAATTTCCTTAAAATAACCAATTGAAAACTAGTTAATATTCCCCTTACTGAAGATGAATTTAAAAGCATAAAAAATTTAAATTTCTATATATCAAAGGGATCATTTATTTGACTGTTTTGAAAAAAAAAATACATAAATTCATTACGTGAATGCATAAGGCATATTAAAAAATTAAATAAAAAAAGTATTTTAAAAAAAGTTTCAAAGAAAACCTGTTTTGAAAAATATATACATAAATTCATTACGTGAATGCATAAGACATATTAAAAAATTAAATAAAAAAAGTCTTTCAAACTTTCAGTCTTTAATGAAATTCAAATTTGACTGATTGCTGTTTGCGTTCTTTTTCTTTGATAGCCTTTCTTTGCATACATTGGTATTGGAAGCGCTGCTTCTTTACATTTTGAAAACATTGTCGTATAGCGGTTTCTGGATCACCTGAATGTTGTCCAGCAAATGCATCTAGAAGGGAAAAATTTTTGTAGAACATGTTTTAATTTTTAATAAATAAGTAAATTTTTCACATTTTCACCATTAATTATGCCTAAATTAAAAGGCTTTCATAAAAAACATTGGGTCCTAAGTTTTTTCAAAGTGAAACTGTAATTTTACTGGGGTAGTTCTATTAAGGTCAATATATGTATGAATGTACCTTTTAAAATATCAAAAAATCTTGAATAGTTCTTTAATCTCTTTTTCCCATGAGTTCCGTCAATATTGTAATTCATAATAATGGTTTCATCTAAAATTGAAATTAACTTCTTTTTTGGACGTCCTCCTATAAGAGATTTCATTGCTTCCATCTACGAATCGAAGACGATGTAAGGTTTAAAATTTTAGCAAATATTAATAAATTTTTCTATTAGAATTAAACGTGATTTCATTTGAAACTTGAACTATTCCACTTTAGGGGAAAAAAACTGCGATTGTTTAACACAACATATCGTTTATACTACATAAAGTATTAAGTATTGAGTTTGAGCACGTTATGTTTTTAATTTTTTTCAAAGCAAAATAATTCAAAGTAATGTGGATCACGTTTGATTCCAATAAACAAAAAATGGGAGCGGTACCAAATATCAACAGACAAAATCTCCACCATAGACAAAATCTCCAAGTTACAAAATATACAAAGGCAAAATATCGAATTAGAAAATCGCCAAAGACAAAATATCCAAAATCATAAAATCAAAGTCAAAATCACCAAATTCTTTTTTTTAATTAATGATATTTTTTATAATAATATCATTGCTTTGATATTGATATTTCACCGAATACAAAATTGTATGGATCAAACAAACTATGATTAAAGCAGATTATCTAAGGGCCAGTTTTTCAGTACGAGTTTAAAGTCTAGTCAAATTAAAACGAGTCTACCTCACCAAAATTGATTGTTGAAACTCAGTTTAGGCAAAAAAGAAACACATCACATGATAGTTTAAGTCAATTTAACTTTTCATTTCATTTCATTTATTGAGTCTAATGGAATATAATATCCTTACAGACTATAATATAACACACATTAAGTACTTAAATTATGTAGTGCAAGCATACATTAACTAACTAAAGTTAAACTAAGAATAAATTGTTGATTGCATTTTTAAAAGTAATTTTTTGTACAGAGAGATCTAAATCATTATTAGGCAATAACTCATTAAAAAGGGTCAATGCCCTAGTCAAAGGCTCATATAGAGCATAATTTACTTTACATTGTTTTATAAAAAATAATTTATAAAATCTGAGTTGTCTGGATGGAATATTAAACAGAATGCATTCTAAGAGCGATTGGCAGTCAATATTTCCAGAAACCAAATCATACACAAATATAAGAGAGGCAATCTTACGCCTTGACTCAAGGGATTTAAGCCCTAAAAGCAATAACCGTGACTTATACGGCGGAAGTTGTTCATTAAAATTTAAAGAACGCAAAGCGAACTTTGAAAAAGTTTTTTGAATTCTTTCCAGTCTATTTGTGGCGTTAACAAAATACGGGCTCCAGATAAAGGAAGCATATTCTAACTTTGAACTAACAAAAGATTGTATAGCATTTTTAAAGTGTGGGGATCAGAAAACTCTAAGCTATTTCTGCGAATGAAAGCGAGCATAGAATATGCCTTAGGAATAAGAAAGTTTAAATGATAATTAAACGTAAATTTAGAATCAAACACAACTCCCAGATCTTTAAAAGATTTGGTTGATTGAAGTGGGATATTAGTAAGATAATATGAATTGATAATGGTATGTAAAGTCAGCTTAGAGAAGGTCATATGGTAACACTTGGAAAAGTTCAGAGCTAGACCATTAACTTCATTAAATCAGACTGCAAATGAAGAGCATCCGCCACACAAGAAATTTTCTTAAAAATTTTATGGTCATCCACATAAAGTAGAAAACGCGAGTATTTAAAGCAATTGAAAACGTCATTTATAAAAAGCATAAAGAACATTGGTCTTAAAATACTCCCTAGAGGAACACCCGAGGATACAGCAAATTCATAAGACTTTACATTGTTAATCCTTACAAAACAAATTCTATCCGATACGTAAGAATGCATCCAATTTAACAAAGAAGAGTGAAAGCCCATTTTCGACAATTTCAAAAGCAGCAGCTTGTGTGAAACTCTGTCGAAGACTTTCGAAAAATCGGTATATACTACATCCACTTGATTACCGAGCTCAAAGGATGATATGCAAAACTCAGAGAACACGGAAACGTTAGTTACCGAGGAGCGACCCACAAAAAAACCATGCTGCTCAGGTAAAAGGCGACACGCAAAACTTCTACGAATGGTAAAATATCTAGTCAAACCGAGTTTAAACGTGTACTTTTGGCGAGTTCAGCTCGGTTTACCTAACGTTTAAACTCGTAGTGAAAAACTGGCCCTTAGGAACATTGCCGTTAACTTAGGCTTAGATCAATTTAACTTTATTATATTATCCCTACCTACTACAATTTTAAACTTCAGTAAACTTTTTACTTGAAAAAACTAAACTAAATCTCCAAATATGTAAATTGCACCATTTATGAATTCGCACGAATTTTGGCTATTTTGTATTTGGCGATTATGGTAATGAGATTTTGAATTTTGATATTTTGTGATCTGGAGATTTTTGCTTTGGATATTTTGGCTTGGAGATTTTGGTTTGCAGATTTTTTCGTGGATATTTCGTACCCAACCCACAAAATATTTCATCATATATTGTTGTCTACAAGAAACTTTTAAAATCCATTATGAACGCTCAGATGAATTCTTGTAGAAAACACGAAATTAAACGTTTAGTGGCTTCGATCATAGTTGCACTAAGCTGTTTAAATATACTTACGTAAAAAGATTTATTTTCCTCACATATTTTTTCATCTAATGTTTTTAGTTCATCTTCAGTGCGGATAGGGAAACTTGATCGCACCCCATTTGCATCTGCTTGCTGCTTTATGAGCGTTTTTATCAAAACAGTTTGAGAAGCCAACGCTTCCATTACGGCTTTGTTTTGTAATTTAATTGATTCTATAAGAAGAAAGTATATGGAATTAATGTAATAAATGTAAGGTAAAAAGTAAATTTAAAAATACCATTCATAACGCTGATAGTTGCTTGGAAAATTTGCATCATTTCCGAACAGGAACTACATTTTGGAGTGTTTTTTGCAGTTTGTTCAAGGCGTGCCATTTTAAAAGGCATACTTTCGAAGTTTTCATTTCGATTCCTATTATCCATCTTTGCTTAATTATATATCTTTTGTTGTAGAATTCGTTGCGGAATTGGTTCTAGCAGTAGTGCAAGTATTATTTGCAGAAAAATTTAATTATAGAAAAGTAAATTTTATGAAAATTAAAGAAGATAAGCAAAATAAAAATAAAAAAACCAAAATTTAATATGAACAATGAAGAAGTGGTATTAATAGGAGCTTATTTTCATGTGGAATACCGACAAATTTACTTTCAATTTCCTCAATTTTAAAATATTCTTCTTTTCCTAAAGTATGAGGGTCCACAAGACTTACACAAAAAGATGTCACTGAATCACAAGGTTCTTTAAAAAAGCTTTCAATCGTAAGGAACCTGTTTGCAATTAAAAGTACAGAATCATTTTGTTTTTTGAAACCGATTATTTTTTATGGGAATAATGGAACATAAATTGTTGGGACTTTTAAAACTAAAGAAATATTCTCGCAATGAAACGCTGATAATTTCATTATTTTTTTTTTTTGTTTAAATTTTTCCATTTTTTCTTTAACCACCATAAAATCACTATCGATTCTTCTACTGATTTGCTCCAAAATCTTTGTAGGTAATTGTCGAAAGCATAAGCCGAAAATTTTGTGAGATCTCCAAAATGTTTAACACATTCCGTTAAATGTAAAAGAGCGCGAACGTTATGCGATACGCTATTTCCCCAAAAATTAACGGAAAGTTCTCAAAAAATAATTTTAACATACTTTGGGCTGTTTCAATATTATTTGTGTAACTAAATGGACATGATAAAAGTCTGTACGAGCAATGTAGCAAAAGGAATCCATAATAAATATCATCATGAACATTATTTTTCAAAACAACCATGCCCGTGTATAAAATAAATTGACAGAACTCAGTTGCTTTCCAATTCGGGAGCTCATTAGTACCTCTTGGTTTGCGAACAAACTCCTTAGGAATGTTTGGTCGAAGTGCTATCAAATGATCGGATATTTTCTTTTTGTTTTCTTTATCGACCTTGAAATTAATTTTGTCGTGGATAATTCGGGTAAGGAACTTTCTCATGACTCCTAAATCTACGAGATGCATTGGGTCAAGTCGTATTTGTGTTACCATATTTATGTTAACTTCTTCAAAAAGAGTTTGAGCGCAATGAAAAAGTTCTTGATGATGTGTTAAATATTTTCTGGATCTAAAATCTTCATCAGACAATAATTCACCCGATTTTATGGAATATGTCAAAGTCTTATTGATTTTTTTTGCAACTTGATTGCATTTTGTGCAACCATAACGGGAGGTATGGCCAGGAGTGCAACAAACAAAAGATTTAGCCGGGGAATCGCATATAATACTTCTGATTTTCGTTCGTTAGGCTTTTTTCCCCTACAAATATTCCGATAGGAAACACAGAAATAGCATCCGCATTTACAATTTTGAATAAAATCGGCCACAACTGAGTATTTGATCTTTTGAATTGTGGCAAACCGTCAATGTTTATGTCAATAAGAACTTCGTGTAAATTAAGGAAATCAAACTCACTTTCAATTTTGCTTATTTGGTTAAATATTCCTTAATGACAATAACGACCAGGAAAAACTCGTTTCATTATTCTATTTCGTGCTCTTCATTGGTTATCTTAGACCAATTGCATACGGTAATTTACTTACCTTCTGATTTATTTATGATTAAATATATTGTCTAAGCAAAATAAACGTAGCACTTTTCACTTCCATCACTTGTTATATATATTTTTATAATTAAAAGCAGCCATGCAATGCTGACCAGGGTTGATAAATAAGTACTTTTATTTCGTATGGAAACACAGAGTACATTGGACTAAATGAAACAAAATAGGGCATATTTTACTTTTAAGCGTGGTACACATTATCGATCATGAGTGCCACTCATGCTCAAATTCTCTCTTTTTACGCAGGTTCGCGTGTGTGGCCACTCATTTTCGTCATTCAACAGTCAACCACAAACATTTTTGTGGTTGAGTGACAGTCAACGGTCATATTTGTTTTTGACTGCTAATATGTACTCAGCTTCAGTCAAGCACAGAGATTGGAAACAAACTGTATGAAAAAACCAAACCCTACAGTTGCTTAAGCGACCAGTTTCACTATCTCCTTACGTTTGGCTCTTTGCTACAAACAGAAATGCGTTCCAAAGAGAGCAGAAAAAAAAAAGATAAAGAAAACTATTGTGTTGGTGTTATACGAACACAACATGTATTTCGTTTTTTCGATTTTGTTGTCACGATCGCAAACACAACAAGAAACAAATCTTGCCTTTACTACGGAAATTCAAAAAGAATTATAAGTTTTGATCAGAGTTTTTTTTTAACGAATGTAAACAATTCAAACTCTTTAGTTATTTTTAAGTTAAAATTTATTGAAAAGATAAATTTTTTTCATTAGAAGTAAATAGTTAAGAACATAAAAAAGCAACACGTAAGTGTAATTATTTCAAGTTATTCATAATTAAAATCTCCATTTACTCTTACTAACGAAATGTATTCTAAAATGGACGGAGAATGCCTGCTTCGTTGATCCGAAAATATATTTAAACGATGAGAATAATCGCTGTCTGTAATTCAGTATACTTAGTTTTTTTTAAATTCCAACAAAAAATATTTTTCGACTTTTGTACGCAGCCGCGACACTGTGTGCCGTCAGCAACATTGCAAAAGATCGCTAGAGATATTTTTCATTCTTTGTTTTTGTGTCCGCGATTTAAAAGCATAACAATGAGAGGAAGTGTTTTCTAGTTCAAAAACAAAACCAAGGTTGATTTATAATGTTGTCGCAAGGGAGAGAGTGAGTACCCATAATTGTCAAATCGAAGTTGACAGCTCATAGGAAATCTGCAAGTGCTCTCTTTTATCATCCGTTTTTCTTACGTAGTCATTCGCAAAATTGACTGGTTTTGACAATTATGGTTTCTGAAAAGAGAGTGCGATCAGCCCTGCGACAACCTTATAAATCAATCTTGAACAAAACATTGCATTTTGCTTTTCTCTCCATCTCTGCTTGCTTCGGTTTGTGTTTCTGTTTGGATCGGAGAGCGAAAACAAAAATACTTGTTGTGATCTTAAGAAGAAACAAAAAGAACACAAAAATACTTTTTTTAGAGTTTGTTTGCGATCCCTGGTCAAGCATAAATTTAGCAGCGCGAGAATGGTTGCGGTGATTTATGAATTGTTATGAAATGCGATGTGAAAGTGAAATCGTATAAAAAAACTATAATCAATTATGAAAAATATAAAAAAGTGCTGGGAAATAAAATTTATTTTTTGATTTTTTTCCAGAAGAAATAAAAATTATTTTTTTACCGACATTTTTTCAATCAGAAATTAAAGTTCTATTTTGATTTTCTATTGATTTCTATTGATATTTTCGATCAGATATAAAAATTATGTTTTGATCTATATTTCTTCGGTCAGATACATAAAAATTGTTTTTTTATCGATATTTTTTCAATCGGAAATGAAAGTTAATTTTTGACTGATATTTTTCGATCAGAAATAAAAGTTATTTTTTTATCTGTATTTTTTAGACAGGAATAAAAATTATTTTTCTATCGATATTTTTTTCAGTCTGAAATAAATTTTATATATTGATTGATATTTTTTGATCAAAAATACAATTTTTATGATATACCCATATACTTCTTTTTTATATTTTGCTAGCGCGATAATTAATAATGCGCATCCAATTCTCTTGTTTTCCATTTTTATTGCTCAAATTTAACAACTTGAATCACGGTTTGAGCTTAAGCATGAATGATAATTTGGCCGCTAAGAAGAATCATTCAATAGTGTTGAATATTTGGGTGTCACTCATGATCGATAATGTGTAACACGCTTTGCGCTGCGTCTACACCAGACAATTTGCCCTGTAGGAAAATCAACTAATTTAAAAGTAGTTGATAAAGTAGTTTTTTGTCAACCACAACTAGTTGAAATTCTGACTTTTTTCCATAGAACGAACTAACATATTTTGTATGGTGATGTCCGCTAAATAAGTCAATTGACTTTCGCCTGCATATATTTTCAACTACTTGTTAAATTAGTTATATTTAAATTATTTTTTTAATACTTTAAAATAACCAATTGAAAACTATTACTGATGTCCTAAAGTTAATAATATTTGATGAAATAACATGGTTAAATATATATAAACTTGTAATCTAATAAAAATTTGCAATTAAAACATGTCAAAAACAGAGTAGTTGCCGCCTTAATATAATTCAAAGTAAATTATCAATCACTTGTTTTTAAGTAGTATTTCAATTACTTATATATAATGCAATAAAAACTATTTAGAATTGAAGTGGATGACGGCTTAATATAGTTCAAAGTAGTTCATATACTGATTTATTTTAAACTAGTTTTTTAATTAGTTGTTTTTAAAAACAAGTTAGTTTGTTCCTATAGGGTGTCTTCACAATACCAATACACTCACGCATTTTTTACTAACACGTACACTCACATTTTCTCAGTCGGCAGCTCAATTGTCAGGTAGACAATTGAGCTGACAACGATTTAACGTATGCTGATAATTTTTGACGTTTCCTCTGAAAAAATAGGTCTGTTCGCGTACCCAAAAGATTTTAAAAATTTGTACAAATTTTTTCAAATTGTTACAAGAAATCCGTTCGTTTACCCAAAAAACTTGCCAGTGAGAAAGAAAATAAGAGAGTACGATTTTCTCTTCAGTCCAGTTTTGAAAAGTTTTTGCTGTCTGATTTTCTACTTGCAAGAATTTTCATTTTAAATGTACAAAATAAATAAAACTGGTTAAGCAAATAAAATTTTTATTTTTTTTACATATTTTTAACATATGTACCATGGACATATGTTGAATTTGTCATGCGAAAAATTTTTCGCCTATTCTCAAATTAGCTATTTGCTGAAAGTCGTGTTTTTTTCTTTTTTTTTTATTTTCTTTTTATTTTCTTTTCAGCTTTCTGACAGTTCGACATACATTGTAAATTTTAGAAAATTTTCTGTTTGGGTACTTTTTAGATTTTCATTGTTCTGCGAGAGAATTTTTTTCTTACTCTCAAAAAATTGTTACTGGCAAGTTTTTACTGTAAAAGTACGCGAGCAAACCTAATGTTTGAGCAATGTAAAACAGAAACGCGGTGTGATAGTTGTGAAATTCAAAAGTATAGTTTTCCGCACAAAATTTAATTTTTTTTCGGTGGCCAACGATCTCCCGGTGCATCAGTAAGTGCAGCACAGCTCAATTGAATTTTTTGCTGGCCAACGTGTTCCAAGTGCCATCACCCCAGCACAAGTCAGTGCAGCGCGAATTTCCTGCTTCATTCGCTGGCCTACGTTCTCCGAGTGCTACTACCAGCAACACAAGCAAGTGCAGCGTAAATTTTTTTAATATCCTCCAAGTGCCGCCACCAGCAATACAAGCAAAATAAAATGTAGCGAAAACACTTCGGTAGTAGACAAGTACGAAATATGTAAAATGATACGAAAATAGTACAATAACGTCAAAAAAAAATCATGCCTGTTCGACACAAATAAATTCTGAAATATTAAATCTGAAAGCAAAATGTAAACAAAGTTAAAAGTGTTGAGATTTTTTATGGAAAATTGTGAAATGTCGTACTTTGTGATGTTTTAATTTATTTTAAAATAATTCGAAATTGATGCATGCCAGTTAATTAAAAAAATAACTAGTAATTACATTCAAGGAGCGCAACAGAAGTACGCTGCGATGGTAGATATAATTTCATTATTCCTTTCTTCATTGGACTGTTTCTGCTTCCAACAGTGATAGTTCCAGAAGCTGGAGGAACTCTGCGCTTAAAAGTGAGAATGCGTACCACGGAAGCAGTTTCCAAAAACGGGCACGCCACCGCCTGGGTACATGAGCGAAGGTGCCGATCCAATTGATCGGAATTGTGTGGATACTGCGCCTGTTATGTAACACGAGCCAGCTTTTTGATGCTTCATTTCAAAATATGAGCTAAACAAATGTGTCGGCGGGATTTTCCACGCCTTGCAACCATCAATCATGGTCGATGGATACACCGATATTTGCTTAGTGCTTCTTTTAAGTGTCAATCGCAATGAAGTGATGGAGCAGACTCGACGCTAGTAGGGAAAGGCGTGCGTCTTTACTACTGAAGTGATGAGGTGTTTGCTGAATGGTTAAGCAATGCATCAATTTCCGAGGCAGTCTATCAGTTTTAAAGTGTGTTTATCACGTTTGTCTTGCAGCTCAATGTCGCAAATAACAAATATGTCTTTTTAAAACAAAATGTTAGCCTAAAGTTAATAATATTTGATGAAATAACATGGCTAAATATATATAAACTTTTAATCTAATAAAAATTTGCAATTAAAACATGTCAAAATCAGAGTAGTTGCCGCCTTAATATAATTCAAAGTAGTTTATCAACCACTTCTTATACCCCAACGCGTACTGTGTAAGGGTATATTAACTTTGACATTCCGTTTGTAACGCCAAGAAGAAGGCGTGGCAGGTATAGAAAAATATATATATTTTCCATCAGCATCATATTCTGAGTCAGTTTCCGTGTGTCCGTCTGTCGACACGATTACAGCCGCAATTTTAAAACTATCGCGATAAAATTCTAAATATAAGTTTATTTTTAAAAAAGGAAGATCAAGTAAGTTCGAGAATGGGCCAAATCGGATGAAAACCAGGCCTACTTCCCATACAAAGTGACTTTATATTAACCGTAAAATGTCTTTAAAATCCACAAATATTAAAGAAATGTCTTGAAATTGGCATGTAAGCTTTGCTCTTCAGTCTTAATCCTGGCTATAAAAATCGGATGGAAAGCACGCCTACCTCCCATACAAATTGGCTTTATTTTAAACGTAAAATCTCTTCAAAATCTGCAAAAATTAAAGAAATGTTTTAAGATATTGCACATAAGCTTTGATATTTAAAAAAATTTGCATGATATATGGCGAAATCAGATGAAAACCACACCCACTTCCCATACAAAGTGGCTTTATTTTAAACGTAAAATCTCTTGAAAATCCACAAAAATTAATGAATGTCTTGAAATTTTGCACATTAGCTTTGATATATAATATCAACCATCCCTATGGTATATGGCAGAATTGGATCAAAATCGCGCCTACCTCCTACACAAAGTGACGTCATCAAAATAGGAAAACTTTCGTTAATATATAAAACTGCATATCATCGTGTATGTCGTGGCTAAAGACTTCAATATGGCCGCGGGGGAGTATTTTAGCTTCGGTACCCTGCCGAAGCTCCATTCCTTACTAGTTTTTAAGTAGTATTTAAATTACTTCATATATAATGCAATAAAAACTATTTAGAATTGAAGTGGATGCCGCCTTAATATAATTTAAAGTAGTTCATATACTAGTTTATTTTAAACTAGTTTTAATGAGTTGTTTTTAAAAACAAGTTAGTTTGTTCCTATAGGGGTGTTATGCTGATACATCGTGTTTCTTGTGGTGAGTATCATGTTTGATTTGAGTAGATTGTTTTTGATTTTAAAGATGTATTTACATTTTTCAGTGTATATAAGTTCGTTGATGTCCATTAGTTTTGTACAGGTATCTTGTGGATGACAACGTGCTTTTATTGAAAAGGATTCGGATTGCTTTGTTCGTCAGCCTTCCAATTTGTTCGACTTGGAATTTACTATATTGACTCCAGCTACATATATTATATGTTATATGTTATTTTTAGCAGAATATGCCCGATGAATATCAGCTTGGCTGCCTTTTCTGGTATAGATCGAAGTCGTATGATTAAGATTATGTGATTTTTTATTCCCTTGATGTGGTTTTCATAGTTGAGTTTTTCGTCTATCACGAAACCTAAATATTTCGTGCGCTTTATCGTTGATTTTTACTTTTAGATTTATTTCCGTATTGTTATGTCGTTGAAAGACGATGTAGTTTGTTTTTTCAATATACGCAAGATTTTATATATGAATTTACGAAATTGCGCATGCGCGAAACCTAAAAATGTTTTTGCAGCTTCTCGATCGTTCAATCAACGCTGAGATAACCTGCGTCATCATGGCTGGAACACAACCTTCAAACGCAGCGCTTTTGGCACCACCCATAGAAGTGCACCCTTTACTTTCCTGAACAGCCGACCTTGCTGTAACACAAAGTCATCGTTTACCGCCTTATCCTTTGCAAGAAATTTTTCTACGATTTGTTTGGTACCTTCATATTTCAGTTGCATACTGAACAACCTATCGCTGCATTCCAGTTGAATCTTATCTACACGTAGAGACGCAGTTTCCATTTCATCAGGTTCTTCGAACGGCGCTGGGCTCAAAACATCCACATGTTGCATTCGCTGCCCCGTTCTGCAGCTCATAGCTGTGATATTTGCTTTCAATGCTGTTCGTAGTCCGACTATAGAAAGCTACCGGTTTCAAGTCCTCACCGCCCCTCTGCATCAAAACTCCTGCCAAACCGATAGATCGTACCCTGCATTTACTCTATACGCCGTCATCAAAGGTTTCGATGTTAACACTCTCTTTAATTCGCCCAACGCCTTTTTCTTGACCGTTGTTCCAAACATTTGGTGTATCTTCGCGCAGTAGTTTACGCAATGGCTCGGAAATTATAGCATAACATGGCACGAATTTTCGGAAATACCCGCTCAGACCAAAAAATTGTCGAATTTCCGTTAAATTCGTCGGTTAAGAAAACTCTTGAATAGCCTCTACTTTGACGGCCTCTGGACTAATACCAGTAGCGTAAGCTGATGCCCTCGAAACTCTGCCGTTTCCTTTACAAATTCGCATTTTTTTATATATAAAGTTAATTTCGCCTCTCGTAATTGCATCGCATTGAATACTCGCGTGAGCGTCTCGAACATTTCAGAAACCGTGCTACTACTATGTAATGAGTCATGTCGTCACACTGCGTTTTCTCTTTAAGTTTTGCCATTAGCAAATGAAAACTGTCGAAGCATTTTTAAGCCCGAATGGCATACGCTTAAATTCGCACAGTCCTACAGGTGTCACGAATGCCGTGAACTCGTATACGGTTCTATTGGTACCTGTCTACTATTTAAGTCTAACGTTGCATAGTATTTAAACCTTTTCGCATCTTGCAATGTTTTTTCGATGTTAGGCATCGGGTAGATTTCCTTTTTCATGAACTCTCGTCACCAGACTTATTTTTCACGAGAATTATTGGGCTCGCGTACTCAGGCTCTGATTCGGTGAGGATGTCTTTTTCAATAATCTGGCGACCATGTCAGCTACTATTGCCCTTTTGGGAACAGGAACACGATAAGGTCGTTGTGCAATTGGCTGATCAGTGGTTAATTCGATCTTCATTTCAGTCAAATTTGTTTCTCCAATCGTACTTAAATGATCCGCAAAAATGTCTTTATACCCGTTCAGCAACTCTGCCAGGTCCGCTTTTGTTTTCTGATCATCCACGCCGCATTTAATTCCGTCAACCTCGAACGCACGCCTATAGCTTTCGGATGTCGCTGCGAGGCATCGAAGATTTCGAAATACCACGCCACCACAATGGACAAATCTGTTGTAATAGAAATGTCGTCGACCTCGCCACTGGCTACCAACTTTTCGTTTAAAAATCTAGCGCCGCCACAAATGCTGCTGATTCTTATGGAACAGCCCTCACGTTCCATATTGGCTCCCGACGAAAAAAAACGAAAATGGCCATTTCAGCCCTTGAAAGGACTTTGACCGAGCTTCTTATGATCAATTGTGTTGTGTGTGTTGTGAAATGTTTGAACACAAATGATCGAGAACTGGACCTACCAGCTTTATGCCGACTCCGAACGGCTTATGTTCTCAGGAAGCTTTTTATGGAAGTTTTTTACTCTCTGAGGTTTGCCATTGTGGCGGCCGAACAGAAAAGTTAATTCGATTGAAAAAACTTTCTGTGTCAGATGGGGGATACGAACCTGGGTTCTCTGGCGTATGAGCCACACACTCTACCCACTACGCCACAGCCGACACCGTGATATATGCTCCCAGTATCAAGAAAAGTAATAAAATTCTTACCTTCAAAGTTTACTGGTCTTTCGAATGATTTTTGAACTGCGTCGAAATCAGATTTTCTTACCACAGCATTTTTCTTACCGCAGCCCTTGGGGTGCACCTTTTGGCAATCATTGCACCGTCGTCGTCTTTGTGGCTTTGGACATTGATTTGAAAAATGACACGTTTAAGCACAATTGTAGCACGTAATATTTTTAGTTTTAAAGTTTTCGTTTTTCACCACGTTTTTGTGGGCCAACATTTCTCTCGCACTTTTGTTTGTTGTTCAAAGGAAATTCGTGTTTGGGTACCCGGGTACTTGGCAAGTTTCTTAAATACTCTTCAAAGCTTTCACGCATTTCTTTAAACGACTCGAATCGAATTGCCGCCGTCACCATTTGTAAATCACGATGATTTAAGCCGTCAAGAGTATACTCAAGGTTTATTAATACAGGTTAAGTCACTTGAGAGAAGCTCGGTCGAACTGTCAGAATGGATAAAAGGAAATCAAGAAAAAAAAAACCTGAATCTGTACAATTTTTAGCTAACAGCTACTTTGACAGTTCGAGCAAAGGCAGAAAAAGAGTGCTGTTCTCTCAAGTGACTTAACCTATATTAATGAACATTGAGTATACTGAATTATAGCTTTTTCGCTTAGCTTAAAGCGCCGACCAAGTGTACACATACGAAAACAGTAATCGTTTACTTTTTACTTCATTTCGTTCACGCTTAGCTTGACTCATCTTAAAATGTATGTCAGCCCCGTTAAGTTTAAACCCGAATTCATTAATAAGACAAAAACAAATAACGTTTTTGCAAAATTATCGAACAAAAACAAAGTGCATGTTAAAAAATAACAACTAACAAACTAAGGAGTCCGGTGTGAATAGCCCTATTAATTTTTTTTTTTTTTAAACTTCACCGTTTAAGTAAAGGCACTTTGTATGGGAGGCAGGCGGGGTTTTTCATCTTCATGGAGGTCTCATGGCGGACCTGATATAGAAATGATCACCCGAGCTGCAAATTACTTTCAGAAATTTTAAACCCCTTGCCCTTACCATAACGTGACATTGCGTGGGATCCTTTAAAAATTGTTTTTGCTTCATTTTTTAAAATCAGTTCTAAAAGCTTTAAAAAAGATTGTAATAAAAATGTTCTTTATAAAAATGTAACTCCATTTTTAATTTAATAAATGTGTTTTTTTTTTACTTTCAGTTACTATGACACGGATGTGTCTACCTATAAAGTTGTTAAACTGGATGAAAAGGAAGATTCTGTAGTAGACAGCGTGCGATATTGTGGCACTTTTAATATTAATTCTCCGAATATGGTTTGCATAACACTGCGTTTGCCACGTGCAGCTGCGATAGGTGACAAGTTCGCTTCACGTGCCGGACAGAAGGGGATCTGCTCACAAAAATATCCTGCCGAAGATTTGCCGTTCTCCGAGACTGGTCTCATACCTGATATTGTCTTCAATCCTCACGGTTTCCCTTCACGTATGACAATCGCTATGATGATCGAAACTATGGCTGGCAAGAGTGCAGCTCTGCATGGTCTAGTACACGACGCAACACCTTTTCGCTTCTCTGAGAAACACACAGCCATTGATTATTTCGGCAAATTGCTGGAAGCTGGCGGCTACAATTACTACGGCACTGAACGGCTCTACTCCGGTATAGATGGTCGAGAAATGACGGCCGATATTTTCTTTGGTGTTGTACACTATCAGCGATTGCGTCACATGGTTTCCGATAAATGGCAAGTGCGTTCTACCGGTCCCATCGATGCTATCACACAACAACCAGTTAAAGGTCGCAAGCGTGGCGGTGGCGTACGTTTTGGTGAAATGGAACGTGATGCGCTGATATCGCATGGTGCTGCTTACCTGCTGCAAGATCGTCTCTTTCACAATTCAGATAAGACAACTACACTGGTCTGCAATAAATGTGGCAGTATTTTGGCACCACTCGGCAAAATTATCAAACGCAGTGTGGAAGGAAAGCTTTCCTCAGAACCAGATACTTGCAAGCTTTGTGGTGATGGTTCAGCTTTGGGTTACATAGAGATACCTTACTCGTTCAAATATCTTGTGACAGAATTGTGTTCGGTTAACATTAATGCAAGATTTAAGCTGACTAGTATATAAAAAGCTTTGTTTTGTATTAATAAATTTAAGAATTGTATGTTTTACTAAAAAAATAAATAATAAAGTTGTAATAAAAATGTTGCCATTTCATATCTACTCTACGTTGACTTAATAAAACAGAATTTAATATTTTTAATATATTTTATCATCATTTATTTTTTGTTTATTTTTAAATTATATACGCATTCATTATACATTAGTTATTATTATTATTTTTATATAATGGTAGGTATATCTATCTCATCAACTGCAATCGAATATGTATTTATTTTAGTTATTAAATAATGTATTTTCTTTTAGTTTTAGTTTAATGTTATAATGAATTTTTTGTATAATGTTTAACTAATCATTATAAAAAAGAAAAAATCCTTTAAAGGAGTGTAGGTAAAATCAGTACATACCATATAGAGGGTATGTGCATGTATATAGGTGAGAGTTGGTGTGTATTTGTGTGATAAACTGTACATAACATGCTGCAAATTTATTCTAGTTAGGTAATTAAATTACATCGTTTTTGTTTTTTTTTTTTATATTCCATTAATTTGCAACTTTTATTTAGAAATGCTAGAGCTGATTTATTTAGAATTATATATTTATTTATAATTTTTAAATTACATTAAATTCTTTGCGTTTTTTTGTAGTTTTTTGTAGTTGTAAGAGTTTAAGAAATGTATATGTAAGTGTTTTTAAGTGTTCTTAAAAAGCCGGAACAATAATAATTAATAGTTTTTAAATCTTGAAAAACAATTCAATTTAAAGTCGCAAAAAAATTTCGAAATAGTTGTTATGACACTGGAAGTTCTATAAAATTCTTAAATTTTCATAAGCAACCAATTTGAAACATGCTTATTTTACGGGTATATTATTCAGATCTGGTACAATTTTTCCGCGCAGATCCTTTTGTTCGCTCAGATTATAAAAAGTTCTCAACAATTTCTCACGTACATAAACAATTTTCATGCTCCTTAATTATTATCAATTTACAAAATAAAAGCGAAAGTATTCAAGTATTCCCGAAATAAATATTGCCAATAAGCGATTTTTGTCAAATAGGCGGGTTTAATAAGCTGTAACAAAAAAAGGGAAACTTAAAAATGTTAAAATTCTAAAAGAGTGTCCAATACTCTTGTTCTCTCATAGGAAAAGGAGATGTTTAGCTTAAACATAAAAAAGGCATCCCAGAAGAATCAGTTAAAATAACAGAAAAAAAATTCCGTCATGATCGAAGCAAGACTTCAGGCGTGTTTCATAATTTTTTAAAATTTTCTTCTTCCAAATGTTCGTAATCCGAATCTTTGTAGGTGTTTGTAGGTATTCTGACATCCGATTTATCGACATTTAAGTGAAATCTAATCTGATGAAATTTTTGTTGGAGGAAAGATTCTAATTATTTTAAGGGGGAGCAAGGCTTTGTACTTTTTAAAAACCGATATATAAATTTTTTTTCTTTTCTTAAAGTTAAACTGAAGAATATAGTCCCAAAATTTAAAGTAAATCAGAGCAAATTTCTGGAAGTTATTGACTAATTAGTCCCCTCTCCTCTAACACTGTATCTGCGACTGCGAAATTTTGAACGCGTTTTTCTCAAAACCACTTTTCAAAGTTCGTGTTCACTGCCATTTAAAAACTTCATTAATTATTCGTTTTAAACTTGGTACACACTTTCTACATATAAAATACCTCCCCCCCCAACGATAAGTTTTAGATTTTTTTTTAAATTAAGGAGGTTTTCACTTACAAAAAGGTGTAATTTTTCGCAATAGCAATTTTCACTTCAAATGACCACCAAACACATAAAATTAAAGAAATAATAATCAGCGAATGTTGGGGGCAGGATTTGATTAAACTTTGGCTCAATTTTAATGTTCTTCGATAAATGTATGAGGTGATGAACATTTTGAAAGTGTTATTTTTGGGATAAAATGATTCGGAACTGTGCCAAAAATAAATTTTATTGATATCATTTGTTCCCATGATTTTAATAGTTTTTGGTGAGCTTTAATTATTTGACATTTTTAGAATTCCATAATATAGTAGGAACTGAGATAAGGTGGGTGAATATTCGCAAAAAAAAAAGATTCGAGAAAAAAAAATTACAAAAAATTAACAAGCACACACATAAAAAATTTTAAGAATTGGACAAGAAACACCGAAGATATAACAAAAACAAAAAAAAGCACCTAGGGACCATTAAAAAAACAAAAAAAATTTTTTTGAAAATGTCTTAAATGTCTAACGATAGAGGCGGGGTCAAATATAGGTGAATTTTGGTGATGCAATCTAGTGAGCACCGCAAATCGTCTTTTTCCAATGACGTTCTTGGAAAAGCCTTGTCAACGAGTTTTGTCTTGTCACAAAAAAAGTATTTTTTGTGCCGAAAAAAGCCGACTTAAAAAATCTCACCCCACAAATGCTATCATGCGTTATTTTTTCTACTGAACATTACTTTATTGAAAGTAATTTTTTTCCAATATTTCAAAAAAGTGGCATTTTCCCATTTTGTTTTTTTTTCTAATTTTTTTTTTTACTTTTTGCAAAATATTTAAATTTAAAGATGCACACTCGTTTATATCTATATAAATTATCCGAAACGTCAGATTCGCTGTCATTAAGTTGATGCGTTCGGAAATCATGTTCGAGCAAATATTCAAATTCGATTGAATTATTCACTTTTCTGTCGGAATTAAAAACAGTTTTTAATATCAGAATTGTTATTTAAATCCGATTCCGATTCACTTCCGAGGTTGATTTCAGAACATACCTGAATACTTTCTTTTCCACATGGTGGGATAATTATTAGGTGCTCTCATCCCATGACATTTTTCATAGGCGCCGGAATCTCATTTCAACGAAGGAGCAGTACAACTGGGGGCAGAACATTTTTTTCACAATAAAAAAATTTGTGTTATTAAAACATTTTTTATTATATTAAAAATGCCATTATTAAAAAAAAAAAACATGCCTGAGTTCCTAAACGTCTTTTTACAAAACATCAGTGTGCTTTTTCTTTGAATTGGTGCTTAATAGATTCAGCAAAACTGCGCAACTGGATTGTTATTTTTAACCCATATAGACCCAACCCATTTGAATAAAGAAAATGCAAAGGTTTTTTGACGATTTTTTTATTAATTATGAACAGCTATGGGCGCGGAGCAAGCTACGGAGCATTGAGTAAACGATTAAGTAGCAATACAAGACGCAACAACAAAGAACAGAAACGAAAATCAGTTCAGTGTCGAAAAAGACTGCAAGCGAGTAAAATCTAAGTCGGTCGAAGGTAAAAGAGAACAGCGAAATAATTAAAAAGCTACACTCTAAAAACAAACAAGCGAACAAATGTTAATGCTTGCATGTTATTATGAAAAAAAATTTAAAAACGTTTATAATGTGTTCTGCAAAGGGAGCACATATTTTGCATTAAATTAAAATAAATATTTATTATTGTTGATATGATGCGAAATTTTAAAAGCTTAATTAAAATAGTCTGATTTTATTTTGGCTTATTATAACGAAAAGGAAGAACCTTAGCTCCAGTTCACTTTTCTCATCAATTTCTTTTTTCTCAACTCCATGTTTAAACATCAATTAGTATTTCTTTTCTTCTGTCATATTCTACATTTTATTATTTATTGCAATTTTTTGCCAATTGTGGTAAAAATTTCTATCAATTAAACCAAAAATAATTCAGTTTTATTTTTAATATGCATAAAAATTTGTCTGTGCAAAGAGCACAAAACAGTACGAATCTTTAAATGTAGTGGTGACCATACCTGATTATGAATAAAACAATAAAAATAAGTACACATACCCCAAGTAAAAAAGTTTTTAAAATTTTTAAGAAGCTGAACTCAGACGAGTAGAATCGGTAAGCACGAGTGATCATTTTAGTTATTTTGAATTTTTAAAACATGGCTTTTCCACTCACTAATTTGACTATCCCTATTGTACCCAAGTGAGTGCACTACTTTAAAAAACACTTATCTTTAACTGTTTTTTTCTTTTTTATTTATTTTAGCAGCAACAAGTGTGTAGTCAATATATCAAAGCTTACGTATAAACGGAAATTCAGCGAAAAAATGAGCAAACAGAAAAACTGCCATTTTCTGTACCCAAGCGAGTATAGTGAGCTTAAATGGGTTAAGCACGGCTTAGTTGCGCAGCTTTGATGAGTCTACTAAGCAGGCGCCCCCGCATTTTTCAATCAGGCCTATAATGTGTAACTTTTTTCGCCTGGAATCGGAAAAGGAAATTTCTGTTTGTCGACGTCACTAAACAGTCTCCGTAAAGTTATTTTTTCTTTTCAAACGAAATGGATTTAATAAGTTGAATTTTTCATAAAAATGTAATTTTTTACCTTAAGTATTTGCCTTTTTCATGGATGCGATAAAGCTTCAAGTTTTTGTATCGAAGTGTACTTTTTTTAATATTAACTTTTTTGGAACTTGTATTTTTGTAGTTAAAGAAAACAAAACCAATCTTGTAAAAATTCTTTATCTCTCTTCTTATACAACCACTTAAGCATAAGGAACTTCGGCTCCACCGAATTGTCTATTTTATTTCATACTGAAAAATGTATCTAAATTATCTATAAATATAAATACTCTAATCCAAACTTTAAACCGGAAAATATATCTCAATATATCTCTAAATATATCTACTCTCATCCAAACTTTAAACTACATTGGTTATTTTTTTATATTGGAATTTGCCTGGGTCTACTCTCTAAAACCGAGGCAAATTGTGTCTGCTTCTCGCGGAAGCAGAACTCTCTTACTTTTCCATCGCTAATATCAACACCGTTTTTAAAGATAAAGCTCAAGAACTTTTGGAAATTTTTAATGCAAATGTGTTTATCAACCGTCAATATTCATGAGTGTAAAAAATGAAAAGGCGAAGTCTTACCTGCTATGTTAAAAACGAATGTTCCTCTTTTTGATTTCGGGTAAAAAAATTACTCATAATAGCCCTGAATATGTTTTTTGACATGCTGCCTCATTTTGACAAGTTTCATACTTGGTTTAATATTTGATTCCGCAACCTATTTTTTCTGATATTTCGGATGAAAATACCTTATATTTATTCCACCATGAATTAAATGAAAAAGTAAAAATGGAAGCAAACTACTAAGTTAAAATTAATGTAAAAATTTTGTTAATTTTTATTCATTTTAGGGAGCATCCATTAATTAAGTGAGGTGATTGTTGGCGATTTTTTACACCTCCCTCCCTACCTAGTGA
This sequence comes from Coremacera marginata, assembly GCA_914767935.1. Classification (NCBI taxonomy): domain Eukaryota; kingdom Metazoa; phylum Arthropoda; class Insecta; order Diptera; family Sciomyzidae; genus Coremacera; species Coremacera marginata. The sequence continues at coordinate 53,690,318 of OU612045.1, forward strand.
GATATCGTGAAATTTGGCTCGACCCCCTCCTCTAACTTCTCGTGAGATTGTTCAAAATGCGTGTTTTCAGTGGAAATATGTTAATCCATTTGAATTTATTTTAATTTAGTATTGAATTTATTAAAAAAAAACAAAAACCTAGTTTTTTTAATTATTTTTATTTAGGACTATGTAGTTGAGACTAGTATTTAAGACTACTGAGATCGTACAATAAAATAATTTCACTATATTGGTGAAAGAATATTCATAATTCAGTCCATAGGGACTCATGTGCGGTCTTAAGAGTGACTACTGGAGCCAGCAAGTCCATGTGATTTTCAGTAATATCATCTGCTCCTTCAACCGCGCTCTGATTTAGCCACTCTAAACCGTTATCGCTTGCACACAGATGCTCAGTAGCTCTACTAAGTCGACGGGATACTATGCTACTCTGTGGAGCTCGCATAACCGCTATAAATTAAATTCTTCCGAATTATCGCAATGCTTTCACATTTAAAGGGGGCATCCCCTGAGCGTTGGTTGTTAAAAAAAAATATTATTGTGCAAAATTTAGTCATATTTTAGTAGAGGAACACGTTTAACTAAATTTAAACCGTTATCTCGTAATTGTACACCGTTTCTTGCGGACAAAAAAATTAAGTAATCTTTGCGAGAACCCCCCTCTCCCCCACGTGAGAGTGAGTTTTTGTTTAACCCCTAAAAACCTCACGTAATTAATGGACGCCCTCTTATGCTAAAAATGATATAATAATTTACAAGGTAGCCTTGACAACTACCTATTTTCTCAGAGCGTCGACCAACACTCTTCAAAATCAATAAAAATTTTAATTAACCGACTTCAAAAAGGAGGAGGTTCTTAAGTTCGTCGGTTTCTCTGGTTTTTTTTATTTTTTTTTTTTTTTTTTTTTAAATGTATGTACATCGATAACTCCTAAAACATATGCCTGATTGCCATAATTTTTGGGGAACAGATAGATATCAAAAGCATGGAGGTGCCCGTAAGAAAGTGGGCGGTATTCAAGAACTGGGGGTGGCAATAATAGATCTCGCAATACTAGATACTACTGTATCTCGAATAATATTGACACTAGGGTACTGCAATTTAGTGTAGGGGTAGCCATTATTATTACAAATTATGGTCAATAAAGTGGGCGTTATTCGACAAATGGGCGTGCCAATATTATAAAAACACTGTATCTGGAATAATATGGACACTAGGGTACTGAAATTTAGTGTAGGGGTAGACACAGTTAATACAAATTACGGTCAAGAAAATGGGCGTTATTTTTCAAATAAGCGTGGCAATATTAGAAAAAGAGTATATCTCGAATAATATTGATACTATGGTACTGCAATTTGGTATAGGGGTAGGCATTATTAGTAAAAATTACGGTGAAGAAAGTGGGCGGCTTTCGACTACTGGGCGAGGCAATATTAGAAAAACAGTGTATCTCGAATAATATTGAGACAAGGGCACAGAAATTTATTGTAGTACAGGGGTAGGCAGAATTATTAAAAACTACGGTCAATAAAGCAAGCGTTATTCGATAAATGGGCGTGGCAATACTAGACAAACACTATCTCAGTTAATATTGACGCTGGGGTACTGAAATAAAGTACAGAGGTAGGCACACTTATTGGAAATAACGCTCAAGAAAGTGGGCGCTTATTTAACAAAGGGGCGTTGAAATATTAGAAAAACACTATATCTCGCATAATATTGACACTAGGGTAATAAAACTCGTTACAAGAATGGGTATAATAATTTCAAAACTTGTGACATCTAATATAAATTTAAGAGACAGATATTTGAAATAACCAAAAAACTTTCAAAATTTAATAGAACAACTTTTTTCAGAACAATTGTATTTATGTTGTTTATACACTTTTTTTCGAAAATTTATCATATTCTCTAAAAAGGAAGATATAAAAACTTTTTAAAAAAAAAACAATCGACTACAGAATCACTACAAAGTAAAAAATAATTTTAAAAATACTTTTCCTTTTAATTTCTTGGTCATATTTGATAATTTATTTAAACATATTATTATACCTATATGAAATCTTATTATCTTGATTTTTTTCTTATTTGTTTTATTATCATAAATATATTAATTCTTGATGAATACAAATGCTTTGAAGTTGGCGCTTCTGATTAAAAGTCTGATTATATTAGCGCCGACCTTAAAAGCTTTTGTTTTCATCAAGAAATTAATATATTTATGATAATGAAACAAATAAGAAAAAAAATTGATACATATAATAAGATTTCATGTGACCAAGATATTAAAAGGAAAAGTATTTTTAAAATTATTTTTTACTTTGTAGTGATTTTGTAGTCGGTTGTTTTTTTTTTAAAAATTTTTTTTCATCTGTTTTGCTGCTCATTTATTTTCTCTTCTCCTATGCGTTTTTGACAAATGCTGGTCGACCAAAAAACTGTCACCCCTACCTTGTAAATTATTATATCATGAAAAAAACCATTTCAAAAACATCCGTCAAGACAACTCCAAAAACTTCTTCAAAAACTACCGAAAAGGTGTCTATGAATAAATTTAAATTTCAAGCGTGCATACTACGTTTCTACAGTTGCGAACAATGTATTAGAATCAAGTATTTTGTACTTCGTACTTTTGTACTTTAAACATGTGGAAATTTCCAATACTTTTCGAAAGCTACGGGGCATATAAAATTTGCTCCAATACTATATTATCAAAAAATTATTTGGGGCTTGCCACCTAAAGTGTAATGATTCAAGAAATAGTTTTTGTATTTAAGTTTCGGGCTTTAAAAATAAAATAGATTTTTAGTACCTTAATACTACAAATCTTTGAGCAAATAACGGTTTTATCAGTAATAATGAAGTCGGTTAAAAAGTAGATATAATATGAAACTGCTTATTAAATTCAATATATTGCTAAAATATATTTGATTTGTACTTTTTCTGAAGGATATTTCAATTATCAAAGATATATGTGTTGTTTCGAACAGATCTTGTAGCAAGGAAAAATTTTTAAAAAATCAAAAGGAAAAAATAGCTCGATAACTACTTGAGGTATCGATTTTTTGTTCGACCAAACCTATTTTTTTTTTTTAACAAAAAACACTTTCAAATCACGGCTCCCAGGAGATCGTAATCGTGGCAGGAAGGGCTGATTAAAGTACACTTTGTTTTTTATTTTATTTGCATTTAAATATAAATTTAAAGAAAACTCAAACAAAAAAAATAACCCTCCATGGTTTAAGACTCAATAAAAACAAATTTATTTATTGATGTATTTTCTGTCAATTTTGAGAATTTTTTGAGGTAATGTCTTTTTTGTTAGTATTCAATCAATGCCAGTTTTTTACAGCAAAGCCGATACCGATGCTCGGTCTATTTTAAAACCGATACCGATACCAACACCTATGCCGATGCAGTTAGTACAACAGATGCCGATCCATGAACTGATGCCGGTACTTATACCAATACCGATTGTCATACCGATGCATTTTCTACTATACATTTTTGATATGCTTTCTAACTTATTTTAGATTTCTATATTTATTTAGATTTAAACCTATTTTTAACATAATTAAAAAAAATTTCAAATGTGTACAGTATTGAAAATTTGTCGACAAAAGAAAGAAGAATTCGAATACCGATTCCTAAATTATGGCCTATACCGATTCTAAAATTTCAACCGATGTCAATACCAAAATGATACCGACTTCACAATTTTAAACCGGTATTGATGCTGATTTTTTAATTTCATGTCGGTAACAGCCGATACCGATCTAACACTACTCTTGATGTAGACTATGTAGAAATCTAAAGATGATGATTAATTCTGAAAACAAATTCGTTTTCAGCACAAGACTTTTTTGTTTGTGGCCCTGTGTTAATAACAGTTGGTAAGATAAGAGTTTATGTTGAAAATCATTTGATTTGTTCCCTTACAAGTTGGAGAAGAAGCAACATAAATAAATAGCTTATACCGAGAGATAAAGACAATTATATCACAATATATATATTATTATCACAATATAAAGTGAATTTCTTATCAAAGTTTTGGTGGCTAAAAGGTCAATTCTCATTCTGTAAAGCAAAGTTCTGTATAAACTGTAAAGATTCATTTTAGTATTTATAGAGTATTGCGAATTCAATACTGGGTGAAATCGACTAAGGTGATACTTGCTGTTCTGATTGTCATTTTTGAAAACGGCACTTAAATAGTTGTCGCACGAAATCAATAGAAAAAAAGTGATAATTTGATAATCACCTTGCATGAAACAAAATCGATGATGTTAAGTATCAACAATCAAATATCGCTTTAGCCGTTTCCACCTCTGAAAACAGTCGCGCAGCTCTCACTCTTTGCTTGCAGTTTTTTTAAATAACAAAAATAGTCGTAAGTACCATTTAATTACAATAGCGGACGTCAGCACAACGGCATTACAACGAAGATTTCAGAGAATTGCTTGACATTATTAAACACACACCCCCCGTTCAATTTCATAAAAGATATATAACAAAAAGGTGTGTTGCTTCCGAACATGTTCGAATTCCTATATCATTGTTCCTGAGAAATTCTGTTTATGGGATAGTGAAAATGTTTAGGAGAAACTCCTGATAGCTTTCATGCATGAACTAAATGCCTATTCTCCCAAAAATTAGTGTACACTTTGGGTTTGATCGAGGCACTCAATGTTGCAGCAAAGAAGCTGCACAAAAGGATCTGTCTTAGTGAACTGGCTTAGTGAGGTTTGTGTATACAGCTCTTTTTGTGCAGTGTTGCAGCAGCATTGAGTGTCTCAAACAAGCCCTTTCTGAACCCATTAATTCGTTCTGAACACTTTCTTAACCCATTAATTCGTTAATCGTTACAGATTTATTTTTCTCTCAAGAAATTTTATATTTACGAAAACAGTTAAGAATTTGTGGTCAGAAATTACAAAACTTTTTATTTTGTCTTCTAGAACACAATTTAGTAGAAACGTAAGATAAAATGAGTAATGCACCGGAGAGAAATTTTGAAGTAAAAATTAGTTGCAATAGAAGGAAAATATTAAATGAAAATTTTAAAGTGTAAAGGAATTGATCTGGAGGAAACAAAACTATAATCAATTTTATACCAATTTTTACGCAGTTTAATAATAAAAAATTTATAATTTATTTAATAATTAACTTTGTTGTTGATCCAATGGAAACATAAAATGATTTGGAATATTGATAAAATTTCCACTGTAACAAAACTTCGAAAGCTTAAGAAATAATAATTGTTTTTATTGGAATTTCCCAAGAATATCAAATAATTAATACAAAAACATAGTGAGACTTTTTAAGGGCATAAATAAATCTTGCAAGCTTACACAAAATAATTACATTTTATCTACTTTATTCAACAGAACGAAAGTATTATTTAATTTCAGTAGTAGTAAGACTCAAAAAAAGAAAACATTTGAAATTATCGATTACTTTTACATTAATAATATGCATAATAATAGAATACAATTTTTTCACTATCAATAGGTTTATTTTTTTTTGTTCAACAGTTATTTAAATTTTTCATACTTAAGTTCTTTTTTTTTTGTAATGTTTATTATTTGTCTAATATAATGAGATTTTAAATTTTCATTCTCTTCTTTTTTTATTTTTGTTTTATTTATAGTATATATTTTGCATATAATATATTAATAGTTTAATATTTTTTTTTTATTATTTAAATAACATAACATAACGAATTCTTTTTAATATATTTTTAATCAAATATCTGCTTGTTTTACTACAACGACGTTTATATACTAAGTATAATATGTGTGTTTGTATGAATGTATATGTATTTTGTTAATATTATAATTTTGCATATAACTCTCAATATGTAGTTGTTGCCTTCATTTAAGTTCTCGCTCTTTTTGTTTTTTTTTTTCAAAATAATAAGCAAGACAATCTTGTGCTCTGCTCCAACTTTAATTTATTTGATTTAATGATTTTGAGCTTATAAATAACCGTTTTTTTGTTTAACAAATTTTATACGTATTGAAGACGGGAATTTAATAAAAATAAAATTAAACATTATCCCTTTTAGGATTACAAAAAAATTACAAAGGAAAAAAACAAAAATTCAAAAAGAGCTGTTAAATGCTCTGTATGTGGGAGAGAATCTGTAGTTTTTGTAGCTTAAATGTTAAAAATTTTCGAGAGAAATTCTTGCTTGAAGTAGATACACAAATTTCTTTTTTTGTTTTTATATAGGTTGCTTATCTCGCTTACTCGCGCTCTCGCTCTCTCTCTCTTAGAAAAAAAGTATATCATGAGATTAAATGGATTGTGCCTAGAAGAAATTAGCAAGTAATTTTTGTTGTAATTTTTACGATAAGAACAGTATTTTTCATCTAGCACATTATGTGTCTTTAGTTTTAGATTTTAATTTTGTTGTTTTTGTTTCTTTTTGTGGGTTTTAATTTCTAAAAACTCGTTGCAATCGCATTGCTTTAAAATTGGTCAGAGAGTAGGTCGCAAATTTCGCGGGTAACGGTTTCCTTGCTTGCACGAATTGTCAGTCGGAACATCTGCAAAAGAAGATCATAGATATTGTTTATCAAACTGTTTCCTTTAAATTAGCTCACTTTAAAATTTAGCCAAAAATTCATTTACGTTTTATACAGATTTTTTTTTTTTTTCTCAACTATCTGCTTTCGTAAATTAATTTTTCGCCTTCCAAACTTACTATCTCACTCACCTGTGCTTGTTTATTTGGCTCTAATCGCAACAAGCAACCCACTTGCTGTGACTGTGTGTGTATTATACCCGCACAGACCATGTTATCGGGATTTGGATCAACATTTTCAAGCAGTTGCATGCCAAAGCCCATAAGTTTATTGCGAGCACCAGGCAAGTCCAGCGGCTGTTGGGCTTTAAAGACTTTTTGAGCTCTTTGTTGTTCGCTGCCGTATATAGAAGAAAAATATTTAATATGTATAATTTAGCTAAATTAATAACATTTGCTTTCTCACCCTCCCAAATTTTTCCATCTGGCAAAGAATGACTCGGCATTCATTTCGGTTGGTTCAAAGAATTTATTCACGGTCAGCGGTAATTTTACGCTGAATTTTTGTGGCACACCATTATAGCGGAAATTTAGCTCGATGGTTGGAGCATCAGCATAATCTTCTATACATTCAGCAGTTAACAATTGTTGTATTTGTGCACCTGCCTCTAGAGTGGGCTCGACTGGTTTCATTTGGACATTCAATTTAAGTGCCTCGTCGGCGGCCCATTGAAGCACAGGAGAGAAATTCTGCAGAATAAAAAAATAAAGTTTCAAAATATTGTTCTTTCATTTTAATTTTTTCTGCTAAATTTGACATTTCTTAATAAAGTATGTTCTCCTTTAGCTCATTTCTCTATTTTTTTAAACTAGTAGTCCTAGACAGGAAATTTCCATAGAAGGATAACACTAGCGATCTTCGCATGTAAGAAATTAATAGGCAAAAAATGGGGATTTTCTCCCATCATAGTTCGCTGGATTTACACTACTATCGTCCGACCAATTATACTCCATGGAGCAATTGTCTAGTGGCCGGCCACTCGTAAATCTTCCGTACTAAACAGGCTTCTTAAAGTAAAAAGATGTGCAGAACTATGCATAACAGTGCCTTTGCGGTCTACTCCTACGAATGCGTTAAACTTCATCCTGCACCTACCTCCCTTACACCTTATTGCCTTCGAAGGTGCTACTATCACAGCTATGAGGCTAAGGGAGTCTGGAACCTGGTTCGGAGATGGTAACGGATACACGAAAATACTAGCCTCGGCCACTATACCTTCCAACACAGACTACTATACACCAGAGATAATCTTTGTCAAAAATACAATGTGCGCATTCCTACACGACAGGAATGGAAAATCAGGCCTCACTATATGGAGGGCGCCATAAACATATTTACGGACGGCTCTAAGCTCGAAGGGCGAGTGGGTGGGGGAGTCTTTTCCCCGGACCTGAAGATCGAGACCTCTTTCCGACTACCCGATCACTGCAGCGTTTACCAAGCGAAGGCCTTAGCCATCAAGGAAGCAGGACAGCACCGCAGCCAGCTGAGCACGTCAGGGAAAGCTGTTATATCTTTTCAGTCAAGCGACGCTTAAAGCATTATGCTCTTATACCCAAACTCTAAATCTATTGCTGCATGCCGCAAATCTCAACGAAATGGCTAAGTAATTCAGGATCCACCTTGTATGGGTGCCTTTGCACCGTGACAAAGAAAGCAATTGCAAAGCTGACGAACTGGTTAGAAGGTGTACGACCGCCGCTATCCTTCTGGGAAAATATATGGTATCACAAGGCGCCTATATTGGCTTAAGTGCACGAGACGGGTAGCCGTCTTAATTATACTAACCTAACCTAACCTATATCATTTTAAAACAATCACAATAAATATACAACCATACTTATTATTATTTCAAACAGTACTTCAACACTACCGGTAGATCACACATCAAACAGCTCAACCCAAGCAGAGACGGTGCCAGATTCCCTCACGTAACGCCGGTTGTTGCATGATACATAACTCACGTGAAAAAACCTTCCCGCCAATTGTGTTTTGATGGCACAAAAGTTGACAGGATTAAAACGATTAAAGAAAATATGTTGTTTGCACTTCAGCGAAATGTCACACTGATTTATAGAGGAAAATGATGGCGCTTTGATATGAATACAGTTTCAAGGTGGTCCGATACATGGCAGAATTATAAGGTAGAGCCGGTTGGCTCAGGTCCTCACGCGTCAACGAATAGTGAATAATGAAAAAGTTGGTTAGTTGTCAAAACGACGAATTTCCTAGGAATTGCAAATTAAAAAAATATTTTATTTCCAAGTTGCAAACAGTGCGGTCGCGTGTGTTAACTTTGTAATAATTTGAGTGAAAATATTATTACAACATTGCAATAACAACTAATGTGAAAGAAGCCTTAAATTGGCAAAAAAAAACCTGTAAAAATTTTAACCTAAAATCAACTACGAAACATGAACATAAAGAAACTCGAGATGAACAGCGGATTTCGAAATCTAGCCCGCTTTACTCTGCTTTCTACTTCATTCCTCTCCGAGTCGGCCCTACCTTATAATTCTAGCATGGTCCAATACAACCAAGGTTGATTTATAAGGTTGTCGCAGGGCTGATCGCACTCTCTTCTCAGTACCCATAATTCTCAAAACAAGCCAATTTTGCGAATGACTACGAAAGAAGAACGGATGATAATAGAGAGCACTTGTAGATTTTCTATGAGCTGTCAACTTCGATTTGACAATTATGGGTACTCGCTCTCTCCCTTGCGACAACCTTATAAATCAACCTTGAATACAACTTATTGGTTTGTTCAAATAGAAAATTTTTTTCTGGTATGCATAATGTGGCCAACTAAATTTGGTTAAATTTCGGAATGGATTCCGGAAGCTGGATAAAATTTCGGAATGATATACAAGTATTTTTATTCGTCAATTTGACAACTTTTGCGATTTCTTTTTTCTTTTTTTCTTTTTTTTTTACAGTAAGTAATGTTTATAACGAACTTCAAGGGACCGTAGTTTTGTTCGTTATAAGCGATATTGTTATATTGGAAATTTATTAACATTCTTTCTTACAGACCTATTCTGGCAAATTAATACTAGTAAACTAGTATTTTTCATATTTCTATGTGTTTGTTGTAATTTTTTGATTTTAAAACAAAATTTGAAGCTGAAAAAACAAAATTTGTCAATGAAATTGTCAATATATGAAAAGCAGCTGACAATTTTTATCCAAATTTATTGATTTTGAGCTTCAAATATTGTTTTGTAATCAAAAAATTACAACAAACACATAGAAATATGAACAATACTAGTTTACTATTGTTAATTTGCCAGAATAGGTCTGTTAGTTTTATTAAAAACTCAACAAAATGCGTTAATATTTACACAAATTTTTTGTAAATTTGTGTGAAGAAATGTGTAAATTTTTGTTTTTGGTTTTCTGATACATAAATTATTTTCAATTGTTTGTTAAAATTTCTGTATGGATGCCGAAGACGTCTCGTCGAATGTTTTATTTGCCTGGTCAACCTTTTATTTGTTATAACCGATAGATCGCAATCAGCGATCTCGTTATAAACATTACTTACTGTATATATATATCACGCATTCCGTGAAAAAGTAAGCAGCAGAAAAACTACTCTTATTTTTTTTTTGTTTATTAGAACCGCGTAAGTTGCAGTTTTATTATTAACCGATTAGTAAAATAAATAATTTGTATCGGGGTTCTAACCTAAAAAATAGCAGTTGTTTTCCAAGTGTGTCCAAAATACGCAACGGAAATATATTTTACCCTACAAAATCAACACCACTTCGGCGTATCGAGTGATGGCAAATATTGTCATCGCCTACTAAAGGTTTTAAATACATAAAAAAAAATCGTTTTGTAATCAAACAGTGTAAAATATTTTGAATTTCTTTTTTTTCGCACATGTCCAAATACGAAACCATTGGGGGCATCGTACGCAACCGAAATTTTAATTTTTATAATTTCTGTATATAATTTTCAATTGATTTGAAATTAAATATTGAATTCTATAGTATTTAACTCTCATACAACTAAAATGTTTCTTGGAATTTCAACATATTTCGCTGATTTATTGAGTTTTTTAAATGAACAAAAACTGTGGTCTTTTTGGTGTCCTCCGTACGCAACCTAGTAGATAATTTATATTTTGGTTAATATTTTAATAAATCGATTAAACTAAGTTTTAATTAAAAGATACACATATACTGAACAGAATCAATCAAAAATGCCATATCTACACGTAGATGTCGTATTTTGCCTTTGTTTTTTATTTTTTTCATAGACACAATTTTTTCCAGTCATACAAAATAGAATTTGAGTCATATGCATTTTTTCAATTTCTGATTACACATATTTTTTATATCTTCGTTTAACCTCTAATAATACCGAGCCCTTATATTGGTAAGATGGTTTTAAAGATATTTTAAATTATATTAAGCAAACTAATTTCTTTATAGATGAGAAAAATGATGTAGATACGGGCGTTTTTCAATGTTTTCAATTGAATGAAATCGGAAAGCAAACAAGCAAAAAGCGAAAACTACAGTGTTTTATGCCACAGTTTTTGCAGTTTGGGTAAATTCTTTAAATAACTTTATGATTTATATTGTACTGCGCTTCTCTTTTCTGACGAACTAAATTTTTATAATTAGTTACATCGGTTTTTCACAAAATATTGTCTCTTTATTCCGAAGCGTTTTGCTCAGATTTTTGGAAAATATAGATGCCGCACTCTTGCTTATGACGGCAGTACAGCGCTCGTTTATATGTCTTTGACTGCCTGTAACTCTGCTCAAATTTTTAAACGTGTTTTTCTCGAAACTACTTTTTTCAACACGTTTGACATAATCAGGCCTATCGTGAGTATTTTTGCGCCCGGAATCGAAAAAGGGAATTTAATTTTTTTTTTAAAATTAAACTCAAGAACTTTTGGAAATTTTTAAAGCATATTTGTTCATCAACCGTCAATACTCCTGAGTGTAAAAAATGAGAAGTTGAAGCCTTACCGAAATAAAAATTATGTTTTTTCATATTTTTAAAAAATTCAAAACTTGGAACAAAATGTCAAAAAAAATACTTTTAACAAGCAGACACCATTTCGCGAACAAAAATTCAATTTACCGCCAGTAATTTTTGAAATTCTTTTATTTTTAGTTTTCAAATTTGTTTGTGTATTATTGAAATATTAATACATGCAATAATAATAGAGCTCAGGAATACAGCCCAATTCTGAATGAAATCTCCCCGGGAATTGAAAAAGGGAATTTTCGTATTTTTAACAATGTTCACAGAATTTTTGAAAAATTTTAAAGCAAATATTTGCATTCATAGCCAGTTTTAAAAGATTACAAGAAAAAAAATATTTGATAGCATTATCCCCTGTCTAAAAAATTAAAACTCCCTTTTTCAATTCCCGGGGAGATTTGATTCAGAATTGGGCTGAAAATAAAAAAATGGATGGTAAAAATATTTTTAGTTTTTTTATTGAATTTAAAAAAAAACTCCCAAAAGCTTATATTCAGCCCAATCATGAAAGATTTTCTCCCGGGAATTGTAAAAGGGAGATTCCGTTTTTAAGACAAATCTTAAAAACTTTTTGGAAATTTTGAATGCAAATTTGTTCATCAACTGTCAATATTCATGAGTATAAAATAAAAAAAGTAAATGTCTTTATCTGCTATCTTAAAAACGAAACTCCCTTTTACAACTCACGGGAGAAAATGTTTCATAATTGGGCTGATTGTGAAATTGAAATCAGCCTGGAGATAAAGCGAAGAACAATAATTGGTAATAGGTGCTACTACGGGCTCAGTAAGCAACTAAGTTCCAGAGCCCTCTCTCGATCGACAAAACTAACACTCTACAAGACGCTCGTTCTACCTGTGCTGCTTTATGGCGCTGAGGCATCGGTAGTTTCGCAAACCGACGCAGCCGCTCTGGGGGTGTTCGAGAGAAAAGTTCTTCGCAAAATCTTCGGTCCTGTTCGAGTCGGCGATGACTATCGCATCCGAATGAACCATGAGCTGTATGAGCTCTACGATGACATTGACGTAGTTCGGCGTATAACTGTGCAGCGACTACGCTGGCTGGGTCATGTCCATCGTATGAACGACGAAGCTCCAGCGAAAAAGGTGCTCGAGGCGAGGGTCGCTGGTCAACGACGACGAGGGAGACCATGCCTCCGATGGATGGACCAGGCTGAGGAAGCACTAACCGCACTTGGTGTATCCGATTGGAGGCGCAAAGCAGAGGCGCCTGGCGAGAGCTGATGAGGTCGGTTGAAACCCGGACACGGGTTGTTACGACCAACTAAGTAAGTAAGTGAAATTGTAAAAACTTATATTGTGAAATTGAATTATATTTGTCATTGCGATAAGGCCCAGTATGCTGTAGAAATGAAATCAAAATTTCCATAAGAAATACATTGAGTTTTTTGACAGCGAACAGGCAGCGGAATTTTTTTTCGCTAGGTAGTACGCTGTCGATGGAAAAAATTTGTTCAGTGTATACCGAAAGTTCACAACCAAGTGTGGAGAGTTAAAATATCAGAATTTCGTTGGCATTTATATGCCCGAACATTTAATTGTTGCGGAAATTTGACATTCAACAATAAAAAAGCAGTAAGTATGTGTTGGTGTTAAATTTGTTATTGAATTCACCTCAAAGCTGTAATGTGCTGTTGTATCAGCAGGACAGAAGGATATCTCTTTTCTTTTTTAGAAGGAAAGAAAGTTACTTTCCAATATCTTTATTTTTTCTTTTAATATGTGGTAGAGAAAACAAAAATTAAATTTTGCGTTCAAAAATCAATTGACTTATCCAAAAGTATGCGATTGTCACTCTTGCGAGATTAGTTGATTTATTGCAAGTTGGGCGGTATTTTCTATATTTGACTTAATTATTTTTTTTTGTTGATATGAGAGAAGTTTCGGTATATTTCGGAATAGGCAGAAAATTTCGGTATTCCAGAGCTTTGCTTTGGAACAGCGGAACTTGATTTTAAATTTCGGAATGATTCCGATTTTTTCGGAACGGTTAGATAAAGATCTGTCATATGTTGACGTATATGTTTTTTTTTTGTGCTCAGCTGTTATTTACATTAAAAAAAATAAACATTCAGTTTTTCCTATTTCAAAAATGGAGAACTTTGATGAGCATATCTAGCGAGTATAGTGGCATATTTTGCTGTTTTACTTCAAAAAAGGCAAAAAGGCAACTATAGACGAAAGCAATTAGAGAAATACTCGTAGATTGAAGGCGACCAAATCAAGACGCTAGTGGAGACAAACAAGCATTCGACAGTCAGAGAAATTACGAGTGCTCTAAATTTGCTCTAAGTTTGTCATTTAAAGTTCGTTGGTTTCATCAAAAAATTGAATTGGTTTCATCAAACTGGTCCCGCACGAATTGAAAGAAATTCACGACATTTCGACAGTTGACATTTGCTTTTGAAACTTGAAAAAAGCGACCAATTTCTCAAGCTGATTACGATTGACGAAAAGGTGATTGTCTACAACAATGTAAACAGAAAAAGAAGCTGGTCCAGGAAGATGAAGCACCGGAGAGGCAAGCAAAAGCAGGTATTCATATACTCATCGGCTTTAATAAAATTGGTTTTCACAGATCATTGAAAAAAGCCGCATCTTAATAAAAATAAATTACCACAAATTTTTGGCATTAGCTCCATAAGATTTCATTTATTTCAATTGAATTTAAAAATTTTTAATAGGAATCAGTTATATGTCAAGTAACAAAATCCCCTTGGGACAAAACCCACATATACTTGAATTGATGTGCTTATTGCAAAGTCGTGATATACGTGATTCCTAAAATCGATATTTTGTTCCAGTTTTGAACAACTGGATTTCGCAAGAATATTCTTATCTTTGAGACGATGTCATACACCATTTTTAATGATACAGAATATATGAATATACGAACCGTTAATGGTATCTGCGTCTTGTTGCCATAGAAGAGACCCAGACGTCCAAGATTCTGTCGAAACTCGCTCTTAACACCAATCTGTATCATGTCGTTCTCAAAAAGCACGCCATTGTTTTTAAACAGGAACTTCTTTGAGTTGTATATAGCAGTGCTATTGTTGTTGGTTGTGTTATTGGTGCTGCCGTATATGTCGCCAAGCACATCAATTAGAGTGCCACCGCTGCCAACAGCTGTGGAGTTATTCAAGAGAGCATTTGATGGAGGTGTGCTCAAGCCCAACAGATCAGCGTTAGCGTTGCTGTTCACTCTGTGAAAACAAAAAGAGAAAACAATTATAAAATGCAATTAAATTTAGCTGCTTATTTCCTTACTTGTGATTCATGTGCGCCGTTGAGTTATTCTGTGTTACTGCTACCGTGCCTGGTGCGGGACTCTTTGATTCGCGTATTTCGTTCTCTGGCACTCGACCAGGCTTCTTCTTCTTAAGCACAGCCAAGATGGAACTTTCCCGCTCAGGGAATGATGGCATTTCTTCCAGTACAGTGGCCAAAACATCAGTCGAGGCGACAATGCTTAACTGTAAATATTCGCTTGCGCGCTGTTGCAGCTCAGCATCAGCGGAACGCAGATTGCTGTGCTGACGGAACACTTCCTGAATGTTGGTGCGTATCTCAGGAAAAAGATTGATAAACTTAATGTAAGTGGACAACAGGAGAGCACGTGTCATGGGCGAACAGAGATGATATTTCGAATGCAATAATTTGAATTGCACCAGCGGGGCGGAGCGTGAATCGCCAGCGATAAGATTTCCAAATTCACCTAGAATATAGCCGCCAACTTTGACCATATTCTCGTGACAAGCTGGCGCCTGTAGAGCTTCGAAGACAGTTTTGGCTGCATACCCTTGAACTTCTTCGCGATTGATGACGATCTGTATGACGCGGTACCAGACCTCCTCGGAGACGTAATCGCCAGCGATGCGTATGAGGTTGAGAATGACATCAACGTACCTAGAGATAGCGGGAATAAGTGTTGAATTTTTTTTTTATTCTTTGACATTCTTACCAGGTGTAATCGGTGGCATATTTTTCAGCCAAAATAGCAACCTTGAGCACCATTTCTTCACGTATTGAGTAATCGGCAGTTTCCAAATAGTTGAGCATCTCTTGCACGATTTCTTCAGCGTTGCTGCGATCGCACATGGCATAAAGCAGATCTACAGCCATCTGACGCACAGAAACATCCTTCTCCATCTACGAAAAAGAGAGTTGGTTGAATAAAACTAATAACAGCAATTGCAACTAAAAATTCACCTTCATGGACAGTATAACCACTTCCTGATGTTTCTTAACCTCTTCGTGTGAAAATTCGGACGTAGCCAGATGACACATTGACTCCAAAGCCAAATAGCGCAAATTGGTTTCGCGATTGCTCAAAAATTGGCCCAACTGATTACAGGCGCGCACCAACAAATTCGGTTCGCTGTCACTGTGTATAATCAAATTTATGGCTTCAAACAAGACGGCATTCTTAGCATTTGAATGTTGCACTTTTTTGCTCTTCGGCGGCTCTTGCGCCTTGTTCAAAATTGTCTCTAATGTCTCATTGAGACGTGCACGCACACCTGGCTCCTCTGTCACCGGGTTATAATTTTGGAGTAGACGCAAAAGCTTCACCGATAGCCATGGTGCTGGCACAAAGTAATATGTATAATCTTGCAAATCTGTATAACTAGCGGTAACGATGCGTGAGAGGCGCGACACGGCTAGATTAACGCAACCCTTGTATTCATCCGGATTTCGTTTGACCAGTGCGTCAATGAGCGATGTGGCGGCAGTTACAACGCCCATGTGTTGATCGTTGAGCAAATGTATGATGCGCGAAGTCCACTCACCGCCAGGTATGATGTCTGGACTAGAGCGGAAAAGACGCAAGAGACAGAGCGCAGCTGATTGTTTAACCACGTCCATAGTGTCGCTGAAGGGGCGAAACAAGCGAAACATTTGTAAAGCATGCCCCAAAGAGCCAACGTCAACATTTAACTCACCCAGATACCAATAACTTCGGAATCTCATTGGAAAACGACTCCGCCATGTCGCGGCTGCCAATATTAGCGATGCATTGCAATGCCAAATTGACATGCACTGGATTGCGCGATTGCAAATCATTCTTGATTGATTGTATGATCAAACGTATCAAGTCGCTATTTGTATTCACCAGCACCGAAATAAAAAGATAGCCCTGCAATCAAGCAAATAAATTGATTTTAATTAGAATGTTTACGATACTTAAGCGAATCAATGCAACTTACGATTTGCTTCTCGGAGTACTTGTTAGAAGATAGCAGATTGACTGCTTCCATGTGTCCAAAATCGATGTCATGACCGAGCAGAAATATGAATAAAAGTTTGCAGACGTATTTCTTTTTTTGATAGCCATCCAGAGTTTTGTCGCCTTTGAACTTGCTGCGAATGTTGGCGAGCTCTTTATTTATGCGTTTCACTTCTGCTTCTTTGCTTTTGCCTAAAAGAAAGGAATAATATAATTTTAATATAAGAAATGCAAAAGGCAATAAAAATGCAATAAAAAAATAAGAAATTTTATATTTTAAAAAAAGTTTAAATAACTGTATGACTAATTGTGACTTAATTTAGTAGTTATGGTCAATTCAACGTTGAAAGCATTTGTTTTTAAACACTGTGCCAAACACACGCATTTGAGAGCAATAACTAAGTTTAAGGTTTTTATGTTTTTATTTTAGCACATAAAATATTGATTAGATTCTCATATAAGAGCTCTGTTTTCTCTATACTTTATAATATACGGAGGAGTTCTTCAAGTTTTTCTCATGCATTATGTGAAAGACAACTTTTGTGTGCGTGTTGTTATCTAATATATATTAAGGACATAATTAGGTTAAAGCAGGTGTCTGATCTAATTATAAATGAGATATTTGTCACGCATTTTAATTACCTTCAGTGTTTTTTTTTTAAAGTTTAAGCTATTTGTAACCGGAGTATTTAAAGTGTTTTTTTTTTCTTATTTTATTTAGTTTCACATTTGTAACAGCCAAATCTTAATATTTTAAAAATATTTTTACGAAATTCCCCTTATCTGATTGAGTTGAAGTTTTGCATACATAGCATGTAGTTCCAATGACAATTAATATGATGGTATTTTCCATAGAATGTATTTATTTAAAAAGCACAAACCTAGCACGTATGAAAGTTATAGCCTTGGAATTTGATACATTTTGAGCTTGCAATACTCTTTTTTATTGTTTGCATCGACGAATATTCTTCTGTATGCAGTAGTAATATGGTAGCCGTCCTTAGACAAAGTCACATATATGAAACAACACTAAAATTGCAGAGAATGGCATCTATATGCATCAGCGGTGCTCTGAGAACCGATACTTCTTCGTCTACCACTGGACCTGGTGGCCAAACAGACAGCATATTGTTCGGCGATAAGACTTAGAGAACTGGGTGTATGGAAAAGTCTGACAACGGGTCACTCATCCATACTTAACAACCTCAACTTCATTCCATTTAGGACTGATTACTGCAAGCCCTCGCTTTCCTTCGAAGGAAGTTAAGGTACGCTAATTCCGCCTAAAACATACTGGTGCAATGGTGCGACAAATCGGATGAATGGTTTCGGAGACAAACTATAATAAAAAATTCGTGGAACCCGATCGCAGCGCCACCTACTGTGTCCAATTGAGAATCTGCACCATCCAGGGATCCACTTAAGCACACTCAAAAATTTCATCAAAATCGGTGCAGCCATTTAGGAACAGTTTAATAACATACACACGTACAAATTGTACAACAGCGCCCTCTACTTTTCGAGACAGAGCAAAAGAGATAACGCCAAAACAGTTGCCGTACACGAAAATCTTTAAACAAAATTTTTCATCCAAATCGGATAAGCGACTTTCTACTTTTTCACGATTTCTTAAGAGAGTTGTACTACAGCGCCCTATGGTGTTCGATATAGTACATATAAGATAAGTCCAAAACAGTCACCATATTAGAAAACCCCTATATACGAATTTTCATGAAAATCGCATAAACAGCTTAGAAGTTTTTTAAAATATTTGTACACAGCGCCCTCTGGTGTTCAAAATATAACAGAGTCATAAGTCACAAAAACTGTCCGTATCCGAAACCCTCTATATACGAATTTTCATGCAAATCGGATGAACGGTTTCGGAGATAACTGCAGCGCCACCTACGGGGTCCAATTGTGAACCTGGACCATCCAGGAATCCACTCAAACACACCAAAAATTTAATCAAAAGCAGTGCAGCCGTTAAAGCACAGTTTAATAACATGCACACGTACAAATTGGACAACACCACCCTCTAATTTCGAGAAAGAGCAAAAAAGATAGCATCAGAACCCTTGACGTACTCGAAAATCGCTATTTATAATTTTTCATCCAAACCGGATGAGCAATTTTGGAGTGTTTCACGATATCCTAAGATTTGTACTACAACGCCCTCTGGTGTTCAAGATAAAACAAAAAAGATAAGTCCAAAACACGCACAGTGTCAGAAACCCCCTATTTTCCAATTTTCATGCGATTCTGATGCACGGCTTGGCTTAGGAGTTTTACGAGGTTTTTCAAAAGATTTGTACTACAGCGCCCTCTGGTGTTCGAGAGAGGAAAGAGTAAATAAGTCAAAAAAACTCAGCGTGTCCGAGAACCTCAACATACAAAATTGCAAGCAAATCGGATGAACGGTTTTGGACTTTTTCGACTTTTTTAAAATATTTGTACTACAGCGCCCTCTGGTGTTCAAGATAGAACCTAGTTTATAAGTCATAAAAACTCACCGTTTCCGAAAACCTCTGTATACCAACTTTCATGCAAATGGTATAAGCGACTTAGAAGTTTTTTGACGTTTTTTAAAGTATTTGTACTATAGCGCCCTCTAGTGTTCAAAATAGAACAGAGTAGATAAGTCATGAAAATTCATCGTATCCGAAAACCTCTATATACCAATTTTCATGTAAATCGGATGCACGGTTTAGGAGTTTTTCGAGGTTTTTCAAAATATATGTACTACAGCGCCCTCTGGTGTTCGAAATAGAACGGTGTAGATAAGTCAAAAAACTCAGCGTGTCCGAGAACTTCTCGATACAAATTTTCATGCAAATCGGATGAACGGTATCGGAGATAAGCTGAAAAAACGAATGCCTGGATTTCGATCGCAGCGCCCCCTACCGGGTCCAACCTTTTTTACTGGATAAAAAGTAGCCTATGTTATGACCGGGTATATAAGGAACCTAGATTCCAAATTTCATTTAAATCCATCCAGTGGTTTTCTTGTGATGTTTTAACAGAAAGACAGACAGACAGACAGACAAAAATTTTAGAAATGCGATTTTCGGACTCAGCGTCATTCAAAACCACAATTTTATATATATATAGATGATAGTACAACTCGTTAGAAATATTCTCTAAAAATATCAAGTAATTTGGGACAAAACTCTTAAAGCTAACAACTATGGAACGCTGATGTGCTAGATTCAAGTATAACACTTTAAGGGTTTTTTTCTCGAAATTTTTTTTTATATCGTTTATCAAAATTTTCCGAAAAATATTCAACCAATCCTGACAGAATTTTGCAATTTTCTTTAATTAACCAAAAAATCGTGCTTGAAAAAAAAGAGTTTCTGTTTCGTCAATTCTAATTATTTTGCATATAGCTAAATTTAAGCCGAATTTCCGGAAAAAAACCGAAGTTTTTAAAAATTCCGAAGTTTTTTCTTTCAAAATTAAAAATGCAAAATGAACTATTTTTTAACTATTCGATAGTTCAGATACAAAATTTGATCGTATAATATATATTTCTTTTTGATTTTCATTTCAGATGAAGCAGTCGTGAGTTACTCGTAGTACACTTCAAAGCGTATCGGAGCACACGCTACCACTGGATCATTTTTCAATATATTTTGATGAAAATTTAACAAAATATTCTAGAAATTTTACTTTTTAACAGACAAAAATTATAAATAAATAATTTCATTTCGTCTTAAAAAAAAAATAGTAAAAACATGATTTTTTTCGACCACCATTCCCCCTTAATGAGCCGATAGAACTGAAAGAGTAAACGATTGGTACACGTGAGCAAATTGAAAAGATTGTCTTGATTGGCTTAGGCTTAAGCGATAAGGAAAATGTTTGTAAATATTATTATTAATTGTATAAACAAATATTTCTGTATTAATAATTTAATGAACGACTTTCATAATATATGCAAAACTACAAGCTTTCAGTTCTAAGGCCAAAAACCTTATAATAGCATATAATTGTAGGCAAAAGAGATTTGTTTTTTTTAACCATCACACGCAGTATCATTCAGACTTAAAAAATTTATATTTATCTACACTAAAGTAAATTTGTTTTTGAGTTTTAAGCGGGTAATCTTCCGCATATAAAAAAAAAACGAAATGGCCATTTCAGCCCTTGAAAGGACTTTGACCGAGCTTCTTATGATCAGTTGTGCTGTGTGTGTTTGTGAAATTTTTAACACAAATGATCGAGAACTGGGCCTATAAGATTTATGCCGACTCCGAACGGCTTATGTTCTCAAGAAGCTTTTCATGCATGGCAGTTTTTACTCTCTGAGGTTTTCCATTATCTGCAGAGAGGTGACGGCCGAACAGAAAAATTAATTCAATCGAAAAAACTTTCTGTGTCAGGTGGGATTCGAACCAGGGTTCTCTGGCGTATGGGCCACATACTCTACCCACTGCGCCACGGCCGCCACAATCTTCTGCGTATACCTATTTATAATATTAAGCATGTATTTTGAAAATTTTAGTATTGTTCAATGATGAATCTAAGAAATCTGAATATGTTTAAAGGCCATATTTATTTTCTTTTTGTGATGATGAAATTCACAGTAGCATTCGGAGTACACGCACTCAGGAAAAAATGCTCTTACCTGAACCAGGTTCTTTTTACCTGACGAATTTGGTTAGGAGAGTCAACCACATCGTATTAACCTGATCCACGTTTTTTTCACCTGACGAATGTGTGGAAATAATGAATTATTTCAATCAGATTTATTATTGTTTTTAGCCCAAATAATGTAGTTATTTATATTTTTTTCTGCCAAACACCAAAAAGAAGCCAGAAGCTACGAAAAATGTTGACTTTTTCTCCAACTTGGTTAAATTTGGCCTCTCAAGAGTTTTATAATAGAACGTAAGACACATCGGTTTCGTATGTGGCAAAAAACTCTGATTCATTGCCCCAAGTCGATCTTAAAGACACATGACTTTTATGTTTTCGTCTTCCTCCTTTAATTTTTATATTTTCTTTACATAATTCATATTGGGAAGAACTTGCAGTACCTAAATTGGCTTTTGCGATTATACTTGGCGCAACCATTCTCATTTTGCTTACAATCATGATACAATCTCTACAAGGTAGCCTTGACAACGACGAAACAATAAAAAGTGAAAACGAAGTCAAACAGTAAAACATGCAGGATGCATCATCTGCCATGTTAAACCAGCATTGAAGTGGCGGTTTAACCTGTTGCCGCTACTGGCCTTGACAACGACGAAACAATAAAAAGTGAAAACGAAGTCAAACAGTGAAACATGCAGGATGCATCATCTGCCATGTTAAACCAGCATTGAAGTGGCGGTTTAACCTGTTACCGCTACTGGCCTTGCGTACATTGATGGCGCCAGCTTCCTCCGAAAATACTCCAGTGGTCTGTATAACCGCTGTGTTGGTAGTAGCACATCGGCTGCCACGGCTGTACAGCATTTGCACCGCAACCAAGTTCCAATTTGCCACGAACACAACAATAAAGGAAATATTATCAAGTGTCTCAAGAGAGCAGCAACAAAATTATGCAATCACATATTTATTCATAACTTACGCGTTTTTGTTTCGCACTACTTTCAAGACCTATCAGCAAGCCAGGATAATTGTTGTATATTAGCTTTTTTCTGTTTCTTTATTCTCACACTTCGTTGCTATTTTTGACAGATGGCGGTCGACAAAAGAACTGTCCCTCCTACCTTGTAATGATTGAATCACATGGCCCACAATCATATCTATTTTTTTCTCTCTGTTTTCGATTCCACTCTTTGTTTTTCTGGAGCTATCTTCCATAGAGATAGAAAAGTGAGTTAAGCTATAAACAACGGCATTGAATTAAAATCAGAATTTTCCGTGACTACTGGAACACATTTTAAAACAGTCTCGAAAGCATAATATGATCGCCTTAACTATTAAAACATGTTAAAATAGTACAAAACATCGTCGCTTGAATGGTTATTTGTTCCTAACAAGTCCCACAGAGTTCTAAAGAAAACCAATCAATGAAAACATGTTTTATCTTGGTCAATGAAATATTTCTTTTTTTAAATATCACAGTAATGGTTTATATTAGGTTAGGTTAGGTTAGGTTAGGTTAGGTTAGGTTATAAGCCAATATAGGCCCCTTGTGATACCATATAATCTCCTTTAACTTGGTGTTATAAGAGTCCTGTCTCCGTTGAATCATCCCGTGGACTTAATGAATCTGTCGATTTTCTTTGGATCTATCTTTGAGATTGAAGCAAGAGAGTGAAAAAGGGGTCGACTGAGGGTATTTAGTCTCCTTCTACTTAGAGCGGGGCAGTGGCAGAGAAAGTGTTGTATGGTTTCCTCCTCCTCATTATCTCTGCAGTTTCTGCAGAAGTCGTTGGCTTCACAGCCTAGACGAAGAGCGTGAGCTCCTATCAAGAAGTGTCCGGTGAGTACCCCTACCAGAACAGAAAGATTCGGTATTCCGAGTCCCAGTAGGGAGGAGGTGCGATTGCTGTCGTAGGAAGGCCAGGTAAGTCTGGCTGTGGCACAGGTGACCAGGTTAT
This sequence comes from Coremacera marginata, assembly GCA_914767935.1. Classification (NCBI taxonomy): domain Eukaryota; kingdom Metazoa; phylum Arthropoda; class Insecta; order Diptera; family Sciomyzidae; genus Coremacera; species Coremacera marginata. Next base: position 53,713,729 of record OU612045.1, read on the forward strand.
TCCACCGCTCATTGGACTGGCGCAGCGTGTTTCGCCTGCACTGAAGTTTAAAGGTGGCCAAGGGTATACCTACGTCATCCTTTCCCGGAAGGATAGCGGCTGTCGTTCCCCTTCTTGCCAGTTCATCAGCTTTGCAATTGTTTTATATGTCTCGGTGCCCAGGCACCCATACAAGGTGGATCCTGAATTGCTCAACCATCTCGTTGAGAGATTTGCGGCATGCAGCAAGAGATTTAGAGTTTTGGGTATAGGAGCAAAATGCTTTTAGCGTCGCTTGACTGTCCGAGAAAATATATATAGCTTTCCCTGAGGTGCTTAGCTGGTTGAGGTGCTGTGCTGCTTTCTTTATGGCTAAGGCATCCGCTTGGTAGACGCTGCAGTGATTGGGTAGGGAGGAGGTGCGATTGCTGTCGTAGGAAGGCCAGGTAAGTCTGGCTGTGGCACAGGTGACCAGGTTATTCCACCGCTCATTGCACTGGCGCAGCGTGTTTCGCCTGCACTGAAGTTTAAAGGTGGCCAAGGGTATACCTACGTCATCCTTTCCCGGAAGGATAGCGGCTGTCGTTCCCCTTCTTGCCAGTTCATCAGCTTTGCAATTGTTTTATATGTCTCGGTGCCCAGGCACCCATACAAGGTGGATCCTGAATTGCTCAACCATCTCGTTGAGAGATTTGCGGCATGCAGCAAGAGATTTAGAGTTTTGGGTATAGGAGCAAAATGCTTTTAGCGTCGCTTGACGGTCCGAGAAAATATATATAGCTTTCCCTGAGGTGCTCAGCTGGTTGAGGTGCTGTGCTGCTTTCTTAATGGCTAAGGCATGCGCTTGGTAGACGCTGCAGTGATTGGGTAGCCGGAAGGAGACCTCAATCCCCAGGTCCAAGGAAAAAACTCTCCCACCCACTCGTCCTTTGAGCTTAGTGCCGTCAGTAAATATGTTTATGGCCTCCTCCATATAGTGAGTCCTGCTTTTCCATTCCTGTCGTGTAGGAATGCGGACTTTGTATTTTTCGTCAAAGATTATCTGTGATGTGCAGTAGTCTGTGTTGGAAGAAATAGTGGCCGAGGCCAGTATCCCCGAGTGTCCGTTACCATATCCGAACCAGGATCCAGACTTCCTTAGCCTTAGAGCTGTAATAGTAGCACCTTCGATGGCAATTAGGTCTAAGTGAGGTAAGTGCAGGATGACGTTTAACACATCCGTAGGAGTAGACCGCAAGGCTCCTGTTAAACATAGTTCTGCACTTCTTTGTACTTGCATATAGGCTTTAATATATAATATAGACCACCACTATGATATTTGGCAAAATCGAATGAAAACGCCTACCTCCCATACAAATTGGCTTAATTTTAAACGTAAAATCTCTTAAAAATCCACAAAAATTAAAGAAATGTCTTAAAATTTTGCACATTGGCTTTGATATATAATATGAACTATCTCTATGATATATGGCAAAATCGGATTAAAGCCACGCCTACCTCTCATACAAAGTGACGTCATCAAAATACGAAAACGTTTCGTTAATATATAAAACTGAATGTCATCGTGTATGTCACGGCTAAAGACTTCGAATATACTTCAATATAGCCGCGGGGGGGTATTTTAGCTTCGGTACCGTGCCGAACCTCCATCCTTACTAGTTTTGTTTACTATTGATTGCATCATAACTCAAAAAAGGTCAAAATGCGTATACGACAAATAAGCATTGCGACGATGACATGTCTATTATTACTTCGAGGAAGTATTGAAATTATAAAGCCATGTTTCAGGTTAGGAAAACAACTTCTATATATTTTGTGTGACTACTGGGACATGCGACTTGCATCTGTTCAAAGAAGAAATACACAAAAACTTGCATACCTATTCGCGTTATTCTTTATAAGAAACAAGTTATTTCCAAGCGTTCTATAAAAGATACGCGCCAGGTTTCTACAGTTGACAGAATGCCCGGTAACAGTGTTACAAACATAATCAACATTTACTCCTTAGCAACTCTGTATAAAACAATATTCACAATATCCAAAAAAGGAATTTTTGGGTAATTTTCTCACATCTTTTTTCATAGACTAATTAAGTATAGACATTTAGCTATAGCTTTATAGTTTATAGGGAAAAATAATACGCCAGCTGTCAAGTTGTGCTCTAGTGATGCTGAATGTGTAACCCGATGCACTCAAGGGAAAATCGAACTGTTAAAATTCGTAGCATGCTTTGTTGTTACTGGACATGTGGTTTGTTGCTGTTATTTCATAATATGCAAATGTGTAATGGCAGTCAGTGCATTGTAAAGTCAAAAATAAATAAAAATAAAACCGTTATAAGAAATAATGAGTGTGGAAGAAACACAGTCTTTAACAAATTTAAGAAAATATACTAACGCCTACCTACTTTTTAAGTTTTGCTGATGTTTTATACCCAGCTCTACATGTGTAACGGTGAAAAGGCAATTAGGATACAAAGTGTGTGAAACAATGAACTTTGTATTATTTTAAGTTTTTTTTTAATACAATGTCTTTATTAAATAAAAATATAAAACTAAAACAAATTGTTTTTTCTTTCCAGATTTATGTATGAAAATTTGAACTTGAAATTTGGATTTTTAACCACAAAAACTGGTTCAAATTTGGTAAGATAACCACATTTGTCAGTTGAATTTAACTACAAAAACAAGTTAAATTCACCTGACAATTGGTTAAATTTACCTGATCTCATTCGGTTCAATCACAAAAACTGGTTAAAATTTGGTAAATTAAGATAACCACATTTGTCAATTGCATTAAACCACAAAAACTGGTTAAATTGATCTGAATGGCATGTGGTAATCTTAACTTTGACGATTCGTGTTTGGAAAATATAACCTAAAATTTAGTTAAAATTTGGTTAAATTAACCAGATTTTTTTTCTAGATGCGAAACATCGGTTAGCAAGGATCAATTGCAATATTAAATTGTTATGCTTTTCCTTATACAGAATATATTAATGATTATGGAACACTGAAAATTAGCAATTCTTTTTCGTTCAACTTTAACGGCTAATTCAGGCCGTCAATTCTTAAGTGAAAAAAAATCAAACTAAGTGACAGATAAACAAAATCTAATTTATTGACAGTTTGAAATTCAATGAAAGCATTCAAAATATTGGACTATAAATACTTATTTTTAGATTTGTCAGTCTCGAAAACTTTTAACATAATCTATAATTTGTACCTCCCTTTTACTCTAATCTCTATTTAATGGCACTACGAGGACAGCGTCTGTCAGTGCCAGTCACCGATTGTCCACCAAATTGAAAAAAAGAAAAATGTTATGTTAATGCATTGGATTTGAGTGTGGGTGTGTGAGTACTTTAGAAATGTGTTATTATGTATGTACTTGTCGTTTATCTACTGAACACATACCTACATACGTTTAACTTACGAGAGAACATGTTAAAATTTACGCCCCTATACTTTAATTAAGTTTATTAAATTCAATTATTATAGACCTCATACAAGATTTAAGATGAACAGTGGATGTTGAGAATTTTCTTTACTTACAGTTTCTTATGTCCGATATGAAAACTGCCAGTCCTCTCATGCCGTCCCCCCGCACAGGTGCCATAGTTGTTAGTTTATTAATTTTCGTTGATTTACTTAAGACTCGGATTAGACTCGAAGAATGTTGTTGTTTTGCTGGCGTTTAGATAAACGCAAGCGTCGAGTGTTTAGATATAACAAATACGTGATTTTTTTATTGTTGAAAATTGTTTTTTTTTTTTCTTATATGCAATTGGTTGTATTTTTAGTTGGGTTTTTCTCTCGAAGCAGCTCACTTAACGATGATGTCTTTTTTTTTACTGCGAACGTTTGCTCGCTTTCTCTTGACGTTTAATCACTTTATCGCTCTTGTCGTTAAATGTTAACGTTTCTTTAGAACCTGTTGGCAGATTTTATAAAAAATTAATATTACTTAAATTATGCATAGTCGACAAAATAATTGTTTTCTTTTTACTGCTATTAAATTTCTAAGAAAAAATTTCTAGTGCAATAAACAAAAACAAATTTGGCATCAATTTGCTGTTTGTTTATCAACGCTCTTTAATGGTTCAAAATTTAAACAGAAAATGTATATTCATGCTAGTTGTCGCAATTGGTGCTTCACTTTCGCGAAACTTTTTGATAACAGTTCTCATCGCCTGATCTTTACACTTCGGTGTTCTTTATTTCTAATAAACAGTAACTAAGCATCAATCAAGCATAAAAATATGCCTTCTAAGGTAGCAACCAGTAATAATAACGATCAAACTTCATCAAATATAAGATTCTTTAATTGAATCAAATAAACAATAAAACATTCGGCAATAAATAAACACCCACTTTTATTCGATTTTAAATTTATTTTTTTTTTTTTTTGTCTTGGTTTATATATTATCTTTAATATATTAGCAAAACCAACTAAAAAAAAATTAAAAAAAATACGACGAAATTGTAAGAGAAAACACAAATCAAATAAAAACGCTATAGTATTGACCTCAACGGAAACCCGATTTTTTTTATAATTTTTATCATAAAACAAGCGAGAACGAGAAACGAAAAATGCGAATTACTAGCTAAAAAATTTTGTATTATTCTTATCGCTGTCAGATAGAGTTTGTTGTGTTGGTTTGTATTGCTGTTGCTTTTCCGCTGTTGCTGTTGCTGTTAGCTGTACCTTAGTAATACGAAATTAAAGTGATTTTGAACGCAATTATTTCATCTTATAAAAAACTAAACACTATAAATCTTACAAGAAGTGCATTTTGAGGTCATCACTATATCTTGAAAATACAAATGCATTCAGGTCATAAAAAGGTCCAAAGACTCTTCATTGCAGTAGACAACAAGGATCATAAGCCGATAAGTGCCTAATCGTGTAGTATCAAACATTTGAAGAAAATTAATTAGATAAGGGATGTAGTAAGAGAGTTTCAGTTGTTTGAATTTGAGTAAAATACTGCAGTGGAAATGTTAAATCGACTTTAAAATTCTCTAGTTCTGCTTAAGTTCAAGATCTGCAGTTTTATTTGTGGCGCATAATTCGTTAATAATTCTTTTTTAAAAATTAATTACTTTTCGTAACATTTTAAACCGTTTCTTTAATTTTTTGATTTAGTTATACTAATCTTCTCGACTTATTATCCCCTACAAAACTAACTTAAAATATAAGAAAAATAAAGCTTATTTAGCCTACAATTTCAATTCGATACATCATTAATTAGTCCTTCTCAGATTCTAAGAAATTTTTTTAATATGTAAATATTTGTTATTCTTTTTTTTTAATGATTTGTTTTAATTATTCCAACTCTTACAGACTACTTATATATATATACAAAAATTAAAAGATATACAGGATAGAAAGAAATAATAAAGTATACAAAATTGATTAAGGCTAGTATTAATATTAATATTAGACCAACGATCAGGACTATATACACTTTTAGTTAATAAAAAATTCAATCATTTAAGAGGTTACGAGGTAATGGAAGCATCACGGGCCAAAAGGTGAAGAAATAATTGGTCTTTAAGTTTCTAGTACAATCATCAAAAATATCAATGAAAGCCAGCATATAATTTGTTTCTCTAGTGCAACGAGGTAATGGCATATTAGAAGCATAAGTAGATCTATTTAGAGCTAGACGAAAGTGAAATTGGCTTCGAAAATGGAAATTCAATTGAGATAAGAGTTCCTCGCAATGAATATTATGGTGTAAAAGATCCCAGATGAACAAAATTGACGAAACTTTTCGCCTTATTTCAAGCGAGGAAATATTAATTAGAGCACAACGGGTGTTATAAGAAGGCCGGCCGATAAGTGCCAATTAAGTTTGTATACAACAAACCTAGTTAACCTTTTCTGAACATTTTCAATACGATTAGAATGTATTTGAAAAATTGGATTCCAAATCGTAGAACAATATTCTAAGTGCGGTCTAACCAGCGCAGAAAAAAGTGTCAATAACGTATACGGGTCCGAAAAGTCTTTAGATTATTATTGTCTTAGAATTAGCTTTGCTAATTATAAAATCTAAATAGTTATTGAAATTAAGACGCACATCCAACAGAATTCCCAAGTCCTTCTTAACGAAAACTCTATTAAGAATAACTGAATTGATCGAATAATCCCACAAGACTGGAGACATTGACCTAAAAAAAGAAAAACATTGGCATTTAGAAATGTTCAGCGGTAGTTTATTTATCTCACACCATGTTATAATTTAGTCAATGTCTCTTTGAAGTAGCAAGAAATCATTATCCGATGAAATAGCACGGAATATTTTTAAATCGTCTGCAAACAAAAGGGCGTTGGAATTCTTTATAAAACAGGGAAGATAATTTATAAAAAGTAAAAATAGAAGGGGACCTACATGACTTCCTTGTGGAACTCCAGAGGTGACAAGAATTGGATCTGATAGGCGATCGCATACTACTACTTTTTGACGACATTTAAAAGATAGGATTTTATCCAGCTTAAAAAGTTAGAGTGGAAGCCCAATGACGATAATTTTAAAAGTAAGATATTATGATCAACCTTGTCAAAGCCTTTAGCGAAATCTGTAAAAATGATATCCGTTTGCAAACCATTGGTAAAATTATTTAAAATAAAGCTACTACATATAGTAAGGTTAGTTACTGTCGATCTGTCGGGGATAAAACCATGTTGTTGAGTAGAAATAATAATCAATTCAAAAACTTTAGGAATGCTAAGGAGTTTACAGATTGGCGTGGAGTTGCACACGTCTTGCTTAGGACCGGATTTGTGAATTGGAACAATAAGCGATACTTTCCAAACATCTAAAAATTGACCCGCCCTAAAGGACTTATTAAAAATAATAGACAATGGAACTGACAACGACTCTGCATAGTTTCTTAGGGTTATAGGCACTATGCCGTCGGGACCCTCCTTAGTATTTGAGTTAAGAGTTTTTAAGGCAGTACAAAAATAGCACGGATTTATACTGAGGCTACCGATATTTAGAACAGAATTATCATGAGAGGTAGTTGCAAAGGAAGTAGAGACACCTACGGAAAGTGAGTAGACAGATTTGAAATAGTCTGCGAAGAAGTTACAGATTGTCGTTAACTGATCAGAACACGCGCCTTTGCAAGACATAAAGTTGGGTAACCCATTAGTATTTCTTTTATTATTAATAAAAGTCCAAAAATACTTACTATTCTGCTTTAACTTATTTTCGATGGATAAAATATACGAGTTAAAAGGAAATTTATTGAGAACATCGAATTCCTTTTGGCAGGATAGATAAGCAGATTTGAACATTGAACATTTTCATTACTTTAAATCTATTCTCCAGTAGCTAAATATTTTCCTGTAAATTCTAATTACGCTTTTGACTTAGTCTTGGACCTAGGAAATGTGGGCAATATATAGTGTTAATAAATGTAAGTGTTAATAAAGTAAAAAAAAATTGACAAAAATCACATAACTGTTTTTGTTGGCGCAGCGACGATATTTTTTTTTTAAATTTTGTCCTAACATTTTCGTCTAAAGTTGTAAATACTGGACCAAATAATAGCTGATTTATACTTTATATCTTGATGGTTTTTAATTGGCTCTGCAAAAATAATATGGATCTTGATATCTTTTGAAAATAATGCGATAATTTTAACATTTTCATCTTATGGGCTGTTAAATTTTTTGCTTCTGTAGCTCCGACAGCTGCGGGCTTTTAATATTTTAAGCGCTTTTTTCTCAAAACTACTTTTTAAAAGTCCGTGTTCGCTGCCATTTCAAAATTGCTAAAGAACTCGTTCAAAAACTACGTTACCAATTTCTTTGCTTTTTTTCCTTCCCTCCCCTCCCCTCCGTTACTTTTCGTAGTACATTTCAAACCTTTCCCTCCCTATAAAGTAACGTAACATGAAAAAACAGCGCGCTTACACTCGTCAATAGTTAACCGTCAATTTAGACGATCTAACACGAAGATATACGGATAAAAATGTTTTGACTTTTTGACTTTTTTAAAATTTTTGGTAACGTTACAATATCTGGGGAACCCCCTCCTCCCCACCCTTTCGCTTTACACAAATTCTCAGGAACGTATCTACCATGTAAAACGGTTCTCTGATTTGTCTGTTCTCTGACGGCTGCAACAAGCTGTCAGATTAGGAATGATTCTATATAGACGATAAAACGCTGCGCCTCGAATCTTGAACAATTTGGAAAATCTTCTTTCGCTCATTCCGGCGATTGTCGAGATGGAATATGAGGCAGGCTTTTAAACCCGTTAAAGTGAAGAATAACTTTTGAATCTTGTGAAAGAAATGACAAATGTTTTATTATCGTTCAGAAGCAACAACGCGTTTTAATTTTTTTTATTTAATAAAACAATTTTTTACGTTCAATAACGATGCATCGCTGGGAACCCATTTTGCCGCATCGTTTGACTCTTTTTAGAATTTCTCTTGCCGATTTGTTTGCGACTTTTCCCAGCGAATCGTTTAAGATCTGTTTGGCGATTTGTTCGCGTTTCTTCTATTCGCGAATTGCTAAGGCCCCTTCTTGGAGGTGCTTAAGGCCACCCTCAGCAATTCGTTCGCGAATCTTCCCAGCGAATCGCTTACTAACCCTTCAGATGATACGTTTACGAATTTCCCCGTTGAATCGCTTTTATGTTCTCAGCTGCTTACAGTCGGCGATACCCGTATAACTCTGAAATGAGCTCGCCGGCGATTGTCTCATCCTCCAAGCGATTCTCTGGCGATTCTGAGGCAATAGAAAATGTTAGCAGGGTAGCTTCAACACATTGCCGACAACAACAACGGCAAGCAAATTAGGAGTGATTCTATATTGACGATAAAACGCTGCGGCATTAGGCAAAATTATATCCATAAGAAATACATGTACAAAAATTTGACAGATGCGGCAAAATTGCTGTTCAAGCTATAAATCAGCGTTTCCGCATTTACAAAACTAATTTTACTTTCGAGTTCCTTCCATGCTTTTAACAGTATCTCTAGAAATTACTTCTTAGAAAATTGGCAGCTTTTTTCAACATTTTATTCCCAAAAGTTAAAATACTTATTTTTAAAAGGTAAAACGACATTTATATCCTAAAAAAAATGTTATTTCATATAAAATAAATTTTAATAAAATTGTATCTTTAGTTGTAATTTCATAGGTGAATAACTTTAAAGATTTTATCTTTTTAACATGTCACGCGACTTTTTCTTTGAATTGGTGCTAAAAAGATTAACCAAAACTGCGCAACAAATGCGTGCTTAAAAATAATAATCTAGTTGCGCAGTGTTGTTGAATCAACTAAGCATGAATTCAAAGAAAAATTCACTGATGTTTTGCATAAATGCATTTAGAACTCTTTAGAAATTCTTAATTATAATAAATTAATTCCAGCTGGTATGCAAGGCAGTTCTTGTCAACAAGTATCGGATACAGTGAGAAAGATGTGGAGGTCACACTAGATCTATATTTATGTGTTAAAAACTTCATGTGGAAAGTTCTCTGTAAAATGTTGACTCTATTTTCTGATGTTATAAATATTCTTGATGAATGTTTTGTGAATTTTTTAAAACTGCTCCAAATGCTAAAATTGCAATACACCCTGGTAAAATTCATTCATAGAAATTCATAGAAATCTGGTTATAACTATTTTCTAGGAATTTTTTTTTTTTTCGTAAATAGAAACAGGTTTTCCAAAATATGTGATAACATGTTTTCTATTTTTAGGAAGCCTTTGGAACAAATGACATAATTCAGAACACGCTAAATTAATTTTTTTGGATTTAAGATTAAGTTATTATTTGTCGAGTAATGTTGAAATTGGATTGAAGTGTTAATTTTTCTTATATCTTGCATGTAAGATATTATCAACGTATGTATTATATAAATCAAAGTTTGAACTAATTAATAAATTTTTGTTCTTAAAAATAAATAGAAACCAAAAGTATAAAATAAAACCAAAAAATATTACTACACGATTTACCAAGTGTTTTTAAAACTTAAAGTGGATTTGTTCGTAAAAGCAAAATATCTATATAAACTCCTTATAAACAGAATTAATTTTTCAGATGTCCCACTGATAATTTAGTTATCAGTTCACCCACGTATGCTTTTTAACCACCCCCCAAAAGACATGTAATCGATGAAATCTTTCACATAACTCCACGAATTTGCTTTTGAAACCAGTTTAGGCCAATAATTTGGACAGTTTAACAGCACAGCAACAACAGCAAAAAGCGATCAAGTGTGCATTATGGACATATATTAACAAACAATTTAATTGTTTAAATATTGAAGTAGATGTTTATGGATGTTAAATCTTAACACCGGCATTTTTCCCTTTACTTTCTTTCATTTTTTTTTTTTTTTTCTTATTGCTCAAAGTTATTAATTCTGCCGTTCCGCTTTTTTGATCTTTGCTTTTTTTCTACAGATTCCCTATGTTTTTGGTTTTCCTGTCACGTCGAGGTCGAGCGTCGTCGACGACAACGCCACCTCGACTCCGCTGCTCAACTTGCAATTGTTCCGCAGCTACAGCAGCGAAGACAGCGGCAAACGATGACGAAGACGAAAATTTTTAACGCAGTAGCTATTTAGTTACAGTTTTTTAAGCAATTTTATAGCAAAATCTTACTTAACTTCTTTCTTTTCATATATGAAAGAAATTTTATACATAGTTCAAAGATAGGTTAACACAATTGCTTTGATTAAAATTTACTGCATGCAAACCATAATTTTTTTAATTATTTAAGAATTCCAAATACTTTTGTTGTATATTTGCATGTGAACTAACATTTTTGCGATTACAGCACCGATTTTTCTTTACTTTCATATAATTTTCGGTTTTTCGAATAAGAGCCAACGATTTTTTTACCGATTCTTTGGCGATTTCAGTTTTATGGGCGTTGCATCAAAACTTCACTTTTGTTTTAATATAATTGAGCTCTTTTTTACGCTTACTTTTATGAAAACACTTTTAACTTTATTTAATTTTTCGCGTGTACAAATTTTTGCATAAAAATTTAGCACAACGCCAGCGATAAAAGAAAATTTTTATTGATTTTTCCTTACGTTTGACTTTTAATATACAATCGCTTTTCCAAAGACATTCGACCGAATTCGTTGTTTTATGTTCAACGAGTGAACAAAATATAACGAGTGATCCGGCAGCTGATAACGAGTCGTCTAAATGTATGTGAGTGAAAGAGCTAGCAGAACTAACTAAATAATTTGTAAGGAGCTGCCACCTCAAATTGTTACGAAATTGACTGGGTAGATATTTACACAACAATCAAATGATTAAAAATCCAGAAGGAGATGGTCATCCATAGAGCCTACTTTTAAAGTCCTCTTTAGCACTTTTTCATTTTCTCATGTCTTCTTTAGTGTTACCGAAGTGATAAAGTTAACGAGAACTTTAAGCTGCTTGTAAAATTTATAGCACGGCACTGTTTACACGTCATTCAAATTGAAGGATCATTCAAAATTTGTTGTTGTTTTCCCAGCGAAAAAAAATATGGACTCTCTGCGAGAGCGGAAATGAACTTTCAACACTTCATCACATCAATCAAAATTTTGATGGAGTTCAAGACTTGCATCAATCAATCACAGGGTTGCATAATCAACTTTTCTGGTACTTTCAACAACACTTTTAGTCGGCATCGGCCATTCAATCAAAAAATCACGTGTCAAATCAAATATCTATTCAATCAAATATCTCGAAGAGAGTAAAAGGGAACCAAAAATGCGATATTCTTTATTCAATTTGAATGACGTATAAGCTCTGCCCACGAGTAAAATTTTAAGTGCTGCCAACTTAGTGAATATAAACACAAAAAGCTGTTTGCAAACTTCAAAATAAATTCAACAATTTTTCAACTTTTTACACTGTCTTCAAATTTTATTTTACTCTCTCAGATTGAACTTTACTCGATTTCAACTCGGCAATATGTTTGGAAACAGACCTAATGAACAGAAATGAAATAAAAAAAAGTCTTTTCAATTTCAAAAACAAACAAACATCAAAAACAATAAAGACATCATGTGAAAACTAAATTTGCTTTATCGAGACGATAAATTTATTTGATCGATAACTAAAGTGAACTTTATAGATAAGATGAGAAAATCGCCCTTAGATTTGTCATTTAAATAAAAATCTTAAATTCATAATTTGATTTCTACTTTACTGAATTACTTTGCTATTTTCAATTTTTAAAACAATTCATTTTACAAACTAAAAAACACAAACAAATCTGTGTTTATAACTTCATAAACTTCGTTGTTTGGCAGTATATGTTGCAACACTGGTATGTTGCAACACTTTCGACAGGCGATAATTTCGATAAAAATATCACTTTGCTTTAATTTATTCATACAATGTCATGAAACAACTAACAAGGTGGTAGTGACAGCAGGCTATATTCACACAAACCGCGAACGTAGGTTGTCATTTGCCTGTATATTGCACTTTTTATTTTTTTTCTACTTTTTTCGTTTTTCTTTTTAGTACCATTTTGACAACCTACAATGGCGAAAATATCTATCACTACCACCTTGTTAGTTGCTTCATGATACAATGTTGTATAACATGCTGCCACTTCAATAATTCGCGTCTATGTTTGCTTCGAAAGTGAAGTTATAACATATCGCCACTGCGGCGATCTTCGAAAATGAAGTTAGAACATATCGCCACTGCAGCGACTTGGAGCAATTCATAAACATAAGCATGTTTTTTTATCGCGTGTTAAAATAGGAGTTCTTTGAATTCCAAGATAGTCTGTAGTAGTAATTTAAATGTAGTAATTTTAGTAATCATATCCATTTATGGTATGCAAATGCCTAGTAAATAGCAGCATTCTCTAATTTCATGCATTTATTATTTAGGCTGTGTACTAACAATAAGAAGAACTTTTCAATCGGAAGAAAATTATACTTTTCCCTTATATAAATTTCTACATATATAAATCTTGGCTTATATAAATTTTGACAATCGGCAGCAGAATATCAGACGAAAAAATATTTTTAAAAATTTTTTTATTTCACACCAAGTAAAAGTATTTCATGTATATTTATTATAATGCAACACACCAATTCACAACTTTTCAAATTGAATACAATAAGGTCTTTCGAGACAAATAGCAAGTTTAGGGTGGAAAAATTTAGTTTTTTCCAAGAGATGTTTGGTAATGTATTACTACCAAGCTGAATCATATTAAACATGATTATCCAGAGCGAGACCACGTCCATCTCGACTGGCATATGCCGGAGCTACTACCCAAACCGTCACTCTTTGCATGTGTGAGCTATGCTCTAATCATTGTTTTTAGAAATCTACACAACTGAATATAACTTAATTATCCAGAGCAAGACCTCGTCCGTCTTGTCTGGAATATGAGGGAGCTTGACTGAACCCATCTAGCCTTTCATATGTGACGGCTCTAATCAATCGATCTATTAACTATCAAGATGACATACGAAATATACGTACAACTGTAAACATCTAATTTGGCAATCTGTTTTAATTTTTGAAAATTTCATACTAAGTAAACTAAGTTAAATTAAAGTTAAAGTACTTGACGAAACTTCCAAAACAGAAATGGCTGGCGCAATTTCTTACAACAGGCGGAAACAGACTTACGGTTGTAGGCTCCATCCAAGTAAGTAAGTAACTTACTTACTTACTTAGGTGGCCGTGACAACCCGTGTCCGGATTTCGACCGACCTCATCAGCTCTCGCCAGGCGCCTCTGCTTTGCGCGCGCCTTCTCCAATCGGATACACCAAGTGCGGTTAGGGCTTCCTCAGCCTGGTCCATCCATCGGAGGCATGGTCTCCCTCGTCGTCGTTGACCAGCGACCATCGCTTCGAGCACCTTTTTCGCTGGAGCTTCGTCGTCCATACGATGGACATGACCCAGCCAGCGTAGTCGCTGCACAGTTATACGCCGAACTACGTCAATGTCTCCGTAGAGCTCATACAGCTCGTGGTTCATTCGGATGCGATAGTCATCGCCGACTCGAACAGGACCGAAGATTTTGCGAAGAACTTTTCTCTCGAACACCCCCAGAGCGGCTGCGTCAGTTTGCGAAACTACCCATGCCTCAGCGCCATAAAGCAGCACAGGTAGAACGAGCGTCTTGTAGAGTGTTAGTTTTGTCGATCGAGAGAGGGCTCTGGAACTTAGTTGCTTACTGAGCCCGTAGTAGCACCTATTAGCAATTATTGTTCTTCGCTTTATCTCCAGGCTGATTTCGTTGTTAGTATTAATGGCGGTGCCAAGGTATACAAACTCCTTGACTACTTCAAAGTTATAGCTGCCGGATGAAACGTGGGAGTCTAAACGCCGAGCTCCCTTGTTTGTAGACAGCATATACTTTGTTTTACCCTCATTTATCGTCAAACCCACTTTGGCTGATTCCTTTTCGATAGCGGCGAAAGCAGCGGTAACATCTCTCTTGGTTCTGCCAACAATATCAATATCATCAGCGTAAGCAAGGAGCTGGACACCTTTATAGAAAATGGTGCCATTACGATGCACACCGGCCTTTCGTACGATCCCCTCCATGATGATGTTGAAGAGATCGCAAGACAGTGGATCGCCTTGCCTGAAACCTCTTTCGGTATTGAAGGTTTCGGAGAGGTCATTTCCTACCTTGACGGAGCTGCGTGTGTTGCTCAACGTCATTCTGCAAAGTCTAATCAACTTTGCAGGTATACCGAACTCAGACATTGTTGCGTATAGGCAATCCCTTCTCGGGCTATCGAACGCAGCTTTAAAGTCGACAAAGAGATGGTGTGTGTCAATTTGATTTTCGTGGGTTTTCTCCAGGATTTGTCGTAGCGTGAAAATCTGGTCTATGGTGGACTTACCAGGTCGAAAGCCACACTGATAAGGTCCAATCAGTGTTTTTGTAATTGGCTTTAATCTTTCACACAGTACGCTTGAGAGAACCTTATATGCGATGGAAATAAGACTGATACCTCTATAACTTGCGCAGATTGTAGGGTCTCCTTTCTTAAGTATAGGGCACAGTACACTGAGGTTCCAATCGTCAGGCATGCTTTCTGCTAGCCATATTTTGCTGATGAGCTGATGCATGCGCCTTATCAATTCATCGCCGCCGGTTTTAAACAATTCAGCTGACAGGCCGTCAGCACCCGCTGCTTTATTGTTTTTGAGTCGTTGGATAGCAACTCGAACCTCTTCATGGCTAGGTGGTGATACTTCCACTCCGTCATCGTCGATTGGTGGCACTGCACTGTGCTCTTGATGGGCGGCATTGGTGGAATCGTCGCCATTAAGTAAATTGGAGAAGTGCTGTCTCCACAATCTAAGCACACACTGTGTATCCGTATTCAGATCTCCATTTTCGTCTCTACAAGTGGATGCTCCGGGCTTGAAACCTTGGGTTAGACGCTTAACCTGTTGATAGAATTTTCGTGCATCCTTCTTGCCCTGGTATACCTCTAGTTCCTCACGCTCACGCTTTTCCTGCTCTCTTTTCTTGCGTCTGAAAAGGCGCCTCTCTTCCTTCCTCTTTTCGCGGTAGTTTTCTCGCACGGCTCGCGTTGCAGCTGACTGCAGCGTTTTTCTATAAGCGGCGTTTTTTACTGCAGTCGCAATGCGACACTCCTGATCGTACCATTGGTTCCGAGGTTGCGGGCGCCGGAAACCAATGACTTCTTCAGCGGCAGCGCGCATGGAGTGGGATATATGCGCCCAAAGTCCGCCGGCGTCGTCGATTCCAGAGGTTGGTTGGTTGAGCTTAACCGAGAGTTGAGCGGAGTAGGCTTCGGCAGTCCGTTGTAATTGCAGCTTAGCGACATCTAGCTTTCGTTGCATTCCTGTGCGTATGTTCTTGGCATTGCATAATCGCATGCGGATCTTGGCTGCAACAAGATAATGGTCGGAGTCAATGTTGACCCCCCGAAATGTACGCACATCTAGAACACTAGAGGCATGCCTTCCGTCGATTACAACATGATCAATTTGGTTTCGCGTTTTTTGATCCGGGGACAGCCAGGTGGCCTTGTGGATGTCGAGGTGCTTAAATCTGGTGCTACTAACTACCATGTTTCGTGCCGCGGCGAAGTCGATCAGTCTTAGACCGTTGTTTGTGGAGGTCTCGTGAAGACTGAACTGACCGACAGTGGGGCCAAAGATGCCTTCCCTTCCGACTTTCGCATTAAAATCGCCGAGGACTATTTTCACGTCATGGACCGGAAGGTGGTCATATACGTCCTCAAGACTAGCGTAGAAAGCGTCTTTGACGGCTTCGTCCTTTTCCTCCGTCGGGGCGTGCGCGCAAATAAGGCTTATGTAGAAAAATTTTGCCTTGATGCGGATCGTGGCCAATCTTTCGTTCACAGGTGTGAACCGGGAAACAAGGTGGCGTAGTTTCCGGCTAACGACGAATCCACATCCGAATTCGCGCTTCTCCGCATGGCAGCTGTAGTAGATATCGCAGTGTGCTTGTTTAGAGCAGCCTTGCCCTTTCCATCGCATTTCCTGGATGGCGGTGATGTCAGATTGTATTGTTTTGAGGGCTTCCGCCAGTTGGATAATGGCACCTTCCCTATAAAGGGTCCGGACATTCCAGGTGCATATCCGTAAATCATTGTCCGTTTTTCGTTTGCGGTGGTCGTCAACGTAATTGGGGTTCTTATCCGAGGCTGGTTTAGTTTTCATTGGGCAGTAGTAATGTGGCGGGACCCAAACCCTGCGCACATTCCATGTTTAAGGTCTATGGATCGACCCGCCGCTCAAATTAGCCGTCAAACTGACGGATGCCAGTTTGCCGTTGCCCAGGGAACACCACTTGGAGGTTTGAGTCGACTTGAGACGATTTCGACATGGATAATGCTGGCCTCGCCAGGTTGAGGCGGTCAGACACGTTGCCATGTGAAGGTTCGTCCCCTGTTCCCTAAGTAAGTAAGTAAACTAAGTTAAATAATGAATTGTATTTAAAAATGCTATAAACGAATATTTAAAATGCTACGAGTATAATGATTTGTAAATTAAGTGAAAGAATAATGAATTGTTAAATTTTTAAAATGCTAAGAAGCTTTATATAACCTTAATAGTAGCTTTCTAATTTTTAAAAATATCCTAAGGTTTTACTATTTTAATTACGTCATTTTGTATGTTTGGGGGAATCTTTATTAGATTGTGCCAAATTTCAAACTTAGAGTGCATACTAAAAAACCTTTTTCATACCATTACCTTTTTTATGAAATTACTTTGTATGAGAGGTATGTGTGGTTTTCTTTCGATTTGGTTAAATTTCATACACAGAGTACACATGAAATATCAAAGGTGATATCCAAAATTTCAAGTCCATTTAATAAGTTTTGTTGAATTTAAAAACATTTTATCGTTTCGATGACGTCACTTTGTATGGAAGGTAGGCGTGATTTTCATCCGATTTGGTTGAATTTTATATTCAGAATATATATAAAATATCAAAGCTCCTATACAAAATTTCAAAACACATATATTAAGCTTTGTGGAATTTAGGGAGATTTTACTGTTTTAATAAAATCACTTTGTAGGGGAGGTAGGCGTGGTTTTCATCCGATTTGGCTCATTTTCGAACTTGATATTTTGTTTTTTGATTCAAGCCAAAATATTGAATTTCATGACGATTGCTTCAAAATTACGACTGTAATCATGACGACAGACAGACAAACAGACAGACGGATGAACGGACAGATTTTTTTTTTAATTGGAGCCACTCTAACTAAAGGTGCATTTACAGTAGCGTTACCATCCTGCAAGTTTTGACAGTGTAAGCTTAGCTTAGAGGTGTTTTACACAAAGCGACTGATTTGTATTAGACTTTCTGAAGTTCTCTTTCATGTGGCTTGCTCAAATTACACGATGAAATACTTAAAATTGTGTGGACAGACTTTTTGTTTTAATAATTCTATTTGTTACTTTTGGGGTTGTTTTCCAATTATTTTGTTCTATGGACATTATAAAAAGCATCAGCAAATAAAATGAATATTTAACAAAACATTTTGCAACAAACATCATCAGCAGTAACTGATTCAATAACAGGTAGCATAATGCTTTCTTTCTCTACTACCAGAATTGTCAAAATCAGCTGTTTCGCGGAAGAAAACAAAAAATAAGCACATATATATTATTTCAATTGGTTATTTTTTGTTTTTTTTTTTTTTTGTTTTTCATGAATTATTGGCTGAAATTGATTATAATTTATTATAATTTATTATTTGATTATGTTTAATGTTTAATTGAATGTAACTTTATTCATAATTTTTATGTTTAAATAAATTAAAAATAATTTACAATTATTCATTCAAAATTACTACATTATATGTGAAGTTACAAGTTTCCTCAGACGGATTTAAGTTCCGTGTATAAGAGGAAATAGGAAGTAAAGTTGAAGAAGGAAAAAGTTATAAATAATCAATTAAATTTGTTTTGCAAAAGCTATTTAAATATCACATTAATGAGATCAAAAGAAAAATTTATCTTAAATTAATTATATAAAGCTTTAGTTTATTTTTAAATATATTTATATTACTGGAATTTTTAATTTCTTCAGGAAGAGTATTGTATTGCTTTATTGCGCTATGTTTTAGGCTATTTAGTTGTTTTGTTGTTCTGGCTTGTGGTACTTCTAAGTTGCGTTTCTGTCGCGTATTATGTTGATGAATTGCGTTTCTTGATGTTAGAGTCATTTTTGTTTTGAGAATGTTGTTTTTAGCTTTGTAGATGTGTTTACATTTTTCTGCATATATTAGTTGATTGATGTCCATTTGTTTGGTGGTTTGGTACAGGTCTCTTGTAGAGATCGCTAAACTTTTATTAAATAGAACCCTGATGGATTTGTTCATTAGTCTTCCAATTTCCTCAACATGAAATTTGTTGCATTGACTCCAGCTGCAAATGTTGTATCTAATTTTAGAGAGGATATGTCCTGTATATATTAATTTGGCTGCTTTTTCTTGTATTTTGCCGAGCCTTTTTATTGAATGTATTATTGGTAATATGGAATTTTTTATATCTTTGATGTGGTATTCGTAATTAAGTTTTTCGTCTATGACCATTCCTAGATATTTTGTATGTTGAAGTCTTTGTATTTCTGTGTTGTTGATTTTTACTTTAATATTAATTTCCATGTTGCTATGTGGTCGGAATATAATGTAATTTGTTTTTTGTATATTTATACTCAGTCCATTTCCGCATGCCCATTCATAGTAAATCCTCATATCATGATTTATGGTGTCTTCTAATTCCTTTTCGGTTTTAGCTGTCGTTATAAAGTTTGTATCATCAGCGTAAATGTTATAAGTAGATTGTTATAATGTTATGTTATAATTATTGATTTAAAATGAATCAAATTTTGGTGTAATAAAAAGGAATCAAATAAAAATAATGTAATTGACTTATTTTTCTAGTAATATATTTGCAAGCTTTTTTTACACAGGCTTTTTTTCATGCGTTGTTTTGTTATGTATTGAACGTGTGGCAGAGGACATAAATTTTTAAAACGGCTAAAAATTGATATCTCATTAAACTCACAACCAGATGTCAGGATCCGTTATTTCATTTGACAGTTTAAGTTGACGCCGCCGCCATATTAAGAATTTTGTGACGACGGGAAAATTTTGTTTTTGTGTGATATGAAAATTTAACAAAAATCCACCTAATTTAAACTGTTCTTGTGTTAAAAACATTGCATAATGAATGAATAAACATTTAATACGTATAATTAAATATATTTAGTGTATATAAGTGAGGAAGATTTATTTAATAACCTGTTAAAACGGGAAAAAATAGCGACAGCATCGCCTGTGCAAGCATTTTTATTACGAAGTAAAAAACCAGCTAGGAAATGAGTTTTTCAAGTGACGAAGTAAACTTTTTGGTTTATCGATACTTGCAGGAATCAGGTAGGACGTAATTTATAAATATTGCACAATTTGAATATATATTGTGCTCCATAGGTTTTCTGCATTCAGCTTTTGTGTTTGGCATCGAGTCTCATATATCACAGAGCAACATAAATGGAGCTTTAGTGCCGCCCGCGGCATTGCTTACTATTCTACAGAAGGGTCTCATGTACACCGAGGTGGAGTGGAGCGTTGGTGAAGATGGCGAAGTAAGTCGTCCCATTGAAGGGCTAAGTCTTATTGATGCTGTTATGCCTGAGGTTAAAGCCGCAAAACCAGCGTCAGTCAAGAATGAAGGTGCCAAGGCTAACGCTGATGGTAACGCAAATTCTATCAAGACCGAGGCTAAGCCCGATGGCGCTAGTGCAAGTGGTGCAGGACAAAATAATACAAGTGGTGGCAACTCAGGCACAGGTTCGACTAGCACAACCACTGCTGCTGATACTAATGAAACAGACAATACCACTGCAGCTGCAGGCTCCTCCGCAAGTGGCACCTCAACCAGTGGCTCAGGCAGTGGCAGCGAATCATCTTCTACAACTAAGAAACCTGCTTCTACAACCAGTTCGGCAACAACAGATGCTGGATCCACAAGCGGTGTTGCTACAGGCGACACTCCTACTACCACCACAACAGCTGGAAGTAATGCCACAGGCAGCACTGCAACAGGCGCCACCCCTGCCGAAAGTGCAGCTACTGCAGCCGGTACTGGTAGCACTACGTCTGTAGCTGGCAGTACTGCTGCAGGAGCTCCGCCCACTACTACTACCACCACAACAGTTACAGGTGCTGCAACAGGACCTGTTTCTGGAGCCGGCCAAGGCGTCGCATCTGCAGGTGCCGTTGCACAGAATGTGTCTGGATCCGGTCCTGAACCAATGGACATAGATCAAAGCATTGAAATACCTGCTTCCAAAGCCACCGTACTGCGCGGTCATGAGAGTGAAGTATTTATTTGTGCCTGGAATCCAAGTCGCGACCTGTTGGCCAGTGGGTCGGGTGATAGCACTGCACGTATCTGGGACATGTCTGATGCCATGGCAAGTCCTAATCAACTGGTGTTGCGTCACTGCATACAGAAAGGAGGAGCTGAGGTGCCCAGCAACAAGGATGTCACCTCACTTGACTGGAATGTAAGCTATAGAGGATAAATTTTAAAAAAATTGTATTTCAAATATTTTTGTATTTAGTGCGATGGAACTCTGCTGGCTACTGGCAGTTATGACGGTTACGCACGCATTTGGACCACCGAAGGACGCTTAGCTTCCACGCTCGGTCAGCATAAAGGACCTATCTTCGCTCTGAAGTGGAATAAACGCGGCAACTACATACTTTCGGCTGGCGTAGACAAAACCACAATCATCTGGGATGCTTCAACAGGCCAATGTACGCAACAGTTCTCATTTCATAATGCACCGGCCTTGGATGTTGACTGGCAGTCGAATGTTTCCTTTGCATCCTGCAGCACAGATCAACGTATACACGTCTGCAAACTGGGCGTAGACAAGCCCATAAAATCCTTCCAAGGACACACAAACGAGGTGAACGCCATCAAATGGTGTCCCACTGGGCAGCTGCTAGCCTCTTGCTCCGATGATATGACACTAAAGATTTGGTGCATGAAACGTGACAACTGCTTGCATGATCTGCAGGCACATTCCAAGGAAATCTACACCATTAAATGGTCACCCACAGGCCAAGGCACACTCAATCCGAACATGAATTTGATTCTAGCATCTGCATCCTTCGACTCCACGGTGCGTCTTTGGGATGTTGAACGAGGCACTTGCATACACACGTTGACCAAGCACACAGAACCAGTTTACTCGGTAGCATTCAGTCCGGATGGCAAACATTTGGCTTCGGGCAGTTTTGATAAATGCGTGCACATCTGGAGTACGCAAACTGGACAACTGGTGCACAGTTACAAGGGCACCGGCGGCATATTCGAAGTTTGCTGGAACTCTAAAGGCACCAAGGTCGGTGCCAGTGCTTCCGACGGCAGCGTTTTTGTGCTGGATGTTAGAAAATTCTGATAAAAGATGCGGGGATTCTTTTAAGACTATAGTTTTTTTTTTTACTTTTAATAAAGATGCTTTTTGTACTGGGCTGTCCTTGAAAATTGTCTAAATAAGAGCGAAAAAAGTTTTAACAAATTAGCGCTGAGCTAAAATTCGTTCCAGATTCAACAACAACGACTTAAAGCAACATGAAATATGCAGCCTTACCGTGAATTTCGCGTTTGCAGCTCTTCATTAAAATGTTTCCTTATTTTCGTTTCTCCTAATATAAGCTATGCGTTCTTTAAAAAAACATTAATTTCTTTAAAGAAAAAGCGCTCATGAGTTATGTTTTGTAATTATAGCTCAAAATTTTATCAAAAATATTTTGTACCATTCAATTTTCGAAATATAATTCTTTATTATTTCAATTTGGTGGTTTGATAATCTACATAATTTATCGTGAGAACTTTCAAGAGAATCGACTTTAACTCTCATTTTAAATCTTCTGGAAACAAAGATATAGGAATAAAAATAAAACTTTGTAACCTTTCTTAAGCTACACTCAATATGGTCAGATGAAAATATCTCACAAATTCTCTTTTTCTAGCGTTGAATCCTCATAAATTACCATGCGCCAAAAATACCACGTAATTTTGCAAATTACCACAAAATACAGCAAATCAATGAAATACCTCAAAATTGCTTAAAGTATCACATTCTGCAATGAATATATATACAATAGATTTTAAAATTTTTAATTCTTAAAACATAAATTTTTATAATTCAGTTCTTTTTAAAACTGTTCTTCAGTTCTTTCAGTAAAATTTTTTTTCCTTTCAGGCAATTATGAATAAAATTTCTCCCGGAATTGAAAAAGGGAACTTTAGTTTTTTAGACAGGGGATAATGCTAAAATAAAGGATATTTTTCTTGTGATCTTAAAAATTGACGATGAATGAAAATATTTGTGTTAAAATTTTTCAAAAATTCAGTGAACACGGCTAAAAATAGGAAAATTCCTTGAATTCCAGGCGAATTTTAACTGAATTTTTAACGTTTTACTTGCAAAACACCGAATAAGCTTTAAACGCGACCATAAACGTATTCATAAAGTGTATTCATTCAGTTAACCTTTTCTTTATGCATACATAACATTTTTCTAGGTAGAAATCTCGGTTCTGTAATTTGTGGTATTTTTTTCAAATAAAACAGGAAATTGGAGAAAATCAATAATTTACACGGGAAATAAGTTTAAAGATTGTGCCAAATACAAAAGGAGCAAATTGAGCTCTTAACTAGATGCTGGATTTCCACCGTTCAAATGTTTAAATATTCCTTAAACTACTCTATTGACAGCCATGAATAAATGAAACTTTTTAAAATAATGATAAAGTTAATTTTTATATCATACAAACCTTGTAATGATCTTAAAACGTTCGTTAATGTTAGTTTTAAGGCTTAAATATATACGACTTGCATGCAAGGCTTACCGCTGATCATGTTCCATTTCATTTCCCAGTGGCATGCAATATATACCGTTAAATGCCAATATGTTTTTACAAAATTATATTGAAATGCATTATAAATTGAAAGCATACATTAAATGTTCTAAAAACAACCAAATTTTTAAGCCTAATTAACGGCAATTAACAAAAATAAGACATTATTTCAACTCTTCGATTTCTTGCACAGAATTTTATTTCAACTAAAAATCCGCAACATTATCAAGAAATCGTTCCTTCAACAGCCTGCACTGCTGTCGCTTAACCTGTCCGCTTTTTGTAGTTTCCTTAAAAAACTTTGTCATCTTAGGACCAGCGGCATATTTTGGCTTTTCGCTATCTGGCTCGTCAAACTCCATATCGTAGGCTTTGTCAGCCAGAGCATTTTCCGCCGTTGACCAGCTGAACCTCACCAAGCGTGGAAAGCCAAAAACCATATCTATGTGCTCAGTAAGAAACTGCTTGGTGGTCGGATCACCTGGATAACCGCTGCCAAATAGCGTTTTTGCCGGCAAGCCTTCCGGAAACTGCCAGACCTTCAGAGCATGATCACGTGTAACCTTGGCACATATACTGGCCGCCGAAACAATTGGATATGTAGAGTCTGCCTTTTTGGCAACAGTTATTTCAAACTGTGGAAATATCGTCTTTAGCTTATCCTGGTATTTCTCTGGTGGCCCCACCGTGTCAACATATACCTCAGCAATGTTGACACCTGCATCTATAGCTTTATGTATTAATCCAATGGCAGAGTCCATAGAAACTTCATTCAACGAACATTTGCTGCGGCGGTACATGCTTGAACTAATCACATTCGGCGATATTATTTCCACCGCCCAGCCAATGCAAGACTTTGGATATTCCTTGGTATTTATTTCATCGAAAATAACCTCTCGCTTTTCTTCAGTCAGCTGTTTGGAGTCTGCACAACCCAAATCGATCAATGCTTGTTTACTCTCGAGTGGACAGAAGGCTATGCCGTAGACCATTGGTCCTAACACGGGACCACGTCCAGCTTCATCCACGCCTAACATGCAGGGTTGATCCTTGCAAACGTTTGGTATATCTGTGATGTAGACGGTGTTGCGGGCATTATCCTTGCTTGCAATAAAGGGTCCCAAGCTTTTGAGTGATGTTATTTTGTCAGCCTGTGTTTGAATAGCAGGCGGCTGGGTTTCTGTGTTCATTGGCTCTACTGCGTCCTTCAGTGGTTCGTCTTTTATTGCTTGCTCAGCTTCTGCTATATTTTCTGACATTTTTTAATGTTTATTTAATCCAATAATTTTTTAATTTATTATTTACGCGCCTTTTTGTTTTGATTTTGCTTTGGTTGGTCTGTCAAAATAAGTTTTGTTATAAATACTAAATAGCAAAAGTTTGCTTGTACAGTAACGGCAATAAAAGTGAAACTTGAAATTAAAAACAACCATTACAATATGTAATTTTTTCGTATTTTTATGATCTAAAAAGAAGCTGCGAGAAAAAGGGAAAGAAATACCTTGAGAGGAAGACAGAAAGATAGTAGACTTTTTGAAAATGATTTTTAGATTTAGAATCTTAAAATTTTGTAAAGGCATAATTGAAGATGAATGGAAACTTAAATTTTACTTTTTGTGGGTTATATGTATTTAGACCTTCTAAGTCCGAATCCGCAAACATTTCTGGGCAGTCTCAAGTCGTTAAAAAGTTATAGGGACCAAAGTTCTAAAAATTGACATGAAAAAGCATTATGAGTATAAAAAGAAGGTTATACTGTTACCTATTCAACGAGCTATTAACCATAAAAATCTGTGTATTACTTTTAAAGATATTACATATTATGCACACTCGATGGTTCACCCTTTTACGAAACAACCAACACATAAAAAATTATTATAAGACGACGCAATTTATTTTACTTAATATGCATATCACATATAATTAACAATTGATAGTTCACCCTTTTACAAAATAACTAAAACATGAAAAATTTGTATAAAAAGTTTGCGAGTTGTGAGTACAAAAACAGTTAAATCTTCAAAAGAATATCACGGATTTTTGCAATAGCATTTTGTAATAGCATAGCCTTTCTTTTGATACTTATTTTTAAAGAGCAAAAAAAATCACAAGCCTAGACTTCTAAACTATTTGAGACCGGCCTGAAATTTTTTTCATCATTAGCTTTTTTAGCTCCAAATACACATTTAGAAGAAAAAATTAAAAAGTTCCATTTGCACTCATCTGTCTGTCAATTTTTGGAAGTTTGGCCATATTCTTTTCTGTTATTTATTAT
This sequence comes from Coremacera marginata, assembly GCA_914767935.1. Lineage (NCBI taxonomy): Eukaryota > Metazoa > Arthropoda > Insecta > Diptera > Sciomyzidae > Coremacera > Coremacera marginata. The sequence continues at coordinate 53,739,415 of OU612045.1, forward strand.
CTTGCCTATGGTATGTTGCACTTACTTTTCTGTTTCGTGAGGTTGTATTTTTTGTTTGGTAAAGCAACAGTTTTTTGTGTTAAAACTCTGTTTTCTGTCTGTATTCATTCAAGTTGAGTGAGGAATATCGGATTTTTTGTTTTCTTTTACTCTATGATATTTGATTGATAGCTGCTCACACGTGACATTTAAATTGAATGGCCGATACCGAATCAAAGTGTTGTTTTTAGTACCAGAAAAGTTATTTTGTAACCCTGTCATTAATTGATGCAGGTCTGTAGCTCAATCAAAACTTTAATTGATACGATACGAAAACACCCCAAGTGAGGTGATGGCTGGCGTTTTACAAAATACGGCCATTAATTTTTTTTTTCTGGTAAGACAATACACATAAGCCGCGTTTTTTCCAACATCGAAATTGGATTTGGATTACGATTGATCATACGTTATTGAATGATCTTTCAATTTAAATGACGTGTAAGCAGTCCAAGCCTATGTGGATGTGAAATTGATTTTTTGCACTGCAAATCGTAATCCAAATTTGTAGCTCTGTAACTTTGCGACAATAGTCACTTTTTCTGATGTCACACTGTTTCGTTCCAAAATACTCACTTTTGCCAAAACTAATGTTTCTGTAACTTATAAGTGAGTTAATAGTAGTCCGTGATAAAAAAGACACACAAATGAGAGGGATCATATAAAATTGTAACAAAAAACAAAGCACTTTGATATTATATATTCGCACAAATATATAGCAAACATTCATCGATAAGATCTGCCTTTTGCTGCGTACTGTATCGTTATTATTGAAGTTTTGACAACAAGGTGTCGCACCAACTTGCAAAACAAACTTACCTTTTGTAACCACAACAAACTTCGCTCCAACTAATTTGACAGCTCTTCGACTCTTCCTTTCCGGTTCAGGATCTTATCAAGTGTGCTTGTTCTCTTTTTTGAGCTAAGGCCAAAATTTATAAAAACAAATTTTAATTTTTGGCAACTTGCACCAATTATTAAAAACTTCAAAAGCTGTTAAACATGTCTACCAAAGCTGAACTTGCTTGCGTCTATGCTTCCCTTATCTTGGTTGATGACGATGTCGCCGTTACTGTGAGTTGAATAGCACACAAACTGTCAAATGTTTGTAGATGAAATTGCAAAATAATCTGTGGAAATCCGGCAAATCAAGCCATTAGTTCGCAATATCAACAAACTTTTGTGTTCAGCATTTATATAAATGACGGTTTTTGTAATTTATGTCTATTTTCGTTTTTAGGGTGAAAAAATCTCGACCATCTTAAAGGCTGCCAATGTTGAGGTTGAGCCCTACTGGCCCGGTTTGTTCGCCAAGGCCTTGGAAGGCATCAATATCAAGGACTTGATTACCAACATCGGCTCCGGAGTTGGCGCTGGTGCACCAGCCGGTGCTGCCGCTGCTGCTGGTGGTGATGCCGCTCCAGCTGCTGAAGCTAAGAAGGAAGAGAAAAAGGAAGAAGAGCCAGAGGAATCTGATGACGATATGGGTTTCGGTCTCTTTGATTAAGCTGTCACATCAAGCAACAACAAGACCATAAATTGATAGTCGAAACTTTTTTATTGTAAAAAGTTTTGGTTTAGTGAACTTTTTTGTAGTTTTGTACACGTTTTAATGTACAAATTTATAAATAAAAAAGAAAAGTAATTTTTTACATAAAAAAGTGAATACGTCTTTTGTTTTTAAATAAGTTTTTATTGTTTCTCAACCTTCAAATGTTAATATTAATGGGGAATCATTTGATAATCTCGTCCAGCACTTTTGCCACTTCTCTGAGGTTTTTGCCGTTGATGTCTTTTAGCCCCAAACTGACTACAATTTCTGTTGGGCATCGGTTAAGCTTAGATTTGTTTATCAAAAATTGTATGCCAGCGCGCACTTCCTCACTGTCTGCACCAAAATTGCACTGAACCGTTATTGGCACAGACATGTGCAGCTCGGGGTGATCGATTGGACCCTGCATAATTCCCTCATTGCACTTTATATCAAATTCAATTGTATAAAAATTGGCAGCCTTTCCGTATTGCGTTATGAGCAGAAACCATTTGTTAGCAAATCTGTGGAACACGAACTCTGTGTGCTGCCCATTGATATCACGGCTAAATTGTGCATGAAAGCCTGGTGTATTGGTTGTGATGCACATCGGTTTTTTCGTTCAAGTAGTTTTTTGTTTTTAACTAGCACATAAACTTGGTAGTAAATTCTTGCAAGTATATTTGACATAGGTTCAACTGACAGCTGGAATGAGTTGACTGTTTGTTACATTAATCGCTAATAATTATCGATAACACACAATTTTTTCATCATGATACAATGATAAGGTAGGGCCGCTTCGCTGAGTGCTCTCACGCGTCAACGAAAAGTTGATAATGAGAAGGAACATATATGTCAAAATGACGAATTCATAGAAATTGCAAATGAAGAAAATATTTTATGCTTCCAAGTTGCAAACAGTGCGGTCGCGGGTGTTAAATTTGTGCTAATTTGAGTGAAAATATTATAAAAAAAGTGTATAAAAACTATAAAATGTTAAAGAAGTCTTAAAATTGCAAAAAAAAACATGTAACAGTTTTAACCTAAAAACAACTGCGAAACGTGAGCATAAAGAAATTCGCGATGAACAGCTGATTTTGACACCAATCTCGCTTTATTCTGCTTTCTACTCCATTCCTCTCCGAGTCGACCATACCTTATAATTCTGCCAAGAGTTTTTATAACACTATTGTGAACATTTTTATACTATGTGCAACTTTTTTCTATGTGCTAAGAATAAGTACTTTCTTTCATACCGTCATACTTTCTTTCATCTTTCAATACGGAGCACAGTGTAATAATTGCGGCCAAAACTACATTGTATTTTTTTTATTACTTATTATCAATCGATAGATAATTCTTCAACTAAGAGATTTCTGTAAAAATTTTCAAAATACGTGAAGATTTGGACACACAGCATGAGCTGAAAATTGATTATTTTTTTGTGAATTTACCAATTTTCGCCTTTGCATATACTTTCTACAGATAAAATATCATAACTCTCGAGATGTTCAAAGTATATAAAATTGTATATTATTGAAAAATATAGAATCTAATGCTTTTGGTGGTATTTCTTTTTTAAGAAATCCTTCAATTAGATCAGATATATATTAGCTTGAAAAATATAATTTTTCTAAAAATTATTAAAAAATCTGAAAATTTCAGCAGTGAAGAGGAAAAAAACTATTTTTTGATTTTGCTTAAACTTTCAAAAAGTGATCTTTTATTTATTAAATACTGAAGAAAAAAAGATAGAGCTGCGATTTTGCGTTTTTTGTCTTTAATTCAATTATATGTGATAGCAGTTTTTCGCCTAAAATTAAAATTTGTAAATTGAGTCATTTATACACACTTTGTGAGTCTGCTGTGGGATAAATTTTAAAAAGAAATTAATCATGTTTGATAGTTTTAGAAATTTCGGAGTAATTATATTTTCAATATGAATTTAATTATATAAATCCAGTCTTTAGTTCAAAAGTTATTCAACATTAAACATTGCATTTTTAGTGATGTTAAATTTATTGAAATTGAAAAACCGGAAACTATTTTCCAACTTTGAGAGTAAATAGTTCCAAAGACCATTTTTTTTCTTAAATATTTTATCTTATTTATTAACTTATTTTAAAAAATGTTGAAAAGATAGAGAGGTAAAGGGTATTTTTGGGTAATTTTTGGTAAAATTTACATAGAAAATCACGTTATTTCATTTTGGGATATAGGAATAAGTATTTTTAAAATTTTGAATTCCTTTGGTATTAACGCAAAAAAAGATTATTTCGTAGAACCTACTCCCGAACACGTCACTTGCAAGGATGTGGTCCGTAATCGTAGAATTATCGGAGGAAATTGAGATAATTACATGAAACTTGGTACACATGTTCATATGCACCCAAATTCCTGGACAAATGATAATTTTTTTAAAACAGTTAAAACAGTAAAACAACCGAACACGCCCACCACCCATACAACCCACAACAGTGTAAATACTGTTGTAAAAAACGTGTAAAAAACGAAACTGTTTTTTAGCTATCGTATGGTTAGCTATCTCCCGGTTAAGAGCTAGACTAACCGAACATTGAGAAAACGGCCCTAAAAGTGTTACATAGTATTTGAGTTAGAGAGAGAACACTTTAAATGAGAGTACACATGATCGAATTAAGTTTTGTATCAAAAAATCCGCTCATTTCAAACATGCGTAAAATTGGGTAAAGTTATTTTCAAGTCTAACCTGTACCTCTGAAAATGACTAATATTGATATACAGGGAGAAGTATGGTTGAACAAAACCCCATCATCTGTGTTATTTTGCATAGCTTACTTACTTACTTAGTTGGTCGTAACAACCCGTGTCCGGGTTTCAACCGACCTCATCAGCTCTCGCCAGGCGCCTCTGCTTTGCGCGCGCCTTCTCCAATCGGATACACCAAGTGCGGTTAGGGCTTCCTCAGCCTGGTCCATCCATCGGAGGCATGGTCTCCCTCGTCGTCGTTGACCAGCGACCCTCGCCTCGAGCACCTTTTTCGCTGGAGCTTCGTCGTTCATACGATGGACATGACCCAGCCAGCGTAGTCGCTGCACAGTTATACGCCGAACTACGTCAATGTCATCGTAGAGCTCATACAGCTCGTGGTTCATTCGGATGCGATAGTCATCGCCGACTCGAACAGGACCGAAGATTTTGCGAAGAACTTTTCTCTCGAACACCCCCAGAGCGGCTGCGTCAGTTTGCGAAACTACCCATGCCTCAGCGCCATAAAGCAGCACAGGTAGAACGAGCGTCTTGTAGAGTGTTAGTTTTGTCGATCGAGAGAGGGCTCTGGAACTTAGTTGCTTACTGAGCCCGTAGTAGCACCTATTAGCAATTATTGTTCTTCGCTTTATCTCCAGGCTGATTTCGTTTTTGGTATTAATGGCGGTGCCAAGGTAAACGAACTCCTTGACTACTTCAAAGTTATAGCTGCCGGATGAAACGTGGGAGTCTAAACGCCGAGCTCCCTTGTTTGTAGACAGCATATATTTTGTTTTGCCCTCATTTATCGTCAAACCCACTTTGGCTGATTCCTTTTCGATAGCGGCGAAAGCAGCGGTAACATCTCTCTTGGTTCTGCCGACAATATCAATATCATCAGCGTACGCAAGGAGCTGGACGCCTTTGTAGAAAATGGTGCCATTACGATGCACACCGGCCTTTCGTACGATCCCCTCCATGATGATGTTAAAGAGATCGCAAGACAGTGGATCGCCTTGCCTGAAACCTCTTTCGGTATTGAAGGTTTCGGAGAGGTCATTTCCTACCTTGACGGAGCTGCGTGTGTTGCTCAACGTCATTCTGCAAAGTCTGATCAACTTTGCAGGTATACCGAACTCAGACATTGTTGCGTATAGGCAATCCCTTCTCGGGCTATCGAACGCAGCTTTAAAATCGACAAAGAGATGGTGTGTGTCAATTTGGTTTTCGTGGGTTTTCTCCAGGATTTGTCGTAGCGTGAAAATCTGGTCTATGGTGGACTTACCAGGTCGAAAGCCACACTGATAAGGTCCAATCAGTGTTTTTGTAATCGGCTTTAATCTTTCACACAGTACGCTTGAGAGAACCTTATATGCGATGGAAATAAGACTGATACCTCTATAACTTGCGCAGATTGTTGGGTCTCCTTTCTTAAGTATAGGGCACAGTACGCTGAGGTTCCAATCGTCGGGCATGCTTTCTTCTAGCCATATTTTGCTGATGAGCTGATGCATGCTCCTTATCAATTCATCGCCGCCGGTTTTAAACAATTCAGCTGAGAGGCCGTCAGCACCCGCTGCTTTGTTGTTTTTGAGTCGTTGGATAGCAACTCGAACCTCATCATGGCTAGGTGGTGGTACTTCCACTCCGTCATTGTTGATTGGTAGCTCTGCACTGTGCTCTCCATGGGCGGCATTGGTGAAATCGTCGCCAGTAAGTAAATTGGAGAAGTGCCGTCTCCACAATCTCAGCACACACTGCGTATCCGTATTCAGATCTCCATTTTCGTCTCTACAAGTGGATGCTCCGGGCTTGAAACCTTGGGTTAGACGCTTAACCTGTTGATAGAATTTTCGTGCATCCTTCTTGTCCTGGTACACCTCTAGTTCCTCACGCTCACGCTTTTCCTGCTCTCTTTTCTTGCGTCTGAAAAGGCGCCTCTCTTCCTTCCTCTTTTCGCGGTAGTTTTCTCGCACGGCTCGCGTTGCAGCTGACTGCAGCGTTTTTCTATAAGCGGCGTTTTTTGCTGCAGTCGCAATGCGACACTCCTGATCATACCATTGGTTCCGAGGTTGCGGGCGCCGGAAACCAATGACTTCTTCAGCGGCAGCACGCATGGAGTGGGATATATGCGCCCAAAGTCCGCCGGCGTCGTCGGGTTCAGAGGTTGGTTGGTTGAGCTTAACCGAGAGTTGAGCGGAGTAGGCTTCGGCAGTCCGTTGTAATTGCAGCTTAGCGACATCTAGCTTTCGTTGCATTCCTGTGCGTATGTTCTTTGCATTGCATAATCGCATGCGGATCTTGGCTGCAACAAGATAATGGTCGGAGTCAATGTTGACCCCCCGAAATGTACGCACATCTAGAACACTAGAGGCATGCCTTCCGTCGATTACAACATGATCAATTTGGTTTTGCGTTTTTTGATCCGGGGACAGCCAGGTGGCCTTGTGGATGTCGAGGTGCTTAAATCTGGTGCTACTAACTACCATGTTTCGCGCCGCGGCGAAGTCGATCAGTCTTAGACCGTTGTTCGTGGAGGTCTCATGAAGACTGAACTGACCGACAGTGGGGCCAAAGATGCCTTCCCTTCCGACTTTCGCATTAAAATCGCCGAGGACTATTTTCACGTCATGGACCGGAAGGTGGTCGTATACGTCCTCAAGACTAGCGTAGAAAGCGTCTTTGACGGCTTCGTCCTTTTCCTCCGTCGGGGCGTGCGCGCAAATAAGGCTGATGGAGAAAAATTTTGCCTTGATGCGGATCGTGGCCAATCTTTCGTTGACAGGTGTGAACCGGGAAACAAGGTGGCGTAGTTTCCGGCTAACAACGAATCCACATCCAAATTCGCGCCTCTCCGCATGGCAGCTGTAGTAGATATCACAGTGTGCTTGTTTAGAGCAGCCTTGCCCTTTCCATCGCATTTCCTGGATGGCGGTGATGTCAGCCTTTATCGTTTTGAGGGCTTCCGCCAGTTGGATAATGGCACCTTCCCTATAAAGGGTTCGGACATTCCAGGTGCATATCCGTAAATCATTTTCCGTTTTTCGTTTGCGGTGGTCGTCAACGTAATTGGGGTTCTTATCCGAGGCTGGTTTAGTTTTCATTGGGCAGTAGTAATGTGGCGGGACCCAAACCCTGCGCACATTCCATGTTTAAGGTCTATGGAGTGACCCGCCGCTCAAATTAGCCGTCAAACTGACGGATGCCAGTTTGCCGTTGCCCAGGGAACACCACGTGGAGGTTTGAGTCGACTTGAGACGATTTCGACATGGATAATGCTGGCCTCGCCAGGTTGAGGCGGTCAGACACGTTGCCATGTGAAGGTTCGCCCCCTGTTCCCCATTTTTGCATAGCTATTAAACTTATTTTTATGCAAGAAAAACCTTCATTAACTCATAATGTAGAAATGGATTTAATGAAACAAATAGAAAACTTCTGCCATTTAAAACAAAAGTTATTGATTTTAACGCTGAAATTAATTTTAAATTGTATTTAACAATGGTTGATGGTGCAGTTACAAACGTTTTGTTTGTGATCTTACACAAACACAAAAAAAATTCTTAATTTTTATGAAACTTCTACGCTTTCTTATCTCTTAGTTCTTTGCCTCTTTTATATTGGTCATGACCTGAAAGCCTTTTTCCACCGTTCTCGTTTGTTCGCAAGAATGTACGGTAAAAAGTTGTTGTTAGCACTGGCCTCATTTCATAGACTTATTTTGATAAGTGGCAGCTGCCAAATGTTCATACTCATCAACTGCCTCTCTTTGGACTTGATTTATTCAATACAAGTATTCCTAGTTTTTGGAGTTATATCAATGTTTAAGTTTGCGTTTTATTACAATTATATAAGAATTTTTATTTAAATCAATACTCACAAAGATATATTGCTCTAAAATGATTCAACACAACAAAGAAACCAGACAATAATAGAATGTCATAGCAAAAAAACAAAAAAAAAAAAATAGAAGTGAGTCGAGAAATTTTTAAATATTTTGAGACTTTTGCGAACAGCAAAAAACAACAGCAAAATTGTTAATAGCAGTATTTAAATTATAAAATGTATGCATTATGCAATAATTAAAAAAAAAAGTTGTCAGAGGGGGGACCGCCGACCGAAGTGAAAACTTAAAGCTATGGAATAACATAGCTGCTATGAATTTCTGAAGTAGCTAGAGTCGGTAAATCAGACGCGTTCTACTTTTTTAACTCTTTATATCAATTTATGCGTTATTGAATGTATAAACAGCTATTTTTTAATTTTTTATATAATATATTTGTAACACAATTACTTTGGTTGGGTTATCGGTATTTGGCTCGGTAATCGGTTAATAATCACTTCGGTAATTGGTTGGTATTGCTTCGGTAACCGCTTTGGTAATCGGTTGGTAGTCGCTTCGGTAATCAGTAATTCATTGGTAATCGCTTCGGTAATTGGTTCGTTAATCAGTTGGTAATCGCCTCGGTAATAAAAAAAAGCTCACCAAACATGTTTGCCTAACATAACCATGGCATAAGCAATGCAATGCTGTTCAATGCAACAGAAATTAATAGCTAAAAGAGTGATGATATCTCGAATATATAGTTTTGCTCTCTACCAAAAAGTGCTCAACGATCCTAAAGAAGTTTTCACTTAAAAAATATTCCCTCTTCTTTCCAACAATACTAACTTACTTATTTACTTAGGTGGCGCCTACAATCGTAAGTCGGTCTCCGTCTGTCGTAAGAAATTGCGCCAGCCATTTCTGTTTTGCGCTTGCTGGCGTCAGTTGGAAGCTCCAAGTTTCGTCAGGTTGTCTTCTACTTGGTCCTTACAACGGAGATGCGGTCGTCATCTTCTGCGTTGACCGCCGCTGGGTACCGAATCGAATATTTTCTTCGCTTGAACGTCGTCTTCCATCTGCTCAACATGACCTAACCAGCGAAGCCGTTCGATTTTTATGCGCTTTACTGTGTCGATGTCGGTGAATAGCTCATACAGCTCATTGTTCCATCGTATTCGGTACTCGCCATTGACGCAGATTGGTCCGTAGATTTTACGAAGGATCTTTCTCTCGAATGCTCCCAAAGTGTTTTCATCAGAGCTGCTCAACGTCCATGATTAGTGACTTATAGAGCGTGACTTTTGTACGTCGACAGATGTTCTGCTTCTCAATTGCCTACTGAGCCCAAAGTAACACTTGTTGGCAAGAGTTATCCCTTGTTTTATCTCTCTACTGATATCGTTGGTGTTACAATACAACAATACAACAAGTGTTATTAGGGCTATTCACAATCTTTTGAAAATGGTCTTGCATCATAGCATTAGTAAAATGGAAGAGTATATTTTTTCTCTACACTAATAAAATATACAGGGATACACTTACTACGCTTGTGTAAATATGCAACACGAAAAACTCATAAGGCCGAAACACATAGAAGGCACGCACGCATCTAAGCATCTGACGTATAGTTAGCTTATGGGGTGACGCTCATACAAAGTACATGCACATGCAATATCAATATGTATGCTTGAAATGGGCAAACTTTTAATTTTTTGAAGCATCAAGGCATTGACAGGTAATGTGGAGCATTTAATTACTCATTTGCTTCATGCAGAACTTTTAAAACAACAATTATCCACGAAAATTCTAATTTTGTACAACAAATAAACCAATTTTGACAGACAAACGTTTTAAGTGGTTGTTATGTGTTTTAAGAAAGGCTGCTTCAAAAGCGTCGATGCATGCTTGCTCTCTATGTGTTCCGGCCTATAGTTTATATTGCTATACGTATGCAATACTGAACTATAAGCTAACAGCTGATTCTCAAAAAAAATATAGTCGCTAAAATCAAAGATATAGGCTGCATTCCGCCAACACTAGCGCTCAAGAAAATTCGGGTGAAGCTGTCTACGCTCGAGCGATGTGCATTTTACCTAGCGAAATAAATTACGCTACTTCTTCTCAACAGTTGCAAGTTATGTCATTTAACAGCTGGTTGCGCGCCAATTTGCATGAATTTGCAAACACTCAAATGAAACGCTTAAAATAAATGCAAATTTTCGTGGCTTGTGCTATTTTTAATGTTTTTTACTATCCTTTGCTCCTTTCAATGGTTGAATGAGGTCCGAAATGTGCTTCTTAATAACCATATCAAGACCATCATCCATAGCACTACTCCTAGCACTACGTTTTGCATTAAGTAAACCTCTTAGCGGAAAGAAATTAGGTTTTAGATTCAACAAAATAAAACAAGCGAACAAGCTACATCAAACGTCAGTTGTCAACAGATCTGACGTTCGACGTAGCAACGCATTCCAGCGTAAAATGAGCGATAGAGAAATCCAGCGTAAAATGATCCATCGCTACAATAGCGCTCGCCTTGGCAGAATGCAGCCATAGAAAGTATGCAAATTAAAAAGCGTAAAATTAAACGGGAGAAACCCAAAATCCGTAACCGAGAAAGTCCACTCACAATTGATGATGTTTCATACCATGAAACAGAATGAAATAGGTCTTGGCCACTCATCTCTAGAAACACCAATTGCAGTACCTTATTAGTAGTAGAAGTATACTTTTTATTACGCCAATGCAACCCTTGTCAATGACTATTGTGACAGTTGATGAGAAAATCACAATTGAAAATATTTTCAGTCGAGTGAAATTCCGTGAGTGCGAAAGTCATTTTATTTAAGAGTATTTGTGTAAAAAATTTCTTAACTGCGTGTTGCCACTGTTTTGTGTTGAATTTGTGTGGTAATAAATCAAAATAAATAGTAAAAATTAAACAAAGAAAAACGCCAACTAACAGCATTGAAAGAAATATCAAAGTAAAAATAAATAGTGAAACAAGGAGAGAAAGAAAGATGAAAAATAATTAAATTAGTAGCAGCAGCAGATTGTTTGTTAATTTTGTTGCGTAAATATTAGTGAGGAAAAAGTGGAAAATTGTTTTGTTTATCGACGACGAGGATTGTGGCGTAAATTTGTATGTATCTTAATTAGTATTTAATAAAAAAATATAAAAAAATTCTGTGATTTTTTTTGTTGTAACATCAGAAATAATTTACACTGATTTTAAAATCAAGAATCAAGTAGAAGAAAATTTCAGTTTATTTGAAAAGCAGAAATTAAAATTAAAAGTCTTTGATTCATTTTCGAAACTGCGTCGACGTCAACGTTAATATAGCAACAGTGACTGCTGCAGAAACGTCGGAATAGTAAGCGCAAGCAACTATTTCCTATCAGTTAAGATTGTATTCAAACCGTGTTAAATAAGAAAACTTACAAAAATTCAGTTCGTTTTTGTATACAATTCCTCAATACATCCGAACGCAACGGATCCAAATCGAACTACAGTTCCGAATCCTTCGCCACCGCCGGACACGGAAGCGTTTGCGGCGTCGGATCAAGACGACGACGAAAATAGTAGCAGTAACTGCAACAACAGCAGCTACAACAACAGCAGCTACAACAATATAAACAATAGCAAAACGTATAGCGTTGACGGCGACGCGACCGCGCAGCATATAAAACATCCCGGTTTTTATAAGCATCAAGCAACGAACGAGTCGGAGACTCCACGCGCTCAAGCCATGGCAGTGGTACGCAAAAAACAGGATGACAAGTATCTGAAGGTTCTACGTGAGCTAGTGACTACAGGTGGAGGAAATCGGCAATGTTTCGATTGTGGCCAGAAGGGACCAACGTATGTCAACATGACGATTGGATCATTTGTGTGCACACGCTGCTCCGGAGTTCTGTAAGTAGATTGGAAATAAAACTGGCTAACTCAATTTTAACCATAATCTTAAAAACCAAAACAAACACTGTAACTAATGCAGTTTGAGAGTCCAATAAAAGGTCATAAATCAGGTAGCCATACTATACTAAAGAAATATCTGTTTGCGATACTTCTTGGAAAAGGATGTCTTTATTTTCGCTTTAACAGCAGGAAGTCGTCAATAAATGTGGAAATACTTATTTCCTGATCTTTAGTTTTACCAATTTAATAAATGCAGCGATTTATTCCACCACCACTGTAAATAGTTCAGTCTTAGCTCAGATTTATTTTGGAAAAACCAAGCAAAAATTCCAAACCTTAACACATAGTTTGTAAATCATTTTTATTTTCTATAAATGTGTTCGATGAAATAACTGCTTGCTATAACATAACGCATATAAGCGCCTTTTTCCAAAATGAAATTTATTTTCATAAGAATCGCAGCAATTAGCAAATGTATTGGTGGACATTTGATAAAACAACTTATCTTGAGATAAAGAAATTTTCCAGGATTTTTATCGTATGTAATTTGGTATTATAATTTGGTATAATCGTATTTTTACGATATTTGGTAAGGAATATGTATATTGACAACTCAACTTCTTTCTCCTATTTTTAAACTGCATTTAACAAAACAGTTTCTCCCAAACAGTTCAAATTAAATTAATTAAATTAATTAAAAATTTTAGAAAACTGGCCTATTTTTTAAAGAGACCTGTATATGAAAAGACATTTTCTCGGTTTTCCGGGGAAACTGTTGCGTTTCTCGGGAGCTCGAAATTATTTTTGCGGAGGTGTTTTTTTTTTTTAAATGTGTTGTTTAAGTTGCGTAATTTAAGGTGTTGTTTTTTTGTTAAAACAAAACTTTTTATCGTTTTTCCAGAAAATTAAATTTTTTTCGCGTGCTCCAAATTCTATTGAAGAGCTCAAAAATAGCTCCAAATTCCTGTATAACTAATTTTTTCTAATGTTTTAATTTTTCGGTGCTTCAAGCATAGGTAATTTATCTAAGCTGTGCAATTTTTTTTTAAATTTTCCGGAAATAGGAAAATCTTTGAAAGAGCTCTAAAATACTACTTAAAAGCTCGAAAAAAGCTGCATACAATTCGTTTTTTCGTTCTTTCACTTTGCATAACTGAGATATTTCACCTGCTTTTCCAACCAGGCAGGAGATTCGACTTGAAGGAATGCACTGTAATGGAAATTGAAGCAATTGTAAGGGTGTTGAAGCAGGTGTTCACGATGTCCAGGTTAAAGTCATTAAAAACTCGTCTGTGTCAATTATCAAAGTATTGACTAAGCTTTTCTCTGCGATGGTGACAACTGGTATTTGTACTAGTTAGAAAACTTAAAATACAAAAAGCATAAAATAAAGAGTTAGATAATTAATAATTAGTAAAAGCCCTTATTTTAATTAATATAAATAATGTCGTGAAGATTAATAATAAAAACGCAGATTTGCGAATATTTAGAACCAATAAAATATATTTACAACTTTCAGTATGGATTTCGAACTGGCTCTGGCAGTCAATCAGCATTGGTCCAGGCGATGGGATAATATTTGCGAGGCGTTGGATCGTGGCTGCTCAGGAATGGGAGGTGTGTTCATAGATCTTCAAAAAGCTTTTGAATGTCTAAACTAAATCTCTGCAAAGAACTATCCAAGCCCACTAGTTATGTGTTGATATTTTTCTTATATCTACTTGTAACGGTTTCGTTGTCTAAGCATTGAGAATGCTTGGAATATTTCTTTTTTAGATAACGATAACAGATATGAGAGAGTAAAATTACCAAGCATTGAAAATACGAGTTTGGGAACATTCGCAGCAAACAGATATATCGGTAATATTGTTATCTTTATTTGGAACATCTGGAGTTTGTGACGTCACAAGCATAAAGAATAAAGAGTGAATTATTTCAATGAACCAATAAAAGAAACTACTATATAAGTACAATGCACTAAAGTTTTCAATTTATTCCATAAAAACGGCATTTTTAAGATAGCTTAATGAAATTAAAAAGAAATAAATTAAATATTAATTAATGTGTCACATCTACCTAATATAAAGCTCTACTTTCATAGAAAGATCTTACGCCATTACTTTTTTTTATCTATCTATATATATATATAAAATTGTAAAAAAAAAAGAATCTGTACATTAATTATTTTTTTGAAATTCTTTTTGCGATGGACGTTTTGAATGACGCTGAGTCCAAAAATCGCATTTTTAAAATTTTTGTCTGTCTGTTAAAGCATCACGCGAAAACCACTAGATGGCTTTAAATGAAACTTGGGATCGAGGTTCCTTATATCCCCGGTCATAACATAGGCTACTTTTTATCCAGTAAAAACGGTTGGACCCGGTAGGGGACGCTGCGATCGAATTCCAGGCATTCGTTTTTTCAGCTTATCTCCGAAACCGTTCATCCGATTTGCATGAAAATCTGTATGTAGAGGTTCTCGGATACGCTGAGTTTTTTTGACTTATCTACTCTCTTCCATCTCGAACACCAGAGGGCGCTGTGGTACAAATATTAGGAAAAACCTCGACAAACTCCTAAGCCGTGCATCCGACTTACATGAAAATTGGTATATGGAGGTTTTCGGACACTGAATTTTCATGACTTATCTACACTGTTCTATCTTGAAAACTAGAGGGCACTGTAGTAAAAATATTTTAAAAAATGTCAAAAAACTCCAAGTCGCTTATACGATTTGCATGAAAGTTGTTTTATAGAGGTTTTCGGAAACGGTGAGTTTTTATGACTTATAAACTAAGTTCTATCTTGAACACCAGAGGGCGCTGTATTACAAATATTTTAAAAAAGTCGAAAAAGTCCAAAACCGTTCATCCAATTTGCATGAAATTTTGTATGTAGAGGTTTTCGGACACGCTGAGTTTTTTTTGACTTATCTACTCTCTTCTCTGTCGAACGCCAGAGGGCGCTATAGTACAAATATTTTGAAAAACCTCGAAAAACTCCTAAACCATGCATCCGGTTTGTATGAAAATTGAAAAATATGGGTTTTCTGATACGGTGAGTGTTTTGAACTTATCTTTTTTGTGCTATCTTGAACACCAGAGGGCGCTTTAGTACAAATCTTAGGAAATCGTGAAAAACTCCAAAACTGCTCATCCGATTTGGATAAAAATTTGTAAATAGCGATTTTCGAGTACTGCAAGGGCTTTGCTGCTATCTTTTTGCTCTTTTCGAAACTAGAGGGCGCTGTTATATAATTTGTATGTTATTAAACTTTTCCTTAACGGCCTCACTGATTTTGATGAAATTTTTTGTGTGTGTTTGAGTGGATCCCTTGATGGTTCAGATTCACAATTGGACCCGGTAGGTGGCGCAACATTTTGTTTTTATAGCTTATCTCCAAAACCGTTCATCCGATTTACATGAAAATTTGTATATAGAGGTTTTCGGATACGGTGAGTTTTTATGACTTAACTACTCTGTTCTATCTTGAACACCAGAGGGCGCTGTAGTACAAAATACAGTAAGGCGTAGCAAAGCGCGAAGGGTGATAAATATCTGCTTTTCTTCTTTATGTGTATTTATATTCCACTTTCTTTTTTCGCAAATCATTACAGCTGATGCCGAATTCTGTGGTATTTAATTACGCATTAACACATACGCAAGTCAGTTGCGTCGTAAGTTGGCGTTGTTTTGACATTTTAATTTCTATTATCAATGCTTATTTAATTTTTGTCCAGTTTCCTCGCGAATTGCCAAGAATACGTTTTTGCTCTGATTTTTTTCAAAAATGTGCAATCTATCGAATACAATATAAAACTTGAAAATATATTTTAGCAAGCGATCGTCGGCACGCACACACAAATCACGATTTCCCCAATTTTTTCTCATAATTTTCAGATGTTGAAGCTACATTTCGTTCATTTCGCCGAAGTTACCGGTTTGAAAGATGCACACAAAATTCCTTCTAAAGTTTGTGAAAAGTTTTTTCAAATTGACGAATGAAATCGAAAATTATTTATATCAAATCCCGAGTTAAGCCGGGGATTCAGCTAGTATATAAATATAAAATTAATTTTATCTTTTTTTTTTTAACAAAAATGAAAAAGTTAACAGTCAGACTTAACTTAAAATAATATTTTTTTAAGAGTTATTTCAAAGCCCTGATCAAAACTAAATTTGTTTTATTTTCATACCAGAGAAGAATGGATAAAAACTTTATTTTTACCATTGATGATTCAGAAATAGTCAATATTAAACAGGTAAAATTCTTAGGTCATGTCTGCTAAGAATGTTTAAAAGTAAACTGTCAAGGGACACAAAATATATGACTTACATATCACTCTTCCAGTCGCATCTAATATATACTAGTCCAAGGATTATTTTTTTATTCATTTCTTATTTATTAATTTTTTATTCATTATTATTTTGTTATTTATTATTCATTTATAATTAATTATTAGTTTTTTAATCATGATTTAGGTTTGAATGAATAACAAATGAATAGTGAATAAAAAATGATTAATGAATAGAAAATGAACAATGAATAATGAATATCAAAGAAAACAGAATAATTAAAAATTCTGAAATTCTTTGTGATTTGCATTCTTTGCGAATAGCATTCATATGAATAAAAAAAAATTGATTAATTATTCTGAATAACGAAAAAGAATAATTTAAATGAATAATTATACAATTTTTTTAAAATTAAATGTGTATTAAAAAGTTTATTTATAAATCAATTTTGCATTTATTAAATTGTTCTTATGTTGTGATTAAATTGTGCTTAAAATTGTGAATATGAATGCAGGTTTTACAGCTCTGATCACCACAAATCATGAAATAAAGAAAAATTTACAACAAGTACCAAAATGCCATTAAATAGGATTTGGGTATAACTTTTACAGATCCACTCATTCTAATTTTGTATAATTTAAAAAAGATTTTCAATTTTTGTATTTCGTGACTTTACTTTGAATATTTACTGTTTAATCTTATTCTATATTAATTATTACTTATCTTATTCTATTTAAAAATAATAAATATAAAATAAGAATATATAAGAAAATTATTTACCACTGCTATTTAAAAAGCAGAAACCAAATTATTAAAGAAGCAAGAACAAATTTTGAATAATTATCATACATATAAACATCATGTACCAGGACTGCCTTTTGTGTTTTTAAGTATGTATAAGTAGTAGGTATACGATGCTTTTTAAAAAACATCTTTCTAACTCCAATTAAAATCCAAATTTAATATGTCTGAAAAACAATATTTCAATATTAAATATTTCATCGAAAACTGAAATAAGTTCGATTCCATTATTTCGATTTCCATTATTTATATAGCAGAGGAGGTCAGGAAATAAATAAATTTTAAAAAGCGCTGCTTGCAACATTTAACATCTACTTCACATTGTTTGGCGAAAGTTGAACTAATCGTTCACTTTATCTGTTGAAAACTGACTGAATATTGTGAATGGAATGGATTTTTTTTCGTGTTCATTGATATCATTTGATGATTGCTTTTAATACTATAACAACAAAATCGCTGATCTTTCTTACATACTTTCTTGCAGTTAGTAAAAATATCAATTATTTTCTTGATTCTTATTTGATTATGTTCTCTTTTTTTTATGTCAATGAACTAATTTTAAAGACAGCTTAAAGACTGCAAGTAACAGTGATTAACGAGCTTCAGTGGTGAACCGTAAACAAAATAAGTATAATTTTAAATTGCATTTTTTTTTAAAGACACCATAAATATGCAATAATTTTTAAACGTTACAAAAATAAGGTCAGCTGCAGAAGATAGACACAATGAAGTTGCAACGATCGTTTGTTGCTTGCCTACTTTGGAACCCATTCGTTTAAACCGGTTCAACATTCTAGAATAGTTCTCGTTGGTGTCAGGCAGCAGCAACAAGTTTGCTTAAGGTACATTAACGCAAGTCTGCCTGCCGTGCGGCAATCACTTATATCTCAAAATATGCCTAGCTTTTTGCAGACTGAGCACCATTGAGTGTAATGGGCAGCCTTGTCAGGTCTAAAGAAAAACACTATTGGCAATGTCTATTCTTGAAACTAACAATGACATTAAGGGTTTTATTGCAATTCTTTAAAACTATCAGAAAAATTCAAAATAAGTGGATGCATTTTTAACAATAACTTCCCTATTTATGAATAAGTTTTCTTATTATTTTTGTTTGGTGTTTTGAAACAACTGATTTTATTTAATAAAACTAAAATTCCAATAGAATGAGAGTTAAACCGGTTTGCAGTGTTTTTGCTTATTTATGTTCGAATTGTTTCTTTTCAACATAGCAGGTTAAAAAAATGCGTTTTTAAGTCTTAAGATTAGAATATTTAACTATTCTACAAAAATCTGAGAAAATATTTGCTGCAAAGATAATTTGTGTTTTTATTTTTCTTTTTGCTGTATGAACAAAAGATGGGCTTAACTTTATAGTGTTGTAGAACTTTTACTTTCTTTATTTTTCTTTGTCTTACATAAGATGATCTCCATATTTTATCATTCGTTTTGTTTTCGATCTTAAATCTTTACGTTCGTTTTTAATTTACATAAATCTTATGCAGCAGCATAATATTTCCTTGAGTATAATATGTATATTTCTTTCTGAATATGTCATCATTAGTGTCCGACCGCTTATTTAGAATCGATATCGCCTGATAGAATCGGTATCGGCTTGGTTGAAATTTTGGAATTGGCATTGGTTTTAAATCGACATTGGCATATAAATTAGGAACTGGCATCGGTATAAGCTGCTGATTCTTTTGTCGGTAACTTTTCAATACTGCATAAGTAATAAACTTTCAAAATTTTTTAATTAAGACGATAATAGGTCGTAGAGTTCTATATAAGCATAGCGAGGAGGGGCAGCTGACCTAGACATCAGAAAAATTAAAAAAATAAAATAATATTGTTATAAAATCGCAGCAGTTTTTGAATTTTTTACAATATATTTGTCTCGTATAAAAATAATTGATTCGGTCATTAAAAACTATTTTCAAGTTTAAAGCTACTGGTTCTAAACTGTAAATTCATGTTTTTTTATTATTTTCATTATTCTTTTATGTGAATTTTTATTAAATACTTAAAGGAGACATAACCAGAGTTTATTAAATTTTTTTATCAAATTAGTTTTGAGAACTAAATTTTTGAATTTTGCCTACAAATTTTTGGAGAAATAGTCTAAATTAGAACTTGTATTAGTTAGTTGCATTCTAAATAATATAATTGAGAAAATGAACACAAAAAGTAAACAATTTTTCTCGCAAAATTTCACAATTACAACAATATAAGTTAAAAACAAAAATAATCAAAAATAAAAATAATTAAATTTTGTATTCTTTATCATTTTATTAAAACCGAAATTATAATGAACAATGATAAATTTCTATATTTTTTAATCAGTTCACCGGTTCAAGTTATAAATTAAGAATATACCCAAAAAATTGTGTTCTTTAGATTTTTTCTCTATTCGGTTATCTAACACCTCCATTGGATCTTTGATCAGCTTAGTTCGGGTCTTATAAAATCGGGTTTTATTAAATAATTTTTTTTTTAACGATTTCGAGTGAATTCAAGTCATCAAAATGAAAGATTTAAAAATAATTAAAATTACACTTTTTTTAAACGTGATAACAAATAATAATTTTAAAAATGTCAAAGTTTCTTAAAACACTAAAAAAATATTAATCATAATATTCGCCATAAGAATCACTGCATAAAATTTTTTTATAAAAATGATTTCAGCAGAGTATTCGTTTGCGCAAAAAAATCATTTTTAAATTTTAAGTGTTTTTACAAAACCAATATCTTGAAACTATGCCGCCCATGAAGAGCACAGTGCAGAGCTACCAATCAACAATGACGGAGTGGAAGTACCACCACCTAGCCATGATGAGGTTCGAGTTGCTATCCAACGACTCAAAAACAACAAAGCAGCGGGTGCTGACGGCCTGTCAGCTGAATTGTTTAAAACCGGCGGCGATGAATTGATAAGGCGCATGCATCAGCTCATCAGCAAAATATGGCTAGAAGAAAGCATGCCCGACGATTGGAACCTCAGCGTACTGTGCCCTATACTTAAGCAAGGAGACCCAACAATCTGCGCAAGTTATAGAGGTATCAGTCTTATTTCCATCGCATATAAGGTTCTCTCAAGCGTACTGTGTGAAAGATTAAAGCCGATTACAAAAACACTGATTGGACCTTATCAGTGTGGCTTTCGACCTGGTAAGTCCATCATAGACCAGATTTTCACGCTACGACAAATCCTGGAGAAAACCCACGAAAATCAAATTGACACACACCATCTCTTTTTCGTTTTTAAAGCTGCGTTCGATAGCCCGAGAAGGGATTGCCTATACGCAATAATGTCTGAGTTCGGTATACCTGCAAAGTTGATCAGACTTTGCAGAATGACGTTGAGCAACACACGCAGCTCCGTCAAGGTAGGAAATGACCTCTCCGAAACCTTCAATACCGAAAGAGGTTTCAGGCAAGGCGATCCACTGTCTTGCGATCTCTTTAACATCATCATGGAGGGGATCGTACGAAAGGCCGGTGTGCATCGTAATGGCACCATTTTCTACAAAGGCGTCCAGCTCCTTGCGTACGCTGATGATATTGATATTGTCGGCAGAACCAAGAGAGATGTTACCGCTGCTTTCGCCGCTATCGAAAAGGAATCAGCCAAAGTGGGTTTGACGATAAATGAGGGCAAAACAAAATATATGCTGTCTACAAACAAGGGAGCTCGGCGTTTAGACTCCCACGTTTCATCCGACAGCTATAACTTTGAAGTAGTCAAGGAGTTCGTTTACCTTGGCACCGCCATTAATACCAAAAACGAAATCAGCCTGGAGATAAAGCGAAGAACAATAATTGCTAATAGGTGCTACTACGGGCTCAGTAAGCAACTAAGTTCCAGAGCCCTCTCTCGATCGACAAAACTAACACTCTACAAGACGCTCGTTCTACCTGTGCTGCTTTATGGCGCTGAGGCATGGGTAGTTTCGCAAACTGACGCAGCCGCTCTGGGGGTGTTCGAGAGAAAAGTTCTTCGCAAAATCTTCGGTCCTGTTCGAGTCGGCGATGACTATCGCATCCGAATGAACCACGAACTGTATGAGCTCTACGATGACATTGACGTAGTTCGGCGTATAACTGTGCAGCGACTACGCTGGCTGGGTCATGTCCATCGTATGAACGACGAAGCTCCAGCGAAAAAGGTGCTCGAGGCGAGGGTCGCTGGTCAATGACGACGAGGGAGACCATGCCTCCGATGGATGGACCAGGCTGAGCAAGCCCTAACCGCACTTGGTGTATCCGATTGGAGAAGGCGCGCGCAAAGCAGAGGCGCCTGGCGAGAGCTGATGAGGTCGGTTGAAACCCGGACACGGGTTGTTACGACCAACTAAGTAAGTAAGTAATATCTTGAAACTAGACTGACTAGACTAGACGGACTAATACTTTATACACAAGTTTAATAGTTCTGGCCCTATTCTGGTGATCACAACTGTAAATAAAAATCTGTTCAGTCGTGGATTTTAATTTTAAATTATTTATTAAAAAATTAATTATTTATTAAAAAAAGCATTAAAAGAATAATTAAATTTTTTCAACAACATTTTTAATTTTAATTTAATTTAATTTAATATTGATTGTTAATTATTCTTATGAAATTTGATACAATAAATAAAAAAATCACCAAATTAACCTTTCAACTAAGACATCCTCTTCGAAGTCGTATGTAGATTTTAGATGATTTTAATAAGTCCATACATACCATAATTCGGAAACTAGACTTCGCAAACAATCTAATTTTTGTACACAAGTTGGATAGTTTAGAGGTCTAACATACAAAAACAGCATATTCGAATGTATAAAATGTTTAGTGCCCGCTTTACGTGAAATACCCTATTTTTTTTTTTATTTCGTGGAATATGTATTTTCTGGATTATACAACTTTTCAAAATGTAAAAAGCCTATTCAAATTAATTTTTTCTTAAAAGTATGAGTTCCTTTAAGCTTGCAAATTTTATAAAAAAATATGTTTTTTTTCTTAATTTGCGTTGAAAATTATAATTTTTGCTTCTTTAAGTAAATTTACATTCTTATTGCGATTTTTCCTAAAAATTTCATGTATTGATTTTAATAGTATTATTTGTTCCTATCGCACACTAAATACAAAACAGTCAGAACTCAAAATTTACAAATTTTTACTTTTTAATGTAAAACTATTCGTAGTGATCATATACATTGACTGTAACACATCAAAGACATTTTGTACACATCTTCTTTCTCTATAGTTTAAAAAAAAGTTTTGTATCATTGCTTTGTTTGAAGTTTTTTCAAAAATAAAATTGTTTTGTTGCTTCACCTAGAAATTTAAAAATTTTGAGTTGTGACTGTTTTGTATTTAGTCTGCGATATCTTCTGGCCCCTACGGACCCCTATGGACCCCTATCTACTATTTATTATCTATTATCTATTATCTATTATCTATTATCTATTATCTATTATCTATTATCTATTATCTATTATCTATTATCTATTATCTATTATCTATTATCTATTATCTATTATCTATTATCTATTATCTATTATCTATTATATATTATCTATTATCTATTATCTATTATCTATTATCTATTATCTATTATCTATTATCTATTATCTATTATCTATTATCTATTATCTATTATCTATTATCTATTATCTATTATCTATTATCTATTATCTATTATCTATTATCTATTATCTATTATCTATTATCTATTATCTATTATCTATTATCTATTATCTATTATCTATTATCTATTATCTATTATCTATTATCTATTATCTATTATCTATTATCTATTATCTATTATCTATTATCTATTATCTATTATCTATTATCTATTATCTATTATCTATTATCTATTATCTATTATCTATTATCTATTATCTATTATCTATTATCTATTATCTATTATCTATTATCTATTATCTATTATCTATTATCTATTATCTATTATCTATTATCTATTATCTATTATCTATTATCTATTATCTATTATCTATTATCTATTATCTATTATCTATTATCTATTATCTATTATCTATTATCTATTATCTATTATCTATTATCTATTATCTATTATCTATTATCTATTATCTATTATCTATTATCTATTATCTATTATCTATTATCTATTATCTATTATCTATTATCTATTATCTATTATCTATTATCTATTATCTATTATCTATTATCTATTATCTATTATCTATTATCTATTATCTATTATCTATTATCTATTATCTATTATCTATTATCTATTATCTATTATCTATTATCTATTATCTATTATCTATTATCTATTATCTATTATCTATTATCTATTATCTATTATCTATTATCTATTATCTATTATCTATTATCTATTATCTATTATCTATTATCTATTATCTATTATCTATTATCTATTATCTATTATCTGTTATCTATTATCTATTATCTATTATCTATTATCTATTATCTATTATCTATTATCTGTCTATAGCTAATTCAAATTTTTTTTTATTTAAATAACAATTTACAATTTGTTGGCAAAGATGTCAATATTGTGTTTTTAGGGAGTTCCTACCGAAGCCATAAAAATTCTAATGACCCATCTATGACCTGAGATAATCCCAGTATATTCAATCGGTTATAGAGGTATCTATTTGTGTCCAAGGAGGCCACTAAACCAGTGCATCTGATTGGCCGCATCTATTATCTATTATCTATTATCTGTTATCTATTATCTATTATCTATTATCTATTATCTATTATCTATTATCTATTATCTATTATCTATTATCTATTATCTATTATCTGTCTATAGCTAATTCAAATTTTTTTTTATTTAAATAACAATTTACAATTTGTTGGCAAAGATGTCAATATTGTGTTTTTAGGGAGTTCCTACCGAAGCCATAAAAATTCTAATGACCCATCTATGACCTGAGATAATCCCAGTATATTCAATCGGTTATAGAGGTATCTATTTGTGTCCAAGGAGGCCACTAAACCAGTGCATCTGATTGGCCGCATCAATTTATGACAAAAAATTTCCCTAGAACCCAAAAAAGAGCAATGATCCACTTTGGAACTAGAATAAGCACAGCCTATAGTCAGCCATTGTAGCATTAAAAAGTCCCAATGACGAAATCTGGAGCAGACCAAATCTATTGTCTAAAAGGTGTTCTTTATAAATACCTAAGTTATAAAGGCCTTAGGAATTCACAAATCTACAACTATGATACAATAAAAATCCATGGGAATTTGCTAAGATTCTTAAAGATGTACTTAAAAACGTGATTGCGCTGTCACGGAATTTTGT
The DNA here is from genome assembly GCA_914767935.1 of Coremacera marginata. Taxonomy (NCBI): domain Eukaryota; kingdom Metazoa; phylum Arthropoda; class Insecta; order Diptera; family Sciomyzidae; genus Coremacera; species Coremacera marginata. The sequence goes on from OU612045.1 coordinate 53,763,855, forward strand.
AGCTTTTCAAAAACGATCTTAACGGTTCAAACTTCCGTGTTCACATGTAATTAGAAACACGTGAATAAGCTAGAGCTCAAGTTGAAAAGCAATTCTTAGCTCTTTAATAGCAAAAAAGTTTACTTTCCCTTTTTTATAAGCTGACCTTAAATAAGCAGATTCCTCAAGACAATTTTTTTATCCAAGTTCATCATAAAAAAAATTATTCGTTGAAAATTGCAAATTTATGTTCAGAATCTTCAAACTTTTGACAATATATAACAATATATTTTACATTCGAATAATGCAACTGTATCCATGTTATTCTTGAAAATCATAGTTTTTAGTCTTAGAATAGAAAACAATAAATTCGTGGAACTTTATGATTATTTTTTACCCAGTTCAAGCTACATATTTCAGCGTTACAAAGGCATCAGATAGCGTATAAAGCTCAGAGAAGCCTTTTAATTAAACCTTTAAAATATGCTGTTTTTTTTTTTATTTTTTGAAATTTTCCCACGCTGCATACCTAAAATTCTCAAAAGGTGGCCACACACTGCAACAAATGCCACTGACAACACTTGATGCTGTGTGCTGCTGCATCACATTCATGTTGATCAGCGATGTGGAACATGTTCCAGAGTAACACAAGCACAAACAGAGCAAATATGTGCAACGCTTGATTAATTTCATTGTTGCTGGTGTTGTTGTTGTGATGTTTTTGTTCTTGTTGTTCTTATAACTGTTAGTAACAACAGCATATTGACAACATTTATTGCCATGTAAAGTGTTTTATTTATTTAAAATTAAATAAAAATTACCGCTAAACACAAAAATTAAAACAAAAAGTAAAGCTTTTATTTACAATGTGAAAAAAACAACCCAAATAAAAAAATCAAAGAAAAAAAAAACTTAAAAGCAAATAAAAAATCCACAAAAAATAAGCGAAAGTATCATGATCTTAAGTTGGCCAAAATAGTGTGCTACCTTTCACAATAAACAACACACCTTAACTCAAATAATATCAGCTTTGAATATTAATTAGTTTAGAAATTTGTACAAAATACACTCATAGCATGCAGCGCTATTAACTTGTATTAGTATTGGAGTGAACATATGTATTTGTTTCTATTATTGCTACCTCCAATATAAGAGTGGCCAAAAACTAAATTTGGCTTTAGCGTTTTTTTTTTTACATGTTTTGGTTCAAAGTCATGGTCGTGACTATAAAATAAGCTAAACTATAGCAGAAAAATCACAAAAACAACGCCAACACTAGCTTGACAAAAGACCATAAAATGCGTATGACAAGAGAAAATTTTGCGTTGTCACATTTCACAAAAGTTTACGATTGAAAACACTGTTCGTTGTGTGGTGGGGAAATTTTTAAAATATAACAAAGGTGAGTGTTTCTTTTTAATGTCGTGAAACTGTTGTTTATTTTGTTTTCTTTTTTAATTTTAAATAAATGTTAGGTGTCAACTTTAATAGATATCTATGAAAGAAAAATGTGTTTTGGGAATATTCTATTCTTTTTATTTTCGTTAATGTTGGTAAAAGGCATTGCCTTACGTTGAGCTCATAAGTTGAAATATTTTTTTATATCTTTTCCTATAACTCTCAAAATTGTGAAAATGTCATAATCTACACTCATCTCATGACTCATCGCGATGACACCTCAAGCCACAACAATCGGAACAAGCAAAACTCATAAAATTGAAAGCATAAATTAGATTATTTCCACTCAGCAATTCACTCACACGCATGCCAGCAAGCAATCAGCCAAACTGCTTAGCTATACATAGGCTGACTCTAATTTATGCTTCCCAAATCCAAATTCAAATCTGTCGTAATGACAGTTGACCCAATTTGCCTAACTAAGTTAAGCACTATTTTAAAATTGCAGCCAAATGCAAATCAACAGAGCTGAAGTTGCACATGAAATCTTTCTTCCAATCTTTCCAAATCTAACATTTAGCTGTTTATATTTGAGTGTGAGTGTGTGCTTGTATCGAGTTGCGCGTTGAAGTTTTGGAAGGCATTTTCACACACGGAATCACTTGCACGTAACTTAAATTCTTTTTCAGTTTTATTTTGGTGCGCGCATTTTTATGTGCTTCGATGTTTGAGCTGCAATTGACACAGATTTAAAACAGCTTTGGAATAGTTGAACGTGTTTCTATCATCATATAAATAATTAATATTATAAACTCTTGAGGCAGCCAACTTAAATCAACGACAAAAACTTTTTTGTGCTCATATATCACGGAAGAGTCACTGAATTAATTATTCTTTGCACTAAGTTAGATACAGTTTCTTTTCATCTCTAAACAGTGTTAACATTAGAATGGCTGACATGTAGTTTGTCGGCAAAAGGTTACGTTAACTCAGTTAACTCAATTTGCTCGATTGGCTCAATTGAGTCGATTGGCTTAATTGACTCAATTGCACACTTGTGACTCAATTGGCTTAGTTGAATTGATTGACTCAACTGGCTCATTTGGCTCACTTGACTCGATTGATTTGGCTCAAATGACCTAACTGACTCAACTAACTTACTTGGCTTGATTGGCTCAATTGCTCACTTGACTCAATTGGATCACTTGACTCGATTGTTTCAACTGTGTCAAATGACTTAACTGACTCAATTGGCTTTATTGACTCAATTGCTGACTTCACTCAATTAGTTAATTTAGCTTGATTGACTCAAGTGCCTTAACTTACACAACTGGCAACTTGACTTGCTTGGTTCAGTTGGCTGGACTTGCCGCCTGTCTCAATTGGTTCAAATATCCCAAATGACTTAACTGAGTCAATTGGCTTGATTGGGTCAATTGTTCATTTGTCCAACTCCGCCAGGTTAGCAACTGAGTTGCGCCTGCCTGTTCAAAGCCAGGATAAAGGAGGATGATTGGCAGTAGATGCATGGAGGCGTAACATTCGTGGATAAGTCTTGTCTACTGCCGTAAAAGAGAAGAGTTCACCAGAGCTCGGTGTGTCGGCCAATCTGGTAGCAGGTCAGTATGGTAAATGCTTATAGCAATGGTCCAGATAACTTGTTAGCACGGGGATAGTCAAACCCGTCGAATGAGGTGATCTTATCTATCCACGGGAAGGAGTCATGGTCTATATGGCCAACAAAGGGTATTTTGTGTCTTTAAGACACGGCGTCTTTTTTAAAGACTAGTGTGTACCTTGTTGCGTTTCAGGGGTCAAAAATCGTAGGCACTTCGTTTAAGGTATGGTAATTTACCATGTCTTAAATTGAAGTGCCAGTCAAAAACAAAAAAGTGCTTTGTGCACTGTCAAATACAAAAATTCTATATGAATTTTTTGACTCATTTGCCGGGATGTTGTAAACCCCCATTCAGCGGGACCGAGTTGCCCAGGTGACTATCATGGGTTGGCCGTTCGGGGAGACTCTTGCTGGCTGTGGTTTGTGCACATCGCTTGCACAGGTCTAGATTGACCGGCGGGGTCGCTCAGTAGCACGACCGGGCTGGCATATCTGCTTAGTATGAAAGAGATTGGATGATCTCGTCTTTACCAGTAGATGGCAATGAAGGTACGCCATCTACCGGTGCTATTAAGGGCAGTATGGAATTCTTATTGCGTACTGCTTTTACAGAATAGGGCACAGGGTAATGCTTTTGTGTTTATGAATGTGACATCTAGTACGTGGTTGCTTTTCTAGGTGTCACTTGTATAATATAGGTCTGTGAAGAGTATTTCACTTGCACATCCTTTTTGGTTGTGCATTTTTTAATACTATATGTCCTTTTCATGAACTATAACTCCAACGTCTATGAACCCAGAGGAATTAAGCCTTAACGGCAGGGGTCCTCCATAAACACATAGCGGATTTCTGTTCATTTGACCGAATTGGCTGACTTGGTTCGATTGGCTAACTTGACTTATTCAATTAACTCAATTACTCACTTTACTCAACTGGCTTACTTTCCGCTTATGGCTCAATTGAGTCAATTGCTCAGTTGACTCAAATGGCTTAATTGAATCAAATGACTTATCTGACTCAATTCCCATATTTGACTTGAATGGCATAATTGACTCAATTGACTCAATTCTTCACTTGAGTTAATTGGCTCTAACGACTTGAGTAATTTGCTGAGAACTTAATTGACTCGGCTGGGTCTTTTGGCTGACTTGGGTTGATTACCCGAATTGACTCAATTGCTCACTCAATTAACTTGACTGATTCAATTTTCAAACAGACATATTTCGTGTTCACAAAATTTTTCGTTACTCTTTGAAGCCAAAAAAATACATCTGCGAAGCTGAAGCTGTCTGCATAACTCGATTTCATATGAGTTATATTTCATATGCACGTTTTTTCATATGAAGTTTTTGCGCTCTATCTCCCTCTTCGCTCAGTGAGAGAGACTAGTTGCACGCTCCCTAACTTAATTAACATTATTTTAATTTTCGCAAAAACTTGCTGACTGTTATCCTTGGAATCTACCTTCAAAGTAGTTTATTAACGACTAGCTTCCATAGCAGGTGGTACATAGGACCCCCTTGAGTATCTCTCTCAAAATTTCCATTTCCATGGAAGTGATGTCCCATTCGGCTTGGATTCTTCTACAATTATTGTCCCTCCCTTAAGAATTGTTGCAGTGATACACTGTTGAATGCACCTGAGAGGTCTAGAAATGCACCAAGTACTTATTAGACTGCAGCCAGAGTGAATGCAGATGCGGACAGGTTAGCAGACATGCTTATCTCTATCTCGCTTGTTCTCATTTGTTTATTTTATTGTTGTTCTGTCGCACTAGTTCCAGTAACAACTGGCCTGCCTGTCTGCATCTGCATGGACTCTGGCCGCAGACTTAGACGGCTTTTTTTATGGGTGCTGCTAGAGAGTGTTTTGCTGTGGTGAGTTGCTGGTTTGCGCCGTCCCTTAAGTGAGAGTCTATCAATTTCTCGAGAGTTTTGAGTACAAAGGAGGTTAGACTTATGGGTCTATAGTCTTTGTAATACAGGTGGTTGCTCTTGCCTGATATCGGCAAGGATACAACGCTTGTTGTCTTCCAGGCTACAGGCATGTAATTCAGCTTGATGCATTCTTTACATATATCGTAGCCACAAGCTAGGGAACAACTCGTTATTTGGTCGTTTGCAACATGGCAGGGATAAAACCGTCTGATCCTGAAGATTTATAGTCCGAGAACGAGTCTATAGCCCACAGGATTTTATTCTACGTTATTAGGTCATTTCGTATCTGTAGCGGGTTCATGGAACTGGGTACAATGCCCAGTGTCTCTGCATTGTATTGGTGGTTGAAGCTTCTGTACAGCCCGCAAAGTGTGACTTCAAGAGCACATCAAAAGATTCCCGACTGCTCTCAGTCCATTCCTAATTGTTTTTGTGTATCTGACTCTGAATAATTCAGCTTGCTTGAGATTATCTTTCTGAGCCTTGTTGTGTCCGTAGTTTTATCGGATACGGACTAAATAGGATACAGAATAATTATAATCAATCCTCATATAAACACTCCTTCAATCTTTGTTAACATCAGGCGGAAGTAGCTCATTACATTAAAAATTTCTCAAAGAAAATGTATTTCCGGTTAACCTCACAATAAACCGCAAATGTTGTTAAGATCCACATCAAAATCCACATAAATAGCAGTAACTAGCAATAATTTCTACAAAGCTCAACATAGCTATTATAGATACATTTGTTTAAGCAATACTTCAACAACAAAAACAACAACGAAAACTTAATCACTTAAAATTTTATAAAAAACGTATGTGTGTATCTATACCGCTGCTATAAATCGTTGAAAGTATTATTGTATCTTTCAGCAATCATTGTCATTGTAAATAGCTGTAATTTATCTCTACCACTATCAAGCAACTTATCTTCAAAAAAGAAATAAAAAAAAAAAACAATGTATTGCCAATGCATTTCTAGCGACAAAGGAGAGAAACCTGTAAATCGTTTACTTTAATTGAGAAAATCAATTAAATTTAAGCTACTCTGAAAGTTGTGTTACAACATTTCAAATATTTATGCTTGTTGTACGTTGAACTCAGTATATAATTTAAAAATTTCCTTTTTTTTCCTGAGCAATGTTGTGAAGTGCTGGGAAGGGTGTATTTACCGGTTTCCAAAAAATGCATTGCTACTTATTGTCATAGCCATATATTATTGTTATGCTTATCTTTAGATTTAGCTTAACGCGTAGTTATTCTAATCGTTGTTGTGCAATGACCTTCATAGTTAAAGTGTCGAAAGTAATTGATGAGAAAATTTATATTATACTTTATAATATCATGAAGTGAAAAAATATTACAAAAAAAAAAAAAAAAATTATTTGATAAACTCAGGAACTCAAAAAATTTTAAATAATTTGCTTTAAGGAAGGCAAAAGGTTTGAAACATTTAAAATTCCGCCATTTTGAATTTTTAATTTCGAACACAAAACTCTAAATCAGCTATTTTAAAAATTCCCTATACTAAGCTTCAAACTGATACCATGTGACTTCGACTTTTGGCCAGAAAATTGGCAAAATATCCTATAGTTTAATGCTTTAAGACTAAGGAAAATATGTTAATTTTTTTGAAATTATATTTTTTATTCATTTGAATAAAAATAAAGGAATACAAAGTATCATATCGCACTCGTTCAACAATACTGTATTAACTGAAAATTTTTTTATTTTCTCTTTTTGGCAAAAAACAATACATAACACTTATGTCCATCTATGGTTAAAAATTCCCATAGTTCTGACTACTCTTTGTTAATAAAATTACATGTTGAGACCTTTTTCCTGCTACAATGGGTTATTTCTGTGAATCAAGAAAACAAAATTATTTTGAGTTATTTGAAGTGATTGGCCTTAACAATAATTGTTTTGTTGTTTAAAAAGTAGTATTTTGAGTTAAGTTATTCTAATAATAAAAGTTTATTTTAGTCAGGTAGTATTTTGAGTTGCAATTGTTTCATTGATTCAAGCTAAGTTAATTGTTAGTTTTAAATCGAAATATGATTGTTTTCATGAAATAATGCTTAAGTTTTTTTTTGAGTTGTTACTGGTTTCGTGAAATAATTCTGTTTTTTGTTGAGTTATTATTGTTTTGATGAATTAGTTTTGTAATATTATCACTTTATTATTTTGTACGAGTATTTGAACAATATAGCATTTAATTTTTAATCAGCTGGGTTTATTAAACATAATAGTGAATACTTGAAATCAAGAGGTCTAATAACTTCAGTTAACAAAATGAGTTGTCCAAATGAAGAGCACTATTCATTATTACGCAAAGCAAAAAATATCGGTAGTGAAAGCTATCATTCTTCTGGTAGCAGCTCTTCAGATCCGTTCAGTAACAATTCGGAAAATGATTTTGATCCACGTACAGTGAATGATAGCAGTTCTTCGGAGTCAGATTTAAATGAGAAAGTGGTAAAAAAAAGGAAATGCGAAAAAACAAGTACTTACTCACCATGTATTTTTATGCACTACAAAAGTATAACTTAAGAAGTATAACACATAAATATCTAATCCGAGGCCATACTCAAAACGAAGGTGATAATGAACACAGCGTAATTGAGAAACAGGTAAAACGGCATCTAGTCAGCAGACCAATATATACACCAGGTGAATATACGGCTCTAATAGCAACAGCAAAAAAGACTGGAATGCCATATAAAGTTCACGAATTGTCTCATGAAGAGTTTTATGATCTAAAGGCCATACAGGAACTGTGGGGCAAAAACTTTGTTGTAAATGAGGAGCGCCAAAAAATAAATTGGCATAGTATTAAAACTCTCCGTGTAGAAAAGGACAACATCGATTCATTTTTTTACAAAATTTCATACAAGGACAAAGACTATTTAAGAGTTTTTGTACATAAAGATAATTTGAAGTCTACAGATTATTGGAAAAACCTGGAGTAAGTTTTTAACCCATTTTCAAATTCTAATACCAAACTTACATGTTTCTAATTATTTGAGGTTATCTTGTGTTTATTTGGGAAAGCTGCCACTGTCGGAAAATAAAAAAAAAGGATATTATGGACCTAGTCAAGAAAAACATAATCCCTAAAAAGTATTACGAATCATACTACAAAAATATAATAGGGAATTAATTTAATAAAATATATATTTGAAAGTTTTTAGCAGTTGTTAGCATTTATTTAGCTTTAAAAAACTTTGTTTACTTTAGTCTTTTCTCATTTCATGTTTAACACTTTTATTAAAAAATGTATTAAATACAGCAATAAATTTCATGTAAACAAACACAACTCAAAATATTTACTTCTTATTAAAAAAAATAATTCAAGAAAATGATAATAACTAAAAAAATCGCGTTTCTATCTGCAAACAATAAACAAATAAAAAGGTTATGTGGTGCAATACAATAATTGATGGGGTTTCTAAATATTGCCTAACATTTGTTAGTGGAAAATTCCTTAAGCATTAAGAAAACATTTTTTTGTCTCTCCTGAACACTTTGAAGTTTTTGAGTTAATACAGTATTGTTGAACAGGTGCGATATGTTTAAAAAGTTTTGAGACTAAATTCAAACTTACGCCATTTCAACAACAAACCAACAGTATTAAATTCGTTCTCAATGGTATAAACCTTTATTCATAAACAATCACCCCTTTCACATTGGTCAAGAATTGATTTAAATTTTCAGAGTTTGTGGGCAATTCGCCGCAAATCGGAAGCGACGAAAGGGAGAAAAATTGACGGTACCAATGTCTCTGTACCGTCAAGTTTTTCGTGTTCCCTTTTGTTTTCACTTTCATTGCTTTCAATTCTTGACCAATGTGAAAGGGGTCTATCGAAAAACACATTTAGAGAATACTTAACGGTCCGTTGTCTTTGATTTTTTGCAGTTTGTATCGAACCTTCACAATCATGTTTCGGAAGACATATGCGTCCACTTCCTTCAACTTGCGCTTTATTCTGCCTATCAACTGTTGCTCGTTCTGAGCCTCCCAGCCCTTCTCGTACACCTTACGTTTGAGTATGCTCCAAAAATCTTCGATTGGAGTGGGTGGGAGGTTTGGAGGATTGTTCTTTTTTGGTACAAATTTAATATTTTGTTCATTTAGCCAATCCATCGTTAATTTCGAAAAATGACTGCTTGCAAGGTCCGGCCAAAACATGTATTCGCCGTTGGCGTGATATTTTTCGATGAATTGTTTCAATTTTGGCAAGCATTCAGCAATATAAATGTCAGAATTGATCGCTTTGGCTTTGTTTGAACGAAAAACTGGTGTTGAAATAGCCTTTGACGAAAACGCACACCACACCAACACTTTCGGCTCAAACTTTGCTTTGCCGGCATATTTAACATTGTCTGGTGTTGCTTCAATGTTGTTAGTGTAGAATAGAGCCATGCATGAGTATGCTTATCCGCCTCCCGGAATATATTCTCTTAATAAGAGTACGATGCTTTACTTACAACAGCAGGTAGCAAATAAAGCAATAAAAAATAACAAAAATATCAGTGTTCATATCCTGAATATTTAGCGAATACTTTTTATTCGTTCGTTCGTAGAACGAAAAGAATATTTTTTGTATTGGGACCCAAAGAAGGGTAGTAGATAGGGGGTAGGTGTGTGCGGGAAATATGTTGAGGGACAAAAAATAATAGGACCAACTCATATATTCGACCCCTCTAGGAGTCCAGCTACGGCCGATATAAACTATTTTCGACAGCTTTTGTGTTTATTGTATGGGGAGCCAAAGAAGGGTGGTAGATAGGGGGTAGGTGTGTTCGGGAAAAATGTTGAGGGGCAAAAAATAATAGGACCAACTCATATATTCGACCCCTCTAGGAGTCCAGCTACGGCCGATATAAACTATTTTCGACAGCTTTTGTGTTTATTGTATGGGGAGCCAAAGAAGGGTGGTAGTTAGCGGGTAGGTGTGTTCGGAAGAAATGTTGAGGGGCAAAAAATAAAAGGACCAGCTCATATATTTGACTGCTCTAGGAGTTCAGCTACGGCGGATATAAACTATTTTCGACAGATTTTCTGTTTATTGCATGGGGAGCCAAAGATGGGTGGTAGATAGGGGGTAGGTGTGTTGGGGAGAAATGTTGATGGGCAAAAAATAATAGGACCAGCTCATATATTTGACCCCTCTAGGAGTCCAGCTACGGTCGAAATAAACCCAAATGGTCCCCCCATGGGGACCCAAAGCAGGGTGGCAGTAAAGGCTAGGTGTGTTCGGAAGAAATATTGAGGGGCACAAAATAATAGGACCAACTCATATATTTGACCCCTCTAGGAGTCCAGCTACGGCCGATATAAACTATACACAAGCTAGACGTTGACTTATTACTATATTTTAAAATTTTCTTGCAATATTTGCTAACAAAATTTTGGATTTCTTCTCCACTCTGATTAACTAATTTAGAAAAAACTTCCCAAACTTTACTCTTTTTTTAACGTTTTTCGATACGAACTCACCATTGGACAATTTTGCAGTCACTAAATTGTTGCCTAATTCAATGTCACTTCCAGTTGGTTCATTTAAAGACTAAATTTTTTTAAATAATAAAGGATTTAAAACTTTATAACATCTTAAACACTTTTTAATGTTACTCACTATATCAATATCCATTTAGAATGAAATATTTTTTATTAATGTAAATGTATTTTTATCTTAAATAAATGCGTTTGATTGCACCTCTATCCAACATCAAACTGACTATGCATTAAGAATAACATAAAGCTTATTATAGCGGGGAAAAACCAACATACCTGATTCTTATTCAGGTCACTGCAGCAGATTCCTGAGTAGTCGTGTAGTTTATTAAGTACTCAGAGAAATAACTGAAACAACGCGTAGATCGCAAGTTCACCTCAGTGCAAAAGTGTATGAAAAGAGAACAGAGAACAAATAAAAAGTTATTCTCTTGCGCTACACGACGTGTTGCTACACGATCTGTTGTTTACATTTATTCGCTTGCAGTGACTGCTACAGCAGAGAATCAGGATATATTCACTTGATGAATATATTCATGCAGTGTAGAAGCCATCATTGCCACTTAACTCATGGTGCGAAAAAGTGAAGTAAGATTCATCATCCCAAATCATGAATTTTCCATCTGCAAAGTATTTGAGACGAAGTGCACGGCAACATTTGGGTATTATTTCGAGTTGTCTGGCCGTATATTTTGGTGCTCGTTTATGTTTTCGATGGATAACGCTGTTTTTTGTCAAAATGTTGTGGACTGTTTTGTTACAGACACCAAATTTTGCGCGATAATCGCCGTGTTGATTGACCAATCTTGTTTTTGGCACTTGACAGCAGACTTTTCGTTGCACTGGCACTTAGTTTTGGTGGGCGACCAGATTTTTTTTTATTTTCTTGTTCTTTACCATCTCGGCAATCTTTGAGAACACGATCGATTGAAGGCTCGCGAGATTGGCTTGTCTTTGAAAACATGAAGAATTGGCTTTGTATCCAGTTTTCCAAAAAGGTTAGCAAAAGATTTTCGTAAATCTAATTTTTAAGCGGGCGGTAATGGGCTGTGCCATGCCCCGTTTTGTAATGCTCGAGCCCGCTTCCCAGTAGAAAGACCAGGCCGTACTGAGTTTCATTGTTATGCGACATTTAGTTCTAAAGCTATTTATATATCAAGGGGGGTGGTGCCACGCCCCCTTGTACAATGCTCGACACGAGTAAAATAGTAAATAGTAAGCTCGTTCGGAGTTTCATTGATGTGTGACTTATAGTTCGAGCGTTTTACCGAAAATTTGGACTGCTTAAAAAGTGCCACACCACACGCCCATAAAATAATACCAGCGGATCGACACGTATAAATTGAGGTCGAATACCGAATTCCGAGGCTGTGCGACCTATAATTCCAAAGCTTTTCGATATCGCAAATATGTGTTGCATTGGGGGTGCCACGCCACTTATATATATGTATATAGTAACCTCCACTTGGACCCAAAGCACCTATCTATACAAACCTTGTCTTGACAATTACGAACACATAAAAAAAAAATCAGTTAAATTGGTCGAGTCGTTCTCAAGTGTTGATCGGTTATACATGCAGCAATTGATTTTTATTTATATAGATTTATAAATTTATTTTTTTAAAAATATTTATTGAGTAAAAAAGCAAGAAATAGTTTTCGACCAGATCTCTGAAAGATTAATTTTTTTTTGTTTGTTACCAAATTTTTCTAAAAAAACCAATGTAAAAAATTATTTAACCACCTTATCCATTGGTAACTTATATCCATTTTTGTGAAAAATTTAGTTGTGTTTTATAGGAGGCTTACGAAAAAACGGTAAAAGATGTTGACTTACATATTTTGTATGTTTTTAAAGAATTATTTAACTAAAAAAAAAAGAAAAAACATTTATTTTATTGTGACGTCATTTCTTCGTACATATCTTTCTTTCTCGAACATATACTGTTCTGAAAAATGTTCAGCCTGAAAGTATGCACAGTATGCACAATTCTTTTGATACTTATCAGCAGGGCTCGAATTTTGATGGCCTTAAAAACATTTAAAAATTACTTAAAAAAAATGATTTAATGTCCTAAAAAAGCATATAAAAAATGCCATAAAAAACCCATAAAAATGCCTTAAAAATTAAAATTTATGAAATATTTTTAATTGCTTTTAACTAAAACGTTTTGGAATAAAAATTAAAAAACTTAAGTTTTAGTTGTTTTTTTAGTTGGCTTTTTAATTAAAATGTTTGGAACTGCAATAAGTTACAATAAATCACAATGTACATATTTCAACTATCAAACTGCCTTCTATATTGGAAAACTTCTTTCCAATTCAGCACACACAAAAGCGCATATTTAAAAGATGAAATATGCATATGTGCATATTTGTGGCACGGTGCATTGTCTTAGTGAAACAACACTTTTTTCTTTTGCAAATGTGGCCGTTCCTTGGCGATTTCAGCCTTCAATCGATCCAGAAGTGCACAGTAATAGTCGCTGTTGATGGTGGCTCCTTTTTGGAGATAGTCGATGAAAATTATTCCTTTCGCATCCCAAAATACAGACACCATCACCTTACAAGCCGACTATTGGGTCTTTGCTCGCTTTGGATTCGGTTCGTCGACTGCTGTCCACTCAGCTGACTGTCTTTTGGATTCTGGTGTGTAATAGTGAAGCCATGTTTCGTCCATTGTCACATATCGACGATAGAATTCGATTTTATTGCGGTTTAACAGTGCCAAACACTCCTCTCCAGCATCAATTTGTGCGGCACCCACTTTGCACAGAGCTTTCGTATACCCAAATGCTTGTGTAAAATGGTAAAAACACTACCATCTGATATCTTTACAATGTCAGCTAGCTCGTGCACCTTCAATTTGCGATCGTTCCTAACCAATTTGTGGATTTTTTTGATGTTTTGTGGAATAACAGTCTGCTTTGGGCGTCCACTGCGCTCTGCATCATTCTTGCCGGTAGGACCCCGTTTAAATTCAGCAATCCACTTTTCTACCATTTGTCTCGATGGAGCAAAGTCCGCATAATGTTTATCAAACCATTGTTTGGTTTCCACTGTATTTTTTTCATAAAAAAGTAATGCTTTATCAAAACTCGAAATTCACTTTTTTCCATTTGTTTTTTTTAATAACAATAGTTGCACACAAAATGCTTTAACTCACGAATCAATTGTCAGACTGTTGTCAAATTTTTATACGTATCGTTTCAAGGTTGGTACTAAATAAAAATCATAGGGAAAACAAATCTAGTAACGCTATCTATGTGTCATCCTATGGACTTTTTGAACGTACTGTTATACTCGTAGATTGAAAATTAACAATATTTGTTTTTTTTTTCTGAACATTTTGAAAATTATACCCTTTATCTAATTGTTGCAAGACAATGTTTGAGCCTCTTTAACTGCTTTGGCTTGAAGGCTTTCAAAAGTATCTTCAAATTATTTTACCGTATCTAATTATGAAAGACTCGAAAAAAATGACCTAAAACTATGGAAAAAGACCTAAAAAAAGCAGAAATGGCTAAAAATGACAAAAAATGCCCTAAAAAGTTTTGGGCCCGGCACCTGGCATTATGAACGATGTTTTTGCATCATTAGAAAATGTCTATGCTAGAGCAGTAAAAAGTTGACATGTCAACAAAATCCAAGCCCTGCTTATCAGTAATGCTTCCAAAACGCCGTAGGACGCGCTTTTATGCTAGTTTTTTATAAGCTCATAATTTGAAAAAAAACTCGATGTCAATTCCTAGTCTAAATTCTAAAAGGATTTTTTTTTTTATTTTGCATATTTTCCAAATCAAAGCTATCCTGCCTGCCAAAAGGGATATTTTTTCTTAAAAAATTTATATTTTTGAGACTAAATACTTTTTTAAAAATATATAAAATTTTTAAATTAGTTACTTTAACCGTTATTTTGTAAGCCACTCATAAAACACACCTAAATTTTTCGAAAAAAATGGATATAAGTTCTCTTAACACATTATCGATAACAACAATCTCACCAAATTTTACCTAAATGTATAAAGTAAAAGTATCTATAGCATAAGTTTGATTTACAAAACTGGCTTTACTGCATTTTTGTCACATGACTCATCGATGAAGCTGATTTTGGTATTGTTGTTTATGTTGCAAAACTTTGCTACAGCAACTTCGCACCGACAATTCCGTTTTGACGCAATTATTTCAGTTCAAGTTAAGATTTCGAAACATGAAAGAGAAATAAATAATAAATAATATTGCGTAGGTGTAATTTTTGCAATTAAGCTCATTTTACGACTTGGGCGCTCAAACTCACATTTAACTTGAGTTCAAATTTGAAGCAAGTAATAAACTTTAGCGAAGATTGGGTTGTATGAGCTCATTTTTAATACGAGATCTGAAACTATGTTTGTTCAAATTATTTCAAGAACTAATAGAATGAGCAAAATTACTTTTAACGAGTGTTAGTTCAACTTTTACTTATATTTTTTTTTTTTTTTTTGTATTTATAACTTGTTCTTGTCCATATTGTTATACTAACTATTTTTATTAGCTTTATTTATCATATTCTGGGAACTTGAATGATTTTCAAAGTTGCTGCTGTTGCTCTTGTTATTGTTTTCTGAGATATCTTGGAACTACACCAATACGCAAATCACACAGCGTGAGTCATGAACTAAGTCATTGCTAACTGTTTGTCCAGCTGACTGTCTGTCTGTCTGTTCGTCTGTAACTGACTTCTTGTTGAATGGCGAATGAAATGAAACCTTAGATACTTGTATGCTGTTGACTGCTTGACTTTTAAAATATTTTGGAAACATTTTCTTATTTCTTTTCTTCGCTGCAAAAACTACCGCTTGCACTTTGTTAAAAGCACAAATATCCAAAGTTAAAAAGACAACAACACCGCTTGTCTGCTGAACCATGCTCGATGGTGCATACTTTACACGCTAAAAAAAGAAAAAAAAAAACAAATATCACAGCTCAAGCAAAACAACGACCGACCGAACGACTCAAGCATACCGTGCAAAAATGTAATTCATTCAAAGTGGCAACCTGAAACCCATAATATTACCAAACAGAAAAAAAAGTTCAACCGATCGACTCGATTCGGCCTCCCCCTTTAGTCCGTTGCACAGCCAAACCAAGTTAGCCAACAACCAACTGCACAGTGTTTGATTTTGCCAATATAGCGTGCTAAAAGTCTAAAAATATGTATTTTTTATTTAACGAAAAAAAGACAACATAATTTTTGTGAAGAAAAAATATTTCCGTTTTTAAAAGAAAGTTTTACAAAAAGTTCAACATTTTACAAATCAAATTCTTTTTGCTATTAGGCCAGTAAAATTAGCTCAAAAAAGGGTCGTGCTCGGAAATAATTGGCGGAAAGTTAGAAATTAGCTTAAATGCTTTATTGAGACTTAAATAAAGAGATTTAAAGTTGATCCCATTGTACTTAGTGAGCTTTGGTGCCCCACCTACTTTAAGTTCCATTTTGGGGTTTTTCAGCTATTGAGTTAAATTCATTCCCATTCATTCCAAAAAACCGTTCATCCTAGGGAAGTGTTATAAGACAAAACTAAAGACTGTGCGTTAAAAAATGTCAGAACTTAAAAATTACTCCAATAATTAATGAGTTGTAATAGGAAACATTCCGAAAAAACTTCGAAACTGTCGGACTTTTATTTTTTCGCAATTAACTCAAAAACCGTTGACTTCGCAGAAAAACATGTGCATATAATGAGCATAAAATTTTGCATTGATTCAGTATCAAAATGAAAGATAATCTAAAATAATAGTAGAGATATTCAAAAGTAAAAAACAGGGACTTTTTCGAATGTTTTACACATATAAACATAGAAGCTTGTTCGTATTTATTACCTTAATTTTTTTTACTGTTGTGATCTTTCCTACAATACTCTTGACAGTTCTTACAGTTCTTGAAGAGGGTTATTTAAAAAATTAAAAAAACAAATTTTTTTAAAAAAATCAACAAATGTTTTGAGTTTTTATTATAAATGGGGCAAAATTTTTATTTTTGGGTTTTAATACCTCGCTTATTATTTAAGATTTTATTTTGTTATTATATTGCATTGAACTTTAATTGTATCTATATATTTATTTCTGTAATGGTCCCCTTATTCCAACGAATAATCTACAAATGTTACAGCAACACTTGATATATCATTAAAAAGGTCTTGAGGTGTAGGTAAGCAGAAAATTATTAGATTTTTGAAAAATAATAGCGCTTAGAAGATATGAGCGTTTAAAACTGAAAAAATGGTAAAAAGACTTAAGACACGAACTCGCTGTAATGTGAATGAGAAAGTGTGATTTCCAAAGCGAAGAAGGGAAGTACTCCCGATTTTCGGGGCGTTATCACTAGTGTTCTTTAATTTAAAAGTATTTTTTTTGTAACCTGAACGGCTTTTGAGTTATTTGCAAAAAAATAAAAGAAGTTTTAAAATTTTTTATAGATTGTTTCTTATCATAACTCGGTCATTATTGAATCAATTTTATTTAAAATTCTTCCATTTATCTAACGTAGAATTGCATAGTCTTGAATATGCCATTTCTCTGGAAGATGTACGGTCAAAATTCGAAAAACTGAAAAATGGAATTAAAAGCGGGCGTGACATCGAAGCTCAATAGTTAGAATGGAACAAACCTAAAATTCCTTAGTTTAAGACCTAATGAAGCGATTCTAACGATTTTCAGCTTTTACCAAGATAATTGGAAAAACCCCGAGCCAATTTTATAATTACCTATTAAAAAATGGGAAAAAATCTCTTTTTATAACTTTTGGATATCTCACCTATTATTTAAGATATTATTTTATTGTGACACTGAATTGATGCACAATTTTTTGCTCTTTATTTTTCATGGACAAATTTTTGTTTTTTGTAAAATTAACGGTTTTTGAGTTATTTGCGAAAAAATAAAAAGTCCTAAAATTTATTGGAACAATTTTGTGGCAAAGTTCGAGCCACTTATCCGACGTAGAATTGTATACTCTTTAATTTTGCCTCATAACATTTTTCTCTAGGATGAACGGTTTGGACTAATTTAACTCATAACCGAAAAATCGAAAAATTAAACTTAAAAATCTCTTCATTTAAGTCCCAATGAAGCGGTTAAACCAATTTCCAGCTTTCCCTCAATTATATGCAAACAAAATCCTATTTTTACTGGCCTTTAGATAAAAACATTAGTTAAAATGTTGAATTTAAAGTGTTAAAAATTAAATTTGAATTTCTTTTGATTTTTTTGAAATTAATTTTTAACTAAAGTTTTGACTAAAGTGAATTTGAAGTGATGAAAGTCAATTCATTGATTTGAAGTTAATTCAGATAGTTCGTCTCATATTGTTTAATTTCAAATTCCTGCCTCAGCCCTCTTTTACTCTTTTCATAAACTTTCTTCACTTTCGTTACCCTATCTTCTTACTGAAAAATGACAAATATTTATTTTTGATATGAAAAATGTCCACGATATGATGTGTTTTGAAAAATGCTATATATTCAGTTTTAGTATATTTAGGTGGGCAGGATAGGATAGGATAGGATAGGATAGGATAGGACAGGACAGGACAGGACAGGATAGGACAGGATAGGATAGGATAGGATAGGATAGGATAGGATAGGATAGGATAGGATAGGATAGGATAGGATAGGATAGGATAGGATAGGATAGGATAGGATAGGATAGGATAGGATAGGATAGGATAGGATAGGATAGGATAGGATAGGATAGGATAGTATAGGATAGGATAGGATAGGATAGGATAGGATAGGATAGGAAAGGATAGGATAGGATAGGATAGGATAGGATATGATAGGATAGGATAGGATAGGATAGGATAGGATATGATAGGATAGGATAGGATAGGATAGGATAGGATAGGATAGGATAGGATAGGATAGGATAGGATAGGATAGGATATGATAGGATAGGATAGGATAGGATAGGATAGGATAGGATAGGATAGGATAGGATAGGATAGGATAGGATAGGATAGGATAGGGTAGGATAGGGTAGTGTAGGGTAGAATAGAGCATGGTAGGGTAGGGTAGGGTAGGGTAGGGTAGGGTAGGGTAGGGTAGGGTAGGGTAGGGTAGGGTAGGGTAGGGTAGGGTAGGGTAGGGTAGGGTAGGGTAGTGTAGGGTAGGATAGGGTAGGGTAGGGTAGGGTAGGGTAGGGTAGGGTAATGTAGGATAGGTAGGGTAGAGTTTGGTAGGATAGGATAATGTTCGGTAGCGTAGGGTAGGGTAGGACAGGACAGGGTAGGGTAGGGTAGATCAAATCCAGAAAAATAAATATCTTCCTAAAATTACCATTTCTACCCGCTCCCAAGATGGCAGCCAACGCCGAGCTCTTGGTGGGCCCTTAGTTTTTACGTGGGTAGAATCCTACCCACAACTATCCTCCTATATCCTGGCTTTGGACAGGCAGGCGCGACTTAGTTGCTAACCTGACGGTTTTGAGACCTGCATCAACAACTTTGATTATGATAAAAAATAAGTGTCCATAACGTCGAGTAAATTCAAAGTTGCAAGCTCAGCAGACAGGGTTACATCGTCTCTTTTTTAAAAAATAGGGGTAAAAGCGTGTTTAAAAGGGAGACACTATTATGAGCTATTACTATGTAGACCAATTAAAAAGATTTCGTGAACATCTTCAAGAGAAGTAGGAAACTGCAGAGGGCGTCCTGTTTCATCGATACAATGCACCAGCACACGAAGTTGCTATGTTTGGAATCTGGTATCAAACTGTTCGAACACCCACCCTATTCTCCAGATCTGGCTTCGAATGACTTTTACTTCTTTCCTTTACTCAGGGACAAGAAATTTGAAGACGATAGCAAGGTGATGGCTGTGTAGATGCATGTAAGCAGCCCATGTAAGATTTTTCGAACTAAGCATGAAGGGCTTAGAAAAAAAATGAAATTAATGTATTCTAAATTGATATCCTAGATATTAGATTGATGCCCTATATATTGTTTATATTGTTATACAATATAAATTGGGTTTGGAAGTGGACTGATAACACCATTTTTTTTTTGGTTTTTTTTGGTTGACATGCATTGTCAAAATATGCTAATGTACCAAATTTAGTCTTAAAAGCTCAGATACAACATAAGTTATGGCCGAAAAATAACTACTTTTGTATGGGACGTGGCCGTGGCAGTAAGCTAATAACGCGCATTTTTCATTCAAACGATCTTAATTACATTCTTAGTTATATGTGTGGTATGTCGTTGTACGTTGTATGCAGACGTAAAATTTCTTTAGTATACATACACTGATTATTTTCCAAAATATTTACTTTTGACACGCTATATTGTCAAAATCTAGCACTGTGCTACGCGCCAGTGACTTTAAGTAAGGGCTTTACGACTAAAGTAAAAAAAAAAATCACAAAAGAAACAAAACAAAGAATAAAATATTGGGTTGGCGACTATTGTGGCACTGCCAAAAAATGCAGAAAACCAGTAACCAGAGAAATGGAACAGCAAAAAAGGCAATCCAAAATGAAAAAAGTAATAACTGCCAGAACAACCCGAACAACACAGCAAAAGCAGTTAAACAGAAATCTTACAGTTTATGAGTAAGAAGTAAAAAACCACGTCTTCATTGCAATTTCTTAGTAGCTTCCAGCTTTGTAACTGAAGAAGGCGTTAGTCCAAAAAAAAAAAACGAAAAGTAATCTTAAAAAATAATACCAAAGTTCATTGAGTTCTGGCAGTTGTGCTGACAGTGGCACAACACCCAAGACACTCCACCCCAATTTAACCCATTTTGTCTTTCACCTCTTTATGGCGTCAAACAAGCGAAAGTCTTGGGTCTTTGAAAATGGCAACTTTATCACTTATTAAGTTAACTATACTCCATTATCTTCTCTAGTATCTCTGCCTTCAATTCACAATTCACCAGACGAACCTTCAATGTTTGAAGTGATTGGACTCTTCCTATGTTTCTAACGGGTTTTTTTTCTCTGGCTCTGCTCTTCAAGAAGAAGCCACTCAATTTCCATAGAAACCTTAGAGTACTCATCATCCAAGTGTATTCGTTTGTAGTAAAGTTAGTTAACATAGCTAGCAGTAGCTACTTCATTACTTTTATTTTTTTTTTATTTTAGTATTACAGAGATTTTTATGCTTGTCTTTTTTATCTCAACTCGGTGCACTTTGTTGGTTTTCTCATTTCATATGATGTTCATTGGGGACTATTTTTAACTGGGTAAGTATGTGTGAAGTGCGCTTGGTTGACACACCAAACGACCCGTTAAACTGAGGTTAAGTTGTAAAAAAGCATCTTTCACTCTCCTTCTCTCTCTTTCTCCCCATTTGTGTGCATCTTATCGGGTGTTATCTTAATTACTTAAGAATATTCATCTAACTTCTATGGTTTTTCTCACTTTATTACTTAGTGTGTTTTTTACGACTATTCCAGTTATGACTAAAGACTACAACATATTTTAGTGTTTTTTGTGACCTTTGTTTCATTTTTAGAGAACCTTCAAAGTAGAGTACTTTTGAGCTCATTGGATGTTGAACAAATTCAAACTCGATGTAAGTGAATATTTTACATAAAGAAAAAACAACTGTGAAACGTTTATTACGAGATAAAGATTTTTTTTGGAACTTCAATAACATTCTTATATTTGTAGTTTATATTTCAAGACTATAAAAAATATTTGTTTTAATAGATTTATACACGGTGGGTGCATTTGTGATTTATTTTAACATTATATGCAGTCTGTTAAGTGATTGCTTGCAAAATAAAATATGCAATACATTGTTCACTTTAAAATTGTATTACAACAAAAAAAGCATATATTTGTTTGAAGATTTTCTGCAGTGAAAACTTCTATTTAATTGCGTTGAGCGCTTTTTAGTAGAGGCAAAAGTTATGAATTCTGGTCAACACTGTTAACGTCAGCAATATTAACGTCAGCAATGTTATATCGTCACCACTGTTAATGCCATCACTGTTAACGTTAGCACTATTAAGGCTTGCACTGTTAATGCCTGCATTTCTGATTCAGCTAACAGGCAAGCAGAAAACACACGTTTTTGTATTTTTTATATGGGAACCCCCAGAAGGGTGGTAAATAGGGTGTAAGGAGAAGGCATATTTCTGTCTCACGCTAATAATAAAAAAAAATTATGCCGTAATCGGTTCGCGGAGGACCTCATTTAACACCTTTTGCAACAAAAATGCAATATCGTTGCATGGAATTATTATTCGCTGAGTATAGGTGCTACGTTTAAATTTATTATACGTCAGTAAAGGTTGCTTCTTTGCGCTCCTAACAAAAGTTGACTAAAAATGTTTGACATAAATTTGAAAGAGCAACAAAATTGCAAAAGCATTGCATGGAAATATGTCTCAGTGACTATAAGCAATAGTATAAATAATAAATTTGTAGTTGCAAGCAGAAGTGCAAATCAAAGCAAGGATAAAGAGTAGGACAAGGCTTATGCCAATGATATGAACGAAAATAAAGACAAAGATTACACCGAGAAAAAAAGCTTATGTTAAATTGAAAAAAAACCTAGTCTGATTTATAAGATGGCTTTTGCAGTTTTCAGCCACCCAAGTACTTTATCAAAACGCCTAAGTTTTACATGTTGACTTGCCAATTTTTATTGGGTGATAAAATAACCAACAATTATTATACACTAATAATATAATTAATATTAGTGAAAATTAATATATTTTTTTATACACTACTTTAAAAAAAATAATTGCATTTCAAAAATATAATTTTTTCGGGCTTCGGTTTTTTTATTTTCCTTTTTTTTGAAGCTGCCGCCTGTCGTTCTGTGATTTGCTTGACTGAAATCGGCAACAACACAAATTTTTCTTTTATCAACACCGTTTTTTTCTTAAAAATTAATGACTTCTCTGCTTTTCTTGCTGATTGACGTCTATTATAACAAAAACATTAAATTAAATTAAATATCAAATACAAAAATTTTAACCTTCGCATGCCGTTGAGATTCGAACCCACATCAATCGATACCACTGTGTATGAAGACACTACGTTACGCATTGAGCCAAACTCCTTCGTTACGCGGAGTGATTTATTCAATATTAATTACAACTGAAGCTATGCTGCAGCTATCAACAGAATACTGCGGCATACTGCATCTGATAATACAGTATCTGTTAACATCTGTGAATCAAATATTTTTTTTTTGCAGGGTTTCGAAGTATGTGCTTTCAAAGCAATGTATTAAACAATAAATTACTTAGGTGAATTAACGTAGTTGCAGTTATGTCATCAAACAGTAGCAAGGCTGCTTAGATCAGTTAGTAGTGCGATGGACTGGCACCAAAAGTTCCAGGTTCGATTCCACACGGCGGGCAAAGACTTTTTTTTTCTTTTTTCTTTTCTTTTTGTAATATGTATATGTTCTTTTTGTAAATGTAATAAAATTTACTGGTGTGAATATTAACGTGTGTATTTTAATTTACTTTGTTATTTTTGAATTTAAAAGTGGTCTTATTACAAAAAAAAACATTAAATTATCAAATCTATCCTTCTCTCGTGTGTCTAATGACGCAGCTGTGTTTTTTTTTTGCAGAAAATAGCTCAAAACTATGCTTAAGCCATCCATGCTAGTTGTTTTTTATTTTGTATTTTTGAATTTTGGGCTTAGGTGCATCAAATATTTTTTTTTTTGGCAAGGTATCGAAGTATGTGCTTTCAAAGCAATGTATTAAACAATAAATTGCTTAGCTGAATAAGCATAACTTTATAATTCCCATACAATTCTCTTCACCCAAACCGACTTAGGTGATTTACATTATAGCTTTTTTTCTCGGTGTAGCATAAAGATTAGGACAAGGATTAGAACAAGGACAAGGACAAGGATTAGGAGAAAGATAAGGACAAGATAAGTAACAAGGATTAGTACAAGGACTAGAATTAGAAGTAGGATATGGAATAGGACTAGGATTAGGATAAGGATTAGAATTGGGATTAGGATAAGGATCAGGATTAGGATTAGGATTAGGATTAGGATTAGAATAAGAATTAGGATTAGGATTAGGATTAGGCTTAGGATTAGGATAAGGATAAAAATAAGAATAAGGATAAGGAGAAGGAGAAGGGTTAAGATTAGGATAAGTAGGATTAGGATTAGGACTAGGATTAGTATTAGTATTAGTATTAGTATTAGTATTAGTATTAGTATTAGTATTAGTATTAGTATTAGTATTAGTATTAGTATTAGTATTAGTATTAGTATTAGTATTAGTATTAGTATTCGTATTCGTATTAGTATTAGTATTAGTATTAGTATTAGTATTAGTATTAGTATTAGTTTTAGTATTAGTATTAGTATTAGTATTAGTATTAGTATTAGTATTAGTATTAGTATTAGTATAAGTATTAGTATTAGAATTTGAATTTGAATTTGAATTTGAATTTGAATTTGAATTTGAATTAGAATTATAATTAGAATTAGAATTAGAATAGAATTAGAATTAGAATTAGAATTAGAATTAGAATTAGAAATAGAATTAGAATTAGAATTAGAATTAGAATTAGAATTAGAATTAGAATTAGAATTAGAATTAGAATTAGAATTAGAATTAGAATTAGAATTAGAATTAGAATTAGGATTAGGTTAAGAATTAGAATCAAGTTTAGGATTAGGATTAAGAATAGGATTAGGATTAGTATTAGGACTAGGATTAGGATTAGTATTAGGACTAGGATAAAGATTAGAGTTTGATTAAATTACGATTACGATAACGATTAGTAAAAGGATTAGGATTAAGATTAGGGTAAGGCTTAGAATTAGGCTTAGAATTAGAATTAGGATTAGGGTTACGATTAGAATTACGATTTTGATAACGACTACGAGTACTATTATGATTAGGATTAGAACTAGGTTAAGAATTAGAATAAGGATTAGAATGATAATTAGGATTAGGATAAGGATTAGGATTAGGATTAGGATTAGGATTAGGATTAGGATTAGGATTAGGATTAGGATTAGGATTAGGATTAGGATTAGGATTAGGATTAGGATAGAAATGCAGATTATATTTAGGGTTAAGATTAGTGTTAGGGCAAACATTAGGACAAGGACTGTAACAAAGATTAAAGCAACTTTTTTGGCAAGGACTAGAACAAAAATGAGGACAAGGATTAGGTAAAGGATACGGGCATGGATTAGGACAAGAATTTGAACAAGGACTAGGACAAGGTTTACGAATACTTAATTGACTACAAATACAACACATTATGAATATTCCTATGAATATTCCTATTTTTGTAAATTCTTTGTAGAAAACATAAATAATTAAAACAAAACAAAGGTTAGTCAGAAGTTGAAAATATCAAAAATATCGGTAAGTTGAATTCATTCCACGATCTCCAAATAAGGTTTTCTTGGTCTTGGCCAACTACGTTTGTGCACTCAGACACTCGTTTGCTTCAGATTAGATCAAAGTAGAAGATTTCCCCGGAACGTCAAAAACGGCTGACTCCACAAGCGTAACACCGTTCATATTAAAGATTGCTCAAAAGCAGTACCCTCATTTGTGGGGCTTGGGTTTGCTTGCATTAAACTCGACTCTATTAGAGCAAGATCTCACTCCGAAAGTTTTTTTTGTGGGTCTTACATATTTTGCCTCTTTCTCACTAACTCCAAACGAAGAAATTTGAGTGACAAATGCTATTATTGTTTAAAAGTTAATATTGGCAACCATTAGTAATTTCACTAAATTAAATCGAATCATTTTGTTATCTGAGAGTTTTTTTTTACTTAATATGCATGAGCAAAATGCATGTAAATGACTGTTTAAACTTAATGTCAACTGTCAATATGGCAAAAATTTAAGTTTATTGAGCTAAATTTAATAAATTAGGTTGTCTTTTCGCCTAATTCCTTTACCAAATATGTGAGCAGTTAATATTTAAAGCGCCCAACAATTGATAAAAATAACAATTTTACCTATAATGATACTGTCTTTGTTAGCAGTGTTTTGTTTTTTATTTATTCACACACATAATTGTACATTGACATAAGAATTATGTTATATGCACGTACTCTAATTCTGTGTGTTTTTTTTTATTTTTTAACACATTTTATTCGTTTTGAATGACTATCACACAAAACTATTGAGCAATTTAGTTACTTAAGTGCACATTTAGGCGGCTCAGTGTTTTTTCTTTTTGTTTTCTTTTGGTAAAATGTAAAAAATTGTTAAATGCGATAAACAAGTTCCGGCCATGTTTATAAATGTCATTATAGATAGCCATAATAATTGTTATTTTCTATGTAGTAAGCTTTATATTTTAAACGCTGTTTCAAACGTTTTATTGTTTTATTTGTTTTGGTTTCTTTTGTCGCTGTTGTTGTTATTTGGAATTGTGTCTGCATTACATTGTAATGCGCGTAACAATCGGTGAAAGTTAAATTTCATAATCATCTATTGCAAGCAAAGCATTCACCTTGTTGTGGTAGTGAGTAGTGGCAGCAAATCTAATTGTTGTTGTTTTATTTACATTGACATTTGCTGTTTGAGTGCAACAACATTAACAACATTATGACTTTTGAGGTTGTACAAATATGATGTTCTTTTTATAGTCATTATGTGATTTTTTTTTTTTTTTTATAGAAGTCAAGTGCAGAAATGTATTACAATGTCTTACTATTACCCTTAACGGTTACTCTTTACATTGTTGTTGTTAAATAAAAAATAAATTTTAATAATCTTTGTTTACAATTGGGTGAAGTATTTTTAACATTTAAATATTAATGAATGATAACATTTTAGGACTTGGGAGATTTGGTAGTTTTGTGTAAAGTACTCGTATACATTTTTTATTTTATAAACTAAATTTTGTGAGGGCTTATTTTGCTACGCTACAAATAAAAAGTCCAGTCAACAAAACCCGATCTAAATAACCGAAAACTCGAAAAAGCAATGAATATTGCCCGAAAATAGAAAATTATAGAAAAATAAAATTACCCAAAAGAGTAATTTTTCGATAAACTTATTGTAAGAATGACTTCAACTCGATGCCATCTTTAAATAATCTTGAATAATTTATTTCGAAGGTATGGGTAAATTTGTAAGTTATTGGCCTAGGTCAGAAACATAATTTTCGCCACTTTTCGTTAGAGTGTTGGAGTCATAATATTACCGTTACTAGAACTATTTTGGGAATAATGGTTTTATTATGAAAAATATAAATTTTTTCATGAACTATACTATTATATAGGAGAGAAATTATTATGGTATGTTAATAGTGCCAAAACTATATCTTTTCTCTGCGTGCAATGATAAGTTCTGTTTTCTTGTAGAAATCACTAACATGGTTTTTTTTTATAGGGTTAACGCTGAATCCACAGCTGATAGTTCAGTTGAAAGTATTTAGGTAGTTTTGAAGAGTTGATTTATATTTTTCAAAGATAACAAAAGCAACATCATCAAAGCATAAGCTATTACCGCTCCCCTTCCGTTTTAGTTTAACTATCAATTCATTTACCGCTTGTTTCCAGTCTTCCACGAGCATTCGATTTATAAGCGCTCTCAGCGCATTATCTACCTCAAATCGGACCCTAAAGTATGATAAAAAATTTGAGCAATAATAATTGAGCATTTAATTTTATTTTTTTATTTCTACTTGTATCTCACATCACTTTCCAAATGCTTTATTTCGAAAGAAGAAGTAATGTTTGCAAGATTTATCTTTTGAGCTAATAACATTAAGCTTTTTATCTAAATTTGTACAAACTTTTAATATGTTTACTTAATTTATAGTAGGTTGATTTAAGTCACGTTTTTTTCCTCACGTAATTTTTATTTGTATACTCGCTGCTGATTTGACGTAATCTAAGCTTGTAGCTTTTTTTTCCCTACATTATTCGGATAAAATAAAAATTGTTTCCATATAAAAATTGTTGTTGCCAAGTTTGTTGACAGCCAATTTTGCTGAAAGTTGTTGTTAGAGTGAAAAAGTAGTTTTCTGCTGATTGCAGGTAAATAATATACCACCACACAACAAATGTACCATATATATATATAGCGTGTTGGAAATGGTTGCAGGTGTTATTTCGAAAAATTTATGTCACTTTCAATAGTTAGTTTTTATAGTTATACACTTGAAACCGCCTTAAGTTTTCCCAGTTCTTATTTTATCTTACTTCCCTTTTTAATGGAAAACTTGCAAACAAAATAGATAAAAAAAGCACTTATTAAATGTTATTGGCACTCCCTGGTTGGTTGCACATTTAAGTTTGTCTTTGCTTACGTAAAAACTTACAAGTTGACTCAAGGAATACCCCTTTTTTTTGGTTTTATATCGACATGAGCTGTAAAACAATGAATTCTTTACTTGAATAGTTTTGTCCAACTCGCTTTGTATTCGTTTTTATGACCACCATAAGCAATGATTGTGCGTGTTTAAGGTGTGAATTTGGTATAATTTGTAAGTATTTTGCATAGAGTTTTCTCTATTTCATTCTCACGCGTACTAAGTGTGAATTTTTTATGTATATTCGGAGTATTTTATTTGAAGTTCGAATCCCCTCGCTATTAAAATAAGTTTTTCATATATATTCGAAGTGTTTCTATTAATTTTATGTTAGTGTGTGTGAAGTTTAGTGGTGTTAACTTAAGTTATACGATGTAATTCTAAACATTTGTTGAATACGTTTTTAAAGAATTGAATTTTTTTTTGCTTTGCCAGCTTTTATTTATTAATTTATTAAAAACTAGTAAGGAATGAAGCTTCGGCAGGTTACCGAAGCTAAAATACCCCCCGCGGCCAAATTCAAGTATATCCGAAGTCTTTAGCCACGGCAGACACAATGACATTCAGTTTTATATATTTACGAATGTTTTCCTATTTTGATGACGTCACTTTGTGTGGGAGGTAGGCGAGGTTTTCCCGAAGGTTTGCCGAATATCATAGATATGGTTCATATTATATACCAAAACTCATGTGCAAAATTTCAAGACATTTCTTTAAGTTTTGTTTATTTATTATTATAGTTATTATAAGCCACTTTGTATGGGAAGTGGGCGTGTTTTCCATCTGATTTTGCCATATATCATAGAGATAGTTTATTTTATATATCAAAGCCTATGTGCCAAATTTCAAGACATTTCTTTAATTTGAGCAGATTTTTAAGAGATTTTACTTTTAAAATAAAGCCACTTTGTATGGAAGGTAGGCGTGGGTTTCATCCGATTTTTTTTAAAATTTCATAGCCAGAATTTAAATTTAAGCTGAAACCTTACGTGCCAAATTTCAAGGCATTCCTGTAATTTTTGAGGACTTTAAAGATATTAAACGGGTAAAATAACGTAACTTTGTATAGGAGGTAGGCGTGGTTTTCATCCGATTTGACCCATTTTCGAACTTGATCTTCCTTTTTTTAAAAATTTTTTTTTTTTGGATTTCATCGCGATAGCTTTAAAATTTCGGCTGTATACGTGTCAACAGACGGACAGACGGACATACAGACGGACACGCGGAAATCGATTCAGAAGGTGATGCTGATCAAAAATATATATATTTTTCTATACCTGCCACTCCTCCTTGGCGTTACAAACGGAATGACAAAGTTAATATATCCCTTGCGGTACATATTTATCTGAACCTAGAGAAATTGCCTTAAAACATGCTAGCCTGGATTATTGTGCTGTCTATGAAAGTACGAATAGCGAATAAGTAAATATCTTATAATTTTGTTGCGTTTTTATCTTTGTTAGTTTTCGAGTTTTCATACTAGGTCACACCCGTCACATAAAGAGGTCACATTCGTTACGTTTTCTAAAAAGTTTTTTTAAAGAAAAAATAGTTTATTCAATACAGTGAGTATTTATTACAATCAAAAAGTCTTTAAACAATTTACTATACAAAAATGATTGTGTACGTTCTACGGAAAATTTTACAGAATATGTCCTGAAAGTTATAACTCCTTAGAAGCTCAAATTTGTAAGGTCACACTTGAGTCTTCTGATAACCATTCTGAGCAGAAATTGTGGTTTTTCAGAGTCTACCTGTTCTGAAACGTTTTAAAAACTTACAGCCTTGGGAATTGTAGCCTTTTTTTTAATTATAAATTTTTTATTTTTGAATTGTAACAAAAAAATGTGAGTATCATGGAATTGCCCAAAGGTAAAAGTATGTAAAAAAGTTGAATTTTAAGTTATGTAACTTTTTACGTAATAATTTTATCGCTTGGAAACTTAATTTAACTTTTACGCTAAAAATATGAGAGCTGACCAAACTCAAAAAATATTTTATTTTAATAAAAATTATTAGTTCGAGTATGATTTTCTCGAATTTTTATCTAAAAAAAATTTCTTTTTATTTTGTTTTATACTGCGAAGTATTCTCTAAAATTTTTTCATACAAAGTTTTTACCTCCGATCAAGAGGTCACCTGATTTTTTAGTTTTAAATTGTGCTCAAAAAACCTATGTAAAGCAAAATAGCTCACATTGATAGGTATACAAAAGAAAGCTAAATTTACTCTCTTTAAGAAATGAAGATATTATAATAACCCCTATTTAATTTTCGTTACTTCTTTCTAGTACCTTATCAATGTAAGGAAGACACAATTCGAAATTTATAATACTATTAATTTAAATAAATCACATATAGAGCAATTAAAAAGGATACTTATAAATTTATTGCTTAAAAAGTGACATTACCTTTAAATTAGATTTTTTTAAATGCTTTTACTTATAATAAGGAGGGGGTAAATAGACCCTCCTCCCATACAATTTTTTCTTGTCTTGACTCAAGGAATCACCAGCTTTCACCATTTTTCACCAGCATTTTCAAAAAAAACATATTTTTGCCTGTTTCGATTTTACGAAACCCGAACTAGGATTCGAGCAAGGTCAAAATCTTGTAACATACATAAGCTAAGCAAAAAAGATAGATTAAGATTAAGAAAAAAAAAACAAAATTTTTTGAACTTTTTATATCTAGTATCTACATAATCTAAAGGATACAACTTTTTTGTTGACCTTTGCAAAATGTCATATAAATGTAATTCTTGACTCATTACTTCAACTGGTGAGCTGATTCAAAAAAATTGTTTATATTGTTTATATTTTTTTAGGCTAAAAATTTAAGCATTTGTTTAGAAGTAAATTCCTCTTTTTTTCTTTTTAACTATTTTTGTTTCAAACTTATATTGGTGTATTAGTGAAGTTTTGTTAGGAAATTTTTAGTTTTTGTGCTAATTATTGTAATTATATTTTTTAAAAATCATCTAAAAATTGTGAATTTAAATCATTTCTCAAAAATTATAAGCAAAAATCAAACATTTAGTTCTTAAAATTAATTCAATAAAAAACTCTTAAACAAACCCTGGCAAATTATGTTTTGGTTATTTAAAAAAAGGGGTAAGGATAAGTAGGATAAGTAAGAATATACTCGATTATATTATTCAACACAGTTGCCTTCAAGAGCGATACAACGAGTATAGCGATTTTCCAACTTTTCGATACCACTTTTATAGTACGATTTCTCTTTCTCGTCAAAATAGGCCTCAGTTTCAGCGATTACTTCATCATTGGACTTGAATTTCTTTCCAGCAATCATTCTCTTGAGATCTGAAAACAGGAAAAAGTCGCGGGGGGCTAAATCTGGAGAATACGGTGGGTGGGTAAGCAATTCGAAGCCCAATTCATTCAATTTTGCCATCGTTTTCATCGATTTTTGACACGGTGCATTGTCTTGGTGAAACAACACTTTTTCTTTTGCAAATGTGGCCGTTCCTTGGCGATTTCAGCCTTCAATCGATCCAAAAGTGCACAGTAATAGTCGCTGTTGATGGTGGCTCCTTTTTGGAGATAGTCGATGAATATTATTCCTTTCGCATCCCAAAATACAGACACCATCACCTTACAAGCCGACTATTGGGTCTTTGCTCGCTTTGGATTCGGTTCGTCGACTGCTGTCCACTCAGCTGACTGTCTTTTGGATTCTGGTGTGTAATTGTGAAGCCATGTTTCATCCATTGTCACATATCGACGACAGAATTCGATTTTATTGCGGTTTAATAGCGCCAAACATTTCCTCTGAAGCATCAATTCGTTGTTACTTTTGGTCGACTGTAAGCTCACGCTGCACCTACTTTGCACAGAGATTTCGCATACCAAAATGTTCGTGTAAAATGGTAAAAACACTACCATCTGATATCTTTGCAATGTCCGCTAGCTCGTGCACCTTCAATTTGCGATCGTTCATAACCAATTTGTGGATTTTTTTGATGTTTTGTGGAATAACAGTCGGATTTGGGCGTCCACTGCGCTCTGCATCATTTGTGCTGGTACGACCACGTTTAAATTCAGCAATCCACTTGTCTATCATTTGTCTCGATGGAGCAGAGTCTGGAGAATGTTTATCAAGCCATTGTTTGGTTTCCACTGTATTTGTTTTCATCAAAAAGCAATGCTTTATCAAAACTCGAAATTAATTTTTTTCCATTTTTTTTTCAATAACAATAGTTGCCCACAAAATGCTATAACTCACGAATCAATTGTCAGATTGTTGTCAAATTTTTATACGTATCGTTTGAAGGTTGGTACTAAATAAAAATCATATGGAAAAAATCTAGAAACGCCATCTATGTGTCATCCAATGAACTTTTTGAACGTACTGTTAATTTTAAAAGTTTTTTGCTTTTCGATTTTGCTTTTCAAATATCACTGCCTCATACGTTTTACTGGTATTTATCGATTATTTTTATCAAAACTCCTCCCCATGGAAAATTCAGTCTATGGGAGAATGTAAAGTTTGTTTTTGTCATATTAATCACAACAATGAATTTTCTTTCAAGTGCGGCACATTATAGCACACATCGGCAATAAATAAAAAGTGGCAAAAGCATATACAGTGGTCCCCGGTTAACTGCGCCCCGATTAATTGCGCTCTCCGTTTAACTGAGCTGACATGTAAGCAAACTTAATATTTTTAATAAACTATATATATCCTCGTAATTGAGTTCCCCGTCTAAATGCGTTAAAAATCAAGCATTTTAGCTGACGCAAATAACCGAGGACCACTGTATTTCTTATGCTGAATAGAATAAAAAAGAGAGTATCTTTGAAACTAGAAGACAATAAAGAAAATACAGAATTCTAAAATTGAATACAGAATTCCTCAATCTCGACTTTACTTGACTGAGACTATCTACACTGAAGCAAATATGTACGTTCTTTTCATCAAAAAAAAAATTCTTTGTTTTAATGAATTGGTTTCATGTACGAGTTCATTGGTTCAATGAGTCTCTGCTCTATATGAACTTTCTCTTACAGCCAAAGTATCTATTCTTTAAATTAAGGAAATAGTTCCTTTTTTCAAAGAACATATTCATTTAACTAATATGAATACAATGCAATCAATGTACTCGTACATTTATTCAAAGAAAATAGTTCATACTTTGCTAGTATGAATAAGTTAATTAAATCAAAGAACGTTTTTCATTGAACCACTGAAGAGAAATTCATTGAATCTATGAACTCGTATATTGAACCAATTCTTTAATTTTTTTATTCAGTGTAGACTGCTGAGGCTAAATAGTATAGACTAATGAAATATTCGATACCGAGAACGTCTGAACCAACAAAATGTTCGAGCTTTTTAGTTCGTCAATAATCTCTAGATTATCAGAAATAACAAAATCATTTAGATCAGGTATGCCCAACTAGCGGCTCATTTGATGCTTTTGGCATATTGTATTTGGTTCGTATCATATGTTTTGGATTATTTTGTAATAAGTAATGAGTATTATTTTGCGTTGTATTTTTAATTTTTTTTTATTAAATGAGACCCTTTTATTAATATTAAGTGGACTCTACTACATATGGTTAGATTTTAACTTGCATGTTATTCAATAATAATCTCGGTTAACTGTATTATTTAAGCAAAATTAAAACAATTCATCAGCATTACAACTGCTCAAGACTGTCTATTCTCTCAAACTTGTAGTCTTTACTTGTAAACGAGCTCTACCTTCATTGCGATACTTGCGACATTTTGTAAACATTTCGTACACAAACCAAACCAGTTCCACATCCATCAAA
Source organism: Coremacera marginata (assembly GCA_914767935.1). Classification (NCBI taxonomy): domain Eukaryota; kingdom Metazoa; phylum Arthropoda; class Insecta; order Diptera; family Sciomyzidae; genus Coremacera; species Coremacera marginata. The sequence goes on from OU612045.1 coordinate 53,797,369, forward strand.
CAACTCGTTCGTTCATTCACTGCCTTCTTTATTGCACATTGCAAAATGCAACAATTTTTTTGCTGACACCTATTCTATTTTTAACGTTACCAATTGTAAAATAATATTTATTTTCGTTGCATTTAACCTTGTGCTCTTTTAAAATGTAGCATTATTTTTTACTGATTGCATTATAATATTTTTCATGAATTTTATTATTAATACTAATTGTATTTTTGTGAAATTCAATCGAGTCTCTTCTTATTATTCTTATTTACCTAACTTAGAAACAATTGCTACTGTAGCGTTTGACACCTTTAAATTAATAATAATTTTACCTTTATTGTTTTTGTGCTATTGCTTCGTTCATTGCACGATAAAGTGTTGTATGAAAAATCCACTTTAAGTCCAATTTCAATGTGAGAACTTAAAAAATAAGTAGCTCATGTATGATGAAGTAACACCTAGCTTAGGCTTTGAATGTCTGTCACACACTAAGTAGCCTACTAATAACTTGCTATCGTGCTATTGTGACAGCGCGACGATATCAAATTACGTCCTTGTGCGGATTTGGAATTCTTTAAATTTATTGTTTTAATTTCCTCGGGTGTCAAAAACTATTTTTATGTGTGTCAGGGAATTTTGTTGAATTTTAATATTTAATTTAAGTTTTTTTAGTGATTCTCATTATTATTTTGTAAAATTTTTTATCAATACTTAGCTGATAATTTAGATAAAAAAAGTAAGCAAAAAATATTTTGTATATCTTTCGTATACTAGGAAAGATATTTCCAACCAAGTCAAATTTAATTTGCATTAGGAAGAAATAGTGAACAACTAGCATTTGCATGAAACATTTTTCACTCAGTGGTGAGCAGCACTGATAGGTCTTGTCTTTTATTATACACCACCTGCTTCAATTGAAACAAATAATTCTTGAAGGAAAAGGTGATACTAGGGAGCATTTCTTACAGGTTTTAGGAAAGGTATATTAGGTCCAACCATTACCTTATATTACTAGCCAAGTTCTGATGAAGAAGAGAAAGAACTATGATAGTACCTATAAAAAATTAATTGAATAATGTGGAATCAAGCTTTTGCGAATAGTATTTTCTCATCTTAAATTTGTAGGTCCGACTAAGGACCTTTTGATTTTCTCTTTTTTTCATTTTCTCTTCTAATTAATCGATAATTTGGAATTGGTTCGAAATACCAAAGGTGCCCAAGCGTTCAGTTTGTATATAGTTCGGTATGAAAATTATTGTAAGATTATGAGAATATACAATCAATTTATAAATAGGTGTAGGCGAAACAGCTAGGTACTATTTCTTCCGTGTTTCTTTACCGATTTTGATATTTTTTTTAAACCGAATACTTTTTATAGATTCTCTACCTACTTTCAGCAGGTGAAATGATGTATTACATCCATTGTGGGCTCATATGCACGTAGAAGAACAGCGCAAAAAGAAGAGAAAGAAAAATAATTCGGCATCGTTTTGTTAGATTTGTCTTTTCTTTACACTCCGGTATGAGTTAGGTTACGTTTGCACATAAGCGAAGAAAGAGAGGAAAAAAAACGAAGAATATAGACAGAGACGAATGATTTTCTGTGTATATTTGTCTGCGAGACGTACACACAAACAAGGTATATTTAATAAGGTAGTGTCGTCTCGGAGCGGTGGGTACCGCAGCTGTCAAACACATAGATTATCATAATTTGCAAATTTTGTTATTTGTTTTGCTTTTATTCGTAAAACCCTGGTTTTGACAGGTGCGGTACCCAGCTCAAGAGAGAATTTTAACTACTAACACTACCTTGTCTAATTCTACCATGCACACAAAGAATGTTCCATATAAACGTTAAAGATCCGCACAAAGTGAAGAGAAAGAAAGCTTGCTACTTGACACCAAAAAATACACTTTCAATTTTCAGTTTGCCCCTCAAATTATGCTCTCTTCTAAGTGAAAGAATTGGTGGCGAATTCATTAGGCAAGTAAAAGTGATATCAAATTTTTATGGGGAAAGATATGTTTTTGATATTATTTTTTTATCGAGTCTTATATCAATGGAGTTAAGATTTCAAATTTGATTTGAATTAAAATTTCAATCAAAATCAAGAAGAGTGAAATCAAACTTTCCCGGAATTGTTACCAAGGAATTGAGATATTTAATTACCAATTACAATTCCGTAATGGAATTGCCGATTTTTTTCCAATTCCATTCCTGAGAAATTGAGATGTTCAATTACCAATTACAATTCAGTAATGGAATTGACGATTTTTTTCCAATTCCATTCCTGAGGAATTGAGATGTTCAATTACCAATTACAATGCCATAATGAAAATTGACGATTTTTCCAATTCCATTCCTGAGGAATTGAGATGTTCAATTACCAATTACAATTCCTGGAATGGAATTGACGAATTTTTTCCAATTCCATTCCTGAGGAATTCAGATGACAAATTACCAATTACAATTCCTGGAATGGAATTGACGATTTTTTTAAATTCCAATCCTGAGGAATTGAGATGACCAATTACCAATTAAAATTCCTGGAATAGAATTGACGATTTTTTCCATTTCCAATCCTGGGGAATTGAGATGACCAATTACCAATTCCTAATTCGAAGGAATTGGAATTGAGTCGGGATTAATTCCAAAAGGAACAATTACAACCCAGCTCTGGTAATATACACAAATATGTGTCAAATTTACAGGAGAAGAACACTAACACTGACATCAACTTGAATGGGAATGGAATTTTTTGATATATTCAATATTCCATTTTTTTTCTGTTTCAAAAATAATTGAAGTTTTTATTTTAAAAAAATTATTTCGTTTCGATATAGAAAACCTGTTTTGAAAAACTTCTGAAGGTTTCAACTATTGAAGCACAAACGTTTCCTTAACATGCCTTTTTTTTGCGTGCTTTGATTCTTTGACTATCCTAAACCGCTAACAATCGGATGTATGACAATTTAGACATAATAGGGCGAAGAAGGTTGTAGGAAGCATTTGGATCAATATTTGTGCTCTATTTACCGCTGGGCTATTCTAAATTCTCTTTCCACCTTCATATTAAAACACTTGTTACTTTTTCTATTGCTTCAATCTAGTACCTAGTTACGGGTGTTGTTTTTTTCTTTTTTGCTATTATTATTTCCTCTTCATAACCAATGCTATTCAACATTTTCCAGCTATAAAATGTAGCTCTTTGTTACAATCGCTTATTTTACTAGGACGTGGCTAATAAACTTGATGTGTTAGCTTGTCACATCAATTGATGTTAATATTAATTTTGCTGTGGTTTTTCTTGTTGTTTGACTAGATGTTGAGGAAATTGAGTTTTCGTGTAGTTTTTCATTCAACATCCTGTAAATAGTGTTGTGTGTATTTTAAATGCCAATTATGGCGGCTGTGGTTTAAGGTTATAAATGGAGCTATTGTTGGTGTTGTAGTTGTAGTAGTTGTTTCAGGAAGCTTACTGCTATGTGATATCCTGCTGTCACGTTAAGTTATGTGAATAGTTGTTGATGTTGTTGTTGCTGTAAAGCTTTCATCATTCATAAACTTAAATAGCGCAAACGACATCCAGTTATTAAACTAACGCTTAATTAATTAAACGTTTTATGTATTATATATATATATATATATTAGAGTGGTCCTTAAAATCAACATCATGATGGATCAACTTAGATCGGCTCTAAATGTCAAAAAAAAATTTTTCGAATTTTTTCAGATTTTGAAATTGACTCTCTAGTCACCCTGTACGTTGATCTTTCTGTATTCTGTTCAAATTACGATTACGGCCAAACGGATACAGCTAGATTGATAAAAATTGGTACAGACAATATTTAGAGTCATAGTCTGACTGGGGGAAAAAATGGGCACAATCGAATAATGATTTCTCCTATCTCCCATATAAGCGTTTTTAAACATTGTATGGGAGGTAGGCCTTAACAATAATCACTTAGGCTCATTTTTCGTCCCAAACAGCTTAATTATATTTAAGTTATCTGTACCAAATTTCATGCACCTAGCTTTATCCGTTTGACCGTAATCGTTATTTCAACATACTACAGAAAAACGGACGAACAGGGTGACTCAGGGCTCAACATATTCAATAAGCAGATGGTCAGGCAGAGAAACAAATATACGAATACGACGTAGCCGACTTAGAAAGTGACGCTGATAAAAAAATATAACGGGACTGTGACGTCAACATGGAAAACATTTATTTTAAGTCCAACCGTCACTCTGTCTGACCGTCTGCTTGTTGAATATGTTGAGGCCTGAGTCACCCTGTTCGTCCGTTTTTCTGTAGTATGTTGAAATAACGATTACGGTCAAACGGATAAAGCTAGGTGCATGAAATTTGGTACAGATAACTTAAATATCATTAAGCTGTTTGGGACGAAAAATGAGCCTAAGTGATTATTGTTAACGCCTACCTCCCATACAATGTTTAAAAATGCTTATATGGGAGATAGGAGAAATCATTATTCGATTATGCCCATTTTATCCCCCAGTCAGACTATGACTCTAAATATTGTCTGTACCAAATTTTATCTATCTAGCTGTATCCGTTTGGCCGTAATCGTAATTTGAACAGAATACAGAAAGATCAACGTACAGGGTGACTAGAGAGTCAATTTAAAAATCTGAAAAAATTCGAAAAATTTTTTTTGACATTTGGAGCCGATCTAAAACAATCCATCTTGGAAATTCCAAAAAAAGCCATATAAGGACCACTCTAATATATATATATGTCATCATAAAAAGATTTATGTTTTAATGCATATGTTGAGTACCAATATAATAGCGCTGTGTGTGTGTGTATAGTTTAATATTGCAGATTATTATTTAACAACAATAAAGTTGCGCTCATGCAGAATGTGTGCGTTTGTTTTTATATTTTTCAACTATTTTTATGTGATGGATACGCGTGAATTTAATGCAGCAGCGACACTTATTTCGGTTGGTTTTTTTTTTATTTTATAATACATTTTTATTATAATTTTTTACTTTTATGTTAAATTTTATACACCATCAAAAGCAGTTGATGTTAAAATTCAAGTATCTGGCATAAATATAACGCCTCGATTTTATTATGAGAAAAATTATTTTATTAACTACGAGTACGTAAAGACTAATTATAATTTTAAATAAAAAATAACTGCAGATCGGCTTGAACAATTTGAGTTTCTCTTTCTTAAAATATAGTTTATATTTAAAAAGTGTCACGTATAGCACAAAACAAACATTTTAAGCAAAATACGCAGTTCAGTGTACGCAGAACACACAATACGCAATACGTCAAGCTGCGTAGATAACTTGAATCCCCTTAATATTATTCAAACCAAGTTTCGTCATAGCTATCTTTAAGCAACGATTGCATATGCGTTTTACAGTAAGTCAAAACAAGACTGACCCAGTTCAAAAATTTTTCAAAGACAGGAAGTTATTAATGCGCTATTATAAGTTCAATAGTTTTGCTATTATTGTTCAAAATATTATCGCAAAATAATGTTAATAATATGTAAATAATATGCGCTTTATTTTTGTTTCGTCTCGTTTTGTTATCTCAGTCTCTTCTATAATAGATTTTCTTTTTGTTTATGTTTTTGTTTTTGTTATGTTTTTTTTCTAATCTAAACTTATACTTGATTATTTGGAAACCGTCAAAGTACTGCAAAGCTTTTATTTCCTTTGTATATACTTAATAAAATTATTCCGCCTTTGATATTTTATATAACTACGTCAGCGGGTTCAAAGCTCTTAAAAACACGTTTCTATTTATTTGCTTATTTGATTATATGTACCTTCATAATTCTTGATTTTAATAAAACCACCGCAAAATTTTTGAATTTAATTGCGCCATAACACTTTTTTTTTAATCAGTAGACTTGTGTATGACTCTTTCTTAGAATAATCAGCACATCGTTTTCTTAGTAATTCTCTCTCGGATTTCCCTAGTTCATAGACAGGCTTAAAATTTTAATAGTAGTTTTTTATGTCAAGGGCACTAAGCTCATTACTGCTAATTCACGAAGCTCCATAGTGTTCAAGCTTATGCAAAGAGTTTCGAAAGTTATGCCGATAATTTTCATGATCGAAACAGATGTTCGAGGCCTAATTCACAATTGATTTTAATAAATATCATGTAGTAAGTACAAAGTATTAGGTATTACGTATTTAGTGTGAAGTATAAAGTATAAAGTATTAAGTATTAAGTATTAGATATTAAGTGTTAAGTGTAAAGTATTAAGTATTATGTATTAAGTATTAAGTATTAAGTATTAAGTATTAAGTATTAAGTATTAAGTATTAAGTATTAAGTATTAAGTATTAAGTATTAAGTATTAAGTATTAAGTATTAAGTATTAAGTATTAAGTATTAAGTATTAAGTATTAAGTATTAAGTATTAAGTATTAAGTATTAAGTATTAAGTATTAAGTATTAAGTATTAAGTATTAAGTATTAAGTATTAAGTATTAAGTATTAAGTATTAAGTATTAAGTATTAAGTATTAAGTATTAAGTATTAAGTATTAAGTATTAAGTATTAAGTATTAAGTATTAAGTATTAAGTATTAAGTATTAAGTATTAAGTATTAAGTATTAAGTATTAAGTATTAAGTATTAAGTATTAAGTATTAAGTATTAAGTATTAAGTATTAAGTATTAAGTATTAAGTATTAAGTATTAAGTATTAAGTATTAAGTATTAAGTATTAAGTATTAAGTATTAAGTATTAAGTATTAAGTATTAAGTATTAAGTATTAAGTATTAAGTATTAAGTATTAAGTATTAAGTATTAAGTATTAAGTATTAAGTATTAAGTATTAAGTATTAAGTATTAAGTATTAAGTATTAAGTATTAAGTATTAAGTATTAAGTATTAAGTATTAAGTATTAAGTATTAAGTATTAAGTATTAAGTATTAAGTATTAAGTATTAAGTATTAAGTATTAAGTATTAAGTATTAAGTATTAAGTATTAAGTATTAAGTATTAAGTATTAAGTATTAAGTATTAAGTATTAAGTATTAAGTATTAAGTATTAAGTATTAAGTATTAAGTATTAAGTATTAAGTATTAAGTATTAAGTATTAAGTATTAAGTATTAAGTATTAAGTATTAAGTATTAAGTATTAAGTATTAAGTATTAAGTATTAAGTATTAAGTATTAAGTATTAAGTATTAAGTATTAAGTATTAAGTATTAAGTATTAAGTATTAAGTATTAAGTATTAAGTATTAAGTATTAAGTATTAAGTATTAAGTATTAAGTATTAAGTATTAAGTATTAAGTATTAAGTATTAAGTATTAAGTATTAAGTATTAAGTATTAAGTATTAAGTATTAAGTATTAAGTATTAAGTATTAAGTATTAAGTATTAAGTATTAAGTATTAAGTATTAAGTATTAAGTATTAAGTATTAAGTATTAAGTATTAAGTATTAAGTATTAAGTATTAAGTATTAAGTATAACGTATTAAGTTTTAAGTATTAAGTCTTAAGTATGTATTATGGGCTCGTTCATAAACTACGTTACCAATTTCTTTGTGTTTTTACCCCCCTCTCCTTATCTTCAAGGTAACTCAATAGTAAAATTTGTATTCATTGAATATTTGAATTCATAAATCAGGGATACTAATTTTATGCGATATTCAACTTAGAACTCGGTGAATGTGGCTGGCAGTGATGACGAAGCGGATTTCGAATCCGATAATAAGTTATTTGAGCCCTGTCCTGAAGAGCTCTGCGAAATAAACTCTAGCATATATGCTTCCAATGGCGAATCAATCGATGACTTCGATTTGGATGTAGAGGAACGTTGAATTAAGTCAGTTTTCAGTGATCAGCCAATATTTCATCCCAGAGATCAAACAATTCAATATGAATTACAAACAGTCGGTTGTATGATCTTAGCCAACAACTTCTGTTTTGACATTTTTCAAAAACTCTCAACTAGAGGGCGTGGCCCGACTTTTATATCAGAAATAGTTTTCTGAAATATTTACATTTTATTAATTCCCTAGTGTACTATCGCATTTGAATGAAGATTTTGTAGTTTTAACCTAAGCTGATTTTCCTCAGTTATATCTTTCCCGTTCCATTCCTTTTGGTCTTTAAAAGTTATGCCGGATTTCTTCAATAAATCAATTTGTCTCCTCATAACTTTCATTCGGTCAGCTTTTCTTTCCAGTCCAGACAATTTTTCCTCGAGGTCTATATAACTAGTTTGACGCAGTTTTTTGACACATTAGGGAAGTAAATAAAAATTTCGAGTCGCTTCTTCGTTTTTTTCTAACACACCCAATTTTTAGTTTTTCTTATCTCTTTACTCTTTCTTCAAAATTCATCTTCTTATTTTCATAATAATAACTTCTAAAAAATGTAACTTTATCATTTACCTCGGAAATTAGTTTGTTCTGCAAAATTGATTTGTCAGTGAGGTAAGAAATAGAACGATTGCATCGGCCTACCTGCTGACATCTTGTATAAATTTCTTTGTTTGGAGCCATATCCTCATTCCTGCTCACCATCGCAAAAACACGTTCCAAATTTATATTGCTGCTGGAAGATTTAACATTATCTAATGGTATGTTAAGATATCTTTTATAGACAGCATTGCTAACAGTCAGTAGGATATCGTTGCACAATTAATTTATTTTTGCAACATAAATCATTGATATTTTGATTGATCATTGATTGATATTGAATTTATCACATAACCCGTCATATATGTAATCATATTACATATATAATATTTATATACAAATATTACAATATTACATAAAAATGTTCGTTGGATAATTTGAAAATAATCACGGTAAATGACAAAAAAGGAGTTTATTACATTAATTTTTAATTTAAATGGCTATAACATTTTTTTACTAACTCAGTTCTAGAAAACCATTATAACATGTTTCTCAGTAAATGTTATTAGCTTGTAAAAACTGCCTTAAATTTTTAACTAGCACAAGCCGTTCCGGAGTAATAAACTTTTAACTGAAGGGGTCTTTTAGGGTAAAAGAGTGACACATACTTCACGGCACTGACATTGCTCCTTCAAATGAATTCATGATATCGAGGCGGCTTCTAAAATTGATCCTTCAATGAATTTTCAGCATACTTGGTTTTCAATTCGAAGCAGTTTTAGGGGTGTGCATCAGGCTCTGAATATGCCCAAAAACACCATATTTTTTGTATGGAGGATTTAGTTTTTCGTTCATATTTTTTAAGGTATTTGTTTTATTTTCCATATCGACGCTGTTTGGAATAGCTGCTTAGAATGTCTTTGTAAAATGGTTAGTAACTCTAAAATGGACTTAGTTTTAGAGGTGTTTTTTTTCATTTTTGCGGTTTTCGAGCTATATATACCTGATATCTAAACAATCCGAAAAATGTTTATATATATTTTATAAAGACTCATTACTTACATCGAAATCCACCAAGAAAGCTTGTCTGAAAAACAGATTTGAGCAGAAAAAGACGACTGAATGAGAGTGATTCCTTCCAAGGTAGCTCCATATACAAGCCCTTATCCCCTAAACTATTAAATAAAAAAAAAACATCGCAAATTGTGACTGAAGCATTGGTCTTCCATATAAGTATCAATTTAAAGTTACATGTTTATATCGGAAATTTTGAAAAAATTACCCCTTGCTAGTTAAACTGTAAAAAAAGAAAAATTAAAATCAAATTTGAAGTAACAGGAAATTAAGATCAAAAAAATTGCAGGCATGTAGGGTTAAATATTAACATTATTAGTTATTTCCATATTCCTTTATATAAACTTCCACTATACGAGTACTGTACTCTATATATATTTTTTTCAATTCTCGTTATTGGCTTATCTTGAAAGTGTATTCTAATTATTGTTTCTTACTGATCATTTCCAATACGCTGATAACTCATATGAACTGCTCAATATATATAAATAATTTAATTTGTTTACAGCTTTGTTTAAATCATATGCATACAACCCTCAGACGATGTTAAACGTCATTTACGAAACGCGTGGAAAATTACAAAGAATAAATCAGATCATGAAAAAAAAAAAATAAAAAAGTGCAGAATTCAATTACAAATATTAACATTGAACACATTTCTTCATTATATTATTTCACTATTTGTTAGTATAACATTCATTAATTTATTGCTCAAAGCAATATTCCTTTCCAGGCAAATGCTGGAAATGGTTCTGTTTGTTTTATTTTTGCTGGCTTGTTAATATTTAATGATGTCGTTCATAATAATCATTTTGATGACGTGGGCAAGTCATGATTTTTGATTTTTGCTAGCATTTCATTAGAAAATGCGCAATTATTTTATTTTGCAAGCTGTATTTTTATACTTTGAGCGAGAATTTTACGTTAATTACTTCTGAATGACTGAGTGATGTTGGTTGGAATTGAAGACGAGTCGATCTCTAAAGCAATTTCTCAAAATTAAGCACAAACATCATACAGCACATTTAAGGTCGTAAGACACTTAAGAAAATAGTTTGAAGCTTTTCCAAATCTTACTTGTTGAATTTCTAAATTTAATAGGAATGGGTAATTTTTTATTAATTGGAACCTCTAAGAGGAAAAAACCCTTGTTTTTTTGTTTCTATTTCGCCCCCTTTTTTTGATCCTTTTTCTCTCTATACCCTAGTGTGTGTTTTTTTTGTCTGCATATCTCTATTTAACGTTTTCTTTCAGTATTTTTTATCATGTTTGTATGTATTTGTTAATTTATCTTTAAGAAGTTTTTTCAGCTCTTTGTCTTTTTTGCCTTATTGTCTTTACCTTGTGTTTCTTGTCCATTTATTTTTCAATCTGTTTGTGAGTAGATATTTTGTCTTATTTTCAGTTTATTTTTGTTTCCTACACTTTACGTCTGTTTTTGTGTTGTGTGCTTTTTTCATAAAATGTTTTTTGACTCTGTTTTTGGGTGTTTTTTTAAAATTTTTTTTTAGTTTCTTGGTCTTTTTTGATATTTGCCTTATTGTCATATTAATTTCTTTATTTAATACTTTTTGAATTTTCCGCTATTGTAAATTATTTGGTTTGTTAACTTTTTTGATTTACTTAATTTTTTTTCCTTTTTTGATTGATTTTTTTTTGTTATATTGTGTTCTTATTTTTTTTTTTTTTTGGTGTCTGTGGTATTGACTTTTTTGTCAAATTGTCTTTTGTCACGTTGAACTTTTGAGTTTTTGTCTCATTGCTGTTTTATTTTTAGCGCCTTCTTGTTGTTTGCCAATTTTTACCCTTAGCCTTTTTTGTATCTTTTGTCTCTTTGCCTTTTCTCCTTAAAATTGTTTTGTCGATTTGCCTTTCCGACTGTGCCACTTTTCATTTCTGGTGTTTTTTTATGTATCGTAAGTTTTGCTTTTGTGTTTCTGTTTCTCACACGCCTTTTCACCTTTTTCTGTATGTCCTAATCATATTTTCTTTTTGATTTGTCTCTTTGTTTTTTTTTTCTTTTTTGCCTTCTCGTCTTTTTGTTTTTTGTTTGTCTGTGCCAACTTTTTGGTCTTTTTGTCAGATTTGTCTACTTCGTCTTCTGTATATTTTTGTCTTTTTGTTTGACTTTTGTATTTGTTATTTTGCTCTTTATGTTTATATATTTTGATTATTTTTTGTGTACTTTGATTTTTGTCTTTTTGTTTTTTGCCTTTTTGCTTTTTTGTCATTTTGTCTTTTTGTTTTGTCTTTTTGTCTGTTTGTCTTTTTGCCTTTTTGTCTTTTTGTCTTTTTGTCTTTTTGTCTTTTTGTCTTTTTGTCTTTTTGTCTTTTTGTCTTTTTGTCTTTTTGTCTTTTTGTCTTTTTGTCTTTTTGTCTTTTTGTCTTTTTGTCTTTTTGTCTTTTTGTCTTTTTGTCTTTTTGTCTTTTTGTCTTTTTGTCTTTTTGTCTTTTTGTCTTTTTGTCTTTTTGTCTTTTTGTCTTTTTGTCTTTTTGTCTTTTTGTCTTTTTGTCTTTTTGTCTTTTTGTCTTTTTGTCTTTTTGTCTTTTTGTCTTTTTGTCTTTTTGTCTCTTTGTCTTTTTGTCTTTTTGTCTTTTTGTCTTTTTGTCTTTTTGTCTTTTTGTCTTTTTGTCTTTTTGTCTTTTTGTCTTTTTGTCTTTTTGTCTTTTTGTCTTTTTGTCTTTTTGTCTTTTTGTCTTTTTGTCTTTTTGTCTTTTTGTCTTTTTGCCTTTTTGCCTTTTTGTCTTTTTAATTTTTTATCTTTTTGTCTTTTTGTCTTTTTGTCTTTTTGTCTGTTTGTCTTTTTTTAATTTTTTATCTATTTATCTTTTTGTCTTTATGTCCTTAGGTCTTTTTGTCTTTTTGTCTTTTTGTCTTTTTTATTTTTTGTCTTTTTGTCTTTTTGTCTTTTTGTCTTTTTGTCTTTTTGATTTTTTGTCTTTGTGTCTTTTTGTTTTTTTTGTCGTTTTGGCTATTTATCTTTTGTCTTTTTTGTATTTTTTTTGTCTTTTTTGTATGTTTTTTTTGTCTTTTTCGTCTTTTTTGTCTCTTTTGCCTTTTTTGTCTCTTTTGTCTTTTTTGTCTTTTTTGTCTTTTATGTCTTTTTTGTCTTTTTTGTCTTATTTGTCTTTTTTGTATTTTTTGTCTTTTGTGTCTATTTTGTCTTTTCTGTCTTTTATGTCTTTTTTGTCTTTTTTGTCTTTTGTATCTATTTTGTCTTTTTTGTCTTTTTTGTCTTTTTTGTCTTTTTTGTCTTTTTTGTCTTTTTGTCTTTTTGTCTTTTTGTCTTTTTGTCTTTTTGTCTTTTTGTCTTTTTGTCTTTTTGTCTTTTTGTCTTTTTGTCTTTTTGTCTTTTTGTCTTTTTGTCTTTTTGTCTTTTTGTCTTTTTGTCTTTTTGTCTTTTTGTCTTTTTGTCTTTTTGTCTTTTTGTCTTTTTGTCTTTTTGTCTTTTTGTCTTTTTGTCTTTTTGTCTTTTTGTCTTTTTGTCTTTTTGTCTTTTTGTCTTTTTGTCTTTTTGTCTTTTTGTCTTTTTGTCTTTTTGTCTTTTTGTCTTTTTGTCTTTTTGTCTTTTTGCCTTTTTGCCTTTTTGTCTTTTTAATTTTTTATCTTTTTGTCTTTTTGTCTTTTTGTCTGTTTGTCTTTTTTTAATTTTTTATCTATTTATCTTTTTGTCTTTATGTCCTTAGGTCTTTTTGTCTTTTTGTCTTTTTGTCTTTTTGTCTTTTTTATTTTTTGTCTTTTTGTCTTTTTGTCTTTTTGATTTTTTGTCTTTGTGTCTTTTTGTTTTTTTTTGTCGTTTTGGCTATTTATCTTTTGTCTTTTTTGTATTTTTTTTTTGTCTTTTTTGTATGTTTTTTTTGTCTTTTTCGTCTTTTTTGTCTCTTTTGCCTTTTTTGTCTCTTTTGTCTTTTTTGTCTTTTTTGTCTTTTATGTCTTTTTTGTCTTTTTTGTCTTATTTGTCTTTTTTGTATTTTTTGTCTTTTGTGTCTATTTTGTCTTTTCTGTCTTTTTTGTCTGTTTTGTCTGTTTTGTCTTTTTTGTCTTCTTTGTCTTTTTTGTCTTTTTTGTCTGTTTTCTCTTTTTGGTTTTTTTTGTCTTTTTTGTCTTTTTTGTATTTTTTGTCTTTTTTGTCTTTTTTGTCTTTTTTGTCTTTTTGTCTTTTTTGTCTTTTTTGTCTCTTTTGCCTTTTTTGTTTTTTTTTGTCTTTTTTGTCTTTTTTGTCTTTTTTGTCTTTTTGTCTTTTTTGTCTTTTTTGTCTTTTTTGTCTTTTTTGTCTTTTTTGTCTGTTTTGTCTTTTTTGTCTTTTTTGTCTTTTTTGTCTTTTTGGCTTTTTGTCTGTTATCTTTTTGCCTTAAATTGGTTTTTTGTTGTTTTTATTTTGTTTTTGCCTTTTTTCTTGTTTTTGGTCTTTTTGGTCTTTTGGGTTCATTTTGTCTATTTTATTTTTTTAGTCATTTGCTTTTTTGTCTTTTTGTGTTTTCTCTCGTTTTTGTGTCTGTTTTATTTTTTGTCTTTGCGCTTTTCTTTTTGTCGATTTTTTCATTTATTATTTGCGTGTTTTTTTCTTGTTTTTTTTTGTCGTTGTTGTCATATGTGTCTTTTTGTTTTTTGTCTTTGTTTTTTTGATTATTGTCTTTTTTGATTACTTTTTTTTTTGTATCATATGTCTTTTTTTCATGTTAAGTTTTGTTTCTGTCCATTTACTTTTTGCATATTACAAGGTTAACAGGAAAATAGCGGTGCTCCTAATATTACTAAATAAAGTTAAAAAATCGGATCGTTAAAATGCTCAACTCAACCGGGTTCTATTTTCACGATGCTGCCAAAACATGCTCAACATAGAACTTAATGAGTTTTTGCCATAAGTAGTTTATATTTGAATTTTTTTTTTTAATTATAACCCGATGACTGACTGCAATCATTGTTGTTGTATTTGACTGGTAGCTGACGTTTAATTGACTCGTTTTAATTATTTCTATTTGATTTATCGATTGTGGTTTTAGTTTAGTTTCTTGAGTATTTTTTTTTTATCTTTATTTTATTGCTTTTGTCTGCTTTTTATTGTGAGTTATCGGTAACGTAATAAATTTTCAATATATACGTACAAGGAAATCCTTGACACTTGTTTGCTAAAGTCCTTTATTTTGTTTAATTTTCTTCTAAGATTCTTCCAAGAGAACAAACTCCTCGGCATCATTTTGTTGCTTAATCCTGTCATATTGCCAATTTTTAAGAGAAAAGTTTTGTTACTTTGTTTGTTGCAGCAAATATATTGCTGCTACTCAACAATAGCACTTAGGCATTTATCCTTTAGTATTGTTTTTCCTGGTTTTCTTTTTGTTGCTGTAGTAGTTGTTATAATGCCTAGCATAAAATTTGCCAAAATAAATAAATTTTTATTGGCTAAGGTTTTGATAAAATTTTGAGAGCCGCCAGTATTACTTACATACCCACTTCCTATGTCCTCTTCTGAAATTGTTTGTCTTCAATGGGCCAAGCGAAAATGTTGTTGACTTAAGCTTAAAATTACATACATAAATCATATTTATTTCATTCATTTAGTATGAGTATCCATGCCGATATAATCTGATTTTTCTGAAGCTACATTTAGTTGGCAGTCGAAACTCAAACTGAAGTATTATAAAAGTATTTTTTTTTTAATCGTGTATTTCGCTATTGTCGATAAATCGTGTACTTATTGTAATAAGATCCTTTTCTTCCTCTTCCCGTTGTAATTTCATACAAAGCATTTTTATGCATTTTATTAACTTTTTTGTCTGCCAACCCTTCTGTATCTGCTACTCATTTTGAAGTGTTTTACACCCTCTTTAGTGGCATTAAAATTTAGTCTCTTAAATGGTTTCTGTCGATTTTATTAAAAAATAGGGAAATAAGTTTATAAGGGCCAATATTTAACCCCTCAAATTAAATTTAAAAATCAAAATCAGCACCTTTTGTTGTTTTTAAAAACTTTTTTCTTTAGTATAATACATGTAATTTCACATTATTACATATGACTAATTTTTTCTTTTCTTGTCTCTTTTTAGGTAAGTTTACCAAATTTCCACTAAAAAAAAAAACCGTGAAACTCGTAAGTAGACTAAGGTTATAATAACCGAATACATTAAACATTTCACTTACCCTCAAAGGGTCAATGTAAAAAATTTTTAATATTGTATTTCTATCCTTTGCATTATTTAAAGAAGCAACAATAAAAAAATCGATAAATAAAGGGCAAATAAAGCAAAAAAAAAAAAAGATAAAGCATAAAAAAAGATCAAAATGAACTCTAAAAATTACTTAAAAATATAGATGTAAAACCAAAAATAAAAAAATAAAGTGAGTGAAAAAATTGGTATTAAAACTATTATATTTTAAATAAGATAGATAAGGAGACAGACAATTTAAAATATAAACATTATTAATAAATTAAAAATGGAATAAAAATAAAAAAATATATATACTGAAAACAAAAAAGAAAATCTTTATATAAATAGGCGTTGGCGAAATAGTTAGGAACTATTTTCTCCCGTATTTCTCATCTGATTTTGATATTTTTTTTTTTTAAATAAATTAAAGTAGGGAGAAGAAGTGCACCGAATATTTATTAAAGAAATCTACCTGCTTTCGGCAGGTGAAATGGTGTATGGTGTATTTCACCGATTGTGGGTTTATACACTGAGGGCAAAAATTGCTGTGATATCAAACAATTCACGGTTGGAAACAACAGATTTTACTGTTCGATCCCATCCAACAGAAGAAACTGTCAAAATAACAGTTGATCAACTGTTGATAATTTTTTGTTGAATTAACTGTTATTATAGTTAATATTTTAACAGAATTAACTGTTCCGTTACCAATTTTTTTGGATAATAATAACATTATAATAATAACCCATAATAATAACTGTGAAATTAACAGATACGCTGTTGCTTTAACTTTGTTTTTTTTTCTTATTTGTAATCTGTTTCATAAACAAATTAAACTGTTGACTCATCAGCTTTTCACAGTTGGTTTAAGAATTTTAATCTGTCATAACAATGGCTTTGTAACTGTTAAATCAACTACAAAAATTGTGAACTTTGAACATTTGCCGAAACGAACCACGTGAATGTATTACTCGTTGTTTTTGAAACGAATACAAATACGAGAAAATGTACTCGTTGAATCGAGTCAAAAATTTTTAAACAAATAACGCAAAGCATGCTCTTCGATAATGAAAAATAGAAACAAAATGTTTTGCGACTGTGTTGCCAAAAAGCTTTTTCTCTTCTACTTATTTGCATGCAATTGACAGCGCTTACGAAGTATTTAAAGGAATAAAGAAGAACCGCCACTCGTCCAACTACAAAAATATTATATAAATATAACATATTTCATTAAAACCGTTTTTTTACGAAGAAAAATGTTAACTTGAACGGAAATCTCTGAAATGATCAGTGTTTGAAAATAACAGTGACCGACTGTTAATATCACAGTTAATATTATTAATAGAAAATCGTTAAACAAAAAAGAAGAGTATAATAAACGTTCGGCACTCGGAACGAATATAAAGAAAAAAAAAGAAGAAAACAAAGAATATAAACAGAGACGAACGATTTCCTGAACATACACACCATAGCAGAATTGTAAGGTAGGGCCGTGTCGCTTAGTGCCCTCACGCATCAACGAATAGTGAATAGTGAAAGTGCCGGCTAGTTGTCAAAACGACGAATTTCGTAGAAATTGCAAACGAAGTAAATATAAAATGTTTCCAAGTTGTCAACTGTGCTAACGCGTCTGTTAAATTTGAGACAATTTGAGTGAAAATATTACAAAAACAATGTAATTAAAACTATAAAATGTGGAAGAAAACTTGTAGCAATTCTAACCATAAATCAGCTGCGAAGCGTGAACACAAAGAAATTCGAGATGAAGAGCTGATTTTGATAACTAGCCGGCATTTTCTCTGCTGTCTACTTCATTATACTCCGAGTCGGCCCTACCTTATAATTCTGCCATGGTACACACAAAGACAGTTTCATATAAACGTTGAAAATCTGCACAAAGTGAAGAGAAAGAAAGCTCGTCACTTGTCACCAAAATAGACAGTTTTCATATTTTCAGTCTGCTGCTCACATTGTGCTCTCTTTTGAGTGAGAGAACTAGTGGCGAATTCATTACAAAAATGCAATTAAATTTAATTTGATTTGATTTGTTACCAATCCAGAAGACTATGTAACCTAAACATAAACAGTTCACATGCATGCATGACGATTCAATTTTTTCAACAATCTTTACGCAATAAATCACACTAATTCTCGATTCGGACGTGGCGCACTGGGTAGAGTGTGTGGCCCATACGCCAGAGAACACTGGTTCAAATCCCACCTGACACAGAAAGTTTTTTCAATTCAATTAATTTTCCTGTTCGGCCTTCACCTCTCTGCAGACAGTGGCACACCTCAGAGAGTAAAAACTGCCATGAATAGCTTCTTGAGAACATCGGAGTCGGCATAAAACTTATAAGCCCAGTTCTCGATCATTTGTGTACAAACATTTCACAACACGCACAAAACAATTGATCATAAGAAGCTCGGTCAAAGTCCTTTCAAAAGCTGAAATGGCCATTTCGTTTTTTTTTCTTAATTCTTGATTCACTTCAAAAACAATATATTTTAATTTCATTCATTAGTTTGTCGATAGAAAGCAAACTTCGAGCAAAGTTTTTCAATAAAAATTAAAAAAGCAAAACAAAAATTGATTTTTATCTGTTTTATATTTGTGGTCACAAGCAATAACCACTTAACTTAAAATATCGTAAAAAAGCGATGTGGCATTTTCTTTATTACCAATCTTTTGGATGGATGCTGAAATTCGTATTTTGCACATAAAATAATAAAAAAATTAAAGTAAAAATTAAAAATAATAAAGAATTAATAATAATAAAAAATTAAAATAAAAACGTAAAATAATAAAAAAGTAAAAAATAAAAATAACAAAAAGAAGAAATAATAAAGATAATAAAAAAAAAGTAAAAATACAAAATAGAAGTGAGAAATAAATTAAAATAACAAGGAAATAAAAACAATAAAAAAGGAGAATAATTAAAAATTAAAATAGCAAAAAAGAAACGATAATAAAAAATTAACAAAGAATTGTAAAATAGAAAAATAAATAAAAAATAATAATAATCGAAAATAAATATAATAAAATATGTCAGTAAAAAAGAAAAATAAAAAAAATTAAGAATAAGAAAAATAAAATTAAAAATTTATAATTACAGTCAAAGTAATAAAAAATGAAAAGAATAAAAACAATGTAAAAACAAAATATAAAAACAATAAAAATAATAGATAAAATTAAAAATAAAAAAAAAAATTAAAATTAAACTAATAAAATAATATAAGAATAAAACTTAAAAAAATAATAAAATAAAAAACATAAGAAATAAAATAAAAAAATAAAAAAATACAAAAGAAAATCAGATATAAAAAAAATAAAAATATAAAATAAAGAAATAAAAAACCGAAATAATAAAAGTAATAAAAATTAAATATCAAAAATAATAAAAACAAAAAAAAAAAAATAATAGACAAATGAAAATAATAAAAAATAAAATATAAAAATAATAAAACAATGACAAATGACGAAAACAAAATTATTAAATGTAAAATCTTACTTACTTACTTACTTAGGTGGCCGTGACAACCCGTGTCCGGATTTCGACCGACCTCATCAGCTCTCGCCAGGCGCCTCTGCTTTGCGCGCGCCTTCTCCAATCGGATACACCAAGTGCGGTTAGGTCTTCCTCAGCCTGGTCCATCCATCGGAGGCATGGTCTCCCTCGTCGTCGTTGACCAGCGACCCTCGCTTCTAGCACCTTTTTCGCTGGAGCTTCGTCGTCCATACGATGGACATGACCCAGCCAGCGTAGTCGCTGCACAGTTATACGCCGAACTACGTCAATGTCTCCGTAGAGCTCATACAGCTCGTGGTTCATTCGGATGCGATAGTCATCGCCGACTCGAACAGGACCGAAGATTTTGCGAAGAACTTTTCTCTCGAACACCCCCAGAGCGGCTGCGTCAGTTTGCGAAACTACCCATGCCTCAGCGCCATAAAGCAGCACAGGTAGAACGAGCGTCTTGTAGAGTGTTAGTTTTGTCGATCGAGAGAGGGCTCTGGAACTTAGTTGCTTACTGAGCCCGTAGTAGCACCTATTAGCAATTATTGTTCTTCGCTTTATCTCCAGGCTGATTTCGTTGTTAGTATTAATGGCGGTGCCAAGGTATACAAACTCCTTGACTACTTCAAAGTTATAGCTGCCGGATGAAACGTGGGAGTCTAAACGCCGAGCTCCCTTGTTTGTAGACAGCATATACTTTGTTTTACCCTCATTTATCGTCAAACCCACTTTGGCTGATTCCTTTTCGATAGCGGCGAAAGCAGCGGTAACATCTCTCTTGGTTCTGCCAACAATATCAATATCATCAGCGTAAGCAAGGAGCTGGACACCTTTATAGAAAATGGTGCCATTACGATGCACACCGGCCTTTCGTACGATCCCCTCCATGATGATGTTGAAGAGATCGCAAGACAGTGGATCGCCTTGCCTGAAACCTCTTTCGGTATTGAAGGTTTCGGAGAGGTCATTTCCTACCTTGACGGAGCTGCGTGTGTTGCTCAACGTCATTCTGCAAAGTCTAATCAACTTTGCAGGTATACCGAACTCAGACATTGTTGCGTATAGGCAATCCCTTCTCGGGCTATCGAAAGCAGCTTTAAAGTCGACAAAGAGATGGTGTGTGTCAATTTGATGTTCGTGGGTTTTCTCCAGGATTTGTCGTAGCGTGAAAATCTGGTCTATGGTGGACTTACCAGGTCGAAAGCCACACTGATAAGGTCCAATCAGTGTTTTTGTAATTGGCTTTAATCTTTCACACAGTACGCTTGAGAGAACCTTATATGCGATGGAAATAAGACTGATACCTCTATAACTTGCGCAGATTGTAGGGTCTCCTTTCTTAAGTATAGGGCACAGTACACTGATGTTCCAATCGTCGGGCATGCTTTCTGCTAGCCATATTTTGCTGATGAGCTGATGCATGCGCCTTATCAATTCATCGCCGCCGGTTTTAAACAATTCAGCTGACAGGCCGTCAGCACCCGCTGCTTTATTGTTTTTGAGTCGTTGGATAGCAACTCGAACCTCTTCATGGCTAGGTGGTGATACTTCCACTCCGTCATCGTCAATTGGTGGCACTGCACTGTGCTCTCGATGGGCGGCATTGGTGGAACCATTAAGTAAATTGGAGAAGTGCTGTCTCCACAATCTAAGCACACACTGTGTATCCGTATTCAGATCTCCATTTTCGTCTCTACAAGTGGATGCTCCGGGCTTGAAACCTTGGGTTAGACGCTTAACCTGTTGATAAAATTTTCGTGCATCCTTCTTGCCCTGGTATTCCTCTAGTTCCTCACGCTCACGCTTTTCCTGCTCTCTTTTCTTGCGTCTGAAAAGGCGCCTCTCTTCCTTCCTCTTTTCGCGGTAGTTTTCTCGCACGGCTCGCGTTGCAGCTGACTGCAGCGTTTTTCTATAAGCGGCGTTTTTTAATGCAGTCGCAATGCGACACTCCTGATCATACCATTGGTTCCGAGGTTGCGGGCGCCGGAAACCAATGACTTCTTCAGCGGCAGCGCGCATGGAGTGGGATATATGCGCCCAAAGTCCGCCGGCGTCGTCGAGTCCAGAGGTTGGTCGGTTGAGCTTAACCGAGAGTTGAGCGGAGTAGGCTTCGGCAGTCCGTTGTAATTGCAGCTTAGCGACATCTAGCTTTCGTTGCATTCCTGTGCGTATGTTCTTGGCATTGCATAATCGCATGCGGATCTTGGCTGCAACAAGATAATGGTCGGAGTCAATGTTGACCCCCCGAAATGTACGCACGTCTAGAACACTAGAGGCATGCCTTCCGTCGATTACAACATGATCAATTTGGTTTCGCGTTTTTTGATCCGGGGACAGCCAGGTGGCCTTGTGGATGTCGAGGTGCTTAAATCTGGTGCTACTAACTACCATGTTTCGTGCCGCGGCGAAGTCGATCAGTCTTAGACCGTTGTTTGTGGAGGTCTCGTGAAGACTGAACTGACCGACAGTGGGGCCAAAGATGCCTTCCCTTCCGACTTTCGCATTAAAATCGCCGAGGACTATTTTCATGTCATGGACCGGAAGGTGGTCATATACGTCCTCAAGACTAGCGTAGAAAGCGTCCTTGACGGCTTCGTCCTTTTCCTCCGTCGGGGCGTGCGCGCAAATAAGGCTTATGTAGAAAAATTTTGCCTTGATGCGGATCGTGGCCAATCTTTCGTTCACAGGTGTGAACCGGGAAACAAGATGGCGTAGTTTCCGGCTAACGACGAATCCACATCCGAATTCGCGCTTCTCCGCATGGCAGCTGTAGTAGATATCGCAGTGTGCTTGTTTAGAGCAGCCTTGCCCTTTCCATCGCATTTCCTGGATGGCGGTGATGTCAGATTGTATTGTTTTGAGGGCTTCCGCCAGTTGGATAATGACACCTTCCCTATAAAGGGTCCGGACATTCCAGGTGCATATCCGTAAATCATTGTCCGTTTTTCGCTTGCGGTGGTCGTCAACGTAATTGGGGTTCTTATCCGAGGCTGGTTTAGTTTTCATTGGGCAGTAGTAATGTGGCGGGACCCAAACCCTGCGCACATTCCATGTTTAAGGTCCATGGATCGACCCGCCGCTCAAATTAGCCGTCATACTGACGGATGCCAGTTTGCCGTTGCCCAGGGAACACCACTTGGAGGTTTGAGTCGACTTGAGACGATTTCGACATGGATAATGCTGGCCTCGCCAGGTTGAGGCGGTCAGACACGTTGCCATGTGAAGGTTCGCCCCCTGTTCCCCCTGTTCGCCCCCTGTTTTCCATTGAAATGTAAAATCAATGTATAAAATAATAAAGAAATAAAAACATTAAAAAACGGAAAAAAATAAAAAGAATTAAATAAATGATAATAATAAAAATAAAAACTTATAACAATAATAAAATCAATAAAAAGTAACATATATAAAAAAAAAATTAAAACAAAAACAAAACAAAACAAAACAAAATAAAGGTTTTAGAAGTAATAAATGCAATAAAAATAATGATAATAGTAAGAAGTAAGAATAATGCAAACAGATATATATATGTATATTGAAAAAAAGATCCATTTGTACCCATCTAAAAATTAACCTTGATGTGTTTTGTGACGATTCCCAAATATTTTGGCAATAACGAAAGCCCCCCATTGAGCTAAACCATTTTGCAAAAACCTACTAAAATCCTAATTGTTGGCCTGAAAAAGTTCTTCCAATCTGCATTAAAAATTTTTAAAAATTTGCAATCGGATGGATTCGAGATAATACTGTTTTTTATGCATTTTTTTCACCTTTTTTGGAAGTGTAACTTCTTAAGCTGAGCTTCGAAAAAACATTTGGGACTAGAGTTGAGGAGTGAAATTTCAAGGTCGTACTTCAGTTCATTTCGTTACATCAAAAAAAAAAAAAATAAAATTACATCAAGAAAACATTACAACAAAATACATTCTAAAAAGGATTTAACACAAATTATCTTTTTACAATCGAGAAATTTTGTTATTTCCTTAGCTTTTTATTTAAGTGAATTTAAGTGAATATAATATAAAAAGAAGGTGAAAAAATGGATGAAAAACAGCATTTTCACTAATCAGAGAACAAAATTTTTTAAATTTTTTATGCAGATCGGAAGAACTTTTTCAGGCCTATAATTTGTAATAATTTTTTTTTTACAATTATTACACCAGCCATTTATTATTGTTTGCAATTATAAGATATTTACGAAAAAAATGATTTTTGATGGTTTTTGCAAAATGACTTAGCTCACTGGAGGCTTTCGTTATTGCCAAAATATTTTGGGAGTCGTCATAAAATATATCAAGGTTCATTTTAAGAGGGGTACAAATGGAACTTTTTTTCATCATACAAGTCGAGGCACCTTAATATATATGTATATATATATATATATATATATGCAAACAAACTTATAAGTACACAACAAACAAAATGATTCACTAATGTTATTGTTTACGAATCGCTTTCTCGTACATTTCATTCATTAGCAATTATTAGTAGCGATTCACTTATAATATCGCGAGTTGCAGAAATTCCTCCTTCGTTAATGAATCGTCAATACCGAAAAAAGCAATTCGTTAACGAGTCGCCAAAACTATAAAAAGCAATTTGTTAACGAGTCGCCAAAACTATAAAAAGCAATTCTTTAACGAGTTTCCAAAACTGAAAAAAGCAATTTGATAATATAAATTATTATATGTACGGAAAAACTCTAAGTGTTATAATTACAAACTCTAAATTTATTTCAAACTTACCACGTCAAGAATCGAAACCACGACATCTGAATGCTAGTCCGGCACCTTACCCACTCGGCTATTTCAGATGCTGAATATATCTTGCCTAATTTGCTTGATAATAAAAGCCAGCATTCGCGGACATGGGTTCGAACTAGACATCTGCATGGAAAAAGCATTTCGTTAACGAGTCGCCAAAACTATGAAAAGTAATTCGTTAACGAGTCGCCAAAACAACAAAAAGCAATTTGTTAACGAGAACTTATTTATATAAAAAACTTGAACAAATTATAACTGGAAATTATTTATATAAAAAATAGGCACGAAATAATATAACAGAAGAAAAAATACTTCACAAAATTTTTTTCTTTTGTAAGTCTTTTTTTCACTTAAAATTAAAAATTTTAAAATAAAATTTTATTTTATTTTTAAAAATTAAAAACATGAAATTTAAAAATAAAAATATTCGCTAAAAAGACGTATTAACAACAGAAAGTTAATAAAAAATACTTTTCTTAAAAAAATTTTTATAGTGAAAAGTCGGAAAAAATTGATTTTTATTTCAAAGCACCTTAAATGGAGTTTGGCAAAGTCATGATTTTAATCAGTGCTTTCTTCAAGCATCAAGCCAACCTCTGATGAAGTCGGAATGAAACTATTCGAAAAATTAAAAAAGAACGATTCATAAGCGATTCGTTAACGAATCACCCCTCACCACACTGTTTATTAGGTATTAAAGAAAATTAAAAATGTATATATTTATGTTAGAGAAACATAGAAAAGGACAAAGATTTAAATTCAAAAAAAAAAAAATTAGAGAGACAAAAATCAAGAGAAAAATAGGAAAATTTAAAAGAAAAACAGAAAAATAGAGAAATAGAATAATAATGGAGAAAATAATAGAGAAAAAAAAAATTAGAAAAAATAATAATGAAAAAGAAGAATAAAATCAAAATGATAAGTATTGACAAGCAATGGAAAAACCTTAATTCATAAATAAATAAAAAAAAACACTCAAAAGAGAAGTAAGAGAAAACTTAAAAGTTGGCGATAGAGTCAAGAAGAATAAAAAGAAGTTGAGGGAAAAACTCAAAATAAATAAAACCGGAATGCAAGGCAACATTGAAATATATGAAGCAGTAATTTTTTTAAATGGCAGCAAAAATTTTTAACACACACCATTAAATAAAAAAAAAAAAAAATAAAAAAATGAAAGCGTGCCAAAATTTTCGATATGGCTTTATGTGTGATATCTCATGTTAAAGTCTACCGAAAATGTTCAAACATAAAAAGCAAACATTTGCGCTGAAGCAAAATTGATTTTGCTATTGTTTTTTTTTTTTTTTAATCCAGCTTATTTTTCCACCGCTTAACAGCATTTATTCGAAAAACTTACTAATTACATACTTAAATTATTTTTTCGCTTATCATTAATTTTGCAAGTATTCTTCAATCAGAGAATAAAGCGATTGAAACAGTTTCATTTTTATTTTTCTTTTTATTGTTGGGATTTTCATGGCAAGATTTAAAAGATTTTTATATATTTTCTCTTTCTTTTCTACTATGGTTCTTTGTGAACAACATTCTTAAGCTGTCAATGGATACGTTGCCCCCATCGATGATATGTTGTGGTTGTTGTTGTTGTTATCGTTTTATTATCCGGCATTGCATTTCATTGTACTCGTATTTGCATGTGACGCAGTTGTGTGCAGTTCTTTTTGCCTTGAACTTTTCTTCGCCCCTTTGCCCCGTTTGTAGCTTTATTCCGTTGGCTCTCTTTCGTCGTTTGACGCGGCAAATTCTTAGCCAAAAATAGCTAAATTTTTCTGGCAAACACTATGGCGCCAATTAAAAATAAATGTTATCTATTCTTCTCACAGTAACGTACATATATATTTTTATACATATAAGTTTATATGTGTTTTTATGTGCTGTATATAGTATATTTGAACAAAGTGGAAAACACTTTGTCGAGCAACCCGTCGTGTTTAAAGTAATGAACGATGCAGAGATAATCTTTAGCAATTATTTTTCTCCACAGCCAATGTAAACTTTTTGTTTTTGTGTTTTTTTTTATACATTTTTGTTTTATAAATTTATTCGATAAGCTAGCGAAAACATTTTCCATTTTCATCAGCAAAATTAAAAAAAAAAACATAAAATATTGCATCTTGTACTTAGCTGGCGGTAAATTAAAAATAATGATAAAAACGAGTTTGCGAGATGATTATTATTTTTTTGTCTATTTCTGTAAGTTTTTTGTAATTAGTTTTTATGACAGAAACAACCTAATTAAAAATGCTGTCAGCTAGTAAATATTTTTTAATAGTTTTTTCTTCTTAATTCTGTTTGTTCTTTCTATCTATATAAATCAGTTAAACTAATTTTTTTTTTGTTAGCTGGTTTGACCGCTATACAATTCTAAATCGTTGTAATTGTAAAAATTTCATTCAAATATGGTCACGCCCCCTTTCGCCCACTTCTATTTAACGATTAAGCTTTTGAAAATCATGGTAACTAGGTTGCTGCAGCAATAACCAGAGATCAAAACAACAACAAATGCGTTCAAAGGCACTTGAAAACATAAAGCTTAACCAACGGTTTAAAGTTCAGCTCAAATACTATCCAAATAGTACGGCGGCAAGAAAGAGTTCGAGCTTACATTCTCAAGACTTGATGGTACATTTTTTGATATTCCCTTTTTAAACTTGATGCTTCACTTTACACAGATCAAGAGTTGATGATGAAGTGTTCCGTATTTTATTCTGAAATGAAAAATAACAAGAAAGTGAATGAACAAAGCATAAAGCCAAAAACTTGATGGTACATTTTATTCTGTTCTCTTCTCTTTACTTATGTTTCTCTTTCCATTAAACTCAAGACTTGACGGTCAAGTGACCGTGTAAACCTGGACCAACGAAAACTATGTAAACAAACGAGATAAAAAACTCAAGTGCAGAAAACTGCCTTGAAAAGCACAACAATACGAAACAACAACAACTCAGCAATGGTTGAAAGTTCAACACAAAAAGACGTCCAATAAATAAAACAAAATCAACGAAAATGATGTCAGCAAGCAAATTAGAAGAAACAAAATCACGAAAACAATTTTAAAAAATCAGAACGACAAAACATAATAAAAGGAAACTAAAAATGCAAACTATGTGAACAAACGAGATAGAGATACAAGCGCTGGAAACCATTTAATAAGTAGCTTTAAGTTCGAAATCAGCTTGCACGATAAAGTCTAAGCTTTTTCCATATGATTATACAACCAAACCTGTTTTTGTGCAGTTGATAGGGACCGCATAAGAAAAAATATAGGAAATCTAGGAAATCTTTCCAAGTTCTATTAAATAAGGAAAAAGTGCCCTCCAAGCACTTTACTAAATTCAATTTCAATTTTAATTTCAATTTATTTTAAGGTGGGACAAGACATTCGCGGCAGAGAAAACAGACCTTTTTTTAAAAATTCATAACTCAGTCAAAAACACACATTTTTCCAAAATTTGTAGAGAAATTGTAGAGCATTGAACAAATTACAAGAAAAAAATTTCAAAAAAAATATATTTTTTACTCCAACATGGTTCTATAGAGCTCCAAACTGGCGGCAGAGAAATAAACGGGGTCTCGTGGTTGCAGCGCTGGGAGTTGCAAAACTTGTCCGATCTGGAAAAAATGACTTTTTTAAATCTTAACAAAATTGGTTATCGTATGACACGAGCTTTTTTTTTAAATTTATGTTAAATTTTTGGTGATGTTCCAAATTTGAAAGTGTGTTTTTGCGAAACTTTAAAAATTCATAAAAAATCGAAAAAAATTTAAAAAAAAGCACATGTCATACGATAGCGAATCAAGTTTAAAAAAATACAAAAAAAAAATTCGTCAAAAAATTAACCCGCTAGTGCTGCAACCAGTACGAAAAACATGGTTTCGAGATAAACGCGTTCAAAGTTTGTGAACAAAGAAAAAAAAGGTTACCTTCAATCTGCCATGCCTGCTTCGTACTGTATGCCGTCGTTATCTTGTGTTGTGCTGTTTCTTATAGTTGTTTGCAATCGTTTAGCAATTCGGGCTTTTGAAGCTTCATATGCCTTCACTCTGGCGCATTTCAAACGATTTGCATCATTTCCTTTGGAAAAATTCAATGCTGTAGCTCCTATGGTGATACCAAGTAGTTGAAACATTTGCAAATAACCATACTATAAGGTACGAAATAACAACCACCAAAAGTCAGGTAGCAAGTAAAACAAGTATATACCAGCTGCCGTATGTAGGTAGCGCAAAAATTAAAAATGCGCTCTCACTAATCCGGCTGTAACTTTTGAACCCGTAGGAATTTTTCCATGAAATTTTTTTCTTAGAATCTTAAAAATATTTCCTAAAATACAAAATTATTAAAAAAAAGATTTAAAAAAACTGCCAATGTCATGTCCCCCCTTAAAAAATGTTTACATATAAGACAGAGCTTTTTAAATGTAATAATAATTACAAAACAACAACAAGTAATAAACATCAAATGAATAAATATAACAAGTGAAACGAACAGTTCATTCAATAAGTCCGTAGGATTAGTAAGAAAAAAACAAAATTTTGATAAAACTCATACCACTTTTATAGCACGATTTCTCTTTCTCGTCAAAATACCATAGGCCTCAGTCTTAGCGATTACTTCGTCATTGGACTTGAATTTCTTTCGGTGGAGGCTAAATTTGGAGAATACGGTGGGTGGGTAAGCAATTCGAAGCCCAATCCATTCAATTTTGTCATCGTTTTCATCGATTTGTGACACGATGCATTGTATTGGGGAAACAACACTTTTTTCTTTTGCAATTGTGGCCGTTTCTTGGCGATTTCAGCTTTCAATCGATCCAAAAGTGCACAGTAATAGTCGCTGTTG
Source organism: Coremacera marginata (assembly GCA_914767935.1). Taxonomy (NCBI): domain Eukaryota; kingdom Metazoa; phylum Arthropoda; class Insecta; order Diptera; family Sciomyzidae; genus Coremacera; species Coremacera marginata. Next base: position 53,826,097 of record OU612045.1, read on the forward strand.
ATGGTGGTTCCTTTTTGGAGATAGTCGATGAAAATTATTCCTTTCGCATCCCAAAATACAGACGCCATCACCATACAAGCCGACTGTTGGGTCTTTGCACGCTTTGGATTCGATTCGTCGACTGCTCTCCACTCAGCTGACTGTCTTTTAGATTCTGGTGTGTAATAGTGAAGTCATGTTTTATCCATTGTCACATATCGACGATAGAATTCGATTTTATTGCGGTTTAACAGCCCCAAACACTCCTCTGAAGCATCAATTTGTTGTTGTTTTTGATCGACTGTGAGCTCACGCGGCACCCACTTTGCACAGAGCTTTCGTATACCCAAATGTTCGTGTAAAATGGTAAAAACACTACCATCTGATATCTTTACAATGTCCGCTAGCTCGTGCACCTTCAATTTGCGATCGTTCATAACCACTTTGTGAATTTTTGTGATGTTTTGTGAAATAACGGTCTGATTTGGGCGTCCACTGCGCTCTGCATCATTTGTGCTGGTACGACCACGTTTAAATTCAGCAATCCACTTTTCTACCATTTGCCTCGATGGAGCAGAGTCCGGATAATGTTTATCAAGCCATTGTTTGGTTTCCACTGTATTTTTTTTTATCAAAAAGCAATGCTTTATCAAAACTCGAAATTCAATTTTTTCCATTTTTTTTTTTTCAATAACAATAGTTCCACACAAAATGCTATAACTCTCGAATCAATTGTCAGATTGTTGTCAAATTTTTATACGTATTATTTGAAGGTTGTTACTAAATAAAAATCATATGGAAAAAATCTAGTAACGCCATCTATGTGTCATCCTATGGACTTTTTGAACTTACTGTTAATATAACTTAAAGCAAAATTGAGAAAATTCTAGTAATCAATTAAGAGGAAAGATGGTATTAAGAAAAATGTTTGAAAATTTCATACTTAAAGTTACGTTTATTCTGAATACATTTAATCCTTACAGGTAATGAATTTCAAATTCTGATGGCATTTAAAAAGAAAAGTCTGCTAGAGTTCAAAAAGATGTTCAAATTCCTGTTCGATCTACAAAATTGTATTTTTTAAAACAAGTATTTCGGAGTTTTTGTATAAATAAAATTTTGTAAAAATATGCAGTTCCTGGCATCCAGATAGTTGAAAATATTTCAACCAAGAATTTGTCAATTCTAAGGCCATAAACATATCTGACAGCGTTATTAAATCCATGTTGCAACTTAAGTTTGGACCTGGAATCAAGTTTACTATACACAACTTCTGAGTACGTCATGGTGGGCATTATAAGCCCATAAGTTAAGGAGTATTAACTTTGTTTTAGTCTCGAGAGGTACAAATGATGCAGTCCACCTCAGGTTCCGTAGGACATAGTAAACTTTACACACAACAGAATTTACATGATCTTCACAATTAAGTGAAGAGTTGTTGTGGTAACCAAGATTTTTTTACTTTATAAACAAAGTTTAGCTCTTTGTCATTTAGATAAATCGTTGGTATATTAGACATAGAATATCTGCTTTTGACAATCGGCAAAACGAAAACCAATATGACTGGACAAATATAATTGAAGATCGTTAGCAAATTCATGCATAGTGACAACGGCATTTGCTAAAGATATCATTTGTGAACATAGAAAGTAAAAGCGGACCAAGTACTGAGCCTTGAGGCATCCCACAGGATAAGCAACGGAAAGTGGAAAGACTATTTTCCACCCTATCTCTCTGAGACCTACTAGCTAGGTTACTAAATATATAACAGACAGACCGACGTGCTAGAAAAACGAAATTTAACATTTAATTTACTACACATTGAAATGTTCAACGGCCTTCGAAAAGTCTTAAAAACAAAGAAGGCTTATGCGTTCCACATCAAATGACACTCTGATGTCATCTAAAATCTTAGCAATAGCAGTAGAGCAGCTGTGACCTGACCGAAAGCCTGATTGAAGTGGAGACAAAAGATCAAGCCTTTTAACAAACTAACAGGACGATAATCAGCCGGATTACAAGAATTTCATTTTTCCGCTATGGGAATGATTGTGAATTGAATGAAGCATCAGGAAAACGGGCTAAGCGGACTGAGAAAGTGCGGCAAAATGAGCTTAATAAATTTAATGGGTATTCCATTTTTACCCACTGCGTTGGATTTGATCTTGAGGCAACCTCACACTCGTCGACAGCAACAAACTGAAAATGAAAAGGAGATTCAGAATAAGTATTAATTATGGAATTTTTTTAGAATTTTTTTTTTCACATTTTAAATGTGGGAAAATTTTCAAAATGTGCATATTTAATTCAAGACTTTCATTCGTAGTTCAAAATGCACACATTTTCTTGAGATGATCTCCTTCGAAATAGCTCTCGTCACTTGAAGATATTGTTATAGAATTATTATTTGTTATCATGTAGTCGGAGATAAGTCATTGCGATGCACAATAGATCGACCTCATACAAAGGTTGGGGGAAAAAATAGCTCCTATGAAAGTGGTATGCTTCGCAAGTTTAAGCTATTTAAGAAAAATTTAAAAAATAGTTGAAATCGTGCAGTCCCTAGGGGGGACCTCTCTTGAAACTATATTAATTTTTATAGGCGTCACTACCTGAGTCGATTTCCGTGTGTCTGTCTGTGGACACGATTACAGACGTGATTTTAAAGGTGTTGCGATGAAATTCAAAATAAAAGCTTCTTTTTTTAAAAAATGAAGATCAAGCTCGAAAATGAGCCAAATCGGATGAAAACCATGCCTACCTCTCATACAGAGTGACTTAATTTTACAGTGGAATCTCTTAAAAATCCACAAAAATTAAATTTCAGATTTTGCACGTAAGCTTTAGTCTTCAATCCTGAAAATCGGATGGAAACTACGCCTACCTCCCATACAAATTGGCTTTATATTATCCGTAAAATCTCTTAAAAATCAGCTTAAATTAAAAAAAGGTATTGAAGTTTTCCACTATCACTATCACTATGATCACTATGCTATGATCATCACCATGATATTTGGCTAAATCTTATGAAAACCACGCCTACCTCCAATCTAAATTGGCTTTTTTTAAACGTTAAATTTCCTAAAAATCCACAAAAATTAAAGAAATGTGTTCATATTTTGCACATAAGCTTTGGTATTTAATGTAAACGATCTCTATGATATTTGGAAAAATCGGATGAAAACCACGCCTACTTCCCATACAAAATGACGTCATAAAAGTAGGAAAACTTTCTAAATATATAAAACTGGCTGTCATCGTGTCTGTCGTGGCCAAAGACTTCGAATATACTTCAATACGGGGGTATTTTAGCTTCGGTACCCTGCCGAAGCTCCATTCCTTACTAGTTTTTACATGATTTTTACATGAGAGGTACATACAAAGGTTAGCCGATCTTAACAAAACTCGGTGAAAATGTTGAAAATATGCGTAAAAAGTAGTAAAGTAGACATACTGCGGCCCAAGACCATTTTTTGTGCTATAATACAATAATAATATACAAATTATTAATATAATATACAAATTACAAACCATAAAATAGGGGATAAAACCTAAAAAAAGCTTCCCTTGGAAGAAAAATTTAAAGAAAAAATTTGTATCAAAACTTAATTTGATAACTTGTTTTTCAATTAAACTTCATTAACTCGATTAACATAATTAAGGGCTCGGTTTGAACATGCAAGTATCTGAAGAATTTATTGACGGCATAAGTGGCACAAAAAAAAGCATCTCAAAAGGAATAGCTCTGCAGCCACAAAGCTGCTGTTGCTGTCAATTTGAAACTAGTTCAGGCAGTGTGAACAACCGTGTTAAATGAAAAGCTATTTTTTTGTTAAATATGTTAAGCTAAGTCGATTTGAACATGTTATAAGCTTGCTTGTACAAATCGATGATTTTAAGTAGTATTCTGTGCATAATTTTGTTTGCGGGCGCCTAAAAATACGGTCGCGAGCTACCAGGCGTCCTCGAACTACCGGTTGGACACCACTGCCGTATAAGAAAGACTGGAAACTGTTTAATAATACGTTCACACGAAGAGTTAAATGCGCATTTAACTAAATAGAGCACGCAATTTAAAATGCGTGGCCGGCCGTATGCTCCTTGTAGGAGTAAAAAGGATAAATATATATATTGCATTTCGTAAATGTGCATTTAGCATTCAGTGTGAACTTATAACTTTCGAATACTTTGATTTCTATTACATGTTGCTGGTTTTAACGAACTCTGTATTTTTAATTGTAATATTTTTATGAAAAAAAGCAAAAACAACTCTTTTTGTATTTTGTGTAGGTGTTAAAAATATGTGCATTTCTGACCTTAACATTACAGATTCTTTTTTTTTTAGAAATGATGTAAAAATGTTTCTTCCACTGTCAAAATCATAAATATTTGAAGCAAACACATGCAGGAAAACACATATAGGGACAGTGCACAATGGTCACAAACTAATGGTGGATTTTTTTTCATTGCACTAAAAATAAAAACAAAACTAAAACAACGCCGGCTCTTGCTCGCTTAAGCTGGCCTGGTTCAATGCATTGGAATGCAATACTGAGATAAAATATGTGCATAGAAAAAAAAAATTGTGTAGGAAGCAGGATTTCAAAGAACAGCACGCCCACTCAAGTGTGTGCTAGGAATTTAAACTATTCCATCGACGATATCTATCTATTGCAGGCGACAGCAAAATAAATCATTTTGGCTACTAAATCATTGAAATGGCCCAAAAACGTTCAAAACTTTGCAGTTATATAAAAGAAAAAAAAAAACGTATTTATAAAGGATATCCATAACAATATTTCTTCTCCATAAACGCAACTAGAAATAATAAGTAGATGTTTTTGATTTACTTTTTTATGCTTGCTTCTTTTTGTATCAAGCAGATCACTGGCAAAACTTTCGTTTTTTTAATCTTATTAAAATAGTGGAATTTCGATGTTATCCACATATTTATTTCTCGAAAAGAATGCATATGCCAACTTAAAAATTTTAAAAAATTAACAAAAATTTCAATGCGTGTATGAAAATTTAAATCACTTCATCGAATTTATGTTTCTCGAGACTCTCACCACAAACTATCCTACCACCGTCATAAGTTCTGTATTATTTAATTTTTCCAGATTAAATGCCTAAAACTAAAAAAAAACATTATTTTGCTTTCTCAATTTTTGTTTAACTCTTTCTATATTACATTTAATTTGTTAAAAATGTTTGGTCTTTGCCCTTGCGGTTGTACAAGGTCGTCATAGCTTATGCATTCAATTTGAGGATGACAAGCGACTGAGTACGTGTTTATAGTGCCGGCTGGTTGCTGTGCCGGGCCGAGCTGGAAACGCGTCATGCGTTTCTGCCGCCAAAGTGTTGCAGCTGGGTTTTGACTTTTGGGTTCGTTTGTATGTATTAGTTTTTTTTTTTTTACTTTTCGGAGCACCATAAAAGTCCTGTGATTACGTGTACACTTTTTGCTTTCCTCAAACCAGCGGACAACAAGTGAAGAAACATAAATGCGGAAAAACGCTACTGAAACACACTTTCAGCCACTTTAAGCCACTTAAAGCCGCTTGAAGTCACTTGCTATTCCCGCTTGCTTAGACTTTTTTGTAATAGTTTCTGCTGTTGTTTTGTTGCCTTGTTGCTGTGATTCAATTTTGAATTTTTTTTAAACAAAACGAGTACGCAAAAATAACGCACATTAAAAAATCGTACATCAGCTACTGACGCACTTCAAGCCGCATAAAGCCACTTGATCTTGCAACTGGTTTGAAATGTTTTAACTTTTTTTCTTTAGGTTTTTTTTTTATTTATTGTATTATTGTTGATTTTCATCAAAGCAATACAAAACTTAACTAAAAAAGTTTTTGTTGCCATCTTGCTGATCTTTTTGGGTTTATTTTTGTGCACAAAATGAAATGGGAAGAAGGAACGCACAAAAACGCACAATCAAAAAATCAAAAAGCTTCAAAAAACCACACGGAAACACAAATATAGGATTTAACTATTTGCAAAAATAAGATAGAAGGAAAACAAATTGAAAGCTAAAAAAAGAACTTATAGAAAGAGTAAAACGAAAGAAACGAATCCTATTTACGCATTTTGTACGCGAAAATGTGAAGGAAGAGCGAACATAAGACAATTTGTCAATCTTCGATTCTTTGTTTCAGATGCAACTCACTTGCAGCCGCTTATGGACAAATTACTTCACCCGCTGGTTTTGCTTTTTTCACTATTATTTGCTTTTTGTTTTCTGTATGCAATATCATTGTAGCTTGTTTATAATGCTGTTTATGTGCGTATTTTTTGTGGGCAAGAAAGTACAATACAAAAGCGCAGCAACATGGCTTAAAAAAGTACTTACTTTTTTTTGTTTTCGTTGCATACGGAACAGGAAAATAACATAAATAATAAATTTATGGCCATTTCAGCTCTTGAAAGGACTTTGACCGAGCTTCTTATGATCAATTGCGTTATGTGTGTTGTGAAATGTTTGAACACAAATGATCAAGAACTGAACCCACAAGTTTTATTACGAATGGCTTATGTTCTCAAGATGCTTTTCATAACAGTTTTTACTCTCTGAGGCTTGCCATTGTCTGCAGAGAGGTGACGGAAGAGCAGAAAAATTAATTCAATTAAAAAAACGTTCTGTGTCAGATGGGATTTGAACCTGGGTTCTCTGGCGTATGGGCCACACACTCTACCCACTACGCCACGGCCGCCGCAGGAAAATAACAACGTAAAAAAATAGTGGGGAAAAAATCAACCGACTGCTAAAACAATTCATTAAAAGGCTTCATAAATATTTTCACTAATGCGGACCTCTACGGTACATCGTACAAACAGATATCGTATTGTTTTCAACACAATCGTTCTGTTTGTTTTTTTGTCACTTCATTTTTCAGGAATACAAAACTGCGTTCCCGTTATCTTGCGTTCATTCTTACCAGTTGCTTTTTCACACAAAAAAAGAAAAATCGGAGAAAAGGCGCGACAGCAGAAACACCAAATAAAAGTTTTATTGGGGTTTCTTCTTTTTGTTGTTGTTTTAATTTGTGCTTTTTCTTTTTATGTTATTTAAACGAGTGAGAAAGCTACAGTCGGCTCGCTGGATACTAGCGCACAAGTCACTTTAAGCTGCTTGTTCAGCTGGCACTATCGCACTTTGAGCTTTTATCATATGATTGCATTTGCAGCGTTTTCCAGCTTTCCTTCTCGTTTCGGTCCGGCACACCAACCAGCCGGCACTATGAACGCGCCCTTAGACACGTTGACAAGAAAGTATCTTGATACATGTACATATAATTAAGCAAAGTTTTAAATATTATCTGTTGAGTTGACAAATTTTCGTCTACATTTAATAATGAAGGCAAAACGATGAAAACGTATCCCGCATATAATTTAAATATCACACACATAAATATACAATAAAAATAATGTAAACGCAGCCAAAGCCTCTCCATATACATAATTAATCATTATTAGACCTAAATTTCGGTCTATTCACAGCATTATCCAGCAAATAATGAGACATTTAAGAAATATCTCAGACATTATTAAAATAAACATCAGCTCCCTCATTAAAATGCATATAAGTAGCATATAAAAGAAGAAATAAGCGTGTGCTTATGAAATTAATGAAGCTTTTAATGAGGAATACTTTTATTATATGAGCGATAAAACAGTCGTCCTTTGAGTGCAAAATAATCGAAGCATACTTTATGGCTTTTTCAGATGAAGTCTAATACAGTCTAAAATCGTAGAAAAATAAAAGCAAAAATATAGTGACTGACTGGCTGTTGAGTGGTGGTGTGCTGGTCCTTAGATATTTGCATGTAGGCGGCACTCATTTGCGTTGGCGTCGGCGTCGGCATCATTTAAAAAATCATATCAGGACAAGTGGAGCCACAGAAGAGCTTAAATTTATATGGAAATTTGTTGTTGGAAAACATGTTGTATAGCAGCAGCAGCGCCTACGCGTATGCTTTGCTTAACAACTGCTATAATAAAATAAAGAACAATATTAAAATTTCGCTTGGAAACAAGAAAAATCTTTGAATGTTGGTTGTCCTAGATGTGACAACTTTCAAATGAATTATTGCGTAATTATGCAAAAGAAAAGTAATTTTAAAACACTAGATTTTTTTTTTGCTCTTTAAAAACTCGTAGTTATAAATTTAATGAATTCTGTTGTTTTTATAATTATGAATGTTTTATAACTATTCATGCTTGAAAAGAAAGGCAAGGGCAAAAGAAAGAAATGGTAAAACAAATACTTAATTATGAAGCAGTTGAGTCATCTACTCACTGTACATATAGTAGATGCTGAAGTTTACGTTGTAGTGCGACCCCCATGTCAAGGTAATCATTCTTGTGCATAAATATAAATAAATTGGAGAAAAATACCCTTAATAGAAATACACGAAAGGAATAAGTTTATGTTAAAGAGCAAAAATAAAGCATTAATTAAGGGTTTCACCATCAGATGTGCACCATCAGTGCAATAAATTCAATGAAATGTCAAGACCACTTTTCCTTTGAGCTTTGATTTTCTTTTACCAGTAATTAACGTTTTTTTTTTTGTGTTTTTGAATCTTTAATAAGGGCTTAAATGTTACAGAAGCTACACGGTGTGACAATTAAATAACCGAACTTTTAATTTAAATAAGAATACGTAGCGCCATCTCTTGAATATATACGAATATATATGAATATATATATGTTAGTAAGATACATCTATCCTCTTTTAAACGCTCTCAAGTTCAGAGATAAAGATTTGGGTAAAAAAAAGTCTGTGCGCGATTTGTTTCACACGATATGAATGAGGACAAAAAAAAAACGATCGTACACCGATAAAAAAAGCAATAGTTAAATCACCTAAGTCGGCTTGGGTAAAGAGAATTGTATGTGAATTATAAACTTATGCTTATTCACCTAAGCAATTTATTGTTTAATAAATTGCTTTGAAAGCACATACTTCGATACCCTGCCACGATGCCAAAAAAAAATATTTGATTCACCTAAGCCCAAAATTCAAAAATATAAATTAAAAAAAACTAGCATGGACGGCTTAAGTATAGTTTTGAGCTATTTTCTGCAAAAAAAAACACAGCTGCGTCATTAGACACACGAAAGAAGGATTTGATAATTTAATGGTTTTTTTTTTTGTAATAAAATAACTTTTGAATGCAAAAATAACATAAAGTAAATTAAAAAACACACGTTAATATTCACACCAGTAAATTGTATTACATTTCATCAACAAAAAGAAAAAAAAAGAAAAAAAATTTTGTTCGCGCCGTGCGGAATTGAACTTGGAATTTTTGGTGCCAGTCCATCGCTCTACCCACTGATCCAAAAAGCCTTGCTACTGGTTCCTGACATAACTGCAGCTATGTTAACAGATGCTGTGTTAACAGATACAGTGTGTCGCAGTATTCTGTTGATAGCCATACAGCAAAAATCTATTAATAGATTATTGTGTTGTGCTGTTGAATCAATCACTCTGCGTTACGAATGAGTTTGGCTCGATGCGTAGTGTAGTGAACTCTTAATCGGTGGGTGTGGGTTCAAATCCCCACTGCAGGTGAAGGTAAAATTTTTATAGTTGCTATTTAATTTAATTTAATTTAATTTAATAGTATTGTTATAATAAACCCAAGCAGCGAAGAGAATCCGAAATGCCATGAATTTCTTAGAAAAACGGTGTTGATAATATAAAAATTTGTGTATTTGCCGGCTTCAAAAAAAGGAAAAGAAAAGAAAACCAAAACACGGAAAAAAATTATATATTTTATATTCAATTTTTTATTTAAAATAATGTATAAATTACCAAATACTTGGTTAATTTATTACCCAAATAAAAATTGGCAAGTTAACATATAAAACTTAGGCGTTTTAAAGAAGTGCTATGTAGGCTGAAAACTGCCAAAGCCATCTTATAAATTATTCCAAATTTTTTTTCAATTTAACATAAGCTATTTCTCGGTGTATAGAACAAACATCAACCAGTAGCCCATTTGGCCCGCTCTGCCCGTCATACAAATTTTTTTCTATCATGAGCCTTGTCTTTGCGCTTATGCAAAAGCAAAACCACATACAAAAAACGACAACACAAGCCAGCGTCAACCGTCATACAAATGTTTTCTATCATGAACTTTGTATTAATCGTATGCAAAAACAAAAACACATGCATACAAAAACCAGCAGCACAAGCCGTTGTTGACGATCACCCTATTTTGAACGCTTGTAAACAACAACAAATGCATGCAAATTATTGCAATACTTGTGCGTTAACGCACACAGGATTTATTGTTGTTTTTGCTTGTTCATTTTTTTGGCAAAAGTCACGACACACAATATTTTGTGTTTGATTTTGTTTTTTAAAAATCACCGGCACTTTTATTAAATTTCGTGAGCTCCACTGGTATAAAGCATTGTAAAGACATCTTTCAACAGCTGAAAACGATCCAGATTTTCTTGATTCGATTATAACTGGTGATGAAACATGGTGCTTTAAATATGGCCCTGTAACTTAGCGTCAATCTGCCAATGGAAGTCGAAAGGCGAACCAAACCTAACAAATCGCGTTTTCAGAAGTCCAGAATCAAGGCAATGTTGATCACTTTCTACGATTCGAAGGGTATTGTCCACAAGGAATTTGTTCGAGAATGCCAAACTGTCGATGATGATTATTATTTTGAATTTTCACATCGTTTGTGACTATGATATAAATAATACCTTAATGGGTTGGAAAATACAGTTTATGCATATCAGTGTCTTATTTCACCAATTTACAAATAAGTGAATTGTTAGAAAATTCTTACAAAAAAAATCATTAAGTGTAAAAAAATCGTTGAGTGTACTGTACAAGTACAAATTTGTGATTGTAAATTATATTTGGTGAAATAGGGCACAGGTGTAGTAAAAATAAATTCATTATTTTTGCATTAAATTGAAAGCTTACTTTAGCATAGTTTGAATGATCCGATTTAGTTTAAATATGCACCGTTTTGTTAGATAATTTGCTGCCAATTTGAAGGTAATTTAATTTTGCATCTCTCATAGAGACTTTCTATCCTATTGGAAAAAAACTGGAAAAGTGAATTTTCACAAGCTGTGCTTTTAAGTTCTAAACCATTGACCTATAGGCGTTACCAAAAAAAAAAAATAGCAGGGCCCATGCAGCTAGTTAGACATAGAGCTTTTTAGAGGAGGTTCTCATGAAACTTGATCAGGGAACTCAACTGCTTTTTTCCATTTTTCGATAGTTTCGGAGGTCGATAAAGATTGCGTAAAAAAAATATCGCATAAGAAAGGAACCCATCTTTTTCACAAAATTTATGTGTATCTCATCAAGAGTATCTCACAAAAAATGTGTATCTCACATCAATTTTTTTGAAATGCACGCCTGTATTCCCTACCATACTGTGGTAAGAATAGTTATCTCAGGCACCAACAGATGTCGCTAGATGCGCTGTGGCGTTGAAATAATGCAAAGCTAATAGCTCGAAAAACTCGTTAACCAAATATTAAAACGCGTTTTCTGAAAAACCATGTTTTTGAAACTATTCTCCACGATATCTCAAGAACTACTTTATAGATTGACTTAGTTTTATTTTTATTTTGAAGTATATAAAATTTATTGGATCCTATACTTAAATTCAAATAATATTGGCCAGTTTTTATTATTTTTTTGAGCATTTAAAAGAGCAGAAAATTTAAAAAAAAACGGTACTTAAAATTCAGATGTCCGCAATTTTTGTAATTTTCAACTATTTGTTGATATTATAGCTCCAGTTAATATAATACAATTTATAAAATTTTTTGGTTTTTTATTTTTGATGGCATGATTTTTCGATGTTTGACGGCGTATTGACACTTCACATTACACTTTTATTCACCAAAACAAATATTTTCCTACAGTTTAAGAATGAATAAGTAACTAACTGCCAAAAAAAATGAGGGTGCACATTTACTTCCTTCTTTTGAAATCAGGAACATCACTGTGTTTTTCGAGCTCTAGGTGAGAACCTGCCCTTAAGGTATTATTACCAGATGTGCAAAAGCTCATAAAGCCCTATGAAACTTTCCAGTGTAAACAAAATAAAAATTTGGGCATGCTAGACGACTTTATTTTTGTTCGGTAAAAATGGTCAGCACGATATTCTTTTTCAGAAATATACATTATAACATTGTTAATATTATAAAGTCCTTACTTGTTCCACTATGTATTCAATAAATATAATAAGGGGATTCAAGTCACTGCGTATGGGCTGCGTAACCGCGTATCTCGTAAGTTTTTACACAATGCCAATTTTATTTTATGAACTTTTCGAAACGATTTGCGTTAAGCTTTACGCACCAAATTTGATGCGTATTGCCTAAAATAACACTGCGTAAAAAGCAACCCTTTGCTTCTAAAGCTTTTTGAACCAACATTTCTTTTAACTTCGATTTTTCGCTACTATTTGGCATTTATTTATTGACAAATGAGATTTACTTTTAGACTTAGAAAAATAAATTAAATAAAAGTGTTATGTTCAAGAATTTTTAAGCTACGCAGGTTATTTTACGCAAAATTTGATGGTGTGCTCATGCCAAGTACGCAATACGTAATACGCAAACCAACGCAGTGACTTGAATCCCTCTAATAATTTTATTATAATTTATTTGCTGATAAAAGTATAATTTTCTTAAATTTTTTGTTAAATATTTTAAAATCGATATGACACTAATTTTTCTTCTTTCTCTTTCTAGGTAAGTGTCTACAAAATATCAATATTTATCCATAAAATACGTAAGTTAAATATAAATACAAAATAAAAGTTAAATAAAAACAACCATGCATTGGAAGCACACTAAGCACCTTGTGTGGTCTTCAAGAGTATTTGGCGCGGTGCATAGGCCACTTCAACGTTTATACAAAATGTATGCATTTTAGCTGTAGCTACACTGGAAAAAAAACCATCCTAAATTCAATGAAAATTTACTAAATTTTGAAGAAAAAGATTTTACTTGTCTTAGTAGTGCCAAGGAATGTTGTTTGTATATAAAAATGAAAGTTTTCTTTGATGGATTATTTTTTATTATATATATAATTATTTTCGAAACAAAAAGGTGTATTGTAGACTTAAACATTTTTTTTCATTAATTGAATATATCAAAAACTTCCATTTAAGTTCAAAAGCCAGTGGGCAGCAGTGTAATGTTCCTGTAAACTTGACATATTTGTGGATATTATAAGTAACAAAAAGCGTAAATATTATAATTTATAATTTATATTCAATTTGAAAGTTACCAGTGTGGGAATTGAACCCGAGCTAATCGTGTACTAGACTGTCGATGTTTCTAAGTACCCACTCAGTTGTTAAAGAACAACGGCTTAATTTAGTTCTAAATAAAATTACGCCGATAGAGTGTTTGTTCTAACATTCAATAATATGCGAATATACATATGTACATGCAAAAACAAGTATTTTGCGACCGCGCACAGCATCGACGAATAAGAGGTTGGTCTTTGACGTACAATTATGTCTTACAGTGCAGTGTAGGGGAGAGGTGTGTACCTTGGACCGATTGTACCTCGGTCCGAGTGTAGATTGCCGCTCAACTACAACACATACATGCGTATGTTCTTCTATGGAATTTTCCACTCACTCTGTTGCTTGAATTTAGTTTGCTTCAGAGTGTCGAGCTGTACGGACGTGTGAGAAAAAACGGAAATTTTTTTTTTGCGTAAAAGTTTTTTTTTTTGAGGCGATATCGAAAGTTTTTGTGCAGAACAACGTCACAATTTTGCAATTCGGCAAATAAAGCTTGGTAAGTTTACTGTTTTTCTAAATGTAGCATGAGTTCTACTTCTGTTTACATTCAAAATATGATATTGTTGTTTATATTTTGTAAAACAAGCAGAAGGTGTACCTCGGTCCTACGCTTACAAGTGTACCATGGACCGGTCCAAGGTACACATATATGATAAGTATTGGCTTACTGTTTCTTATTTTGTACTGTTTTAGCAAAATGCCAAGAAGTAAAACGGGAGCCACACGACCACCGGTGGATAGTGAAGCCTTAAAGAATGCTGTGAAAGACGTGGCAAGCGGTAAAACTGTATACAGCGCAGCAAAAACTAACAACATTTCGAAGACGACCTTGATAAGGCAAATAAAAAAACATGGAGCTTCCGCGAACACAGATTTTGTGTATGAAAGTAGACTAAATACCTGACAAGTATTTACGTTGGAAGAAGAAGAAGCCTTAGTCGAGTATGTTTTAACTGCCTCGAAATTGCATTACGGACTTCCAAAAGCAGAATTGCAGAATTAGCTTTCCAGTTTGCTGAGAAAAATGGCAAAAAATTTCCTTAAAACTGGTTTATGCAAAAAAAAGCTGGAAAAGATTGGCTCAAATTGTTTCTCCGTCGCCATCAGACCATCGCTTTACGGACGCCAGAAGCTACCAGCTTATCTAGAGCCACTAGCTTTAATAAAACGAATGTTGAGGCCTTTTTCAAAAACTACAAAGAATGTTTGGATCGTTATAAGTTTAGACCTAACCGTATTTATAATATTGACGAAACCGGAAACTCCACGGTCCACGTTCCACCGAAAATTTTGGCACAAAGGGGGCAGAAGCAAATTGGCAGTGTAACATCGGGCGAGAGGGGACTTAATGTCACAATGATTGCAGCTGTTAATGCGGTGGGAAACCATGAGCCTCCAATGCTTATTTTTCCGAGGGTCCACTTCAAAGATCATATGATCATAGGAGCTCCTTCAGGAACGATTGGAGGCGCAAATCCAAGTGGTTGGTCGAATGAAGCTTTATTTTTGGTGTTTTTAAAGCATTTCATAGCTTTTGTGAAGCCCACGGAAGATGATAAAGTTCTCATAATAATGGATAACCACGATTCACATATTTCAGTCAATGTCATTCTGGAAGCTAAAAAAAATTATGTAATTTTGCTGACAATGCCCCCACATTCATCTCATAAGCTTCAGCCTTTAGATAGAACTGTTTTCGGTCTATATAAGACATTCTACAACCAAGCAGTGAATGAATGGATGTTGACTAACCCTGGCAAGCCATTAACTATCTATGAAGTCGCACATGTCATTGGAAAGGCATACCCTAAAGCATTTTCCATCCAAAATATATGTAAGGGCTTTGAAGTAAGTGGAATATGGCCCCTCAATGAAAGCGTTTTTGGCGATGATGAGTTCTTATCATCGTATGTTACAGACCGGCCATTTAATGAACAGCCAAATATGAATCAAAGTGGTGATTTTGCCGAAGTAATTCCATCAACATCCAGTTCTGCGTTTTCTTCATCAAATGGAGTTCCAGGCTTTTCTAACATTTTGGTCTCTCCTCAGGAAATACGGCCATTTCCGAAAGCTAATCCACGGAAGCGGGGAAAAGGCGGCCGAAAATTAGGGAAAACGCGAATTTTAACAGACACACCTGAGAAAGAAGAACTAGGAGATGCTGCTAGATTGAAAATAAATAAAAAAAAACCAGCTGCCAAAAAAAATAAAAAGAAGCTGATCTACGAATCCTCATCTTCACAAGATGAAGAAAATATTTCTCCAGTACTTAGAACCATGCCGAAAAGAGTTTCTAAAGAAAAGGTCCAGATTCGGGATGAGGTTCTTATTGAGCCTGATGGGGATTTTAGCACAGACAGTGATTCGTCCGTCTCAAGTCTTTTGCGCCGAGCAAAAAGGAAGATTTAAATACTTTCCATTTTAAGCATTATTATTTACTTAAAACTTATAGGTATATTTCATTTATTCATTATTTCTTACCAGTGTTTCATAAAATAATGGAATTTTCATGTAAACAGATTAATATTTTTTCTTTTATAACAAAAAGTTCATTATTATTCCTTGTCCATTGAAAATTGGACCATTTTTATTTAACCTACGATCTTTTTTGTAACCTTATTTTGAATAATTTTCAAATAAATTATTTATTTGTTTTTCTTTTCATAAAAAAAATAAAACTTCTACTCATGCAATTAAATGAATAGTCTTAATTTCTTACATTTTATAAATTTATTTTTTTTAATTTATACGGTCCAAGGTACACTTACCAAAGGACCAAGGTACACTTGCATTGTGTACCTTGGACCGTTTCAGATTGGTATGGAAAAAGTAGCTTTTCTATTAATTGGTAAGAGGTAGAAATACAATTGACTCGTCATTTAATGCGGCAAACATATGAGAAAAATGATATAAAAGAATAACTGAAGATAATCTTTTGCAAAATTTATTATATTGAAAAAAGTGAAATCCGGACCAAGGTACACACCTCTCCCCTATATGTATCGTTTTAGATCACTTTTTGGGGTATACCTACAGCCTTTAATATTCATCATATACAGATGAAATATATGCTACAATATCAGTTACATGCCGAATGAAACTGAATATCTAACTTTAGATTTTGTCACTTCTTTAATAAAGTCACAAAATAGCAAATCTTAGAAGAAAAATTCACATTTTCGTATGAGAGCACCTCCATAAAGTGCTTCAGTACCCAGCAGAAAACTCACTCAGGCCTCTAATAGGCAGACTGGAATTCAAAATTAATTTTCATAACATAATCCTCCTTTTTACAGACCTGTATTCTAACCTGATATTAAACAAAAAACTCAGGTGCGTCGTTGGACACACGAGAGAAGCGAAGTTTTTTGCAGTTTCATAGATTTAATTATTTAGTGGTTTTTTTGGTTTTTATTAAAATAGCTTTTAAATTAAAAAATTTTATATTACATAAAGTAAATTAAAAAACGCACGCTAATATTCATACCAGTAAATTTTATTATATTTTATTAATATTTTATTTATTTTATTCCGTGCTACATTTATTGTTACTTAAACGCTCTTGTGGGCAATTGTTAATTTTTGCCGATGCTGATGACATCTTGTATGTATGTAGCAAATGGAAGCAACATGTTTTTGTTATATTTGAATAGCTGCTAAATATGCTGGATATGTAGAAAAGCCAATACACAATCCTTTTTAATATTTAGATTTTTAGCTCAGTTGTACTTTATAAAAAAACACCGATGCTGGTGACATCTTGTAGCAGGAAGTAGCAAGTGGACCATTTTATGTGCAATGTTTTTATACGTGGAATAGCCAATACACAATCCTCTATCTATTAAGAGATTATTGTGATCTACTGCATAGATTTAGTTATACATACTTGATATTGAATCAACAACTGTGCTTAGCGGAGGCTTTTGGATCAGTGCATAGTGTATTGATATCCTAATCACAACGATGCGAGTTCGAATCCCCAGCGGAAGATCGTAAAAATATTTTTAATATATTGAAAATGCATTTTCTTCTTATAATAGAAACATCAAAGAAACATCAATTTCTAAGAAAAGCGCTGTAGAAAAATAAAAGTGTCGATTGTGAGATTTCACTCAAGCAAATCACAGAGCGAGGCATAATAAGCTTTGCTTCAAAAATCAGTACTCTTTTAGGTCAGATTTCATATCTGAATTTGAAATAAAAATTGATATTTAGACCAGAAGGCATTGATGAATATATAAAAAAAGTAATATCAAATTTCAGGTCTGAAGAGGCGGACACTTGCATGAAAAAGTCAGGGCTGTTTTCAAGGAAAGGTCAGGCCTCGGTCATGCATGTCAGTCCCGAATTCTTGCTTGATCAGGTATGACATTTTCCGCAGGGTAGCTGCATTTGTTGTTGTTAACATTGTTGGTTTGGTTCGTGACAAAATCACGAACGCAACATAGTGTCGTTTGTTGAAGTAAATCGTTTTACGAATATTTCTCAGTAAATGCTAGTTATAAATATGTATGTAAAATTTACTTGTACTTTACTTAAAAAATGTATTAGTTCCTTACTGCAGGAAAAATAGTAAATTAATATTTTTTCCGAAATAAAAACAAAAAACTTATCACCAAATATATCATAAATTTTACGTCTACACTTGTGATACTATCGAAACTGTGTTTTTTTTATGAAAATTAAAAAATATCAACCGAAAAAAAATAAAAAAAAATTCTGCCACTTCCAGGTTCGAAGTCACTACCTCAATGTTGAGGGTCTGACGTTAGAGGCTTAGAACTATTTTCGAAAAGTAAGCAAATATTCAATGAGTCAAACTAGATATATTTCTCTTGCTCCAAAAACATATTTTTTGAGGAAAATTTTACTTTGGAAATAAAAATCTTAGTTTCTTAAGCCAAATGTATACACTTTTATAATTTACTTAGAACTAAAGAACCTCAACCCCATTTACTTAGATAGATTAGGTTTTTGATTTAAAACTAAATTTTTTTCTGAGTGTATTAAAGAAACAAAGACAAGCTATAAACAATTTTAAGCTTTGGAATTTTTATGTCTTTGCTTGCCACACACGATGAACAATAGTGAAAAAGCAAAGGTTTTAGCTGAAATCAGTGGCTGACATAAATAGATAGATACATTTTTATAGCCGAACATAAAAAAGGTGCATTCTTGCATAATGTGAAAAAAGAATGATAATAAATGCTTTATTTCATAGTTTTGTTTAATTGTTAATTTTTATGCGCAATTTTATTTTTTTACTTAAGCTTATAAAGCGGTTAAATAACCAAAAATGTTAAACTTTTAATGAAGCTGATGTATCTGTGTGTGATGATTAAGCAAGTGTTAGAGTTTAAGTGCGTGTATGCATAAGTGTGTGAAAAAAAGTAAACCATCATCACTCAAAATTATTAACGCCGCGATGCGTCTGAACTGAACGACGAACAAACTAACCGACCGACCGCCCCACAGACTGAACAACTAACCGACTTCCAACTACAGATATTCAACCGATGCCACACTTTTGCTACTTTTGCCAAAGTGTGCAACGCAGAATGCTTTTTTCTATTGCCATTTTTTTTTTTCTGCTCATTGTTCTTGTTGTTACATATACGTTTTTTGCTACTTTTTCTCATACTATTTTTTCGGTTTTTTTTCTACTTGCTAGTTCTTCATTTTAAGCATGCTGTTTTTGCGCAGCTACATATTGTGTTTGTTTCTTCTTCTTTTCCGTTCACTGTTTAGAAACGTGTATGGAATGTATGAAATGTAAAATAGGAGCAAGTAGCAGTCGCTGATAGTAGTTGTTGGTTTAGTTTTTTCAGTTTTTCTTATATCTTTTAAATTTTTAACACTACAAAACTAAGAAGCATGCAGCCAGGTAGTACGACATGCAAGATAGATTATATAACAATAAACAAAAAATTGTATTGCATCATAGCAGCTATCAAGCTTTTTTCTTCTAGTCGATTCTTGCATCGCGTAAGAGATGTTTTCTATTTGCCCAAAATGCTGTTGCGATACCCAATTTTTGCATTTTATTTCCCTTAGCTTTTTTTTATGACAACTTTATGGAGCAAAATGTTGATTTTTACTGTCAATAGAGTTGATTCTATGAACTTTAATTTCATCATAGTTATAAAAGGTCGCAGGTGTGAATTTGGTCTGAGTCACCAAACCAAGAATTAATCCAGTTGTTTATTTGTTCAATTTGACCACTCTGCTATTAAGCGTGACTTAAGTATTAAGCGTGAATAACTAAATTTTTGAATCTATATAAATTTTAATATTAAGAAAAATATTTGTTTTAAAGAAGACATTAAGTTCAAAGATGTGATTGTATCAGATTAAAAAATTGTATCGGCATCTTTTTTACTGGTGCTTAATGTTGTTTATGGCAGCTATTGGTAATTAAAAACAGGTTATAGATTGACAGTCATATTTACTAGTATATAATTCGACCCAAATCAAGAAAAGCTTATCAAGCAGATTCGAGGATGAAAGTCAATTAAACTTAAAAATTTTTGAAACTGGAACGAAATTCTTACTTTACACTCATTGCTTACTTCTTTAAAAGTCGAATCTTAACCTAACAGCGTTATTGTTAAATTCACCATCTCAAACCTTGTCAAATTAAATAGCATGATTATTAATTTAAGACTGGGTCCAAAATTGTTTGGATTAATTAGTTTTTATTTTCAGCGTACATATGTTCGTATTCAGTATGTTGCACCTATGTTAAAGTTTTCCTTTACATAGGTATATATACATAATAAATCGGGGATTGGCCGAAGAGGACCACAGTGGGTCTCTTTTCATTGCTCGGAGCCCTCATACGTGAGCATACTCTTTACATAAGCATCCTTTGTCACCCCAAGCATCCTTTGTCCTTGTAGGTCAGCTGACCAATCTCGGCTTCGCTAATTAATGGACGTCCCAGAATGGTCAATCTTATGCTTGCCAACGCCGGACACTGGCACATAATGTGTGCATCCGTTTTTGGCTCCTCTAGGCATAACCTACACGCATCGTCCTCGGTCAGAGTCATCTTCCTAAGATGGTACATGTAGTGACCGTGTCCTGTGACCAGTGCAGTAAGCCAGCTTAAAGTCCTTCAATTGTAACGAATAACTTTTGCAGCCTCACTACGAGACCACTTTACGGCCGCCTTCGATTGCCTACAATTAACAGCTTCTTCCCACCTTGTACGGTGCTCTGAGTCCGTCCATTGTTTAAAAAGGCCTGACACCATGTTGTCGCCTATGGCGATACGTGGCTCTGGTCCACAGAACTCTTCTCCTGATCCTTTTCTCGCTAAAGATTCTGTTCTATGTCAGAATGTCCTCTCACCTACATAAATGTGAGCTCATTTGTCTGAGTGCACCTATTGAGTTTGGTAAGACACTCTATGGCCAACCTGGAAGTGACGCCTGTACGCTGGATGCACCTAATCACCGACTGATTGTCAAGGGCAATAACAATTTTCTTGTCATTGACCCAGTCATCTATCAGGTGGTCTAGTGCATGCATCACACCAAGCATTTCCGCCTGGTACACAGACACAAACCTCCCTAACCTCAGTACACAGGATAGGCTCAACTCTTCTGAGTAAACGCCTGGCCCGGCTCTGCCATTCATCAGAGAGCCGTCTGTGAATATACTGATATCGTTACCAGCGATTTCTTTACAGACGACTCCGTCTGTTATAAGAGTTTTATACCATTTTTCTGTTATCCTTACTCTCTGCCTTCCGTCCATAGGCATACCCGTCTCCCCCTGACATCTTTATGTACAATATCAAGGATGCGCATATGACCATGTAGGGCCGTTGATCCATGCCACGTAGCATTTCGCAACATCCTGAGTTTTCCGCCGCCGTTTTCTTTATTTCTAAATCCAAAGGCAGCATACCTAACAGAACCTCCATTGCGCTTGTTGGAGTTGTGCGTATTGCACCTGTTATTCCAACACACTCTTAACCGTTGGACTCTGTCCAGTCTCTTCTTAATGATTTTCTGGCTGACTTTTGTCCACGAAATCGCCGAAGCATACGTGATGACAAGTCTAGCCATCATTGTGTAGACCCATTTCATAGACTCTGGGCTTAGCCCCCATTTGAGACCACAAACGCGTCTACACTGAAACAGAACCCTCTTGGCTCTTTGAGTCCTATCTTCTACATGCTCGTTCCAGTTCAGTTTGCTATCAAGGGTTACCCCTAAATATTTAACTTTCGTGGACATGTTGATTTCAGCTCCAAAAAGTCTGAGTGATTATCTCTTCAGACCTGCCCTCTTTCTAGTAAAGAGAATATTGTCTGATTTTCCTGCGTTTACGGTAAGGCCTTGTTCTCGACACCACTCCTCCACCATTCGGAGTAATCCCTTCACGATGTCTGAGATGGTGTCAATGCACTTACCACAGACCACCAACGCAATTACATCTGCATACCCTATCGCGTGTATGCCCGATTCATCCAGTCTAACCAGTAGTGAGTCCACAGTTATGTTCCACAGGGTTGGAGATAGCACCCCACCCTGGGGACATTCTCTACTTACTCTACCTCTAGTTTTGACTCTACCATTCTGCATGTTGACCGCCCTGCGCTTGCGCATATTGTCTACCCAATTTACTATCATTGGGCTTACATCGCACTTTGTCAGGGCTTGCCGCAGCCTTTTAAAGCATATTTTGTGGAAAGCACCCTCGATGTCCATAAATGTGGCAATCGCAATACCTCGTGAAAACCGCTCCTTTTCAGCAACTCTTACTAATTCGTGAAGAGCACTCTCCGTAGACCTGACTGCTCTATGTTGGCATCTACTCAGAGGATTATGCATCAGCGAAGTGCTGATCAAGACAGTAAACCATCACTCTTTCCATCGTTTTCAAGAGAAAAAACGTAAGGCTGATGGGTCTGAACGACTTATAATCCTCATAATCCTTTTTTCTGGGCTTCGGAAGAAAGCAACTCTCGCCTCTGTCCAGACTCTCGGAACGTACCCAGTCGCTAAGCAAGTAACAAATATACCCCACAACCTAGGTGCAATGAGATGTTCCTCCCACTGCAACATAGACGGAAATATACCGTCCATCTCTGATGCTTTGTGCGGAGCAAATGAGCGTATAGCACTCCTCACCCCGTCCATAGTGATCATTCTTTCGGGTTCTTGTCTGTCAACCCTGTGCATCCCTTTCTTCAAGGGTGTCCACGGGTCGTCAGACCTAAAACTTCCAGGAAAATGCACCTCCATCAGAACTTGCACCCTCTAGGAAATTATTATTAACCTCTAAAAAAAAATTATTAGTAATATTATTGTCAAGTTTCTGAAAAATAATAGTTTGAAATTTAAAAAGCTAGCCGAGGTAAAAACAACTTCCCTTGAAAAATACATTTTTGAGCTCAAGATTATAAAGACTTTGACGTGTATACATCTATTAAATTGATGTACTAGGTAGGAGGCCAGGTTTGCAAGTTGAAGGGCGAGCGTCATAAAAACTGTATAGATTTTCAACACAAATTTCCATCTAATGCTGTTGGCCAATTTTGACAATTTTAGGCTTCTTGAATAGATTATCTCAACGCCAATTTGTTATAATATAATTCTTCGTTATATGTATATTCTTCACACTAAGCCGTTTATATTCTAAAATTCCGTTCATGGAAAGAAGTATATTTTTATAAACATTCATGCTACACTTATGAACAGTTACTATCATCTTGCACGAAGTGAGCGTAACCAGAAGTAGCCGAAAGTAACAGTAAATGAAACAAAAAAGCAATAATCACATGGAAAGGACTATAATTCGGTACACATTGGTGCTGCAATAATGAAATTAAAACGAGTAGAATAGGTCAACTTCAATCATCTTGAGGTAGGTGTTTAAAAAGTATAACCTCAGAATCAATAGTACGATCAGAAATGTCGCATGGCGACAGCAGTCATAACCCCTCATACAAAAGAATGCTGCAGTCGGATGCAACGCGAGCTGTGCAAGAAAACTACCGCGAAAAGAGGAGAGAAGAGAGGTGCCTTTTCAGACCCATAAAAAAAGAAGAGGAAAAGCGCGAGTGTGAGGAACTCGAGGTGTACCAAGGCAAGAAGGATGCACGACAATTTTATCACCAGGTTAATCGCCTAACCCAAGGTTTCAAGCCCGGAGCATGAGCTTGTAGAGATGAAAATTATGATCTGCTTACGGATATGCAATGTGCGCTGTGAATGTGGAGACTGCACTTCCCCAACCTACTGATTGGCGACAATTCCACCAATACCGCCCATGGAAATAGCAGTACAGTACTACTAATCAACGATGACGGAGCGGAAGAGGTTCGAGTTGCTATTCAACGACTCAAAAACAATAAAGCAGCATGTGGTGATGGCCGATGAATTGATAAGGCGCTTGCATTCATCATGTCATATCATATGACAAATCCTGAAAAAAAAAAAACGCACGAAAGCCAAATTGACACTCATTATCTCTTTGTCGATTGTAAAGCTGCGTTCGATGGCCCGAGAAGCGATTGCCAATGAAGCGATACGCAACAATGTCTGAGTTCGATATACCTGCAAAGTTGATAAGACTTTATAGGATGACGTTAAGTAACACATGCAGCTTCTTCAAGGCAGGAAATGACCCATCCGAAACTTTCAATACCGAAAGAGGTTTCAGACAAGATGATTCGCTATCTTGTGATCTCTTCAATATCATCATGGAGGGTATCGTACGAAATGATGGTGTGCATCGCAATGGCACTATTTTCTACAACTGTGTCCAGCTTGCGTACGCTGATATTGATATTGATGGCAGAACCAAGAGAGATGTTACCGCTGCTTTCACCGCTGTCGAAAGGGAATATAAGGGAGCGTGGTGTCCTACGTTTCATCCGGCAACTATATATTTTAAGTAGTCAATGAGTTTATATATCTTGGCACCACCATTAACAACAGCAATGATGCCAGTCTGGAGATAAAGCGAAGAACAACACATGCTAACAGGTGCTTCTACGAGCTTAGTAAGCAACTTAATTCCAAAGCCCTCTGTCGATCGGCTAAACTAGCGTTCGTCACTCGGCACTCTACAAGACGTTCGTTCTAACGCTCTGTTAGAACGTTGTGGGCACCTAAGTAAGTAAGTAAATAAGTAATAATATGGAAGGGAATGCATATATTTTGGTTCACATTCATAAAACAATAATTAAATTGGGCACAAGATTGGATTATGTGAGTTCCAACCAGAAGTAGTCGAAAGTAAACCGAACTGAAATTTAAAAACACTTAAATAATATGGAAAGGAATATAAATTTGGCATACTGTATAGAAGGTAAAGTAAGTTCTAAATATCTTGCATACAGTGGGTGCAACTGAATATATCTTTGCTATAATAATATAGAGAGAACTATCTTGTCTCATGGCGTGAAAACTATTGGTTTTACTTTAAAAACTGTAAGTGAATTTTTAAAGAGAACTATCTGATAAACAATTTAGTTCTAAGCATATTTTCTGTCAGACAAAGAGGAGCGAAGCTCTTAGCGAATGACCGGTTTCGGTGAAATTTGAGCACGAATATCTATTAGCGCGTATATGGCACCTGGGGAACTCTTAACAGGTAGTTAGTTATGACTTAAGAGATATGTATCAAAATTTGGAAATTTTTCGATTTCTGATTTTTTTTTTTAAAAAGTCACCTTGGATATGAAATACATAAGCCCTCGCTAGGGCGGAGTCTGAAGTTGTGTCGCAGAAAAAACTAAAAATGCAGAAAATGTTTTTTCTATGAAGACTTATCAAAAATGCATGAAACCCTTGAGGTTAAAAATTCGTTTCACTCTAGTATATACAGTGAATCAAAAAAGTTTAGGCACATTCAATTTTTCTGAGAAGAACTTTGCTTTAATATATAAAAGCAACTAATTTGGCCAACTTTTTGATGCAGTTAGTATCATTAGATGAATTTTAATTGAAATACACAAAAAATTCCTTTAATTTATACACTCGAAATATAAACGGAAGAAAAAAAAATGCATATGAAAAAAATTTAGGTACAGGCTGTGTGTGTACCCTGTTTTTGCAAATATAACGGTAATCTATGAGTTCTCTTTGATCTCTTTCGTTTTCTGCACATATTTATTGCGCAGCCATTCAATTGTCAATTGATTTAAGTTAGTGTTGATCTTGATGTCCTGATTGAATGAGCAAAATGAGCAGTTGTACATACATTTCGGTAGATGTTCGAAAAGTTATTATAAACCTTCATGTGCAGCAAAAATCTTATCGCGAAATTGGTGATATAGTGCACAGGCCCTATACAAGTGTGCGAAATATTGTAAAACATTACATATATACCGGAAAATTAGAGCGTGAAAGCAGATCTGGACGGTTTCAATAAAAACTTCGATCCGCAAAAAATACGCAATACTCTACATAGAGCTGTTTTTCATGGATAGTACCTCGGCGCAAACCATTTATTTCGGCTATTAATAAGAAAAAGAGGCTGGAGCTTGCAAAGCTTCATGTACATCAATCGGAATCATTTTGGAACAGTGTAATGTTTAGTGATGAATCGAAGTTCAACTTTTTTGGATCAGCACAAAAAGTTTGGCGGAAACCAAACAATGAGCTCCAAGAGAAAAACGTAATTAAAACAGTCAAACACGGCGGTGGTATGGTGGGGGTGTACGGCGGCTTCTGGAGTGGGAAATCTTGTCTTTATAGATGATAGATGATTAATATAGATATAGATGAATATTTTGAAAGACAATTTGTTTCCTAGTGTTGAAAAGTTGGGAATGAATGGGAAGTCATTTTTGTTCCAGCAAGATAACGACCCGAAACAGGCGTCGTACCTTGTGCAGCTATGTCTTATTTACCATTGCCAACAGCTCAAAACACCTCCACAGTCGCCAGATATGAATGCTATTGAACATATTTGGCAATTATTGGAGAAAAAAATTCGGAGCCATCGCATATCATCAAAAGATTCACTAAAAGAGGCACTTCGCCAAGAATGGGAATATTTAATACCCGAACAGACATCAAACCTAGTTGGGAGTATGCAAAGGCGCTTACATGCATTTATTCAAGCCAAAGGAGGCCTAACAAAATATTAAATGTATGAAAACCAAAAATAAATTAAAATTTTTTACACATGTGCCTAAGCTTTTTTTATGTA
Organism: Coremacera marginata; assembly: GCA_914767935.1. Classification (NCBI taxonomy): domain Eukaryota; kingdom Metazoa; phylum Arthropoda; class Insecta; order Diptera; family Sciomyzidae; genus Coremacera; species Coremacera marginata. The sequence continues at coordinate 53,852,574 of OU612045.1, forward strand.
AAATTGTGACTTTGTTGTTTTTTATATATATATATGTTTTCTAATAAAAAGCTTTCACTTTTCAAATGATGCCATATTTTTTTTTTCGTTGGGTGGAAAAAATCTATTTAGATACAAACATTGAGAATAGCTCTGTGCCTAAACTTTTTTGATTCACTGTACGTATAATCAGTCGTATCTTTGGTACAGCCTAAAATTAAAAAAAAAAAAAGTAAACTGCTATTTATTAATGTACATATACAATTTAAATAATATAATAATTAAAAATCTGAAGAATATGTTCAGTGGCATCTTGTGTTCTGTGGATTTGTTCGAGATGTAGGGAAGAGTGCCCACTTACTGGCACCGTAAGGTCTTGAGGCCATAATTTTCGTGTGAAACATAAATTGGCGAAGTTCTCGGTTTCGTTTGAAAGCTGAGTTCAATAGCAAACAAATATTTCAAACGGAACTTAAAAATTTTGAAATATACGATTCTGGCAGTCAATTTTGCAAAAGTCTCGAAAATCGACACTTTTTACACTTCGCTGTAAAATATTAAAAATCAAGCATAAACACTAGTTTATTAATTTTTTATGTGTTATTTATTCTTTCAGTGGCTTATACAGACATAACATTTTCAAAGAATTGAAAAAATTATTTGAAAGGTTTTATTAGCAAATTAAATGAAAATAAAAAAAAGAACGTGACATAACGCGAAATGTTTTTTTTTTTCATTTCACAATAATGTTCGATGGCTCGTGGAATTTTGATGAATAAAGAATAAACTAAGAATTCCACTCATGTTTACCTTTTTATATTGATGCAAAATACTTAAAAAGTTACTTAACAAAGATAACCGATATTAGATCAGCTTAAATTTTTTATTATTTTTACTTTTCGACGACCGAGGATTACAGCAACACGTACATATAACTCAATGATTTATGAAAGGTGAACGCTTTTTGAGACGGTACTTTGATCGTCAAGGAAATCAGAACTGATGGGTGCCAGAAGCTGGGCAGTGCGAGCAGGAGAGCACTCCCCCCTACTGCCTTATCTTTGTTCTCCATATTTATTTTAAATATTTTTATGTCTTAATTTATAATATTATTCTTTTCTGGTTTATTCTGGTCTAAGCAGCAACGGTTTTTTCCACTTTAAATGTATTTTTTCTTTCTGTTTATACATACATTGAACTAAAGCAAAGATCTTGTTAAATCATTTCTATTCATCTTAATCACAAAACTTATAAATCTCTTTTTTCCGTGTGCTTCCATTGTATATAACGGTTTTTTGTTTATAAAAAGTTTTTAAAAAAATGTAGTTTGTAGAACTTTTAACAATGCTGCTATATTTTTCACCGCTGTTTTAACATTAAAAACATTTACACCACTCTCACACTTTCTTGCCACTTTCTCAGTGCAAACGAAGACGAAATACTTTTTGCCGAAAGTTCCAACTTGTACTGAGTTTGTAGCGTGACCACCACTACAACTCTTCAAGTTTTGTCTTCAACACTTGCATAAGGCTTGCCGCGTGTTTCTCTGGAATTTTGTTGTAGTTTATATAAAAACTTTTTAAGTTTTTCATTCCTAAGCATTTTCTGCCATTTCCGCTTTAGGATATCCGTTCGATGTTTTAAGTTTGAACTTCCGTAGAGGAAACTAATTAAAATAAGAGCGTAACAGGAAAAAAAATAAATGCCTGTTTTATTGTGTTTTTTTTTTTACTGTAATTTTTTTTTTTTTTTGCAAGAACAATTTTTATCGACAAAGTTTTCCAATTAAAAGCTGCTGCAGGCTTCTTAGATATCACGGCGCACAGTGGCTTAGCCGCATACAAAAGTGGTCAAGAAATTGTCGTAGATCAATTTCTATGATTATGAATTGGAATTAGCTTTATTAGGTCACAGACAAAAATATTTTGAAATGCGCCTACAACCAAGCCTCTCTTTAAAAAAAAAAAATATTTTGAAATGCGCCCACAACCACGTCTCTCTACCATATGAAACAAACATTTAAATGTTTTATTTATTTTTTGTATTGAACCAATATCAAAAGTACTGCGTAAAATTTTTAATTTTTGTGTAAAAAAAAATATTTTCCAAAAATATTTTATTATAGTCTATAATAAATATAACGATTTCTATAGCTAGAGACCTTCGGTCACATCCACACATTAGTTTTGGTTCATCAATATTTCTAAAGTGGATAAAATTGGGTTTTATAAAACTAATTTTTTAATAGAAAAGTAAAATACATCACAAATTTATATTTAAAACGAATTTATTGTATTAAAAGAAAAGTAATTATGTCAATTCAAGAATTAAAAGACACAGTTTCGATACAATCGTATAGACGTAGAATATTTTTGTTTGATATTTTTGGTAATGAATTTGTTGGTATTTATCATTTTTATGTTGGTTAAAATAAAAATAATTCAATGTTTAACAAATGGAAATAAATATTTCGGAAAAATATGAATTTATTAGTTTTTCCTGCACTAAAGAACAAACAGAATATATTTTCAACATGGAATTAATATTATAATAATATAATAATGCAATAAATATTCAAAATTTTCCAACGACTATGCGCTGTCTCTGCATATGTAAACCTGCTTAGTAGTAATATTATTTTTTTGTAGGTATATACTGGCTCTGTAGCTTACTTACATATGTATTATTAATGTATTAATCTTGCAGAAGATTAACAAAAACCAATGACAAACGACAGAAACTAAAGCAACTGATGTGTATATACATATGTACATTTTGCATACATATTTATAACAACAACACCACATGCAGTTCTTGAGAAACATTCGTAAGCAATTCGTAAGAACAAACGACACGATATTGCGTTCGTGATTTTGGCACGAACCAAATCAAAACCTATAACAACAACATAAGCAGCTACTGAAGTATTTTATGCATGATTTGTCTCATACGAAAATTTGGATTTTTCTTCTTCGATTTTGCAATTTTGTGAGTTTATTAAAAAGGTAAAATATTCGTTTCATTCGTCATGCAGCTGATAAGTTGGCATTTATTTTATCTTTGTACTATGAATATTAAAGGCTGTAGGTATACCCAAAAAAGTGATCTAGAAAGTTACATGTGCTTAAAACCCGCACTGTGAGACGTAACTCTACGTCCGATTAAGTCCCGCTAAGAGGAGAAAAGAATTGAAAAAATTTATTTAAGAAATTGCTTTGCAAATATAGTCTTGAAACCACTGTGCGGCGCTTAATCTACGTGAAATTTTGTATTCTTAATATTACAACTTGTATGGGGCTATCAGCTGCTGTTTGCTAGCGTTGAATGTGTTTAATTTTTGTTTGTTGTGTTTTGTTGTTTTAATTGCTGCTGCCTGAGGTTAATAAGATGCTTAAGTTTTTATTGCGGTTTAAGTAGAATTTTCTTCTTACTTACGTGAATGTAAAAACAGAAGCATCAAAATTCTTGTTAAATGACTAAAATAACACAAAAAAAAAAAAGAACAGACAATATTAAATATTAAGCAAATGTTCTGTGTATATATAATGCCAGTGGGTCAAATTCTTCAAGTGAACGTAAACAACAACAGGCGGCGAATGGCATGAATCATATGGAGATCATATGGCAAACGACTCGTATACGTTTACTTTGATCAGCTGTGTCTCAGGCACCAAAATAACCATAAAAACGTTATGTTGAAATTTTTAATATAGAAATATAGAAAATAACAACAAATATAATAGAGATGATGACGGTGATGCCTGAATTTTTTTAGAACACATCTTAGAAATGCTAGACTTTTACACATCTTTTATACATTTTTTTTTCAATAAAGATTAAAGTTTTCCATTAAGTTTTAGAGAAATTATTTGTTAAAATATAAAAGATTAACTCTGCGACTGAAATAATATTGCCTTTACAATCTTAATTGTTATGTCTAAAGACAAATAAGAGAGCTGACCTTCACAAATGTGGAAAAATTTCAAGCTTCTGTTAATAGCAGCTAACATCGGCTGATATGTTAAGTTCCTAGTTCGACTCGCAGATGGCACCACGCATACAGAATTAATACAAAAGGTAGTTTTATGACGATCTGTCGTTTGGTTCAAAAGTTAATTAGTTTTAGTGAAACAACTTTTTTATTTTCAAAACAATGAGAAAAAAAAAGATAAAGTGTATTGATAAAACATTGCTTTTTGATGGGGAAAAAACACTGTTAAAACAAAAGCTTGGCTTGATAAGTGTTCTCCAGATTCTGCACCAAAAAAAAAATTGACCATTATCTACTGGTTTTTTTAAACGTACGAGTACCGATAATGCGCCTCGCTCTGTTCGCCCAAAAGAGGTGGTTACACCAGAAAACATCAAAAAAGTCCAGAAAGTCGTATTGAAATACCAAAAAGTGAAGTTGCAGGAGACAGCTGACACACTAAATATATGAAAGAAACGTGTCTTTATTTTACATGAACATTTTTCTATGAGAAAGCTGTTTTTAAAACACACGCAAAGTTATGGCGTGTGCTAACGAGTTGACGGTTCCAAGCGCTGTTTGGAGCTGTTTTTCGGAGAAAATAAAAAAAAGGCTTTTTGCATCGATACGTAACTATAGACGAAACTTGGATCCACCATTACACGCCAGAGTCATATCGGCAGTCTGCTGAAGGAACAAACAGCAGCCGGTGAATACCACCCAAAGAGGACAGAAGCGCAACAAAGTACTGGCAAGGTTATGGCGTCCGTATTTTAGGTTGCGTACGGTACTTTGGTTATCGACTATCTTAAAAAAAGCAAGAGAGTCAATAGCGATCGCTATATGACACAACTGGATCGTTTGAAGGAGGAAATTTCTTCCCCAGGAAAGTGGTTCTTCCTCATGACAATGCACCGTGTCTCAAGCCTTTGGCTTCAATAGCAATATTGGAAGAATTAAACTTTGAACTACTTCCACACCCATCCATTCTTCAGATTTGGCCCCCATACAACTTCTACCTGTTCGCAGACTTAAAAAAAGATTATCGTGATTATCGTAAAGAGAAGGTGATTGCCGAAACAAACTCCTATATTGAGGCCAAAGATAAATCGTTCTACAAGAAAGGTATCGAAAGGTGAGAGGAACGCTAGAATGATAGTATCGCTCTTGAAGGAGACTCTATTGATAAATAAAATCGAATTTGACCAATGAAGTTGTATTTTCTTCGTTAGACCGGAAACTTATTGATGCCGATGTTATGTTAAAACCAAAGGAGAGTAAAAAATAAGTATTTTCTCCAATTTTCTATAAAATATTTATAAAGGGTAGTTAAATTGTAAGGGCCGATGTTGATTTTAAATTGATAAAACACAAATTATTTAGGAATTATTGTCATTTCTTTTTATTATGATAATATTGGTATGGTTTAATTATGTATGGAACAAAATATCGGCCAAATGGCCGCCGCGATCTCGGCGGCACACCTCCATCCGATGGTCCAATTTTTTGATGACGCTGAGGCATAAGTGAGGTTCTATGCCGTTAATGTGCAGAATTATCTCATCCTTTAGCTCTTGAGTTGTTGCTGGCTTATCCAGCACGGTGTCCAATCACATGATCTTGGCGGCCAATTGACATCGCCACCACGTGAGATAACGCGGCCATTGAATTTGTCGCGCAGAAGAGCTGTTTGGCAAGTGGTACCGTCTTGTTGAAACCACATTTCGTCCACATTCATATCTTCCAATTCGGGCCGTATAAAGTTCGTTATCATCTCACGATAGCGAACACCATTCACAGTAACTGCCTGACTGGAAAAAATACGGCCCGATGATGCCGCCAGCCCATAAACCGCATCAAACAGTCACTCTTTGTGGGTGTATTGGTTTTTCGACAATCACTTTTGGATTATCATTCGCCCAAATGCGGCAATTCTGCTTATTGACGAATCCACTGAGGTGAAAATGTGCCTCATCACTGAAGATGATTTTCTTCGAAAATTGATCATCCACTGTTGCCATTTCTTGCCACCATTCTGACCATTGACGACGCTTGAGGTTCTTGAGTCAATTGCACCTTGTAAGCGTGTAAATGCAAGTCTTTATGCATAATGTTCATCAACGACGAGCGTGAGAGGTGCAATTGTTGGGCACGACGACTAATTGAGGTGGACGGCTCTTCAGCCACACTATCGCGAACAGCAGCAATATTTTCTGCAGTACGAGCTGTACGAGCATGCACTGGTGTTTTGACATCTCCTACAGACCCGGTTTGCTCAAATTTTTGCACGATTTTCCCGATTGTACACACATTTGGACGATTAAATTGACCGAAAAAATCACGAAGTGCACGATATGCATTTTGATTTGAACGCCCATTTTCATAATAAGCCTGAATAACTTTAACGCGTTGCTCGATTGTGTATCTCTCCATGGTTCAAATTGAGTTAGTCTGAAATTGTGAAATGTCAAATGAAATGCAGAAAAAACTTGACGTTTAGGTGTGGTTCACATTCAACATCGCCCCTTAAAATTTAACCACCCTTTAGAATTCCATTTTTTTTTATGATACACTAGCTTATACCATTTGTGTGTTGCTACACCCGGCAACTATATTGGAAAATAATAAATATATTCAAAACTTTTATTTCATTCTTTGCTTGACATCACGTTCATTGTCCAATGCTCGTCCCTGTTTCCCGGTAGCGGGACATCACCAACTAGTAACTCCATTCTGAATTTCAATGTTCTGTGATTTTTACTTCTAAAGCTATTCGATATTTTGACTTATATGGGCGGAGCCACACCCCTTTGTTCAATGTCCGTTCAAGTTTTCTATTAGAAAGACATCACCAAGTGGTAATTCCATACTGAGTCTTAATGTTCTGTGACTTTTAATTCCACGAAAAACTGATTTTTAGCGATTTTATATCAAAAATCGCATGGGCGAAAGAGGATCCAATATTTTGTACAAATAAGTACTAAAACCCGTGCTATGACTGGCCAAACACACCCAAAAAATTTTAAAAACACCATTGGAACTGTTCAGAAGTGATGAAGTAATATACGCACACCATTAGATTTTTGTATATATAGATAGTACAGAATCTACAAAGTGAATTTTTAAATCAAAAAGGAGATACTGAGGAGTAGTTTTTAATTACCCTTTCGTGCTGGTAATAGAGGAAATACTTTCCCCGTTTTTCTTTCTGGAACATAATTTACCTTCAATGAAATCTGTTGGAAGCTGCTACGTAGAAGTTTTTGCGGTCGTTTCTAATCCAAAATTAGAACTTGAACTTCGATAAGGCTAAAAAATTGTATTACTCGCCAGCTGAAACTTCGATTGGATTTCTGTAGAACTTGCCACTAGAAGTTTACGTAGTATCAAATGCAAAGGATAAGTTAGGTAGAGGCGGCAGCCGGTATTGTACAAAGATATACATCAGCTCACATAGACCAAATACCGCCATTGTGATACCGCTGCGCACAGGCCAACATTCCAAATAGAACCACCTCGAGCTCTTTATAAAGCCTATTGAACGCCTAACGTTAGTCGTTGACACGTCCTTAAGCTCATGGAAGAAAAAGGAGCCTCAATATTTGTGCCTTATCCTCGCTAGTGCAGGACAGAAAAATAGAAGGTGGGAGATGGTTTCTTCCTCTTCTTTGTCCCTGTAGCTTCTACAGAAGTCATTTGAAGTAATTCCTAACCTGTCGTCATGTCTGCCTATCACGATCGCCCAGATCTAAAGTCGGTTATATAAGCCTTGATGCTCTATAGGTAGAGAGTTCAGCCCACCTAGTGTTGGCCTTCGATGTAAAGTTATTACTGATCAGCAGGTTAAGCAGGATCAGCTAACGGGATATTCAGGGGTTAATTTCTAGCGAGCTTGTCTGCCTTTTCATTTCCTTTTATGCCTGTATACCCTGGTACCCATATGAGGTTGATACTCAGTCGCGATGGTATTTGAAAGCCATGATTCAACCTCCCTTATTGCTATTATTTCGGTCTAAAACACACTACACTGGTCAGAAAGCCTACGAGTTAGGTAAATCCCGAGCTTTTTTGAGTAGACCCCCCCGTACTTGACCTCATTTAATATTGATCCATTTGCACGAGATTAGAAGTGTAGACAACCTTGTTTCCATGACACACCATAGACACCCTTGTTATAGACTAGATAGCTTTCAGCGAACAAAAGCATGGGCTTGCAGTAATCAGTCCTTGATAAAATGAAGTTGAAGTTGTTGAGTATGGATAAGTGCCCGGTTATCAGAATTTTCCATACCCCTAATTCTCTTAGTCTGACAGCTAAACAAGTTGCTGCTTGTTTGGCAACCAGACGCAGTGGTAGAAGATAAAGTATAGTCTCTAAGGTTGCGAACATAGTGAACGGCGGTTCAGACAGGGTGGCAGATCAGATCAGAAAACACATTAGTGGAAAAGTGATGCATGACTTGGTTTCTTTATTGCTCCAATGTGAAATCTGCCTGCCCGTCTGAACTGGTGTTCACTATGGTCGCAGCCTTAGGTTGGCAGATTGGATCAGAAAACACATTCAGCCCTATTGTGAATAAAATTTCGCCCGGAACTAAAAAAGGGAATTTTCGTATTTTTAACAAAGTAAACGGAATTTTTGAAAAATATTTGCATTCATCGTCAATTTTTAAGATAACAAGAAAAAAATCTTCAAAAGCATATCCTCTGTCTAAAAAATACAAACTCCCTTTTTCAATTTCGGGGGAAATTTTATTCATAATAGGGCTGATTAGAGCTAAAAAATGCACGACTTGGTTTCTTTATTATTCCAATGTGAAATCTGCCTGCCTGTCTGAACCGGCGTTCACTATGGTCGCAACCTAAGGCGGCAGTCGGTGTTGTTCTCAAGCACCGCTGATGCGTATAGATACTGTGCAATTCTCTGCACCTCTTGGAGCTGTTTCATGTATGGAATTTTGTCTCAGGAAGGTCACTATATTACAACTCCATGTAGAAGAATAGGTCTAATGACTCCAGTATATAGCCAGTGAAAGATACGGGGCGTAAGCCCCATCTTGCTCCTATGGTTTTTTGCAGGTGTACACTGCCACTGTGGTTTTCTTAATGCACACTACAATGTTTTATTTCCAGCTGAACTTCCTATAGAGTATGAGTCCAAAGTACTTAGCGTTATCGGCAAGGGACAGTACAGACCCATTTGGTATGATTTGTGTTAAGTACGGACTTTTTTATTTCCTGGTGATTAGAACCAGCTTTGTTTTGGCCAGAATTACTCCAAGACCACAAGGCTTGGCTCATAGTTCAAGTTTGCGAATAGCTCTTTGGAAAATATCGCATAAGGTAGTGGGAATTAAGCCGCTGACTGCGATTGCTAGGTCATTGGCGTATGCTGCGACTACACATCAAATCTCTCTCAACAGATAGTAGTACGTTATTAACTACGAAATTCCAGAGAAGATGAGAGAAACACCACTTTCAGGAGCACCTCTAGAAACAGATATTATAGCACTGTATGCGCCCAGGTCCGATAAAACTAATCTAAGATGGCGCATAGTAATCTCCGAGTTATACTCAAAATTGGGGAACTGATTTTTTTTTTCTACACCTAATAACAGCTTCAGCATTTATCACATTTTTTTTTTTTTAATTTCGTGTCAGCTATATTGCATCCACTATCAGTATTGCCTATTATATCTTTCTTTTTTATCTTTGTCAGCGGTTAAAAAAGTTCCACTAGTAACCAGTTTTGGACAGATGCCTAAATTTTTAAGCATGTCTTGTCTGTCATATTGTATCCATCATTTTGGTTTTAAATTTTCATCATTTCCGACTGCATAGTCGTTATCAGCGACCTCAAAAAGTTCAATGTAGTAATGTTCATACAATTTCATCAATTTTTCAATAACGGCACTTTGGTACCAGAGTCAGAAAAATAGCGGATCAGGGTTAAGTGTGTCTTTGTTATTTAGCTCGTAGACATGTGTTAATATGGAGCGATATTAATATTAGCTATTCAAATATATAAAAATTGGGTATATAGCTCCTTAGTCAGAACAGACAAAGATACCGATAAAGTTATCCCGATGTATGAACTGTCATGGTTCAAAACTCACAGAGGGAAATTTTCACTTAAGTCTCAACAAATATTTGTCATCATTTTCTCATTTTCTAATTTTCTTTTATTTATAAAAGTGTAGAAATTGCGGCTGCATCTTTTTAGTCTGATGAGGCAATGAAAAATATATAATTTACTGATGTATGAACTCTTTAGCTAATGTGAGTAAATTATCCAATTGAATTATCCAATCTGAAATTGAATTATTAACCTAAATTTTTTGATAGCACTCATATTCATCATTTTCTTGACATACCAATACCTGCAATATACATAACGGCGTAAAAATTGGTTTCGCCCATATATATCATAACTCAATAAAATACATAACTTCTCAAACCTTTAATTAAGGGATTTACCGCCTTAGTCAGATAAGACAGTAAAAAAAAGACATACATCAAAGAAAACTTGATGTATGGACTTGGTTGCTGATATGAGATGATATGCTGTTGATATTCCTATCTTAAATGAAGTTTTTCATTGAAATTTATTGATCAACGATCACATATATGTTAAGTGCCTTTCTTATATTCACTACCTTGTCTTGCCCTGAATATGGCACAATCAAAGTTTTCGTTTTTTAAGTAATGCTGGCTCAATATATGCTCAATTATAAAGAAGTTAACAAATGAAATTTTTCAACACATGCTTAACCTAGCTTGTGGTTTGACTCAGCTTTAGCTTCTGGGGCGTCTTCACTTATAATTAAAAATACAATCTTCTAATAATAGCGCAATCTTAATACAATGGTTTCGCTCTTTTGCCCTACAACTTCTACGGTATCTCATTCTTTCATTCTTCTAATCAACATGAAGGCTAGCTATGACCTACAGATGTTCCGTTTCTATTCCGTTTTAAACATGATGTGAGTTCCTTAACTGGCGGTCGGTCTAATGATTTACTTCATATATACACGCGTTCACATGCGGGTTGCTTGGCATTTGTTGCGTTTATAGTTAATTAATAGATATTGTCACGAGCACCGCAGGAAAATAACATCGTGACTGCAACTAACGGTCTCAATTGTTTAGTGTTGCGACTATGAATAATAAATAGTTCATTGCTACAAAAAGAAAACGACACACACACAAATGGGAGGAATATATATATTTTTTTTGCTGAAATTTATCTCAATCATAGAAAATCATGGCTAAAAATTTTCTCTTTCTTCTGCTTCTGTGTGACCGCGTGATATTTTTCTTTATTTTTGTTCAACATTTATTTGCATAAATGAAATGTTTTCCCTCTAGTTACTATCTACATCTGTTTAAAATGGCAAACATTTGAAAAAAAAATGTATCTGGGTAGGAAATGTATGTTACAAAAACTTCTATCCAGCCGCTATCTTTGAAGATTTTTATCTCTGTATCTGTTTGTACAAAGTACGAGTAACGACGATGCAAATCTACGACGAGACGCAGAGTCATTAGATGTAAATGAAGAAAAATGTGACTGGGTACAAAGCGATACGACCATGATCATCATTCAAAATTGTAGTCATTCTGTGTGGCATTTTTTTTTCTTCAAATTTTTCCATTCATGTCAACATGTGCTCAATCTTGGCGTCCTAAATGAATTGTAGATTGACAGTAGGGGCTCGGCTTATGAAGTTTAAACTTATGCATTGAGAATGTTTTATTCCAAATGGTTAATTAGCTTATGACAGCTTTCAAATATATCAGTTTGAAAATAATTCTTCAATATTCTCTTGTGATGCAATATTTGAGGTGTAAGTCTTTTGTTTTTTGGGGCCTCACTGTCCCCCTTTGATACTCACAAGCACGCCTTATGTATATCTCCGTTTCCGACTTGTGGTTCTTCAATTAGTTTTAATGAAATTGAAACTTGTTGCTATTTTTAGCATAGATTCAATTGATTTTACGAGTTTATTTTGCTTAATCCTAACTTTACGCTAATCTTAAACGTCCTTCAAATCTTCACTTAGTATTCATAGATTAGAATAACAAAAAGTATCCACGTCTTAGCTGTCAACCTTGGCCTGGGTTTTGATAGTATTGAGTTCTGTGAACTTTTTGATCTATAATCTGCCTTAATTGCCGAGTTGTTGAACTCTATCAATCTAGATTTCGTAAATTCGAGAAAAGTTTTTTGATTCAAATCTAAACTCGAGACTACACAATTCATTCTAGATATTCTACTCTACCCGATCGTGCGTGTTAAGCTCTAAAAATCATTACCAGTAGAACAAGTATAAAAGTTGTTGAATTAAGATATTCCTCCAGCTACAGGAAGTCATAAAACTGTTATTAAGGGAAATATAAGATTGTTTAAAATTTCACTTTAGAAAATGAAAATGACTCCCAAGATAACATACAAAAATAATGACAATAATGACAGGACAGTAATTGCCGCCACCTTCCAGATCAAAATTTGCACTAAAAACCGACATTTTCGACGTAATCTGAAACTGATATGCTTTCCTAAGATTTTTGGTTAATTAACTTTGGTTAGCTACAATCTTAACTATAACTATAACTATAACTATAACTATAACTATAACTATAACTATAACTATAACTATAACTATAACTATAACTATAACTATAACTATAACTATAACTATAACTATAACTATAACTATAACTATAACTATAACTATAACTATAACTATAACTATAACTATAACTATAACTATAACTATAACTATAACTATAACTATAACTATAACTATCAGACCTAAACCAACCATCCTTAAGTGGCTTTAAAAAACTGGCTCTTAATAAAAACATTAGTGAATAATTTTAATTTTTTTCGGCCTTGTGGACGGAGTACCTTTTTATTTGCTTTCGAGAATCTTATGATAAATATCTCTTAAACTTGTATATCTTTCTTTTGGTCTTTTGACTCCTTTTCTCAAAATTTGTCCAAACGATTCTACTAAGTTGGTTGTGATTGTTTTCACTTATATCTACATTTGTAGTCCGCTAATAAGAGAAACAAACAAGCAATTAATTTCTGAATTTCTATACTGAATGCTATAATTTACCCCGCTTTTGAGCTACTAAATATTTATGGCTTTTTTAAGATTTAAAAAATAGAAATGCAGAAAACTGTTAATTAAGCTATTCTCGCTTGCAGTTAGTTTATCTTAAAGATTTTTCCAACACAAAAACTATGGTTTTGTTCGTCGATAGACAGTCATTAGAAAGGAAAGTCTTTCGTTGCCTATGTTAATGGTGAGTATGAGATTAATGCGTTATTGTTATAGCATGAACATAAATGTTAGGCCAAAAATTAACAACTTGTGGCCAACTTCAATATGAATAAAATTTCCATCTCATCATCATATTATTACCGTCATAATAATGCGGACGTATATAAATGCATAAATATGAGAAATATCTGCATGCTGCACGCCTCCTAGCAGAATTGTGTTCAATGCGGCAAAAATTCATTAAGCTACACTGTGAAACATTTTTGAATATTAAGAAAAAAATATTTTGCTTGATTTGAGCAAATTATAGCAGCTTTTTTATATTTTTTTTATTATATTATGAAATATTTTTTTCAAGTGCATCTGTGCTTACGTTTTCCTTTTTAGAAAAGTGCGTTAATATCACGTGGCTTGCATGCTTGCATGCAATATTTTTTTCCCATTAACATTATTTCGAATTGATTTGTCGTGAGCAGCGGTTAGAAAAGTGTGGCAGCGCTTTTAATGTTCATTATAAATATGGGGCAGTGAAGGTCGGTCTTGTGATGGTAATTAATGACTTCTACTAACATTTTATAGCAGCAACATTTGCAGTGCCTTAAAAAAAAGAATGCTTCCATATTATGAGGCTTCAAATTAATGACAAACCGTAACCTTCAGTCACTCATATTATTGTTTCTAACTAAGCATCTCAAAGTGGATTTACACTTAAACAAAAACTCTACACTAAGTAGAGAATCTTGTAGAGTAACTACAAATAGTTCTCTTTTAATAACTCCGGTTTAAGCCTCTCGGAAAAATAAAATGTTATTTTTACTAGCATAAACTGTTCGTTTCCTTATAACTAACTCGATTGACTTTTGGCATCTTGTGTTGAAGTTCAGCTTTAATATGCTATGACTCATTGTTTTTACGTCGAAATTAAAAAAAAAAAACAAAAAAATTATAAAACTGCTTCATTGTCAAACATGAACTGCGTGCTGCTTTTTTCATATCAATGCGCCACAAACTTATAGATACATGCAATTGTATAGCTACATTTTTCAACATGTTAAGTTTTGTGCAAAAACCGCGTTACAGTTGTAATAAAAATTAAGTGAATATAGGAAGTAGTTGAACTCACACAATAGTTATGATTTCACCACACTTTTGCTAATAAAAATATTAACAAAGAATTCGAATATTGTTGAGTGAACTTCAAACTTTTTTTTTTTTGATTTGATTTATTGATTTAAGTATAATGGACACACTGAGAGCTAAGCTCTTTTATAGTACAGCTTAAACATTGATCATTATAACAACTCAAATATAAAAGAATATATAAAAAACTTATCTATAAGACAAATATCAGCTTAATCTAAATTTATAAAAAAATTAAAAAATTTATTAAAAAGAGAAAATATTTTAAAAAATTTAACTTAAACAGAATTAAATATATTTAAAGTTATGGTAAAGAGTAGAAGAATAAGAGATAGAGGAAAAAACTATAGAGTAGAGAAATAAGAGAGAATAGATTGCCTAAATGGTCCTCTCCTTATGATTTCCCTTATCCTTCGTGGCAGAGCATTCCACAACCTAATGGCATTGATGAAAAAAAGGTGAGAAGATATTAACGAGCTGTGCCTCGGAACTATTAAAACATGGCTTCTTCTGGACATACAAAACTGGACTTTATCATACAGATAACCTGATGCTTTATCATGAATTAACTTATGTAGATACTTACAATTTCTAGCATTACGATAAGCTGTCAAGTCACATCCAAGTATTGCATTTCGGAAACTAGACAGTCGATTAAATTTAAGGAGGCCATACACATAGCGCGTGGCATAATTAAATGCAAGCTGTATCTTTAGCATGGACGAAGAGTCCAGTTTACTATATACGACCTCAAAGTACGTTATAACAGGTAAAATTAGTTGTATTACAAACTTACGTTTGATGTTTACTGGAGTCACATTGCAGATATTCTTAAGTTGCGCAAGGTATAATAAACTTTTTTTACAATACTATTTACATGGTCGACACAGGAAAGCTAAGAATTAACATAAAAGCCAAGATTTACAATTTTCGACACAACAGTTAGCTTATTTGGACCAATAAACAAATCAGGGACACCATTAACACATGTTTTAACTCTGCAAATGGGAAGCACATACGATTTAGACGAATTAAGTATAAGATCATTGCTATCGGCCCACACATTGATGCAGCAGAGGTCCTCATTCATTCTGCAACATAGGCCATCAATAAGTCCAGCACGTCTAGATAAATACAACTGAACGTCATCAGCATAAGCGTGAATAGATGCATGTTTGCAAACAGAAAAAATGTCATTGATGAACATTGAAAATAGGAGGGGTCCAAGTATGGACCCTTGAGGAACACCACTTAATATAGATTTATACCCAGATGACAATTGACCAACTTTAACTTTTTGAAATCTATTACACAAATAACTGGACATAAGATTAACAGAACTGTCACAGAACCCAAACAAATAATTAAGCTTACTACATAAGAGTTGATGGTTAACGTTATCAAAAGCTTTGGAAAAATCTAGCAAACACAGAAGCGTCATAGAACCAGCATCATATTCCGGCCGTATATCGTCGATGACCTTAACCATAGCAGAGGAACACCCATGTCCTGACCTAAAACCTGATTGATAAGGGGATAGCAGATTATTATGAACTAAACTGAACTTTCCCGACTTTACTCACCAGTTGAGCATAAACGCAAAAATTTGTGCAAATACAGAATGCAACACATATGAAAATTTTATAAATTTCTTTCTTTACTTATCTATAAACATTTACAATGGCTTGTAACTTTGCTCTAAAATGCTTTTTTAAATGTAAAATCATCATATTATAAAAATAGCACGTTTTTATTACATAATATAATCAAATTTAGAAAAGTTGTTGTTTTGTTTTTCATGAACAAATAGAGGTAGGGACTTTAAAAAAAAATGTTGGATCTCATATAGAATTATGCTTTGAGGAAGTAATACTCGTAGAGTCAAATGAAAGCAATTTTAAAAAGTTTAAAAAAATTTTTTTTTTTAAAACATTGTTTTTACAATTTGCATTTCGCTTTTAAAAATATTCCAAAAAACTCTTCTGCTGAGTTTCTAGCCTCAGAATATTAGCGCAATTTAACCTCACGACAGACATTATTGCCAATTTTCGTATCAGTTGTCATAGAGTTTTATATCTTTTTATCTATGGTTTTAGTAAAGCGATTAACACTGATCAAAGCATCACTGTGAAATATTTTTAAGATTTTTTAATAACTTTATCTTCATATGTAGTTTGTTTACATAGTCGCGATTTGCAATTATTAAAATGCAAAACAGAATTATAAGGATCCAGAATGCAATAGTGAAACTTTTGAACTTTTGAATCAAAGAACTAAACAAACGAATGCGTTTCAGTCATTCACTGGGGACGCAGAGTGCAGTTATTGAGTTTAATGCAACGATGTGAATGCAATATTAGCAAAATTTCGTCTGATGTATGAAATATAATAAATATATATATTTTATAACAACAAAATAATGCCAATGAATGGAGACTTTATTATCATAAAATGTTTCTTAGGCATAAAAGCAGACGTTTTGCACAATAAACATTATACCCAAGCATTCCAATAGCTTGTGCAAATGATTGTTTTATTGCAGTTTATGAACATTTTCAGAACTTGTGATAGAATTGCTAATCGCATTTTCGGCTATGGGATGCAATATGTCTACAAAAGTACATTATTGACGTTCACGTTTGGATTTTTTCTCACCCACAGAGCTTCGATCAATTCAGTGATGAGCGTGGTGAAAGATTCCACCAGGAAATTTCAAAAAGTAGAAAGTAGTTACGTAGAAAAAAGCAATATTCCCATGCTATTGGAATATTGTTAGTTTCTTCAACGCGAAACCAGTGATTATTGATATAAGAGGAAAAGGACGTCGAAGAATTATTACACAAGGAACTAGTAAATTAAAATATATTGTATTGCATAAAATGCAAAAAAAAAAACAAATAAAAAACAATGTTGAATCATACTATCATTATTAACCCTAATATTTCTAAATCGATATTTTTAAATAAACAAAATCTGAAAATGTGTTTCATCGTGCTTTCATCAATAGCTTTATTATTAGTTAATCAATTTAGTTCTATTCAAATGAGTTCAAAAATTAAAACCTTTGTCTTCTGAAGAAAAAAATAAACAAAAAAACACAGGTGCGTCGTTGGACACACGAGAGAAGCGAAGCTTTTTCGCTGTTACACAGATTTGACAGCTTAATCATTTTTTCTTTTTAATAAATTAACTTTTAAATTCAAAAATTTTAAATAACAAAATAAATTACATATATACAGAAAACATATTTACTGCTTATATTTTTATTGTTGAATGTCAAATTTCCACACCAATTACATATACGGGCATATAATGCCAGCGACTCTCCATTTTAACTCTCCACACATGGTTGTGAACTTGGCTGCACTGACTCATGCATGCGTTTGTTAATTCCATATTTATTGATATCATCTATTTTTTTGACGCTTCAAAACGCACTTGTGAACGTACTTGTGGGCATTGCTAATTTTCTTCGTACCAACAGCACCACAATCGCATTTGTATTGTGAATACAAACAAACCGATGCTGGAGACACCTTGTGGCAAATAAAAGCAAATTTTTGATAGTTGTAGCATAGCAAATACACAATCCTCTATCTATTGATAGATGGTGAGGATATGCTGCAGCATAGCTTCTGTTATAATTAGGATTGAATTAACAACTATTTATAACAAGCCTTTGTGGCCTAGTGGATAGTGTATTGAACTCTCATTTAAGAGGACGTGGGTTCGATCCCCACGGGTAGGCCAAAAAATATTTTTTTTGTATTTATTATTGAAGTATTAAATTTTCTTGTTGTAATAAGAGCTAGCAACAAAGAAACCATAAAATTTCCAAGAAAAAATCTGTCGAAAATTTTTCAGATTTCACTCCAAGCAAATCACAGAACGAGGAGTAAAAAGCTTCGCTTCAATTATGTAAAAATAAAAAGTAACTAGTTAGGAATGGGAGCTTCGGCAGTGTACCGAATCTAAAATACCCCCCGCAGCCGTATTGCAGTATATTCAAAATCTTTAGCCGTCTTTAAAATGTTTATGCATAATCTGCAAAAATATTTGTGCCATACGCAAAATTTTATTTTACTCTTTGCTGCCACATATAGTAATTTGTAGACTGCTCATTATGTTAAAGACTATATGTGTAAAATTTGATTGGTAGTGTGTGCAAATTCATACCAACGGTGTAAAATAATTTCGCTTAGTATTAAAGTGCCACGCCCCCCGTTACATTCCGCCCAAATTTCTTGACTACTGACTGCCCATTATTCTAAAGAATATGGAAAATAGAAGGAGTTCGATTTAAATTAAATTGGCACGCCCTTGTCTACTTCCGCCTAATTTTTAAGACTAATCACTGCTCTTTATTCCAAAGTATATATTTGCGAAATTTGGTTGAAGTTACAAAAACGGTGTAGAAGGAGTTTGATTAGAATTAAATTGACACGCCTCTTGTCCAAACCCACTTACTTTTGTATACTTAAAACTTCTCATTTTACTATACAGTGAATATACAGAATATACAGTGAATCAAAAAAGTTTAGCCACAGTCAATTTTTCTGAGATGAATTTTGCTTTAATATTTAAAAGCAACTAATTTGGCCAACTTTTTGATGCAGTCAGGTGAATTTTAATTGAAATACACAAAAAAATTCCTTTACTTTATACACTACTCGAAATATAAGCGGAAGAAGAAAAAATTAATATGGAAAAAGTTTAGGCACAGGCTGTATGTGTACCTTGTTTTTGCAAATATAAAGTTAATATATAAGTTCTCTTTGATCTATTCCGTTTTCTGCACATAATTATTGCGCAGCCATCCAATTGTCAATAGATTTAAGTTAATGTTGATCTTGATGTTGTGATTGAATGAGCAAAATGAGCAGTCGTACACAAATTTCGGTAGACGTTCGAAAAGTTATTATAAACCTTCATGTGTAGCAAAAATCTTATCGCGAAATTGGTGGTAAGTGCAGACAAGTGTGCGTAACATTATAAAACATTACATAAATACGGGAAAATTAGAGCATGAAAGCAGATCAGGACGCCCAGAAATATTAACACTACGTCAGGAGCGCACTGTAGTAACTGCATTGGCCTAAAATCCTAAGATTTCGGCTGTAAAATTATGCAATGAACTGCAGCAAAGTTTTAATAAAAACTTAGATTCCCAATACTCTACATAGAGCTGGTTTTTATGGTAGAGTTCCTCGGCGCAAACCATTTATTATGGCTTTTAATAAAAAAAAGAGGCTAGAGTTTGCAAAACTTCATGTACAACAATCGGAATCGTTCTGGAACAGTGTAATATTTAGTGATGAATCGAAGATCAACCTTTTTGGATCAGATGGTGCACAAAAAGTTTAGCGGAAACCAAACAATGAGCTCCAAGAAAAAAAACGTAATTGAAACAGTCAAACACACAGTGGTGGTAATGTTATGGTGTGGGGGTGTATGGCGGCTTCTGGAGTGGGAAATCTTGTCTTTATAGATAAAAAAAATGAATAAGTGCTCTTATTTGAATATTTTGAAAGACAATTTGTTTCTTGGTGTTGAAAAGTTGGGAATGAATGGGAAGCCATTTTTGTTCCAGCAAGATAACGACCCGAAACATGCGTCGTACCTTGTGCAGAAATGGCTTTTTTACCATTGCCAACAGCTCAAAACACCTACAAAGTCGCCAGATATGAATGCTATTGAACATATTTGGCAATTATTGGAGAAAAAAATTCGGAGCCTTCGCATATCATCAAAAGATTCACTAAAGGAGGCCCTTCGCCAAGAATGGGAAAATATAACACCCGAACAGACATCAAACCTAGTTGGGAGTATACAAAGGCAGTTACAGGCAGTTATTCAAGCCAAAGGAGGCCTTACAAAATATTAAATGTATGAAAACCCAAAATAAATTAAAATTTTTTACACATTTGCCTAAACTTTTTTTATGTAATATTGTGACTTTTTTGTTTTTTAATAACTTAATACATAAAACAAAAATTAAAAATGAAATATTTTTGCAGTGAATATTAAAAAAAACTTTAAATTTTGAAATGATGCCATAATATTTTTTGTTTTTCGTTAGGTGGAAAAAGTTATTTAGATACAAACTTTGAGAATAGCTCTGTGCCTAAACTTTTTTGATTCACTGTATATGCTTTTAAATTATAATTACATTGAGTATAGGCAGTTGCTAGGTTGCAAATTTTAAAAATTTTAAAAATAGGCTATTATATTATTAATAAAAAGCGTTGAAAAGGGTTGAGAAAATTTAAAGAAAAAGAAAGGAAAATATACTGCAAAAATGTATGTGTTAAGCTTAATTCAAAAAAGTGTTCAACTAAGCAAATGATTTTATTCAGATTATTTTTTTTTATAATCTTTAAGCAAAGTCTTAAAGCTATATAGTAGTATTCCTGTGAATGCCCCTTAATGTTAAATCTGTTATTTGATTGTAATATTATTATATTTAAAATAACAGAAAAATATTAATGATTTTTACAGAGAATTTCGTATACTTTTGCTCATACTACCACTATAAAATCCGGTTTATAAGTTTAGCTTTACAGTTTAGTGTTTACAAGTTTAGTGGCGGCCGTGGCGGAGTGGGTAGAGTGTGTGACTCTTACGCCAGAGAACCCAGGTTCGAATCCTCCATCCGACACAGAAAGTTTTTTCAAATTAAATTAATTTTTCTGTTCGGCCGTAACCTCTCTGCAGACAATGGCAAACCTCCGAGAGTAAAAACTGCCATGAAAAGCTTCTTGAGAACATAAGCCGTTCGGAGTCGGCGTAAAACATGTAGGTCCAGTTCTTGATCATTTGTGTGCAAACATTTCACATCACATACAACACAATTCGGTGAAAGTCCTTTCAAGGGCTGAAATGGCCATTTCGTTTTTTTATTTTTTTTTTTTTTTTTTAAGTTTAGCTAATATGCATTAATATATCCCAACAAAGTAAAAGTCAGTGACTTTATACTTTTTTATAATTGAAGACATGAATGAATGAAGGTGAATGTCGCAATTATTTAGTTTCAAGAAAATCGAGTTCAAAGTTTGAAATTTGTATTGAAATCTATATTTAATCAAACTTTGTCAAGTAGTTTATTTCTTAAAAAGCCACAAATATGGTTGTTTTAAGTTTTAAAATTCTTTTTATGCACATAAGTCCTTTATCCATGCATAGAACACAAAAAATCCGGAAATGCAACATATCACCTTCATTCATTCCTGTCTTCAATTATGTTACATATTGCATATATATATAAAAATTACGTGTATGTTCGTGATGGCTAAACTTAAAAACTACTGCACCGATTTTGACCAAACTTTATGCACATGCTCTATGGGGCGTGAGGAGTGTTTCTGTGTAGTTTGAAGTTCGTCCGACAGATGGCGCAATATTTAGTTTCTTTTTGTTTTTGCACAGTAACTCAAGAACAACTGCACCAGTTTTGACCAAACTTTAATTAATATCTAAATACTTTTTATTTTGTCACTATAGGGGTAGCGAAGCACACCGGGTTCAGCTAGTTGCATATAAAATAAAGGAAAATAATTTTATTTGTTTTTACTAAATTCTTTCCAAATTCATAAAATTATTTATAATTACGTAACATATATTATATACTAATATAAATTTTTTTGGCTGAGTTCTTAGGGGGCGAAAATTGACCCACACTGTCCTCTCCCCCCTGTGGACGCCCACGATAGAGCGCATCTCATTTCGACTAATTACATTAGAATTGCATTGAGATTATTATCACGCCATCTGTTTTCATTGAAACTTACTTTTATAGAACCTAATGCATAGAGATATATTGTGTTGCTATGTTACTTATTTCATTCTGACTGTATATATTCCATCTTTTTTCATAGACACTATTTTGGTGGAAGAGTTTGGTATTGTGGCCTTAAATACCTTCAAAGGTTTTTTTACTTTACCTTTCTGCGTTAAAATCTTGGCTTTTCAGTTACAAAACCTATTCATTTTTTTATTCTTAAAAAGTCAAAGCTTTCCGAAAAACATTTCTTCATTCTCGTATATTGTAAAATTAAAATCCAGCGTCTCGCAGCAGCTTGATGACCATCAAGAGATCACGCCTGTGTACCAAACGACCAACCACCTTTGACACTTGGAGCGTCAACTACTCGGGGGAGCCATTTAATTAAATTTAATTGAACGATAAACGGAATGGACAGCTCAGCAGCTTATTGCTTCCCTCCAATGGAATTTAATGTTTACCAGAACAGAAACTGAAACTGACAGACACTCATGGTGTATGGCGCCACAAAAAATTAGTGACCTATCTGTGTGTGTTGCTTTCATAAATTACACATGTCTGTTATTTTGTTTGTCATATTGTAAGATTATTTTTATTTTCGCCTTTTGTTAGCAAAAACATTTTAATTTTAGATAACAGTTATTATTGGCTGTATAGTAAAAATGTATTATTGTGCATTACGTTCTCCGCTGGATTTCCCCCTGACTTTTTAACTGTAACTGACGCCCCATTTTGCAGTTTTGTATGCGTTTTAATACCATTGTTTTTGTTGGTAATTTTATTTAATGGTAAGGAAAAGCATTGCACTATATCGTTAATAAAGCGTCAACCCAGAGTTTAGTATGTAATCATGTCATTAGTCTGAATGACAATTATTTTATGGGTGGTACATAGCGTGTACCACCCATAAATAAAATAAAAATCTTATAAACACCAATTTAAATTCAAATTTTTTTGGCTTGAACTTTGCAGATTTGTTTTAACAAAAATTTATCATCATTCGTCTTGAATTTATTTGAAAATTTTGGCTAATTGTTGAAGTTTTTAAAGGTCAAGTCACATGCTCGACCAAAGATCTTCAATTTCGACTTTAAAGCAAAGCCTTGATCTTTAAGTTCATATTCAACAATTTCAACAATATTTGCTGTTCGACATTAGTTCGATTGCTTTTTAATGACTTTTGTAACAAAAGCGGAATGACTCATAATCCAGTCACTCATATGATAATATTTAATAAAAGTTACCTTAACATTTCTTTCTACCTCTAGTAAAATCAATACTTTTGAATATTTAGTAGATTTTAATAATCAATTAATCCACAAATGCTCTAATAATGATTTCATCACTGACTTTTTCAATATAATTTGAATAAATCAATGATTCAACAATAGAATTAATTAGTATAAATCAGCTTTTGTCCGAGCATAAGCTAGTCCCTTTTACACATGAAGGCTTTAATAGTGTGCAATATATTTGTAATTCTAATCTGTCATATTTATATACATAGACGTCCGCAAGATTTTCTTCTAGGGTCTACATGAAAGGTTAACGTATTTGAGAATGATTCCGGAATGTGCACAGAGTTTGATCTATAGAATTCTATTTTCTAAATTTTTTGAACATCGTATGCAATTTACATCTTGCTTACACACATATGAAAATTCAACGTATCCAGTTTTCTTATATCAGGTCAGAAATATTTTTAATTGGATTTGGATTTTATGCTATGTAATGCTATTTAATTATTTTTTTGCTAAAGCACATATTATTACTTTTTTAGTTAAGTAAATGCTTATTTTATCATATATAATCTGTTCGATCACTTTCCTCAATGAACTCAGAATGCGTTTTATGTCGTTAGAATATTCTAGAATGTTCATATGAAACAATCAGCTAAAAATATGGGGCAAAAAGTAAAATACTCGTGACTTGTACATCGGAAATATTAAAAATTTCGTATATCGGTGATTCCATGTCAAACCGGACGCTTTGCGAAACTCACATGTTTGCAAATATTTGCACGTCGATACTACTGTAAAAATAAAAATATTTACATATTTGTATTCATATTTTATTTCTATTTTTGTAAGTTATACACTGTGAAAAATTAAAAAAAAAAAAAAATCAAAATTTGTCATTTGGATATGTAGTAAAAAAATTATATCTTCAAAACCGTTAGTCCTACAAAAAAATGTTTGAACATATTTTCAAGACCTTGTATTGATCTTCTTAGATCTTCTTAGATTGTGGAGACAGCACTTCTCCAATTTACTTACT
Source organism: Coremacera marginata (assembly GCA_914767935.1). Classification (NCBI taxonomy): domain Eukaryota; kingdom Metazoa; phylum Arthropoda; class Insecta; order Diptera; family Sciomyzidae; genus Coremacera; species Coremacera marginata. The sequence goes on from OU612045.1 coordinate 53,877,013, forward strand.
GGCGACGATTCCACCAATGCCGCCCATCGAGAGCGCAGTGCAGTGTCACCAATCGACGATGACGGAGTGGAAGTATCACCACCTAGCCATGAAGAGGTTCGAGTTGCTATCCAACGACTCAAAAACAATAAAGCAGCGGGTGCTGACGGCCTGTCAGCTGAATTGTTTAAAACCGGCGGCGATGAATTGATAAGGCGCATGCATCAGCTCATCAGCAAAATATGGCTAGCAGAAAGCATGCCCGACGATTGGAACCTCAGTGTACTGTGCCCTATACTTAAGAAAGGAGACCCTACAATCTGCGCAAGTTATAGAGGTATCAGTCTTATTTCCATCGCATATAAGGTTCTCTCAAGCGTACTGTGTGAAAGATTAAAGCCGATTACAAAAACACTGATTGGACCTTATCAGTGTGGCTTTCGACCTAGTAAGTCCACCATAGACCAGATTTTCACGCTACGACAAATCCTCGAGAAAACCCATGAAAATCAAATTGACACACACCATCTCTTTGTCGATTTTAAAGCTGCGTTCGATAGCCCGAGAAGGGATTGCCTATACGCAACAATGTCTGAGTTCGGTATACCTGCAAAGTTGATTAGACTTTGCAGAATGACGTTGAGCAACACACGCAGCTCCGTCAAGGTAGGAAATGACCTCTCCGAAACCTTCAATACCGAAAGAGGTTTCAGGCAAGGCGATCCACTGTCTTGCGATCTCTTCAACATCATCATGGAGGGGATCGTACGAAAGGCCGGTGTGCATCGTAATGGCACCATTTTCTATAAAGGTGTCCAGCTCCTTGCGTACGCTGATGATATTGATATTGTTGGCAGAACCAAGAGAGATGTTACCGCTGCTTTCGCCGCTATCGAAAAGGAATCAGCCAAAGTGGGTTTGACGATAAATGAGGGTAAAACAAAGTATATGCTGTCTACAAACAAGGGAGCGCGGCGTTTAGACTCCCACGTTTCATCCGGCAGCTATAACTTTGAAGTAGTCAAGGAGTTCGTTTACCTTGGCACCGCCATTAACACTAACAACGAAATCAGCCTGGAGATAAAGCGAAGAACAATAATTGCTAATAGGTGCTACTACGGGCTCAGTAAGCAACTAAGTTCCAGAGCCCTCTCTCGATCGACAAAACTAACACTCTACAAGACGCTCCTTCTGTCTGTGCTGCTTTATGGCGCTGAGGCATGGGTAGTTTCGCAAACTGACGCAGCTGCTCTGGGGGTGTTCGAGAGAAAAGTTCTTCGCAAAACCTTCGGTCCTGTTCGAGTCGGCGATGACTATCGCATCCGAATGAACCACGAGCTGTATGAGCTCTACGAAGACATTGACGTAGTTCGGCGTATAGCTGTGCAGCGACTACGCTGGCTGGGTCATGTCCATCGTATGGACGATGAAGCTCCAGCGAAAAAGGTGCTCGAGGCGAGGGTCGCTGGTCAACGACGACGAGGGAGACCATGCCTCCGATGGATGGACCAGGCTGAGGAAGCCCTAACCGTTCTTGGTGTATCCGATTGGAGAAGGCGCTCGCAAAGCAGAGGCGCCTGGCGAGAGCTGATGAGGTCGGTCGAAATCCGGACACAATCTTCTTGATGCTTGTTCTTACTTTACTCGGAGTCTTGAGTTCTAGCACTCTCTGTGCACTCTGTGTGCTCGAGAGAGCGGTTTTATGCTTGTTCTTCTTCTTCCATTTTAAGCACAGAAAGTACGGAAACAGAAAAAAATTGTCCCACAAGTTACACAGTGTGAGTACGGAAACACACCTACTGTAAGGCATTATATAGGCCCCCCTATTGCAATTGGATTTTATTTTACAGCTTTTGTAAAATAAACGTCATTTTGAATTTTATGTGGAGAAAATGTGTGAAATCTTAAAAACGTCACATTTCTCAATATATGTAATACACTATTTTTAAAAAAGAATAATAAAATAATACTTACCTTGCCATTTAGTTTTCGAAAATTATTTTAGACATGTCTTAAAATAGCAGAATGATTTACTAACCGAATAAGTCAACAAGTCGTCAACCCACATATTCAGCTTTATAATCCAAGCAAATATTTGCGTTGTCGTATTGTTTTTGTTTTTATTCAAATTAGATATGGGTAACGTAGCAAAATATTCTGCGCTGACTAAGCGCAGTTTGCTGTATCAGCAAAATGTGTTGACGCAATTGCGTTATGACGTTGCCTGAATTGCTTTGATTGCTGTATCAAAGGGACTTCATTCAGCGCAGTGAGATTTTGAGTTAGATAGCGCAGCGAGTAATTAGGTAAATTTTTTGAGTACTTTAAGTTGGGTATCGCTTTGAATTATTTGTTGCTCACTTAGTAAGCTCACTTAGAAAAATACAAGAAATCAAAGTAAAGTCTTTTAGCAATTTGTTTTATCTTAAGAAAGTTATTATATAAAAGAAATATTGGTGATTAATTCATTAAAAAAGTGTTAATCAATAATAGATAAATACCTTGTACATATGCTCAGCATCGACCACAAATTAACAAACTTTAAATTCAAGCATGAAGTCAACTGTACAAGGCAATCAAAAAGATGCATACATGTTTCTGGTTTGCAAATCAATTTGGAATTTTGAAGGTAGATTTAAATGTGCTTGCACTTTTGAAATCGAACACGTTTGAATAAACAAAAAAAGTAGAACAATTAAGAAAGTATGCATATTACTGCGCTAGTGTGTTGCTTTAAATAAAACAAGTGTATCAGCGCAGTAGCGCAGTAAAGTGCTTCAATTCAATAATGCAACACAGCACTGTGTTGCGTTACCCACATCTAGTTCAAACCTTACCTTAACACTTATTTTTCTGTCTTAATTCAAATGCATTTTAATATTCTTTGTTTATAACAAAAGCGCGATTTTATGACAAAGTATTTTTTTTGTTGCTATTGTATCTACTGTTGCTTTATGGCTTATGTTGTGGTTGTTGCACACAATAAGCAGTCAGTCACCGCCGCCCACAACGAACCAAACAAATTAATTTTGCAGTTGGATTCACATTTCTTAAAAAAAAAAAATAGCTTTCGTTCATGATGTGGCTTTTGTGAGGCGTTAAATAAATGCAAAGCATGTGGCAACTTTAGACGAACGAACTGACAGACAAACAGACAGACAGATAGGCAAAGAGTTATACAGCTGGATGGCATGATATATAGGTAGACAGTTAGAGTCAGTCAGTCAGTTGCATTGTATTTATATGCAATGCAAGAATATTTTAAATTGTCAACAGAAATGTTTGAAAATAAATTGAGCTGGGCTGGCATGTGCAACGAGGAAATTGTTTAGTTGTCATGGAGTGTTGGTAATGCAGTGTGTGAATGTATGTCGTAGGCATGTTTAGCTTACAAAACAATTAAAACTGAAAAAGCGCAGACAGGCGTGGCGCCTCTGAACTTTTGTGGTTACCCCCCCTAGTCTTATAACGCCACCAACCTCTGCCGCCTAGCACTTGTAAGCCAAGCCCTGGTTGGAGCTCAAAAATGTTGAGTAAATTTTTTGTCAAGCTTTTTTGCGGCTATTTTTTATTTCTCTCCACATAAGCACATTTGTCTCGCTCTGGGTCTGTAACTCCTCCAACCCCCTGCTTAGCAGCGCATTAATTATTACGAACATGTTAAATGTTTGCATTGCATTAAAAGCAGCTCTTATTTAGTGCTTAATAAATAAACTTAACTCTAATACGAGGTAATGTTTTCTTTGTTGTTATAATTGTTGTTGTTTTTACAGTTGTTGTTGTTGTTGTGCCATAGTACAACCAGTTTTTTTCTCGCGTTCTAATTTTTGTCGTTCTCGGTCTCTGTGCTTTGTTGCAATTAATACTGGAAAATGGGAGCACAACGCATAGCGCTGCGGGTGCCATATTTTTGTTGTTGTTGTTGTTGTTGTTGTATTTTTAGATGCAGCACAAAACTGTGTCAACTGCATAAATTACGTTTTTGTCTTTGCTTTTATTTTCAAAATTTTCAATTCCGCCATTTAATTCCGGCGGCGCATTTTATTTTAAAATTGATATTGTTTATGATGGCTTTGTCTGTATGTGTGTGTGTGTGTGCCGTTGAACTGCTTTATCGATTTTGTCGTTATACAGTAAATGCCTTTTAGTGTTTTATATTTGTTGTCGATAAGAAAATAATTGCATATTTATAAAGTCTATATAAAAAAAAAAATGGCTGCACGCGCAGAAATATTTAGATAAACGAGATATACGAGCAGTTATTTACAATAAATTCGGTGAGTTTAATTAAAACTATTTTGTGGACATGAGAGTGCTTATTTATTTATCGATTTAATTCTAGTTCAATCACGATTTTATAAGCAGAAAAATATCGCCCATAGATATACAAAAGAATTAAATTGAATTGTTATAAAAAAGTCATAGTTTAGAAAACGTAGGAATAATACAAAACAGGCCCATAGCTAAGGAGGGTTTTCAGGGTTCAATCCCTTCCCCCTCCCGCCTAGGGTACTGAAAGTAAGATTGCCAACATCAAGAGTTCAATCTGTTTCTTCAGAAATATTTTGGCCTTAAAGCTTTTAAATGCAATTCTTAAAAATTTATATATACTAGTATCGCCTGTGGCCGAAATTCTTTAATTAATATTAAAGTCTTCACTAATTATTCATAGTCACATAATAAAATTTTTCGGTAAATATTTTTTTGAGTCTTTTAGAACCTTCTTTTGAATAATTCATTAAATTTTCGAATAAAAAAACTTTCTTCTGAATTGACCCAAAGAGCTGATCCTTTAACATTTCTTCTAAACACACCTAACCTCTATATGAATGTCAATTATATGAGCTGGTCCTTTTATTTTTATTTTTTCCCTATCTGCCAACCTCTGAGAGTCCCCACACAAGAACACAACAACTGTCGATTAAAGTGTATATCTCCCGATTTTAGCCTTAGAGCTGTCAAATATATAAGCTCGTCCTATCATTTATTAACACACATGCCCCCATCAGCCACACTTCTGGGGGCCACCATACAAAAAACACCAAAACTGTTGATAGTAAGATATATCTCTTCCGAATTGACCCCTAAACGGGTGAAATATATGAGCTGGGCCTTTAGCTTTTGGCCTTCAACATTTTTTCTGAACACATCTACCGCCAGCTTCCACCCATGTGGGGGTCCAAATACAAAAAACAGAAAAGCGTTGCTATGTTTTCTTCTTGCCTGGTAGGTAAATCAGAAATGCGGGCATTAACAGTGCAAGCCTTAACAATGCTAAAGCTAACAGTGATTACATTAACAGTGGTGACGATATAGCATTGCTGACGTTAAAATTGCTGACGTTAACAGCGCTGACGCGAATTCATAACTTTTACATCTACCAAAAAGTGCTCAACGCGCCTAAAGAAGTTTTCACTTCAAAAAGCAACAAAAACAACCAGCCTTACCAAAAAACTAATTTAGTGCTGGCTCTAATTAGTGTCAGCTCTAAAAAGATTTTTTAGCATAAGCTTAACAGAGGCTACAGCTGCTACTAAATTAAAAAGCTGACGCTAAAATATAATATCAGTTTTTTAGCAAGGCTGAACAACTCCACACAGCTCTGTTGAAGTGGCTGAGTCACTCTTCCATTCTACTCTTGAGTGCAATAGAATATCTATTATGAAAAATGAAAAAAAAAAACGAAAAATAATTTCGAAGAAAGTGAGACAAAAACGGCAATAAAATATGCAGGCAAGCACAGCCGTTGCCACCTGTTTGTATGAACAAAACTATAGAGTCCCAATAAGAGTGCACGATTTAAATTTTGTGGCATTTTTGAAAAATGTTTTGAATCGGAACATATCTACTTGATAACCAAAAAAAAAAATGCACTTTTATTGAGACACCCTTTTTTTTTTTGTCTCAACAACGCTGATCGAGTGTTTTCGAGAAGAAAGGAAAGAAAAAGCAAAACACAACCACACAGCTCTGTTAAGGTGGGACATGACATTCGCGGCAGAGAAAACAGACCTTTTTTTAAAAATTCATAACTCAGCCAAAAGCAAACATTTTTCCAAAATTTTTTTTTATTATTGTAGAGAATTGAACAAATTATAAGAAAAAAAAATTATATTATTATATTATAGAGCTCCAAACTGGCGGCAGATAAAAAACCGGGCCTCGTGGTTGCAGCGCTGGGAGTTACAAAAATTGTCCGATCTGGAAAAAAATGACTTTTTTAAATCTTAACAAAATTGGTTATCGTATGACACGAGCTTTTTTTAATTTTTGTTGATGTTCCAAATTTGAAAGTGTGATTTTCGAAAAAATATTGACTTTAAAAATTCATAAAAAATCGAAAAAATTAGTAGTGCCGCAACCAGTACGAAAAACATGGTTTCGAGATAAACGCGTTCAAAGTTTGTGAACAAAGAAAAAAAAGGTTACCTTCAATCTGCCATGCCTGCTTCGTACTGTATGCCTTCGTTATCTTGTGTTGTGCTGTTTCTTATAGTTTTTTGCAATCGTTTAGCAATTCGGGCTTCACCCGTCAAGTAGGTACGAAATAACAACCACCAAAAGTCAGGTAGCAAGTAAAACAAGTATATACCAGCTGCCGTACGTAGGTAGCGCAAAAATTAAAAATGCGCTCTCACTAATCCGGTCGATTTCAAAAAACTGCCAATGTCATGGAAACTGCCCTTAAAGTTTTTGTCTTCTTTTTTACTCTCGCTTTCTACTCTCCCACCGTTACGCTGTTTAGCAGAGCTGTGTTGCTTTGCATTTTGTTGTTGTTTCTTTTATATGGGGAAAAAGGTGTTTTTAATTTTTACCTATGGTAATGATAAAACATTTGAATAAAAATTTTAGTGTCTACTTGGTATGAACCAGAGCTTTCAAATGATATTAGTTTCATTCGAATATGTTGTCCTTAAAATAGTTAAAAAGGGAGTTAAACTTTGTGTTCACGTAATAATATGTAGATTCTAATACTGGAATGAATAGTTTTCCAAGTAATAGAATCCATTACAAAAGAAAAAGCAAAAACGAAAAAAATTTCTGAGATTTTTAATTGACTTCAATTCTTGAATAATGTTGAAGAGAACTATCATTCTATACTGAATAAGTGTGTCCGAAAAGAGGAAAGAAAAAGCAACAACAACCACACAGCTGTATTTGAAGCTTTTTCTTTCTCTCTCACCTTCTGCTCAACTACAGCAACGTACAGCAAAATTGTGTGGCATTGCATGTTGTTTTATATTGGGAAAAAAGTATTTTTAATTTTTACGTATCTTAATGACAAAACATTTGAATAAAAACTATATTGTGCACTTGGTATAAACGAGAGCTTTCAAATGATATAAATTTCATCCGAATATGTTGTCATTGAAGTGCGTTAAAAGGGAGTTAAAGATTTTTGTTTGCGTATTAATATATCAGATAATTCTTGTATAATTTCTAATTAAGAATTAAAATTAAATTTATATTTTTATGAATTGCAAAAAATAAAAGCTTGATATTTTTCTTTTTAAGAAAAATTAAGATAATGATATAAATTAACTTGAAGAAGTAAAAGTTATCATTTTCAAAAAAAAAAAAAATAAAATTTAAAAAAGAACGCTTGAGTAATAACAATTTTTGGTCAGTAGTAGAAGTAACCTTGAATTTAAAGGTCAACATCATTATATATAAATAGACTATAATAGTTTGTATATTAAAGTACCATTTCAAAAGGGTCTGTGGTATCCTTAAAAAAAATATATAATTAATTATACCTCAAATAAAAATAATTTTATAAATTGTGTAATACTAGGTTGATATTTATCCTACAATTAACAAACTTATAGGACCCTATTCCTTTGAGAAAATATTCGTTTCAATGACTTTGTTTTTGAAATTTTGATAAGTTGTATAATCTACAAAATACATATTCCACGAAATTAAAAACAATATATTCGATTTTCTTACTATTTTGATATATAAAATCTCTTAAATCTCCAATTTGTGTAGAAGAATTTGGTCCTGTGCAAAGTATAGTTTTTGAATTATAGGCTTCGTAAAATAATCAAACATTTTAATATGACTTCTCGAAGATTTCTCAGTAAAAAAAAAAATATTTTTAAAAATAACCTTAATACTCTGATTTCTATGAATACAAGTAATTGCATAATTTTTTTAGACATAGAATCAAATTTTCATTAGAAAAATTAATAAGGGAAAAAAAACAAAAACGAAAAGACCATTTCAGCCCTTGGAAGGACCGATCTTCTTATGATCAATTTGTTTGAACACAAATGATCGAGAACTGGACCTACAAGCTTAATGCCGACTCCGAACGGCTCATGTTCCCAAGAAGTTTTTTATGGCTCTTTAAGTTTTTTTTTATTACTCTCTGAGTAAAGTTTTTTAAGAAATCATGCAATCAACTACGCATGGCTTGATAGTATTTTTTCACGCGATTGTGTTGTGAGAGTTTGGAAAAAACTCCATGTTGCTTTCTACTCTTCTCTTTTTGTGCTAAGCTAGCACCAAGGCTGATTTATAAGGTTGTCGCAGGGTTGATCGGACTCTCTTCTCAGTACCCATAATTGTCAAAACCCGCCAATTTTGCGAATGACTACGAAAGAAAAATGGATGATAAAAGAGAGCACTTGCAGATTTTCTATGAGCTGTCAACTTCGATTTGACAATTATGGGTACTCGTTCTCTCCCTTGCGACAACCTTATAAATCAACCTTGGCTAGCACAGCACAGCAGATGAGCATCGAGCAAGGTATAAAATTAATGACATATACATTCAGTGCTGCGCTGAACAAAACAAAATAAAAGAAGAAATTTTTTTTTATTTCCTTTGGCTGATTACCTTCAGCGTGCTTAGGATTTTTTTTTATGTGCGCTCTATTTCTCTACACACTCATTTAAAGAGTTACAAAAATGTATTAACGCTCTTTACTGATAAAAAGAAAATGTCCGTGGCGAAGACGCTGACCACTGTAACCTGCTAATGTACATATATATTACGAGAATAAAAGCCTAACATCACCTTTGTATCTTACGTATTTACTACAGTGAGCAAAAAAAAAAATACGGGGAAATTTGAATTAAAATTTTTTGGGGATTCCAAAAGGGGCAAATGTTTCTATTTTCATGGTAACACTACTGCCACTGACATCTGTGCCAGAGAACTGCAACGAGTCTATGTTTCGAACGAATGACTATAAATCATCCATCAAAAACCGAATGCGAGCGCGTGCGGTTGCGTACAACAACCACCACTTCCACGCGAAGCATCCTCAAAACAGCGATGAGCGACGAGTGCCGCCGCTTTCACTCGTCGCTCATAAGAATGCCGCTCAATGATTCTAAGGATTCTAGAGTCATTCCTTATGATTATAGAGTCATTAAGAGAAATCGCGTGCAGTGTTACCGCTGACATATTTTATTATGCATATAGTATATACATTTATTATTATATACATATAATACTAGCGGACTCGGCAAATGTATGAAAATAAATCTGAAAATAGTAAGTAAATAGACTTAATAAAAAGAACATTTTAAATATTATTGATAGAAATTAGTGAAAAATTGTGAAAATATTATTAAAAAAAATATATTACAAATTTTTGGAAAAATTTTTTAAGAATTATTAAAATGTGATAATTAAAGAATTAAGAATTATTATAATTAAAGTATTAAATAAAATGATTTTATAATATATCAATCATTAACAGCGGCAATCCTGTTTATTTTGGATTGCCGCTTTCCTTAGGGCATTCCTAAACATAAAGGTTCTCAGCAATTCATCATTGCAACGGTGAAAGTGATTTAAAAATTGATTAAAAACAATACAATAACAACAAGTAACAAATAATAGACAACATACAAGTATAAAGTAAGTTTGCTACAATTTAATTCTTTGAACTAGCGATCCCCAACTTAGAAGCTGGCTATTTATCTTAACATGTAAAACACAAAACAAAAGTAAAATAAGGAAAGCGCCCGCTAATACTGAAGTGTACACAAATCATTCAATGACTCTAGAGTCATTGAGGGTGCTTAGAATCATATGCTTAGAATTCAGCAGTCTTTCTAATGAGCGATGAGTGAAAGCAGCAGCACTAGTCGCTCATCGCTGTTATAAGAATGCTTCGCGTGGAAGTGGTTGTTGTTGTGCGCAATCGCACGCACTCGCACTCGGTTTTTGACGAGTGATTTAGAATCGTAAAAAAACAATTCGCTGCAGGTCTCTGACCTGTGCCAAATTTTGCAAAATATATATATATCAAAATATTCATTAGTGTTTGAGTTACGCCTGCTTTTGTAAATATCTAAAAGTGAATTTTTCCTTTTTTATAATGTCTTAAACTAACTAATAACAACGCAGTTGCATTAAATTTTGTGTGCGTAATGAAATTTCTGCTGCCGAAACTTTAAAAATGTTTGGTGAGCAAGCTCTATCGAAAAAGAGTTTATGAGTGGTACAAAATGTTCAAAGAGTGTCGAGAAAGCATTGAAGACGAGGCACTGCTAGGACGACCATCAACATCAACTGATGAGCTACACATCAGCAAAATCAAAGAATTGGTGCTCCAAAAATCATCGATTAGCAGTCCGAGATCTTATTGACCTTGTTAGAATATCGGAAGGAACAGTGAAAACCATTTTGATTGACCATTTGAGCCTTAGAAAAGAGAAATCTCTATTGGCGCCAAAAACGCTCAAATTCATGGACAACAATTCGTGATAATTTCGCCAAAAACTCGACCCATATCGTACCGCAACCACCGTATCCGTATCCGTGGAGACCGCTCCGTGGACACCGTTTTGAATAGATAGAAGAGGAATTAAAGGCTATACCGGAAGAGGACTTTGCAGCATATTTTGAAAATTGGAAAAAAAGTTGGCACAGGTGTATTGCATCCGGCGGGGGGGGGGGGAGGGGGGCAGGGGTTACTACTTTGAGGGGAATGAATTGTATTTAGAAGTATAAATTAAGATTTTTTGATTTATAAACAAATTCTCGATATTTTTTGCCCACAGTAGTATGCACATGCGAAACATACAAACTGACGAGTGCGGCGAATTTGCGTTTCACGGTCACATGTTACATCGGCTTCCATACCCATACCAATGCGCAGCTTAAAAAGTTTCTCTTCAAAAACTTCTTTGTTTTCTATAAAATCAACTTTCTACCAACATTTTGCGTTTAATTCTCTATATCACTTCACAAATCAAACGAAATTATTAATAAATGCCTCAATCAAAAAAAAAAAAAAAAAAAAAAAAACCCAACCTAAACAAATATTGCAGCGTTTCCATTTAAATCGTAATCAAATCAAGCATGAGTCATTTTTTTAACGTTTTGAATAAACATTATTATGAAAAATAAAAACAAATCAAAAACAAAAATAAACAAATATAAGAACAAAACAAAGGAAAAGAAATGAAAAGAAATAAACCAACAACGCTTATGCACCCATTTACTTGCATAGATAGACAAACAGACTGGTTTGTGTGCAGATACATATATAAAGTCATAGTTTTTTTTTTTACGTTTTTGTTGGCATTTGTTTTTATTCTAAGCTTGAGCTTTGGAGTTTTATAATAATTTGCAAGTTATTGCATTTTTAAAGCCGCGTTTGCAAAATTAAAGAGCAACAACTGGATAAACCGCTTTGCAGTTTTTTATTTATATTAATTCTCGTTTAACACTTCAAGCGTTTTTTGTGTTTTTTTTTTTGTGTTAACGGCTACTGCTATTTTAAGCATCTATTTTTTTAATTAATCTCGCGCTTAATAAATCCCGGTGTCAGTTACTGACTAGCACGAAAAGCTTTTTTTATATTAAAAACAAACAACTATAAACTATAAAATTTGAAACTCAAGAGACAAGTTGATGATATTATGTATCTCCGCTTGTTTATGGTCAAACTGAGGCACTCAACATCATAACTATTGCTTTTTTTATAACTTATAAAATTATTATTATTTTAAAATAATAATAAAATTATTTTTTTTTCAGTTTTATGGTATAATGTTAAGTGAAAATACTTAAAAAACATTTCATAGTTTTCAAATTAAAAATCGAAACTAATTAGTATTGTATATACTACTATAGTTATATAAGCATACAAATATATAAGCGCATATTGTTAAATGCGCTTTAACAATATCTTGCATCAACTTCTTTAATTATGAGTGGATTAATATAAAATTAAAGTTGTTTATGTTTACAAATTATCATTCGATTTAGCTGAAAGCATTTATTTTTTGTTTTCACTTTCTTGTGGCAATTAATTCAATATTAATTTTGCTTATTAAATAAGTTTTGATGATTGATGAAAAATGATGATTTTCTATAATATTTTTTAAGAAATGTAAATCAAAAAACCTTTTAAAACGTTTTACGAAAGCTTTTGAGAAAAATGTATTATACCGTGCTCGATATGCTAGAAATCGATATGGACGCAAAACTAGGACATTAGTATACACGGTAGGCAGGAAACGTCGATAGGTTGCACAAAAATGTTGACAAAAACTGCAAGCTGGGTTGTATTTGATGATTATAGGTGCAAAATCCGTTGGAATTGAAATTCTACCTGCTCCTTTTCAAAAGTTTTTCATATTTTTATATTTCAGATCGGGACAATTTGGAATAAATATCAAAAGTATAATCTCGTTTGAATTTTTATTATGCAAGAGAATAATAAAGAATCTTACGTAAGTTTTTAGCCGATTTTAATAGTTTCCAAGGTACACCACGTGGAGGCAACTTAGTTTGTACCTCTTTTTTCTATTTTTTTTATGCTTTTTTTTTTAGTTTTTTTGTTTTTTTAATATTTTTGTTCTTTTTAGATTTTTTTGTTTTTTTATATATATTTTATTGTTTTATTTTTAGATTTTAAGCTATGTTACTATTTCTGTAAATATTATTTAGAGTTTTGTAAACTTTTAAGTTCGTAAATTTAAATGTGCTGTGATAAAAATGTTACGACAGCTTTCTTTAAGCGACTTATAAAAGATGGTTCATCTAGCAAATTTATTTTAAATATATCCCAATATTTATTGAACTCGCTATAAACTGACTCTCCAGCCTGCTCGGACCATAAACCTAAGCCATCATTATTCAACAAAATGATTGCTTCCTCCAAATGCTCCAGGATAATATAAAGTTAGAGTGTTTGAGAAATTTCAGTACTATTTAAGGCTTCACGGAGTTCTTTTAAATTTTTTGAAGAATTTTTTGAGTTGAAAGCACTTTTCAACTATTTTATTTATAGCTTTAAATGCAGCAATATAAGGCTGTAAACGAAATGGTCCTGCAAGCTCGTAAATTTCAGGATCCTGCAATTTATCGGCCTCTTTAAGTAATTTCTGACATTGGTTGCCTTCAAAAATATCTCCTTGATAGCTCTTATGAGATATACCTAATTTATTCGGCCACAATAACGCTCTATCTTTTCCAATTTCCTCAATTTTAACTATACCGTCCCAGAAAAGATGGTTGACAAACCCTTGTAATAGGCGTAGTTCAGGAGGAATACACGTCTGAAGTACGTACAAGTTATCATCTTCAGTAGTGCCATCTTCAATGAATGCAGGGTGATTAACTGTACTGCGACATTCTTTAGCCTTTTTTTTTTGTCATTACCCAAGCTCTTGAATTGAAAGTAGTCATCTTTTAAATGCTTGTAGGTCTTGAAATCAAGATTTTTGTCATCATTGCTTATATAATTATCCGCAATCATTTTACCAAAACTTTTTAACTCATTTAATGTGGCGAAGCAATAAGGGCAAGGGTAGAAAGCCGTTGCAGTTTGTTGCCCATTGACCAATAGAACAAGCTTTAAATCTCCAACAAATTTAAAGGGTATCTCATTGAGTTTCATCAATTCAACCAAAATTTTCAAATTATCATAGGTCTCTTTAATCCGAGGAACAATGCCTAATAAAAGCAATTTAATTAAATACACTAGTCAACTTACGTTTATTTGCCATACTTCCACCAGTAGAGTAAATTGAAACATTTTTACTTTTATCCAAGTCATTTTTTTTTTAAGTCGTCTTCTGGAATTGATATTGAAAGAGAAATTTTGAAGAAATCTTGTCCTCCATCTGCCATTACTTTTATTTTTGATTGTTCAATATGTTCAATGTTTCGATTTTCAAAGACAAAGTCTACGAGTTATGATGCAGTAGCATACACAGCTGGTCTCTGTTTAATACCATCTTTGGATGTTTCGAATTCGTAGAAACCTTCTTTATAAATGTGTTCCAGCATATTAGATTTTTCATACAAATGTTGATTGTAATTCTTGGGAATTGATTTTCTACCAGCAGAACTACAAATTAAGTTTGCCAATTTTTTCATGTCATATGTAGACGATCCAGTATTAGCTTGAAAATTGTCTAATCTTTCGGCAGAAAATCTTAATTCTTTTTCTTTTTTTTTATTAACAGTAGACCCCGACTACTAACAATCAGTCTTAGCTCATTTCAGACCTGGACTGGTCACCATTCACCAGAACGCGCACTAGAAAAAAAAAGTGAAGTACTGGAGCCCATAGTTTTCGATTTTTGACAATATTTTTGGACGATATTTTTTTAATAAAAAAAAGAGTCCTTTAAAGAGGGGGGAGCGGGTGAGTAAGGGCCTGGACTCCTAAGGTATGCTTCAAACAAATCATTTTCTATGCTTTCGAAGTCCATTTTTGTTTGTATTTTTGCTGTTAAATGGGTACTAGGGGTTGGGGGTTTTGAAACAAAGGCAGTAGATTTACGAGTTTGGTATCCCAACATATCATTTTATATTTTACCAAGACCCTGAATCTATTTTTGTTAACTTTTTGTTCTGAAATAAGTTCTAGGGGAGTGGGGTGAAAGGACAAAAAGGGTAGATTTTTGAGTTTTGCTTCCTATATACCATTTTCCATGTTTTGAAAGTCGCTGGTTTTATTTCCGTTTCGAGGTACCTGAATTGATGTTCGCTACTGCTTGTGCTATTTTATAAATTGTGCTAGTATAAATATGTGTCTCGAAATGGGATTAATGTCGAATGCAGGTGAACAAACGTTTTGAAAACGATTACAAGTGGTCAAGCGAGTTTTTCGTGTGCAACTAGGTAGTTGGAAACGCCGCTTGATGCGGTATGGTGTGAGGCGGTAGAACGGATTTTGCGTCCGGCCTTAAATCGCCCTGTAGAATGCGCGCTACCATGAGCACTTTGTTTCTAACACCGAAAGCAAACAAAAGTAATCGTTGAAATTTTACAGGTTTATACATTTCTATGTCGATATGATAAATTCGAGTCGATTTAGTTTGACCAATCCGGTCCTTTTTTGCGGCTTTGTTAAAAATTGATCTTGAAATTTGGTCAGCAAATGACGGTCAATATAATTCTCGATAAAAACTATAAACCATAAACTACACAAACGATAAAAATGAAAAAAAAAAATATAAGCGGCGACAACGTTTTTATTCATCCACGTTATGTTCGAAGGCTGTGCTTTGCTCTTAAAATGAATTTGCGTGGGCCACGATGTTTTGGTACGGTAACCTTGGCAACAGATGGTTCCCCGCATGGTAGCATGGGAGCTTAAAATACTTTGACAGAAATGCGTGTGAGCTAAATTTGAGTAGATTTAATTTTTGTACTTTTATTCACCTAGATTCGTGATCTATTCTACTGTGGTGATCATTAAAAAATTTTTTTAAAAGACATTTGAATTTCACTTACATTTTCGATAATATTCTTCATTCACAAGGAATTTTTAAAATATATAAGAAAAGGGTATCAAATGAAGTAGAACTGTGTCTGCTTTAAGAAAAAAATTTATATCTTCAATTTCACTGGTCGAATAATTTTTGAAAAATGTGCTTTTGAACTTTAATCTCTTGATATCTCTTGATATCCTTCTCAAAAAAAAAAAAAAAAAGAAAGAAAGAAAATGCTGTAGACTAAATTACTCTGTTAAACATACTCAAATTTCAGCTTAAAAACTTTATTAGTTCGATCAAAATATTTAAACCCTATCACCGGAAAAAACTGGAATTTTTAAAGATTTTGTTTTGAAAAAAAAAAAAAATTGTGGTATGTAATGCTTTAATATTTAACATACGTTTATTTTCAAAAAAATTCATTTTATACATTACATGTATATAAATAAATAAATACATGTCCATAATGAGTTATTTGGAAGTTCTTGCGTTTTAGGAAAATGTATTCTTTAGTCAGTGTTGTACGTTCGACTTTCAATGCTTATGTGAGCTGTGCTTGCGTTTGAGCCGAGTCTTCATCTCGCAATGCATGCAATTTCGCATCTTTGAATTTTTTCTCTAATCTTTGTTGTCGATATCAAATTCACCACACTTGAAACGGACAAACCAACGTTCACAAGTTGGCCTAGCAATGACTTTCAATAGCGGTTTTCATCGAAAAAATAATAAAACTGCTCTTAAATGATTCTTATCTACCACAAAATTTGACATGTTTAAGGTGATAATAAAAAAGTTTTTACAATCACAAACGATGACATACTAGATTTTATTGCCAGATTTTTTCTCTCTTAAATGCCATATTTGTTATCATTGACACGAATCATATATGAAGTAGTTAATTTATTTGTTTATCAAATTAAGGTTTCATATTCACAAACCTATTAAATTGACCAACGAAAGTGAAATTTGTTTTCTAGCTTAATCCATGCATCTTTCGAGGTAATGCATTTTTAACCAAATTTAGTAACATACCTCAACATATTTTCTAACCATCTTAGTTGTACGAGATTTCTAACCATCGTAGTTGCACTCCTCCAATTTTTTAATCGTTACAGTACTTTAACCCTGCTTCGATAACCTTATTGGAAGAGAAAGAATAGAACACATGCAAAGCATACGTCTCGCAGGCGTAGGTTATCAAAGCAGGGTTAAACCTTTTATTAATTTTCAGATTCAGAAAGGATTCATTTTATAAAAACGAGCCCTACAATGGGTTTCCTGGACCCATAGCCTGTGTTGCATAAAATTGAAGATACAAGTTTATTCAAAGTTTAAAGATCAATATATTTTATACAAAGTGCTTTCAGTCAAGTACCTTCTTCAGCAACATCATACACCAAAAAACCTTAATGAGATCAAACAAGTTGAATTTTGTGAAGAACAAAATACAAGGTTGTACAATATGTTTCTAGAATTGAAATAAAAACATAATTTTACGACTTAAAATGCTTTCAATTATTCAGTATATTCTCCCAGAAGCTCAATACACTTGATCTAACTGCCATATAATTTATGGATCCCATCGCTGTAGTGGTCTTTCGGAAGGTTTACAAAATACCCTTCTGTCGCTGCTATCACCTCTTTGCTTGATGAAAATCGTTTTCCACGCATGAGTTTTTTTGAGATGTGAGAACAGTCAGAAGTCAGAGCGAGCTAGATCTGGCAAATAGAGTGAATTTTCCAACAATTCGTACTTTAAGTCACTGATTTTAGCAATAGTTTTTTGACTTTTGTGAGTAGGTGCGTTGTCCTGATGCAAAAATAGTTTTTCTTCTACAAACCGTGTTTTTTCACGGTTGCAAAAAGTTGCAATAATATTCAAAATTAATTGTTTTTCCTGTTTGGAGATAATTCACCAATAGAATCCCTTTTGCATGCCAAAAAACTGATGCCATAAAATTCTTTGCAAATTTTTAAACACCAACTCGCTTAGGAACCGAAGTACCAGGTTCATACCACTCTTTAGCTTCTTGTTTTGATTCAGGATCGTGGTGGTTGACCCAAGATTCATCCATAGTGATGCATCGACTTATAAAATCCTTTTTAAAACGCTTCAAATGTTGCTGAGAAAGTCTCATTGGAATGTGCTTTTTTTTTTAAGACTTAACCAGCACTCAGGGGATGCCCCCTATAAATGCGAAAGCATTGTGTTGATTCGGAAGACGGGTGATAGTTAGTTGGAGGGTGCTAGCGAATGCGGCACCGATTGTGCACACACCTTTTTGAAACCCAAAACTTTACTTAAAATATAGCTCACGCTGCCTAATGGGATGTCTACGGCTTATACTAAATCTTTCAAAGTCAATCGATCTTCCAAAGCCATATCCTGTATTTTGCTATGATTTCTGGTGTTAAAACTCTTTTCCAACGTCCTTGAAGTGGATCGTCTTCAAGACTTTTATGACCACGTTTAAACTCAGCAATCCAGTTGTAAACTGTAGCAAGTGAAGGTGAAAATTCCTTATTCACTCCAAATAATTGTTCATGAATTTCTTTTGGTTGTACACCTTTAAACACCATTTTAAAGGAAAACACTGTGACACGTCTACTTTTAATAGCTGTAATTATAAGTCTGAGTTGTCAGATCTACATGACACATTACGCGTGTTCATTTTTAGAAAAATAAAATGTCGGACGTACTACCGCCATCTTTGTGTGATTTAAGAAACGTATTGAACAACCTGGTAATTATGTACTGAATTGAAGAACTTACGTTTAATCACAAAAGTTTCTGTGCCAGCTAAGCACAGTTTTTTAATAAAAACTTCGATACTTTATGCCTATGTTATATAAATATTTAAATTACAAAAATTTCAATATTAACCAAATCATTATATAAATCTTACAAAGCCTTATGTAACAAAATCTATATTTAGACTATTTATTTGATTGGTTATTATCAAGCAAGCAATGCTAAGTATTTGAAATTTGTGAAATGGATAGCAAGTCCTTCTTGAAATCGTTAGGCCTTGAGTTCGTTTACGGGAATTGGACAAATTTCTTAGAATCATTTATAATACAAAGATTTAAGAATTTTGATAATGATGTAACTAATTCAATATTGTAATAATTAACTGGTAATAATTGAAGAGCGCTGCTTGATTTTCATTTTGATGTGAAAAAAATATATTAGTTACTTGTATGAATCTGCAAATATGTTATGTTCATCATTTATAGAAAATGCGATGGATCAACAATAACTTTGTTGTCTTGACCAAGAACTAAACAGGCTCAAAACAGGCGAAGTGGATAGGTTATTATTAAATATTCGTTTCGAATTTTTCTTGGTATACGGAAGACGATAATTGCCCCTCTAAGCATTAATTTTTATCTAATATATCTTCGTTAGTTCCATACAGAATATCTTGCAATTGGTGCTTTTTGCTACATTCAAATATTGTTTCTAAGGTAACTATGTACTTAATTTTTATATTAAGGATTAAATATAAAACATTTCTGTTTCCACTTATGATACATAATTCAGCTCAAGAATATAACAGAAATTGTGTTAAGATTGTGGTTAAATAAGAGCGATACTAAGGGATAGAAAGAACAAAAAGCAATTAAAAAAACGAGCATTCATAACTGTAACTTTATGCAGTATCTTTTAAAGTAATGAAAATTTCCAAAGTAAAATTGCCCAAAAACTGATGACCTGGCTAGTGTGCTAGAAAGAGCTATAAAATACCTAATAGAAGACTAAGATACTTTGACAGAAAAATTCCAAAAAATTTAACTAAATTTAAACGAAATGATATAAATAATTTTTAATCAACGCTGTAGCTGTAAGTTTGGAAGCATTAGCAATTTTCTAACAGATGTGAAATAAAAATTAATTAAAAATTAATTAATTAAATTAACAAATAACAATAAACAACTGTTCAACTTTCAATTGAACACACTTCCTTAAAAAAGATCAATCTTATTGTTATGCTATAATTTTGAGCCAAAACACCTTGAAAATTTTTGAAAAAGTTTTTTTTTTGTTTCAACGACAAGGTCACCACAACTGTGCCTCGTTAGAAAGGCGTATTTGCGGGCATTTAGCATAACAGCATTTTAACATGTATGTATAACATTAAAGTTAAATACTGAGTTAAATATAAACTACATTAAGATACAAGTTTTGAATAATTTGCAACGTAAAAAATTCATAATATAAAAAGTAGTTAATGCCGCTGCTTGCGGATGTGCTAAATTAACTCTATGCATTAACTTCTAATACCAAATCAGCAACTAACAGCTAAATTACTCTGCTCAAAGCTTAGAAGAAAAAGTGCATGAAAAAAAAAAAACTACTCAATGAACTATTAGTATAAATGTTGAAAAATTTAAAATCCCACACATACTCTATCAAAAACTCAACATAAAACGTGCTTCAATTTTTTCCCAAATCCATGCTAGTAAAGTTCATAAATATTCACAACACCTCACGTAAACTAACCCTTCAACCTAAAAATAACGACCACCTTCAATAAAAGAAATAAATAATATGAGATAAAAAAAAGGTAGTAGCTAGGCAACTTAAGAGATAGATAAAGGTAACAAAGCAAAAAAATTGGAAAAACCACCAACACGTTTAGTAAACATCAAGCAGTGTTGAACTTTGTTACGGATATCACGTTTTATACATAAATCCAAACGGATTCAACAAACACTGAGAGTAAAAATTGTTAGTAACACAATTAACTGATTTATCATATTGTTACAGCTTAAATGTCATTACAATTTCCTAGTGCTCAGATGGTAAAATTAAAAATTATTTTAAATTAATACTAAATATTAAAAAAAAGATAGGACAGAAACACACCGTCAACGTTTTAGTACCGTATACTAGACATGCTTTAAATATGCCTATCCAGAGCCGATGTTAGAATTCGTTATAAGATTACAAATAATTAATTAGATACGTTTGTTAAATTTCCATGGTAAACGCATCCTTTAATCAGTAACTGAAATGAATAACGTTTTCGGGTTAACAAATTTTAAAAAAATTATTATAGACATTAAATATCGTTGCAAAGATCAGATATTCTATATTTTAACAATATTTTACGATAAAAAATATTAAAGAATTACCATCGTCATATATAGTATTAACGTTACGAAAATCAACATTATCAATTTTTGTATTGAAAAATTTTTTGTGATAATATATTTTAAAGATTTATCGAATTTCATGTGGTTTTCTCGTTATCAATATTAAAGCCATACTTCACGATACATGATCGTTTCAAAAATTAGTGTTATCGATATTTAAATCACCTGCTTTTCGATAGCAAATTTTTAAAAAATATCGACATTTAATATCGTTTCTAAACTCAACTTTATCGATATTTTAACAATGTTATCGATATTTCAATAACGTGGTTCAGAATCAAGCTTAAAAAATACTATTAACTTTTATTACCGTTTGAAAAGGTAATCTTATCGATATTCTAACGTCTTTCGATAAAAATTACTCGTAAAATTACTGACAAAAATTTCAAAAATCATAATTATCGATATTTTAACAAAGTTTTTCGATATGCACTAAAACTACATCGACACTTAATATCGTTTTAAAACTCAATTTAGTCGATATTAAAACGTTGTTTTTCGATAAAAAAATCAAAATGGCTATCGACTTCTATTGCTGTTACTTCTATTTATTTGAGATATTCAAAAGATGTTTCGATATTTCAACATTTTTCAGAAACAAATTAAAAAAAAATACTACTACCTGTTTTTCTAACAACGTCTGTCGATAACAAATTTAAAAATTACTCGTAAAATTACTGGTAAAAATTTTAAAAATCAATATTATCCATATTTTAACAAAGTTTTTCGCTAACAAATTTTAATTAAATTACTATCGACACTTAATATCATTTTAAACTCAACTAAGTCGATATTATAACGTTGTTTTTCCATAAGAAATGTTAAGAAATTACTTTCGACTTTTATTATGTTTCAAAAATCAACGTTATCGATATTGCAAATTTTTTGAAAAAAATTTTAAAAAATACTATTCATTCTTATCATTGTCTTATAAGTAAACTTTATTGATATTCTTAAAATGTTTTTCTTTAACAAATTCAAAAAAAAATTATCGACACTTAATATAGCTGCAAAACATAATCAATATTTTAGCAATGTTTTTCGAGAAAAAATTTTACAAAAATTACTACTAACACTTATGACATATTTTTGCTTAAAAAATCAATTTAAGCGATATTTTAACAATGTTTTTGGTAAAAATTTAAAAAAATTATCATCGAGCTATATTATCGATATAAAAAGCAATGTTATCGATATTTTTAAAAAGTTTTTCGATAACAAATTTTAAAGACTTACCAAATTTTATTGTGGTTTTAAAAAATCTCGTCCCTCGCAGCCCTAGTAAAACATGATGTTAAAAAATTACTATATCTATTATTGTTATTTAAAAAAATCAATATACCGATATCTTATCGATATTTTCAATCAAACTTTAAAAATTGTTATAGTCACTCAATACCGTTTCAAAACTCAACTGGATTTTAATGAAAAATTCATTGACTCAAAAAACACATTTTTTAAGTTTCATTTGTTGTTAATGCACTGTCCGTTGTAAGAATCTGTGTTCATTGAAATATATCTCTGATTTTTGTTGTTCCTTTAAAACTAGTTTATTATCAAATGTTAAAGAACGCATTCATTGACTTAAGAAAGCATTTTCTTAAAACGTATGAACTTGATCTTGCTTCCAAAAAACTTAATCTTCAGATTAATATACAATGCATTGAGTTCAATGAACAATGCATTGTACATTGTATAGGGCATTGTACAAGGGCATAGCAAGGATATCAGTCGGGCTATAGGCCATAGGGGCTGATGAAATTTTTATTATAATTTTGAAGTTTTGTAAAAATGTGTATTTGTTTTTGAAGTTTTTATTAAAAAAGCTCCTTGAACTGGAGAAAGTTGAATTTTAACTTAAAATCTTGTATAATTATAGTTTCAAATGAACATATTTTTACCAGACAAATGTGTTGTTATAAAATCGCTACATTTTAATTTTAATTTAATTTTATATAATATTATTTTATTGTCTTAATTTTTCTGATGTCTAGAGGGGCGGCTTTCCCCTTATCCTTCTTCTTGCAACGCCTATGACCGACGCCTCCTGTAACAATCATAAACAGAAAACATATTTATATGCATATATTCATATATTATAAACATATATATACATATAAAAGATTGTTGTACTCCAAAACACTTTTTGCTGTGATGCTGCTAATAAATTGTACTCAATGACACATTGACTTCTATACTTCACATTTGGTTTTCAAAAATATTTATTTGAGACAGTCGACTTTGCCTCTAAATGCAGAGATCTAAAAATTAAACAACTACATCCCTTAACCTTTTTAATGTGGCTGACAGCGTTCAGATCTAATAATTGTAAAAAATTAAAAAAAAATGTTGGCGAAATTACTGGGTTCTACGATATAGGTTCGATGCTATGAGAGGTGAGTGAAACCCTATCAGGGTTTAGCTGCCGTTTTTTTACGGCCCGCTAAATATTGTGGGCCTTAGTAATTTTGCTAAAAAATGATACCATCAGTTTTTGTTCAACAGCTTCGCAGAGTTGGAGATATCGGTTTATTGTCTTTGACAAAGTTGTAGTTGTAGTTAAATAATTTGTTGTTATACTTTTTTTTTAAAAAAAGAATATCGAAAAAGTTTTGCTTTTCCCACTTTTTTAGACATAACTTCAAGGGAATCCAAATTTTTCTTATACGTTTTTCAACACAATGGAAGCCGGAGAGAAACTGACTTGTGAACTTAAGTGATCTGAACGTGTCTACACTAAATAGTTTAAAAATAGTATTAAATTTACCTTTCGGCATTCAATGTCTATCAAAGTAGTAACCTGGAAAAAAGTTTTTATGCCAATTTTTTAAAATTTGTACTATTTGAACTTCCTCAGTTCGAATATCACCATCGCATGTATAACGAAACCACGTACAAATTTTCCCAAAAATATTTGTACAATAACATTTGTACAATAAAGTTAATTTACGCTTATTTGAAGTTTAGTGAACGAATTCACTACATAACTTATCTCCACTTTTCCCTATTTGTATTAATCTAATTTTTCCATTGATTCAATAAAAATTCAATAAACACTGCCGCATTGCCTCATAGATGAAGTCGGCACATTTATATATTTCGTATTCCCATTTCTTTTATTTTCTATGTATTTTTTGTCATGTGCTTAAAACGGAATTATAAACTAGTCACTTCTGGAGTTTGCAGGTCTAAAAAAACATATAAATTATAAAAAAAAAACAATTTTGAAACGTTACTGTTTCTAAGTTCACAATTTTTCTCAGTGCTGAGCGTTTGACTAATGTGTTTGGGGGGTTGATTAAGGTGCGATTCGGGTTTGAAACGATTTAAAAAAAAACCGCAATCAAAACTTCATTTCACTTTTTTTTTCAATTCCCCTTAACAACAACATTTTGCAATTTGCACAAACATTTTCTTTCTTACTTATACTATACAATCAGCCCATAATTTATTTTCATGGGCTTAACATGGTTTATTTCATGACTCAGACTTTTTTGACTGCAACTACGACTTACAACAATAACGAGTATGATTACAACAACAGCAACAATAACAGCGCCAACTTTAACAACAAAAAAAGAAAAGCAACGAAAACCTTGGTTTTGGAAATTCAAGCGTGCAAAAAGATTTATGTTGTTGTGCTGTTTCTTCTTCTGCTGCTGCGGAAAATAAAAGGAAAATCGTTGTTGTGGTTGTTAGCAGCAGCTGAGTGAAGGAAGAATAGAAGAAAGTGAAAGTTGAATGCAATCTTTAGAGTTAGAGTGAATGTTGCTTGGTATTACTTGGTGTTGGAGTTGGTGTGCCACAGCGTGCTGGTGTACCTACATCTAGCTTCTAGTGTGCGGTGAAAGATTAACTTAATGACGTAGCTTCAGATGCAAATTACTTTCAAAGATATGCTGTTAACATAAAACTCTAGAGACAAGTCGCTGCTGCTGCTGTACAACACAAACTTTCTCAAATATTCACTTGAATATATTTGTAGATATTTTTAACCATTTAAAACTTGCATGCAAGGTTTAAGAGATTTGCTAAAACGGTCTTCTATTGTAATAAATTGGAAAATTCAACATGTTGTTAACATTGAAAATTTAACATTTTGTTCATTTTGTAAAAAGAAAAACCTCACTTTGATGATGCATGATATAAATAAATAGTGACGGCAAATTTGTACAGATTCGCTTGATTTAACAATGAAAATTGTTGCTTACATTTATTTTAACATAGTTTTTTTTTTCTATGAGCTGCAGTGAAAATGAGGCACTATGGTATATTTTCGGAAAATGTCTGCTTTTCAACTTAAAAAAATGTAAATATCGAGAGAAATGTCAGAGAAATGTCCAAATATTTTAATCCGTTTACGGATTAGAAAGTAATTGGTCAGTTTTTATTAAAAAAAAAAAATACGAAAGTAAGTTTTGAGTTTTAGAATTGTACAATTTTAGGTTTTAAATTGTATTCATTATAAATCTTATATCTCAACCTTTTTCGGGTTTCTTTTGGTTGTTAAAAACGTTTATTTGCTATTAATTTTGCAAATCAATATTTAGATTGATACAAATATCTATTTTAATACTCACATATCATTGACATACTTAAAAATAAAAAAAAAACTGAAGCTTGCGTGGAATATCGCTTTATTGGCACAATTTGGCTCACCAAACTTATATGTGCCATCTGAAAAATTAGAATTTTTACTTTTCATTTATGGGGGAAAAAATTGCACATGTTTCCACAGTTGTTAATAATATTAAATTTTCTCTTCAAACCCACATAATTGATGTATACCGAGCGTTTTTGAACGTGTGGAAATACCATTGTATAGTTTAAAGGATTTATTTATTATTTTAATATAAGTTCAGTTAATAAAATGAAAGAAGTAAAAATATGAAACGAAAAACAGTGTATCTCGCACAATGCTCACAACAAATTTTACTATTATTATTAAGGTATAATATGGGCATTTCCGTGGTGGCGCATGTGACGATCGTACGACTTTAATGAGTGAAAAAAGAATGAAAAATTTAACTTACAAGTTCCTTATTTTGATTTTCCAATAGCTTACTAAGCACACTATACAAGGTGTAAAATCTAAGAGTTGTCAAAAGTTCGGCTCTTAGAGAGAAGCCACAAAAAATGATACGTTACGTGACAAAAAATAGAAGTGGTTTTTGACTTGGATCACAAAATTAGTAAAATTCTATAAATTGGCAAGAGTTTTTGTATAAAACTTTTTTTTAGAAGGATAAGTTTATTTTCAAAGTAATCAAATTTAAAAATCTTTTCTCTTTTTTTTTTTTTATTGGGCTTAGTATGAAACGTTACGTGACATGGCGTTACGTGACATTTTTTCCATTGTAATTCATTTGGGTAATTAAGTATTTAGGTAATTAAGTAATTATGTGATTTAGTTATTAAAACACAAATCCAATATATTCTGCCTTCCCTTGCCTCCACCATTTTTCATTATTTTTAGCAAATGCCTTCAATTTTTATTAAAACAAAAACGCTTACGAAACATTTACAAAACATTTACTTACTTACTTACTTAGGTGGCCGTAACAACCCGTGTCCGGGCTTCGGCCGACCTCATCAGCTCTCGCCAGGCGCCTCTGCTTTGCGCACGCCTTCTCCAATCGGATACACCAAGTGCGGTTAGGGCTTCCTCAGCCTGGTCCATCCATCGGAGGCATGGTCTCCCTCGTCGTCGTTGACCAGCGACCCTCCATACGAGCTTCGTCGTCCATACGATGGACATGACCCAGCCAGCGTAGTCGCTGCACAGTTATACGCCGAACTACGTCAATGTCTTTGTAGAGCTCATACAGCTTGTGGTTCATTCGGATGCGATAGTCATCGCCGACTCGAACAGGACCGAAGATTTTGCAAAGAACTTTCCTCTCGAACACCCCCAAAGCAGCTGCGTCAACACAGGTAGAATGAGCGTCTTGTAGAGTGTTAGTTTTGTCGATCAAGAGAGGGCTTTGGAACTTAGTTGCTTACTGAGCCCGTAGTAGCACTTATTAGCAATTATTGTTCTTCGCTGTATGTCCAGGCTGACTTCGTTGTTGTTATTAATGGCGGTGACAACGTATACAAACTCCTTGTCTACTTCAAAGTTGTAGCTGCCGGGTGAAGCGTGGGAGTCTAGACGCCACGCTCCCTCGTTTGTATACAGCATATACTTTGTTTTACCCTCATTTATCGTTAAACCCACTTTGGCTGATTCCTTTTCGATATCGGCGATAGCAGCGGTAACATCTCTCTTGGTTCTGCCAACAATATCAATATCAGCGTACGCAAGGAGCTGGACACCTTTGTAGAAAATGGTGCCAATACGATGCATACCGGCCTTGCGTACGATCCCCTCCATGATGATGTTGAAGAGATCGCAAGACAGTGGATCGCCTTGCCTGAAATCTCTTTCGGTATTGAAGGTGTCGGAGAGGTCATTTCCTACCTTGACGGAGCTGCGTGTGTTGCTCAACGTCATTCTGCAAAGTCTAATCAACTTTGCAGGTATACCGAACTCAGACATTGTTGCGTATAGGCAATCCCTTCTCGGGCTATCGAACGCAGCTTTAAAATCGACAAAGAGATGGTGTGTGTCAATTTGGTTTTCGTGGGTTTTTTCCAGGATTTGTCGTAGAGTGAAAATCTGGTCTATGGTGGACTTTCCAGGTCGAAAGCCACACTGATAAGGTCCAATCAGTGTTTTTGTCGTTATAAGGTCCAACGAGATGAGCTTTAACTCGTGAAAATCTCGATCTCACTTATGTTGAGTAATTAGTCATGAGCTTGATCTATTTTTATACCCCAACGCGTACTGCGTAAGGGGTACATTAACTTTGTCATTCCGTTTGTAACGCTAAGAAGGAGGCGTGGCAGGTATAGAAAAATATATATATTTTTAATCAGCATCACCTGAGTCGATTTCCGTGTGTCCGTCTGTCTGTCCGTCTGTCGATTACAGCCGTAATTTTAAAGCTATCGGGATGAAATTCAAAATATAAGTTTATTTTTAATAGAGGAAAATCATGTTCGAAAACGGGCCAAATCGGATGAAAACCACGCCTACCTCCCATACAAAGTGACTTTATTTTAATCGTAAAATGTCTTTTAAGTCCACAAAAATCACAGAAATGCCTTGAAATTTGGCACGTAAGCTTTGATCTTCAATTTAAATCCTTGCTGTGAAATTTGGGAAAATCGGACAAAAACCACGCCTACCTTCCATACAAAGTGGCTTTGTTTTAAAAGTAAAATCTCTTAAGGGGTTACATGACATTGACAGTTTTTTGAAATCTTTTTTTAATAATTTTGTATTTTAGTAAATATTCTTAAGATTCTAAGAAAAAAAGTTCTTGGAAAAATTCCTACGGTTTCAAAAGTTACAGCCGGATTAGTGAGAGCGCATTTTTAATTTTTGCGCTACCTACGTACTGCAGCTGGTATACGAGTATACTTGTTTTACTTGCTACCTGACTTTTGGTGGTTGTTATTTCGTACCTACTTGAAGGGTGAAGGGTGAAGCCCGAATTGCTAAACGATTGAAAAAACTATAAGAAACAGCACAACACAAGATAACGACGGCATACAGTACGAAGCAGGCATGGCAGATTGAAGGTAACCTTTTTTTTCTTTATTCACAAACTTGAGCGCGTTTATCTCGAAACCATGTTTTTCGTACTGGTTGCAGCACTAGCAGCGGGTTCATTTTTTGACGAAATTTTTTTTGTATTTTTTTAAACTTGATTCGCTATCGTATGACACGAGCTTTTTTTTAAAATTTTTTTTCAATTTTTTATGAATTTTTAAAGTCAATCTTTTTTTCGAAAAAACACACTTTCAAATTTGGAACATCACCAAAATTTGAAAAAAAGCTCGTGTTATACGATTTGTTAAGATTTAAAAAAGTCATTTTTTTTCCAGATCGGACAATTTTTGGAACTCCCAGCGCTGCAACCACGAGGCCCCGTTTTTTTCTCTGCCGCCAGCTTGGAGTTCTATAAAACCATGTTGGAGTGAAAATATATTTTTTTGAATTTTTTTTTCTTATAATTTGTTCAATTCTCTACAATAATAAAAAAACAAAAAAAGGAAAAATGTTTGTTTTTGACTGAGTTATGAATTTTATAAAAAAAGGTCTGTTTTCTCTGCCGCGGTTGTCATGTCCCGCCTTAAAATTGTGCTCAAATTAAAGAAATGTCTTGAAATTTTGCACATAGGCTTTGATATTTAATTTAGACCATCACTATAATGTTTGGCAAAATCTGATGAAAACCACGCCTACCTCCCATACAAATTAGCTTTATATGATCCGTAAAATCTCTTAAAAATCTGTAACAATTAAAGAAACTATTTAAAGTAAATCATTTGTATTATATATGTCAAAATCGGATGAAAACCACGCCCACTTCCCATACAAAGTGGCTTTATTTTCAACGTAAAATCTTTTAAAAATCCACAAAAATTAAAGAAACGTCTTGAAATTTTGCACATTCGCTTTGATATATAATATGAACCATCTCTAGGCAAAAGTGGATCAAAACCACGCCTACCTCTCATGCAAAGTGACGTCATCAAAATAGGGAATCTTTCGTTAATATATAAACTGAATGTCATTGTGTATGTCGTGGCTAAAGACTTCGAACATACTTCAATATGGTCGCGGGGGGGGGGGGGGGGGGGTATTTTAGCTCCTTACTAGTTTTTGCATAGAATTCTGAGTCCGAGACTGACTCACTGCTTGAGTTTGATCTCGCCAGATCGATCTTAGAGAACTAACTCAGTTTTATGCATTAGAGCCTTTATTTCTCCTTCATACCGGGAATTTTGATTTGATACTTGATTAAATTTTCTAAATACATTCTCACCAGCATTGGCAAGTTTTTTTGTCAAAAAACTTTGTAATCTTTTTGAAAGTATTTAATTAAATGCTTTTTGTATTAAAAATTTTTTTAATACTTCGCTAGTATTAAAATATATTCCACGATTTCTAACCGTGTACATAATTTTTTTTTTTTTTGATACCTTTGATACCTTTGTTGATATCATTGTTAAGTCAAAGGATTTGGCCATAACAAAGCGTGAACAATTAACTTATATCAAATGTTCAAAAGAATCGCAACTCTTCTTCGCTTCAGTCCCTGCTGCTTATGTGGGTGATTTGCAAATTAGTGAAACCAACTGCTAATGTTTGTCAACAGCTAACATTTATTGTAGGTGCTCCAACACAGCGTCGAGTGATTCCACTATATTTACATCAGAGTTTTTGCACGGTTTACGAAAGTGGTGGTGGTGTTGGAGTGGGTGTGGCGTGGATGTGGGAAAAGAGAATATGCCGTATTGTAAACAGAAATAAATGTATGTTAATTAGTTGTTGACCCACTGTTCTCAACTTTTTGCTTTAAATCCCAGCGCAATCGTGACGCTGATGTTGGTTGTTTGAAGCTGCTGCTTGTGTAGGTGGAACGTGTGGGTGAAGGTCTTGGCTGGCACTGCTCGGTGAGTGAGAGGAATGAAATAATTTGCATGTAAATGTTAATTGAATTGCATACAAATTGCGAGTAAAATATTTGTTACAAACTTTACTCTACTCTGCTGTGTTTTTATATCTTGGCTTAAATGTCACTAAATAAAGCGGCGCAAATACAATGTTATGAGCAAACGATTGAGTCATTCGAAACTCTTGACAGTTTATTTTTTTTTCATGTTCAAGCAAACCTTAAGACTAATAAACAAAGCTATGACTACTAGGTCAAAAGAGTCAGGACATAATTCGAATTTGAAATGAGCTTATTATGACTCAGAGATCGAGGCTCAAACTTGTAAAAAAGCAAATTCCAAGTGTTGAGTATCATCATGAAATTTTTACAATTTCAATGAAAACAATAAATACCAAGACTGATTTAATATATGGTGGAACTGTAAACAGCTGTTAATAATTAAACGATTTAATCAAACGAGTTAACAATTTCTCTTTTATATGATTAATGAAACAGAAATAGTGAAAGTGTACTTTTTCGAATTCAGCTTATTACTAAGAAATTGGTAAAAATTTTAGTTAACAATGTTTAACACATAAAATTAAACAAATTAAATTAAAATTGTTGATTAAGGCTTTAAACTAATTTTCTTTGGAAAACTCCATCCTCTCATTAAAAATATTTGTACAGATTATCTGTGAATATAATGGGTTTTGAACGAAGTTTTCACTTAAGTATTTTTCTTAACATATTTAAATATATATGTATATATAAATATATATACATACAATTTTATATATTTATATATATATGTCGTAGTACTGTATGCCTTTCAATATAAAACGGCAAGCGGCGACACTTATGTCAAAGCTTGGGTGGAATCGACTGACTACTGAATAATTTTTGGAAAACAGAAATCAGAAAGATTTGGAAAACTGAAGTGATCAGTAGTGGCGAGATCGAGACTGCCTCGTTTTTATTGTTAAATAAATTATTTAATTGAAATTGAAATAAAATTTGTTTCAAATGGAAGATGATGCGACATCAGAAGTGGGATTGACCCAAGATTTGCTGCAAGTCACAAGCGAAGAAAAATGGCGTCTACTGTTCGAGCAACAAAATCGTAGCTTTTTAGCGCTTGTGGAAGCCATCAAACCATCATCCAGCGTTGATCCATATTTGCCCGAGTTTAACCCAGATAAGGAAAACGTCGACGCACGCGCTTGGGTCGCAATGGCGGATATGTGCATCTCCAAGCAGTCTCCGCGAAGCGCATCTTTGATGAATATCCTAAGTCGGGCTCTCAAGGGACAGGCATCTGTCTGGTTATCCCAAGTCGCATATCCGTAAATGACGT
The DNA here is from genome assembly GCA_914767935.1 of Coremacera marginata. NCBI lineage: Eukaryota > Metazoa > Arthropoda > Insecta > Diptera > Sciomyzidae > Coremacera > Coremacera marginata. The sequence goes on from OU612045.1 coordinate 53,908,699, forward strand.
GGCCAGAATTCAAAGATATTTTTTCTGCCCGATATGATTGTCCCGAAACATCAGCTGCATTTTTGACGAATTTGAACAGTAACAGACCTAAGGACGGCGAGTGCCTTTCAGCATATTCCGCAACTATGATAACATCTTTAATGGCTCGATGGAAAAACTTGTCTACTGAGCAGATAGCTGTATCCACAGTACTAGCCCACATTTCCCAGTTTGATGCTAGAGTTCATCGTTTAACGTTTACTACGGATATTGGTACTAGAAATCTGTTGCAACAAGAACTGAAGGCTTTGTCGTTTTTAAAGAAGAAAGCTGTTACGCAGAATGACATTAGTGGTCCAGATATCAAACGATATAAAGCATCAAGACCATCGCCAAACATACAATGTTTTAATTGTGGAAAGCTAGGGCATAAATCAGTGCAATGCCGTTTCAAGAACATCAACACTCACAATTTAAGATTTAGCAACAACGAGAACTCCAAAAATCCAGTCAAGGCGAATGTTACATGTTTCAACTGCCAAGGTGCTGGCCACTACGCATCAAGATGTCCTAAGATTATTCGCAAAGCAGATGCTGCCAGTGATGGAATTTCTTCAACAGATCGTCGAGTTGATTTATGCATTGTTGGTGCACCTGCTGGAACATTGGTTCACTCCGGTGAGGAATTTTTATTTATTTATGATTCTGGCTCAGAATGTTCGTTGATTCAAGAATCAGTGGGTTGTAAATTTCGCGGTAAACGTAGCTATAATGTAGTGATGATGACAGGAATTGGACAGACAAGTGTAAAAAGTACTATTCAAATTTTAACGTCTATTAAAGTAGATGGTATTATTTTCGAAATTCTGTTTCATGTTTTGCCAGATTATTATTTACGTCATAAAATAATGATTGGACGTGAAATCTTAAGCCAAGGTATAGCTGTACATATGACGTCAGACAAAGTATGTTTTGATAAAGTAAGCTTTGTTCATATTTGTGAAGTTATTCCAGCTAAGGATATAGATTTCAATTTAATAGACACCGATATTTCCCAGGATCTAATGCCAAAGTTGTTGGATATTTTAGATTCTTTTAAACGAAGTTTTGTAACTGGAATTCCAAATTATCAAGCTGATACTGCACCAATGAAAATAAGACTTAAGGACCCTAACAAAACAGTTAATAGGCGTCCTTATCGACTAAGCACAGAAGAACGTAGTATTGTGCGAGACAGAATTAAGGAACTATTAAGTTGTGGTATTATTCGCCCTAGTTCTTCACCGTTTGCGAGCCCCATACTTCTAGTGAAGAAAAAAGACGGTTCCGATCGAATGTGTGTAGATTATCGCGAATTAAATGATAATACCATTCCCGACAGATTTCCATTACCGCTCATCTCGGATCAAATTGACAGGTTGCAAGGTTCTAATTTTTTCACAAGCTTAGACATGGCTTCAGGGTTTCACCAAATACCAATTCATTCTGACTCGATTGAGTATACAGCTTTTGTAACTCCTGAAGGCCAATATGAATTTCTCACTATGCCATTTGGTCTTCGGAATGCACCATCAGTTTTCCAGCGTGCCGTGATGAATGCTTTAGGTAATTTGGTAAATTCGTTTGTTGTTGTTTACATGGACGATATCCTTATTGTGGCTGCTAATGCTGAAGAGGCATTGGAAAGGCTGGGTATTGTGCTTAAAGTGCTCACAGATAAAGGCTTCTCACTAAATTTGAAAAAGTGTACTTTCTTAAAACAAAAAGTACAGTACCTTGGTTTCGAGGTCAGTGGTGGTAAAATGAAACCGAACCCCAAAAAGATTGAATCTTTGACAGCTCTGCCTCCACCCGAAACCGTTACTCAGCTACGCCAATTTATAGGATTAGCATCTTACTTTAGAAAGTTTGTTCCTAGGTTTTCGCAAATTATGGCACCTTTATATACTTTGACATCTAGCAAAAGCAAAATTGATTGGAAACCTATGCACGAATCTGTAAGACAGCATATAATATCCGTTTTAACTTCTGCACCGGTATTAACACTCTTTGATCCTTCATGTCCAATAGAGCTTCACACGGATGCTAGTGCTATTGGTTACGGTGCTGTTTTAATGCAGAAGAAGGACACGAACTCTTTTGTGGTTGCCTATTATAGCAAGCGTACTTCTGCTGCTGAGTCCAAGTACCACTCATATGAGTTGGAAACTCTAGCGGTTGTTAATGCGATTAAGCATTTTAGACATTATTTACATGGACGTAGTTTTATTGTTGTTACTGACTGTAACTCCTTGCAGGCGTCACGAAAAAAACTCGATCTGACTCCTCGAGTGCATAGGTGGTGGGCCTTCTTACAGGCTTTTGAGTTTGAAGTTGTGTACAGAAAAGGAAATCATATGTGTCATGCAGACTTCTTTTCAAAGAACCCACTACCTTCTTGTGCTAAAGTGTTTGAAAAAGTTGAACCCAAGTTTGTTAACTTAACCGAACTGTCAGATAATTGGCTACTGGCAGAGCAACAGCGAGATAGCGAAATCGTGAAACTAACATCTGATATTAATGAGAAAAGGCTTAGTGATGACATTTCTCAGACTTATGAGATTCGCTCAGGCATTCTCTATCGTAAGATACAACGAAATGGAAGATCGCAATGCTTGCCAATAGTTCCCAGGTCACTTAGATGGTCAGTAATTAATAACACCCACGAAGCATTAATGCATTTAGGTTATGAGAAGACCTTAGAGAAAGTGTACGAGCTTTATTGGTTCGACAAAATGTCAAAATTTGTAAGGAAATTTGTAGATAATTGCGTAACGTGTAAAATATCCAAATCTCATTCAGGGAAAATTCAGGCCCAATTACACTCTATACCCAAAGTAGCAATTCCTTGGCACACTCTACATATTGACGCAACTGGAAAACTAAGTGGAAAAAGTGACAGAAAAGAGTATATTTTTGTATTAATCGACGCTTTCACAAAATTCGTTCTCTTGCATCATACTATTAACATAGATAGTCTTAGTAGCATTACAGCTTTAAAGAAAGCTATTTCTTTATTTGGTGCACCGACACGTGTCATAGCTGATCAGGGTCGCTGTTTTACGAGTCGAGAATTTAGTGAATTTTGTAATTCTCACAGTATTAACTTACACTTGATCGCAACAGGCAGCGCTCGTGCAAACGGCCAAGTTGAACGTGTAATGGGTACCTTAAAAAACATGCTTACTGCAGTTGAAACTAGCAACCGCACATGGCAGGATGCTCTTCCTGATGTTCAGCTAGCTTTAAATTGTAGTCAAAATAGAGTCACGAAATTTAGTCCCTTAGAATTGCTTATAGGTAAAGTAGCTAGACCTGCAGAAATATTAGTGTCTGATGCCAATGAACCGCCAATAATCCTTGAAGAGGCTCGAAATAAAGCCATTTGTAATATTGAAAGGAATGCCATTTACGATAAAATGAGATTTGACAGGACTAAAGTCAGACTGGACAAATTTGAGGTAGGAGACTTTGTCCTACTACAAAACGAAGAACGGAACCAAACAAAACTTGACCCAAAATATAAAGGTCCATATAAAGTAATAGAAGTTTTAGATGGTGACCGATATGTGGTAAAATCTTTAAACTGTAACCGGACATACAAGTATGCTCATGATCGTATGAGACGAATGCCTGAAAGTCATGTCCCTATTGAAACTGATGATGATACAGTTGAGTCTGTTGATTTTAATGAAGAGCGAACTAATTGAGTTCGGCTCTTATGAAAATGTAATACGCATTGTTGTGGTCAGAAGTGGTAATATTGTGGTTAGAAAAAAAATGTGAAATACCCTAAATACCGGAAAGAGGTGTTTAAGGGTTGCTTGTGCCGGATAGAGGCAGTGGAATATCACTGGATAGAAGTGATTATTCAGTTTAGTAACCGGATAGAGGTTACTGGAAAGATGAAAGCAAAATAATATCACTGGATAGAAGTGATACTTGTTTTTTTAATCGGATAAAGATTACTGGACTGAACAATGTGTATTAAATTCTAAGTAAATTAAACTTTTTGCTGTTTGTGCGATATCTTATAATCATGAGACATGACATATGACATTTGGATAATAAACCGAATCATTAAATAAGAATTTTGTTGATTTACTTGTAACTTAACTGTAATAGGAAATAAGTTTGTTAATAAATTGTTCATGTGATGGAAAGCTATTTAAATTTTATTTGTTAAATCGATTTGTTTCTGGTCAGAATTGGCCGAGTGGTAGTACAAGATATTGTATAGATTTTTCTTTTTCAGATGTGTCGCACGAGGACGTGCGAAACGGCAGGATGGCCGTGTCGTAGTACTGTATGCCTTTCAATATAAAACGGCAAGCGGCGACACTTATGTCAAAGCTTGGGTGGAATCGACTGGCTACTGAATAATTTTTGGAAAACAGAAATCAGAAAGATTTGGAAAACTGAAGTGATCAGTAGTGGCGAGATCGAGACTGCCTCGTTTTTATTGTTAAATAAATTATTTAATTGAAATTGAAATAAAATTTGTTTCAAATGGAAGATGATGCGACATATATAAATGGCCATTTCAGCCCTTGAAAGGACTTTGACCGAGCTTCTTATGATCAATTGTGTTGTGCGTGTTGTGAAATGTTTAAACACAAATAATCGAGAACTGGACCTACTAGTTTTATGCCGACTCCGAACGGCTCATGTTCTCAAGAAGCTTTTGATGGCACTATTTTTAGAGAGGTGACGGCCTAACAGCAAAATTAATACCATTGAAAAAACTTTCTGTGTCAGGTGGGAATTGAACCAGGGTTCTCTGGCGTATGGACCACACACTCTACCCACTGCGCCACGGCCGCCACCATATTTAAATACCACTATGAAAAAATTCAAGAATTACCAAACTATTTAGTCCTTTTTGTAATCTGTTGTACTGAAATGGTTTCTGGTGGTCATCAAACTTCATTATAAGCTCTGAGTTTTTATTCTCCAACCCCAAAAATCTAAGAAGTTTGGCAAACCGAAGAAATTTTGTTCTTTTTTAACTTTTTTTGTACTTAAACGACCTTTGGTGATCATCAAAAATAAACATTAACACTGAATACGAATTTGTCGAACTAAAAAACTTCTGGAAGTTATAGTCCAGTCAAAATCTAATGATTTTAAGAACTGCAGTAAATTTCTAAAATCATCAAAAACAGAAACGAAATCAGATAACTTGGAAGTCAACTTTCTCAAAATTTAGATGTAACCTAGAATCCAGACTCTGTGCATTGTAATGAGGAACTATCCCTGTAACACATTGCGTTCATAGACTCTTTGTCCATTTTAAGTAGTCGAACGTCTTATCTATTAAAAAATGAGATTGAAAAAATGGTGTTGACAAAATTTAGGTAAGCTCAAGTTTAAGTTTAAGTTCAAATAGCACTTTAAGCTTTGAATTGATTTCAACATCTCTTTTCATCACTAAACATAACTCAACATGAGATATGAAAAATACAGCAATATACATGGAAAGTATAATACCAATATCCAATAGATGCTCTGATTCAAAAAATTGTTTTATTCTATAGTTGTTCGATTCTTTTGTTCTATTTATTACTTCTGATCTGCTGGTTATATTTTCAATAATATGCTACAAACATTTCGAATACATTTTTGAAGCGGAGCTTCTTATGCCTCGTTTTGTGATTTGCTTGAGTGCAATCTCAAAAACGACACCTTTTTTTCGACACCGTTTTCTTATAAATTGTTGTTTCTTTAGTGCTTCCGTCTTTTACGACAAGAAAATGTAGTTTTAATATTTTAAAAATATTTCCTTAGTTCGCCGTGGTAATCGAACTCGTATCCCATCGATTAAGAGTTCTATACACTATCAATCCAAAAGCTTTTGTTAGAAATAGTTGTTAATTCAATATTAATATAATATATAATAGAGGATTGTGTGTTGGCTATTCTACATATTCAACATATTTAGCAGCTATCCAAAAATAACAAAAATGTAGACTCTACTTGCTAGAATATGTCGACAGTATCATAGGGTGAAGGAAAAATAAACAAGTATCCACAAGTGCATTGGAATAACAATGAAGGTTACATGCAATATAATAAATAAAATAATAATGAAATGTAATAAAATTTACTGGTGTGAATATTAACGTTTTTTTTTTAATTTTTGAATTGAAAAGTTATTTTATTAAAAAAAAACCATTATATTATCAAATCTGTGAAAAACTTCGCATCTATCGTGTGTCCAACGACGCATCTGTGCTTTTTTTTACTGAAGTTTTGAGTTTTATTAAATCTTTTTTTAATATATTTTACTTATTGACTTATAACTTACTACTTATAATTTTTCACTTATTTAAATATTTGTTTTTTTTTTTTTAATTTTTATGTGCATTAAGGTGGGTCACCAAAAAAAGTTTGGTTTGTTACCGACTTTTTTGAAAGATCCTATTGAGAGGATTTCAGACCAGAAAAAATTTTTTTTTTAAGTGGTCTACATTAACAACCAAAATGGTCTTTTTGTTATAACTCGGTTATTTGATGTCCGATTTTGAAAAAAAGTATATTTTTAGAAAGATCTTAACAATGCTAACAATCCGTAGTCAGAGGTCTTTGACCCTTGAGGTCATCTTCAATAAAATAATTCAGTTTTTAACTTTTTTTGCACTACGACCCCCAAAACTTTGCCCATTTTATATTTTGTAATTAAAGTTCATAAAAAATCAGTAGGTCCGTGTGAAGAAATTTTTAAAATCCACTCATAGGAAAAAAAGTTACACGCGCTTAAAACTTAATTTTTGAGCTCAAAAATTAAATCAAAATCGGACATCAAATAACCGAGTTATAACAAAAAGACCATTTTGGTTGTTAATGTAGACCACTTAAAAAAAAAATTTTTTCTGGTCTGAAATCCTCTCAATAGGATCTTTCAAAAAAGTCGGTAACAAATCAAATTTTTTTTTTTTCCATAGAGGCCGACCCGCCCTAATGTGCATATTTTATAAGAAGGCGGGATAGGCTTTAGATAGGATAGGTGGTTGCAAGTTGCCACCACCGCTGTATATCGATATTCTAACATTACTGCTGTGTTAAAAAATTGAACATTTTTATCGACAATATTTGTGCTATGTTGCTTGTTCATACAATTTACATTAGCCAAACTGAATTCCAAACTTATGAATTGGAATTTTTTTAACCTTAATTCCAGAATTGCTTCCAAGTGCAGGTTGCCACCTTTATTGGCGTGCAGGTTGCCACCTTTATTGGCGTGCAGGTTGCCATCTCTCTCTTTTTTGCTTGTTTTTACTTATATACCAATTTTCATAATTGTGTGAACCGGTAAACGCATGCATGCAGTTTTTTATGCAATTCCGTGTGAACTCACGAACAATTTCAGTAATTTTATGTATATTTTCGATATAGTTTTAGTGTAGCAGCGCGCAGACCAAGAAAAAAAGATCGAGGTATTAAATATTTTGAGACATTGCTCAACTTAAAATAATTATAGATGTCAATAAATCCAGGAAGAGTACTACAAAAACATACAATATTAATATGCGAAACTTGGACCCATATGTGCAGAAATCCGATGCTGTAGTTCCTGATATTATGCCTCTAACAGATGCACGTAAAGAAAAACAAACGTTTGTAGCCACCTTGCCGCATACGAGCTTCGTTTATTGTGCTTGAAAATCTTTTTTGCAAACGTTTCAACAGTTGTGAGAAAAGTAAACAGTTGCGGGAAACGAATTATTTAGTTACAGGAAATTAATTTTGTTTATCATAAACGCGTGCGATTTTTCAATTGTAGCAAATGAATAATTTGTTTGTTGCAACTGAAAACTTCGCTTGTAGGAAACGAACTTCTTTTCTCATAAACGTACATTTTAAATTAAAAAAGATTTTTTTGTTTTGCCTGAAAAGACAATAAAAAATTATAATAAAACTAAACATTGATTTTATTTACTGATTTCAAGACAAGTTTTCTTTGCTGTCGGCTTTCGTTAACGGCAAATTTTATATTTTTGTCATTACAAAATTCTGCAACACTGGCAAAACGGGCTTCTGTTGATGACAAATGCTAAACTTTTGGCATAAACGAACCAAAAAAATTGTAAACCTTTACTTCAACACAATTAAGTTCCACGCAGCAGCATAATCAGCACTAGGGGAATATTAGCTGACTGAAAATACAATTAACGGTGGTGCAACAAGTTAAGCAGAGCGGGCTGTAAACCAGACAACAGCGACGTCGGAGTCCCAATGATGGAAGTAAGAAAGAATTAAGTTTTTCAAATCATATTATATTTACGTGTTTTTTTAACAAAAAAATTTAAATTTAAATTTAAAAAAAAATAAAAAAAAAAAAAATTGTTTCAGCTGGGGCTCGAACCGGTGACCTCACGGTTCTGAGTCCAGAACTCGGCAAATTTAAATCTGTTAAAATTTACCATAGCTAGCGCAATGCTTTTTGTAGTAAAAGAATTGCATTGCATTGCGTTTTGTTATTTTTTCGTTACCGATTTCGTTATTTTTTTCGTTAGAGACAACTGAATATTCGCTTGTGGCAACTACAGCCCGCAAACGAAGTATAATTAGTGAATTTTTCAGTTTCGGTAAGCGAAAAATGTTATTGCGTGTACTAGGTAAGATAATTTCTAGGTAATTTAAGTTTCGGTTAATAACTTTGCTTTAAGACTTTAAGACTACTTTAAAACTTGTACTACACTTTAGTGCTTTGGTATTTGAAAATTTAATTATATATAATGAAAAGTAACATTTGCTATTCCCTAAGTTATCAAGAAAGTGAAATTTTAACTAATTTTAAATTTAATTAGATTTAAATTTAATTTTAAAATTAATTAAAAACTTCTATTAAAAACAAAGTATTTGACCGAGATGTTGGTGTAATTTGAGTACATACAGACATGATGTCATTCAGTTTTATATAACATATTTATGAAAGTTTTCCTATTTTGATGACGTCACTTTGCATGACGTGGTTTTCATCGGATTTTGCTAAATATTATAGAGATGGTTTATGTTAAATAACAAAGCATAAATGCAAAATTTCAAGACATTTCATTGATTTTTGTGGATTTTTAAGAGATTTTACGTTTTAAAAAAAGGCAATTTGTATGGTAGGTAGGCGTGGTTTTCATCCGATTTTGTCAAATATCCAAGTGATGGTCTATATTATATATAAAAGCCAGATTAGCAGATTAGCAGATTTTTAAGAGATTTTACGGTTAATACAAAGCCATTTTGTAAAGGAGGTAGGCGTGGTTTTCATCCGAATTTTCCAAATTTCATAGTCAGGATTTATATTGAAAACCAAAGCTTACGTACAAAATTTCAAGGTATTTCTTTAATAGCTATGAATTTTTAAGAGATTTTATGGTTAAAATAAAGTCACTTTATGTGGGAGGTAGGCGTGGTTTTCATCCGATCTGGCTTATTCTCGAACTTGATCTGTATTTTTTAGAAAAATAGCTTTAATTTTAAATTTAATCGTGATAACTTTAAAATTGCGGCTGTAATAATGATCACAGACGGACAGGCAGACGGACAGGCAGACGGACACACGGAAATCGACTACGGTGGTGATGCTGATCAAAAATATATATACTTTTCTATACCTGCCACGTCTCCATACCTTCCGGAGTTACAAACGAAATGACAAAGTTAATATACCCCTTACGCAGTACACGTTGGGGGTATAAAAATTCACCGCCTACGCCCACCATCGAATCCGAAGCATTTTTGGAAGGCAATTTCGAAAAATTTTTTTTAGCGTAATGTAGGAGTCGTTCGTTTTAATTTTTCGTCATATCTTTGGCATTAACAGCCGATATTAAAGTACGATATATCGGTACTTTTTCTCTCCAGGAGACCAATTTTTTTTTTGCTCCAGAGGTCATTGACCTCAAGTACCCCGTTAATTTACTCAACCGTTTACCCATCAGATCTCAGTTCATACCATCCTTATATACCACTATAATATCAGAAAATTAAAACTTATCATTACCATTAGATGGTAGATAAGAACGGAGTACTTGAGGTCAATGACCTTAGGAGCAAAAAAAAAAATGGTCTTTTCGAGACAAAAACGTCGAAACATCACACTTTATAATCGGTTAACAGTAAATGCTAAAGAATGAAATATTTTATTTTTCAAAATTGTTTTCTAAAAAGTTTTCGGACTCGAAGGTCTAATGCACCTCTTTTATGATAAATTTGTGACAGCTCATATGCTTGACGTCATATTAATGACGATTTAAAAAAGTTTTTATCCATATCCTCTCTATGAGATAAAAAATTAAACAAAATTATCTTATATATTAAAGAAGTGAATAGCAATGGGTTTTTTTTTGTTAAATAATCGCTTATTCCACTCATAACAACAGCTGTGAAAATTGCAAAATCACATTTTTGTGGTTTTTGTTGAGGTTTCTTTGAAAAACTTTAACGTTTCCTCCTCTAAGTTTTTTGCTCAACTGACAACATTGTTTGTTGCTGTACAATTAAAAAAAGCTTAACTATTGGCGGCAGGTGGCAGGCAGTCATGGTCAATGATGATGATGACTACTCGTTAAAAAAAAAACAGACGCATGTCAAGCCTGCTGCTGCAGATCAATCAGGCCAAGCAGATCAAGTGGGTCAGTGACCTAAATAATTTTGCATACTTAATTGAAATATAAAAACATGCGTTTTTTTTTTTTTGTTTTTAACAAAGCGATAAGCCAGGCAAATTCTTTTAAAATAAAACCAGAAAAGGTTCACTTTGAATTGTTTGGGTTTTTCTTTTTTATGACCGATAAAATTCCTTAAAATTTTTTGCGCATTTTGGACTTTGCACCAAGCCTAAGTTTTGGCTTTTGGTGGGAATGTGTTCCTTTTTTTTTTTTAATTTTTGCGTCTGCTGCTGATACCATTTTTTTATGTAAGCATTCAAATTGAGGACATTGGCCGTTGAAATGCAATAAATTTGTGCTGCACCAAAAAAGTAGAAGTGGAGAGACAAAATGTATGTAGTTGTGTTGAGTATTTCGGCTGGAATAAGTCGCAAAATAATTCGAAAATTCGCGCAGCTGGTTTGACTTCTTTTTTGCCTTTTGTGGCGTTTCATGCCTGTCGGCCTGTGTCGTCTTCCATGTGCTTAAATGAGAACATGACTTTGTCCATTTCCGTAATGGACTTTGTGAAATATTTAAGTGCTGTGCTTCTACTTGGCCTGCTCTGTAGTGTCCTCTTATTTATGTCTTCTTAACAAACAGCAAACGCAAAAGGAAACCAATTACAAGTTGGTAAGGATGCGCTTCCTGTTGCGAGCCGTCTTTTGTGTTTTTTTTTTTTGGTTTTGTTTTGTTATTCTTCTGGTTTTCTTATCTTGTAGGCAGTGACTATGTTGAAAAATTGTTTGCAATCAACATATAAATGAGCAGCAGACAAGATGTTTGGCGCTTTTTCACAGTTTAAGAATTTTTGTCTTGGGTTTTTAGCCAAAATTGTTTGGTTTTGGGTTCAAAAGAAAAATGTGCTGCGATGTGCTCGATGTGTGCTATCATGTGCTGCATTGAAAAAGAAATTGATTCTATTATTATATTTTTATAAGGTGCTTTTTTTGTAACACTATTGACTCATAAAAGTGAATTCTAGACAAAATTGGACTATAAAAAAACCGCACAATTATTATTTTTGAGTCAAAAACGGCTCTTTAAAGAATTTATTTTCTTAATACATACAAGTATGAGAACTTTTTAAATCTCTTAAGTATACATTGCAGCACAATTTGAGCACATTACAGCACAATTAACAAATTTTTAAAATAAATTATTGGACCATCAATTTCTTATAAAAAAAGCACAAAAAGTAAAATAAATCATTTTGCAACATGGCACATAATAGCACATAACGAGCACATTGCAGCTTATATAATTTATTTTAATAAATAAAAATGACAGTGCTAACTTTACAAAAATCTGAATCTAAAGAACTTACAACAGAACAAACAAAAGTTTAAAGGTTAATGGAGATGTTTGAACTTCTTAAGTAAACTTTAATAATAACTAAATAAATAAAAAATGGCTGTTGAGAAATATAAAAGCTACACTGTTCAATGTCAACAACAACAAAGTAAAAAACAAAATCATAATAAAAGCTTGTCAACAATTGTGGTAATTAAGTATTAAACTTTAAACAACAGTTTAAAAGTTTTTTTTTTTGTAATTCCAAAACAATCATTGTTAATTATTTAAGACAATATCAGCAAAATTTGCATACTCACCACTATTTAAAGAAATGATATACAATATAATATATAAAAATTATGATGACTTGCAAATAATGCAATACTTGCTTGCCTACCATTATTTCATATGTTGAATAGTTCAAGGTTGTCCATATGTCTCAAGGTCAGTTCAAGTAAAAATCGAAATCAAAATTATACTCTGTTATATAAATTGACTATAATTGCTCAATAAAATTTTGTGTTCTTTCTTTCACTTTACTAAAGAGCAATAAACAGGCACAGCACGAATGAACGAACGAACAAAAGAACCGAACGAATGTAGTAGAGTGGTTTAAAACGTAATGCCAACAAAGAATCGATGTTTTTAATGACCTGACCAACAGCGACCTAGCAGCAGCTCATAGATCCTTCTGGCATATGAAGCCAACAAATATGCCTACTACACAAATACATAGATACTCAACCTAAGCCAAGGTCATTATAACTAGCTAGATAGCTAGTTGTGTTCGGTGTTCAGCTTTTGAATGTTTTGATAAAACGTTAACAAGTCATAAAAATAGACGCACCACCACATAACAGCATAACAGAAGTGCCAATCTTGAAAAAATATGTTGATGAAAGCTCAAGCAACATGCTTAGGGAGCGCTTCTGGCAGCACCACATTGCCAACAAGCGTCTGTTTTCCCAGCTTGTTTTACCAATCAACAATTTGGCATAATTCCAGACACACACACACAAGATATCCTTGTCGAGGACATGATGCCGACACATTGTGCATTGATGATAGATGCATTAAGTGGACCATTTTGACCATTTTTATGCCTGCCTAATTGTGCATTGAATGGACGATAAATTTTAAAGAAAAAAAAATTTAGTTTTTAACAAACTTTAGCTGATTGCATTTTATGTTATGGATAGTTTAATGAAAATTTTGAATTATGGCATACACTAAGGGAGAAAAAATATTAAATTTATCCAAAAATGTGTATAGCGTGTTTGTGTGCTAATCTATTTTTAATAAATCTTATTTTCGACGTATTATTATGCATCTGTTTTTATTTGAATATTGTTTTACAACTCAAGAAAATTTATAAAATTTTTGAAAACTTAAAAATAAATACTTAGATCTAAAAATTAAATTTAAAGTAAAGTAGTTTTGTGTAAAGTGTTTTATCCCAATAAACACCAAATCATAGTGGGATTCGTTTTGAACACGAGATCTCGAATTCGCCATTGCAAATTCGAAACGAATTCGAAAAAAGTTCGCAAAAACCCGTCATTCGTTGAATTTACCTATTCGTTACACATCAACAACTAAAACAAATTTTTAGTTACGTTTTACAAAACGTAAAACAAATTAAATAATCAAACAACGTGAAATCCCCTAGCTACGACTGCATTAATGCTTAAGTTGTAACGAACCTTCTTAAAATAAGTGTAATTTCCTTGGCAAATATTTATTTAATGCTATGCTAAGACTAATAGCCTTATTCTGTTGATTGACAACTGTAAATCATTGACAAACTCGTCTTTTATGTGTTATTTTTTGGTCCAAGAGGTTGAAAACATTCAAAATGTTTCGCTTATTTATTTGTTCTGAATATTTTTTTTATGTTGCTAACAGTTTTGTAATGTTATGAGCTTTTGTTTATATTAAAGAATAAGACATTTTTACAGTTGTCAATAAATTTACAATTGTCAATCAACAGAATAGGGCTATAAATTATTTACCAACACAGTAGAAGTGTGATAAAATAACCATGGTCGCTAAACCAGGCAAACCAGAAGACTGTTTAAAATCTTGCAGACCAATAAGCTTATGGAAAACATTCTCGAAAATATTTGAGGTATTCCATTACAGGAATTGTAATTGGTAATTGAACGTTTGAATTCCTCAGGAATGGAATTGGAAAATATGGTCAATTCCAATGCAGGAATTGTAATTGGTAATTAAACATCTCAATTCCTCAGGATCTGAAATTTTCCATTCCATTACAGGAATTGTAATTGTATTTTATTACAATTGTAATCCAATTACAATTATAGTAACCTCCAATCACAATTCCTGTAATGAAATTGAAAATTTCAATTGGAATTGATATTTTGGATGTGATGGAAATACAGATGAAAATTGTAATTGGATTACAATTACAGTAACCTCCAATTACAATTCCTGTAATGGAATGGACAATTTTAATTCCACTGGAATTGAATTGTAATTGGATTACAGTTACAGTAACCACCAATTACAATTCCTATAATGGAATTGAAAATATCAATTCCTGAGGAATTGAGATATTGAAATATAATTAAAATTTCATTTCCTGAGGAATTGAGATATTCAATTACCAATTACAATTCCTGTAATGAAATTGACCATTTTTTCCAATTTCATTCTTGAGGAATTCAGATGACCAATTACCAATTCCTAATTCCAAGGAATTGGAATTGAATTGTAATGAATACTTTTCGACCCAGCACTGTGTGGTGTATCCCTCGATGTACAACAAGCTTTTGACCGAGTATGACATGAAGGATTTTTGTACAAAATCAAACAACTTTTACCGTCTTCACACATCCAGGGGCAAAAACGTAAAACCAAAGAAAATGCACTTTGCCACAAAGTCTTTTATTGGTTAGATTGTGCCCAAAGACAAAACATCGTTACGGCAAAGACACAAAAGATTGTTATATTCCCAAGAACAATAAGGTATGTTTCATAAATATAACGCCACTGCAAAAATTTAAATATTTTTGTAACGGCCAGTTTAAACAATAGATAATTTTTTGCGAATTTGGTCATCTATGCACAACAACAATAGTGAGCAAAAGTGAACTCTTTTCTAATAATGGTACATTGTTTATTGCTTAATATCGCTTTTGATGCTGTCTCATATTTATAACGCCATTTCAAAAGTTTTAATAACTATTTTTATTGAATTTATAAAAAAAAAAATATATTAAATTACTGTTCTATTGGCTTCAATAATATTGTAAATTCGATTTGGCATACTTGCGATTCATTTTTTTAATGTGTTTGAATCAATTTTACTCCATTCTTCGAAAATAACTGATTTCCGTTCTTTCACGTTGCCAAATTGTCTGTTATTTTTATACACCTGGCGTACAAGTACTCACCATAAATTCTCGATGGGATTACAATCTGAAGATTACGCCGGCTACTCCAATTAATCAATGTTATTGGCCTGAAACCATCTCGATTTATGTAGATTGCCACATTATCTTGCTGGAAAACTAGTTGTGTATGTCCGTTTTTTTCCAAAAGTGGACTCAAACTGCTCTCCAGCACACGAGTGTAGTCAGCGCTCTTCATGCTTCAACTTTCAATTTCAGAAAAACCACCCCACACCATCACCTTCTCTCCACCAAAACTTCTTTTAGAAAACGGAAATGGGTCGCGGCGTATGTCTTATTAATAATGTCAAAATCCATCCTGGCCATCAAGATTCCATTTTTTTCTCCTCGGAAAAAATGACATGTCAAAATTAAACTTCAACGTGGGACTCTTTTTTTAAAAAATTATTGAAAAGCTGACTGGTAGTCAATTTGTTCCTATGTTCCTTCTTGCAAATTCCAAGCTCGTTCTCTTATGTTTGCTAGCAAGAGCAGAAACACACTTTATAAGTTCACTACGGATATGTTTACACTGATGTAGCACTCTCCATACCGGTGTTCGGGAAACTTTTTCTGCGACAAAACTCTTTTAAACTGTGTATAGTGTTGCTCGCAGCTCGGATTATTTTCCGCTGATCGCGGTAAGAGGATTTTTTTTTTTGGCCGAACATATTGTTTTGCAGCAAAGAGAAGCCGAGAGAAGGCATTAATTTCATGAAGCCATGTACTTAAAATCAAGGACCTAAGTCTTTAGTTTAAAGTATATATCTTTGGGAATCTAACATTCTGCGTCTTTGCCGTAACGAATAAAAGTATTTGTGCCAAAGTACATTTTCATTACTTTTACGTCTTTTCCATACTTTTTTAAAGACGTACGTCTTTGGCACAAAAATTTAAGTTTTTGATTCAAAGTATATTGTTCTTGGGAATCTAACAATCTTTGTGTATTTTCCGTAACGATGTTTTGTCTTTGAGCACAATCTAACCAATGAAAGTCTTTGTGGCAAAGTGCATTTTCTTTGGTTTTACGATTTTTTTCTCTGGATGCACGTTTTTCTAGCTTGACCTCGCCTCATGTCACTATGACAAAGTGACCTTGGCTTGGTATGAGGATAATAATGTGGTTTGGTACCCAGAGAGGCGAATCCATCGGACTGTTCAAGGCTTAGTCCAATCGAGAGATACTGGGCTTGAGTTAAACGGAAAATGTAGGAATCCAGTGAGGTGTGGTCAAGGACCTTAAGAGTTTTCAGGCATAGTTGATCTTAGCGGGAAGAAGGGTATCCCACGAAAACTTTAAAATTTAAAAAAAAAGAAAGATATTCTTTTTGTATTTTTTTTTTATTAATCTGAAAAGAATGCTTGAAATAAAATGTGTATGTTTATAAAATTTGATTCTTCTAAAAGTTTTGTGATGGACAATTTTATTCTACGAAGTACCTACTTACTATATTATAGTACCTACTTAGTATATTGGATTGAGCTCTGGCAAAGAATGCTTAAATAAAATTGGAACAAATATAAAAATCAATGTCTCTGCATGCCTATTCTAGTTATTTGACCTACCAAATAATAAAACATTTATAGAAAATTTTTTTTTAGTTTTGTACTCACATTCTGGCTGTAACAATGTGTAATCAATTATTCAAAAATACTTTACTATACCGCTCTATCGTCCGCACATAAAAAATATCCCAATCTTATTTTACATGGTTTTTCAAGTTGAAAGGGTTAAGAAATTCCCAAGTTTAAGACAGTTTTTATAGTGCTGCCATATTTTATAGATTTCAAATTATTTGCGGTGGCTTGCAAAATAAATAACTGGCATGCAAAAATCTATCTACAGTTGTATTTAGTTGTTGATTTTTCACATCATAGTTTTGTGCAATCAATAAAACGTGTCGATAATCACAGGTGTGTAAATAGTACGTGACCGATGAAAATTGCTTAGTTTTCCCCATGCTTGCAACAAACTACAATAATTTTTTAACAAACACATATAAGCTGTAAAGCAACTGAAAAGCAAATAAATTATATAATAAAAATAGTTATACGTATAATAATAACAATCAGAGAGGCTATTTTTAACAGCTATTTTATTCTATGTGTATATTATTTATAGATATTCAATCCAGTCAAAGATTATTTAAATTAATAATATGTTTTCTCTCTCTCTCTCTCTCTCTATTTCAGGTAAGTTTCTTATTTGTGCACTACGTTAAGATGAAATTATTTAATTGTGAGTACCTATAAATATATTGAAACCTTAAGCTAATCTTTGATGACTGGCCTAGCTTTGCGGATAACACCCTTTGTACAACCTTCGTACGTTGGTACCGTTTTTTTTATCTTGCATTTTGCCCCTTATATATTTCTACAATATTTCCATACTACGACTTCAATAATGCTTATCGTGCAAATATTTAACAGCTTAAAATAATATTTTATTTATATTTCCTGGTTTTGCCACAACTAAAGCACTGAATTTTAAATATTTCATGCCGAATGCTATTGTTTACAAATTAATTAATGCCAACATATTTCAAGGTTGGGCCTGGCCAATAGATGACTGTACTATATTGCAGTGTAGGTTTTCGGTGACTGTATTTGTTTTGCCTGCAAAGTAAGTTTATTTTATTAAGTGTAGAAATTTAAATTTTACAACTTAGAATATCACTAAAAATTGCAAAATTTATTTTAGAGTTACTCAGAAAATGTTAAGCAGAAAACAGAAAATGTTAAAATTGAGGAATTTTTTCAGCAATTTATGAGTGAGAAATTAATTTAGCATAAATATGTTAATCTTTGCTAGAACTTTTTTCTATGGTAACAAAAAATTTTCCACTTTGCTTAGCTTTAAATAGCAAAAAACATTTTCCGAACTATTAAAAATACTCAATCTAAAAGTTATATAAGTTTATTTTGTTTTCTTTTACCGAGCTAAAATGTAAACATCCCATCTTACATACCTTCATCACGTGCACTTGACAAGGTCATTTCACTCCTGCAGTGATACGTGGCGCTCGTGCTGTTTGAACTAGCTTGCTTGCTTGTTCGCTAGCTTCGAATGCGCCGCTGTGTCTATGAATATCCAATTTGGCTGATTGTGAGTAAAAAGAAAAAAAAAAAAACAAAAAAAGAAAAGAACGCCATAAAACGAGCTGTAGATGAAAATTCAAATGAAAGAATCCTGAGCATTTTTCTTCAGCTGTTTTTCTTTTTATTTTTTTGTTTTCTCACACCCATAAATAGCATAAAAATTGTTTTCGTTGCTAACCGAAAAAAAAGCATTTGACTGACTTCTCTGCAAAAGACTCTTTTCTGACTTTGCCCTTCTTTCTCTACTTCGTTTTGTATCTTTTTATCTTTTATATTCGCCCACTTACTCCGTACTTTGTCATCATGTCTTTTTTTTTTTTGTATTAAATATGAAAATCATCCTTCGTATGCTGTGAAATATAATGACATTTGTGAAATTTTTGAATGACGTTGAAGATCGTTACGTCTAAAATGAATAAATTGTGCAAATAACTGATTAAATGAGTGTCATAAAGTGTTGATAGCGCGCTCGGAGCAATTTATTTATGACGTTTAGAGGATTGAGGATATATTAGAAAATCGAATGGCTTAAAGAGAAATGACAGTTGCATATACGTATATCTACTTTCAAATTCAATAAAGTCTCATTTACTTTTGAAAATTTATTGACATTTTAAGATGATACAATTTATTAACTAAAGAAAATATTAAATGACTGCACAATAAATATAATATTGAATTTTAAATTAATATTGGTTTGGTAACTACGTAATTGCGGATTTCACTCATAGATGAATTTTTAGGTTTGCTGACGTAATCGAAATGTCAAACACATTTTGTTATTTGATAGTTGGTACTTCTGTCAATCAGTAAAAATATTTTTTTGATCGGTTGTGTAGTTTTCGTTTGGCGTCTGTTGAAAAATGGAAAATCAAAACGAACATTTTCGTCATATTTTGCTTTTTTATTTTCGGAAAGGAAAAAACGCATCGCAAGCTCACAAAAAGTTATGTGCTGTTTATGGTGATGAAGCTTTCAAAGAACGGCAGTGTCAAAATTGGTTTGCCAAATTTCGTTCTAGTGATTTTTCACTCAAAGTTGAAAAACGCTCTGGTCGTCCAGTTGAAGTTGATGACGACCAAATCAAAGCAATAATCGATTCGGATCGTCACAGTGCAATACGTGAGATTGGAGAGAAGCTTCATGTATCACAAACATGCATTGAAAATTGCTTAAAATAACTTTGCTATGTACGAAAACTCGATACATGGGTTCCTCATGAACTGAAAGAAAATAATTTAACACAACGCACTAACATCTGCGATTTGTTAAAGAAACGTAATGAGAATGATCCATTTTTAAATCGATTGATAACTGGTTATGAAAAATGGGTTGTTTACAACAATGTCAATCGGAAAAGATCGTGGAGCAAGCCAGGTGAACCAGCTGAAACAACATCAAAAGCTGATACTCATCAAAAGAAAATTATGTTATCAGTTTGGTGGGATTACAAAGGAATTGTCTACTTTGAACTTTTACCACCCAACCAAACGATCAATTCAGATGTCTACATTGAACAACTAACAAAATTGAACAATGCAGCTGAAGAAAAGCGCCCCGAATTAACAAATCGAAAAGGTGTTGTGTTCCACCATGACAATGGAAGGCCACACACATCTTTCATGGATTGGTCTATCATATACGAGTAGTCCTGACCTTGCACCATCTGATTACTTTTTATTTCGATCTTTGCAAAACTCCTTGAATGGTAAAAATTTTAATAATAATGATGATGTCAAATCGTACCTGTTTCAGTTTTTTGCTGATAAAAACCAGAAGTTTTATGAACGTAGAATTATGATGCTGCCTGAAAGATGGCAAAAGTCATTGCTCAAAATAGGCTCTCCGCAATTGCAAAAGTAGTTTGGTTTCGTCAAAAACTATTGTTTACAAAGAGAACTTCACCCATTTGGATACTGAAAGTTGCGACTACAAGAAAATGGGTAGAATAATTGATTACATTCTATGCCTGCCCAGTTCAATTGCTTCTGCTAAAAGAGTTTTTGCTACGATGAATAAAACGTGGACGTCAGAGAAAACGCGACTACAAGTCAGCACATTAAATGCCATTCTGACCATTAAAGTTAATTTTAATATTTCGTGCCTACAATTCTATTCGTTCATTCAATCGCAACCGGCTATGCTTCTCCAAATCTCATCGAAATTAAAATATATTGTGGCCAATGACGAATAAACTATTGACGAAGATTAATTTGAGCAAATGCACTTGGATTTAGATATTGACAATGTATTAAGTATTTTCAGTTTTCTAACTAAAAATACTAAAAAAAGGTTTTAATCGTTAAATATAGAGCCTCCTTTTATCCTCCTTTTGAAATAAAAAACCTCTTTTTTGGCAAATTGGGAAGGAAAATCGTTCTTTTTTATAAAATTGAGACGGGAGTGTTACACTACGTTCACACTGACAGCTAAATGCGCATTTAACGAAATGCGCATTAGCAATTTAGAATGTATGGCCGTATGCTCTTTGAAGGAGTAAAAGAGCCAAATATATATTTTGCATTTTGTAAATGCGCATTAAGCTCTCAGTGTGAACGTAGTATTAGGTATAACTAAAAGCAAAATGGTCGACTTGAGTTAATTTGGGGTATGACTTAGAGTGAATAGCCATCTAAAATTGGTTTTAAATATGACTGATGGTGAAAATGGCAAAAAATGGTACGACTGTCTTTGATGCGTTTATGAGTATTGTAAATAAAAATTAATATTTTCTTAAAAATTTAAGGGGCTTACTATCCTCCTTTTATCTCCCGTTTGTTTCCGACACTGCCCTCGAAGGCAACTAAGTTAAACAATAAAATCGAGTTTTCCCAAAAAAAAAAAATGTGTTTTACTATGCATGAGCGTAGCGTGAGAAGGGAGGAGCCGTTTCCCCCCTGAACATTAGAAAAATAAAAGTTTGAGTATTAAATTAAGTAACTCAAAACATTTTTTTTATAATTAAAAAGCATATAATTTATTAATATTTATTAAAGCTTAATTTATTTTTATTTCAAACTTACACTGACGAATTTTTATTTATTTAACCGTCATAGGAAAAAATAATTTTTTCCCCTTATACCCCCCTATACCAATGTTACTACGCAAGCCAGCGTACTTTTCAACCGTATTGTTATTTGACGCCGTTGGATTTCTTCCTTTGGTGTTTCCTTTAAGGAAAGGTCTATGCCAAGGAAGGAAATCTAACTGATCATTGCAGCAATTAATTAAGAGTTATGCCACAATGTCATGGAAAATTTCATAAAAAGGATTCGCGTGCGCAAGCAAGGTCGAGGCAGCCATTTGAGCGATGTTTGAGAATGTTCCATCAATAACCTTCATGTATCTACCATGTCTGTTCAATAGAAACTCACAGATATTTCAATAAAACAATAAACTTTTAGGATACCTTTTATAATGAATTTTTAGCAGAGATCGAAAATAATATTTTTACTCTGTCTCTCTCTCTCTCTCTTAAAAAACACTCTTAAAAACACCTATAATAATTTCGTGTAACTAATATGCTTTAGTTGATTCACTGTGCAGCAGGTCGTTCAGGTACAGAAACAAAACAAGGCAGGGTAAAGTAAAGATAAGCAAAAAGACGTCAAAAAGCAAGAATGAAGGGATTTAGGCAGATGAAACTGCAGCACATTCAACAAAGTTTTAATGGCGAGCCAAGTATTTAAGACTAAATCAGGTACAACAGTATCGTAGCGGAAGTAGAGGAAGAGATCTAGGTATGAAGATTACAGGTCATGAGTTGTTGTTTTGCTTTGTTGAAAATAAGAAATTGAAAATTGATGGATTTCCGTTCAACATAAATACGACAATACTGAAATCTCAAGATAGGTGCATTGTCATCATTTACAACAAAAACAATAACAATCCAATGGTTTTCTGTAACACTAGCCTGCTTTGTAAAACTGAGAATTTGTGTTCAAGTTGGTTGAAAAAAAAAAAAACGAAAAAAATCCAACAACAAGAACTAAAGGTTGCCACCGGCTAACAGCCGAGAGTCCAAGACAAACGGCCGCAATGATCTTGACATGGTTTTCATGTACTATGTAAGTCATGCATGCATGTTGTTTCAGCATCATTTTCACTTTAATCGCCACTGGGCACTAAAGTAGATAGCTAGTTGCATTAGGTAAAAAAGCATGGAAATAAAGTAAACAAAATAAATATTTAAAAAAAAAAACTATCAAAGAGTGCGTTGAAAAAAAAAAGAATTCATGTACATACGTTAAGATAGACAAAGTAGCAGAGATAGCAGCATGTTTTTCTTTCATCTCAATGTCATTATGACTGTGACAGCAACCTATTTTCCAGCTTCAAAAACGCACACACACATACACAGCCACACCCAGTGCCACACATGCAGCATGCAAATAATTGGCATTTATGTTGAGTTGAAATGGGCTGCATTGGATGTTTGGCTTGCCTATTCGATGCACACTCCACACGCTGCACCAGTATATTGTGCGCTCTAGTAGCTTTTCAAGAATTTAAACAGTTTTTCACTCCCCTGATGCACACAAGCTTTTCATATGCAAACGAGCTGCAGTATAAACATCGTTTCATCTCAGCGTTTGCGGTTTGCTGGCTGACAGACAAAGCCTATGGCTTGAAATAATGTCACACTTCAGTTTGGAAATAATTAAGTTTTGCCGTTGTTGGAATTTGTGGTAGGCGCGAAAATGTCAAAATCAATATTTAATCAAAAGACCAACTTTGCCTACCGTAGGGTATACATAATAATAAGCTCTAAAGCAAATATATGCTAATTAATGGTTACAGTTAAGTGGGCAATTTTGGAAATATAAGCCATTAAATCAATATTGAAAATAAATTAATATAAACTAATTACTACAAACAGAGCTTGATAGTTATATTTTCATTTTTATATATGTAAAATTATTTAAATAATTTTTTTATTTAATAGTAGGAATATACTCGTAATTTTAAGTAATATCTTTTCTATAGAACTTTCACTATATGTAAATTATCTGGATGCTATTTTTACCTAAGAGAGGCAATAGAAATGGTGGGTGGGGGGAGGGGGGAAGGGTTGAAAGGGAAAAGAAGGCAACGCTGAAAAGCGCCCTCATTGAACAAGAATAAGAATAATTTTTATTGTTTAAAAAATGTAATTTTTATTAAATAGAAAATTATGTACCGTTAAAAAGGTCTTAACCACCATAAAAAAAAAACAATAGTTAAATCACCTAAGTCGGCTTGGATGGAAAGAATTGTATGGGAATTATAAACTTACGCTTATTCAGCCAAGCAATTTATTGTTTAATATATGGCTTTGAAAGCACATACTTCGATATCCTGCCAAAAAAATTATTTAATCCACATAAGCCAAGTATATAATATATTAATCAATATTGTAGGTAAACCACCGAAAATTCAACACTTTATCAAAATGGCATGAAAATAATTTATCATCGAAGCCATTTGCGCTATCATAAATAGATTCTTCATGATTTATGATATGAGATTACTGTATGAATAATTATAGAAGACAAACCGAGAGAATATTTTTTTGGTTCAACATTAAAAAACTTAAAAACGGTCAGTGTGTCACTTTGTGAGGACTTCCTCAAAACGTGAGGAATTTACAATGGCTGTGAGTAATTTTTGTGGAATTTTATTTTGAGGAATTTGACAATTGTAACCATTTCATTTCCTACTATTTTTGGTGGTGCTTTACATGATGCAATAGTTGAAAAATCTCAACAGTTTAAAACAATTAAAATTTTTTTTTTTGGTGATTTTAAACAGTTTTAAACACTTTTTCTTAGAGTCGGAAACACAATTGAAGGTGGTGAGTGTTTTAATTTTTTAAATCTGGCTAATACTTAGACTACGATTGCTTTTTCTCTCACAATGGCGGCCTAAAAAGGAAGGGAATTTTGTAGGAATTTTATAGGTATTATTCTAAAATATTTTTGGACTTTGCGTTCAAATTTTTCTGCTGAAAGTTTCAACAAAAAAGTGTCCTTCTGGGCTTTTACGGATTAAATAAAAAAATGATTGGAAGAATATGCAATACTGCAACGTTTATGCCTATAACTAAATTTTTAAAAAATTGATACGTATCTGAAATTTTTATTTACCTTATTAAAGCATCGTTACAAAAACTTTTTGAGGAATTTTATTTAAATTTGAGGAATTTTTGAGAAATTTGGGCTTAAAAAAGTGGCAAAAGTGCAAAGAATTGTGCAATTAGGTTGAATAAATATACTTATGATAATAAATTATACTAGGTTTTTTGTTAATTTAACATAAGCTTTTTTCTCGGTGTAGTACTACATTTTCTCTCATAGCTTTTGGACTTTTTAAGTTATATCTAACTGGTAAAGCCTGTACCTCGAATAATCTCCCACCCCCCTGCACTCATTTGTATACCCAAACGCGTACTGCGTAAGGGGTATATTAATTTTTTCATTCCGTTTGTAACGCCAAGAAGGAGGCGTGGCAAGTATAGAAAAATATATATATTTTTGATCAGCGTCACCTCCTGAGTCGATTTCCGTGTGTCCGTCTGTCTGTCCGCCTGTCCGTCTGTCGACACGATTACAGCTGCAATTTTAAAGTTATCGCGATGAAATTAAAAATATAAGTTTGTTTTTAAAAAAGGAAGATCAAGTTCGAAAATGGGTCAAATCGGATAAAACCACGCCTACCTCCCATACAAAGTGACTTTATATGAACCGTAAAATGTCTTTAAAATCCACAAAAAATAAAGAAATGCCTTGAAATTTTGCGCATAGGCTTTGATGGTCTTTGATTTAATATAGACCATCACTATAATATTTGGCAAAATCGGATGAAAACCACGTCAACCTCCCATACAATTTGGATTTATATGATCTGTAAAATCTCTTAAAAATCTGCAAAAATTAAAGCAATGTTTTAAAATTTTGCACATAAGCTTTTATATTTAATATAGACCATCTCTATATTATTTGGCAAAATCGGATGAAAACCACGCCCACTTAATATACAAAGTGGCTTTATTTTAAACGTAAAATCTCTTAAAAATCCACCAAAATTAAGGAAATGTCTTGAAATTTTGCACAACATTTGCTTTGATATATATCAGGTTGGCAACTAAGTAATTGCGGATTTTTTTTTAGAAAAAAAAGACAATTTTTTTATGGAACGAAATAACTGTATTCTGCAATGTATTGCCCATTTTGAGCAATGACCTTTTGCCATCTTTCAGGCAGCATCATAATTCTACGTTCATAAAACTTCTGGTTTTTTTCAGCAAAAAACTGAACCAGGTACGATTTGACATCATCATTATTATTGAAATTTTTACCATTCAAGGAGTTTTGCAAAGATCGAAATAAAAAGTAATCAGATGGTGCAAGTTCAGGACTATATGGTGGATGTGGCAAAACATCCCAACCAAGCCGATGAAAGATGTGTGTGGCCTTGCATTGTCATGGTGGAATACAACACCTTTTCGATTTGTCAATTCGAGCCGCTTTTCTTCAACTGCATTGTTCAATTTTGTTAGTTGTTCAATGTAGACATCTGAATTGATCGTTTGGTTGGGTGGTAAAAGTTCAAAGTAGACAATTCCTTCGTAATCCCACCAAACTGATAACATAATTTTCTTTTGATGAATATCAGCTTTTGATGTTGTTTGAGCTGGTTCACCTGGCTTGCTCCACGATCTTTTCCGATTGACATTGTAGTAGACAACCAATTTTTCATCATCAGTTATCAATCGTTTTAAAAATGGATCATTTTCATTACGTTTCTTTAACAAATCGCAGATGTTAATGCGTTTTGTTAAATTATTTTCTTTCAGTTCATGAGGAACCCATGTATCGAGTTTTCGTACATAGCAAAGTTATTTTAAGCAATTTTCAATGCATGTTTGTGATACATGAAGCTTCTCTCCAATCTCACGTATTGCACTGTGACGATCCGAATCGATTATTGCTTTGATTTGGTCGTCATCCAGTTGAAGTAACTGGACGACCAGAGCGTTTTTCAACTTTGAGTGAAAAATCACTAGAACGAAATTTGGCAAACCAATTTTGACACTGCCCTTATTTAAAGCTTCGTCACCATAAACAGCACATAACTTTTTGTGAGCTTGCGATGCGTTTTTTCCTTTTCGGAAATAAATAAGCAAAATATGACGAAAATTTTCGTTTTGATTTTCCATTTTTCAACAGACGCCAAACAAAAACTACACAGCCGATCAAAAAATATTTTTACTGATTGACAGTTGAAGTACCAACTATCAAATAACAAAATGTGTTTGACATTTCGATTACGTGAGCAAACAACTAAAGCCATCTATGAGTGAAATCCGCAAATACTGAGTTGCCAACCCCATAAAATGGTACAGAAAAGGATATTGAGGTAACAGAGCCTGTTATATTAAATTTTGATTCATCGGAAAATAATATATTTTTTCACTGGACAGCACACCAATCGACATGCGGTCTAACAGAGGCTAGCTAGCCTAGCCAAGCGTGTTTTTAATGAATAAAAATGGCTTTTCTACTGGCTTCCGTGCACGTAATCCGGCTTTAAAAGCTCGCCTAGAAACGTCTCTAGCACTGATATGAAATCATAGCTTTCAGTGAATGCTAAAAAATAAATTTTTGTTGTAAAATTACGTCTTACAGCGCGGTTTGTATGGGGGTCTTACATGTAAGTACATGTAACGTTTATGTTCACTTTTTGGGGTATAAAAGCCTTTAATATTTATCGTACAAAGATAAAATATATGCCAAAATATCAGTAACATTGTGAAAGTTACATACAACTTAAGGTTTTGTCATTTCTTAAATAAAGGTACAAAATAGCAAAATTTCACACTCACATTTTCGTATGAGAAAAATCATGCATAAAAGGCTTCAGTAGCTGCTTATGTTGTTATATTTGCTGGTTTGGTTCGTGCCAAAATCACGAACGCAACATTGTACGAACATTTCTCAAAAACTGCTTGTGTTGTTGATAATATGTACCTATGTAAAATTTGCATACTACAAAAAAAATGTCCCATATAATTTTTTTGATAAATCAACTAGTTCAAAAAATATTCATATTATATATTTATATAAAATATTTTTGAAGCGTAGCTTTTTACGTCACGTTCTGTGATTTGCTTGAGTGAAATCTCAAAATCGACACTTATTTTTCGACAGCGTTTTACTTAGAAATTTATGTTTCTTTGTTCCTTGCGTCTATGATAAGATGAAAATGTATTTTCAATATATTAAAAATATTTCTTCGATCTTCCACTGGGATTCGAACTCGCATCGTTGTGATTAGGAGTTCAAAACACAATGCACTGATCCAAAAAAAGATAGGGAGTTGGAAGTGAAGGGGTATGATCGCCGAGCCTTAAGGGATGCTTCTTGGCACATACTTTAAGGGTTTACATGACATTAGCAGTTTTTTGAAATTGACTTTTTTTAATAATTTTGTATTTTAGTAAATATTCTTAAGATTCTAAGAAAAAAGTTCATGGAAAAATTCCTACGGGTTCAAAAGTTACAGCCGTATTAGTGAGAGTGCATTTTTTATTTTTGCGCTACCTACGTACGGCAGCTGGTATATACTTGTTTTACTTGCTACCTGACTTTTGGTGGTTGTTATTTCGTACCTACTTGAAGGGTGAAGCCCGATTTGCTAAACGATTGCAAAAAACTAAAAGAAACAGCACAACACAAGATAACGAAGGCATACAGTACGAAGCAGGCATGGCAGATTGAAGGTAACCTTTTTTTTCTTTGTTCACAAACTTTGAACGCGTTTATCTCGAAACCATGTTTTTCGTACTAGTTGCGGCACTAGCGGGTTCATTTTTTGACTATTTTTTTAAACTTGATTCGCTATCGTATGACACGAGCTTTTTTTTTTAAATATTTTTTATGCATTTTTAAAGACAATATTTTTTTCGAAAAAACACACTTTCAAATTTGAAACATCACCAAAAATTGAAAAAAAATTTAGAAAAAAAGCTCGTGCCATACGATAACCAATTTTGTTCAGATTTAAAAAAGTAATTTTTTTCCAGATCGGACAATTTTTGCAACTCCCAGCGCTGCAACCACGAGGCCCCGTTTTTTTCTCTGCCGCCAGTTTTGAGCTCTATAAAACCATGTTGGAGAGAAAAATATATTTTTTTGAATTGTTTTCTTGTAATTTGTTCAATTCTCTACAATAATTCAATAACAATTTTTGAAAAATGTTTGTTTTTGACTGAGTTATGAATTTTTAATAAAAGGCCTGTTTTCTCTGCCGCGAATGTCATGTCCCACCTTAAGACTCGGCGATCGTACCCCTTCACTTCCAACTCCCTATCTTTTTTTGTATGGAACTGCTACGTAAGGGGTATTAATCCCTTCGTCACATTTTCGAGCACGTAAGAAGTGATTAGTCAAGAATCCTTGTACCTTCTTTTGGCAATGAAGAAAGGATACGGATGTCGATATGGAGATAGATTTTTTCCAATTTTATTTTGTTTTTACTTTAGCATTTTTCGCATTTTATTTCCAACACATCGCTTTGCAGCTGCCGTGTTCATCTCCTAAGGTATTAGTGCCTATTTGTTAATACTTGAGGCAACAAGAAAAGATAGATCGCTTTAGAGAGGTGCTCGCGTCCTTTCCGACTGGGTTTTTTTTTTTTAACATCTAATTTCTGACGTTTAAGCTCAACGCATTTTTAAAAAGTAATTTAAAAATGTTTAAGTTATTTATATATCTTACATTGACAAGACCTGAAAAAAATCTAATAATTTAACAATAAATTTTGTCCACCTAGCATGTTCTATTCGATTCACTGTTTGCCGTTGCTATTGTTCTTATCTTCTATTTTTGTTAAGCAATCAGACCGCAACACAGTAATTATTGTTATGTCGACGTAAATTTCAACGTTGTAGCCACTATGTCTGTCTGTCTTTCTTTTGTCTGGCTGTCTGGATTAGGTATGCAAAGCAGCGTAAATTTCCGTAGGAATATTATATTTGATTTAAGCGTACGTCTTGCGATATGTTGTTCTTCCGCCGTCTCCTCTATAATTGTTTATGGTTGACATTTTAATATGATTATTTGAGTTGACAAAAAATAAAATTTAAATTTTTAACATATGTTCTGAATTTATTTTATTTTTTATTTGCCCAAGTCTAAAGTTAATTTACCATAACACATCGTGCAACAGCGGAAGTTTATCGATTTTCTCATGCATAGCACTCAACTTCATGCTTAGAATTCTAAGTTTTTAATGAGCTTTAAAGTTTTGAAAATTTATTCTTAGGGCGAATGGATACACTTTTTAAGTGCGGTATTCTATGCTCAAGCATGAAACTTTCGTTTTAGATACAGAATAAAATTTGAATTTTAACTCAATATTGAAATTAACATAATCTTCAAATAAAAAACTGAAAATCAACAAGTTTCGCCTACCATTCATTAATGTGTGCACATTAAGCTAGTTAAGATTGAACTGTGTTTAATTTTTTTTATCTTTTCGAACTGCTGTCGTTAATTTAACTCAATTTATAAACTTATTTCCAGACTACTGCTGTTTTAACTCGTTTAACTTAGTTTATTAACTCACTCTCTTGACTTTATCTTCTACTTATGTTCTTCTTAGTTTTGTTTGAAAAATTTTTTATTCCCCTTTTACAAAAAAAACAAAAGAAAATAAAAACTGCCAATCATTTCCATTCTTCTGCTTTCCGATACTTTCTATCGGTTACCAGTTGAAACACATTCATTGTCTACACTAACGAGATTAAAAAGCAATATTATTTTATGCTCGGTGTTCTCGGTTCACTCTCTTTTCACTGCACCAGAGTTAATGGAATTTTACAGCATCCATTTCAGTGCGCTTTACGTTAAAAGACAGTTCATTAGTTTTAAGTTTGTGCCTGTAAAAATAAATGGGAGGAGTAAATGCTAAAGACATGTAGAGTTAATATTCTTTAGCTTAAGAGCAATTTAATCGATCAGTAACTTTTTTTATACTTTTCCATTTTGTCTGTGCCACCCAGGCACAATTATTTGAAAGTTGCATTTAACAGCTCAATGTTGAATCTTAAGTAATGGTTTTAATTAATAAAAAAAAAGTGAATTGCTTACCGAGAAATTTAATAATTCACACTTGTGTTGACATTTTTTTTAAATAGTATTTCGATATACTCACTTTATACTCATTATTTTTTTTAATTTTTGTGAACCAATAAAACCCGAATTTGATATCTTTTAGCTACACAAAAATTATTTAAAATATTTTAATGACTTACAACTTACTCAGATCAATACCGCGATACATACGATCATTCTTTGGAGTCACACATAATTTATTTATATGTATTTTAACATCCTAGAAACATACAAAAAAATTAAAACAGCTTAAAAGTGAACTTATTTAAGTACAAAATATTTAAAAAACTATTTCAAACTAGATATTCTGACCACTATAAATTGAAGGGTAAATACTAGACATGGGTAAAGCAGCTAAAATCGCTGCGTTGATACACCAACTCAAATGCATTTTACTGTATCAGCGGAATGCGTTAACTCAATTGCGCCATAGCGTAGTTTGAAATGCTATGATTCCTGTATCAACTAGAATTTAATACACGCAATGAAGGCCAACGCGTTGCGTTATATGGTTAATTTTTCGAATGTGATGAATATTGTGGTAGAAAACTAAGCGCAAATTGCCTTCACTTAGAAAGAATAAATGAAATCAAATAAAATTCTTTAAATAAAATATCTGATCTAAATAAATCTTTCTGCTAATAGATTCATTAAAGATTATTTAATCCATAAGTAGGTTATATGAAATACTATAAATAAATAAACGAAGCGCAGATTAAAGCATCCACCACAACTGCAAATATATTAAACTTCAAGCATGCAGACAAACTGTATTCCGTTTAAGATAACTTTTATGCGTTCCTGGTATGCAAAACAAGTTTGAAGTTGCATCCAAGTTTACTTCTGCTTCAAACACGAACACGTCCAACAGTTAATTAAATTGACAAAACCATCCTGTGAACGACAAAACATTAATATCAGTCAAAAGTACTACAAGCATCTTCCCCGCAACCCCTTGTCCTTATTTATACAGAGAAATAATGTTCGCTTTCAACTTTCTGTTTGTATCCACGTTGCGCCGTATGCAACATATGCAATTTTTGCTAGATGTATAAATACTTTTTACTTTTGCTTTGACCATGTCATTTGCATTACTGCGCTACTGCGTTAGTTTTATTAAAACAAGTGTATCAACGCAGTAACGCATTGAAGTGCTTCAACTCATTAATGCAACGCAGCACTGCGTTACCCATGTCTTGTAAATAACACTGCCTTATTTGCAGTAATGAACTCTAATAACCTTCCATTTACTGTTTCTTACTGAAGAGACTACGTGGAGGAAAATAGTCCGTAATATATCCTCTATTATCCTATTCCTCTATTAGGGTGGTAATCATTCTTTGTCTTATTTGATCCGGGTCAAATGTCAAACTATATTTAGAAACGCCCAAAGTTAATAAAAATATTCTTTTCAAAACATGGTAAGTTTATTTGAGTTGCTTTAAAAATTATCAGTTATCATCGAAACCGTCTTTGGGCTGATTCTCCAACCCAGTTTCTGAGCAATTATATAATAAAAAAAAAAATCCAAGAAAGGGGTTATGTGAGTGGGTGAAAAATGTTGTACGTTTTTGAAAAATAACTCCAGGCAGTTAAGGAAGATATTTAAAACTTAAAGGGTCTAAAAATGTTTAGGCAGTTAGGGCAGTTTAGAACGAAAAAGAAAAATATCGGAATAAAAAAAAGACAGTTTCGATGTATCGAAAATGTAGATTTAAAATTTTTTGTTTGATGTATTTGGTGATGAATTTGTTGTTCTTGTTAATTTTTATTAGAATTTTTTTTTTTTCCGCAGTAAAAAACTTAATTAAGTCTAAAAATTGAGTTTCAGCAAATATAATTTATTTTTAATATGAAATAAATACAACAATAATATAATGATTAAACTGAATTTATTATAATATTTACTGAAAGAGCTATTGAAGTATTTTATGCATGATTTTTCTCATACGAAAATGTGCATTTATCTTCTTAGATTTTCTTCTTTTTTTTGTGACTTTATTAAAAAAGTAACCAAACCCAAAGTTAAATATTCGTTTCATTCGCCATGTAACTGATATTTATTTCATATATTTTATCTTTGTACAACGAATATTAATGGCTGTAGGTATACCCCAAAAAGTGAACAGTAACGGTGCGAAGAAGATCCCCCCATACAAACTGCGCTGTATGGCGTAATTCTACATCAATAGAGTAAGTTAAAATCATATTAACAAATTTCATTGCACATAATATCAGACATAATACATTTTTTAGCAAACTTTTGTCAGCTTGCTTGATAAGAATCTAATGGAATTGATTATCAAAATATTTAGAGTTAAATAGCTTCAAATTGTTTTTAAGAATTTTCTTGACTGTCAGACTATTTCTTGTGACATGAGTTCGAAATCTGCCTTATCAAGTCTCAAAAAATTAAATGATTTTAGTGTGTTCGATTGGTTGGTTTGCTTAAATGGTGATACTCCAAAGAGCATTATTCAATTAGCTCTGATAAGCCATTTTGATACCTAATCTCTTGTTCCTGTATATTGGGTACGTTGCGCACCAGGAGGTTGGTGTTTAATCATTGCCAAACTTACTTACTTGCTTATTTCAATAAATGATCTGAAGCAAAATGTAAAATTTCTTCGTTTATTTTCAGTATTTATTAAAATATGGCAATATTTAAATTTTGATTGTATGGAAGGTGCCACGCCCTCTTGTTCAATAATTGCCAAACTTACCCCGCTATTTTAAATAATCAATCTGAAGCAAAATATGAAATTTCGTCCTTGTATCCTTCGTAGTTATTAAAATATGCCAATATTTAAATTTTTACTTTATGAACAGTGCCACGCCCTCTTGTCCAAACATTGCCAAACTTACCATGCTTTTTTCCATAAATAATGCAAAGCTAAATATGAAATTTTGTCGTTTTATTCTCAGTAGGTTATTAAAATATGCCTATATTTTAATTTCGATTTTATGGGAGGTGCCACGCCCATCTGTTAAATTAATTTTTTAACAAGCCCATAATTCTTACAAGGTCATAAAATGCCCGTGTAGTAATTTTGGTAAAGTTTCAACGAGAATTGGAGTTTTGGTCAAGCGTCCGATAGAAGCCGCCCATAGTGAGTTGGTCTGGGATTTAGAAAGCAAATCTCGGATTCTGCCTAATTTGTAGGTTGGCTACATTTTCTTTGATGTGGCACACGTTGTAGTCCTCCCCATCTATTACCAGCTATGGCAAAGTAGTAAGAGTGAATCCTTCTCTTCACTGTTTTAAATTGTACTGCGACTGGTTTCGCACTGGAAACGTCAAAGGAAGAACCCAGGCTAGCGAGTTCATTTGCCTTTTCATTACCATAAATGTTACTATTGCTGGGAACCCATATTATGGTGATGTTAAGTTGGCGACTTAGCCGGGCTAATTCCTCTTTACACTGCCTAACCAGTTTAGAGTTGGTTTTGACCACAGCTAAAGCTTTTATGGCTGTCTTGACTGTCCGACAATATTGTTGTATTACGGCTGTTTGTGTTGGCTCGACTAATAGCTCGGCAAGCTTCTCTTATCGCTAGAAGTTCGGCCTGAAAGACGCTATCCGAATCCGATAGACGGAAAGTTTCCGCCACAGTCAGTTTCTCTGAGTAGACACAGGTGTGTACTGTAGATTGATATATCAAAGACTAAATCAGAAAGATAAATCAGAATGGTTGGAACTTTAATAGTAAATGCGTGTGCTCACTACCTAGAACTAAAACCGGTTGAGAGATATTGTACTTCAGTTCTAAGGGAGATAAAGACGACAGAAAAGATGGCAAAAGACTTAAAAGATTTAAGATGGGCTTTAGTGTTCTAGAGGCTACTCATATTGACGAGATTTCTGCAAAACTCCAATTCTTTACTATTGCTTTTTTTACCACTACATTTATCCATCGTTATGACATACACTCGTATACTGGTTTAAACGTTTCCAATTTTCTCTTTCTTTTCTACTTTCCTACTACTTTTTTCAATTTCACTTTTCAAGTACCTCAGAAGCATGGGCGTGTCAAGGTGGGAGAAAGGAGGCAGCTTTCCCCCCTAGACATCAAAAAATTAAAACAATAGTAAGATATTATACAGTGCTGCAATTTTAAATCAATATATTTATCAAGTTTTTCCACTTCAAATTGCACTTTTTTCTGCTAAAATACTGATGAAATCTACCTTACATAGTGAGTAGACATTGGAGTAGATATAATGCTTGCGATGCACAAGAAAGAACGACGCACAAGTAGATGCGATACCGACTCATCCTCTTCTTAGTACATCAACTGAAACAGTAATCATTACTGTGAACACCCATTTTTGCGGCATGTTTCCCCATAGATGAAAATTGAACAATATTCCCCTCTATCCAGAAACGAAACAAAAGACACCGAAACTAAACAAAAAAAGAAGCAAATGGCGAAACAAACAATTTTTGCAATGATTTTTTAAATTTAATTCGCACACTATCTACAAAGTGGCGGCCGTGGCGCAGTGGGTAGAGTGTGTGGCCCATACGCCAAAAAACTTTGGTTCGATTCCCACCTGACGCAGAAATTTTTATCAATTGAATTCATTTTTCTGTTCGGCCGTCACCTCTACAATGGCAAACCTCCGACAATGGCAAACCTTAGAGAACATGAGCCATTCGGAGTCGGCATAACACTAGTAGGTTCAGTTCTCGATCATTTGTGTTCAAACATTTCACAACACTATTGATCATAAGAAGCTCGGTCAAAGTCCTTTCAAGGGCTAAATCGGCTAAAGGGCTAAATTTTATTTTTTTTTTATCTACTAAAGAGACACAACTCAAAATTTTTAAATTTTCAGGAGAAGCAAAAAACAGTTTTTTTTTAAAGGACTTCATACAAAACAAAGAGACAGAATGCTTTTTTTTAATTAAAATGTAAGCAGATGAGTAAACAATTTTGAAAGTTGATGGAGGTAATCACTACGAATAGTTAAACATTAAAAAGCAAAAATTTATAAATTATGAATTGTGCTTGGCTTTTAGATAGAGTGCTAATTATATGGACTGCTCAGACAGACCGTTTTTTCCACGGATCTAGATATTATAACATCTTTAATATTGCCAGATCACTGCAGTTCCTTTCAGCCGGAAGTATAATGAGGAGGTATCGTCTCGGGATATCTACATCTTTACGGACACCCAAGTAGCAATAAAATCCTTTGGAGAAGTATTAAGAACATAATCAGCAGCCCTCAAATGTCGATAATAATGATAATCTTAGGAATCTTGAGGAAGTAGACGTGAAGTAGCTACGTCGCCCGTGGGGTAGATTTAATCATTTGGTCTAAATGGTTCGGTCTAGATGCCGGCCGCCACCTTAATCTTACCTAACCTAAAGTTTAACCAATAAATGTTCAGTCTTTTTGAGCTATATTTTAGAGCTCATATATGATAAACCCTTATTTATTACATATTCTCAATTTTTATTCGGGTTAAAACAAAAATTCAACAATTCTCACAAATTCATTTCATAAGCTTTCGCTAAAAAGCACTATGTAACTACTTGGAAAAATGAGCAACATAAATCAGCCCGTGCCACCTACCACTTACAGTACTGCATTACAATGGGATCACCGACAAATTCTTACCAGCGGTATATTACTCAATTGAATTTATAGCTGAATACTTTCATCATTTTGTAATTTGTAGCTACAGCACAAAATTAAGAAGCCAGGAAATCTTGAAAAAAAAACTCAATGATTTTCAGATGAAAAACTTAAACTTCGTTGCTCATCGACACTAACTTTCTAACTCGCTATGATTGAAATTCAAACCGTACAGAAGCCTTCACAAAACCGCCCACCGCATTCAGCGAAATGCTGCTTCATTGACCAATGCTACCTCATTGAAATGGGCGTTGTTTGGCACATTCTGCCAATTATGATGAACACTGTCGGTGAGTCGGGAAGATAATAAAGCATAAATTCGATTACTTTTCCATTTTCTGCTATGTTCACATTTTACTATAAAGACAGGCAAGAGCAGGTGGTAGTGCAGTATGCGGGTATATAGACTATTATATTGTTATCATGCTTTGGTATTTAATGTTCATTCCATTTCAAGCTCTCTCTGTCTTGCTTTTACATTCAAAGCTTAAGCTATTTCCTTTTCACTCCTTGGAGTAAAATAAAGAAATGTTTTGAAGCTATTTGTAGGAGCATATAAAGTGAACTTTATAGCAATTTTGCTCGATTGCGGATAGTTTTTAAACATTACACCATGAGTTGAATTTTTTTTTTTTTTTTGCTTTTAATATCCTTTATAGTCGTTCAATATAAGTTGTTGCTATTAGAAAAATTGTAAGCAAGTAATTTAATGCTTAATAGCTGAGTAAAAAAACCTCAACAAACGACTTGTTTATTTTCAAAGTAAACTTTTATGCTTAATTATTCGCGCTAATGGCCTTCAAAAATGTTTTTTAAATTAAATAAAAACAATTGGATTGAAGTGAAACTATTCTGGTTAATTCATTTAATGCTTAAATAAAGTTCTTTTGACTTCAAGAGAGCATTCTAACAATTTGACAACGAAGGTTATTTTGTTGCTTCCCTGACCTGAATGAATCCTTCCCTTCACTGTTTAAAGTGGGACTGCGACTGGTTTCGCATTGAAAACGTCAAGCGAAGAACCCAGGCTAGCGAGTTAATTTGCCATTTCATTACCATAAATGTTACTATTGCTGGGAACCCATATTATGGTGATGTCAAGTTGGTGACTTAGCCGGGCTATTTCCTCTTTACACTGCCTAACCAGTTTAGAGTTGGTTTTGATCACAGCTAAAGTTTTTATGGCGGCTTGACTGTCCGACAATATTGTTGTATTAAGGCTGTTTGTGTTGGATCGACTAATAGCTCGGCAAGCTTCTCTTATCGCTAGAAGTTCGGCCTGAAAGACGCAAGCCGAATCCGATAGACGGAAAGTTTCCGCCACAGTCAGTTGCTCTGAGTAGACACAGGTGTGTACTGTAGATTGATATATCAAAGACTGGATCAGATCCTCCATTGCGCCATTCTATCCTGGTTGGAACTTTAATAGTAAATGCGTGTGCTCACTACCTAGAACTAAAACCGGTTGAGAGATATTGTACTTCAGTTCTAAGGGAGATAAAGACGACAGAAAAGATGGCAAAAGACTTAAAAGATTTAAAATGGGCTTTAGTGGTCTAGAGGCTACTCATATTGACGAGATTTCTGAAAAACTTCAATTCTTCACTATTGCCTTTTGTACCATTACAATTATCTATCGTTCAGACATACACTCGTATACAGGTTCAAACATTTCCATATTTGTCTTTCTTTTCTACTTTTCTACTACTTTTTTCAATTTCACTTTTCAGGTACCTCAGAAGCATGGGCGTATCAAGGTGAGAAAAGAGGCAACTCTCCCCCCTAGACATCAAAAAAGAACTTAAATAAAGTTCTTTTGACTTCAAGAGAGCATTCTAACAATTTGACAACGAAGGTTATTTTGTTGCTTCCCTGACCGTATTTTATGCAAATGCACCTCATTAGCTTTATTAAATTGATAATCTACCAGTTGAATTTTATTTATTTTATTTCAATGTTAATAATGTAAAAAGCAGTTGTGAACTATAGTTTAAAACTCTTAAGACTTAAAGCAATTCATAGAAAATTTATATATGAATACTTGTAGTTTCGATGTATGTATATATATTTCTCAATCTATATATCTTCAATCTTTCAATCTTTATCTATATATACATTTCTTTATTATTCCATTAGTCTAACTCAATCTCGTTGTTTTAAGTTATCATTTAAAAATCTTCTTAGTTGCTCAAAATTTGTTTATTTTATCTATCCTTATTATCATTAATTAAATTTTGTTAAAAATGATTATTTTTAGTTTTTATGCTCTGCTGAAAATCATACGCTGTGGCGAAAGTCATAAAATTTTCATCGTTTCATCTCTTGTTTAGCATATTTTCAATTTTAATTTGCTTTTTTCAAATGCCTTTAATTTATTTTTTGCCTGTAATTCGAATTGAAGTTAATCTGTATAATTAAGTATTTAAAACTTGTCTTTAACTTGTTTTGAATTTGCATTTACATGCTTCGTTTGTTACAGTTATTTTTTTTACTGCCACGTTGAGGCAGCATTTTTTATATTAAATATTTACAACGTAGCAATTGTCGTTTGTAGCAAAAACCATTAAAGTCGAATGAAAATTTAAATAATTGCAATAGAAGTTGCAAATAAAAATTGCAATAATGGCGGCCGTGGCATAATGGTTGAAGTGCGTGACTTGTATGCGATAGAACCCTGGTTCAAATCCCATCTTACACGGAAAGTTTTTTCAGTTGAATCAAATTTTCTGTTCGGCCGTCACCTCTCTGCAGACAATGGCAAACCTCAGAGAGTAAAAACTGTCATGAAAATCTTCTTGAGAACATAAGCCGTTCGGGCTCAAACATTTCACAACACGCACAACACAATTGATCATAAGAAGCTCGGTCAAAGTCCTTTCAAGGGCTCAAATGGCCATTTCGTTTTCGTTTTTTATAAATCTGAGTTATGAACTACATTTGAATTATATGAAGACTTTTAGATTCAACGTTGCATTCACTAATATTGCAGCATGTACCGTTTCCAAATCAATGCAAGGCTTACTTCGAAAAACGATAAAGAACTGCACTGGAGTCATATACGGAGCAAATGGCATCGCATATCACAAATATTTTTAAGTGTTTCCAATGGACCTAAAAATTTGCTAATGCTAATGTTAAAATACTTTACACGCGTTTTCTCAGATAAGAACAATTTAAAAAATATTAAGTTATTAATTTATTAAGAAATAAGAGATCATTTATTTATTTAGATTTTATAACAAAAATGTAGTATTGGTAGATCTATCAGGACAATTTCCAAAAATTGATAATAACAACAAAGTGAGAAAGAACAAGGACAAATAGCAGCATATCGAGAAAATTAAATGAACTAAATAGATGAAATAAATAGAAGTAAAACTGTGGTTATTCACGCCAATAGTGGCCGATCAACTAAACTCAGTGCCCCAGATGTTCGTGTGATTAAGAGATTAGCGACGAATAAATTGCTCCGGAAAAGTCCCTCCGATACATAACGTATCCTTCATTTTAACGTTACTGTAAGATGGATGCAGAATATTCTTGTGTATAGAAAACGTATTCCGTAGCCAAGTCTAATAGCACGTTACAAGCTAGCTAGGTAAGCATTTGCAGAAAAGCACAAGTTTTGGGAAGAAGATTGGTCCAAAATTTTCTTGTCCGATGGATGTCAGCTTGAATGACACTGATGGCACACCAAGCGTCAGAAGAACCAAGAAAGGATGTCTCGTAACTGTCTCGGGTTATTGGAATGTTTCCCATTCGTATTATTTCTAAAACAAAATGAATATTATTAAGTATGTATATTGAACTACAAGATTAAGTTCTTTTGAATTTCGGGGATAATATTGCTGAAGGTGAATCAATTATCAAACAAGATAAAGTCAAAAAGGCTACAAAGGAGTTTTTTTAAAGACCGTAATATAGACGTTTTGTACTGGCTCGATTGCAACATTAATTTAAAACCCATTGAGAATATGCGGGCAATATTATCCAAGTCGGGTGGCAGACAATTTGAAAATGATAAAATCCTTTAAACTACATTAACTGCCGAATGGGATAAAATTGATCAAAAATGTATAAACGAATTGATAAAAAAAAAAAAAAAAAAAAAAAAAGAAAAAAAAAACGAAATGGCCATTTCAGCCCTTGACAGGACTTTGACCGAGCTTCTTATGATCAATTGTGTTGTGTGTGATGTGTTTGCACACAAATGATCGAGAACTGGACCTACATGTTTTACGCCGACTCCGAACGGCTTATGTTCTCAATAAGCTTTTCATGGCAGATTTTACTCTCTGAGGTTTGCCATTGTCTGCAGACAGGTGACGGCCGAACAGAAAAATTAATTCAATTGAAAAAACTTTCTGTGTCGGATGGAGGATTCGAACCTGGGTTCTCTGGCGTAAGAGTCACACACTCTACCCACTAAGCCACGGCCGCCACCGAATTAAACTTCATTAAACTCAATGTTTCGGCATCTCCAAGAAGTTATCATTAAGTTTTTATTAATAAAGGATCACATACTAAATACTAATAGTTTGACATTATAATAGTTAACAAAATTTTGTTCTTTTGATCTTATTATTTATTCGTATGAAATAAATTTGTAGCTATTTTTAATTATAACATTACTTCTACCAGGGGCGGATCCAGAGAAGAATTTTGGGGGGGGAAATTTTTTAATAATTTTCACATAGATATATTTTTTAAAAACTTTTATTTGAAGTAAAATAATGCATATTTTATATTATTTTTAACATCAATTTAGATATGATTTAATTCATATTTAAAAATAATTATAACTTATTAATTATTTCTAAAAATTTATAGTAAAATTCTATGTTTACCAATTTTGGAAAATCTTTCGACTACATCCTCTGGGTTCAAAACTATGTCGTAGTGAATATGAAGCAACGCTAAACCAACTAATCTTTTTTCAAGCATTGTAGCTCGGAGCCAGGTTTTGATGCATCGTAATGATGAAAAAGAACGTTCAGCGCTTGAATTGGTCACTGGTAATGTGCAGAAAATTTGGAGGAGCTTCTGTATTGTTGGATAAATGTCCTTATCACAGCATTGGAGAGCTTCAAAAGCAGAACCAGGTAGTTTACCAGCACCAGATAATATTAGATCCTTCCATTTTTGTTGCCAATGACAAAGCTCACCTTTTAATCTCAAAACCAGCATTTTTCTTTTTTCTCCGAGCAAGTTAGCAAATCTTCCAATAATATCTTCTATTAATTGTTTCAATTGACCAGCATCTACACTAGTTATTTAGCAATTCTAAAGGCTATTGCGCACGGGTAGATTAAGCCTTAAACGTACCATTTGATTTTGCTTTATCTTGGTTACACATGCATATTTCAGTTTTTTGATGAAATTTATGAGATTTGGGGGGGGATTTCCCCTTTTTCCCCCCGTAGATCCGCGCCTGCTTCTACAAAATAAACTCTAGGCTGTTTCCAGTGAAATGCGACATGGTACGCTCAAAATAAAATATGAGTATTTGTCACGATTTACTACTAATATGGTAGTTTAGTATATAAATAAACAGGCAACACACATATACGGCTGACACATTTCTTAATTTATTTATCAGTCACATGAACAAAAAAAATTTTCCCTTTCCCCCCTGAACAAAATTCTGGCTACGCCCATGTGAATGCTGTTAACGGAGTGGTTAAAACCGAATCCATAACAGAATCAAATAAGTTTATAAAAGAAAAAACTATATCACACCCCAGCAGGAAAGTTAGCGACTACCCTGCAGGAAAGTGAGCTACTATGTACAGCGCAGGATTAACTCATAGCGGGGCCTACTTAAGGACAGAGCATTTAGCTTGGATCTTTTAATAATCAAAAAATTAATTTTTACGCATTAATGTTAATATTTTTTTTTTTCTTAATGCAAAAGCAAAACAAAAAACAAAGGTTTCACATCAACAAAAACAAAAACACCAACTTATCGATGCTTATGACAACGTGTGGTACGTAGAAGAAACATTGTTTTCTGCTATTTTTTTTGATTTGGATAGCTGCTAATGTAACCAATTTTGCTTATCAAAGATTTTTGGATTGGTGGTTAGTGTATAAAACTATCTCGCGATGGGGTATGATTTTTATACCCATAAAGGATAAACAAATTTTTTCAATACTGTATGCTTTTGCTATATTAGTCGCAAGCATAAAGGAACAAAAATAATAAGGAACAAGATTTAAAGAAAATTCAAATTTTGTTCCTGGATCGAAAAATGCATTAAAAAAATTAAATTAGACATTTTGACAGAAGATCCTGCGGGGCCCCTGCCGGCTCGGGGCCTGTGGCTGCAGCCTACCTAAATCTGCCCCTGACTATGTAAGAGAAGTGGTAATCTATAAATTGTATGGCTATGCATTACCTCCATCGATGAATTTTTACACTGGGATGTCACAGGAAATGTAATACATCCCTTACTACATAGCACAGTTATTGAAGAATTCTTATTTTACTCGGTAATGCATCGATGTTTTTTGAAATTTCGATGTACATTTTGATGCATCCTCAATTCAACAGGATAGTAACGCAAGGAGAGCAGAGAGAGTGGCGCACACATTACCTCTTCACTTACCTTGGTATGCATGAATTCTTCGATGTTATTTTTAGTAAAGAATTCTTCAAAGTAAAATAAGAAGCATTCCTCATTTTCCTTCTGAGACAGTATATGAATCTGATGAATCAGACAGATCAGATGATGACGTACTGTTGTCTGTTTTAAAAAAATAAGTTAGGCTTAATTTAAAGTATTATGAACATTACCCAAATTTTTCTTTCAGTGTAAAAAAAATTGTTAACAAATTATTTGGTTTTTAAATTATTCTTTTACTTTTAACAGAACAGACTTTTATTCAAGTTCATACTAACTCGAAAACAAAAGTTACCAAATGTAGTGTGAGTTACCATTCATTGCAAAAGAAATTACAAAAAAACCAGGGATGCAAAAATTAAAATAAAATTATACACTAATTCTTTTTTTTATTTATTAATTAAATTTCTTTGAGGAGATTAGTTTTTGGTCAATAGAATATGGCATGCTAACTTTTTTAGTTATCATAGATAGTAAAATCGTAACATGAGTTACCGTGGAATCACTCTCTAACTTTAATACAATAAAAAGTTTTGAACCTTTTATGTTGGTCTTAACATAACTTCGTCTAGTCTATGTATTAGAAGAAAATCCATATTCAAATGTTAAAGTAGACACAAGCAAGGTCTATGCTATGGCTTTTAACCAAGTTTAGTGAAAGTATTTAAATAGACCTTTTTTTAATAAATTCTTCAGTAAGATGAAAAGAAATGGCCTTGTACTAATAAAAAAGGCATATAAAAAAGGATAAATATTGGTACTTTCACATTATTTTCATAGCTTCGTTAGTCTTTGTAAAAGATCACGATTTTTTCAGTATGTTGGATGTACTCGTATTTAACATTCATATACGTTAGGCCGAATCGTGTTGTATGGAGAAAAAAAAAAGTCAGCCGTTCATCTTCTCAAAAGTTAGAGGATCTCATAAAAACGATTGCTGCAAAATTTTTTTTTAAATCGCAGAAAATTCCACGAAGCGTTTGTGATCCTCCTGAAGGTCCCTTTCGGTTAAAAAAAAACATGTTTTTTGCTTATAACTCTTTATTTTTCACAGAATGCGCACGAAAATATGCCTAAAAGATAAATTTCTTACCTTCTTAACATTAGCTTTCAAATGAAGGGTGAGTCTTTTAAATTTTGTTTTTTCATAAGGGGTGACCCACCTTAACATATGTCATCCCAGCGGGCTTTGGAGTGCTCTTTAAGGGCCTTACGAGTGCTTCTTTTGCAATACAAAGCGCTCCGTCTATAATCCCATCTAAATTGTAATTTTAACATTACATGTCATTGGAAGGGAGCACTACTGCTCCACTTGTGCTACAAACTACAGTGAAAGTAAAGCACTCAATACTGTGCTCCGTTTGTGCTCCGAGCTGCAGTATATGTAGTGTGCATACTTCAAGTGTGCTCCTAAAAACCACTTTGGGAGCACCTTGGATTGCTTCCCTCATTTTTAAAATAAAAATAAAAAGTATTTTATTATTTTTAGTACAATAAATACTAGGTATATTTTATCAAACTCAATTTCTATTTCAAATTAGCTTTGCTCTAACTTATTAGGTACTGTTCTTTTATTATTGTTAATACTTTTTTAAATTGAATTTAAGAATCAGTTCAATTTGTATTTAGCTTTTAATATTTAGAAAACTATTTTATCTTATTTTATTTACTTTTTTAAAATTTTAACTTGTTTTTCATTATAGGTTCTACGAAAAAATTTGTTTTTTGCTCATCGGTACGCTTTTCGGATGATATTTTTGTACGTTAAAGTCCAAGTTTTCATGTTGAAGAGCATCTAGTTTCAAAGAAATTTTAATTAAACTAGTATGTGCATTGAACCTTTAAGCGCTAAGTTATATGTACTTACTATAAACATGTTTTGAGAACAATTTTGTTGATTTGAAAGGAAATTTGTTGTGGTTTCCATCCCAATTAATTGCCATAAAAAAACTCCCCAGTGAACAAAAGATGTATGCTTTTTGT
The DNA here is from genome assembly GCA_914767935.1 of Coremacera marginata. Lineage (NCBI taxonomy): Eukaryota > Metazoa > Arthropoda > Insecta > Diptera > Sciomyzidae > Coremacera > Coremacera marginata. Next base: position 53,953,582 of record OU612045.1, read on the forward strand.
CAGTTTTACTTTTTCCGTATATAGTTGGTTGGTGAACTTCATAGCCAAAAATATTTTCAAATATATGTGAAAATATACAAGACTTCGCTGTGGAATATCATCAACATTTTTCTCAATAGTCCAATAGTTGCTCCTGAGAAGTAATTTGGATTATGGACAATTCCTCGATCGTGTGAAATGCTTCCCCTATAATTTTTCCCAAATAAACACTTTGTTTTGCTAGCAACTCATTCTGCCTTTCTAGAGTTGTCTGGATATCCTCCAGTTTTCTCTTCAGTCCTCTTTTTTCATTTTGTGAAGAAAATATCTTTAATGCTATATACTACGGTGCCCCAAAAAAGTCGAAGTTGTTTTTTTTTTTTTTTGTAAAAATGTAGAAAATGTTAAAAATTTTGGTCTACCTAGGACCACAGGAACCCGTGCCGACTTGCATCGGTACATGTCAGTACTTAGTTATATGGGAAAAAGTGCAAATTTTCTAAAAAAACACAAATTACTTTAATATAAATATACATTTTCTAAAAGCTAGTTCGCAGCTCGTATTATATTTGATTTTTCTTTAAAATATGCTATCAAACATGAAAATTGGACGAAAACCTCCATAGTTGGGTTTTCTTACTTTTCGAAAAAAACTCCTTCTTTAGATTAGATTAGACCATTATCAGGATTAATAAATTTCACTGCATTATTAATGTTGGCGCAACCAATCTAATTTTTTTTTAAAAAGATTTTAAATTGGTAGCAACAAGCCTTTTGAAATGTCGTTTGCCTAATCCACAGATTTTATTTTTTATTTTAGGCATTTCACTTATATAAAATTTACCTGTAGCACTGATGTTATTTATATTATTATTTCTTTGAAAATGTTATTTTTATCTTTTTTTCTTTTAAATGACTCTTTTACACTTTTTAATGTGAGCTTACAAAAACTTTTGAAAAACACAAATAAAATCGGATAAACAAATAAATATAAGTTAAAAATCCGTTAGTAGGCGAAAAATGTGCGGTTTTTTTTCGTAAGCTTGCTCGTTTTATTTCGTTTTTCTTTTTAAGTGCTCCTAAACTGCTCCTAAGCATGGCGAAACAGGAGCACTTGTACTTAAGTCGTATGTTCGTAGTGTAGTAGAAGCATTCGTCTGCAGTCGTTCGTTTTATTTTTTCGTAGTGCTCTTTGAGCGCTCTTGTTGAAAGCACTCCGATTTCGGCCTGTTGGGATGTTGTCAACCAAACAACAAGATACATTTTACGTATATTCAATGAAAAATGTGTTTTTAACAACGGTCTTAACAAAATGTGTTTTAAAAAATTTTTTATGCCAAAATGTTGGTATGGGTAGAAAATTTATCTCGTTAGCACATTTCGGTACACGTTCTGTGAAAAATAAAAAGGTTTGTTTTTTATTAAAAAGGACCTTCAGGAGAATCAAAAACGTTCCGTGGAATTTTCTTCGATTTGAAAAAAAGTATGCAGAAATCGTTTTTATGAGTTCCTCTAACTTTTGAGACGGTGAACGGTGGAATCTAAATTTCGATCCGGTCTAATATACGTTTAATTTTACTTGACTTATAGGTTAAAAATTCAAGTCGGAAAATATGAGTATAACCCAAACTATAAAAAAGGTTGCTTTAATGGCTATTTTTGGCTGTAAGATTAGTGTGCTTACAGCCGAATTATAAAGGCTTAAAATAAAGCTGACAACGGTTGAATTTAAAGTTAAGAAAATTTAATCTATAAGAAAGTTTCTTTAACAGGAAAAAGTTGAATTTGAAGGGAAAAAACTTGAATTTGAATTTAAACATCTGTACTTGTATAGAAACAGTTTTTAATGAACTTTTTTTTTAACAGTTATTGCCGTATTTTATGAATTTTTTGCAATATTATTTAATTGCTTAAATTTTTCTGTTTTCAAGGAGGTGCAGTCCCCCACCACCCATCCCCCCTTCCCCCGGGCTGCCTCACTATACCCATATTTTACCTCACTAAAGATTATAAATTTGGTTATTAATATGTCTTATTTTAAACTAGCCGCCTTAAAATTTACTTGTCTTGAAAGAAATTCCTCATCTAAAAAATAGGTGTCTGGAATAAATGCAGAATTTTTCCGTAATATTTCATAATTCATATTTTGCCTAGCAAAAACTTATGAATACTTAATGCAGGAGTACTTAAAAATTAGCTAATTGCAAAAATAAAGTAATTATTTGCACTTAGTTGCTTTTCGTTTGTGGCAAGCAGGTATTTTTTATGCATTTATAATTTTTTTGCTTTTGGTTTCGTTTGACCTACTTCACATGCGAAAATGTGGTAGGAAAGAAAAGCATTTCGAATGGCAAGAAAAATATTGTAAAGTGAAAATTATGGCGAAAAAATAAATTAAACAAACATTTTATATGTACAGCATATTATAAATTAAATAAAAAAAAAAAACACACTCCATGGCTCAGTAGAAGAAAGAAAAATAAAACCAACTATAAAAGGCAGCGAAGCGTTCAAGCAGAACGTCCGGTTTTATTATTTTGATGTTGTTGCTGCTGCTGGTATTTTTGCATTTTTTTAACCAATCTTTTGTGGTTAAAACGCCGGTTGGTAAGTACCTGGTTATTTTCAGTTTTGTTGCTTTTTTTTTTTTTCTTCTTTTGTGTGACTTGAATTTCTTTGTTGCTAACGTAAATAAGCAGAAAATTTATTAATTCTTGTTATTAACGAAATTGAAATGTTTCTCCACAGTTTTTAATTTTAATGCAATGCATTAAATTAACTCTTAAGCGAAAAACTCTACTTTACGCACAACAGATCCTTAACATTTCGTTCAATTACCACGTTTTGTGTATCACCAACTTTTGCCTATTAATTTTTTGTTTTTTTTTTTTACTTCCTTGCTTTTTCTTCTTGCGACACAGGCCGCTGCAGGCATGCTTCCATCAAGTATTTTACCTGCAGCAGCGGCACCTGCTTTTTTTTAACTACCTTTTGGATTAAATCCAATATGGTAGGTTTTGTTAAGTTGTTGCTGTTGTTGTTTATTTTTATTATAATACGCGCAGCTGCCAAATTGCTGCAAAAGTTTTCCGTTGACAGTTGGCTGTTGGAGTGCCTTTATATAATGGTCCTTCGACGTGACACTAATAACGCTGCCAGCTTTTTGTAACTGCCATATATAGTATAAACATAGTTCAAATGTTTCCCTTTTCATATGCAAATTCTAATAACTGTTTTTTATGCTCAATTCATGTTAAATGTTTTTTTTCGCATAATATAAATAAATGAATAGAAAGTGTAAATTTGATTTCACATCCTGTTTTTGAAATTGAAAAAAAAAAACAAACTTAAGGAAATAAACTTTCAGTACATATTAAATCTTTTGTTAAGTTCTCTTTAAACTATTTTTAAAGAGACACACGTAGAAATATTATTGCAAAATTTGTAGATATTGAGTTGATGTATATTTTTTTGTTGCAAAATTTTTCATTTTTGCCAATTTAAAACTTATTGTTCCAACATTTAACTTTGTCAATTATCTCTAGTATCCAAAAAAATGTGTTCCTTTATACGGCTTTATTTATTATTCCCTGACCTAGTTGTGTATTTTTTAATAATTCCGTATTGTCTATTTCCGTAGTGCAAATGAGTTTAAAACATCCAAAATGTATTCATAACTGTAGCTTCTACCACCATTTTGAGTTGAAAATTATTACCCTTACCAACCCTTCCACTGCTTGTTACTATTTAATTTCTGTTTCATCGTCCAACAAACAAACATTTTAATTAATTTCCATTCATTGTTTCACAGCCTACTACAACAAGTAGCCAACAACTAGTTACAGTAGCTCAGAAAAGAAATCGGACACCCAAAATAAAGGTCAAAGAAAACAAATTTTTTATTTTTTTTTTTTTGTATATTTAGGTTCTCAAATATACACGAAAAAATTCAATAAAAATTATTTTATTTATTTTTACTACTTTTAAAAATATATCAGGTGTACTCATAAGAAATCCATTATTTTTGCAGGAAATTTAAGTGTTTTTTTTAGCATAGTTAAAATTATTCGATTTAATTCAAATATGCACCGTTTTCTTCCATTACTTGTTGTCATTTTAAAATCAATTCCATATTTCCTGCCATATGTTCCTTTCGTTCCTGTTGGCAAAAAACTAGGACAGTCGATTTTCTCAAGCTTCTCTTGAGGCGAATGTTTACCAGCAAAATTGTTCGCCTTAGATAGAAACAGATAGTAATCATTTGGTACCAGGACCGAATTATAAGCTGGATGCATAAGAACTTCCTAATCCAGAGCTTCTGTCGAGTCACTTTCGATGTATATGGCCTAGCGTTGTCCTAATAGAACACAATTCCTCTCTTATTGGTCAAAGCTGGCCGTTTCTTGACGATTACTTCCTTCAGATGGTTCAATTGTTGACAGTATAATTCTGAATTAAGAGCTTGGCCGTAGGTAAGCAGCTCGTAGTAGATGATTTTGTAGCAATCCCATCAAACATGCAACAAAAACTACTTGTCCGTCAATTCTGGTTTGGCCACCGTTTTCGCTGGATTTCCGCAATTCGACCTAGACCGTTTTCACTTGAAATTGTCGTAAGTCATCCACATTTCATCTCCAGTCACCATCTGCTGAGAAATGGGTCGATTTTGTTGCAATTCGCACATAGAAATTCGGTCCATGAGGTTTTCTTGCGTTAACTCGTGTGTTACCCATACATCGAGTTTCTTTTTGTATCTAGTCTTACTCAAGTAGATCCAAATGGTTTCTTGTGCAATGTTTAGCTCTTCGGCAATCAAACTATTGCTTATCAGAGAACTGCAAAACTCACATAAAAATATTCATACGTAATCCACACTGTAAAAATTATGCTTTTGCGTTCAATCGATCAGACTTGCTCGAAGCACACACTCGCTGTTGAGTTAAATTCAATCAAACCATGTGCTTCGTGTTGGCTATGTGATTTTAATCAACGGTCGTGTTCGGGTACATGTTTCATGCTTGTTCGTTGGGCTCAACAACGATTATTTTCAACAAGAATGAAACGCAAAAAGCAACACGTATGAGTTTTTTTATGTGCATACAGAGAGAGAGAGCTAAAGAGAGAACAAAAAGAAGAAGTTTTTATTACGATTGACTGCAAACAACTAAATTTAACTATTTCTTTGATTTCTGACTTACGAAACACATATCCGTATACACTTCAACGCCAATACTCAAACATGTGAATTTAATCCGTCAATTAGCTCACACAAACGACGCCTTCAGCAGCATCATTTTATTTTATTCAATGTGTTGACTCGTTCACTCAAACATGTGAGTTCGATCAGACGAACTCAAACTCAAACTGACACAAAAGACGCGTTCGCCAGTATTGTGCTGATTTTATTCAACGCTGAACTTTGTTGAATAAGTTGCGTTGAGTAAGAATTCCAGTGAATGATTTAATCAAGCAAAAAGTGAGTTTTGCTGTTCTCTGGTGCTTATATAATAGAGCCCGCCATGCGTATGCTTTTTCGCCTCCCTGAAGATATTTTCTTGCTATAGAATAAAAAATTTCCTCTATCCCTTTTCTGCTTTGCTCATACCTGCTCATACACTCTCTTTGTTTCATTCAGATATAAGAAACGAAGAGAATAAGAGCACCATGCTTTACTAACACCAGCAGGTAGCAAATAAAGCAATCAAAAATAACAAAAATATCAGTGTTCATACCCTGAATATTTAGCGAATATTTTTTTATTCGTTCGTTCGTAGAAAATATATGTTTTTTGTATTTTGACACAAAGAAGTGTGGTAGATAGGTGTGTTGGGGAGAAATGTTGAGATGCAAAAAATAATAGGACCAACTCATATATTTGACCACTCGAGGAGTTCAGCTACGGCCGATATAAACTATTTCCGACAGCTTTTGTGTTTTTTGTATTGGGACCCAAAGAAGGTTGGTAGATAGGGGGAAGGTGTGTTAAGAAGAAATGTTGAGGGGCAAAAAATAATAGGACCAACTCATATTTTACCCCTCTAGGAGTCCAGCTACGGCCGATATAAACTATTTACGACAGTGTTTGTGTTTTTTGTATGGAAGATAGCGAATAAAGCAACAAAAAAGAACACAAATATGCATTAAGAATAACAAAAAGCTTATTGCGAGGAAAAGCCAACATATTAACTCTAATTCAGGTCAGTGCAGCAGATACCTGAGTATTCGTGTATTTTATAAAGTGCTCAGAGAAAAAACTGAAACAACGCGTAGATTGCAAGCTCACCTCAGTGCAATAGTGTATGAAAAGAGAACAGAGAAAATATAAAAAGTTATTCTCTTGCGCTACACGACCTGTTGTTTACATTTATTCGCTTGCAGCCTTGCTTGCAGTGACTGCTACAGCAGAGAATCAGGGTATATTCACTTGATGAATATATTCATGCAGGGCTCTATTATATAACGGTCGAACTTGGCGATTTCCAAGATTTTATTGACATTTTTGACAATTTTCCTTCCAAAACGTGGTGCATCTTTGACATCAAAATTTCCAGAACGGATTCGATGGAAACAAAACTGATTGCTTGTTACATTATCAGAACCATAAACACTGTTCACATTTTCGGTAGCCTTTTTCACTCATTTCCTTGAGCTTTCGCCTTTGCTGAAAAAAAAAGTGTAAAATATGGAGTATTTTCTCTTTGCTGGTATCCATCTTTGAGGCGGGCTCAAACAAAACTGAATTAATCTATCACAAAACCGCCTGAGAAGTTTTTTAGTACGAACTTTTATCTTTCTAGTGCCATCGAGTTCTTTTGACTACATCTGATAAATATTTAATTTACTAAGAAAATTCATATCACCAAATTCTCCATAGCCGTAATCTCCAGAGCTTTAAATCTTCAAATCTAAATTATCAAAAACAAAATGGCTAAATCCAAAATAGTACGGGACAAAATCTCCAAAAAATCCTACTACTACTACTACAAACCGGAGTAAATATCAATCCCAGGCAAACTTTGAACTACGTTTTTAAGTTAGTCGGTTAGATTATCGACCGACGACCTATACCATAATTTAGTTCAAGGTTCTAACAATAAGACGAGGTCGCGAGACCCTTCAGTTTCTAGTTTACTGTGATAGAGTGAAGACGTGAAGTTCGTCTGGGGTTGATATCTACCCCGGTTTGTAGCTCCCGTTAGTGTTTTTTGTTAGTAAGTAATTTTTCTCTTTCTTACTAAAATATATTTAATTCACGTATTATAAACTAATTTTACAATAAAGCATTAAATCTATAATTTTCGGCGATAATTTTCATATATTAAGTACCCATATACAAAGGGCAAGCAACCGACCGGCGAGCATCACAGAGTAATCTATTGCAGCGATTGTGGCGCCTTTCAATAAGTTAAATCGTAACTTTACTTTTGAAAGTTTTTTATGTGTATAAAATTTGTCTTTTCTTAAATTTTGCTTAACATACCATAAACCGAAATATATTCTTGAAAACCTTTATTTCATGGGCTTTTATTTGACCTTTCCATATATCAGATACACAATTTTTTTTTTTAAATTTTCAGTCTCCAATAAATGGATTTTTTTTTGACAAAACATCACGATGGTATTTTTTTCTCAAAGCTTTATGCATCCTCTTTAAATCCCGTTTGAAATTTGAAAGTCGGTTGTTTAGAAAAAAGTTACATATTCATTTTTGTTTGTTTAATGACGGACCGTTTTTCAGAACTTTTAGCTATTTAAATCCATTTATCACCAATTAAACCTTGATAAAATTGAAATTGCTCTTTACTATTGTATTTGGCATGAAAAACAAAAAAAAATCATGTACTTTTCAGAATTCAGATTACTGCTTTCAGAACGATTTTAAAAACAAGAAACTCGTGTGGTATATATTTCTCAGGATTGTAGTTTACAGGTAAAAAAAATTGTTTTGTAGTTCTGGGGTTAATTATAATTTGAATTGTATTTTATATTTGTTTAATTTATTTATAACTTTAAAGGAGTAAATTACAAACTTTCAAGTTGCTTAGATGATATAAAGGTCCAAAGTTTAAAAAAATGGGCCAGAAAAACTTTTCCTTCTTTCATATTATATTTTGTGATATCAATTTTATATAAAAGTAAAAATTATGGGTATCAAAAGAAAGGCTATGCTGTTACCTATTCAACGAGCTATTAACTATGCATAACTTTTGAAGACATAACTATTTTTGTACTCAGAATTTTTCGAAAAATGTTCTACTTATTTCACATTCAAAGGGTCTCCATCTATGTTCGAGGTAAATGGTTGGTCTTCGGTCACTGCTCAGGGATCATAACAGCGATAAGCCGACGCCAGTTACTCACTAGACAGATTTTCCTGTTTTCCAAGTTCGAGGTAAAAAAAGTCTAAAATATGAGTTTTCGCTTAAAGTAAATGCTAAACTTTAGAGATTTTGGATATTATGGTTTTGTAGATTTTATCTCTGAATATTTTCTTTTTTGAGATTTTGACTTTGTATATTTTTAATAATGGAAATTTTGTCTTTAGTAAAAATTATGTCTTTCAAGAATTCAGTACCACTTCCTAATTTTATGAATGAAATATCTTAAGTTAATATTTTGTCAGCAAGCAATTGTAATTGTTCACAGCCTTCAAGTGTTGTGGCATTGACTGTACTTATTTTCTGCAGACAAGAGATTCTATTTTATTCCTTCAGCGTAGTTTTCACCTTTAGTCCTTTTTGTTTTTCTGGGCTCAGCGGCGGAAATGCAATTCCAGACCATTACCAATCCGCCAACGTGCTTAACAGTCAGGTCGAAGTTCTCCTTCATCTCTACATTGGACTCTCCATACAGGAGATTGCCTATGATATCGACATATATTATATTTACTCTCATCAGTGGCGGTCTTGGCATACTGGTTGAGGTGTGTGGCTTGTATGCGATAGAATCCAGGTTCAAATCCGATCTGATGCAATATTTTTTCAATTGAATAAAGTTTTCTCTTTGACCGTCACCTCTCTGCAGATAATGGCAAACCTCAGAGAGTTTAAACTGAAACCATGAAACCATGAAAAGCTTATTAAGAACATAAGCCATTCGGAGTCGGCATAAAGCTTGTAAGACCAATTCTAGATCATTTGTGTTCAAACATTTTACAACACGCACAACACAATTGATCATATGAAGGTCGTCTTTCGTTTTTTTTTCATTCGAAATAAAACAAAAATGCTCTAATGCTCAAAATCGTTATAAGATGGAGCGAGCAAAGCTTACATGAGGCAACTTGTTTGAAAAACGTTATCGGGATTAGATCGTTATCGTGCCGATTTAAACATTTTTTCACTGAACAGTGCTTCGCTTCTAAAAATAGGCTGTGACGAAGCTATCGGAGGCATATTACTAATTAAAAAATTATATAATACCATAAAAAGTATAAAAAAACCTAAAATTTAATTTTTTATTAAAGTTTTTGAAAAATTCGCTTAAAAAAGTAAGCATTGATTCTCCAACATGAACTTTTGAGAATGCATTAAAAATTAATGCCGCAATACTATTGCCAAAAAAATAGTGGTGCTGACCTTGAAAAATGTGTATGAAATTTTTAGTGGCCAAAAAATTAAAATTTTTTCATGAAAGTGTGGTTAAAAAATTATACCACAAAGAAGATCAATTGAAGATCTTTAATATATACTGATACAATTTTTTTGTAGTACTAACGGTTTTGAAAATGTAGCTATTTTACTACATGTCCAAATGACAATTTTTGATTTTTATCCACAGTGTAACTGAAAAAAAAAATTGCAAATAATTTTATTTTCTAAAGTTCTATCGACGTGCGTTTCGTCACAAATTTTAACAAATATGTGAGTTTCGTAAAGCGTCCGGTTGGACATGGATGTGTGTCCGATTTCTTTTTTGAGCCACTGTACATCTGGAAACTTTTTCATTACAAACTCATTTTTAGTTAGAAAAATTTAATCATCACTCAATTGAGAAGCCAACATATTAAAATTGTTCTCTTTTTGTATTAAGCTCTGAGAGCAAGTAAAAGTTTTCTTGTCTAATGTTTTGAAAATTCATTGAGTTCTTTTCCGGTGTGGGCAATGCGATGTAATTTATGGAAGAGCTTCATGTAGATACATGATAAAAAAAGTTTAGATTAAAAAATGTTCTTGAATTGTGGTGCCAACAGCAAAAAGTGCCGCGAGTGGTAGGGAAAAAAAACAAACCACGAGCTTAGAGTATCAAAGAGGGTATGTGGGTCAGAAGGATCGAAAAAAGCATATTTTTTTGTGAATTGTTTCTGAGAGTACGAAATGCATTTATTTATATATAACTTTGGTATGCTAAAAAATAACATACGAGAATATTTTGTTAAATTTTCATCGAATACAATAGAATACAAAAATATTAAGAAATGAGTCAGCGCCAGAGCCAGTTTTTCCGTAGTAGGTCATAGGACAAAATTGTGTTTAATAGCGCCATAATGATGCGTCCTAACTTGCCTGATTACTAATAATAAGTCATATTTACTGGCGTATTATAATTTTGAGTATACGTGGTGCGAAAACGATCCATGATTAACCGAGTTAGTCGCTCGAATAAATGATTATTTCGAGCATAAAATGTGCGTAGTAGACGGTAAGAGTCTCGAACTGAACCACGATTTTCAAAATAAATTTGCAGAATTGTCAAGTTTTGTTCTGCCGTAAGTATATTATTGATAAAATGTGAGCACAAATGACAATAGCATTGTCAGTTCTGACCAATTTTTGACACTTTATCCAACCACCGTAAGCGCTTAGCCCCATTAAGAGCAGAAGGTGTAAAAACTAGATGGATTCTCATTTGGGGTTTGTCTTTAAGAAACAAAAATTCATGGGAACCATAATTTTGGGAATACTAAAAAGATACCCATAAATGAGATGAAAAAACACTTCTTTATTAATATATTGATCATTAGTTTCGCCAATAAATCAAAAAATGCTCTTAAAATTAATTTTAAATTTTTAATAGAAGTTTCATCTCAAATCTCCAATTTTTACGAAACTTTGGGATTATGTTCTATTGTAAAAAGAATCTACAATTGACGATACAAAAAATTGTTTTGTCTTGGCACGAACCAAACAAATAAAAATAAAAACATAAGCAGCTACTGAAACATTTCATGCAGGATTTTTTTCATGCGGAAATGTAAATGTTTCTTCTTAGATTTTGCTATTTTGTGGTTTTATTAAAGAAGTGACAAAGTTTGTTTAATAGTTAGATATTCGTTGCATTCGCCATTTAACTGATATTTTGGCATATATTTTACCTTTATGCGATGAATATTAAAGTCTGTAGGCATAGCCCAAAATGTGTACAAAAACGTTGCATGCGCTTGAAAAAAATCTGGGAAAAAACCTGATATTTAAGTTTCAATATTTAAAAGTTTTTACGGGACTCTAATGGGGTTCTTGAGGGGACTGGTGCATCGGCGCTCCATGGTCAACAGCTTCAGGAAATTTTCTCCAATGGCTTGAAATTTTGCAGAGAATATTCCTTACAAATAATGCAATCATATATAATTTTTTTTAAAAAAAAAAATCTATTTCTGACCTCCCTTAAAGCTTCGGTATATATACGACACCAACAGTTAGTTTCAGTAAAAGTAATTTCTATGGTTTTCATATCGTTTAATACTCGTGATTTGAAAAAATTATATCGAAAAAGAGAAGAACACTTCATATAACTTGAGGTTTAAAGTTAAAAAATTTTTTTTTATCTTGCAAATTTTGTAATTCATCAAAACTGTATCGAATGTGAAGGATAAATTGGCACTCATGGCATAAGCTGCCCCCACTCATGGAAAACATCCTTCTTTTGCTTTGTTGAGACACTGACGCATGCTTTCTTCATCGACACTGCAGCCACAACAAAAAGCAATTTAATTAAAATACAAAGAAGCACAACAGAAGCATAAACAAGGCATAAATAAAACAGAACAGAGTGTGAAATGAAAACACAAAACTGTTGGATCCTTGTATACGGGCATATTGAATGTGTGCTTGTGTGGAAGTTTAATGAAAAAATACAACACGTACGCAGTGTAAAATGTTAAAATTTCCTCGCTGCACAAACTAGTATTTTTTTTTTTTTTGCTTTTGTTCTTTATGTCCTTACTATGCTCCATGAGCTTTACGAGTCACTCACTCTGCACTACTACTAATATCAGTACCAGGAACGGAAGTCATGGTAGCACTTCCGTTTCTCAAATTGAAAGTGGGTCATAAGGAGCTAACGTTGATGCCGTCTACAACAGCAACATATGGTAGCCATGTGTGTGTTGGTACTTGTGTGAATTTGTATGGAAATTCTTTAAATTACTCTGACGAAAGGAAACCCTTACAAGATGAAAGAGAAGAACAAGAAGAAGTGTGAGTGTCAAGGAACGGCCGATGTTTACAGTAAAGCCGATCTGCATGTGACATTGTAAGGAGTTTCAAGAAGCTTAAACGCAAGCTTAATAGTTTATACAAACATAGAAGGTCTTTAAAAATGTTCTTATGTGTAGCTTTAAGATGTTTGTCTTTGTTTAAGAATATTTATGACTTAATTAATTCATTTAAAGAAAAAAAAACAATTAAGAGCATAAAAACTTAAGAGAAATTCTATACTATAGTTTATATTCTCGAATACTTAATTTGCAGCGTTGTTTTGATTTTGTTTTAATGCGAGCGATTTTTATTAAAGAATCTTTCTCATTAAACATCAAATATTTTTCAATTTTTTTTTTTTATAAATATAGCTTCTAATAGTGTGTATAATGTTGATTTAAAGAAATCCTTTAGATATCCTGAAAATAACAAAGTTATAACTATATTTGCACTTATAACAGTGCGTTCAAAAAGTCCATAGGATGACACATAGATGGCGTTACTAGATTTTTTCCATATGATTTTTATTTAGAACCAAACTTCAAACGATACGTATAAAAATTTGACAACAATCTGACAATTGATTCGTGAGTTCAAGTTGCAGTTTGTGTGCAACTATTGTTATTGAAAAAAAAAAAAATTGGAAAAAAGTGAATTTCGAGTTTTGATAAATCATTGCTTATAGATGAAAAAAAAAATACAGTGGAAACCGAACAATGGCTTGATAAACATTTTACGGACTCTGCTTCATCGAGACAAATGGAAGAAAAGTGGATTCCCAAAATCGCCCAAATCAGACTGTTATTCCACAAAACATAAAAAAACTCCACAAATTGGTTATGAACGATCGCAAATTGAAGGTGCACTAGCTAGCTGACATTGTAAAGATATCAGATGGAAGTGTTTTTACCATTTTACACGAACATTTGGGTACGCGAAAGCTCTGTGTAAAGTCGATGCTGCGTGAGCTCACAGTCGACCAAAAACAACCACGAATTGATGCTTCAGAGGAGTGTTTAGCGCTGTTAAACCCCAATAAAATCGAATTCTATCGTCGATATGTGACAATGGATGAAACATGGCTTCACTATTACACACCAGAATCCAAAAGACAGTCAGCTGAGTGGACAGCAGTCGACGAACCGAATCAAAAGCGAGCAAAGACCCAACAGTCGGCTTGTATGGTGATGGCGTCTGTATTTTGGGATGCGAAAGGAATAATTTTCATCGACTATCTCCAAAAAGGAACCACCATCAACAGCGACTATTACTGTGCACTTTTGGATCGATTGAAAGCTGAAATCGCCAAGAAACGGCCACAATTGCAAAAGAAAAAAGTGTTGTTTCACCAATACAATGCATCGTGTCACAAATCGATGAAAACGATGACAAAATTGAATGGATTGGGCTTCGAATTGCTTACCCACCCACCGTATTCTCCAAATTTAGCCTCCAGCAACTTTTTCCTGTTTTCAGATCTCAAGAGAATGCTTGTTGGAAAGAAATTCAAGTCCAATGCATAAGTAATCGCTGAAACTCGGGACTATTTTGTCGTGAAAGAGAAATCGTACTATAAAAGTGGTATCAAAAAGTTGGAAAATCCATATACTTGTTGCACGCTTTCGAAGGTAACTATGTTGGATAATATAATCGAGTTTTATCAAAATTTTGTATTTTTCTTACTTATCCTACGGACTTATTGAATGACCTGTTATGCATGCCTTTAACTTATGTAAACTTAAAACTTTACAACGGCCTTGTCAAAATGCATTTTTATAAACGATGACTAGCAAAAAAAAAAATTATATCTCCAATTGAGCACCAACTTTGTTGGCAGATGGAAGACTCAAAAGAAAATCCTGAATACTCTTCAATATATATATATATTAATGCGCACAAAGTTTTTTGTTATAATAAATAAATCTTTTAAAAAAAATTTTAAAACATGTTGCAATTTTTAAAATAAAAGTTTTACTGCTTCAATCAATCAACAATCTTCGGCTGTTTATATTCGCTTTAAGTCTAAATAAAATTTTAAAATTATAAAAAAAAAATTTTAAACAACATTGAAGGAAACTATGTAAAAAAGGGGGAAAAAACAAATAACAAAACAATTATAAAATTAGCAATAATTTAAAATCCATTTATCTGAATTTATTTAAATTTTAGTTTTAAAATTAAAAAAAAAAATTCCAAGAAAAGTTTTAAAAATGATAAAATTTGAAAAAATCTTAAATAATAAAAAATCTATAAACTCATATAATAACTTGATCTGAAAAATATTAATATGAGAAAACTAAAAACTTGTAATAATAAAATTTATAAAAGTTAGGAAAAGTTAAAAATAATTAAAATATAAAAAACCAAAACAGCTTAAAACTTTAAAACAACTAAAAACTCGAATAAGTCAAACTTAAAAAAAAGATATTGAAAAAATGTATCAAAAAGTAAAAATCAGACAAAATAAGAAAAATAAAATTTTATAAAAGTGTAAAAATTAAAAAATTATTACATAATAACATAATATAACAACATAGATATATTTAATTAAAAAGAACGAATAATACTAAAATTAAAAATGTATCAAAAAGTACGAAAGATTTGAGATAAAAGTACCAAAAAGTAAAAAAAAAAAAATAAAAAACCAGAAAAAAAATAACTTTTATTAAAAGTGTGAAAATTAAAAAATTATTATATAATAACATAATCTTACAACATAGATATATTTAATTAAAAAAAACAAGTAATACTAAAATTAAAAAAGTATTGAAAAATAAAAAATAAGAAGAAAATATTAAATAAAATAAAAGAAAAATAAAAATTTTATAAAAATCTGAAAATAAATTATGTATAATTATATATATGCATTTTATAAAAACAAATAAAACAAAAATTATTGACTAAAAGAAATCGATAACTGAAAATGAAAAATAAAATAATAAGTTAAAAACAATGGAAATATAACACTCAAAATTTTAAAACTTTGAAGGAACTTAATTAGAAATGCAAAACCAAAATTAACCTTACATATTTAAAATTAACAAGAACCAAAAATTTATTTGTTTTTATTCATTTAATAAGTAATTTAAAATTGAATGGAATGAAAAGTTTAAAAAACATGTTGTAAAAATTTTAAAAAATAAAGAAAAAAATAAAAAATAAATTCTTCAAACTAATATGAAAAATTAAATAAGTTTAATGTTTTTAAAATCTAAAAAGTTAAAACCTTACAATAATAAAATATATCAAAAATTTTTCAAAATTAGAAAAGTTAAAAACAACTCAAATATAAAATTTAAAATACTTACTACTTGAAAACAATTAAAATTCTCAAAAGACTTATAAAACTTCAAAAAGAAGAAAAATACTAATATTAAAAAAAAAATATAAAAAAAAAATAAAAAGAAATACAAAAAAATCAGACAAAATAAAGCAAAAGGTTTTTTGTAAAAATTAAAAACTATATATTTATTTAAAAAATTAACTAAAACCCATAAAAAGTAACAACTAATAAAACATAAGTTATAAACTTAAGCAAATTGAAAATGAAAAAAAAAGTTACGAACAATTAAAATATAAATTTAAATTTTAAAAATTAAAAATTTGAAATAACCTTCAAAAACATTAAAAAAAAATTGAAAAGTTTAAACATGAAAACCTACATAAAAATTAAACTAATATAAAAAATTTAAAAAATAAGGCAACAAAAAATAATTTCAAAAATATATACATTAAAAAATAGTAAAATATACTAAGAAAGTTAAAAATTTTATAAAAGTAAATATGAAATAAACAAATAAATTTCTTTTTATTAAGTACTAAAATTAAGAAAGTATCAAAAGTAAAAAACAAATAAAAAAAAGACAAAATAAAAAAAATTTATAAAAATAAAAAATAGGATATATATAAAAACATTAACTAAAAAAAGCTATCACAATCATTATAAATTACAATTTATTAAAAATAAAAAAGTACAAAATATAAAAATATAAAATTAAATTATTAAAAACTTTTCAAAATTAAAAAACTTGAAGTAAGATTTCAAAAACAATATTACAAAATAAATAAAAATATTTAAAGAGCTAAAGAATGAAAACTGTCATATTACTGTCATAAGATAAAATGAAACTTGTCTAAAGAATTAAAGAATTTAGAAATAAAGTATCATTAAAAAAAATTAAATACAGCAAAATTAAACAAAAAGGACTAAGGAAATTCTATTAAACAATTTCATTCCATTTTAAAAGTAAATTAATTTTAAAGAATTTGCAAGTGAAAAACATTTAGCAAAATTTAACAAAATATAAAAATTTTTCAGAAGTATAACGAGATTAAAAATAATTAATTATAAAAATGAAAAATAAAAATATGTATTAAAAATCATAAAAAAGTGTTTAGAAGAGAGTTTAGTTAAAAATTGGAATTTAAGAAACGGGGAAAAAATATTAAATTTTGACTGAAATTCAACTTAATTACTAAAAGTATTCTTGTAGGTATAAACCAGACCCGTAGGCAAGGGAGGGGTTTTAGGTGTTCAAACCCCTCTCCCTCCCTTAGGGTCCAGAAAGTTTAAAAAAATAATATATAATCATTAATATGACATTTCTTATATGAGCATACTTAATGCTCCTACGTCTCTCTTCAGTAACAGTATAAACAGCAACAACAACACGCTTAAGATATCCAATAAAGTTCGATACATTCAATTGAGCATTTGTCCATCACCAGTGATTTAAGAATCTATTGCGTTGGAAAGTATTAAATGAAAGTGATAAAAAAATTTACCTTTTACAATTGTTTTAATTGTGGTTTTATAAAATTTAAACCATTTGTGTGGAGTGTTATTCTATTGATTATTTTATTGTACCAAAATACTAAAACGATTTCATTTAATTAGCTGCAGAAACCGGATTAGTTAGCTGCAGAAAAAAGGCCAGAAAGGTAGAAAGTAAATCTTTGCTTTTTAAGGAATTTTTTTTCTTTTATCAATTTCCGTCCTTATTATGGCGACTTCTTGATATTCTTTAATACTTTGATTCAATGTTACAAAATTAAATACGAGTAATTATAAAAAGAAGATGACACCGCCGAAGTCGAAGCGGCATTAGAACTACTTTGCTGATGTACCAACCGAGTGCAGCGCTGCCAGGATAGTATAGTGGTCAATGTGTGCGGTGTCCATTCTATATTACAATTATTTAATGGTTACAATTTCAGCTAAATCATAACAATGTAATATTGTATTTCGTTAGCATTGTAGAAAGTGGTCCAATTTCAAGTCATTTCAAGTTTTCAAAACATTTAAAATCTAACCCCTCCCCCCAACTTTTAATTTTCCTGTCAGTGGTTCGCGTAATCTACGATTTAATCAGTCTTGGTTGAACTGTTGGTATTAGTTAGCTTACTCCAAATTGAAAAACGGAGTTTATTGTAAGTTTTGGGTTTGTTTTTTAGATCTGACGCGGGATCTCAATTTCTTGGGACAACAAAAATTCTTAAAAATAAAATTTTCATTTTGCTAAGTGATCTGTTAAAGTTTAGGGGTTGGTTACGGACTTACTTATAACAAAATGTTAGTCTTCTTATAGTGGTAATTTTTCTATTAGTTCCTAGAAAATACCGTTTGAAAGGAATTTGCATTGTAGGTCACATTCCTAATGGTGTGGAAAATTTTTACAAAATTACTGTTTATATACCTTTCCTTGGTGCAACAATTGGGAGTACTGAGGACAACATGGGAGTACTATTTACAAAGCACAACTGGCTTTTGTCATCGTTCAACTTGATTTTGATGACATCCGAAAACGAGAAACGATCAAAATTTTTAATTAAACAATATGCAAGATTTTTACCTTGCTCTAGTAACACTACCATACGAATAAATTAAATCAGAATTCAGCAGCGGATACGTGAA
Source organism: Coremacera marginata (assembly GCA_914767935.1). Classification (NCBI taxonomy): domain Eukaryota; kingdom Metazoa; phylum Arthropoda; class Insecta; order Diptera; family Sciomyzidae; genus Coremacera; species Coremacera marginata. The sequence goes on from OU612045.1 coordinate 53,971,891, forward strand.
GGAGTGCAATTGATATTTGAAATATATTTCTAGAAGATCTATGGGCGAGTACCGCTTAAATGGTTGTGCATCCTTAAGAGTACATAAGGATAGCAAAGTCACAGAGGATAGCAAAGTCTTGTCAGAATTGGCAAAAAAAAAAAAGGAAAGACTTAATACAAACATATAAAAATAAATAAAAGTAAGTTTTATTAAAAATTTATTAAATTTTTATACTAAATTCCTTTGATTCATCGATATCAAAAAAATATCGATGTATTTTTTGTGAAAATCCCTCCCTTGGGTAAATTCTGGGCCTGGTATAAACTATCTAAAAAGATATGGCATATTTTAAAAAGCTTAACTGCTATAAAGCTACTTTAGGGATGTCCTGATATCTAAATCTTTCTTAGAATTTCAGAAAAATTAGTACTATAATAGTACTTACATTGAAATTAAATTTGATTATTTTATACTAATATAAAAGAATATGTTTGTTTTCTTGAAATTTTCCATGCAAATATATCTATATAACCTTAATGCTAATCATTTCATTTGCTCGCTGTCTTATTTCTTATTACCAAATATCTACTCATGTAAACAAATTGAAAAATTTTACTTAACATGATGATGGAATAACATTTAAATATGTCTGTCGGTCATGTGTCGAATTTTCTTTGCTGCAATCTAATCCAAATATTCTGCTCTTCTTGCTGTTACCGATGTGTTCGTTCATGCATAAACAGCTCATGTCAAAACATCCAATGATACCCTGAGGTATTGAAATGTCATTTTGCTAGTTTTCAAATTATTTCAACATGATGTGTTGCAATTTGTTGTTAGCTGTTGTTGTTGTTGTTGATGTTATTGCTGTTGTTGTTCTTGTTGTTGTTGCTGTGTTGATGCAGCATTCATATTCTGCTGCTGGTTGTGAAGTGCAATCGATCGTGTCAGTTTAAATGTCAATTTCGTTAACAACGTTTATTTCAAATATTTTGCTGTTCAAATAATAAATATATATTTCTGTTTTCTTAGGACTTTGCATTTATATTTTAATAAGATGTTAGAAGGAATACTTGTTAAATATGATACTTGTTCATTTTTATGAGTTATGAGCTGAAATATTTTCTAAAGCTTATTTTTTCTTAAATTGTCCAAGCCTATTAATGAATAATATTCAGGCCATATTAGCCATATAAGCTCTAATATGTTAGCTCTAGTCAAGTTTAACGCACCATTTTTTCAAAACAACAAGGCATATCGTTGGTTAAAATGTTGAATTCGAAGTGTTAAAAAAAAATATTTGGTTAAATTTTGTTTAAAATTAAAATGGCACGCCTTCCTATATAATACCGACCACTTTTCTAAACTTAAAACTGCTCATGATACCAAAGAATATGTATGCGAAATTTGAGGGAAGTCAGAAAAACTGTGCAGAAGGAGTATGAATAAAATTAAAGTGCTACACCCCTTGTATAATACCGCCCACTTTTCTAAACAATGGACTGCACATTATACCAAGAATATATGCGCACAATTTGGTGGTGGAAGTCGGACAAATGGTGAAGAAGGAATTCGATTAGAATTAAATTGCCACGCCACCTTGTCTAATACCGCTCACTTATCTACGCTAAAATCTGCTCATTATTCTAAACAATATATGTAAGAAATGAGGTTGAAATTGGACAAACAGTGTAAAAGAAGTTCGATTAAAATTAAAATAACACGTCCCCTTGTCTAGCCCCTCAATTTTTTTAGTCAAAAGACTGTTCATTACACCAAAGAATATACTATATGTACAAAGTCTTGTTGTAGTCGGGCAAGTCTACAAAGGTGTAGAAGCAGACACAAGGATATTCAGCTTTATATAGTATATAAGATAGACGGAAGAAATAGGCGTGGCAACATTTATATATGCAGTGACTGCCATTTATAGTCATAGCACCTACACACCAAGTTGCACTATCAAAGCATGCACAACTCTGGACCCATAATGATTTCTGGATAGTGGGCGTACTTATTTGTAGTGCGACCACTCCCATTTTTATTGAACTTGCCGACAGTGACCATACGAACTAAATTATAAAATTGTAGTCTAATACAACCAAAACCCTCTGAAATATAGCATTTTTATTAATTGATGGGTTCTAAAAAAAGGTGGTAGGGGCATTAGGTGTTTCCATTCCTGAGATCTTAAGAGCCACCAATCCGCACGAACGATTTTATATATATATTATATCTATATATATAGATGATATTTAGGTAAAATCCATATTGTGTCAATTGGAAAAACCAACTAATTATCTATGTTTTCTTCTCAATAAAGAACAACGAGCCAAGAAATTCCATTTGAAAAGTCAACGGTCAACTTAGAACGTTGTTAAAAAAAAAAACACTTAAAATGTATACTGTAGTGTAGGGCTGCCATACGTCCCGGTTTTTGATTGCTTGTCCCGGTGTCCCAGTCCAACGTTAATGTGGGACGAATTAATAAAGCGAGTGGAGTGGAGTGAACTCAATTCAACTTGAGTTTACTCTGATCGGTATGAATAAACCATATTAATAAAACTTACTCAACTCCACTCTACTCATGCTTTTCTTTGACGTTGAGTGTTGACTCAGAACAAACATCGCACCCTCCAGTACACTCAGTTTTTGTTTTTTTCGAATTAATAAAAACTGAGATCACTCAGCAAAAGCTGAGTGTGCTATTTAGCTGCTTCAGCCTTACAAAAGCGAAACAAATGTCATATTTGTCATTTATTTCATATCATGCAGTTCACATTCTTTTTTGATTTCATTAACATATTTATGTGTTTTGGTTTTCAAGAAATGAAATGGCCAATTTGTTGCATTTTTTATTTAGTTCCGATGAAGAAGATGAAGGTGGAGTACGAGCAGTTAAATCATATAAAACAAGAAGGCCAGGAGACGATAACAATTATCATCAATTATACCGATTCACGCGTGAAAATGTTCACTATTTACCTTTAGATTTAATTATTACTTACCTTCAATGTCTTCGTAAATCATATCCGTTTTAAAATAAAATAAAAATCATTTTGAAAAAATTTAACGAACTTTATTACAGAAGAACTATATAATAAAAAAACAAACGTAGCTGTCTGACAGCTGCTGTTATGAGTAAACACTCAAACTATATTTTGCCCTCAGAGTGAAGTGGAGTTTTTTTAATACGGATTTCACACTCCACTTTACTAACATCGCACACTCAAAATGCACACTCAAGCACTCCACTCCACTCGTGTACTCAGTTTTTATTAATTCGTCCCAATATGTCCCGGATTTATCTTAAAAGGTTCAATTTAAAAAATACATTTTTAAAATTTGCAACTACTTTTTAAATGTGAAATAGTAGTCAGATCATCTTTCATCTTCAGTAAGTTGAAAGCAATAATCGATAATTGATATATCACCTGCAAAATCCAATCTCTTACTAGCAACAGCTGTCTTTCACATAATTTATTGTGTGCTTGTTTTCTTTGCCTGCTGTAACTTTTCATGTAAGTTTGGAGTCAAAGTTTGTTGTTTATATGCTTATATTATTTTTTATTAGCTTAGAAAATGCCAAAGAAGAAGTATAAATTCCTTCCCACAAATACAGCAGAGTGGTCCTTTATAAAACGAGGTAGAAGTGATCACGATTCTTTGTGCACGGTGTGCGGTTGTTATATTTCCATAAGGCACGGTGGACGGTTAGACATTGTTGACCACATCGCAAGTGCCAAAGATATATCGATGCTTTGTGAAGCTTCAACTTTAAAAGACATTTCTCCGTTTTATGTGAAACAAAACACCACACAATGTCAACTGGTCTCTGCCGCTGAGTTAACAACTGCATATAAAATTATTGATCACCATCAATCGTTTAGCTCAGTAGATTGTACTACTAAGCTAAGTGCAATCATGTATCCGAACTCGAAAATAGTAGCAAAGCAATCAAACGCTAGAACCAAAGCAACAGCTTTAATAAAAAACGTTTTGACTCAGCATGCAGTTGCAAATTTTGTAGAAATATTAATTAAAAACGTGCCTTTTTGTGGAGTTTCAAATACCTTTAAAAAATCTTACAGCTTTTGGTGCTGATAATACCAATAATAACTTTGGTGGAAGGAAAAGGCAGAGAATAAATAATATTTTTTATAAATTAAAAGAGGCTTTAGGAAAAAACATCGAGGGATTTGGTTGCCCTGCTCATCTACTTCACAACACAGTTTCGACTGCTGTGGATGTGATGTCAATCGATGTGAAATCTGTGGTAATTAAAATATATAAATATTTTTTTCTATATTTACTGTAAGAAAGGAGCGGCTTAAAGAATTTTGCGACAATGCGGACACAACTTACAAACGAATTCTTTTTTATAGAAGAAGCCGGTGGCTCTCATAAGTACCCGCTATAGAAAGAATCTTGAAATGTGAAAGCCACGTGCAAATTTTTTTTTGCTGACGAATAGCACATTCCTTAAGCTGAAGTTTATGTGTCATTTATTCACTGCCAATCTTTCATGATTGAAAAACAAATTAAAAAAATGTGAAAATACACGATACAATTATGGAATTGTAAGAACCAGTCCCGCCGAGAGGGGGGACCGCGGTTTGTTTCCCCCCGGGCCCGGAGTTTTAAGGGGGCCCGAGAGGCGGGTAAAAAAAGTAACAAAAAGCTAATTTGTTGTAGAGGGAGAAAAGTTCATATTTCATTCATATTCTTTGTTTTGTATTTACGTTGTCAAAAATTATAATGAAACTTTACTATGCTCGTGGCGAGGGAACTTTTGAATTACTTTGATACTTTTTTTTTAAGTTGGACACTTCTGGATATATTTTTGACTTGCATTTATTCCTTTTTAATATATGTATGTCGTGATAACAGAGTATGAGAGATGAGTGTTTCACTCATCAGTAGAAATACCCAGTAGAAAATCTTTCTTATAGTATACAATATATAAAAAAACATGGTCGTTTTTCAGCGCATATCTGGACAAACAATATGCTGTTATTTTATGTTACGTTCGCGATATTTATATAATAAGCCCTGATTTATCCATATATAGAGAATGAGGTGGATAATGAATGAAAAAAAAAATCCTACGTCATTGTAGCTTAGGGGCTGTTCATAAAGTACGTCACGCTATTAGGGCGTGAAGGGAGTTGAACATTTATGACGAAGTGTGGCATGGTGGAGGGGGAGGGGGGGTTGGTCAAGCGTTACGTCACAAAAAAATTTTGAATTCAGTTTTCAGAATTTTAAATTTTTTTTTAAATTAAATTTTTATTTTTAACTATAATGAAATTTATACTGATTTAATTTTTTATCAATAAAAAAATGAACCTAATAAAACTAACAGATCACAAACCAAAAAAGACAGCTAAAACTATGTTTAAAACGAACAAAGATATAAATGGCATTTGAAACACCTTTAACAAGTGTACCAGCTTCAAAAATCAGTTTTTTGCTGAACTGAAGTGTGAATTCTTACTTTAAAGCAGTCATCGAAAAAAGCTGTTATAACTTCACGTTCAAAGTGAACATCAAAGAGTAATAAAAAAAATAAAACAAACATAACAATTCACACAATTTTCGCATATCCAAGTTATAATGTATAACGTTGGTGTTCTTGTTTTAAAAAGCATTAATCAGAAAAGCTTTAATTTGTGTTTAGCTCTGTTCACATGGTTAAATTTTTTATAAAATTGTTGTTCAAACACAATAGGACAATGTGAAATTTCCTTGTTATTTCCATAATATTAAAAGTTATAATAAATAAAACGTGTTCTAGTTTTTTCATAACAAACTGCTAAACTATAAAAAAAAAACTCCAAAAATGTAAAAAAGTGATAGAGTGACGTGACATCGGAGATGTTTTTTTATTATTTTTATTTGTATTTTTATTTTTTTATTTTATTTTTTTAAATTATTAATTGTTTTGCCTCTGCCAAAGTAAGGAAAATAAATTTACATGAATAAAAAGAACTAAAATGCAAAAGAGCGAAAAGATTGGGTTAATGCAAATCATCAGTAGGTTTTATTTATTTTGAATTTTACACAAAAAGTTGTCGTTAGGTACTGACAATTAATACAGATAGCAAACAATAAAATGTACTTAATTTGTCATGGTGTGTGACTTAAATATCACAACGCACTATAAATATTAGCTAAGAACTAAACAATAATTTTCGCATGTATCTTGCAATAGCTTGCATTGTTTAATACATTTATAATTGCATTTTTTTTTTTTATTGAAAAGATTTTGAGGGGGCCCGTATGTTGTAACCCCCCGGGCCCGAACTTGGCTCTCTGCGGGCCTGGTAAGAACTAATAAATGACACTAAAGGTGGCTTAAAAGACAAGTTTGAAAATAAATTTTTTGGAAACCAAACAAATATTATTTTAGACCAATTAAAAGAAAGCGGTTTATATTCAAGAAAAATATTTATTTTTGAAGAGGATACGAAACATGTTTTTAATACAGCAAATAGTTATTTGGAACAATGGACTTTTCATTTAAATAAATATAATGTTTTTGATTGGATAACCTTAAATAATGTACCAAAGTGGACAGAAGTTCAAAAAACTATATGTATTTAAGTGAAAAAATATAGCTATAATATAATATAAATATATGAGGTTGCATATTTAAAAAACTTTACTACTCAAAAGTCAAAATCATAATCATTTTCATTAGTCATTATCTCAGTGGACTAAGAAAAGAAATTCGCTGAACATTAGAGCTGTAGAAAGCATAATTCAATGCAAAGTCAATTTTAATTTGACTTGCACAGGGTTGTACAATTGCATTAAAGGCATTAAAAGCCGGAAATTTTTAAATAAGTTCTAAGTAATGAAAAATGTGACTGAAATTTCTTTAGGAATTTTTATTGAAAAATTAGATCTAGTCTTTTATGTTGAGAATGAAATGTACATAAAAAAAAATATGTGAAAATATAATTTTTGTACCTTTATTTTAAATTTTGTTTTTTGTCGACAGTTGCTTCACCAAAGTGTCCCGATTTTGCCATAAACATATCTGGCAGCCCTACTGTAGTGGGACCAGTACTAGTGGTTTTTTGAACTAGTTCAGAACTATTTCAAATTTAGTCCATATAACTGCAGGATATAAACTGCAAAAAAAAATGTCAACTTGTCAAAACTGTTCAAAACTAAAAGTACAGCAACATTGTAAGCGAACTTTTATAAACAACACAAAAATACTATAAAGGAGCAGAAAAACAGTTTCTACAAAATTGCAATGCAGTAAAAAAGAAAGTTTAGAAACTGCTTTATTGGGAGCTTTTTGTTGAAGTTCAAACAAAAATAATAAAAAAAAAAACCAACAGTGAAAGCAAATTGAAGGCCAAATATGAAACACCTACAACGCAATATTAACCCATTAGTGCTCAATGGTAGCATATGTTGGCAGGTCAAGTTTTACTCTTTCGTAAACACTAAGAGTCAGTTTTTTAGTACCAGTTTAAACTTTAGTTAAATTAAACCGAGTTTAACTCACTTAAATTGGACGACGTTAAGCTCGGATTAGGCAAAAAAGAAACACATTATATGATCATTTAAATCAATTTCAATTCAACGAATGCTAAAATATCTAGGTTAACCGAGTTTAAACGTCCAATTTGGTGAGTTAAGCTCGGTTTAATTCAACTAAAGTTTAAACTCGTACTAAAAAACTGGCCCTAAGAGTAATATAAAAATCTAAAAACATATAAAAATGTTAAAAAAAAAATTCTGTACCCGCTCTCATATTGCGCTGGATATTTCGAATGACGCAGAATCCAAAAATGCCATATTTAAAATTTTTGTCTGTCTGTTTGTTAAAGCATCACGCGAAAGTCATTGGATGGACGTAAGTTGAACTTGACATGTAGGTTCCTTATATTTCTGGTCATCATATAAATCATCGTGCACTTAATATCTGTACACATTCCCAATATCCAAAAGCAAAGGTCAAGAAACTAAAGTAACATAACGGTCGAAAGACTTAATTTTGCTGAAGATTAAAAAAATGACAAAAATCAAATCAACTAACATGTATATTAAAGCGCCTCACGAAAAAAAGTTGTTCATTACTATTATTTTTGATTTTTAGAGGTTATTTCAAACCATTGCAGCTAACGGATGGCTATCGCTAGAGTTATTATTTTATCTTTGTACGATGAATATTAAAGACTATAGGCATATCACAAAAAGTGAACAAAAACGTTGCATGTGCTTGAAATAAATTGGGAAAAGAGATTGCGTCAAAAAATGTTTGGGTAGTAATGGGTTAAGGAAACGAAAAGGACAACAAAACTTTAACTAATTTTATTGGCTGGGTTGTCATCAAGTTGGCTGTATCTTCGATATAGTAAGCGTGTAAACAGAGAGAAAAATATATTTTATAAATATTTAGAAAGCAAAATAATGAAGATGGAGCAAATAATAGAGATGAAAATTAAAGAAGAAAAAATAAACTGCAACTGCAAATGCAGCTAAAAAGAAAACTTTTATTTCAGAGATAATAAATCTATATTGATTCACTTTTTCAATTTTCAAAATGGAACAGCAACTGAATTGGAAATAATGTGAAAGATAAAAGAGTAGCAGAAATGAAACTGGGTGCAAGGATAAAATTAAAAATGTCACTTGCAGATCTAAGGATAATTAATATGTTTAAACCAGGCTAAGCGATTATTTATAGGTTTCTCAAATGAAAAAAAAATAATCGTTATGCAATTTGTGTGCATCGCAAATTGTGTTTTTTTTTTCTTAAGTTTTATAAATTATTCAAATGCACTTTGAAATAATCATGACGCAGCAAACGCATCAAAGTAAAGTATAGCAAGATTACAATAACAATGAGAATGCTGTTATTGTTGATGTTGACGTTGCTGGGATTGTTGCACACAGTGCTGCATACTTAATGAGACAGCTCAATGTAGATAGAGTATTTGCAGGAAAGAAAAAAAAAAGCAAAGAAATAAGAAATAATCAGCAAATAAGCATAAATGTCTCAAATTCTTTGACTTGAAACATATGCAGAGACAGTCAGTCAGTCAGTTAGTCAGGCATACGTCGACATATAGTCACTCAGCTGATAGATGCATTGTTGCCAACCATTATATGTGCTGCTTAAGAAAAATAAATTTATTTTAAAATAAGTTGCGCTCTGGGGTTTACTGAACTTTGGACAACCAGCACATGAATTACTTTAGCAGAGCAGAAATCCCATCATGGTTATGTATATTATACGAATATTATAAGAACTGAGAATTAAATTATAGTACAAAATTTTATTAAAAATTAAATGTTATATTTGGGAAATATTGAAAAATTTATTAAAATTTTGGTGTGGTCATACTTTATGTATATGTAAGCCCATTTGTATTAAAATTTATTTCAAAATTTCTAATAGTGATGTATACTTGTTTTGATATTTTGTTTTGAAAAAAATAGTTTTATTTATGTTTGACAAATGTCAAGCAAAAAGTATGGTCAATAAATTGCCCAAGTAACAATTTCACCTAAATAAGCCTTGAATAAAGCTTTATATAACGAATTTATGTAGGGAGGAGACTTTTTGAAACAAGTTTATACAAGCAAGGAATATAAGCATATGAAATTAATTCCTTTATTCAAGAACTTATGTAAAGTTTACATTAGAAGAACTTTAAGCTGCTTTTATATCATTTGTATTCTCGTACATGCAATTCAGGGTAATTTACTAATTGCATTCGTGGAACAAGTAGAAAATTAAGAGCATACAGCATGAATCACGAAAAAAGGCTACTGATGAGTTGGTGTAGCGGCCAACGAAACAGCTGTCCAGTCTGCTATGTGATTGATACTCTATATAGGGTATTGTTGTTGTTAGTTGTTTTTCCTTCAGTTGTTTTCTTCGGAAAGCAACATTTACCTTGAGCTCGATAAAATATAACCTTAAGTAATTGAAAAATTATTGGAGTTATATAAACACATAACTTAAAACATATGTTTTATTTTATTCAATTTTTATTTCAATGTTATTATTCTTACGCATGTACTTGCAGACATTTCATTTCATTCGTTTCAGTTTAGAACACAAATCTGGTACACTTTAAAAACTTTTTTATTTACCATGGTTATCCAGCGTAGATTGATCGCAGAACCTACCGCTAGTCTATTCAGGCATTTGCTTCAGCAACGTTTAAACTTTATTACTATTTTCTTTGAATTTCCTTAAGTAAAAATTTATAAAAGTATTAAAGGAAAATATTTCATTTAAGTCCTTTTTTTATAAGACCATAAATTGCTTCGGTAGCCCTGCGGTCTAAGCAAACAGATTATCAGTCAAGAGTTCTGTGGTTCGACGCCGCTCCGGACACAGACAAATTTTTTTCTATTTTTCTGTTATTGAAATTAGACACGTGTGGCCAGTTTTTTTTATGATAAGAATTTAAATTAAAATCTTCCTGAATACTTTCTAAAAATGTATCCTTGAATAAAACTATATATAAAAAATTATACTTCAGTAAAAATCTTCTTGAATACTTCCTCAAAATGTATCCTTAAATAAAGGTTTTTAAAAGGGATTATAAAGGGTGGTTAAATTTTAAGAGCCGATGTTGAATGTGAACCACACCTAAACGTCAACTTTTTTCTGCATTTCATTTGACATTTCTCAATTTCAGACTAACTCAATTTGAACCATAGAAAGATACACAATCGAGCAACGAGTTAAAGTTATTCAGGCTTATTATGAAAATGGGCGTTCAAATCAAAATGCATATCGTGCACTTCGTGATTTTTTCGGTCAATTTAATCGTCCAAATGTGCGTACAATCGGAAAAATCGTGCAAAAATTTGAGCAAACCGGGTCTGTAGGAGATGTGAAAACACCAGTGCATGCTCGTACAGCTCGTACTGCAGAAAATATTGCTGCTGTTCGCGATAGTGTGGCTGAAGAGCCGTCCACCTCAACTCGTCGTCGTGCCCAACAATTGCACCGCTCACGCTCGTCTTTGATGAACATTATGCATTAAGACTTGCATTTACACGCTTTCAAGGTGCAATTGACTCTAGAACTAAAGCCTCTTGACTATTTCAAGCGTCGTCAATGGTCAGAATGGTGGCAAGAAATGGCAATGGTGGATGATCAATTTTCGAAGAAAATCATCTTCAGTGATGAGGCACATTTTTACCTCAGTGGATTCGTCAATAAGCAGAATTGCCGCATTTGGGCGAATGACAATCCAAGAGTGATTGTCGAAAAACCAATGCAACAATTCAAAAGCTAAAGGATGAGATAATTCGGCACATTAACGGCGTAGAACCTCACTTATGCCTCAGCGTCATCGAAAATTTGGACCATCGGATGGAGGTGTGTTGCCGAGGTCGTGGCTGCCATTTGGCCGATATTTTGTTCCATACATAATTGTACCATACCAATATTATCATAATAAAAAGAAATGACAATAATTTCCTAAATAATTTCTGTTTTATTCAAAATCAACATCGGCCCTTAAAATTTAACCACCCTTTATATGAGTAAAAATCTTCTTGAATACTTCCTAAAATTTATATTTGTATAAAGCTTTATATAAGAAATTATACAAGAAAAAAGAATTTTCAAGGCTTTTACAAGACTCTTTCAAGCCAAAGCAAAGCAAATTAATACTTTTATACAAGGTCTTTGAGCTGGAATAACTTCAAATATTTCGGTGAAATTGCTCTTCTAACACTTCCGCTTTAGATTTAAGAATTTATCGTTCTGGTCGTTGCTTGCGTTTTCAATGCAAAGCAAGATTCAGATTTAGATCTAAAACCGAAGAAGCGCAGCAATTATTCCTTTTTTATTTTTATTCAATTATGTGTTCAACGTTTTTGGGACCATAAAAAAAATATCGATAGTTTTTCAGTACTATCGACACTATACGTGGCATTCCACAATCGAAATCATTCCATCGATGGTCCTGACTATTGATAGTTTTCCACCACGAGTAAAAACTTAATCGTTTGCAGACTACGAAATTTCTTAAGATTAAAAGTTAGAATTATTTTAACGGTTATAGGGAATATTTATTTAATTATTTTATTAACTCATAATAATTATTTTTACTTTCTGAATACTGTGAAAACATTTACAATTTTGGAGAAACTGTCAATTGTAGTTATCTAATACACAGAAAAAAACGACCGAAAACAACGAATTGACCATTTCAGCCCTTGAAAGAACTTTGACTGAGCTTCTTTTGATCAATTGTATTGTGTGCGTTGTGAAAAGTTTGAACACAAATGATAGAGAACTGGACCTACAAGCTTTATATCGACTCCAGATGGCGTATGTTCTCAAGAAGCTTTACATGGCAGTTCTTACTCTCTGAGGTTTGCCATGGCCTGCTGAGAGATGACGGCCGATTAGAAAAATTATTTCTATTGAAACAAATATTCCGTGCCAGATAGGACACGAACCTGGGTCCTTTGCATACCAGCCACACACCTTAACCATTATGCCACGGCCACCACAAAAAACATAAATGAAACCATATAATTATTTTGTGTCTTTAATTGTACCAGTTAATAACTTCATCCACTTCTGACTTTTGTAAACAACTTTATACAATTCTGAAATCTTAATAAAACAAGGTTTTATTGCAACGCATTTACGTTACTTTTCCAACCAACTTTAATAATTCGTTATCTACTCAATCGAAAACTTTTCCCAACTTATGCTTCCACCGTCAAAATTGTCTTAGTCAAAAACTTCCTATAAAATATCGCAAATTTTATAGCTACGTAGCAAAAGTTTGAAATGGAAATATTATCCAATTTATTAGCGTTTTCCAACGATATGCTTTGTGCCTTCCGGAAATAAGCTGCTGCTGCAGCAAGTGGATGAATATGTGTGTGAGCGCACCGCAATTGAAGCAAACTTATTCAAACTGCTATACGGATGCCTCGTGGCTGGTGGTGACGCAACGTGTAAATCATGCAATCTTAGTCCGCATACATTTATTTTTATAGCGCCGCCGACGCTTCCGCTACAGGTGGCTTTTCTCGTTTAACTGCTAGGGAGGGCTTTATTCTTGATACTGATTAATTTCTGGAACATTTTTAAATAATATAGCTAAATGGTATCCGGCATTGTCCGGATGTTGTGAAGTTAGGGAAAAAAATAAAAATTTCAGTTTCTAATTAAAAAAAAAACAAAAAACGAAATGGCCATTTCAGTCCTTGAAAGGATTTTGACTGAGCTTCTTATGATCAATTGTGTTGTGTGTGTTGTGAAATGTTTGAACACAAAATGATCGAGAACTGGCCCTACATGTTTTATGCCGACTCCGAGCGGCTTATTTTCTCAAGAAGCTTTTCATGACAGTTTTTACTCTCTGAGGTTTGCCATTGTCTGCAGAGAGGTGACGGCCCAACAGAAAAATTAATTCAATTGAAAAAATGTGAAAAAAGATGGGCGATTCGAACCTGGGTTCTCTGACGTATGAGCCACACACTCTATCCATTGCGCCACGGCGGCCACCTTTTATCCTTTCATCATATCCAAAAGAATTATCAGTTTCTGTTTCAATGCTTGGACATTCCTCATCCATATCAACATTCGGATCCTTCTTAAAGTAGTGAGAACTAAAACCGCCCTCACTTCCAAAGCATAGTACTTCATTTTCGTATCTCTCGATTTCGTCAGGCTACATCTAAAAAAAAATAAATACAATAAAACCCGTCAGACTAAATCTGATAAAAATTGTAGTAACCTTAAAAAATGCATTGCCTGACACTTTCGACTGACACAAACTAAGTATAACAACACGCCTTACCGCTTTCAATATTATCAATACAGCGAGCGTCTGCTCAGATTAGAAACTTAACGGTAAATAACGCAATTTCATGAATTTTTGGTGTGGCAGTTTAAGCAAATTGCCCGTTAGACAAATGTGTCTGACATGGCAGCGAATGTGTTAAATAAATTTCCATTAACAACATTTGTTTTTTTATAAAAATTAATTGTACCTAAAAATACCTTTCCATTAAACTCAAGATCAGCAAAATGGGTTAAGAATTCGCAAAATGGTTTCCATTTTAAGGTATTTTTTTTCTTCGTCAAACACTGATTCCCATGTATGTATATGTTTGATAGCATACAAAATGCTCCCATGTCGTCAAATCTCAACCTATTTTGGTCATCTTAAGGTCGTTGGAAAGCCAATATGTTGGGCAATATGTTGCTGTAAAGAACTTTGAAAAATACAAAAGGCGCTATGGAACGACTTAACAGTTTTTTATTTAAACCGGTAACCATATCAAATAATTTATCAGGTTTTTGCCGTATACAATACTCGTGGGTGTGGCAACATTTATGTATACAGTGACTGCCGCTCGGACCCATAGAGTAGCTGTTGCAAATTTGGCTCATATCGCTTGAATAATAAAGGCGATAAATATTACGGCTAGATGAAATAAGACTCCAGAAAATAAGACCCCTAACTTAAAATGAAATAAGACCACAATCATTTCACAAAACAAAACAAAACAAAATCCTTTATATTTTTTGGGGTATTATTTAATTTTTGATTGATTCCTATATAATTTTTAGGGTCTAGTTCACTTTTTTTTGAGTTATTTCATCGACTTAGTTTTGAGTGTGGGTCCTTATTTCATAGAGCACATACATACTATAACGAGTTTTGTTCTTAGGCCGAGATAAGCTCAGCCACTCCCGGGTCCGATCAAGGAATCTCGCAACCGCTGGGCAAAACTAGTTTTTCCAAAAAAAAAAAAAAATATATTTATAAACCGCAGAATTTGTCTTGAGTGACTCGGTGGTCAATCCAACCACTAAACCAGAAAGTTTTAGCTCGGGGTGATATAAAATCCATTTTTTTTTTTCTTTTTTTATTAATATCTTTTATATTTTTTTATTATGTTTTATTTTTCTTGCAGTTTCCTGCAACCAAAAATTTCTGTTTTATTCCGATTTTTTTTTCATATTCAAAATCACCAGAAAGTTGACAACTGGTTTGGTAAGTGAACTTCACTGCTGCTTGTTGCATTTTGTGTCCTATTTACTCATACCTACGTATAAACCTCATGAGAACTATAGGCTGCCGACGGTCACCTAATGCGAATTGCACTCTCATTGTTTACAATTACAGGTTTTTATTTATTTATTTATTTATTTGAGTCTATCGAATGAATTCTTACAGACTAAGCTTAACAAAAGTTAATAATATATAACAAATAAATTTTTATCTAAAAATACAGTATATAACAAAGACTTAAAACAATTTTTCGACAATGAGAAATCAAACAAAACTCGAAACGATAAATCGTTGTATAAAGACAGAGCTGTTTGTATCGGCTCGTTACGTGCCTAATTAGATCTATGAAGTTGAATTTTGAATATATTAAAACGCCGCAACTGTCTTGGTGGTATATTCAAATTTATTAAAGTCAAAAGAGATGAAATAAGCGACTGAACTTTTTTTCGCGTCTCCAAGGTTATTATGCCTAAAAGCAAACATCTTATATTATATGGAAGAAGATCTTCAAGATAATATAACGAACTTTTAGCGAAGGAGAGCAAACTTTGTATATCGTTTTTGAATTTTTTCCAATTGCGAGGTATGAACGGCATAGTGCGGATTCCAGATGAAAGAAGCGTAGAAAGTGATTTAACAGTATGTGAGTCAGAAAACTCTGAACTATTTCTGCGTATAAACGCTAGAAGAGAGTATGCTTTAGGAAGAAATTTAGTGTAAGCTTTGCTTCTTGCGATCGTAAAAATGAAACAGCGTGTGATGCGTTTAGTAGAACAATAGAGGACCGCATTGAATCACCGCTGGCTTGTTTAATATTTTTTATGTTTTGTCAATATTTTTATTTTTTTATTTATATTTTAAGGCCGGCAAAACATTTAGAGGCATGCTAGAATCAAAAATTTTTTTAATTTTAAATGACTTCATCTCAAAAATGTAACTGATTTTTAAAAAAGCCTCTTAAAATAGCCAAGTTCGCAACCATTTGGGGAGAGTTAAAATGGAGAGTCGCCGGCATTATATGCCCGTATATGTAATTGGCGTGGAAATTCAACAATAAAAAAATAAGCAGTAAATATGTTTTCTGTATATATGTAATTTATTTTATGTTGTTTTAAATTTTTGTGTTTAAAAGATAATTTATTGAAAAGAAAAAATTCTAAGCTATCAAATCTATTTAAGTGCGAAAAATCTTCGCTTCTCTCGTGTGTCCAACGACGACGCACCTGTGTTTTTATATTCCAAGTACGTATAAATTTTTAAAAAGACTTTTTTTGAGATTCTGTCTCATGCAGATAGAAGATATTTTCATTACGTTTTAAAATATTAAAATTATTTTTTTCGGGTCAACTTAGGAGCCAACAGAATGCCCGCAGCCAGACAAGAGGTCTTTTGCAGCTATCATTGTAGCCAGCGCCATCTTTGTTTTTGAAAAAAGCAAAATATTTCTTTTAAAAATAAATGTATATTTTACCAACATTTTTTTAATAAAAACCATCACCTCAATATCACTCTTGTTCACTTTCCTCTAAATGTATTTGCCGGCCTTAAGCTTTATATTTTACTTCAAGCATTATATTTATCTTTATTTCTCTATAATCATACATTATACCTTTGTAACGACCCTGTAGGAAAATCAACTAATTAAAAAGTAGTTGAAAAAGTTGAAATTCTGACTTTTTCCCATAGAACGAACTAACATATTTTGTATGGTGATGTCCGCTAAATAAGTCAATTGACTTTCGTCTGCATATATTTTCAACTACTTGTTAAACTAGTTAAATTTAAATTATTTTTTAAATACTTTAAAATAAATCACAAAAAACCGCATATATTTTCAACTACTTGTTAAATTAGTTATATTTAAACTATTTTTTCAATTACTTTAAAATAACCAATTGAAAACTATTACTGATGGCCTAAAGTTAATAATATTTGATGAAATAACATGGTTAAGTATATATAAACTTGAAATCTAATAAAAATTTGTAATTAAAACATGTCAAAATCAGAGTAGTTGCCGCCTTAATATAATTCAAAGTAGTTTTTATAATAATTTATTTTAAATTAGTTTTTTAATTAGTTGTTTTTAAAAACAAGTTAGTTTGTTCCTATAGGGGATGTGATCGTTACAATATTTAAAGACGCCCTACTTTACAATATATTTAGATAATGAAATGGTAGTTTTTTCTTATTCTTTTTTTATTCCATTTCTCATTTACTTATTTGCTTCTCACTTCTTTTCGTTGCAGACGCGGTCTAACGCCACCACATCGAGTCAAATCGATATCCATGGCTACCTTTACACAAGAAGAAATTGATTTTCTCAAAGCACACGGCAACGATTTGTGTGCCAAAACTTGGCTAGGGCTCTGGGATCCCAAGCGCGCTGTGCATCAAGATCATCGTGAGCTAATGATTGATAAGTATGAACGTAAACGTTATTATCTGGAACCAGCTAGTCCACTTAAATCATTAACTAATGCGGCATCGTTAAAAACTGGCGGCGGCGGCAACAGCAACGGCAGCAGCAGCAACAACAAAAACTCTACTTCATCCTCATCACTACCACAGCAACCACTTACCAATGGTTATGGTGGCAATCATAGCACCAACACCAGCATCAACAGCAACAATAACCATAGCAGTGCCATCAACATTAACGGCAGCAAACAGCAGGGCGGCATCGATAGCAGTTTTCAAAATATCACGCTTACGCCGCCAACTTCACAACGCACCACACAGAATGGTTTGCATAAATCATCAACATCATCGTCGGCAATTAGTCGACCGCAGAATGGTTATCATCACCAGCAGCAGCAGCAACACGATGCCTTCATGACACATAATGGCTTCAATGGCAATGGTCTGCATGGTCTAAACGTCTCTATTGGCTCTGGTTCCGCCTCCACGGGTGCACTGTCTGATACAAGCAGCTGTGCTAGTAATGGCTTTGGTCCTGATGCTGATTTTGTTGCCGACTTTGGTTCAGCTAATATATTTGATGCCACATCGGCAGGTTCGGTGGGTTCACCGGCTGTTTCCTCGGCTTCATCGGTGGCATCATCGAATGGTTATGCAAAAATTCAGCCTATCAAAGCGGCTCAATTTATGATGAATGGCAATGCGTTGGCGGTGAGTGCCAGGAATCAATATAACGGTAATGGCACCAACAACAAAAACGCACACACCAATGGACACAGCAACAATAACACTGAAAATTTCGCCGATTTCGATCATGCACCCATTTATAACGCTGCCGGTAAGCTTGAACCAATTAATTATAATTTTCTTCTATTTTTCTTCTACGTTGTCTTCCTCTTTCTTTCTCTTAATATTTTCTTTATACATACTCGTACTTCTGCTTATCTTTTTTTAGAGTGTATGTTTGTTTTTGTGTTTTGGCCTACTTTTTTCTGCTGAACTAATTTTTGATAAACCTTTTATTCGAAATTCCTTCTTAGTAATTAAATTTGTGACATCTGCGTGGAAACTTCAGTTTTGATCTTTTGCTGTAGGAGTTATAGCAGGAGTACCCGGTGTCGCCCGGGGGTGGTGTATCACTCATGGTGTGTGTAATATAGGGAACGTTATAAAAGCCACAATGCACAACGAGTAATGAGTCCAATCTCATCCAGTTATTTTTTTTCATTATTTCTGTTTATAAAATTTCCAATTTCAGGAGAAAAGCTTTAGCTCTTATAAAAAAGGTGCTCTCTATTCAGACAAAATTAACCAATAAACCATTTTTATCACGTGCACTTAGGTATCAATTTCACAAAGTTCTGACCTATTTTGAAAAAGTTCTTAATTGCTTACGTCACCTTATTGTTGCAGGAATCCTTGGCCACGAAAGTAAAATACAACTATTTTTTCACCTTCAGGTTTTTAGCTCTCATATATTTAGATAATGAATTTAAAAACTGATATATAGTTTCCAAAAAAATGTCACGCCTCTTGTATAGTGGGGCCTTTTTTTGCATGTTGCTTAATAAAGACGCTACCCTCCCCTATGCCAAATATCATTACCACATTGTAGATAGATATTTACTGAAATAAAATATTAATATTTAATTGACAAGGGGGCATGACTAATTCCGATTCATTTTCCAGTCTACGCTCTGCTCATTACACCAAACAGTGTCGAAGGAGTTTGATTAAAATTAAAGTGACGTGCCCCTAGTCTAATCCCGCTAAAAATTTGGTTGAAGTCGGACAAACGGTGTAAAAGTAGTCCTATTAAACTTAAAGTGTCGGCCCCCCCCTGTATAATACCGCCCACTTTTCTACGAACTGTTCATTAAACCAAAAAAATGTGTGCAATATTTAGTTGAAGTTAGAAAAATGGCATTGACATGCACCTTGTCTAATCCCGCCCATTTGTTTAGGCAAAGACTGTTCATTATACCAAAGAATACGAGGGCCATTTGATAATTCAGTGCAAAATGAAACAAGGAATGATTTTTTTGGCAAAAAAACGTTTTATTACTCAATATAGTCTCCTTATAGCTCGATACTCCTCCTTATAGCTTCGTCCAACGTTCATCCAATTTTTTTATCCCATCCGAAAAATCGCAAGGTCCTTAAAATAGGCCTCTGTTTCGGTGATGAGCTCCTCTCTGGTATTGAATCTCTTTCCACCGAGCCATTTCTTCAGGTTTGGAAACAGAATATAGTCGCTGGGGGGCCAAATCTGGAGAATATGCTGGATAAGGTAGCAATTCGTACTTCAATCCATGGAATTTTTAACGCGCACATTGTCTTGATGACTGAGCACTTTTTTCCTCGCCAAATAGGGACATTTCTCTTTCAAAGCGTCATTAAAACGGTCCAATTCGGCTGCATAGTATTCGACATTGATCGTTCTTTTCGGTGAAAGGTAATCGATGTAGATTATACCGCGTTCCTCCCAAAATACTGTCGCCATAACCTTTCCGGCCGATGGCACCGTCTTCGCCTTCTTCGGAGCACGTTCGGTTGGTGAAGTCTACTATTTTGACTGTTCATTTATCTCTGGTGTGTAGTGATAGATCCATGTTTCTTCGTCCACGGTTACTAATCGACGGAAAAAAATCCTTCTTATCTTGGTTCAACATCGCCAAATACGCTTTTGAATCAGTCATACGATCGCGCTTATGGTCGAGAATGTGCAAACGCGGCACCCATCTTGCGGATAATTTTTTCCAAATATCCAAATGATTTCGCAAAATGTTCCGCACCCGTTCGTCTGAGATGCCTACGGCCTCAACAATCTCGCGCATTTAAACTCTGCGATCGGCCAACACAATATCGTGATTTTTAGTGACCATTTCTGGTGTAGTGACCTTATTTGGGCGTCCAAAACGTTCGACGTCACTTGTGCTTGTACGACCGAATCGGAATTCAGTAAACTGCTTCTTAACCATTGAAATTGATGGTACAGAGTCCCCAAAGTATTTATCAAGCCTTTCCTGGGTTTGGCTGATGGTTTTTTTTGCGCAAAAAATAATGCTTGATGAGCACACGAGATTCACTTTTTTCCATTTTCGCCAAAATTCACAAGATCGTCTGCTGTCAATGGCTGCCAAACATAAAATAAGCGTCGCAGCGAGCTGAAATTTTGACAGTAGTCTATTTACAGATGTTAGTTGACAGGATCGGTGTTGCATTTAAAGTAAAGCCCGATTTCCAATAACGCGTGAGATGCATTGCGTAAATTGACGCAAATAATCAATGCATGAAAACATACGTAACAGGTTCCAATAACCAGCATGCGTGTGCATGCAGCGTGAATTATTCGAAAAATTGAATATTTCACGCGCGTGAAAATTTGACAGCTATTGAAATCAAAACAGCTGTTCACTTTGTATAGTGTTGTATAAACTGTTGACAACTTATTATAAGGTAATTGGTACTAGTGCGAATACTTTTTAATCAAAACTGACAAAATTACTTCAAATTATTTTTTTTTTAAATAGTTGCGTAATTTGTGTCATATCTTGATTGTTAAAATTTTACGTTCAGTCGAACTCAAACAAAACATCGCAAACAAAATGCTATTTACAAAATATACTGAGCCGGGTACTGTTCAAAATTATGCTTCGCTAAGCAGAAGTGCGGGCAATCATATGTTCACGCACACGCTCTATTGGAAATTGATTTTTTTACGCAGCTTCCGCAGCGTAAAACGGAACGCATCTCGCGCGTTATTGGAAATGGGGCTTAACTATAGGTCTGTTCACGTACTTTACTTGCAGGGAGAGAGCAAAACAAGAATTGTGAAAAGAAGTGTCACATAGAGAAAAATAGTAAAAAAAGTACGTGAACAGAAAACTAGTAGACACTTGCAAACAAACAGCTGCTGAAACGACTTAACAGCATTTTTGAAACCCAAAAAAAAAAAAAGTTTGTTGATTCGAGTTCTTTGAAACTTAAATAATTTGAAAATGGAGTCATATAAAATATATTTTAAAAGTTCGCCAAAGACTTTAAAGCACATATATTTCTTCTTCCATCCATTTTTATAGGAAATATACAAGAAATAACTTTTGACAGCTTGTTTTATTTTTGACAAACAATTTTTTTGTGAGCTGCAAGTTCTTGCAAGTAAAAATTTTGCTAGCAGAAACTTGTAGCTTCTTTTTTTTCTCTCACTTTTTTATGCTCTCATTGTCTTCGCTCGTTGCAAGTTTTTCGAGTACGTGAACGCTTTACACTTAAAAACTTGTAGCAATTTGTAACAATTTTTTGTTAGTGAACAAACCTTATGTGGATAATTTAATTTTTCACTGAATTATCAACAGGCCCTCGTATATATGGGCATTTACTTATTTACATGTTACTTAAAATTAAGAAAAGCAAAGAGAAATTTAAACTTTTTTGTTTTCTTTTGATTTGTGGATAGCACTTAAGTAGGCACTGTAAGAGTTTGAATCGCTCGAAACGGTGGTCCAAAGATATAAGCAAACAAAAAAGGATTCATTACGTAACAAACGATAGAAGTGGTTTTTGACTTGGATTACAAAATTATAAAAACTCTCTGAATTGGCAAGAGTTTTTGTATAAAACTTTTTTTTAAAAGGATTTAAAATAGTATGAGTTTATTTTCCAAGTGATCAACCTTAAAAATTTTTTTTCGTTTTTTTTTAATTAGACTTAGTATCTGACGTGATATAACATGGCGTTACCTTACTTAATTTTCATTGTAATTAAGTAATAAGGTACTTAAGTTATTATGCAATTCAGTAAATCAAAAACAAATATATTTTTCTCTCCTTGCTCTCCATTTTTTACTATTTTTAGCCAATGCCTTCCATGTCTGCACTATAACAAAAACACTTACGAAACATTTACTAAAAAGAAAAACTACATTTGTGATTTAGTGCAGACGATTTAATAATCATTGTTAATTAATTTATGTGCAAATTGCTTGAATTAATTTTTAAATGTTTTTTTAAGATAAAATCGTAAAATAATAAGTTTTTAATAAGCTTTTAATTTTTGGGTCAGGGTGAACTTTTTGCGGAAATGCCTATATGCAAAATTTAGTTGAGGTCGGACAAATGACGTAGTAGTTCGATTAGAATTAGTGTCAATTTAACCCGCTTCGATTTTTTTATTAAAATATTTGTGCTGCAGCGCCCTCTGGTCTTCAAATTAGAACAGAATAAGTAGCTCATCAACACTCACCATACCCAAACACCCAGTAGCGCAACCAAAGGGGGTTTTGGGGCTTAAACCACCCTAAACTATCTTAGCAAAAAGAAAATAGGACACATTTAAAGTGACTCACACGAAAAGTACTCACAAGCTT
The DNA here is from genome assembly GCA_914767935.1 of Coremacera marginata. Taxonomy (NCBI): domain Eukaryota; kingdom Metazoa; phylum Arthropoda; class Insecta; order Diptera; family Sciomyzidae; genus Coremacera; species Coremacera marginata. Next base: position 53,994,700 of record OU612045.1, read on the forward strand.
TTATCAAAAAAATAAAAACCCAAAATATAAATTTCAAATCTATTGTCGTTGAACCGTAATCTTCTAATCCATGTTTTAGTCGTTCAGAATACATGTGTTTAAATTTTTGATTTGTAATTCTGACCACTTGGGGTATTGTTCACAATTCTTCAATTTGAGCATGGTGTGAGGAACAAGGTGGTAGCGTATTTTTTCATTCTATTTGGTAGCGTATCTCTCTCACCAAAAATATCCCTAGATCTGTCAAAAACAGGTGATGGTTAATTTTGAGCAAAACTCATTAGCAAAGCAAAGTTTGTGAAATTTGTTTTTTTTTGTTAATTTTTAACAATGCACGAGTATTTAATAGAAAAGTGCATAAACTATGGAAAACAGCAATGGCTCCACCCATTGAATGACCAACTAGGGTGAAAGGGCGTTTAGTTCCCTAGATAGAGCTGTGGTTGCAGTACTAATACTTTATTATTAAATGACCACACATTCATATTGTTACTTCACATTATAATATTGTATATAATTTATTTATTATACTCTAAGCATAAAGCCAACAAAATAAAAATTGATTTGACACTAATGTCAAAATTTTTTGACAAGCGTTTGATTTATCTCAAACCTAAGAGTTGGATTTTTAAAATATCTATTTTCACTATTCATTTCAATACTATTTTCTGGCGCTACAAAACCGCTGGAGGAGCTTTTAAAAACTTAATTGGATTTTATGAAGATGATTTGGAAGGAGATTTTGATGATTTAAAAATGAAACTGAATGTTTAGTATAAAGTTAGCAATAAAACTAACGATGGAAAAAATTCAATAAAGAAATATTCTCTAATATATTTAATTTACTAATCATCTCTGTAACGAACGAACTTATTTAAGAAGCACGATGTTGCAAGACAGAGGTCTCACATTGCTTAATCTGTACAGAGATATGACACATCATTGGATTTTATTTTAGATAAACTCGCTGAAACTGAATTTGAAAATATATTTTTGGTTTATTTTGTTAATCTTAATCACAATAATCCTGTAACTAAGGTTTTTTTTCTGAACGTTCTGATATTTTATTCAAAATGCAAAAACAAAAATTGGAACATACTCTTTTTCTAGCTCTATTTCTGATCTTAAAATGCTGCCAAGTTAAAAGCATTTTTTTCCAAGCGAACATAGTTGGCAAATCTGAAGTACTCTTGGACGAGTTTTCATTTTACTGCTCGCACTCGTACTTTGACACTTCATCGCGAGTGGTGCCAAATTATAATAAAGTTGAGTTAAAACTGTTTCACTGAGATTTGATCTGATCCAGTGCCATGGGATTACAGCTATTATGTATGTTATCATTGTGGTGGAATTCTTTGTTTGTTTGTTGACTTTACCATACTTTCATATGCTTAAAATAAATAATTATTCATATGATAAAATAATCATACTTTCCTCACTACTGTGAGGTAAAGAAGTTGAATGGTAAGAATGGTCGAGGTTTTTACCAGGAAATATAAGTGCAAAAAACGGGTTCACTACCCACTACGCAATAGCCGCTATAGTTACGTTTTTTTTAATATGTAGGTACATATGTACGACATATTATAAACCCTCTCCCTCCAAAAAATTCTGGTTACGCCTCTGCGAACACCCCTATATACAAATTTCAATCAACTTTTTTCACTTGCAACTATTTATTTTCTGTTTAAGTTGCATTTTATCACGTTTTCACTTAGTGCTTGTTGCTTAAATTGTATTGTTTTCGGCAATCTAAACTTTAATTTTTTTTTTTAATGACCCGTCGTGCAGTTTTTTTTTTGTTTGCCAAGTGTACGCATTGCCAAACGCATTAAAATAAAATGTAAAATGTCCAAAGGACTCGGTCTTCCTGAAAATCCTAACATACATACGCTTTAGGAGTTTTTCGCGTGTTTTTAAAAGATTTGTACTACAGCGCCCTCTGATGTTCTAGGTAAAGTAAAAGAAAGAGTATCATAATACCACCTTGAAACTACTTTATACACTTTTTAGAACCACTTTATAGAAATTTGTATGCTAATCGGATGAACGGTTTTTTAGGATCGTATTCCAACACAGTTTGTGCTACAGTGTCATCTGGTGTTCGACATAAAGCAAAATGTATACGTCCTAAACACTAATCGTATCCAAAAACCCTTATATACAAAATTTGAAACAAATCGGCCAGATATCGGCCAAGACATCACGTTTGAGCTGTTTGATTTGTACGGGAGATGCCACGCCGCATAATCTTATACTGCATTTTATCATTTTTAAATCAATTCGTATACGAAACATATTCACTGCTATAATTTGAGATCAATCGACCCAGTCATTTTCGAGTTTTAGCAAGAGAAACGCACAGCAATTTATCTATTTATATATATATATATAGAGTAAAAGAAAGTTGTAACCAAAATGCCTATAACTCATGAATCAATAGGCATAAAAATACCGTATACTAGGGTGGGTCAAAATTCTAAGAAAAATTCCCAAAAACTATGTGTCTAAAACCAAAGCCTAGCTCCTGCCGAGAGGCATTAAAATTTGCATTTGAGAAGTTTTTAAAAATATCGTGGTTTCATTCTTTTTTCTTGCTTTTCTTTTAAAGCTAAATTTTAAAAATCTTTTTTTAAATTTCCTCAAAATCTTAAGTTTGTAATGTCATTGAACAATCGATAAAAACACAACTGTTTTCAATTCATGTTTAATTTTGTTTTCATGTTTTTAAGTCCATTCGAAGTTTTCGAGTACGACTTTCTAGAGTCACTGCCATAACATTGTCTGGATTTTTTTCAATTACTCGTCGTGAGACATGCGTTTGCAACTGCACACATGAATGTGCGATGGAATCCCTGGATCTGGCAGTGGTATTTCATTAGAATTTATGTACCCCAAGAAATGCTAGTGTGGGATGGAGGTTCAGATAATATGTTGTCATTATCTAAGTCGACTAAATCCATATACTCTGTGCAACTGAAATTAATGGGATTTCTACTTCGTCTTCTTGGCCACTCACAAATCGGTTAAACCACTTGTTTGCCTTCTGATACGATAGAGCTGAGTCACCGTAACTTTTTACGCGTATCGGCGCAGTTGAAACCATTTTCACACAAAATTTGATACAAACTCGTTGCTCAATTTTTTCTTTCAACGTAAAAATCGAAGACACGAAAAAAGTTCTCACGAAAAAAATCTCAACGAGAGACGCTGATATTTGGCAGCCTTGTCATAGACACATTTGGCAACCTACTAAAAAAATTGTTTTGAATCCGACAGTTAAGTCCGGTTCACAGTGTGAATGAACCTTTCTTTTTGAACAAGGTGGTATTTATCATTCTAGAATATGATGTTTTTTTTCTTGGGTTCTTGAAAATATTGTACCGTCTTACTAGTCTCCTTTGTAATTTACACTTTTCTGTACAGTTATTGTGCACCATTTTGTTTCTCACTTCTTTTTTAAGTCGCTGTATATTGAATATGCTATCTTTATAATGGAACCATTTTTCAGATTCTTATATAATTGCTTTATTCAAAGGTGCCTTCGACAAAGGGAAATATTAAGTTAAGAACATTCTTTCTGTTTTACAAACATTAAGTGTTCACTTTTTTATACAATTCCTAACCTTTAATTAGCTTTAAATATACTTAAACTTTGTATAACAAATTTTGAGAATGAATAGGAAATCCTTATTTTTAATCCTATAAATTAAACTATAGAGTAAAAAAAACCTAGTGTAAAATTTGCTTGTTTTCTGACATCATCCTTAGACCATAACCAGCTAGTTTAATTTTACAATAACAACTATTTGAAGGCTATCTATTTATGGTATTATTTCGATTTTTTTTTCTCGTTATTTTCTACTTGTTTCTATAGTAAACTATAAATTTATCAACAAAGGTAATTTGCGAACGCAACAACAAGAACAACAAACAAGCGCAGCAGCTGCAACAACAGATACAAGTAATAACCTATTAAATCTTAAAACTCAAATAAACAGCAATAAAAGCACATCCAATAATAGTGTTGATAAAAATTATAATTTAAATAATTTTAACAATTGGAACGACGTAATCCTAACCGAGAGCACAAGCAATTTTAACGATGGCTTCGATGATTGTTTCAGTTACAACACAAGCAACACTAATAACAATATTAAAATAGCTGCATCGAATGTATTTGACATATACCAGCAGCAGCAGCAGCAGCATCAGCTGCAACAACAGCAAAAATTGCTGGAAATGCAGCACTTCCTTCAACAACAGCAACCGCAACCGCAACAATCAAAATTCACTCCGCTCGCAATGGCAGCTCACGCAACAGCAATGGCTGTGCTTGGCAGCAACAGTCATTTCAATGCTAACAATAGCAACAATGACAACAAAAGCAGTAGCAACGCATTCACCAATTATCGCAATCCTTATGCCAATGCTCAATGGGAAGTTTGGCAGGATGAAGGGGCAACATTGGAGCACAGCTTAACAGCAGTAACAACACCAGATGCCAGCACCACTTTATGGCCTGCAGATACAACTCCAGCTCGAAACTGGGACAACAGCAGCGGAAGCAGCAACAGCAATGATGTTGCCACAAATTCAAATTTCGTTGCGCTGTTTCAACCGCCAACCATTGAAGCGACTGCCAGTAGCGTAACTCCTCCGGTCACCACCACAACCAGTACGTTTGCACCACCGACTGCCACAGAGGCAGCAAACTCATTAGCGACAACCATGTCGTCGTCACTTCCTTCTCCGTCGTCTTTAAACTCTGCACTCGTATCTTCATCTTCGACAAATCCTTTTCTTACACATTCTTATATAAATTCAATTCCCGATTCTACTCTGCCTGTGGGAATTTTTGCACGTACACGTAGTTCGTCTTTCTTTGATGAAAATTCAAATTCAAATTTCGATGTTGAGAATGTTCGTAGTTGGCGTAAGTTTTTGTTAAAGTTTCGTTTCTGTTTCGTTTCCGTTTCCTGTTTATTTGCCTGGTTTTCTTTTTTTACTTTTAACTGCACGTTGTGTTTTCTTTTATGCTTTGCATTTGGAATATTAAAATTTTTTCTGCTGTTTTGAATTGAATATTTTTTTTGCTTTGTTCGACATTCCTTTTGATGCGTTGCGTTGACGTTTTAGCTTCAGTTGATAGAATGTTTTGCATGAATTACTGCTATTTTTTGCTGATATTTTATAAGTTTCAAATGTGCAGTTGGCTTATTTTGTTGTTAAGTTAATGCTTGTTTTTTTTGGCATTTGCATTCGTATTATTTTTATACAATCAAGAATTATTATTTGTATAATTATTTTAAATGAATCAAACCAAATATTTATAAAATATTTCTTAATATTGATTTACAAAGCAGAGATAAGAAAAATAGCGCAATCATTTTTGATTCGAAATTATCTGTTAGAATTTAGAATTTAATTTCGAACTCGACTTAAAACCAGAGTACGGAAATTATGAGCGTACTATTCAAAAAGGTACACAAGATTCAAAAAAGTACACGCTCAAGGACGCGTACTCTAGAAAATATTTTATCGCTCTCGTCCACGAGCGCGTATGTTTTGGTGAGACTTTGAAATGAGGTCTCATTACGTGTGCCTACCAAAACGTACGCGCTCGTGGACGATAACGTAAATGAGACTTTTAATGCTCATGAGACAGCTCGTGAGCCGCTCACGGGAATGAAAGGGAGGAATGAAATCTGAGCCGTTTAGAGACAAATAAAGTAAAATCTTTCCCAGTAAAATCTTTTATGATTTCTGTAGACTGTAAATAAATAAATAGGTTCCGCCTGGATTATATATGGTACTAGTTGGGTCATTGAAACTTTTTAGCTCATGTGGACTCCTTGGACAAACATTTTTTGACAAATACTTTTCATTTGGACAAATAGGTTCCAATTGAAGTATTTTTTGAACAAATTAAACCCAATTGCCGAAAATACATCAACTTGTATAACCAATAAAAATTGCTTTTATCTACCTGGGAGCTCCACTACGGATGTACGGATGAACTCCATGTACGGCTCATGAACCGTCCCATGAGCATAAATCGTCTGATTTGCGTACACGCTCGTGGACGGGTACGCCATATATTTTTTGTCGTTCAAGTATTTGAGCTAGTCTTATCGCTTTGAAAATCTGGCTCACGTACACGGACGTGAGACGTTATAAAAGGTACACGAGCGTGTACCAAAATGAGCTGTGTACTAGCTCGTGTGCGTACACGGGCGCACCTTTCCGTACCCTGCTTAAAACCTATAATTTTTTTTTTAAACATACGATTTGAATTGAATTAAATTCAATTGAAATTGAGTCAAAAAGTTTGGAATAAGTGAAACAAGAAATATATCATAGGAGTCCAACAATTTTCTAACTTTTTATACCCCCCCGAAAAGTAGTCCTTCTGAAGCTCTTTAAAATAGGCCTCAGTTTCAGCTATGAGTTCCCTATTTGAGTTCGCTTACCGTTGTGCCATCTCTTCAGGTTTGTAAACAGGTAGAAATTAGATCTGATGAATACGGTGGCTGAGGAACCAGTTGAATCCCGCAACTAACGATTCAACTGGTTCGTGGCAACTGGCGGTTGCATTGTGTGATTATGGAGAATGTTTTCTTCTTTAAATGCGACAGTTTTTTTGCGATTTCAATTTTCAAAATAGTCGTTGAATTCCATGTACATCCCAAAATACTGAGGCCACTTCGTTTCCGGCCCATTATTGCGCACTTTCATCCTGAGAATCCCATTGTTTTGACTACTGCTTGGACTCTGGTGTGTAGAATCAATCAAATTTTCATTTATGGACTTCGCGTAAGCATTGCCTAATTCTGCTGGGAATTTACGAATTTGATTTAGGTCCACTGTGAGCAAACGCAGCACCCATTGTACGAAGGACTTCTTCATACCCAAAATATCATGTATGATATTGAACACACTGCCATACGATGCCATATATCTTTGTGCTCTCAGCTAACTCCCTGAACTTTAGTTTGGGGTCGTCCAAAATAATATCATAGATTTTTTTTTTGTAGTTTTCTGATTTACTGACGTATTTTGAGTGCTTAAATCGTTCGGCGTTATCGGTGCTTGTATGGTCACAACAAAAGTTAGAAAACCACTTTTGAATAAACTTGATCAACGGTCCGGATAATTATCCTTTGCTTTCTTGGCTTCGTAAATCGTATCGTTTTCTTGCGTAAATAATTGTTTTATCAGAACACGATACTCAGGTTTTTCCGATACGATTCGATACGTTTTCACGATATCGATTTTAAAAAATTTAATTTGTATGGGCGCAGCCACACCCCCTTGTCTAACGCGCGTCTCAGTTTTCTATTAGGATTTAACCAAGTGGTGGCTCCATTCTGTGTTTCAATGTTCTGTGACTTTTACTTCCGTAGCTATTCTGTATCGAAAATTTGACTTGTATGTGGGGGAGCCACGCCCCGTTTTGTAGTGCCCGTGCCAGTTTTCCAGTAAAAAGATCAGGCCAAGTAGTAACTCCATACTGAGTTTCATTGTTATGCGACGTTAAGTTCCAAAATTATTCGATATCACAAATTTAAATTGCATGGGCGGTGGCACGCCTCTTTGTTCAATGCTCGCTCAATTTTAGCAGCCGAAGAACACGACTAAATAATAAGTACCGGGTTTCATTGATGTGTGACTTAAAGTTCGAAAGTTATACCGAAAATTTGGGCTGCATAAAAAGAGCCAAGCTCCATGTTCAACGCCCCTAAAATAATACCAGTGGAATGGCACGTATAAATTGAAACCGAATACCGAACTCTGAGGCTGTGTAACTTATAATTCCAAAGCTATTCGACATAGCAAATGTGTGTTGTATAGAAAGTGCTACACACCCTTGTTTATATATGTACATAGATGGGCGGTAACAGTGGGTGTTGCAATATTTATATATATATAATATATATATAGTGACCGCCATGGACCCATAGCACCTATATACCAAGTTTCATTATCAAAACATGTACAATTAGGAATTATAATGGTTTCTGAAACATCAAATTTTTTTGTTGAGGTTTTCATACAAAAATGCTTAAAAGTTTCCGACACTCCCGGCTGATTTCTTTTATACAAACCTTGTCCTTACCATGATATAATAATTTATAAGGTAGCCTTGACAACTACCTATTTTCAATACAAAGTTTAATTTTTCATATGTTTGCTGCTTATTCGTTTTCTCTTTTGCTATGCGTTTTTGATAAATGCTGTCACTCCTGCCTTGTAAATTATTATATCATGGTCCTAACAATTACGAGCACATAAAAAAAAATTTGCCAAATCGGTCGAGCCGTTCTCAAGAAATAATCGAACATACATACAATTGATTGTTATTGATATAGATACGAGGGCAATTTGAGAAATTTGAGAAGTGACTTTTTTGAATAAAAGATATTTTTTCGGCAAAAACGTGTTTTATTTAGATCGATACATTTAGTCAAGCGTTTTTGCAATTTTTGTATTCCTTCCAAATACTAGGAATTTTCAAGTTCCTTAAAAATAGGCGTTTGTTTCAGTGAAAACCACTTCATTCGGCCCAAATCTCTTGCCACCAAGCCAATTCAACAGGTTTGGAATTTGGAAATTTTCACATAATGCTTAATCTGGAGAATATTTTGGATGGGGTAGCAGTTTGTAGCTATAGATTTTTACTATGGCGACTATAGACGTGTGCGCCGGCGCGTTGTCATGATGGAAGAGCACTTTTTTCATTCGTCAAATGTGGCGATCAATGTGATCTTTTTACTCTTTTCAAGGTAAACGATATAGATGACTCCGCATGCATCGCAAAAAACTATCCCCATGGCATTGTTGGCCGACAGACCAACCTTGACCCTCTTCGGTGTACGTTTACTTGGAAAAGTCCACTGCTTATTTTCTTCTAAAATAATCCACTAAAGCTAGTAAAAAAGTTTTTCTAACAAAAAGTGCATTAACATACACTTGACCTTGAAACTCAAATTTCTCGAAAATGGGCCGAAGGATTTAAAAAAAACATATTAAGGGAGTAGTGATCCTGCATTAAGGCGGGACATGACATTCGCGGCAGAGAAAACAGACCTTGTTTTAAAAATTCATAACTCAGTCAAAAACAAACATTTTTCCAAAATTATTATTATATTGTAAAGAATTGAACAAATTACAAGAAAAAAAAATATATATTTTTCACTCCAACATGGTTTTATAGAGCTCCAAACTGGAGGCAGAGAAAAAAACGGGGCCTCGTGGTTGCAGCGCTGGGAGTTGCAAAAATTGTCCGATCTGGAAAAAAAGACTTTTTTAAATCTTAACAAAATTGGTTATCGTATGACACGAGCTTTTTTCTTTTAATTTTTTTTTCAATTTTTGGTGGTGTTCCAAATTTGAAAGTGTTTTTTCGAAAAAAATATTGACTTTAAAAACTCAAAAAATCGAAAAAAAATTTAAAAAAAAGCTCGTGTCATACGATAGCGAATCAAGTTTAAAAAAATAAAAATCGTCAAAAAATGAACCCGCTAGTGCCGCAACTAGTACGAAAAACATGGTTTCGAGATAAACGCGTTCAAAGTTTGTGAACAAAGAAAAAAAAGGTTACCTTCAATCTGCCATGCCTGCTTCGTACTGTATGCCTTCGTTATCTTGTGTTGTGCTGTTTCTTATAGTTTTTTGCAATCGTTTAGCAAATCGGGCTTCACCCTTCAAGTAGGTACGAAATAACAACCACCAAAAGTCAGGTAGCAAGTAAAACAAGTATATACCTTGTATATATTTTATATTAATAAAAAAGTCGATTTCAAAAAACTGCCAATGTCATGTAACCCCTTAAAGGAGTACAGACGTACCGCTCGTACGTTCCAATGTGTTTCTTGAGAAAACAAAAAGAAAACAAGTGATAAACACAGCTTCATGACAACAACGGCAACAACATCTGCACGCAGCTTTGCTGAGTGCGACCAATAGCAACAACAAGCTGAAGTCTATATTTTTTTTAACTGACCACGCAGAAGGGCTTTTGTATGCTCTTCGCCGCGTAAGTAATTGGACCCCTTTCACATTGATCAAGAATTGAATTAAATTTTCAGAGCTTGTAGGCAATTCGCCGCAAATCGGAAACGACGAAGGGGAGAAAAAGTTGACGGTCTTGATGTCTCTGTACCTCCAATTTTTTCCCTTCCCTTTTGTTCTTTTCGCATTTTTCTCAGATTACTTAATTTTATTTTTTGTATATCGGCGTGCGTCTCTCTCTCTCTCTCTCTCTCTCTCTCTCTCTCTCTTTCGTTTGCTTGCTTTAGATTTTAAGAAAACAAGCAAAAAAGATATGAAATTGAATTCAACTCTTGACAAATGTAAAAGCTTTCGTCAAGTCCAAAAGAGAACGTAAAAAAAATTGCTTTCAATTCTCGACCAATGTGAAACGGGACTTGTTGTTTCTTCGTGTCCGTTAACTCCTCCATCCTCTTCTCGATTAGTTGCGAGTGAGTGAGATTGCTCTGTGGGCAGAATTGTGCTAAGGTGAAAGCATAACACTGGCCCTTGCATATATTTATGTCCACAGAGTTTTATGTCTATAACAGTTGTAACTAATTAGCTTTTTACCCTATTTATTTAATATTTGCACGGTGGGAGAAAGTGCATTAATTTTCGCATAGATTTTTGCAATATACGTGGACTGAGGGCCACTTTATTTCTTTTCGGCCTATATTGTACTCTTAATAGGCCTCAAATAATGGCACTAAGTGAGACCCAGGTGAGCGAGGCTGCAGATCCACAGAATTTTCATATATCTGGGTATCACTTACTGTCATTGTTTTCTTCGCATAGGGGCATCACTCTTTTTATACGTTCGGATGTAGCATATCAGTGCCAACGAGGTTTGAGCCTGACCAATCTGGAATTTAGCTCAATGTGGGTTAGGTTCAGGGTCGGTGTTTATAGAAGTCGGAATTTAGGAAGGAAGCTTATTTTTAACAAACTGAACTCTCTCTCTCTCTCTCTCTCTCTCTCTCTCTCTCTCTCTCTCTCTCTCTCTCTCTTCTCTCTCTCTCTCTCTCTCTCTCTCTCTCTCTCTCTCTCTGATAGTAAAATCGTTGTAGCAGGCGATTTCAATGTCCACAACTCGGCTTGGATATGTCACTCGGACACCTGAAGGACAATATGTTGGGCTTTTTGCTGAATCGCACCAATTGATTGAACTAGTGAAGGAACCAACTTTTTTTCCACGAAGTGATCTGCATAGCCATAACATCCTAAACCTTTGTCTGACTTCGCATCATATACTATTATATTCATATATTATAATCATATATTGTTATTATTATTATATATTCTAACTTTCGCATCTCTACGTCCGAGCTCTTTGGAGCTTGAGAGGAAGAGGCAACATATGAATGACATACTCAATAATGACTTCAATAAATATCTGAGTGGGGTCTTGCTAATAGAGTACAATTTAATGCTAGCAAGACACAGTGTTGTCTGTTAGCTCCCCTCAATATAATCGATGTAGATCTTTTGGAGTCAGATACTCTCGACGTTCTGGGCGTCATATCATATATTTTTGATGTGTCAAACGAAGCACCCAAGTGCATTGGTTTTTTAAAACAGTGTAAGAAATACTTTACTTCATCTGATCTTTGTTTGATTTATACCTCATATATATATATATATATTATATATATTTGATATATACCTCAAAATCATATTTTGAGCTTCTGGACCGGATTCAACGACGTGCGATATATTTGATAGATGCTGAAAATATTTCATCTTCTCTTAACTCTTTTGGGCATCGACGCAATGTTGGTTGCCTAAGGCTTCTGTACAGGTACTACCATGGGAAGTGTTCAAGGAAGATACATGACGCCACCAGCTCGTGTGTTTCCTAGATCCACTCGGGCAGCTCACCAAGCCCATCCACTTGCCATTGCCTCTTTGCCCAATAGAACATCGCATTACCGAGATAATTCGTTCTTCAGTCGCTTAGTACAATTGTAGAACAATCTACCTTCGAGCGTGTTTCCCAGCAGTTTTAATCTGTTAAAATTTAAATCAAATCTTCACCAACACTACTCCATCTTTCCACCCTCCAACGAACTATCACCTGTCTTCCGACTCAACACAATGCTTTGGCATATATAGGGGGCATCCCCTGAGTGTTGGTTAAGTATAAAAAAAAAAAATGTGTGTGGCCACCACGCACGGTAGAAGTGAAACTTGTACCCAAAAATGGAATTTCTGGGAAGATTGCTAATTTATTTTATTAACATTCCTAATAAAAAATAAAATAAATTGCTAATTTATTTTATTAACAGTGCAACCAAATGGTTAAAAAGCAGTCTGCCTTCATACCAATAGTAGTTCAAGAACTGTCTTTTTTCATAAAGCCAACTAGTATATTCAACATAGTGATATCATGGGAAATATTAGTTGTCCCTTTTGTTTATGAACAGTTACTGAAAAGTTCAATATTCACGTAGAGAATTAGATCACAGTTTTTTATACTTTTGTGACACAGTTGGTTATCAAGAGGATTTTTTTGTTTTAATTTGATGACTTAAGTCATCCCAGGCTCGATCCTCATAGCACAGACGACAGATCTTGCTTTTTATTTTTTTGTAAATTATATTTATATTTATAAATATTAAAAAAAAAACAAAAAATTTTTTGAAAACCCTGTGTGGGGAATAATGCACTTTCCCTTTCCGTACTCGCATCGAACCGCGCACAATTTGACTGTAAGTTGAACGTGCTGCCATCTATCCATCGCCTCCCTTGCATCAAAGCGAACAAAATACAAACAAACCTGAAAGCAAGCATAGTATAAATCTTCCAATTTATTCCATAGGATTGATGTCAGAAATAATTTATTGTTTATCCAAAATATTTATCAATCGGTTATGTAATTTGGGTTTTATTTATATAATTTATTTTAAATTTTTCCTAAAAAAAAAACTGTTTGTAAATATTTTTAATTTAAAAAAGCACAAAATTTCAACTGCAGTTAGGAACACTAAACTTTTGCTACGTAGTCAGAACCTCTGACCTTATGCTATCGCGCATAGTTACTTGTTTGGATTTATTTTACCGTTCCTACACAGTTAAAAATGTTAATGCGTTTTTTGTTACAAGAACACGGCAGAAAATCCGACTTCGATATAAAAAATGTAAAAATTTACGAATAGTTCGCGGTGATAATAATCGAATTCGATATCGATTACGATTCGAAAAAGATACGTTTTGAGGACGTAACGGTTACTTCGTAAACGAAGGTTCGCTTATGTTTCGAAAAATTATTCGTTTACAATTCCAAAGCGATTGATTCTTCAATACAAATGCGAAGATAATTATATTTTCTACTTTTTTACTGACACTTTTATTTCTGACACTTTCAGACTTACTTTTATTATTACTGACGCGATAACACTGGTATGAAATAACTTTCGATTTTTGATCGCCAATTAGGGAAAAATACGATATGTTTTTTTGATAAAAGTTCATTGCAAATTCATTGCAAATTTTCGGCACAATATTTTAGTAACATATCCTTCTTATGTTTTAATTTCGACCAACATATCGTAGGTATTCTGACAGCTCAGTTAGTAATGGAAGAACTTGTAACCAGTATTTTGTGTGTTAAAATACCGCAGCATGCGAATATTTTTTTATTTCGATATAAATGTGAGTTAAAAACTAAATTTGAATTATATGAAAGATACGACATTTATATGGAAATTCACAGATCTAAGAACAAAACAAATTTTCGATTCAAAGTTGCATTCGTTAATATTGCAGCATGTGCTGTTTTCAAATCAATCTGAATTTATCAAAACTCAATTTGAGAAATGCCTAAAAGTATGCTAATGTTCTGAAAAAACTACGTTCAGATTCAAATTTTTAGACCTTACTGTACTTTCAGAATATTGAGCGATAGACTCAATTCAATCATAAAAGAAAGAGAGAAGTACTGATGGTTGATTTAACATAAGTATGAGCTACTCAAATAAATATGTCCACTTGGGCCAGTGTTAGAACAGCAATCAATCCTCAATGGAAGCAAAAATATAAACAAATTCTAAATAGCAATTTTTTTCGTTTTTATACAACTAGTGCGGCGAATTGATGTGTTGTTGTTTTCATAAGAACCATTTCCGTTACATTGGTTTTACGTCCTATCTAGCTCGCCGTATACGCGGCTATAAAAGTTTCAAAATTTTTATCATTCAGTAAGTTTTGCGGGGAGTGAAACAGATGATAATCCGAGGGCACCAAGTCTGGACTATAGGGTAGATAAAACAAAACATCCCATCCGAAATCGAGTAATTGTTGGCGAATCACCAAACTCGTATAAGGCCTGGCTTTATCGTGATGGAAGACCACCCCTTACTGATTGACTAGCTCAGGACTTCCAACAATAGGCTTCAGAATTTATGGTTCTATTACTCGTATATGGCGAGAGCAGAATCATCTTCTGGTAAATGTCTGCTCTTGATTGCCTCTCCGGTGCTTCAACTTTCTTGGACCAGCTTATTTTTCTGTTGAAGATTCTGTAGACAGCCCACTTTTCCTGACCCTTAATCATACGCAAATGGGTCGCTTTTTTTACGTTTCACGAGCCGATCGCAAATGTCAACTCGTTAAACTTTGCGAATTTCTTTCAATTCGTGCGGAACCCAGACATCACATTTTTTTGATAAAATCAGCTGACTTTAAATGACCGTGAATGCTACAAGCGGACAAATTTAGAGCGCTCGCAATTTCTCTGACTGCCGAATGCTTGTTTGTCTGTACTAGCGTCTTAATTCGGTCTTCGTCAATCTCCGAGAGCCTACCAGGACGCGAAGCATCCATGAAATAGAAAAGAGCAAACCACTTCTAAAATTGTCTTTCTTTAGCAATCACATCTTTAGCATAAACGTCCACTAATTATTGTCTGGGTTCAGTGGCGTTTGAGGTAAAAGGGCAAAATATGGCGTCAAAGTTCTGCATTTTTAAAACTTTTGACGATAACAGTGTTGCCTACGAGAAGAAAAACGCGCTTTCTTTTTAAACAGCAAAATAATTAAATATTTACGGGTTTTTATTACAGATTTCTGGAATGTATAATATTTTCGCATTATTTTCCTTTTTTAAGTTTTTTCCATAGCTTATTAAAAAGCGTTATTTTTTGCTGCCTTTAAAATGCTTTAAATATATTAGCTGTGTTGCATCTACGCCGCCATCTTGCAAAGTTTTTCGCATTTTCCATTTAAAAAGTTTAAAAATATTATTGTTCAAATGCAACTGTATTTCTTTTAATTGATTGCTTGTATAATCAGATTAAGACATATATTTATTAATTTTTATTTTCCACTTTGCAGGCCTGCCAATGACGAACGGTTTTAGCAAACATGCAGCGACGAGTGCCAATGCTTTCAATAATAACAACAATAATAAAAGCTCAATGCCCGCTGAAGATCGTTATGCAGCACTTAAAGATTTGGATGAACAACTGCGCGAAAGCAAAGCGGTGGCAGCAGCGACAGCAACTGTGGGCGCCACAAATGCTGTCGATGCATTTGGAAACAGTGAGCAATAAAGAGACGAAATTTTAAAGCGATAAAACTTTAATTTTATATTTTTGAACTTTTCCACAATAGACAACAATGCAAGCGCAAATGTGAATCCATTCAAACAGCAGCAGCAGCAGCAGCAACAACAGCAGCAACATGCAGCAATTGTGAACCCTTTTCAAGCACAGCAACAACAACAACAACAGCAGCAACAGAATCTCTTTGGTCAAATGGCTGCATTAGTGAATGGAGCTAATGGTAGCCTTTTGACAAATGGTTTCCAGCAACAACAACAACAACAACAACAGTTGACGCATCAGCAACAGCAGCAGCCAGCTTATTTCAGTTACAACAACGGATTCAGCGCAGCTGCCACCACGGCTACAATGTTTCCTACGCCTGCTCCGTCCAGCGGCCCAAATGGCTGCGGTTTTGGTTTTGGCTCAATGCAGCAGCAAATAGCTGCAACAGCTGGCGGTGCTGCATTTAATAATCCATTTGCAGTGAGTAGCTGTTATTTTTGCTTTGTAACTGTTGTTTTAATTTGCATTTCATTCAATTTCATGTCTTGACAGGCAACCGGCGGCTCATTAAATTCGAATAATCCTTTCTTATGAAGTAGCAACATGACGTCATCATCTTCCTGATCCTCAAACCTTCGTTCGCCGTTTGTTGAGCTCAAGCGTACCTAGAGAGAGGTCAGTCGTAATTGAAGACGTCGCCATTACTACGTCTGGCAACGTTCGTAAACGTTCAACTAATAAAAAGAATTTTGCATAAATAACAGAAAAATTAGTCCATTTTTTTTTTCTTTGAGCAAGCAACAAAAGAAACAAAAACAAAACTAAACAAAAACAACAATTAATTAGTTATGTAAAGAAATTTATTAAACATTAATTAAGCGAAATTTATGAACAAGCAAAATTAAGCTTCAATTAGTTTTAAAGGAAATGCTTTAAAAAAATTACAAAAAATTTTAAGATATGCGATAAAAGAAATGAAATATATTTAATTTTAAATCTAGCTTAGTTTTATTCGATCATTGTTTGTAAGCATCTCATCTGGTTTCATCCTTAAAAACGTATTTTTAAAAATCTTGTAATTAATCTACAGCAAACAAAATAAGTGCGTGCAAACGAATTTGTTTTTTTTTTTTTATTTGCAAAGATTGAATATTTTATTATGATTTTTGTTTTTAATATTTTACTCTCTCTCCTTTTTTATTTATGTTATGCAATGTCAATATGTCTGAATGAAAAAGTAATAAAAAAAATCTTAAAATTATAGCTTAGCGTAATACTCGTAAATTCACTGCTATCCATAATCATGTGAAAATTGCTGCTTTTTATGTTTTAATTTTTTTTTTTTTTTTTTATATATATGTACACTAAATTATATTTTAAATAAATAAACACAACTATAATGAAGATATAAATTAAGGTTTTCGAAATAAAAACACTTGATTTAATTGGCA
This sequence comes from Coremacera marginata, assembly GCA_914767935.1. NCBI lineage: Eukaryota > Metazoa > Arthropoda > Insecta > Diptera > Sciomyzidae > Coremacera > Coremacera marginata. Next base: position 54,011,731 of record OU612045.1, read on the forward strand.
CTATGTGCCAGTGTAATAACTTTATTAGATGCTCTTCTTAGACTAACTTAAACAACTCCAAATAAACTTATTATATCTTCCTATACTTGTCGCTTCAGCTGCGCTTTTGTCGTTGATATTGTTGTTGGACTTTTAGCTGCACCTTAGTGGTTGTTGCTATTGTTCTTGTATTGCCTGCACTGCTATTGTTGTTGTTGTTGTTGTACCGGTTGAATCTGCTGTTGCAGCGCTGCCGTTATTTTTGGCTTGCTGCTGTTATATTTTGTTGGCTCAGCATTTGGCTTATGTGGGAATGGAATATGCGGCAAAATTGACAAATTGTCACGTACCATCCTCGTATTACAACTGGAGCGGATACGTGTGTTAACTTCTCCCCCCGTTAAGAGGAGCCGTCCCCGGTTTCTTTTAAAACTCTTTCTAAGGCTATGACGTTGTTAATCTTCTTGCGACGTTTTGTGATTAACAAAACTATAACAATGATTACGACTGTTACTATCGAAGAAATGAAAATTAGTAGCCATTGCGTAGATTGTTGATGGATTAGTTCTTTCAGGCTGGCAATATGGCCAATGTTTTTTATATTAACTTCATGCAAGTACGGAAGTGATAACAGCGTAACATGTTCCGTGATATTGACAAATTTAACTGATGCGGGTTGAGGGTGTGAATGACTGATTTTCTTCCAATTCGTAAAAGTTGTACCGTTTATGGTTATTTCACTTTCGAAAGTTACAAGAAGGGTTCCATGCATCAAGATTGCTGAGTTATTTCCTTCCTGTATCTCAGCTGTCTGATCATTCACAATTACTAGTCCATCATCGATCTCTTCAACTGGTGTTATATGGTACGCCGAAGTGGTCTTGCAGGTTGCGAAATTATTGTTCAGTAATTGTCGCACGCAGGAGTTTCCTTTTAGAGGTTGGCAGAATGTGATTGTGGCTGCATCTCTGCAATTTCCGAGAGGTTCATGTAATATTTTGCAGTTGGCAACGGTATTTGTCTCTAACATTAGGATCTTATGTTTACTTATTACAGGCAATATCTTAATTTTACTACATATTTCTTCAATTTTTGGATACTTGATTACGAAATGGATACTATTGCTATCTTGGAATATTTTCTGTTTTGAAATACTTAAAATATCACTTATACTAATATTTGCAAAGTGTTCCGCGATTAACAAATTTTGTATTTCAGTACTATCTAGTATAATAGGATTTATTACATTAACTTTTCCAAGAATGACCGAATAGATGGTATCCTCAATACTCGTTATTATGGCCTTGTTTCTGGCTATAGCTAGTTCGAATAGGTGTCCGGTATCTATTTCTTTTTTTATTGTAACATTGAGAAGCTTGTTTACCGTCTTTGTTAATTGGTTAATTCTAATCTGCATTTCGGTATTTATAAGGACCTGTCTTTCATTAGCCTCTATTAAAGCTTCCTCCTTAGTGGCCACCTGATTAAAATCATCGAAATCTGGGGTGCCAGCAATGTATTTTAGTGCCGTTCCCAAAAAATTGATGCTTCGCGATTGTCGATGGTGGATTCTGAGCGCGCTAAGTAGGTTAAAGATCTGATCCACATCTGCTTTAAGTAATTTTCTCATGTGCGACTGTGGGAAGTGGTCGAGTAAGTTTTCGGTATCATGGGCTATGGTTTCATAATCGGTCAGGTTTGTTCTATGCAGTAGGAACCCGTAGCTATTGTAAACAGCCACTGCTCCATTGGTTATCGGAATGTAGTGTGAATCGGTGTAATTCAAAAATTTGGCTCGTTTCGCTTGAGCGATTGCCAGTATAAAAAGCCTGAAAATACAAGAATATTACCTTATATTACTTTTATGGACCTCTTTACCCTCAATCAATAAAGTAGTTCCTAAGTCTTTTTCAACTACTTTTTCGATATAGAGCTTTGTAAATTTGTTCCCTATTCTTCTATTCGTTTTAACATAAACCTTTTCCCCTGGTTCGAACTGTCTAGTTTTTTTCCCAGAATTGAGTCTCTGCAATTCTGCGTGTTGCGCTTTAGCTATTCTTGATTCGATTTCTTTTCGCAGAGCTTCGGGCATAGAATGGACAATATCTATCGGTCGTTTATTTGTGGTAGAATGAATTGTCCTGTTGTATTTCGCAGTGGCGAGTAGAATTAAGTCAATCGTGTCGTTTATACCTTGTGTTAATTTTGTACATCTGGCTATTTCTGAAAGCGTACTGTGGAATCGCTCAACCTGTCCGTTCGTAGTGCTATGATGTGGAGGTGTTGTAAATATGTTTATCCCAAAATGGTCTCTTACTAGCGAGCTAATTGTATGTGAATGAAAAGATTTTTCATTATCACAGACAATTGTCTTGGTGTCCTTGAAAAAATTTAAAATTTGTAGTATGGGTTCTTTAATGTCAACTATTGATCTGGAATTTATTGCCGAAACTATGGCAAATTTTGAGAATTTATCAACACAAGTTAGAAAGTGTTGATTGTCAGTAGAGTAGATGTCGATGTGCAAAATTTCACCAGGCCTTTGAGGTAAGGGTGTTTTGCCAATCTCCGGGTTCGGAGGGTGACGCTGATACTTTGCCTCCCTACAGATTCTACAATTTGAAGTTATTTCTTTTAGGCTCTTACGCATGTCAGGGAAATAGTAATCGTCCAGAACTTGTTTAAGGTTTTCTTGCACCGAACGATGGGCTCTATTGTGCTCCGCTTGCAAGATTTCCCTTTGGTCATTTTTATTAAAGATGTCTGTCACCTGCTTTGCTGCACGTAGGAATTTAACAGCAGGGAACATTGAGATAACTTTATCCTGAATCTTGGCCAAGGTAGGTAGGTCACACAATACTCCGTTGACTACGTTGGGATTGACGCATGACCTAAAAGTCTTCAGAAGATTATCTATATTGGAAAAAACAATACGATGTCTAACTTGGGATTTGAAAAGTATTTTTGACGTAGTTGTTTCAGTATTTCCTTCTTCTAGGATAAGCTGATTTCTGAAACAGTTTATGGGATTCTCAACAGTGGGAATTGTTTTTGTCAGTGACTCCTCACTGTGGACCGTGTTTGATGAATTGCTAGAGTTTCCTAAAGCATTGATATGTTGCCTCGACAAGGCGTCGGCTACAACGTTCGCCCTACCAGGTTTATAAAAGAATTTGGGTGAAAATTCCTCAACAAACGCTCTCCACCTTTTCAACTTTGAGTTAGGATTTTTATCTGATATAGCGAACGTGAGAGGCTGATGGTCAGTAAAAATACTCAACTGCTTAACACCATAAAGATAATTTCTGAGCTTTTGTAAAGCCCAAACTATTGCGAGCAGTTCACGTTCATTAGTTGCGTAATTCTCTTCAGTCGAAGAGAGAGTCCTGGAAATCATGGTTATAGGCCGTCCCTCTTGAGAGAGAACTGCTCCTAAAGCATGTGACGATGCATCTGTGGTTAGTTCGAATGGCTTTTCGTAATCAGGATAAAGTAGAAGTACGTCCTCTGACGCCAGTATTTCCTTTATTTTGCTAAAGGCTTTTTGTGCTTCTTGATCGAAATCTATCCGAACGTTTTTTGATTGGTTAGCACCAATATTTCCATTTTCGCCTCGCAAGTATCTTGTTAGCGGTTTAGCAATTAACGCATAGTCCCTGATAAATCGTCTGTAGTAACCAGACAATCCAAGAAATGATCTTAAGCCTCGGAGTGTCTTAGGAACCTCGTAATTAATGATATCCTTTACTTTGTCCGGACAGGTTTTCAGCCCGTTCTTGGAAACAACGAAGCCAAGGAATTCCACCTCTTCTTTGAAGAATTTTGTTTTTTCTAGTGAAATCCTCATGTTAGCTTCAAAAAGTTTCTTCAAGACACGCCTTATATCCTTCGTATGTTGTTCATAGCTAGAGGAGAATATAATTACGTCATCTATGTAAACGTGACAACTTTTGCCTATCTCGTCCCTAAGAATGTCGTCAATTGCTCGCTGAAAAATGCTTGGAGCATTTTTCAATCCAAATGGAAGTCTACAGAACTCGTACTTGCCGTTATTGACAGAAAAAGCTGTCTTTTCTCTGTCACGCTCAGCGAGATTTATCTGGTGGAAGCCAGACTTGAGATCTAGAGTAGTAAAGTAGGAAGATTTCCCTAAATTTGAGAGAATAACCGAGGTGTCCGGAATCGGGTACCTGTCGCTTGTTGTTTTTTCATTGAGTTTCCTAAAGTCAATGACCAAACGCATTTTACGCTCTCCTGTCTCAGTGGTTCCTTTCTTGCCTACGACCCATATTGGATTGTTATACGGAGAGCGAGAAGGCCTAATGATACCGTCTCGTAGTAGTTCGGAAATTTCCTTATTCACAAACTCGGATGCGGCTATTGGGTAAGGATAGGACTTGGAGTAAACTGGTTGGTCATCGTTTGTTCGGATTGTCGCTACGATATTGGTATTATAGGGCAAGGCTTCATTTGGATCTGCAAAAACTCCTGCCTGTTCTTTGATAATGAGAGAGACTTGTTTTTTGTGATTTGGGTTTGATAAAATATTGTTCACCTCGCGGCAAAAAAAATACAAGAGGGCTTCCCGTTTATTATTGTAGCAAATCATTCCTTTTTTCATATCAAGAGTCGCACCAATTTCCTTGAGAAAATCGAAACCGATAATGCCATCGAATGTTTGGAGTGACGGAAGAATAAAAAACTGAGCGTTTGTGTCGAAAATATTCATGGTGCACTTTCTTTGGATTTTTTCGGTACCGTGAATTGATTTAACTAGGAATGGATTTTCAATATGCTTGACACCTTTGAGGGTTTCTAAATTTGTAATGTAATTCTTTGCGGCACCCGTATCTATTAAGAATTTTAATTTCCTCCCTGCCAGTGTTCTGGTGACGTAGGGCAGGAGGGATCCTGTTCTAAAAAATTAATCTCGTCCGTTGCCTCAATCTCCTCGTCCTCTGGGATATCGCCGTCGTCGTCTCCATCTTCGTCCTCGTAATCCCCGGGGAAGTAGAGGTTTTTGGCAACATAAAACCCGGGTGTGTCCCGGTCATCGCGTCCGCGCTGCCTCAAATGGTTCACACGTTGTAGCTTATTGGCTGGCAATCTATCGCTCTCAATAGGTCTTTTCGCTGGTCGGATAGCTTGAGGATTAGGGCTTAGGAAGGGATTTCTGTTGAAGTTTGGCGCAGTGTTGCGGAACAGTCCCTCTGGCTTATTGTGCCTAAAGCGGGATGACGTTGGGTCTGTGTCCATAGGCACTGGTCGAGGATACGCGTTCGTTACTCTTCGATAGTGGGGTGAATTATGAGGGCCATAATTATTAAGTTTTGTGAAAGTACCCACTTGGTTTCGATTTGGGCTTATAAATGCCTGTGCGAAAAGGGATCGTGCATGGTTTGATTCAAGCTCTTGGGCAAGAGCTAGAGCTGTTGGCATGTCTGTCGGTCTGGAGGAGAAAAGAATGTCACAGAGGGGTTTGTTAAGTCCCGAGATGAACACTCGAAGGGCGTCTTGTCGGTACTTATTATTAAGGGAGTTTATTAGTTCCGTATTACCGTAATGTGTCATAATATTTTTGTTTACTATTAATGACAGTTTCCGTTCCACGTCGTCGTAGAACTGGGAGATTGTGCGTTGCCCTTGCCTTAAGGTAGACATTTCCTGCTCTACCAGGTAGATGGGCCTCTTGTCGGCGTAAGTGAAGTCTAGACGAGCGATTATGGCGTGAAAATTTAAAATGGTATTGAAGGATGACAAAACCATATTTGCCGAGCCCACCACCTTATTTCTCAAAATGGCAACCGCCTGGTAGTGCTTGGAACTACCGTCAAATTCCTCAAAAAGTTTATACGCAGCATGGGCAGCCTGCCTCCATGATACGTAGGTGGCTCTATCGCCACCGAACTCCGGTAGTGATTTTATAAGATCGAGTGATTCCTCACATCTGACGGTCGGGTCAATTGTTACTGGTTCGTATTGCGTAACGGTGGTCGGTGTTTCTAGGGTTTTTAATCTAGCGGTCAACTCGTCGACGGAACCCTGGAATTCTCGTCTTGTTTGTTCCGTTGCAGCCCTTATTGCGGCATTAACGATGGCTTGAAGAGCTTGAGGATCCATCTCAATCGTTACAACTTTCTTTATTACTAACTATTTGTTATCTTTATTTTCAGATTCTAGGTTTTCTTCAACAGTTAATTGACTGAGATTTAGTAAAAGTACAAGGGTTTTTTCTTCAAAAAAAACTTTTTAATTAATTTAAAATTTTTCTAATTAATTCAAAGACATACAAAACATCTGGAAGAACTCAATTCTTAAGTAAACATTCACTTACATATAAAATATTCTACTCATCATTTCTTAAAATCTCGATTGCTTCGGTGGGTGCAACAAATACGGGATATTCTCTGCAGCTGCGGCAGTAATTGACTCCTTCGTGAATTAACGAACGTTTTTCCTTTCTCGTTTCAGGTAGGTACTGGAAGGTTTTTTCCAATTCAGTTCTTTTCAGAAAAATTTTAGATATTTTTCACTTGTTTTTTCCAGTATTGAAAAATTAAGATTTTTTCACTTCAGTTTTATTTTTCAGAAGATTTTAGATTTTTTTTACTTCAGTTTTTTAGTATAGAAAAATTTAGATTTTTTCACTTCAGTTTTATTTTTCATTAGATTTTAGAATTTTTTACTTCAATTTTTTCAGTATAGAAAAATTTAGATTTTTTCACTTCAGTTTTTTCAAAAAAGAAAAATTTAGATTTTTCCACTTCAGTTTTTTCAAAAAAGAAAAATTTAGATTTTTCCACTTCAGTTCGTTTTTCAGGAGATTTTGGATTTTTTCCACTTCAGTTTTTTCAATATAAAAAATTTTACGTTGTTTTTTTCCAATTTAGAAAATTTTTACGCTGTTTTTTTCAATATAGAAAATTTTTAACGCTGTTTTTTTTTCAATATAGAAAATTTTTAACGCGAGTTCGAGCTCACTGGCCACTTTCAATTTTCCTTTTTATAAAGAATTTTTTTAGTGGCCCCACGTTGGGCGCCAATTAAGGTTTTCGAAATAAAAACACTTGATTTAATTGGCACTATGTGCCAGTGTAATAACTTTATTAGATGCTCTTCTTAGACTAACTTAAACAACTCCAAATAAACTTATTATATCTTCCTATACTTGTCGCTTCAGCTGCGCTTTTGTCGTTGATATTGTTGTTGGACTTTTAGCTGCACCTTAGTGGTTGTTGCTATTGTTCTTGTATTGCCTGCACTGCTATTGTTGTTGTTGTTGTTGTACCGGTTGAATCTGCTGTTGCAGCGCTGCCGTTATTTTTGGCTTGCTGCTGTTATATTTTGTTGGCTCAGCATTTGGCTTATGTGGGAATGGAATATGCGGCAAAATTGACAAATTGTCACGTACCATCCTCGTATTACAACTGGAGCGGATACGTGTGTTAACTTATACAAGCTATATTTTATTTCATCATTATTTCATTCATTGTTTGACTGTTAACTTAAGTTCATGCGTGGTTTTTGTGTCTTAAGGGCCTCCGGAAGTTGTTCGAAAAAAAAACGACACCAAACAATAATTTTTTGTTGTAATTTTGTGTAAACATTATTAAAGTTTAATTATTGAAGATTTATCCCTGACATTTTGATCCAAAAATATTCGTCGATAAGGTAGAAAAGTGCTATACCGTGAAAGTCCTTAAATTTGCAATTCGTTGGGTGAGTCGAATAGCGTGATCAATCCGTAAGATGGTTATTGCTAGGGTCGAATCAAAAAAAAAAAAATTAATAAAGACAGCTATTTTCTAATAAAAAAATTAAATAACTAGCATTTTCTGACGAGAGGCAACTACGTTCAGCTGTAATAATATCACCTGCAGTGGAAAATACTCTTTCAGATGGCACACTTGTTGCTGGTATTGTTAAATACTGCTGAGCAAGCTTGCTTATATTTGGATGACGCAGGCAGTTATCGCTCCACCACCGGATAGGATTTGTATGAATTGGTGATTCTGCCACGCGCAACTAGGACTGTAGCTCTATTTCAAACCTATTTGCTCCAAAACTCCTATTTGGATTGTGTGTTCTGAAAAACAGGAAGTTTAACGCGATCTCGTCAATTGATCGCTCTGACTCCTGTATTTCTTGGGAGTGTCAGTTTTTCAACGACAACACTTCTGTGGCTTCATTCTTCATTGCCAAATTTTTGTAACGTGTAACTAAATTGAAAAAAAAGCAATAAATTTAGATAATAATAATGAGATAATGTTCAAACTCACCAAGAATTTCAGCAAGTAATGCGCATGTTGGTTCATTATTCTTGACAGAGGTTTTGTCCATAAAAAGCTCCTGCAGTTCTTTTGAAACAGTTTCCTTAAATTTAGCGATCGTAGCACAATCAGTCGGTATTATTTGTAAAAAATTTTCTTAGAGCCTAGATATCAAAGGCGGTACCATTGATGGCGTCACTTTTGTTTGGGAGGACATTAATGTCGTTGCAACATCGAATGCTTTCAACGCTTCAATTAAGTTTTTTATTTCATCCCACTCTGATTCCTCTAGCCGCATGTTGATGTTTCCTAAATCAAAGACATAATTCGATTCTACTATATATACTACGATTGTTTATGTGCGTTACAAACGGAATGACAATGATTCAATCCTTTTACAGCTCTAGGCGTGGGGTATAAAAATTAACATATAGTTTTACCTGAAGAAGTAGTGTTCATTAGTATTGCGCAAATAGCCGATTTTTGCTCTACTAAGCGCTGCAGCATCTTAAATGTAGAGTTCCATGGTGTTTTACAACTTTGCTCCAACTTGTGCTGAGGAAGACCGAGTTCCTTCTGTTTTTTTTTTTTTTTGCTAAAGCAGCAGTTTCCAATGAAGAATGTCTGTAGTGCATGCATGGAACACATTCGACAAGCTGGTAGGAATCTCTAACTGCCAGTGTCACATTTCTGGCATTGTCATGAACAGTGGCTTTAATCTTACCCACTAAGTTCCAACGGCCCGCACACTTTTCAATTGCCTGTCGCAAGTTCCCGGCGATATGTCTTTCAGGGTGCTCTCCAATGTATCGAGGGTATATCCATGTAGTTCCCACAGTTTTCATTAATAAAATTAACAGTAACGGTAGCATACGACTCGATTGCTGTTGAAGTACAATCATCAATTGTTATCGCAACAGTAGAAGCTTTGTTAACAATCGACAAAAGCTTTTTAGCTACATCAATATAGAGCTTTTGCATATGGCTCGTGAAAGCTTTCCTACCTGCAGGATTGCAACCCGGATGCATAACGCTCACGAACTCCAAATCATTTTTTTTCTCTGAAAAAGAGGGACAGCATATAACGAGCGATCATTTTCACTATTGCTTAGTGGGTCTCTTCAATTTGATTGACCTTTAAAACAGAGCGACTGGATGTGATTGAAATGCTGTTTTCCATATTCTCTTCAAAAGAAGTATCAGCATCCTCGTTTGGCCCAAAGCAGTCATCTAGCTCCTGGCTGCTCGAATTAGATTCGTCTCTAAATGTGGAATGGCAAAAAATGTTGCAGAAACTATGATAGTAATGAAGTTACAATGTATTTCATTAACCTACCGCTGGTTGTTTGTATCACTTAACACATTTTTTTTTTTTTATTATTATGTGGTGAATGTGCGATAAATAATACAGCAAAGAGCTCGATGTTCCTCCTGTACTGCAGCCATTTCCACACATTTTGCACCTGGCTGCTAAATTTCTTGCCGAAAAAGTAAAATTTTCGATGATTTGTTGGTGCACCAGTGTTTAATTTTTTTATTGCTCTCGACACTTTTTGTTTTTTTGCTTTAAATTGATGCAAACATTCCAAATAAATTTGATCAAACTTTTTCATTTTCCGAATGAAACAAGTTCTGATTAATCGATTAATAAGGAATATGATTAATCAGAATGCTGATTAATCAGAAAACTGATTAATCGATTAATCAGTTAATCTTGAATCTGATTAATCAAAAAATTTATTACTCGATTAATCGCCCAGCCCTAGTTTTTAGTATTTTTTGTACTTCTTACGATATTTTATTATTTTTCAGCTAATTATATACCTAGAAATATAAACACAAAGTTGTTTATAATCAAACTACTAAATCTTTTTGCAGATTTTTTTTAAATCTAACTTTTTAATGGATTCTAACTTGATTGATTTGAGAGTCCTCGATAGAATTGAGTCTATGTTTGACTTTGGGCACCTTTCTCTCAATGAAAGGGATGTTTTAAGTGGGATTTTGGGCCTAAAAAATTCGATAAAATCAGATATTGACGGTCTATCTGCTTTTTGTCTTAAGAAATGTGCAATATCTGTTGTCAAGCCTTTGTGTCTAATTTTTAATAAAGCTCTTCTTTCTTGAGATTTTATCAGTAAATGGAAAGTTGCGGCGATTACCCCTGTCTTTAAGTAGGGAAGAAAAAATTGTGTGTCTTAACTACTGTACGATCTCTAAACTTTCTAACACATCAAAATTTTTGAATATACAGGGTGTCCCGCAATTGAGTGCAACTATTGTATTTAAGGAGCTGAAAGGTTATGTCGAGCTGAGCAAAAAATCGTATGGGAGGGGGGGGGGGTCTATTTTCACATTCTTATTAGCTACAGCGTTAATTAATATTTCACGACTTTGATTCACGTTATTGTTTCTAGCAGCAAAACTAAGTTACATACTTATAAATTACTTTTTTTTTATATCAATATTGTAACTTATTCAATTTTATTTTCAGTGGCACCAAAAAAATAAACATGTCTTTAAAAATAAAAAAGTTGGCTGTACTAAAAAAATTATACTTATTAGAAAATAATGATAAATAATGACATTACAATTAGTTATGCACAGTAGATAATATCATTGTTTTCTAATAAGTATAATTTTTTTAGTATAGCCAACTTTTTTAGTTTTTAAGATGTGTTTATGTTTTTGATGCTATTGCAAATAAAATTGAATAAATTACAAAATTGATCTAAAAAAAAATTTCATTTATTACGCAAAATTCTGAGATATTTGCACTCAAACTTGAAATTTGTTAATTTCTTCCGATCGATTTTTTCTTCACACGATCACAGCTCGGTAACGGTTGAGTTGGTGGGGTTTGTTGATATACCGTTGGAAAGGTGATTTTATTGCCTTTAAAATAAAATTTATGTAAGTTAGTTTTTCTGCTAGAAACAATAACGTGAATCAATGTCGTGAAATATTAGTTAACCCTGTAGCTCCTAAGAATGTGAAAATATACTCCCCCCCCCCCCCCCCTCCCATACGATTTTTTGCTCAGCTCGACATAATATTTCAGCTCCGTAAATAGTTGCATTGAATTGCGGGACACCCTGTATAGTGAAAAATAAGCTTGAGTCTTCTTTAAAACTGATAATTATACCTTCGCAGCATGGTTTTGTTCATGGTCGGTCAACAACAACAAACTTAGCCGTTTTTACCAACTTCTGTATGATGTCATCTTTTTCAGATGGCTGCCAACCCAATAAACATTGTGGCGAGGGGTGATTCGATAACGAATCGCTTGTGAATCGTTTTTTTTTTAAGTTTTCGAATAGTTTCATACCGACTTCATCAGAGGTTGGCTTGATGATTAAAGAAAGAACCGATTAAAATCATGACTTTCCTAAACTCCATTTAAGATGTTTTGAAACAAAAAAAAAACAATTTTTTCCGACTTTTCACTATACAAATTTTTAAAAAAACAAAATTTTTTACTTACTTTCTATTCTTAATACGTCATTTAAGCGAATATTTTTGTTTTTTAAATTTTATGTTCTTTTTTTTTTTAATTTTAAGTGAAAAAAGACTTAAATATAAATTTTCATAAATTTTTATATGAAAAAATTTTGTGAACCAGTTTTTCTTCTGTTATGTTATTTCGTGCTTATTGTTCACATAAATAATTTCCACTTATAATTTGTTCAAGATTTTCATATGAATAAGTTCTCGTTAGCAAATTGCTTTTTGTTGTTTTGGCGACTCGTTAACAAATTGCTTTTTATATTTTTATTTTTGCTTTTTATAGTTTTTGGCGACTCGTTAACGAATTGCTTTTTTCGGTTTTGACGAATGTATAACGAAGCCGAAAAAAAGTTGGTCAAAAAATGATAAAAAAAATAATTTCAAACTTTTGAAAAGCCAAATCTTTAAAAAAATACCTAAATACCAAAAAAAACAACAAAAAAATAATTTTTTTTTTTACCAAGTTGGGGTTTGAACCCATGTCCGCGAATGCTGGCTTTTATTAACAAGCAAATTAAGCAAAATATATTCAGCATCTGAAATAGCTGAGTGGCTAAGGTGCCGGACTAGCATTCAGTAGACGTGGTTTCGATTCTTGACGTGGTGAGCTTGAAATTAGTTTTTATATGATTTATATGATTCGTTATCGAATTGCTTCTTTTAGTTTTGGAAACTCGTTAAAGAATTGCTTTTTATAGTTTTGGCGACTCGTTAACGAATTGCTTTTTTCGTTTTTGACGATTCATTAACGAAAGAGTAATTTCTCCCGCTCGCGATATTATATATGAATCGCTACTAATAATTGCTAATGAATGAAATGTACGAGAAAACGATTCGTAAACGATAACATTAGTGAATCATTTTGTTTATTGGGAAGTTAATACTATCTACACTGATTTTGCCAAGGCTTTTGACAAACTTTTCCCCATAACAAATTAATTGCTAAGCTTTCTAAAATAGGTTTTCACTCTAACTTTTTAAAATGGATCAAAAGTTATTTAACTGTCAGGCTCTGCTTTGTTGAAATAGATAACGTTAAATCTACCTCTTTTATAGCATCATCTGGCGTCCCACCGGGTAATATTTTAGGTCCTCTTCTTTTCATTACATTTATTAACGATATTAGCAGCTGTTTTCCTACTCAAATTTTTTATAATATACTGATGATCTTAAAATATACAATGAAATGTTCGCAACAGTTAGTTTTTATGTGCTTGCTCTCCAACGTGATCTAAATGCAGTTTTTGAATGAATGGTGCATTCGAAACCGTTAATTCCTTAATATTAATAAATGTTTCCATGTTTCCTAGGCCAAAATTAAAAATTTTGTCCAGAGTTCTTTTAATATCGGTAACGCCCAGTCAACGCGTGTTCATGAAATTTTAGATTTTGGAGTTTGTTTTGATGCAAGTTCTTCATATCTTCGACATTTGTCATGCACGCTATCTAAATCTTATTCAATGTAGGCTTTTTTAAGGCGAAATTGTTCTAACTTTTCCGATCCATATACATTGAAGTGTCTTTTTGTATCGTTTGTAAGATCTCGTGTAGAATACGCCTTTTTTAAATGAAACCCCTGCTATGCCATTCATACACTTAGGCTTGAACAAATACAGAAAAAATTTTTAAAATTTGCACTGCGATCGTTTAACTTTGTCGAACTTTTACCGTCTTTTAATGCTCGTTGTATGTAATTAAATTTAAAATCGCTTGAATCTAGGCGGCCGTGGCGTAGTGGGTAGAGTGTGTGACACTTTTGTCACACACAATTAATTAATTGTCACAATTAATTTTTTTGTTCGGCCATCACCTCTCTGCAGACAATGGCAAACCTCAGAGAGTAAAAACTGCCATGAAAAGCTTTTTGAGAACATAAGCCGTTCGGAGTCGGCGTAAAACGTGTAGGTCCAGTTCTCGATCATTTGTGTGCAAATATTCACATCACACACAACACAATTGATCATAAGAAACTTGGTCAAAGTCCTTTCAAGGGCTGAGATGGCCATTTCGTTTTTTTTTTTGCACCCAGGCTTTATAATACCCTTATAATAATACTAACACATTATTATTCCACCATGGGATATCCAAACTCATATACACTATTCGTGAGCAAGGTTTATTAATACAGGTTAAGTCACTTGAGAGAAACTCGGTCGAACTGTCAGAATGGATAAAAGAAAATCAAGAAAAAAAAAACCTGAATCTGTACAATTTTTAGCTAACAGCTACTTTGACAGTTCGAGCAAAGGCAGAAAAAGAGTGCTTTTCTGTCAAGTGACTTAACCTATATTAATGAACATTGTTCGTGAGTTTTGCATAAAAAAGAGAGTTGAAAAAGGTGAAATCTGAAATAACCTTGAAAAACATAAAGTTTCCTAACTCTTTATCTCTGGACTGGAGCGCTTGCATAACATTTTCACGAAATTTATTTTTGTTTTTATAAATTCTGTAAATTTAAAAGTAGGTATAATTATATAATTATATATAATTTCTTTATATACATAAATACCAGTGTATTTTTTACATTTTAATTTAGCACGGAAATAGAACATTGGCAGAAAGAAAGTGTGTTTTTACGGATAAGCTGAAGGTGAAAGTTCGATTTCATAAAAAATTAATGATGTTTTTTTTTTCAATTGATAAAATGTTGTACTATCATAAATACGTATGTATTTGCACTATTTAATTTTTTTGTTTGTTAAATAAATGTATTAATTTTGGTACTTCACCGTTTTTTACTTAAAGTTTTGAGAGATAATTTGACATTTTTAAAAACCAATGCATAAAGAATATTGTTAGAAAAAAATGGGATAATAATAACGTGTTATTAACCACCTCACTACTCCATCTTTCCAAACTCCAACTAACTGTCACCCGTCTTCCATATCATAATATATTGATATAACCTATCAACACAATAGGTCTGTTTCCGTTCGCACTTCAAGTAGCTTGAAGTTGCTCAAAAGCGTTTCTTTACACATTTTGCGAGCTCGAGAGAAAAGAAGAACAAGCAAAATGTTTCTCTTGGTCAAGGTTGATTAATATAGCTTAAGTCACACATCACAAAAATTGTACAGATACATGTTTTTTTTCTTGATTTCCTTTCATCTATTCTGACAGTTCTACCGAGCTTCTCTCAAGTGACTTAACCCATGGCAGAATTATAAGGTAAGGTCATCACGGAGAGGAATGGAGTAGAAAGCAGAATAAAGCTACATTGATGTCAAAATCAGCTGTTCATCGCGAATTTCTTTATGCTCACGTTTCGCAGTTGTTTTTAGGTTAAAACTGTTACAGGTTTTTTTGCAATTTTAAGACTTCTTTCACATTTTATAGTTTTTATTACACTTTTTTTATAATATTTTCACTCAAATTAGCACAAGTTTAACACCCGCGACCGCACTGTTTGCAACTTGGAAACATAAAATATTTTCTTCATTTGCAATTTCTACGAAATTCGTCGTTTTGACATATATGTTGCTTCTCATTATCCACTCTTCGTTGACGCGTGCGAGCACTCAGCGCAGCGGCCCTACCTTATCATTGTATCATGACTTAACCTATTTTAATCCACCTTGCTATTGGTCATGGCAGAATTATAAGGTATGGCCGACTCGGACAAGAATGAAGTAGACAGGAGAGAAATGCCAGCTAGTTGTCAAAATCATCTGATCATCTCGAGTTTCTTTGTGTTCACGTTTCGCAGTTGATTTTAGGTTAGAATCGCTACAAGTTTTCTTGCATTTTTAAGGTTTCTTTCACAATTCATAGTTTTTATTAAATTGGCCCATAATCCTTAACAAAATAAAGGTGGCTCTAAATTTAGTATAAGCATTTTTGATAGTTTTTCAATATAATTTGTTGTCAAATAGCTTGCACTAAATTAAGAGCTGACTTTTATTTGTTTATGATTATGGGCCATTGTTTTTGTAATCTTTTTACTCAAATTATCACAAATTTAACACACACTTCGTTTGCAATTTCTACGAAATTCGTCGTTTTGACAACTAGCCGGCATTTTCATTATGCATTATTCGTTGACGCGTGAGGACACTGAGCCAACCGGCCCTACCTTATAATTCTGCCATGCTCTTGGTGCCTGTCTACATTGGCCCAGTAGATGGGCCGGTTGGCTCAGTGTCCTCACGCGTCAACGAATAGTGGATAATGAAAACGTTGGTTAGTTGTCAAAACAACGGATTTCCTACAAATTGGAAATGAAGAAAATATTTTAAGTTTCCAAGTTGCAAGTAGTGCGGTCGCGTGTTTTAAATTTGTGATAATTTAAGTGAAAATATTATAAAAACAGTGTATTAAAAACAAAAAACCTGTACAAATTTTAATCTAAAATCAACTGCGTAACATGAACATAAAGAACTCGGTTTAACTAGATATTTTAGCATTCGTAGAAGTTAAAATGACTTAAACTATCATGTGATGTGTTTCTTTTTTGCCTAAACTGAGTTTAAACGTTCAATTTTGGTGAGTTAAGTTCGGTATAATTTGACTATACTTTAAACTCGTATTGAAAAACTGGCCCTAAATATCACAAAATACAAGTAATCAGATATTCAAAAAATATTTTTGTAAGTTTTTATTTTTTAAAAACCCCCACTCCCTCTCTGCCCTACCTCTCCCCATCTCCCCCGAAACTAAAGCTATCCACGCCACTGACTTAATGGGTTAAGTCGATGCAACAAGTCGCATCAAGAGTGCGCATTTTATGTCGCAGCAGGAGATGGTCATGCATAGGAATGTGTTTTTGTGTTTTAGTATGCAGATCCTCTCTATAGAATATGCATTCCAGAATGAAATATTTTTTACACAGCAGTGCCAGGAAAATTAAGCATCCACTTAAGCTTCCTAATGAATGCATGATGTTTTTATCATGCACGAAAGATTTGTGTGAAAATTACTAAATTTGTGTGAAATGATTTCTTACATGACTAAATAATGCACTAACTAGTTTATTCTTTCTTAAATGCATGCCATGACTATTGTACAGTCTAAACTAAATTTCATTGAATTTCTTTGCTATTTGAAGATTTAAAAACCGTTTGATAATTCAGTGAAAAATGAAATTTTCCCCGTAGTAACTTTAAATGCAACACTGATCCTGTCAACTACCATCTGTTAGTAGACTACTGTCAAAATTTCAGCTAGATACGACTTTTAGTTTCTGTTTGGCAGTCATTGGCAGCAGACGTTCTTGAGAATTTGGCGATAATGGTAAAAAGTGGAAAAATGGAAAATCTTGATAAATACTTTGGGGACTGTGCACCATCAATTTGAATGGTTACTGAATTCCGATGCGGTCGTACAAGCACAAGTGACGCTGAACGTTTTAGACGCCCAAATGAGGTCACCACACCAGAAATGGTTACTAAAATTCTAAATAGAGTTAAAGTGCAGAGTTAAAGTGCGTGAGATTGTTGAGGCCGCAGGCATTTTAGACTAATGAAACATTTTGCGAAATCATTTGGATATGAAAAAACTATCCGCAAGATGGGTGCCGCGTTTGCTCACCCTCGACCATAAACGCGATCGTGTGACTGATTCAAAAGCGTATTTGGCGATGTTGAGCAGAGATAACAAGGATTTTTTTCCGTCGATTAGTAACCGTGGACGAAACATGGATCCATGGGCGAAACACACTAGAGACAAAGGAACAGTCGAAACAGTGCTCCCAAGAAGGCGAAGACGGTGCTATCGGCCGGAAAGGTTATGGCGACAGTATTTCGGGATGAACGCGGTAAAATCTACATCGATCGCTTTGAAAGAGAAATGTCCCCATTTGGAAAGGAAGAAGTGCTCTTCCATGAAGACAATGCGCGCGTTCAAAAGTTCATTAATTAAAGTACGAATTGCTTTCTCATCCAGCATATTCTCCCGATTTGACCCCCAGCGGCTATTTTCTATAAAAATATGAACTGATTCTATTATTTTTTACCTCTCAACATTTCTTCTAAGCCCACCTAGCCCCTATCTGCTGCCACATATAAAAAAAAGTCGATTATAGTTCAAATCTCTCCCGAATTAACTATTAGAGTGGTTGAATATACCACCTTGTTCAAAAAGAAAGGTTCATTCACACTGTGTACCGGACTTAACTGTCCGATTCAAACATTTTTTTTCTTAGTAGGTTGCCACATATGTCTATGACAAGGCTGCCAAATACCAGAGTCTCTCGTTGACATTTGTTAAAGTGACAGTGTTTTACAACAACTTTTTTCGTGTCTTCGATTTTTACGATGGAAGAAAAAATTAAGCCTGATTCACTCGCCTGATGCCTGGTTTGCGTGTCATACTCGTATACCCATGTCTCATCACCAGTAATGATGAATTCGATGAATGATTCGTCGTTTTCGACCATTTCCAGCATGTCTTTCGCGATAGCAACTCGGTATCTTTTTTGCATGAAATTGAGTTCTTTCGGTACCATTTTCGCAGCGACACGACTCAAGCTCAATTTATTCTTCAAAATGTTCTGAACGGATACAATTGAAATGCCGACGTCCTTTGCTATCTCTCTAATTGTCAATTAGCGATTTTTGACCAACATTTCTTTGTTTTTTTCAACATTTTCTTTTGTATTCGAACACCATGGCCGCCCGGTACGAGGGTCGTCTTCTACTTCGTCTTGGCCACTCACAAATCGGTGAAACCACTTATTTGTCTTCTGATACGATAGATCAGAGTCACCGTAACATTTCACCAACATTTTACGCGTATCGGCGCAGTTGAAACCATTTTTCACACAAAATTTGATACAAACTCGTTGCTCAATTTTTTCTTTCATCGTAAAAATCGAAGGCATGAAAAAAGTTGTTGTAAACAAAACACTGTCACTTTACCAAATGTCAACGAGAGACGCTGATATTTGGCAGCCTTGTCATAGACACATGTGGCAACATACTAAAAAATACTTTTCGAATCTTACAGTTATTAAGTCCGGTTCACAGTGTGAATGAACCTTTCTTTTTGAACAAGGTGGTATGAGCGCGTCCTATTATTTTTTTACCTTCAAAATTTCTTCTGAGCACACCTAACGCCTATCTGACCGACATTTGATGGTCCCCATTCAAAATCTTTCGATTATAGTTCATATATTTCCCGAATTGGCTCCTAGAGGGCCAAATAAATGAGCTGGCCTTATTATTTTTTACTCTTCTAATCATTTCTTCTGGACACACCTACTCCCTATCTGTCGTCCTTCTGGGGGTACCCACACAAAAAATCACAAAAGTGTTGCCATGTTTTCTGGTTGCCTGGTAGCTGAATCAGAAATGCAGCCATTAACAGTTGTAACGTTGACAGTTATAACATAAACAGTGGTGATGATATAACATTGCTGACGTTAACATTGCTGACGTTAACATTACTGACCTGAACATTGCTAACGTCAACGGTGCTGACGCGAATACATAAATTTTACCCTTACCAAAAAATTAAAAAGTGAAGTCAAAGAAAAAGTTTTTTGTTTTAATAAATTGGTCTTGTGACCGAGTTCATTGATTCAATAAATCTGTTTTTTAATTTTAAATTTTTTCTCTTACAGCTAAAAAATCAGTTCTTTAAATCAAGAACTTACTTTTAAAGAACAGATTCATTAAACTAATGTAAAATCATTGAAATTGATGTATGGCACATTAATTTAAAGAATGCGTTCTTTGGGTGTAGGAAAAAGTTAATTAAATCAAAGAACATTTTTCTTTAATCCAATGAACAGAGATTCATTAAATCAATGCTTCTAACATTGGGCAAATTCTTTGATTTTTTGGTTCAGTGTAAAAAAGTTTTTACTTAGGTATACAGAGCCATAAATCAAATTAAACCATACTCATTTCTTTTTAAAATAGCAGTAAAATTATTAAAGTAAAGTAGTATTTAATTTATTGTGATAAAAAGCTTCACTCTTTGGGTTATTATAATTTATTTTCAAAACTTGATCTACAGAAATAATTAACTTAGATTTTCAATTGATTAAAATTGTTAAGTTCCTCATTGTTCAGAACAATATTTTTGCATAACATGCTTCTATTAACAAAATACTCAAACCTATGTAAATGTACTTACACTGAAAAATACACTATTACTCATAAATATATAAAAACATAGACTTATTTACAATATGAAATTATCTACGAAAGTATGCAGTAAAAGTGGTCAAAGCACGCCTTTTTGTCCATATATTTATAGTATAAAAATATAAAAAAAATATATATATATATAAAAAATCACTTTATAATCTTCATACCCGTGTCTATAAAATAAATAAATAAATACCGAAAAGCGATTTACGATGAACTACTACCGAGAAAACAAACGAATACTTACCAAAAATATATCACAACAATGATACATTTTCTTATTACGGAAACTTATTTCTTAGTGTTTCATCTTTAATTATTAATTATACACCGAACGGCTATTATAGTTAAATTTAAGCTAAAAGCGTGTCGAGAATTTCTTCTATACTTAAAAATGTAAATCATATTACGAAAATAAGAAAATACTTACAACATATTGTGTATATTTAAGATTTAAGCTAACTGAAAATAAAATTGTTTTATCTGAAGATATATAAATCTTTCTGAGAAAAGGGTGTTGTTTGTACTTTTTTCTAAATTGACATATTCATTGTTTGCTCACTTCACTGAAGTTTTGGTAAACAGAAGTGGTACAGAACCACTAAGCTATTATCTTGCAATCATTAAACATTAGGCCGGGTCGATTTGTGGAGAGGCAAAAAAAATCGCCCATTGCTCTGTGAAAACCGTATTCTAGGGATCAAAATAAGAAACTTTGCCGAAGGAACCATACCTCTAAAACGAATTCTGATGTTTCCCAATTTGGGTCGAACTTTTGGGTAGGGGCAAATTTTGAAAAATCCCACTTTGACCCATTTAGAGTGCTCCAATCGAGTCCAGTTTTGGCACTTTACATGAAAAAATCAGCGAAATGCCTATGTTTTTTTTTTTGGAGTTTTATGGCACATTCTTAAGAAATGCGCGTGGTATGGAAATAATGCTGAAAAAAAGTGTATTTAATAAATTGAATAAATTGCTTGACAAGTATCAAGAGCAAATCAAGTGAAGAAACAAAACCCAACAATTTACAGAGTATGTAAAATCTCTGGAAACAATTTTTTACATTGGAACATGTAAATTCGATTTGAAGGCAGCTCCATGTGCATGCGGCTGGGTTCCCGAACGCCTCAAAGAGTTCATGCACGATCAACATAATCAGAGAAGACTAACAATGGATGCAGTTGTGATGGAAACTGAAGAGCAAGGAGCAACGTCTATGTCATCAATGCCAACATACCAAGATCCCGATGATTCAACATACGCACCGCCACCGGTTCAAGAAGATATGGATAGAAGCACAAGTTCACAATACACAGAGAGATACGATTGTTTTAACTTTGCCTTGGTATCTGATAGATTTGGTGTGCCTGATAGAGTAGCATCGGCATTGGGAACCGCTCTTTTCCAAGATTTTAAAATGAAAGATAAGCATGGCAAACCTCTCATCCTGGATAAATCGAAAGTTCGCAGAGAAAAAGAGAAATGCAGACAAGAAGTGGTTTGCAAACGGTTAGATCATACCAATTTGTTAGCGTTTTCATTCGATGGCAGAAAAGATGATACTTTAACAACAGCTAAAGTTGATGAGAAGTATCATACTAAGATGGTTAAAGAACCTTATCTTGTTATTTTGAGAGAACCCAATTCTGAATTGATTGGTTACGTAAGACTGGAACATGAAACCGCTGAATACAAAACAACAAAATTAAATGATTTTTTCAACAATAAAAATATATCACTGGATGCATTAATTGGAATATGCACTGACGGTGAACCAACAAATACTGGCCCACACGGTGGAATTATACGACAATTCGAATTGCTGTTAAAAATACCATTGCATTGGTTCGTTTGCCTTCTACACTTCAACGAACTTCCGTTTCGGCATTTGTTTGAAGCTTTGGATAAATCAACCAGCACTGGACCAAGATCGGCAATCGGAAAATGGAGCCGTCAAATCGATACTTATGAAACTCTTCCGGTAAGTTATTGCTATCACTCATTTATTATAATTGTCAATCATTTTTAATTATTTTATTATTATATATTTTCAGGTGGTGGACGGCTTCCAGAAAATTGAGTTGCAAAATATGGCCCCGCTCCAGAAAAAAATTGAACTTTCCACCGATTCGAAGTACTTATACGACATGGCCCATGCAATTTCTAGCGGCGTGGTTTCGGTGGATCTGGCTAACATCAAACCAGGGAAAATTGTACATTCTCAGTGGCTCACCAAGGCCGCTAGATTATTACGATTATATGTGACAACGGAAAATCCAGATCCAAATTTAAGAATTCTGGTTGAATTTGTAATTAAATGTTATGTGCCAATGTACTTCAATATCAAGTATTACAGCTCTGTCGTGTACGGCAGTGCATTATTTTTCAACTTCATTAGTTGGTTACGATTTCTAGAACCTCGTTTACGCAAAATTGTCATTCAAGTTATTACAGATAATTCATATTATGCGCATTCGGAAAATATCTTGTTATCAATGTTGTTTGATGATAGCAAAGAAAAGCGCGACTGTGCTATCAACATAATTCTACGCTATCGAACAGATGTTGACGACCCAACGCAACTTAGAGCTTATAAAAAACCAGATATAAAGTTTAATTGCACAAGTTACACGGAAATGATCAATATGAATGACATAAATAACGTATTTGAACCACCATTCACGCGAAGCATTCCGTACGATACATTGAAAGAATATTTCAATCAAGATGATCCACCGTTTAATGATCCAAAAATTGCATCACACATACAAGGAACGGAACGACATGTTCAATTGCTAGCTAGCGTTTCCAAACGGGCTATACCGGAAAATGTAGAGGCTGTTATGGCAACGACATTAGAGAGCCGTGCGAAATTGCCCAGACTTGAAAGTAAAAAAGACTTCAAACAATAATTTTTTTAGTTTCTTTTCTATAACTAACTTAAATTAATTTTTTCATTTACATATGTTCTGACTAAATAAATTTCAAAAGAGAAAAAATAGATATTATTATAAATAAATAATAAATATTATTATAAATAAAAATAAAGAAAAAACATAGCCATTTCGCTGATTTTTTCATGTAAAGTGCCAAAACTGGTGATTTTTTGAAATGTTTGTATGGGGAACCTCACAGGGGGTTCCTGGCATGGGTGGGTCAAGCCTCCCAAGTTAGTAGGGGTCGGTCATACATTTTGACTCGATTGGAGCACTCTAAATGGGTCAAAGTGGGATTTTTCCAAAATTTGCCCCTACCCAAAAGTTCGACCCAAATTGGGGGACATCAGAATTCGTTTTAGAGGTATGGTTCCTTCGGCAAAGTTTCTTACTTTGATCCCTAGAATACGATTTTCACAGAGCATTGAGCGACTTTTAAATCGGCCCGCCCTATTAAACATGCATAATTTTTTTGGGTGAATCCGAGTAGAATAAACATTTTTAGGCTAAGGCCAAACCGCAATGCTGAAACAGACTCCACTTGAAATTGAAATTATTTCATATAACCATTTAATTCGCCGACCAAAATTTGCCTTGATCGCCCTACGATTTAAGGAAATGGTATATTAATGTGGAGATTGGTGATTCGACTCCCGGCACAAACATTGATCTTGTTTTCCATTATTACCACTAGATTGCCGAAGCGGGTCAATTTGACTCATTTACGATTTTATTGCTATATATACCACCTTGCCCAAAAAGAAAGGTTCATTCACACTGTGAACCGGACTTAACTGTCCGATTCGAAAATTTTTTTTTAGTAGGCTGCCACATGTGTATATGGCAAAGCTATCAAATATCAGCGTCTCTCGTTGACATTTGGTAAAGTGACAGTGTTTTGTTTACAACAACTTTTTTCGTGTCTTGAGCAAAGAGTTTGTATCAAATTTTGTGTGAAAAATGGTTTCAACTGCGCCGATACGCGTAAAATGTTGGTGAAATGTTACGGTGACTCTGCTCTATCGAATCAGAAGGCAAACAAGTGGTTTAACCGATTTGTGAGTGGCCAAGACGAAGTAGAAGACGACCCTCGTACCGGGCGGCCATTGTGTTCGACTACCGAAGAAATCGTTGAAAAAAACAAAGAAATTCACGATTAGAGAAATAGCAAAGGACGTCGGCATTTCAATTGGATCCGTTCAGAACATTTTGAAGAATCAATTGGGCTTGAGACGTGTCGCTGCGAAGTTGGTACCGAAAGAGCTCATCTTATTCGTGACTTTTTTGCCAAAAACAACACGATAACCATCCAGCAGCCGGCAAATTCACCTGACCTGGCTCCGTATGATTTTTTTCCGTTCGATCGAGTCAAAAAACCGCTTCGAGGAACGCGTTTCATCAGCAAAGAAGAGGTCATGGAAAAATCGGTGAACGCTCTGAAGGCCATACATACGAAACACTGTCACTTTACCAAATGTCAACGAGAGACGCTGATATTTGGCAGCCTTATCATAGACACATGTGGCAACCTACATAAAATTTTTTGAATCAGACAGTTAAGTCCGGTTCAAAGTGTGAATGAACCTTTCTTTTTGAACAAGGTGGTATACAAAAATTTAAATCTTTTTTTAAAACATATCTTGGTTTTTCATAGAATTATGAAATGTAAACAAATACTATTTTCTTTCCTTCCACACTCCGCAGTTCCAAAATTCCATATGTACTATATCTGTTTTGCCGGATTTGAGTCAAATTGACTCATTAAATATTTTTAAACATGATCAATGTTTATCGACCAATTTACTAGTTAGAAATGTATTGCACATTCAATATTTCATTTCGATTTGTGACATCGGAGAGAATAGTGCATTTTTAGTAACACAAGATAGCATTTTTTTTTTTTTTTTTGAAGAATTTTTGCGTAGCAAGGTAATTTCAGACTTTATTTATGATATATGTAAACCTAAATAAATATTTTAGTTCTAGATAAGGGTAGCTACTATGGTAAAAAAATCGAAAAGATCTTAAGTTGCAAAAAAAAACTGACCCAAATAAGAGAAGATCAATCAGACATGGAATCTGATGCCTCTGATGTGGAACTACAATATATGAAATCGAGGATGAAATGTAGAATCAAGGTAATATAACTGACTTTTCGAGCAGTGAAGATGAAGATGTTAATCATACAGCTCCTAGAAAAAGAAGAGATTGTTTTCTGTCTGAAAGTGAATCAAGTAATAGCGATAGTGATCGTTAAATAACTCCTAACAAAAACAGTGTACGATATATTTCAGATTTTGAAACCAAAACTGAATTAGACACTGCAGATAGATCTGATAATGAAGAAATTTCAACACAAAAGGCAGCTGATGGGACATTATGGGAAACATTGAAAGATAGTAGAAATACTGGTAGATTTCCCGGCCATACCAAATTCAAAGAAGTCCCAGGGCCAACTTCCTATGCCAAAAGAAATATTATACTTGATACTGTAAAGAGTGCTTTCAATTTGATCATCGACGAAAGTATAATGGAATATATAAAATCATGCACTAAACTCGAAGCTCGTAAAATTTTGAAAAAAAAACTGGACAGTAACAAAATCGCAATTATGGGCCTTTGTAGCAATTTTATATGCTAGAGGAGCTTATGAGACAAGAAATTTGAAATGTTCGTATTTATGGTCTAAGAAGTGGGAACATCATTTATTCTCCCGAACAATGTGCAGAGATAAGTTCAGAGAAATACTTCGATTCGATAAGAAAAATTCACGAAGTGAACGATTGGAAACAGACAAATTTGCCTTGATTTCAAGAGTATGGAAGAAATTTATTGAGAATAGCCAGGCTTGTTATAAGCCTGGCGCAAACATAACAGTCTCTAAACAATTATTCTCAACTAAAGCCAGATGCCTATTTACTCAATATATGCCGAATAAACCAGATAAGTTTGGCATCAAATTCTGGCTAGCTGCGGATGTAAGAAGCAAGTATCTTCTAAATGGTTTTCTATATTTGGGCATGAATGAAGCCCGCGGATCAAATATTCCCTTGAGCGAGTTTGTCGTGTATAAAATCACTGAGCCATATTTAGGTTGTGGACGAAATATTACCACAGACAATTTTTTTACAGCCTATCACTTGCAAAAAAAGGTTACGGGAAAAGAAACTTCTTTGGTTGGAACAATATGAGCAAATAGAAAAGAATTGCCTAAAGTTGCAAAAGCCAAGAAGGACAACTTGACACGGTTTTCCACACAACTTTATAAAACGAAGGACTGCACTCCTACTATTTATAAAAGTAAGCCCTATAAAAAAGCTCTATTATTGAGCTCAGAGCATCGAAGTATAGAAATTGAAAAAAAAATAAAAAATCTCTCCCGGAATCTATAACATTTTATAATAATACTAAGTATGGTGTCGACACAAGAATGACAGATAAATAGATTACGTATTGCGCAGGTCCATTATGTTGTTTACTTTTCATTTTAAATTTAAAATTATTTCGAGCTATCTCATCTGCCAATGATTTTCACTTATTACAAAATGACATTAACGATGTAATTTCTTGGTGCGAGATTAATAAGTTACCTTTAAACATCTCTAAATGCCAATGCTTTACTTTTTGTAGGGTCTCTTCTCCATTATTTTGGGACTATTCTATAAACTCAACTATTCTTAATAGGGTCTTCATTAAAAAAGACTTAGGTATTTTGTTGGATGTACGTCTTAATTTTTGTGATCACATTGATTTTATAATAAATAAGGCTAATTCGATGTTAGGTTTCCTTAAAAGAAACTCTCGAGACTTTTCGGACCCTTATGCTCTACTGACGCTTTTTTCCGCGCTTGTGAGGCCACATTTAGAATACTGTTCCACTATCTGGAATCCATTGTTTCAGATACATTCAAATCGCATTGAAAATGTTCAAAGAAGATTTACTAGGTTTGTGGTATATAAGCTTAATTGGCATTTACCCGCAGTGCCTTCATATAATACCCGTTGTTCGCTAATTGGCATTTGCTCGCTAGAATTAAGACGTAAAGTGTCTTCTATCCTGTTCATCTGGGACCTTATACACCACAATGTTCAGTGTGATGATCTGTTGTCTCAATTCAACTTTCATTTTCCATTAAGGCACCTCCGAAGCCAATTTCACTTCAGTGAATCGCTATATAGATCCGTTTATGCGTCTAATATGCCTTTAGCTCGATGTACTAGGGAGACTAATTCAGTTTTAGCCTTCATTGATCTATTTCATAATTGCTCTAGAAAACAACTTAGAAATCAATTACTTTGTCATCTGTTGGCGCGTAATGTTGTGAACACCTCGTAACTTCCCTTCCTTTTTATTTATTATTTGAGTTATTATAATTTATGTAATACTATTTTATTTCGTGTGTTAAAATTCTAATGTAGTATTAATTAATGTTTAAGATAAATTTCTTTATTGTTAGTCTGTAAGAGTTGATCTCTATTAGATGAAGAAAAATCTTTTGACATTTCTAGCTACGAACAAAATATTTTTACGATCATAACGTCAGGCTAGACGAAGTTTGTTTCTTGAATCTTTTGCCAGTGCAAGTTGGATTTGTGAATCTGTCTTAATTTTTTTGTCTCTGTGTTTTCTTGATTTTTTTGTCAGCAGAATTTAAATTACAAAATATTAAAAATGAAGTGTGCTATAAAAAAGTGTTGTTGAAAATTGATGGCAACCCGGCAGTTCGGTAAAGCAGCGCATAATAAAGAATGTAAAAATTGAATTTATGTATGTATGTGTAATAATACGTATATCATGCTGTTATGTTTTCATTATAAATATGTTAGTTATGTATTGTTGTAAATGTAGTGGATATTTCAAAAATGGCTAGCTTCTAAAACATAATGTATCATTGAAATTTTCTTTTCGATTTAAGCCATGGAGCACAAAAGATGTAAGTTTTGTTTTAGCTCATATAATTTTATATCTTACTTATTGTTTCATTATTTGTATTTTAACATTGCACTCTAGAGAATAAACGCCACTTAAAACAAGATAAGATTTGTTAACTCTTATTAGTCAAACTGATTGATTTGGAGGTTTATTCAAGCTTCAAGCTTAAAACATCGAAAATGCAACATCTTTATTCTATCTTTCGAGAAATATTTCTAATTCTAAATTTTACATTTGCACTTTGAGCCTCGACTTTATTGCTTCAATGATAATAATTTGCCTTTGTTTGCCGCCGTAAAACTTTCCACTGATTGCCACTCAAAACTAGATATATAAACTTTGCCGCCAGACAAGAGTGGTACGTTAATGCCAGATAAAAAGCCTTTACAGCGAATCAGCCAGAGGAAGAACAAGGGAATCCCACCAGCTAGGTTTTTTGATTTTAGCGACATGCCATTAGAACGTTCCCCAACGAGTGCGGCCGCTGCTTCTGACAACGAGCCGTCAACGCCATTAGATCATGCCACCACCTCTGCTACACCAGTTGCCGTTTCGAAAAGTAAAGATATAGATTTAGGTGCAATCTCACGTGAATACGACCATAAGTTACTCGAAATGAAGAACGAATTTTGTAGACAAATGCATACCATGCAGAAAATGCTTCTCGCAAACAACAAGCAGCTGCAAGGGACTGTAAGTAGCCTTCGAGAAGAGATGCGTCAGTATGTGATTTCGGTGCCGCAGTCATCACAGTCGACGAATCAATCGTCAATGCCGTCACCGCCGACAGAGCAGTCGTCAATGCCGACGCAACAGCAGTCACAGCCGACGCAACAATCGTCAATGCCGACGCAACAGCAGTCACAGCCGACGCAACAATCGCCAATGTCGACGCAGCAGCAGTCACAGCCGACGCAACAGTCGTCAATGCCGACGCAACAGCAGTCGCAGTCGACGCAACAATCGTCAATGCCGACGCAACAGCAGTCACAGCCGACACAACAATCGTCAATGTCGACGCAGCAGCAGTCGCAGCCGACGCAGCAGCCATCACAGCCCATGCAACAACCAAGTTCCTTTATACAGCCATCACAGATGCAATCGATGATGCCGCAGCGTCAAGATATCACTCAGCCAGATTCCATGCAAGTCGATCTCACAATGCAACAACCATGGCGAAACACTCCGTTTTCATTATCTTCTGAAGTTACACACAGGCAGAAAAAAGTGTACCCTCTGCCGCTATTTTCAGGTTATCCCGAGGAATGGCAGACATTTGCCGAAGCCTTTGAGGCCACTACTGTCGAGTTTGAGTATTCACAACTCCATAATATTATGCGCTTACGAGAAGCACTGAAAGGGCGCGCCCGCGAAACTGTAGAATCTTTGCTCTGCAGCTCTGGCAACGTACCTGTCATTATAGAAACGCTAAGGGAGACCTTTGGGAGGCCAGATCAACTCATAAAGAGCCAAATTGAAAAGGTACGTGCTGTGCCCTTACTTGTTGAAGGCAATCTAGAAGCTTTGATTGACTTTGCTAACAAGATGGTCAACATGGCAGCATTTTTACAAGTAGCTCATGGCGAGCATCACCTTAGTAATCCAACACTGTTAAGCGAGCTCGTTGCAAAACTGCCCATGTCGCGTCAGATGCAGTGGGCTGAAAAATGTCTTTTACTAGAGCGGCCGCCAACCATACTCGATTTTAGTCAATGGCTAAGCTGTCTGCGGCGTTTGGCCAATATGGTATCAGACGCGTTACCAACTTCATCGATGCTGCCACAAGTAAAAAACTATCGAAAACTAGCCTCTCACACCTTAACACCGGACATGAGAAAACACTTTGCAGGAGTGAGTGTAGCGCAAAGAAAATGTCTCGGCTGTGATGATCAGTGCCACACATTATCTAATTGTCAACATTTTTTACAGCTAGCCATAGATGACCGCTGGAAAAAGGTTAAAGATGTTCAGGTTTGTTTCTCCTGCTTGAAGAAGGGGCACCAGACAAATATCTGTCGGCAGCGACGGCGCTGCGGAATCGACGGTTGTCAGCGGTCGCATCACCGGCTTCTACATGCCAAATCAGCAGATCAGACTGAACCTCCACAATCTCTAGCAACTTCTGCGTCAAATGCTCTGACGCGAGTTCCAGTGAGTCGAAATTGCTATGCGGATGGGTACAAGAGAAGCCAACAAATTTTGTTTCAAGTGCTGCCAGTGAGATTGCATGGAGCCGCTGAAGTCATCACCACATACGCATTTGTTGACGATGGTGCAAACATCTCAATGATAGACCAGAGCCTTGCTCGGCGCTTAGGAATTCGTGGACGACCTGATATTCTCAACCTGCAGTGGCTCAATCATCAAACAACGTCGAAACAAACCGAAATAGTTGATCTGCAAATTAGCGGCGCTAATGAAGGTGCGGTAATTTTTAATATGAAAAATGTTTACACATCAACAGACTTAGTATTGCCAGTTCAAACTTTTAAATATGGTGAGTTAAAAGAAAACAATAATGTTCATCTCAGAGGGTTGCCACTGCAAGATTATCAGGATGTTCAGCCGCAAATAATTATAAGTCTAGCGCACGCATTTCTAACCGTACCAATTGAAGCTCCACGTACGTCGTTAACTTCAGGACCAATAGCAGTGAAAACTCGATTAGGGTGGATGGTGTATGGACCGACCGAAATTAAAATGTTCAAAGCGGACGCGAAACGCGTTTTACATTTTAAAAAAGATGATCAATTCAACAACGTTTTTGCAGAGATGCATAAGCTAATGCGTGACTATTTTGAGGTCGAAAGTTTTGGCCTGAAACCGGATGTTAAGCAGTTAGCTTCAAAAGATGACAGAAGAGCACAAGAAATTTTGGAACGCTCCACGAAAAAACTTGATGGGTGGTACGAGTCAGGGCTGCTCTGGAAAGAATTTGTTCCTCCATTCCCAGATACGTTCCAAATGGCCACGCGAAGGCTTGAAAGCGTCGAACGAAAAATGTTACGAGATTCACAATATGCAAAAGAATACTGCGATAAAATCGACGACTATGTAAAAAAAGGCTATGCTCGCAAGCTTACTGCAGAAGAATCAGCGCGACAATCGAATAAAACGTTTTATTTACCCCACTTTGGTGTGAAAAATCCAAATAAAAAAGGATTGCGACTCGTTTTCGACGCCGCGGCGGAGGTTGAAAATATATCTCTTAATAAGGCTCTCCTTGCAGGTCCTGACATAAATCAGCCGCTTATTTCAATTTTGCTGAAATTTAGACAGGCACCATTCGCAGTCTGCGGTGATATCAAGGAGATGTTTCACCAAGTGTCAATTTTAAAGGAAGATCAAGATAGCCAGCGTTTTTTGTGGAGAAATGGGGATGCAACTAAGCCAATAGAAGTGTTTGTAATGGAGCGAATGATCTTTGGCGCAACGTGTTCGCCCACTATTGCGCAATATGTGAAAAATATAAATGCCAGTCGTTTTAAAGAAGAGTATCCACGTGCAGTTGTTGCAATAATTGAAAGGCATTATGTAGATGACTATGTGGATTGCTTTCAGACGGAAGATGAGGCTATAAAAGTAACGCAGACTGTCATCAAAATACATCGAGCCGGAGGTTTTTCGCTCCGAAACATCGTATCCAACTCAGACAAGATAAAAGCCGCTGCTGGCAATGCTGCTGGTGACTCAAGAGACACTGTCAACATTGAAGGTGAAACAGAGAGAATTTTAGGCATGCACTGGCTGTCACAAAAAGATGTTTTTGTTTTTAAATTACAATTTCATAAAGTGCCAAATGAAATTCTAAACTTAAGTAGAAAGCCCACAAAACGTGAAGTCCTTTGTGTAAATATGTCAGTCTTTGACCCTTTTGGCTTTTTAGCTGATTTTATGGTGTCTGCTAAGGTGCTAATGCAAGCAGTATGGAAAGCAGGATTGCAATGGGATGATCCTCTGAATGAAGATTTGTATAGCCGCTGGAAAGTTTGGATCAAGGAATTACCTGAGGTAAAGAAGTTTAGAGTGCCACGCTGTTATTTTGGTGACTTTGAGAAGGCACAGCTGGATCTGCATGTATTTGTGGATGCAAGCGAGGAGGCAATGGCAACGGTAGCTTATTGGAGAGGGAGTAGTGGAAATACAGTTAAAACAGCATTTGTTGCAGGAAAAAGCTCGTGCGCGCCCACTAGATACCACACCATACCAAAGATGGAACTCCAAGCGGCAGTATTAGGTGTGAGGCTAATGGAAACGGTGGTAAAATGTCATAATGTTTGTATTAATAAAATGTTTTTTTGGACTGATTCCCACACGGTTATTCGATGGATCCGGTCGGACCATAGAAAATACAAGCAATATGTTGCAAATCGTGTGTCGGAAATTCTTGAGAGTAGTCATATTGAGGATTGGCGGTGGTGTCCAGGCTCTGATAACCCAGCTGACGAAGCAACGAGATCAAAATTTCCAAGAAATTATCGGCCAGACAACAGATGGATAAATGGCCCCAAGTTTTTGAGGCAGACTGAGGATAATTGGCCGAAACAACCGCCGATAAGTGGCGTAAGCGACAAAAGCGAAGAAGAGCTTCGGGCAAAACATTATCTTCTGGCAGCTTGGCAATTGAATTTAGTTGTACCAGATATCAAACGATTCTCAAAGTATTCTAGGTTCAAAAGAGTGATGGCTTGGTTGTTTCGTTACTTCAACAACCTTCGTAGGAAAGTGCGGCAGGAACAAAGGCTAGATGGAGAGCTGACAGCGTTAGAAGAGCAATCAGCTGAAAAATATGTCTGTCGCTGGGCTCAAGTGCAATCTTTTGAAAGCGAGCGTCAACAATTGTTTCGTGGTGAGCCGATATCAAAAAACAGTTCATTATTAAAGTTGAACCCACGTCTCGATGAAGATGACCTGCTTCGGGTAGATGGGAGGATAACACACGCTCTGGTGTTACCAGAAGAGACGAGGCGACCTATCATCTTAGCAAAAAATCATCTACTGACTTTTCTCATCGTGCAACACTTTCATGCAAAACTACATCACATCAACCAAGCAACAGTAGTTAACGAGATCAGACAACGTTTTTGGGTTCCAGCCATAAGAAGCTTGGTGAACACGGTTCAATCACGTTGTACATTTTGCAAAATCCGCAGGGCCAAGCCCAGACAGCCACAAATGGGAGCACTTCCAAAAGAACGGCTGACACCCTATGTACGACCGTTTTCGTATACTGGGCTGGACTTCTTTGGTCCCATTAAAGTATCCATTCGTAGAAGCAGCGAAAAAAGGTGGGTTGCATTATTTACTTGTCTAACCATCCGTGCTATTCATATAGAAGTTGCGGCGGATCTCTCAAGCGATGCTTGCCTCCTTTGCATCAGAAATTTTGTAAACAGACGCGGTGTGCCTGTGCAAATTAGAAGTGACAATGGGACCAATTTTGTTGGGATAGGCAAAGAGCTGCGAGGAGTTAGTGATTTCCTGGACAATGATCGGATAAAAGCTGTGCTAAGTCCGCTTGGAATAGAGTGGAAATTCAACACCCCCCTAAACCCAAGCGAAGGCGGAATATGGGAAAGAATGGTCCAGTCGGTAAAGAAAGCACTGTCTGTAATGTTGACAGAACAATCACCACGGTTGGAGACCTTGCAAAGCTTTTTAATTGAGGCTGAAAACATCATAAATGCTAGACCACTCACCCACTTGCCTGTAACACCAGAGGAACCAGACCCACTCACGCCTAACCACTTCTTGCTCGGCTGCGCAAATTCAACACAGACTCCGGCGCCGTTTGAGCCAAAATTGATGAAGTTGAGAAAGCAGTGGCGCATTGCGCAAAACTTAAAAAATGGAATGTGGCGGCAATGGATAAGGGAGTACTTGCCAGATTTAACTCGTCGAGTGAAATGGTGCCAGCCATCTGAGCCTATCAGTACAGGTTGCCTTGTGTATATCTGTGATGTTGATCTTCCTCGAAATCAGTGGAGGCGTGGCAGAGTGTCCAAACTCTATTATGGTAAGGACGGAGTTGCACGATCAGCTGATGTGAGTACGAGCACAGGGAACCTGAAGAGGCCAGTGTCGAAGTTGGCGCTGCTAGATGTCGAAAACTCAGCCGAAAGTGAATCCTCCCCCTCCGGGTCAGTTCACGGGGGTGGGGATGTTGAAAATTGATGGCAACCCGGCAGTTCGGTAAAGCAGCGCATAATAAAGAATGTAAAAATTGAATTTATGTATGTATGTGTAATAATACGTATATCATGCTGTTATGTTTTCATTATAAATATGTTAGTTATGTATTGTTGTAAATGTAGTGGATATTTCAAAAATGGCTAGCTTCTAAAACATAATGTATCATTGAAATTTTCTTTTCGATTTAAGCCATGGAGCACAAAAGATGTAAGTTTTGTTTTAGCTCATATAATTTTATATCTTACTTATTGTTTCATTATTT
The DNA here is from genome assembly GCA_914767935.1 of Coremacera marginata. NCBI lineage: Eukaryota > Metazoa > Arthropoda > Insecta > Diptera > Sciomyzidae > Coremacera > Coremacera marginata. The sequence continues at coordinate 54,045,900 of OU612045.1, forward strand.
GTATTTTAACATTGCACTCTAGAGAATAAACGCCACTTAAAACAAGATAAGATTTGTTAACTCTTATTAGTCAAACTGATTGATTTGGAGGTTTATTCAAGCTTCAAGCTTAAAACATCGAAAATGCAACAAGTGTTCTGCATCTAATCACGGTAAGGCGTCTGAAAAAAGTTTTTTACGTTTCCTACCAATGAAGCGCTCTTGGTGCAGTGGATAAGCTTTTGTCGCCGAGAAAACAGCTTCAACCCAAAAACCGCCCATATATGTATGGAACACTTCAAGGCCAGTGATTTTCATTACATAACATTTTTTCTTTGTTAATATTTTAACATAAAACGGAGGAAAAACTTTTTAATGTATTATATTCAGTTTTATTTTATGCCACTGCTTACAGACTGCTCATATCGTAAGACGAAGTATTCGAAGCATCGAAGCAAACTTCGCAAAACTGTAGCATTTTTAAGCTTCATTTCCGGTTTGTTTCGGCTACTCCCGGTTGCTCCCAGTGAATGATACAATCCAAGGTATATTTAACAAGGTAGTGTCGTCTCGGAGCGGTGGGTACCGCAGCTGTCAAACACATAGAATATCATAATCTGCAAATTTTGTTATTTGTTTTGCTTTTATTCGTAAAAACCTGGTTTTATCAAGTGCGGTACCCAGCACAAGAGAGAATTTTAACTACTAACACTACCTTGTCTTATTCTACCATGGATACAATCCATGTTCAATAATCTTAGGGCCGCTTTCTCAATAGGCCAAAACACATTCACGCACAAACACGCATCGCCGCAAGGCTTTGACATTTCAGTTGAATACACGAATGCTTACGGGGCAACACACATTATACTTCCAGGCATGTAGGCATCGCATGCTTGATGCCTGAAGTAGGCAACTTTTCAACTCTTTCCAAGCTTTGAGGCATTGACAGCTAGAAAACAGCTGATTGTGAAAACGTTTTTTAGAAAAAAAGAGCTGCTCATAAATGAGATAAATAAATTCCCACGCATATTCGACAAGAAGAACTGGGAATTTAAAAACAAACTGCAGCAGGAAAAAGCTTGGCCTGTAGTTGCAGGAGCTACCAAGTATCCAGGTAAGTTTCTGGTTTGCTGTCCGCGAATATGAGCTTACTTGTTTAAAGTATTTCAGTTTTTAGTATTTTATTTCTAATTTTGAAGCACAAAATATTGAATCACAAAACGTTTTTTGCTTTCAAAAGTTTGACAGAAAACATATATTTTCTTTTATGACTCTCACCATGGTTGCTTTAGGCATTAGAATATTTTAAAAGTGTGTGACGTAGAACCGTGAAAGGCTTGCGGCGATGCTTGATGCGCGATGCCTGCAATGTGTTTTGCCCTAATGTCCGGTTAAGCAGTAATCGGAATTTTAGCCAGCGGTAAGTAAAAAAGCTCTTTCTCAATATCCGGTTAAGGCTTACCTGTCAGTTAAGTATTGATTAAACTAGCGTCCACACGTGCAATACATCCATACATTTTTACTAACACACTCACATTTTCGGACTTGCAGCGCTACCTGCAAGGAAATTTCAGAGGCAGTAAATTTTTGGCACTTGCTGCAAGTAAATGTCAAAAAGGGGGATTAAAATGATGCTTTTTGTGGGTTTTTCCAGGATTTCCGCAATTTTATACAAGAGGCAACACTGGTAACATGTTTTCCTTGATTTTTAACTTCTTCATTTCAAGCAATACTGCAATTGAAGGGAGAACCTTCGCATTCGACGACATTTTTAAATGAACTTGCACATGTGGACACTGAAGCAACTTGCAGCTAATTTCGAATTTTTTTTTCCATCGTAAAAATCGAAGACACGAAAAAAGTTGTTGTAAACAAAACACTGTCACTTTACCTAATGTCAACGAGAGACGCTGATATTTGGCAGCCTTGTCATAGACATATGTGGCAACCTACTAAAAAAAATGTTCGAATTGGACAGTTAAGTCCGGTTCACAGTGTGAATGAACCTTTCTTTTTGAACAAGGTGGTATATTAAGTGCAATGAAGTGTCCATTGTATCAAGTGCAGTGTTTTCTTTTTGTTATATAAAGCGTGGTTAAATTTTAAGGGCCGATGTTGAATGTGAACCACACCTAAACGTTTAATTTTCTGAATTTCATTTGACACTTCTCAATTTCAGAATAACTCAATTTGAACCATGGAAAGATACACAATCGAGCAACGCATTAAAGTTATTCAGGCTTATTATGAAAATGGGCGTGATTTTTTCGGTCAATTTAATTGTCCAAATTTGCGTACAATCGGAAAAATCGTGCAAAAATTTGAGCAAACCGGGTCTGTAGGAGATGTGAAAACATCAGTGCATGCTCGTTCAGGTCGTACTGCAAAAAATATTGTATTTTTTCCAAAATGAGGCCGGTCAGGTAGTTACTGTGAATGGTGTTCGCTATTGTGAGATGATAACGAACTTTTTATGGTCTGAATTGGAAGATATGAATGTGAACGATATGTGGTTTCAACAGGACGGTGCCAATTGCCACACAGCTAACGAAACAATGACTCTTTTGCGCGAAAAATTCAATGGCCGTGTTATCTCACGTGGTGGCGATGTCAATTGGCCGCCAAGATCATGTGATTTGACACCGTTGGACTTCTTTCTTTGGGGTTATTTGAAAGAAATGGTGTACGTCGATAAGACAGCAACAATTCAAGAGCTAAAGAATGAGATAATTCGGCACATTAACGGCATAGAACCTCACTTATGCCTCAGCGTTTTCGAAAATTTGGACCATCGGATTGAGGTGTGCCACCGAGGTCGCGGCGGCTATTTGGCCGATATTTTGTTCCATACACAATTGAACCACACCAATATTATCATAATAAAAAGAAATGACAATAATTTCCTAAATAATTTGTGTTTTATTCAAAATCAACATCGGCCCTTAAAATTTAACCACCCTTTAGAAGCATTTCCAGGAACTACAGAGTGTGCAGTGATCTTTGAAAAATGTTAGCAAACATAACCTCAAATGAAAAAGGATGTAAAAAAAGTAAATAAAGAAAGTTTGCTCAAATTTGTTTTGGTTTCATTTAAAATTAGCAAGGTATTTTTTTTTTGAGTAAGCAATTTAAATAGCAATTTGAATGTTACAATTAAAAAGATATGTACTTGAAATCAAGGACCTAAGTCTTTGGTTTAAAATATATTTTTTTGGGAATCAGTCTGCGTCTTTGCCGTAACAATTAAGAGTTTTTGTGCCAAAGTGCATTATATTTACTTTTACGATTTTTTTCCATACTTTTTTAAAAACATAAAGTTTTTGATTTTAAGTATATTGTTTCTATATTATATTTATATAGATTATATTTATATAGTATATTGGGAGTCTAACAATCTTAGTGTCTCTGCCGTAACGATGTTTTGTCTTTGGGCACAATCTAACAAATTAAAGTCTTTGAGGCAAAGTGCATTTTCTTTGCTTTTACGATTTTTTTCCCTGGATGTAGGACAACATTTAAGTGAAGTCTTTTTTTAATGATTCTCTGTAAATTGTATTAAAACAAATTTAGATTTTTTTTTTATATTTAAGTATTTTATTTGTAATTTATTTCCGTTTCGGTATAATTTCTAGTGTTGTTGGTTTGTTCATTTATTCTTTTATTTACGATTTCTGTTTTATATCATTATTAAGCAAATTCTATTTAAATATATTTAAAAATTACACAGGCCCAAAAAGCCAAAATTGCTGTAGTGAATAAAAAATTTCAATTAAATAAATATGAAAGCAAACTAAATTTTACTTTTAATTTTCTCTTTTGAGAAATGTTTTTTACTTTCAATCAAGATAATATTTGACAATTCACATTCAAATTTCACTTTTACAAAACAGTTTTTGGTTTACATTTTGGCTTTTTTGCAGGCCTGTGTTATCGATATTATTTTAATGATAGGTAAAAAAGTATTAAAAAACTACACAAGTTTTTAGTTTTTACTTTTGAATTATAATTTAATAAAATTTAACGAATTTAAATTAAATAAAACTAAAAAAAAAAACAAACAAATAAAAGTCTCTATAGAAACTTAATCAATATAAAGAAAAAAAAAAAAAGAATTACTACCTTTTTAACTCTAATGAAAATGTAGCAAAATTATTTAATTTTATTTGCTTTTTTATGTTCATTCGCAAATAGTAGACGACGACAATAGGTTGAAGCTTTAAAAATACTGTACAAAAAAGTGAAATTCTCTATTTTAGTTTTGTTTTTTTTTTAATATTTAAATTTAAAATATAAATTTAAATAGTATTTGTATATATAAATATGTATGTATATATATATTAGCGATTATAATTAAATATACAAAAATATGATAACAAAATGACTATCTTTTGGCGAACACAGAAAATTTCAAAATCGAGTTATGTGAGGAGTGGAGGAGATGAGTGAAGGATTTATATTCATACAAGCGCGCAGGAGTAGGAAACAAATAATGAAAAGCATTGAAAGTTTTTAAATTTTGCAAAAGTTGACGTCTCAAGTTCCGACACAGTTTGTTTTATTTTATTTTATATTTTTGTTTTCTATAACTTTGTTTTTTCTTTTTGCTGGGTTTTGTTGTTACACATACAATTATGGTACACATATAATTTAATAATATATAGTTCATAAAATTTATATATATATATATATATTATATGCATGTATAGAAATATTTATAGTTTGTATTTACGCTTGGAATAAATATTTTTGAGTTTTTTTTTTCTTATTTCTTCCATAGATGCTTTTTTATTTTTATTTACTCGAATGTCTTTAAATGAAGTTTGAATTTACTTAACGATTTTATAAATGAGCGTGTGTGTGTGTATGCATTTGTGTAGTTTTAACTACAATTGTAGAAGAATTGTGTTATGTGTGTGTTTTAAAATTATTAATTTTTAAATTTCTGTTAAAGTTTTTACTTTAAAACTTCTACATTTATTTATATTTGTATTCATATAAAAACACTTACAAATTGTTTACGATATTTAAGCATAGTTAATATTTTACTAAAAATTTCGAAAATTTTACCTTCGAAAGCAATTGAATTAAATTTTTATTATAAATTGAAACGCTTTAAACTGAGTACTTAACTGAGCTTTTTTGCTAAGTTGGCAAATTATTGAAAAAGATATATATGTATATGTTGGAATAAGAGAAAATATTTAGTTTATCTGCCCTATGACGTTATATAAAGTGTTTTGTAAACGTTTGTGATGTGAAAATATTGTGATGAATTCTAAAAAAAAAAAAAATATTATTTTGACGAGTCTTAAACTAGAAACTCAGTCTCGTTTAGTTTACAATGCAGAACTGTATTGTACAATGTATGTTTCTAAATTATTGAGGCGATTCATAAATCAATGCGTAAGGATTTCAGAGTAATATATACATGGGCATTTTCTAGTATCATAAAATTTCCATTACCACTATTCACCTAGTAGCAATGCAAATTAAAATTGCATTGCCATCAATATGTAATGGTAATGGAAAAAAATTGCATTACAACTAGAATTAAGTAATTCAATGCATTATGCCCATCTATGATATATTATATATACTCGCAGTAAATTTCAGAAACACTAAGCAGCCAAGTTACAAATTTTATGTCACCTCCATGTAACCTAAAAGAAACCTAGTAGTTGTATTGTAAGCATTTGTAACGTTGCGTCAGTGAGTTTTGTATGAAAATGAAGAGTTCATTTCAAGTTAAAAAGCAAAGGTGAGGCCAATTTTACAACTGACTTTAATCTTGCTTTTAAAAACCGATTAAAACCACAAAATATCTACACACAATGCGAAAAGAAATAGATAAAATAGCTCAAACTGCCGATGATGTTAAAATAAAATTATAATCAAATAAAATCGAAAAAAGGCCGCTTCCGCTTTAGCTACAAGAATGATACAATGAACAAGGTAGATGCCAGGGATAGAGCGTAGACCCAAAACTATCAGAGCTTATAGAAAGTAAAAAAAAAACAGAATGTAAACAATGTGAAAAAATGTTTAACTATTTTGACAGTTATGGTAGACAAAAAGAAAGCACAAGCAGCGCTGAAGCTACCTTGTTCAATACATCATGGGCACAATAAAAAAAAAATTAGACTGCCGCCTTATAGGGCGCACCGAAGCGCCCTATACAGCAGGCTTTCCGCGACATTGAATACAAAATGGTCTTTAGTAATAAAGAAAATCTAAGTCGAATCTATCTTACATTCTAGATTCAGAAGAACCTCTCTCTTGGTTACCCTTCATCATAATAAAAGCGTACGTAAATAGGTACGTTCTAGGGTCGTATATAAATTTAGAAATTTTCAAAATGTAAAATACATTTAAATTTTAAAAGCTTAAGGCACTGATATTGTGCAGTAAGCCTGTATAATGGATCACGGTTTATATACAGATAAGCCTACTAAAAGATTCAATTCCACTGATATTGTGTAGTAAACTTGTATATTTTACATTTTGAAAATTTCTAAATTTATATACATAAGTCCCTAGAACTTACCTATTTACGTACGCTTTTATTATGATGCTGGGTAACCAAGAGAGAGGTTCTTCTGAATCTAGAATATACCTACTATATGACAAATGTCACTGAAATTTATTTTTTTCTTTTTAGTTCACGTTTTGGTTTTAAATAAAAGCTTCTTTTTTAAAAATTTTTTTTATATATTTTTTTTTTTTTTAAGAATTAAAAGTTTACAAAAAATCCTTAAACTTTTGGCAAAAAAAACATTTTGTTTCATTCATTAAGTAAAAAGTTACAACGAATCGAATTTTCAGTACAAATTCTGTATAAAAATTTTATTTAAAACTATAGAAATATTGACTTATTAGATCAAAGTCTTGATGAAAGCAAAATAGTGACAACATTTTCTAATAAGAATAACACATCCCAATTCAGCGCGTAATAAAAAGTAGTGCTTTTTTACCTTATGTTCGTTTGTGTAATTTACCTGGTTGGGATCTATATTATGATCGTTTACAAATTAGTAAAGCTAACCAAAAAATTCAAATTTTGGCTATTTTAGTAGATATCATATATTTAAAAAAAAATAATTATATTCTACTAAAACCCACTTATGATAAGCTTTTAAAAAATGTGTTATATTTGCAAACTTATTTTAGTGACTTTTGGAGCTCACTAATAAGACTATTGGAACCACTAGACTTGAACCGGGAAAATAGGGGGACGGTGGAAGGCGAGTACAAATCAGCGTAAGGGTTCTGGATGATTTTTTTAATGAGCTATTAGGCTCAGTTATGATAAAAGGTGGGTTCATAGTTTTCGACATTGTTTTCAAGAACTTTGGGCATAATTTGTATTTCCAGTTTCTTTAAGAATAAAACTTTGTGGCTAAAATTTAATTCTGGCTCTTCTTTGTCATATTCGGATTCATTGCCCACAAAGTACCCACAATTTGATGATCTTTAGGGCAGGCATGACCAAAGATGGAAGCAATAATAAATTTTTCGACTTGAGCAAAAGTAGAATCATATAGGTGTGAACATTGAACATCGTCCGGATATCGCCGACTGTAAGCAGCTGAGGCCATAAAAGCTGAGCTTGCTTCTGAACGATAAGAAAACATTTGACATATCTTTTACAAGTTTCAAAAGTTTTGCTTCACTTTAACGGTTTTTCAAAGCCTTCCTCATATTCCAACTTTATTCCATCTTCCGACTATCGCCGGAATGAGCGAAAGATTTTTCCAAATTTTTTAAGAGTCGCGCATTCATCGATTTGTCGATCGAATTACGATCCATCTTCCAACGATCACGGGAATGAGCGAAGGAAGATTTTGAAAATTTTTCTTGAATCTCTCATTAATCGCTTGGGCGATCGAAAAGCGATCCATCTTCCAACGATCACGGGAATGAGCGAAGGACGATTTTGAAAATTTTTCTTGAATCCCGCATTAATCTCTTGCGCGATTGAAGAGCGATTCATCTTCCAACGATCGTCGAAATGAGCGAAGGAAGATTTTGAAAATGTTTCTTGAATCGCGCATTAATCGCTTGGGCGATCGAAAAGCGATCCATCTTCCAACGATCGTCGGAATGAGCGATGGAAGATTTTGAACATTTTTTCTTGAATCGCTTGGGCGATCAAAAACCGATCAATCTTTTTAAAGAACCCATGGGCGAATCGCAAGTGCCTCGCAAAACCAGCTTCTCTTCCAATCGTCTTCCAAATGTTTGCAGGGCAAGATTTAAGATATTGTGTTCCTACAAGACGTAGTTAGCTATATAAAACAGTATGCAATGTCATAAAATTTTGTCAACTCATTGGCAAGAAACACGTAGTATTTAATGTAGAACTCTATGAGATCAAATGTAGCATAAAGAACAGCTTGATTGATCTTTCCTGCTTCCAGACAAAGTAAGGTGGCATTAAGTGATTGGGAAAGGCTATATATTAAGAATTTAGTAGCTAACCCCTTTGCTCATGCTCAAGTAGAATTCGTTAGTTGGACGCATATTAAATAGTTTGAAGTGAAACTAGTCCACTAAGCTGCTTAAAGAGCGCCAGTTCGATACTAGCTCCATTTACTGCAGTGTTACGTTAGTCAAGCTTCAGAATAAAAGTGTTTATCTAAATATTCTTGGGATCATAGAGTATGGGGAACGTAAACACAAATATTAACGCCTTAGCATAACCTATAATGGCATCTATAGGTGGTGGATGAAGTTATTTTATGTTACTTTGCGTACACTGAATTGAATGATTCAGAAATAATATTGAAAATTCTTACTTCGTGCAGCCTGCTTAGCTTTAAGATAATTTAGCCTTAATCATGACAAATTTACTTTTCTTAATTTTGTAGTCAGAACTTTAGAAATTATTGTTTCCCAAAAACAATTTACGTTTTAAGTGCAACTCGTGGAAAGGTCTGGGGCTCTACTCTCTATTGCGATGCGACAAGAAAAAACTCGCCAAATTGATTTGATTGTACGGATTTGCGTATGCATCGAATTTCATTTTCGCATCGCATTGATTGGCGCATCGCAATACAGAGTAGGACCCCTGGTCTATCTTATTACACTTCTATTGCAAAATATTAGCTTTCCATCGATAAAAAAAGAGGCTTAAAATTAAAAAAAAAATATTGCTGATAAAGACTATGAAACATTTGTTTCTAGAAAGATGAACTTTGAATAAATTTTAAATGATGAACTATGGCTAGTTTTATATCCTTTTACATTTAAAACATCCATAGAATCTACATTGTTATAACAACAAAACTATATAAATACATACATGATATAAGCATTTGTAGCATAGTTCAGTTAATTTAATCTTTTACCCTCTTCTGTGTGTGTGTGTGTGTGTATGTTTTGTTTTATGTTCTTGCTTTTTAAAGTAGATCCTTTGTTTTTCGTTTAATATAAAAGTTTAATTTTTTTAATTATTACGACTACTAAATAAGTTAATAAGATACTTAAAACTAAATGTTGATGTTTCTAGCATTTGTTTTGCAGTATGTATGTGGTGTGTAGTATGTATTTAAAATTGCATATTCGTTTACATTCATACAGCAAAAACAAATTTTTAGAAAATGTACAAAATATATTATTGTTAATATATGTGTGTGGTTTTTCAAAAACACAAAATATAAGAAGTATTTTTCGTAATTTAACAAAAGTAAAACTTGACCTACAATCGTTCGTTTTTTACTAAAAACGCCAACTACTTGCGTGCTTGTTATGTGTTGTGCTGTGCTGTGGGCGCTGTGTCGAGCTTCTATGCACATTCCTCTAATTTAAGCTTGCTGCTTGTTCTAATATAAGGATATTTTTTTAAGAAATCAAATTTTGTTTAGTTTTGTAAAAATAAATGAGATTTCCTTTAAAATTTCTGTCGCTTTGTTTTAATTTTTAGTTTTGTTGTTTTTTTTTTTATAACATTTGCATTTCTTTGAACTTAAGCTGTTTTCGTAAGCTAATTATTTCATACATTTGTGAGCTAATAAGCTAAATTAGTTTAACTTAAATGCCTTTCTTTTTCACGTTATTTTTTTTTAAATAATACAATTTATTTAAATTAATGTTTTCTAAAACGTAGAGTTTGTTGCTCTTATTTAAGTTTAAGTTTAATTATAATTGTATATTATTATTCATCATAATAATTTGTAATTATAACATAGATTTAGAATTAAATTAAATAAGTTCTACATTTTTGAGTGGTCTCGCTTTAGCAAATTGCTGCAGTTTGGATATCTTTTCGCGCTATAATAATTTGACATTTATTAATTTTTTTTTCTGTTTTCTTTCATTAGTTTTAAATATCGTTTCATTTAGTATATTTAAGAGGAATATTGATGTGGGGAGGGGAGTGTAGGGGGTATGTGTGCTGGTGGCAAAAGTAGTTTAACGTTTACGTGCCGTTAGCCTTTGGCAGCGATCGCACCAAATACAGTTTCTCGCCTTGCTTATTCGTATAGATGGGTGCTCTTTGGTAATGATCCACTAATTGATCTAACGTATGAAATTTACGCTGGCCAATGCAGTACATGCTGTTTTCCACGTGTACGCGGAAGTGCTTGTTGCGTCCGGGTGCTTTCAGAGATACCGAATAGTCGCCCATCTGAAATATTGTCTCAATTAACACAAGTTAAAACTGTTAAATAGCATTTCTGACTTACATTAGTCTCACTGTCTCTTATTAGAAAGTCGCCATCGTGTCCATGCTGATTGAGTACTGTGTCGCATTGACTGCGCGTTATGGCGCCATAGTACCAAGATTTCCCAGCCAGATTTGGACGTTCCATTGGCGGCATGGATGGTGATGATTGCGGTGGCATGTTGTTCATGCCACCACCAACGCCATCATTGCGTCGATCGATGGAGTCACCACCACTGCTGCCGCCACCATTGCCACCACCACCACCCCCACCACCACCACCACCGACGCCACCACCAACACTACCGCCAGCACCGTTATTGCGATATGGCGTAGCCAGATAATCATTCAGCTCTTGTAGATAATTGCGTGGAACTAAACCGACTTGTCCTTGATTATTGCGTGCCTTATACCAGTCCGGATCGGATGCAGGACGATCGACTATTTCGAGACGATCGCCTTTTTCGAATGAAAGCTCTTGATCGTTATTCGAGGAGAAGCTGTAGAGTGCTACCTGTAAGAGTAAAATTTAATTATGAATCACGAGTTTGACCATGCTTGATTGCACACTCTACATACCACAATATCGAGCACATTTTCTGCCATTGCATACGTATGTATTTCACCATCATTATCACAATCTTCGGTTGTGTAATTGCTTGGAAACCAGCCAACTGCATTACCGCTCTGTCCGCGCCACCAACCATCATTGGATTTCTCCAGTATTAAGATGCGTGTCCCCTTTGTCAGCGATAGTTCATCGGGTTGTTGCGCCTGATAATTGTATTTAACAATCGCTGTGCCAATGGCCTCTGCTGGATCGGGTGGCAGTCGTCGTGACATTGTTGGACTTTCAATTTGTCGTGATGGCGAACAATTGGGTAGTGTCTTGGAGCCCGAGCCTTTTTTCACTTTCTTCTTTATGCTGTTAATTAAAGAGAAGAAGCAGAGATGTTGAGTTGGAAATTGATATTTTTTTTTATTTATTGATTTATTTATTATTTTCTAAATTGAGGCTATGTAATATTTTTTATAATTTAACTTTATCTTTATTGCAAATAATTGAATGGATATTTTTAATACACTTGCAAAACTAGCAGTAGTAAGGTAATCTCTGCTAGTTTACCTTAACTTTAAAAGGTAAAATTGTTGAACGGGAAGGGAGGGAGGGAGGGAAGGGGGAGTGTAAGCTAATTGGAAATTAAAACAAAAATTGTTTAAAACAAATTCTATACTGATGTAATAAGAGGCAAAGTTTGTTTGAATTCTTTATGTATTGTATGTTGCTAATAAACCCTAGAAACTCTACAACCGATAAATGTGAAACTTTATTTGATATGTTGTCACATCTTGATTTAAATCATATAGATTTGAACATTCTATGAAAATGTTCCCTTTGTAAAATTTCATTACATGTCACTTTGGACAAGATTTGTCTGCAGGGTACTCCTATGAAGATACATAGCAAGTTTTTAAATACTTTCTAGGTTGCAAGGTTAGATCAAAATGGAGCTAACAGCAACTTGAAAGTAATACTACTAGAACCCTTACAGGAACTTTCCACATGGCCGATTGTGACTTTTAAGCCCGACAAGTCTGCAGGGCCAGATGGAATTCTACCGGCCATAATGGAACATGTCCTTTCCAGCATCATGTCCTGGTGATAGCAATCTTCACCGGTTGCCTCAAGACAAAGGACTTGTTCCAAAAAATGTAGAGAGAAGTGCGAGTTTTCTTCATTTCCAAAGCTGAGAAAACGATACACTCAGCACTAAAGGATTACAGGCCTATTACACCCTTATCGTTCTTGATGAAAACGCTAGAGAATAATAGATCTCCACATAAGATAATCTTTGAACGATACTAACCTCTGCAGTGCGCAACACTTCTACCTTAAAGGTAAATTGCTGGAAACGGCAAAGCAGTAAGAACGGTTAAATAGCCCAAAGGATTTATAAAATGCTCAACAGCAGACGTATAAACTAACAAGTGCTAATGAGCGTGTTGGGGAACGGGGTCACAAGAGGATCAATGTAAGGAGGAATCATATCCGCCCTTCTCTGGCTGATTGTGGTTGACAAAATTCTAACTACACTCGAAACATGTGGAACAAAGCCGATGACGTTGCCATCATAATAACAATAGAGTTCAGCTACTACAGCTTTTCGCACTTTCTCATCATTAATCCATCAGAAGCCATGATCCAGTACTCGTTGAAAAATATCAATGTGATGGATACCAGTGACCCCAAACAAGTTGATGTGGAAAAAATTTACCCACCAATGAATGGGTTAGGCTCAGGTACAATACAACTGTTTTTAGTACTACTTTTGAGTTGACCTTTTGACAAATTAACATCGAAAACGCCAGAATTGTTAACAAAGGTACTCATGCGGTTTAAAGAAGCAGCAGCCACATAATTTGTTCTACTGAATAATAAATAAATTAAATTGTTAGCGTTTCTACTGCTTCTACGATTGGTGTTAAAATTTTTTCGAGAAAGAAGTTCTGGAGAATCGAATATATCTGCTATGAGTTGGTGTAAATCTACGATATCTGCAGATTTCCTTCGATCTTTTAAAGACTGCATTTTTAAGAAATCAGTTCTACTAAAGCCCCTTTGAGCAAACCTAACAAAACATTTTTGGATTCTTTCTATTCGATCAACATGCACACTACAACTTGGAGACCAAACTTGACTTGCATACTCTAAGTTAGGACGACAGATTGCATAATACAACGTTGTAGTTGTGGCCCAGCCTTTTATAAATCCAAGCATTGAAGATGCTTTTTTAAAAATATAATCAATGTGAATGTTAAACGATAGTTTAGAATCCATGCATATTTCTAGGTCTTTGATGGTATCTAGCAGAGCTGTAAAGGAATGCAATCATTTGTGATTTAAAATCATTCAAATCCCAATCAATGATTGCATGCATTTTTTTCAAATCATTGATTGGACCTTGAAATTTCAAATCACAATCAATGTTTTGAAAAATTGATTGCATTCATTTTTTCAAATCTTTGATTACGATTTGAAATTTTATTTTCAATCAATGATTTGAAAAAATGATTGCATTCATTTTTGAAATTTCATATCCCAATCAATGATTTGAAAAAATGAATGCATTCATTTTGAATATAAATCACATGATTTAAAAACACAAATGATTGCATTCTTTTACAGCTCTGGCATCTACACGGCTTAAGGCAGTATCTTTTGTCTTATAATCAAAAATAAAAGAGTTCCTTTTTCGCGAAAAGGATATAGTTTGGCATTTATCTGGATTTAGAAACATATTATTTTTAGAACACCAAGCTTCAAGGGATTTCAGATCAGACTGGACCTAGATCTGCGTTGTCTCTAGAATCTATCGTTCTGTATATTTTCATATCCTCCGAATAGACATGCAGATGAGAGTGCTCGATGATGTGAGTTACATCATTGATTGCTAAAATAAACAGAAGTGGGTCCAGGTGGCTACCCTGAGGAACACCTCATTCAGCAATAAGTTCAAAAGACAATACGTCTCGGAAACGTATTTGATAGAGCGATCTTATCGAATCCAGTTCACAAAATATTGTAGAAATCTCATTAACTCAAGTTTAAATAAGATTAGATTGTGTGGTAGTTTATCAAATGCCTTACTAGTCAGTGTTAACACAATCGACCTGGGGCCGCATCGCCGTTTCCGTGAACGTACAACTCGTCACGTTGTTATGACTTCCCCACAGTGAATTTTTACCCGATCATATACGATCCGCTCAAAAAGTTTTGGAATCAATGAGAGTTTAGCGATATTCCTATAGTTATTAACATCATTATTGCAACCTTTTTTATAAAGAGGCCTTTGATGATTTTTTCCAGAAAATTGGAAAATAACTTTCGTTAATTGATTTATTTAGGCTATTCACAGTTTAAACGTATATCTATTATTTTTGAAACTGTGAGCACTTCAGTATGTGTCTGTCATATGTTTGTTGTAAGTGTTTAAATTCAAAACAAAATTTGAAGCTCAAAAAACAAATTTGTCAATGAAATTGTCAATATATGAAAAGCTGCTGAGCTTAAAATTTTTGTTTTGAAAAACATGAAAAACAAAAAAAAATATGTCATAAAAATTACGAGGCACAAAAAACACGTCAGAGGGCTCCTTTTATTTACGCGTGTCTGCGTATGGGCGTTTGCATGGAAAACAACTATAAAGCAAAATACGCTTGCGTTGGTTGGCGTAGAAATAACAAATCGTAAGCACAACAGGCATAATAAAGAAAGTGGTTGACTCAAAACGGAATATGCGGGAAATACCTGCAAACTAATATCTGGGACATTGAATGAGCTATCGCGGTAGGCAGGATCAAATGAGCAGATCATTCTCACTCATGGCTCTCTTGTATGCTGGACGATAGTGCCCAAAAAGAGCTGCCTTAGCTCCCTTGCAGGAGCCCAATGGTTAGCGTGCATAGGAGTAACAGGAGCCATGAGATCTACGCCACAGAAGGGCCTGGAAATAATGGTAAATCTTTTTCCCATAGAAGAGTTCCTTAAGTGTTTGGCGAACAAGAGAGCAAATTATGAGCCTGGGAGAACAACACATTCGGACATGAATCATTCTGGATCTCTTTGGAACCGAGGAATCAGTGTGAGATTCGGTACAAAGTACATTACACCCATCCCCAGCAGACAAGAATGGAAAGAAACGGAAGGAAACTCTAGGATCTTATGGCAATCTCCAATTCTATACTGATGGCTGCAAAATGAAAACTGGATCGAGGGTATACTCTGATTACTGTAGCGTTATTTAGGCAGAAATATATGTGATTAAAAAAGCTGCACATGCCATTCACAAGAAAAATCTCACCCCCATAAGGGTAATAATTTTTGTGTATAGCCAATCGGCCATCAAAGCGCTGGATTGTAGAACGACGAAGGCTCAAACGGTACAAAACTGTTAACAAGCCCTGAACAACATCTGCAATACCCATAGTGTAAATCTTTGCTGGGTTCCCGGACAAAGCAATATCGAAGATAACGAGGCGGTGGATAAACTGGCGAGACGTTGTAACAGCAAGTACAAACAGGGTTGATACATATGAGCACATTAAATAGACGTCGTTGTGCAATGCTTATATATGATCAATAGGCGTCTTCAAAAGAAGTATAGACCTTAAAAGCAGAGATAATGCTTACACACACTGAGCTTAGCGAGGTGGCTGCAACATATCTCGAAGACTCTGGCCGGAGTTAGGTTAGGATAGTTAAGGTAGAGGCAGCAGCCGGTGTTCATACATACATCAGCTCACTTAGACCAGATAGGTCCATTCTGATACCGCTGAACACAGGCCTTCATTCAAAATGGAACCACCTTGAGATCTTGATGAACCCTATTAGACGCCTGACATTGGCATTAGTCGTTGAAAGGCCTTAAATATTTGTGCCTTCTTCTGGCTAGCGCAGGATAGGAACACAGAAGATGGAAGATGGTTTCTTTTGAGCTCAATTGAGCTAAATGAGAAAAGAACTTAAAGCCTTCTGCTTTTAGTCAAAAGTAAAATTCGGATTCTTGTTGGAGTTCTAAAAAGTCATTGCCCCATTGGGGTAATAGCCAATAGTATGGCCATAACAGCGCCAGACTACCACTAAATTTTAATGCTAAATAATGCAATTTTTTCCATATAGTAATGGAAAGTAATGGAAAGTAATGGTATACATTACCATTAAAAAATTGAGTGGTATACTATTCAAATTTAGTGGTAACGAACAATTTTAATGGTAACGTAAATTTTTTTTATTACCATTAAAAATTTAGTGGTCATGCAAATGTTTTCCATTAGGGGCAGTTCATAAATTATGTAACATGTTTTTGGCCAAATTTTGACCCCCACCCCTATGTCACAATTCGTCCCAAAGTCAAGTTTAACCATTCATTGAACAAGTTATGGCATCAAAATATACAATAACACTCCGATTTTTAAGTTGGCATAAAAAAATGGTTGGGCATAAAAATCAATATTTTTTAATGAAATTTTCAGGTACATGTTTTGAAACATTATCCAAGCTATTTCTTAAATATTTTCCTTAAAAATTACAATATACATTCTTTTTTTGGTCACTCTAATAGTCATATCATTTTTTTAACAAATAAGCCTGCGATGGAATAGCAATAACAGTTCATAAAACTTGTTAGTACGGGGATAGTCAAACCTGCCATAATGGGGATGACCTTATCTATTCACGGCAAAGGGTAAGAGATAAGTAAAGGGTTTTCTGTATATGGGTAGGCATATAGTCCTTGATACAGCTCTGTAGGTGGAGTTGATGGTATCAGGCACCCCTTATTTCTGGTAATGGATTTTCGATCTTGACCCTTTAACTTGGTGGAACGCCTGCCAAGCACGATTTAGTGCACAAGCTGCGCACGGCCACTTATAAAAGTTCATTGAACTGTTGGTCTCTTTGATTGGATGTGGTACAATCTCATTTAGCGGACGCAGTGCCCAGGGTGACTATCATGGGCTTGCCCCTCTGGGAGTGTCGTGCTGGTTGTGGTTCTCACAGACAGAATCTGGTTTGACAAGCAAACCTGCCGCAAGGCTTAAGTACTTGGATCTCCAGACCATAGTTCATGAAACAGACAACCAGAACTTATGTGTTATACCACAACACGGACCCATTTATGCTTTAACCAGTAAAACATACGGGGCATCCACGAACATGGAAGCCGTTTCACAAACACAAAGCATCACCCAGTGCCCTGATAATTAGGAGCATTATACAATAAATTACATACTGCCCTTAATAGCAGTACCAGTTTAGATCTCAGTAGTGACGTACTTACAATCTATCTGCTGGTGAAGACGAGACCTATCCAATCTCTTGCAAATTAAGACAGATATGCCAGCCAGGTCGTACCACTGCGCGACCCCGCCGGTCAATCTAGACCTGTGTAGCATTCACACAACCACAACCAGTACGAGTCATCTGGGCAACTCGATCCCGTCAATGAGGATCCACAACATCCCCGCAAAAAGACCAAAAATGCACCATTTTAACAGCTCACAGCTGCCAGCTCAGTACCTACAAAGAGTAACCTTTTGTTGCCACTCTTACCCTGGCAGTCCGGATGATCTAAGGATCTCAACATCTAGACAGAGATCTAGACAGAGGCCTTGTTCTCAGAGACTGCCGTGCTCAGTATGAGAACCCAGTTTTTACACCATTTCATCACTCACCTCAGTGGCCGCCGTGACAGTCTGAGGGACCAAGTCAAACGTCGACGAGTAAACCCCTAAGGAAAGCCCGAGCGTCGACATGTTAAGCACGCATGTCAAAACACTCAACATCCAAATTGTTATCGGCCTTTTCTAGTCTTAGTGCGGTGGATAGATAGGTTCTACCCCATTTGACGGGTAAGACTGTCCCCGTACTAACAAGTTTTAAGGTCAATTGCTATACCTTCGCTGGCTTGTTTCATAACGATATACCCAATATGACCTGCTACCAAGATGGCCACCACCCCGAGCTCTTGGTTGGCCCTATCAGTTTTTACGTTTGCAGGACGTATCCTACAAGCAACCATCCTCCTTTATCCTGGCTTTGGACAGGCAGGCGCAACTAAATTGCAAGCATGGCGGAGTTGGCGGGAGCCACACCGTGGTCCGGCCGGGCTAGCATATCCCTTAATATGCAAGAGATTGGATAGGTCTCGTCTTCACCACTAGATGGCAATGGAGGTACGCCAACTACTGGTAGTCAAACTGGTACTACTATTGAGAGCAGTGTGTAGTTTATTGCATAATGCTTTTACATATTACGGCACTGGGTGATGCTTTGTATTTGTGTAATGGACAACCGGTACTTGTTTGCTCTTCCGTGTGCCCTGTATGCTTTACTGGCTTAGTTTGCGAACATAGTGAGCGTCGGTTCAGACAGGCAGGCAGATTTCACATTGGAGCAAAAAGGAAACCAAGTCATGCAGCTCTTTTGTTTTAACAGGCGGGGAGCCATCAACCCTTAAAGTTCAGTTACACGGATTTCAAAATATTTTGTATTAAGAGATAGTATATAGCAATACGAATAAAATATGCCTAGTATGACGGGGGTCTATCCTGGCACCAGTATTTTTTAAGAATTTTTGTATTATTAACAAACAGTAAAAATTTGCACTTATGGCGGAAATTTATTTTAACCAGCTCATTTTATTGTAAATTTTATGTGCTTTTAGAAAAAAAAATGGTATGACAGTTTTGATTGTGGCGAAAAAAGTTTACCACTGATACGTTTTTAAAATAGGTATCACAGACTTTTTAGTCACAATGGTTCTAGGATAGACCCGTCATACCGGGCTTATTTTATTCATGATGCAATTTACTATATCTAAATACAAAAACTTTTAAAATCCGTGTAACTGCACTTTTAAGATTGCTGGCTCCCGGACTATAATGTGTTTTTTGATCTAATCTGCCTGCCTGTCTGAACCGGCGTTCACTATGTTCGCAACCTTAGGCTGTATTGCATAAACAGGTCCGTGTAAAGATGGTGCAAGTATTACACACTCATGCATGTTCTGAAGTCCGATTCACCTCGGAATCAAATTTAATTGCAATGAAATGTAATTGAAAGTAAATCTGATTGCGACGTGAATCGGTATCAGAACATGCCTGATTATGTGCTGGTTGACTATCTACCGGATGACTTTAGACCGGAGGGATAAAGCCTATACGGCAGGAGTCCTCTTTAAATCTAGAAACCGTTTCACTTATGCTTTCTGGAACGATCAATCTGAACAGAAGAAAGTACACTACGATAAAAAAAGCCTAAGAGACAGAAACGGACAAAAACGGACTTAACTATCAATATAAATAAAATCAATGCATTCTTAAAAATTGAAGACTTGAGCCTGTTTATGTCAGGCAAGCAAACTTTTAATAAAAATATAGAAATATACAAGTAAGTTAAGGAAGAATGCACCACTTTCTTTAAAGCAAGGCAATTTAAAGATATAATGAAAACCGAGCAATGTAGTTTTTGGTAATTACAAATTATTTTCAAATCATATAACTTGAAGGAAGAAGTTAAACAAAAAAAAAAACATTTCACATGGTGGCATAATAATGAGGAACAGCATAGACCTACTTTACCAAGGTTAAGCAATTTTAACATAAGTATGAATGCGGACGACATAGTCACAGAATTGATTTGGTAAAACATTATTCATTTATAATTGCTATTTAATCAATATAAAAAAAAAACACAGTTCAATGCTGTATCAGAAGCAAGCTCATCTATAGATTAAATACATTTTTATTTATCAATAATATAGAGCAACGCTTCTTTGGCTTAAAATGCTCTCCTTAAATAGCAACAAAAGTGTGGTTAAGCAAAGAAGATTAAAAAATGGCATTGTAAGGTAAAGAAAAACAGAAAATTTAAACAACATGCTTTGTGTTGGAATAATAAAGCTTGAAATATTAAATCAAAATATCAGTTAATTAAATAATATCAATAATAAATCAAAGGCAAATCATACAAAATATTGGCAAAATAAAATAATTATAATTTTGGACGTTTAATAAATTGATTTATATTAATTGTTCTTATTGGAAGCAATAATAATCTACCTACCTATCGAATAGCGATGGCTTCTCCTTTTTAACGTAGTTGCTCGGCACGTAGCCCGATTGATTGCGATTATTTTGCACGCGCCACCAATGTTTGGAGTCATCGAGCAGCAAGTAGCGTTCGTTTTTCCTAAGATCCAATTCTTGTGCTCCCTGCGCCGCGTAATCGTATTTGGCCACAACGTAGCAGACGTCTTCTTGTGATTTGCCTTAAAAATCGAAATTAAAGTAAAGAAACAATAACAGTCATGTGTTTTTTTTATTTACAAGAAAGTTAGCTCAGTGCCTACAATTCTCAAGTATAAAGCGAGGAGGTAGGTAGTATTTATCTACCAACAAAATGCAAACGTTACTTGACCTGTACTTGAAAATTGTACTGATTTTCAATCTGACTCTGATGTACTTTCTTTTTTGTTGTTATGCTATACCGTGCTTCATGTTGCCCGCCATTGATTGCTGACCAGCGCCACAAGTTGTTGTTTCACGTTCAGCGGCGCCGTTCGTGGTTGATGCGTTGGATGACGACGTCGTTGTTTCCTGGCTAAATGTCACGCTTTTTTGTTGTTGAGCACTACAAGTCGATGCCGATGAAAGATTACGTTGATGTTGGTGTTGATGCTGCTGCGGTTGATGGCGTTGGTGATGTGCTGGCGAGCCCGGTGGTGGCAGAGAAGTTTGCTGATGTAATTGTTGGTGGTGGTGTTGTTGCTGCTGCTGCTGCTGTTGCCAGGTGCCTCCGACTACTATACCACTTGCAGCGTTGCCACTGTTTGACTGATAATGTGAATGATGTTGTTGTTGCTGTTGCTGTTGTTTTGGCTGATGATGATACTGCTGTGGCTGCTGCTGCTGCTGCTGCTGATGATGATGCTGCTGCTGTTGCTGTTGCTGTTGTTGCTGTTGATGATGATGCAGATGCTGATGATGGCTTACAATTGGCAATTGATTACTTGCAGAGGAATCGGGGATATTGCGCGCAAATCGTTGGGGATATTCCAACATTCCAGCTCCTCTATTTTTTGTAGAGGAGGGAGATTCTTTGATTTTCTATGTGTTCTATGTGTGTGTCTGTGTTTGAGAGCGCACGCCTGCTCGGATTTTATCTCTATTGATCCTGTTTATTGATGAAAATATTTAAGTTGTTGATTTTTTGCACTTTATTGCAAACGATGAGCTTAAAATGCCAATGAAAAATCATTTCTAAAGAAAAAAATAAACGATGGAAAATATTTGCAAATAAAAAAAGAGAAAATTAATATCAAGCATAAAAGAAGCGTGTGTGTGTATGTGTATGTATGTGTGTGAAAATAGCTGATATAAATAAACTCGATTTATGATGATTATAAAGCATGATTGTATAAAATTTAAATATAAATAATATTATGATAATATATATATTTGTTTTTGAAAATATAGAAAATGCTGTTGCAAATTTATGCCAGACATATAGGCACACACGGACAAGTTTCCGTCGTTTAGCTTCTGTACTAATTGAATAATTACCGTGCCCAGAAAATAATTGCAAAATATAATTGACAATTTTTTGAAAATAAAAAATATTAGGCTTTAGATTGCTTGTTTAAAAAATATGGTATAATACTACGAGGGTGGTTCCAGAAGTATCCGACCTGACTTAAAATTACTATGGTAGAAAGTACTAAACTTATAAAGGTAAAATTTCTGGTTTTAAGACGCTACGTTGTTTAGTATTTGTTTGGTAGCCATCATGAGTGAACGCTCTCAGTGAATTTGTAAACATGGAAAAAATTGGTCATCGTTATGTGATACAATGATTTCATTTGAAAGGTCTAAGGCCAACCTATCTATTAAAGCCGAGATATATTTTACTCTGGGGGAGTCTGCTCCTTCGTTTACAACAGTAAACTATTAGGTGGCAGAGTTTAAACGAGGCCGTACGAGCTGCCAAGACGAACATAGCAGTGGCCAACCAAATAAGGTGACCACGCTAGAAATGGTAAAGAAAACCAACAAAATGGTATTGGATGACCGTCGCACAGTGTCGCGAAATGCTCCCTGGGTGATCGAAATTCTGTTTTTGTTCGATTGGAAATCGATCTAGCTACAGAAATGTAAAATATAAGTTCAATTGAGTAGAGGGGAACTTAGTGGCGTTGTCCCAAAGTCAACTAAAAAATAAGTTTGTGCTTCCTAGGTAACAAAAAATGTTACGGGAATATTATGGGAATATTTAATTTATTTTTTTTTTTGTTTTGTTGAAAATCGATGTGCTTAAGAAAACAGAAAAAATATGTTCAGTAAATAGTAGGTACCTTGGTAGAGTTGCCTGTAACTTAATTAAAAAATGTTAAAACTCATAGATCCTCGTATTGCTTAATCGTCTGAAATGATATCATTTCTAACATAATAAGAAAATTAAAATGCATTTCAATTTTTCTAATTTCTTAACCCGTTGTTGCTCAAAGTTGTTGCTTTAAAAAGACATCTTTCAAATATAAAGTAAAATTAGATGATTTAATTTAAAAATCATCAGTGTAAAATTTTATTTGAAATAAAAAATAAATTTTCCTTTTTCTCCGCTATTTCATTCAAGGTTAAACCCAGAAGCTACCAAAACTTGTATATATCAATAAAATAGAAATCAATAATTCATATATTAGTTTAATGTCCTGTTTTTCCCTACAACCAAATCAATTACAACAAATTACTTTCTCAATACTTCTAAACGATGTTATTAACGGATCTGACGAAATCATCAAAATAGTAATGAGATCCTTGTTCTGTTTTTCTCTGCTATTTTTTCTGGTATTAGATAATCTAATATTTTTATATTCTTAATTTTTTGCCTCCTGGACCTCTTTAGATAACTCTCCTATAGCGAAGAACTGATGGTTTATGATTCTCTCCCCATGACATAAGACTTTATGTATGATTGGAGTAAAATAGCTCCATTCGCCATCTAAAGACATAAGAATTGCCATACAAATTAAGAGTATCTTGTGGAAATTTTCCAAATTTGTCACCATCGATTAGGTGTCGGGAGTTTATAGCGTTTAAAATTTTCCTAAAGCGAAAGAGTTTCCACATCTTGAAAAAAACACCGAGCAGTGTTGCCGTCATTGCTGTTTCCCGAGCCTTGTTTCGAAAAATCCACTCGTAACCCAATTGCATCCCTGAATTCGTTTTGAATTCTTTGTTTTTCTGTTTTTCTGAATTCTTCCTTTATTTTTGCGCTTGTTCCTTCTAGTTTTTTGATTGGAAATCAAGTGTGGAATTTTTAAAATTCTCAAACTTTATATTGTAAGCTATGTGCAGACAATGTTCTATGAACCTAATTCTCGCATGAAGAGGTGAAAGTCCATGTTCATACATAGCCTCAGTATCATTAGGAGACTCATACGTAGCCTCAACTGTTCTATTACCTTGGCTGAATTGGGCTTGTATCGCATACCATAATGTCATATTGTTATATTTAGAATATACAAAAAAAAAAGACAGTGCATAAAACTCTAAGTTATACTATTTTGTTTAGTGCATAAGTAAATTATGAAAACGCAATGCATATGTATTTGGAAACATTGTCCTTTTTTCTTCAAATGACAAGTTTGTTCAACGTCCGCCAGAGCCCGGCAAAATATCATATATGGATGTAAAGAGGACACTCCAAGGATTCAGTTTATGCATGTCATTCACGAATCTTTTAGAATCTACTTTGTATCCTTACCTAAACCTCAAAAATCGTGAAAAATAAGAGTTAACTGACCATAGCTATTGTGGTCGAACAGCAAGCGATTTGAAAATTTTTGTGATTTTTATCATTAGAGATTACAATACCCATTATTTATTTTATTTACAGGACCATTTCAAATTTGAAAAAAAATTCTGAAAGTGAAAAATTTGCGCAAAGAACAAAAAAGTTCAAACTTGCGATCCATATATCTAAAGAAGTGATATAGATACAAAAAAAAAAAACGACCACGAATTTGAAAAGTTCATTCAATTTTGACTTAAAATAAAAAAAAAGTTTAAAATTTTCAATTTTATATAGTTTCGAGCGCTCAAACGGCAAATGGCGACACTGTGCGTCGATTGAAAGTGCGACATGGTAGACATTTCAAAAACTGATGTACAGAGCATATTGACTGAAAATTTGCACATGAGAAAGCTATGCGCAAGATGGGTGCTGCATTTGCTCAAAATGGAACAAAAACAGCATCGCACTGTGACTCAAGAATTAAATCCATTGGCCAAAATACCCATTTTTGGTGGTAACCGATTTATAAAATTTTTGCGCCATTTTTTAGTAAATATATCCAAAGCTAGGTTGCCAAAAATTTAAGTCAAAATATCTAAAATTGTGGGCATGGCATGCGGTTAAACACCACTGTTTTTGCTAATTTCAGAAAAAGGAGAGTTTTTTTTTATTTTTTCATCGAAAATGAATGGCCATTGCTCGCAAACTATAATCAATAGAGGGTTGATTTTGTTAGGTTGGTTAGACTATTATCATTAAATTATTGTATGCGGTTGTAGCTGTACTATTGATATTTTGGGTGTTACGAAATGTTTTCAAAATGACTGTTTTTTGTATAAATTTTAACTTTAGTGGAATAGAACTTCTAAGGATCAAAACGGATCAAACAAATGATATCATCCATTTAAAGGTGAAGTCTCCTCTTTCACCCTATATACACTTTTATACCCACGATCCCCCCGTAGAAGCCTGTTTCGTTTTACTGGAACTATTCACACAAATATTTGAATGACACTAATTTAAACGCATCCCTATAAATATGCAATGATGTATTCTATTTAAACTTCAGGTATTTTATTGCATGCAATATAAAGAATTTTTCAGTTTTATTTGCCCTTTTTATTCCAACTCTATAAGATAGGTGCATATACAAAATATATATATACAGGTTCTGGTAATTAAAATGAAACATGTGCAGTTTTGGAGTTTTGAGTCATTTAGAGTTTTTTTTAATTAAGGGGGTCTTCTCATTGAGCAACTTTTTTTTTGAACTTTTTTTTTTTCATTTATTTATAGCTTGGGTAGTTGTGAATATGCCCCTAAAAGGATTTTTAGAAATTCGAAATACTTTAGAAGATACAGCCTTTTTTGTGAAGCAAGGTCTGATGGACAAGAAGGTGATGGAGGTAATAAAACCAGCTTACGAAGCGCTGTCGGCAGATAATTTGCTTGAAAGATGCCTTGGATCTGAAACTCAGAATTCCAATGAGTCCTACAATTCTGTTCTTTGGTCACTTTCGCCCAAACACATCAACTCAGGCGCACGCACCATCGAAGTGGCCAATTTCATTGCAACGTGACTCTTCAACGACGGTTTTATACCCATACTTAAAATTATGGGTTTGATGGGTATTGCGATTGGCAAAAACGCATACGAATACGCACTATCTCGCAATGAAGACAGATTGAACCGATCAGAGACTCGAGCTGCGGCATTATCAAAAGCTGGCAGAACGGCTCGCAGAGCAGAGAGGGCAGCAGAAAGCAGTTTCTACGAAAAAGAGGAAGGTGGCCTGTATGGAGCTGGCATCGCCGACTAATATTTGTAAGTAAAAACTGTCAGCTCTTTAAAACTGCATTTAAACATTTTTGATTTTTTTTTTTTTTTTCCCAAAAAAATTACTTCAAACTTTAAACGCGTTTATCTCGAACCCACGTTTTTCGAACTGGCGGCCATGATATCTCCAGTTCAACTGAACCGATTTTCATGAAACAAAATGGAATCGAAGCAGAATTGTCACCATTCTCGGGTGAACCTCGACCATAATTTTAAAAAATTTTTTACTATTTTTTTTTTACACTAAACTACAAAAAAAAACCCGAAATTGAAATTTTTTTTTGAATGGCCGCCATTTTGTCAAAAAAAATCACAAAATAAAGCTTGAGGTTCACCCGAGAATTACATCTATACTGATTATAGCCCCGTTTTTTCATTTCAGACGCTCCGGAGACCCGGAATCGTGGCCGCCGTGACGACACCTTTTTTTTTCACCACCAACTTTGAAGTCTCATTACTTTTTGAACAACCCACGTATCGAGGCAAAAAAAATTTTTTTATTTACTTTGAACCTTTTGTAATACAATAAATAAAAAAAGTTTTCAATTATTCTTTGCGTTTTCAAATAAGAATTTTTTTAAAAAGGGTCCAAAAAACGGGTTTTGAATGAGAAGACCGCCTTAACCCATTTGATTCTACCTGTATAAAACATGTGAAATTTTGGAGTTTTAAATTTTACCTTTATAGAACTGGTGCAGGTAATAAATAAATAGATACAGTTGCTATAATATCTCAGCCATTGCAATTGAAAATAAATAAATTGATTCAAAAATCATGGAGAGATTCAGTTATAATGAAATGACTGAGGAGCATTTAAGAAACAAAAAACAGGAAGATGTACACAGAAAAATAAACTTCCAAATACCATTGGACTTAGAAGAGAAATTATTTGTTTTCGACAAATATTGAAAAAGTGCTACAGCCAGTATAACTACACGAAAAAAAGATTTTATAAACATAACGAAAAATGGCTGGAATGCATACTGTGCATAGAGCTTCAAAAACTGCCGACAAAATCAGCGCAGGAAGACCAAAAAAAGAACTTGACAACTGCCGCGATAGATCTAAGAGGCGAAAGCTAAAGAATATCACTGATGAAATCGGAAGTGAATATATTCAAGAAACTTTCCTTCATCAATTGCGAGCAGATAAAAAATGAGCAAAACTGGAAATCATCGAATAAGTTGTTGACGCTAGAGAAGATTAAAAAAATAAGAAAAGCATAATTTCTAAGAGTTCAAAAGTTCAACTATGACTTTGAATTTTTCAATAAGTACACATCGATTTTAACAAAATTTTAAACACAATAAATTTAGGACGAAAAGGAAAATATTTCATACTACCGATTTCAGTTACATGGGCGATAGCAGGCGTAGTAGTCTGCCGATTTGATAAATTTCTGCACCAACACAATATTATTTCCTGATATAATATTGTGAGTATAAAATTTTATTGATCTGGGATAATTTTTTGGGAAAATACACCAGATTACTCAATGCTGGAAATGGTTATATGGGAGGTAGGCGTCGGCCGATTTGGTTTATTTTTAAACAAACAATTTCTTGATTTAAAGTTATTATGTGTACCAAATTTTGTTTGATATGGGAAAAACTTTTTGTGAAACAATACCAGAATAATACCGATTTCGGTTATATTGGGGTAATCAACCAATTTTGTTCATTTTTGCAACAACTATAATCTGTGTATACCTTAAAACTGTGTACACATTTTCATTGTTCTGGGATAATTTTCTGGAGAAATATACCAGATTATCGATTTCGGTTAAATGGGAGGTAAGCTTTTCATTCATCCCATTTTAACTAAATTTTCTTTTAAATAGTTCTCTCGTCGTAAAACTTATTTTCACGAAATTCCATGATCCTGCGGCACCTCCTTTGATTTTTGTCTGCGGCTTATATGGAGCCCCGACATTGTGCAACGTTGATTCGTCATCGTGGTCAGAATGACGGGTGTTATTAGGGTTCAATAATCAAACAAGATTCAGTTGACCCAAAAACTAAAGCCGTCAGACCATGCTCAGCGTCGATTGGGTGTTCTCAGATTCGGGGTTGGAACACCATCAAGTCGATCACGATTTTGCGAAGAAAATCATCTTCAGTAAGAGGCACACTTTGAACTCAATGGCTACGTTAACAAGCAGAACTGCCGCATTTGGGGCACGGAGGATCTAAGAGCTTCCCATGTACCAACAACGGTGCACTGTTTGGTGTGGATTTTGGGCTGGCGATGTCATCAGGCCATTCTTCTTTAAAAATGTAGCCGGAACCGCAGTTACCGTGAACGGTGCCTAATATTACGACATGCTGACCAGCTTCTTTTGGCCTGATATTGCCGATATGGAACTTGACGACATCCAACAGCACGTCGTTTCAACAGAACGATGCCACTTGCCACACAGCCAACGACACAATGGACTCAGAATATCATGGAAAATTTAATGAAAAGTGCCTGCGTGTGGTTTCATCAATAAGCTCCATGTCTCTACTTTATAATTCAATAAAAACTCACAGACATTTTAAGAAAACAATGCGTTTTATTAAAAGAGTAAAATGCCATTGAATTTTGGGACACCCTTTATTTCACAAAACACTGCTTATTGTAGTGTATCTGTGAAAAAAATAAACATGAGAAAATTGCCTCTTTATCTCTCATAGCGTTGAACTTCATTTTTTAACAAAAAAAAAAGAAACTACTTTTCTGGATTTTATATGCATTTGCGTTCATTGAAAGAAAGCAGAAGTGGCGTGAGCAAATTTGAAAGAAATCCATTCAACAATTTAGATCTGCATAAAGTTCAAACAAACAGAAAATTAGTTTTATTAATGTGAAGATATATTTATAGAAAATTGTATTAATTTTTAAACATTTTGTTTTTTTTTAGTTATTTTTAAACATAATGTTCTTTATTGTGACCTTAATTTTGAAGAATTTTCTTGTCACATCTTAAAAATTACTATAAGATCTACAAAACTGTTTTGCACCTGTACGTTTTGAATATTTTCCTCAATAAACCTAGAAAACATCAACGTGTGTGAGCAACATAATTTACGTTCACACTTTAACATATGTTTTGGAATGATATTTCTAAAATTCGTGCGCTTTGCTATAATTTTTACTGTGTCATCATTTAGATATGCTTGAGTATTTCAACTCTTGTTGGTTATACAAAATACACTGGCTGTCAATCAGATGCCCACGCGTTGTTGAAAAGAACAAGTTGTAGAGAGTTTTTAAAATGTTATTATTGAGGTCATAAAGTCATTTGAACAGAAATGCTTCATGATTGATTTCGTTATCGAGCAATTTGTTTGTCATACTCAATATTTGCATCGTTGTATATTTATGGGCATACATATATTAAACCAACAGTAGCAGTTTCAATTATTATATAAACCATTTTGACGACGCTGGTGATGATGATGATGTCCTTATTTTTCTTTGTATACAAATGTATATAGAGTTTGCTCGCCAACCCAAATGCCAAGTAAGAAAACAAACTAGAGCAGTAAAAACTTCGCATTCAGCACCCTGCTGCCAACTTTATTTCTATACAGCACCATGCATACAATTATAATAACGCCAAGCAGGTTGGGGTGGGTCGTTGAAAGCCAAGCATGATGCGTTCTGTTGAGCTTCTCAACAAAGCGCTGAATTGAACTTCAGCACTTGGAAACTTTAGTGCCAGTGCCATTGGCATGTTTTTATGAGCTAAAAGGCAAAAGTGAGTAGTTGCTAGGAAGAAGGAGAAGAAGGTGTGTGGTGGGCGGTTGTATCTATGGTTGCTTTGGTATTTAAACAGCATTGAGGGCGTTCTTTCAACTGGGTCTTACTCTGGCAGAAAATTACTAAGCTAACTTTAGTTTGTTTGCTTAGGTTATGTTAAAACACAGTTTTTATTTAAAAAAAAAATAGTAAAAGGTTAAGAGTTTTAAAATATGTCAACTTCACAAAATAAAATGTAAGAAAAACCGTTGGTAAAGTTTTCATTTTATATTAAAGGAAATTGCAAAAGTTTTAATTTAATAGTGTTACTTTTAATTACGAAAAGTTTGCGATAACGTTTTACAATTTGAGGTGTTCAGAAAATTGGGTCGCATCTAAGCGTTAGATCATAGAAATTATTTGAAGAATGATACAGGGTAATATTTTAAATAGCCGACGGATAATCTTGAAATACAACACAAAAAGTTTTTTAAGAAACATATTTTTAGGGAAGCAATCTCGTATGTGTAGGTACATTGCATTAATGTGAATAAAGATGTAGAATGCGAAAATTCAGTGAAATTCAATTGAATAAAAGTAATCGAGTTGATTTTGAACATCAATATATTCAAACCTTTTTAGTCCTCTTTCAGTGAGGACAGTATTTTTAACTTTTCACAGAGAACAAAATTTTTTACTGCTACATCTAGTTAGAATTGCCAGATGTAGTCTGTTAAATCCTTAGTTTATAAAAACTGTTACTCCTGACTTTTTTATTATGCCTCCCTAAAGCATAGATCAGAAGACTGGATTGGCCAATAACAATTTGAGCAAGGCGTGTACCTGTGAATATCTAAAAATGACATAAGATAAGATAAGAACTAAGAACTTAGAAACTTTTACACATGTTTTGCTGGTGCTAAAATATTACTTATATTTTGTAATAAAAACTAACAGCAAATAAAGAAAAGTGAAAAATAAGTCAGGATTAACGGATTAGGC
Organism: Coremacera marginata; assembly: GCA_914767935.1. Lineage (NCBI taxonomy): Eukaryota > Metazoa > Arthropoda > Insecta > Diptera > Sciomyzidae > Coremacera > Coremacera marginata. The sequence goes on from OU612045.1 coordinate 54,076,461, forward strand.
CTTGGAACGGCAGCAAGCATTCAAGAATTGTTTTATTAATTAAGGGGGACAAGCGCACCGAGAAGCGCGAAAAAAGCCATTTTTTTGGATTTTTTTAAAGGAAACCTATAGCAGTAGTCAAACCGTTTCATTTTATAAATGATAATACACCTTTTTAAGAATATGTCAATTTTTTTTATTTGAAAAATATCCAATATTCGCCTAGTAATCCTGTGGTCCGTGAAGTACCACAAATAAAAGGCCCTCCGCGGTACGCACTCCTGCTTCATCTGTAATCATCAAAATAAAAAAAAAAATAAAAAAAAGATTATTAAAATGGGCAGTATAATCTAGTTTTTTTCATAGGCGATTTTGAAAATATCGATTTTTGACAAAATGGGGGACATTTGAATTTACATAGCAGTTTTTAAGAGAAAAATACGACCTTATTTCGCCGATTAAAAACAAAACCAAGCCACTTTAAAAAAACCCCTACGACAAAGACTAGGTAATTATGTGTAGAATAAGCACAAAAAAAGATAATTGCAATCGGTTCATTAGTTTTAGAGATATCTTGCGTACCGACTTCAAAAACATGATTTCGAGAAAAACGCATTTGAAAGTTAAGCAATGATAAAAGCATTCCGAACGCCTTAACTAAATCGGCCATAACTCCGTTACTTTTTCGAATTTTTGCATGCGGTTTTCACCATTCCTTCTCAAGGGGTTAAGCTTGAAGAAAAGCAAAAAAAAAAAAAAATTCAAAAACCAAAAAAAAATTCAGTTTCGGCGCTGTTTTGAAAGAAAAATATTAATCATCATAAAACAATTTTGCGACACTTCAAGTAAGAACCTAAAAAGTAACTAGTTTTTTTTTGGGTTGTAGTGTATCTTTTGAGTTTTAAAAATCTTAAAATATCGGTGTGTACAATATAGAGTTTTTTATTTGGTTTTTAATATTTTGAATTTTTTTTTTTAATATTTATACTTTTCTATTTCTACATGAATTTCTTAATTTCCATTTATTTATAATTTTATTTTTATTATATTATGAATTTACATTAATTCTGTTACATACGAGTATTATATTATATCTTATTGTAAAGGGTGGTTAAATTTTAAGGGACGATGTTGAATGTGAACCACACCTAAACGTCAAGTTTTTTCCTGCATTTGATTGGACATTTCTCAATTTCAGAATAACTCAATTTGAACCATGGAAAGGTACAGAATCGAGCAACGCGTTAAAGTTATTCAGGCTTATTATGAAACTGGGCGTTTAAATCAAAATGCATATCGTGCACTTCGTGATTTTTTCGGTCAATTTAATCGTCCAAATGTGTGTACAATCGGAAAAATCGTGCAAAAATTTGAGCAAACCGGGTCTGTAGGAGATGTGAAAACACCAGTGCATGCTCGTACAGCTCGTACTGCAGAAACTATTGCTGCTATTCGCGATAGTGTGACTGAAGAGCCGTCCACCTCAACTCGTCGTCGTGCCCAACAATTGCACCTATAACGCTCGTCGTTGATGAACATTATGCATAAAGACTTGCATTTACACGCTTACAATGTGCAATTGACTCAAGAACTAAAGCCTCTTGACCATTTCAAGCGTCGTCAATGGTCAGAATGGTGGCTAGAAATGGCAACAGAGGATGATCAATTTTCGAAGAAAATCATCTTCAGTGATGAGGCAGTACATTTTTACCTCAGTAGATTCGTCAATAAGCAGAATTGCCGCATTTGGGCGAATGATAATCCATGAGTGATTGTCGAAAAACCAATGCACCCACAAAGAGTGACTGTTTGGTGCGGTTTATGGGCTGGCGGCATCATCGGGCCATATTTTTACCAAAATGAGGCCGGTCAGGCAGTTACTGCGAATGGTGTTCGCTATCGTGAGATGATAACGAACTTTTTATGGCCCGAATTGGAAGATATGAATGTGGACGATACGTGGTTTCAACAGGTCGGTGCTACTTGCCACACAGCTAACGAAACAATGGCTCTTTTGCGCGACAAATTCAATGGCCGTGTTATCTCACGTGGTGGCGATGCCAATTGGCCGCCAAGATCATGTGATTTGACACCGTTGTACTTCTTTCTTTGGGGTTATTTGAAAGAAATGGTGTACGTCGATAAGCCAGCAACAATTCAAGAGCTAAAGGATGAGATAATTCGGCACATTAACGGCATAGAAGCTCACTTATGCCTCAGCGTCATCGAAAATTTGGACCATCGGATGGAGGTGTGCCGCCGAGGTCGCGGCGGCCATTTGGGCGATATTTTGTTCCATACATAATTGAACCATACCAATATTTTCATAATAAAAAGAAATGACAATAATTTCCTAAATAATTTTTTTTTTATTCAAAGTTTTTTTATTTTTTTATTAAGTTTTATTCAAAATCAAAATCGGCCCTTAAAATTCAACAAGCCTATATGGTATATTCTTTTTATATTTTATTATTCTTATTACATTTTTGTGATTATTTTTATTATTTTCTCATTATCTAATCAAATTTTGTTTTCTATAGTTTTATATTTTCTTAAATTTTTAATTTTTATTATTATATTTGTAGATATTTTAATATTTTTATATATTTTAATTTTTATATATTATTATATTCTTTTACTTCAATAATTTTTAATTTTAAGATATTATTATTTCTTTAAATAATTTTTATTTTTAAATTTTATTTTAACTCTTCCGTGTTTATTGTTTTGTTTTTAATTCTTTTTATTATAATTTTAATTTTTTTTTTTTGGCTATTTTTTGATTTTAATACTTTTTTTATATTAATTTTTATATTTTTTATTATATTTCTTTATTATATTATAAATAAATATTATATTGGGTTATTTATTAACATATTATAACATTTTGCTCTATATTTTATTTTTTATTTAAAACATAAATATTTTTGTTTTATTTGTTTTTATTATATTCGTTTATTATTTAATAATTTTAAGAAAAAAATTTCAGGAAAAATAATTTCCTTTTTTTTATTTTTTAAGTTGTTTTTTATTTAATATTTTTAGTTATTTTTTTATTTGTTTTTATTTATTTATTTTTTATTTACTTTTTTTATTTATTTTTTATTTGTTTTTTTATTTTAATATTTTGTTGTTTTTATTGTCATTTTTATCTTTTATATTTTTTCAATGCGTACATTTTTTTAGTTCAGAATTTTTATATCTTTTATATTTTTTACTTATTTTTTTTATATCTTTTCTATTTTTTTATTTTAATAGTTATTAAATATTTCTACGCAGATTGTACTACAACACCTTCTGTTGGTTGATATAGAGCAAAATAAATAGCACCAAAACACTTGCCGCACCCGTGTTTTGGTGCTGACAACACAGGCCTACAAAATTTGACAAAATTTCTTAACCAGAAACCAGACAAAATGTATCCGAAAGAATTTGGCGCGCTGATTACGAATCTGACCTCATAATTACTTGATCACCCTAACTTTTCGAGATATTGTAACCTAAAAGCATGAAAAACATGTTTCTTGCTATTTTTGGATAGAGTATTTTTCTGCATAATATTGATGATTGAAATTTATTAGTTTTTGTTATTAACCAATTAAGGCTCAAGCTTAAACCACGCCATATAGATTTTTAATTAAGGAATTTAATATATTAAAACAAAATTAAAAAAAGAATAAATAAATAAAAAAAGAAAAAAAAATAAACATTGTTACTGCGGTTACTTCCTCGCGGTGATGGTTGGGCAACGCCGACACACTGCAGTAATATGTCCTTATGGTAGTATGTCGGTGGCTAACCGCGCGATATTTCAATTTCAATTATCGATATTTTGGCTAAGAAAAAATATATCCATATACATTCAAAATTTTATTTAACACACTGGTACTAAACAATTTATTGTTCCAAAAAAGTGGATTCAAATGAACTTGGATACTTGGAATCATGATGACATTCCAACATTTCTTTATAAATATTAATAAAAATACTGAAACAATTGATCTGTGATTCTTCATACTTCAAAAACTAGGGGTGCTAAAAATTTCATCAGCAAGTTAAACATTTTTTTTTGATTTTCGGTTTTTTACGACTAGCCTCCAGTTTTCAAGTTAGAAAACTTACAGATCGACGTTTTTAAAGACCAAATATTATCAGATGTAAAAGGCAACAAAAATAGTCGTGCCGAAAAAAAGCAAAACTTTTAGCCACTGTACTTGTTATTTCCTTCTACCCTTTTACACCCTTAATAAGGGCCAATAAATCAACACATTCACCAAGTTTTATTAAAATCGGAGTAATCGAGTTTTTAGGCTGATACACTTGACTTGTTTTCCCCCCACCTAGATTCCTTTAAATTTATAACAGCAATTGAAATAAATAAAAAATAAATAATAAAGAAACAATTTTCTATTTATCAAAAATTAAAGTAACACACAATTAATCCTTTTGAAACACTTAATAAAACATACTCCTATTTTTAACATCACACAGCAAAATCAAACTAAAATAAAAGAAAATTGTCATTGTCTGAAGCGACTACAAAAACATTATTCATTCATTTATTCACTCAAAACAATCGGCAATCATAATTTTCCCAATAGCGACAAAAACAAAAACAAGTGAAAGTTTTACTAGTTAAACAATTTTTCCATGTCATGAACAAATCGTGCAATGAACGGACAGACGAACGCAAACCATAAATAATAATGAAAACGAAACTTGACAATACACACAAACAAGTGAGCACCAACACAAACTTAGAGTACTGCCGCACAAACTAAATACTCACTACAATCTCCACTATAAAGTCAACGCTTGAAAAATAAAATAATTTAATGATGTATGGAGCATTACATTAAATCAATTGTAAGAAATAAACAGAGAAATCCAATTGCTATATCTTTCGCAATGAGCGAAAGAAGCACTAAATGAGAGCAGCCTTCATCTTGCAGAGAGAATTTTATAAACATTGTTTATTTAAAAACTCACGCTTGAGACATAAAGAAATCAATGTAAGCTTTTATTAAAGCGTTGCATGCTTAAGCTGCTTCCAAGCTACACGACAGCAGTCAGTCAGTCACCAATCGATAGACAACATTGCATGCCAGCTTATATTAATGCTCACTAAGATGGCGTTTGCCAGCGATAACGCAAAAAATAAAAAAAAATTATCAGCGAAGTTTTTTCTTTTAATTTTTTATTATATTATAAAATGATATATTAAAATTAACTAATAAATCAGTTAAAGTTAAGTGAAATTTTTTTATGAGTCATGAAAGATTTAAATTTAAAATATTTTAACTAATTCGTATATTTGATAAGCAAAGAAAGAAGAAAGGCATTTGAAAGAAAAAATAAGAAATACTTGAAATTAATTGAAAACATTTTGTATGACCATCATTTTAAAGAACTTAAGATCTAGGTCACAGCTGGGTGATTTATTCAGTGTTAACAACATGATTTGATGACTTTGAAATTTACTGTGAATAACAATTTTAAAAGTTCTATAAATATTTTAAGGTTTTTTTAAAACTATTTTTTTATGAATTGAATTTTCGCAACCAGCAGAATATAAATATTTTGAAACTCAATATGAAGTTTTACGATGAAGCAAAAGCACCACAAATGCAGTTATAGTTAGTTAGTTAGTTAGTTATAGTTAGTTATAGTTAGTTATATTTATAGTTATAGCTATAGCTATAGTTATAGTTATAGTTATAGTTATAGTTATAGTTATAGTTATAGTTATAGTTATAGTTATAGTTATAGTTATAGTTATAGTTATAGTTATAGTTATAGTTATAGTTATAGTTATAGTTATAGTTATAGTTATAGTTATAGTTATAGTTATAGTTATAGTTATAGTTATAGTTATAGTTATAGTTATAGTTATAGTTATAGTTATAGTTATAGTTATAGTTATAGTTATAGTTATAGTTATAGTTATAGTTATAGTTATAGTTATAGTTATAGTTATAGTTATAGTTATAGTTATAGTTATAGTTATAGTTATATAGTTATAGTTATAGTTATATAGTTATAGTTATAGTTATATAGTTATAGTTATAGTTAAACCACAGTAGTGGAAATCCACCCGTGGGCAATCCCACGGTCGAGGCAAGGATTCTGGAGGCCTCAAACAACATTTCTGCCCCAAAAACTGCTGCAGCGGTGGCGCACTCGGCCGCTGCACCAGTCAAAGCTACGAGCAGCAACACTACAACCGAGAACCCATTTAAAATGAGCTCAAAAGTTCAGCGATCACCAACTAAAGGCACACCCGAAGGATCAAAGCTGCAGCATAGAGAGTCTGTCATCAAGGCAACCCCTGAAGCAGCAGCAAGCGTCAGTGTAGATGACACTGTCATCAAAAAGCTGGTCAAAGTGAAGACACTGATACAAGGTCTGGCAGAGTTCGTCAAAACCAAATCGAACGTCCACAATGAGATCCAGAAGCTTATAAGACTGGCAAATCTGGCCTGTGAAGACCTCTCAATTCAGCTGTTCGCCGATAACGCGAACAAGAAAAAGATCAACGCGAGTGCTTCACAAGTCCATAAGGACTCTCAGACGGACCCAATTTTTGCGCATGGCTCCAAGGCTACTCCAAAAAGAGCAAGCGAACGCAGCAGTGACTCGCGGAAACCTCCGCCAAAAAAGACTCGACTGCAGCAGCTTGCTGTCCAAGATACTGCTCTAAAGCCATCCTATAGCGAAGTGGCTAATTCGTCTCCTCTGCCAAAAACTCCGGCAAAGCGAATGGTTGAGCCTTGGACAAAGGTCTCTAGAAAGCCCAAAAAACGCAAAAAACCGCCTCAGAAGCTGGCTAGACCTGATGCAATCGCCGTAGCAAAAGCAGGTGAGCTTTCATATAGCGATATCATCATGCGGATGAAACAGGAAAAATCGCTTGAAAAGTTCGGCGAAAACGTTTCGAGAGTAAGGCGCACTGAAAAAGGTGAAGTACTTATCCAGCTTAAGCGCTCAACCACCAGTCAACCCAGGAGCTGAAGAAAGAATTTTATATGGTTTTCAATGGACAAGCCGAAACGAGGACTCTCACGGAAGAAACACAGGTCGAGATCAAGGATCTTGACGAGGTTACAACACCGGAAGATGTCTGCAGCGCAGTCCAAAAGCAGCTAGGCGACTTAAAGGTGGCAATAGTGAAATCACTCCGTAAAGCCTATGCAGGCAAGCAAACAGCGGTCATAAGCCTTCCAGCACTGCAGGCGAGGAAGCTGATAGAGACTGGCAAGCTCAGAGTTGGCTGGGTCATTTGCAGAGTCCGCGAAAAAGTTACGCCAACCAGATGCTTTAAGTGTCTCGACTTTGGACACACGGCGAAATCTTGCAACAGCACAGACCGAAGTAAGTGCTGTATGAAATGCGGCAAAGAGGGCCACAAAGCAGAAGAGTGTTCTGCGGAAGCAAGCTATTTCTTGTGCTTAGAAAGAAAATGCTCGGAAACAAATCACCGTGCCGGAAGCTGGAAATGTTCGTCCTTTTCAGAAGCTAGCAAACCTAGGAAATGATGAGGTTCTTACAGTTGAATCTCAGCAACTGTCGCGCAGCGCAAGATTTTTTAGCGCAAACCGTTCGAGATCTAAGCACTGATGTAGCTATCTTGAGTGAGCCTTATAACGCGAAAGCACCAGGAGTCTGGACATCAGACATTTCTGGAAGAGCCGCCATATGGTCCTGCGGAAGACATCCTTCCCTGATGAGGCAGCATACACGTGCAAACGGTTTTGTTCGTGTAGAAGTTATGGACACACATATTGTAAGCTGCTACCTTGCACCAAGTCTATCCATAGAAGAGTTTGCTGTTACTGTCGACGCAATTAGACGATGTTAGAGGAATCAGTCCAGTTGTTATTGCTGGTGACTTCAACGCGTGGGCCGTAGACTGGGGAAGCCAGAGAACGAACCAAAGAGGGCTCATTATTCTGGAGGCTTTTGCTTCGTAAGATGTTGTGCTTTAAAACACGGGAACGCAGTGTACATTCTCCAACGCGAATGGCAGCTCAGTAAAGCAATCGTGTACACATTGGAAAGGCAAACCAACCGACGGAGCAGAGGCCCCATAGCGAGCCATCATACAAGGTCGAAACGCTTGATGAAGGTATCCTCACAGCAATGATGGCTGACATACACCTCACTGGTTCAGCACAGAATATGGCTAGGAAAGCAACAGAGCAGCTGAAAAGATCTTGCGACGCAGCGATGATGTTGCGAATACCAAGTAAGCACCACCACCAGCCTGTGTACTGGTGGACCGCCGAAATCGCCGAAGCACGCAGCCAATGCCACCAAGCCAGAAGAAGTTACTACCGCGCCAGAGGGACCGACAGGTTCGAAGAACTGCGCGAGGTCTATAGGGAGCGCAGGAAGCTGCTCAAACACAAGATTCGTTCGAGGAAGCGCGAGTGCTTCTTGCTGTTATGCGACGAAGCGGACGTAACCCCATGGGGTACCGCCTATAGACTGGTAATGAAAAAGATGAAGTCATTCGGACGACCACCACCCACGTGCCCTCACATACTTAGCCGCATTGTAAGTGTGCTCTTCCCTCAGCAACCACCGATGCAGCCCGTCATTAATCATGGCGACGTGCAAGTCATTTCCATGGTAACCGCAGAAGAGGTAATGAATATATCCAATGCAGTTCATAGCGAGAAGGCCCCAGGGCCAGATAAAATCCCGAACCGCACGCTAAAAATGGCCATCGCGGCCCAAACACAAGCCTTCGTACAGCTGTATAACGCTTGTCTCACAGAGGGCATATTCCCCGCACAATGGAAGACGCAAAAGCTTGTGCTAATACCAAAAGGTAGCGGCTCTCTGGAGGATCCCTCAGCTCACCGACCTATATGCTTGCTCGACACGATAGGCAAGATCTTCGAGAAATTGCTGTACAACCGCCTCGAAGAAGCAGTACAATCCAGAGGAGGACTCTCGAGCCAACAGTTTGGTTTCCGAAAGAGTCACTCCGATGCCATAAAACTGGTTACAAGCATAGCAAGTAAAGCTATTGAAGGCACTAGCTGGAAGAAGGGGGCAAAGCAGTATTGCCTGGTGGCAACGCTGGATGTGCGAAATGCCTTTAATTCCGCAAACTGGGATACGATAATGAAAGCGCTCGCAAAATTTGAAACTCCACGCTACCTCTCTAAGATATTATCGAACTACTTCGATGGTAGAATACTACGCTATGCAACAGACGAGGAGATAATGATGTATAACGTCTCCGGTGGTGTCCCACAGGGGTCAGTCCTAGGGCCAGTGCTGTGGAACGTTATGTATGACGACGTCCTTAGACTCGCAGTTCCCACAGGCGTTAAGATCATCGGCTTTGCGGACGACCTAGCGGTTGTGGCTACTGCAAAACATCTTGAAGAAGTCGAACACTCATTAGTGTGGCGATCGGCATTATATATAACTGGCGTATGTCAGTAGGTCTTTGTCTAGCCGAACATAAAACCGAAGCGGTGCTCATAAGCAGCCGCAAAAAGATGGAAGTTGCAAGCATCAATGTTAATGGGACGCTGGTGCAATCAAAGGAATGAATTAAATACCTTGGCGTGATGATTGACTCCCGATTAACATTTAAACAGCATCTCCAGTATGCCTATAAAAAAGCATCCAACGCATGCATGTCTTTATCGAGAATGATGCCGAATACGAGAGGCCCCAAACAGGCGCGCAGGATACTACTCCTTAATGTAGTACGATCCATCGTGATGTATGGGTCAACGGTGGGCCACAGCAATGAAAACGAAGTCATACCGACGTGGTGTTGAATCAATGCACAGACTTGGCGCACTCAGGGTATGCTGTGCCTTCAGAACAGTTTCCGAGGATGCAGCATTAGTCCTTGCAAGCTCGATACCTATCGACCTTCTAGTAGAGGAAATGCTGTTCGAAGTCAATAGCGAAAACCCTACAGTTCGCAAAAGACTCGCACGGGAGAGAAGCCTGCTAAAGTGGCAGCATCGCTGGGATAGCTCAGTTAAGGGTCGATGGACTCATCAGCTCATCCCTAACAATACCGTTTGGTTTGGTAGAACTCACGGCTCCATGAACTTCTACATTACGCAGATTTTAAGCGGGCACGGTTGCTTCAGGGCATATCTGCACAAATACAAGCACGTAGCAGATCCCTATTGTACCCATTGCGAGGGAAGTATACCAGAAGACGCGGCCCATGTCCTCTTCAAGTGCCCTAAGCTCCAAAATGCCAGACTTGAGGCTTCGGTCAGTCTCGGCGAAACGGTAACTGATCAAAACTTGGTTACCCTTATGCTGAGAAATGAAGCTAACTGGTCAGTGGTTAGCACCCTAGCACGACTGATTATCGACGAACTGCGAAGAGTTGAGCGTTTGCGAAATAGATAAGGTAGAGTTTATATACAAGATATATCCAAATCTTTTAGAATACGGACACAAGTCCAACAGTTTCCAGCTTAGTGCTGTTCCCATGCTCCGTGAAGTCATGCTTTGCGGCGGTCCCTCGGGGCTTATACAAGGACGAAGGTTCAATGCGGAGGTTAGGTTTAGTGCGTAATAATCGCACACTCCCACCTGCACGGTGGCGCCTTTTGAAGGTTCCCCCTTCGCGAATAAAATAAAAATAAAAAAAAATAAAATAAAAAAAAATATAAAGAAAAAGTTATATTTATAGTTATAGTTACAGTTACAGTTACAGTTACAGTTACAGTTATAGTTATAGTTATAGTTATAGTTATAGTTATAGTTATAGTTATAGTTATAGTTATAGTTATAGTTATAGTTATAGTTATAGTTATAGTTATAGTTATAGTTATAGTTATAGTTATAGTTATAGTTATAGTTATAGTTATAGTTATAGTTATAGTTATAGTTATATAGTTATAGTTATAGTTATAGTTATAGTTATAGTTATAGTTAAAGTTATAGTTATAGTTATTGTTATAGTTATAGTTATAGTTATAGTTATAGTTATAGTTATAGTTATAGTTATAGTTATAGTTATAGTTATAGTTATAGTTATAGTTAAAGTTATAGTTATAGTTATTGTTATAGTTATAGTTATAGTTATAGTTATAGTTATAGTTATAGATATAGTTATAGTTATAGTTATAGTTATAGTTATAGTTATAGTTATAGTTATAGTTATAGTTATAGTTATAGTTATAGTTATAGTTAAAGTTATAGTTATAGTTATTGTTATAGTTATAGTTATAGTTATAGTTATAGTTATAGTTATAGTTATAGTTAAAGTTATAGTTATAGTTATAGTTATAGTTATAGTTATAGTTATAGTTAAAGTTATAGTTATAGTTATAGTTTTAGTTATAGTTATAGTTATAGTTATAGTTATAGTTATAGTTATAGTTATAGTTATAGTTATAGTTATAGTTATAGTTATAGTTATAGTTATAGTTATAGTTATAGTTATAGTTATAGTTATAGTTATAGTTATAGTTATATAGTTATAGTTATAGTTATAGTTATAGTTATAGTTATAGTTATAGTTATAGTTATAGTTATAGTTAAAGTTATAGTTATTGTTATAGTTATAGTTATAGTTATAGTTATAGTTATAGTTATAGTTATAGTTATAGTTATACTTATAGTTATAGTTAAAGTTATAGTTATAGTTATAGTTTTAGTTATAGTTATAGTTATAGTTATAGTTATAGTTATAGTTATAGTTATAGTTATAGCTATAGTTATAGTTAAAGTTATAGTTATAGTTTTAGTTATAGTTATAGTTATAGTTATAGTTATTGTTATAGTTATAGTTATAGTTATAGTTATAGTTATAGTTATAGTTATAGTTATAGTTATAGTTATAGTTATAGTTATTGTTATAGTTATAGTTATAGTTATAGTTATAGTTATAGTTATAGTTATAGTTATAGTTATAGTTATAGTTATAGTTATAGTTATATAGTTATAGTTATAGTTATAGTTATAGTTATAGTTATAGTTAAAGTTATAGTTATTGTTATAGTTATAGTTATAGTTATAGTTATAGTTATAGTTATAGTTATAGTTATAGTTAAAGTTATAGTTATAGTTATAGTTATAGTTATAGTTATAGTTATAGTTATAGTTATAGTTATAGTTATAGTTATAGTTATAGTTATAGTTATAGTTATAGTTATAGTTATAGTTATAGTTATAGTTATAGTTATAGTTATAGTTATAGTTATAGTTAAAGTTATAGTTATAGTTATAGTTATAGTTATAGTTATAGTTATAGTTATAGTTATAGTTAAAGTTATAGTTATAGTTATAGTTTTAGTTATAGTTATAGTTATAGTTTTAGTTATAGTTATAGTTATAGTTATAGTTATAGTTATAGTTATAGTTATAGTTATAGTTATAGTTATATAGTTATAGTTATAGTTATAGTTATAGTTATAGTTATAGTTATAGTTATAGTTATAGTTATAGTTATAGTTATAGTTATAGTTATAGTTATAGTTATAGTTAAAGTTATAGTTATAGTTATTGTTATAGTTATAGTTATAGTTATAGTTATAGTTATAGTTATAGTTATAGTTATAGTTATAGTTATAGTTATAGTTAAAGTTATAGTTATAGTTATAGTTTTAGTTATAGTTATAGTTATAGTTATAGTTATAGTTATAGTTATAGTTATAGTTATAGTTAAAGTTATAGTTATAGTTTTAGTTATAGTTATAGTTATAGTTATAGTTATAGTTATTGTTATAGTTATAGTTATAGTTATAGTTATAGTTATAGTTATAGTTATAGTTATAGTTATAGTTATAGTTATAGTTATAGTTAAAGTTATAGTTATAGTTATAGTTATAGTTATAGTTATAGTTATAGTTATAGTTATAGTTAAAGTTATAGTTAAAGTTATAGTTATAGTTTTAGTTATAGTTATAGTTATAGTTATAGTTTTAGTTATAGTTATAGTTATAGTTATAGTTATAGTTATAGTTATAGTTATAGTTATAGTTATAGTTATAGTTATAGTTATAGTTATAGTTATATAGTTATAGTTATAGTTATAGTTATAGTTATAGTTATTGTTATAGTTATAGTTATAGTTATAGTTATAGTTATAGTTATAGTTATAGTTATAGTTATAGTTATAGTTATAGTTATAGTTATAGTTATAGTTATAGTTATAGTTATAGTTATAGTTATAGTTATAGTTATATAGTTATAGTTATAGTTATAGTTATAGTTATAGTTAAAGTTATAGTTATAGTTATTGTTATAGTTATAGTTATAGTTATAGTTATAGATATAGTTATAGTTATAGTTATAGTTATAGTTATAGTTATAGTTATAGTTATAGTTATAGTTAAAGTTATAGTTATAGTTATTGTTATAGTTATAGTTATAGTTATAGTTATAGTTATAGTTATAGTTAAAGTTATAGTTATAGTTATAGTTATAGTTATAGTTATAGTTAAAGTTATAGTTATAGTTATAGTTTTAGTTATAGTTATAGTTATAGTTATAGTTATAGTTATAGTTATAGTTAAAGTTATAGTTATAGTTATAGTTTTAGTTATAGTTATAGTTATAGTTATAGTTATAGTTATAGTTATAGTTATAGTTATAGTTATAGTTATAGTTATAGTTATAGTTATAGTTATAGTTATAGTTAAAGTTATAGTTATAGTTATAGTTTTAGTTATAGTTATAGTTATAGTTTTAGTTATAGTTATAGTTATAGTTATAGTTATAGTTATAGTTATAGTTATAGTTATAGTTATAGTTATAGTTATAGTTATAGTTATAGTTATAGTTATAGTTATAGTTATAGTTATAGTTATAGTTATTGTTATAGTTATAGTTATAGTTATAGTTATAGTTATAGTTATAGTTATAGTTATAGTTATAGTTATAGTTATAGTTATAGTTATAGTTATAGTTATAGTTATAGTTATAGTTAAAGTTATAGTTATAGTTTTAGTTATAGTTATAGTTATAGTTATTGTTATAGTTATAGTTATAGTTATAGTTATTGTTATAGTTATAGTTATAGTTATAGTTATAGTTATAGTTATAGTTATAGTTATAGTTATAGTAATAGTTATAGTTATAGTTATAGTTATAGTTATAGTTATAGTTATAGTTATAGTTATAGTTAAAGTTATAGTTATAGTTTTAGTTATAGTTATAGTTATAGTTATAGTTATAGTTATAGTTATAGTTATTGTTATAGTTATAGTTATAGTTATAGTTATAGTTATAGTTATAGTTATAGTTATAGTTATAGTTATAGTTATAGTTATAGTTATAGTTATAGTTATAGTTATAGTTATAGTTATAGTTATAGTTATAGTTATAGTTATAGTTATAGTTATAGTTATAGTTATAGTTATAGTTATAGTTATAGTTATAGTTATAGTTATAGTTATAGTTATAGTTATAGTTATAGTTATAGTTATAGTTATAGTTATAGTTATAGTTATAGTTATAGTTATAGTTATAGTTATAGTTATAGTTATAGTTATAGTTATAGTTATAGTTATAGTTATAGTTATAGTTATAGTTATAGTTATAGTTATAGTTATAGTTATAGTTATAGTTATAGTTATAGTTATAGTTATAGTTATAGTTATAGTTATAGTTATAGTTATAGTTATAGTTATAGTTATAGTTATAGTTATAGTTATAGTTATAGTTATAGTTATAGTTATAGTTATAGTTATAGTTATAGTTATAGTTATAGTTATAGTTATAGTTATATAGTTTTCGTTTTAGTTTTAGTTATGGTTATAGCTATAGATATACCCTAAAGTTATTCACTCTAAATAATTGTCTTGGCTTAATTTTTTCAGAGTTTAAGCAATCTGTAATGTTCCACAAAAATGGCCAGATTTTTAAACTGCATATTGCTAAACATTCACATAGAATATGCTTTGGAGTTTCTTTTCTCTCCTTGCATTCACATAAACTATGACTATGAATAAGCACTAGAGTTTGTTTTTAATTCTCGTAAAGTCTGAGAATATTCGATTCGTATAGTTAGGTCTTTCTTTTTGAGATGATATATGAGAAAACAGTAAGCTGTGAAGTTACGGATTGATATTTCAAAGTTTCGGATGAAAAAGTTTTTGGGTTTTATTTAGTTAGATCTAATAATATATTTACTTGCCTCGATACAATGGCAAGGCACAGAAATTTTTCTCTCAAATTGCAATTTATCCTAAGATTCAAGAATTCGGGGACAAACACTGGTCGGGATACTTTTCGTTTGGGGAGGCAGTCTGCCCTTTCGTAGCTTTCAAATCCTTAATATTCTCGAACCTGTCACAATTCTACTCTTTTGTTATATACCAGTGTATACAGTGATTCGACGCTTGACTATCTGGAATGTATAAATATAATATGTTCATCATAGCTTTCCTTTGAAAACTTTTCTGGACACCTACTTTTATGTTAAATACCTATTTAGACTTAGAATGTGGATCCTACCTGTCGTAGGGAGGGATTTTTAAATTTGGTACCATAACTCCCAACTCCATTTTTTTGTTTTCTGGTATCCTTTAATGACCCGTTAAAATTGCTGATTTATAATAAATAGTTTCTTTCATTTTGAGTGTACTGAGACAATGCTCAATGCTCTCTTAAGTTATAAGTTATTGTTGAGTACCTAACCTTGAGAAGTCAATTAGCATTTAAACTAAGGTGGGACTTATAAAGTTATATTTTATATAAAAAGGTATTAGGTTTGATTCTTCAGGAATGATAGATGGCTCGTTTTCTGACACAAATCCTGAGTAATACTCGACACAATAATCGACAAATTATAATCGGTTTATGAAAGGTTTATGACTTTAATGAAACTGCTGAATTTCATAAAGGTGTTTGTGCCAAATGGGGAAGGGGGGGTTAGGGTAATTTTTTCAACACCATTATAAAAGGTCGCCTATTTAAGGAAGGACTTAAACCCAGAAGAAACTAAAGTTTAGGAATAATGGTAAATTTAAAATATATTTTCCACAACTTTAAGTCCCTCTCTCGGCCAAAGGGAGGAAAATGCGGTATTTTTTAGCACCATTATAACCTACGCAAAAAATGTTACCTAGCATCAAAGAACTTTTTGAAATTTAAACAGTTTTATTAAACAAGATTTGTTCCATTCTGCATCTCAAATTGTTAAAGTCCATTCTATTCTTAGAGTAGAAACGCTTTTTATTTAGATGATTTTTCGAAAGCCTGTTCAAAATCTATAAAGACGCATAATGCTGTAAGTTTTGACTTAATGCTTTTGAGTATAACTCTGGTTTGGCGGTTTATTGCCATTACTCACGATTGACTCACAAGACTGATAGGAAAACTTTAACTTGCTTGAATAGACACTTCTTATAACTTTTCTTTCAAAAATGGACTTCGATTTTTCTTTTTACCCTTAGGTCATTCTCTTTAAAAACTTATATAAAATAAATTTAAGTCTTTGTATTAAAAAGAGTGCGAGAGGTAATAAATCTCCAGAAATAGTCATTACCGATAGCCCATCACAGACAAATCCAAACGTTATGACGTTGAATGAGTCGAAACCACTATGTACGCATATCTATTACAAATACCTTACAAATTCGTGGAGTAAAATAAATCGTTTTCATTTTCAATGAAAATTTCTCTAGCAAACGTACTGTTAACATTGCAACCGTATAGCCTTGAATCATTGAGGTAAGAATAAAAGACGGCTTTGTTTAATTTTTTTTTCAAGCACCCACCAATGCAGACATTCAGTCAAGTGCTGCAATCTCCAACGTATGCTTATCCTTGAAGGTATGACGGCAACATAATACATAACCTTAAGCTGACAATTGTCAGTTTGTTGTTATTTTGCGTTGTCTCTATTAAAAACTTTCCGTGCAATTGTGTAAAGTCTGCTATTTAAGCTCTTTATAACTAAAGCTGATTAAATGTGGCTTCATTCTTTTTTTTTTTATATAAAACATTTAAACAAAGTCCTAGAAATACGAAATTAAGCACCTTTTCCAACCACCAAATCAGAACTGATAATTTATGTGACATGTTTAAGCAAAGATAAGCCTTAAAGTCGTGACATTTTTTTCTGTTTCTGTGAATTTGTTGACATTTCTATAAAATATTTGCTATCATTATATTTAAATAAAAATAATATTAACTTCGATATTAAAACGGTTAGTTTTCATCCGTTTTTTTATTTACTTACTTTTATCTAATCAAAATTTTCAAGTTCCACTTTACTCGCATGTTATGAGTTGTTATTGGAATGTAAGATATAGTTATAAAGACTAGGATTTTATTATTTGTTCAACATTAGACTTGAGTAAATCTAATTTACAGAAAAAATGCATAATAATCAAATAAATTCCTAGGTTATCTAAAAATTGTCATTCAACCGTCAAAGTCCGGTCAAAGGGCTACAATGTCCAAATTGCATAAGAGGTAAAGGCTCTTTTTATAGGTGCAGAACTTTGAATTGAAATAAAGTAGTGAGATAACATCATTTTAAACTGGTTTAAAGGCATTTTATCTATTTTTTTTTTATTGAGAATCGATTTTTTTTTTTATAAATTACTTTATAACAGTATGTTCAAAAAGTCCATAGGATGACACATAGATGGCGTTACTAGATTTTTTCCATATGCTTTTTATTTAGTACCAACCTTCAAACGATACGTATAAAAATTTGACAACACTCTGACAATTGATTCGTTATTAAAAAAAAAAATGGAAAAAAATTCATTTCGAGTTTTAATAAATCATTGCTTTTTGATGAAAAAAAATACAGTGGAAACCAAACAATGGCTTGATAAACATTACCCGGACTCTGCTCCATCGAGACAAATGGCAGAAAAGTGGATTGCTGGATTTAAAAGTGGTCGTACCAGCACAAATGATGCAGAGCGCAGTGGACGCCCAAATCAGACTGTTATTCCACAAAACATCAAAAAAATCCACAAATTGGTTATGAACGATCTCAAATTGAAGGTGCACGAGCTAGCTGACATTGTAAAGATATCAGATGGTAGTGTTTTTACCATTTTACACGAACATTTGGGTATGCGAAAGCTCTGTGCAAAGTGGGTGCCGCGTGAGTTCACAGTCGACCAAAAACAACAACGAATTGATGCTTCAGAGGAGTGTTTGGCGCTATTAAACCGCAATAAAATCGAATTCTATCGTCGATATGTGACAACGGATGAAACATGGCTTCACTCTTATACACCAGAATCCAAAAGACAGTCAGCTGAGTGGACAGCAGTCGATGAACCGAATCCAAAGCGAGCAAAGACCCAACAGTCGGATTGTAAGCTGATGGCGTCTGTATTTTGGGATGCGAAATGAATAATATTCATCGACTATCTCCAAAAAGGAACCACCATCAACAGCGACTATTACTGTGCACATTTGGATCGCTTGAAGGCTGAAATCGTCAAGAAACGGTCACATTTGCAAAAGAAAAAAGTGTTGTTTCACCAAGACAATGCACCTTGTCACAAATCGATGAAAACGATGGCAAAATTGACTTACCCACCCACCATATTCTCTAGATTTAACCCCTAGCGACTTTTCCTGTTTTCAGATCTCAAGAGAACGCTTACTGGAAAGACATTCAAGTCCAATGATGAAGTAATGAAACTGAGGCCTATTTTGACGAGAAAGAGAAATCGTACTATAAAAGTGGTATTAAAAAGTTGGAACATCGATATACTCCTTGTATCGCTCTCGAAGGCAACTATGTTGAATAATATAATCGAGTTTTATCAAAATTTTGTTTTTTTCTTACATATCCTACGGGCTTGAATGACCTGTTATATGGGCAAATCCCAAAATGGTCAACCACAGGTGAAAAATTAAAAGTTATTAAAATCTTATAATTTTAGGATATTATCCTGGAGAAACATTTAAATTTTGTTTATTTAAGCAATTTATACATTAATTCTTTTATTGCCCGCAGTGTTTCACAAATATAGTTTTTCTTTTTAGTAAATGTTTAGTAGGTGTTTCGTAAATGTTTTTGTTTTGTTAAACATGGAAGGTATTGGCTAAAGATAATAATGAAATTATTGAGGCAAGAAAAGACCAACACATTCAATTTGTTTCTTAATAACGTAATTACCTAGTTACCTAATTACTTAATTACCCAATATATACACAATGGAAAAATCTGAAACGTCCGAACAAATAAAATAATTTACTATGACCTCACTATGCCCTTAAAAAAAATGTTTGTCTTCTGACTTTTTGTATACCACTGATAAATTCGTAGATCTAGGCATAGTATGAACTTAGATCCAAAATGACTTCCGTTTCGTGAAACGTCCGAACGTATGTTAAAATAAAAAATTTTGTTATAAATTTGAGTTGAAAATTTGTTTTATTTTTTTTTTTACTATACCAAAGATAGCTTTTCTATAATATATACTTATCCCAAATATATCTATGAATCGTATGAAAAATTTTTAAAAGAAGCGTACGAATGAAACGTCTGACACGCTGGGATTTGCCCATATGTCTCAAGAATATGCAAACATTTTTTTTCTAAATTCCTCCTCTATACTTTTTAGCCTGTTTTGCGCGCACCGTCAAGCGTGTTTTTATTTCTAAAATTGAAGAGATGGCTTTATTATTCTCGCGCCCCTCTCCTTACTCTTTCAAATAGTTTATATTAAGGGTATTCACTTCACTGCTGAAATTTCAGAAATCGGAAAATTCCGACGAGTGCGAAGTGAGCGACCGTTTGTAATGTTTCGTTTTTTTTCACATGCATCTGTCAAACTTAACTATAAATCGATTAAAACAAACTGATTGAATTGCAATTTTTTTGTAGATTGCAAACATTTCATTAGCAAGTAGGCGAGATTTGACAGACTATTTTTAACCGACTTCAAAAAGGAGGAGGTTCTTCTTATAGAAATGATCGTATTCACAATGACTCACACTCATTCAACAGGTTCGCTTCTGATTACTGAACACATCTTTTCTTCGCAAATTTCCTACGATTATTTTTCATCAACTCAATAGATGATTAAATTTAAGCAAACTTCGGAAAACCAAAACAACAACAATTGCACGGAAGTTTTCAGCGTTGTCGTGAATATCCTTATTGTATTTATTATGTATTATATTACATTATTGACGTATTACATTATTGAATTTGTGTACGAGTGAACATCGCCAAACGTCACAGTACTGAATTGGCAAAAAAAAAAAAAAAATCGGGACAGCAAAAAGAAAAAAGTAAGGCGCAAGCAGAATATGAGCCAGCACCCGGGATCGCAGACGACTGGTAAGTTAAAAAAAAAAAAAATATTTTTAATTTTTAACCGACTTCAAAAAGGAGGAGGTTCTCAAGTTCGTCGGTTTCTGATTTTTTTTTTTTTTTTTTGTTTTAATGTATGTACATCGAGAACTCCTAAACCATATGCCTGATTGCCATAATTTTTGGTGAACAGATAGATATTATAAACACGGAGGTGCCCGGAAAAAAGTGGGCGATATTCGAGAACTGGGCGTGGCAATACTATATCTCGCAATACTAGATACTACTGTGTCTCGAATAATATGGACACTAGGGTACTGCAATTTAGTGTAGGGGTAGCCACAATTATTAGAAATTACCGTCAAGAAAATGGGCGTGGCAATATTAGAAAAACAGTGTATCTTGAATAATTTTGAGATTAGAGTACTGCAATTTAGTATAAGGGTAGGTATTATTATTACAAATTATGGTCCAGAAAGTGGGCGTTATTCTACAAATGGGAGTGACAATATTAGAAAAACACTAGTGGTATTCAATTAACGCCGTATTTGTGGTGTAAATAGCGTATGTGCCGTAAGTTCATACAACTTACCACACATACGCAGCTTACATCACAAATACGTCGTTCATTGAATACCACTACTGTATCTCAAATAATACTGACACTAGTGTACTGCAATTTAGTGTAGGGGTAGACACAGTTAATACAAATTACGGTCAAGAAAATGGGCGTTATTTGACAAATGGACGTGGCAATATTAGAAAAAAGTATATCTCGAATAATATTGATACTATGGTACTGTAATTTGGTATAGTGGTAGGCATTATTAGTACAAATTACGGTCAATAAAGTGGGCGGCATTCGACTACTGGACGTGGTAATATTAGAAAAAGAGTGTATCTTGAATATTGACACTAGCAGATCTATTCTGCGCGTTACCGGTAATAGTAATCTTGTTACCGAAATTTGTTACCGGTCTTAGTATTCGGTATTCTGTACACTCGGTAACGCTTTCAAAAGCCGTAAGCTCGTTTAAGAACAAATAACACTCTTTTCTTGCATCTGGCTGTTTTGCTTGTTACCACCTTAGGAGATGGTAACAATATTCACTGGTAACGCTTGCTTGTAGAATACCAAAAGGATGTACGTTCAATAAAGTAGGCGTTATTCGATAAATGGGTGTGGAAATACTAGATAAACACTATCTCAGTTAATATTGAGTCTGGGGTACTGAAATGAAGTACACGGGGTAGGCACAATTATTAAAAATAACGCTCAAGAAAGTGGGCGCTTATATAACAAAGGGGCGTTGCAATATTATAAAAACACTATATCTCGAATAATATTGATACTAGGGTAATAAAACGCGTTACAAGAATGGGTATAAATATTTCAAAACACGTGACATCTAATTTAAATTTAAGAGACAGGAAATAACCAACAAACTTTCAGAATTTAATAGAACAAATTTTTTTAGAACAATTGTATTTATGTTGTTTATACACTTTTTTCGAAAATTTATCATATTCTCAAAAAATATAAAATTTAAAAAAAAAAAAAACAACCGACTACAATCACAATCACTACAAAGTAAAAAATAATTTTAAAATGGCTTTTCCCTTTAATTTCTTGGTCATATTTAATAATTTATTTAAACATATTATTTTACATGAAATCTTATTTCAATTTTTTTTTTATTTTTTTTTATTATCAAGAATATATTAATTTCTTCATGAATACAAATGCTTTGAAGATGGCGCTTCTGATTAAAAGTATGATTATATTAGCGCCGACCTTAAAAGCTTTTGTATTCATAAAGAAATTAATATATTTTTGATAATAAAAGTAAGAAAAAAATTAAAATAAAAAGATTTCATATGTAATGTTTAAATAAATTATCAAATATGACCAAGAAATTAAAAGTAAAAGTAATTTTAAAATTATTTTTTACTTTGTAGTGATTTTGTAGTCGGTTGTTTTTTTTTTCATCAAAAAATATTATAGATTCAAATATTTCAATATTTTAATACCGTGAATATGATTTGCCATACTACAATACAATCGCTAAACTTTTCGCAGTAAACATTTTTGTAAAACGTTCACAAAATATTACGCACTTTCACTCAAGTTAATGCAAAATTTCGAAATGATAAAACTTTTAAAAGTACATTTAATAATGTACGTTGACGCTTGTCAACGATGAACAAAAAAAAAAATAACCACAAGAAGCCTAATGAAAGTATCTTCCGTCAGCCAAACTAATTAAATTTTCCTTCAATTTTCCAAACAACTGATTAAACATTTTGTTGGTTTGCGTGTGTTTGTGCAAAAAGTTGACTGTAGAATAGATATGGAACTTCAAAAATAACGCGACAGACAACAAGAAGGGCAACTCTTCAAAAATAAACAAATAAAAAAGCTTGCCAGTCAGCCAGCAAGCCAAAGCATAACGTCGCACAGTGTATCGTGTAGAAAAAGCTAACTAAAAAAAATTATTTTCCAAATTTGATAGTATCTGTATCAAGTCAAAACAAGAAAAACATGATATGGGAGACTGAGTCAGAGACACCCTTTTTAGCCAGTATGGGTTAATTTAAATATCAAAAGAAGAAAGAACTGAAGCTAAAACTTAAAGAAGATGTTATTTAAAAGTTAATTAATTGTAAAACATAAAGTTATTTTTCTTTAAATGAAGTCTTTGTTTATATAAAAATTTTTTTTCAAGAAAAGAGTTTTGTTTTTCAATGAATTTAACACATTTAACGTATTTCAAGACATTTAAAAATGTAAAGTTTTTAAAAGTACCTATTTGTTTTTTTTCATCGTCTATGACGCATAGACAGAGACACTTAAGATAAAAATAAAAATAAAAACACAAAATACACACTTTTAAGGATTGCAATTTTTTCTTTCTTTTTTTGTTAAAATTTTGTAATATATAAAAAATGTGAAAAAACTTAAAATTGAATAAGTCGCTGAATTTTGAGTTGATTCAAAAAATTTTTATATCTTAATTAAATATAAAATTTTTATATTTAGATTCGTCGAGCACATACTGAAACTGGCCGTATAAATTGAAATTCTTAAGATAGCCGTAAGGAGCTTATAGCCATGGCAACCAGTAGTTGGCACAAGTATTGAAAATAAGGTAGCTTCAAATTTAAAAACCATTTAAAATTTTATTTGAAAATTTCATTTCGAAATCGATTGAATCAATTAGTAGATAAGCACAATCATTGCTCATTGCTTCAATAATCTGGTTAACAGCTCTTTTCTGCTTGTTAACTTAACAAGGAATTGTTCAGGAGCTCTTGTTCATATTCTTAAAAATCATTAACAATTGGAAAGCTTCATAAAGCTTTAAAAGTTCACCACGCATGGCGAAATTGTGAAACTCACTACATTCAAACGCCAGCTGTTTTTTCGATGAAATTTCATTGTTTATTATATCAGCAAGCAAAGTGGAAACTGCAAAGAAGTAAGTAATCTTAAGATTCTTTTGTATTTAAAACTCTAATTAACCTTTTTTTTTTTAATAGAGCCAAACAAAGTTCGAGTGAACCACGCCGGCGCAGCTGCTATTTTGCTGGCAGCACCGCATGCTTTCTTCATTATCAACACTTAAGAGAAGTAAAAATTCTTTGATTTTTTTACAGTTTTATTTATTTTAATTCAATATAATATTTAAAGTTATATTATTTCCATTATTTGCACAACAATTCTCTAGCTAGACACATAAATGACCTTCGTTGTTAAGATACATTCTGTAATTAACAAAATTGTAAAGAAAATAGCTTTTATATTTTTCACCAGAATACGCAACATTAAAAACTTGTTAATATTAAATATTTTGCTAATGTGGTGAGCTTTGTTAAGCTGGTAGAATAGGGCTGTAAGTATGCTTTCATAATCAGCCCTTTTAACTAAAAATGAAGGTTTAAAAATTTTTTAAGCAATCGAAAGGATTATTAAACAAACATTGTTATACGCACTACTAGCATCTATAGAATTACTTTGGAAAGATAAGTTAAATTAATTCGTAGCTTGAAGAGTTGGATTTTAAGCTGTTGCCTTGCGAATAAAGTATGTACTTTAATTATTAAAAAGTAAGCTTTCCGAACGAACATCAATTTTCTACGAACGAACGAACGAAAATCTCTTTTCTACGAACATAATAAAAAAACTGTCGAAAATAGTTAATATCGGCCATAGCTGGACTCCTAGAGGGGTTCAATATATGAGCTGATCCTATTATTTATTTTCCACCCTTCTTTGGGTCTCCATACAAAAAACACAAAAACTGTCGAAAATAGTTTATATCGGTCGTAGCTGAATTCCTAGAGGTGTCAAATATATGAGCTGGTCCTATTATTTTATGCTCTTCAACATTTCTTCCGAACACACCTAACCCCTATCTGCTACTCTTCTTTGGGTCCCGATACAAAAAAAAAACAAAACCTGTCGAAATTAGTTTATATCGGCCGTAGATGAACTTCTAAATAGGTCAAATAAATGAGCTGGTTCTATTATTTTTAGCCCCTATCTACCACCCTTCTTTGGGTCCCCATACAAAAAGCATCTATTTTCTACGAATGAACGAACGAACGAACATCTATTTTCTACGAACGAACATCAATTTTCTATGAACGAACGAACGAACATCTATTTTCTACGAACGAACATCTATTTTCTACGAACGAACATCTATTTTCTACGAACGTACATCTATTTTCCACGAACGAACAAAATATTTATACCATTTCTACGAACGAACGAACGAACGAACAAAATATTTTTTTTGCGAACGAAAGGCTCTGCCGACAGCTACAAAAAAAACAGAATTACAAAAAAATAGGCAAATATTTCTAGTTTTTTAAGTACTATCTACATGCAAAGTACCAAATTTCCAGAAATAAGTGAGAGTGCCCTCCTACTGGCACTGCCCAGCAACTGGCACCCATCAAAGTATCATCTCATTAAGCGTTCTCTTTTCATAAATCATTGAGTTGTATGCACGTGTGGCTGTAGTCGCACGGTCGTCGAAAAATAAAAAATACCACAAAATGAAGGCTGATCCATGGTGATGGTTAATGAGACAAAGTAGTGTTAGTAGTTAAAATGCTCTCTTGTGGTGGGTACCGCACCTGTCAAAACCAGGTTTTTACGACTAAAAAGAAAATAAATAACAAAATTTGCAAATAATACTATTGTATGTGTTTGATAGCTGCGGCACCCGCCGCTCCGAGACGACACTACCTTGTTAAATATACATTGGGCTGATCTAATATCGTTCATCTTTCTTAAGTGAATTTGGAAGTATTTTTCAACAATATAAAAGGGTAAATATGAGTGTAGTTCTTAGTTTGTTCTTCGCAATTCGACGAGCAATCGAAAATTATTGTCAAATGGAAAAAAAAATATTTCGCGCCATGTCCGGATAGCGTCAGTGCCCACCTATTGGCACCCTTAATGGAACATCGCGCAATCATACGATTGTCATTGTTACAATTGCAAATGGTATTTGAAATGATTTTAAATTGTGTTTTTGTCATTTCACTGTGATTTTTGTGATTCTGAATATGAAGAAGAAGCTGAAGACATCGAAACATAATTTTCACCCATTTTTACTTAATTTGTTCACTTATTTCCATTTATTTTGCTAATAAAAGCTCACAACTATTTAATTCAAGTGAGCAGTGTAACCCACTGAAAGAATAAACAACACACACAAGTTAATGAAATAGTGTTTATGATTCGTTTGCGATTTTCAAAAGCGAAGTGTAAATGGGTGCCAGTACCTAGACACCTTTTATGGAGGATCGAATTTCGCGACTTTTGTAACATTGACTGCCAAAATCGTATTTATCCAAATTTTTAAGCTTCGTTTAAAATTTTTGTTAGCTATTGAGCTCAGCTTTCAAAAGAAACCAAGAGCACCGCGAAATTATGTTTCAAACGAAAGTTATGGCCTCAAAACCTTACAGTGCCAATAAGTGGGCACTCTCCCTATGTGAGTTTAGAAAAGCGTCCGATTTTATATGGAATCACCGATATGCATAAAAATGTTGGTAAAGACTTCACCTTTCATCGGAAAATTCCAGAAACAAAATCGGTTCACGCATTGAACCGTAATTAGTTAGTAGTTAGTTAGTAATTGAGAACATCAATTACTAACACAAAATACAACTTATTTTTATAATTATTGATAGATGGTAACGTTTGCAGAATTGGTGGACTACCCGAAACTACGAGTAGTACAAGAAAGAAAACTTTTTACACCTTTTTTTTTTAAATTACAATTTAGCTAAAAGACGATAGCAAAAATCAATATCGAAGGAATCTCGATACTCAATTTTTCGTCATCGATAGCAGCAATAATTATAAGCCATAGATAGTACAATCGTCACTATCGATAGTCTTTCGGTATAATTAAAGAGATTTTTTTTTTGTTTCATTACTTTCGAATGCTTATCATCGTAGAAGATGATAGGAACCAACCACCAAACTTAACTCTAGTGCCAAATTTTATCATTCTAGTATTAATGTGTATCAAAGTGTAATACTTTCCATTACCGGATTTTTTGGAAATTTTGCACCTACAAAAAAAAAAGGGATGGGTCTGAGGCGAAGTACATAAAGGGTGATTAAATTTTAAGGGCCGATGTTGAATGTGAACCACACCTAAATGTTAAGTTTTTTCTGAATTTCATTTGATATCTCAATTTCAGACTAACTCAATTTGAACCATGGAAAGATACACAATCGAGCAAAGCGTTAAAGTTATTCAGGCTTATTATGAAAAAGGGCGTTCAAATCAAAATGCATATCGTGCACTTCGTGATTTTTTCGGTCAATTTAATCGTCCAAATGTGCGTACAATCGGAAAAATCGTGCAAAAATGTGAGCAAACCGGGTCTGTAGGAGATGTGAAAACACCAGTGCATGCTCGTACAGCTCGTGCTGCAGAAAATATTGCTGCTGTTCGCGATAGTGTGGCTGAAGAGCCGTCCACCTCAATTCGTCGTCGTGCCCAACAATTGCACCTCTCACGCTCGTCGTTAATGAACATTATGCATTACGACTTGCATTTACACGCTTACAAGGTGCAATCGACTCAAGAACTAAAGCCTCTTGACCATTTCAAGCGTCGTCAATGGTCAGAATGGTGGCAAGAAAATTATCTCACTTGGTTGCGATGTCAATTTGCCGCCAAGATCATGTGATTTGACACCGTTGGACTTCTTTCTTTGTGGTTATTTGAAAGAAAAGGTGTACGTCGATAAGCCAGTAACAATTCAAGAGCTAAAGGATGAGATAATTCGCCACATTAACGGCATAGAACCTCACTTATGCCTCAGCGTCATCGAAAATTTGGACCATCGGATGGAGGTGTGCGGCCGAGGTCGCGGCGGCCATTTGGGCGATATTTTGTTCCATACATTATTGAACCATACCAATATTATCATAATAAACAGAAATTACAATAATTTCCTAAATAATTTGTGTTTTATTCAAATCCACATCGGCCCTTAAAATTTAACCACCCTTTATAACATGAAAATTATACTTTAAAAAAATTCGTTTGAGATGAACATACCAACACGCCGACTTTAGTCCAAATTGTTCGAGGAACATCGTATGATAATTTGTGTTTGATATGTGTACAATTTTTGTGATGCTCTCCTTTAGACTTTTGCCAACCTTTGGGGGCATGTTTCTAACGATTTTAAAGGAATACACACGTCAAAAAAAAAAAAAAAAAAAAAAAAAAATTTATGTTCTAAAAACAATACTATAAAGTACCTTGTCGTCTAAAGGCGTGAAAATTTTGATAAATATTAATATACAATTTTGTCTAGCTAGATTGTTTTAGGCAAAACACTGTGCATCGTCGTCGTCATGACTCGGTAAGGTAAAAGTAAAGAAAACCGCAATTTTAATTTATTCACCTGTAGTAAATCATGCCAAAAATAGGTATTCATAAAAGAAGAAAAAAATAAAACCAAGTATTTCTTCAAATTGTCTGGCGCGTGCATTTGTAATATTTGAAATTTTTTATTTGTTTGTATTTGTATTTAAATGCTCCTTATTATTCGCAGCGCGTTTGGAGTTGGCAAGGAACCCCAAAAAATGCTGCAGGCGATGAGCAATGTTGCATAAAATTTGACAGGAAGGGAGAAAAATTTCAAGAATGATGAACGAACGGAATGCGATGTAGATGTCTGAAGAATTGTTTTGATGGTTTATTGCAGTCGAAAAAGAAAAGTTAGGGTCTGTTTAAAAAAAAATATATAACGTAAAGAAAAGAAAGTAAAATGAATGAAGCGGTTTTGAGAATATCCAAGCTTGTAATACAACTTTGTATTAGTTGGTTTTTTTTTTCTAATAAAACATTGTCATTAGTCAAGAAGCAGGAATTATAGATTAGTTGCGAGCGAGTTGCAGAGAACTTAATTTTGGTAAGACAAAAATAATATGGGACTGTTTAATGCTCATGAAGTTCCAACAACTTCGAAAAGAATGTTGATTAAAAAAAGTGACATTAAGGAAAAAAATAGTTTATAAGATAATATAAAATCTATCTTAATTAAACCTGTTTAGCATGAGAGCTTTCATGAGAGCTTTCATGAGACGAGTTTATAAGGTAAAATAATTATTACCCGACGCGCTTTACTACGCCTTGGTAGCAATTATTTTCAACATATTTTACTTCAAATACCTATTTAAGATAGATTTATAAAAAAACTGCAAGTTAATTTTTTTTTTTTTTTGGAAATTTTTTATTGATTTTTGAAAGTTTGACACTAATAAAAAAAATGGGCAAATTTTTAATCAAATTCAAGCTTTTGATGTATTATTTGCATAAGTAATTCAAGGTGTTTTATATTTTCATGTATTAAATCCATCCTAAAGTAATCAGAAAAAGTTAAAAACTTTAAAAAAATCTTTCAAAAAAAATCTATAAGTAGTAGATACCAGTCAAAATTAAAAAGTATAAGTAGTTTCGAAAATTAACACAAAAAGTAAGCAAAGTTACTTTTGTGTAACCTTGTATTTCCCTACAGGAAAACGAGCGCTCCATTAGCGCATCTGAAGCGCTCCAAAAAAACAGTAGAGCGCCTCATTCTCCTTGTGTATAGCGCATTTTTTAACATAGTCATGTATGCGCTCCGCTCCCGCTGTAGAAAATATGATATCGTAGCGAGAGCCGAAAAAGAAAGATAATCGCCGCCAGCCAGGTTTGAACCGGAGCATTTCGATTACAAGGCAAACACGTCAACCAGTCTGCCACATCTCAATTGAAAAAATTGTTTCTTAATAACAAATAACAGCAAGTTTGATAAAATAAATCAAAGTTTGTTTATTCACGTGAAACGATTAGATGAATTTTTAAAATTTTTGAAATTAATTTTTTTTTGACATTGATATCTAATACTTTCTTTTCAAGCGCAACGTTATCGTTACGGAAAGTGCTACAATTATAGAGTTATACAAACAGCACTACTTTCAAGGAGAATGAAGCGCTCTTTATGTTGTTACACAAATTTTGGCCAAAGGAAATTTTTTAAAAAGGAGTAATCGATCGATTCATAGTAATAACTTTGAAAAAAAAATCTCAATTCCTAAATGTAGAAATCAATTCTCAATTCGTAAATGTAAGATATAAAATAGCTTTTTAAAAAAACGCCAACGTTAATAGCCTGTAAATAAATGTTACACCAAAATAATTTCACTAGAATTCAAAGTATTTACCCATAAATTATACATGGTGAGATTTTCATCTTGAGGCATCTAAATGTCGAAAAGTAAGCAACAACGCGAAAAATTTTTGGGATCAAAGTTTTATGAAAAATTAAAATCTTAAAAATATTATCGCCAAAGCACATTTTAACATTTAAACTATTTTCAGAGAAATAACTACCCTTTTAAGGGGCAAAAGGATGTTGAAGTGCTAATGATGAAAACTGAATCGCGTTTTTCTCAAAACCACATTTCCCATATTTGTGCGCAATATTGAGAGTAACCTCATTTTACTATTTTCTTGATCGATGTCTTAATTAAAAGCTAATAAAATATTCTTCCCTGCATTAAAGAATTGAATTGAGATTAAAAAATTTGCTGTGGCCAAAATCCTTAGCGCGCCATAACGAGTTATATATCCTTAAAAAGGTGCTTTAGTTAGTTAGTTAGTTAAGTGAGGAGGGAGCAAGTCACCTAGTTACTGCGCCCTCAAAGGCCTATTGTAACAAACCTCTATAAGTTATAGTTCATCCTTAATCGTTAAGTGCGTTAGGAACAGAGCGATGTCCTTGGGTGAACTATCCGCTATTAGATGCGGTTCTAGGTACAATGCACCTAAGTAACGAAGACGGGTCCTTATTAGACCGTTACAGTGACACAACAGTGGCTGTTTCTTCATCTTCATTACATAATCTACACAGATCTTCCTGGACTATGCCCATGGTTGATAAGTGTTTATTTACCTTACAATGTCTAGTTAGGAAACCTGTGACAAGTCTGATAGATCTTCCACTTAGAGTCAGGAATTGTTTCGTTCTTTGGAGCGAAGTGGTTGGCATGAATGTTTTCGCCTGTCTGTTGCCTTCAGTTTCCCTCCAGTATTGAAGTGCCTCTCTGTTTAGCCACATTTTAATGTTATGGCGCATAGTGCCCCATGGTATCCTGCAGAATGGTTCTATGAAGGCCTATGAAGGACCTTGCAGCCCCTTTCCTGGCTAGTTCGTCCGCGATCTCGTTACCTAAATAGCCGCTATGACCTGGTACCCAAATGAGATGGACTCTGTTATGGGTAGATACCTTAATAAGTAGCTGTAGGCAATCCCATACGAGTTTGGACGTGATTTTATATGCGCTAAGTGCAAGTAGAGCTGCTTTACTATCAGAGTGAATGTAAATGTTTTTGTTCCTAGTGGGACTGTTTACATACTGTCTTAGGCAGATCTCAATGGCGTGGACTTCAGCTTGGTAGACTGAATTATCTGTGCCCATGCTGGCATATATAGATTTTACCTGCCTTAAGCCAAAAACTCCAGCTCCCACCCCTTCATCTGTCTTTGAGCCATCAGTATACCAGGCTTGAAAGTCACCAGTGAACCGTGGCCTCTCTTTTTCCCATGTGGTTCTGTTAAAGGTGCTTTAAGTACCTGTCTATTTAAATACAAAATTTAAAAATTGTACATTTTGGAACTGAGATTTTTTTTTATTCAAAGTACCACGAATCGATCGATAAAACTCCTTTTTAAAAAATTGCCTTGGGCCAAAATCTTCAGCACGTCATAATTAGTCATATACCTTTGAAAAGGTGCTTTAATTACCTGTCCATTAGGCCGTAACGATGGAAACCGATTTAAGTTTAATAGCGAAAAAAACTTGCGAATAGATGAAAAAACAATTTTGGAGAACTTTTTTTTTTTTTAACCCCATACCGACCCACCCCCGTGACCTTTTGTAAACGCAAAATCACGATTTTTTGCGTTTTTTCACCATAGCGTCCATACTATTGCAGATGCGTTGGTATAATATACTGGAAGTTAATGGACAATTTGAATACAAACATTTTGATACATCATTTAATTATCTGGGATATCCGGTTATCGAGATATATAATTTTGAAGAAAAAATCAAAAAAGTTCAAAAATTCAATTTTTTTTTTACTTTTTCAATTTTTATAAAAAATCTATTTGAGATAAGTAATTAAATGCATAATATTATTTTTTTTTAATATATTACACGTCTTTTGACACCCAATTTCTTACTCTCCAACTTTTTTTTAACCCATACCGGCCCAATGAATAAATTATATGTTTTTGAAAAAATATACATTTGGAGCATAACTTCCTCCGTAATAGTCGAACTATAATAATGACGTAATTTTTCTAAGAAAAAAATCTGTCGATTTTTTCAATACTAATATTTTAATATATTGATTGTTTTTCTGCGATTTCTGGTCAGAGAGACATAAAAAATAGTAAACAAAAACTTTTTAAATTTGATGTAGATATGAAGTTACAAAAAACATACGAAATACTAATCAAACTGTTGTATACATACTTTGTTGTCATTTTTTCTCAAGATCATATCTAAAAATGTTTCTTGGAAATTCCTCTTAGATTATGTGTGTCCAAGTTCAAATAATAGAATTTAAATTATTAATTAATTAATTAATTTGTTGAATTGATTTTTATTTAATTTAACGAATCTATGAAAATCTTCCATTTGCCCACAAGGAGCAACAGGACTTAACAATAAGAAGAAGTAAAAAATCGCTCAGAAGTCATAAGTTATAACGCGAGTCCAGAACGTAGAAATTGAGGTTGACTTATCCATTGGCGCTATCCATGCTGGTTTAAAGTCTTGGTTGGCAAACAGTGTCGGTACTGGTAGTAGCAAACTGTTTCTTTGTAGTGAAATAGGGCATCATGCTTCGATGCCGCAGCTTAGCGATGATATAGCCCTCGCGTTGTGACTCGCCAGAGACGTGTTTCGAGGCTTCTGTCACCACTTTGATGCACCTTTCCACTGCCTGCGCATGGCAAGGTACGCTTTGTAAGTCAATGTCGAACTTCATGTCCGCTCTTGCAGCTTTCTTGACTTTGCCCTTGAACTCTGAATCAGTTATTTTGTACTGCGCCAGTTGTCCAATGTTGTCTTCTGTAATCAGAAGATCGCGCAAAATTGGCGGTGTTTGTTGTTGGGGTAATACTTTTTTCCAGCGGATCATATCTACGTAGTCTGTGCATGAAAAATTAAGCATTGGCACCTTGAACTCACGTACTGCGGGATCTCTAGCTTCAGAAAGTGCGTTGCGTGCATCAAAAATGCGACGATATGCCAACAAACGAATCGGCTCTCGATCATCGTTGCACATCGCCAAAAGAATATTTTCTGGGTGTGCAAAAAACCCATTGCGATGAATGCATTTTTGGAATGCTTGCAATGTATTCAATGGCATCAGAGCTACCATAAACCGCGACAACTTGATAAGCGTGTAAACATGCAATGCACCACTGACGCAACCTGGGTGACGCTTGATTCCTATGCTCATTGAAGCGTAGACTTTTAAAATGTAAGTCACTAAAATTTTTTAAGGCAGCAGAAGGTTTTGCGGTCGCGATGTATAGTCGACAAATGCAGTTTGCTGTCGTGGTCCAGCGTGAGTGAGACAGCTTTCCTACAATAATTATCAATAAAATTATATCAATTTTAATCTGGCAAACGACGTGTCATTTCATGAATTGTTATACCTGGTTCACGATGCTCAAAATTTTGCGGTACAACGCCAGATGAAACTTTTAGTATGATAAGACCTTAGCTGATGTGTATTATGCATAGTGTGGGTTTATTGTATTTGAGAGCACAAGCCAGAACTAGGCAATTATTTTCATAGGGATGGTTGTCCTTAGTGCCTAATTTCTTGTGATGTTAACCATGTTATGGAGTACTCGGTTATAGTTCCGTTTTGGCTACATCGCCAAGGAAAGCAACTAAATAACGTTTCAGAGCCTATGTTTCCAAGCTCTTAATGTGTAAAGGATTAAGGGAGTGAATGTTACATACACAGCTGGATTCTTTATGCATTTGAGAGCATAAGCCAGAACTAAATTTGTGTCTTCACTGGATGGTTGCTCCTCACAATTAGTGATTTTTGAACCGAAGATGAAGTAAAGGGTTGATAATCGTACTTTTTCGTAACATAATCTTTGCGATACATGGACGTTCTACATTATAATAATCGTACTATTTCGCAATATGATCTATGCGATAGATGTATGCTCTACATTATAATAATTGGTACTATTTTTTCGTAATATGATCTATGCGATATATGTATGCTCTTCATTTTATAATCATACTATTTTCGTAATTTGATCTATGCAATACACGTATGTTCTACATTATAACAATCGTACTATTGTCGTATAGTATCTATGCGATACACGTATGGTTTTCCATTATAATAATCGTACTATTTCGTAATTTGATTTGTGCGATATATGTATGTTCTACATTAACAAGATTACTTTCTATTGAAAATTCATATATTTTTGTCTTCATCAAAGCCTTTGATGAAAACGAACATGTTTGATGCAAGTGACTCATTTAAGGTGACTGTCCCTTATTCAAAAGCTGTCTATTCAAAAGGCTGTTGTGGCGGTTAGAGTCTATGATAATTTGATGTATGGTATATGGCTTGGATTCCGAAAATTCTGGGCTTTTGTAAAGTAGTATACTGAAGCACAATAAATGTTCCTTAACTGCCAATAAATAAGTTTGTCATACCCATTCTTGTTCAAAATTGGTTAGGTTAGCTTAGGACTCATGCATTGACTGATAATAACAGTTAGTGGAACACCAACAATTTAACTCAGCAACCCGGAAAAAACTATAAAATTTAAAAAGAAAACGGAAGTAGTTTAGCACTTCTGTCTAAGCAGGCTATGTAGAAATTCAAATATTGAATATTGCGAAGATTTTATAATTGAAAAAAATGCTGTTTTTTTTATGTCTCTCTGACCAGAAATCGCAGAAAAACAATCAATATATTAAAATATTAGTATTGAAAAAATCGACA
Organism: Coremacera marginata; assembly: GCA_914767935.1. NCBI lineage: Eukaryota > Metazoa > Arthropoda > Insecta > Diptera > Sciomyzidae > Coremacera > Coremacera marginata. The sequence goes on from OU612045.1 coordinate 54,111,276, forward strand.
GATTTTTTTCTTAGAAAAATTACGTCATTATTATAGTTCGACTATTACGGAGGAAGTTATGCTCCAAATGTATATTTTTTCAAAAACATATAATTTATTCATTGGGCCGGTATGGGTTAAAAAAAAGTTGGAGAGTAAGAAATTGGGTGTCAAAAGACGTGTAATATATTAAAAAAAAATAATATTATGCATTTAATTACTTATCTCAAATAGATTTTTTATAAAAATTGAAAAAGTAAAAAAAAAATTGAATTTTTGAACTTTTTTGATTTTTTCTTCAAAATTATATATCTCGATAACCGGATATCCCAGATAATTAAATGATGTATCAAAATGTTTGTATTCAAATTGTCCATTAACTTCCTGTATATTATACCAACGCATCTGCAATAGTATGGACGCTATGGTGAAAAAACGCAAAAAAATCGTGATTTTGCGTTTACAAAAGATCACGGGGGTGGGTCGGTATGGGGTAAAAAAAAAAAAAAAGTTGTCCAAAATTGTTTTTTCATCTATTCGCAAGTTTTTTTCGCTATTAAACTTAAAACAGAAACAAAAAGTTCGAGATCGTTATGCCCTACTGCCCATTGGTATTTAAGGAGTAAAAAATCCTAAATGTAGATATTACGATCTTTTATTTCAAATTTTGTATCATTAACATATGATTCAAGACTTTTTAAAAAATTTCTGATGACCTGAATTCTGTATCGAATTTTCAGTTCTGAATTAATTCTGTAATTTTCCTTTAACTTTTTTAATTTTTTTACAAATGTTTTAAATTTTAAGTTTCCTGGTTGATATTATAGAGATTTCTTATCAAACGAAGTTAAATTCGTAGTTTTTTATATAAATTCGTACTCAAAGTTAAATTCGTACTTTTAGGAAATATGAGTTTGTGTCTTTGCTAAGTTAGCGTCGGAATTACGAATTTATCTTCACTCACTCTCACATCATTGTCTCAAATTTTTTTGTTCACGTTTTGATTTTCATAGTTTTATTTGCATTATTTTTTCATACTTTCTGGACTCTAAGGAGAGGCGGGGGTGGTTTGAACCCCTCAAATCTTTTTGTCTAGGGGCTGGCACAAATGTAGTTTTGTATGAAAGAATGCAAATGTATTGAGAAACTTAAACAAATCAAGCGGATATAAAGATGTAAGACGAACGTAAAAAAGATTTTTGAAATTATTTAACTTATCAAGTTATTTCAAGAAGCGCTTTATTTTATGGTTTTTGTTTTATATAACTCATACTATAAAAAATTAACTTTTCTGAAGTGTTCCGCGTAAAAATATGTAAAATTTAAGTGTTTCGTGATTTCAAGCCAAGGTCTTAAATTCCGCACATGTATTTGTACATCTGTTATTTCTGCTTATTTAAATGAATGGAACTTTTATTATAACTAATTTTATAATGTGTAATAAAGCTTATATATGCCCCTATTTAGACTATTTGTAAATTATTAACCATTATTATTAACTTATTGCAAAGCTAAAAGGAGTAATTAATAATTCATTAAAATTAATAAAACCAAGTGGTCTTAAACATTTTTAAGTCTTTTTGAACTCTTTTTAAAGATTGCTGCTATTCGTTTCAAAATGCTTTAAGCATATTAAAAAAATAATATTACTAAAAATAAATAAGACAGCAAGATATTTTATTTTTTTTTTTTTTTTTTTTTCTTTTTTTGCAAGCTACTTTAACAAAAAGTAACCTTATGAGTACCGAAGCATAGATTTAAAGAAGATAAGATTTTTAAATCATTTACAATGCAACAAAGCGTGGAGACCACGCAACAAAAGCCAACAAGAAGAAGAAGACTCTTAAAAAAGACTTCGTTAATCACTGCTTTTGTGGTAAACTATTAAAAAACTAAAAATTTTAAATAAATGAAAAATAAAAGTTTCGTTCAATTAAGAAGCGAACATGTGAGTTTTTTTTTAATTATTTTTTTTTTATAATGAATCATTGACACTTCTACGGAATGACCTTAAAAGCAATCTTTGCGGTTTATTTTCAGTTCAGCTCAAACAGTCAAGTTTTTACCACCATTCAACTATCTGTGCCAAGTATTGAACATGTGTGAACTTTTTGTTGAGGCAGCACTTAGTTAAGGTGAAGGTCGTTCAGTTGATTTATATTTCTGTATTTTTTTTTTTTTTTTTTAATATTGAACTTTAACAGTGCCACATATGTTTTTGCCGACTTCCATGATTTTGCTCACTTTAAATTTCAGTGATTTTTAGTTAAATGTAAATTAGACCGAATCGTTTTATATAGAGAAAAAAGAGACAGCCGTTCCAAGTATCAAAAGTTAGAGGAACTTTAAAAAAAATGTATATTTTTGAACAACCCCAAAGTGAAATTGAGAGGATTAGTTGAGATCATAAGGCGCTGTGTGCAATATTATACATAATATTTTGGATATGAAGAAGCTCTGAGTAGGAAGCTCACGAAAAACGAATTCGTGTTACGACTTCCCAGCAGACTTTGGCAATATCAACCATAAATCAAATATGGATTCATTGCTACTCACCAGAGTCTATGCAACAGCCAAAACAATGGATTTCTCTGGGTGGAAGCGGAACCGGAAACGTATTATCCTCCGTATTTTGGGATGCGCATAGTATTATTAATACTATTCATCGACTATCTTGAAAAAGGTAAAACTATAACTGGAGCGTAAGTATATTATTCATCATAACTGGATCGTTTGAAAATTGAAATCGCAGAAAAACGGCCGCATTTGAAGAATTAAAATTCTTCTTCTTAAAATTACTAAAAAAATTTATTTTAAATTTTAAAATTTTATATTTTTTTTTATGCCAAAAATTTGTGTTTAAATTTAATACATAAATATATATATTTTTACGCATTTTGGGTATGCATTCTGAGAAAAATAAAAATGACATTTAAGATGGTTTTTTTGCCAAAAAAAAACCTTCAGGAAAATCAAAAACGTTTCGTGGAGTTTCCTACGATTTAAAAACAAAATATGCAGAAATCGTTTTTAAAAGTTTGAGACACAGTCTCAAAAGTTTAATACCCAGAACGGGGAAATCTTGATTTTGATCCGCAAATTTTTTCAAGCACATGCAACGTTTTTGTTCACTATTTGGGGTATACCTACAGCCTTTAATATTCATTGTACAAAGGTAAAATAAATGTCAAAATATCATTTACATGACGAATATCTTTGTCACTTCTTTAATAAAGTCGTAAAATAGCAAAATGTAAGCCATTTTCGTGTGAGAAAAATCATTTCTCGTCGTTTGTTGAAACGAATCTTTTTACGAATATTTTTCAGTAACTCCTTTCCTTGTGTTGATGTTGTTGTTTATATATTTTTATGTTTATGTGTTGTTTATAAAAATTTTGTTTCAATTTCAATTTCAGTTTCAACCGATTGACTTCATCTTCACACAAGCACAGCTCGGTAATGGTTAAGTCGGTAGGGTTTGTTACCGTTAGAAAGGTGATTTTATTGCCTTTGCAATGAGTTATCAAAATAAGTTTTATTTCCTACCAGAAACAATAACGTGAATCAAAGTTGTCATAGTAATTATACCCTGTAGCACCTAAGAATGTGAAACGTTTGCTCAGCTCGACATAACCTTTCACCTCCGTAAATAGTTGCACTCAATTGCGGGACACCCTGTATAGATAAGGTATGTGGAGTGGAGGTAAATTTCGTCGTTAAATATTTACAAGCGATTATTTTCTCCCCTCTCTTACCTGTTTCAGAGGAAAGTATTTGTATATATTAAAAAAGAAAGTATTTGTATATAGAAAAAGAAAAATAAAAAGAAAATTCATTGATTTTCAATGGCAGTATAGTTACGAGTTTTTTTGGTGTTTTTAATTTGTAAAGATTAAATAACAGTAATTTTTTTGATTTGCAAAATTTGTGTTTTCATTGCTTTATGTCAGGAGTGTTATGTTTTACTTTATTTGCTCTTATCTTTATTTTAGTTACTGATATGCCGTCAGTTGCATAACTGCAAGAAAACACAGGATTTATTGATTACAGTTTTACTAAATAAGTGGCATTTTAAAGTGTATAGATTAATATGTCAAGAGTGTTGTCTATGATTTTGCGGTTATAAGTATTGAAAATAAAAAAAAAACCTGTTTGTATTTGGTTGCTTCGTTTTTAACTGTTTCCTATATTTTTAGTGCAGAATTTTTTTCAACAGAAATTTAAAAAACCTTTAAAAGTCCTGAGTGTTGTTTCAACACAAACGTCTATGCCGCAGAATTACTAAATCCTTTTTAAAATTTTTTAAAAATTTTTAGCTTAAGACAACATTATATCAAATGCTAAAATCTAGAAATTTTTAGTAGACTCAAACACTTTTTAGGGGTATAACACTCAAGACAAAATTCGTATCCACTTCTGCAAAAACTTACAAAAAATTAATTTAACAGCATTTTGTAAAGAACGTAACCGTGATTTTGGATTTTACATAAATTTTCACAACAGCGGTCATGTTTAAAGTTGAATGATATTAAAATTGAAAAAAATTAAAAATTTCTCTAAGTTCTTTATTGTAAGAAAAATAATAAAGCTCATATTTTTCCGAAATATTTATTTCTATTTATTAAACATAACATTTATTTTTAACAAACATAAAAATTAACGCGAACAACAAATTCATCACCAAATATATCAAACAAAATATTCCAAGTCTACACTTACGATACTATAAAAACTGTGTCTTTTTGTTGGTTTGTTTTGTTCCCTTTTGTTTCCCGAAATGAAAAAATTTCTCAATTGAAGTTAAATGTAAACTATTTTGTTGTTATTTATTTATACTAAAAAAATATTATCTTGCTTATGATTCACGCTGGAATTCCTTCGTTTTAAGCTTTGCTTTAAATAAATAATGTCAACAGATTCTAGTTTATGATAACGAGCTGCGTTGTGTGTGTGTGTGTGTGTTGAATAATATTTGAACTCCCTCGCCATCAAAGAACAGCTCAACATGACTTCCAGCTAGTTTTTATTTGTACTCCAACGTTAAAGCCTGGCAAGTCTTTAACCAGATTTATCTAGGAATTATTAGAAAATGACTGAAGTTTTTTTTTTTTGGATTTTTGACTGTTTTTTGGGCGTGTTTGTTGGACAACAAAAAACAGAAATCAATAGCTTGGAATTAAGATTTGAAATAAGCTGGCGGACTCCACCTACGTAATAACTTAATATTGTATATAATATGTATTTTGTCATTGTTTTTTTCTCTTGGCTTATCATTTGGTCATATTTTAGCCATAACTGTTTTTGTCTGACGTTATAGTCAAGGCCGTAGTATTTTTTATTTTTGTTTTTTATTTCTTATTTATGTGCTGACATACCATTTTTCACATGTTGTTGTCAAATGCAACAAACAGCAACAACAATTATGGCACAATAAAAAAAATCAAGTAAATTTTTCTAGCGTCTCACACATACTACATACAGCAGCAACGCAACAAAACTAATGTTTGTTGGGTATCAAACATCCGGTTTTACATGAGTACAAAATACATACAATGCTTTGTATTATTGTATAGTGTGTCGTTAGCTTAGTTTGTGAGCTAATTTACACTGATTGATGGAAATGCAATTTGCTGTTTATCAGCTTGTATGTGTCTCTTATGTGTGTGTGTTGCATAATAGTTATTATGTATTTATTGCAGTGCAAGGGTTAAACCGTTATGTTTGTTACAAGCGTAAAGAAAAAAAAATCTATAAATTAGAACAGTATTATATCAGCGCGTGTTTGCATACAGGGTGTATTTTTAAAATTTAAAAATTCATAGTCACCATTCAACATCCGGCGGAGTTTATGAAATAAAATTGGGTGAGCCAAATAAGGGATTGCTTACTGCTTGTATTCCTTATTCTTTCGAATTTTATTTTAAGATATTGCTAATTGTTTACTTTTCTGCCAAACTTGGGCGAAAACAAAAAAATGTTTTAAGTCGTTGTTATTAATTTTTTTTTTTAATTTTACAGAAGCCGCACTTCGATCAGATTTCATTAAAAAAAGAAAAGTCGCCGCACCATATAAAAAAACAAAAATAATTTGGATCTGCTTAGGAAATGTTTTAAATTTCTTTAAGCCTTGACTTCCAAGATATATAATGAGTTTATTAAAAAAACAGTTTTACGGATAAGGAATTATCTTGGATATGATATTAAATTTAAGCTTAACAAATAATATCTACGTTATATAAAAATTATTTAAAGTTTTGCTAGAAATGTTTATTTTTCGATATTCAGCAACCTGTTTTTACAATATAGACTGTAATAAAATGATAATTTTTCTTTAAATCTTATTTAATGGGTTTCAAGGGGTTTCATTACTTTCAAAATCTTACATTTTTTATTGGCTTAAATAATGTATAAATATCCCATAAATTATATAAAAAGTTATTATTGGTGTTCAAATCTTTTCAACATATTATTATATTATTTTTTTAAGCGATTTGAAACGTATTACATACAATGTAAAAATTTTTTTAACACGTTTTTCTGGAAATTTTGTTTTAAACTACGGAACTATACCATTTCGAATTGTAATTCAGAAAAGATCTATTCAAATTCAAAAATTTCGTTTGAAATCCAGATAACATCAATTGAAATTCAAAATTCCATTTAAAATTCAGAAGAACAATTGAAATTCAGAAAAGATCAATTGAAATTCAGAAAATAAAATATTAAATGAAATTAAGAAAAAATCATTTCAAGATCAGAAAAAATAATTTCATATTAAAAAAATTCAAATTGGCCTTATCCCAAATCACTGATCCCAAATCATTACCATACCATTGTCATTCAACACTAAAACCTACGGTAATTATAGCAATTAATTAAAAGTCTGATATTTACTTGTTACATTATTTTAAATTGTTTAAATTTATATCTATTTTAGTTTCATCTTCATCTTTTATAAAAAGTAAAAAAATAAAAAGGTATAAATAAATAAATAAAAATAAAAAGTAATGATATGGTAATGGTAATGATAATGATGATAATGAAAATGACAATCACAATGATAATGACAATGACAATGATAATGATAGAGATAATGATAAAGATAATGAAAATGATAATGATAATGATAATGATAATGATAATGATAATGATAATGATAATGATAATGATAATGATAATGATAATGATAATGATAATGATAATGATAATGATAATGATAATGATAATGATAATGATAATGATGATGATAAGATAATGATAATGATAATGATAATGAAAATGACAATGACAATGATAATGATAACGATAATGATAATGATAATGATAATAGTAATGATAATGATAATGATAATGATAATGATGATGATAATGATAATGATAAAGATAATGATAATGATAATGATAATGACAATGATAATGATAACGATAATGATAATGATAATGATAATGATAATGATAATGATAATGATAATGATAATGATAATGATAATGATAATGATAATGATAATGATAATGATAATGATAATGATAATGATAATGATAATGATAATGATAATGATAATGGTAATGATAATGATAATGATGATAATGATAATGATAATGATAATCATAATGATAATGATAATGATAATGATAATGATAATGATAATGATAATTATAATGATAATGATAATGATAATGATAATGATAATGATAATAATAATAATAATAATAATGATAATGTTAATGATAATGAAAATGGCAATGATAATGAACATGGCAATGATAATGAAAATGGTAATGATAATGCTGCTGGTATGACAAAGGTTGCCCTTAAGATACAAGAAACATTTTAATTCTTATATTTACTTTCTCTGAATTTCAATTCATTTTTTTTTTTTTTAATTTCAATGATCTTTTCTGAATATCAATTAAAAGAATAAAAAGTAATGATATGGTAATGGTAATGATAATGATGATAATGAAAATGACAATCACAATGATAATGACAATGACAATGATAATGATAGAGATAATGATAAAGATAATGAAAATGATAATGATAATGATAATGATAATGATAATGATAATGATAATGATAATGATAATGATAATGATAATGATAATGATAATGATAATGATAATGATAATGATAATGATAATGATAATGATAATGATAATGATAATGATAATGATAATGATAATGATAATGATAATGATAATGATAATGATAATGATAATGATAATGATAATGATAATGATAATGATGATGATAAGATAATGATAATGATAATGATAATGAAAATGACAATGACAATGATAATGATAACGATAATGATAATGATAATGATAATGATAATAGTAATGATAATGATAATGATAATGATAATGATGATGATAATGATAATGATAAAGATAATGATAATGATAATGATAATGACAATGATAATGATAACGATAATGATAATGATAATGATAATGATAATGATAATGATAATGATAATGATAATGATAATGATAATGATAATGATAATGATAATGATAATGATAATGATAATGATAATGATAATGATAATGATAATGGTAATGATAATGATAATGATGATAATGATAATGATAATGATAATCATAATGATAATGATAATGATAATGATAATGATAATGATAATGATAATTATAATGATAATGATAATGATAATGATAATGATAATGATAATAATAATAATAATAATAATAATAATGATAATGTTAATGATAATGAAAATGGCAATGATAATGAACATGGCAATGATAATGAAAATGGTAATGATAATGCTGCTGGTATGACAAAGGTTGCCCTTAAGATACAAGAAACATTTTAATTCTTATATTTACTTTCTCTGAATTTCAATTCATTTTTTTTTTTTTTAATTTCAATGATCTTTTCTGAATATCAATTGATTTTTTCTGAATTTCAGTTGATGTTATCTGAATTTCATTTGATTTTTTCTGAATATCAATTAATATTTTTAGAATTTCAAATGCAATTTCTGAATTTTAGTTAATCTTTCTGAATTCCAAATAAATTCTGAATTTCAATTGGTCTTTTCTGAATACGAAATGGAATTCTGAATTTCAATTAATCCTTTCTGAATTTCAATTGATTTCTTCTGAATTTTAACTGATGTTTTCTGAATTTTAAATGGAATTTCTTGATATCAATTGATCTTTTCTGAATTTCAAAAGAAATTTCTGAATTTAATTTGATGTTTTCTGAATTTCAATTGACATTTTCTGAATTTCAAATGGAATTTTGAATTTCAATTGATTTTTTTTATATCAAATAGAATTTCTGAACTTTAATATACTGATCTTTTCTTAATTTCAAATAGAAATTCTGAATTTTATTTGGCCTTTTCTGAATATGAAATGAAATTCTGAATTTCAATTGATTTTTTTGAATTTCAAATGAAAATTCTGAATTTCAACTTATCTTTTTTGAATTCCAAATGGAGTTCTGAATTTCAATTACACTTTGCTGAATTTCAATTATATTTTCTGAACTTCAAATGGAAATTCTGAATTTCAATTGATCTTTTCTAAATTTCTAATGGAATTTCTGAATTTCAATTGATCTTTTCTGAATTTCAATCGATATTTTCTGAATTACAATTGGAAATGTTGTATAGTTCAGCCAATTTTTACCCGATTGACTTGAAATTTTAACAATAACTTAACAAATTGATTATCTCATGAAGTATCTTATGAAGTGCTTTAAAATTGATTATAAATAATAGTTTTTATTCACAATTTAAGATCGGTTTTACAGGTTCGATGAAATTTTAGAAGCAAAATGTATATATAAAAAAAAACGATATGGCCATTTCAGCGCTTGAACGTACTTTGACCGAGCTTCTTATGATGAATTATGTTGTGTGTGTTGTGAAATGTTTGAACACAAATGATCGAGAACTGGACCTACCAGCTTTATGCCGACTCCGAACGGCCTATGTTCTCAAGAAGCTTTTCATGACAGTTTTTTACTGCCGAACAGAAAAATTAATTCAATTGAAAAAACTTTCTGTCAGATGGGGGATTCGAATTTGGGTTCTCTTGCGTATGACCCACACACTCTACCCCCTACGTCACGGCCGCCACAATTTATATAGTACCTAAAATATTTGCAAAATGATTCAATTTAAGCAAAAGACATGGGAAACGCAGCAAAAACTGCTGCGATGTCACACATTCTGGTGCAGTTTGCTGTATCAAAGAAATACACAAACTCAATTGCACCATGACGAAGATTGAAATGCTTTGATTACTATATCAACGAGTAGTCAAACAACGCCGTAAGTTGAATATCACGTCAAGTTTTGTTGAAAATTTTTGGAGTACGGTGAGTTGCGTAGCGCATTGAGTTATATGGTGAAGTATTAAGCGCATTTTGTTCTCAGCCAAAGAATATACATGAATTCAAATCAAAATTCAGTAACAATACGTCTCATCTAATGAAAACTTATTAACTTAACTAACAAGTTTAATCAATAAGGGGCTATTCATAAATTATGTAACATGTTGAAATGCTTTTTATAAATTTAATTGGCTTGAACATATTCGTTCGTTTTATTAGGTGCATTCTTTTATTGATAAAAAATTAAAGCTATATTTACAAGAAATTTAAATTTTAATAATATATAAAATTTTTAAAAGTGAATTCAAAAATTTCATTGCTGTTCTCTCTCTCCCCCTTCTCCCATCCCGTCCCCTTAAATTTGTTACGTAATTTATGAACAGCCACTAAGGAATTAATATGAAAAAAGTTAAAATAAGTGTATCAGCGCAGTAACGCAGTTCAGTGCTTCAACAAAACGCAATGCAGCGCTGCGTTACCCATCCGGCATCTTAATAACTGTATTAAATGAACGTCTGAAACCATTTGTCAACGATATGACTGGGCCTCTCGTCCCGGTAAGAATACACTCATAATATATTTATCTAAAGCAAATTGTAAAGTAAATTCTAAAAGAATATTGATACACACAATTTTTTATCGGCTCTTATCGGCATAATTCCACAAGTGACAGTAAGACAAGCAATAAAGAGCCATATCAAGATCTGACATCCCGACAGAACGCACCGTATTCAAAGGATAAAACGAGTAATACAACGTTTAATGAAATAAAGTTAGTATTCTAGGGTTAATATACTTAAGTCATAACATTATTCGACACATTACTTATTATATTTAAACTTAGATTTCTCAATTTTAACCTACTGTTTTTTTTTATAAGCAAGCAAAACGAAAAAAATACGTGCCTATTTGTGCCAATTAGTATTTTTACAATATTATTTAAGTCAATTTTCGATGGTTATTTAAGTAGAATTTTAGCTATTTTTTATGATGCGTTAACCCGTTGTACAAAATTTACTGAAGTAATAAAATCATGTGAATAACATTTGTTAGAAATTTATTTCTTCTTAGTTGGATGAACTAAATGCTCGAATCGGTTTTATTTTACCTGATTGCTAAACCATTTTCGAAAAAAGAATTCATTCATTCACATCAAAACCTAATCACTCGGTAACAAACATATTTGAATGTAATTTTTGAGCTTAGAAGACGCCATTAAAAAAATATTTCATTAATGATTTTTTTAGGCTGTAAGTCAGTGTAATTTATTCAATATTTTTTTAAATTCAGAGCTCTATTTCTAGAGCTCTATATGACATCAGTTTTTTAACCTCTTTTGAGTTGATTGCATATTGCAATTCACACAATCAAATTCGTTGGAGTTTATTGAAGACATCCATCCATAACAGTAAAATAATGAACAAATTCTATTAAAGAAAAATTTCAATCTTCAAATATTTGAATTTAGTACAAACTTCAACTCACTAAATTTGTTGTAAAAAGATTTCAAAATTTATTCCTTGTGACTGAACATCTCTGCATACAAATGTGACCCAAATTTTTAAGTATCCTTTGCATTCTCTTCTTCTTGCAACTTATCTCAAAAATGCATATTTTATCTACTTTTTACGCTTCTTTGACTTCTTTCACAGTGAACATCGTTTGTAGCAACTTTTTTGCATTGCTTTGTCATTTTCTGGTAAACGCCTACTAAATATTTGTAATCTTTTGAATATAACAAGCATGCTACACGGATGCTGATTACAATAATTATGATAACGATGACAACGACAACAACTTGGAAAGATCAATACTTTTTTCGTAGTTTATATTGATTAAAAGACAATATTTCGCATATTTCCAATGAAGCATCAGCACGACACTCCACATTGCACTGAACTGTGCTAGCAGCGCGGCATCAGTCGTCACCCTCACATTTTTTTTTTGCTGTGCACTGACTGTATTTGTGACGCTTCGTCAATCCATAAAAATAGCTTAATCAACTTCTTATACAGCTTCTTCCTCAACATGTTATGTCTGTCTATCTGTCCTGATATTCTTTAGAATTTCACCCCGATTTATTGTTGTTTATTTTTTAAGCTGAGTACCTGTTGGGTGACGTTGATGTTCTTAGAATGACGCCTACAATAAATGTTTCTGTTGTTCTCTCTTTATGCTTGCATAAGTTTGTAAAGTACTCGTGTTTGTTGGTGTTGTAACTGGTGTTGTTGTTGTTGTTTCTGTTGTGTTTTCATAATTAAGTACTTAAGTTTTAGTTAACAACAATTGTAAGAAGTGGTTCGGTACTAGGTTTCGTGTTACTACTGAGCTTAAGATGTTTTGTTGTTGTTGTAAAAAAAAAAACCCCGAAAATGAAACCTGATATTAAACACACTAATGTGAAACGTAATAACTTTTTAAATAACAACTTTTCTTCTCTAGCTCAAAAAACTTTTGAAATTTATGGGAACAACATGTTTTGACAGAGTTGAGTGAAAGTAGGGCTGCAAAATTATTTTGCAACACGTAAACTTTATTTTAAACCATGGCGAATTATGACTTATTTTAAGGGGAATTACTTTTTTTTAGGAATTGTTAGAATTTGGTGAAACTTGATTACTGAAGGGACATTGACGCGCTGTTTTTCAAAATGATGTTTCGATTTTTTAGTCGGTTACCCGTTTTCAATACCTGTTTTTGAACCGGTTAATCGTTATCAAAATCCAGACTTTTTTTGTTTAGCTTTGCCATAAAGTTATACTTTTAAATATATGAAGGTAACAGGTCATTCAATAAGTCCGTAGGATAAGTAAGAAAAAAACATTTTGATAAAACTCGACTATATTATTCAACATAGTTGCCTTCGAGAGCGATACAACGAGTATAGCGATTTTTCAAATTTTCGATACCATTTTTATAGAACGATTTCTCTTTCTCGTTAAAACAGGCCTTAGTTTCAGCGATTACTTCATCATTGGAGTTGAATTTCTTTCCAGCAAGCATTCTCTTGAGATCTGAAAACAGGAAAAAGTCGCTGGGGGCTAAATCTAGAGAATACGGTGGTTGGGTAAGCAATTCGAAGCCCAATTCAATCAATTTTGCCATCGTTTTCATCGATTTGTGACACGGAGCATTGTCTTGGTGAAACAACTATTTTGTTCTTTTGCAAATGTGGCCGTTTCTTGGCGATTTCAGCCTTTAATCGATCCAAAAGTACACAGTAATAGTCGCTGTTGATGGTGGTTCCTTTTTGGAGATAGTCGATGAATATTATTCCTTTCGCATCCCAAAATACAGAGGCCCTCACCTTACAAGCCGACTTGCTTTGGATTCGGTTCGTCGACTGCTGTCCACTCAGCTGGCTGTCTTTTGGATTCTGGTGTGTAATAGTGAAGCCATGTTTCATTCATTGTCACATATCGACGATACAATTCGATTTTATTGCGGTTTAACAGCGCCAAACACTCCTCTGAAGCATCAATTCGTTGTTGTTTTTGGTCGACTGTGAGCTCACGCGGCACCCACTTTGTACAGAGTTTTCGCAAATGATCGTGTAAAATGGTAAAAACACTAACGACTGATACCTTTACAATGTCAGCTAGCTCGTGCACCTTCAATTTGCGATCGTTCATAACCACTTTGTGAATTTTTTTGATGTTTTGTGAAATAACAGTCTGATTTGGGCCTCCACTGCGCTCTGCATCATTTGTGCTGGTACGACCACGTTTAAATTCAGCAATCCACTTTTCTACCATTTGTCTCGATGAAGCAGAGTCCGGAGAATGTTTATCAAGCCATTGTTTGGTTTCCACTGTAAATTTTTCCATCAAAAATCATTGATTTATCAAAACTCGAAATTCACTTTTTCCATTTTTTTTTTCAATAACAATAGTTGCACACAAAATGCTATAACTCACGAATCAATTGTCAGATTGTTGCCAAGTTTTTATACGTATCGTTTGAGGGTTGGTACTAAATAAAAATTATATGGAAAAGTAACGCCATCTATGTGTTATCCTGTGGACTTTTTGAACGTACTGTTATATTAAAATGTGTTATTTGCTTTAAAATTCTAGCAGAATAATTCTATAATACATTATATTTATTTTATCTTTATTTATTTGAAGAATAAAGAATTTTCATTAGCCTTTTTTTAGCTTTATTTTTTTAACCATTTATTTTAGTCTTTTTAAAAATTGTTGGCAATACTGCATGCATGCATTAGCCCTTAAAATGCCACACGGTGATCGTTTAAACAGGGTGCAAAAGATTTTGTTGTTGCTGTTAAGAGAGCACATTGTAGAGCGATCAAAATTTGTTCATTTCTAAAAGCAAGGCGATTGATTGAACATCTTTAGCGTGTTAAGGTTTTTTTTTAATGAAGTTATTGTACTCTCTCTCTCCCCACACACATTCAAAGAGTAGCAAAAACGTGTTAACGCTCTTTATTGATAAAGAAAAAAACATCCGTGGTGAACCCGCGGACCACTGTGGCCTGCTAGTCTGTTTATAATTGTCCACCGTTAATAAATCGAAATTGGTATTTCTATACGTTCTCTAATCCATAATTATCTTGAATCTTATGCTTTATTTTATACGATTTAAATTTTTAAAAATATGTCAAATATGTCTGATTTAAGAAATATTTAATTAATGATTAAGTTATAAAAAGTGAATATCAAGACCAGGCCCGTAGACAAAGGGAGATTTTACGTGTTCAAGCTCCTCCCTTAGAGTCCAGAAAGTATACAGAAATAACACAAATGAGACATTAAATTCAAAATGTAATTTTTTTTAGATAAACTGTGATAATGATGTTAATTTTCTTGAAAACTTCACTTAATTGTTGAAAAATTTTTTTGGCCAAGTAAAAGATTAACTTTGCTAATAAGAGTCATAATTATTATATTGGAATTCATCTCCAAGGAGTTTGTATATTAAAAAATCAGTTTCAATTCTTAAAAAGTTCCTGATATCGAGTTAAATATATATATATGAAATTATACCTAGAACGAATATAATTTTGTAAATTGAAGAAAATAAGCTTGACATTTTTTATGCCATATCTACCCCGCAAACCATAGTTGACGACTATGCCGAAATTCCGACTAATTCGTAACAATTTCGAGATGTCTTAAATAAATCGTTACAATTTCGTTACGCGAATATCGGAACAGTTTCACTTTTTATACGAATTTATATAAAATTTCGTTATGCGACTGTTTGTACGACATATTAAAATGTTAATAGAGTAAAATTTCTTTTCTGTCGAACTGTCTGAACGAAATCGTAACTTTTTCGTAACATTTTCGTTAAGACTCGTTACGAAATCGTTACGATATTTTGTCACAAAGTCGTGTCAACTCCTTCATACGATTTTCGTTACGATTTCGCAATGAAATCGGATCTTTCCGATTTCGGCATATTCTTAACGAAATCGTAGCAAACATTTCGCAATCTTTCCAATTTCGGAATCCGATTTCGTTACGAAATCGTAAAGACACATCGTAAAACGGCTTCACCAGGTGTAATTATTAAAAAATGTTTGCATTTTTCATAGCTGATTTTAATTTTGATTTTAATAAACTGTAAGAAATCTTATCTATTTTTACCGTTCACACTAATATTGTTGAATTAGTAAAATTTTGTCACACACATTTTTACTTTTTGTGCTAATTTTCGGAATAATACTTTTTAAAAGAAATTAAAAATTCTCAATTTGAACCATTTTTCAACAAAAATTCTAACCTCGTGACCGAAAAAAGTCTATATGTTCTAAAATTAAACACAATGTTATCATTTTCAAAATGTATTTTTTTCATATAAAATTTTAGAATTTTTTAAATATTCACATAAAAGTTGCTAACATTATGTTGTTATTTCGACGAAATTTGTTTTAAGCTATTTTTTATCACAAATTGTTTTTAAACTGAAAACTTTGTGATAAAAAATAGCCTAAAACAAATTTAGTCAAAGTAACAACATAATGTTATCAATTCACTACTTTGGTCCAAAAATACCGGGAAATTTGAATTAAAATTTTTTGAGGATTCCGATAGGGACAAATGTTTTTATTTTCAAGATGGCACTACTGTCACTGGCATCAGTGCTAAATTACACGTCAAAATATTCATTAGTGTTTGAGTTACGTGTGTTTTTTATAATGTCTGAAACAGTTCAACAACGCAGTTCCATTAAATTTTGTGTGCGGAATGAAATTTTTGCTGCCGCAACGTTAAAGATGTTGCAGAAGGCCTTCGGTGAGCAAGCTTTATCGAAAACAAGAGTTTATAAGTGGTACAAAATGTGCAAAGAGGGACGAGAAAGAGTTGATGACGAAGCACGCCAGGACTACGATCAACATCAACTGATGAGCTACACGTCAACAAAATCAAAGAATTGGTGCCCCAAAATCGTCGATTGACAGTCCGAAACTTTACTGGTTTTGTTGGAATATCGGTAGGATCAGTGAAAACTATTCTGAGTGACCGTTGGGGGCTACTTTGAGGGGGATGAAATGAATTTTGAAGAATAAATAAGGATTTTTTTTTGATTTAAAAACAAATTCCCGATATTTTTTGCCCATAGTAGTATATGCCGAAAATTTTCTATTTTAAAACTTGGCGATTTTTTTCGGTGTAGGTCTTGTAAAGTTTTCATAGTAAAAAATTCACTACTAATACTGTTTTCTATAAAGGTTTACCATAACATTCTCTAATTTATAGATGTATTTATTAACAATCAAACATTATCTTTATAAACATTGAAAATCCATCTAATATTCTTTTTGACTAAATAAGAAAAAACTGCTTAAAACATTATCATAAACATTATTTCTATTTTTTTCAAATATTATAATAATATAGAGTTATTTATATCAAACATTTTTTGAAATTGAGTCACAATTAAAAACCTATTAAAAATCACTCAATATTGCTACCACAACAATTTAGACAATTATAACTCTTTGATATTTGAAATTCTAAATGTAAATAGCAATCTTGCAAACACTAAATTCAGCAATTATCATCAAATACATACACACACACACACACATACTCGTATATACACACACACTCACACACTTTAATAATACAATTAACACAATTATCATTAAAGTTATGACGCGACCTCAGCCTCCACTACTATGTTGCCCCCCATTGACGACATTTGCAAAAAATTCTCACTCTGCGAATTTTATAAATGTGAAACGAAACCATACAACAATAACAACAACAAAAAAAAATTCAACAATGACAACAACATACCATATGTTAGTTATTTCATATTTTTATTACACACGTCATAATAAGACGTTGGCTTTACAAATGAGCGCATTGGACGGAGTTCTTCGTATGTATAATATTACTATCAGTGGCACCATAAAAACGCACACACACATACAGGACAAACATATAGTACGCTGTGTGGTGCCACATAAAAAATCACCCCCTTCCCACTCATAGCGATTCACTTAATAATATTCTAACGTAGATGGCGCTTCTTCTACCGCATAGCAGGAGCTGCTGCTGCTGCTGCTGTTCCATAGACGCAATCAACGGCGACGATGACGAAGACTATACTCAATATATCGAGTGTTTGCCGGGTTGTTTGCGTTATCAAGGCAAAGCAAACTCAAAATAAACTGGAGTAAATAATAAAAAAAAAACAATACATACAATACATACATTGAAAAGCGTCGGGAGAAAAAAAAACATATTTTGTTGTATAGTGTTATGAAATGATGCTTTTACATACGTTTCCAACTTGCCAACATATTTGAAAATAATGAAGCTGTAGTGTTTTATGGTCGAAATTTGATGTGGTATTCAAGTTATGCCATTTAATTGATTACTTTAGCTTTGAGTGTGGCCACCATTGAGGGAGTTGCTTTGGGAGTTTTTCTTTTCGGGTATGTTTTTTTGTGCAAGTGGGTTTAATGATGGGCGCCGTCTAAAGTAATGATAGATGGAACATTCTTCCACAAATTTTAATTTTAGAAATATTGATCAGAGGCAATAAATTAAGAAAAAAATATATAAATACATAAAAAAAATTTAAAAAAAAATTAATATTGTCAGGAAGTTATTTACTTGCATTAGAATCTAAAATATGATGCATCAAAAAATCTGCATTAGTAATATAAAAAAAATAACCCAAAAGCTTTTTGGGCTTTTCTGCCTTGCTTAAAAG
The DNA here is from genome assembly GCA_914767935.1 of Coremacera marginata. Taxonomy (NCBI): domain Eukaryota; kingdom Metazoa; phylum Arthropoda; class Insecta; order Diptera; family Sciomyzidae; genus Coremacera; species Coremacera marginata. The sequence continues at coordinate 54,129,820 of OU612045.1, forward strand.
TGAATTCAATGAGTTGGATGCTGCTAATTGTTTTAAATTGTTTAAATCTAAAGTGTCTAATGTTTGTATCAGTTATATGCCGCTAATTTATAAAATGAATTATAAGATTCCATGGTACACAATTGGTTTAAAAAATTTAAAAAATTTGAGAAACAAATTTTATAAGTTAAATGTTACAACTAAAAGAAGTATATATTTTATAAAGTATCGGTATCATATGAGAGAATTTAATTTTCTTAATAGATATTTGTACAAACAATACGTCAGTAAATTCGAATCTAAGATAAAATGTAATCCTAAGTAGTTTTGGCAGTATATTTATTCAAGAGAAGGTTCCTCTAATTTTCCATCTTCGATGTTTCTTAATGATAATATTTCTAATAATGCACTAGAAACCGCAAATCTTTTTGCAAATTTTTTTCAAATCTAATTTTGATCTGGCCTCAGATTTTCTATATGATGATGATTGCACACATCATGATTCTGGCTTTGGTTCACTTAACATTACTGAATGTGATGTAATGAATGGAATTAAATCATTAAACATGAATACTAAAAGTGATTTTGATGGTCTGTCTGCTAAGTTGTTGAAAAAATGTGTCCTATCTTTATCCACTCCTCTCAAATTGATATTTAATAAATCATTAAAATCTGGTAACTTCATCGATGACTGGAAAGTATCTTTTGTGACTCCAGTATTTAAAACCGGTAAAAAAAATAACATAGCTAATTATAGACCAATAACTAAGTTAACCATGGTGAGTAAAATCTTCGAAAAGATAGTTAAAGAAAAAATATTCTTTGCTGTAAAAAGTTATATTTCACCTTATCAGCATGTTTTTGTGAGTGGGCGCTCTACAGTTACTAATTAGCTTTGTTTACTGAGTATTGCAATTCATCTTTTAAGGAGGGATTCCAGGTAAATGGTATCTACACTGATTTCTCTAAAGCCTTTGACAAAGTGTCACATTTAATTTTAATTAATAAACTAGCAAATATTGGCTTTCATTCAGCAATGCTGAAATGGTTTGGCTCCTACATTTTGAATAGAGTAAACTATGTTACAATCGATAATTTCAGTTCAAATCCATTTGTGGCCACTTCTGGTGTTCCACAAGGTAGTATTCTTGGTCCATTATTATTTTTATTGTTCCTTAATGACTTACCGTCTTCTGTAAAACAATCTAATTGTCTTCTCTTCGCTGATGACTTGAAAATTTATTCTAAAGTTAAAGGCTTGTCGGATGGGCCAAAACTACAATCTGATTTAAATTTAATTTATGATTAGTGTGTAAGAAATTGTTTACACTTAAATATTGATAAATGTGCTGTTGCTTCATACTCTAAATCTATTTGTCCAGTTTCCATCTCCTATTTTCTAAATAATCTGCCACTTAATCGTGTTACTATTATGAAAGACCTCGGCGTAATTTTAGATTCTAAATTTACTTTTGTTAATCACTTAAATTATATTGTTCCTAAAGCCTATCAAATGTTGTCTTTTATTCGACGAAATAGTCTTAGTTTTACGGATCCATATGCGCTTAAGTCTCTTTTTGTTACGTTGGTCCGTTCGAAATTAGAATATGCATCATTTATATGGAGACCGTATTATACCTCTCATGTTTCGCGTCTTGAGCGTGTGCAAAAATCTTTTTTAAGGTACGCTTTGCGTTGTATAACTTTTGAATTGCCAATACCCTCCTATGATGCCAGATGTGGTCTATTACAATTGAACCCTTTTTATAAGAGAAAATTTTTATTATCACTGCTATTCATTTATGATGCTGTATCTGAGACTGTTGATTGTCCTAATCCGTTAAGCTTAATTAACTTAAATGCACCATGTAGATCTCTAAGATATTCTGATATATTTTATTTAGATACTTGCAGAACTAATTACGCCTTTAATTCGCCTGTAAATAGGGCTTTAAATGAATTTAACAATATGTCAAAAAAATGTAATATTGATTTTTCTTCGCCAAAGGCATCTTTAAAATTTATGTTAACGAATTTTCTTTAAGTTATATTTATAGTAATTGGATTATCTATTTTGAAAAATAATCGTTATATTATATCGCAGTCAGAAAGAATTGTATTCATTGACTTAGAATAAATAAATAATAAATTATAAATAAATAATATATAAATTTAAGATAAATGCTAGTATAACCTCCAAGATATTAGTGATATATTTGCTTATTTTCTTCATTCCAATTATGTTCGTGGTAATTCATGCTATTCACAATTACTGACCTTGGCTACATCACCTTCTCGGAGGATGATGTTTTCGAACTGTTAGTTAGTCTTGACGTAAAAAAAGGAATAACGACCGGATAACATTCCACCCATATTTTTTAAAAACTTGCGATTACCATGTGCAAGCTGTTGACCTTCCCTCTGTTGAAAGGAAGTTTTTAGACTTCTGGAACATATCGGGCGATTACTCCAATTTTTAAATCCGATTCAAGTCAAAATATTACAATATAACGACCGATTTCTAAATTGTTCCACTCATGCCTAAAATTTTCGAAGCACTTGTAAAAAATAAAATTTATGACTGCGTTAAAACTAGAATTTTCCAGAGTTAGCACGGATTTTTGTCTGGTAAATGTACCACTACTAATCTGATTCTCTTCACACATTTTCCGTCCAATGGAATAGAAAAAGGCCATCAAATAGTTGTTATTTTTAGGGATTTTGCTAGGGCTTACGAAAGGATCCAGTACTCTGTTCTGATAAATAAACTAAGTAATCTAGCATTTCATTCTTCATTACGAGTACTACTATGGTAGGGGAATTATCTTGTTGATTGTCAACAAGATGTTCAAATTGAAAACACAAGTCCTCTAATTATATTGATAATAATTCAGGTGTACTCCAAGACAGCCACCTTGGTCCACTTTTGGTTTTTTCTTTTTATCAAAGATTTATATTATCGAATTATATTCGTTTTTCTGATGTACGCTAATGACGTTAAGATCTTTGGAAATGTGGATTCTTACGAGTACGCTCTATTTCTTCAACGTGACTTGGATAGGCTCCTGTTTTGGTGTGAGTCCAATAAACTGTATCTTAATGTTGTTAAATATAAAGTCATATCTTTCTCCATGAATAACTAACTTCTTGAAGTAACCTATGCCATTAATACGGAATAACTGGCGAGAGTCGATTTGAAAACAGTTTGAGGAGTTTTATTTTAGAGAAAGCTCAGTTTTGCCAAACATTTTGATTCGATTACATCAAAAGCAAATTTTTATTAGAATATAGCTGTGTTGTTTGGGACCCTCAATATACTGTAAACATCAGAAGAATTGAAAACATTCAAAGACGTTTCACAAGGTTAGCAATTAGTAAGCCTCACTGGGATTTTATGCCTTCCTTTGAAGCCCGAGAAACTTTAGGCAAAGGCATTTGTTTTATAAATCCTACCGAAGGAGCAATTATGGCAGGTGCAAAGTGGCCTAACTGCTAAATAGCATTAACTAACTCTGCAGTTTAAGAGAAATCAGCTGAACAAACCAACTAGTATTTTAATTAGTTAAAGTCAATGAATTGAAATATTGATAGCATCTATCATCAGACGTTTGGTATTAACCAGAAAATATGTAATATTACTTTCTATTCGTCTTCTTATTGCTTCCTAATACAAATACAAGGATTGGAAGCTATCGTTCCGATTGTAACGTAATAATTTTTTTATTTTATCAAATAATATTCTCACTCTTCTCATTCCAAGCTTATAAGATTTAAAAAAAATAAATTGACCAAAGTGAGAATCGAATCAGAACTATTTTGGATCAGCAATAAAGTTTTTTGCGATCGACTGTTTGCAATGAGTTGGATGATGTCTACAATGCTTGCTTTTGGCTTTTTTCACTTGCGTACAAGCAAGGCAATGGTGCTATGGTAGCGCGTCAAACTAGCAGACGTTGGTCTGCGGTTCAATGCCAGTACAGAACGAAAAAAGATAATTGATTTCTGACATTAGTTGACTACTTTTTCCCATAAATATTTGGCAATAAAAAGTATAAACAATAGAAAAATTAAGCAGCACGGTCTGGTGTGAGAATAGAGCATGGACATACTCAAATCAACATTACTTTCGAAAATATTTCGAAATCTAATTCCTTTTTTGTATATTGAACTATTCAGATAACTTTCATAAACACACTATTTGCAAACTAGTCCTATGACATCGCCATATTAAAAAAAAAGACCAACTGGGTACATAAAAAAAAAGGCAGATCTTGAAGTACTACTGGTCAGTTTTCAAATAGTATTAGGTTGTATTAGGTATTACTGGTTTTAAGCTAGTTGGTTTTATATCATTCATCTGAAGCCAAGTCACGGATTAATAATCAAATAATTTCCTAACCTTGAATTGAGCACAGCGGCGGATCTAGAGAAATATGACAAATTTTTTTCAAAATTAGAAAATACTAAAATTATAATAAAAATTCAAACTTTAAGGGGGAGTGGGGGGAGGGCTTGGAACAAAATTTTTTCCTAGAACTACTTTAAAGGTTTTTTAAAAATTATTTTAAAAATATTTTTTTTTTAATAATCTTGCCGATACGTCTTGCTTCAAATAAAGAAATTATCGATAAATAGGCTTTTCCGAAGCAGGACGTATCGTCGAAATTATTAAAAAATATATATTTTTTTTTGAAATTTTAAAATTTACCCAATTTCGCCCACTTAAAATAATTCTAGAAAAAAATGTAGTTCCAAGCCCCCCTCCCCCTTAAAGTTTTATTTTTTGTTATGATTTAAGTGATTTCTAGTTTTGAAAAAAATTTGTTAGTTCTGCGAGCAATATTTTGCTAGATCTGCCGCTGATTGTGCGTATGACAGTTTTGACAAAACTTTACGCTTTGTCACCTCGTAAATTTTTCCATACAGATGGCGCCAACACTTTGACTGTATTTTAATTCTTTTTGTCCAACGGCTGTTCGGCTTAAATATGACCGAAACCGAAACTTTAAAATCTCATAGAAAGTGTCATATTTTGTATGACATACACCCATTTCACATTGGTCAAGAATTGAATTCAGTTTTCAGAGTTTGTGGGCAATTCGCCGCAAATCGGAAGCGACGAAAGGGAGTAAAATTGACGGTACCAATGTCTCTGTACCGTCAATTTTTTCGTGTTCCCTTTTGTTCTCACTTTCATTGCTTTCAATTCTTGACCAATGTGAAAGGGTCATACGACAAAAAATAAAAAAATTCAACTTACAGTGTGAATCAAAGTAACTGTCGCACTTACTATGCTGCCTACTGGGAGTTATTCTAAATGCCCCGTTATGATTTTTTTCCCCCCTGCTAAGACTTTGAGCAGTTCTGCTTGTAAAAACATGATTTTATGAAGCTGCAGTTGACAACAAATCATTGAGCGACATGGACGCGAAACGCGCGATTATATTAGAATGCCACTTAGCCGGTGAAAAAACTGGAGAGATCGTTAAAATTTAAAAAAAATTAAATATCAACCGCCGATTTTTCAACGTACGGTTGCGAGATACAAGAAGACTGGAGACACTAAAATAAAAAAGAAACCGGGCAGAAAACGATGGGTCCGAACAACGGCGGTAATCAAAAAGTGCTTGAAAGAATTCGTAGAAATAGAGGAGTATCAACCAGAAAACTCGCCAAAGATTTGAACGTAAGTCAACACTCGGCCCAATTAATTCCTAAAAAAGATTTGAGATTGAAAGCATATAGAAAACGGATTCATGGTCTCACAAAATACCAAAATACTTTTCGGCGAGTATGAATTTTGTTTTCAACAAGACTCCGCGCCAGCTCATAAAGCAAAACTTGTCCAGGGCTGGTGTCGCGATAGCTTGCCTCACTTCATCTCCACGGAAGAATGGCCTCCATCTTCACCGGACTTAAATCCTTTGGATTTTTGTATTTGGGGTTACTGTCCACCATGTATACTGTCCATCATTGTAATTCATCCAATAAGAGAATTTCAAAAGTATGAATCTTGAGTCCTACAAACGACATTTGTCAACTATATGGGATAGAATCCCGGCTGTAGTCGTGCGTGGCGCCTGTTAGAGCTTTGCTGAACGTTTGAAAGCCGTAAAGAAATTAAAAGGTGAACGATTTGAAATGGCTAATTAAATATGTGAGAAAATACTTATAAAACTTGTGAGAAAAAAAAAAGAAAAACAAAACTTTAACTTTTAGTGAAAATATATTGTTAACTTTGGTTTTATTAAAAAAAATAGGTGCGACTGTTATTTTGGTGTTTTCATAAACTTTTTTAAAAAAATGTAGTTTTCATAAACTCTTTCATTACAGTACACTCCCCGTTATTCCTCATAAAATTGAAAACAAAACTATACAAAAATTCTTTTTTGTATAATTAATAATTTTTTGTATAATTTTTTGTATAATTTTAGCACAAAATCTAAATTTATGATAAAATTAAATGGCGGAGCCAACTTTCCTTAACCCTATCAGTAGCGCATTAAAACTCGTCGGCAAATCTTTATAAAATTTTGTGTATAAGTGTTTGACGGTGATAAAATTCTGTATAAAAGAGTTTTAGGGATCGCTGAATATAAATATGGGTTTAACATTCTGCTGATTCTAGCACTTTCAGCAATCCACAGGACAAAATATTAGTCAAAAATCGAAACTTGTGAACCAATTTCAATAATGAGAGCTGTCAAATGTTAGATTTTTTTTTTTTTTTTTTAATAAATTTGTATTCAAAAACCTTAAAAACAGTCACATATGACTCACATATGACATTGAAGCACAGATTTTTTTATTTTAATTATTAATTGAAATACACAATTTTTTTATAAAATTTACAAATTTAAATTAATGATCATCTTTACAACGGAAAAGTATAAAATTTTGAGTTTATACATATTTTAACACTGTAATATCAGCTAATATACTGAGTGGCAAGTCGTGAAAGTGAAATTCAAAACACTGGATGGATTTTCTAAGACATTTCTCATTTATTATACCAAAATCGAATAATTTAAAAGCTGTAACACCAATATCAATGTCTAAAACTTGTTTCAAGTTTAGCAAAAACACAAACAAGACACGTTTTGAATTAAAATAAAAGTTATGTAAAGTCAAAATTTGGTGGGATAAAGTTTGTTCAAACTGGTCAATGAAATGAAAACTTTTCCCACAAAGATTAAAAGTATCAAAGGCTATCATCAAATGGCCGGAAAAAAGTTAAAAGTAAATTGACAAGCTTGTTTAGAGCAAAGTTAAAAAGTCATAAAATAAAAAAAAACACCATACAAAAATATTGTTGCTTTCTAAACTATTTACAAAGACATAACAAACTTTTGATAGTTTGCTGTTCTGGTTAAGAGTTTAAGTTAACATTAGGCTGAAAAAGGCAACTGGTACTCAGCGCCAAAGCAAACAAAATAAATTATACAGCTGGTTTAAAATAGTGCTAAGAATGAAAATAAACAATATTAAGCAACATTAAAGTAAAACTTTATGAAGCAGAAAATTTTCAAGTGGTAACTAAGTTAAGCTACCCAGCAGTTATTTTGGAATCAATTGGAAAAACCAACTAGTTAATTTTTACGACAAATAAAAGAGAGCTAGTACAAAAAACATTCTGTGCAGAACAGTATGAATTTATTTATCTTGTTTTTGCATATCGTGAAGAATGGGTGAAAGGGTAGAAGGCCATTTCAGATTAAGTTGAAATTAAGTTGGTAAGGTAGAAGGGGGAGCATTCGCCTCTTTTTTTTTGAGGTGCTCTCGTAACAAAACTGTTAATGTTTTCTCAAAACTTTTTTTTTGTTTAAGAGCTTACATATGTTGGCTTTAAATTTTACCCGTTTTATCCTGATTACCTCGCATATTTATATACAAATTTTACGGATTTCCCAAGATGCCCAAAAGGGTGAAACTGCCCCATCCATGGGGTAAATTCGCCAGTGGGATGGGGCGCAATCGTCAAAGGGAAAATGCAATTTTAAGTTAGTGGCACAACTATTTTTTTTTATTTATTTAACAATGTTTAACAAAAAATGAACTTAAATTGTATTAATTCATGTAAAAGTAACAAAAAATAAAATGTGTAATATTATATTGGTAGAGATCAACAAGGCAGTTCATTGTAAAAATAACAAAAGGCAGGTACCTGAGTTATTCATTAAAGGTACAAATGACAATTCGAAAGAACTAATTCATAAATAATAAATGCGATCTGGTGACGAGTTTTACATTACATTGTACAGCGACATATCTACATCAAATATGTATGTTGCAGCTGATCGGGACGTTCCTGCGGGATGGCTTGGGTCCGGCAACTTCAGGGCAATGTCATCTTTTGGAATATAGGATATGTCGTTTACACGTGGTTTATAAAATGTCCATGAACCAGGCTTTTTTCTTAAAAAATCAACAATTACCGAATTCTGACCTTCAGACAATATCTTGCCAACATAGAACTTATCTACCTGGCCACCAAATCGAACAAGTACGAATTTGGTCTCACTAAGGCTCTCAGGTTCTACAAACGAACCAACAGATCTATCGGATTCAGCGAAGCTTAGGGCATCTGATAAGTCAGATGATGAGTCGACGTATGTCTTACGGTTTTTAATTTTTTTCGGAACTCCTTTTCGTACCAATGGTTTCTTTGCTTGTTTTTTCTTTTGCTGCTGTGTTCGTTCCTTTTCTTCTTTTGATGGAGTAGATGTCAAGATTGTGGATTTTCCCTTTCTTTTGTTAGATTTAGATTGTTGAATTCTAGGGAGTGGACGAACTTGCTCCGGAGTTTTAGGAAGAGGTGGGGGTGTGACTGGAGGCTCAAACAGGACATCAGGTTCATTTGAAATCGCACCTTGTTGAAGTATAGGTTCATTATCATTGTCAGCTGTTGGATGTTCTTCATTTGGTTCGTTTATGAAGTCTGATTCAGGAAATATTTGTCTGTTAAATGGGCTGATACCTGTCGTTTCAAATCCTTTGCAAATGTTTTCAGCAGCAAATGCCTTCCGAAATGGGATATTAGATAGCGATGGTATATCGTAAATTGTAATTATTCTACCAGGGTTGGATACAAGGAAATCATTGAACGAAGTCGCTAAGTACTTTTTAAACGGACCAAATACAGATACATCCAATGGTTGGAGCTTGTGTGAGGTATGTGGCGGAAAAGTAATCATATGAATACCATTTTCTCTGCAAAATATGATTGCTGTTAGACTGCAGTGAGAGACGTGATTGTCTAGGAAAAGAATTATTGGTTTCTCCTTGGAACACCGAGTGTTATTTTTGATGTGATTTAGGACTTCTATAAAGCCTTGAGCTGTCATCCATCCGCTCTTATCTGTTATCCCCAGACAACCGTTGGGACCTCCATTCACGAAATGTTCTTTATACTTTATACGAGGGAACACATAGACAGGTGGCAGAGCGTTACCAGAAGCATTTACAATGCCTACCATTGTCACAAGCGATCCTCTTTCTGCAGACGCCACTTGAGAAACTGTTCGTTTTCCTTTTGTAGAAATAACCTATGAAATACACAATACATATTATGTAATGTAGGTATTTCGGTTAGAATGTTATTAAATTACCTTGGGTGATTGCAACACAGTAGTAATACCCGTTTCGTCCAAATTATAAATATCACACGGAGCAAATGAATTATTTTCGAGCAAATGCTGCATATTATCGAAAAACTCCATTACTGCGGTTTTCTTAAATGCAGTCAGTCGATAAAGACTTGTATTTTCTGGTTTTCGCAAACTCAAGTCTTGATTTCGTTTCATAAATGCTTGAATCCAGTCAATTCCAGCTTTTTGATTATCTACCCATGATAAAGGCATGGCAATATCATTTATTGTGGCATATTCAAATACGAACTTCCGTGCCATTGTATAGGTGAAGCCGTGCTGTAGGTTAGAGCATGCTTTAAAGTACTCGCATATCTCTTTTTCTTGATGTTTTGTGAAAACTTGATTTGAGGTATATTTCGATGAATACATATATTCACCTTCAGATGACTGGCCGGAGTCATCTAATGCCTCCAATTTACTTTTCTTCATTTTTTTTAGACGATCTCGCAAAGTAGTTCGTTTTAAATCATAAAAGTCAGCAGCTTGGCTTGTGTTATATTTTTTTGAGATGACATCTTTTATTGCAAGTTTCATCTTCGTCTCATCTAAGTTACATCGGTTAGTTTTTCTTTTGTAGTTTCGAACCATCGCTATAAGATCTTTGTACCTACAGGTATAAATAAATATTTTAGAAATTTGTCCTGAGTTCATGGTACTAGAAGCATATCAAGATTCGACATTAAAAGCAAATCCCTAATTACGCTAGTGGCGAATCTATCGCTTGGAGGTCATTGGCCAGTGGTGAATTCACCCCTTGGGGTACATTTGCCAGTGGCGAATCAGACCCATGGGGCAGAATCACCGGCGAAACCACCCCACCAACAGCCTGGCGAATGAGCCCCAGGTGGAACCTCTTGAGCTAATTTAAATAGTTTTGGCACTTTTAATAAATTAACTAAAACATGCACTGGCAAGATTTTGTCACTAATGTCAAAAGCACACATCTGTGAAATATCTTTTTTAAATCACAAAAACTGAAAAAGTTATTACAATAAATACTTACAACTAAATATTTTCGCGGTAGTCCGTAAAACATAAAACCTCGTCCGTCCTCGAACACATGTATAATGAAACTACCAAAGAGTGAGAGATGGAAGATCATCGATAAATGCTCAAAATATCGTTTTTCGATTATAAATAACTTTTTTAATTTTCAAGATAATTGGTGATGGCATATGTGCCCCACTGGCGAATGCTCCCCCTTCTACCCTATATGTTTCATATTTAATCCGCAACTACCTTAACAATAAACTAGTAAGGATGGAGCTTCGGCAGCGTACCGAAGCTTAAATACCGCACCGCGGCCATAGTGAAGTATATTGTCTATAGTGAAGTGAAGTATATTATATATAGTGAAGTGAAGAAGTATTTAGCCACGACATACACGATGACATTCCATTTTATATATTAACGAAAGTTTTCCTATTTTGATGACGTCACTTTGTATGGAAGGTAGGTGTGGTTTTGATCCGATTTTGCCAAATATTATAGAGGTGGTTCATATTATATAACAAAGCTTATGTGCAAAATTTTAAGACATTTCTTTAATTTTTGTGGATTTTTAAGAGATTTTGCGTTTAAAATAAAGCCACTTTGTATGGGAGGTAGGTGTGGTTTTGATCCGATTTTGCCAAATATTATAGAGGTGGTTCATATTATATATCAAAGCTTATGTGAAACATTTTAAGACATTTCTTCAATTTTTGTGGATTTTTAAGAGATTTTACATTTAAAATGGGAGGTAGGCGTGGTTTTCATCCGATTTTTCCAAATTTCATAGCCAGTATTTAAATTGAAGATCAGCTTAAGAAGAGCTTACGTGCCAACTTTCAAGGCATTTCTTTAATTTTTGTGGATTTTAAAGACATTTCACGGTTAAAATAAAGTCACTTTGTATGGGAGGTAGGCGTGGTTTTCATTTGATTTGGCCCGTTTTCGAACTTGATCTTCCTTTTTTAAAAATAAACTTATATTTTGAATTTCATCGCGATAGCTTTAAAATTACGATTGTAATCGTGTCGTCAGACGAACAGACAGTCGGACAGACGGAAATCGACTCAGGAGGTGATGCTGATCAAAAATATATATATGTTTCTATACCTGCCACGCCTCCTTCTTGGCGTTACAAACGGAATGACAAAGTTAATACAGTGTACCTTCCGGTAACGGACACCCCTCTTAAACGGACACCTCTCTTAAACGGACATTTTTTGATGTCCGTAAATATTTGTTTGAAAATTTTTCCACTTCGCCCTCTTAGAGGGACAACTCTTCCATAACAGGACGCGGACACTACTTTGAAACACATAAGGCACAAATTTCCCTCTTACGCGGACAGTTAACAACACTGTTTTCGGTATTCTCTTTTCATCGACATTCTACAGCTGTTTTGCTGTTGTCATTTCAATTGGCCGGGTTCGTTTGGCAGTTCAGTTACTTTGATTCAGTTTTATGTTTAAAAAAAATTAATTTTCATGTATGTATTCAATATACATACTATATATATATATATTTAAATTTGTTTGCTTTTGTTTTTTATGATATTTTTTTTTAATATTATGTTATTTCTGATGTTTAATGTGAATTTCAGTTTTGTTTTCTAATGATGAATTTTTGCTTATATTTTTTGTATTAAATCGTAACCCATTTTAGCCTGCTGGTGAATTTTTCGATCAATAGCTTTAAAATTAATTTCTGGAAAGAATCAAAATTTTTTCAAACTCTTGCCGAATAAACACGGTTCAGTTAAATGGAAATTCAGAAAAAAAATAAATTTTTTAAATTTCCTGTTTTTACCTATTCAGGTAAGCGGTTAAAAATTCCCTTTTTTTAACAATTTTTGAAAAAATCAAAAAAAATCAATGTAATGTATATTAAGACTATTTACGTGTGTGTTTTGGACAACACAGGTATATTTAACTATGTGTTACCTGTGTGATAAGACACAGATGGTCGATTTTTCGCCAAATTGCCCTATATGTATACTTTTATTATAATATTTTCACATGTCACTTTTACTTAAATTTCATTGCATAAAAATAACAATATTTTATTTAAAATTTTTTAATTTTTGTACACATTTGGGCCATTTTTCGATTTTTCGACCACTTCGTAAAAATTTGAATTCGAAAAAATCTTAAACTTTGGAACTCTCTTAATTAGAACACTAATAACAAAATCTGAAAATTTCATTACGAAATTCTAACCATTTTGCTAGCGGACCAAAATGGGTTAATAAAATAAAATGCTTCAGTTTTTTCATTTTCAAAATTTTTTTTTTTTAGACTAAACCAACACTCAGGGGATGCCCCCTATAAATGCGAAAACATTGTGTTGATTCGGAAAACGGGTGATAGCTAGTTGGAGGATGGGTTTTTCTCTTAAGCGGACACCTCCTTTAAGCGGACAAATTTTTCAGTCCGGTAGGTATCCGCTTAAGAGAGAGTACACTGTATATCCCTTACGCAGTAAGCGTTGGGGTATAAAAATATTTGCCTATAGCTAAAAGTAACAATTTTGAACTATTCATAAAGGAACTAGTTCAGATATAGAGAAAAGGAATAGTTATAGGTCCAATTGTCTTTTCCTATGACATCAACCAGTAAAAAGCGTCAGTTCAATCAATGCAAAGGGTATTGTAAAGGAACTTGTACTGGTCCTTTTTGGAACTAGTTCACAACTTTTTCAAATGTGGTCCATTTTTTTGCAGTGTATTCAAAGAAATTTTCTGAAATTGATAATGATAATGAAATTGATTGTTAAAAGAAAATAAAGAGTAGAGTTATAAAGAGATTAAGATAAATTATTAAGAGATAAGATAAAGTTTCTATAGAAAGTTATAAACAACTGGCACGTTTTTAGTTATTATTATTTTGGTATTTCTTACTAACTACTTTATTATAATTAAGATGTTTTTGATAAAGCACTCAGAAGAATACTGAACTGAAATCAAAACAAACATGTATAAACATAAATATCAACGTTTAACGAGAGAAGATACCCATCATTCTTTATTTCGAAAATTTACAATAACAATTAGAAGAAGACACAAGAGCCAATAGTTGCTTGTATAAAAGAAAGTATTGCTGATCGTTCTGTAATGTCGTTCATATCTTGCTCTATCATACTGAGTGATGGGATTAGTCTTTTTTTTTCTTGTTAACAATAAAAATGTATAATTTAAATTAAATTAGTTTTTTAACCTTTGAATTAATTTGTTTAATCGGCTCTGTTTAAAATTTATTAATGAATTCAAATGTTAGTAAACAGCCCATATTTATATTACACAGAGAAAAACTTTTTGGTTTTTCTAGTAAAACATAAAGGTAATTGATAAAAATCTCATTGAATTTTCCCAATGTTTTTGAGAAAAAGTTTATCAATTTCTTTTGTCAAAAGTATGCGAAAAGTAATGGTTTATTTCGAAAACGCTGAAAGAAAGAGCATTTATAAGAGAGAGGATGAGCTACTTTTTCTTTCTTTTTGTTTTATTTTTCAGTATTAAATAACTATGAAACAGGTAAGAGAGGGGAGAAAATAATCGCTTGTAAATATTAAACGATGAAATTTGCCTTCACACCAAATGCCATATTTCTAATATATTGTTTTTATTTTACAACAGTTTTTTCTTAGTTTATTTTTGTGCTTATTTTTTGAGAGAAAGGACTGGAAAAAGCAGGGACAGAAAAAATTCGTTTTTTTAGAAATTCACCCTATATAAATTGCTTAAATTTATTAAATTGCTATATTTTAATTGTGTTATTCTATATTTATTACATTATTTATCATTTTTCCATGACTTTGTAAATTCTCTCGTTTTGTTTTAATAGCTAAACATCTGTTTTTTCGGAGTTCGTTATGCTGATCGTTTTGCTGATTTTTTTGGAAAGTGAAGGGAGTGCAAATCGGATTTTTTCCGCCGAATATGATCCACATGATTCCACAATCAGCATGATTATTTTGAAAAGAAATAAGTGAAACTATTTAAACTATATGTATCTCAAAGAGCATACATTTTGCTACAGTAACAAAACTCAAAGCTTTTTAATTTTATATCATCAAGCTCACTTCATCACTTCGTTTGTTGCACTAAGCTTGAGCTTGGAAAAGTAACGAGCTTTTAGTGTTGTGTTATGTTATTCCCCTTCCCCTCCCCCCCCCCCCTCCTTCTCCTGCACATTCTAAACAAATTTTAAGCAAAGAGAAAAAAACTTAACTTATTTAAGATAAATTTTTGCTCGAATTTTACATAGCAACAAATTGCACAGAACAACAAAGGAGTGCTTCTCGTAATGTACGTAAAAAAATGTATACATACACAATACAGAAAGCCGGGAAATTCAATTTAGCTGCCCGAAAATACAATAACAACAACCACAGGGAAAAAGAAACAAATACAACATAAAGAGCGATGGATGAGCGGTATCCTGAAGAATTGAATATCCGTTTTGTATATCAAGTTTTGCGTTACGAAAATTTAGTCCTGTTGTTGCTGTTGATGTTGTAGTCGTTTGTTGTTGTCGAGTGCTTTTTGTGCATCAGCATTAACATCAACACATGCCGGCTATTTTAACCAATTGGAAGGATGCGCCAAGCCAGCCAGCACATCAAACGAGGTGTTGATTTTCTGTAAAGGTGGTGGCGGTGGCACTCACATAGTTGATGGTGGCGGTTTGAGGCAAGGCTGACTGACTACCGGTGACTTGATTGTTGAGTTGCTTTGGTAGAGTATATCCAGTGAGTGCTGTGTTGATAACGAATACCGGCAACAATATGGAAAAATGTACAGATTGGACTGGTTGCACAGCAAAAACAAAAACAAAAACAACAACAACATTATACGAGAGTAAATATAATTCGAACAAAAAGTGTTGCCGTCGGTAGTGGTAATGGTGGTGTTGATAATGTGTGTGTGCACTATGAAAACATGTACCCTTGCGTAGCTGAGTAATTGTGAGGCAGGCACACAGGCAAACAGTCAGGCGGCCCTGAAGCAAGGGCAAGTCGTTTGACTACAGCACTTTGACGCAGCCCCTAAATATTTGTAAATACAAGAGGATTTTTTTTTTCTAATTTTAAGAAAATTGTGATAAATTTAAGTAAGGCAAATATTTATGTGCAGGGAATAAAAGCCGAAAAACTGTTTCCTAAATATTCCCCAAAAATTAAATAGTCCTATTATATCTGTATCTAATATTCGGTAGATAATAGTTAGATAGGCTATTTGGTAAAATAAATTAATGTGATATAAGGCTCAATCAAGTTATGCGTAAGCAAGTGATAGTTCCAGAGAGAATAGTTAACGAAAAGTATGCTCAAGTAAGCAATAATATTATAGTTATTACAACATGATTAACATTTATATTAACACCAGGAGTGCGCAAAAGGCCGCACACATGAGTGGACAGCTTTCACATGCATACGAGAGCTTTCAAATAAAAAAGCTTTTTAGTCGAGGTGAGAACTTATTAAACTGAATAAAATAATACGGTCAGTCGCTGTGCGAACTTCATGCTGTCAAGTTGGGGCCGCTCGCTTCTGCGTTGCCTAAGGTTGCGAACATAGTGAACACTTATTGCTGAGCCGAGCCAAAAAAAAACATTGGAGCAATAAAGAAACCAAGTAATGCATCTCTTTTGATCCAATGTGTTTTTCTTCTCGGCTCCGCACTAAGCTTTCACTATGGTCGCAACCTTATAGAACACGACAAGCTATCATTCTCGCGTTATGCTGTGATCGTGCGAATGAACAAACTCGTGCTTTTCGTTCAGTGCAAACTCCTAGAACAAAAGGTTTGCAATACAATCACAAAAATGTAATGTATAATTTTGCGCACCCTTGATTTACTACCTGATTTGATTCGACAAGATGGTTTCAAAAATTTAAATAATGGCTTATAACTGGCTCTTCATTTTCCCCCTATATTATCGGAGAGAAGTTAACGATGAGTATGTTAAAGTTCAAACAAAACTCGAAAAAAATCTTTCATAAGTTTGTCTAAAATATAAATTTAAAAAAAATTCCAATGATATCAATTTATAATTCGGTGTAAGAAATAAAATCAAAATTAAAATTATTACAGACCGCACCCTATTCTGCTTTCAAAAGTACTCAACTTTCAAAATTCAAGCTTTCAAAAGTAAACCAAAATTGAGAAACTTAATAAAAGGAGTGCTTACGCAAAACTTGGGCGACTCGATACAATAGGCTTAACTAAAATAGACGAGCCGAAACGACATGAACTTCACGAACGTCTGACAAGTTGAGACGCTAAAGTTCGGTTCTTACGGAACAAAACGTATTGACAAACTGTTTCGTTCAGTTTCGTCAAATTGCATTTGTTAATTTTGGGCAACAACATTGAAATGCATTTCTTCGAACTTTTCCGTTTTTACTTTACGGAGTGGTTCGTCTATTTTTGTTGGGCCTTATGCCGTGCAAGTACTTTTGCTCAATTGCTTTTGTTTGCTTACGCATAACTTGATTCTGCCTACATATATCGAAGAATTTATAACGATAAAAATGTATCTCAATAAATTTCTAACGGGAGAACGAAGACGAAACTTCGCATGGCAATGTACCTGTCTTGAACCTGGCGAGGACAGCATTGTATATGACGAAGTCGTCTCAAGTCGACTAAAACCTCACTGTGGTGTTCCGTGGGCAACGGACAATTTGCATTCGTCAGTTTGATGGTTAATTTGAGCGGCGGGTCACCTAGGCTTGAACAGATTGTTCGTTGGGTTTGAAGCCCAGCACGTAAAAAACAATTTCAATGAAACGGAATCGAATAAACGTAAAAGTTATTCTCAAATCTGATGACGGCTACCGAAAATGAAAAACAGGAGCCGAATTGCCGCTTCCGTGAACGTACAACTCGTCACGTAAAATTGTGTTAATTGAATGCAATTCAGTGACGAGTTGAAGACGATTCCATGACGAGTTGTACGTTCACGGAAGCGGCGATTCGACCCCTGATAATGATTTACGGATATGCACCTAGAATGTCCGAACTCTTAATTGAAAAGGTGGGTCTATCCAATTGATTGATATGTTGGAAAGATACAAAGCTGATATCACTGCAAGGTGGCAGGGGACAAAGTTGCTTACGACAAGCATACTGTGAAATCTACTACAACCCTCCGATAACGGAATGAGGCTGATTGACTTCGCCGCAGCACGAAACATATACTGAGTTTCCATGGAGAGTTTACTCGGTGTTTACTCGGGGTTAAACGCAAGTTGAATTGAGTTTCGTTAAATCCACATTAACTCCACGAAACTTGAAAGATTTAACTGGATTCTATCTGTCAAAGTGAGTTGCATTCTTTTATAATAAGAAAAAATAGCGAGTGGAAAACACAAATGTCAAAAAGAAGTTGGCCGCATTCAGCGGAGTCAACAGTTGTGTAAAAATTCGCTAAATGTTACAATTATGCAAGCGCTCACTTAAACCGATCAGCTAGAGCGGACGCCATTGAATCGATCAAAAAATTTCTATGATACATTAACACAACTATTGAGTGATTTAACCCTTAACTGGCACACCTGTATTTACAAGTTTATGTTTTTTTCAAATAACGCCTTAAATAACAACACGACTAGTCAATGCGAAAGCATGCACACACCTGAAGGCTTGAAATGTACGGAGCGTTAAAGAGTGAAAGGTGAATGAATAATGAGAGAAATATATTCTCTCCTTTGTTTTTGCATGGCCCCACAGCCTAAGTGTACCAGTTACACTCTAAAAACTCTAAACTTTGACAACTTTTCTGATGCTTAGAGTCACAACACATTCAGAGAAAAACATCGCAGACGATGGTATCGCTACCATAATAGTTAACAACAGTTGACTCCTCTGAATGCGGCCATTGACGAGTTCAACTCGACTTGATGTTGTGCATGGAATTGCTATCGAGTTACCAACGCCATTTTGTCAACTCAACGAAAACCCTAACGCCGAGTAAACTCGCCTTGGAAACGCAGAAATAGTCGTAAGCTTGGTAGAATAATTTAGGTAGGAGCAAGAATAAAAATTAATAAAAATAATAAAGGTGGCAGCATATGGAAACGATTTTACATTATAAAAAGCTACAACACACTGCATATAAGATATATATGAATCCAACCAAGAAAGCTAAAATGAAATCCCATCCTATTCAGTTTTTAAATTAACAGAGAATCGGAGGTTTTGTCGTAAGATTTCGAGATGGCATGATAAATCACGTCAACCTGACATACTCCTTGAAGTGCTGAAAGGCAGTATTCAGAAAAATAACTAACGGCGCGTTTACAGTGCCGACTGGCCGCTGTACCAAGCTAAGCCGAGAAGGAAAACTCAAAAACGCTGTACATACAATCATATGAAATAAGTTTAGAGTGCGTATTGCGCCATTCAGTGGCTTTAAGCTGCCTGCTCGGCTGGCTTAAAGTGCGTATAGTGCCAGCCAGTGGCTTTAAGCTACGTGCTTGAATTAAATGAGCTTAAAGTGCGTATAGTCGTAGCCAGTGGCTTTAAGCTCCGTGCTCGGCTGGCTTTATACGCAATTTGAGCGTATTTAATATGATAATATGTGCAGCGTTTTTCAGCTTTCCTTCTCAGTTCGGCTCGGCACAGCAATCAGCCGGCACTATAAACTCGCCCTAAGTTACAAAGAGTTGTGCGACCAGGCATAAAACCATGTTGCTAACGAGACAAAATATATTTCACATCAAAAAACGGCTTATCTTTGACAATCGATTTAAATAATTTTGAGATAATTGAGATCTTCAAAATCCGCCTTTAATAATATACATTATTTTTCGACACAGATTTATGTATTGCAGTTAAATAACTCAGAGAGTTATTAAAAATTAGCATAAGGGCATTACCAAGGCTATTTGCACATTTTTTTTATAAAAAAACAACAAAGACCAGCAACGTCTATCTAATGTGAAGATTTAAGAATTCGAATTCTATTAACAACATCATTTCGAGTCAAAGAAAGACTTCCAAAATCAATTTCAGGTGTCAAGATACTTGAAACCTATCATATTATGATTAAATGATTGAGACATACGGCGAGGATAACAGTCTATTAAAAGGACATAAGTATTTATTGACAAATTCGAAAAGGACTTTTTATGAAGAGGAATAAACTCATCATGAAAAACACAAAACGCACTAAAATAGTAAGTAATCAATAATACTTAGTTACGTGTCGCTAAACCATGATATATAATCCTGAAGTATTAACTATTACAAAATATTTTTCAAGCAACCCTTAACAAAATCGGGCTCGACCACCAATAGAGCAGTTAAGCCGAGCAAATGATGGTCCAGCTATGATTGGAAATGTAAACGTATGCAGAAATATTATCGATTGTTTGAAGTGAACAAAAACCAAAAAAAAACAAAAACAATGGAATGAGGGAGAAGGGTAACAAAGAGCGGAAATAATGCTCAATCATAGTAAAATGGCAAAAAAAAATGTTTAGAGAATAGAGCCTCAAAAAAAAAAAAATGTACTTCTGTAAAATAATGTAAACTATTACACACCTATCTCTAAATGATAAATGTTGAAGACTTCAAAGACAACCACAATAATCAGCAGCTAAAAAAGTGTGACAATGAAAAATGAACAACATAATTTAAAGTTTGCTAGGGAATGGTTGACATTTCCACGCTCCGTTCGTGCTTCATGAAAACGGAATGAACATAAAGAAAATCCAAGAAAATCTTATCAATAATTCAACAACAGCTCAGAGCAGAGAGATAAACTAGCAGCTAACATGTTTGCAAGTTATGCAAATATAATCAAGTAATGGAGTTGCAACTTCATTTTTTAATGGAACAAATTTAGCATGAAAATAAAACAAATCATGAGCTACAGAGTAAAAGTAAAAATTTATCAAAAAAGAAAAACAACAGCAAAATACAACAGCTAGAGAAATTCATGTGTTAAGGGTTGAAATTATATAAACAGGAAATAGACTGAAGTTGTACACGCGACACTCGTGTTGAGTAAATGCAGTCGTTATTCTGCATAGATGGTGGTGGGTGTGGCGGGTGTAGGTTGGTATTGAGTTGAAGTTGAGTACGGTATTAATATACCGTAGAAGTGTAGAATATTCTAGTTTATTCGAATAAATAACAAAACGTGAGCATTAAGTCGGTCAATGCAACTGAAAAGGTCTGATGAGCTCAGCAAAAATTCTTGGAATCCTTGAAAGGGTTAATATTTTGGAACATTTTTTTATCATACTGTACTTAAAGTTGTTAATGTTGAGGAGAGCAGCAGGAGAGCAGCAGGAGAGCAGCAGGAGAGCAGCAGCCAGAGGCTAAACAATATCAATTTTTGACAACCTTTTTATTTTCTATTTTAGTGTGTTATGTTTTTATTAGAGCTTTAATTTTCACGTGAACACGGGTAGCATGTGTTCACGTGTATTTAAGATTAAAAAAAAAAAACTTACTAGCTCAAACAAGTGTGTGAAGATAAATTCGTAAATCCGACGCTAACTTAGCAAAGACACAAACCCATATTTCCAAAAAAGTACAAATTTTAAATTCGTACTATTAAAAAGTACGAATTTAACTTTAAGTACGAATTTAACTTTAAGTACGAATTTAACTTTAAGTACGAATTTAACTTTAAGTACGAATTTAACTTAAAGTATGAATTTATATAAAAAAACACTACGAATTTAACTTCGTTTGATAAGAAATCTTTTTAATATCAAAAAAAAAAAAAAACGAAATGGCCATTTCAGCCCTTGAAAGGACTTTGACCGAGATTCTAATGATCAATTGTGTTGTGTGTGATGTGAAATGTTGGCACACAAATGATCGAGAACTGGACCTACATGTTTTACGCCGACTCCGAACGGCTTATGTTCTCAAGAAGCTTTCCATGTTTTTACTCTCTGAGGTTTGCCATTGTCTGCAGAGGAGGTGACGGCCGAACAGAAAAATTAATTCAATTGAAAAAAACTTTCTTGTGTCGGATGGAGTATTCGAATCTGGGTTCTCTGGCGTAAGACTCACACACTCTCCCCACTACGCCACGGCCGCCACTATCAACCAGGAAACTTAAAATTCAAAACATTAATAAAATATAATAAAATTAAGGGAAAAATACACAATTAGTCCAGAACTGAAAATTCGGTGCAGAATTGAATAAACTTCCGATTCAGGTCATAAAAAATTTTTTAAAAAGTCACGAATCATATGTTTATGATACTAAATTTGAAATAAAAATCGTAATATCTACATTTAGGATTTTTATTTTTTATAAACAAATGGACAGGTAATTAAAGCACTTCTTCAAGGGTATATGACTAATAGTGCCGCGCTGAGGATTTTGGCCAAAGGAAATTTTTTAAAAAGGAGTAATCGATCGATTCATAGTACTTACTTTGAATAAAAAAATCTCAGTTCCAAAATGTACGATTTTTAAATTTTATATTTTAATAGACAGGTAATTAAAGCACCTTTTTAAGGATATATGACTCATTGTGGCGCGCTAAGGATTTCAGCCACAGGAAATATTTCAAAAAGTAGTGAAAAGTACTGAAAAGTTCCATGGTGCTTACTTTGAATAAGAAAATCTCAGTTCCAAAATGTACGATTTTTAAATTTTATATTTTAATAGACAGGTAATTAAAGCACCTTTTTAAGGATATATGAGTCATTGTGGCGCGCTAAGGATTTTAGCCACAGGAAATTTTTTAAAAAGTTGACGCCACAATGAATCATATATCCTTAAAAAGGTGCTTTAATTACCTGTCTATTAAAATATAAAATTTAAAAATCGTACATTTTGGAACTGAGATTTTCTTATTCAAAGTAAGCACCATGGATCTTTTCAGTACTTTTCACTACTTTTTAAAAAATGTCCTGTGACCATAATCCTTAGCGCGCCACAATGAGTCATATATCCTTAAAAAGGTGCTTTAATTACCTGTCCATTGGTATATAAAAAATAAAAGTCCTAAATGTAGATATTACGATCTTTTATTTCAAATTTAGTATCATAAACATATGATTCGTGACTTTTTAAAAAAATGTGTATGACCTGAATGGGAAATTTAATCAATTCTGCATCGAATTTTCAGTTCTGGACTAATTTTGTATTTTTCCCTTAATTTTATTATATTTTATTAATGTTTTGAATTTTAAGTTTCCTGGTCGATATTAAAAAGATTTCTTATCAAACGAAGTTTAATTCGTACTTTTTTTATATAAATCATACTTAAAGTTAAATTCGTACTTAAAGTTGAATTCGTAATTTTTAATAGTACGAATTTAAAATTCGTACTTTTAGGAAATATGGGTTTGAGTCTTTGCTAAGTTAGCGTCGGATTTACGAATTTATCTTCACGCACTTCAGTTTTTTAGGGTGATAGGCGCTACGCCGTCGGGGCCCTCCTTAGTATTAGAGTTAAGAGTTTTTAAGGCAGTTAAAACATCGCACGAATCAATACTGAGGCTACCGATATTTAGAACTATCTGAATTTGGAATTATCTGAAATAATATTATTTTTGAATCTTTCTTGTAATATAACTTTATCCTAGTTCTAAGTTGATTTAAGTAGTCTGTAAGGCCTTTTCCACACTTGGTCAACGCAACTTCAACTCAAGTTGCTAGCCTGTGTATTTATACCGAAACCTGCAGATTAAGCAACTTGCACGCAACAAGTTCTCGACACGTTTTCAACTTGTTCAACGCAACGCGGCTTTCCGCAATTTTCATCGGCGACTTGTTGGATCAGTTTGTTTGTTTTGTGGATTCAATTATTTGTAGTGCAGTATGCTATATATTAATCAACATGAATAAGTTAATTAATTAGTTCCTTTTTTTCATTAATAGCGAAGGAACAAATTTTGACCACCGCGGTCACCAAATTATTCGGCTGTCGATACTAAATCACTGGATCAAAACAGTGTTGCGTTGTGGAAATATGTAAAATATTTGGTTTTTAGTATCAAGGTAGCGGTGTGTAATATCAAAATACATAGTACGATTTTAATAAGAAATGTATTAAAGAACAAATAAAACTAGGTTTATATCAACACTTATCGCTAGCCAAACTGCATTTATTTGACGTTGAAGTTTAATTGGAATAAACGTCATAAAAAAAGAAAATAACGGGTAAGTTATTTGTGTATTTATAATGAGTGTTTTTAAAATAAGCTATTAATAAATAAAAATAAAGTTACTTATACAATGCTGAGCGAAAATGTGTTGCACTACAGTTTGTTTTTTATATTACACATACCAACGACAACACTTTTTTGTACTAAAGTACTAAAAAATGTACTAGTGATCATGGATCAAATGACCGCCAGCATAACATACTTTCATCAAACGGAACGGATCAAACGGCACGACATTCATCAAACGGAAAATGAGAATGAGAATGAAATGAGTTTTCCCTTAAGGGAAAACTGAGTATAGACGTAGAATCAGCGTAAAAAGCTCTTCTAGAAAAATATTTCAGGTCTCTGGATAAAAAAAAAACTTTGTAGACTGGTGGTATTAGGGACAGTAAAATATATCGTAGTTTCTTTGGAAATCCTTAAAATCAAAGCAGCTGAAGAGGTTCAAACATTGTTTTACAGCCATTCAATAAAGGGTATAATTTTCAAAATTAGAAAAAATTTTAATTTTAAATCGGTATCACTAGCCATAGAAACTTGGCAATGCTTGTGAGAATGTATTTATAAAGTTTTATTCAGCCCTAATTCTGAATAAAATTTCCCCGGGAATTAAAAAAGAGTTCTCAATTTTTTGACAGGGGATAATGCTTATAAATATTTTTTTTCTTTTAATCTTAAAAATTGATTATGAGTGCAAATATTTGCGTTCAAATTTTCCAAAAATTCTGTAAGCATTGTTAAAAATGCGAAAATTCCCTTTTTAAATTCCCGGGGAAATTTTATTCAGAATTGGGCTGATTAAGTATTGAATAAGAATTCCATGTATGAAAGTGAAATGTGGCAACCGTGGCATACTGGGTGAGGTGCGTGGCTTGTATGCGATATAACCCAGGTTCGGATCCCATCTGGCACAGACATTTTTCAAGAGTGATTCCACGGTAACTCATGTTACGATTTTACTATCTATGATGACTAATAAATTTAGCATACCATATTCTATTGGCCAAAAACTTACCTCCTCAAAGAAATTTAATTGAGCAATAAAACAAGGAATGTGTGTATAAATTTATTAGAATTTTCGCGTGTTTAGTTTTTTTTTTTAATTTCTTTAGCAATGGAAAAAGTAAAAGAATAATTTAAACACTAAATAAGTTTTTATTGAATGTTAACAAAACGAGATTACACACAGTTTTCCTGCATTTCTTAACAATTTTTTTTAATCCGAATTAAATAATGGTCACTCACGTTACACGGAATATTGTAACTCATGTTACAATTTAGTCGAACTTTAATTTGACATAATTTTGGACACTGAAAGAAAAATTTGGGTAATGATTATAATACTTTAAATTAAGCCTAACATATTTCTTTTATAACAGGCAACGTCGTCATCTGAGCTGTCTGATTCATCAGATTCATATACTGTGTGATATGGTTTTTTATTTTATTAACTTATTAGCTTAAACCCGCCGCTTCGCCGGGTTTTCAAAAAGTTTTCATTCAAAAATTGATAGTGGGTAGGCTTGATTTTTCGCTACCAAAACGATTTTTTATTGTTTAAGTAATACTACAAATTATTAACCTTAAGATTGTTATATCATCTGATAGGAAATCGAAAACCTAAATTTTGGATTTAATTTTTTTTACAACAAAAACAACTTTTATCCAATTTTTTGGCTTAAACTAAAAATTTTGGAACATTTTTTAAAAAAATTTTTAAAAATATTAATACTTTGGTTTAGTAAAAATTTCAACTTATGTTTGAAGGATATTTTAACAAACATTTTTCAAAAAAAATTATTGAAATCCATTGCAAACTGACTGAAATATTTGCCTTCAAAGCTAAAAGTGTGAATTTCAAGTCGTTTTTCTCTCATTCTCAGCTTATAATTAATACTAAAAAGATCTGGTACTAAAATTTTTCACAGTTTTCAAACTACAAACATGATTTTGGTATCAAATTGAAGGAAATTTCAAAGCGTTTATTGATTTTGTTCTCGTTTAACCGAAGTGCAATTTAATCCATTAGGGCCGAAAGAAAACCATAAAAAACAGACATTTTTAGACTTGAAGCAACATTTTGGTGAAAACTATGTATGCCATTGAGCAGAAATAGTTATTATTGCATGCTAATTTTACTTTTTTTAAAAAACTGGCACTAAAACTTTTGAAATATTATGCAGTATTTAATGAAAATTCGAGACGCATATGTTTCCATATGGTAACATTGGTTGTTAATGGGTTAAAATAAAGTATCCTATTGCACTCTCTGCTGACCTATAAATATGTGTACAAAATTTTATAAAAATCTGAATTGTCGTTTAAACGTGATGAGTGAACATAAAAAGTGGCTACAGATTTATTAATAGTATAGATATAGATATGATTCTGTTATGGATTCGGTTTTTATCACTCCGTTAACAGTATACACAAGGGCGAAGCCAGAATTTTGTTCAGGGGGGAGAGGGGCAATATTTTTTTCATGTGTCATAAAAAAATGTGTCAGCCGTATATGTATGTTTCCTGTTTATTTATATACTAAGCTCCCATATTATCAGTAAATAGTGCCAAATACTCATATTTTATTTCACTGGAAACATCCTTAATTAAAATAATTTTTCTGTTCGGCCGTCACCTCTCTGCAGACAATGGCAAACCTCCGAGAGTAAAAACTGTTATGAAAAGCTTCTAGAGAATATAAGCCGTTCGGGGACGGCATAAGGCTTGTAGGTTCAGTTCTCGATCATTTGTGTTCAGTCAAAGTCCTTTCAAGGGCTGAAATGGTCATTTCGTTTTTGTTTTTTTTTAAAGTGAAATATTAAGTGGGGGAAAATGGAGATATGCAACTAAATTTAGATTCGGATGTAAACGATATTTCATCTTTTAAATATAAATATGAAGTTGAAATAAGTTTTGTCGATGTAGAAGACATGTTATACAGACAAATATATGGTTTTTTTTATTTTGATAATTAAAAAATGTACATTGTAATTTTTTGCAACGTAATGTAGGTCCAAACATTTGAATTAATGTTCCTATCGCAGTCAGCGAATCGAATTTTCTACTCGATTCGACTCAGTTGGCGAACTTTCAATTCTGCCGTATCATGGTTTGCGACTTTACTTGTTCGCCGCAGATTCAATGCTGCCAAAGCATAAAACCATAAAAGTAAACAAAGTTACGTCAAAAAATTATATTTTGAAGAAAACAAATTCAATTCGTTCGGGTTTTTTCTTAAGTAAATAGTAAAACAAAAAATTGTAAGCACCTTCGAGTAATTTTTGATTCAATTGTGTAGACGCCATAGTTTTATCAAGTGATCTTGAATTTTTTAAATATATTCGAAGAACATTTATTCCCTGCTCCAATAGCAGCTGCACAATTTCATGGAGCTACTGAGTGTTAGTGTTTTTTATAACGTGTTAAATTATAAAGATTAGGTTAGAAATAAATATATTTAATGTGAAATGATAATAAAAAAAGATAAAATGAATTTTCATTAGAACAAAAGAAATAAATTGCAAGCAAATCCTGCATTCGCCGACTACTCACAAAGCTTTTTCATTCGCCTGCTTTTGACGTTTAGGTCGAATGATATTTGGAAAGTTCGCACACTGTGATAACGCACCGGCGAATTCGACTAGTTTTTTATTCGACTCGCTGACGGTGATAGGGGCATAAAAGCAATTAAAAAATATATTCATTAATTTTAGACTTTATGGCATTTTTATGGGTGTTTTGGGCAGGCTCGTAGCCAGGATTTACCTTAGGGGGAGATTTTGATAAAAAAAAATCTATACCAGTAAAAAACTATAAGAAGCAAGGATATGGAAATTTTTCCAAAAAAAAACTCGTTTTCCTTTAAGACTATTCGTGAATATGCTTGTGTTTAAATAACCATAACAGAGATCACAAGAGTTTATTGAATTTTTTTATCAAATCAATTTTGAGAACTAAGATTTTGATTTTTGAAAAATGGTCCAAATTGAGAATTTAAAATTATCTTTTAAAAAGTATAATTCCGAAAATTAACACATGACAAAATTTTACTAACAACACAATATAAGTTTGAAAAGTTAATACAGGTAAGATTTTTGCATTTTCTTAAAATCAAAATTAAAATTAGCTATGAAAAATTGCAACTTTTTTATTTAGTTCACCTGTTGAAGCTTGGATTCAAAACTTTTATGGAACATTTCACATAAACGGGAGCACCTTCTTACGCTTTTATTGATCCCCATCCTGTGTACAAGTATTTGGAATTGTGTGAACCCTAATACGACTTATCGTTAAAGACCAAAATATTACTGTTCTTGAAAACGATTTCGACAATTTAAATTTTATTCAAAAGAAAATATTTAAAATCATTCAAAATTTAATGTTCCATTTCCTCATTAAAATTTGATATCATGACTGACAAAATCATTCAATTCCCAATGGCAATTACTATATATATTTTTTTTTTAATAAAATTTTTTGAGTAGATGATTGAGTAGATTTTTTGAGAAGCAGCTGTAGCCTCTGTTAAGCTTATGCTTAAAAATCTTAAAATGTTATCTTTTTAGAGCTGGCACTAATTAGAGCCAGCTCTAAATTAGTTTTTTGGTAAGGCTGAATATGTTATTTAAGTTATCACATCAAAATAAGACTTTCTTTGAAGACCATTAATCTGTTGGATAAATTTTTAAAAAAAGAATTAAAAAGTAGCTCTTTTTGGATACATAAGAATGTAATCATTCGTGGATTTAAATTACAAGTATTTGCAAATTAGAAAATTAAAAAAAAATTATAATAATATTATAACTATTATAACTTCCAAAAGTTGAACTTCCAATAATAAAAAATAGTTTTAAAAATGCCAAAGATTAAGAATATGTAACTGTTCATTTCTCTTATGAAAATTTGGTAATATGATTAAAACAATCATCAAATTCACTTAGAATTGGATTGTATAAAATGTTTTTTTTATTGAGAATTTTTTTCGAACAAAAGCATATTTAGATTGTAGTTTGATTTTCCGAAATCTGTTATTTGGAAAAGACTTTGCACAGGGCTAAATTCTTTTTTAGATGTATTAAGGGGGTCTTCTCATTGAGCAACTTTTTTTTTGAACTTTTGTTTTGCATTTATTTATAGCTTGGATAGTTGTGAATATGCCCCTAAAAGGATTTTTAGAAATTCGAAATACTTTAGAAGATACAGCCTTTTTTGTGAAGCAAGGTCTGATGGACAAGAAGGTGATGGAGGTAATAAAACCAGCTTACGAAGCGCTGTCGGCAGATAATTTGCTTGAAAGATGCCTTGGATCTGAAACTCAGAATTCCAATGAGTCCTACAATTCTGTTCTTTGGTCACTTTCGCCCAAACACATCAACTCAGGCGCACGCACCATCGAAGTGGCCAATTTCATTGCAACGTGCCTCTTCAACGACGGTTTTATACCCATACTTAAAATTATGGGTTTGATGGGTATTGCGATTGGCAAAAACGCATACGAATACGCACTATCTCGCAATAAAGACAGATTGAACCGATCAGAGACTCGAGCAGCGGCATCATCAAAAGCTGGCAGAACGGCTCGCAGAGCAGAGAGGGCAGCAGAAAGCAGTTTCTACGAAAAAGAGGAAGGTGGCCTGTATGGAGCTGGCATCGCCGACTAATATTTGTAAGTAAAAATTGTCAGCTCTTTAAAACTGCATTTAAACATTTTTGATTTTTTTTTTTTTTTTCCCAAAAAAATTACTTCAAACTTTAAACGCTTTTATCTCGAACCCACGTTTTTCGAACTGGCGGCCATGATATCTCCAGTTCAACTGAACCGATTTTCATGAAACAAAATGGAATCGACGCAGAATTGTCACCATTCTCGGGTGAAACTCGACCATAATTTTAAAAAATTTTTTACTATTTTTTTTTACACTAAACTACAAAAAAAAAACCCGAAATTGAAATTTTTTTTTTGAATGGCCGCCATTTTGTCAAAAAAAATCACAAAATTAAGCTTGAGGTTCACCCGAGAATTACATCTATACTGATTATAACCCCGTTTTTTTTTTTTTCATTTCAGACGCTCCGGAGACCCGGAATCGTGGCCGCCGTGACGACACCTTTTTTTTTCACCACCAACTTTGAAGTCTCATTACTTTTTGAACAGCCCACGTATCGAGGCAAAAAAATTTTTTTATTTACTTTGAACCTTTTGTAATACAACAAATAAAAAAAGTTTTCAATTATTCTTTGCGTTTTCAAATAAGAATTTTTTAAAAAGGGTCCAAAAACGGGTTTTGAATGAGAAGACCGCCTTAAATACCAAAAAAATTCTTGGTATAAGGTATGTTTCATATATATAACGCCACTACGAAATTTGAAATATTTTTGTAACGGCCAGTTTAAGCAAAAGAGAATGTTTTGCGAATTTGATCAGCTATGCACAACAACAATAGTGAGCAAGAGCGAAGTCTATTCTAATAACGGTACATTGTTTATTGCTAAATATTACTTTTAATGCTGTTTCATATTTATAACGCCACTTGCAATTATTCCTTCTGCTGAGTTTGAAGTGCAGAGATTAATAAAATTGTGTATTCAGTTTTCAAGTCCTTAACAATAGAAGAAAATTTCGACCGGAATGCCTCGTGCAACCCAACTCACTTGCGAAAAAATTGGAAAAATAAAAATTCTTAAAGAAGACGGCTATGGAATTCGGGAAATCGGGCGTAGAACTAATCGCAGCCATAGACTCATTCAAAATTTTTTTAACAATCCTCAAAATTACGGCAAAACTAAATGTTCGGGCCAAAAAAAAACATCCTCTAACCGCGATCAGCGGAAAATAATCCGACCTGCGAGCAACACTACACACAGTTTAAAAGAGTTGCGGAGTGTTGTTGCTGAAGAAGTTTCCCGAACACCGGTATGGAGAGCGCTACATCTGTGTAAACATCTCTTACTAGAAGAAGAAACAAAGTAACAAATCGCCCACCAGTCAGCTTTTCAATAATGTTTTTAAAAAGGCTCCCACGTTGAGGGTTAATTTTTACATGTCATTTTTGCGATGAGAAAAAATGGAATCTTGATGGCCAGGATGGATTTTGGCATTATTAGTACAACATACGCCGTGAACCACTTCCGTTTTCAAAAAAAAGTTTTGGTGGAGACAATGTGAGGGTGTGGGGTGCTTTTTCTGATATTGAAAGTTCAAGCATGAAGAGCGCTGACAACACTCGTGTGCTAGAGAGCAGTTTGACTACACTTTTGGAAAAAAAGGGGACAGACACAACTAGTTTTCCAGCAAGATAATGAGGCAATCCACGTAAATCGAGATGGTTTCAGGCCAATAACATTGATTTATTGGAGTTGCCGGCGGACTCTTCAGATTGTAATTCCATCGAGAATTTGTGGGGAGTTGTTGTACGCGAGGTGTATAAAAATAACAGACAATTTGGCAACGTGGAATAACGGAAATCAGTTGTTCTCACAAAATGGAGCAAAATTGATTTAAGTACATTAAAAAAATTAATTGTAAGTATGCCAAATCGCATTTACAATATTATTGTAGCTATTGGAACAGTAATTTAATATATTTTTTTTTTTTTTAATTCAATAAAAATCTTTTTTATTCAAAATTTTGAAATGGCGTTATAAATATGATACAGCATCAAAAGTGATCAAATCATCAAGTCATCAAATTTCGTAGTGGCGTTATATATATGAAACATACCTTATAAGAATGTCTTATATACCAAGTGTTCAATTTCGTGGTTCATGTATTTTTTGCATTATACAACTTTTAACCCTAAAAGACACATACAAAAAATACTACGAGATACACAACCGTGGTACAAATGTACCCACTAAAAATATTTCGCTTTTTTCGAATGTTTTTCAAACATACATAACTTTTTTTAATTGATTGAACAGACTGTTAATATTTTATGCCTCCTATCGAAATTAATAGGCAAAAAATGTCGATTCAGCAAAGACTCCATATATGTTGGTTCGAGCAAAAAACGCTCACAACATTCAAAAAATACTACGATGTGCTTTTTCTGTAAAAATTATCAATAATTTTGTCAAGATAAAGCTTTTTTATAAATTAAATTATAAATAAAATTTAAAAAGAAAAAATTTAAAAAATCTTTTCATTTCACAATTAACCACTTTGTTTCAGCAGGCGGGTACAAACGTACTCGGGTGTGTAAAGTCGCAGTTGTCAACTTTGGAGGCTTATAGCTCCTCAACCATTGGTCACAGGAAAATAAACTAAGATTCAAATGACGTATAGTTATGTCTTCTTTTTAGATCCGAAGTTTCAATATGCTATAAGAATTGATTAAAAAGATACAGCAGTTTAAAGTTGCAAATGGGTACGTTTGTACCCGGGTGTGTATTTTAAGGTTAAGAACTAAAAAAAAATGTTGGGTCCAATAAGCTTAGATATTGCATAAAAAAGTCAATATAATTTTCTACAATTTATAAAATTTTTTTTCGTTCTAAGTTTAATTTAAAATATATATTTTTCGGGATATCAGGGGCTTTTTCATCATCAAAATCCACAAGTGAAAATGGTTCCTAAAAATAAACAAACTCCTTGCAGTTAAATTCCAATATAATGATTTTGACTTTTATAAGCAAAGTTAATCGTTTATTTGGCCAAAAAAAGTGTTCATTAATTAAGCGAAGCGAACTGCAAGTAAATTAACATCATTATCTCAGTTCATCTTAAAAACCCACATTTTGAATTTAATACTCTCATTTGGGGTATTTTATCATACTCTCTGGATCCTAAGGGGGGAGGGGGTTTGAACACCTAAAATTCTCCCTTGGCTACGGGCCTGGCTTTGGGGCATTTTTAATGCTTTTATAGGGCATTAGGTAATTTTTTTTTTAGGTTATTTGTGTATGTTTTAAGGGCATCCAAATCGGAACTCTGTCCATATCTAACTAAGCTGCATACTTGTCTTAAGTTTCATAAGTTTTGCGTAAATCAAAAATTTGTTTGCTATCAATTTCACTGATAAACTAAACAAACTGATAAACTACTCACTATTAATTAATTTTAATTATACTCAATTTTTGGCCAATAATAGCTTTGGTTTATAATTAAAACAAATACATAAATAAATAGTTTCCTCAACTGAAAAAATATAAATAAAATACCCTGTAGTAAAACAAATAACAACAATGTACAATAGTACACTATAACCCAATCGGATTCCACTATAAACCAATGTTTAATACTTTCGTCATTATGAAGATTCATTCTTAGCATAAACGAAAATACTACTCAAACCGGTTTCTATATTTACAAGGGATGTGACACATTTGTCATTCGCCATAATTCGACATACGCCTGATGAACATTACAATATTCGCAACACCACATTCTTATTTTGATAAGTAAAGGAAACAAGTATTTTCCTATAATTTTACTTTGTTTTCAATGAAAATTAATATTTCCTTCTACTTCTAGAGAACTCAAAGGACTATGATGGCTAAGGAAAGGTAATATTCTTTTTTTTTTTATACGGTGGTAGTTTGTTCCAATTATGCAAAATCAAATGTTTTATTCTGTCTGAAGTCTTTATAAAATTACTTTATAGTTACACCTAATTTTCTTTTCACTATAAACTCAACTAAGAATAAACAAGCTTAATATATTAGTTGCAAAATAATTACGTTTATTCTTTTTATTTTCGTCCTTAAGCAACTTTGGGTTAGGTTCAACTAATTTCTCAATATATCAAATTATATAAACGGTTTATGTTCAAACTTTAAGATATATGTTAGAACATTATTTCAGAAAATAATATTCCATTTTAACAATACTAATTTTCTTCATTACATAATCAAGTCATTCCAAGGCTACGGTATAGTTAAAAGCCAACAGGATCATTTCGTTTGACAGAAGCGCAACGAGGTGTGTCTGAATGCTATGACAAACACACGCACACACTGAGGCGCACAGTACATGACATTTCCATGGGACAACATGAACAAAAACAACATTTAAAATGGGCGGTTGTGGTGGATGTTTTCCACAGGACACTCTGGAGTCGACACTCCGGGAGAGACACTCCTGCATAGAGCAGTTAAAAAAGCAGGGAGTAAAATTAAAATCAGCGAATGCAGTGAAAACTGAAACTTCCTGTGAGAGAACTCTAGATATATTCCTCATAACTGCTGGATGCAAGCCATGTTGATGTTGATATGGATGACGATGATGGAAGCAAGCAAAGCCCAAAACGGGTGGAGAATCTGAATCGAGATTCTTATATAGAGTTGGCAGTGTTAGTTGCGAGTGTAAATGAAGAAAGTATAGAAAAAAAAATAACATGGAATAAACTGAAAATAGACTGAATGAAACAGGAGCAAAACGAGCGAAGGAGCATGAATTTGAATTGAATTTTTGTGTGTGTACCTACCGGAGTCTCTGGTGGAAAATGGATTTTGCAGCCCCAGCCCTTAGTGCATGACGTTAGCCAACAGTGAAAATCCTTGCTTCTTCCTGCTTTTTTCTTCCTTTTCTGCTTTTTATATTCTATGTCTGCCTGCTCCTTCTAGAATTGGCCAAAACTGTCGACTATTTGCAATCCATCTAACATGCAGGCGTGGCGCATCTAATATGCTTTTTTTTCTCCTTTTTAGTCAATTTTTTCCAAATGAATTTAGTAATTATGAATTAATATTTTTCGGCCGAGTGTTGAGCAAATATTTCCAACTAGCAATTTTTTTTTCCTTAATTTTCACATCAATTTTTGGCAAGCTTATAAAAATTTTATGATTTATTTATTTATTTGTATGCTTCACTGCACCGCTGTTTATTGTAATCAATTATTTATGCTTTTTTTTCCTTTTAACAATCTTCACTAGAATTTTCAACAAATTTTTTCCACTTTTTTTTTTGTTGATTTCTTTTGAACGCTCGACTTTTTCAGCATTCAATTTTAAGCACTTTTACTCACTTTTTTGCACAAATATTCTGCTTAAAATGGTGTGTATTTAATGTTGATTGCGCTGCGCTTAATTTTCTTTATTATTTTAAATAATCAATTCACTTTTTCTAACTTTTCTTGAGGAAAATTTAACACGGACACCGAAAGACGACCACTTCTTTATTCGTACAATTTCTTCGCCATCTGTCTCTCTGTCTGCGTGATTTCTGCTTATCGGCGAATCGAACGCGGCGAAGCGAACTGTGATGGCGATGTTTTCGCCCAATTTAGGCGATGTTTGAATAAAAAGGCGCAGCTGGCAGTGCTTTGAAAAGGGTAATTCAGACAATAATTTTCCGCTATTAGGAAATTTCATTTATATTTTGAAAAAGCAGCCTCTGAGCTAGATCACATGAAGAACATCTCACGCAGAGTGCGCCCTGAGTTCTTTCAGAGTGCTCTAAAATATGAAACTCCATTGGTAAATGGAAGCATTACAAAATTAACTATTTTTCAAATAAAATGTTGCTAAGAGGCCTCCAACGCCTTTTTACACAGTTTTCTGTTGATTTGTTCGGACATGGCCGCCAAAACACTGATGGCATAGTAAGCGGGCCATGAAATAGGTAAGCTGCAAGTGAAGCACTTAATCCAATTAACTATTAATTGGATTAATAGTTCCTCGTATAATTAAATGATTAGACAGCTAAGGTTAATGTGGGTCTTACACGGTCAATCATTTGATATCAAGCATGTGTACGTGCAGATTGATGCTATTCCTTACACATCAATCATTCCGTCAAATTTTTATTTTTTATTATTTTTATCGAAATTCAGACTTACGATGAGTGACACAGACGATTCCATAGGATATATTGCATAAGAAATTTGCATTAAGACGTTTAAAATATGAGCAAAAAATTTCACAAAATGGGTAAATTTCGATAAATTCTAATAATCTTTACCAAGAACTGTTTTCCTCTTACATTTTTTACCACTTTTTTCCACATTATTACCACACGACGAAACAAACAAACTGCCAAAAGATTGTCAATCAAGCCCGTGCACACATCAAGCCGCTGGACAAGCATTGGAAAATATCCATTGGGCAATTCACAGCTCATGGTAATTAAGGTTTAATGTGCTAATTCTGAAATGTGCTATTTTTCCTGTTCATTTTTTGTTTTACATGTAAACACAAGTTAAACCGCTGTGTTAAATGTTGGCAATTTCGTGCATGACCTAAGGCATGCTTTTGTAGGGTGTTAATGTGTTATTTCGTGAACAGCGTTTTACGTGAAAGTTAGTACGCTGGTAACTAACTTTGATGAAGTTTTTAATAAATCTGAATATTAAATTGAATTGTTTAACTTTTAATAGAATCCAAAACATCTGAAACTACAAACTAATACTTTTCACTTAAGTTGTGCTCACAGTTGTCAAAAATTAGTATATTAGAACATTACAATGAACTGTGAATTGCCCACGTATAATTTGATTTTGGTCAACCAAGCCATCAACGAATCTCTGTAACTCATACATGAAAATATTTCCCAACACATATTCACATATTCAACACATATTCACTGTGTAAGGTCCACATAAGGCTAAGGCGACTGAAGTCAAAGTATTGCATTAACAATTAATACATACGGAATACTCTTTAACCACACAAAAATGACTTATGTCACATTCCGCTTACAGTTCTACATTAAAGTTCGATATAAAATGATGAAATATTTGGAAATAATTGATTATAACATGGTAAACATTCGAAGCACCGACTAGCGGGGCCAAGCACCAACCCGCTGGTAAAAATCTATTGGTGATGATAAGAACTGTTTTGTGCGGTTCAGAGACGAGTTTGTTTTCATTATTTACGCAACAGCTTGATTGCATTCGTCCGTGTAACTTCATCGTGTTTCCAAATAGGAAGTTTATCAGTGAAATGCATTTATGAAATTTATTAAATATGCTTAGACCTGAAAAAATTTTTTATATTAAATAACTAATGGTTTATCAAACTTAAACTTTGAAATACTAGCGAAAAGGCAAAATATTCATTCATAAAATCGCAAAAATGTTTGTGAAATTAGTTTGTGGTGTCATTTGCTTTAATTTGTTTCTTTCGGTGGGTTTTCTCTCGGTATTGTTGTGTTCTTAGCATAGAGAGGCATTTTGTTTAATTTCTGTGTTTTCTTCTATCTTCTGTGTAGTAAGCAGCATACATACTCCCATGACCGCTTACTGTGTAAGGTATATGTCATCAGTGCTTAAAAGCGAATTTATACGATTCACTTTCATTGTTCACTTTTGATAAATAATCCGATTTGAAAATTGTAAATTGAGTTTCATCTTTAAAATGAAGATGATTGTCATCCTCATTGAACAGTGAAAGAAGTACTTTAACTATTACTTTTGATGAAAGTGAAACCACATCGTACTTATGTGTCATCAATAGTGAAACACAATTAAATGGTGTAATCATCCTAGAACTCAACTACAATCCTAGAACTATTATTTTAATTCAATTTTTTATTATTTTAGACCCCATTGCTTTTATTTTTTCAAACGTCAATAAAATAACTCAATCAACGAATAAATTTTGACACTTAACATAGGATCATCCATTAAACTTTAAATTTACACTTTGAATATTGTAAATTAAAAATTTATTCACTGTCATCATTCACTGTCATCGTTTTGAGTGAAATGTATAAATTCGCCTTAAGTAACCATGCTCAAAAAAATTAAATAATTATTTTTATACAGGCGTTGGAGGCCTCGCATCTCCATAGTACTTAAGAAATAATCGGTAACGTCAGTTGTGCATTTCTTCAAGATTATTACATAGGAATATTTGTTTGTAAGATTATTATTCACTATCAGCTATTTTGTGAACTGTTTTATGTTTTTATATTGTTATTCTTTATTTTTGATAAATATTTATTTTTATTTATTTCAAATAAGTCTGGAATATAGAGCTCTGTATGCTCTACGTGCTTAGCCGATTGACACAGGGTAGTGGCCTCTATTCACACTCAGAACAAATTTAAAAATGACTAATAAGCTGCTTGATAGTTCTTGCTCTGCTCTCAACATTTTTATGAAATCGCTGATGTATTATATCTGTTATATCTACTATAACAGTATATATCTAATATTTTCAACTAAAAGTTTAAACGAAACTACGAGAGAACATATCACTTCTCCCTTACAACAAAAGTTTGAATTTTTAACTCAAGAACTTTTTAAGGGTAAGGAGTGGTAAGAATATGAAGAACTTCAAAGCAATATAAATTGCTATTTACGATCGTAAAATTTTGAGTTTTTGAGGAATTTTTAACTGTTTTTGTCGATTTTAAATTAAAACTTTAACTAGTTTTTTATTGAAGAGTACGGGAACATACCTAATTTTAGCAAGGTGTGTTTGTCTTTGTATATGTAGAAATTAATTTAATGCAAATGATAAAAATTATATGAAGGCGTATACTAAAAAGGAGTAATCCACTTTACGCAGCAATTCTTAATAGACCAAGCTTAGTTTTACAAAGCGATATAAAAATTCATAAGTTTGCTATATTTTTGTCATAAAAAAATATGTATGGTGTCCCCACTATTGCACATAAACTACACACTAAACATATACAATAAAAACACCTTACACAAACTATTTTACTTTAAATTTAATTTTTAGATTTAAGAATTTATTTTTAAGCTTTCAAAAACTATAAAATATTTTATCAGTTTAGGAAATTATCGAATACAAATGTTGTTTTCTACAAAATATTATAAAATAAAAAATATAAATCAAACACCACAAATATATGTTATAACTTTTCTGTTGTTAATATAAAAAATAAGAACTTATAATGGTGTATATCTAAATGATGAAATTGTTGACGTTTTAATAAGTAAAGAATTTAAACTTTCGGAATCGAAACTCTTTGACAGATGCTTAGAAATAGCACAAAACACAACATATTTCAAATAATTTGAAAAATAAGTTTGTTAACTAAGAAGAAAACTGAATTGGATTTTGAAAAATATGTGAAATGTTGAAGATGAGAGTAGAAATGATTTTTATGGGGTCTAATTAGTAAAAATGGCACAGCTATTTTGAAAGCTTTTCCAAGTAATCAAGCCTGAATATTTTTACTTATTTTTATTAAATGCATTTAGGCTTACTTATCTCAATTTTGCAAGCAAAATGGCAGCTAACGGAAGGTTCAGCTTGGTATAAAACTTGTTATATACTTGTTTCATTTTATGGAAAATTTTTTATTTTTTATGCACTTAACACTAGAATACTAACTTTATTTCGCTTTACGTTATTTTATTTGTTAGGAGTAAGTAAATAATGCGACGGTTTGCTGATCGGTTTACTTGTAGATTTGGAAATAATTTAAATTTTTGCATCAGATTTACAAATTAACGGTGGAAAAACCTGTTCGAAATTATAGTGAAAAATATATTATAAATGAAATAGAGTGCATTTATTAGAATATAAGAAAAATTTTTAATAAAAATAGTGGGTACTCAGAAGTATTCAGTAAAAATTAAAATAATTTTTGCTTGAAGCACTAATATTCCTCATTACACACATTTTCTGAGTGGCGCTTCATATTTTCTAACATCGACAAGTAACAATTGAGCGCTTTTATTTAGTTTTTAATGCCTGTTACGCACAAAAATTTTCATAGGATAAGCTTTACTTTATAAATACTTTAAAAAAAAAATATAAAAAATTTTTTTTAAAAATAAGCTTTTATTTAAAACCAAAACGTGAACTAAAAAGAAAAAAAATAAATGTCAGTAACATTTGTCATATATGTATATAGAAAGTATATTCTAGATTCAGAAGAAACTCTCTCTTGGTTACCCATCATCATAATAAAAGCGTGCGTAAATAGGTAATATCTAGGGGCGTATATAAATTTAGAAATTTTCAAAATGTAAATATACAAGTTTACTACACAATATCAGTGGAATTGAATCATTTAGTAGGCTTATTTGTATATAAACCGCCATCCATTATACAGGTTTACTGCACAATAACAGTGCCTTAAACTTTTAAAATTTAAATGTATTTTACATTTTGAGCTACTTTAATTACTTTAACATATGGGCATCTCCCAGTGGCCGATATGTACTTTTAGTGTTCTAACTCGCTGTAAGAATGCTACATTTAAGAAATATATTGGCAAGATTTAGTACAAATTGGTACAAAGTTTTAAGCAATTATACAATAAA
The DNA here is from genome assembly GCA_914767935.1 of Coremacera marginata. Lineage (NCBI taxonomy): Eukaryota > Metazoa > Arthropoda > Insecta > Diptera > Sciomyzidae > Coremacera > Coremacera marginata. The sequence continues at coordinate 54,169,776 of OU612045.1, forward strand.
ATGGACGCGACAAAAAATATAAGTTTGTTGAAGTTCTTATAGAAATATATAAAATTTATCTATTTTGGTGAACTTTTCTTTCATATATATACATGTAAATGAAGGTCAAAGGATAACTTTACTTCGTAGTCTTATGAAATATGAGGATTATATCTTAGCTTTTTTTAATTAGGTTTTTTTAACACAAGTTTGGACGCGACATAATTGACGCGATAAATTTTTGCAAGCGGAATAAAATACAGTTTTGATGTTCATTATATAGCATTTCCACTTTTAATGAAAATAAAACACAACAAGTTAAATTCAAGTAACATAACAGTAACAATAATAGTAATCAATATAAGGAAAAAATAAAGTTAAAGATCTGTAAGAGCAGATCGATTCTGTCATGGAAACGTTAATCTTATTACCGAAGAAATTCACCTTTTGGTAACTATTACACCCTTTTGGTATTCTGCGAAAATTGTTACCATCTCCTTAGGTGGTAATAAGCAAAACAGAAAATTGAAAGAAAAGAGCTTTATTGCATTTGAATAAATCACTTGCATTTGAAACTTTTGTCCACTAATTATAACAATCAATAATGTTTTTTGCACACGGATGCGACATTAAGATGTAGGAAGAAGCAAACTCAAAAATTTCCGTTATTCCAACTCCGCTTTCACTCAATTTTTTTAATGCATAAGATGTTAGTAGAAAACTTTTAAATCACAGCAATAATATAATATATAATAATAAGCTTAAAACACAAAAAAAAAATGTGGGTATAATTTGTTAAAAGGATCAGAAAAAATATATAATAATAAGCTTAAAACACAAAAAAGAAATGTGGGTATAATTTGTTAAAAGGATCAGAAAAAATTTCTTTCTCTTACAGTAGTATATTTCGACCAAAAATTTACAGAATTAAAAACTATTTCACATTTCTAAAATATAGATATTTTAGCATTATTATTGGGTAATAATAAGCTTTTCTGGCCATTTTTATTTTTCCCCTCGAGATGGGCTTTTTTGGGGAATGCCCATATGTAAAATATGCATGTTTTCAAATACTTTAATATTTGTCAAACTCTCACGATTGTTATCTTCTAAGTCTTTTGAGAGCGGCCTGGGTCTTGCAGTATTGAATTAAGTTTTGAATTTTCCATATACAGAATTTGATAACATAAAAGGCTAGGGTAATAAAGTAAAATAATAATTCTATTCCGATTTTTATTTTTTATTTTTTTTTATTTCATTAGTAACTTTGTTCAAAATTGTATTATTTTTTGTTTTGTTTCAATACAAATGTTTGACAACCTAGGTTTTTTATATTTTATGAAGTAATTTTGTAAATTTGTTACTAAAATCCTCAGGCGGAGTAACCGTGTGTAAGAGGATAGAAAATATTCTTAAAAACTAATAAATAAACAATTTTCTATATATTAAAAAATATCACATTGGTGAGATCATATGTAAATTACCCTATCTTAAATTACCCTTTAAATCGCAGTTATATTGTATTATATGGTATCAAAATTGACAAACTACATTCCAATTTTTAGGATATTTTTAACCTTGATTCAAAAGCCGTTTTGTGACAAGTTGCGTGCTTTTGGTTATTCCCTTTATATGGTTTTATTATTACACCTCCTTTCGAACGCATCACCCGGCTGAATGACTTGTCAATCATATGTTTTTGGCATGTTTGTAAATGTCAAATTAAGGGTGCAAAAACTGAATTGCTTAATTTTTAAAATATATTATTACTATTAAAATGTATTAAATTCGTCGTATTTTCTAAAGAAAAATCTACAGAAAATGCTGAAGAATCTACAGAAGAGCCAAAGAATTCTTGTGCGGCGGTACACAACAAAAGAAAGGCGTTCCGTGCTGCTACAGGACCAAACCAAAATTAAGAGTAAATTTTAAATAAAAAATGAAATTATAATCTACAACTTAACTCTCTGTACCAATAGTTTATGAACCCATTGTAAGTGATCCAAAAAAATTTCGCGTATATGCGTGGGGCTTCCAAGAGACAGGCGCGTTGGGATTGCAGAAAGATGTGAAAAAGGCACAGCAGCGCTACACTGAAGTTGTACATCATCCGACACGCATGAACTTCTCCACTCACACTGATGTAGTAGATATAGCAGCCGGCTATGGCTTTTCAGTGTTTGCCACTAGTCGATCCGATGGTGAAACTTTGTTTGGAACAGGCTTAAATACCGATTCTCAACTGGGTTTTCAAACAAAGGGCAACAGGGCTGATCCCATGAAACTAGATGTTATAATATATCCAACAGCCATCTGGCTACCACGACAGGAACATGAAACGGACGCTGATATGCAGGTAAAATGCATGGCTGCAGGTCGAGCACATCTAGTTGTAGTTACTCGAAACGAAACCATCTTCACAATGGGCAATAACTCATACGGACAATGTGCTCGGAAAATTGTAGCAAATGAAAATTCTAGCGAAACTCCTCTGATACATCGCATTGAAAAGGGAACGTTCTGTGGCGCAGATGACGAGTTAGATTCTGTGGTATGCGGTCAGGACCATACAATGTTTCTAACCAAACTTGGCCGTGTCTACACTTGTGGTTGGGGAGCAGATGGTCAAACAGGACAAGGACACTATGAAACACATGGTACAGTGGTACGTGTTGAAGGTGATATAGCTCAGGAACGCATCGTTAAATTAGCATGTGCCTCAGATTGTGTGCTGGCGCTAAACGACAAAGGCGATGTCTTTGGTTGGGGTAATTCTGAATATGGTCAACTAGATGATGATAGGGATGCTCCCACGCAAGTAAATACACCGCGTTTTCTAAAAATCACTCAAGGTTTGGGTAAAATAAAGGATATTGCTGCAGGTGGTTCGTTTTGCATGTTGCTCACTGAAACTGGTCTGGTCTATACGTGGGGTTATGGCATATTGGGTTTTGGTCCGAATGTAGAGCAGACATCACGACCACAACATCTGCTGCCGCCGCTTTTTGGACGCAATGATTTTAGCGATCAAACCGAAGTCGTATCTATCGGTTGTGGTGTATTCCACATGGGCGCCATAAATTCCGATGGTGATCTTTATATGTGGGGCAAAAATCGTTTTGGTCATTTGGGCCTAGGTCACAAGAAAGATCAGTTCTTTCCATTTAAAACAGCAGTTAATGGCAAAGTTATCAAAGTTGCTTTCGGTGTGGATCATACGTTAGCGTTAAGTAAGCCTTATATGTGAACGTCATGATGTGGCGCTTAGTTTTAAGTAGAAAATAATTAACAGAAGAATATTTGTTTTAAATTGGTTTTTATAAGTAAACTAATGTTTAAATAGATTTTAAATATGACGATAAGTCGTTTATTAGGACGTACATATTCTAAAAAAAAGGAATCTACCATCGTTAAAATACAAATAAAAAAAGGCCGCTAATTCAAAGTTAGTGTATAAATTTATCTCATCATTATTTATTTATCATTTCATACATTCGTATGACTTTTCTATTTATTTACTTATTTGTGCTTATTTCGCAGCTTATTTCATGCAGTTGCAATTTTAAATTTTATTACGCTATTATTAGAAAACTTGGTTAGATATTGAAAAGATTTAAATGCCATACTTAAGAAAAATATTGTTCAATGTATGATATAATAATTTACAAGGTATCCTTGACAACTACCTATTTTCTCAGAGCGTCGAACAAGAGCGTCGACCAACACTTGTCAAAATCAATACAAAGATTCAAGGTTGATTTATAAGGTTGTCGCAAGGGAGAGAGCGAGTACCCATAATTGTCAAATCGAAGTTGACAGCTCATAGAAAATCTACAAGTGCTCTCTTTTATCATTCGTTTTTCTTTCGTAGTCATTCGCAAAATTGGCTGGTTTTGACAATTATGGGTACTTAGAAGAGAGTGCGATCAGCCCTGCGACAATCTTATAAATCAACCTTGCAAAGTTTCATTTTTCATCTGTTTTGCTGCTTATTCGATTTATCTTTTTCTAAGCGTTTTTGACAAATGCTGGTCGGCAAAAAAACTGTCACTCCTACCTTGTAAATTATTATATCATAGTTCAATTTAGAAACTTAAAATATGTTTGTGATAACTTATAAACATAAATTATGAAAATACTGCTTAATTTCATGTCACAGCTTATTTCATGCACTTACATTTATATCAGTATTTACAAAACTATTTAAAATTTCACATAAAAATCAATACTTAGTATACCCTTCACATTTGTTACATCTAGAAGTCTTCTTGGCATCGAATCTACAAGCTTTTGAGGAGTTGCTGGCGTAATTTTGTTCCACTCTTCTATAATTACTTTTTTTAATTTTTCTTTGATGACTATTCATGTCTGGGGCTCTGTACCAGCGGGTCCATTAGGTATTCCAAGATTCGCTGCACTCTGATGCAATTTTTTTTTTTTAAATATTGAAGCACACATGATTTTGACCATGTTAGCTTCAATGAACTCTAAATTTTCAAGTGACGAAATACAGGTCCAAATTAATATGCTACCTGTATGCTTCACGGTAGCTTTTAAATGTTCTTTTTGTAGCGCAGTATTAGGCTTCCGCCATACGTATGCTATGCCACCAGAGCCAACGACATTCAATGTAGAATCGTCCGAGAAGAAGACGTTTCAGAGTCCGGCTTTTTATTGCTGCTTCTTTTTTTTTTTGATAAATCTGTGATTCAAAACTCATTTTATCACCTGGTAAAGAAAGAATTTGCCAAAACTATGATACAAAGAATTTTTTATGATTTTTGTAATATATGGGCACCGTGACACGAAAATTAAAAGTTATGAAAATCTTATTATTTAATGATATTATCCTAGAAAAACATTTTTATTTTATTGATTTAAGCAATTTATATATATAAAATTGTAAAAAAAAAATCTGTACATGAAATATTTTTTGGAAATTCGTTTTGCGTTGGACATTTTAAGTGACGAGGAGTCCGAAAATCGCATTTTTAAAATTTTTGTCTGTCTGTCTGTCTGTTAAAGCATCACGCGAAAACCACTGGATGGATTTAAATCAAACTTGGCATCTAGATTCCTTATATCACCGGTCATAACATAGGCTACTTCTAATCCAGTAAAAAAGGTTGGACCCTGTAGGGGGCGCTGCCATCGGTTTCCAGGCATTCTTTTTATTAGCTTATCTCCGAAACCGTTCATCCGATTTGCATGAAAATTTGTAAGTAGAGTTTTTCGGATACGGTGACTTTTTATAACTTATTTATTCTGTTCTATCTCGAACACCAGAGGGTGCTGTAGTACAAATATTTTGAAAAACCTCGAAAAACTCCTACACCGTGCATCCGATTTGCATGAAAATTGGAATCTAGGGGTTTTCTGATACGGTGAGTGTTCTGGACTTAACTTTTTTGTGCTATCTCGAACACCAGAGGGTGCTGTAGTACAAATATTTTAAAAACGTCAAAAAACTCCTAAGTCGCTTATCCGATTTGCTTGAAAGTTGGTAAGTAGAGGTTCTCGGACACGCTAAGTTTTTTGACTTATTTACTCTTTTCTCTCTCGAACACCAGAGGACGCTGTAGTTCACATATTTTGAAAAACCTCGAGAAACTCCTAAGCCGTGCATCCGAATTGCATGAAAATTGGAAAATAGGCGTTTTCTGATACGGTGAGGTGTTTTGGACTTATCTTTTTTGTGCTATCTTGAAAACCAGAGGGCGCTTTAGTACAAATCTCAAAACCTGATTTGTGAAAAACCTCAAAACTGCTAATCCAATTTGGATAAAAATTTGTAAATAGCAATTTTCCTTTATAATTTATAATTGTCCTTTATTCTACCTATAATCTGTTATAGCTGTGAACTATTTTCGAATATGGACCAGGAGTCAAACCGAAAGCTAACAGTGGCCTACAATAGTTGCGCGAGATTCATTTTCAACATAGATAGACACTCGCATATATCAGCTTTCACAAATCAAATTACTGGCTGCTCGTTAAATAGTTTTTTAAATTTTCGAACAGTATTATTGCTTTATAATATAATAAATAGTAAGGAACCAACCTATCTTTTCGAAAAAATAAGATTCGCCAGGACTCAGAGAACTTCACAGCTTATCTTACCAGCGCATAGATATCTCATAACTTCCCGACAGTTTTTTGTTTATGCGATAAATCTATGGAATATGCTTCCCACTTACATAAAAAAAATAGGTAACGCAAACACCTTTAAGCAAAGGCTCTTTCATCACTTTAGTTCATCTCAATAATGTATTCTTCTCTCATTTCTAATTTCTTTTCATCTTTATTTCTTCCTTCTAGCATAATCAGTTAAATCTAAATTTCATACTTTTATTTTATTTTAGTTTTTAACTTAATTCAAATCATTATGTTTAATTTTAATTTAATTTAATTCATCATTTTGCTTTCATTGCCTTTTACTTTTTTAATTATTAATGTTTGTACATCCTAAAAAGAGTAATCTTATTTGTACAATGTATTATGTCTATCAAATAAATAAATAAAATAAATAAATAAATTTTCGAGTATGGCAAGGGTTCTGGTGCTTCCTTTTTTGCTCTGTCTCGAAAAGTAGAGGGCGCTGTTGTACAATTTGTACGTGTGTATGTTATTAAACTGTTTCTAAACGGCTGCACCGATTTTGATTAAATTTTTCGTGTGTGCTTAAGTGGATCCCTGGATAGTTCAGATTCGCAATTGGACCCAGTAGGTGGCGCTGCGATCGGTTTAATGAATTTTATTATCATAGTCTATCTCCGAAACCATTCATTCGATTTACATGAAGATTTGTATTTAGGGGTTTTCGGGTATGGTAGTTCTTATGACTTATATATTTTGTTCTATATTGAACACCAGAGGGCACTGCAGTGCAAATGTTTTAAGAATCTCGAAAACTCGTAGCTGTATATCCGATTTGCGTGAACAATTTGTACATTGGAGTTTTCGGATACGGTGGGCATCTTGAACTTTTTTTTCTGCGCTATTTTAAACAGTAGTTGGTGCTGTAGTACAAATCACTTAAGAAATCGTGAAACACTCAAAAACCGCTCATCCGATTTGGATGAAAATTTGTATATCAAATGTATAAGATTTGATTATCGAGTATGGAAAGGGATTTCGTGTTATTTTTTATTCTATCTCGAAAACCAGAGGGCGCTGTTGTAAAAATACCGCAAAAAAACTCTAAACAACTCACGCGATAAGAATGATTTTTATAAGTGGTTTTCGGGTGCGGTGAGTCTTTTGGCGCTATGTATTTTGATATATCTTGAACCCCAGAGGGCGCTGTACTACAAAATACAGTAAGGCGTAGCAAAGCGCGAAGGGTGGTAACTATTATTTTTTCGTTCTCTATCTGTATTTATATTCAACTTTCTTTTTTCGCAAATCAGGACAGCTGATGCAGAATTCTGTGGTATTTGAGTACGCATCAACACATTCGCAAGTCAGTTGCGTCGTAAGTTGGCGTTGTTTTGACATTTCAATTTCTATTTTCAATGCTTATTAAATTTTTTTTCCAGTTTCCTCGCGAATTGCCAAAAATACGTTTTTGCTCTGATTTTTTCAAAAATGTGCAATCTATCGAATACAAAATAAAACTTGAAAATATATTTTTGCAAGCGATCGGCGTACGCACACACAAATTACGATTTCCCTAACATTTTCTCATAATTTTCAGATGTTGAAGCTACATTTTGCTCATTTCGCCAAAGTTACCGGTTTGAAAGATGCACACAAAATTCCTTCTAAAGTTTGTGAAAAGTTTTTTTCAAATCAACGAATGAAATCGAAAATTATTTATATCAACTCCCGAGCTAAGCCGGGTATTCAGCTAGTTTAAATATAAATTCATTTACCATGATGATCAAATCGTCTGCACTGTTTCAAAAATGAAATTTTTTTTTTAATGTTTTGTAAATGTTTCGTAAAGTTTTTGTTTAGTAAAAATGGAAGGCATTGGCTAAAAATAATGAAAAATGGTTAAGCCCAATAAAAAAAAAAACGAAAAAAAGAAAAAAAAAGGTTTTTAAATTTGATAACTTTGAAAATAAACTTATTCTATCTCAAATCCTTCTAAAAAAAGTTTTATATAAAAACTCATGACAATTTACAGAATTTTACTAATTTTGTGATCCAAGTCAAAAACCACTTCTATTTTTTGTCACGTAACGTATAATTTTTGGTGGCTTCTATCTAAGAGCCGAACTTTTGACAACTCTTACGTTTGACACCTTGTATAGTGTGCTTAGTAAGCTATTGGAAAATCAAGATAAGGAACTTGTAAGTTACATTTTTCATTCTTTTTTCACTCATTAAAGTCGTACGATCGTCACGTGCGCCACCACGGAAATGCCCATATGGTATTTGCATGATATGAAAACATATTCAATACATAGTTTTTTCTATTTTCCTATCCTTCATGTATTTTTAGGGCTCGGATACTTGATGCATCTCGTTCGAAATAAGGAAATCCCCTTAACATAAGTTTCTCAAATTATTTTTATTATTGCCCTGTCTTTTTGATTAATAAAAATTTTGTATTTTTTAAGTTTAAATTTGTCAACTTCACTAATTTTTCGCTATTAGTACTTTAGTTATTGAAGCACAACCTACTTCTTCGGCTCATTTTGACAAAATTAAAATGTGAAGCAAGAATTCTGCGAATATTTAAGTAACTGTTAACAGCGAACATCAGCAAAAAACAACACAATCGATACATGCCGATCTTTTAAACATTCGTTAAAAAGAAGTGAGGATCACGGTCTGAAAGGGATAAAACATAGAGTTTTGCAAGACTTTTGAGCCTACAATGAGCAAAATCAAAGTAAGAAAGTTAGACCTTAAAGTGAGATCACATATTTTTAAAGTTTTTCGAAATTTGCATTTTCATCTGCTCTAGTGGAGATTTTTGTAAGTTATTTAAAATAAATTTGATTTTTATTTTTATAAAAATGGTTAAGACTTTTTCTATCTTCCTTGCTGCCACCCTTTTCAGTTTCTTTTATAAGAAACTAGTTAATATAAATGTATTGTGCTTATTATAGGCTTAAAAAATTTGCAAAAGTCTATGCTCTATAACAATGACAAAAATCTCAAGGTCATTTGGCAAACTCTTTTTTTAAATGACTTGAAAAAGATTTAACAAAAAAAAAATTAAATAAAGTTTGGAAATATTAATTCTTATCTTCTCAATCAATATTCGGATGAGGCCAATTAGTTTAAAAAAGTTTTTGGCAATTCAATTGTCTCTCATAAAAATTCAACTTTGTTCAAATCAGTCAGTCCGATCAGAATTTATTACAAGTAATGATTGGTCACCTTCTTCGAAAAAGTAGGCAGTTGGGGGACTGCCGATCGAAGTGAAAACTTAAAGCTATGAAATAACATAGTTGTTATGAATTTTCGAAGTAGCTAGAGTCGGAAAATCAGACGCGTTCTACTTTTTTAACTCTTTTTATCAATTTATGCGTTATTGAATGTATTTGAATGCAATTTTTAATGTTAATATATATAATATATTTGTAACACAAATACTTTGGTTGGGTAATCGGTAACTGGCTAGGTTATCGCTACGGTAATTGGCAATCGGTTGGTAATCGCTTCGGTAATTTGTAATCGGTTGGTAATCGCTTCGGTAATTGGTTCGGTAATCGTTTCGGTAATTGGTTCGGTAATCGGTTTGTAGTTGCTTCGGTAATCAGTGATTGGTTCGGTAATCTGTTGGTAATTACTTCGGTAATCAGTAATTGGTTCGGTAATCGGTTGGTAATAGTTTCGGCAATTGATTCAAAAATCGATTGGTAATCGCTTCAGTAATCGGTAATTGGTTCGGTATTCGGTTCGTAATCGCATCGGTAATTGGTCACCAGTAACCATGGGTTGGTAATCGCTTCGGTAATCAGCATGGTAATCGGTTCGGTAATCGCTTCGGTCTTTGGCTTGGTAATCCCTAAAAGGAATGCTGTACAGCAATAATTTCTGTTACGCAAACAGCGTGATGATATCGCGAATCTATAATTTTGCTCTTTACCAAAAAGTGCTCAACGCACCTAAAAGAAGGTTTCATTTGAAAAAATTATTCGGTCGATAACTCAAAAACCTATCCATTGATAATTTTTTATGTTTTTTTTTAGATCAGGGGCCACACCACATACTAATTTTATAAAGAAGTCCTGGTCACAGAGCTTTTTTGAATTTTGTAAAATAGTGAAATTTTTCCACCATGGATTTGCACCTATGTTTTAAAAAAATACGTCAACATTAGATTTTTGTCCTCTATCACAATCATTCCGAAAATCATTTAAATTAGCGATTAGCATTTGGTGACCTTTTCTGGTTAGTCGGAAAATATTTCCTTTCGAAAGAAATTAAAATTTTCTTAAATTCTCTATGTTTCTGTGGTCTCAGATCTCTGATTTCAGGTCAACTGCGTTTACACTGACTTTAATAAAGATTTTGATAAGTTACCACACAATCTAATTTTATTTAAGCTCAAGTTAAGCTCAAGTAACTGGATTAAATCGTATTTGGTAGAGCGATCTTATCAAATACGTTTCCGAGGCGTATTATCTTCTGAATTTATTGCTGAATCAGGTGTTCCTCAGGGAAGCCACCTGGGACCACTTCTGTTTAGCAATCAATGATGTATCTCATATCATAAAATACTCTCATCTGCTTATCTATGCCGATGATATGAAAATTTATAGAACGGTAAATTCTAAACACAATTCAGATCTACTAAAGTCTGATCTGAAATCCTTTGAAGTTTGGTGCTCTAAAAATATGTTTCTAAATCCAGATAAATGCCAAACTATGACCTTTTCGCGTAAAAGGAATAATTTTATTTTTGATTACAAGATAAAAGATACTGCTTTAAGTCGTGTAGAAACAGTCAAAGACCTAGGCATATGCATGGATTCTAAGCTGTCGTTTAACATTCACATTGATAATATTTGTAAAAAAGCATCTTGAATGCTTGCATTTATAAAACGCTGGGCCAAAAAATTTAATAGCATGATTACAAGTACAACGTTGTAGTTTGATATCTTGCGTCCTCACTTAGGGTATGCAAGTCAAGTTTGGTACCCAAGTTACAATGTGCATGTTGATCGAATAGAAAGAATCCAAAAACGTTTTGTTCGGTTTGCTCTAAGAGGCTTAAGTGGAACTGACATATTAGACCTTCCTCCTTATGAGGATCGTTTAAAACTGTTAAAAATGCAGTCCTTATCCATATCGTCTATTTACACCAACTCATAGCAGGTGTATCCGATTCTCCAGAACTCCTTTCTCACATAAATTTTTACACTAACCGTAGAAGCAGTAGAAACGCTAACAACTTGATTTATTTACCATTTAGTAGAACAAATTATATGCTCCTCTAAACCGCATGAGTTCCTTTGTTAACAATTGTAGCGTTTTTGATATTAATTTGTCAAAAGGTCAACTCAAAAGTAGATCAAAAATATTTGTGTAATTAGATCTAGTATACGCATGGTTAGTTGTTACGTCTTGTGTTGTCCCTGAGCCCAACCCTTTCATTGGTGGGCAAATTTTTTCCACATTAACTTGTTTGAGGTCACTGGTATCCATAGTATTGATATTTTTCAATAATTACTGGGTCAATGCTGAGGAAGTGCGAGAAGCTGTAGAAGGTGAACTCTATTGTTATTGCATGTTCCTCTTATCATAAAATTAAAGAATTCATAAAAAAGCCTTAATAAAATTTAGGTATCGTTCACGCCAACAAAATATGCATAAAATTTGCCCATTTACCGACAATAAAGTACTAAAAAATGCATATAAAATGATTGTAACATTGGATTCGAACTGTCAAAATATATTCTGCTCTAGAATAGTATGCGTATGAGTGGAGTGGGTACGGGTATTTATTTCGTCTTTTTACTTTTGATCATTAGACCGATGAACTAACCAACTATCGGCAGTGATAGACACATCTCGCTGATCCCGCTGCCAGACCGCTTCACAAGTATATCAGTTGACAGTTAGTACATCGTTTACCGCCAATAAAAAGTCAATTGATAAAATAATATTTATTTGTGGATTTATTAATATGTATTTAAATATTGATTTATGGAGTCAGTACTTCGAGCCTAAGAAATGACAATTGTGTAGTACGAAACATCATGTATTGTTGCAGGAAGGACTTATTCATAACAGCAACAGAAGACCCATATTATTTTTTTAAAATTCGCAATAATTTGAAAAAATTAAAGCAGATCATCAATTGTTGACAGTTTAAGCAACTGACCAGCTGTCGGTCGGGTGCGTTTGCATTAAGCTTTTTGATAGCTGTTTCTTTATAAGAAAATTGAGCTCCAGCTGATTCTATTTAAAAAATTATTGAGAATTAATAATAAGATATCAATTTACTTCTGCTTTTAAGCTTTTGTCATATTTTTCATATTTGCAATGAAAATTTCACAGAATTCTTCTTTACTTTTAAAAAAATCTGAAGTTTTCGACGAAAAAAAGAGTAACGCAGATTTTGTTTTTTTGTATTGTTTATTGTACTTTTTATTAAGATAACTTTTTAATGGGTTTGTTTTATTATAACATTCATATGTAGATTTTCTGTTAGCGCTGAAATTTTATATCTGTTTTTTTTTTGTTTTTTTTTTTGGTCAAACTACACATATAACAAACTTTGCAGTAGTTTGTTTTGTTGGTTTTTGTTCTTTTAATGAAATCTTTACTTTACAATTTTACACTTAATTTTCTAGTCATATTCAATGATGTTAAAAGACAGTTAAATTTTAATTTAAATTGTTTTTAATAAATTTTTACAAATTCAAACAACATTTACAATTACCAAAAAACATTAATGAGAAATGAAAAAAAAGGCAAAACCAACAGGATGCCATGTTTAAAAAAATCACAAATGTCTTTACCATAGGGTTTTCTTTTAGGTGATAAAAGTGCGATTTCATTTGGGTAAATAAGATTTAATGTATGTATATGCATTTGTAAATGTAAGGTATATATAGAAGTAGTGGTAATACATTGAATCAACCTGATAATACTTAAATAATCTAGTCATCTTTAGATATTTGTCACAATTTTACGTTTGCCTTTTGCTTAGGTACCAGTTGTTCCTTTCACCGTAATGGGTATTTTTTTGTTTCTCTTTTTAAATATATATAAAAGTTGAATTTTGAGAACCAAGATGTTGTAACATTTTAATATAGATTTTTAAAGTGTTTTTTTTTTAGTATTAATAACGATCGGAATGTCAATTTGATTGTTAGATTTGCGAAAGTTTTCTTACATTTTATTTTTTATATTTAATTTGAATTTTCTTTTAATAGAATTTTTAACATAAGAAACCAACAATTCAAATAAAATATAATTTTAATCTGTTTTTGTATGCTCAGATTTTTCATATTATTTTAATTTTAATTCAAACAGTTATGTTTTGTTTAACTGTTGTCAACATCAGCATTATTAATATTATAAGTTTATGTACTGATTTAGAAGAGAAGTTGATATATATAATGTAATTTTTTTTTTAATAGTTTTTCAATCAAAAATACTACAGACTACAAAAATGATGACGAGCAATCATTTTAGCAAAATTTTATAGGTTTGCTAATGCTCACTTTTGTTCATGCTCATACTCCACAATATCGACAATATTCACCAGATCAAATTCAACGATGCCTTTACCTGAGAACTCGGCGAATTTGCCGGCATCTATGATGGGTCTGATCTCGCGCTTTGAAACTGCAACAAATAAAATATGTTTAGACTTTTGGAATAGTCAGTTTTAAGACGTTACTCACCACCAGAGACATAGTCCTCCAACATGTACACCTTCATGTCATAGCACTCGTTGGCAATGCGTTCTGAGATTAGCGACAAATCGGTGATAGCTGGCAAAACTACGCGCATCTTGCGTCTAACGCGATCTGTATCGATGTTATAGTAGCCGGAGCCCATCTTCTGCATCAGATCCATGAAACTCTTTGGCGGCAATGTGGTCTCACGGTCCAGTGACATAATGAAACAGCGATTGGCGCTGGTATCAATAATAGCCGATTGATTCTCCTTGAAATCATGCATGAAGCGTCCACGTCTGCCATCCTTAAAATCAGGCACATCGATTTTCGAAAAGCTTTCATCGTCTGAAGTGTCCATTTCGATTTCTTCACGGAAATAATCATCATCATCGAGCAGTCCGTATGGTGTCTCAGTCAATCGGAATGGACCAAATGGCGAAAACTCATCTGGCCGTGGATAGAAATGTGGCAGCGTCAAGTTGGAGCGTGCTGTATAGGGTATGTCACAAAGTGCACGCATGTGCAAGCTGGCGTGAGCTGGCATATACATTCTATAGAGTGTGTAACCACCCAATATGCCCATCATCATGATAATTATCGAGATGAAAAATAGCAGCAAAGTTTTGACAATCGAATGTTGTGGCCGATTAAAGACCATGGATTCTGTATCGGCCTCGCTACTATATTCAGGTGGCGGAGTGCGCTAAGAGAGGTGGTGGAATTAAAACGTTACAATGGTTAAATATCGTATACGAACAAATAAACAAAGACCTAACAAAAACATTAACTCAGTTGTTGTACGATAGTAATTTAATCTTATCAATAATTTGAAAGAAAATATCTTATCAAAATAGCTTAAAGGGAACCATTAAATATGTTGCTCAATATGTAGCTACGTGCTCACAGAGAAAATAAGTAAACGCAGTAAGCTTAAAAAACTGATTTCTGCTAATACGACTAAAAAAAAAAGAAGTAAAAATAAACAAAATTAAATAAAAACCATAAATAAACGATTCATCTAGTTTCAAGTTTGAAGAAAAAAATGCATAAAGCAGAAAAAAAGCATGAAACTTAATACTTTACCTGCAGTTCTACCTAAACAAACGCTATTTATTTTTTATTACTTAATAAAAAATTATTTAAGCATATTGGCTGAGTTTTGCGAAATAATTCTTTAAAACATTTGGGCCATTTCCATATAAAAAATATGAATTTTTAATATGATTATAATTTGAATGTGTGACTAGTTTGCGGTTTAATGAGGTAGATATAAGTTTTGGTTATATTTTTTTTAAATATGTGTTCTACATTTTCTTAATACATTCTTCGGTATAGGTTCGATGCTATGATCAGAGTTGAGTAAAACCCTAGCTGGATTTAGCGTGTTTGGCGACCGTTTAACATTGTGGGTCTTAGTGATTTTGTCATAAAATGGTACCATCAGTTTTTGTTCAACAGCTCCGTCAGAAATGGAGATATCGGTTTACTGTCTTTGCCAATGTTGTAGCAAACGATCTATTAAACAAAACATACTCGTGAAATTATTTGTTGCAAAATTTTTTTATTTAAATACCAAAAAATTTTGATTTTTCGCTTTTTTGAGCATAACTTGAAGGAAATCCAAATTTTTCCTATACTATCTTCTACAAAATTGTAGCCGAAGAAAAACTGAACAGCTCATATAAAACAACTTATGTGATCTGAACGGGCTCTGTGAAATAAGGCCACATGAAATAAGGCCTAAAAACAAAAATGAAATAAGACCCTTTATTTCATTACTACCTTATACCCGGCGCGCTTCGCTGCGCTCAGCGCTTATCTCCTAAAAGAGGGTGTAGCTTTAGTGAAACCATACTTTTATAGTAAGTTCGTACCGAGTTTTATTGATATGTGACTTATTTCGAAAACTATACCGAATATTTGGGGTGCTGAAAAAGTACCACGCCCCTCGTCCAACGCCCATAAAATGTTACCAGTGGAACGGCATGTGTAAATTAAGGTAGAATACTGAATTCCGAGGCTGTGCGACCTACAAAAAAAAAAAACTAAAACTGTTCGATATCGAAAATTTTAGGTGTATTTAAGGTGCCTTTTACGATCGGCACCAGACTTCATAGGAACCCTCTCAAGGCTTTGGTATAAAAATTGGCTTAGCGGTTTCGGAGTCTTTACGTGATATACACATATACCCACATACGTATATACATTAAGTCGCCTCACGCTCCTTAGAAAAAAATGTTGCTTAGTCCGGTTCTTCAAAATAGTCCATGGCTTATGTTACGATGATCCCCAAAAAATTACGACTAAAAATATTGCCTGGTATGGTAGTTAAAAAAAAAAAAAATAAACGGTCAGAAATAAGAGTAATAAAAAGTTCTTTTGCATCAAAAAATCTTAATTTTTTCCGTTGCACCAAAGACAGTGCGGATTTTTATGGATTGTTTAACTTTTTTCATATAATTTTCACTAAAATTGAAATTAATTTTTTTCCATACTACTTTTAGTCAAATAAATTGTAAAATGTAAAAAATGTGTACATTTTTTTGTAATTTCATTTACTTTAATTCTTCACTTTACACTATATTTTCGGAGTCGGCATAAAACTTGTAGGTCCAGTTCTCGATCATTTGTGTTCAAACATTCCACAACACGCACAACACAATTAATCATAAGAAGCTCGGTCAAAGTCCTTTCAAGGGCTGAAATTGGCCATTTCGCGTTGTTTTTTTTTTATTTGCGGGTGGTACAAGTTGGCGTGGCAAATTTTATATATATAGTATATATACTGACCGCCACTTAGAGCACCTGCATATGAAGTGTTAGTATCAAAACGCGTACAACGCAGGAAAAAGCATGATTCCACGCCCATTTTTTAACAGTTGCCGACAGTTACCTTATGTACAAAATTACCAATTCTTAGTCTTCTACGGTAAAAGCCGTCTAATATAAATCATTTTTACTGATTTGTGGGCGTTAAAAGTGGACAGGACAACATTTGTATATACATATATGTATAGTGACTGTCACTTGGATCCATATCACCTCGTGTACATTTCAGGAGTAAGCATGATTTCGAGAAAGTTGGCATAGATATAGTGCGGCCATGCCCATTTTTTGTGCATTGGCCGACAGAAATCAAATTAACAAATCCTAGCCTTCTACAGCAAAATCCATCTGATATAAAGCATTTTTACTGATTTGTGGGCGTTGAAAGTGGGAGTGACAACATTTATAAATACATAGTGAATGCCACTTGGATCCATAGTACCTGCACACTAAGATTCACTATCAAAACGTGTACAGCTCAGGAATAAGCATGATTTCGATAAAGTGGGCGTAGATATAGTGCGGCCATGCCCATTTTTTGTACACTTGGCTGACAGTAATCATTTAAACTAAATTACCAAATCTTAGTCTTCTAGGGCAAAAGCCGTCTGATATAAAGCATTTTTACTGATTTGTGGGCGGTAAAAGTGGGCGTGACAACGTTTATATGTACATAGTGACTGCCACTTGGACCCATAGCACCTGCATACCAAGATTCACTATCAAAACGTGTACAACTCAGGAATAAGCAAGATTTCGATAATGTGGGCGTAGAAATAGAGCGGCCATGCCCATTTTTTGTACATTGGCCGACAGTAACCATACGAACTAAATTACCAAATCTTAGTCTTCTACGGCAAAAGCCGTCTGATATAAAGCATTTTTAAAAATTTGTGGGCGGTAAAAGTGGGCGTGGCAATATTTATATTTACATAGCAACTTGGACCTATAGCACCTGAATACCAAGATTCACTATGAAAACGTGTACAACTCAGGAATAAGTATGATTTCGATAAAGTGGGCGTAAATATAGTGCGGCCATGCCCATTTTTTGTACATTGGCCGAGGGTAATCATATAAACTAAATTATCGAATCTTAGTATTCTACGGCAAAATATGTCTGATATAAAGCATTTTTACTGATTTGTTTGCGGTAAAAGTGGGCGTGACAACGTTTATATTTACATAGTGACTGCCACTTGTATCCATAGCACCTTCGTACCAAGATTCACTATCAAAACTTGAACATCTCAGGAATTAAAATGATTGCTGAAAAGTGGGCGTAGATATAGTGTGACCACGCCCATTTTTTGAACAGCCACCGAAAGTAACTATCTGAACAAAATTACCAAATATTAGTGTTATATGATTAAACCCGTCTGATATATAGCATTTTTTTTTGGTTTGTGGGCGATAGAGCCAATTTGGGTTGTATGGGAGGTACCACGCCCCCTTGTCCAATCAACACCAAAGTTCACAGGATCACTTCCAGAATGTTGCTTCAGTATTCCTAAAAATTTCATAAAATTTGGTTCGGTGGTTTTGGAGTCTATACGTGATATACACACATACCCACATACATACATTCATTTTTATATCTCTATATATATAAAAATGAATGTATGTTGTGGGTATGTGGGTATGTGGGTATGTGGATATGTGTGTATATCACGTATAGACTCCAAAACCACCGAACCAAACTTTATGAAATTCTTAGGGATACTAAAGCAACATTCGGGAAGTGTTCCTGTGAAGTTTGGTGTTGATTGGGCAAGGGGGCGTGGTACCTCCCATACAACCCAAATTGGCTCTATCGCCCACAAACCAAAAAAATTGCTATATATCAGACGGTTTTAATCATATAAAACTTAAATTTGGTAATTTTGTTCAGATGGTTACTTTCGGTGACTGTACAATAAATGGGCGTGGTCACACTATATATACGCCCACTTTTCAGCACTAATTTTAATTCATGATATTTTCAAGTTTTGACAGTGAATCTTGATATGCAGGTGCTATGCATACACGTGGCAGTCACTATGTAAATATAAACGTTGTCACGCCCACTTTTACCGCCCACAAATAAGTAAAAATGCTTTATATCAGACGGCTTTTGCCGTAGAAGACTAAGTTTTGGTAATTTAGTTCGTATGGTTACTGTCGGCCAATATTCAAAAAATGGGCGTGCACGCACTATATATACGCCCACTTTATCGGAATCATGCTTATTCCTAAGTTGTACACGTTTTGATAGTGAATCTTGGTATGCAGGTTCTAAAGGTCCAAGTGGCAGGCACTATGTAAATAGAAATGTTTTCACGCCCACTTTTACCTCCCACAAATAAGTAAAAATGCTTTATATCAGACGGCTTTTGCCGTAGAAGACTAAGATTTGGTAATTAAGTTCGTGTGGTTACTCTCGGCCAATATACAAAAAATGGGCGTGCCCGCACTATATCTACGCCCACTTCATCAGAATCATGCTTATTACTGAGTTGTACACGTTTTGATAGTGAATCTTGGTATGCAGGTTCTAAAGGTCCAAGTGGCAGGCACTATGTAAATAGAAATGTTTTCACGCCCACTTTTACCGCCCCCAAATTAGTAAAAATGCTTTATATCAGACGGTTTTCGCCGTAGAAGACTAAGATTTGGTAATTTAGTTCGTATGGTTACTGTCGGCCAATGTACAAAAAATGGGCATGGCCGCACTATATCTACGCACACTTTATCGAAATCATGCTTATTCCTGAGTTGTACACGTTTTGATAGTGAATCTTGGTATGCCGGTTCTATAGGTCCAAGTGGCAGTCACTATGTAAATATAAATGTTGTCACGCCCACTTTTACCGCCCACAAATCAGTAAAAATGCTTTATATCAGACGGATTTTGCCGTAGAAGACTAAGATTTGGTAATTTAGTTCATATGGTCACTGTCGGCAACTGCTAAAAAAGGGCCGTGGTCGCACCATATCTACGCCCACTTTTTCGAAATCATGCTTATTCCTGAGTTGCACAAGTTTGATAGTAACACTTGATATGCAGGTCCTCTAAGTGGCAGTCAATATATATATATAAAATTTTCCACGCCCAATTGTACCACCCACAAAAAAAAACAAAACGAAATGGCCAATTTCAGCCCTTGAAAGCACTTTGACCGAGCTTCTTATGATCAATTGTGTTGTGAGTGTTGTGGAATGTTTGAACACAAATGATCGAGAATTGGACCTACATGTTTTATGTCGACTCCGAACGGCTTATGTTCTCAAGAAGCTTTTCATGGCAGTTTTTATTCTCTGAGGTTTGTCATTGTCTGCAGAGAGGTGACGGCCGAACAGAAAAATTAATTCAATTGAAAAACTTTCCGTGTCAGGTGGGATTCGGACCAAGGTGTTCTCGCGTATGGGCCACACACTCTACCCACTACGCCACGGCCGCCACTTGATTTTTTTTTTGATCCACAAATTAATAGAACTTCTTTAAATCAGACGATTATCATCGTTAAATACTAAAATTTGGTAATTAAGTTCACACGCTTACTCTCGACAGCTTTGCAAAAAATGTGCATGGTAGCACTATATCTGTGCCCACTCTTCAGAAATAATTTTATTTAATTTATTTATTTACTTATTTTTTAATTGTACTATAGTTAATTACAATTTAAAAATTATAACTAAGTCAGCACTAGCTGCCAGGGCTATCGGTTAGAAATAATTTTAATTCCTGAGATGTGAACGTTTTGATAGACAAACTTGGTATGTAGGTGCTATGGGTCAAATTGGCGTTCACTTTATATATAAATGTTGACACGCCTACTTTAAACGCCCACAAATCTATAAAAAGGATGTATATCAGACTTTTTTTAGAGTAAAAGACTAAAATTTGGTAGATTAGTTCATATGGTTACTGCCAGAACCCTTAAAAAATGGGCGTTTCGCACGTTATCTACGACGACTTTTCAAAAATCATTCTAATTTCTGAGCTGTACGTGTTTTGATAGTGAAACTTGGTACGTAGGTGCAATGGGACCAAGTGGCGGTCACTATATATATAAATGTTGCCATGACTACTTTTTCTGCTCATCTATCTATCTGTAAAAAATGTATGTATGTATAATAAGGCTCCTCACAAAAAAAAGGTGAACAAGTCGGTTCCTCAAAATAATGCTTAATGTTATGATGATTTCCCAAATATTTCGACTGTAGGAATAGCCATCCGTGAGCTGGAATAGTTTGAAATAAAAAAGAAAAAAAAAAAAAAAACAAAAACGAAATGGCCATTTCAGCCCTTGAAAATACTTCGACCGTTTGAACACAAATGATCGAGAACTGAATCTACAAGTTTTATGCCGACTCCGAACGGCTTATGTTCTCAAGAAGCTTTTCATGCCAGTTTTTACTCTCTGAGGTTTGCCATTGTCTGCATAGAGATGAGGGCCGAACAGAAAAATTAATTTAATTGAAAAAACTTCCTATGTCAGGTGGTATTCGAACCTGGGTTCTATGGCATTCAAGCCACGCACCTCAACCAGTATGCCACGCAATGGTTTGAAATATGCTCTAAAAATCGAGTTTTTTATAAAAATATTTAATGGTGTGTTAGTTAAAAATAACAAACGGTCAGAAATAATAGTTATGAAAAAGTTCTTCCAATCTGCACCAATAAATTTTAAATTTTTACAGTCGGACGAGAGATAATGCAGATTTTCATTACTTTTTTAACTTTTTTTTTAATTACTTTCACTAAAATTCAAATTAATTTTATTTTTTTGTTTTGCCATGTTACATGCTGATATCAAACAGTTTTGGAATTATAGGTCGCACAGCCTAGGAATTTAGTATTCGACCTCAATTTACACATGCCGTTCCACAGGTAACATATTATGGGTGTTGGGCGAGGGGCGAGGGGCGCGGTCTTATTCCGCACCCAAAATTTTCGGTATAGCTTTCGAAATAAGTCACACATCAATGAAACTCGGTACGAAGTTACTATAAAAGCATGGCTTCACTGAAGCTACGCCCTCTCTTAGGGAATAAGCGCTGAGCGCAGCGAAGCGCGCCGGGTATAAGCTAGTACTATATAAAATATATATATATAAATAATAATAAAATAATAATAAAAAAATAATAAAAATAATAAATAAAATAAAATAAAAAAAAAATATAATATAGAAGAAGATAGATGAAATAGCACCCTATTAAATAAAGCCCCAATTCGATGAAATAAAGCCCAGCAAAAGGGCTTTCTTTAATAATAAAAAAATTCAAAATTTCTTAAGGATAATTAATTTAAAAAATTTACCGACAATCACTCAGAGTATTAATTTCAAAACAATAGAAATTCTTAGCAAAATGAATTTTTGAACTTATCAATGTTACCTGCAGCAAAAAAAAAATAAATAATCAGAAATTTAAAGTTTTGACTTTCGATGCAAGTTGCTCTGCTGTTTTTGAATACATTTAACTCAATTATTTTTTGTCTGAAACGTCAATAAAAGTACATTATAAAAATAATAATAGCAGTAAGTTAGGCATTTATATTTTACCCAACGCGTACTGCGTAAGGGGTATATTAACTTTGTCATTCCGTTTGTAACGCCAAGAAGGAGGCGTGGCTGGTATAGAAAAATATATATATTTTTGATCAGCATCACCTCCTGAGTCGATTTCCGTGTGTCCGTCTGTCGACACGATTACAGCCGCAATTTTAAAGCTATCGCGAAGAAATTCAAAATATAAGTTTATTTTTAAAAAAGGAAGATCAAGTTCGAAAATGGGCCAAATTGGATGAAAACCACGCCTACCTTCCATACAAAGTGACTTTATATTAACCGTAAAATGTCTTTAAAATCCACAAAAATTGAAGAATTGCCTTGAGATTTGGCAAGTAAGCTTTGCTCTTCAATCTTAATCCTGGCTATGCAATTTTGAAAAATCGGATGAAAACCACGCCTACCCACCATACAAAGTGGCTTTATTTTAAACGTAAAATCTCTTAAAAATCTGCAAAAACTAAAGAAATGTTTTAAAATTTTGCACATAAGCTTTGATATTTAATATGAACCATCTCTATGATATTTGTCAAAATCGGATCAAAACCACGCCTACCTCCCATACAATGTGACGTCATCAAAATAGGAAAACTTTCGCTAATATATAAAACTGAATGTCATCGTGTATGTCGTGGCTAAATACTTCGAATATACTCTAATATGGCAGCGGAGGGGTATTTTAGCTTCGATACCCTGCCGAAGCTCCATCCTTACTAGTTTCTTAAATTTTTGTTCAAAAATAATATTTTGTTTTCTTAAAAAATGCCGCAAAAGTTTATGTTGCAAAAATAATTTAAATTTAAAATTGCATTTTTGACTTATTGACACATTAAACGCTACAGTAACATTACGACACGAGGTCAAAAGAGAGAATTTTTGTATGAGAAAATTTACATAAATGATTGCCAAAAATTCGTTTTTGCATGCGATAACGATCACACACATCACGATTTTCCTAACTTTTTTTCATAATTTTTAGGTGGTTGAATCTACATTTTGCTTATTTCGCCAAAGTTACCGGTTTGAAAGATGCACACAAAATTCCTTTAATAGTTTGTGAAAAGTTTTTTCAAATCGACGAATGAATTCAAAAATTATCTATATTTAAAGATATGTGTCGCAACGAGTAGACGTGTTTTCATTTGCTCGACAATAGTTTTAATTTTAAAGTGTTTAATTAAACCTTATATCTTAAAGCCGGTGAACTACGTGTGTTTGATCGCCATCCTCTTGATTCGTTTGAACGGGAGATATGGATTTTTAACTGATATTAATAATTATTAAAACTTTTGTGCAATTATAATTGCTACATTAAGTCGAGGTTAATCGTTGTTTCCCGCTTTTTTAAAACCAACAATATAAAAAAAAAAGTAAATAAATAAACACAAACACAATGTCAACTAGAGCTAAAGCTTTAAGTGCAAAAAATCTGCCATCAACTCCCACGCAAGGTGCCTCTCCCGCTGCCAACAGTGCCAATAACTCAGCTCTTACCCTTGATCAGCTGGATGACCGCCTAAAAAAACAAAGTGAGATGCTCATTCTCAGTTTTCAAACGGAACTAAGCCAACTTCGCAATGAGCTCAACGCAAGAATGAAAGAGATGGAAAGAATGTGGCTTGAAAAAGTAAACAACATCAACGCTACTCTTACTCACGTCGTTGAGCGTGTCGAAAAACTTGAGTCGGATGCTGTAAACTCTGAAGTAGCTATGATTGAGCGTGTCGAAAAACTTGAGTCGGATGCTGTAAACTCTGAAGTAGCTTTGATCAAAGAAGAAGTTTATAGTATGCACAAGCTGGTTGCTGATCTTGACCGGAGAGAAGTTGCAGCTGATGCTGTTCTTTTTGGAGTCCCGGAGAACTGTGAAGAGAACTTATCTCTCTTATTCAACAAGCTTTGCTTCACAATCGGCTGCAGACCTACTCCGCTTAAGAGTGTGTTTCGCGTGAGAAACAATGCACGCAATGCCAAAAGCACTCCAATCATTATGAAGTTCTCTAGCTCGTATGAGAGGGATACTGTTCTCCGATCTGCAGCGGCTTATCGTAGATCTAATGGGAAAAACCTATCGCTGAATGACTTAGGACTCAGCTCTAACACAAGCATTTATTTAAATGAGAGCTTGACTAAGCGCAGCCATCAACTTCTGCAGAGTGCAATCAGACTGAAGCGTCGCAAACTGCTGTTCTCTGCGTATGCGAAGAAGGGGCTCATCTATGTGAAAATGATGGAGAATGGTGAGAGCTTACTAGTTGAAAGCTGTAACCAACTTTCTGCTATTGTTGCGGGTGAGCAGGATGACATTTATCGGAAATGAGCTTTTATGTTAATAATATTTTAGTAATTATAACTTATGCAAAGATTTTTCTGTTTTCTTTCTTATGTATTTTCTCCTCTGTTTATCTCTTAATTTTAGCGAGTTTTGAGAGAAAACTCATCTGTTTTTTATTTGATACTATTTTCTTTAATCTCCTTTTTATGAATCCAATACCCGTCTTTACTCTACTTAGCCTACCTAATGTTTCTGAGTGCTACCTGCAATTTAATGATTGCATCTAACAACTATTGCAGTGGCGGTAATGAAAACAGTAAAATCTTAATAAATGTTTTATGTAGAAGATATTCGGGCCTTAAAATTGTACATTTTAATGCTAGAAGCCTAAATGCGCATAAATTAGACTATTTAAAGTTTGTATTTGAAGATTCGTCTGTCGATATCATATGTGTTTCGGAAACATGGTTTTGTTCAGATATTAACAACACTGTGCTTAACATTAATAATTTCAATCTGTTTAGAAATGACAGAACTGACAAAAGAGGAGGTGGAGTTGCAATTTACTGTCGAAAAAACCTGAATGCTGTGATAGTAGGTAAGTCCACTGGTGACACTGCTGAATTTCTAAATCTTTGTGTATCTGACAAAAATACAAAAATCCTTCTGTCGTGTGTTTACAATTCTAACAAATGTAATAGTTTGAATAACTTTTTTTCTGAACTCTCTGATATAGCAATTGACTTCGACTATTTTGTTGTATGTGGGGATTTCAATGTCAATCTGTTATGTAATGATAACATCGCAAAGTCTATGTATGAAAATGTTTCGTCTGTCGGTCTGTCTATTGTGAATGATACGATGCCTACCCGTTTTTCAAATATTAGTAATCCTAGTCTTTTGGATTATTTCATAGTCTCTGATTTATCGTCCGTTCTTTTGTTTGACCAGATTTACTTCATCTCTGACCATGATTTAATCTTTTGTACACTTGACATTCACCTAACTCGTGCCAATTACTCAAAAACTATATCATACCCAGATTTTAAAGCCATAAATTATCATGCCCTCTTCAATGATGTCAGTATAGTGCCCTGGGCCGATATTTGGTTTCTGTCAAGTATTGATGAAAAGGTAGAACTTTTTTCTAATATGCTTAATAATCTTTTTGTTAATCATGTTCCTACTCGTACCATGGTCATAAAAAATGTTTGCTGTCCATGGTTTAATAGTTATGTCAAAAATGCAATAAAAAAACGTAATAAAATGCATAACAAGTGGAAAAAGAATCCATCACAAGAAAATTGGGAGATTTTCAGAGTCGCCAGAAATGCTTCAGTCTTAATAACGAAACAAGCTAAAATGAACTATTGCTCTGCTAAACTGAATACCGCACTTCCATCTAAAGTGTTGTGGAGAAATCTAAAAAACCTAGGAATTGGAAACAAGCCTACTGCTGACTGTAACGTGGATCCTGACATTCTTAACAATTTTTTCCTCAATAATAATTGTGGTTTAGTAAATCAAATGATTGACGATGTACTGGTTGCACCAAATTTTCAATTTTCTGCCGTAAGGGAAAGTGATGTTAACAAGTCCATAATGAAAGTGAAATCAAATGCTGTTGGTGAGGATGGTATTTCAATAAAATTTTTAAAAATTATTTTACCCCACGTACTACACTCGCTAACGCATATCATTAATCACTGTTTTACAACGTCTTGTTTCCCTCAATCCTGGAAAATTGCAAAAGTATTGCCTGTTGCCAAAAAATCATCAGCGCTTGAAGCAAACGATTTTAGGCCTATAAGTATTTTGCCCTCCCTGTCGAAAGTGTGCGAAGCTTTAATGGCTGATCAAATTTCAGAATTTCTGAACAGAAATAACTTGCTATCCCCTTTACAATCCGGTTTCCGTGCGGGCCATAGTTGCACAACTGCTACTTTAAAAATATTAGATGATATACGAAAATCCTACGATGAAGACCAAATTACTTTGCTATGCTTGCTGGATTTCTCCAAAGCATTTGACACCGTAAATCATTCATTACTTTGTCAAAAGCTGAAATGCTTCTTTGGTTTTCAAGCTAGTGCCGTAAGCCTTTTAAGAAGCTACTTGTCGGACAGATTTCAGAGAGTTAGAGTAGGTGTGAAGTGTTCTCAATTTAAGTTAGTACGCAGTGGAGTGCCCCAAGGATCTATTCTTGGTCCACTACTCTTTTCAATGTTTATAAATGACATCTTCTCCATCTGTAGAAATGCGTCCATGCATGGTTATGCGGATGATGTTCAATTGCATCTCTCCCGTAGAACGGGTCTTGTCGAAGACCTATGTTGTAGACTAAATGAGGATCTCTGTAATATTTATAAATGGGCCATTAGTAACGGTCTGCAGCTAAATGCGCTTAAATCATATGTGCTTCCGATTTCAGCCTCAAAAATCTTTACTGAAAATATCCCACAGCTGTTTATAAATGATAAAAAACTCAAACTTGTGACAAATGTTGTAAGTCTAGGTTATCACATAAACTCAGTATTAACCTCTGCCGATCATGTGAACAGCATAATACGTAAAATATATTGTGTTTTGAGAAATCTACGAATGTCTGCTGATTTTACACCTGTAGAAACTAGACGTAAACTCGTGATACAGCTAATATTACCAATTGTTACTTACTCGGAACTCGTTTACGGCAAATTAGATTCGCGATCTGAACATAAACTACAGGTAGCATTCAATCATGCAACGAGATATGTCTATGGTATTCGAAAATTTGATCACTTATCGCAGTTCAGGAATGCTATTCTTGGCTGCAGCATAACTAACTACATTAAAGCCAGAAACTGTATTTTTCTCCATAAGCTTATGCATACAAAGACTCCAATGTACCTCTTTGATAAATTGCAATTTTGCCAGTCAACTCGAAGTAAAATGCTTTTAGTGCCTCATTTCAAATTTTTAAACTCAACCAGACTTTTCTTCATTAACGCCGTAAGATTGTGGAATTCCTTACCGAACCACTTAAAATCAATTGATGGAATTGGAAGCTTTAGGCAGGCTATATATAAATATTTTACCTAGCCACACGTATTGGAACTATCTCACTACATTAAATTTTATTTTCTTTGTTTTTATTTTTTCCTTTTATTTATTTTTTCTTTCCTTGTCTCTTGCATCTATTCTGAACAATTTTCTATACACCTTTTGTTTTAATATGTTATTTTTAATTGTGTAAGCTAAATAATTCTTCTTGTTTTATATAGACTCAGAAATAATTTTACTGTAATATTCTAATATCTTACTCCTAAGTTATTACTTTGTATATTAAAAGAACTTGTTCTTATTATACTTAAATCATAAATAAAATTGAATTGAATTGAATTGAATATATCAACTGCCGAGTACAGCCGGGTATTCAGCTAGTTTATAATACATTTTTTTTTTTTTTGTATTTAATATTCTTTATTTCAAGTAAAGACAATTCATTTGGTTATACTTAGCATACTCGATAACTATACTTAGAATACATATCTAGATGCTTTAAATGAAATAGTAGTTACATTCTGTTGAACAAAACAAGTGTCGAATGTAACGAGTGAATTTACAAATTTACAAGATTTAATTTAAATTACCAAGTTAAGTAGTAATATATTGACTGAAAGAGTACATAACATTTTACCAGTCTAGGATATAGAATAATAACATTTTCATAAGCAGGCTAATCCAAGTAATTAAATTTATTAATTAAATTAAATACGGAAATGAGTAAATGAAGAGCATATAAAAAAAGATTATTATGAGAAACAATCAGAAAGAACCAAATTAGCAGACAAACAATATGCTAGCTATCCGCGTCGCCATAAAAGAGCTTCCAAGGATGATTAGCTAATTGAGAATAACCACTTTCGAACCTTCCTCAAAAATGCATTATTTACCCTCTCACATCTTAGATCATATGGTAAAGCATTAAATTAAAGCATTAATTAAATTGGTGAAAAAGAACCGTAAAAAATGTGCTTTTTGTACTGCCGGAATAGCTACGAAATTATCCATATTAACTCGCAAATTGTAATTATCGTGAAATCTAACTGCATAAAAACCAGAATAGTTGAAGAAGATTTTTAAGACTTTGTAGCAGTATAAATGTCTAATGGGAAGAATCCCTTACTGAATGAATGAACAAATTAAAACTAGGGCACATTCGATTAGCACCACATAAAATGCGTAAAGCATGCTTTTGTTTGATAAGAATTGGCGTTATTTTGTTACAGTGTGTTCCACCCCAGCAAGAAATGCCATATTGTATTTTGGATTTGATTTGACAAGCCATTATAAACCATTTTCAAGATCGGCTTATGACCGTATAAACTAAGGTTGTAAAGTTGCCTACATTATTCAGATACTTGTTAAGATAATTAGTGTGCAACACGAAGTGATTAACCATATCAAATGCCTTCGAGATGAAATATAACGTGTTCTATGCTTTTCTCATAACAAACTGCTAAATTATAAAAAAAAACTCAAAAAATTTAAAAAAGTAAAAGTGTGACGTGACATCGGGGGAGGGGAAAGACTTTGTGACGAAGTGTGACATAGGGGGAGCGGGGGAGGGAGCCGCTTATTGTTTTGGGTGATTTCTCTTTATTTCTCTTTCAACGAAATAAATTTGCCACCGCGGCAGCGTCAAAAAACTGTTCAACTGCTGCTTGCTTCATATAACACATGCAAAGACATTTATAATTGTTTATTTTGTTAAATACTTCTGGTCAGGCTATGGCTGGGTGAGTTCAGCAAAAAGAAAAACAAAAGAAAAGCCGATTTAATATGGCCGTATGATATGGCCACAGGCGATACTTGTATTGGTTATTATTTAAAAGACCAGGGTATATTTAAAAAATTATTTTATCAGTCATAAAAAAAAAATATAATCCCCCTGAATGAAATCCTGGCTACGCCCATGAACATTATTCGTATTATTGAGGACATACATATGGCGACAAATGCTTGAAAAAGTGCTCGAAAACTTTGTCTCTTAGATGACATTCATCAGATTCAGCCGTGGTGGGCATATGCCCGAAGTAGTGTTTAAAAACTAATTGCAGAATGTATTCACTCGATTGAACACAAATAAATCATTACACGGTGTGACAGTCAAAAAACTTCTGGGAAGCGACATAGTGTAGATTGTAGATATAGTTAAATGTAACATTGTGGCATACTACAAATTTTTCGTGCACATCAAAATTTTGAATAAGGGTTAAAAAACCGTCTTTTCGAGGTAGATGGAGTTAAAAAAATCCTATGTCTTATCGTATGCATCCTACAATAGTTTGTAATACGTCGTTAAAAAGAGAAAAATAACACCTTTCTTACGGTGTATTATATTACAAACTCGAATAAAAATCAAGGGAGCTGAATGTAAAAACAAATCGATTTTTTCAGTTTTTTGAGACTGCACCGCACTTTGAACGAAAATTAATAAGTCAAATTTGTATAAAACTATTTACTTTTGGTATGCAGTTTCAAAACACATTTTATTTTGAGTCTTCTGCATTTTAGTTTATTCACATCGAGTAATATTTGATTGAGTTATTCAGCTTTTTAGAAAAAAAGCCATTTGGCGATATTTTAGATTCATGATGTGTATTTACGTCCGCATAAGATCAATTTGGCAGTTTTGTTTGAATTTGTTACTAATAATCAAATAAACATTCTGTAAACAGAATACCGAACACGAATGAAATGAGAACGATTTCACCAAGAAATCAAATCGCTAATATAGAAAAGCGTTTTGATGGTAAAAATAAAAACAAAATGATGACAAATTACTGCTGGTCACTTATACGAGAAACCGATGATGATCAGTTAAAAAGAAAAACATCGAGTAAACATTTTTGAGTAGCATTTCCAAAAACGGTGTACTAAAAGTTCAACAAATGCCTTCAAACAGTCAAAAAACATGCTTAAAAATTATATAAACAATTTGAAATAGCTTGATATGTTTTATTTAATTTTGCAGTACTTAGAGACATTTTCATTCTAAAAAACAAAATTCTTTAAAAATTTACTATAAAGTGCAACCATACTCTTTCATTTTGGGGCGGTAAAAGGGGGTATGGTAAACATTTTATCCCGCAAACCATCTCGTACTCGAAAACCATCTACTTCTAAAATTTTAGCGCAATCGGCCAAAAAGTTTTGAAGTCTTAATGATTTCTTAAAAGTGGGCGTAATTATAGGTCTTCCACGCCCATTTTTAATAGAGTTGCCGATGGTAAGCACACAAACATAATTATCAAAATTTCAGTCTTATACGACCAAAACGATGGGCGATAAAAGGGAGCGTGGAAACCCTTTTTTTTTTGTATAATATCCGAAAGTAACCATACAAATTAAATTATCAAATTTTAGTGTCATACAATCGAAACTGTAGAAAATTTCGCATTTTTATTGATTTGTGGGCGGTAAAAGAGGGCGTAGTTAAAACTTAGTATGCAAAAACCTTATCTAGGATGCAAGTAATACACGCTTTAATTTTGAGTGGAATCCGTTTAGATTTGTAGAAAAGTCAAACAAACAAACAAACAAACACACAAATGAACAAACAAACAGAATGTGATTTTTAGTAATATAGATTATATTATTATATATTATTGACCGGTTTTAGAAAAATGACACACGTTTTATTCGTGAAAATGTGTTATT
Organism: Coremacera marginata; assembly: GCA_914767935.1. Lineage (NCBI taxonomy): Eukaryota > Metazoa > Arthropoda > Insecta > Diptera > Sciomyzidae > Coremacera > Coremacera marginata. The sequence continues at coordinate 54,200,930 of OU612045.1, forward strand.
TTTAAATAATAAAACAAATTTAAGGGGTTTTAAACAAAATAGGGTTCAAAAACATCACTAAAGTCAAACGAAAAAAAAAAAAAAACGAAATGGCCATTTCAGTCCTTGAAAGGACTTTGGCCGAGCTTCTTATGATCAATTGTGTTGTGTGTGATGTGAAATGTTTGCACACAAGTGATCGAGAACTGGGCCTACATGTTTTACGCCGACTCCGAACGGCTTTATGTTCTCAAGAAGCTTTTCATGGCAGTGTTTACTCTCTGAGGTTTGCCATTGTCTGCAGAGAGGTGACGGCCGAACAGAAAAATTAATCCAATTGAAAAACTTTCTGTGTCGGATGGAGGATTCGAACCTGGGTTCTTTGGCGTAAGAGTCTCACACTCTACTCACTACGCCACAGCCGCCACACTAAAGTCAAACACATTGTAAAAAAAATCAAGAAAAAATGGTTGACCTAGCAAATACTATATAGAAAATTAAAACTGTTAAGTCATGTATGACATGTTTAAAGACCTTTTTTTTTATTTTCAAAACCGGTAAGAAAATTAAAATCAGTGGATATTTGACGAAGTTATGGGCGTATAAGTGAGCGCATGTGCGAAAAAAACCCTTTTTACCCGTTATTCAAAATTTCGATGTGTACCAAAAAATTCTAGTATGCCAAAAAAATCTATTGAACTATACCTACAACCTACGCTATGTTCCATCCCAGAAGTTCTGTTTTGATTTTTTTTTTGTCACAGTGTGTTATTTAATAAAATTTCATGTGTGTTTTGTAAGTAACGTACTTGTAAGTTAGCACTGGGTTAGAGAAAAAAACACCCTTTATTAGTTAGTTTTCCACCTTAAAAATAAGGGTGAAATATTTAAATGACTTATAAAAGCACATCGCTCAATGGTTTTTCCCGCCAAGTTTTTTCCCTTGGGAATGAGATAGTTCAAGCTAAACTTTGTACATCATACGCTTATATACTATAACTTATAACTTATAAAATCAAAATTAGTTTTTCTTAAAATTGTGTTTTTGCAACATTATATCGCTTAAAACAAAGTGCAACTTTATAAAAGCTTATTAAAATTGCATCAATGAAATGTTTTAAGTGTATCAACAAAAGCTAACGGCCGCTGCTTAAAAAAATCGCAACAAATAAGCATGAAGAATAGAAAACTTAAAATAAAGCAATAAAAACAATTTAAACTCTGAAAAAAAACAACAAATAAACTAAACATGGGGAAAAACAGAGCTTAAATAACAGAAACAATTGAAACAGTTAATTAGGTGCCTGTAGTTGCAGTTGCACAACCGAAAACAAATAGAAATAAATAACTTGTAGTTAACTAATATTTTATACACATACTCGTTTATAGTATATACAATAAACTTAAATAAATTGTTGTGCATGGCTGCATTTCAGTTTACATATAAAATGAAAATAATACATATACAGTTTTAAGGTTAATTTAACCCTTGTGTCTGCACTTCGATACGATTGTACCATTATGACATTTTGAACTAAGATTTTGTGTAGTAAATGATTTTTTAAAATTTTAAGATTTATAGTATTCCTCAATTGATTTATTGCGAAGCTTAAACCGAAATTTCAATATGGGTATAAATAAAAAAAAAAATAAATAAAAAATTATAATCAATCCAAAACTACATAGCTTTTCCCATATAAAATGTATGGGGATACAATCGTATCGAAGTGCAGACACGAAGGTGTTTGAAGTAAGGGCAGACACATGGGTTAATGATGCAGTTGCAGCAATATTACTAAGTTTTTGGACCTAGTTCGAACGGCAAACACGTTAACAACAAACAGCCATGACAATAAAACTACAAGTTGAACAAAAAAATCCTTCAGTGAGTGCAGGAAAAATATGTGATGTATTTTCAAGGTTAAGTAAGGTTGGGGGTGGTGAGGTCAGACAAAAATATAAAACCGCAGGCAGGACATTGCGGACGTCAGGTAAAGTGAAGGGAAATTTGAATGTGTAGCAGAAATAGTAACAACAACGTATAAGAACTATGACGGCAAGGTTGACTTTTGTTCGTTCAGCTTTGTGGCGCAATCCTAGTAATATTTTTTTTGATGAACACATTTTTATTTTAAATTTTAATTTAATTTAATTTTAAAATTCCAATAAGTCGGGGGTTAGGTGTGTGAAGCATATTTTAAGAGCCTACATTTTAAGGAAAAAAAACTGCTATTTATTTTTGTCGCTCAAAAATAAAAATTGTTTTAATATTTTTAATTTAATTTTTTATGTTTGTTATTTTTAGATGCATATTTAAGGTATTCAGTAGTGGTACTTATTTTTGTTAAGAAATGCTTAATATGGCACTTTTGTACAGTGCATCAAAAAAATTTGCTCACAAAGAATTAAACTGAACAAAGAATTGAGTGAGAAGCATTTACACAACGGCACTGTTTAAATGTATTTTTATACTTTTATTTCATTTCAATTATAGCTTGTTAAATAATGATTACTAACTGTAATCATAAGTAACTTGATTTTTTTTTTAAAGGTAAATAATTAATTAAGAACGATTCTTTTTTGTTTGGCTCAGTAATCAAATAATTGCGATCAAAAAGAATCGAAAGAAATCAAATCTAGTATGGAATGGAGCTTCGACAGGGTACCGAAGCTAAAATACCCCCGCGGCCGAATTCAACTATATTCTAGTCTTTAGCCACGACAAACACGATGACATTCAGTTTTATATATTTACAAAAGTCTTCCTATTTTGATGACGCCACTTTGTATGGGAGGTAGGGTAGGCGTGGTTTTAATCCGATTTGTCTCATTTTTGAACTTGATCTTAATTTTTTTATATATTTTTAATTTCATCGCGATAGCTTTAAAATTACGGCTGTAATCGTGTCGACAGACAGACAGACGGACACACGGAAATCGACTCAGGAGGTGATGCTGATCAAAAATATATACTTTTCTGTACCTGCCACGCCTTCATATTGGCGTTACAAACGGAATGACAAAGTTAATATACCCCTTACGCAGTACGCGTTAGGTTATAAAAATAATCCGACTACTTTTAAAGATTCTTTTTGATTATTTTTATAATTTTAAAATACAAAAAATTTTATGAATTTTTTTTTTATAAAGATTGGCAAAAAACAAGAATGAGAAAAATTCATTACAACATATATAAAACAACTTCAAATTACTATTTGCCTTCATAAGAACTAATTTTTCAAAAGAAAAATCATGCAATGATTGCCGTCTTGGACTGTTTAAAGAAAATAGTCGATCAATTTTACTTTACATTTGTTATTTTAGGCAAAAATTCTTAAAATAATCAAAAAGAATCCCCAAAAGTAATCCGATTATTATTCTTTGATTATTTTTGATTCTTTTTGATCGATGAATTTTTTAAACAATGTACTACATATTGAAAGTAAAGAGTCCAGTCAATTTTTTTGGGATATTTTGAACTCTTTTGATAACTATATTTTTATATAATTTTTCAACATGATATTTGAAGGCATATTGACACTTCACATTCCACTTTTATTCACCAAAACAAATATTTTCCTACACTTTAAAAATCAATAAATAACTGTCAAAAAACTCAAGGTGTTCATTTACTTCCTTCTATATAAAAAAATCAAGTACATCATCGTGCTTTTCGTCCTCTAGATGAGAACCTCCCCTTAAGAGTTATAAGAGAAAAGCACGCCTACTTTTCTTTATAAAAATCATCTATCACCTGTTTATATAAAAAATTAGGGGTGGTTCATACGAATTGAGGGGGTTTTGAAAATCACTACGATAAGTAACATAGTGGGTTTGAAATGTAACACGAAAAGTAACGGAGGGGGATGAAAAAAGCAAAAAATTTGGCAACGTAGTTTATGAACGAGCCCTTGTTAAAATACTAAAAAATGCACCATGCAGTGTTTTAAATCCATATACAGCCCAATTCTGAATAAAATCTTCTCGGGGATTGAAAAAGGGAGTTTTTATTTTTTAGACGGAATATTGCTTTTAAAAATTCTTGTAAAAATTTTCTTGTAATCTTAAAAATTGACTATGAATGCAAATATTTGCATTAAAATTTTTCAAAAAATGCTCTAAGCAATGTTAAAAAAACGAAAATTCCTTTTTTCAATTCCCGGGGAGATTTCATTCAGAATTGGGCTGATAAGGTCTGTTCCCGTACTTTTGTAGCAGAAATTAGCAAGTTGCAAAATTTGAAAGAGAAAGCAAAAAATGCTCTTTGCGAGAAAAATTGCAAAAAGTTCGGGAACAGGTTTTTCACAAAAAGTTGCAACTCTTGATGAAACATCAAAAAAATTTGTTTATTTCTTTTAATGGCTGGCACTCTAATTTGACATTAGTTGTCAAAACAAAACACCTTGCTTCGCCAAATTTGTGTAGCAGAAAATAGCAACATTTGAAAAGGACTGAATTTATCATTTTCGTTCTTTTGCGAATTTTTTGGGTACGGGAACAGGAAATAGCAAGAATTCGTGCGAATGTTCAAATACAGGAACAGACCTGTAGTGACACATTTAATTTTGGGGCCTTCCCAATGTGCACAAAACCGGATGGGGATCAGATTCGAACCCGTTGCGAGTCCGTCAGTACGCACTTCTCTTTCTTATGTTTAGACGGATCCGTTTCGAAACCGTTACAAATCCGTCAAAAAATGGTGACAGAGTTAACATAAGAGGTAGGCTTAAATTTGTTATCAAGTCTTTTATATTATTTTCAATAAATAAAGAATACGAAATACAGTTCTGCATTTATTTTTATTTTAAATAACTTTTTTATATCATTAGGCAAGTGCTGCTCAAGCTCTCCTTCGAATCGAATAAAACTGCTTGTCAGAATTTTTAAATAATTATTATGAGTGAATAAGTTACATGCGACTATAGGATAGCCGGACACATGATATTTTCCGGGAAATTTTTTAATTACGTTAATTTTTAATTGCAGCACTGAAACATTCTGAGCTCTGTAGCCTCCCACCTATCTATTTAAGAAATTGATATTGGTTTTCTACAAAATTCGCGTGCTACATCATTTCTTCCACAAGTTCAAGAGTAAAATTAAAAAAAAAAAAAATTTAAAAGACTAAAATTAGTCAATATTTTTAAACACGGATTTTACTTATTACAGTAATTACTATGAGCTAATGGAAAAAAATTAAATAAAAAAATTAAATTTAGCATAAATCCGTTTCGAATCCGTATTACTTAAAAATACGAATCCGTCACAAATCCGTCTCGAAATCGCGCTACTTTGAAAAAAGGAATCCGTCTCGCATGCGTATATGAAGTCCGTTCTGAGTTCGAGACGGATCAGTTCACATAAAACAACCGATTCATATTTTTGAGAGGAATTTCATATGAAAATCATCTCAAGAAATGAAGTCTTTTTTTAATTTTAAAAATTTAATTATATCTTAAAATTTTCAAATAATTTTTTAATTTCTTTGAACGCAGTAAACTTTGGTCCGAATATTTTTGCATTCACTGTATTTAAGGTTGATCAAAGTACATTGGCAGATATAGGTCCAACGCAATCCAATTAGTTGTGGGTATTGTGCATGTATTTAATGCAAATATATAGCAATATTAAATTGCTTGCTAGCATTCAATCCTTTGCACATTAAGAACAATTATATGTTTATGTTTTCCTCTTCTATGCACACTCAATTAACGACAGACACATCATTGAAAAGTGTCACAAAACAAATATGTACATAAAATGTAATAAGCTTAAGCATTGGTGAGAAAAATCAATACATTTAAACCTAAAACAAACAAAAAAAAAGCAAAGGATAACTATTAATATAATAAAACGATAAAAAGGATAACGGCAGAGTAAAAAGCATACGAAGACAAAACTACAAAGATTTTTTTAAAAGAAATGGCGCTCTTTAAAAATCTTTATATAATCAGCGATAGTTCATTTTATCCTTGTACACAAAGTGTCATTACTTACACCAAATAGTGCTCCTTGCTTCAGTGCATGCAACATGGCGACCTCGTCCTGGGGCTCAGCCAGACATATTCCCATTGGTAGTGGAACCTTTTCACTCTTGTCATTCGATGGCTTCGTTAAAATAGGCATTTTGCTTTGATTAGAACTGCAAATCGTTTATTTTACTTTATTTCGTTGTTATTCTACTATTATTATTTAATTAATATTTTCTTTCACGGGAAATTTGATTAATTTCTATATTTTTCCTCAACAAGTTTTTTGTGCTCGTTCGGAAAAGTTTTTCAATGAAATGAAATAGCAGGACAATTTTTTCTTTCTACGCTTAAAATTTCTAATTTTTTCACTTGTTTTCGTGTTGATGAATATATCACGAATGAACAATTAAGCAAAATAAGGAAATAAAATATGTTCATCGCATACGAATGTGCAACCAAAGCAAAACAAGCAATTGATGACAGCAAGTGTAGCGAATGAAGCAATACAAGACAAAGAACTAAAATATGCATTTTTATATAACACTATTTTATCGGTCGTCGGCTTGCTGAATGTTATCGATTAATTAAAACAATACGATGATGCGCTTGGTTTGGTGTGAGGATATTCTAAGGATTGAAAACAACTTTTTTTTATATATTTATTTATCAAATTAGAATTCATACTCACATAACAAGTGAGTAAAATGCAAGCCACATAGGCATACAATTTACAGCTTATTTAATATATACAATATTTACAGAAAATTTGATTTAAATTTCAAAAAATTCTTTCTAAAATTCAACGTTTCTAGTGTTAGTAATTTTTCGCGGAAGAAGCACATCTTCTCTCCAAAATTTTACTCGAATGTCAAAATGCGTCAAGTTCGATGGACACACACCCAAACGAACACTCATGTCGAATGGACTGACAGAAAAATCAAAAATGTTTGTCTTTCATCGCTCATGTTCATCCAGCTGGATTTTAAGCAGACAAACAATCTTCTTCTTCTTTTTAAAATACTATTCTATCCCAAATAGTATTGATTCCTAGGAAAAGGTTGCCATGAACACGAGGTTCTTATCACAGCCTTTGATATAATAATTTGATGTAATGTTAGTTTGACGAAAGCTCGAACGCTTTTTTTTTAATTATGGTCGTGATTAAATCATTGCATTAGCCCTAAGCTAACCTAACAAATTTTTAACAACGTGGGAAAGATAAACTTGTTTATTAGCAGTTAAGGGACCTTCCATGGTAGAATAGAAGAAGGTAGATGCATTTCGCACTGTGCTCTCTTTCTCATAGCCAAAATTGTCAAAACCAATACAAATAACTTCTTGTTTATGTTTTTCCAATCAAAGCTTTCTCATCGCTTTCAGATTTTCTATGAGTTGACAAATTTGTTTTGACAGTCTGCCTCTCCGAAATGCATATACCTTCTCTTATTTTACCATGGAACCTTCATTGTGTTCCTTATATCTGATTTTGTGAAATGAATTTAAAAAAATGTGAAATGAAGAACAGCTTAACGTGCAATATCGAAAAAACATAAAAAAACAGAAGCAGGGACCCTATTCTCTAACTGTGGAAAAAGCAGTGTACACCATGGTAGAATTATAAGGTAGGGCCGACTTGGAGAGGAATGAAGTAGAAAACAGAATTAAGTGGGCTAGATGTCAAAATCAGCTGTTCATCTCGAGTTTCTTTATGTTCATGTTTCGTAGTTGATTTTAGGTTAAAACTTTTACAGGTGTTTTTTGCCAATTTAAGACTTCTTTCGCATTTTATAGTTGTTATTACACTGTTTTAATAATATTTTCACTCAAATTATCACAAATTTAACACACGCGACCGCACTGTTTGCAACTTGGAAACATAAAATATTTTCTTTATTTGCAATTCCTAGGAAATTCGTCGTTTTGCCAACTAACCAACCTTTTCATTACCCACTATTCGTTGGCGCGTGAGGACAGTGAACCAACCGGCCCTACCTTATAATTCTGCCATGGTGTACACTAAATCATGGTAGAATAAGACAAGGTAGTGTTAGTAGTTAAAATTCTCTCTTGTGCTGGGTACCGCACCTGTCAAAACCAGGTTTTTACGAATAAAAGCAAAAAAATAACAAAATTTGCAAATAATAATATTCTATGTGTTTGACAGATGCGGTACCCGCCGCTCCGAGACGACACTACCTTGTTAAATATACCTTGCCCTAAATCATGGTAGAATTAGACAAGGTAGTGTTAGTAGTTAAAATTCTCTCTTGAGCTGGGTACCGCACCTGTCAAAACCAGGGTTTTACGAATAAAAGCAAAACAAATAACAAAATTTGCATTACACTAAATATATACCTTACACTAAACACTAAATATTGTGTACACATCCAGTTTCCAATTAACTAGCATTGGAAATGAGTTTTTAACTTCAAAAAAGAGTACACAATCAACAAATTTTATTCACCGAGATTTTTTTCTGTGAATATTGGATTTCACGGCGCTCTGAATTAAGCAATTCGGTCTGTGAGTTAGGATTGTAAATTATCCCGTTCTCACGAAGCAATCGTAATTCAGTTTGACTTGCTTTAAAAAAAAAAAATAAATAATTTTAAAGCAAAAACACTTCTTTTGACTGCTGACAGCTATTGCTTTCGTTTTGTTTTCCTCTTCTTAGTGCTGTTTTCGATTAATTGTCGATACAAATAAGAGATGAAACTGAATTTAAACTGAATTACCTTCGAATGAGGTCATTCATATTTTCAAATATTGTATGGCGAATTACTTAATCCAGAGCATAATTGAGGCTCGAATTACGAATGAGAGCCGAATTAAGTAATTCGAGGTGCCGTGAGAACATGCTATAAGAAGAAAGAAAACAAACCGAAAGCAGTAGCTTAAAAATTATCATTTTCTTTTTGAGCAAGCTAAACTGAATTACGATTGCAGCACGTTCAACTTGCAGTCGAAATGTACGCGGTTCGATGCGAGTACGGAAAGGGAAAAGTGCATTATTCCCGACACAGGGTTTTCAACAAATTTTTTCTTTTTAATATTTATAAATAAAAATATAATTACCAAAAAATAAAACAGTAAGATCTGTCGTCTGTGCTATGAGGATCTAGCCTGGGTACTACTTAAGTCATCAAATTAAAATAAAAAATTCCTCTTGATAACCAACTGTGTCACGAAGGAGAAAAACTGCGATATAATTCTGTAACTGAATATTGAACTATTCACTAACTGCCCATAAACAAAAGGGACAATTGATATTCCCCATGATATCACCATGTTGTAAATACTAGTTGGCTTTATGAAAAAAATACAGTTTTTGAACTACTACTGGTATGTAGGCAGACTGATTTATAACCAGTTGGTTGCACTGAAGGAGAGAAAATTTAATTCGGCAGGGTACCGAAGTATATTCGAAGTCTTTAGCTGTCTATATTATGTTTATGTATAATCTGGAAAAATATTTGTGTTTTGACGTATGCTAATAATAAAATGCTAAGTAATTTGTAGACTGCCCATTATGCTAACAAATATATGTACAAAATTTGATTGGTATGTAGAAATTCATGCCAACTGTTATGAAGTTAGGGTTAAGTAATTCCCCACTTTTATTTACTACTATTTGATGACTATTTTAAACTAAATAATTTGTGTGGAATGCAACCCTGTCACTTTGCTGAGGTGCGCTTTTAATTCATTTATCATTGTCTTTCTGATTTCTTGATTTGCAGCGCATAAAAGTGTATGTATTCCTGTTTATATTCTTAAACTTTTCCAATATGTAACTTTTATTTAGGAAATAAAATCCTTGCACGCATTAAAAAATAATAATAACGCATTAATAATCCATCGGAAGTATATTTGGTTGAAATTGGAGAAACGGTGTAGATGGAAATAGATTAAAAATCAAATGCAACGCCCCCTGTTTAGTACCTTCAACTTTTATAAACCACAGACTGATCTGTACGACAGTTAATATCTGTGCAAAATTTGGTTTAAGTCGGACAAACGGTGTAGAGGGAGTTCGATTATTTCCACCCACTTTTGTAGGCTTAAAACTACTCATTATACTAAAGAATATATGTAAGAAATTTGGTTGAAATCGGACAAACGGTGTAGATGGAGCTAGTTTAAGAATAAAGTGCCACGCCCTTAGTCTAGTACCCTCCAATTTTATACACTTAAGACTGCTCAAACCACCAAGGATAATATGTGCAAAATTTTGCTGATGTCACACACACGGTGCTGAAGAAGTAAATGCGATTAAAAGTAAAATGTCATGCCCACTTTCAAAGTCTAAAGACCTCACATTATACCATATGTGTATATAGAATATATGTGCAAAAGTTGGTATGGGTTGGATAAACAATGTGGGAGGAGTTTAGAAAACGAAAGTTTCTCTATTTTGATGCGTCACTTTGTATGGGAGGTAGGCGTAGTTATAATACGATTTTGCAAATATCATATAGATGGTTCATATTATATATCAAAGCGCATGTGCACAATTTCAAGACATTTCTATAATATTTGTGGATTTTTTAAAGATTTTACGTTAAAAAAAAAACTAATTTCTACGGGAGGTAGGCGTAGTTTTCATCCGATTGTGTCAAATATAATTGTGATGGACTAGATTGAATATCAAAGCCTATGTGGAAAATGTCAAGACATTTCTTTAATTTTAGCAGCTTTTAATCCGATTTTTCCAAATTTCATAGTCAGGATTTATATTGAAGGCCAAAGTGTACGTGCAAAATTTTAAGGAAATTCTTTAATTTTTGTGGATTTTTAAGAGATTTTACTGTAAAAATTAAGTCCCTCTGTATGGGAGGTAGGCGTGGTTTTTCGAACTTAATCCCCATTTTTTAGAAAGAAGCTTATATTTTGAATTTCACCGCGATGTCGACAAACAGATGTGCACAAACAGACGGACACATGGAAATCGAATCAGGAGGTGATACTGATCAAAAATATTTATGCTTTTCTATACCTGCCATGCCTCCTTATTGGCGTTGCAAACGGAATGACAAAGTTAATATACCCCTTACGCAGTACGCGTTGGGGTATAAAAATGGAAATATGCAACTAAAAGGACATTTGGATGTAAGCGATATTTCATCTCTTATGTATGCGCTCTTTTCTGTGCTGAAGTGGAAAGAAGTTTTTTTGATATAGATGACAGTTTATACTAACTATAGATGGTTGTTTGATTTTGATAATTTAAAATTGTACATTATTATTTATTTCAACGTGATGCAGTTACAATAATTTTAATTAATAAAAACAATAAAAAATATAACCATTAATTTAAATTTTTAGATCCAAACATTTTAATTAACAGTTCAAAATATTTTATTTTATTTATATTTTTTTTTATTATTAATAGGTGTCTTTATTGTATTAGTACACTAAGAACTTACTACAAAGATCAATGACAAATTACTGATTACAGTAATTAATAATTAATTTAGAATTTCAACTTAAACTAAACTTAAAATTAATAAAAGGTTTAAAACGATATAACAAAATTAAATTACTAAACAGAAGAAAAGTGAAAAAAAGAATACATATAAGAAGCAAGATGATGAGAAAGAGATTGAGATAGAGCATAAGAAAGAGATGAAAGAGAATTGACCTTTTATTAAGAATTAGACGATGAAAAATGCCTTTTTATTGAAATTTTGAAAAGCGTTATTGACTGGATCGATTTAAATTGACTAGGTAATGAATTCCAAATTCGTATGGCGTTAATAAAAAATAGTCTTGTGGAGTTAAGGAAGTTAAAAGTTGGCAAAATTAGTGCTTGGCTTCTAAGCGATCTACTAAATTGTAGCTTATCAAATAAGTAAAGAGGAGTTTTTGAGTGTATAAGCTTATGTAAGAATATGCAATTTCTGATATTAGAGTAAGTTGATATGTCGCATCCAAGTATACAGGTTTTTAACTCAGCTAAATGATCGAACCTACGTAACCCATAGACATAACGTGTAGCATGATTAAAAGCGATTTGCAATTTAAGCTGGGACCGTGAGTCCAACTTACTATATACAAGATCAGAATACGATAGGAACAATTAGCTGAATCACAAGATTACGACTTATACCAATGGGAGTGTACTCAGCCGACATTCTAAGATTTCGTAAAATAAAAAATATTTTTCGAACTACACCGTTGATGTGATCTGTACATGTGAGAGAACATGAAATCCAAGATTAACAACACTATTAACAATTTGTACAATGTTATTATCCATTAATACTTCAGGAATTGAGCCAGGGTTAATTCTAACTTTAGAGATAGGCAACACATAGGACTTTAAGACATTAAGATGGAGACTATTATTCATAGCCCATAGGCTTATACTGTGAAGATCTTCATTAAGCTTACAGACTAGATCTTCCATAAGATTTGTTTTGCCAGACAAATAAATCTGCACATCATCAGCATAAGCTTGCATTGTTGAATAGGTGCAGCAGCGAAAAATGTCATTCACAAATATGGAGAACAGCAGAGGACCAAGAACCGATCCCTGGGGCACACCGCAGCAAACAGCTCTAAAATTAGAAAAATTGGTGCCAACCTTTACCTTTTGTTTTCTATCTGCCAAATAACTACTTACAAGGCGAATAGCGCTGTCACAAAACCCAAACAGGTATTTTAATTTTTGGCATAAAAGCTCATGGCTTACAGTGTCGAAAGCTTTAGAAAAGTCGAGCAAACACAATAGAGTTAGTTGGCTATCATCATAAGGGGACCTAATATCATCCAATACTTTAAGCATTGCAGTAGAGCAACTGTGACCTGCGCGAAAACGTGATTGGAACGGAGACAAAAGGTTATTTTGACTTAGGAACGACGATATTTGGTTAGCCATAAGAGATTCACATACTTTGGACAGGGAAGACAAGATACTTATAGGCCTAAAGTCTTTTGTCTCGCAAGCCCCAGTTCTTTTTGCTACCGGCGTTACTATTGCAGACTTCCATAAAGAAGGAAAAGATGATGTGGTAAAACAATGGTTTATTATGTGAGTTAGTGAGCTAAGAACATGCGGTAAAATAATTTTTACAAATTTTAGATTTATGCCGTCTTCTCCAACCGCATTTGATTTAATTTTCAAAACAGCTTTTGCTACTTCATCCTCTGCTACAGCAGAAAACTGAAATATCTGCTTAGCAGGAGGGTCTAAAATATTTGAAGAAGTAGAGGTGCTGGTTTGATTTACACTCAGACTAGAAAGAAAATATTCATTAAGATAGTCAGGTATATTAGTCAGATATATTAATTTATTTTAATTTGTAAGGCATTTTTATGGGTTTTTAGGACATTTATTTTATGTCATTATTTTGTATATCATTTTTGTAAATTTTTAAATGGCATCAAAATCCGAGCACTGGTTATTACTTTAATTTGCGTTATACTGACAAAATATACCATAATTAATTGATATATCCTGCACTATCTTTTATTTCTACCCTTGATTCAGTAACAAATATAATAAAGCAAGAAACACCCTGCATTTTGACACTTTCCTTTAACCTAGAAAATCTAATTATCGATATCGGAAGCACGAAAAGTAAACAAAAATATGAATTTTGTTAACACGACGACAAGCCCCAAAATCAACAAAGATGAGCAACTCGCAAACGTGCTTGTGTTGTTAGACTTAGGTGGTGGAGGTGTTGGATAATCTTTGGTGTCTTGTGTGAGTGTTAATCAAGTGAAGGACAACAAAATCAAAGCACAAGAACAATAAGCAAAATTCACTAGACTACAAACAACAAAAAAGTTTGTTAAATGATGTTAATTGCAACAAAAGTAGAAGTCAAAAATAGAAATAAATAAGAATAAAAGTATAAAATACAACACGGTGTGCTTCTCGTTATGTTGCCCACATACGAACGGCTCGATGCACCAAAACCAATATTTCGCATACCCTTCGGTAGAATCGCCATCGCTGTGGTTAGTCTGCCACTTGGGAGCTTCACATTCTGCGTCCTTTGGTCGGTAATGTTCGACTTTGAACGATCGACCTACACACACTGCGATGTAAAGAACTACCTGCCCTCCATATCGGCGGCCATAGGAAACTACGAACCGCAGAGGTTTATCTGGCGATTAGCCATTTGTCTACACACGCCCGCTCGTCTTGCCGTAGCAAAAATGTACTTGGAACACTACAAGGATACGATACGTCGTAATCGTCGCGTGTTCGCCTATATTGCCTGCGTGCTGAATGTTGTCGAGGAATTTGCCTTACTCACTCTATCGTTATGGACTTCAGCTGATCACTATGATATACATAGGAATGCCTTTGTGGTATTTATTTTGTGCAGTGAACTGTACATGTTAATAACGTACTTTCTGAATAAGAACGGCCGCAAATTGGCGCTGTTGCCTGTGGAGGAGCGTTCCTTACTGTATAAGCGCAACTTGTTCCTTATAAATGTGTTATCCTTCAGCTTGGCAGGCTACTGCTTTGTACGACATAATGAACGTTGCGAACCAGGCGGTAAGTTTAGCTTAGGCTTTTATGGCTGCTTAAAATGAAGAGATTAGCTCAAGTCAAGATATTTGTTGTCATATTTTTAATATTCTTACAGTTTACACCTTTTTCGCATTATTCGAATATATCGTAGTGTTGACTAACATGGGCTACCACATGACTGCCTGCTGGGACTTCTTTGCGCTTTACGTAACGTTCGACTGGCAGAAAGGACTTTATTTATCACAGTCTTAAGCTTAGCTTAGTCATAAAATTGATCATTGTTTTATATTTTGTATAAATAGCTTTTTATATACATATTTCTTTATATTTATCTTTCCTTCGCGCGTTGTAATTATTTCAAAACCACTTTAGTTGTAAGCACAAAGAGTTTACTTAATTTTATTATTGACAATTTTTTTAAGAAAACAATTTTATTATTTATATAAATAAGATACAAATATTTGTAAATTAAGCGAAAAAAAACAACAAAAACATCATCAAACACAAATACAAAACAAACACGAGCAATTTTTAACACAGCACAAACTTTTAATTTCCTTCACTTGTTTAGTTTAAAATTAATGCATCGTTGAGCTAGAGGAGTTACAACTCAATCAGCCCCTAAGGAATAATAAATCCTAATTTTTCTCTAAACTTCTTATGAACAAAATTATTTTTCTTACTAGCTGAATAATCCAGCTTCGCACTGGTCAAAAAAAAAAAAAGAAAGTATTTAAGTTATAATTTATCACTAATTAGAGTTACAAAAACATTTATGATTAATAAGTGTTAATTTGAAACATCTTTTGAATGGTTGAATTCGAAAAAAATGCATGAAAGCTTAATGCTTATAATTAGCCGATTTCGAGTTCGACTCCAGCAGACCAATATTGGTTTGATGAAATGAAAAAGCTTTTTTTTGCTTAACATGTTTGATTTAGTCGGTCTGAACATGCTATAAGTTTCTGAAGTTCGGTTAGAATAATCGCTTTTAGGGCTGAAATGCCAATTCTTTTATATATAAAAACTCACACACATAAGCCCAACTTTTAACATATTTTCGAGTAAAATACTTAACCCTCTAACAGGCAAGGCTGCCCCCCTGAGGCATATTTTTTCA
The DNA here is from genome assembly GCA_914767935.1 of Coremacera marginata. Taxonomy (NCBI): domain Eukaryota; kingdom Metazoa; phylum Arthropoda; class Insecta; order Diptera; family Sciomyzidae; genus Coremacera; species Coremacera marginata. The sequence continues at coordinate 54,216,495 of OU612045.1, forward strand.
ATGTTTAGACTTAATTTTTTCGAGTTTAAAATTTTTTTTCATCTCATTAGAATAGACCAAGCTATGTTGTAGTCAGTTTTACCATTAAAATTTTGTTGGTTAATTTTTTACAGTTATTTAAAAGTGATTTTGTGTTTTTTTGACAAATAACTGATTCCTTGTACAGCATCAAAATTGATTTTCGGTAATTTTTCCACCTAACGTCTAACCTGTTAATCGAATTGACAATCTATCAAAGGATTTGTGTTCCTAGTACCAACATTTACCAGAAACAAATATTCTGGTGTTTTTCCTCAATATTTCAGCCTTGCCTGTTAGAGGTTTAAGGGGAGGTTCTCCTAAAATAAAAAAAATCTTTTTTGCCTTTTCTAAAATGGGAATTTATTTAGAACTAGCTGAAATACCTGGCGCCTCCAGGGGGCGATGTGGCATTCAGGGTGTGTGTAATGTATCGAACGTAATACAACCAACAATACACAACAATCCATGGGTCCAATCTCAACCACATATTTTAATGTCATTATTTCTGGGTATAAGATTTCCAATTTTAGGTCTAACGATGTCAATTCTTATAAAAAATTAGCTTTCAATCCAGTTACAATTAACAAATGAACATTTTTTGTCACTTGTCACTTGGATATCAATTTCACAAAGTTCCTGGACGAAATTGTCTAGAATTTGAATTTATAATCAAATTTATAAATGATGTTTAAATTTGAATACGCATGGCAAGCTAGATGCTTTTAATTGTTTACAGCTCTTTGCTGTTGTTGCAATTATTTTTTAAATGAATGTACGCAAAGCCTTATCCTTGATTAGGAAAATTATCACGCCGATTTTCTAGTTCCGTCCACTGGTGATTGGAGCAGACCCTTCCCATTCTATGCCAAATATCAATACCTTAGTGTAGATATTTACATATAAGTAATGTATTGAAATTAAATTGACCTTGTCTAATCCAAACCAATTATCTTGACTATGGACTGGTCATTACACCAAGAATACATGTGAAAAATTTATACTAAATTCGGACAAACGGCTTCATTAAAGTGACAAACCTTCTTGTCTGATACCGCCCTCTTCTATATTCTGCGGACTCGCAAAAAAGCAAAAAATGTCAAAATTTTAATTGAAGTCGAACAAATGTTGTAGAAACAGTTCGATTAAAATTAAAGTAGCACGCCCCATTGTCAAAATTAGCCTACTTTTGTAGACTACAAAATTTGTAGACAGCTAAATTTAGCTGAATTCCGAAAAATTGTGTGGAATTAATTCATTTAAAATACCACGCTCCAAATTAAAATACCAATGAATAAAGTTGCGAACTTTGATTAAAGTCGGAAAAACGGTGCAGAAGGAGTTTGAATCGCTAACTTTTCTTAGCTACGGAGTGGTCATAATATCAAAGAATATATGTGCAAAATTTGGCTGAAGTCGTAAAATGGTCCATGAGTTCGATTATAATTCAATTGCCACTCCTCCTTGTCTAATCCCGCCCAACTTTCTAGGCCAAAAACTACTCATCATACTAAAGAAAATATGTGCGAAAGTTGGTTGGAATCGGACAAACTGTGTAGGAACAGTTGGGGTACACACAGACACGATGCTCAGCTTTATATATATTAGATGGGCGGTAAAAGTATGTATATAATGACCGCCACTTGGATTCATACCACCTATAAACCAAGCTTAACTCTCAAAACATGTACAACTCAGAAATTATGATTTCTGAAAAGTGGTCGTAGTTACAATATGACCACATCCATTTTTCTGCAGTTGCGGATCGTAACCATGCAAAATAAATTACAAAATGTTCGTCTAATGCAACCAAAACCTTTTGGAATATGGCACTTTTAATGATTTGTGGGCGATAAAAGGGGATGTTGCAACTTTTCGGCTGAATTTACAGTTTTCGGATAGAATGGGATGGCACAACACAACAAAAAAATCCCCAAACAAATCAAATGATCTGTTCTCGAGTTATGGAATTACAAAAGTATTACACGACTTTGTTTTATATACGAGTATACATATAAAGATGTAAAAAAAAATCAATAACAATAAATTCTGAAAGAGGTATAAAAAAGATGTGAAAAAATATTGGGTTATTTTATTGATAAATATTTCGTAAGTGCAATCTTTTTTGGCTTTATGTTCTATGGAAACCTATATTACTTTTTTTTCAGGTGAACAGTTTATGAATTTTTCGCATAAGCACTATAATAGTTTCCCAACTATTTTATAATTACTTACCTATTTATTATCATCACCGTAAGTACACTAAAAAAATGCAATAAATATATTTTAATAAAATTAACAGAAAATGCTGTTTTTTTATATACCATTAATATATTTTCCTATGTAATAAAATTTATATTAAATTATTTAAAATTTAATTTATAAAGCTTTGATATTTCAAAAATTTAGAGTACACTCAACTCTCTTTTTACACGGTCGATACGTTCCCAAGTAAAACGTGTAAAAAAAATTCGTGTAAAAATATACGTACACGTGTGGGCATAAGCCGATCAGATTTGAATACAGCATAAAAATTGTTGGTGAAAAAATTTTTTCATTGAGCAAAACTGAAAATTTCGTGTTAAAAAAAAGTTGATGGACCGTGTTATTTCATAATTGTACAAAAAACGGCCGTGTAAAAAGAGAGTTGATTGTATATACAGAATAATTATACATATATACAGAAATAATTTGACATAACTTGATTTGCAATATTCAAAACACTTTAAAAAGCGGTCATTACTTTTTACTATCTCAAACAGTTAAATATTTTAAAAAAGATGCTTGCATAATATTCTAGGTTTCTAGCAACCAAATCAAAAAAAATTTTTTTGTGACCTTACCTTTAAAATACTTTCGCAAAACATATCAGTTATAGATACTTTCTAATTTTTACTATTTTATCGTTTAATTTGACACCGCCCACTACGTTTCGTAAATTCTAACTAAATCTTCTAAACTAATTGGAAAGCCCGTTACTGGACATTTGGAATACTCTTTCATATAATTAATAATGCATTTCCAGCAGTAAACATAGCCGGAAACAGCACAAGCCGTAGGCGTCACCATTTCCATCAAGCACACAGGACAGACACCTTTTGTCGGCACTTCTTTTCGCTTTATCTTCTCTTCTTCTGATAGCGTCAATGCAGCGGGATTTTTCAGGGAGCCACCAATTTTGTGTCGCTGTTCATTCGAGTACCACCATTGTATAAATTGCAGAAAGAATGCCAGCACTTCGAGTAGTTTTAGAAAAATGTAAGTGGCTTTATCCTCGCTTGGCGGTCCAGCAGGATAACGCAATGTTAAGCCAAGAACGCGAAAAATTGGCGAGTGACTTGAGGTGTACTTGATTAAATACAAAAATGTATGCACGGCCTTGGAGGCGTGATAAGCATGGAATATGTTCAGCAAATAACGCTCCCACTCTGCACTATCAACATGTTGTGCGCTACGATTGCGCAGTTTTCTTTCCAGATACGGCATTAAAGTCAATATAGTCGCTGAGCTAATTTGCTGCGGGCGTGTCAGCAGATCACCTGTTGTGGTCGCTGTGCGTTGCAAACCATAGAAGCTCTCCCCAAATGATGAGCCCCTATTGCGCAGGTACAAGAACTGCAAAGCCCAAGTGAAGAGCGGTGAGATCTCTTCGCGTAGGCGCCGATTAGACCAAAGTTTAAAGTCCAAGCGTAGACCAAAGTAGTCGAATATTTTACTCAGTGCCGGATAGATAAGATTGTCGAGGGTCTCAGCTGCTGTGATTTCAAATATAGAAGGTACATTTTGTAGGTTCTGGCGTATATTAGCATTCTCAGTCATTTTCTTTACAGAAATTATTTATTACTCGAACTCTTATTACTGTTAAATCTTGTATAGTTACTACGTTTAAAAATATTGCAACAAATTTTATAATAACCCCAAGGCAAAATGTCAAACTCACAGCTGTTTGAAAAATGCAAGCAAAACAAGGAAGAGATACACTTTCGATTGTCTAGTGATAATCGTCGATAACAATATCACGAGAAATTTCAAAGTTCAACCAAGGTTGATTTATAAGGTTGCCGCAAGGGAGAGAGCGAGTACCCATAATTGTCAAATCGAAGTTGACATCTCATAGAAAACCTGCAAGTGCTCTCTTCTATCATCCGTTTTTCTTTCGTAGTCATTCGCAAAATTGGCTGGTTTTGACAATTATGGGTACTGAGAAGAGAGTGTGATCAGCCCTGCGACAACCTTATAAATCAACCTTGAGTTCAACTACATTTTTGTAATTTTTGGGACAATTTTAAATTCTTAGTATTTTGTGGTGGTTTTTGACAAGTGCTTATTTAAGTGGTGGGATAAAGGGAAATTATGATTTCCGGGGCACCGCGATTTGACGATGGATTCGAAGAAAACTCTCAATAAAAATAAGAATAGCCAATGGAAGAGTCGATTTATCGATTTGTTTTCGAGCTATCGATTTTTTAATATATAAGGCTTTCAGAAAAATTTTAAATGAACGAAATCTGTTGAGAAATTTGATTTTTATAGATATTTTTATACAATAAAAAATATTTTCTTGCACAAAACCGTTATTTTCTCAAAAATTACCGTTATTACTATGAACTATAAAGAGTAAATTATTAAAGCTTGAAAATTTATCTTTCATTTGGTATATAATATATATGATTTATTTGATTTTTTATGGTGTTCTTTAATCATACAATGATTTGGCCTTGTACGGAAAGTTGTTTATTTCACTCATTTTTACCTTAGATGTTTTGCTTTCTTACTCCATATTTTCGAATTTTGCTATTACAATAAACAATTGTTTTTAAGGCCACATTGTAGCTATAATATATATACGAAAGTAATATTTTACTGCCTTTTAATTTCACATCGGATATCGAGTAATCTTTTATATCTTTTTTCTTATCCAATGGATTTAATCAAATTAACTCTGTTGAAAATTATATTAACAGAATCCTTGATTTAATATTTATCACAAGTGATTTAAAGACATCCTGTGGTCAAATTGTTTGCCTATTTCTAATTATAACGTACATCATAGAGCATTCACTGTTTATTTTGAATTTTGTAAGTGTAATAAGGCCGATATGATAACACCAGTTGAGTTCGATTTTGCCAAAGGAGATTTTGTTGAAATGAATCGGATTTTATATCATTATAACTGGTCTTTATTGGACTCGTTTTCCGATCCAGATGATGCGTATGTGTATATTTGTCAGCAATTTTCTTATGTTATATCCAATCCGGTACCTTTTAAATCATTGAGTCGACGAAATAAGCACCCCTGTAGCGCGTTCCTGTAACTCATACCGATCAGAGTTACCGACTCATATTACCGATTTTACGTCACTCTGACGTCACTCTCACCTGCAATGTTTCTGCACGAATCAGTATCGATTTCTGTTCAATTCGGTCGTTTCAAATCGATAAGCTGTCACCTGATCCAATTCTATCGATTCTATCGATCGAGAATTCTATCGATTTATATTAATGTCAGTAATGTTGTGTATTATTAAGTTATAAATACTCGAAATATACCTTTAAAAACGGTTGCTTTCATTTAAGTTGAATTTTTTATATTTGTATATATTACTAATATGTATATATATAACTAATAAAATTTATTTGAAGAGAAAATTAAATCCGGACGTGTTTCGAAACTGCAGCGACGTAGGCTGTTGGACTTAAGGAAGCAGCACCGGCACGTCGGAAAGGGTAAATTTTTGAATGTTATTGAAACAATAATCCATTAAATAATTAGTTTCCTAATACTTCTAACTCAATTCACTGTTCACTAAAACACTTTTGATTACCTATTTATTATAAAACTATAGTGCGCATAAAATAAAATAAATACCCTTTAACAGCTGCTTGTCATTTGACTGGTTTAATAAAAGATTGCCACATTTAAAAAATCTTAAAAATAAGATAAAAAGTTTTTCAAATTAGCCAAAGTAATGCTGATCGGAGTCTCTTTGAGCAACTGCGTAATGAATTTAGTTCTTATTCATAACTACCCTTATAACCAATATATTTTAAAAATTGAGTCACAATTACAATCAAATCCATCTTATTTTTGGCGCTATATTAATGATAAACGCAGCTCTAACGGTATTCCAGCCAGCATGGAATATGAAGGTCAAACTTCGAACAACTCTCTGGAGTCCTGCAATCTTTTTGCTAAATTCTTTCAGAGCATTTATGAATATCGTATTAACCTACCTTGTAGCACAACCGCTTTAGATTCAAATAATTTTAACGCTATTGAAAATTTCACAATCAATGAAGATGACGTCATATCTGCAATTCCCGAATTAAATTCCAGTTTTAAAAATGAAAAAGGTGGCTTTCCACCCAGCTTTTTTAAATCATGTATAAGTAATGTTGGGAAACATATTTCAGTTTTATTTAATTTGTGCCTTAAGTCAAAAAAATTTTTGGACATTTGAAAAATTTGTTTCATTGTTCAGATATTTACATCAGGAAATCGTAGTAATGTAAAAAATTACAGAGCTATAGCCAAGCAAGGTACATTTGCTAAACTATTTGACAAAATTATAAATATGAAATTATATGAACTTATTGAGAATAATATTTGTGACTGTCAACATGGTTTTCTACCTGGTAGATCAACTAGCACTAATTTAGCTTTCATTTCTCACCATACCACAATTGCTATGGAGATATTTAGCCAGTTATGCCGTGGTTATGCTAGCCAAACATGATTGCCGAACATTTGGTGTTCATTTTCGTTTATTTATTTTCTTCACTGAAATGTTTGTTTGGTGGTTATGCTTCTGTTTGCTGCACAGTTGCATCAATGTTGTAATATTCCAAAACACAAATTAAACAACAACCCTAATTTTTATGTATACACTTTTTAATACACTTTTTTAGACTTCGGTCAAACTGCGACTCCAAGTAAATACCATTCCTACATAAAATATATTAAATTAAATTCAACACAACAATAATAATTGATGGAAATTAATCTGCAATTTGATTTAAGCCTATTTTTTTGTAGTGAACTTGTGATGGCACTAAATTGTTAGTGTTTATTTGAAGCGACAATATATACTGAAAATTTTTGCTCAACACTGTTGTTTGACTTTTTCTTAGTGTCTGTTCTTTGTTTTTAAGGTTGCTTGTTATATAAAATAAGTTGCTTTATAACTTATTTAAATTTTTACTACTTTTTGCTACTTTTTTGGTGCTTTTATGGAAAATGACTACAGGCAACACTGGAAAGTTCGGCATGTTTGCTGTTTCAATCAGCAATCAAAAATGTTCGGTCTGAGAGCGAGAAAATGAATTTGAGAAAAAGTTAATTTCTCACTTTACACGAGAAACAATAACAATAAAAAATGTTTGGCAATCTTGTTTGGCTAGCATAACCACGGCATTAGACGTAGTGTACACTGATTTTTCTTTATCGAATGATAAAGTCGATCACAAGATTCTCATATCAACATTGAAAAAGATCGGTTTTTCAAACTCGCTTTTAAAATTCCTCTTTTTAAAAATTGGCTCCACTGAATCGGAAGTTGCAATTCTAGCCTCTTCAGGGATACCACAGGGAACACACTCCGGCCCGTTATAGCATGTTCTCACGGCAGTCTTAATTAAGTAATTCGGCCTATGAATTGCGAATGTGAATTACCCTGTTCTCACGAAGCAATCGTAATTCGGTTTGACAGCTGTGCTTTGTGTACTTTATTTTAATTTTATTTGATTTGTTGTGGAGAACGAAAATGGGGGAAAAAATGTGCAAAATAAATATTTCTTTATTATATTATTTATTGTTTCAAGCAATGATACTCACTTTGTCTGCTGACTAAGAATTTGACTATTTGTCTTGTTTGTTTTTATTTCTTCTTGTGCTTTGCTTGTGGTTTTCGATTAATTTTTGATAAAAATTAGAGATGAAACCGATTTCTACGTAATTCGGATGTTACCCCCTAGCCACACGTTCCAGTTCGAAGACAGTAACAGTTCGAAAAACTCAATACACACTTTTCACTAATACACTCACACCTTTACATCACTGGCAGTCCACTGGCAACAACTTTTACTAATACATTGAATTTGACAACCGCAGCCAGTGCGAAATCGAAGTAAGGAAAACAGTGTTATATTTTCTCCTTAAAACATTCGAACTTTAAATATGCACTCTTCTTTCATTTCTTGTAGTGAAATATATGCAATAATTTTAATTTCCCTTGTTTGACACATAAAATATCATATAAATTAGTTGCATTTCAATTTGAAAAATATCGATACACACATTTTACAACATAATTAGTTCCCCATTTTTATCCCATTTAAGTTTGGTGCCGTGTTGACATATAAAACATCACTGAATAAAAGCAAACGGAATAGTAAAGTGGTCGAACCATTGGCTTTGATGACATTTTGCAAATGAACATTACTACCACGTGTGGCCGAAGCGTAATTTGTTGATTATTTCGCAATATTTTCGAAGTAAATACATATTTTTTATTGGCATGCCAGGACTATCAAGTGTGGCCGTTAATTCAAACTGAATTACCTTCAAATGAGGTAATTCGCTTGTCAAATTTTGTATGGCAAATTACTTAATTCGGAACATAATTCAGCCTCGAATTACGAATGAGAGCCGAATTACGTTGTTCAGGCTGCCGGTAGAACATGCTCGGCCCTGCCTTATAGTCAGGTAGTCACAGGTTGTCGAATCGTACCAAACGCGTGATTAAAGTAATCGATATATTTATTTAAAATTCGTGAACACATCTTCACTTCATTTGAACAGCTGTTTCAACAAACGAAATATCCGACAACAAAAGTTGTCATAGCTTAAAAACACTTGTGTCAATAGAATAAAAATAAACATATATTCAGTAAAAGCTATGCGAAACTCTTCGAAATATGAAAGCAACTACTAATTCCAACTCCACAGAGGAGTCAACAACGAAATCTACATCTGGTAAGACAACGAAAAAAACAACTAAATCGCGCTCCAAAATAAAGTCTGAAGTCAACAACAAAAGTGGAAACAGTGCTACTTCAAACATTTCCAACAATAACACGTTCAACAACACCGGCAATATAGTTGTGGCCACTGCCACAGTTTACCCCAGTACTCCAAAAACAACAATGACAACCGGCAGCGCATATGACTCGCCTTCACTAGGCAGTGGTAATAAGGATGCGGAAAGCAGCAGCAGTAGCTCAAGAGTAAGAAACAAAACTAAAGTTTTGCACATCCAAATAATATTTGGTTTTCTTTTTCAACCTAGAGTGTTCATAAAAACTATGCCGGTTTTGAGGCACGCTCAGTGAAAATAATTTGGGAGCAACACGATCAGAGCGATATTGAACTATCGGCAGAAGTTTGCGCACGCTTGGCTGAGGATGCCTCGTATAAAGTGTGGGAAACCATAAATGTAGGTCATAATATAATTATTGTTTTTTTCTTTTCTTCATACCGGTAGTAATATTCGATGCTATTCTATAGAATATTAAAACATATGCTCGCCATTCTGGTGGCATGATTACATACGATCTCGTAAATGAAGTGATGCGCGATGCTGATGTTCCTCCTATGCTGGGTGCCATGAATAGTGACTGGGAACGCATTGACTACGATGGCAGCTATTTCTTCTTTTCAGTTTGTAAAATTTACGGAAACAATTATTTAAATTTAAATTAAATTCTTTCTAAAGGATAAAATTCTGGAACTGCGCGATGAGTATCAAAAAAACGTCAGCATAACAATGCCAGCAGGTCCGGATTTTTCATGCTCCTGGCCGGTGGAGGATAAAAATATCGAAGTTCTGAAGAAATATATACCAAGCATTATTTACGGTATATTAAAACATTTAAATTCTTTATTTACGCATACAAAAATTTTCACCTATTTACTGTAGTATCAATGTACGGCGACAGAAAAGCACTTGATGTCGTCTTGACTGAGGTTGCCTACGCACCGGTAATGGGCTCCTGCTATCGCGTTCTCTTGGCCAAGCTTATTCAAATACTTGCCTTTAAACAAAATGATACGGCAAGCTTACGTTGTTGGACACTGCTGCGTGCACTAGCGTTTAATCCTTATACACGTGATGTCGATTGCCGTGAAGAATATTTTCATCTTTCTGAAATCTTGATTTGTCAATTATTAGCACCGTACGAAACCATCAGAGTACAGGGTGTCAAAGTGGAACCTACGAAAACACAGCTGGAAGACGATCCGTCAATGAATCTTAAAATGGAGACGGATGAGATGAAACATGAAATACCGCAGCATGAAATAAAACCTGAATTTACGGATGAAGAAATGTTTAATACACAAAGCGTAGCCGACATGCAACCGCCCGAAGAAAAGATCTACAAGCTACAGCCCGATGATGACGAGAAAGATGAAGAGGAGAATTCACGGTTTAGCAACGATGCAACGATGTCATCTGCTTATTTTGCTAGTCCCGTCGATTGGGCTCAAGTAAATACATTGTGCGAGACAATTGGTCAGCTGGCTGCGGCAAATGGTTTCTTTCAGAGTGAATGCTTGCATCATATTTTGCGACGATTGGAACGCTTTTTCGATGGGCGGTTTGTGAACACGGAAAAGGGTATGTCGTAAATTGATAGAAGTTTAATGGTTCTTTATTTAAAGTATTTTTTATTTATAGACTACAACTATATAAGTCGCGCAGTGCGAGGGCTTATAAGTCTGGGCGAATATGCATTCCGAGAATTTATACCGTTTATTTATAAGTTCGAAGCTGAAAATATGCCTAGCAATTTGTGGAATGATTTTGCGGTATGTAGCTCTTATACTTAATTAGATAATAATTTTAAACATAAGCTACTTACGAAACGAGATAGATTAGAGTTCCTATAATTATACCACTTTATAGCATTTTGAAGCATAAGCACGTCGATTTCGTCAAATCTACATTAAAATCTCCAAGATTTCCATACAAGTTCAAGATTTTAAAATCTCGAGATTTTATCAATATCTAATACAAAATCTTATTAAATTCAATGTGGCATCCATGGAAGTTTATACAACACTATTCAGCTTTTGTCAAAATATAAGTGATTTTGAAAACTGACTGCTGGTTCGAAGAAAAAAAAACATACCTACTTTTGTGACACCGGCATGGAAAAGCAAAAAAAAAAAAAAAAAAATACAAGCAAATGAAGCCTTGGAGCCCAAATGAGTCCGTAGGTCATACGAATGGTCTTTCTCTCAAAGGCCCCCAAAGTCTTTTCATCAGAACTGCTCAGCGTCCAAGTTTGTGCTGCACAGGACATGATGAGTGATTTATAGAGTGACTATAAGTCAGGATGGGCATGATTAGTGGCTTATAGAGCGTGACTTTTGTTCGTCGAGAGAGGGCTCTGCTTCTAAATTGCCTACTGAGCCCAAAGTAGCACCTGTTAACAAGAGTTATACTTCGTTTTATCTAACTACTGACATCGTTGGTGGAGTTTATGCTTGATCCAAGATAGAAAAAGTCCTTCACAACCTCAAAGGAGGTTTTGTCAACATCCACGTTGTTGTTGACGTGGCTCCAAGACACTGGGACTGTTTGTTTGTTGACACCAGATATTTCGTCTTATCTGCGTTCACAGCACGATCCATGCGATTTTTCTAGTTTGGAGAATGATGCACTGACTTCGAGTGCATTGTGGCCAATGATATCAATATCATCAACTTACGCTAGCAGCATAACACTCTTATGAATATGGTGCCGCCTTCAAGGTTGATTAATATAGGTTAAGTCACTTGAGAGAAGCTCGGTCACACTGTCAGAATGGATGAAAGGAAATCAAGAAAAAAAAGTGACTTAACCTATATTAATGAACCTTGGCCGCCCTGCCTCAGATGAGCAGCTCGAATGATCAGGAATCATCTTGTCTGAAACCTCGTTTGGTAACAAATGTGGGGTGGGTAGGGGGAAGTGTAAAAATAAGCAATTGAGCTCTTCCTATGACAAGCTCACCTAAAATTCACTAGTTGAATAAATTGTCAGTAGGTTGGAGTAGAAGAAGGTGTGTTTATATAGAGGCTATAGAACTATAAACGCTAGTTTAGCACTATTTCCATTTACTGCAGAATTGTATTCATAATTTCAATACAGAGATTTCAATAATGTTTTGCTGACGATAAATATAGATTAAGATAGAATCTAAATCTTCACTCCAGTCCAGACACTCCGGAGAAATTTAAGCTATTCGGAAATTAACCCTATTTAAAAGGCATTAATTGTTTATAGTTGGTATTGGTACTTTACATAAATTAAAATTTACTTTTTTGTTAGCGCTGCTAAAGTTTTGCTATGAAATATTTATATTTTTACTCTAAATATTTTAGTCAAATTCATCTTCCTGATATTAAACACAATACAATAATATATTTTACATTATATTTCTTTGTTGTTGTAGAAATTCATAGACCTATTGATTATTGAAAATTATTTTCCAAAACAGTGCTCATAATCTGAAAACATCGAAAGCTCTGTTAAGACGCTTCGAAAGAGCTTAAAAGTAAAAAGAAATGTTGCCAACATTTTAATTAACATTTAAGACATTTAAGACTGGTTGGAAGCATTATCGCTAAGCTTTAATTATTTTTTGCCATTACAGCGCTTTTACAACTGTTCTTAAAAATGCTCAGCCTGAAAGTATGCACATACATAAAAGGCAAGCATGTCACTGATAAGTATCAAAAAAATTTCTGTGCACACTTTCAGGCTGATCGCAAAAAATAATTACAGTTTGAGCGATATTCGGCGCGGGACCATGTTGCTTGCGTTTTATATATATGGTGCATTTCACGTCAAATCGCCTACCAAAATTTTTTTTTCGTTATTTTTTCATGAAATTTTGGTTTTATGATCTCCGATTGGTGATGTTACTTATGCCAAAAGCATTTTGTGAAATATTAACTGGTTGTCGATTTATAACGGTTCTGTTATTGGAAATGTGAAAAATAGTGTTATTTTCACCGAATTTTTAAAAATAGACGCTTAAATAAATATCATTAAAACTTAGATCATACTTAAAGAATTTTTTATGTTCTTTCTGATTATTTTATTAGTTTTGAAAAAAAAAAATTTATTAATATAAAGAAATATAAGTTTATGATTAAATGACGATTTTCTCAAGTTAGTACAAATTTAATTTTTTTTATTTTGATTTTCAATTAAAGACTGTTAAATTTCCTTTAAGAAAATATCTTATTCAAGATGGGATCTGAATTATAATAGAAATGGCAACGATTTAAGCAAAGCGCCACGCACTTTTTGCTCAGGCAAGGGGACTCACGCAAATTAAGCACCCTGAATGTTGGTAAGTGGACTTCTGAAAATTACATAACACACTTCCACACAAACAGCGCACATTATTGGTGGAGCAAAAAGTGCGTGGCGCTTTGCTTAAATCGTTGCCATTTCTATTATAATTCAGATCCCATCTTGAATAAGATATTTTCTTAAAGGAAATTTAACAGTCTTTAATTGAAAATCAAAATAAAAAAAATTAAACGTGTACTAACTTAAAAAAATCGTCATTTAATCATAAACTTATATTTTTTTATATTAATAAATTTTTTTTTTTCAAAACTAATAAAATAATCAGAAAGAACATTAAAAATTCTTTAAGTATGATCTAAGTTTTAATGATATTTATTTAAGCGTCTATTTTTAAAAATTCGGTGAAAATAACACTATTTTTCACATTTCCAATAACAGAACCGTTATAAATCGACAACCAGTTAATATTTCACAAAATGCTTTTGGCATAAGTAACATCACCAATCGGAGATCATAAAACCAAAATTTCATGAAAAAATAACGAAAAAAAAATTTTGCTAGGCGATTTGACGTGAAATGCACCATATTAGGATATCTATACTATACTCCAGTTAAATGATATCATTTATTAAATAATTTTGTTTTATTCTACCTACACTCTCTTCTCTTATAGCCTGGTGCACTTTTCCTCAAAGGATCTGATGATATTTTTCTATATGAATGGCTTGAATTTCTCTGTGGTGCTGACAAACTGCAGCCTTTTATGGTCTACTATGCTCGTTAGTATAATGTAATTTTGCACAAAAATACACTAATTTAGAAAAAAAATTCCGCTTCAACATCCTTAGAATATCACGAAAAAATGCTGACCTATCGTTTTGTGAATCGTCGACAGTCCACTTTTAAGATATGCCCAAAGGTTGTGGAACGTCGTTTAGAGTGGAACAGCTTGGCAGCCGCTATGTGTCATGGTGATGATCCCAATAAAGCGCTTAAACCTAGACCCGCTATGAATGATTACTTTCCGGAACTAATTGAGCCAAATTTGCAGCTGAATCGCGCGGGCACAATACGCTTTAAGTTTGCCGGTTGTCGGCCAGTCATACTTAAGCCCAAAGCCGGAAACCTAAAGCCGAAGCAAACAATCAGCTGCACTGGACTTCTTGAAACTCAAAGCACAACAGCAACGTCGCTGCAAAAAGATATTTTAATAGCTCGCCGTAAGCTGCTGAAACCGCTTACCAACGAGCGACGCATTTTACCCTTAAGTAGCTATTATTTTGCTCGAATTTAATTAAGTTTAAAAGTTAATTTCTTTTTAAAATAATTTATATCTAAAAAATAAATACATGTCTAAAAAATCAAAGATGGTACATATTTTAGAAAACCTCGTCCACTTCAGGTGGCGTCAGGCCAGCCTTCTTCATTTCGTTCACAATACGTTGATTGATCAGACTCTTGATGTTGGCATTTACATTGGGCAGCAGGCCTCCAGTGCGCGCCGCATGCTCGATTTTCTGTACCAAGTCGATTTCCCGGCGTGATGAAATAAAATTGGTGACGTAGCATTTCTGCGTATGACCCACGCGACCAATGCGCCCTACTCGATGTATATAATCCGATACATGCAGCGGAAAATCAAAGTTGATCACATGACGTGCCCGTCTCGTATCCAAGCCACGACTGCCCACATCGGTGGTTGACAGCACATCAAATTCGCCGTTTTGGAACTTCTCAAAGCGACCTAATCGAATTTTCATCAGCATGTCACCATTCAGATTGAGACAATTGAAGCCGTTCTGGGTGAGAAATATTGAAATATAATCGCAGCTTGCAGATTTGTTGCTGAAGATGATCAGAGGCATTTTTTTCTCCAGTTCGGTCTTGACTAGACTTAATAGTTTTGCTGGACGATTTTGTTTCGACATGCGTAGAAATTTTTGTTCCACGTGAGGCATTAGTTTGTGCAAATTAGGGCTCACCACTTGATTTAGGGTCTGTACGTCGATGATCAATCTAAGTTGTTGCTCAACATTTGTGGGCATGGTAGCAGAGGCGAGTAGAAGTTGGGTACCTACGGTGTTTTCATCCTGCGAATGATTTTTGTGGAACTGGAAAAGAGGAGAGAGTCTAAAAAAATCAAGTGTTTATTTAAAATAACCAAAAACATACCGGAAACCTTTGCAAAAGTTTGACGAGTTTTTCGGTGAAGCTGT
The DNA here is from genome assembly GCA_914767935.1 of Coremacera marginata. NCBI lineage: Eukaryota > Metazoa > Arthropoda > Insecta > Diptera > Sciomyzidae > Coremacera > Coremacera marginata. The sequence goes on from OU612045.1 coordinate 54,232,036, forward strand.
CATCCAGCAGCGTATCTGCTTCGTCGAGTACCACATGCCTCACTTGAGCCATGCGATATATGCCAGTGGTTACCAATTTGCATAAGGCGCCCATGGTGGCCACTAATATATCTATATCATCGAAATCTGGATTTAGCATCAACTGCTTGGTATTGCCGCCCAACACAATTTTCACATTCAATCCGGTATTAGTGCAGAGCTTCTCGGCTACACTCCCAATTTGCGTTGCCAACTCTCGACCAGGCGTAATAATCAATGCCAACGGAGTATTCAGTTTACGCTCTTCCTCAGTGCTAGCTCTACCAGCTCGTCGTTCCAGTATCTGCTGCACTATAGGTATCAAGTAGGTAAGCGTTTTGCCGCAACCCGTTTCAGCCGCTATGAGTACGTGATTCGACATGTATATTTTTGGTAGCCCATCTACTTGAATCTGCGTTAGCTGAGTTATGCCCAATTCATGTTCAAGGTTCTTGATAAGCTCCGGTTCTAGCTTGAACTCTGAACTTTCAAGCAGCTGATTAAGATCCTTAAGCTGTGCCTCCAGCTCATTCTCCGGCACTGTGGGATTAATTGTAAAGTGATCTTCCTTGGATTTGTAGTGTAACCAGCCACTGGACGCTAGCGGTAGGCTGCCGAATTTGCTTGAACTCTTTTCAGGCACTATTAGATTGAATTCCGATCGTTTGCAGGTAATGATTCCAGTTACTTTTTGTTGTTGCTTCTTTGATTTTCTATGGCGGTTGGGCTTTGCAGCTGCCGCTGGAGCTCCATAATAACGTAGGGCAGATCGTTGTATCAAATTTCTCAGATTTTGCAACATTTTTATGTGAAGAAATGTACTTAAAATGTTAAAAATATTTGGTTATTACTAGCGTGCAGCGAGTAAAATAAGAAAACAAAATCAGCTGTTTGAATTGACACTGAATTAACAGCTGTAGAAAAATTACTGTGTGCAGGGTGTTTCCGAAGTGATATTTTTTAGCTCTGTACGCCTTATGAGGATATAATGAACAAGGTAGCTAAAGGTAGCCAATACGTTGCCATGCTTTATTGCACTACCCAGTGGCGAAAATAGTTTCCGACGACATTGTCTTTGAAGACGCGAAACTATTCTCATTTGGAGAGAAATTATAAAACTTCGTTTCGTTTGTTCACTTTGTTCGTTTTGTTTTTTTGCGGAATAGTTTTGCTTACACTACGTTCACACTGACAGCTAAATGCGCATTAGCAATTTAGAATGTATGGCCGTATGCTCTTTGAAGGAGTAAAAGAGCCAAATATATATTTTGCATTTTGTAAATGCGCATTAAGCTCTTAGTGTAAACGTAGTATTAGACTTAGAGTCTGTCACTTTTAAATTATGCGTTAAAAAGTTAGTTTAACACGCCGGTATAAAAAAAACAAATGCGAAATGCGATAAAAAATAAGAAATAAAAGGCAAGAATATTAAAATGAATAAGAAAAACAAAACGATTGAATTAAACGAATTTTTAATGAATGTATACACTTAGCAAGGCCTGCATCGGAGCCGTCTTCCATCATGTATCATAAAATTGTCATGCAATCCATTAAGAGAGGGAAAGCGAAATGAGAGAGAATACGAAGGAGAAAAATCGTACAACAAGAGCAGCAATTTGGAACGAGTGCGAACACTGAGCAAGAAGTGTATTGGAGCCGTCTTCGAACAGGTGGCACACACTTATCTTGCAAGTCGTTTGGCTAATTTGTTCGAAACGGTCTTCGATCACAGCATTAGGATTGAAGTGATCTGCCATCGGAGACTGGCTGCTTTCTTGAAAGACGTCTTTGATGACGGATGCATCCGTTCGCCGCTAGGTAGATGTCAACCTATTTAATTGGTCCGATAAACATTGTCATAGTGAAAGATTTCGACAAAAAAAAGATTTTTTTTACTAATAAATTTTTATGTACTATGATTTCACTTTTTTATGATTTCTCTTTAATGAAATGAAATGAAATTTTTTTTACTAATAAATTTTTATGTACTATGATTTCACTTTTTTATGATTTCTCTTTAATGAAAGTATTTCCTAATAATAATATTAATATTATAATATGGAAGTTACAATAATTAATATTTTATACTGTCGAAACTCAAGACAAACACGCAGTAAATCTGGCAGGCAAAACAGGCAAAAGTTGAAAGAAATTTTTTGAACTTTTGTATGGTAGGCTACGTTTTTGACAGCTCGCTGCGTGTTGGCTAAGTGAATCTATTTAGCGGGAAAGAAGAGTATCTTAAAACCAGTATAGATTTCAAACGTTCTGCACTAAGTCTTTTCTTGTGGGCAGAAACTTTTAAAAAGTCCGTTTATCGAAGTATTATATTTCGGTACACATTCAAGCTTGCCTAATGAAATTCGGAACACTAGTAGATTAGGTCAGTTCTTATTGTTTTGCACGAAATAGTGGTAAGGAGCTGTTTGTATAATACGCTACATTTTTATGGTGAGATAAGTGGAACAATTGCAACTAAATGTGACTCGGGGGAGGGGGAAGACGCATTATGGTTGAAAAAGAAAAATTCGGTTTTGATTGTATTCCTGACTTCGACAATACCGACAAAGTTAGGGGATTTATTTTGATTGAAAGCGTTCAGAAACATGGACTGCTGTCAACATGGACAACGACCCATGAAAAAATAAAACCTTTTCTAAATCTCAATTTAAGATCAACGAAAAAGACGACTACATCACTGTTGGAAGGAACAAGTGGAGGACAACCTGACGAAACTTGGAGTTTCAACTGGCAAAAACCGACTTATGCTTGTAGCGAAACCTAAGTAAATAAGTGAGATCTTAATGTATTAAATATTACAGCTTCCTGTTATTTGAAGTTATTAGTTACAATAAATATAACGTGAACTAAAACTTGTTCGTAATATAATTGAAAAAATGTAAAAAAAACCAAAATTCTAGGGAATAAAGGTACGATGTGAGCTCGTGGGGGGGGGAGTTATAATAATAAAAATTGATATAAATGTCAGTTCTACCATCTTGCATGCAGTGGGCGCAATTTGAAATAAATTTGATATAAGAGAAGATTAGGTCAATTCCAATTAATTTGTATGCAGTGGAAGCAACCGGAAGTTGCTGAAAGAAACTAGAAATTAAGCTAAAAAACACTATAATATGGATGGAATTAGGTATTTGACTCAAAAGTAATTTTGATCAGATCCTCTTAACCTGCATGTAGGGGGGTGTAACCAGAAGTGAGAGCTTTATATAAAGCCTATGAGATATTAATCAAGATCAAGATTGAGATTGGTATTGAGGTCGAGATCAAGACAAAGATCCAGATCTAGATTAAAGTCAAGATCAAGGTGGACATAGAGATAGAGATAGAAAAAGAGATAAAGCTGATATAGTTTGGTCATTTAAAGTTTGGCATTTATGTCGGCCAAGTTCACATTCACTATGAGTTACTCACGTATGCACATTGATAAGCGGTCATACTTTTGGTACAGCCTACCATTTTGTTTTTAATTGGTCCGATAAACATTGTCATAGTGAAAGATTTCGACAAAAAAAAGATTTTTTTACTAATAAATTTTTATGTACTATGATTTCACTTTTTTATGATTTCTCTTTAATGAAATTTTTTTTACTAATAAATTTTTATGTACTATGATTTCACTTTTTTATGATTTCTCATTAATGAAAGTATTTCCTAATAATAATATTAATATTATAATATGGAAGTTACAATAACTAATATTTTATACTGTCGAAACTCAAGACAAACACGCAGTAAATCTGAATCCTTATTCCTTATTTCTGAATCCTTAAATCTTATACAAGACCTGTTAAAGTGTTACTAACAGAGATCTACCCAGCAAAATGAATTTTGCAACTTATTAGCTGAACGGAATTTCGAGGATGACACATTTATTAAAACCATCCTATGGACAGATGAATTTACAAATGTATTATTATTGTATTGTATTACAAATTTAAACAATCTCCTTACCTAGGCTCATGATAATCCTCACAAAAAGGAGCAGACATCATTTCAACATCGTTTTAGTTTAAACGTGTGGGCTGGAGTAATTGGTAATTCGCTAATTGGACTTTTCACTATTATTATTATTAAATTATTTTTACTGTTTTTATTAATATTACTTATAAATACTTTCATTGAAGAGGAATTAAGAAATTAAGAATTAATTAAATTAAGAAAAATAAGTATGTTTATTTCATTACATTAAGTACATAAAAACTTATAATAATAAGTAAAAAAAGGTACATTACAATAGTTTTGAAAAAAAAAAATAATTTAAAACGTCGCATATAAAAATTTTGTATGAAGACTTTGTAGGAGATACTTTAGGGGTATGAGCATAAAATAAAAAAATTAAAATAATAGAGTAAATTTTCGAGAAAAAATACTTTTATAAAAAAATTTAAAAATTAAAAAGCTTTGACTTTGATGAGCAATATCTCCACATTCTAAATTCAGTTTTCAAATGTTATGATACTGACACAAAGCCTGAATAATATCCTATCCAAAAACTATATCGGGGTTATCGTATGTCTAATACCTTAGAGGCTATGTTCTTTTTTTAAACGACCTGTATCTCAGTGGATGTTAAAAATGTACCTCCTTCCCGTACAATTTTTACCTCAAAATAGGCCAAGGAATCACGCCTTAGCTGCTTAGCATCTCAAGTTGGGACACCCGTATAAATACATATTAGTTGCTTTCGTCACTGTCGTTTATTATTGTTTTTCTTAATCTTAAGCAAAATGAATACAATAAATAATAAAGATGTATGAATAAGTTCTCTTAAATTAACTAAAAAATAACTACTTTTGCGATAATTTTTTACTGTATATTATTTTAAAATATTTTTTAATAAATGTTAAAGGTAGCAATTTATTTATTTATTACAAAATAATAAAAACTTATATAACTAAAAGGGGATCAGGAGGGATCAGGGGGCGAACCTTTACATGGCAACGTGTCTGACTGCCTCAACCTGGCGAAGCCAGCATTATCAATCTTGAAAAGTCGACTCAAACCTCCTCGTGGTGTTCCCTGGGCAACGGCAAACTGGCATCCGTTAGTTTGACGGCTAATTTGAGCGGCGGGTCGCTCCATAGACCTTAAACATGGAATGTGCGCAGGGTTTGGGTCCCGCCACATTACTACTGCCCAATGAAAACTAAACCAGCCTCGGATAAGAACCCCAAATACGTTGACGACCACCGCAAACGAAAAACGGACAATGATTTACGGATATGCACCTGGAATGTCCGAACCCTTTATAGGGAAGGTGCCATTATCCAACTGGCGGAAGCCCTCAAAACAATAAAAGCTGACATCACCGCCATCCAGGAAATGCGTTGGAAAGGGAAAGGTTGCTCTGATGATGATACAATGATACAGCCGACAAGCACGCTTTCTACGCTACTCTTGATGACGTATACGACCACCTTCCGGTCCATGACGTTAAAATATTCCTCGGCAATTTTAATGTGAAAGTCGGAAGGGAAGGCATCTTTGGCTCCACTGTCGTTCAGTTCAGTCTTCAAAAGACCAGCACGAACGACGATATAAGACTGATCGACTTCGCAGACATATATCCCACTCCATGCGCGCTGCCTCTGAAGAAATCATTGGTTCATTACCACCAATCAACGATGACAGAGTGGAAGTACCACCATCTAGCCATGAAGAGGTTCGAGTTGCTACCCAACGACTCAAAAACAATAAAGCAGCGGGTGCTGACGGCCTGTCAGCTGAATTGTTTAAAACTGGCGGCGATGAATTGATAAAGCGCATGCATCAGCTCATCAGCAAAATATGGCTAGCAGAAAGCATGCCCGATGATTGTAACCTCAGCGTACTTTGCCCTATACATAAGAAAGGAGACCCAACAATCTGCGCCAACTCTCGAGTTATCAGTCTTATTTTCATCGCATGTAAGGTTCTCTCAAGCGTACTGTGTGAAAGATTAAAGCCGATTACAAAAACACTGATTGGACCTTATCAGTGTGGCTTTCGACCTGGAAAGTCCACCATAGTCCAGATATTCACGCTACGACAAATCCTGGAGAAAACCCATGAAAATCAATTTGACTCACACCATCTCTTTGTCGATTTTAAAGCTGCGTTCGATAGCCCGAGAAGGGATTGTCTATACGCAACAATGTCTGAGTTTGGTATATCTACAAAGTTGATTAGACTTTGCAAAATGACGTTGAGTAACACACGCAGCTCCGTCAAGGTAGGAAATGACCTATCCGAAACCTTCAATACCGAAAGAGGTTTCAGACAAGGCGTTCCACTGTCTTGCGATCTCTTCAACATCATCATGGAGGGGATCGTACGAAAGGCCGGTGTGCATCGTAATGGCACCATTTTCTATAAAGGTGTCCAGCTCCTTTTGTACGCTGATGATATTGATATTGTCGGCAGAACCAAGAGAGATGTTACTGCTGCTTTCGCCGCTATCGAAAAGGAATCAGCCAAAGTGGGTTTGACGATAAATGAGGGTGAAACAAAGTATATGCTGTCTACAAACAAGGGAGCGCGGCGTTTAGACTCCCACGCTTCATACGGCAGCTGGTTTACCTTGGCACCGCCATTAATACCAACAACGAAATCAGCCTGGAGATAAAGCGAAGAACAATAATTGCTAATAGGTGCTACTATGGGCTCAGTAAGCAACTAAGTTCCAGAGCCCTCTCTCGATCGACAAAACTAACACTCTACAAGACGCTCGTTCTACCTGTGCTGCTTTATGGCGCTGAGCATGGGTAGTTTCGCAAACTGACGCAGCCGCTCGGGGGGTGTTCGAGAGAAAAGTTTTTCGCAAAATCTTCGGTCCTGTTCGAGTTGGCGATGATCATCGCATCCGAATGAGCTACGAGCTGTATGGGCTCTACGAAGACATTGACGTAGTTCGGCGTATAACTGTGCAAAGACTACGCTGGCTGGGTCATGTGGATCCAAAAGAAAAACACAGGTGCGTCGTTGGACACACGAGAGAAGCGAAGCTTTTTCGCAGTTACATAGATTTGATAGCTTAATAATTTTTTCTTTTTAATATATTAACTTTTAAACACAAAAATTTAAAATAACATAAAATAAATTACATACATATATACAGAACACATATTTACTGCTTATTTTTTTATTGTTGAATGTCAAATTTCCACGCCAATTCTCCACACATGGTTGTGAACTTGGCTGCACTGAACAAATTTTTTCCTTCAACAGCGTACTACCTAGCGAAAAAATCCGTCGAAAAGTTTTCAGATTTCACTCCAAGCAAATCACAGAACGAGGAGTAAAAAGCTTCGCTTCAAAAATATATATTAAAGAACGCACATGAAACAGGATTTAACAAACAGTTTAGATACCTTGTCGATGTCATGCATGCGTTTGTTAATTCCATATATATTGATATCATCTATTTTTTTGACACTTAAAAACGCACTTGTCAACGCACTAATTGCATTGCTAATTTTCTTCGTGCTAACAACACCACAATCGCATTCACAATACAAACACACCGATGCTAGAGACACCTTGTGGCAAATACATAAAAGCAAATTTTTGATAGTTGTAGCACAATCCTCTATCTATTGATAGATGGTGACGATTTACTGCAGCATAGCTTCTGTTATAATTAATATTAAATTAACAACAGTTTCTATCAAGTCTTTGTGGCCTGGTGAATAGTGTATTGGACTCTCATGTAAAGGGGCTAACACGGGTTCGCCCCACGGGCGGACCGAGAAATATTTTTAGTATTTAATATTAAAGTATTCAATTTTCTTGTTGTAATAAGCACTAGCAACAAAAAAACCATCAAATTTCCAGGAAAAAATCTGTCGAAAATTTTTCAGATTTCACTCCAAGCAAATCACAGAACGAGGAGTAAAAAGCTTCGCTTCAAAAATTTAGAAGCCGCTGAAAAACCCGGTGAATATTTAAAAACTTAAATTTTGTTGTACTGTGTAGTTTATCCGTTCTACAGAGGAATTTCTAGATTCGCCATTAATTATTATGGTTCATTGTATGAAGAGCTTCTTTGGAGCAAATCTATCGAATAATAAACATTTTAATTTATGAATAGTTTGCTACAACTAAGAAGCTTACTTCAAAAGAAAAAAATTAAATTCCATCCCATAATCAATGAGATACACCAAAATAAGATGAAAAAGAATAAAAGTCAGATCTAAAACCATGATGGTTTTTTTACATGAAATGGCTCACTTTAGCTTTACGAATGTATTTTACAAATTCTTCTTTGTTATTGGTTTCGTGAATTACAATTCTTCAATTGTTTTTATATTAAATACCACTACCACCTTACAGATACAGGTGAAACACAAACACACACACATACACCTACATATTATCATAGTTTCATAACACGAAAAAAGAAAAGAACTGACTCGTATTCGTAAGTAAAATAAATTATATTATTTGGCTTAAAATGATTTTTGTAACCACAAATATTTGTTAAGAACATCAACCTTAATAAAAGTGCCATCGACGCATCGTTATTACCGGCAACCTTTAACACATTTAAAAAAAAACGCACTTCGTTATACCAATTCGATCAAGCCGAAAAATGAAAACCTTTTAACTGCTTTACTGTCGTCATCAATAGAGTTTCAATTTCAATAGCAACCTTTTTGTACAAAGAGCGTAAAGTATTTATTTTTTTTTTCTTCCTTACTCAACTATATGCTTGATTTGCAAACCCGACTAGCATACAAAAAAGGGGTTAACCATACAAAAACAGACGAGTCTGCTTAAAATGTACAAATACACATTAATGCGCAGAAACCCAAACACAGTGCCAACAAGGAGCTGTGTAAAAGTAATGCATAGTTATCAAGAGCAGATTAAATGTTATTATAAAGAATGTAAGAGTGTTGGCTGAGCCGCATTGGAGCAGCATTGCAGATCTATATTTTATTCAAATTCGCCATGATTGGAACATGTATGTATGAAGAATTTACATTTTTTTGTTGGCAGAGGGTTTAATCTCCAGAGCTTTGCTACTTTGGAATTTTTTATTTTCAATGTTAGTTGGTGCATGTGTGGTGATTCTTATTATGTTTTTATTAAAATTAAAAGATGAGTGGAGGATGATCACACTTCCAGTTTGTTGAGTTCTGAAATGGAGCTTATATCATTTACATGAATATGCTTGGGAGGTTGGAGTTGAAACTTTTCGAGTGCTTTTCTGACCACCAAATGAGTTTAGTTTTTTTATGTAAATTATTCAACTTCTTTTTTATGACGATGACACTCTTTTTTTTTGTGACTAAAAAGACGTTGTATTTAGAATTTTATTTTGTTGCTAGTAAAAAAAAAAAAAACGAAATGGCAATTTCAGCCCTTGAAAGGACTTTTACCGAGCTTCTTATGATCAATTGTGTTGTCCGTGTTGAGAAATGTTTGAACACAAATGATCGAGAACTGAACCCACAAGTTTTATGCCGATTCCTAACGGATTATGTCCTCAAAAAGCTTTTCATGGCAGTTTGTTACTCTCTGAGGTTTGCTATTGTCTGCAGAGAGGTGACAGCCGAACAGAAAAATTTATTCAATTGAAAAAACATTCTGTGTCACATAGGATTTGAACCTGGGCTCTATAGCATGCAAGCCACGCACATTAACCAGTATGCCACGACCGTTGCTAGTGCTGATATTATTTAATTAAAATATTTAATATTTTTTCATAAAGTGATATACTTGTCACGCCCACTTAAATAAGAGGGCCTGACATGGTATTATTGGTATAGAATAATGAGAAGAGTGTGATTAGTATGGTACCATGGGTATCGTATAATGAGAACGGCGTGATGGATACTCGTATTTTATGATGTGTGTAAGTAAACACCGCACAGTGACTCAGGATAGGGTTTCATTGGCCAAAATTCTATAACTTTTGAACCGACTGAGATATTTGAGTAATTTGTTTTTTTAGCTGACAGATAATTCCTTGAATTTGTTGTGTTTAAAATTTCGATTGAGTACTTATTAAGAAATTCAAGGTTTAAGTTCAACTTTTGAAATTTTGAACTCTTAGTATGAAATTATGTTTTCTTATTTTTTTAATCTTTTCTATTTATTAAAAAAATGCATATGTTGACAAATAAAACTTTTTATTATAAATTAATTATATGATTTTTTACATTAGGACATTTCTTGTTTTTTAATTTTTTTTCTAATATTATATATATCTTACTAAAACAAGAAAAGTCATATTTTAATTATTATTTATTTGGTTGGAATATTGCTTGCAAATATTTCGTACTCAGTTCTGTATTATTTTCGTCCTGTAGTAGTTCTTTCGCTTCTTTATCTAAGTTCAGGTGTTCCACTTTCCATTGATGTCGCATGCTAGAGATGAGCGGATCTGACGTTGCCAATAATATATTAAAAAAGATCTTCATTTGTGCAATTGCGTGACATTTTCCTGGTGTTTTGTTCTCTATAAATCTGTAATACTTATTCCTTTTTTCCTGAGCTTCCTCCGATAGATCTCCAAGTGGTATCAAATGATATTTAATGACATCTTCTCCATGATAAAGGATCTTGTGAGCTGTTGCAGAGTTAAATCACATGCCACACCCACAATTTTAGATATTTTGACCGAAATTTTTGGCTACCTAACTTTGGATATATTTACTACAAAATGGCGCAAAAATCGGTTTATAAATCGGTTACGACAAAAAATGGGTATTTTGGATAAGGAATTTGGGTAAAACGGATTTAATTGTTGAGCCACAATGCGCCGTATGATAAGTAAAATAAAAATGCCTCTTTCCATTCACATTAACAATCAATCATATAAGTAACACGTATAGTAAACAACAGTACCAGAGAACTGAAAGATATTGAGTTATACCTGATAATTAATGTTATCAGAAACAATTACATGTTTGATTGGACCATGTTTTTGTTATAATCAGACATAAAAAAAAACCAGAGAACATTTTTTCTTTATTGATTTATGTTATTTACAAATTAATTTTGAGGGTATTCACAAGGTCTGCTAAAGTTGTATGTTGTAATTGAAAGGTTTTTCTCATTTTCTCCATTATAAGAAAAGCGATTCTTTTGAAATATTGGTTGAATTTTGTTTATAGTGGTTGTAAGATGTGTAAAAAATGGGCGTGATCGCATCGGAAGTACCACTACCTCCTATACAAATTGATGTACAAAAAATCACTTTGCATTTTATACACATCATACAATACCCATAAACAAAAACTGCAAGCAAAATTTCAAGAAAGTCTTCTTACTTATAATGGCGAAAATGAGAAAAACCTTTTACTAAGAGCCCTCTTTGAATACCCTCATTAATATATATGTGTTTGTTTAACGACACTGCATATATTAAACTGCACACAACAGATAAACTTTCAAGCAAATATTGGAACATTGGAACGGTTTTGATGTTTCCTTCGAATTTATTTTTGAATGTTTTAAAATTTTCCAAATATTTTAAAATAATTTTAAATTTCTCAAATATTCAAAAATCAAGTGAAATTAAATTGAATTACAAGAGACTTAGATTACAATGAAATTGAATTTGAAAACATATGTATGTTAATAGCGCTTTATTAGAACTTTACCTCTATTTAGAACTTTACGTCTATTCTACACATTATGCATTGGCAGGCCTCCGACGGGCTACTAGCAGGTCTTAAAATGGATGTCAGAGGTCTACCTTACTCATATCCAAGCCCATATACTTTTTTATATGAAATGGCAAAATGGATGTCAGAGGTCTACCTTACTCATATCCAAGCCCATATACTTTTTTATATGAAATGGCCAAATTTTCCAGGCCTTCCGCTCTCCTTGCTTTAAAGAGGCCTGCTATAAGCACTCCTTTAGAATGGCTTAAAGAAGAGGTTAGCCAAAACGATTAAAGAAACTATTATTTTTATTTCTTTTTATGTATCACTATAACCTACCTATTTATTCTGTGATTTTATTTCATTTTAAACATTTTTGTCAAATAATAATATTTCTAAGTCATGACGTTGAATATTATTCAGTATTTTTGAACTAATATATATTTTAACTTTTAACGAAAAAGTAACTCTGATATATAAGCAGAACCAGTTTTTGTAGGAACAATATAATTTTTGTACTACCCTGGGGAGCGAAAAATTAGGCCTCATAGAAGCGCTCGCAGAAGCAGCGAGGCAGTTATGTGTCTTACCGCCAAACGTACCAGTAAATGTACGCCTTCGTTAGAAGAGACCTGGCTTCATTGCCTATTGGGTATTAGATTGAACGAATACTTTTCTCTACGTGTATGGTTTGATGGAAAATGTAAGATGGGCGAGATGGTTATGGATAACGTGTGAGGAGTATTGGATGATTAGCATAGTACGATCGGTATGATTTGTATCATGCGTATCATATATTGAATGATTAGAATAATGTGAAGGATATAGTGCAATGATATGAGTATTGGAATGAATATAATTGGAAATATTCTTATAATTAAGTTAAAGAAATGGTATTGACTTATTATACCTTATTCTGCAAAAACCTTATTCCCAGCATTGGAAGGAGTACATTTTAGATACATGAAAAATCAATAATCCGGTAAGGAAATTAACTCTTTAAAAAAAAAACTCTTACATTTAATGTAAAAGCCATTAATTGACAAACTATTTAAGTGTTTGCCTTCCATCCATTCCATATCCATTTTCATTTCCATCTCCATTTCACTTTTCATTCTCATTTCCACTTTCTTTTCTATTTCCATTTCCACCTTCATTTTCATTTTACTTTTAATTTCTATCTCTATCTCTATCTCTATCTCTATCTCTATCTCTATCTCTATCTCTATCTCTATCTCTATCTCTATCTCTATCTCTATCTCTATCTCTATCTCTATCTCTATCTCTATCTCTATCTCTATCTCTATCTCTATCTCTATCTCTATCTCTATCTCTATCTCTATCTCTATCTCTATCTCTATCTCTATCTCTATCTCTATCTCTATCTCTATCTCTATCTCTATCTCTATCTCTATCTCTATCTCTATCTCTATCTCTATCTCTATCTCTATCTCTATCTCTATCTCTATCTCTATCTCTATCTCTATCTCTATCTCTATCTCTATCTCTATCTCTATCTCTATCTCTATCTCTATCTCTATCTCTATCTCTATCTCTATCTCTATCTCTATCTCTATCTCTATCTCTATCTCTATCTCTATCTCTATCTCTATCTCTATCTCTATCTCTATCTCTATCTCTATCTCTATCTCTATCTCTATCTCTATCTCTATCTCTATCTCTATCTCTATCTCTATCTCTATCTCTATCTCTATCTCTATCTCTATCTCTATCTCTATCTCTATCTCTATCTCTATCTCTATCTCTATCTCTATCTCTATCTCTATCTCTATCTCTATCTCTATCTCTATCTCTATCTCTATCTCTATCTCTATCTCTATCTCTATCTCTATCTCTATCTCTATCTCTATCTCTATCTCTATCTCTATCTCTATCTCTATCTCTATCTCTATCTCTATCTCTATCTCTATCTCTATCTCTATCTCTATCTCTATCTCTATCTCTATCTCTATCTCTATCTCTATCTCTATCTCTATCTCTATCTCTATCTCTATCTCTATCTCTATCTCTATCTCTATCTCTATCTCTATCTCTATCTCTATCTCTATCTCTATCTCTATCTCTATCTCTATCTCTATCTCTATCTCTATCTCTATCTCTATCTCTATCTCTATCTCTATCTCTATCTCTATCTCTATCTCTATCTCTATCTCTATCTCTATCTCTATCTCTATCTCTATCTCTATCTCTATCTCTATCTCTATCTCTATCTCTATCTCTATCTCTATCTCTATCTCTATCTCTATCTCTATCTCTATCTCTATCTCTATCTCTATCTCTATCTCTATCTCTATCTCTATCCTCTATCTCTATCTCTATCTCTATCTCTATCTCTATCTCTATCTCTATCTCTATCTCTATCTCTATCTCTATCTCTATCTCTATCTCTATCTCTATCTCTATCTCTATCTCTATCTCTATCTCTATCTCTATCTCTATCTCTATCTCTATCTCTATCTCTATCTCTATCTCTATCTCTATCTCTATCTCTATCTCTATCTCTATCTCTATCTCTATCTCTATCTCTATCTCTATCTCTATCTCTATCTCTATCTCTATCTCTATCTCTATCTCTATCTCTATCTCTATCTCTATCTCTATCTCTATCTCTATCTCTATCTCTATCTCTATCTCTATCTCTATCTCTATCTCTATCTCTATCTCTATCTCTATCTCTATCTCTATCTCTATCTCTATCTCTATCTCTATCTCTATCTCTATCTCTATCTCTATCTCTATCTCTATCTCTATCTCTATCTCTATCTCTATCTCTATCTCTATCTCTATCTCTATCTCTATCTCTATCTCTATCTCTATCTCTATCTCTATCTCTATCTCTATCTCTATCTCTATCTCTATCTCTATCTCTATCTCTATCTCTATCTCTATCTCTATCTCTATCTCTATCTCTATCTCTATCTCTATCTCTATCTCTATCTCTATCTCTATCTCTATCTCTATCTCTATCTCTATCTCTATCTCTATCTCTATCTCTATATCTCTATCTCTATCTCTATCTCTATCTCTATCTCTATCTCTATCTCTATCTCTATCTCTATCTCTATCTCTATCTCTATCTCTATCTCATCTCTATCTCTTCTCTATCTCTATCTCTATCTCTATCTCTATCTCTATCTCTATCTCTATCTCTATCTCTATCTCTATCTCTATCTCTATCTCTATCTCTATCTCTAATCTCTATCTCTATCTCTATCTCTATCTCTATCTCTATCTCTATCTCTATCTCTATCTCTATCTCTATCTCTATCTCTATCTCTATCTCTATCTCTATCTCTATCTCTATCTCTTCTCTATCTCTATCTCTATCTCTATCTCTATCTCTATCTCTATCTCTATCTCTATCTCTATCTCTATCTCTATCTCTATCTCTATCTCTATCTCTATCTCTATCTCTATCTCTATCTCTATCTCTATCTCTATCTCTATCTCTATCTCTATCTCTATCTCTATCTCTATCTCTATCTCTATCTCTATCTCTATCTCTATCTCTATCTCTATCTCTATCTCTATCTCTATCTCTATCTCTATCTCTATCTCTATCTCTATCTCTATCTCTATCTCTATCTCTATCTCTATCTCTATCTCTATCTCTATCTCTATCTCTATCTCTATCTCTATCTCTATCTCTATCTCTATCTCTATCTCTATCTCTATCTCTATCTCTATCTCTATCTCTATCTCTATCTCTATCTCTATCTCTATCTCTATCTCTATCTCTATCTCTATCTCTATCCTATCTCTATCTCTATCTCTATCTCTATCTCTATCTCTATCTCTATCTCTATCTCTATCTCTATCTCTATCTCTATCTCTATCTCTATCTCTATCTCTATCTCTATCTCTATCTCTATCTCTATCTCTATCTCTATCTCTATCTCTATCTCTATCTCTATCTCTATCTCTATCTCTATCTCTATCTCTATCTCATCTCTATCTCTATCTCTATCTCTATCTCTATCTCTATCTCTATCTCTATCTCTATCTCTATCTCTATCTCTATCTCTATCTCTATCTCTATCTCTATCTCTATCTCTATCTCTATCTCTATCTCTATCTCTATCTCTATCTCTATCTCTATCTCTATCTCTATCTCTATCTCTATCTCTATCTCTATCTCTATCTCTATCTCTATCTCTATCTCTATCTCTATCTCTATCTCTATCTCTATCTCTATCTCTATCTCTATCTCTATCTCTATCTCTATCTCTATCTCTATCTCTATCTCTATCTCTATCTCTATCTCTATCTCTATCTCTATCTCTATCTCTATCTCTATCTCTATTATCTCTATCTCTATCTCTATCTCTATCTCTATCTCTATCTCTATCTCTATCTCTATCTCTATCTCTATCTCTATCTCTATCTCTATCTCTATCTCTATCTCTATCTCTATCTCTATCTCTATCTCTATCTCTATCTCTATCTCTATCTCTATCTCTATCTCTATCTCTATCTCTATCTCTATCTCTATCTCTATCTCTATCTCTATCTCTATCTCTATCTCTATCTCTATCTCTATCTCTATCTCTATCTCTATCTCTATCTCTATCTCTATCTCTATCTCTATCTCTATCTCTATCTCTATCTCTATCTCTATCTCTATCTCTATCTCTATCTCTATCTCTATCTCTATCTCTATCTCTATCTCTATCTCTATCTCTATCTCTATCTCTATCTCTATCTCTATCTCTATCTCTATCTCTATCTCTATCTCTATCTCTATCTCTATCTCTATCTCTATCTCTATCTCTATCTCTATCTCTATCTCTATCTCTATCTCTATCTCTATCTCTATCTCTATCTCTATCTCTATCTCTATCTCTATCTCTATCTCTATCTCTATCTCTATCTCTATCTCTATCTCTATCTCTATCTCTATCTCTATCTCTATCTCTATCTCTATCTCTATCTCTATCTCTATCTCTATCTCTATCTCTATCTCTATCTCTATCTCTATCTCTATCTCTATCTCTATCTCTATCTCTATCTCTATCTCTATCTCTATCTCTATCTCTATCTCTATCTCTATCTCTATCTCTATCTCTATCTCTATCTCTATCTCTATCTCTATCTCTATCTCTATCTCTATCTCTATCTCTATCTCTATCTCTATCTCTATCTCTATCTCTATCTCTATCTCTATCTCTATCTCTATCTCTATCTCTATCTCTATCTCTATCTCTATCTCTATCTCTATCTCTATCTCTATCTCTATCTCTATCTCTATCTCTATCTCTATCTCTATCTCTATCTCTATCTCTATCTCTATCTCTATCTCTATCTCTATCTCTATCTCTATCTCTATCTCTATCTCTATCTCTATCTCTATCTCTATCTCTATCTCTATCTCTATCTCTATCTCTATCTCTATCTCTATCTCTATCTCTATCTCTATCTCTATCTCTATCTCTATCTCTATCTCTATCTCTATCTCTATCTCTATCTCTATCTCTATCTCTATCTCTATCTCTATCTCTATCTCTATCTCTATCTCTATCTCTATCTCTATCTCTATCTCTATCTCTATCTCTATCTCTATCTCTATCTCTATCTCTATCTCTATCTCTATCTCTATCTCTATCTCTATCTCTATCTCTATCTCTATCTCTATCTCTATCTCTATCTCTATCTCTATCTCTATCTCTATCTCTATCTCTATCTCTATCTCTATCTCTATCTCTATCTCTATCTCTATCTCTATCTCTATTTCTATCTCTATCTCTATCTCTATCTCTATCTCTATCTCTATCTCTATCTCTATCTCTATCTCTATCTCTATCTCTATCTCTATCTCTATCTCTATCTCTATCTCTATCTCTATCTCTATCTCTATCTCTATCTCTATCTCTATCTCTATCTCTATCTCTATCTCTATCTCTATCTCTATCTCTATCTCTATCTCTATCTCTATCTCTATCTCTATCTCTATCTCTATCTCTATCTCTATCTCTATCTCTATCTCTATCTCTATCTCTATCTCTATCTCTATCTCTATCTCTATCTCTATCTCTATCTCTATCTCTATCTCTATCTCTATCTCTATCTCTATCTCTATCTCTATCTCTATCTCTATCTCTATCTCTATCTCTATCTCTATCTCTATCTCTATCTCTATCTCTATCTCTATCTCTATCTCTATCTCTATCTCTATCTCTATCTCTATCTCTATCTCTATCTCTATCTCTATCTCTATCTCTATCTCTATCTCTATCTCTATCTCTATCTCTATCTCTATCTCTATCTCTATCTCTATCTCTATCTCTATCTCTATCTCTATCTCTATCTCTATCTCTATCTCTATCTCTATCTCTATCTCTATCTCTATCTCTATCTCTATCTCTATCTCTATCTCTATCTCTATCTCTATCTCTATCTCTATCTCTATCTCTATCTCTATCTCTATCTCTATCTCTATCTCTATCTCTATCTCTATCTCTATCTCTATCTCTATCTCTATCTCTATCTCTATCTCTATCTCTATCTCTATCTCTATCTCTATCTCTATCTCTATCTCTATCTCTATCTCTATCTCTATCTCTATCTCTATCTCTATCTCTATCTCTATCTCTATCTCTATCTCTATCTCTATCTCTATCTCTATCTCTATCTC
Source organism: Coremacera marginata (assembly GCA_914767935.1). Classification (NCBI taxonomy): domain Eukaryota; kingdom Metazoa; phylum Arthropoda; class Insecta; order Diptera; family Sciomyzidae; genus Coremacera; species Coremacera marginata. Next base: position 54,250,324 of record OU612045.1, read on the forward strand.
TATCTCTATCTCTATCTCTATCTCTATCTCTATCTCTATCTCTATCTCTATCTCTATCTCTATCTCTATCTCTATCTCTATCTCTATCTCTATCTCTATCTCTATCTCTATCTCTATCTCTATCTCTATCTCTATCTCTATCTCTATCTCTATCTCTATCTCTATCTCTATCTCTATCTCTATCTCTATCTCTATCTTCATTTCTATCTCCACCTCCGTCTCCACTTCCATTTCCATAGAACATTTGCCATTGTAGGAAAAGTGTGCCTGAAGTTTGTTTTGATTCTCAAACCTCATTCTATTTAATTACTTAAAAGTGACTATTTTTCGCTACAAAAAATTGTATTTTTCAATGGCAAATCAATTCCTTTTTTAAAGGAAGGATTCATATATATAGAGATGAAATACAAGATATTATGCTTGAAGAGTTTTTTGTAGATGTCTGTTTCTCTTAACAGAAGTTTTATTTTCTTTAGATTTTGAAGACTTAACTTCTCGACTTTTAGGCCAAAAATAAAAATAATTTCAAAAAAATAAAAATTGCTATAATATTCGTTAGAATTAGAATAAAAACTATCATCTGAAAAATTGATTTTAACAGTTTAATATATGTCACAAAATGACTCTGATGAGTAAATTTTCAAGCGTTTTCATTCATAAACATTTCAAGCAAAAGCAATTGCTAAGTTTTTATTCATCTAGTTAACTTTTTCGTCATCCATTTATTGCCCATAAAAAAATTAACCAACATTGTTCTACAAAGTTTTAAGCAACTTAAATGTTCCTTACATCCAAGAACCTAATGAAAATATATGCATTAAAAATACATTAAAAATTTGGTCCCAATGATTGATGATCGTTGCAACATATTTCAACGATTTAATTATTTGCACATTTTCTGCCTTTAAAAAAGTCATAAAATTATAACGACATTGATTATATCAAAGTTATTATGATAAATAGCAGAGCGCCACCGCAAATACACAGTTCGTAAAATTTTCACAAGAGGAAAAGTGATCAAATTGAAATTTTCCCTGACATTGTATACATTTAATGTTGGGGCGACAAACATGAGCGGCAGAAGAAAAAGGTCATAAAATATGAACAACGGAAGTATGACAACATAGCTTTAAACGCGGCCAACATGGCGACCGACAAACTGCTGAAGTGTATAATTTTTATTATGCGCCCACACGCCACCGACATACCGACTCTGAATCTTGCGCACTTTTTAAGAAAAGAAAACTTTTTACTTTTATGTACGACTCAGAACACACGCTGAGCACACACTATGACTGATTATATAGTTAAAGAATTTCACAGAGCTTAACATAGCTCAACAGGCAAAGCAGCTTGGATTGAATATAAAGAGCAGAGAACGGAGAAAGTTGAGCATTGAAGCGGCAAGCCTGCTGAAACGCGTTTCTAATAAAAGCTGGCAAAACTGAAAACTTTACGAGTATTAGTGGGAACAGCAACAAGATGTTGCAGCAACAAAAGCTTAAATGACACTGATTGCAGAAAGTGAAATGTTACGCATACGCCGTGTTGCACACAGCATTAACTTTCTTGAGTTAAACTGATTTCTTAAGCTTTATGTGGCAACAGCGGCAGGCAACTGACTTTCGTTTTAACTTTATGTGTCATTAATTATGCGAAGTATCGTTAGAGGTGAGCTGTGTTTGAATTTTATAGCTGGTGGCTGATGTTTGGGAACCACAAAACTAAACTTAATCGAACACAACTTTTTGATGCTTTTTGAAAACTTTTGTAAATATAATTTAGTCTGTACTGTGACGTTTCACAAGTTTGAGAGACTGAATGTGAGTGTGTGTACATTTGAGGTTAATGACGAGTGCAGTGATAACTTTTTTACTTAAAAAAAAATATATATTAATATTTATTAGAACTCAAACTTATTCACGTGATCTGAACTTATTTTTTAGTAGCATTGCATAGGAGGTTATATTAAAAGAGGTTTGGCCAGCTCAATATTGCTTCAGTGGGGCTTGTTGGGTCCTCCAATGGCTTGCTGTAGGATGGGCTTGTCTTTGTTCCAAGGTAAGTTATAAGATCTTTTGTGGTTTCATTGAAGTCCCTAGTCAAAAAAGAATGATTTTATGGTCTCATTCATTTATCCATACTTTCTTATACAAAATATTTCAGGTCAAAGGTGTGTCATGATATAAATAATAGCTTCAATGGAAATCTTGAACAAAAAAAGATATTTATTAGTCTTATTAATAGCGCCGCAATAGTTGCAGTGTATTCGATTCTCCATCGAATCAAACAATTGTATCGAAGAGGTCTATTTTCATAAAAGAAACTACTGACCTGCGATAATTCCAATGCACCCGATTGGCCATAATATCATTTAATTATTGATTTTTAATTGGAACCCTTTGAGCTATATGGATTCCTAAGGCATGAACAAATCCTTTTGGATCCCTTAACCCTTTTAAGTGAGTCATTGCCAACTTTTAAGAGTTCAGTAAACTCTTTGAATATAAATAGATGATTGGCGTTAATAAACGGCATGTGAACGATCTCCCATTGTTCGATCGCTAAGCAATTCGACACTAAACGACGAATAGTGTTTTCGGACGGTGCTTTTTGGTCACGATATTTTCGACGATATGCACGTTGAGTTTATACAACTTAACGACTATTTTCAATCCTCCAGCGTCACTACTTCAACGCAGTGCTTTGATATAAAGCGACGCATGATTAAAATTATATTGAATTTACGTTTCAAAAACTGTTTAGTCAATTCAGTCAACAGATAAATGTCAACGTTATTTAATGTTTTATGTTAAATACTGACATAAGATATGGCACACCCTGCATATATTTGTAAAATTACGTTTATATTATTATAACGTTTTTCCTTTTGTTATGTGGCGGGATAAGTTTAGCGTGAGCAATAAATGTAAGTGTGCATTTGTAATTATTTAAATAAATTCACTGATAGTGTTTTATCAACATTTCGAATTAATAATGACTTGTCAATAAATATTGTGGCGAGGGGTGATTCGTAACGAATCGCTTATGAATCGTTTCTTTACTTGTTTTCGAATAGCTTTGTTCTGACTTCATCAGAGGTTGGCTTGATGCTTACAAAAAGCACCGATTGAAATCATGACTTTATATAATTCCTTTTAAGATGTTTTTAGCTCCATTAAAAAAGAAAAACAATTTTTTTTCCGATGGAAAAAGTTTTAACAATTCGCTATTGATAGCCCTTCAACATTTTTGTGATTCGTTAGCAATTCACTTCTTTCGTTATTAGCAATTCATTTACGAATCATCAGTTTTTTTCTTTTTTTTTTTAAATAAAATTTATGAAAAGAAATATTCGTTTAAATGACATATTTACAACAGAAATTTAATAAAAAATACTTAAAAATGTTTCATTTAAAAAGTCGGCTTCGTTATACATTCGAAACGAATTCGAAAAAATGCAAATTATCGAATAAGAAAACCTTTGGGCAGATTCTTTTCAGAAATGCTTACGAAGCTTACCTTTACAGTAGAATTTTTTTTTTTAAATAATATTTTATTAACTTGCTGCTGTAAATATATATAAATAAATGAAAATTGAGTGATTTTTTTTTATAAACTAATAATAACGTTTTTTTTTCTATAATTCTTAACTGAAATTTGGCTGAATGGAAGCATGTCTGACTTAGAACTGTTTGATAATAGTTTTCAAGTTTAGAAAGGACAGACACGCTGACAATACTTCTGCTGTCGGTGATGGAGTCCTATTAGCTGTAAGGAACTCTTCCATAAGTTACTTTATTAATATTCCCTGCTCTGCTAATATCGAACTCAAATGCGTTAAGGTTATATATTGGAGTTCTAATGTATATGCTATTAATGCGTATATTCCGCCAAAGAGTAGTGCAGAGGTCTATTTAAGCCTTGCTGATTGCATAGAATTTATTATAAATTTACTTGACGTAAATGACGACATTTTATTGTTGGGCGATTTCAATCTGCCTGACTTAAAATGGCATCCTTCAGACGATGATACATATTTTTGTGCATCTAATTCGAAGACATGCCAAGAACATATATTTGTTGACAATATATGTTCTGACTTACAACAAGTGACTTGTATTTATAATAGTCTTGGAAGACTTCTTGACCTCCTCTTAACTACAGACAGTAACAATGTCATTGTTCTGAGGGCCTTTCGTGCTCTGACGACTGTTGATGAATACCATCCACCACTGAGTATCTGGTACAAATCCGACAGGGAAAATATAGTAAATCCGAATTCAATGGACAAAGTTTATGAATTCAATTTTAAAAAAGCTGACTTTTTGAAGTTGATTCGTTTAATACAAAGTAAACTTAATGCAATTTTAGAATTCTTAAATGAAAATTGTTTTGATAATTCCATAAATTTTTTTTTATACCGAACTTTTTGCTTTGTTTTCTCAGTCTGTACCCAGAAAAATTCTGAAAAATTCTTCGTACCCCTGGTACACAAGGAATTTAAAAACTCTTCGCTACAACAGGAATAGAGCATGGAAGACATACATCTGTAGCCTAGACTCAAATGACCTAGAGACTTACAAGTGTTTGTTTCTGGAATTTGAAAATCGCTCAGACACATTATATCACGAATACTTAAATGATGTTAAGCTGAGAATTTTGTCTGATCCAAGGAAATTTTGGGGATTCATAAACACAAAGAAGAAATCCGATGGATTCCTCTCTTCATTCAGAACTCTTGATGGATTTACTGATGATCCTGTCATAATTTGTGGCCTATTTGCCAATCTTTTTAAAGAATCATTCTGTTCAGATTATTTAATCCTGATGAAGAGTACTTTGAATATATGAATTCTGCACCCAGGGTTTCTTTGGAACATTTATCCTTTACTCCAGAGGATATTTTAAAGTATATTGGATCAATCGATGAGGATTTTGGTACTGGGCCCGATGGAATTCCTGCCGCAGTGTTAACACAATGCGGTTCCTTTTTAAGTCAACCGCTTTCTTTATTATTCAATAAATCAATTAACGAAAGTTATTTTCCAATTATTCGGAAAAAAAATCATTATAAGTCCTATTTATAAAAAAGGTTGCAGGAATGATGTTAATAACTATAGTCCTATCGCTAAGCTCTCATCGACTCCCAAACTTTTTGAGCGGATCGTGTATGATCGGGTGAAAGTTCACTATGGGGAAGTCATAACAACTCGTTAGCATGGTTTTGTTAATCGCAGATCCACTGTATCTAATCTTCTCGATTTTACAACATTCTGCTTAAGTTCGATTGACTCTTGTAATCAGGTCGACTACGTTTACACTGGCTTTAGTAAAGCTTTTGATAAGTTACCACACAATCTAATTTTATTTAAGCTCAAGTTAATGGGATTTCCACAATATTATGTGAACTGGATTAAATCGTATTTGTTAGAGCGATCTTATTGCGAACTCATTATGAAGCAAATAAAGTCAGACATGTTCAACAACTGCAATATCCGAATGGGTAAGGCACTTGAATAGCATTCAGATGAAGTGGCTTCATTGCTTGACAAGGTAAGTTTGAAATTTTAAAGTTAATAATATTATAACATTTTAAGTTTTTCCGTCAATATAATGATTTAAAACGTTCATTGGTTTTTAAAAATCTCGAAAATCAATCTTTTGTTTATTCTGTTTACATAAAATAAGTTAATTTTTGTAAAAAATTGTAATAAAATTTTAGTTCAACAAACATAAGACTTTAAAAAGTGTTATAAGAAATGTTCATTGACAGTACAAAAAAAAAAAAATCGTTCAATGAGAGAAAACTCAAATACAAAGACGAAAAGAAAAGTTTTAAAAATACATAGGGAAGAAGAGAAAGCATATTGATAGAATTGGCACATCGATTTGCCAAGAAAAAAAAACTATTGCAACTACAATGTAACTAATAAACGCCGAAACTACGATGAAGTGAACTAACTGCCTTTTTTCAGCTCAATACCCACTGAGTTTGAAATTGAAATCTGATCTTGTCAAGCAACAGACTCTTTCAAACTTCAGCCGTGAAAATGATAGTTACACGGTTAGAAATTTGAAATAAATTTTAATACAAATGGGCTTACATAACAGTAAGTTCAAAAAGTCCATAGGATGACACATAGATGGCGTTACTAGATTTTTTCTATATGATTTTTATTTAGTGCCAACCTTCAAACGATACGTATAAAAACTTGACAACAATCTGACAATTGATTCGTGAGTTATAGCATTTTGTGTGCAACTATTGTTATTGAAAAAAAAAAGAAAAAAAATGGAAAAAAGTGAATTTCGAGTTTTGATAAAACATTGCTTCTTGATGAAAAAAAATACAGTGGAAACCAAAAAATGGCTTGATAAACATTATCCGGACTCTGCTCCATCGAGATAAATGGTAGAAAAGTGGATTGCTGAATTTAAGCGTGGTCGTACCAGCACAATTGATGCAGAGCGCAGTGGACGCCCAAATCAGACTGTTATTCCACAAAACATCAAAAAAATTCACAAATTGAAGGTGCACGAGCTAGCTGACATTGTAAAGAAATCAGATGGTAGTGTTTTTACCATTTTACACGAACATTTGGGTATGCGAAACTCTGTGCAAAGTGGGTGCCGCGTGAGCTCACAGTCGACCAAAAACAACAACGAATTGATGTTTCAGAGGAGTGTTTGGCGCTGTTAAACTGCAATAAAATCGAATATCGTCAATATGTGACAATGGATGAAACATAGCTACACTATCACACACCAGAAACTAAAAGACAGTCAGCTGAGTGGACAGCAGTTGACGAACCGTATCCAAAGCGAGCAAAGACCTAACAGTCGGCTTGTAAGGTGATGGTGTCTTTATTTTGGGATGCGAAAGAAATAATATTCATCGACTATCTCCAAAAAGGAACCACCACCAACAGCGACTATAACTGTGCACTTTTGCATCGATTGAAGGCTGAAATCGCCAAGAAACGGCCACATTTGCAAAAGAAAAAAGTGTTGTTTCACCAAGACAATGCACCGTGTCAAAAATCGATGAAAACGATGGCAAAATTGAATGAATTTATTTAATTTTTTACACCGTATTTTCCAGATTTAGGGCCCAGCGACTTTTTCCTGTTTTCAGATCTCAAGAGAATGCTTGCTGGAAAGAAATTCAAGTCCAATGATGAAGTAATCGCCGAAACTGAGGCCTATTTTGACGAGAAAGAGAAATCTTACTATAAAAGTGGTATCGAAAAATTGGAAAATCCCTATACTCGTTTTATTGCTCTGGAAGGCAACTATGTTGAATAATATAATCGAGTTTTATTAAAATTTTCTTTTTTTTTTACTTATCCTACGGACTTATTGAATGACCTATTATATGACCACACCAAAATTGTATTAAATTTTAATACTTACCGAATATTCCATTTAATTTTTAATGAAAATTTGTATTAATTTTAATTTGAATACTGTTTTGGTTTAAGTTTTGATATTAAAGTGTTAAAAAGTTAGCATTTAATTTTATTGTACATTAAGTTATACCATTTATTTTTTTATGCTTTTGTACATTATAATTTTTAAATTATCTCCTATTGTAGGTTTCGAACTCCCGTCAGTATTGATATGAAAATAGTGAACGTTGCTTGTGCGCCACAATCAAATAAAAAATGCTACAAAAAAATCGTTTTATAAAGCTTTATTAACCGAAAAAGTTACTCTGAATCATAAGACTTTTGAAGCTTAACAATCGGAAAATTAACACGGAAAGAATTGAAATACAATACAGCATGGCTTAAAATTCAAATATAATATTCACCATTATATCAAATTTATTCCAAAGGGTATGAAAAACCGTTGTATTTTGAATTGTATTAAAATTTAATAGATAATTTATTTGAAAATTTTGTAATTAAAAATTGTTGTAATACTTCGCTTGTGTTAAAATATATTCCAGGATTTCTAACCGTGTATATATGTAAGATTATTGTTGATATTAATTTGAACTGTTCTTTTTCTTAATAATAATATTTTAATTTATATTTATATTTTTTATTTTGTGTGTTTTATGCATTTGAAATACGGGGTGGCTCTTTGGAAAAATATTAAAAATCTGTATGTGGCTGTTATTGGACCACTCATGCACACTAAAGTTTTATAAGATAGACTCACAAAAATATGTGCAAAGGCTATTTTTGTCATAATCACGATAAACGTGAAAAAATATTCTTATGAAATTTCAGATAAGACTATTTTCCTGTAGTTGATTTAAGAAGATATTCTCATACAGTCATTGAATTGATGCCAGATTTACCCTAATTCTGCTCCACTGTGCGCCGGTTAAATCCCAGCAAGTTGTCAATAAATTACAAAATGTTCTGAAATCTACCGTTTTATTTTTTGGGCTCACAAAAAAGAAAGCCCAAATATTATCTACCTAAGCGTCATAAATAATTTTTCGAATCGTGACTATATGGAAAATTTTATTTAGCAGACTCCTTTTTGCACACAGATAATTATAGTTTAAAGCTTTTTTCGCATTTCATGCGTAGATAAATTGATTTAAATTGTAGAAACTTTTAATTAAAACATTCTGCCTGTTGCCAAAGTTTTCAAGTAGTAGCAGAAGCTGTAGCATCAATTGTTGGCTGCATGCAAATCGGTATTAAAATTCAGTGTTACGAACTAATACATATTTTCACACACATACCTACACACACACACACACACACATTTATATATGTATGCTATCGCAGAGTATAGCATATAAAAGCTGCTTCCGCTTAATTAAAGATTTTGACACAAACGCATAAAGTTTTGTGCACAAGAATATTTAGAACCTTTTTTTTTTTGAATAAAAAAACTGTTACAAAAAAGTTTGGCTTCTTAATTAGCGCAAAAAGGTTGATGCTGTTGCTAGTGGCAGTCATAAAAAAAATAATGGTTGTACATTTTAAAAGTTGAATCCGAGATAAAAGCAAGTTAGGAAAAATAATTGCGAAATATAAAAATCTTCATAATAACAGAAGCCTTGGGCAGTTTAATGGATAACTTATTTCAAGTAATTGCAATTGTAAGTGTTCCTTGGGTAGACGTTGTTAGGCAGAATGCCGAAAATGTAAAAAAAAGTTCAAAATATTTAAATTAATTAATTTAAATTAATTAAATTATTGAATTAATTCAAATCTATCTTCTATCTATATTATTATTACGCAAGCGCATTTTTTGTGATGACTATCAAATCTATACTTTAGGCGCGATTTTTAAAAATAGGGTAGCAATTGAAAGGTTTTGCTGTGCAGATGTGCAATTAGGTCTTATTTTTTTTCTTAAATATTGTGTATTTCTTAAAAAAAGCTGAAACAATTTTCTATGAAGCAAGTCTAATTTCGTTGTGATGCCTAAAAGTATGTGATAGATATTTATTGTAATGCTATAAGTACCCTATAGGAACAAACTAACTTGTTTTTAAAAACAACTAATTAAAAAACCAATTTAAAATAAACTAGTATATGAAGTACTTTGAAATACTCCTTAAAACAAGTGGTTGATAAACTACTTTGAATTATATTAAGACGGCAACTACTCTGATTTTGACATATTTTAATTGCAAATTTTTATTAGATTACAAGTTTATATATATTTTACCATATTATTTCATAAAATATTATTAACTTTAGGCTTCACTAAAATTTTGTTTCAAAAAGATATATTTTTTTATTTACGACATTGAGCTGCAAGACAAACGTGGTAAACACACTTTAAAACTGATAAACTGCCTCAAAACCCTGTGAAACGATTAAAAATTCTTTATGATTTAAGATATTCAAATTAAAAACTGGTAGTGTTTAGCAAACATTGCACAATTTGGACTCTGTGCGGAAATTGTTTGCTTAACCATTCATCACTTCAATAGTAAAGACGCACGCCTTTACATAGCGTCGAGTCTGTTTCATCACTTCATTGCGACACTTAAAAGAAGCACTAAGCAAAATATCGGTGTGTCCATCGACCACGATTGATGATTGCAAGGCGTGAAAAATTCCGCTGACACTCTGGTTAAGCTAATATTTTGAAATGAAGCATCAAAAAGCTGGCTCGTGTTAAATAACAGGCGCAGTATCCACACAATTCCGATCAATTGGATCGGCACCTTCGCTCATGTACCCAGGCGGTAGCGTGCCCGTTTTTGTAAACTGCTTCCGTGGTACGCATGCTCACATATAAGCACAGAGTTCCTCCAGCTTCTGAAACTATCACCTGTTGGAAGCAGAAATAGTCCGATGAAGAAAGGAATAATGAAATTATATCTACCCTCGCAGCGTACTTCTGTTGCGCTCCTTGAATGTAATTACTAGTCCTTTTTTGAATTAACTGGCAATGAAGCTTGGCATGAATCACTTTTGAATTATTTTAAAATCAATTAAAACACCACAAAGAACGTTACATTTCACAATTTTCCATTAAGAAACTCTGATCACTTTTAACTTTGTTTGCATTTTGCTTTCAGATTTTATATTTCAGAATTTATTTGTGTCGACCAGGCATGATTTTTTGGCATGATTCATGTATTTTTCAAAACAGTCAAATAAATAATCTCTTTGATGTATAGCAATTTAAAATGTTTGTGCTTTTAAATTCATCTTCAGTAAGTGGAATATTAAATAGTTTTCAATTGGTTATTTTAAAGTAATTAAAAAAATAACTTAAATATAACTAATCTAACAAGTAGTTGAAAATATATGCAGACGAAAGTCAATTGACTTATTTAGCGGACATCACCATACAAAATAAGTTAGTTCGTTCTATGGAAAAAAGTCAAAATTTCAACTAGTTATGGTTGACAAAAAACTACTTTTTCAACTACTTTTAAATTAGTTGATTTTCCTACAGTGTAATAACTGGGCTACTTAACAATTTAACAGAAACAAAGAAAGTTTCTATGAAATCCTTGGTTCAAAGATAAAAATAGTCCATAATATAAAAACAATATTACCTATCACTCAGGCGCGGATTCAGGGGGAATTTTTGGGGGTTCAAACCCCCGGAAATTCTCGGATAACCTGTATTTAAATGTGATGTACTAGTGTTGATTATGTGGTCTAAGGGTACTAAAAAGAAAAACATCGATTTTTTAATAATTTATTTTAAATATTCACACCTGAGTTCTGTTCCTGTTTTTTTTAATGTTCTTTTAATATCGCGCCCTGCTGTATCGGAAGTTTTTGTCCAAAAAGTGATTTTGACGATACTGATTTTTTTTTAAAATTTTGCACATCAGTAGTATTTTATCATATATATTTAATTTTTTCATTGTAATTTTTACACAGTGGAATATTAAAAAAAAAATCAAAATTTGTCATTCGGACATGTAGGAAAACCACTATTCTTCAAAACTATAAGTCCTACAAAAAAATGTTCAGGATTTTCTTAAGAGATCTTTTTCACATTTCACATTTTATAAATATGCAGCTTCTTACCAACACATTACAGAAAAATTCAAATTTCTTTGATCACTTAAAATTTCATTCACATTTTTCAATTTCTGCACGACTATTTTTTTAGAGTTTTTAAAACATCATCGTGTTGAGGCATTCATTCTTAATGCATTCTCAAAATTGTACGTCGAAGAATTAATGCCTACTATTTAAAACGGATTTTTCAAAAACTTAATCAAAAATTTAATTTTTGAGTATTTTTTGTACTTCTTATAGTATTTTATAATTTTTAAGCTAGAAATATACCTCCGAAAGCTTTTAATTATGCTTTAAATTTATATAATTTTTTTTTATTTTTTTATTTTTTTATTTATTTCTTTTATTCCTTGATAAAAGAAAAGCCGTATAGGTATACTATCTGAAAAATTTAAAAATACAATAAGAGTACAGAAAATGAGAAAGTGTTTGTATGAAAAAATTGTGTATGGAGTTTTTGAAAAATTCGTTTAAAATAGTTAGCATTCATTTTTCAATGTAAAATTTTTATAACTTATTGAGAATAAATGCCTCAATACGATCATGTTTACAAAACGTAAAAAAATAGTAGTGGTTACCTTGAAAAATGTGAATTAGTTTCCAAAAAATGTAATTTTTTATTAAAGTGTTGGTAAAAAACAAAATGTTGGTGGTAACGTGCGAAAATGTAATCGGCATTATATCGAAAAAGCCAAGTAAAATTAATATCGTTTTACAATTGGGCTATTCACAGTTTAATCGTATATTAACAAAGCGTATTTATAACATTTGTTATTTTTGTAGACAGGGCATAAAAATACGAGACACAAAAAACACGACCAAGGGCTACTTTTACTTACGCGTGCCTGCGTATTTGCGTTTGTTTGCAAAACAACAATAAAGCAAAATACGCTTACGTAAGTTAGCGTAAAAGTATTATATACTTTGTTCAAGACTCCCAAAAATTGTAAGCAAGGGGGAGAGGCGGAGAGAAGGAGGGGAGGTGAGTGGAAATTATATTTATTTTAAGTTACCTATACACTTAAAAATATTTCTTCCGACTTCGACATCAGATTTTGGGATAAGTAGGTGTGATGGAGTTACCTAAAAAAAAAGAAAGATAAATACAGCGTGTATACATAACCATCCTATCTCAGTTTTGCCAAAAAGATGGATTTTTCTTCCAAATTTTACAAAAATGGAGGTTTTACATTTCAAAAGAAGGATAAAAGGAGGATCAATGTTTAATGATAAAAACATTTTAAAATCCTTATTTTTCAAATTTATCTTCGTCAACTGTTTGTTCGTCGTTGGCCACATTATATTTCATAATTTACAGCACAGAACGTGCACTGAGAGAGTGAAAGTGCGTTCCACTCTGTTTCATGAGTTTGTTTTCGTGGTGTTTACAGCAGAGTATTTCGAATTTGTGTTGTTATAGCCCGAGCATATTGAGAGCGAGCGCAACGAACAGCACGTCTCCATTCTGCCTCCAAAGAACACGTTGCACGACATGAATATAATGAACGCGACAGCAGCAAACTTTAGCAGCCAGTGTTTTCGACATTTACAAAGGGTTTTTTTTTGTTAAACTTCATTTTGCGTTAAACTTTCTTTTATTTGTTACTGTTTCTGCAAAAAAACGGCAGCCATACTAACATTTTTGATTAATTATATCTGATGACAAATGTAAGCAATAGAAGAAATTTGCTCTTTTCGCCTGTCAAATTAGTATTAAATTGAAGCCGACGACAATGGAGGTGTTCATGCGTCAGTCAAATGATTGAATCAACCAAAATTTGTTGTTGCTTTCCTAAGTAAAAAAAATTTACCTTATCTCAGAGCGAAAATGAATTCCAAAATCTTCTCTCGACAGTCAAAATTTTGATTGAGCTCCAGACCTGCATCAATCTGTCAAAGGGTTGCATTATTTTACTTATCTGCTTTTTAGTAGGGAATTATATCAAGAAAAGTAGTTAACTGGAAACAAAGGTAGTTTTTTGACGAGAAAAAGAGGTATAATTTCATTAATTCTATTGTTTTTTTTTATGTCTTGGATCCGATGGTCATTCAAATAGGTATAATTTCCGGCATATTGATTTCCAAATGTGATTAATTTTAATCCTAAAAGATAAACTATATTTCCGCTATTTTTTTCCATTTTGTAAAATTTGTATGCACTCAAAACAACTTAATAAAAGAAACACACAAATAAAGTGATGCACACAGCATGATATGAATTCACAAAATAGTAGGTTGCTGAAAAGTAACAAATACCTGTAGTGTGTGACCAAGCGTCAATCAAAATTTTCAGAGAGAGAGTAAAAGAGAGTAACAAATCGCGATATACTTCAATCATTTGAATGATGTGTGAACACCTACAATGCCGCGCAACTATGCCATCAAAAAGTCTCCAAAAATGCCATCCCATAAAAAATACATGTAAATTAAAAGTGACAATTGGCGGTGCTCACTTGTTGCGCTCAATGTGTTTGGGCTACTATAGTTGCAAAATTTGTGTCATCATTTGGATATGAAAGCAGGATGATTGGTGGATTAAAGGAAGATTCAAAGCGAAAAAGATGGTTCGGAGGTTTTCGAAATTGTTGGCTTAAAAATAAGGATAATCCTCCTAAAAGGAGGATATATGGGATGGTTATGTATGCAGTAAAGAAGTGAAACTCTATTTCTATTTACTATTTCCTACTATTTCTCTTCTAGAATAAGAAAGATTTTAGTGTAAGAGACAAAGGTAAAGATAGAGAGAGAGAGAGAGAGAGAGAGAGAGAGAGAGAGAGAGAGAGAGAGAGAGAGAGAGAGAGAGAGAGAGAGAGAGAGAGAGAGAGAGAGAGAGAGCATTTCAAAAGAAATACATTATGACTCAATCATAAAGTAGGCTCATTTTAAAATAGCCGCTCAAAAGATAAGTTTTCCTACAACAAAGCTGTGAGGGCCTTAAACATCAAATGCTAATGGCAATAGTAACTTTGACATCTAGCTCCCTTTTTTGTAGTTCTTCTTTAAGCTGAGCCTACCTTATGGTAGTGTCATGGATATACATTACAAAATTCCATAAAAACAATTTCGTTTATTTACACTAGAATTGATATGTGCTTCAATTGGTAATTCTGATATTAATGGTTTGTGATAACTAAAATATGAGATATAGTCAATGGGCGCATTCAGCGTAGTCAACTGTTGTGAATTGGGGAACTAATTATGTAAAAATGGGGAACTAATCATGTTGTAAAATTCGTTTATCAATATTTTTCAAAATGAAATGCAACTTATTCATATGATATTTTATGTGTCAAATAAGGGAAATTAAAATAATTGCATATTGTTGTGAAAACAAGAAATGATAGAAAAGTGCATATTTAAAGTTCGAATATTTTAGGGCGAAAATATAACACTGTGTTCCTTACATCGATTTCGCACTGGCTGCGGTTGTCAAAATTCACTGTCTCAGTAAAAGTTGTGGCCAGTGGACTGCCAGTGATGTCAAGGTGTGAGTGTATTAGTGAAAAATGAGAGTGTATTGAGTTTTTCGAACTGTTACTGTCTTCGAACTGGCACGTGTGGCTAAGGGATAAGCGCCAGAAAATTTGTTAAAGTTTAGAATTTAAAGTCAAAGTTAACCTGTCAATGTTTTAACTTGTAACTTTCCTTAAAAAAAGAAAATATTAAATATATCTCATTATTTCACCATTCATTCTTTAACATTCATATTCAGTACAGTTCACGCCTGAAAGTGTGCATGTGTTCGCATTGATCAGTCGTGTTGTTATTCAAGGCGTTCTTAGAAAAAAACATAAACTTGTAACTAAATTTTTTGAGGTGTACCAGTTAAAGGTTAAAGCACTTAACAGTTGAGTTCAGGTAGCATAGAATTTTTTCGCTCGATTAAATGGCGTCCGCTACCTGATCAGTTTAAGTGAGCGCTCAAATAATTGTACCATTCAGCGAATTTTTATACAACTGTTGCCAACTAGGCTGAATGCGCCCAATGTTTCCAAATTTTCGAGTTAACGTGACAAAATTGCATCTATTTTAGTCCTGGATTTTGTGTTGATTCGTTGAGATTGATATTTATGTGCAAACCAAATTTTTTGTGAATAAAATTCGTTGCCAGTAAAAAATAATTTAATGCAATATTTATGATAATATTCCCCCGAGAATCATAGAGATTTTATCTTCGTTTCTACCAAGAGCATCTACACCTGTTTGACTGTAAATCAGTAGGGAACGATGTATGAAAATTAAAAATGGTGGATAGGATTGCCACCTGAATTTTTTGTATTTTTACAAATTCAGTACTGGAGCAAACTTTATGTAACAATGGGCTGTTGCACCCGAATCCGTTGTTAGAATTTCAAAATTACAAGAATTCGTAAAAATACAAAAAAAAAATTAGGTGGCAATTCTATCCACCAAATCGAATTTTAAAATTCTGGCATTAGATTCGAAATCAGCGAGAACATAAAATTGTTAAATGATTTTTAAAACTCTTAAAAATACATTTTATCAGGTGGCAATCCTATTGTAAAAAAATAAAAAAATTTTAAATTCTGACAACGGATTCGTATTCAGGGACTCATTTTCACCTAACGCTCGCTATAGCACAGAATTGTAAAATAAAAAAATGTGGGTGGCAATCTTATTCGCCACATGGCATTTTAAAATTCTGACACCAGATTCGAAATCAGAAAACCCCTCATGGGCATTACGAGGGTAAGGCAGGGAGCAGTTGCCCTCCGTAAACATTAGCAAAATAAAAATTTTAGTATTAAATTTTATTATTTTTATTTATTTATTAGTAACATGAAAAAATAACTCCCCACGAACAAAATTCGCTACGCTCATGGAACCCCTAAATCTGTTCAATGATGATTAAAAATCTTAAAAAGCCATTTTATTAGGTGGTAACCCTTTTTTTTTAAAAATTATATAATTTGAGATTCTGACAACGGATTCGAATTCAGCGACCCGTTTGTAACTAGTCGCTGACCATCGAATTTACAAAAAAATCGAAAGTCACAGGAAAAAAATAACTTTGTACACCCCGAACAAAATCCTGGCTACGCTCATGGAGCCCTTAAATCTGTTCGATGAAGATTTAAACTCTTAAAAAGACATTTTATTAGGTGGCAATCGCTTTTGTAAAAAAGCTGCATAATTTTGAAAATCTGACAACGGATTCGAATTCAGCGACCCGTTTGTACCTAGTGCTCGCCCCACCACCGTATTCACAATAATAAAATCTTTAATTTTAAAATTCTTACATCAAATTCGAAATCAGCGACTCCTTAAAACTGTTGGATAATGTTTAAAGCTCTTTAAAATACATTTTATTAGGTTACAGCCTTCTGGTAAAAATTTAGGTGGCAGTCCTTATTGCTATCTTGAATTTGAAGACTCTAAAACTCTGTTTAAAACAAGTAAAAAACATATTATAAGATGGCAGCTCTATCCACCATCTATCCACACTATCCCCCAAAATTACAAGGTGTAGCAAAAATACAAAAAATATCGAGGTTGCAATCCTATCCGCCATCTTGAATTTTTAAACCCTGACATCAAATTTGAAACCAGCGATCCTCTTAAAACTGCAAACCACGGTGTCTATGTTAGACAGCGCTTAAATACAAAACCTTTCACTTTTTTGTTACATGTTTATAAACATGTTGTTACATGTTTACGTGTTTTTTTTTAATTTTTCCCTAAATAAAACTCATCATATCGCCGCCTAACAATAACTTAAATGAAACCTTACAGTGTTTCATTTGAATGTTTCACAAGCCTTACTTTTATTACTATGAGTTCAGTTCCTCATGTCTGTCACGTTTTTGTAATTTTGGGCAATTATTTATGATTTATAGCTTGTAAATGTCTATGGCAGCAATCAGACGAGCTTGAACAGTCATTAATGGCCTGATGTGATAACTTCAAAAACACTTTTACTATAGAATATTATCATAGCGTATTCTATGGATACGAATATGTTTCTATGTATGTAAAGTATTTTGAAGCAAAGTCTTCAACACTACCGATTTATAAATCATGCAAAAACCAACAAAAATATACTTATTTTCACTTTTGTTTTGCTGCAACATGTGTGATGACGCCCTAAACTATTTTATTATTCACAAAATCTTTTATTCAGTTATAACGAAATTTAAGAGTTGGTTTTGGGGTCCCGCTAAGCTATGTATGCATCGAAGTTATGTCAAACTAGCATGCGTGACAAGCATGAAATTGTAACAGAAAAAGATATACAACGGATTATCCAACCCTCAGAAGCACTTTCTTTAGTAGCATAAATTTAAAACATACAAACACACACACACACACACAAACTCTCTTAATCTCTTGAGAAATTTGCAATTCAAAATGAAAAATATCAAATATACATATGCAGCAGTTTTTGAATCTGTTTTTATTAGTGTAGTTGTTGTAAAATTTTAAATTTAGCGGCTAAAGAAATACATTACATAGAGGAGACTGGGGCTAAGTCGGATACGGGGCTAAGCCGGACAAGTCAAATATAACTGAATCAATGGGCAGTTTCGAACAGCGAACACATCGTTACGTGTTCACATTTTATTTTACAGACGGTTTTTTTGTTCGAAGTAAAATATTTTTTTTTATGTTTTGTCCTTTTATCCGTATAAATTAACCGCGCAAACTAAATGATAAGTGTTTCTTAAATACGAATGTGTTTAAGCGAAGAAGACTAATTTTTTTCGAAAAAGGCAAGAGAAAAGAAATTGCTTCTTATCCACGAGATGATCGTGTGGGACAAAAATGGATGAGGCTAAGACGAACACTTAATTTTTTGCTGAACACATTATTTTAATTTATTCTGTTGTGTTTTTCTTAGTAAAATGATTCGAACATACTAGCGAAAAAAACTGCCAGTTGACAGACGTAAAATTAAAGTAGCTGTTCTCTCAGTATGTCGCTATAAAATGAGTATCAGAGATGCACCTGCTTTGCACGGAGTAAAAAAATCCACACTATCAGATTGGATGAGACAAATAAGTGAAAGTGAAGCAATGCCCGGTGATGTTTTAATGCTGTCATACTTTATAAGTACTTAAGAAACGTAAACGTTAAGAAAAGTAAGAAACTTTATAAGTAACTATTAAATATAATTTTTTTTTTAAGTAAATGTTAACCTAATGTTAATGTTGACTTTTTTAAGATTCTGTTTTCTAACACATTATCTTCTTTTAACTGAAACTTCTGTAGTCACGTATTCAATATCAGAGTGAATAAGATGGTGAATAAAAACGATGTAACGAAAGGTTTCAATAATAGGAAAAATCACAAAAATTCGCCGCACTCGGCAGTATAAGATTTAAAAGCATATTTTTTTGCAGTTTGATAAAGCCTTCGCAAGTTGGGTAGCATACATAATATGACTAACTACTTTTAGTGAAATTTCGGAATGGATTCCGAAATCTGGATCAAAAATTCGGAATGATATACAAGTATTTTTATTCGTTAATTTGACAACTTTTGTGACTTTTTGTGATATAGTTTAAAAAACTAAGCAATGTGCGAGTAGTTTGAAAATTAAGAAAAAATTAAATGGCCATTTCAATCCTTGAAAGGACTTTGACCGAGCTTCTTATGATCAATTGTGTTGTGCGTGTTGTGAAATGTTTGAACACAAATGGTCGAGAAGTGGACCTACGAGTTTTATGCCGACTCCGAACGGCTTATGTTCTCAAGAAGCTTTTCAAGGCAGTTTTAACTTTATGAGGTTTGCCATTATTAACGAAGCCTCTATTTCCGAATTTCACATAAAGTTAATTCATGTTTGTGACTTATTTTTGCGATGATCACTTTAAAAGCGATATAGCGCCAAAACTAGTCCACATTTTGAGGCTAAATTAACAAGCTTTGAAATGGTTTATATCAATTAAGGGAGAAAAAATATATGTTTATGTGTTGTATTTTGCCCAAGACTCCAACTGCCTAAACTCTAAGAGCAGCAGGGAGAATTAGACATACTTTTGAGTTGACAATACTTACCTAACGAGCATCTGCTATATTGCAATATTCTTTTCTAAATTTTTAAAAATAAAAATATCTTTATTTAAGATCATTTGACCACTGTCACCATACATACCCAAAAACATCTCCCAATGCATGTTTCAGATACTTGTATGTGAATACTTCGCACATGTTTTCATATCCATACATGAATTTCTATGTATATGTTGTGCACCTGATGCACTTGGTGATGTAGCAGATTATTCTGAATGTAAAAATGGAAATTTATGCCTTGCATTTTTTGCACTTGACCAACAAGTATTATTCTTGGCATTTCTGGTGTCGGTGCTAAGATTATGCAATTTAAAAGTGTTACGTCTTAATTTTATGGATGAAATGGGTTTAAGAGATAATTTATGTGCATAGTTTTATAAACTTAACTTTTATCTGATTATGTCGCAAAAAAAAAAAAATGCATTAATGTCACATCGCGGTGAAATAAGAAAAAGCTAACTATATGGGTAAATTTCAAAACAAACGGCTTTTCTCTGTCCCTGCTTTTCCCAGTCTTCTTTTTGAAAAAATAAGCACAAAAATAAATTAAAAAATTACTGATGCAAAATAAAAACAATATATAAGAAATAAGGTATTTGGAGTTAAGGCAAATTCCATAGTTTAATATTTACAGGCGATTATTTTCTCCCGTCTCTTACCTGTTTCATAGAAAAGCATTTGTCCCCACTCCTACCTGCAGTTATGTTATACAGAAAAAGAAAACGAAAAGAAAGAAAATAAAAAGAATATGCATTGCTTTGCAATACTAGTATAAATTCGAAGGTGTTTTTGGTGTTTTTAATTTGTAAAGTTTACATAGCAGTCATTTTTTTTTTGCAAAATTTGTGTTGTTACGGCTTCGTGTCAGGAGTGTTACGTTTTGCTTTATTTGCTCTAATCTTTATTTTAGTTTCTGATATGACGTTAAGTGCATATCTGTTTTCTTGCGATTTCAATTTTACTAAATAAGTGGCATTTTAAAGTGCTAATTAAAATTTAATCAACAGATTATGGGAAGTACAGATTAATATGTCTGGAGTGTTGTCTAGGATTTTGCGGTTTTAAGTATTAAAAATGAAGAAAAAACAACGTGTTTGTATTTGATTGCTTATTTTTTGACTGTTTCCTAAATTTTAAGTTTTTAGTGCAGAATTTTTTTAAACAAAAATATTAAAAAATCGTTAAAAGTCCCGACTAAACTACTAAACTTTTTTTTTTTAAATTTTTAGCTTAAGATAACTAAATTATTTAATGCTTAAGTCTAGAAATTTTTACTAGACTGAAATAATCGTATCCACTTCTGCAAAAACTAAAACAAAAAATAAATTTAACAGAATTTTTTCAACGTAAAAGAAATCGGTGGTATGAGTTACTCTTAGTTTTGAGACCCTGAATGGGGGTATCTAAATTTCGATCCGGCTTACAGTATAAGAACATTTTTTTATTGTGTGGTTTTATAACTCTAATAATTTTTCAGTTATTAGTTAAGAGTTATATTTTCGAGCTCAAGTACTATGTTGCTTTTTGAAGACAACCAACAACAACAACAATACCCTTTATATAGAGTAGTAATCACACAGCAGACTAGACAGACTGCACCAACTCATCAGGAGACTTGTATGATTGCCGTGATCCACTAAGTTGTTTATATTTATTTGTTTCGACAATGTTACGAGTAAATTACTTTGAATCAGCTTAAAGTTCTTCTAATTTTAGATCAGTGGTCAGCACCCATGAAGCACTAGCTTTGCTAAGAGTCATACTTATTCTTATGCTTTTTTCCACATTCGACAAACAATCAATGATGAAGTAGCATTGTTCCGATTGGTCTGTGCACTGGAATTATTTTTTGAGCAGATATCGAAAATAATCCTAATAACAAAAATACTTCATGCTTCTAAACGCTTTCGATGACATACAATGTTGTGGCGCTATTTGTACACCGAGAAAATTGAACGCCTTAAAAACAAAGAAAAAAGTTCTTGTAAAACTGTAACCAAAATATCTTTACCACAATGAAAAAATCGTTGCAATAATGATTTATCCTTTAACTATGCAAGTGTTGCATCATTGAAACAAAAGATTGAAGCTAAATCAATGAAATAATCTTTGCCATAAAGATAAAATATTTACTATAACTATTTAATTCTTTGTTAACAAGGATTTGAAAAAAGTATGTAAAATCAACAACTTTTCTTTGTTTTTTTGAGAGTAAGCTTCATTGTTTCAAAGACAAAGTCTGTTACTTTAAAGAATGTTTTCTTCAAA
This sequence comes from Coremacera marginata, assembly GCA_914767935.1. Lineage (NCBI taxonomy): Eukaryota > Metazoa > Arthropoda > Insecta > Diptera > Sciomyzidae > Coremacera > Coremacera marginata. The sequence goes on from OU612045.1 coordinate 54,272,097, forward strand.
ATCATATTTGTATACGATGAATAAGAAAATCGTGTGAGTATGCCAACATTGAATTATAATTGTAAAAAAAACACACGTTAATATTCACATTCCAAATTTTATTACATTCCTTCAACAAAAAGAAAAGAAAAAAAGAAAAAAAAAAATTCTTTGCCCGCCGTGCGGAATTGAACTGGGAATTTTTGGTGCCAGTTTATCGCTCTACCCACTGATCCAAACAGCCTTGCTACTGTTTGCTGACATAACTGCAGCTTTGTTAACAGATGCTGTATTAACAGATGCAGTATGACACAGTATTCTGTTGAAAGCTATACAACAAAAATCTATTAATAGATTACTGTGTGATACTGCAGCATAGCTTCAGTTGTAATTAATATTGAATCAATCACTCTGCGTAACGAAGGAGTTTGCTCGATGCGTAGTGTAGTGACTTCTCAATCGATGATATCGGTAGGTGTGGGTTCAAATCCCCACGGCAGGCGAAAGTAAGATTTTTAATTTGATATTTAATTTAATTTAATGCTCTTGTTATAATAAACGCAAGCAGCACAGAGAAGCTGAGAGAAGCCATTAATTTCATGAAGCCATGTACTTAAAATCAAGGATCTAACATTCTGCGTCTTTGACGTAACGAATAAAAGACTTTGTGCCAAAGTATATTTTCTTTACATTTACGACTTTCCATGTTTTTTTTAAGACGTACGTCTTTGCTACAAGAATTTAAGTTTTTGATTTAAAGTATATTGTTCTTGGGAATCTAGCAATATTTGTATCTTTGCCGATGTTTTGCCTTTGGGCACAATCTAACCAATAAAAGTCTTTGTGGCAAAGTGCATTGTATTTGGTTTCACGAGTTTTTTCTCTGGGTGAAGTTGAGAAAAAAAAAAAAACAGAACCAACTATGTAAACGCATTTCCTATGTTTTCATAAGGATTTTAAGTATATTGTGGGCTACAAAGGAAAAAGCTTTTTGTAGAAAAATAAAATTTGGTCATAGCTGGTTTCTTGACAGAAAAAAAAACCAATAGAGACGAACATTTGAAGCAGCCAAAATTGTCAATATCGACTCTTATAAGTGTAGAAATAGCAAATTTTCAGATGGTATTGGGGGTTGGAATTAGTTTTAAAGGTTTTCTAAGAGATGGCGTAACTATCAATAGATCGCATCGGGCACACCTTTGACTATATTCATTTCAAAGCACATTGTCTAAGCTTCATTTTTCAGTATGTGTCATTCCACTGAAGTGTACACAACATATATTTTTTTCTCTGTGAACATGTCGACTTTCGTTCCAACAAAACGCAATTTGCGGGAAGGTTTACTTTTGTGCTTCCATTTGAAGAAAAAAGCGGTTGAAGCACAACGCACGCTTACTGAGGCTTACGGGGACTATGCTCCATTGATTTCTACTTGTGAGTACTGGTTCCGTCGGTTTAAAAGTGGTGATTTTGATACGGAAGACAAAGAGCGTCCGGGCCAGCCGAAAAAGTTTGAAGATGAGGAATTGGAGGCTTTGCTCGATGAAGACCCGTGTCAAACCCTTCAAGAATTGTCAGAATCATTGGGAGTCGACTTATCAACGGTCGGCAAACGCCTGAAGGTCATGTGAATGATTCAAAAGCAAGGAAATTGGGTGCCGTACGAGTTGAAGCCGAGAGACGTTGAACGGCGATTTTGCATGTGCGAACAACTGCTTCAACGGCATAAAAGGAAGAGTTTTTTGCATCGTATTGTCACTGGCGATGAAAAGTGGATCCATTACGATAATCCTAAGCGAAAAAAATCGTGGGGACCACCCGGCCATGCATCAACATCGACGGCCAAGCCGAATATTCATGGCGCCAAGCTTATGCTGTGTATTTGGTGGGATCAGAAGGGTGTCGTGTACTATGAGTTGCTAAAACCTAACGAAACCATCATTGGGGAACGCTACCAACAACAATTGATGCAATTGAGCCGAGCATTAAAGGTTAAACGGCCGGAATATGGCAAAAGACACGACAAAGTGGTTTTTCAACATGACAACGCACGGCCACATGTTGCAAGAACCGTCAAGGAAACGTTGGAGGCGCTGAATTGGGATGTGCTACCCCACCCGCCTTATAGCCCAGACATAGCCCCTTCCGACTACCACCTATTCAGATCGATGACGCATGGCTTGGCTGAGCAGCGCTTCACTTCTTACGAGGATACCAAAAAATGGGTCGATTCGTGGATTGCCTCAAAAGACGAGTCGTTCTTCCGGCGCGGAATCCATATGCTGCCAGAAAGATGGGAAAATGTTGTAGCTAACGATGGACAATACTTTGAATAATATACATTGTACCGTTGTTTCTAAATAAATGCTCAAAAACCGAAAAAAAACCTTTAAAATTAATTCCAACCCTCAATATATTCATCAAACAACTTTTTATTAAAATTTTGCGAAGACTCTATAGTGAATCGAGTGCAATTATGGAGTCTATCGCATTGTCACCCAGAACCATAGGTCACCGTACTGAAGAAATAGGCTTATTTCTTGACTCGGCTATTGAAAAAAACTAAGCAAATGCCAATTTTTTCCTATATGCTTTGACGATAGCTCTGATATAAATGACCGATTTGAAGTAGAACATTTTTTTCAGTGCAGCTTCTCTTCTCTCACCTATACAGTCTCACTTTTAACTTTGCCGACCACTTTTTTAGATGCGTCCTTATTTGGGGAAACGTAAGCTCTTTATTGGAAGACAGATCAAAGCTTTTTTTACTACTCAAGGGCATGTTGAGGTTAGACTATTTGCACAGTCGGTCTTAGTTTCAGCAAATTTTTTTCATTAATAAACATAAAGTGAAGACCAAATATTTTTTGATCTTCAAAAGGAGCCAAAAAGACCGTTAATGAACGTAAATGGGCCTTATGATCGTTTTATTTTTTTTTTAATATTTTTGATAATAAAATTTAACAATATGCAAAAATAACTCAAAAAAATCTACGTTTTTAACCACCTCAAAGGGCCGTTTGATATGATCATAATTATTCTTCAATTTTGATATAGATTATAATGCCCAAAAACAGTATTGGGCATTATGTTGGTGGGCGTAATATCCTACCACCGTTAAAAGTGGACAGTATAAATCTATAACCACTGCCACAAACCATACAAACACAAATATTTAAATCACCTTTGAACACTTTCTCAAAATTGCAGTCTAGAGGATCTATTTTGTTAGTGCTTAACTCCATGTTAAAAATTTTATATATGTCACGCCCACTTTTCATTTGGCCAAATGCTAAAGGATACGATTTAAAAACTAGGCTTGCTTAAAGAGTGTTGATTCAAATTTTGGAACTGGAAACTTTGTGAAATCGATATCTTAATGGTTTACAAAAAAGGTTTCTTTGATAATATGAACCGGATTAAAAGCTCCATTTTTATAAAGACTGAAATATACACCTTGAGTGCAGATGTCCTTACAATTTAAAATTTTCCTAATATTCACATAATATAATAATATCATAGTTTACTTAACAAACAATGATTCTCCCACCTTCATCTCCTTCCCATAAACCTGACATTATTTTGAAAACAACGTTAATTAGTTTAAAATTTTAAAATCTTAATTTAATCAATTTGCAATAGTTGAGCTATGATAATGATGACAAACACATTGTAAGAACTTTCAAACTGTTTTGCGATAAAAATTTTGCTACAGTTAGAATTTTTTTTTTCGTAAATTTGGTTAAGCTAACCTCAACCACCCAACAAGCTATAATGACTAATCAGCATTTGCTTAAACTGCGTAAAATTGAATTTGCCGAAATGAATCTATTTAAAATTTTGAAATTTAGAACAGTTTCTTAGAATAGCTTTAATTATCGCTTTTGTTTTGAAGACAAAGTTTTCGAATATTTATATTTTTGTCAGAGAAGAAATGAGACTATGATAATTCGGATAAGAAGTAAGCCAGAATATTATTAAATTCAAATTTCACGAAGCAAACTTAATTGTAAGACTTAACTTTAATTTTTTTAAAGTTAATAGAACATTTAATATATTTTACTGAGCAGATGTTCTAAAGCTACAGTCAGAAAGCTACCCGATAATGATACACGTACACCGAGAAAAAAGCTTATGTTAAATTGAAAAAAAACCTTGTGGCTTTGGCAGTTTGGCTCTGCCAAAGTAAAGTACCCAAGTACTTTATCAAAACGCCTAAGTTTTGTTGACTTGCCAATTTTTATTTGTGTGATAAATTAACCAAGTATTCGGTAATTTTTTATACACTACTTTAAAAAAAATTGAATTTTAAAAATATAACTTTTTTCGGGTTTTGGTTTTTTTTATTTTCCTTTTTTTAAGCCCGCCCTCTCGTTCTGTGATTTGCTTGACCGAAATCGGCAATTTCACAAATTTTTTTTTTATCAACACCGTTTTTTTCTTAGAAATTAATGACTTTTCGGCTTTTCTTGCTGCTATATTATAACATATTATATATGTATTATAACTATTTTCTTGATTATAACAAATACCATTAAATTAAACATCAAATACAAAAATTTCACCTTCGCATGAAGTTGAGATTCGAACCCACAACCAACCGATATCTCTGTGTATGAAGCCACTACACTACGCATTGAGCCAAACTCCTTCGTTACACGGAGTGATTTATTCAATGTTAATTACAACTAAAGCTATGCTGCAGCTTACACAATAATCTATTAAAAGATTTTTGTTGTATGGCTATCAACAGAATACTGCGACATACTGCATCTGTTAATACAGCATCTGTTAACATAGCTGCAGATATGTCAGCAAGTAGTGCAAGGCTGCTTGGATCAGTGGGTAGAGCGATGGACTGGCACCAAAAGTTCCAGGTTCGATTCCGCATGGCCGGCAAGGAAATTTTTGTTTTCTTTTTTTCTTTTCTTTTTGTTGATGAAATGTAATAAAATTTACTGGTGTGATTATTAACGTGTGTTTTTTCATTTACTTTATGTTATTTTTGAATTTAAAGTGGTTTTATTACAAAAAAAAACCATTAAATTATCAAATCTATCCTTTTCTCGTGTGTCTAATGACGCAGCTGTGTTTTTTTTTTTGCAGAAAATAGCTCAAAACTATGCTTACGCCATCCATGCTAGTTGTTTTTTAATTTTGTATTTTTGGATTTTGGGCTTAGGTGAATGAAATATTTTTTTTGGCAAGGTATCGAAATATGTGCTTTCAAAGCAATGTACTAAGCAATAAATTGCTTAGGTGAATAAGCATAAGTTTATAATTCCCATACAATTCTCTTTACCTAAGCCGACTTAGGTGATTTACTTATTGCTTTTTTTCTCGGTGTTCTGATTCTGATACTGATAGAAATACTGATACTAATGCTGATACAAATACTGATACTTATATTGATACAGGCGCTGATACTGATAATGATACTGAAACTGATACTGATATTGATTCAGATACTGATACTGATATTGGTATTGATGTTAATATTAATACAGATACTGATACTGACATTGATACTGATGCTAATACTGATGCTGATACTGGCACTAATACTAATACTGGTACTGATATTGAACTGATACTAATACTTATACTGATACTGGCACTGACTCTGATACATTTACTGATAATGATACTGGTACTGATACCGATATTGATACTGATACTGATGCTGATGCAGATACTGATGCTGATGCTGGATATTGATATTCGTTCAGATACTGAAATCGACTGAAACTGATACTGCAAAAAATGATACTGATACTAATACTGATACTGTACGAGTATATGCGTGTAAGTGACTGACCAAATATCGATGTTAGCAACCCATAGCTACACAATTTATGAACGAATAATTAAAACAACTACAATAAGACATCGCTTACACCCTGGGAACGAAAATAGACGATAAACATAGCATACGTTGGGGAACTGTAGCGTTCACTTAGAGAACAGTACGTTAAAGTTGTGTAGCGTTAGTGACATCACTCATCATTCTGTAGCTTTATAGATTGTGTGCTTGAACGCAAACACAAACAATACACTACGATTGCATAAAAATGAGCATAATTATTATCATTTCGTTGCGTCGTAGCTACAGTAAAAGAATTATATGTTTTGAGATTTTTTAGAGAAAAAGAAAGCAGATAGCGTAAAACAACTTAATTGTGGTTGCAAATAATTCATTTAATGTTTCTCACTCCCGATTTTTGGCAATGACATAATCAATGCTCTACAATTTTTGCACTCGCTCAAAAAAGGTTTTAAAGGGAGTAAAAATTTGACGAAAATAGCTCTCCCAGGGTGCCCCTTAGAGGGGTAAAATGTATGACTAGGTCCTATTATTTTTGCACCCCCACAATTTTTTCTCAACAGACCCCCCTTATGTGTCGCCCTTTTGGGGGTCCTCCTACAAAAACAGAAAAGAGATAATTTTTCTAAATAGCTTATATCTTTTCCGATTAGACTCCCTGAAGGGTCAAATATATTAGCTGTTCCTATTCATTTTTCCCCTTCAATATTTCTTCTGAACACCCCCTAACTGTCACTCTTCTATGAGTCCCTATACAAAAAACTCAAAAGCTGCAAAAACAGTCGAAAAAAGTTTATATCTCCCGCAAATAGACTCCCAGAAGGATCAAATATATGAGCTATACTATTATTTTTTGTACCCTCAATATCTCCTCTGAACACACCTACTCCGTATCTGCCACACTAAAAGTTACCGTACTCCAATTGTGTTAAGTACTTACCACACAAACACTACTAACAGTGTGTTTGTTTTCCTGTCTTTTCAGTATGTTTTCCTGTCGAACGGTATAGATTGATAATGTTTGTGTTGATATTTTATGCCATCGTAGTGTAGTTCATGTGTTTGCGTTCGTGTGCACAATAATATACACAATGGAGTGATGAGTCATGCTTTTTTCGGAACACTAAAATAACGCTGCGTTTATTTTCGTTCCCTGCCTACAGCTGCCCCAAAATGGATAATGATAGTAGGTTAAATTTTATCCTACCCAAACACAATTTTAAGGATAACATTTTTAATTGTGGTATTAGGTCACTCACACACAAGATTAAATATTCGTTTAGGTTGGAAGCGGCACACAACCCAGAAGTAACAACAACAACAACAACAAAAACAACATTGTAATCCACATCTGTCAACATTACACTGTCGCTTACACGAAATTAAGTAGTTTATGCAGCCACTTACGAAGTCAGCTTAAGTCATGGTCATGTCATGTCAACCTTAATAGAACTCCTTAAATGAAGCGGTAACGAAGGGATCATAGCGGATGGGGAAATAACAAACAAAATTGTTGGCATTCTTGTTTGTTTGTTAATTGTTGGGGACATAATAGGTTGACTTTGGTCTGAAGTTATCAAAAAGAATTATTTTAGAATTTGTAGAATTCGTCAGCAGCTGAAGCTGCTGGAAATTGCTGCAAAGGCTTATTTTATGCTTAGATATTTAATATTCATTGCCTCTTTTCAAGAAATGCGTTGACAAAGGAGCGTTTCGTGGTTGCACGTTTAGTGGTTATCATGACAAAATCTTAACAGCCTGGTTTCATAAGCGTTGGAATGGAATGATAGCAGTTTTAATGGAATTTATATTGTGTCAAATCGAGCATTTATCATTAGGGCAAATTCCTAGGTTCGATTGATGATTAATTTGGATAAGTTCGAAAGAGATATTTTTAGAATGTGAATCTCAGAGAATCAAAAGTATCTTTTCTGAATTAATTTTACATATGCATCTTTTTGGAAAAAAAATGTTTGAAAACTCGCAAATAAATAATTTTTTTAATAAATCGTCGGACTAAATGACGATTTTATACTTATACTTTTTTTTTTATAAACTTTTTATTAATGATTAAAAAAGTATTGTTTCATTACCATTATATTTTAAGGGTATTTTTTTAGTACTTTTAGTATAAATTATTTATATTGCTTCTTTTTTAAAAAAAAAACATGCCGTCAACCTGATGGGGATACAACTCGTGTTCTCTGTGATCTTAGTCGAATTTTACTAAAACATTAGATTGTTTGTATTGTTAAAATTAGCCAAAGTAAGGTGCAGATTAATATTATTATTGAAATATTAATTTTAATTTATAATATATTAATAGAATTGTAATATTTTTAATAAAAATATTATTAAAATAGTATTTTAGGGCAAATAAAAATAACAGAAAACGTTGGCCTGATAAAATTGTATACCTCAAAATCGCGGTAATTGGTAAAAAAATTCCCCAAAAATTAAAAAAAAATGGATTTTTGTTCAGTATACTTTGGTAATTTACCAGGCAAAGACTTAAAACGGAGCAACGTTTACAAATCGTGGACATCTGTTACCCAGATTCGCGTTCTGTGCGGGAAACTTACCAGATTTCACTCTTATGGACAATACAAGCTCATACTGTGCGTACCAAAGAAGCGTAGAGGTGACTGTGACCGAGGACCCAAATTTATCTATTTAACGCCGGCCTCAAAAACTCGGCATTTGCCCATTCACTTCACCGATAAAAAAAGCAACAATTGAATAACCTAAGCCAGCATTATTAACATTTGCTTATTCTCCCAAGCAATTTAATGTTTAATACATTGCTTTGAAAGCACATATATGCGTGAGCAGACAAAATTGTGCACTAAAAAAAAAATCTATTCAAATTCAAAAATTCAACTAAATTCAAAAATATTAATTTTATGCTGTTTTTTTTTGTGTAACTAAGTCAAAAGAATTTTAAAAATCGTATGTTCACATGTTTGAGAAGTTACAGCTTGTAAGGAAACAAGAAAAATGTGATGGGATTTAAGTTGTGTTCTATGCGTACTTTAATATTAATATTAATGCTTTGATCGCATTTTCTTATAAGTCAAATATTTTTTAAATTGTGTGTCTTTAATGAATTGCGCTGCTTAGTGCAGATGAACTTTAGATCGGAAAAAATTTGTCTGCACACCGAATGCAAACCACCAACTGATAAAGATCATTTATGTCCGTGCTCTCGTCTATGTATATGGAAAAAACTCTGCAATCGTTAAATTCGTTTTAATTTCAGAATCAATATATTTGCTAATTTGTACAGTACGACGGCAATGATATTGTGAAATAAAGGTAATGTTGCTACAGTTATGGCTGCTTCGCTGTCAAGTTTTTGATTTTAACGCAAATATCTTTAATAAATGCTCCATCTGAGAAATGACTAAATTTTTTACAATATTATAGCTTATTTATTTATATAATGTCATTTTTCATTTCATTTGTTTGTTTTTTACATTGCTCTCATCCAAGTTTGTTTCCATTTCAGAAATCCAATTTTTTATTTTATGCGAAAGAAATTGGTGCTTCTTTTTATAAAATCTTTGCTTTTCTACATTATCTGATTCATCAATATCATTATGAAACATGTCATAATGACTCTTCATGTTAGTTTTCTTATGTCCTTGGAACGAAACATAACATAAGAAGCATTGAAATGCTTTAAAAGCGTTTGAAATCATAATAAAATTTTTATATACGTACATATTTTCATTTGCCATCTTCAAACATTAAATTTCTCGCTGCAGAGTATCATAAAAAGAGCTCTCGATGTTGTGTCCAGGTCCAGCCCAGGGTGGAAGACACTGTTCTACACAAAAAAAAAACTTAAAATCGGTGCAAAATCCCCAAAAATACAGAATTGCGCGTCGTTGGACACACGAGAGAGGCAAAGCTTTTTCACAGTTTCATAGATTTAAATAATTTAATCTTTTTTTTGTAATAAAACAACTTTTAAATTCAATAATTTAAAATAACAAAAAGTTCATTAAAAAACACACGTTAATATACACACCAGTAAATTTTATATCATTTTGTTATTATTTTATTTATTTTATTGCATGTTAAATATATTGGTGTTCAAACGCACTTGTGGGCAATTGTTAATTTTCCATTTGTTCTATGCAAAAACAAAACAAAAGCAAACAAATATTTCTTTGCCCACCGTGAGGATCGATCCTGTTCTCCATTGATTTACAGTTCTACGCTCTTTCCACTGATCCAAGCACCTCTGTTACAAAGAGTCATTGATTTAATATTAAATATAACTGCATCTATATTAACAGATGTTAACAGATGTTATATTAACAGATGCATTATATCATAATAATCCGTTGTATTGTGCTGCAGCAGCATAGCTTCAGTTGTAATTAATATTGAATCAATGACTCTGCGTAACGAAGAAGTTAGGGTCGGTGGGTAGTATAGTGTACTCTTAATCGATGGGTAGTGGGTTCGATCCCTACGGCGGGCGAAGAGATGGGTTTTATATTTGATATTAAATGTTGTTGTTGTTGTTGTAATAAATGCATGTAACAAAAAAGCTATTAACTTCTAAGAAAAACATTGTCGAAATAATAATATAATAAAAGGGTTTTTAAAATTTCTCTCAACCAAATTACAGAACGAGGTGAAAAAAGTTGCGTTAAAAAAAAAACAAAATAAGATAACCAAAACTCGGAAAAAAGTTGTAACAGTTGAAACTTGTAATTTTTTTTATAATGTATAAATTATATATATATTTTAATTATAAATTAACACTTAAATACAAATTGGTAAGTTAACATGTAAGACTTGGGCGTTTTAATGATGAACTTGTAAGGCTGAAAACTGCCAAAGCCAGCTAATAAATTATACTAGGGTTTTGTTAATTTAACATAAGTTTTTTCTCGGTGCACGTGGGAAATTGTGAGGAAAAACCTTTGCCTACACTAGGTTGTCTCAAAAAAAAAAAAAAAAAGTAAAACTAAAAATAAAAAAAATTTTTTTTTTATCTAGCTTTTTTTAAAGCTTATGGGAAAAAGTATTTTTCAGATTTTTTGAGATTTTTTGGAAGAGGAAATCAGGTTTTCGAATGTCAAGCATACGTTGGTGAATAACAGACACATTTATTAGTTGTTGAATAACAGACAAGTCTTTGAGTCATCATTTCGAAAGGCAAATGTCCAAACTTTTTTTAAATGTACATATATCAGAAGTCTTGGCAAGTTTTTTGGTCATTTCGGTGCCATATACTAGTAGTATATATAATTGTTTTGCGAAATTTTTGTAGATTTTTTATAAAACGCTTCATAACATAGCATTCAGAGCAATGTTGAGCTTTAAACAAAGCTTTTAAGGCTATAACTGTGGAACGGCAAGAGTAAAATCAAGGAATTTTACTAATTTTTTTAAATTGCTTAAAATTTCACTATATTTCACATTGCATCATTACTTTTTTCATTCTGATGGGTTTTTCAAAAGTTATACAGCGTTTCTAAAAAAAATTTGAGCTAATTTCACCCAAATGGCACCCAAATGATCAAAAAATGGCCAAGTTTCTAATATATGTACATTTAAGTAAAGTTTTGACATTCGTCTTCGAAATGACGACTCAAAAACTTAGAAAATATCTGTTATTGAAACTTATGCTTGAAATTCGGAATACCACCTTGTTCAAAAAGAAAGGTTCATTTACACTGTGAACCGGACTTAACCGTCCGGTTCGAAAATTTTTTGTTTAGTATCTTGCCACATGTGTCTATGACAAGGCTGCCAAATATCAGCGTTTCTCGTTGACATTTGGTAAAGTGACAGTGTTTTGTTTAAAACTACTTTTTTCGTGTCATCGGTTTTTACGATGGAAGAACAAATTGAGAAACGAGTTTGTATCAAATTTTGTGAGAAAAATGGTTTCAACTGCGCCGATACGCGTAAAATGTTGGTGAAATGTTACGGTGACTCTGCTCTATCGTATCAGAATGCAAGCAAGTGGTTTAATTGTGATTTGTGAGTGGCCAAGACGAAGTAGAAGACGACCCTCGTACCGGGCGGGTAGTCGTATTCGACTACCGAAGAAAACGTTGAAAAAATCAAAGAAATGTTGGTCAAAAATTGCAAATTGACGATTAGAGAGATAGCAGAGGTCGTCGGCATTTCAATTGGATCTGTTCAGAACATTTTGAATAATGAATTGGGCTTGAGACGTGTCGCTGTGAAGTTGGTACCGAAAGAACTCAGTTTCATGCAAAAAAGAGACCGAGTTGCTGTCGCGAAAGACTGCTGGAAATGGTCGAAAACGACGAATCATTCATCGAATCCATCATTATTGGTGACGAGTATGACACGCAAACCAGGCATCAGGCGAGTGAATCAGGCTCAATTTTTTCTTCCATCGTAAAAATCAAAACCACGAAAAAAGTTGTTGTAAACAAAACACTGTCACTTTACCAAATGTCAACGGGAGACGCTGATATTTGGCAGCCTTGTCATAGACACATGTGGCAACCTACTAAAACATTTTCGAACCGGACAGTTAAGTCCGGTTTACAGTGTGAATGAACCTTTCTTTTTGAATAAGGTGGTATCTCGGAAATTCTGATTCTTAGGGAAAAACCGATAAGCGCTATGAACTCCTAAGCCTCTTCTAAAAAATCTGAAAAAATCTCAAAAAACTTTACCCCATAAGCTTTCAAAGGTCAAAGCAACAAAGGTTGAGCAAAAAGTCTGAAAAAAACCTCAAACATACTTTACCACATAAGCTTACAAAGAAAGGTAGAGCAATTATGGAATTCGAAAAAAATGTCATTTTGGGACACTTACTTACTTACTTAGTTGGTCGTAACAACCCGTGTCCGGGTTTCAACCGACCTCATCAGCTCTCGCCAGGCGCCTCTGCTTTGCGCGCGCCTTCTCCAATCGGATACACCAAGTGCGGTTAGGGCTTCCTCAGCCTGGTCCATCCATCGGAGGCATGGTCTAACTCGTCGTCGTTGACCAGCGACCCTCGCCTCGAGCACCTTTTTCGCTGGAGCTTCGTCGTTCATACGATGGACAAGACCCAGCCAGCGTAGTCGCTGCACAGTTATACGCCGAACTACGTCAATGTCATCGTAGAGCTCATACAGCTTGTGGTTCATTCGGATGCGATAGTCATCGCCGACTCGAACAGGACCGAAGATTTTGCGAAGAACTTTTCTCTCGAACACCCCCAGAGCGGCTGCGTCAGTTTGCGAAACTACCGCCATAAAGCAGCACAGGTAGAACGAGCGTCTTGTAGAGTGTTAGTTTTGTCGATCGAGAGAGAGCTCTGGAACTTAGTTGCTTACTGAGCCCGTAGTAGCACCTATTAGCAATTATTGCTCTTCGCTTTATCTCCAGGCTGATTTTGGGACACCCTAGTCTTAAATTCCGTATTAAAAACCGTATTAAACCCGTATTAAATTCAACTGGTACATAAATAAGCAAAATTGCCATTTCTGAAGTGAGAACAATCCTAAAGAGACGCTTCAGGCTCCCTTATGTTTAGGAAAAGTTACTTTCTGGTGTGGTTTGCACACCGAAGGTCCATACTTTTTCAAAACTGAAGATGCAGCCAACGATACAGTCAATGGTGAGCTCTACAAGCAAATGACTCGCAAATTTGTGGTTCCCTACGTCAATATAAGTTGTCTAAGTTCTAAATGGTTTCAGCAGGATGAGCAACAAGCCATACAGCGCGTGAAACCATCACTTTATTGGAACGAACTTTTTGTGACCGATTAAGAAATGGACCAGCTAATTAGCACGTGATTTATCTACGTTAGATTACTTTTTGTAGGGGTACGTCAAGCCACTGGTCTATGCTGATAAACCAACATTTGACGCGTTAATGGCGAGATAGAACCGAATATGCAGGAGAAGTAGTGCAAAATTGGACCCACAGGATGAACGTCATTAGACGCAGTTGCAGTGGCCATATGTCCAAAATTGTATTCAAAGCCGAATATAGTACTGAAGCCCAAATATTGTCCGTTTCATTCGTTTTTCTCTTTCTTATTAGAAAAAATGTCCCATACCTCTAAAAAACCCCTTTTCTTCACTCCAGATGGAACACATAAAGGAGTTGAAAATTTCGGATAGTGGCATGAGAGGTTTTCCATACCACAATAATGTACAGGTCAAGCTCATATAAACTATTTATTACTGCATGCTTATGTACAGGGTTTTGGTTGAACTTTACAAAAGAATAACTGCTAACAAAATCTAAGCCTGTGACAACTCTATAGTTGTAGTTTCAGGCAACAAAATTTGATAATAACTCGGATAACTCGTATCCTTACTTGGAATGAGCGGAATATATGTTTGGGAATTTTGCAAAGTTAATTGGCTGAGTGTTACGTATGAGATCTAAATCAATGTAATATAGCGCAACTTTTCACGGTGGGAGAGGAAGTAATATAAATTCAACTCGGAGTTTATGGAAACTTTAAAATAAGTACTTAAGTAGTTGAACTTTGAAAATGGTTGCCTTAAGGCTGCATGAGTTGTTAACGTCATGTTTTCCCTACTACATTTCTTTCTGCAACTTTTACTACCGCAAAATTACACGTAAAATTACTCAACCTTATCGTTCCCACCAGCCTATTTATCTTGATTGTCTTTTGTGTTTGAAATTGCGGAAGTTAAAAATTTGTTTCATTTGATGATAGGAAGCAAAATTGAGATTTCATTTCCGCTGCGTAATTGTGAAAAATTCAAGTGATTTGTTGTCAATGTCAAAGTTCAAGACACTTCGATGTTTTACAGCATAATAGCCACAAGCTAAACTTGTGAAGGTGACATTGATTCGATGCATGTTTTGAGCACTTGAAGAAGCGAAAAATAATGAGCTTAAGTAGCTGCGCAAGTATTTTGTATGCTTTTTCTGTTTTAAGCAGATTAATTATTTAGATTAAATAAAAAAAAAAATCTATATATGAAGCGGCTTGCTAAAAAGTTTGAATTACGTTCAAGTTCATGTTGCTTTTAACGAAAATATAGTATGTTCAAAATAAGTATAACAAAAACAGTGCGTTTATTTCCTTCCTTAAGAAAAAGCCTTATTACAATAAATAAGAAAGGGATAACAACCTGTAAATAATCTGAAATTCAATATTTAGAATTATTCACTATCCGATTATTCAGTAAAGCTTTTTTTACCTGAACTTTCTACATAAATACTCACTTAGTTCATAGGTTTGTAAGCAAACATTTTGCCATCAATACAACCCTTCATGGTCTATAAATTAGGGGTTAGAGTAAAAGTTAGCCTAAAGGTATCAAATGAAGCATTTACTATAAGAATGTTAACGCTACTTTTACAATTTTAATTAACCTGAAAAATCGATTTTTCACCCTCAGGCTGATTTTGTGAATTCATATGTGTGGAAAATTAACTACTATTGTAGAAATGTATGTTTATATAGGTATACTAGAGCACCCACTATATATATAAAAAATTCAAAGTGGTTTTTTTCCGCTTCACCAGCATTTTCTAATATAATGTTGTTAAAAAATAAGATCCACATCAAAAGATTGGTATCTTTAGTGGATAAAAATAGCCACACGGGTTTTATTTAAAGCACATTACACCGCAAAAAAGACTTGAGACAAATAAAAAATGGACTAATGCCAGACCAGATATTTTTTTTGCAAATTTATCTATTTTTTTTTCTTTAAATTTAAGAGAAACGTCACCTCTCCGCTTTGCCGTCTAGTAAAGTTGACCAGGAATCTGTTTAAAGTCGGCCTTCACATAGGTTTCATCATCCATTACAATGCAGTCAGACTTGTGCACTGTGCAAAATTGTGCAATTTTATCATACAGCCTTCGAGCACGTGACTTAGCAGTTGTGTTTTGATAATCATTTCTATTCAGCTTTAATGGAACCTTATATGACTGAAGAAATTTCTTTCTGCGTACTTTCTCTATATAAGCAGGAGACATATTTACTTTTTTAGCCATGTCCCTAATAGAGAGCCTAAGATTTTGATTGAATATGCGAACTACTTTTTTTGCTGTGTCCTCTGAAATAAATTATTTTTTCTTCCACTTCCAATTTTTCTTTCATACATAAGTAACATACATAAGTTACTGTTGAATTGCTAATATTTAATATTTTTCCAATGGCTTTGTGCATTAAATGAGGACTTTCGTGCTTCTTGTGCACAATTAATTTACGAGTGAATGGGGAACAGGGTACGAACCTTCACATGTCAACGTGTCTGACTGCTTCAACCTGGCGAGGCCAGCATTATCCATGTCGAAATCGTCCCAAGTCTTAAATAGGTTGTGCGTTGGTCTTGAAGCCCACCACGTAAAAAAATAATTTCAATGAAAAGTTAAGGAAATATAAGAAGAATGATCTCCTAATCTGATCACGACTACATTAAACGAAATACTGATAATTATTTACGGATATGCACCTGGAATGTCCGAACTCTTAATTGGGAAGGTGCCTCTATCCAACTGATTGATATCTTGGAAAGATATAAAGCTGATCAACGCAGAAGAGGACGACCGTATCTCCATTGGAAGGACCAAGTAGAGGACAACCTGACGAAATTTGGAGCTTCCAACTGGCGCCAGCAAGCAGAAATGGCTGGCGCAATTTCTCACATCAGGCGAAAACCGACTAAAAGTTGTAAGTGCCACCTAAGTAAGTAAGTGAGTAAGTAATTTACGAGTAAGTTCTTTTGTTGATATTATTTTGGCAACTAAATCAAGTTTCAAAAATTGGATGGTGCAGTATTGATAGACAAAGAATAACCTTCACATTGATATACATAACTTGATTCTACTGTTATTTTCGACGCGAAAACACGCGATTTTAGGGACTAGTTTCTTTCGTATACACACCTTAAATAAGCTTGGAGTAAAGTTTCATGTAAGGTATTTATGTGGGGAGAATAAATTTTAACTTTCTTGAAAGCTCCTTGAAACAACTTTTATACAAAGTTTATACAAGGAGAAAAGGCGTATGAAAATAATTCTCTTATTCAAGAACTTATATAAAGTCTTATATATGTCTTATATAAGGACATAAATAAAGTTTTACATGAGGTATTTATTAACGGCTAAGGTTTTATATAAGAAAATGATTAAAATTTTACAAAAGAAATTTATTTAAGGCTTGTTTAAGAGTTCTGGAACTGTGAAAAAATAGGGCATTGTATAGAGAATTAAGCTGTGATGGCACAAAAGGTTTATGCTTCACATTGGTCAAATATTATTTATATTATTATTATTTGGAATTATATTAAGTTTTATTTTTCTGTGTAAATATAATATTGTGGTTATAGTCTTAAGAAAAACTGTATAAATTTAAGTTCTTACTTAAGAGAGATAATCATATAATGATATCTTGATAAGATTAGATAACACAAAACTTACTAATCGGATACATCAAAGTGCGGGGCTTTCTCGGTCTGGTCCATACATCGGAGGTATGGTCTCCCTCGTCGTCGTTAACCAGCGACCCTCGCCTCGAGCACCTTTTTCGGTGGAGCTTCGTCGTCCATACGATGGACATGACCCAGCCAGCGTAGTCGCTGCACAGTTATACGCCGAACTACGTCAATGTCTTCGTTTAGCTCATACGGCTCCTGGTTCATTCGGATGCGATAGTCATCGCCGTCTCGAAAAGGACCGAAGATTTTGCGAAGAACTTTTCTCTCGAACACTGCGTCAGTTTGCGAAAGTACTCATGCCTCAGCGCCATAAAGCAGCACAGGTAGAACGAGAGTCTTGTAGAGTGTTCGTTTTTAACACAGTTAGATAACACAAGACTATTACTGTGTTTACATGCAGAGTTACCTCGGGGTTAGGGTTTTCGTTGAGTTAAAAACATGGCGACGCTAACTCGATGCTGTTTACATGCAAAACATCGAGTTGAGTTAGACTTGTCAAATTTACTTGCTTGTAGTTTTTCCTGCTCCACTACAATTGTTTACTTTTTTGGCGGTAATGTAGTTTTTCTACAGATTCTTCCATTTGTTTTCAATATTTATTGCATTTTTGTCATGTATATTACTTTTTTTAAATTCACTTTCAACAATTTTGTATATAACACTTCGTCTATACTTTTTCCCGTCCATTATATCTGATATTATCTTTTCTTTAAATATTTCTATTAAAAGCAGGGTGTCGTGAGCACTCCAAAAAACTCTTTCAGCCGCCATATCTTTAGTAATAAATGCCATAATACATTTTGACAGATAGAACTCAGCTAGATCCAGCAAGTTTCGTGGAGTTTACTTGGATTTAACGAAACTCAACTAAACTCTCGTTTACATGCATGGTTAACTACGAGTAAACCCCGAGTTAACTCTGCATGTAAACGCACTATATACTAGTATACCTAGAAGTTCAGTTTAATTTAAGTTATACATCTAGACATCAGATCTATGATTTGCGACTATAGCTATTCGCAAACGACCAAACAATAACATCTATGCAGAACCGCGGCAACATAGTAAAAAAAAGACAATTATAGGTAAGGGCTCTAAAGCGAAAAAGTAAAAAACAATCAGACAATATTATATAGCTTTAATAGTAAGAAAAAGCGAGACAGCTATAACAACGTTAAGACATAAAGAATTTCAAACTCAAAGATTCATTGTCGTCCTGTACCATTATCATTAAAATTTGTTAATAGATCCATGAACCATCTGCGTCTTATAAAATCAATGTTTGGTCTTAGAGCCCGAATAGAACCAAAGCCGATGACGGGCCTCTCTCAACGAAAACCGCTGAGAATCCCCGTCCAGAATAGGAGCGGTTGTCGGATGGCGGATCAGCATTGATTTTCAGTGTGAATGCTTAATTTTGGAGAAAATAATTCCATATTTTGTTTTGAACTTGCATGAATGCAACACAGTCACACAGAACGAAACGTCAGCTCATGAGAAAAACTGAGAAAATAACACTGAACACAGCTAATTCTTAACAAAAATATGGCATCACTTACGCCACTCAGAGACATGGCAGAATTATAAGGTAGGGCCCATGGTAAAATAAGACAAGGTAGTGTTGGTAGTTAAAATTTTCTCTTGTGGTGGGTACCGCACCTGTCAAAATCAGTTTTTTGGGAATAAAAGCAAAACAAATAATAAAATTTGCAAATTATAATATTGTATGTGTTGGACAGTTGCGGTACCCACCGATCCGAGACGACACTACTTTGTTAAATATATCTTGGTAGGGCCGAGTCGCTTAGTGCCCTTACGCGTCAGCGAATGTCCTACCCAAGCGTTGTGCCATTGAGGACGGCGTTTCCATTCTAAGTCCTACCCACGCGATGTGCCATTGAGGACGGCGTTTCCATTCTAAGTCCTACCCACGCGTTGTGCCATTGAGGACGGCGCTTCCATTCTAAGTCCTACCCACGCGTTGTGCCATTGAGGACGGCGCTTCCATTCTAAGTCCTACCCATGCGTTGTGCCATTGAGGACGGCGCTCCCATTCTAAGTCCTACCCACGCGTTGTGCCATTGAGGACGGCGCTTCCATTCTAAGTCCTACCCACGCATTGCTCCAGAACGGTTGATGATTCCAACAGCTGACGATGGGTGACATTGGTACATCAGGCCACGAAGAAACTCGGATCGAAAACATTGTAATGACATGAACAAAGGTTGAGAAAAAAATTGACTCTAAGCAAATGAAATATAAATTTATCATTTATCAAATTTATCATTAACTCGTGAACTCAAATTTATAGTACGAGTATATATTACTTTCTTTATTTACAAATTGACTATTGTGTAATAAACTAGCAAGAATCGATAAACTAACTTAACCCCGTGTATTAAATTTTGTGAACGAACCCTGGACACCGGCGAGTGATACCTCGGCAAGAAAAAGGTTCGTCACAACGAAACAATGCGAATATCAGACTCCATACAAATTTTGGCAGTTCAAATTCGGCGTGTTCTCGGCATTGCATGAATAATAATACCCTTAATGTAATAAAAACTATAAAATGCGGAAGAGCTTGTAACAATTCTCACCTAAAACCAACTACGAAACGTTAACACAAAGAAACTTGAGATGAACAGCTGATTTTGACAACAAGCCGGCATTTTTTCTGCTGTCTACATCATTCTTCTCCGAGTCGGCCCTACCTTATAATTCTGCAATGCTCAGAGAGAGGTCCGCCAGCCGTCGGAGAAAAAATAAAATAGATTCTATTCTGGCGTTTTCCGTCGCGGATTCTACGGCGATTTCATTTTTGGCGGCTGCATACAGTTTCATGTATTTTGTTGCACGGCGAATCCGACAACCGCCATCCGCTTTGGTTCTACTCGGGCTCAATATCTGCAATGTGACACAGTTATACACGTATTAAAAACGACACGTACGACCACATTCGGTCTCTTTGCTGTACAGCAGTCGATTGAGGCAGGTAAGTGAACAGCTTAGTGTAGAAAGAACCTTATC
The DNA here is from genome assembly GCA_914767935.1 of Coremacera marginata. NCBI lineage: Eukaryota > Metazoa > Arthropoda > Insecta > Diptera > Sciomyzidae > Coremacera > Coremacera marginata. Next base: position 54,292,357 of record OU612045.1, read on the forward strand.
TGTACGAAGACCTTGTTGATTATTAGTGCCCTGTCTGGACTAGCCTTAGAAATTGGAATTTATGGAAAGTTATCATTTTCCATTTTTCGATAGTTTTTGATATATTTCCAAAACGGTGGTTTGGCCGATAACGATTGCATGAAAAAGTTGTAGCATAAAAAAGGAACCCACCTTTCCAAGAGTATCTCACAAAAAATGAATATCTCACATCAATCTTTTTGAAATGCACGCCTGTAATCCTTACCATGCTGTGGTAAGAATAGTTACTTCAGGCACCACCAGATGTCGCTAGATGCGCTGTGGCGTTTAAATAAAGGAAAGCTAATAACTAGAAAAAAATCGATAGCTGAATATTAAAACGTGTTTTCGGGAAAATAATGTTTTTTAAACTGGTCTCCACGATATCTCAAAAAGTACTATATGGATTGACTCGGTTTTTTTTTATTTTAAAGAAGATACAATTTTTTTAATTCTATACCTAAATTCAAATAATATTGTCCGGTTTTTTTTAAATTTTTTGAGCATTTCAAAGAGTAAAAAATGTAAAAAAGGGTACTTAAAGTTCAGATGTCCGCTATTTTTGTAATTTTTAACTATTTGTTGATATTAAAGGTATAAGCTCCAGTAAATTTAATATAATTTATAAAACTTTTTGCTTATTTTTGATGACATGATCGTGCGATGGAGACCGTTTGGTTACTTTTTTTTCAAACGTGATGTTTGACGGTTTGACGTGATGTTTGACCAAAACAAATATTTTCCTACAGCTTAAGAATCAGTTAATAACTGCCAAAAACTCAAGCAGTTCATTTACTTCCTCCTTTGAAAAAAAAAAATCAGGAATATCACCTTCATTTTCCAGCTCTAGATGAGAACCTGCCCTTGAAGGGCCCGTGATTCTTTTCTTGCCAATGATAAGCGCTAGTTATCGCCCTTGTTTCTAGGACACAATATTTAAGTTGGAGAATGTCCTGGACTACGGCCAACGAATAATATTGGTGTATAGTGAAAGCATCCGCATGAACGAGTACTTATAATTTGAAAGTAAAGGGTTCCATGATTTCTTTCTTTCAACTATAAGTACAAGTTGATTTTGATTTTTTGAGTTGATTTTTTGAGTTGGCTTCTTGCTTTACATATGGTATACTAGTTCCTAGTCTGAACGAAGACTTGATGATTAGAATAAAAGGCCTCATGAGTCTTTAATTTTCAATTGTTGGTTTAAGATAAGCTCTTGTTGATTATTAGCTCCCTGCCTAGACTAGCCTTAGAAATTGGAATCAAATGTTGATTTTTTTTCTTGCCAACGATAAACGCTAGTTGACCCACTTGTTTCTTGGACATAATAGCTGAGTTAAAGAATGTCCTTGACTCCTGCCCATCAGTTACTCAGTGTCAAAGTTACCCTTAATAGATTATTTTGAGTAGGGTTTAAGTTCACTACTACGAATACCTGTCACTACGGCATAAAGGTAAAAGCCAAAGTAAAGAAATTAAGAAAGATAAGGAAGTTTAAGAAATTAAATAAAGTAATTGAGACAGTGCAATAAAGAAGGCAGAATATTGGATCACAGATTGGCAAATTATTCGAAGCTTCGTGGCTTTCGAAACACACATAGCTATTCGCAACGCAGTAGAATGCCTTTATAAGAGTTAAGAATAGAAATTGGAATTTGAATAAATAAAGATAAATAAAAAAAGAAACAAATCAGTCTCTTAAGTCTCTAAATTTAAAATTTAAGTCTAAAATTTTTCTGTATATAAACTACTGGATCTGGCAAGCTACAACCCCAGCCATAGCATCATTATAATGTTTGAGTACGAGTAAAAATTTTCTGGAATACTTTACGCATTTTAAAGTAACAAGAACAAAAGACCCACAAATTATAGAAAATCAGAGTGTGGAGTATGTAAAGGCTTTGTGAAAACATATGACTTAGGTTGATGTAACTCGAGGTATTATATGGACGACCTCTGTTAATATAACTCTTATTATAGTGCTTTTATGTTTCACTTCAGATTAATTTTGGAATTTAATATTTTCATTTGACAGTTCAATTCAGTTCTGTTTATAATTTATATAAACAGAAGTACAAATGAATTGCTTTTGAATATACATAATTGCATTAATATTAAGTGATGTCATTGATTGATATTCATGTCAAATTCAAGTTGAATGATAAAAAAAAATGCATATTCAGAACAGCACGACAGATATGAAAATAGTTGGATTGCACAAACATCAAGGCACTTAAACAATTATACAAAATCAGTAATCAGCCAATAATCAATAATCAATTTTGCCAATTATTGCTATATACAACTACAAAAGCTTTTGACACGCGCAAGCAAATCGAAAGCCGATGACCATGTTATCGATGTAATTTATCTTAATAGAATGATTACCCATTCGCATTCAGGCAGAAATGATTGATATGTGTTTAAACTCTTGTTAAAATAAAAGGCATAACCTACTATTGTGGCCTGATTTAATGCTAACTCAACTTTTAAACCAATAGATTTTAAACCAAAGCAGCCGTTGTGCGAAAAAACATCATAGTGAAGTTTTCTCATTTTTTCTATTAGGTTAGTATGCAGTTTCAAAAGAATGTCACATTTAAATTATTTGTGGATACTTTTAAGATCGTATGGAGAAGGAGAGGGATGGAGTGGTTGAACCCTGAAAAAATGTATGTATATTAGTAAATCAAAGCTGATAAAAAAATTTAATCAACTGGTTGTAGAGTGTTCTTTTAATTCTTTCACTTTTCTTCTTTGATTTGTTCAAGTTTTAATACACAATTGTTGCCGACTGCAATTGTCTGTAACTGAATTCACTTTGAAAACGGAAGTAAGACAAAACAACAAAAATTAAACGGAAGTTCTACAACAGGAAGTGAATTATTGTGTTACGATTTGAATAAGTGCTGATTTGGAAGCAGATGTGATTTGGATGTAATAACCACACAATAAACGGATTAACATGTGAACGAAATGGTCTTTGGAATAACTACAAGCTTAGGTAACAGCATAAGTAGGTACACGGTTAGAAATTTTGAAATAAATTTTAACATAAAGTTGTTTTCATATAAGACCTCACAAAAATTGTATTAAATTTAAATTCTTGCTTAATATAAAAATTAATTTTTAGTAAAAACTAGTGACCCTCTCCGACTGCACACGGGTGCATTTTACTAATGAATGAAATGAGAAGTGCGTTTAGCAAAAAAATATTAAGTATGTTTATTTTCAAACAAGCCTCTATCTCTAGTGGCTTAGGCTGTGCGTTTTCTATTAGCCTTACAGTTGAGATGGAATTCATTAAACTTAGTCTTTCCTTAGCCTTTGAATTTGTCTTAATTGAAACAAAACAGTTTCATTTAGTACGATCAAGCATTTATTGAAATGAAATAATATCGAATTCATTGTTTTGACGCCGATCATTTGTTGTCGCCGATGGTTTATCGACTCTCGAGCACGCCACGTACAACTGCCCATGAGAAAAATACAGCAATCAAGGTTTATTCCACACACTTCCAACGATTGGCCTTGCGATTTATTGCCTTGTGCACGCTTAAATTGAAACAGCAAGTCGGTTGGAATCAGTGGTACACCCAGAAAAAAAAAATCGTAAAACCAAAGAAAATGCACTTTGTCACAAAGACTTTTATTGGTTAGATTGTGCCCAAACACAAAACATTGTTACCGCAAAGACACAAAGATTGTTTGATTCCCAAGAACAATGTACATTGAATCAAAAACTTAAATTCTTGTGGCAAAGACGTACGTCTTTAAAAAAACATGAAAAAGTCAACAAAGTAAAGAAAATGTACTTTGGCACAAAGACTTTTATTCGTTACGGCAAAGACGCAGAATGTTAGATCCTTGATTTTAAGTACATGGTTTTAAGTTCTCTTTACTGCTTGCGTTTCTTATAACAAGAACATGCAATTAAATTAAATACCAAATTAAATATCTTACCTTCGCCTGCCGTGGGGATTTGAACTCACACCCACCGATACCACCGATTGAGAAGTCACTACACTACGCATCGAGCCAAACTCCTTCGTTACGCAGAGTGATTGATTCAATATTAATTACAACTGAAGCTATGCTGCAGCATAACACAAAAATCTATTAACAGATTTTTGTTTTATAGCTCTCAACAGAATACTGTGACATGCTGCAACTGTTAATACAGCATCTGTTAACATAGCTGCAGTTATGTCAGCAAACAGTAGCAAGGCTGTTTGGATCAGTGGGTAGAGCGATGGGCTGGCACCAAAAATTCTATGTTTAATTCCGCACGGCGGGCAAAGAATTCTTTTTTTCCCTTCTTTTTGTTGATGAAATGTAATAAAATTTACGTGTGTTTTTACAATTACAATTCAATGTCGGCACTCGCACACGATTTTTTTATTCTTCGTAAACAGATATGATTTTGTAGAAAACATTCTTTAAAGTAACAGCCTATGTCTTTGAAACAATAAAGCTTACTCTCAAAAAACAAAAAAAGTTGTTGATTTTACATACAATTCCTTGTTAACAAAGAATTAAATCGTTATAGTAAATATTTTATCTTCACGGCAAAGATTGTTTCATTAATTTAGCTTCAAAGAGCTGCAGTCTTTTGTTTCGATGATGCAGCACTTGCATAAATCATTATTGCAACGCTTTTTTCATTGTGGTAAAGATATTTTGGTTACAGTTTGACAAGAACTTTTTTCTGTGATTTTAAGGCGTTAAATTTTCTCGGTGTATTCTTGGAATCAGAACTAGTGATGAGCAAACTCGATGCTTCTTGGTACTCATTAGAACTCGATACTTTTTTCTGAATATTTAATACTTTTTTAATACTTGATACTATTTTAACGTTGTTCATCAAAACAGAAGTTTTTGTTGTTTCGTAAAATGTACATTTTCTCAAATTAACCATAGGATGTAGCTTTTTTTAAATTCGGGCAAATAATTAATGATTTCAAAATAATGTGTTCTTCATAAAATAATAATTGCCATATGAATATACAGTCAATTTTTCTGAGAAGAACTTCGCTTTACTATTTAAAAGCAACTAATTTTGCCAACTTTTTGATGCAGTTAGTATCATTAGATGAATTTTAATTGAAAGACCCAAAACAATTTCTTTATATTATACACTACTCAAAATATAAACGGAAGAAGAAAAAATGCATATGAAAAAAATTTAGGCACAGGCTCTATCATGATATAATCACCAGGTTGTATTATTCGCTGAAAATCAGCTGTGGAAAAACTGTCACTATAGGCATATCATTGTTGCTTCTTGTATTATTTGAAATTAGAAATCGGCAAGCAATAGGGGCATTCACGATATCATGTATTTGTTATAAATTTTTACAAAATAAACAATATTTAAACGTTATTGTGAATGAACCTTCAATAAATTCTTGTATTTTTATAATCAGCTGATTTTGTGTGTATTTTTGTTAGGATATTTAAATTTAAATCATTTAACTGTAGTGGTTAAATACAAATAGCATAAGTCTTGTTCGCTTAGCGTGAATAAAGTCCTTTGTGAGGAAATGTTACTCACAAATCCTGGAATGGTCGCCTTAGACTAAGCGGCGGCTTTTTATCCATAGTTGACTATATTTCAGATCTTGAGGTGGTCTAAAAACCAGCACTTGGATATAACTCTTAAGAAATATTTTTTTAAGTTAAGTCTGAATGTTAACTTTTTCATTTAATGGTACCTTTATGTAATATAAGCGATTCTAAATGCGTTTTTTGAAAGAATAGAATTAGAATATTGGTATAAAGTTTATTTATTGATTTCAACAAACAAGTACACGCTGAAAAATAATAGGACTTCCCAAATATAATTTGAAGGATGTATAATAGGTTTCTGCATGTTTCTTGGAAACAAGTAATCATAATTGGTTCCACATATAATATGATTAATTAATGCAATTTTTCTTTATATATATATTTCCATCTTAACATTATTTAATTGTACTTTAGCACTTGTTGTTTGAATTTAAAAATAAATATATTGTTATTATAAATGGACTGAGAACACTTTTAGTCTATTACTATTTGTTTACTTGGAAATATAATTTAGTCAAGGATAACATTAAATATTCACGGACAAATATATATTAATTGGAGAATACATAATTTAATTGCAGTCAAGCAATTATTTTCAAAACGATAATTAAGAACAACATAATATATTTACCGATGATTACACTACATTTACTTGGAAACATATTTTAGCAAAAGAAATGCCAATAGTTTTTCACTGTGATAACAAAATATTTGCTCAGAAGTAATTGTAGGCTTGAAGCAAACAAAATATGTTTAGAAAATAGTAAATAAGTTTTTCTCGGACTTAATTATGTTGAGAAGTAACCATATTATGTTTGTCTGACATTACAATAATTTTTATAAGCACACATTTTCTAGTTGGAGAAACATAATATGGTTGGATTCACATATACTATACGTATATTTATCAGCAAAGTTGCTTCAAAACTCACCTATGTTTACTGCAGAACCGCCTTATTTTTCTTTTATTTTTTCATCACAAAAATGCGCCTTTTTTGTGATGATTATCAAATATACAGGGTGTCCCAGACTTAGAGTACTATAATGTGGGGGTTGATTCCTCGTGATGAGACGAGCAAAAAATCGTATAGGTGGGGGTGGTCGCAAATGCCCCCCTAGGGGGCTAGGAGGGAAAAACAAAAAAATAGGTGTCGTAACGTTTTAATCCATAGCTAACATAGCTCTGCAACGATTAAAAAAAACATAACTTTTTGAAAAGAAAATTAAATTTGCTTTAAATTATTTTTGCAAAATTTTTCCATAAAGTCATAAACAAAAAATGTATAAGCACCTGAAGTCAAAAAATTGGTTTTTTTCTTTAAAAATTCAACTTTCAAGGCAATTTTCTCAGAAAAAAACCAAATGTTTTATTATTTTTTATGACGCAGTTTTTTTCCTTGGTCAATTCTCTAAAAATTTTCTAAAACCGTAACAAAAAATAATGTCTGCGTACTCTGAGTTGGAAAACATTATAACTCTACGATCGGTGAAAGAATGTGTCGATTCAGGCATGTGATGCACTTAATAATGAGAAATTTCTTTTTTTTCTTAATTCCGTTAAATCTTACTGTTTTACTAGTTATTGTAAGCAACAAAAAAACAAAGTCGCCTTGCTTGCATTAAGTACCCCAGTGGGAGGAAAAAGTGGTAGAATCGGAAAATCGATATTATACGAAAAGTATTATCTCTGAGGCATAAACAATGTATGATGGATTTTTAGAGAATTGACCAAGGAAAAAAACTGCGTCATAAAAAATAATAAAACATATGGTTTTTTTCTGAGAAAATCGCCTTGAAAGTTGAATTTTTAAAGAAAAAACCTATTTTTTGACTTCAGGTGCTTATACATTTTTTGTTTATGACTTTATGGAAAAATTTTGCAAAACTAATTTAAAGCAAATTTAATTTTCTTTTCAAAAAAGTATTGTTTTTTTAAATCGTTGCAGAGATATGTTAGCTATGGATTAAAACGTAACGACACCTAATTTTTTATTTTTCCCTCCTAGCCCCCTAGGGGGGCATTTGCGACCACCCTACCCATACAATTTTTTGCTCGTCTCATCACGAGGAATCAGCCCCCACATTATAGTACTCTAAGTCTGGGACACCCTGTATATACTATAGACGCGATTTTCATAAATAGGGAAGCAATTGAAAGGAAATGGAAAACAACCAAATTCCTTTGTTATGTGTAAAATTATGTGAAAGATTTTAATTATAATGCCAGATAAGTAATCACTGGGCTACTTAACTATTTAACAGAAACACACAAGTAGAAAGTTTCTATGAAATTCTTGGTTCAAAGGTAAAAATAGTCCATAATATAAAAACAAAATTACCTATCACTAGATATTATTTATTTTGTCGTTTTAACGCCACACAAGATTACTGGTATGATAAAAACAGCATAATTTTTGGTTGAAGTTTTTTGGCCAAATAATAATTGGACTTTGAAAATAACAACAAATCAAGCTAGTTAAAGTTTTTCCCAAAACCACCTGTATTGTTCTTACTTTGCAAACATGTTGATTCTCTTGCAGTTGCATTTCAAATTTGATGCGAGAGGAAGTTTCTGAGGTGGCACAACAACTACAGCAACAGCCACAATGGAATCATTGCCTTTTTCCAAATGAGCTTCAACCAAAGCGCAGCATGTTGTCGGTGCAAATAATATCCGCTTCCTGTGTCAATGTTGTCCTTCAGTTACATTTGTTTAGGTCCTGACATTTGACCACAACATGAACGAATGTAAAAGTGAGTGGCTTTTGGCCAATAAAACAAAACAGGGTTACAAAAAAACAAAAAAAAAAACAGGAACCAAAAAGTAATCAAAAAAAAGCTAGTGTAAAAAACAAAGCATAACGCATAAACCATGATGTTGAAAATGTCACACAGCAGGCATAAAAACTAACATACTGACACACAAACATGCATGCACATATTTTGCAAATATAGCTTTGTATTGAATGTTGTTGCTACGAGTATTTGCAGCAATAAAAACCAGCAACAAAAACAATATTTTCATAACCAGATCTAGATTTAGTATTATGAGCTTATTTATGCACGTGTGTGTATGCATGTACACGTATGTTTGTCGTACGTGCTATTGTGTATTGTGGGCGTTCGATGAAACCCTGCTGTCAGTGTTTCCGATTTGCGGTTCACCTAAAGTTGAATTGTAATGGGACTTTTTTCCTCAAAACGTTATATTGTAGATTATTTGGTTTACTGCCATAACGTTTAGGTACTCAGAAAATTCACCATAGTTTAAATTAGTTTTCAATATTTTGAAACATGTCAGTACAACGAAGTTTTTAAAGTTTTATAATCTACGCCGTAATTCTACAGTGTAATGAAAATACACTTATAAATTGCTAACATGGCAACAACTTGCAAAATGTTGGCTTATGGTGGCAAGTGCCACCATTCACAGAGCTACTACTTTTGTTTCGTAAAAACTTTCCTATACATACTCATATTTTCAAAAATATCGTTTTTTCATACTTAAATGATGAGAATAATGTGCTACTTTAAAGGTCAATATGCAACAATACACAAATTTGATATACAAATAGTAAAATCTTTGACCTCTAGAGGTTGCAAATATAAATTTTTTAAAAATGGTTTTTGATTTATTTTAGTATATAAAAAAAAACGAAATGGCTATTTCAGTCCTTGAAAGGACTTTGACCGAGCTTCTTATGCTCAATTGTGTTGTGTGTGTTATGAAATGTTTGAACACAAATGAACGAGAACTGGATCTACAAAGCTTTATGCCGACTCCGAAGGGCTTATGTTCTCAAAAAGCTTTTCATGACAGTTTTTACTCTCTGAGGCTTGCCATTGTCTGCAGAGAGGTGACAGCCGAAAAGAAAAGTTAATTCAATTGAAAAAATTTTCTGTGTCAGTTGGGAATTTGAAACCGGGCTCTCTGGCGTATGAGCCACACACTCTACCCACTACGCCCAGAGCTGTCTCGATTGATTGGGACTAGAAATTTCAAATCCCAATCAATGTTTTGGGTCATTGAAGGGGTAATTTCAATCAATGAATTTGGGACTGCATGAACGAAATCATCTATATATAAATAGGCAAAGCAAAAACAGTTCACTACCATTTTCTCCTGCGTTTCTCAACCGATTTTTATGATTTTTTTTTTTTTAAATGAATCAGAGTAGAGAGGACCATCGACGAATTTTTAAGCAAAAATGCTAGCTGAAATACCCGGCGTTGCTCGGGGTGGTATGGCATTCAGGGTGTTTCTCAATCGATTTTGATAATTTTTTTTTAAATGAATCAGAGTAGGGAAAAGGAGTGCACCGAAAAATGCAAGCTGGAATACCCGGCGTTGCTCGGGGGTGGTATTACAAAAATGTCGAGTTTCGACCACTGGCATACTCTAGTTTTTTTAAATAATTGATTGTGATTTAAAATTTCAAGTCCCAATCAATGATTTAAAAAAAAAAAAATTAAACTAAACAAAAAAAAAAAAAATGGGTATTACACGCCCAACGACGATATGATGAATATCAAAGGAGCAATAGACTATACTACAAAAATTTTTTTTCTAAGTAGTCAATATTGTCCATTAAAGCCTCAACAACGCGATTAGGTGCTGAACGAAGCCCAGTTGAACCTGTCTGCCACCACGACTACATTTATGTCTCAGGAACTTAGAGAGCTGGACAAATCTCACTAAGCCATTAACTAAAAAAATTATTCGTTATTGACTTAAGGTATTATATAAATTAATAAATTTTATTTGGTATAGCGAATCAAGCAAGTCATTTTATATCTTTTCGCAAGTGTGATAATTCCTTCAGCTACTTATTTCCATATACTTATCGAAGATTTCTTTTATGAATCGTTTTTCCTTCAATCAAAACTGTGGATCCCAAATCATTTTCAATTATTTTTTCAATGAAAATTTTGTTTAATTTATTTCCTAATCGCTTATTTCTTCTCAAAAAGACCTTTTCTCCAGGTTCATATGTTTTAGTAATTTTGCTTTTATTAATTCTTTCTAAATTTGTTTCTTGGATGTGTTCTAATAGCTCTTTTATTTCAACTAATTTATCTATTGGGTAGTTATGAAAAACATCGATTGGCTTAGCATTTATCACAGAATGAATACTATTGTTATATTTATGTATAATAATAATAATAAGGGAACAGGGGAACAGGGAACAGGGGGCGAACCTTCACATGGCAACGTGTCTGACCGCCTCAACCTGGCGAGGCCAGCATTATCCATGTCGAAATCGTCTCAAGTCGACTCAAACCTCCAAGTGGTGTTCCCTGGGCAACGGCAAACTGGCATCCGTCAGTTTGACGGCTAATTTGAGCGGCGGGTCGATCCATAGACCTTAAACATGGAATGTGCGCAGGGTTTGGGTCCCGCCACATTACTACTGCCCAATGAAAACTAAACCAGCCTCGGATAAGAACCCCAATTACGTTGACGACCACCGCAAACGAAAAACGGACAATGATTTACGGATATGCACCTGGAATGTCCGGACCCTTTATAGGGAAGGTGCCATTATCCAACTGGCGGAAGCCCTCAAAACAATACAATCTGACATCACCGCCATCCAGGAAATGCGATGGAAAGGGCAAGGCTGCTCTAAACAAGCACACTGCGATATCTACTACAGCTGCCATGCGGAGAAGCGCGAATTCGGATGTGGATTCGTCGTTAGCCGGAAACTACGCCACCTTGTTTCCCGGTTCACACCTGTGAACGAAAGATTGGCCACGATCCGCATCAAGGCAAAATTTTTCTACATAAGCCTTATTTGCGCGCACGCCCCGACGGAGGAAAAGGACGAAGCCGTCAAGGACGCTTTCTACGCTAGTCTTGAGGACGTATATGACCACCTTCCGGTCCATGACGTGAAAATAGTCCTCGGCGATTTTAATGCGAAAGTCGGAAGGGAAGGCATCTTTGGCCCCACTGTCGGTCAGTTCAGTCTTCACGAGACCTCCACAAACAACGGTCTAAGACTGATCGACTTCGCCGCGGCACGAAACATGGTAGTTAGTAGCACCAGATTTAAGCACCTCGACATCCACAAGGCCACCTGGCTGTCCCCGGATCAAAAAACGCGAAACCAAATTGATCATGTTGTAATCGACGGAAGGCATGCCTCTAGTGTTCTAGATGTGCGTACATTTCGGGGGGTCAAGATTGACTCCGACCATTATCTTGTTGCAGCCAAGATCCGCATGCGATTATGCAATGCCAAGAACATACGCACAGGAATGCAACGAAAGCTAGATGTCGCTAAGCTGCAATTACAACGGACTGCCGAAGCCTACTCCGCTCAACTCTCGGTTAAGCTCAACCAACCAACCTCTGGACTCGACGACGCCGGCGGACTTTGGGCGCATATATCCCACTCCATGCGCGCTGCCGCTGAAGAAGTCATTGGTTTCCGGCGCCCGCAACCTCGGAACCAATGGTATGATCAGGAGTGTCGCATTGCGACTGCAGTAAAAAACGCCGCTTATAGAAAAACGCTGCAGTCAGCTGCAACGCGAGCCATGCGAGAAAACTACCGCGAAAAGAGGAAGGAAGAGAGGCGCCTTTTCAGACGCAAGAAAAGAGAGCAGGAAAAGCGTGAGCGTGAGGAACTAGAGGTATACCAGGGCAAGAAGGATGCACGAAAATTCTATCAACAGGTTAAGCGTCTAACCCAAGGTTTCAAGCCCGGAGCATCCACTTGTAGAGACGAAAATGGAGATCTGAATACGGATACACAGTGTGTGCTTAGATTGTGGAGACAGCACTTCTCCAATTTACTTAATGGCGACGATTCCACCAATGCCACCCATCGAGAGCACAGTGCAGTGCCACCAATCGACGATGACGGAGTGGAAGTATCACCACCTAGCCATGAAGAGGTTCGAGTTGCTATCCAACGACTCAAAAACAATAAAGCAGCGGGTGCTGACGGCCTGTCAGCTGAATTGTTTAAAACCGGCGGCGATGAATTGATAAGGCGCATGCATCAGCTCATCAGCAAAATATGGCTAGCAGAAAGCATGCCCGACGATTGGAACCTCAGTGTACTGTGCCCTATACTTAAGAAAGGAGACCCTACAATCTGCGCAAGTTATAGAGGTATCAGTCTTATTTCCATCGCATATAAGGTTCTCTCAAGCGTACTGTGTGAAAGATTAAAGCCAATTACAAAAACACTGATTGGACCTTATCAGTGTGGCTTTCGACCTGGTAAGTCCACCATAGACCAGATTTTCACGCTACGACAAATCCTGGAGAAAACCCACGAAAATCAAATTGACACACACCATCTCTTTGTCGACTTTAAAGCTGCGTTCGATAGCCCGAGAAGGGATTGCCTATACGCAACAATGTCTGAGTTCGGTATACCTGCAAAGTTGATTAGACTTTGCAGAATGACGTTGAGCAACACACGCAGCTCCGTCAAGGTAGGAAATGACCTCTCCGAAACCTTCAATACCGAAAGAGGTTTCAGGCAAGGCGATCCACTGTCTTGCGATCTTTTCAACATCATCATGGAGGGGATCGTACGAAAGGCCGGTGTGCATCGTAATGGCACCATTTTCTATAAAGGTGTCCAGCTCCTTGCTTACGCTGATGATATTGATATTGTTGGCAGAACCAAGAGAGATGTTACCGCTGCTTTCGCCGCTATCGAAAAGGAATCAGCCAAAGTGGGTTTGACGATAAATGAGGGTAAAACAAAGTATATGCTGTCTACAAACAAGGGAGCTCGGCGTTTAGACTCCCACGTTTCATCCGGCAGCTATAACTTTGAAGTAGTCAAGGAGTTTGTATACCTTGGCACCGCCATTAATACTAACAACGAAATCAGCCTGGAGATAAAGCGAAGAACAATAATTGCTAATAGGTGCTACTACGGGCTCAGTAAGCAACTAAGTTCCAGAGCCCTCTCTCGATCGACAAAACTAACACTCTACAAGACGCTCGTTCTACCTGTGCTGCTTTATGGCGCTGAGGCATGGGTAGTTTCGCAAACTGACGCAGCCGCTCTGGGGGTGTTTGAGAGAAAAGTTCTTCGCAAAATCTTCGGTCCTGTTCGAGTCGGCGATGACTATCGCATCCGAATGAACCACGAGCTGTATGAGCTCTACGGAGACATTGACGTAGTTCGGCGTATAACTGTGCAGCGACTACGCTGGCTGGGTCATGTCCATCGTATGAACGACGAAGCTCCAGCGAAAAAGGTGCTCGAAGCGAGGGTCGCTGGTCAACGACGACGAGGGAGACCATGCCTCCGATGGATGGACCAGGCTGAGGAAGCCCTAACCGCACTTGGTGTATCCGATTGGAGAAGGCGCGCGCAAAGCAGAGGCGCCTGGCGAGAGCTGATGAGGTCGGTCGAAATCCGGACACGGGTTGTCACGGCCACCTAAGTAAGTAAGTAAGTAATAATAATAATACTAAATCACTAGTTTCGTTAATCTGTTGTTGATATTTAAGACAGCGTGCAATTTCCATCCATGTGGAATGAAACCTCTCCACCTCTCTCTAAGAAGCGTTTTAATTATGTTAGAACTGAAGGCTTTTCCATTGTCAGATACAATTATTCTTACATTTTTAAATTTTAGAAGTATTTCTAATAATGCATCTTTAGTATCTACTGAAGCTCACGATGCGTTTTATCTGTTTTAAATATGTCTACATGCAATATTTCTCCATGTAAATTTGGTATTGGTGTCTTTCCAATTTTAGGATCTGGTGGTTTTCTTTGATATTTGTTTTCTAAACATATTCTGCGGTTAGCAATTATAGATTTCAAGGATATCTTTATATTTGAAAAATAATATTCTTTTGAAATGTGTTGAAAGTTTTCTTGTAAACACCGGTGTGCACGATTATGTTCATTAGTTAACGTTTCGTGTTGGTCATTTTTGTTAGTTAAGTCGATAACATGTAACTCAGTATGAACAAATTTTACGCCAGGAAACTCAGAAACAAGCCTATTTTGAATTTCTGCTAAAGTAGATAAGTCGCAGTGAATAGCATTCGTTACATTAAAATTTATAACATTTTTCAAACATTGAAAAAGATTTTCAAGTGTATTGAAGTAAATGTTATGTCGAATAAATTCTTCAAAAATTTTTTTGTTAGTTCTACAAAATTTTGACGATTTTGATAACACGATTTGATTTTTAAATTGATTTATAGTAGATTTAAGGATTTAATGAAATTACTTAAAGAATTGAAATTAAGAAAATGAAATTAAGAAGAATCTGCGCTGTAGCAGACTTTTCATTCAGATTGTTGACAAACTACCTTGAGAGTGCGTCGGCCACTTTATTTTCTCTTCCAGGCTTATAATAAAGTTTTGGTGCAAACTCCTCAATTAAAGCACGTTAACGTTTAATTTTTGAATTTGGATTTTTGTCCAGAATAGCGAAAATCAATGGTTGGTGGTCAGTAAAAATATTGATATCTTTAATACCATAGAGATAATGCCGAAGTGTTTTAAGTGCCCATACTATTGCAAGGTGATCACGCTCGTTTGTTGCATAGTTTTGTTCCGTTTTCGAAAGAGTACGCGATATAATGGTAATTGGTCTACCATTTTGTGATAATACAGCACCAAGAGCACTCGAGGAAGCATCTGTCGTGAGTTCAAAAAGGCCGATTGTAGTCAGGATATTTTAGAAGAACATCTTCTGAAGCTAGAACTCTTTCAATTTTTCAAATGATGCTATTGCTTCTTGGTCAAAAGTTATTTTAACACCTTTTGACTTGTTTGTTCCAATGTGACCATTTTCTCCCCGAAGATACTGAGTCAAAGGTTTGACAATTGCTGCATAATCTCTCACAAAACTTCGATAATTGGTAATACTGTTGGTACTACCTGTGATAACTTACGCAGAATTGGTGTTTAGTAAGCTTGACTCCTCTTCTCTGTTAAGACTACAAGTTGCTTTTAATCATGCTACGCGCTATGTATTTGGTTTGCACAAATTTGATCACTTATCTAGTTATAAAAATGCCATACTTGGGTGCGATCTACCATCTTACCTTGATGCTAGAAACTGTATTTATCTACATAAGCTAATTCATACAAAAACACCTTCCTACTTATATAATAAACTGCAATTTAGTTTATCCAGAAGAAGTAATGTTCTTATAATTCCAAGACATGCTTCATTAAATTCATCGCGCTTGTTTTTCATTAATGCCATCAGACTGTGGAATGCTCTGCCACGCGGACTGAGAGAAGTGACAGTGAGAGGTACCTTTAGGCAATCTGTTCTTAAATATTTTTCTTCCCTCTAATTATTCTCTTCACTTTCTTGAAATTCTTAAAATTCATTAATTTTTATTATATGTGCTCTTTTATGTGCTATTATATGTTAATTTTAGAGCAAATTATTATCTTTTTAAACTTGTACCCTTTGTTAAGTTAAGTACGAAAGAGTTGTTATCATATCTATATTGAATGTACTTATGTTTTGAATTTTTTAATAAATGAAATGAATGAAATGAAAAAAAAAAAAATGTTCCGTACTCTACAGTTAATAGACCTTTGTAATTTTTTAAAATCAATCAAAAAAATAACCAAATAAGTACGAAATTTGCTTTTAAAGATTAAAATTTTATCACAAATTCGATAACTCTTGTATTTTAAAAAAATAAGGACATTCGAAACAATATTGAATATTTACTTACAATAAATTTTCCTTTCATAAACAAAATGTCCCTAAATCCTGAAAGATTCGTTTTTGGTTGGGGTTTCTTGATTGCAGAGTTTTCGATATTCGAATTATGCGGATTTCAATTTGTCCTTAAGGATGATATTGGATTGATCTGTTGAAGTTGCCTTTCTTTGGTGACATCAGGATGGTGTTGAAATATGTTGAAATATGTGCTATTCAGATCTTTTCTGGACACTATCTTTTGAGCGTATTCTCTTACAATGATGTTGAAAATGATTTTCAGTGCTGTTTTCTTTTTTTAGTAATTTAAAGCATATTTTATCCTCTTATAAGGATGTTAGAAATGATTTTCAGTGCAGTTTAAACTTCCATTTATTAAATTTACTAATTTTGAAGTCCTTTTATGTTTTATTCAATACTGATTTATTTTGTAAATATCCTTTTATCAGGATTGAAGTTCGGGTAGAGGAACGTTGGGCGCCAATTAATAAATTTTATTTGGTATAGCAAAATGACTTGCTTGATTCGGTTCTCGTTTCGTTCTGTCAGTTTTTATTTTTTCATATTTTGAAATTTTATCAAACAATTCGATTCAATAAACAATGAAAACATGATAATGAACAAATTCATAGTCAGCAAGTTTCAATTATAAACAAGTAAGGATATCAAACAATAAAATAGAATTAATAATTGGTAAAAGTTAATAACTATTAACTTATACGTCTAGCTAAAAAAAGCAGCTTTTTTCAAAAAATTTTTTTTAAATACAAGGAGTTAGTATTTTTTTTCCAAATTTATACATCTTATTGTATATAAAAAGTACTTTCTAAAAATATTTTTTTCTTTTTGAAAATAATTTTCAGGCTTTTATGGTGAGGGCGCTGAAAATTACATTAAAATAAGACGTCCGAAACGGTTCGATGGATATAGCCTATCCAATGATTTGAAACAAAAAAATCAAATTTAATTTTAAAGTACAGACCATTAATTCAGCATCCCCCTTACGCACGACCCCCGGTGTTTTTTTTTAAATTATGGCGAAAGTTAGAGTAAAAAGTTGATAAAAAGAGAAATTTTCGAGCGCTTTTTTGATAATAAAAAAAACAAAAATACTTGAATATAAAGGATAAAATTACAAAAAAAAAAAAATGCACTAAGATTCATTGAAATTGAACCATAGATTTTGATTATTGTATCAAACCGTTTTAAAAAAACTAGTTTCGAAGAAATCTCGTTTAATGTTTTTGTTTTTTGAAATTTTGCACATATTTTTAAAATTATCAGTTGATAACAATCACTATTGTTTAATATGCAATGCCAGGTATCGTTTTAAAAAAAATTTATAACATATATGTATATTCTAGAAACTATAAAAAAACATAAACAAACAAAAAAAAAAATTTTTTTTATTTGAAAAATTTACACATATATTATGCCTTAAGTAATATCTTACTCAGTTCACACTGATATTTTAAAACATCATATTTTTGGGAATAAAATGATTGTTTAGAATGATTTGAATGAATGAATGAAATCACGTGAATTCAGTCAAAAATTTTCAATCATTGATTGGGACATGAAATTTCAAATCACTATCAATGATTTGAACAAATGATTGCATTCATGGAGCCTTAATCAATGATTTGAAAAAATTAATGCAATCATTTTTAATGAATGCAACCCAATGGGACTTGAAATTTCAAATCACAATCAATGATTTGAAAATATGAATGCATTCATTTTGAATATAAATCACATGATTTACAATCACAAATGATTGCATTTTTTTACAGCTCTGACTACGCCACGGCCGCCACTATTTTATGTATATGTTTAACCTTCAAACTGATACCTCAAATACAAATATTTCTTTATTTGTTATCAAAAATGTTTTTGCGCACCCAGATATGTGTCATATGCCAAGTGCCATGGTTTTATAGTATATAAGTTTTCGTTATATTTAGCGAAGAGTAGGCTTCAATGGATTTTTTTTTGTTCTTGTTGCATCCTTGAACGCACGGAATTCCACGACAATCAAACGAACGTAGGACGATAATTGTGAACAAAACGTTAAATCACCTGACTCATACACAATGAGTATTGCCATAGTGGACTAAGAGTGTGGAAGATTGCCACACTAATACTAATGCAAATGCATTAGGTGTATAGATTAAAAAAAAAACAGCTGAAAATCCGTTGGGAGATTTTAAGAGTAGGTGTGAGTACAGCCTTCCATTCTGAATACTCGTTTTTTTCAAAACCGCATCTGTATTAGGATAGGAAAAGAACAAGATCTGCACCTTGTGGAAGATGAATTCTGCCAGCCTTCGACTCCGGTTGAGAGTCAGGCCTTTTTTGAACAGTGAAGAAACCAGTAAGCCAAGTGACTGTGTGGAACGTTCGTGAATATTACGACTACGGATTCGTAGAGTTCTGGATTGCTAAATCAGGAATTACGGAATAGTCAAGGAACTTGGAAGAGCTAAGCTTTTACCATCATGGAGTACCTTTTTTTTGTTCATTGTTGGCTGTAGTTTTGAGTATTTTAGATCTAAATTGTATTCCTAATCTGTATTGCTTTTGGTAGTTTTATAATTGGGCCTTGTTGTGTTTCCTCTCTTTTCGTCTTGCCTTTCATTTGTTTTTGTTAGCGCCTTGAACTCGAGCCGAGTTCGGACAAGAACCTTTGAATTAATTGATTCTAAGAGGTGCCCCAATTTTGCTGATATTTTCATTCGGGTACTACTTTTTTGTGACAAGTGTAGAGTTCTAATTCTATGAATGCTGTAAAGAACAAGCATGGAAATTAAGCTATGAAAAAATCGTTGTCGAACAACGTGTAAAAATTGTGAAAATTCACTACAAATCGGCCATCATAACGCACCAACGTCTAGCAAGACTTAGTAATTTTAGTAAATAAATTTGAGTCTACTGGCTGTGTTGTGGACGAGAAAAAGAGTGATTGAAACTGGAAATCCAACTGCCCATTGCAGCAATTGATCCAGAATTATGATAGAATGTCATCGAAAATTTCTTGAAAAGTGCATTTAAAAGCTGTTTGAGCGCTGTTGTATTTCATCAATAACCTCCATGTCCCTACTTTATAATTCAATAAAAACTCACAGAAATTTCAAAAAACAATGCGTTTTATTAAAATATTAAAATGACAGTAACTGTTGGGACACACTCTACCTGGTCGAATTGGTTGAAGAAACTTTTGTTTTATTTTGTGTTTGTAGCACTAATTTCTTTTAAAATATTTGTTAATTTATCACACAGTTGAAAATTTTAGTGATTGTGTTGCACTTTCGTCCCATGAAAACTGTATTGAAAAGCACCTTTTGATTATTACCAAATTTATTGCACTTTGTTAGTGTAAAACTCAACTTCGTTACAACTGAGCAGGTGGCAACCCTATATCACCGGCAACGATTTTGTTCTAGGTAATTTTTTTAGGTTTGGCTCACAACGTTTGTGTAGTTTTTCTAATAAATTATTTTCGAGATCCGTGATTTTAATAAATAAATCATTAAAAAGTGTTGGGTGATAAAATTTTAGCTTTTTAACTTTTAACTCTACTTTACTAACATTTCTTTTTAACTTTTTAACTTTTTTAACTTTACTTTGCTAACATTTCAAGCTTAAGAACTTTACATTTTAACTTAAGTGAGAAAAATTGCTCGTGAGACTGGTATTGATCGTAAAACTGTTTGTCGAATTGCGAAAGAGGAGCTTCACATAATGTTTTACAAGATGAGAACAAAAAAGTGCGGCTGCAAAGTTGTGTACAATTCTAAGGTCGTGCCGCAAATGATCGCTGGGAAAAAATTAATTTTTCTGATGAGAAGCTATTTACCATTGAGCAAGCGTACAATCGTCAAAATGCTAGAGTCTTGTCGGCAGAAGCTCCTGGCTCATCACACATCATCGAACACCGTCAAAATTTCAAATCTGTGATAGTTGGGCTGGAGTTTGCGCATCCGCGAAAACAGTTCTGATTTTTGTGGATCAAGGGATAAAAATCTATAAGGAGCCTTACCGTCACAACATTTTGGAGCCTCTGGTGCATTCTTGGGCTCAAAAAAATTTCGGTGAAAGGGAATGCCCATTCCAACAGGACTCCGCTGCTGTTCATTGGGTATCAAAAATTCAAGACTGGGGCAAAGAAAATTTTCCGGACGTTATCACAAGTGCAGAGTGGCCACCATACTCACCGGATCTAAGTCCCATGGATTATAGCATTTGGTCAGTTTTGGAGGCCAGGGCTTGTGTTAAGCCACACAAAAGTTTGGAGTCGCTAAAGCAATCACTGCGCTGTGAATGGGATTTTATTTCGCTAGAGAAGCTGCAGGCGTGTGAAACAAAATTTTGCAAAAAGCTTTAAGCCCTCTGTTGGTGCTAAGGGCACCTTGTGTTTGCTAATTTGCAAACACAAATTAGTAATCTAATGTAATTCTATGCCATTGTTTTATATTGTGCCAATGTAACTAAATTTTGCAAAAAAAAAAGCTTGTCTCTGTTATTTCTTGTCACCCTTATACCTGATCTTATCAATATTTTACATAAATTTATATAAATTGATATAGCGTTGCACTTTAAAGAACTTTAATTTAAAGCTGAAAGAACAAGCTTTTTAAATGGAATATCACACTTGGACACAAAAATATGTCTTTGCGCCCTTTCTTGCCAAAGATGTAAAGTGTTCGGCTTAGCCCCAATCTTCCAAGCTATCTTTTGAAATAATTGTTTTCAATTTTCTTCTGTGCAATAGAATCTAGTTAAAAAAAGTAATAATACATGCATCAATAAAACTTAATTCAATATAAAAAAATTACTCAGAAAACTTGGAAATTGTGTCAAATTCTTTTATTACTTTTAAAGTAACCGTTTGCTTTGTCACGCACCACTAATACATTTTGACATTTTGAAATAAGTAGTTGAAAGAAAATTGTAAACCATGCCAAAGCCAGCCAAACTTCTTTGCCGACTAATAGTTTTATTGCAGTTTCAGGGATGCTTCAGCAACAATTTTGCGCGTAACAATTTGAAGATAAAAACTAATTGTTGTTGTTGTTGTTCAAGTGGCCTTCAAAAGTCGAATGTCCGACAGACACACATACACACTAACATCGAAACTCAGAGACACACACGCACATAGTCCAAGATATAAAGCACAAAAGCCTTTATTGCATTAGGTTGAGTATAATTGAAAAGCTTTTAAGTTTCGCTTTGATTGTTATTGCACACAAATTGTTAGAACCAGCAAAGGAATTGTGAAGAATAAGTAGGAGATGACAAAGAAGTAACGGAAGCCAAAAGAGTGTTACCAACATTGGATTTAGCGGGTATAAAATTTATGCAAAACCTTAATCGTCCGTATAGAGGGGCAGAGCTATATTTTTTATTTCAAGAAAATTAAAGCCAATGTGGCAGAAATTCAGACAAAAATAAAACAGTGCGAAGCCAAGCCATGGCGAATTTAATGTGAGCATTAAAAAGCACCACGGATGAAGATGAAGCAGTAGAGAAACAATTGCTTGTTATGGCAAGTTAATGCATACAATTTATCGTCAGAGTTCCAAGCCACTAAATGTGGTCAACCACAAAACCAAACCGCCAATTGAGACGTGAGCTGCGGGATTTGCCACTAGTAGGTGATATTTTTGCTGCCTACCATATTTTTCTTATTTTTTTTTATTTGTACTTCCCGCGCTTTCTGCATCGTTGCCCACAACATAATTTGTCTTAATTTTTTGCAACTTTTTAATCAAACTTTTTATAAAATTTGATGTGCTTACATTTGTTTTTCGTTTATGTTTGGCAAACTGCTTGTAATATTTTATTTCTAGAATTTTTGCAGCTGCCATCGAATGACTAGCTTAGGCGGCTTAAAAACACTCTTCTTATTCAATTTAAAAAAAATTATGATCAAACAAGTGGGCAACTAAAAGGTTGTCAGGTTTGCCAGATTTAAGTATGCTAAATTTAAGCAGTGTTAAAAAAATTTTTTAAAGCTTTTGCCGGATTGATAACTTTGAACATATATCAAAATAATTTTTTGACTTATTTTTATTACTTAAATTTTTTTTTAATGACTGTAACCAAAAATAATATGGTAATGAAATAAAAGAATTAATATTCGAATTAAATACCACTACTGTAAGAGGGAATGAAAGTCCGTAGTAAATGCAAAGTAAGAGAAAGAGCTTATTATAGGAAATGTGTTCTAGGGGAACAGGGGACGAGACTTCACATGGCATGGCGTCTAACTGCCTCAACCTGGAGAGGCCAGCATTATCAATGTTGAAATCGTCCCAAGTCGACTCAAACCTTCTCGTGGTGTTCGCTGGGCATCGGCAAACTGGCATCCGTCAGTTTGAACGGGTTTGAAGGGTAATTTGAACGGCGGGCTACCTAGCCTTAAATAGGTTGTGCGTCGGGTTTGAAACCCACCGCGTTTCAATGGAAAGTTTAAGAAATATGAGAAAAACTATCTCCAATTCTGATGACAAATGCCCAAACTCTTGATTCGGAAGGTGCCTCTATCCAACTGATTTATATCTTGGAAAGATACAAAGTTGATATCACTGCAATGGAAGAAACACGATGGAATCCTTATTGTGCGCATGCTCCGACAGTGGACAAGGACGATGAGATTAAAGATTATTTCTACGAGTGCCTTGAAGACGTTTACAAGCGCTGCCCCCGTCACGACATAAAAATTGTAATTGGTGACTTCAACGTTAAGGTGGGCAAGGAAAACATGTTTGGTCCAACAGTCAGAACGTTCAGCCTCCACGACAACACATCCGATAATGGAATGAGGCTGATTGACTTCGCCGCAGCACGAAACATGCTCGAAAGTAGCACTAGATTCAAGCATCTCAATATTTATAAGGCCACCTGGCTGTCCACTGACCAAAAAAAACGCTCAACCAAACTGATCACGTTTTGATTGATGGAAGGCAGTCTTCCAGTGTATTAGATGTACGCACGATCCGTGGTGCTAACATAGACTAGGATCATTATCTTGTCGCAGCTAAGATCCGTACACGTCTGTGCGCAACAAAGAATGCGTGCAACCCTACACAGAGAAAGCTAGATAATACAGACAGCCGAAGACTTCACCACTCGACTCTCACTCCTGCTTCAAGAAGGCACTCCTCCGGTAGACGATATATGCGGGCAGTGGGCACACATCTTCCACTCTATGCGTGCGCCTGCCGAAACCAGTGGCACGACTAGGAGTGTCGCGACGCCACTGCAGAGAAAAACGCCACCTACAAAGCCACCCTGCAGTCGGTTGCAACGGGTGCTGTTAAGCAGCAATACAGAGAGAAGAGTAGGGACGAGAAATGTCCTTTCAGGCGAAAAAAAAGAGAGGCAGAAAAGCGTGAGTGCAAGAAGATTGAGATGCATGGCGACAGGAATGAGGCCCGAAAATTTTTCGAAAAGGTAAGACTCCTAGCCGATGGCCTTAGAAACAGGGCCTCTTCCTGCAAGGATGAAAATGTGAAATCTAGTGACAGATATTCAGAGTACACTGACGTTATGGAGGAAACACTTCTCTAGTCTTCTGAATGGCTATGATGACAACAATCCCGCCAATAGAGATGATATCCCGGAAGCCCCAATTATGGATGACAGCGTTGCAGTTCCGCTGCCCGTCTATAAAAAAGTCTTAACAGCCATAACACGGCTTAAGAACAATAAAGACGCGGGAGCCAAAGGTCTACCCACTGAAAAAAAAAAATAAAATGGCCATTTCATCCCTTGAAAAGACTTTGACCGAGCTTCTTATCATCAATTGTGTTTCGTGTGTTGTGACTCCGAACGGCTTATGCTCTCAAGAAGCTTTTCATGGCAGTTTTTACTCTCTGAGATTTTGCCATTGTCTGCAGAGAGGTGACGGCCGAACAGAAAAATTAATTCAATTGACAAAACTTTCTGTTTTAGGTGGGATTCGAACCAGGGCTCTCTAGCGTATGAGTCACACACTCTACCCACTGCGCCACGGCTGCCACGGTCTACCCACTGAGCTGTTTGAAAACGGAGGCAAAGCTCTGCTTAAGTGCATTCACGACCTTCTATGCAGAATATGGTCAGAATAATGCATTCCAAACGATTGAAACCTCAGTGTACTCTGCTCAATCTGCAAGAAAAGCAATCCCACCATTTGTGCCAACTACAGTGGCATAAGCCTCCTAAATATCCCATATAAGGTCCTGTCAAGGGTATTATGTGAAAGACTGAAGTCCATCTTAAACCAACTGATTGTACATTATCAGTGTGGCTTCAGACCTAGAAAGTCTACCACTGACCAAATATTCACTCTACAACAAATCTTGGAAAAGACCCTAGAGAAACAAATCGACATCTCTTTTGATTCAAATCGCATTATCTTTTTGTCGATTACAAAGCCGCCTTCGACCGTTCCATAAGGAATCACCTATACTCCACCATGTCTATATATGGTATACCAGTAAAATTAATCCGTCTATGCAGGATGACACTGAGCAACACCAGCAGCGCAGTTAAAATCGAGAAGGACCTCTCACCCCCATTTGTTACCAAACGAAGTTTTAGACAAAGTGATTCCTTATAGATTCCTTATATTATATTAACAAGGTGATTCCTTACCTTGACTGACGCCAGCAAGCGCAAAACAGAAATTGCTGGCGCAAATTCTTACACCAGGCGAAAACCGACTTACGGTTGTAGGTGTCACCTAAGTAAGTAAGATTCCTTATCGTGTGACTTTTTTAACCTAATTATGAAGAAGATTATTTGAGCTGCTGATCTGAGGCAGAGCGGCACAATATTCTATAAGAGTGTAATGCTGCTAGCGTATGTTGATGATATTGATATCATTGGCCATAACACACCCGAAGTCAATGCAGCATTCTTCAAATTAGTCACATGGGTCTTGCAGTGAACGCAGATAAGACGAAATATCTGATGTCAACAAACAAACAGTCCCAGAGTATTGGCACCCACGTCACTTTTGACAACATCTCCTTAGAGGTTGTGAAGGACTTCGTCTACCTGGGATCCGCCATTAACTCCACCAACGATATCAGTAAAGTGATAAAACGAAGGATAACTCTTGCTAATATGTGTTACTTTGGGCTCAGTAGGCAATTGAGAAGCAGAGCCCTCTCTCGACGAACAAAAATCGCGCTCTTTAATTCACTAATCATGCCCGTCCTGTTATATGCAGCACAAACCTGGACTTTGAGCAGCTTTGATGAAAAGACCTTGGGAGCTTTCGAGAGAAAGATTCTTCGTAAATCTACGGACCAATCTGCGTTAATGGCGAGTCAATGCGATGCAATGGAACGATGAGCTGTATGAGCTATACGCCGATATCGACATAGAAAAGCTCATAAAAATCGAGCGGCTTCGAAAAGAAAAATATTCGTTTTGGTACCCAGCGGCGATCAACATAAAAGAGGACGACCGCATCTCCGTTGGAAGGACCAAGTAGAGGACAATCAGGATCTACAGCTGCTGACAACTAATTAGAAACGTATTGCAATTTACATTAAACACTTAACTTTTCATATATTTATAACCTAACGTGTACTGCGTAACGGGTATATTAACTTTGTCCTTCCGTTTGTACCGCCAATAAGAAGGTATAGAAAAGTATATATATACTTTTTATCAGCACCACCACCTGAGTCGATTTCCGTGTGTCTGCCTGTCTGTCCGTCTGTCGACACGATTTATAATTTATTATAGCCGTAATTTTAAAGCTATCGCGATGAAATTCAAAACATAAGTTAATTTTAAAAAATGAAGATCAAGTTAGAAAATGAGACAAATTGGATGAAAGCCACGCCTACCTCTCATACAAAGTGACTTTATTTTAACAATAAAATCTCTTAAAAATGCACAAAAATTAAAGAAATGTCTTCAAATTTTGCACGTAAGCTTTGATCTTTAATATAAATCCCAACAATGAAATTTGGAAAAATTGGATGAAAGCTACGCCTACCTCCCTTACAAATTGGCTTACAAATTTAAAACGTAAAATCTCTTAAAAATCTGGAAATAGTAAAGAAATCTCTTGAAATTTTGCACATAAGCTTTGATATATAATATAGACCATCACTATGATATTTGGAAAAATCGGATGAAAACTACGCCCACCATCCATACAAAGTGACTTTATATACTTCCTATAATTGCGCGTTTGTCTCTCGGACCGACAAATGCACTGTTATTGATCAATGCAACTGGTGATTATAATGATTTTATTTTTTTTATATACTATAATTAGTATTATATTTAATAATAACAAAATGCAATATAACAACCCTGCAGGAAAATCAACTAATTAAAAAGTAGTTGATAAAGTAGTTTTTTGTCAACCACAACTAGTTGAAATTCTGACTTTTTTCCATAGAACGAACTAACATATTTTGTATGGTGATGTCCGCTAAATAAGTCAATTGACTTTCGCCTGCATATATTTTCAACTACTTGTTAAGTTAGTTATATTTAGTTATATTTTTTTAATTACTTTAAAATACCCAATTGAAAACTATTACTGATGGCCTAAAGTACAAAATAATTGATGAAATAACATGGTTAAATATATATAAACTTGTAATCTAATAAAAATTTGCAATTAAAACATGTCAAAATCAGAGTTGTTGCCGCCTTAATATAAGTCAAAGTAGTTAATATACTAGTTTATTTTAAATTAGTTTTTTAATTAGTTGTTTTTAAAAACAAGTCAGTTTGTTCCTATAGGGAAGCAACAGCTACTGATTATTAATCACAATTAATCCTGATCGATCGGTCTGAGAGACCAGCGCGCGAATATACGAAGGTTAAAAATCGACAAAAATTAAAGAAATATCTTGAAATTTTTCACATAAGCTTTGATACTTAATATGAACCAATCCTATGATATTTGGCAAAATCGGATAAAAACCACGCCTACCTTCTATACAAAGTGACGTCCTCAAAATAGAAAAACTTGCGTAAATATATAAAACTGAATGACTCGTGTCCGAATGCATTCAAATTCCACCCACATCGTTTGTCCAACCTATACATACATATATTCTTCGGTATAATGTGGAGTCTTTAGACTAGAAAAGTAAGTGTTGCATTTTACTTTTAGTCGAACTTCTGTTACACCGTGTGTCTGACTTCAACTAAATTTTGCACACATAATCCTTGGTAATTTCAGTAATCTTAAGTTTATAAAACTGGGCGGTACTGGGCAGGGGGCGTGGCACTTTATTTTTAAACTAGCATTTCCATCTGCACCGTTTGTCCGATTCAAACCAAATTTCTTACATATATTCTTTAGAATAATACAAAATTTTAAACCTACAAAAGTGGGTGGAATTGGACAAGGGGAGTGCTAATTTAATTCTAACCGAACTTTACACCGTTGGTCCGACTTAAACCAAATTTTGCACATATATTATTTGGTATAACAATCAGTCTGTAGTTTATAAAAGAGGCCGGTACTAGCAAGGGGTCGTGGTACTTTATTTTTATTCTATTTCTATCTATACCATTTCTCCGATTTCAACCAACTTTCGCACATTCTTTAGTATAATGAGAAGATTTGAGCCTACAAAAGTGGGTGGGATTGCACAAACGGCGTGTGAATTTAATTCTAATCGAACTCTTTCTACAACGGTTTTCTGATTTCAACCAAATTTTGCAAATATATTCTTTGGAATAATGACTAGTGATAAGTCTAAAGAATTAGGCGGAACTAGACAGGGGCGGTACACTTTAATTTAAACCGAATTCTTTCTATGGCTTTTGTCCGACTTCTTCCAAATGTTCCATATTCTTTGGAATAATGAGCTGTCAGTTGTCTAGAAAATTGGGCGGAATTGAATACGAAGCGTGGCACTTCAATTTCAAACGAAATTGTATTACACCGTTGGGATGAATTTGGACATACCAATCAAATTTCGCACATATATTCTTTAGCATAATGAGCAGTCTACAAATTGTGGCATATTACTTTAAGGGTAAAATTTAATTAAGCGTATGACACAAATATTTTTGCAGATTATACATAGACACTTTATAGACGGCTGAAGACTTCGAATATACTTCAATACGGCCGCGGGGGTATTTTAGCCTCGGTACCCTGCCGAAGCTTCATTACTTACTACTTTTTGTCGGTTATATAATTTTATGATTCAATCAAGAAGAAACGAAGGCAGAAAAGAAGAATTTCTTAGGACATCAGACATTGATGATTTTAACCTCAATCAAAAATAAGCATGTCCATAATTTGGCTAAGGATAGCGATAAACAAATGCATGTAGTTAATTTTTTTCAAATAGGAGCCGACTGCCTCAATTTTAGACAAATCTGAAGGTGTGCATTACGACTCCTCTTGGCTTGGACTTTAAATAGATAGTATGAAATTATTTTAGCCGTGGGTTGTTTGCATTGAAGTTCGTAGATGATTAAAGAGAGCGTTACCCTTTATATAAATTTAATGAAACGAAAACTTTTTTCATCAATTTAAATTTTGTGGAATATTTCTAGGCAATTTTGAAAAGTTCAAGATTCGACAAGATAAAGTTTTTTCATTAAGTGAATAGAAAACTCCCCGAAAAAAAAATAAAATGGTATAAAAGTAATTCTTTCATTCGCAACTTTTTAACCTTTTCTTCTATCCAAACTTTTATCTAAACTGCTGTACCGATAGCATTAACAATATCTCAATCTCTACTGAAAAAAAAACAACTGAAATAGCACACAAACTGAATTGGAGCAAACAAAAAATTTTTTCTAAAACTGTTGTATTAGCATCAGATTCTTTGTATACCATTTTACGATTGGTGTTGAAAAGGAAATCATTTTCCCACGTGAGCCAAAAACAAATTAAACACCTTTTCACCAAACTAACACACACACACACACAACGATCATAGCTTTATGTTATTAGCTGCTTTATGCCACCCCACACGATTCGGCTCAGCTGTGCTGATGCTCATTTTATTTATTTCAACACAAAGATTACTTTATTTACACCCACTTGCCGGAAAAAATTTCAAAATAATGCAAAATTTTACATTGGGGACGCATACGTTTGTGACACTTTGCCTCCTATACATACGTACGCACAATAACAATAATGAGCAAAGCATTAAATACCCTGCAGCGAATGGCACTAGTACAGAACTACTGCCTTTACTAGCCCTTAGTTAACCAGTACTGGTTTCACTTTAATCTTCTTTCTTTGCATTCAACTGACGTATTTTACATGAACATGTCATAGGCATGGGTCAATTGTTACCTTTTGCATTACCATTCCCTAGCTAATTCACTAGTTTATTGGCTAGTCGGAAAAAAGGGAACGAAATAAAATTATTTTCCAGTTAATTGTTTTTACTTTCTTCATCAGATGAAGTACTTTATTCATGTTGTTCAATGAAATTATTATTATTTTGTCGAAAATATTACATTCTTACAAAATGTAAACAAAAACATAAACAAAAAGCAGTACAAGCTTGAAATTGATTGAACTCCTTTTATGCATTACCTGGGGTAAAAAAAAAAAAAAGAGCTTGTACGCATAGAAGTAGTAAAGTAGCTAATGAGAAAGGAGCAATTGGTTACTATCGATACTCGATAGAACGAACTAACATATTTTGTAAGGTGATGTCCGCTAAATAAGTCAATTGACTTTCGTCTGCATATATTTTCAACTACTTGTTAAATTAGTTATATTTAAATTATTTTTTTAATTACTGAAAATTCTTAATAATTTTTAAGAACGTTAATTTCTTTTAAATTAACTTAAAAACTGTTTGTGGTTTCGTTAACCTTCTTTTTGTAAATGTTTTTAACTGTTTAATGTTTAATTGTTGAATGTTATTTAGTTGTTAAATGTTGGTTTTAATTTTTTGTAAAATTGTTCGGGCACTTAATTTCCACGGAGCTCTTCGACAAAGAAACGAACGCTTCAAGTACTTTATTTCAAGTGAGTTTTTAATATTCAAATCTTACATCTAATACAAAGATCAAAAAAGAGAGAGCGAAAAGAAGAAGTTAAAAACAAAGGAAGTTATGCAAACAGGGTGCATAATTCATTAACTTAAAACTAACAATTCATTTATTCTTAAACTAATATAAAATCAAAAATAGAACAAAAATTTAAATAAAAAATTAAATGAAAATGAACTGGCGAAACACCGGCCGCGTTGAAGGACTCCACTGTCTTCAATTCTCAAATGGTAGTACGGCCAATTTATGAATAGGCCGCCTAAATTCGCCGTTTCTGGTTTTGATGTCCGCCACACGGACCTTGCCGTCTTGACCGGCGATTACGGCTACTATTCTGCCGAGCATCCAATGCTGAGGCGGCAGATTGTCCTCGTGTACGACGACCAGCTGTCCGACCGCGAGGTTGGGTTCCTCGAGCACCCACTTGGCCTTGGGTTGAAGTCCCAGTATATAATCTTTCGACCAAGACTGCCAGAACCTGCGCTTGAGCTCGCATAGAATTCGCCATCTCTGTAAGCACGACATCTTGTTGTCTTGCACGGCGAGCACGGATCCTGGCGGCAGCGTGCGTAGAGGACGCCCGGTTAACAGGTGCCCTGGTGTTAGAGCCTCGCTGTCGTTGGGGTCCTGACTCAGTGGCGCGATGGGTCGGGAGTTCAGAACGGCCTCGACCTCGACGAGTATCGTTTCCAGCTCTGCGTTGGTTAGTAGCGCGCTGCCCATTGTTCGCTCCAAGAGGTGCTTGGCAGACTTCACAGCAGCTTCCCACAGTCCTCCGAAGTGTGGGGCTCTGGGAGGTATGAAGACAAATTCGGTCCCCCCTTCTTCTGCGGCGTATGAGACGAGTTTGTCCTTCTGTCGCTCGAACGCCTCTTGCAGCTCTTGTAGCTTCCGGCTCGCGCCGACGAAGTTCGTCGCGTTGTCGCAGTACACCTTCTGAGGGAGACCACGGCGTCCGATGAACCTTTTAAAAGAAAGAATAAAACAGTCAGAAGATAAATCTGCAACTAGTTCTAAGTGGACAGCTTTGGACGTGAAACAAACAAAAACTGCTATATACATTTTGACTGGTGGTCGACCGCGAATTTTAAGAGTTGTGTACACGGGACCACAAAAGTCTACGCCACAAATTAAGAAGGGACTTAGCGCCCTCAAGCGATCAGAAGGCAAGTTTCCCATTATCTGAGTTTGGAGTTTAGGCTTGTAACGAAAACAATGTATGCAGTTTCTTACGGTTCTACTACAGACTTCTTGCGCATTTATTAGCCAGATTTTCTGACGAAGAAGAGCAACTAATGCCTTTGGACCCGCATGACAATTAGTTATATGTAGATACCGTAGGTATATTTCAACAAAGTGCGATTTTTTAGGCATCAATAGTGGAAATCTTGTTTCATATGAATTTGGTGCATTGAGAAGACGACCACCGACACGAAGTAGATTCACAACTTGATTCCCATCTTTAAACTCATGAATGAACGGAGTCAGTTTTTGAATACTGGGTGGTAAGACTTGGGACTTATTTAACTTATGAATTTCATCCGAAAACTCATGTCTCTGAACGATTTCGACTATTTTCAGGAAAGCCCATTCTAATTCTCTTGCAGTCGGAATAATTGAAGTACTTTCCTCGTTTTCTCGAGCTCTATTCAAGAAACGGTATATAAATACAAAAATTCTCAGTAATCTAGTGTAAGAAGACTGGTTAGAAATCAGCTTCATGATGTCATCTGGAGTTTCGTCGACTGCAAGAAGCACCGTTTTGGTTTTTTTCTTTTCAAGCGTTTCTTGTTCAGGCGATAAGTCAAAATGGCTATTTTGAGGCCATGTGGCAGCGTCTTGTAGCAGATATAATGGACCTCTGAACCAAATTGAATTAATTAGCTCGCCCACATTACATCCTCTGGAGACAATGTCTGCAGGATTTTGCTTTGACGGCACATGTCGCCAAGAAACGTCGTGAGACCATTCTTGTATCTCAGATACTCTATTCGCTACAAAGGTTGTGAGTGTCGATGGATGAGTTTTAATCCAATGTAATGTAATTTCTGAATCCGTCCAGAAATATACATTCTCAATTCCACAGTTCAGGAACTGCTGAACTCGTGTCCAAAGTTTTGCTAGCAGGTGCGCTGCACAAAGCTCAAGTCTGGGCAGAGATTTTGTTTTGAGCGGAGCGACTTTTGATTTAGCAGTCAAAAGCTCTGAATGGATACCATTGGAGTCATTGCTTCGAATGTATATGCAACAACCATATGCTCTTATCGAAGCATCGGCAAAGCCATGAATGTCACATTTCGAATTTGGATGTGTGTTTACGTAGCGTGGAATGCTAATAGCATCCAACTGACACAAATTCGTCTTAAAGTTTTGCCAACTGGTATCGAGGCGCATAGGAATTGATTCATCCCAATCGAGTTTTTGAAGCCAAATCTCTTGCAGTAAGATTTTTGCTTTGGTGACGATTGGGCAAAGAAGTCCGAGAGGATCGAAAAGTCGAGATGAAACTGAAAGGATATTTCGCTTCGTGGCTCGCAAGTCGTGAAAGTTTTCTTCCAAATGAAACTTAAATGTGTCATTCTTCGGAATCCAATGTATTCCAAGCGCCTTTGTGGAATCGGTATCATTGAATTGCAACGGTTTTTCTAAGGATTCTTTGTTTTTGTATGACGAATGGTTTGAGAACCATTTAGCCAACTGGAATCGAGCTGATTCGAGAATCTGAGTGACTTGCTTTCGAATAAGTTCGAGATCTTCAAAATTGTCGGCACCAGTAAGCAAGTCATCTACATAAAAATCGTTGCGTAATGTCTTTGACCCAACTGAATGCGTGTCCTTGTACAGGTCGCTTAAATAGGTAAGACATCGAATGGCTAAAAATGGTGCAGGTGAGGTACCGTATGTTACAGTGTTTAACTGATAAACTTGTAGATCGTCTGATGAGTTCTCTCTCCAAAGTATAAGTTGGAATTTCCGGTCTGCCTCGTCAATTTGAACTTGACGGTACATTTTTGTTATGTCAGCAGTAAGTGCATACTTATGCAATCGGAACCGGATGAGAGTCGAACATAGTTCTTCTTGAATCGTTGGACCAACTAACAAAATGTCGTTTAATGACAGTTGGGACGATGTTCGACAAGACGCATCAAAAACTACGCGAAGTTTCGTAGAAGTACTCTGTGG
Organism: Coremacera marginata; assembly: GCA_914767935.1. Taxonomy (NCBI): domain Eukaryota; kingdom Metazoa; phylum Arthropoda; class Insecta; order Diptera; family Sciomyzidae; genus Coremacera; species Coremacera marginata. Next base: position 54,325,816 of record OU612045.1, read on the forward strand.
TCGCAGGACGCACTGATGCGGAATAAAATAATGTGGAGTATCACAGAAATTGTTTTTGGTCAGTGTCATGTGACCCAGATGAAGGTACTCTTTCATAAAGTCCATATATAGATCTCGCAGCTTTGAGTCCTTTGGCAATTTGCGTTCCAAGGACAGAAATCGTTTTTTCGCTATCTCAAATGACAGACCGAGTGTGCTGGGATCAGACTTGAAAGGCAGCGATACTTTGAATCGACCAGACGGTGTCCGTTGCACCGTATCGAGAAATTTTGATTCACAGAGCTGTTGCTCTGGAGTTATTTTCTTTGAAGTTGACTCCTTGGGAATTTCTTCTAATTCCCAGAATTTTTGAACTAGAGAGTCAAGTGAGCAGCTTTCTTCTTCTCTAAGACTTAGCAAATTGCATATTTGAGACTTAGGGCTTTCAATACTTTTATACCTTCCAGACACTATCCACCCAAGCAAGGTTTTCTGAAGTGTTGGAAGATCTGGGCTTTGTTTTATTTGACCCACAGAAAGAAGCTCAAAGAAAGTTTCAGCACCAAGTAATAAATCGATCTTCTGTGGTTTGAAGAAATATGGGTCAGCAAGTTCAATGTTAGAAGGGATATTCCAATTACTTGTGGAAACCTTTTGATCTGGCTGGTAAGTAGATATTGAGCGCATCACCCAAAAATCACTGGAGAACTCATAAGAGTTGACACGTGATCTCACAGTGGCCTGAACCTTATGCTTAACTGTGGAATTTGTTTTACCAATGCCAATCAAATTTAAATCCCTCTCTTCCTTTCTTAATTGCAACTTTTGCGACAGTTCCTCGGTTATGAAATTTATCTGTGAACCGGAATCTAACAAAGTTCTGGCTAATTGGTATTCACCAGATTTGTTTTTTATACCTACTACGGCTGTAGCTAAGATAACCTGATCAGCCGTTGCCGAGCTGTGATTCACAAAGGCACGAGAAGTGGATGGCTGACCAGAATCAGAACTTGAAGTTGCTTGAGGAAGGTTTGTAGCATACTGATGCAAAAGAGTGTGATGTGATTTATTACACACTCGACACCGTGCAGCTTTGCATCTTGAGACATTGTGCCCTTTTTTCAGGCAGTTAATGCAAGCTGGAATAGCTTTTATTGTGTCGAACCTTTGCGAAACAGGCAGTGCAGCGAAAGATGGGCATGTACTAATAGCGTGCTCTTTCGACTTACAGAACAAACACTTGCCATCTTCCTGAGAAGTAATTTGGTTTCTTTGGTTGCACACAAATGACGAACTAACATTTTTCTTTTTCCCGTAGTCTTGCTTAGGTTTAATAGACCTTGACCTAGAAGTGGAAGCCTCATCTGCTGATATATGCTGGTATCGCTTATTGAGAGCACTTTCACAATCACTCCATAAGGGCAGCTTATCATAGTCCAGCTGTTCTTCCCATTTGTATTTCGTGATTGGATCGACCTTTGACATTACTAAATGAATAAGAATCGCATTTGTTATATTCTTATCATCTCCTATTGACAATAGGGAATCGTAAAGCGCTGATACTGTGTCGATCATGGTACGTAAGGCAGAAGCGGACGGTTTATTGATCTCTGGCAAATCAAAAAGCTTCGAAATGCTATCGAAAAATATAAGACAATTATTGTCATAAACCTTTTTCAGACTAGCTAAAGCCTTCGGATAGTTTCTTTCCGTAACTTGGAAGGCCTTTACTGTACCAAGAGCTTCATCAGATAAGCATGACAGCAGATGGTTGAATTTTTCAATATCAGTCAACGTGGGATCGTTATCCACAAGGTTTTCAAAAAGACTGATAAAATTCTTATAATCAGCATATTTCCCACTAAACTTAGGAAGACGCATGCTGGGAAGTCTAGATTGGTGTTGATTGCATCCAAACGATGTTTCAGGAACGCTAGACTTCCTATGTTTGCTTACAATTTGCAAAAACAATGATTTCGTAGAAACGCATGCATCTTCTAGATTTGAGCGAAAATCATCGGTGGCATCGATTGCCTCTATCTTTCTTTGATAGTTCATAGCTTGCTCAATGTATGAATTAAGAATATCTAATCGACATTCTATTTCGAGAGGATTTAAAGAAATGGTCTTCTCATGTATGGATCTTTTCATTCTTAGAATGTTAGCCAATACAATCTCTCTCTGTTGAATTAACGCATCTGTGGCATCTTGGTGTGGAGAATTTTGGCGTTTTGGAGCCATAGTTGCTAATAAAGTTATTAAATCAACACAAACGCAATTTGCAATAAATTGGCGAACAAAATAATATTATTTGTTGTTGAATTAATTTATTCTAAGCGCACTGCTTTGAATTTACTTAATTTGTGTACTTAAATTGTTCAAGAACACCGAGAAGTTGATCTTCGCAATCGAAAAAAACTTTAATTACTCACTGTAAGTTAAAGTCTCACACCAGTATTAAAATGCAATTGAATTGCCGAAATGTAAAAAAAAAAACAATTTATTTTATTCGACGACTGAATATTTTTTTCCAGTGTAGAAATTCAATTTTTATTTTATTTAAAATTTATTAAATAAACAAAGTTCAATTATTAGTGAAATAAAACCGGACAAGGATATGAAAAATCCCGCGTACGTCTCTCGATAAATTTTTCGAGGTGGCAACCCTATTAACTTTAATAAACAAAACAAAGAGAGCGAGCTGATGATTGTGTGTATGTATATTTGTACACACGCGAAACGAAAACTTGCACTCCACTTTGTTTTTTAAAATAATGAAATCAATTTATTCACTTATTTTTAATGTTTATTAAAGTCACTAGGGATTAAACTCGGTTTTACACTAAAACACGAATTCTCAATATGACAATTGGTTCAAATTTGCCGACGGCACTTTTTTTTTTTTAAGAAAAGTAGCAAAGACGAAAACTGTGGCTTAAGGATTTTTTCACGGTAATTTATCACTTGAACTTTTTCGAAATGACTTGAAATTCTGATTTCAAATAAATTATGCGCGATAAATTAATTATTATTTTAATAAAAACCTGCGCAACGCACTTTGTTGTTCCACGTCTTTGTGTATATACGAGTATGTAGGTATGTGTGTAATTTTAAAGAGAAATGCAATTAATCGTGCGCAAAACGAATTTAGTTTTATATTTAAATGCAATTAATTTAAAAAGTGCAGGAAAGTTCAACTGCTTAATAAAGCAAGGCGTTCTTATCGCTACTAAAACCGGCAAAACTGATATAAATTGCCGAGAAATTATAAATATTTAATTAACAAAACGAATTTAGTTTTATATTTAAATTCGTTTTGTTAATTAAATATTTATAATTTCTCGGCAATTTATATCAGTTTTGCCGGTTTTAGTAGCGATAAGAACGCCTTGCTTTATTAAGCAGTTGAACTTTCCTGCACTTTTTAAATTAATTGCATTTAAATACCTTGGATTTGGCAACTTCCTTTTTGCATATACAGCAACTGCAAACCATTGAACCACAAGACGTTGTTAACAGCAACGGAACAGCAAACACCAGCAGCAGCAACAGCACCAACAGCCGCGGATCAGCAGCGACGCAAGCAGAGGACGGCAATAGATGCAGCGTTTCAGCAGCAAACGGGATCACTGAGCAGCAACGATGTTCGGCAGCAAGCAACCACTATTTTGCGCGGTTAAAAACGATGGCAGCGGCGGATTAGAAAACGGCACAAAGCGATGATTTTAATTTAATTGAAATCGCGAAAACTAAAAATTTGAAGCGCGACAAGATTTTGAGCTCGGCAATAGAAATTAATTAAGTCCCTGTTCGGGCGCCATGAAAATTCTTAATAATTTTTAAGAACGTTAATTTCTTTTAAATTAACTTAAAAACTGTTTGTGGTTTCGTTAACCTTCTTTTTGTAAATGTTTTTAACTGTTTAATGTTTAATTGTTGAATGTTATTTAGTTGTTAAATGTTGGTTTTAATTTTTTGTAAAATTGTTCGGGCACTTAATTTCCGCGGAGCTCTTCGACAAAAAAACGAACGCTTCAAGTACTTTATTCAAGTGAGTTTTTAATATTCAAATCTTACATCTAATACAAAGATCAAAAAAGAGAGAGCGAAAAGAAGAAGTTAAAAACAAAGGAAGTTATGCAAACAGGGTGCATAATTCATTAACTTAAAACTAACAATTCATTTATTCTTAAACTAATATAAAATCAAAAATAGAACAAAAATTTAAATAAAAAATTAAATGAAAATGAACTGGCGAAACAATTACTTTAAAATAACCAATTGAAAACTATTTAATATTCCACATACTGAAGATGAATCTAAAAGCAAAAAAAATTTAAATTTCTATACATCAAAGAGATCATTTATTTGACTGTTTTGAAAAATACATAAATCATGTCAAAAAATCATGCCTGGTTAACACAAATAAATTCTGAAATATAAAATCTGAAAGCAAAATGTTAACAAAGTTGAAAGGGATCAGAGTTTTTTAATGGAAAATTGTGATTAATGGAGAATGTCGTTCTTTGTGGTGTTTTAATTGATTTCAAAATAGTTAATTCAAAACAGGACTAGTAATTACATTCAATGGTAGAATGGTAGATGGTAGATATAATTTCATTATTCCATTCTTCATTGGACTATTTCTTCTTCCAACAGGTGATAGTTCCAGAAGCTGGAGGAACTCTGCGCTTATATGTGAGCATGCGTACCACGGAAGCAGCCTGGGTACATGAGCGAAGGTGCCGATCCAATTGATCGGAATTGTGTGGATATTTAACACGAGCTAGCTTTTTGATGCTTCATTTCAAAATATGAGCTAAACAAGCGTGTTAGCGGGACTTTCCACGCTTTGCAACCATCAATCATGGTCGATGGACACACCGATATTTTGCTTAGTGCTTCTTTTAAGTGTCAATCGCAATGAAGTGATGTAGCAGACTCGACGCTACGTAGGGAAAGGTGTGCGTCTTTACTACTGAAGTGATGAGGTATTTGCTGAATGGTTAAGCAATGCATCAATTTCCGCACAAAGTCCAAATTGTGCAATGTTGTTAAACACTACCAGTTTGTAATTGGAATATCTTAAATAATACAGAAATTTTAATCGTTTCACAGGGTTTTGAGGCAGTTTATCAGTTTTAAAGTGTGTTTACCACGTCTATATTGCAGCTCAATGTCGTAAATAAAAAAATATGTCTTTTTGAAACAAAATGTTAGTGAAGCCTAAAGTTAATAATATTTGATGAAATAACAAGGTTAAATATATATAAACTTGTAATCTAATAAAAATTTGCAATTAAAACATGTCAAAATCAGAGTAGTTGCCGCCTTAATATAATTCAAAGTAGTTTATCAACCACTTGTTTTTGGGTAGTATTTCAATTACTTCATATACAATGCAATAAAAACTATTTAGAATTGAAGTGGATGCCGCCTTAATATAATTCAAAGTAGTTCATATACTAGTTTATTTTAAATTAGTTTTTTAATTAGTCGTTTTTAAAAACAAGTTAGTTTGTTCCTATAGGGTATGTGCTCGAGTGTGATATTATGAGTACGCACACAACAGATACATTGAAAGCAGTACACAAAAGCCCTCAAACACACACAAACGCACACAGAGAAAATATCTCCATACCATCAGTACCGCCATGAAGTCCTCAATGCTGTCTCCAAAAACAAAATCAACAAATCCTCGGGTATGGACTGTATACCTTAAATGGCACTGGAGATGCTGATAAGCAAGAAACCAGAAGTCTTTAGTTACCTTTATGGTCTGATTATGCATACTTGACGTAACATAAGTTAACATGACCTAACGTACTATGACTTTTTGTTGATTATGCCACCAACGTAACAGCAAGTGTCAACTAGATCAATAGATCAAGAAGTTTTTCATCGTCTACCCTTCTGAAACATATTTCAATTATTAATAAAAAATCAATTTAAATTAAAATACTTAGATTCCACTTCAATAAATTAACGCAAACACAGAAATATTACTTAAAAATAAAAGTGTGATGCTAACAACCTTACAAAAAGATCATTGTATACTGAAATGTCAGTCGACGTAACACAGAAATCAAAATTCAACAGACTTCTACGTCGCGTTACGTTCCGCTAATTAGATACACGAAAAACGCGTTCGGTAGATTTGTATGTGACAAAAGCAACGGCTGTGTTGCGTAGATCTATGTTTGGCTAATTAGGCCATTACACAACATGTTTCTAGAGAGAGTATTCTTTCGAGAAGATGGAGGCCTCTTCTCCCTCCCCATACGGCGTGAGGGGAAGTCCATTTTAGCTGAACATGATGGCAGTCGACCTGCAAGTCACATCAGCACTGTTTAATTTGATGTTATTCGTGTTAACAATAATAATTGACTTAATAGAATTTTTTTTTAAGAGATGCTGAAAAAGATGATGAAAGTTCGATCGTGAGTACACTCTTTTAGAACTTAAGCCACCAACCGCATAGAGATTGGTGCGCCATATCGGCCAGTGTCCTCGAATACCCAGAAATGTCGATTCGGCTCCGATCAGCTGAATTGAGTATAGTCAGAGACCTACATCGACATTGACCGTGCCCAGGCTCGGATTCAGGGGGGAATTTTTGGGGGTTCAAATCCCCCGAAATTCTCGGAGAACCTGTATTTAAATGTGATGTACTAGTGTTTATTATGTGGTCTAAGGGTACTAAAAAGAAAAACATCGATTTTTTAATAATTTATTTTAAATATTCACACCTGAGTTCTGTTCCTTTTTTTATGTTCTTTGCGATATTGCGCCCTGCTGTTAACAGTCATACATCGGTGATTCTATGTCAAATCGGACGTTTTGTCAAAAAAATTTTGCACGTCAATAGAATTTAAAAAATAGAAATATTATCATATTTATTTATTTTTTTTTTGTAATTTTTACACAGTGGAAAATTTAAAAAAAAAATCAAAGTTTGTCATTCGGACATGTAGGAAAACAACTAATCTTCAAAACTTTAAGTCCTACAACAAAATGTTCAGGATTTTTTAAGAGATCCTTTCTCTGTTCACATTTCACAATTTATAATTGTGCAGTTTCTTACCAATACATTAAAGAAAAATTGAAATTTTTTCGACCACTTAATATTTCATTCACATTTTTCAAGTTCAGCACTACTATTTTTAGGAGTTCTTAAAACATCATCGTGTTGAGGCATTCATTCTTAATGCATTCTCAAAATTGTACGTCGAAGAATTAATGCTTACTATTTTAAACGAATTTTTCAAAAATTGTCTACACAATTTTTACATAAAAACACTTTTAATCAAAAATGTAATTTTTGAGTATTTTTTGTATTTCTTATAGTATTTTATAATTTTTAAGCTAGTAATATACCTCCGAAAGCTCTCAATTATGCTTCAAATTTATATAATTTTTTATTTATTTTTTATTTATTCCTTTTATTCCTTGATAAAAGAAAAGCCGTAGGTTTACTATCTGAAAATTTAAAAATACAGTAAGAAGTACAAAAATACTAAAAATCCCACTTTTAGTTTGAAAGTGCTTGTATAAAAAAATTGTGTATGGAGTTTTTGAAAAATTCGTTTAAAATAGTTAGCATTAATTATTCTATGTAAAATTTTGATAATGGATTGAAAATAAATGCCTCAATACGACCATGTTTTCAAAACGCCCAAAAAATAGTAGTTGGGGCCTTGAAAAATGTGAATTAGTTTCCAAAAAATGTAATTTTTTATTAGTGTTGGTAAAAAAAAAGTGTTGGTGGTAACGTGCGAAAATGTAATCGGTATTATATCGAAAAAGTCTAAAGTCAAATCAAGAAATGAATATCCTTTTACAATTGGACTATTCACAGTTTGATCGTATATTAACAAAGCGTATTTATAGCATTTGTTATTTTTGTAACTGTGAGCACCTCAGTGTGTGACTGCCATATTCAATAATTTTGCAACGCTGTTATATATGCTGTATACAGGGCATAAAAATACGATACACAAAAAACACGCCCAAAGGCTACTTTTATTTACGCGTGCCTGCGTATTTGCGTTTGCATACAGAATAACAACAAAGCAAAATACGCTTACGTAAAGTTGGCGTAAAAATAACAAATCGTAAATTAAACAGACCTGCGTACTTAAAATGTGAACATCCTTAATCTAAAACACGGTTGATTTGATTTACTGATTACATATTTTATAAATATAATATGCATATCGTCGTTGGGCGTGCAATACTGCGTATCAGCCACTTGCAATACCGCGTTTATTCAAAAAGGCCAGAACATAAATTTGGATTTTAATTTAATATGATTTAATTAATATAGGGTAGATTTTCCATTAAATGCTTATTTAAGAACAAAGCAAGTATCTTATTTCAATAAATGTTTTTAGTTTAGTTGAAAATCCATTCAATAGTTAAAAAGAAAGCAGTTTTTCTGCACTCCTGTAGAATTGAACTAATTCCGTGTGTGTGTGTGTGTGTATGTGTAAGTAACTGATACGCGGTATTGCACGCCCAACAACGATACATATATATCGTATGTTAATATTTTTAAAGCCTACCCTCAGAAATATTTTACTGTATATATATCCGCCCCTGATCGTGACCATGGTAAATATACAAAAATTTTAAAAATGTAGAAGATTTTTGTTTTAAAATTAAATGAAATGTATTTACTGAAATGTTACGTTATTACAATTATATGAAAATTCAATTCTTTCACAATTTACGAGTTCCTAAATATGCCTTGAATAAAAATCTCATACTAAACATATATGAAACTTTTCAGATTTTTGAGGAATCAAAGAAATAAAATCCATAAACTTCACAAAAACACTGATAATGTAAGCGATGAACTCAAGCTAAGGTATGACGAGCTATCAAAAGAGTTCTCTATTAAGACAGAAGAAGCGTACAAGTTGTACACTAACCTTATCGGTGAGAAAATCATTCAAGAACCGAAAAAATTCTTTGACTTTGTTAACTTGAAAGGTATTGTCAATTCGTCCAACCCTCACGAAATCAGCAACTTATATGCGGATCATTTTAAGGAGGTCTTTTGCCAATCTACTACCCAATTTGAAGTCTCTTCTCCTAGCTCAAATATTGTGGTTGATAGTATAAATTTAACGCAGGAAGAGATTTCTAATGCCATAAAAGAACTAGATTTATTTAAGGGACCTGGACCAGACCTTATTCCTACAAGCTTCTTGGTGCGATGTTTAGACCAACTACTTCTGCCGTTATACATAATTTTTAACGAATCACTGTATTGTGGGACATTTCCTTCATATTGGAAATCATCCCATCTAACACCAATTTACAAGAGTGGAGATAAAAGGTCTGTTGAAAATTATAGAGGCATAGCAATTTTATCAGCCATTCCAAAACTTTTTGAAAAAATTATTTGTGATAAGCTAACAAGTATAATCAACCCACGTCTAAATGAGCAGCAACACGGCTTCCGTAAGGGACGATCTACAACATCCAATCTCATGATCATGGTATCGGATGTTTTAATAAATATGGAAAAAGGGCACCAAATAGATGCTGTTTATACAGATTTCAGTAAAGCCTTGTAAATTAGAAAAATTCGGTATTAAGGGACCCATACTAAGTTGGCTAAAATCATATCTCGGCGGCAGATCCCAGTATGTTAAATTCCAAGGAATTTTGTCAATAAAAATTGCAGCCTCCTCAGGAGTTCCGCAAGGCAGCCACCTTGGTCCTCTTCTTTTTAACATATTTACATATCAGACTTGTCAGAAGTCCTGAACGATATCCCACACCTTATGTATGCAGATGATTTAAAAATGTACTATGCAATCAAATCAGAGATAGATGCAAATTTTGTACAGTCAAAACTGTTGTCTCTTGAGCAATGGTGTATCCAAAATAAACTGCATCTTAATATCAATAAATGTTATTAGTTTTTCTCGTAACAACAATATGGCACTACATGCCTACCACCTCAATAGTACCGAGCTTAAAAGAGTCAATCATGTAGTGGATCTTGGAGTAGTCTTGGATTGCAAGATGCGCTTTAATTTGCACTATGACAAAATTTTGTCCAGAGCCAGCAAACAGCTTGGTTTTATAAAAAGGCGAGCAAATGAATTCAAGAATATTTGGGTCACTACATCCTTATACTGTGCGTTAGTGCGGCCAATACTTGAATATGCCTGCATAATTTGGAGTACGTCCTTCGATTCCCATAGCGAAAGAATCGAGTCTATTCAAAAGCAATTCTTACTATGCACGTTGAGAGACATGTACAATCCCCGTGATTATAATAGCCTTCCTTCATATGAATACAGACTCAGCCTTTTAAACTTGATGCCATTATCATCAAGAAGAACATTATTGGGCTCATGTTTCACATTCGATATTAATAATGGTGCTATTGACAGTGAATATATTTCTAGTATGATATGTCTCAACGAACCAATAAGACGTACTAGGCACTCGGCTGTGAACTGAATATCAGCACCAAACTACATACGCAAACAATGAACCCATCAGTCGATGCTGTAGAGAATTCAATAACGTTTCCGTATACTTCTCACCTTCCATGTCCAAATCCTCTTTCAAGCAAACCCTGTCTAAGTTCCTCGTTAACCAAAATGAACTCAGGCTTAAGTTAAATTACCTGTATATAAATAGTTACCCGTATGTATACCACATTAAAGCATGCCCTCTCTAAACTTGTTGGAAATAAGTACTAACCAAGTCTCTCTCTCTTCCTAGTTAACCCAGCCTTTTATCTTCTCTCTTTTCTTCTCCTCTTTCTAGTATGTAAGTATCTTTTACTCTTATTTTTAATTTTCTTTCTGCCCCTTCTTTTTGACGTGTTCGTGAAATCATGTCATTTAGGTGGGCGGATTACGCTCACTTCAATTCGTTCATTTTCGAACACCAAAACAAGAAATAAAATAAAAAAAAAAAAATTTAAATTAAGTTAGAATAAGTAAATTGCCTTGTTTGGCCAATAAATAAATAAATAAATAAACTTTATTTAAGTTCTTGGTAAAGAAATTAATTTCATACCGCTTTTCTTCTTACATTAGGACTGCCAGATATGTTTATGGCAAAACCGGGACACTTTGGTGAAACAACTGTCGACAAAAAAAAAAATGTACAATAAAGTTACAAAAATTATATTTTCACATATCCTTTTTTTATGTACATTTCATTCTCTAATTAGATCTAACTAGATCTAACTAGATCTAATTTTTCAATAAAAATTCCTAAAGAAATTCAGTCATATTTTTCATTACTTAGAACTTATATAAAAATTGCCGGCTTGCCTTTAATGCAATTGTAAAACCCTGTGCAAGTCAAATTAAAATTGACTTTGCATTGAATTATGCTTTCTACCGCTCTAATGTTCAGCGAATTTCTTTCCTTAGTCCACTGAGATAATGACTTCTGATTATGATTTTGACTTTCAGTAAAGTTCTTTAAATATGCAACCTCCTTAAAACATTCATCAGAAATTGTTATATTTTTTCACTTAAATACATTATATTTTTTTGAATTTCTGTCCACTTTGGTACATTATTTAAGGTTATCCAATCAGAAACATCATATTTATTTAATTGAAAAGTCCATTGTTCCAAATAACTATTTGCTGTATTAAAAACACGTTTCGCGGCCTCTTCAAAAATAAATATTTTTCTTGAATATAAACCGCTTTCTTTTAATTGGTCTAAAATAATATTTGTTCGGTTTCCAAAAGATTTACTTTCAAACCTGTCCAAAAATTTATTAATTTTTACACTTCCGTAATTGTATTGTTTTTCGCATGTTTTTAATTTGTTTTTCAATCATGAAAGATTGTCAGTGAATAAATGACACATAAACTACAGCTTAAGGAATGTGCTGTTCGTCAGCAAAAAAAATTTGCACGTGGCTTCCGCATTTACAAGATTCTTTCTATAGCGGGTACTAAATATTTATATATTTTAATCACCACAGATTCCACATCGATTGACATCACATTCACAGCAGTCGAAACTGTGTTGTGAAGTATATGAGCAGGGCAACCAATTCCCTCGATGTTTTTTTTTAAGCCTCTTTTAATTTATAAAAAATATTATTTATTCCCCTGCCTTTTCCTTCCACCAAAGTTATTATTGGTATTATCAGCACCAAAAGCAATATGATTTTTTAAAGGTATTTGAAATTCCATAAAAAGGCACGTTTTTAATTAATATTTCTACAAAATTTGCAACTGCATGCTGAGTCAAAACGTTTTTTATTAAAGCTGTTGCTTTGGTTCTAGCATTTGATTGCTTTGCTACTATTTCCGAGTTCGGATACAAGAGTGCAAGTTACTACTAGTTTAGTAGTACAATCTACTGAGCTAAACGATTGATGGTGATCAATAATTTTATATGCTTTTTTGTTGTTAACTCAGCGGCAGAGACCAGTTGACATTGTGTGGTTTTTTGTTTCACATAAAACGGAGAAATGTCTTTTAAAGTTGAAGCTTCACAAAGCATCGATTTATCTTTGGCACTTGCGATGTGGTCAACAATGTCTAACGGTCCACCGTGCCTTATGGAAATGTAACAACCGCACACAGTGCACAAAGAATCGTGATCACTTCTACCTCGTTTTATAAAGGACCACTCTGCTGTACAACAACAAACTTTGACTCGAAACTTACATGAAAAGTTACAGTAGGCAAAAAAAACAAGCACACAATAAATTAAATGAAAGACAGCTGTTGCTAGTAAGACATTGGATTTTGCAGGTGATATATCAATACTGAAGATAAAAGATGATCTGACTACTATTTCACATTTAAAAAGTAGTTGCAAATTTTAAAAATGTATTTTTGCATATTTGCTCCTAATTAAACCTCTAAATTGGGTCCTTTTAAGATAAATCCGGGACATATTAACGTTGGACCGGGACACCGGGACACCGGGACAAGCAATCAACAATCGGAACATGTCCCGGAAATCCGGGACGTATGGCAGCCCTATCTTACATAAACCTTGTATACAACTTGTTTCAAGGATTATTGAAGGAAGTTTAAATTCTCTAAGGCTTCTAGGATTCTTAGGCTTCCTTATGTGAAACTGTTGCCTGAAATTGTAAGATTTCGAAGTTTGTTTTTGAAAATGTATTATTTTAGACTACTATAACATACTCGAAGAGTAGCTGAAAAAAATTTTGGGTTTTTTTGGCCAATCTACTATACCATTTAGGGACTCTGATACTATTTGGAAGTACGGCCGGCCTTCCATTTGCGTATAAAAGATTCCTTTCTGTCTGTCATCCACTGTTTCTATCGTTTTTGCTGAAAATGTATTTCAATGAGCTGCTTTGAAATTAGTTACTTCTGAACTTTTTTGGCAATCAAATATTTGTTTAGTGACTTAAATGAAAAACTTTTTGTTTGTTTGTTAATAAGTGATATATGTGTGTGATATCTGTGTGTGTCAAATACTAATGCTTCAAACATTAGTAATAAAATTCAATTTTCATGCCATTAACATAGTTACATATTTATATTTCATATATAAACATATGTTTTCACCATTACGTGAATTCATTAACTGTTGTTTTGTTTTGTGATTTTCATACGTTAAATATTATGGCCATGACAAGCGTCTGTTTTTTTTTTTGCGCTGCACAGCCTGATATGCTCTGCTGACTAACGACCAAAAAATTTCACAGTCACAGACTAGGCCATTATAAAAGCCTTAAGCAGAAATAAGGGATGTATAAAAAACAGCTACTTGAACGAACAGAAGGTCATATTTTATTTTCGTGAATACTTCAAGTTCTTAAATAACAGAAGAAAAAAAAAAATTAATTTCTTACATGTTTATTTCCACTAAGAACCTTTTTATTAGTTCGTTTAACTTAGATAATTTTTTAAAGGTTGTAAGCAAAAACAGCTGAGCTGAAAACATAATTTAAGGCATTATTTTTATAAATGAATTTCAGAGAACTCTGAAAAAATCATGATTTAAAATAAAGCATATAAGACCTGAATTCTAAAATGAACCCTTATTATAAATTAGCAAAAATCTAATGAAATATTTGTCAAATAATACAATAGCTCCGAATGAGTTGATACTTTAAGTTTTGATAAATTAAAGCTATGACGAAAATATTTCTGCAGATAGTACATAAATATTTTATAGATAACTGAAGCTTCGAACATATCCATCGTATGGACGACGAAGCTCCAGCGAAAAAGGTGCTCGGGGCGAGGGTCGCTGGTCAACGACGACGAGGGAGACCATGCCTCCGATGGATGGACCAGGCTGAGGAAGCCCTAACCGCACTTGGTGTATCCGATTGGAAAAGGCGCGCGAAAAGCAGAGGCGCCTGGCGAGAGTTGATGAGGTCGGCCGAAACCCGGAAACGGGTTGTTACGACCACCTAAGTAAGTAAGTAAGAAGCTTCGAATATACGAGTATTTAAATACAGTCGCAGGGGGTATTTCAACTCAGTCGAAGATCATTTCTTACTAGTTTTTTTAGGATTTTGTTTACTTTCAAGTGTTTAATTAGAAAGAAATCAACTGAAACTGTCAACTTGAACAGCTGCATACAGACTCTGTTTTCCCAGTAATACAAAATTTTTTATATATTTCCTTAGATCGTGCATACTTTTTTTCAAATTATGTCTAATAACATGTGTTTATTAGTTTTATGTTAGTTAGTTTAATGTGTTCGGTAGTTTTTTTGCAATGATTTGGCTTCATCAACCAACCAGTAAAATTGGTTTTTATGGTGTTAAAATGTCGAAATGTAGGCTTAGTGGTATAATAAAAATCTATGATTTTTATGTATTAAATGATTTTATGGAAGAATGTATCTATAGTGAATAAGAATAAAATCAGCGAAATGGCAATAAACTGCCTCACACAAAATCAAAGAAATAATCATATTGCTGATATATACAATAAATATTTATCAACGTTGATTAAACGATGAATGTTGAAATTCTACACAACGCTATTTATACATACATTACATTTGTTTATGTTTATTTGAAGCTTGATGTAGCCATATCTTTGCGAACATTGCTTTCGATATCTGTTGCTAGACATATTGATTGTATTGACAACATTATATTGAGCTTTTATAGGATTATGCATAATCTGAGAAGAAGAAGCATGCACACATAGATACTTTTGTACAAATGTAACTGTAGCTGCTTTTTTTTTCTTTTACTGACGCATAACATTTGATTAATTTAGCGGAAATAAAATGTTTAACGAGGTGTACGGCTTTGAATAGCTTGCGGTATTTGCACAGAAGCAGATATACATACATAGATATAGACGTTAATACACGCACATAGAGACATGTATGCGTAAGGATATTATGACTTTTGCTATGATATGCATGCGTGCCTACCTCACTTAGTCATATGAGTGTGACATATACACTAAGAAAAAAAAAAAATCTACTGAGTTTAAAGAACTTAGGGCCCGTTACCAATTTCTTTGGTTTTTTACCCCCCTCTACCTCCGTTACTTTTCGAAGTACATTTCAAAAACCTTAAAGCTATTTTTTGATCACAAAGTTTTCAATTTAAAAACAATTTGAGATAAAAACATATTTTACAAAAAATTTCGTCAAAATAACAACATATGTTATCAATTTAAATATATTTATATGTATGTATATGCATTAATATGTAAATATATATATTAAAGCGTAGTGAAATTTTTTTCTAAAAAGCGGGATTGAGAAACTGAAAACTTACAGCATTTTAAGCAACTTGGCCGAAGGATTCTGCTTTCCGATGAATTTCGAACCGCCAACTTTTTAAAAATAGCTTTTGATATGAATGCGTTGAAGAAATATTGAATCAAAAGTGTTTTTTGCTTTAAAAGGTGAACTATTGTTAAAAGATGAACTAATGTTCTAGATCAGGAATGCGCAAAATTAAACATTCACATTTTTGTGATTGTATTGCAAAGCTTTTGTTTTAAGAGTTTGCACTGAATAAAAGCCACGAGTTTGTTCATTCGTACGATTACAGCATTACACGAGAATGATAGCTTGTTGTGCTCTATAATGTTGCGAAAAACACATTGGAGCAGAAGAGATGCATGACTTAGTTTCTTTTTCTCGACTCAGCAATAAGCGTTCACTATGTTCGCAACCTTACGCAGTCTATTGTCTACACCAGACAATTTGTCTTAACAATCCCAATACACTCACACATTTTTTACTAACACACTCACATTTTCTCCGTCGGCAGCTCAATTGTCTCAATTGTCAGGCAGACAATTGAGCTGGCAACGATTTGACGTATGATGACAATTTTTGACGTTTCCTTGGAAAAAATGCTGAGAAATGTTAAAATACTTAAAAAAAGCACTTCGAAACAGAAGCACAGTGTGAAAGTTGAAAGTTAAGTTTTCCACACAAAATTTAATTTTTTCGTTGGCCAACGATCTCCCGGTGCATTAGTTAAATTTTTCTTAAACATTTTTGTTAACGTCCTCCAACTGCCACCACCAGCAACAGAGGCAAGTGCAGCGCAAATTTCTTGTTTCTTTCGCTGGCCAATGTCCTCCAAGTGCCATCACCACCAGCACAAATCAGTGTAGCGCGAATTTCCTGCTGCCTTCGCTGGCCAACGTTCTCCAATTGCCACGACCAGCAGCATAAGTAAGTTATGCTAATAAGTGTTTTATTAAACAACAATTTAATAAGTGTTTGACAATTTAATAGTGCAGTGTAATTTTTGTTAACATCCTCGATGTGCCACCACCAGCAACAGAAGCAAGTGCAACGAAAGGAGCAAGAAAAATGCGTTGCACTTGCTGTGTTGCTGGTGGTGGCACTTGGAGGATGTTAACAAAAATGTTAACATTGCAATGACGTGAAAATGAAATGAAAATGAAAATTTTGCAAATCTTTTTTTTTCTAATGGTAGCTTCTTGTCACTGTCTTCCATTGATCTAGAACAATCGTTTACCGCTTATGAGCAAAAAACACTTTTGAGAAATATTTCTTAAACACATTCATATCAAAAGCTATTTTATAAAAGATGGCGGGTCAAAATTCATCGGAGAGCAGACTCCTTTTGCCAAGTTGCTCAAAATGCTGTAACTTTTCAGTTTCTTAATTCCGCTTTATAGCAAAAATCTCATCCCATACATTTCATTCCCATTTTGTCGTTTGCGTTTTGGTTGTACATTTTTTTATCTTATTTCTTGTCAATCAAAGGTAGGTGCAATATTTGTAATATACTTTCTTTTTACATGAAAAATTAATTGTGGCATTTTTTAAATTTCTATTTTGCTTATAGCCATTCTTAAAAAAATAAATTTTTAAGAATTACATTTTTGAGCTTTATGCCAAGTATTTCATGAAGCAACAGGTTGCCACAACAACAATGTTCTTAACAGAACAACCACCAGCAGATAAGACCCGCTGTTTTGTTGGTCGCTACACCAACTCATCAGTAATATTCTGTGGCTCATGCAGTCCATTAACTTTGAAAATCTAATAGACACAACTTCTGCCAAAACCAAAACTTTCTTTTTATTTTTATTCAAAATATCCCGCCCTTCATTTAAATTCCTTGAGCTCCACTGATGTAAATTGTAAAATTGACAAAATCTGTTTCCTTTTTGATGAAATTCCCTACAAATACTAAAAATAAATAAATGTCGAAAGAATTGAATTAATATTTCTGTTCGGTCGTCACCTTTCTGCATACAATGGCAAGCCTCGGAGAGTAAAAATGTCATGTAAAGCTTGTTAAGAAGATGAACAGTTCGGAGTCGGCATACAACTTATTGGTCCAGCTCATGGCAGAATTATAAGCTAGGGCCGACTGGGAGAGGAATGAAGTAGAAAGCAGAATAAAGCGGGCTAGATGTCAAAATCAGCTGTTCATCGCGAATTTCTTTATGCTCACGTTTCGCAGTTGTTTTTAGGTTAAAACTGTTACAGGTTTTTTTTTGCAATTTTAAGACTTTCACATTTTATAGTTTTTATTACACTTTTTTATAATATTTTCACACAAATTATCACAAATTTAACACCCGCGACCGCACTGTTTGCAACTTGGAAACATAAAATATTTTCTTCATTTGCAATTTCTACGAAATTCGTCGTTTTGACAAGTAATCAACCTTTTCAATATCCATTCTTCGTTGACGCGTGGGGGCACTAAGCAAAGCGGCCCTCCCTTATAATTCTGCCATGGTCCAGCTCTCGATCATTTCTGTGCAAACATTTAATAACACTTACAACATAATTGATCATAAGAGAAGCACGGTCGACGGCATTTCAAGGGCTGAAATGACCAATTCGTTTTTTTTAATGTATGCAATTGTTAATAAATTAATAAAAATACATTAGATAGCAAGAAAGAAATCATAGTTGAGCGTTGATGGAACAGAAATCCTTAATGTGTTTATAGAGGACCCCTGCCAATTAAGGCGCAATTCCTCTGGGTCCACAGGCATTGGAGTTATAGTTCACGAATGAACATATAGTATTAAAAAATGCACATCCAAAAAGGATGTGCACCTGAAATACTCTTCACAGACCTGTAATTTACAAGTGACACTAGAAAAGCAACCACGTACTAGATGTCACATTCATAAACACAAAAGCATTACCCTGTGCCCTATTCTGTAAAAGCAGTATTCAATAATAATTCCATACTGCCCTTAATAGTACCAGTTTGGCTACCGGTAGATGGCGTACCTTCATTACCATCTACTGGTTGAGACGAGACCTATCCAATCTCTTGCATACTAAGCAGGTATGCCAGCCCGGTCGTACAACTGCGCGACCCCGCCGGTCAATCTAGACCTGTGCAAGTGATGTGCACAAACCACAGCCAGCACGAGTCTCCCCAAAGGGCCAACCCATGATAGTCACCTGGGCAACTCGGTCCCGTCGAAAATGGGGGTCTACAACATCCCAGCCAAGAGACAAAAAATTCTTATATACATATATAAGAATTTTTGCTTTTGACTGTGCACATAGCACTGTTTCGTACATGACTGGCACTTCCATTCAAGGCATGGTTTAATCACCATACCCTAAACGAAGTGCCTACGATTTAATTTGACCTGTGCCCAGCGTCACAGGTCACCTTTGTGCCTACTTACGTGACACTCCTTGTGCCCTAAGACACCATTTTTTTTGCTTTTTGTTGACCATATAGGCCATGTCTCCGTGCCGTGGATAGATAAGGTCACCCCATATTTTCGACGGGTTTGACTATCCCCGTGCTAACAAGTTTTATGGACCATTGCTATTCCAGCGCAGGCTTTTTTCAAAATGATATACATATTGACCTGCTACCAAGATGGGCGCCACCCCGAGCTCTTGGTTGGCTCTAATCTCTTACGGCATGGGACGTATCCAAATAACCAACCCTCCTCCTTTATCCTGGCTTGGGACAGGCAGGCCGAAACCTGGCGGAGTTCGTTGATGGAACAGCAGGAATGATAGAAAACCAGATTACGTCTTACTCATGGTTGAAGAAAGTAAGGTAGCATCGCGGCTGATCATACTTTTTCTCAGTGTGGTTTGTGTGTGTGAATTTTCGTTTTTTGAAAGTTATGGTAGTTGGCTCTCGAACATGGATCTATCTTGTCTTATTATACCATGGCCTTGCTTATGTCATCCATTGTTGTGACATCAGCTGTGCTAATCAAACTCATGTTGTAATTAACAAGGGGTGCGCATGGGGGAGAGCAAGTGACCGTAGCTGTCAAAACGATATTGAAAGCTAATACAAAATATGCCACTGCTCTCTGTGTTTGAAGCGTAAGCTTTTATAGCGAAATTATTTATACGCGCTGAGAGTAAAATGGAAAGTTAACAAGCGTCAGATAGAATCCAAATCCATCTAAAAATTTGTCACTTAGATGGCACACTTCTCAACAATCGTTTCTTTTAGCGAATCCGCAAACCAGGTGCTTACACAGTCTATGATTGAAATTTGTAAGCAAAAGTGCGATCAGTGTGTTTGCATGTGAAACATATAAAGTCCGTTATTGTTGAAGCGACTTTTTCTTTTTTGAAGCGTTAGCTTCCTTAGCGAAGTTATTTATCAATATTGTCAACTTTTCAATTCTTAAACCCACCAAATAGCCGAAAATAATTTTTCCTCAGAAATGCAGCAGATTTTAAGACGTTCAAAAATGTTACAACACCAATTATACGGGTTTCGGCCGACATCATCAGTTCTCGCCAGGCGCCTCTGCTTTGCGCGCGCCTTCTCCAATCGGATACTCTAAGAGCGGTTAGGCCTTCCTCAGCCTGGTCCATCCATCGGAGGCATGGCCTCCCCCGTCGTCGTTGACCAGCGACCCTAGCCTCGAGCACCTTTTTCGCTGGAGCTTCGTCGTCCATACGATGGACATGACCCAGCCAGCGTAGTCGCTGCACAGTTATACGCCGAACTACGTCACTGTCTTCGTAGAGCTCATACAGCTCGTGGTTCATTCGAATGCGATAGTCATCGCCGACTCGAACAGGACCGAAGATTTTGCGAAGAACTTTTCTCTCGAACACCCCCAGAGCGGCTGCGTCAGTTTGCGAAACTACCCATGCCTCAGCGCCATAAAGCAGCATAGGTAGAACGAGCGTCTTGTAGAGTGATAGTTTTGTCGATTGAGAGAGGGCTCTGGAACTTATTTGCTTACTGAGCCCGTAGTAGCACCTATTAGCAATTATTGTTCTTTAATTAATGGCGGTGCCAAGGTAAACGAACTTCTTGACTACTTCAAAGTTATAGCTGCCGGATGAAACGTGGGAGTTTAAACGCCGCGGTCCCTTGTTTTTAGACAGCATATACTTTGTTTTACCCTCATTTATCGTCAAACACACTTTGGCTGATTCCTTTTCGATAGCGGCGAAAGCAGCGGTAACATCTCTCTTGGTTCTGCCGACAATATCAATATCTTCAGCGTACGCAAGGAGCTGAACGCCTTTGTAGAAAATGGTGCCATTACGACGCACACCGGCCTTTCGTACGATCCCCTCCATGATGATGTTAAGGAGATCGCAAGACAGTGGATCGCCTTGCCTGAAACCTCTTTCGGTATTGAAGGTTTCGGAGAGGTCATTTCCTACCTTGACGGAGCTGCGTGTGTTGCTCAACGTCATTCTGCAAAGTCTAATCAACTTTGCAGGTAAACCGAACTCAGACATTGTTGCGTATAGGCAATTCCTTCTCGGGCTATCGAACGCAGCTTTAAAATCGACAAAGATATGGTGTGTGTCAATTAGATTCTCGTGGTTTTTCTCCAGGATTTGTCGTAGCGTGAAAATCTGGTCTATGGTGGACTTTCCAGGTCGAAAGCCACACTGATAAGGTCCAATCAGTGTTTTTGTAATCGGCTTTAATCTTTCACACAGTACGCTTGAGAGAACCTTATATGCGATGGAAATAAGACTGATACCTCTATAGCTGGCGCAGATTGTTGGGTCTCCTTTCTTAAGTATAGGGCACAGTACGCTGAGGTTCCAATCGTTGGGCATGCTTTCTATTAGTCATATTTTGCTGATGAGTTGAGGCATGCGCCTTATCAATTCATCGCCGCCGGTTTTAAACAATTCAGCTGACAGGCCGTCAGCACCCGCTGCTTTATTGTTTTTGAGTCGTTGGATAGCAACTCGAACCTCTTCATGGCTAGGTGGTGATACTTCCACTTCGTCATCGTCGATTGGTGGCACTGAACTGTGCTCTCGATGGGCGGCATTGGTGGAATCGTCGTCAGTAAGTAAATTGGAGAACTGCTGTCTCCACAATCTTAGCACACACTGTGTATCCGTATTCAGATCTCCATTTTCGTCTCTACAAGTGGATGTTCCAGGCTTGAAACCTTGGGTTAGACGCTTAACCTGTTGATAGAATTTTCGTGCATCCTTCTTGCCCTGGTATACCTTTAGTTCCTCACGCTCACGCTTTTCCTGCTCTCTTTTCTTGCGTCTGAAAAGGCGCCTCTCTTCCTTCCTCTTTTCGCGGTAGTTTTCTCGCACGGCTCGCTAATTATACCAACGCAATATAATATAAATAAATAAATATACCCATTATACACCAAGCAATATATTACAAAATATTGCGTACATTTGTGGTTATTTACAAACACCAAATATATTACAAAATCAAATATTTTTAAGAAATAATTAATTTCATTGTATTCACTTAAAATATTTAAATAAAACTTTTTAAGCTAATCTTAAGTCTAAAATGACTGGTTAATGATTGGTTATTGTTTACATTTTTTAAAAGTTGGTTGTTTCACAGGTTTGCGCAAAACTTAAACCTCAAAAAACAATACCTTTACCTTTTTAATATATTGTGCAATCGGCTGAAAATATTGAATTGATGATCATAATACCAGTGTCTCATTTATGCCGAAAAATTTATTTGTTATCGAATACTGTTGGAACACTGTTGGTGCTTTTAAGAAAAAAAAAAAATAGTACTTTAGTGCATGTTTTTAAGCTAATACTTGGTTTTCACTACGTCATTTTTATGACGATATAAGACTTAATCACCTAAAATATCATCTAAATAAAACAATCATACACTTTCTGTATATCTCAATTGTTGTTTTTAATTTTTCAACATTGTCAAAGGTAGAAAAAGTGCCAAAGTGTTGATTTTTAATTTAATTGACAACAACCGACCACAAAAAATGACAGGGAAAACCATGCATAAAGCACATTCGGTGCCACCGAAATTAAAAAAAAACACCAAAAAATATACTAGGCACCAAACCTCATGCACCAAATCTAGTGGAAAAGCATCAAGTTGGCAACAGTGTTATCTATACGTTCTGAGAGCAAAATGAAAAGTTAACTAACGTCAGATAGGATCCAATCCATCCACTTCCATCAACCAACTTTGCCGCTTAGATGGTGCACTTTTCAACCAGCGCTTTTTCTTAGTAAATTCTCAAACCAGGTGCTGACACAGACTATGTTCAATCATTTGTTACAAAAATAAATTTTTAATCAAAAGTGCTATCTGTGAGTATGCATGTAAAACATACCCAGTTGTAGCTGTTGAAACAATTTTCCCTATCAATTTCATTAAATTGTCCGCTTCTTTATTATTTCAATTAATATTATATATGGTATAATTTTAAATCTAATGCTAAAATGCTTACACTTCCATCGGCAGTCCTGACGACTGCACCCAGGTTTTTGTTAATTTTCCTTTAGTTTTTTTCTCGGTGTAGAAGCGTCTTACAATATTAAGGCAATTTCACCTAGTTGGCAAAATTATTTTGTGATGAATCTAATATATGCTCTTGTTGTAGTTGTTGTTGCTGACATTAACATTGAGTGGAACGATGATGATTTTGTTAATGATTTCGCTGACTTAAATGTTATGAAGTATAATAGAAAAGCTTTTATATATAAGACATGTATGCATATAAGCCCGGGTGGATTTGTATGTCGGTCCAAAAACCTATGTTGCCTGGTCGATTTTCTGTTCAAATAAAATTCTTCAATCTGAAGCACCCTCCATTTTGAGAATTTTTTATATAGATTTTTTACAATAAATTCCTGTATAAAAAAGTATAAATGTAACACCGTCTATAGGATAAATCCGGTGCGAGGATTCCAATTTTGGTTCAGTTTTGTTCCAGCAGTACTCTAAATAGCCAAAAAAGTTAGTTCTTACCATGGCATAGGTATCAGTTTTGCTCTAGCTGCGAGCAAATAGCGATATCAGTAATTTTTGGTCATTTAGAAGCTATCTGTGAAATTGGAATTTTATCGGCAATTTTTTCCGACTCCTTTTGATTCGACAACCTATAAATATTAGACCGGATCTATATTAAATGCGGTGCGAGAATTTAAGTTTAGGCTTCCGTGTATAAAACCAACATTTTTGACCATTTAGAGTACTGCTGAAGCAAACCAGATAAAATTCTCGCAACGAATTTTTTATACATCCGGTCTATTATGTATAGGTTGCCGAATCAAAATTAGTTGAAAACAAAAATTGGCAAAGAAATTCCGTTTCTAAAAGACCAAAAATGACTGCTAGCGTCATCTGGTACAGTTAGAGCAAAACTGATACCTATCGCCATGGGTAAAACCAACTTTTTCGGCCATTTAAAGACTGCTGGAGTTAAACTGATGCCAAAAATGGAATTCCCACACCCGATTAGTATAAAAACGGTCGAACATATAAAGGTTTTTAACATAAATTTATCGTATACATTTCCTAAAGAAGAAATGCACAAAATGGAAGATGCGACAGAGTTGAGTGCACCACTGCCACTATTTTTTTTTTCTTTTTATTATTGATAACTTTTCATGCCCAAACTCAGGCAACATAGGTTTGCATATCGACCTAATCTAATGTATGTATATAAGGCCTTTTAAAGATTTTTTTATGGTATGCAAAGCACAGCAATTCTGCCCATATTGATTGGTGGCAACCTTTCGTTGTCTATGTTTACACCTGGCTGACATTTAAAAGCCTTTTTAACATTGCTACGTTTTAATTGTATTTACTCAATATTTTGCTGACGTCTCAAGGACACAAGCACTTTGATTACACCTAGCATGTGACACTTAAAGCTCTCATATCAAATGCTGCAGCTCTTTTTAATAAACTGACACATAAGCACATCGCTGAAATGTTGAGCAAAAGCAAAAAAAAAAAAAAGTGAGAGCAGTGCATTTCAAGCATGCTCATCAGCAAAAACGTCAGCATCAAACAACGCCATGAACAGCATCATCATCACCATCAATGTCCTCATCATCACCATCATCTTCAACGTCATCGTAGTTATTGCCGAGCAGGCAGGAAGGACTAAATCAACTTGACTTTGACACAGACATTCAACGTTTTTGCAGCTGTAGTAATTATTAAGAAGCAGCAGTTCTTAAGGACCTTTATTACAATGCCTTTATTACAAGGACCTTATTGCCAGGATATCTCTAGGATATAGCATTTGTTGTGGGTTACTAAAAGGTATGTCAGACACACACACACACTTGCACATTTGTCATATGCATGTATATCCTTCAACATGCTTTATAGATTTCAGCTCAATGTCTGTCATGTTGTTGCTGCTTATCTTGGACATCTTTGCTGTATGAGAACATTTAAGCTCAACCACATTGACATTGTTTATTTGCCAAGCATAAAGCTCACACACTCAACCACACAAATACACACACACACTCAGGCCACACTCATATCGTCCATTCATATCGATATACGTGCAGCTATTGTTCCGACATAAATTGGCAGTATAGCAAACAATAAGGATTGGCATGTTGAGATTTTAATTGCATATTTATAGGCGATATATGGACGAATGGGAAAAATCGTACATAAGAGTGCTTCATAAAATTTATTTAAATGGGTTTTACGTAGGGCTTTGTTTGCAATTCGTTGAGGCATTTATTTTGTTGATAAGATTGCATATTAAAATGTCAAGTTTTTTTACCCACAGGTGAATGTTATTGATTGTTTTCTTAAATTTTGAAGCACTACAAAAGTGTTGTTATTGGTAAAAATGTGTAGTTTGATGTTAACGTAACATGCTGATTGTAAATAATTAGTGCTTTAGTTGTATGGGAGTCAGTGTTGGCTATGTAAAAGTTCATGAGCCCAGGCAGAGCTATAATTTTTCATATAAAACAATACATTAATTTATAAAAAATTTCAAGTTTTATAAATGTGTTTTGTTTACATTTATGATGCCAACTCATCGAGTAAGTATCTTTTTTTTTTTGTTCAGCCACTCAGTGTAAACTAATTCTCATTCCTTAACTTTTCTGCAAAGATTTTTTTCCCTTTTATTTCGCCTAAATCAGAGTATATTTTCATATTTTTGCTTATGAAAATTTTTTTATCAAATAATCTGCCGCCATTTCTATAATATACTCGTTTTTCGTATATTTTTCTCAATCAATCACTTATTCACTCAGTAAATCTTCATTGAACTGGCACGTATTTCACTCATAAACAAATTCATATTCATACATCTATGAAGGCCGCTCAAATAGGATAGGGATATAACAGGATCTGCTGGTATAATGGCATATACAAATAAAAGCAAAAACAAGCTATTGTAAGAAATGTAGTGACTACGACTTTTCAGCGTTGTTGATAACATTTTTCGAATCAGTCATCTAAAAGTGCTTTTCTGTTTGGTTACACTCAAAGAAAAATTGTTGTATAAAAAACTTCTTTGAAAAATTTTTGCTGCACATGCTTTATGCAAAATGCTATTTATTAAACATGCCTTTTTATTAAACTAGTTAGAATACCCCGTGATCCTCGGGAGTTTATATAAATTATTTTTTGTCATTTATCCCTCGTTTTCATGATTTTAATAAGCGAATTTGAAATTTCAGAGCTGCAACGTCCCGAATAACTTTTCAAATCATTATGATAATTTTATGCTGTTTCAAGACTGTTTAATAGAGTGGGTCAATTTTTTTCTCGACCAAGCGGTTGTCAAAATTGTAATCTACGACGAATTCTTATTAGATTTGCCCAAGAAACCATTGGTCTAAAATTAAAAACGAGCTTCCTATTTTTAACGTGAAACTTTTCGTTTTATTTTATTATTTTTTTTTTAAATATGCTAAAGTTTTATTGAATCTTCTAAGAAACTTAACAAAAGTGATGATGTTTGGACTTGTTCGAATGGAAATTTCATGAGCTTTCGAAAAATGTTTATAAAGCTAAACAATTTTGATGTGTTTTATTTTAGACCAATTTTTTTTTTACATTATTAAAATGTAACTATTCAGGATTTATTGCTGACATTTTGGTCCAAAAATATTTGTCGTTAAGGTAGAAAAATTCAACGCCGTGAGTTTTGCGGTAAGCAAGATATCTGGAGACTGGTTTAGCAAAGAGTTCTTGGGTGTTTAATAGTTCGAATTTTTTGGATACATACTTTTTGATTTAAAACCTAAAAGGACCTCAATTTTGTGCAAACAAAAAAAATGACAATTTTCTTTCTACGCCCGCCAGTTTGTCAAACATTAATATTTTTTAAAAATCAACGATTAAATGCCCAAGAACTCTTTACTACACCAAAAAAAGTTTTTTTTGTAGTTCAACCAGTCTCCAGATATCTTGCTCACAGCTTGTATGTATCTAACTACAAATTCATCATCCGAAAATTTACAGCCACTTTCTCTAATTCGAAAAAAACAGATTTTACACGAATAATTCGTCATACACATGAAAGAAACTAGTTTTTGCTTTTTATAAAACAATCATAAAAAGTTTTCATACGACTTTGACAGAAATGGGAATATAACAGTTCGGCCGACATAAAAATTTTGCTTTCTGTTATGCGAACGTATGTGTAACCTGAAAATGAAACGTACAAAAATTGTTCATCGTTTAATATACGAGATTGCTAGCCTGGAAATAAAAACAATAAAAAGGTTGTAAAAATTTGATTTTTTTTTGAAGAACAAATCTTTGAAATGTTTCTTGTAGTGAGTGACCTTCCAAACAAATCTTTAAAATATAGTTACCAATTGTATGAGCGTTTCTTCCTAAAAGTGAGGGTTGTTTTTAATGATGTTGAATAATCTTTTTGCTTTTTTGAAATAATAAGTCTTACGGCTCAAGGTTATTGTATCATTTTTTCCTGCATACACCTTCAAATAACAAATAAAAAAATATTTCTTCATTACATTCATCTAATATTTATTCCGGTAAGGGTCCCCTTATTCCAGCAAATCTACAAACGCTACAGCAAAACTTGATATATCATTAGAAAGGTCATGACCTGCGGGTATGCAGGAAATTATTAGATTTTTGACAAGTGGTAGCGTTGAGCAGATATGAGCGTTTAAAGTTGAAAAAATGGCAAAAAGACTTAAGACACGAATTCGCCTAATGCAATGTTCATTAATATAGGTTAAGTCACTTGAGAGAATGTTGGAATCCGAGATCGCTAATAAAATATTCCACAGGGATAAGAATAACAACGCGAGAGCTATTAATATTTCATGTATATTCAGTTTATTGATCACTTAACGACTAAATTATACAATACAAGAAAAATGAATATGAGTATATATAAAACTAAGTTTCGGGGTGCCAGACTCATAAAATATGAATTTACTTTTTCAACATTTCCTCTCAACCCGAATATTTGTTTATATTATTCATAATAAAAAATAAATCAAAAATTCAATTTTCGGAAAGACCCATTAGGCGAACAAACTTAAGATGTTTGTCTTTAGTTAAGTTTTTCGTAAGTACATCTGCGATCATATCGCCAGTTGAAATATATGCCAATTCAACATTTCCATTAGCTATTTCCTCTCGTACATGGTGATAGCGAATGTCTATATGCTTCGTACGCGAGCGATCTACAGGGTTCTTAGCTAGTTGCTGAGCGCTAAGATTGTCGCCTTTTATCGTTATTGGTTTATTTGATGCACTAAAACCAATTTCCTCTAACAGCCGCTTGAGATATATGCACTCTTTTACTCCGGTCGATAACGCGTAGTATTCCGATTCCGTTGTACTCAAAGCTACAGCACTCTGCTTCTTACTTTGCCAAGATACAGCACCACCGCTCAGCAAAAATACATACTCAGAATACGATTTTCTATCTCTGGTGTCGCCGCCCCAGTCGGCGTCGACGTATCCCTCTATTGGTGCATTATCGCCATTATACTGCAACTTTAAATTAATCGTTTTTGCTAAATAACGAAGAATACGCTTCGCACCGACTTCTTGTTGAGCTGTTGGATTAGAGTTGTACTGCGCCAATTTGCTCACAGAATGTAGAATGTCTGGACGGGTTGATATGGCTAAGTACATCAATTCGCCAATTAAATGCTGATACGCGTTCTTGTCAACTTCTTCATTATTCTCGTGCATGTCGGTCACCTTATAGCCCGGATCCAATGGCGTTGAAACGAAACGACAGTCACTCATGCCGTATTGGTCCAACAAACTGCGTATGTATTTGGTTTGACAAACTGAAATGGGACCAACATCTCCACATCGTTCGATTTCCCATCCGAGAAAGTATGAAATCGGCCCTTTATCAACAAGTTTAAACTTTTGCGCTAATGTTGACTTGATAAAGTGTATATCGTCTAAATCCTGGCTACCTAGAAGGAGATCGTCAACGTATACTGCAATGAAACATAACTTGCCTTGAATATGCCGTATATAAAGACATTGCTCATTTTTGCACGATATGAAACCCATGTTATTTAACACCACGTCAAGTGTCATGTTCCACTCACGTCCGGACTGTTTGAGCCCGTATATTGCTTTTTGTAAGCGTAGCACACCTTTCGGATTATTTTGGTCCACAAAACCCTCTGGTTGTTGCATATAACACTCCTCGCGCAGGTCGCTGTTAAGATATGCTGTTGTTATATCCAACTGATGCAGGTGTATTTTGTGAGTAGCTTCCAGCGCTAGTAGCATTCGGATTGTTGCGTATTGAATAACAGGCGAGAAGGTTTCTGTATTGTTTAAACCGTATTTTTGGTTACATCCCTTCGCGACCAATCTAGCCTTAAAGCGATCGATATGTCCGTCTTTGTCAGATTTCACATCAAACACCCATTTGCAAGCAATAGCTTTCTGATTTTGTGGCAGATCTACTAAAGACCACGTATTGTTTTCAATTAAGGAGTTGATTTCACGTTTCATCGCTGCTAGCCATTGCTCGGCGTGTTGGCTTCCGGCAATTTCACTCACGGTCTCAGGTATCATAACATTTTCTGCTGCTAGATTAACGCTATTGTGTACCTTACGTGGTCGCCCCGGCCTTCCAGAACGAATAATCCTTGGCCGTCCACGTATCGCTGGATTTTGGGCGCTCTTTTCAATACGCTGCTGATTCTCCTCAAAATTTTCGCCATCAGACGTTGCTGCTGCCGCTGAAACCACTGCTTCAACATTATTCTGCAAGTTTTCCTTTGGAGCTGACCGCATTATATCTGCTGCAACTGAGCCGTCTTTACCCATGAATATAGCCTCGTTAAACTTTACATCTCTCTTTATTACCACCTTTCTTGCCTCGATATCATATAAACGGTATGCTTTTGATTTTCGCGAGTAGCCAACCATGATACACTCTCTCCCTTTTGGGTCGAAATTTTCGGTTTTCGGTTTTATCCAATGCAATTGCTAAACATCCAAACGCCTTGAGATGATGAACACTTGGCTTTCGACCATACCATACCTCATCCGGAGTGGTGTCCCCGATCGCTTTTGTTGGTATGCGATTTCGGAGATAAACTGCGGTGGCAACTGCCTCTGCCCAAAATTTTTCGCTTAAGCCAGCTTGCACCAGCATAGATCTAGCCATCTCGACGATTGTTCGGTTGGCTCGTTCAGCGATGCCATTTTGCTGTGGGGTATAAGGAGTAGTAAGCTGTCTTAAAATTCCACTTTCATCTAAATACTTATCGAATGCTTTATTCAGAAATTCGCCGTCGTTATCGCTTCTAATTGTACGTACCATTCTGCCGGTTTTGAACAATTTAAAAGTTTTAAATTGTTCAATTTAAAGTTTTGAACAATTTAAAGTACTAATTTAAAGA
This sequence comes from Coremacera marginata, assembly GCA_914767935.1. Lineage (NCBI taxonomy): Eukaryota > Metazoa > Arthropoda > Insecta > Diptera > Sciomyzidae > Coremacera > Coremacera marginata. Next base: position 54,356,346 of record OU612045.1, read on the forward strand.
TCAAGTGCTAGGATCTTTCGATCTGATAAAATACACAAACACCTTTCTTGATTTGTCATCGATAAAGGTGAGAAAATATCTGGATCCACCGATTGATTGAACGTTAAATGGCCCACACACGTCCGTGTGCACTAGATCCAAAATATTCTCAGCGCTGCTTTCAGTCTGCTGTGGGAATGGCTGCGCACAGATTTTGCTTTTTAAACACGCAATGCAAGGATTGTTCTCATCGATTTGTGCTTTGTCTATTCCTCGTACAATTCCTTTCGATGTCATTTGCTGCAAACATGTATTGTTCACGTAGCACTCTTTTTTTGCCTTTGCTCGAATTGTCAAAGTAGCTGTTAGCTAAAAATTGTACAGATTCAGGTTTTTTTTTCTTGATTTCCTTTTATCCATTCTGACAGTTCGACCGAGCTTCTCTCAAGTGACTTAACCTGTATTAATGAACCTTGGCCTAATGTGATTGAGAAGTATTTACTTTTGTAATAGTTCTTAAAAAATATTAATGAAGATTTACAATAGGCTATGAATAAATATTTGAAATATTTAAATAAAATAAGTGATACCAAAATCATGGAAATTTCAAAGTGAATATTGCTTTTTTTTTTTTTAATTCTATTTCATTGATAGCAGAAAAAGAGAGCCACTCTTAAAAACACACGTAAAGGCATAATAATGGCAGAGTGCAAGGGTATGCGCTTTCGCTGAATAATTCGGAGCGAATTATAGGTAGAAGCTCGCAAGAGAAAGCATTCAACGTTTCTTTGTTCTATCAATCAAAACAAATTTTTCATAACTGCTCTGCTTTACAAGATTTTCTCTTTCTATTGGAATCGTTGCTTTCATCGGTTTACTTAGAATAGAGTTAAAATAAGAGAATAAGATTTGCCTTTCATAAATCTTTAAGAACAATCTTCTATATATTTATTCCTGTAAGGGTCCCCTTATTCTAGCGAATCTACAAATGCTACAGCAACACTTGATATATCATTAGAAAGGTTTTGAGGTGTAGGTAAGCAGAAAATTATTAGGTTTTTGAGAAGTGATAGCGTTTAGAAGATATGAGCGTTTAAAAATGCAAAAATGGTAAATAGACTTAAGACACGAACTCGCTGATTTCCAAAGCGAAGTAGGAAAGTACACCCGATTTTCGGGGTGTTATCACTAGTATATAATTATATATCAGGGTTTTCAACGACACTTATCTTATTGAACGTCTATTCAATCCCTGAACACGCAATAGGGTGATATAAAAGTGTGACCAACTATCGGGAAACCATACCTTTATTTGGGCAACGTTTGGATGACATTTTTGAAAAAACCAGCGGCTGAACATAATTATTACTGTCTTATATTTATTTTTTCCTCCACATCCATTCCAGAACAATCTAACTATTTATTGGACAGATTTCTGTATTATCTCGTTGAATACTTTCATGAATTAATTTTCTGTCCAACAGTAAGAAAATGTCTTAAAGATATTCTGTGGGCCATGAGAGAACCTTTGAGAGAAAATTTAAAATATTTTGTTAAGGCTGCCTACGTCATTAAGCAGAAAAAAAAAATTGAAATAAACTGTTACCATCAAAGAAACAAGTGAAATCGAATGAACTGGATGTTGTCGAATGAACAGCATCTGAACTCGTGGTGCGATTTGAAGTTTGTCAACTTTTGTAACCGATTTTATTTCAAACCTAATTTTAATAGCTTTCAGAAGAGTTCGGCCTCTTAATTTGTAAATATTTTTATAGCTGGAGTTGAGTACTAAAAGAGTATAGGTACCAAAACATCAAAAACAAACATTTTGATAATTTTAAAATTATTTTATTTACAAAAAAAAAAAAAAAAATTCTGAGTTGGATTTCATCCACACACATTTAGGTTAAAAGACCAGAAGCGTTGCCTCTGAGCTATTTAGTCATATAAAATGTATTGATTCGAAAATGTATATGAATAGAATATGAACAAAAAAAAAAAATACGAACGTAATAAATATTGACAACCCGTTCGTATAACACTTTGCTTTTCCGTCGAATACACGAACATGTTCGAGTGATTTACAGAAAGTAAAATTTATTAGATATCTGATACAAACGAAGCATTCGCTTGCCAATCGTTTCGCATTATAAAAAGTGGACATTAATAATTTTAGCAACGTTTGTTATAAGAGTTGACGTACCTATGTACTTTAATGTAAAGTATTACAACTTGGTTATACTTGGCAGTGCACTCTTATTTAAATTTATTTGTTCAACGCAATATTTGCCACAAAATCTGTGCAAACTTGTAAATAATGTTGTTCAAAATAACGCATATATTGTTCACTCAGAAAATGTGCTACTAACAATGCTTTTTGGCGACAGAAAGGAAGTACGCGAGAGGGCATTAAACATTTTTTTATTATCGTGAAAAACTTCACGACCCATCATGATGAAGAGCTTACAAAAAGCCCACTAGACATTTTAACTGCACTAATTATGTTGACATGATAAACTTAGATAACGATAGAAATTTATTATGGCCACCATTCACTGTAAACATACTAACAAATTCCTCCACACATTCAAGGAACCGAGCGATTTGTGCAACTACTGACTAGCGTTTCACGTCGAACTATTGAAAAAAATCGCGACGCTGTTATGACAGTCACGGTTAAAAGTCACAACGCAAGACCTAGGATGGATAGTAAACAAGACCTTAAAAATAAGTAAGGTCTTATTTTTAAGACCCTTTTCGCCCTTAATAGTTAGCTAAGTTTTTGTTTGACATTTAAATAAAAATTAATTTTGTTCAATACAATATGATTTGGCGGAAGATGAAAGTAATTAAAGTTTGATATTTTGAAAACATCGCCAAATTCTTTATTTTTTTTTATATTATACGAGTATATGAGCGGACAGGTAACAGAACTTAACATGAAAAGCATTCCAATTTTTTGACTATTTTTAATATATACAGGTAACCCTCCTTCAACAAGGGGGGCTAGTTTCCCAAGAAATGCAACATTGTAAGAAATCGGCTTGTAGGAGATATAAACTCCATACAAAAATCAGAGTTTTGTTCCATACTGAAAAAATTTAATTTTGTATACTGTATTCAATTAACATAAATTTTCGCTTTAAAGACGATCTCTTTTTTCATTCGGCATATTTAAGGCTACAGTTACAAATTGATTTAAACTATTATCTACATTTGTACATAAAAAACATATATGTAAATAAAGTTTTAAAGGAACTTACTCATTCACTTTGATTTTCATAAATTAATTTTGAACTTTTACGCTTTTTTCTGGCACGTGTTTTTTGTTTGATGCTCTTACTTATGTCTTACTAACTTACTAACTGGTTGACCTACAAAAAAAAAAAAAATATTTTCGGTTTAGTAAAGAGTTCTTGGGCGTTTAATCGTTGATATTTGAAAAATATGAATGTTTGACTAAATGGCGGGCGTAGGAATAAAATTTTCATTTTTTTTTGGCACAAAATTGAGGTTAAACAAACGAATAAAGAACCAAGAACTCTTTACTAAGCCGAAAAAAAAATTTTTTTTTCTGAAGAACCAGTCTCCAGATATCTTGCTCACCGCAAAACTTAAGGGCCTTTCACGGCATCGCACTTTTCTACCTTATCGACGAATATTTTTGGACTAAAATGTCAGAGATAAATCTTGAATAGTTACATTTTAATAATGTAAAAAAAATTTTGGTCTAAAATAAAAGACAGCTTCAAAAGGAATTTTTTAAAACAGGTGTCCTTTTTTTTCGGAAAACTCCCGGAACACCCGTTTTTTGGACCCTTTTTAAAAAAATTCTTATTTGAAAACGCAAAGAATAATTGAAAACTTTTTTTATTTATTGTATTACAAAAGGTTCAAAGTAAATAAAAAATTGTTTTTGCCTCGATACGTGGGCTGTTCAAAAAGTAATGAGACTTCAAAGTTGGTGGTGAAAAAAAAGGTGTCGTCACGGCGGCCACGATTCCGGGTCTCCGGAGCGTCTGAAATGAAAAAAAAAAAACGGGGTTATAATCAGTATAGATGTAATTCTCGGGTGAACCTCAAGCTTAATTTTGTGATTTTTTTTGACAAAATGGCGGCCATTCAAAAAAAAAATTTTAATTTCGGGTTTTTTTTTGTAGTTTAGTGTAAAAAAAAATTGTAAAAAATTTTTTAAAATTATGGTCGAGGTTCACCCGAGAATGGTGACAATTCTGCGTCGATTCCACTTTGTTTCATGAAAATCGATTCAGTTGAACTGGAGATATCATGGCCGCCAGTTCGAAAAACGTGGGTTCGAGATAAACGCGTTTAAAGTTTGAAGTAATTTTTTTGGGGAAAAAAAAAAAAATCAAAAATGTTTAAATGCAGTTTTAAAGAGCTGACAATTTTTACTTACAAATATTAGTCGGCGATTCCAGCTCCATACAGGCCACCTTCCTCTTTTTCGTAGAAACTGCTTTCTGCTGCCCTCTCTGCTCTGCGAGCCGTTCTGCCAGCTTTTAATGATGCCGCAGCTCGAGTCTCTGATCGGTTCAATCTGTCTTCATTGCGAGACAGTGCGTATTCGTATGCGTTTTTGCCAATCGCAATACCCATCAAACCCATAATTTTAAGTATGGGTATAAAACCGTCGTTGAAGAGGCACGTTGCAATGAAATTGGCCACTTCGATGGTGCGTGCGCCTGAGTTGATGTGTTTGGGCGAAAGTGACCAAAGAACAGAATTGTAGGACTCATTGGAATTCTGAGTTTCAGATCCAAGGCATCTTTCAAGCAAATTATCTGCCGACAGCGCTTCGTAAGCTGGTTTTATTACCTCCATCACCTTCTTGTCGAGAGGTGCATACGTGTGGTGAAAGATATCTAACGTACCTTCAGCAGCTGCTTTCTGCCATGCGCACCAGCTTGATGCACCGGTGGGGCAATTTTGGTGTTGCGGTTTATCATCGGTGGAGCACTTATGGTAAAAAGTGGCCCAAATTTCCTTTTTCATATCCTCCACGGAGTCAGGATGACGGCGGATCGCAAGGCCATAATATGTGGTCAACTCGGATATTAATTTGTCGGTGAGCTTGCCCGCACCTTTGCCTCCAATGCCCTTATTTTCTTTTTTTATTTTTCGAAGTCGCGTGCCCATTCGCTTCTGCACATGCCCAATGCATTCTTTCTTTTCCACTATAGGGTCACCGTCATAGGGGTCGACATCTAATACACCTTTGAAGGTCTGCGAATCACCATCGCCGATATACTTTACATATTTTATGCCGTGTGTTTCAAACGACCTGGAGAACATCTCTATTACAGCGTCCATCTCCATTTTCCCAGAGCTTCCTTCATGGTTTATGGTGCATTCTTCGTCATGAGTATCAAGCCAAATTTGGTAAGCCTCTGGCTCTTCTTCCTTCTTGGCTTCCCAATATTTGCAGCTGTTACACAGACGAGATTTTACGACAGTGTCAACAATTTTTTTGGTATGCTTGGCAATCAAAGTTGTGACACCATAAAGTGAAGCAAAGCCACGCTTCTTCCAAGTCCCATCCCCCGACACAGTAAATAAAGTGGGATCGCACTCTGGATTCGCTTCGATCATAGCCTCTTTTTCTTCTCCAATAGCTTTTGAAATGACATGTTCGTACATGGCTTTTCCAGCAACGTACAAATTTTGTAGGATAGTATAGTACAGATTGTTGGACAAACTTTGTACGAGGTCCATGAGGCCACAAAACATGGTTATACCTTTTGGCCCAATCCCTAAAAGCCGCATGGCAACAACCAAGCGTCGATTAATTTCATATGATTTTCCGATCATAGGTGACGAAGGAATATATGTTGTGCGTGGGCAGGCGCAGTTCAAAGCGATTTTAAATCCAACTCCATTTGGTGAGGCTTCTGAGAACTCAATTTTTTGCTTGCATGAGGCACAAATTACCAACGCTGACAACGTGGTAAACACAGAACAGAACTCGAGAATGCAATACTTCAAATTGTTTTTGATTGATACTTCGTCGTCTTCGTTATTCTTGAATTTCTTGGCCGATGTACTGGTATATTCAGAATCCTCTGGTCTAAGATGCTGATTTCCATTAAACCCGCGTTTTTTAGCACGATTCTGACGCTCACTTGGGCGTTTTTTTTTTTTTATTACTTTTCCGATCGATTTTACAAAAATCGCAATAAATTTATGAAAAATTTACTTCTCCGTTCACTGAAGCGCACGCGTCTGTTGCTCAACTCGATACAAACTGAACTAAATGATGCTTTCAGTTGAACATGTGTATTCGTATGTTTGTATGAATATGTGTGCAAACACGTTTTTACCTAACAATAAACATTTTCAACGGAATTCGGTGGTTACTTTATGCCGCTTCGTTCGAAAATGAGTCGAAAAAAATAGCTCATTTTGACGAAGACCTTGCTTCACAAAAAAGGCTGTATCTTCTAAAGTATTTCGAATTTCTAAAAATCCTTTTAGGGGCATATACAACTACCCAAGCTATAAATAAATGCAAAAAAAGTCAAAAAAAAAGTTGCTCAATGAGAAGACCCCCTTAACCTAAACATCAAAATTGTTTAGTTATCCAAACAGCCTTTTAAATTTCCTTTTCGAACAAGCCCAACTATTATCACTTTTGTCAAGTTTCTTAGAAGATTCAATAAAAACTCCAGCATATTTAAAAAAAAAAAAATATGAAATACGAAAAGTTTCTCATGGTTTCTTGGGAAAATCTTCTTAGAATTCGTCGTAGATTACGATTTTGACAACCGCTTGGTTAATTTTTTTTTATCCATGCAAATTGACCCACTTTACTGTTCAAAGTTATGAAAAAGTAAAATAAGCATTGAAGGGAAACGAATTTATTTGTTTGTCAATATAATAGCGGTCTATGCAAAAACAAAAAAAAAAAAAAATTAGTGGAATCATTTTTGCTCAATCAGAATCATTGATTTACGTATTCTTCATGAAATTTAAAAAAAAATTCTTCGGTAGCATATGAGTATGATAAATTTATTTTCAGCAAAATTTTGTTTAATGGATTTGTTTTTATATGAAAGTATACTGTGACCAGTGTTGCTAAGTGGTACAACATATCGGAATGGTTACAATTTTCAGACTTGAATCCGATTATAGGATATTTGGCTAAAATTCTACAAAATTTTACAATTTTCGGAAAAATTAATCTGACGACCGATTTAACATATATTTCTTCATTAGTATATTTTTTTATTTATTTTATTTATTTGAATAATTCTTCTTAGGACAGCAAGATGATAATCTTATAATATTGCCCTAACAACATGATTTTAATTAAGTATATATCTAACAAATAATTCAGCATGACAGAGATTTATTTAAACAATAATAATAGTTAAACAAAATACGTTATGGAAATTAACAAAAATTTTAGAAAGAGTTTTGCACTGGACATTAAAATTAAAGAATTTTATGAATTAAAGATAATTAAATTAAAAGATTTTATAAATTAAAGAAGAGAAAGAAATAATAAAGTGAAAAGAAAACAAGAATTGAAAAAACTTAATAAGAAAAGAAAAGCAAATAAGAAAAGAGTACACATTGCAAATCACATAATTAGGACATCATATATAACCAATTTATTTACCTTAATATCACAAATTTTAAATATCACAAATTTTACAAATTTATTTATTGCACTTGATATATTTGAATAAGCGTTTTTTTAAATTGTTCTACATTGCTTATCATTTGCAGTCGGGATGGTAATGAGTTCCATAGTTTGACAGAGTATAAGAAAAATTGACGTTCTGACGTTAGAGATAAGTGCCTAAGTGAGACAATTTGATTATTACGGCTTGAGCGTGAAAGGGTGAGTCTGTTATACAAATAAGGTGGTTCTTGAGTAAAGATAACTTTGTGCAATAATATTACGGTTTTGTAGTCAAGAAATTTGTTGAAATTCATTTTTAAAATTTGTTTTGAATACGTGGATACGCGATGCCGATTTTTGTGGCAGAAAATATATCTCGCGATATTGTTAAATACAACGTTTAGCTTTTGTTTGCTTGCAGTATAACAATTTGTAAAAATTTCACTACCATAGAGCAATTTTGGTATCAGGTAAGCTTTAGCAAGTATCATTCTGATTCTTTGCGGAATAAAGTGTTGCGTGGCCCGAAGTGCGCGCAGCATTCCATATACTTTTCCAACCGTCCCTACAATGTGGGATTTCCAGGAAAGTTTTTTGTCAAATATTACTCCTAGGTTTCTTGCAGACTGTACATAATCAATTTCAGAAGTATGCATTTTTATTTTAGGTAGCATTGATACATCCATATTGTGCTTGTTTATTACAAGACATTTCGTTTTTTTAGGGTTGAGGCACAAGCCATTGATAGAAGCCCATTTGTGTATGCTACTCAGATTGTTATTAAGTCTTGTGACACAATCAGGTATTTGGTCTCGATAGCAACTAGTGTAAAGTTGCACATCATCTGCATACATATGAATATTACAGTCACGCAACACATTTGGTAGATCATTTACATAGATTGTGAAGAGTAGGGGTCCTAAGATTGATCCCTGTGGCACACCTCTTATCGTAAAGAGCGATTGAGATATAGTGTTAGTTCCATTGTTATTTGACTTATACACCGCTTGCTGTCTACCAGATAGATATGATTTTATAAGTTTTACTGCAGTCGCAGAAAAGTTGTACAATTTAGACAATTTAGTGCATAAAATGTCATGATCTACTGTGTCAAATGCTTTTGAATGATCTAATAGTGTCAAAAAGGTAAGTTTATTGTGATCCAGTTCCGTCCGAATGCCCTCTGTTACGTCAATAAGGGTAGTTATGCAACTACGCCTTTGTCTGAAACCATATTGACATTCATTTATTACTGAATTATCAATTAAAAATTCGTTAATTTGTTGCGTCATTAAAGATTCCATTATTTTAGATAGGTAGGGTAATATAGCTATTGGTCGAAAGTCGTTATCAGCTTTAGTTACTGGTATTATTTTTGCAAATTTCCAGCTATTTGGAAATGAGGAGGTCATTAATGCTGTGTTAAAAATATGAGTCAGGTGGGGTAGAAGCTTTGGAAGAAGTGCTTTGACAAATACAGGATGAATGTTGTCGAAACCACACGCATTAGACTTTAAGCGACGAAAAGACTGTAAAACATCTAGAACACTAACACAATTAAAACTAAACACATTTTGTGCGGAAACTACGCTGTTGGCTTGAAAGTATGTATTTGTTCCGATTGGTTCACATGGGATATTTACAAATTTTTCGTTAAGTGTATTTGGATCAATGTTAGAACACGTATTAGAAGCATTTTTCCCTATACCGATATTTCGTATTTGTTTCCAAGTTTGTTTACCTATAAGAGCCCTATTAAATTTTTCTTCATAAAACCTAGACTTTACTTCTAGCAGATTTTACTTCTTTTACAACACTTATTCTTAAGTTCTTGTAAGTCTCATACAAAGAAGCCATACGGTAGCGCCTCCACCTTTTATAAGCAATGTCACGCATATGAATTAGGTTTTTAATATTAGTACTAAACCAAGGTTGCTGGCTCTGATTCCAGCAGCGCACTTTTAGTGGAACAAATTCTTCGAATAGTGTCGTGATCATAGCTTGAAGGTACTCAACTTGTTGATTTAAGGAAGGCATGTAGAAAATTGCATCCCAGTTAACCATGTTTACTTTAAGTGAAAGCTGCTGATAATTAATATTTCTAAAATCACGATATATGTAGCTCTGCGGAGAGCAATTTATTACAAATTCATACGTAATATGTAAAGAAAAAAATAAAATAAAAAAAAATTGGAGACAACTTAAAAACATTGTTAAAAAAAATATATAAAAAAAACTTTTTAAAAAATAAGCTTTTATTCGAAACCAAAACGTGAACTAAAAAGAAAAAAATAAATTTTCGTGACATTTGTCAGCAGACAACAACAGCTGACTATCGACAGCGATCGGTTTTCATCAAATACAAACGCTGAGTGTTAGGTGGCAACACCATTAACCATCTTGAATTTTAAAATTGTGACATCAGATTTGAAGTCAGCGACCCCTAAACACTGTGAAACCATGTTAAAAAATCTTGAAAATACATTTTGGTAGGTGGCAACACTATTATAAAAAAACTACACAATTTTGGAAATCTGGTAGTGAATTCGGATCCAGCGACCCATTTTTACCTAGTGTTTGCTCCGGCACCGAATTCGTGAAAATAAAAAAGTTTTAGGTGGCAACACCATCAACCATCTTTAATTTTAAAACTGTGACATCGGATTTGAAGTCAGCGACCCCTTAACACTGTTAAACCATGTTAAAAACTCTTGAAAATATATTTTGGTAGGTGGCAACACTATTATGAAAAAATTATACAAGTTTGGAAATCTGGCAGTGAATTCGGATTCAGCGACCCATTTTTGCCTAGTGTTTGCTCCGGCACCAAATTCGTGAAAATAAAAAAATTTTAGGTGGCAACACCATTAAGCATCTTTAATTTTAAAATTGATCCATCAGATTCGAAGTCAGCGACCCATTTTTACCTAGTGTTTGCTCTAGCACCGAATTCGTGAAAATAAAAATATTTTAGGTGGCAATACCATTAACCATCTTGAATTTTAAAATTCTGACGGTTTAAATTAAGACCATCTTATTCTGCCACCGCATGTAAAATTCCAATTTCCAATTTTTAAAATTTTAAATTCAATTTATGCACCGAATGTTATGTTGTTGTGCACATAACAATCGACTCGTATATTTTTGCTGCATTCATTTTTTACAAATCCTTCATTTCCTTCATTCTGTTATGTTTGTTATGTTTGGTTTCGTTCCCAAACGAATGTGTTGAAAGTCGTTTTAAGACTACCCGTGCAGAGGTTTAATACATACGAACGAAGCAAGTTAAATAAAAGCTTATAATAAAAGCTTATAAAAATCATTGGCAGCACATTTAATCACGAATGACTATAACTTTTGTTGCCTTGCTATAACTTTAGAATTTCATCACGATAGCTTGAACCGACGCACAAACGGACATGGCTCAGGTGGTGATGCTGATAAAATAAATATAACAAATGAAGTGACAAAGTTAATATGCTCCTTACGCAGTACGCGTGGGGGTATAAAAATTAAGTTGATGCCTCTTATAGGACCGGAGAAAAAAGTACTCGTATCTTAAGGCCGAGTTTAAATTTTTTTAGAAAAATTTTCGAATTTTTTTTTTTTTATTTTATAGGTTTGAAAAACATCTTAAGAATGTGTAAGAAATATTTAAGAATAAATTTCGAAGCCGTTTAAGAGATATTCATGTCTTTATAAGTAGTAAACGCTCATAAAGTAAGGTAAGCAAAAACTTTAAACGAGTTTTTCTCGAAATCACATTTTTTTGAAATGGCATGCACTCTAATTCGAAAAGTACTCGTCCGATAAATTCAAATCTTGTTTTATTATTTTAAACAATTAAATACGCTGTGAATGAACCACAGAATCAAATAAGAAATATTTTTTTTGCTCTTTATTTAATTTATAAAGTGCGATTTCGTGCACGAGGTATTTTATTTTTTAATTTTATCCGGCATTTATTTATTTTTTTAACTTTAAACTTTTTGTCGGCTAACTCACAAGGCAAAACTGTTCTAAAATCAACCTCTTTGCTCCCTGCAGAGGAGATATCATGCAAGCCGCAAGAGACCTTTCGTTCGCGACCTCAACTTTTACAAGCTGTATAAGAATAACTATTGATGCAAACAAAAAAAAAAATAGAATCGTTAATATAAGACTTAACGATAAGTGAAAAAAGTTATTTCGATATTTATTAAAAGAAAAAAATAGTCATTCAAAAAAGCCCGCTTTTGTACTCAAAAAATTTAAATTGGGCCTTAAGAGGGCAGTCTACTGGCGAAAGCTCCGAAAACTAGCGTATATCAACTTTAGAGCAGTGGAGCTCACGAAATAGCCAATAATTTTCAAAACACAAAATCAAACACAAAATATTGCGCATCGCGACTATTGGAAAATAAATTTACATCCAAAAACGAAAACAGTTCCTGTGTGCATTCAACCATAAGTAATGCGACAATTTGCTTGCAATTGTTGGTGTTTATACGCGTACGATATTTGGTGATAGTCAGTTGTTCCGGATTTTGTATGTATGTAAGAGTGTCTCAAAAAATATGAAGTTTTTTTTTTAAATGGTATATCACCTAAATTTTTCCGTATTCCATAATCGAAAGTCATATCATATCATATATAAATTTCGGATGATTTTTTTTTATACCTTCGGGCAAAAAAGTAAGAACATACAGTTTGTATGGAAGCCCTGTTAAATATATAAACTTTTCGGAACAAATATATACGGAAAGTGCGAGAATAAATTATATTTTTGAATCCCATAATATGGTCATTATCTATAACGAAAATTCTTATTTTAAGAAAGTATGTGCATTTTTTACTAAAGAAAATTTTAAAATAAAATGTTAAATATTAAAAAAACCTTTAAAATTAGCTTGAATTAAAAATAAGTGGAAATGAAACAGTTTTGTGTACGGGCTTCTCATGATATCGACTAATTACTGTTAAATATTTCAATAACAAAATAGCAAGAAAATATATTTCTAAAAAGTAGATGCCATCATGTGTGCCTCTTAAGCGTGGAACAGAATGCGATGTAGTTGTAGCGATATCATGTAGTAACATCATCAGCTGTTCAATGTTCAAAAAATATGTCCACAATGGTATGAGCGCTTGAGAGAACACTTATTTATTAATTTTTTCGATTTTATAACTACAGCTACGAACCACAGACGTACTACGCATTCTGTGCGATTCTGTGTATTTAGTATATTTTACCTTTTGACAGGTCATACTCCGTACTACAAGCTACACCAATCTGGTTCTCACTTTAAATATTTTTCCTTTAATGAAAAATAGTGAAGTCATTTCGAAAAAGAACTAAAATTCCACTGAGTTTGAAACGCCATTTTGAAACCTTAAGCCATCGATTGACCACGTATAAAAACATACGTCAACCTTAGATTTTTGTCCTCTATTACATATCAAAAATCATTCAAATCGGCGAGTCGCACCTGGGGACCTTTCCTTGTAAGATAAATGAAATGAAAGAGTCTTCATTTCAAAGTGAGTGGCGTCATTGCTTACTTTGGAGAAAAATTTCGACCACTTATAGTGTATATAAATATGTTCAGTAATGAGTCTAGTTGAAAAAAATTAAACAATTGTTTTTTACATTGTTTTTTTTTTTATTTTCACGGTTATGACTGGTCTCACTTTAGAGACGTATTTCCACTTAAAGTGCGAATAGAAATGTTCGCTTGTATAACTTTGTTCTTAAATAAGCCTAGTTTCAAAAGTTTAGAAAAATTCTGTGTTTTTTTTTTTAATTTTATCGTACTGTCCTCCTTAGTCGCCTTTTGATTCATAGAACTTAAGAATTCTATTTTTACTAACATTTTACAAACTCTTTTTTCGATTAATTTCCTTAGTGTTGTGCTCTCATGTGTGCAGCCAGATATTAATGTTTTTTTTTTGTCAGTGTTTCTCAAAGCTTACTGCGTTGCTGCTATTTATTTGAAAAAATACGAATATAAGTAAAAATAAATCGATTGTTCATAGTTATTGGCTTCCATATAATAAATGGTCGAGTGCAGTAATATTTTGAAATATATAGTAACAGTTTGAAATCTATTTTCTGCTACATACCTTAGATATTCTCCGTACATATTTATTGTTGATCTCGTGCAACTGAAAGTTGCTTAAATTTGTGGCAGCAACATACAAAAAACTTTCATGTCTTTATTACTGTTTTCATGTGTGTGCTTCTTCTTCCTGTTCATTGTGTTCAATTGTGAACATGTGGGTGCCGTGCATTACATGATTCAGTTAAGGATTAAATATTTATGGGGTTTTTTTTTATTATTATTTCCCTTTGAATTTATGCAATTGAAAATATTCAGAGTAGTAAATAGATTTATATTTGCTCAGTCAATTCAGTCGTGCAAATAAAAAGAGTTGCCAATCTGTTCTTGTAAGAATTGATTTTTAGTAAATAATTTTTAATACAAATTTCCGTTATATGTGGCTTTAATCTAATGGCAACTCAAGACCAGAACGCTTTAAACAAATATCAATAATAAAATATAAATTGACAGTTCGTGTTAGATTATACTGAATGTACGTATCTGTACTGTTTTTCGCAGTATTGTACTATTTTTTAGACTCAAAAATTGCTTAAACTGATTTTGTACTTTTTTCGGGAAAAATGCAAAGCGGCAGACATTGCTGACAATGCAATGGCAATTCGTAACAGGTGTGAAACCATGTTCAAGGCAAACTGCGAAATAATACGCTGTAATTATTAATTCAACCAATATGAATTTTGAATTTGAATTTACCTTGATGGCAACAATGGCATATAGAATTGTCTGTTTCTTTCTCACTTGATTACTGTCCTGTTATTACTTTTGTTTGCTAATTAAAAGAAATAAAAAATTAATTAGTCCCAAATACACCAAACGAATTCGTTCCGAATTCGAGATGAAACCGAGATCTCGGATATTCATTTCGAAAACGAAGTTCGTACTCGATTTGCTATTGAATCCGAGATCGGGAGAAATGCACACTTCATTCTTGAAACGAGATTTTCAATATAATCGAATCACTTACGAAACGAGAATCTAAAAATTAGCAAATCGTTTTCGAATAATTTTAGCAATTCGTTTTCGAAATGACATTTTTTTTTAATTTTGATTGCTACCCGATAAATCGATTATTATGAAGGTTTTCGACCTACAAGATGCATTGCTTGCAAAATTTTGTAGCGATGCTCAAAATATTGGATCATTTAAGTCAAAGAAAAAAATACAATTTTGTGCTCAAATTTATTATAGGCAAGTAGAGCAAAGCAAGTGTGGAACACTAAAAAAAAATTATGACCAAAAATTATTGTTGGTGAATTTAAGGGTAATTTTTTTTTCAAGCATTTTTCAAGTGGTTTTCATTTTTACTCTTCTTAAAAATGTGGAATTTTATATTATAATGCATTCGCTTTTTTAAAAATTCTCGGATTCGTCTCGAATTCGAATCGAATAAGAGATATCTGACCCTAGTTCTCGGTTTCGTTACTAATTCGAAACTAACCCGAGTTCGTTTTGTGGTTTATTGGGTCAACACATTAAACAGACTTAAATAAATTTCGCCACTATCGAAAAGGAATCAGCCAAAGTGGGCTTGACGATAAATGAGGGCAAAACAAAGTATATGCTGTCTACAAACAAGGGAGCGCGGCGTTTAGACTCCCACGTTTCATCCGGCATCTATAACTTTGAAGTAGTCAAGGAGTTCGTTTACCTTGGCACCGCCATTAATACCAAAAACGAAATCAGCCTGGAGATAAAGCGAAGAACAATAATTGCTAATAGGTGCTACTACGGGCTCAGTAAGTAACTAAGTTCCAGAGCCCTCTCTCGATCGACAAAACTAACACTCTACAAGACGCTCGTTCTACCTGTGCTGCTTTATGGCGCTGAGGCATGGGTAATTTCGCAAACTGACGCAGCCGCTCTGGGGGTGTTCGAGAGAAAATTTCTTCGCAAAATCTTCGGTCCTGTTCGAGTCGGCGATGACTATCGCATCCGAATGAACCACGAGCTGTATGAGCTCTACGAAGACATTGACGTAGTTTGGCGTATAACTGTGCAGCGACTACGCTGGCTGGGTCATGTCCATCGTATGGACGACGAAGCTCCAGCGAAAAAGGTGCTCGAGGCGAGGGTCGCTGGTCAACGACGACGAGGGAGACCATGCCTCCGATGGATGGACCAGGCTGAGGAAGCCCTAACCGCACTTGGTGTATCCGATTGGAGAAGGCGCGCACAAAGCAGAGGCGCCTGGCGGGAGCTGATGAGGTCGGCTGAAACCCGGACACGGGTTGTTACGACCACCTAAGTAAGTAAGTAAATAAATTTCGACAAAAAGTCAAAATAATAGTGGTATTCAATGAACGACGTATTCGTGATGTAAACTGCGTATGTGTGGTAAGTTGTATGAACTTACGGCACATACGCTATTTACACCACAAATACGGCGTTAATTGAATACCACTAATGTTTTGTATATTAAATGATAGGGTATTGCACGTTATATCAAAATAAAAAACAGCAATTTGCTTAAAGTGGCGCTTCTACCAGCACATTTTTAGCAACATATTTTGAATTGGATTTGAATATTCAATTAGAGGCAATAGAAGTGTCGGTTAAATTAAAAATTAAAGCGCCACCTTCAGCAATTTAATGTTTTTATTTTACATATGACGAGCAATATCCGTTACCACCGGACGCAATGGCAAAAGTTCCTTTGCTTTTTCTGTACAAAATATCATTTTCACTTTTTGTTTTTTCATTGAATAAAATTTGTACTGCAAAATGTACTGTTTTGTTTTAATTGATGTACTGTTTTTTTAAAAATTTTGGACGAGAGGTACTGTTTTTGGTAGAAAAAAATATACAGTACTGTATACTGTATACCATAGCAAAAACAACATAAACATACGCTTTATGCCAATAATAATTTACTAAAAATAATTTCTACAAAATATTACGATACATTATTAACAAAACAAAGATTAATACAAAAAAATTAATAAAAAACTACAGAAATCAAAACGAATTCGATTTAAATTTTTGCACGAACTTTGAACTTTTTTTTGCAAAAAACGAAGCGCACTGCAGCAGTAAAGTGTGTTCCTTCAAATGATATAATAAAAGAAAAAAATGCAAGAATGCAAAAACAAAATGGATGGACATAATCTGCATAAAATAATTCAAAGAATCTGTAAACAAAACTATTAAAAAATGTTGGGAATAAATAAAACATAAGATGGATTTAAAAATAGACACAAAGAACGCGATGTGGATTAAAAATACAAACTAGCAGAAAGCGTTTTACAAACAGAGATTATAAAAAGAAATAAAATCAAAACAAAAACAAGATATGTAAAAAAAATTGGTTGACATAAAATAAAAATGCTGCATCTAGAATAAAAACACTTTTATGTTGGTTTAAAATAGAAAAACTGTTTGTGGAATTTATTTGAAAAAGGTCAGAACTAAGTTGAAAAATATGACTATAAAAAGGTTTGATAAAATAGAGCCAGATTTTACAATATGGAAACTTATGTTTGTATAAATATTAATAGTTGAACAATAGTTGCTCTAAGCTTTTCGATTAAGGTTTTATTTTTTAAAATTTAATTTATTTTTAAACATTACCTTGTGTTCGCGAAGGTCTCAAAACATGGAAGATTTTAACAAATTCAAAGATTCAAATTCAAATTCAAAATCAGATTTTGGTTGATTTGTAATCACTGTCCTTTGGCATAAATGCCCACTTTAGCTCTGCAAAGAACCACCCAAGCATACTAGTTATGTGTTGATATTTTTTTTTATATCAACTTGTATCGGTTTCGCTCTCTAAGCATTGAGTATGCATTGAATATTTCTCTTTTACATAACGATAGAACATGTATGAGTAGTGAAATTATCAAGCATCAAGAATACCAGTTTGAGAACATACGCAACAAACAGATACCATATTTCGGTAATATTGTTATTTCTGCTTGGAACATCTGTATATATGACGTCAAAAACATAAAGAATAAATACCGAATTATTTTAATAAAACAATAAAAGAAACACTTTATATAAGTGCAATGCACTCAAGTTTCAAATTTATTTCATATAAAGAAAACATAACAATAACATTTTTGTCGACAACTTAATGAAATTAAAAACTAATTAATTAATTATTAATAAATGTGGCACAAGTACCTTACATAAAGCTATCAATTCACAGAATCCATATTCATTACACCATTACATTTTTTAGTAGCATAGAAAAAGTAAAATCACGAGATTAGCACAAAGAAAACTATCTGGAATATTCATTTTGAATGGATATATCAATTTAAAAAAAGAGTTAAAAGAGTTACTCTGCTTAGTGGAGCCGATAAAGAGCAAAAAAGCTTACACTACAATGAGAGCCAGAGAAACAGATGATACGCTCTCTGTTCAATCCAAAACATGTAAGCATAAGTGAAGCTCTACTCGTTGTTGTATTTGTATCAACAATATGAAATTCTTACTTGTTTTATCTGTTTGTACAAGTAGAATGGATGGTTCTCTGTAGACCTTTAATGCCCACATACAGTATTAGTCAGAGAATTAGCACACTATTGAACAGATTTAAAAATTGAAGAGTTTCTCATATTGCATAAAAAAGAGTTGTTTTTTAAAAAACAAATATAGGCAGGAGCGGATGCAGAGGGGGTCTCTGGGGCTGAAGGCAAGGAGACGTTCATCATTTGTTTGCAGAAAACGTTTACGAACAAATTTTCTATAAATACTATAATATCCTACCTAAAATTGCAAAAAAAAAAATTGTTCTTGTCGTTTACATGTTTTTGACCAACTTTAGCTCCCTCCCCCTTTATGACCCACTTTGTTACAAGGTTTTGACATCCCGACATCCGCAAGTTAAAAATTGTTGGAAAAAGTTATATAAGATGTTATAAAAAGTTATATAAGAATATTGAAAAGAGATATACATATATGAAAGTATTGAGAATATTGAGAAAAATACAAAAATTATAGAAAAATATAAAAAGTATAGAAATCATACCCAACCAACATTTGGTAGATCAATTGTTCTCCCTTCGCCTGGGGCGAGGCGAAAGCGATACTTTTGGTAGATATTAAGCTGAGATTCCATTTGCGCGAAAAGAAAGCGATTTGCTATAGTGATACATTTTTTTTTTTGTAAAATCAAAATACCACGGATTTCCCCTTTTTTCGTCAAGGCGAAAAAAAACGATATCATTGAGGCATTTAAAAAATTTCTGCTCAATAGGAATGCTCATTTTCTGTTCCTCACTAAGAATCAGTTTCTGCTCTTCTAGAAGATTTCGCCACGATGGACTTTTTTCTTTCACGAGAGAGCAGAAAGCGATAAGAGAGCGAGCTCGGCGGTGAAAAATTGTTCTTGAAGAAGATTCGCTTTCAGCTTTTCCGCGATACAAAATGCTGGCTGGGTAGAAAAATATAAAAAAGTATTGAGAGTGTTGTTGAAAATGATGAAAAGTATAGAAGAATATTAGAGTATTGAGAATATAGAGAAAAATAAAAAATATATAGAAACAATTTTAAAAGTATCGAAAAATATTATATGTTTAATGAAATTCGTCCCGATGAGTATGAGTGGAAACGACCTAATTTCCTAAGTCTTTCCTTAATTTCCTAATTGCTTTTATGCAATTATTCACTAAAAATATTCATCCTATTTTACATTCGTAAATCAAACATTCACTTTTTTTATGCAAAACAATCATACACACATACATTGAGATATTCTAACAGCAGAAGACAATAAAATTTTAATTTTTAAAAAATATATCGAGCGCCTATATTCATTTTCCTCTATTTGCATTTCGGCCTCGGTTGCATCTATGGTATTAATATTAGGGCGAAAAACCAATCCTAACACCTTATAAACCTCTATCTGCATTAAAAACAAGTAGTTTTGAAAAACTCGATGAAGTTTTTTTATTTTGAAACATTTTCTTATGTTATATAAGATGTTAAAAAAGGATTTTCGATTTAGTTAGCTAAACTCGTTTCTTTTGAATGCAGTTGTTGCCAAGAATGTGAAATTTATGAAAATGGGCATTAAATTTTGTGGTTGTTAAATCGTCTGTGTTGGGATTGATTGATTTGATTTGATTGAGCATACAACTCAATTTTTAATCGCATCGAGCAAGTGAAAACATCTACAGGAACTTAAATTTTTATGACAAAATCAAAAAAAAAAAAAAAAACGAAATGGCCATTTCTTCTTCTTTTGATCAATTATGCTGCGTGTGTTGAGAAATGTTCGAACACAAATGATCGATATCTGGGCCTACAAGTTTTATGCCGACTCCGAACGGCTTATGTTCTCCAGAAGCTTTTCATGGCAGTTTTTACTCTCTGAGGTATGCCCTTGTCTGCAGAGAGGTGACGGCCGAACAGAAAAATTAATTCAATTGAAAAAAATTTCTGTCAGGTAGGATTTGAACTTGGGTTCTCTGGCGTATAGGCCACACACTCTACTCATTACGGCACGGCCGTCACAATATCAAAAACATATAAAATAATAACATAACGTTACTTGAGATTACCATGTAAAAATATCAGTATCTTTGACTTTTAACTTTTATTTTCATGTTAAATAAGAAAATATCAGCTAAACTAGCGAAAAAATTTAAAACAATTTTGTGCACAGTGGTCCGTGGACACCTTTGTAGAAGATCGATCTTTCAAAAATTGTTAAAAAAGAAGATAAAACGGTTCTTTCGCTCTATGCACCGTGGACAACACTGTAGAAGATAGAGTTTTCAAAAATTGTTAAATAAGAAGATGAAACGGTTTTTTCGCTCTCCTGAAAACTTGTACTTTTGCAGATAGAAGAAAATGAATATAGGCCCTCGACATATTTTAAATTAAAAATCTCTCTCTTGGATTACTCAAACCATTTATGGTTTGACTTCATTAAACTTTCATGGTTAACTTTCATTAAAGTTACGATAATAGTTGAAATAACTACATCAATTTCAACTAATCAACAAAAAAAAACTTATACAAAAAACTTATATAAATATATGCCATACAAAAATACTTTGAAAAACTTTTTGCTAGACTTGGCCTCTAGGAGACATTAAATGATTCTATTTAAAAAAGAAAAAGGTGCATTCCTCTAAAAATTTGAATTGTATTTGAAATTGCTTAAAAGTTTTACACTGCGTTGTTATGTTGCTATATTTACGAGTATATGTTAAATGAAAAAAAAAAACAAAAACAAAAAAATTAATCTTATTACATTATACAAATTACAAATTACAAAATACTTCCAAAAAATACTGTGCTGAAAATCTGCCTATAACATATTATTGATACAAACAACTTTTTCTTTAATATTCGGTGGAAAACATATTTTTCGTTAAATGAGCTACCTTCACAAAATAAATATTTATATTTGAATTAGCTGGAATAACCGACGCCGCCCGGGGGTGTATGCATTCAGGATGTGTAAAAGGTATCTTGATACTTCACCCTATGGTGTTTAAGATTTAGCAAAAAAGTGGTATAGCGCCAAAAGACTCACCGTACCCGAAAGTCATTTATAGAATTCCTGATATTAGGATGAGTGGACTAGAGTTCTTTTGCGGTACTTGAACAACAGCGCCCTTTGGCTTTCGGTATAGAGAAGATACATAGAAAAAATAGATAGAAAATAGAAAACACCAAAATAATAACTATACTCGAAAATCCCTTTATACAAATTTTCATACAAATTGAATGATCGTTTTTGGAGTTTATCACGATTTTTTAAACTGATTTTTTTTTTTTTGTGTTGACACTTCGTGCAGTTTTTTTTTCGCTTGCCAGGTTTGTTTGTGCATCGATTGGCAGCTCTTGGAGTTCACGCGTTGAAATCCAAATCTTCCCTAAAATCCTTACAAACATACACTTTATGAGTTTTTCGCGTACTTTTTGAATGATTTGTACTACAGCGCCCTCTGATGTTCAGGGTAGGAAAAGAAATAGCGCCATGATACCATAATACAGCGCCATAATTGTTATGCTAATTGGATGAGCGGCTTATGAGTTTTAAGCGTATTTTATTATAGTTTGTAGTATTGCGCCATCTGGTGCGATATAGATCAAAATGTATAGCTCTTAAACATTTACTGTATCCTAAAGATCCTATACACAAAATTATATTCAAATCAGCCAGATATCAGCCAAGATATCACCTTTGAGGTTTTGGATTTGTATGGGAGGTGGCACGCCCCATAATCTATACTACTTATTCCTAAAGCGTTGCATACATGAAACATTTGCATTTGCTGCCAAAATTTTAACTCAATCGACCCAATCGTTTTTGGTTTTTTATTGTGAGTTATAAGCTCAAATGCATTTTTCTCCATATAGTGAAACCGTTGCAACGCCTTTAGTAGGCGCTGTAAATGAGCACAGAAAATAAAATATATCTTTAAACATGACCTGAGTTATAGTTTACATCTCTGCCAAATTTCAAAGATATCGGTGAAGAACTTCTGGAGATGTGCGACATTTTTCATTCAAAATACAAAATGTCCATACAAAAACGCCTATTTTGGTTTTCGCGATTTTGTAAATTTTCCTCCAACGTTTTTTAATTTTTCTCTTGTTTTAAACCATCCTTGAACAATAACCAATAAAATAAAAAAATCCCAGTCAAATCGGTCGAGACATTCTTGAGTTTTAGCGGGACTAACGCACAGCAATTCATTTTTATATATATAGATTAAAAAAAAAATCAATGAATTTCATTCTGATAACTTAGCCCCCACGGACAGTTTCTAGATTCGTCACTGCCTACAATCATCTCTAAAAATTAACAGCCGTATTCATAAAAAGCTATAAACCTCTTGTAAACCCTTTGTAAGACACATGTCTAAAAACGTTATTCATAAACGTTCAATAACGTAAAAAACCTCTTGTACCAGCTTCACAAATGAGAGAATTTTAAAATAGGAACAAACCTTCTGTAAACCTCCTAAAAAGCTATTTTAACCGAGTCCAAAAATGAAGTCTAAAAGGCGATGTTGGTTGGTGTATAAAGGTTTTTTTTTTTAATTATAGTTAATAGTTTTTCCAGAAAAAAAAATTCAAAAATATTTTTTTTAGTCGTTCTAATGAAAAAGACCCCTTAAGGAACAATTTAATGCTAAATAAACACAAGATTTGAATTGGAAAAACTGCGTCCTATATTTACTGAAGGTCAGTGGATCCTACGTTCGGTCTTAGCTTAGCCGAGTGATCTCAACCTTTGAGAAAACTACATCAAGTTAATGATGATTTTTATTATGTTATATCTGAGCATAGTATTCGAACTTTGAATTAATGATAAAAAAAATAATAATCTAAAAATCTTAACAGACCCTTTAATTAAAAACTATAAAATAATGTAAGATATTTTTCATGATGTTATGTTTCAAACGATTTGCTTCTGAATACATTTAATAAATATTTTAATTAATTTCTTTGAAATATGCACCATCAAACAAATCCCAAATATATTTTCATACTCAAATTTCTATTTCTAGAACCGATGTCAAAACCAAGCATCGTTTGTAATATTCACGCTTGAGAAACAGCACTTCATTTCATGAAAAAGCTATAATTTTAAAACAATCATCCATAGATTTACCAGAAGAGTCAATAAAAATGAACACCTTGATTTATAGAATTAACAACAAAATGGAAACTTAATCTCTATAAATCCATATTCAAGACTGAAGAAAATCAAGAAGCATGCTTAAAAGTTGCTTTAAATTTGATATTTTTAAAAAATACTTCATAAACCAATGACGACACAATCCTGACGACACAATGTGCGTAAGCACAGCATCAGAATTGAGGGTGGAAGCGGATGTTGAAATACGATTAAGTTGGTTGCCACTTTCGTCGAATAGAGCGTTCGATGCGAATGCCAGACTGAGTAAACATTGTGGGAGAGGCAAATTGTTTCTAATGTATTGGGGTATGGTTTGGGGTGGTTATCAACTTCGATGGCGTTGTTTCTGTTGATGTTATTGAATATCCATAAATGATTTAGCAGCTTGTTGATGTTAAATTTTATTATTTGCAATAAAAGCCTTAAAGCCCACACCTTGGCTGGTTGTCATTTTCAATTGATGTTGTGTGTCGCAGCAATTAGGGATTTCCTAATGGGCGACTTCAATTTATTTATAATGGGCCTTTAACTTGCTCAGTTCGATGGTTATTGCATGAAGAGGGTAAAATTTTCTTGCATAAAAATAAAATAAAAATTGAAAGCATTATAATTGCAATTTTTATGAGTTTTTAAAGTGGGTGTGTAGGCGGAAGAAGGTGGTTAGAAGACAATGTTTTTAAAATCTATTGTTTGTGAAAAGCTTTTAAAAATTCCATTTAACATTTTTTTTTTGTAGAATATTTCAATAAAATGAGCTGTCATGTTAAGCTACTGGTTTTATTGTTAATGATTTTAATGTATTTTGTATTGCAAATGTCAGTCTATGAAGTATATGTAACGTAATTCTATTGACAACTCGATTAATAATTGAGTTTAATTCAGTTAAAGTATATAAACATTTTTTTATGACATTGTGAAGGCCGTGGCCAAACATTTAAGTCCACGACTAGTATGGCTCAAATTACATCGTGTTCATCTGATGCATCGTGTTTTATTTGAATTGAAATTAATATACTGATAGCCTTCACCTCTTTGCATATAATGGCAAAACTTAGTAAAAAATGTCATTTAAAGTTTATTGAGAACATGAGCCGTTCGTAGTCGGAATAAATCTTATAGGCTCAGTTCACGATCAAATTGAGTACAGAAATTTAATGGTTGAATGGCCAATTTGTATTTCTTTAAAAAAATTTTTTGGTAAACTAATAATAAAGGGTCCGCCATCTAACGTTTTTTGATGACACATGTCTGATTTGACAGATAGTTAGTTTTATCCTTCCGCTGAACGAATATGGTTGTGTATATGCTTGAACAACGCTAGGAAATATTGCGACATTACTTTGAAAATCATAATAATGTTGCAGAATGTGTGCAAAAATTGCGAACGGATTTTGGAAGAACAGAAGCACCGTCAGTTCCGTATGCTCGTTATCTTGTGAAAAAAGTAAAAGAAACTGGCATCCTCATCGATAAACCAAAGCGTGAAAAGCCAAAAACAGTGCGTGCACCTGAGAATATTGCTGCTGTGGCAGAAAGTGTGCGTGAAGCGACATCAACATCAATTCACCGTCGTTCTCAACAATTGAACATTTCGGAGACATCATTGAGACGAATTTTGCATAAAGACCTTGGTATGACGCCATACAAAGTCCAATTGGTTCAGGAGTTGAATCCAACTGACCATCCAATGCGTTTTCGTTTCGCTGAGTGGGCCTGCGATCGACTTACAGAAGATGCCGATTTTGCCAAAAAAATCATCTTTTCAGATGAAGCTCATTTTAATCTTGGCGGGTATGCAAACAAGCAAAATTGTCGCATTTGGGGCACAGAAAACCCGCACGCATACATTGAAAAGCCGATGCACCCAAAACGAGTCACTGTTTGGTGCGGATGTTGGTCCAGAGGCATAATTGGGCAATTTTTCTTCGAAAATGAGCAAGGAGTGGCCGTTACAGTCAATGTTCGTGAAGCCATTGGTGAAATACAGCTGCACACAATCGATAATGTGCTTTAAAATTGTACCGATCGTGTAGGCAATTGTACCGATCGTGTGTAGAAATTATTTTCCATTATTAACCGGAAGGATTGTACACATTCAAATAAGAAAAGAAATTTGAGAAAATATTCAGTAGTTTTTTTTTTTTGCATTTTCAAAAAAAAAAAAAAGTTATTTGGCGGACCCTTTATATTCTCTCTATTAAAACATTTTTTTAAAACATTTTGTGATTCAAAAACGTGGTTGGCCATGTATTTTCATTCTGAGCCGGGAAATAGGAATTGAATATTTGATATTGAAAAAGATTCAAGTTGCTGATTTGAATAATGTTCGGACAATTGATAGAGGACACAAATTTAAGGTTAGTAAAATAATGAAAAATGGTTTATGGTTTTAAAATGGCATTTAAAAATCAGTGAAAATTTTATTTTTTCGCCATAACTTCATTAATTTCTATAGAAACATTTACAAATTTGGTTTCAATCGAAAGGTATTAAATAATTTTCGTATTAAATACCTTTAAATACGCACATGATAGCATCTAATTTGTAGCGATAAGTTTGATTGTAATATTGTTGCTGGAATTTAAGGCAATATTTAATCGATAGTATAAGAAGTCCGTACACGCAATGATGTAATCTTTATTTATTTTATTTTCTTTATATAATATAATTTTTATTATACAATATATAAAGTCCACAACATAGGTATCAAAAAATTTTGTTATATACTGACCTTTCCGTATGTGCAGATATTTGGTTAGAAGAGTTTATAGTTAATGGTGCTTCCATACAAAGTGTGTCCTTTTCAGACTTTCTGTGTTCATACAAACTGTGTATATACTTTCAGAGATTTAAATATAATTTTTATTATTATTTATTATTATTTATAATGGGTTTTTATTATTATTTATTATATACATATTATAGTTATTTATTGCGAGGTTTTTATTTATTATAATTAAAAAAACCTAGAAAAACATGCTGATATGACGTCAAGCTACATATTATTAAGTACGAGTATGAACTGATTTTTTTTTGCTTTTTGCCTTTCGCAGTTTGAAGTTAATTTTTGGACTCCAAAACGGTGACAACAATTTCACAGCTTAGAGAGATAAATGAAAAGAATCTTTGTTCATATGAAAGTTTAACACTAAAAACTATAAGATCACATGCTATTAGTCAATTAACTCATTACTGCCTACTGGGTATTTAAATACCCAAGAAAGTGTTGTCACGTAAAAAATTCTAGCGCGGGCTACACCGAGAAAAAAGCTTATGTTAAATTGGAAAAACCTAGTATAATTTATATGATGGCTTTGGCAGTTTTAAGCCACCCAAGGACTTTATCAAAACGCCTAAGTTTTACGTGTTGACTTGACAATTTTTATTGGGTGATATCTTAAACAAGTATTGGATAATTTTTTATGCACTACTTTAAAAAAAAAAAAATAGAATTTCAAAAATTAAACTAACTTTTTTTTTTTTTTGGTTTTTTCTTATTTTCCTTTTTGTTTTGAAGCTGCCGCCCCTTTCTCTTTCTGTGATTTGCTTGACTGAAATTGGCAACAAAACAAATTTTTCTCTTATCAACACCCTTTATTTTTTAGAAATTAATGACTTCTCGGCTGTTGCTGCTGCTTGACGTATATTATAACAAGAACATTAAATTAAATTAAATATCAAATACAAACATTTTACCTTCGCATGCCGTTGAGATTTGAACCCACAACCAACCGATACCACTGTATATGAAGTAACTACACTACGCATTGAGCCAAACTCCTGCGTTACGCGGAGTGATTTATTCAACATTAATTACAACTGAAGCTATGTATGCTGTAGCATACACAATAATCTATTAAATGATTTTTGTTGTATGGCCAGTGATTAAATTGCTGCAGTCAAAATAGCAAAAGCCGTAACATTATTGCTTTTTAAAGCACTAACTGTTTTCATAACTTCAAAGCATATCGACTGCTTCAACTTGTGCTTTCGAAAAATCAAACAGTCACAGCATATGCAGAAGCAGAAAACTAGTTTCAATAGTTTGCAAAGTTCTTCGGCAGTCGACAACGTCGGTAGTCGTCGTATTGATGGACTTGAAAAAAATGAAAGTCGAAGCAGCAGCAGTTGTTGAACTTTCTTAAGTCGAAGTAGCATAAGTTTTTAAACAGTCGTTTTGCGCCTTTAATTTCTGCTTATTCTTCTAACTTTTGTACAAATATAATAATAATGCAATTATAATCATAGCAAAATCAAAAAAATTTAATAAAGCAAGCGATCAAACAAAAGTTTGAAATAATAAGCAAAAATCATAAGCGCAAAATAGTCTGCTACGACTGTTGAAAAACTGCCGCTGCGTCGACTTACGAAAGTTGAACAACTGCTGCTGCTTCGACTTTCGATTTTGTGAACAGTTTCAGTTAATCAAAACGAAGACTGTCGAAGTTGTCGAATGCCGAAGCACTTTCAGACTTTTGAAACTAGTTTTTTGCTTCTGCTGTGACTGTTTGATTTTTCGGAAGCACAAGTTAAAGCAGCAGCAGGAGCCTTGAAAAAAACTGAAAGTTTTTAAGCGCTGTGTATGGCTATCAACAGAATTCTGCGACATATTGCATCTGTTAATACAGCATCTGTTAGCATAGCTGCTGTCAGTACCAAAAGTACCAGGTCCGATTCCGCACGGCTGACAAAGAAATTTTTTTCTTTTTTTTTTTATTTTTGTTGATGAAATGTAATAAAATTTACTGGCGTGAATATTAACGTGTGTTTTTTATTTTACTTTATGTTAATTTTGATATATATAAAAGTGGTTTTATTACAAAGAAGAAACCATTGAATTATTAAATCTATCCTTCTCTCGTGTGTCTAATGACACAGCTGCTTTTTTTTTGCAGAAAATAGCTCAAAACTATGCTTAAGCCATCCAAGCTAGTTACTGTTTAATTTTGTATTTTTGGATTTTGGAAAATTTTGTGAAATATGTTGAAAACTAGCGGATATATTTACACCGAAAGTCATATTTTTAAATTGCCGATGGTTTTTTCTCATTCCTTCGGGCAAACAAGTTAAAAGCACAAAGTTGTATAGAAGCTCTGTTAAATATAAACTTTTCCGATCAAATATTTACACATACGGAAATTTGGAGAAAAAAGACAATTTTTGATACCCATATTGTGGTCTTCATCTCTAAAAAAAATTTTTTTTTAAGAAAATAAATGCATATTTTAATAAAGAAAATTTTAATATAAAAAGTAAAAAATTTAAAAAAACAAAAAATAGGTATCTTTTAGAATTCTTTTAAATAAAATATAAATGAAAATGAAACAATTTCGAAAATGCGCTCCTTATGATATCGACTAAATACTGTTAAAAATTACAACAAAATTACAATGAAATTTATTTCCCCAAAATGGATGCCGCATATGTGGTTTTAAAATACCTTTCGTTTAATACCAAATTTGTATATATTTCTATGGAAAATAGTGAAATTGTGGCAAAAAAACGAAATTTTTGCTGATTTTAAAACGCCATTTTGAAACCGTAAACTATCGATTGAGCACTTATAAAAAAATACGTCGACCTTAGATTTGTGTCCTCTATCACATATCCAAAAATTATTTAAATCGGTGAGTGACACCTGGGGACCTTTCCTTGTTATAGTGGGAATAATGTATGGCGAAAAAAAAAGAGTTTGAAATAGTTTACTTTCAATTAAAACATTGTTCCACTTGACCTGAAAACTAATATTTAGAATTTTGAAGTCGATTAAAAAATTCGAAAGAAAGATTGAAGCTTTCATTATTTTATTGTGATTTTTTTTATTTTATTGTGAAAAAATTTTGAGATTTATTTGTGAATTCGGTTATGTAAAAAAATACTTTATATCTTGATTCAAAAACTAATAATTTTCAAAATGTTGCAAACTAACTTAAAGTGTTTGGCAATAAAAAACTTATATTTTTCTCAGTATAAGATTATAAGAATAAACAACTTAATTATACAGCTCTGCTCTATTTTCTACTGGGTTTTTTAACAGATTGTACCACTTTTTTGAAATACTTTTGTAAAGTTCTCAAACGAAATAATTAAAATGCCAACGATTAATACAATTACAAAAATAACAAAAGCAACAATAACTCAAAATATCTTTATTCAAAAGCATAAAGAACTCAACAAAAAAATAAATCTAAAAAAAGGCAAAAAGGTGACCGGCCATGCTCAATAAGCCAAGCCAAGCGGATTTTTTTCTTAAATTGTTTTACTTCGTTGAATTTAATCTAGTTCAGAATTAGTGCAAAAAAAAAGCCATCTTTTCAATTTAAAATGGAGGAGCCTTAATACCCCAAATAGAATTAAAACATAAAAGAGCTTGATTTAAGAACACGAAAAATAAGCTTCATGCCAGTGACTTTCTTTGTGGCCAACAATTACCGCGTCTGGCAATCGTGCTGCTGTTGGTGCTGCCTTCAAAAGTAATTAATTCTTGTTAAGGAAACAAACTAATATGCTGCAAAATAATACAAAATGTAAAAGGTAAAGAGAATTAAAAGAAAGTTAGTAAATAACGGAAGGAAAAGAAGTCAATTTGGATACTTTTTGTCAAACAATATTAATGAGGTCAGCATATTTATGCA
This sequence comes from Coremacera marginata, assembly GCA_914767935.1. Lineage (NCBI taxonomy): Eukaryota > Metazoa > Arthropoda > Insecta > Diptera > Sciomyzidae > Coremacera > Coremacera marginata. Next base: position 54,386,316 of record OU612045.1, read on the forward strand.
TAAGCAATCAAAAGCTTTGAAGCAGAAAAAGGGATTATTCTGACTAGGAGCTTAGCCGATAACAGAAAAAAAAAATTCATCTAGGGTTGCGGATTGTGAAGTTGAAATACTTCCGTATTCATATAAATATGAGTTTAAGCAATTTGAATTGATTTCCTGTGAGTAAACGGGAAATATTATTTATTTAATCACACACAAAATACAATAGTAAAAAGCTTAAAAAATGTTGGAAATAAATATTTAAAAAATCAAAACATAAAAACCTTAGAACAACACGACTGCATTGTTTTTTTTTCTTTGTGTTTACAACCAACGGTTTTGTTATCTTGTTTAATACTTTATTTTTGTCTGTTTATTTTTGGACTGTAGTATGTTTTAACAACGTATCCAACGGATGCTAGGGATTTGATGTTTTTTTAGTGGTTTCGTTTCTACTTCTTTTTTGTATTTTGCATTTGTTAAGCTATGTTTGGGTTGAGAAATAAGAGATTATAAATAAATTCTCTTGTTTGAAGCTTTATGCCAGTCGAGCTTTTATTAATTTCTTTTGTTGTTGTTTTATTTTTTTGTTGTGAGACCTACTACTGCTCTAGATTTGTATTCTTGAGAAGATGAGATCAGGATGGCTGCGGTTATTAGTAACAAGATTATATTTTGTAACATTTGGTGATATGGGAGGAAGTGTTCATGTTATTTATTACACGATTTCTACTTCAAATTATAAAATTTTTTAGTAGTTATAAAAATTATTTTGTTTTAAAGTAATCTATATATATATATATAAAAATTAAATGGTGTTCGTTGGTAATGGCATCACACATGAACGACCCAACGGATTTGGCGGGGGTTTTTATTATTTTGTTGGTTTTTGTATCAGAATGGTTTATAAAAATAAATTTTGAAAAATTTATTGGAAAATTACGAAAACCCAAAGAAGTTTTTTTGTATAGAAATTTTGTATTTTTTATGGAAAATGTCATACATCTACGGATTGTTTTCATCGATTGCTTTGAAATTTGCCAAAGAAACTTACTACGACTAAGGTGGAATTTAAAAATATATTCTATTTTCCTCGGCCATTCACACCACCTACTATAGGCGTGGTAAAACCCTAAGTGTATGAAGAAAAACGTGAAGGAAACTGAGCTTATTTCTCAGAATTGACATTAATCTTTCACTAAACCTTTATTTTTTGTGCAAATCGATGTATGTATTAGGGAAGTAAATAGAGATACCGGACTACTTTAGCTCATTTAAAGGCCGGGATTTTCTTTTTGGGATCCCGGGATTTTCACATAAAAAAATAAATTTGAACCAAACTGACAAAGCATAAATTATGTTTGGATTCAATCCCTTTAAGATGCAATGCTAAGAAGATCAAGCAACGCAGCACAAAATAGCCCGTCGTACTGAACTTCCTTGCAACCAGTATTGCCATATTTTCGTGAATAAAAAGGCATCACACACGTCAAAATACGTCTTTCGGAAAAACATAAAAAAGAACACATAAAGAAAAACACAAATGTTTTTGAGCATTTATTAATACATAGTAATAAAAAAAAAAAAGATGGTATCTTACTATTATATAAAAAAGGAACTTGAAAAATTGGCTTTTTTGCGTTGACTAAGGTAAGCTAAAGAATTGCTGCACAGATTTTAGTGAAATTTTTACTATTCTTACAATAATTCATTGTAGAGTGCTCAGAATTTTTAAATATGAACCCATTAACCGCCAAAACAAACCCATCAGTGATATTTTTGCGAAACATTTATTTTTCTATTCTTTGCAAACTAAAAATAAACATAAAAATACGAAAAAAATAATTAGGGGGGCGTAAGGTGGGTGTACTCGATTAAGTACAGCGGCGTTTTATAGGTGAAAATCTTTAAAACTTTGCTTTTCGACACATAATGTTTTTAAACATTTCTTGCATTGCCACCGAACTCTTGCATGGCATAAAACACATCGAAGTTGATTTTCCATTTTCTTAGGGTAGTGACCTATACCGTCTTAACGTAATCCTGGGACCGATGAAGATGAAGGTCGAGCATTAGTTTGATTCCTTTGGCGTTAGTAGTACCTTGCAATAGAACGTCGGAATAATAGCTGGTCAATGCTGTCACTATTACTTATAACGTGTAAACGCCAGGCGTTTGATAGCCATATCTATTACATAGGTAAACAATGGCCACCACCATTTCTTACCGCGAACTGCAATCCTGTATAGTGAAATAGACTGATCCATTTCATCTACTCCAGCCATATGTTTATTATAGGACTGAAACACTTTTGGAATATTGACATCAATTTTTTGACGTTTAGCCCAACGTTTTACAACTCCCATTGGCTCAATGTTGTCATAATTTATTGCCATTGTACAGACACTGTTGTCCTTCCATTTCACCAGGAGAATTTAATTTTGTTTATCAAACCTATAATCATATGAGGCCCAGTGTTCTTTCTTCATTTCTTTAGTACTTCTTAGAGGGAATTTTTTTTTTTTTTTTTATTGTTCCGATCGCACGATATTCTTGTTTCTTCAGATCCACCAAATGATTATAGCTAGTAAAAAAGTTGTCAAAAAAGACTTCGTGAACTGTTGAATCCGCTTCCATCTTCTGAAGTAAGTTTTTGACTACTCGTGACCCTAAGAGGTCAGAGGAAACTTCATCGGTTTTTCCGCAATAAAAATCGAAAGCATAGCAATAGCCCGTGGAACTTGCTGCCACCCTGTTAAACTGTTTAGCAGGATGATGCCCAAAATACTTCACCATTGATTCATCAATTGAAATATGCTCGTGTATTACACCCCACTGAAGGAATTTCTTCATTACAATATCAGCTAATTTATGAATTTTGAACATTTTGTCCTTGGTGGTACTAGCTTCATCGTTATTTACTGCATGAAGATTCTTCTTTATATCTCGATATGTTTGCCTGGGCATGGATTTTGATACCGACTCCCTACCTAGATCTTCATCGTAAGACCAATACAAATCCTCTCTTGGTAATTTGTTATACCCAGACAATATCAGTATACCTATAAACTTTTTCAAGGCGACAGAATCTAGTTGAAACTTACGTCTGTTGTTTTGATTCGCATCTAAAATTGAATTTGTTATGATCAAGTCAATCACTTCTTCATCAAATATTTCCTCAAATATTTGTACTGGGGTAAGATCTTTGAAGTGTTTCTTTACATCTTCCTGTCTTTCTAAGATTTCTGTTGTCGATCGAGCTGTTGAAGAATACGTCGGAAAACACTTACGCCACACTGCTGCTATCGTTATCATCATTTAGATTGATGTTGTCGTCACATGTAAATACCTCTACATTACCAGGCACATCTTGCGGCAAAGAATAACCAACCGTGTTCTCGTCGGCACCTTCTTCCTCATCGGTTAGCACGCTCGGTTCCGGTGGTATGATTACTAAGTCGTACTCAGCCTCACCATCACTATCATCTAATATGGAATCAACTGCTTCTTCCAATCCTTCAAAAGCGTTAGAAATGTTAAAACGCTTGGAAGTCATTACAAAAAACAAAATATTTTATAAATATCCAATTGTTTACGCGCAACTTTTCAAAGTTTAATCTTTTCGTTTTGTTTACCTTCTTCCGACAACCTGTTGTTGTGAGGTGAATTATTTCTCACGAGGTGAATTTGTCGTTGTCATCGTGTTTCCAGATTACCAGATACAAACAGTGGTGACAGCTCATTTTGGGAGTCCCCTTTTTACGTAGATAAGCGTGTAAGTATGCATGCTTTTTTACATAGAATTGCATATGGATTCCGCTGCTGTACTCAACTAAGTACAGTAGTATTTCAAACACGATATCTTTGTGAATATGATTTGCAAACCACTTATTCGTAATTTATTCTCCAAAGAAGGATGTCTACAATAAAAGACATATGTAATATATCAATTGCCTTTACGTAAATAGTAAGAAATAATAAAAAGGTGTGCACACCTCAGAAAACGAATATACTGCTAGTTTATAGGCCTATTTGCGACAGTTGTAATAGCAATAGCCCTTATTTTTTGTTTATTATTTTACTGCACTGTTTGTCACTTTTAATCTAAGCCACAAAAAACCACTATATCTCTTAAAATAATAGAACTATCCTCTAAAGTGTAGGTGTTCTCAATCGAGTACAGAGGCGCCAAATGGGTTAAATAGCCGAGAAGTTTTTGGTCAATAATCTAGCGTAAATGGAAATTTTTATCAAATTCAGGTCTTTTTTGCCATTTCCTGCCTTAACAATAAAAGATATGTGGATATAATGTATGGAGAAATGACAGATCTTCGCGATTGTAACAAAAAAGTCCGAGTTGACATACATCTAGGATCAATAATTTTGTCGCAAAAGTTATATTTTAGTAAAAAATTTCATCAATTTCTTGCAAGCAGCCATTTGTTGATTGGCTTCGACGCTATCATTGCTTGCAGCTAGCAGAATGTTGCTTTGATTTCGCTGCAAAATGCTGCTCAGTGCTCAGAAAAGAGACTCTCTCATGGAAGCAGAGAAAGCGCATTATTCTTGAACAGCAGAATGCTCAACAATAAAAAGTTTAGCCAGCGGTGCGCACATTTTTTTGATTGTATTGCAAATTTTTGTTTTAAGAGTTTGCACTGAACGAAAAGCACGATTCAAGTCAACTTAAAAGTCATAATACATTTTAGAAAATAATTTAAAAGAAGTATAACCAAATGTTTACATTACAATTAAAATCATGCTCACAGTTCCGGTCACTACAGTTTCCGCGGAGAGAAGCTTCCTAAAGTTGAAATAGAAAAAGACCTATTTGAGATGCACGATGAGCCAAGACAGACTATCCGCGTTATCAGTTCTGTCAATCGAAGCTGAAATAGCGGCTAGTCTTAGCTACGACACAATCCTGAAAAAATTCAGTGAGGCTAAAAGCCGAAAAGTTCAACTATTTTGATTTCTATGTGTGTAATTATTTTTTTGTTATAATTATTTTATCAACAATAAAGCTGTTTACTCATACATTATTTTATAATTTGGCTCACTTAATTTAACGGTTTTTTTTTTACTGCGAAGTAAAAGAGGCCCCGCGAACTCGATGTCGCTGACGTCCACATGTGGTCTAGCGCCGCCACTGTCTAGATGAATTGATATCCGTTTTCAAGATAGAATACCCCACTGTGCTCGGTGCGCTGCAAATTACATCGCTTTAAAGCTGCGCATTGTTATGGGTTGAATGCAAAATAGAAGGATTTTTTAGTATGTTCTTACGGCACTACACAGTGTAACCGTTGACAAATTTTAAAAGGGGGAGTAAAGGGGATTTAAAAAAAAAAAGAAGCGGTATAATGAATCAGACAACAAAATATATTTTTAAGTGAGCTTAAAAAGACATTAACAATGTAATGCAAGACAACAACTATTAAAATTTATTCACATAAAAAATTCATATGTGAATGAATATAGAGAAAATCTTAAGAAATCAACATTTGGGAATGTTTCAGAAGGTATACTCCTTGATTTCATAAAACAATTTACCAAGCACATACATAAAACTCGTTTCCATTATACAGGGTGACACCCAGAATGCCAGTGAAAAGACATTTACAGGGTCACGAAATTTTCAGGGATGCAAATCTATAGTTTGAACATAATATTGAGTTGAGGTGGTTATGCATGAATTTTTATTGATTTATTTTTTTTTTTTTTGGAAGTCGCCTCTAAGGGAATGAGCATCCGAGAAATCGTAATTATTTAGTCGACCCTTTAAGTCGACCAACGGTCACAATGTTTCTTCATAGCATTAGTGTATAATTTCGTTCACTGAATTAAGACCTATACAAATATTATTAAATAATACCTGTTTGATTTTATTTATTTAAGTGGTAAGAAAACATTTTTAAACCCACTTCATCGATATCTATACTATTATCCATATCTAGACTATTTTATAAAACTGAATTAAAAATTTTTCTTTCCAGGTTAACTCTAAAAGCACTTGGCCGATTTTTATAAAATAAGTTTTAAAAGGCCATATGTGTGCTACAACACAGTAAAACGTTATTTTCCTTTCGAAATTTTAATAATAAGTATATTTAATTGCAACGCATCCTCGCTGTAACGCATTGCTTGATCGTTTTCTTGCTCGCGTTTTTGTTGCGAGAGTTTCAATAAACTCCCAATAAACTCTAATGTGCAGTTAAATAATGTGTTTCATTAGTTTCGTTGCTTGTTATCTTACTTTTATATAAAAAGGAAACTTGAAAAATTGGCTTTAGAAAACTACCTGCTGTCACTACTACCTTGATGTTTTTATCATGTGTGCGACGACATTATGTCTTCACCAATTTCAAGTTGAGTACATCGATTTCAAGCAGAACTGAAAAAATTTCTAATTCAAAGCATACTTGAATGTTGATGAGGATTGAATAAAAAAAGAAAAAAAAATCTCAAAAGGCTAAGCCTACTTTATAAAAAGATTTTGAAATAAAAATAAAGATATGATTATTTTGAATACGACAATAATTATGATGATGAGTTTTTTTTTCACCCTCATAGATACAGGTAGAGGCAAAGAAGAACAAAAATTCACTTCAAACACATTGAAATTACTTTAAAAAAATTTTGATATGGTACAGTTGAGGGTTCACTAAAAAGTAAATCACTTAATTACATAACGGAGACACCACAATAATAAAATATTGGATCAAAGATTTAGGGTGGGACCAGGGCCCGCTGTGTCCCTCCCTGACTACACCCATGACTCAGATATGATACTATACCACACTACCCTAAGTCTTTACTAAAATAGCCGAACTTTTACTATTCTTAAACAATTATTACAGTTTTTTTTTTGTTTTGGTGGTTTGTAGATTTATAAGATTGGAAGCTAAAGCTTTTTTGATTGACAACTCTGCTTGTATGTGCAATTCTCAATAATTTGTGTACAAACATTAAATAACACTCGCAACACACTCATGAAGTTCTTTTTTATAATTTTATATTTGAATATTTTTAAAGGGTTTTAATTAATATCAAATTCAAAAGGGAATTTTTTCCTTCCTTTGAATTTGTTGTTTTTTTTTGTTCTTTTTATTCTTTTGTCATTGCTATTTATTCTCAACATATTAATTTCTCATTAAAAGAGAAACAATATAATGAACTGAAAAAATAATTTTACTAAATATGCTATGAGTTTTTTACTCGTATTTTCTAATCCTTAGATTACTCATGCGATACATAGATAAATTGTAGTCTAAAGTGAAGTAAATAAAAAATTTTTAGTGACCTATTTGAACTTTCAATAAAATTTACTATTTCATAAATAGCTCCAACTAAATTTCTATAGAGCTTAGTTAATATGAAATCTCTTGATACTGGTATAAATTACAATTTGAATCCTTGAGCTTTTAACGGATTCAGGATATCCGCATACTTAAAAAAGTATTCGTTTCCACATTTGAATTCGTTTGCATCGATGAATTGCTTTAGATTTATTTGTTTGGCAGCAGCATCAGCATAATAAACGCTAACATAACTCATAAATCTCTAGAGATATCTGTTTTGTTTCCACTCACTCATCCACTCACTCACTCACGCGCTCAACTACACTGACTGAGCTACTACTGATGCTTGAGATTTTATCGTTTTTCTATTGTTGACAGACAAAGGGGAAGAAAATTAAAAAAAAAAAAAAAATGTATTTTGATTTGTGAAATAAAGGGGAGAGAAAAGAAATGCAACGCTGGCAAGGATTCCAATAAGAAAACAAAAACACTCGCATATTTTAAGAGATAAAAAAAGGAAAATAAAAATGAATAAATAAAGGAAATAACTGCGGAATCTATGCAATGGAATTTATCTTCTGTACTCGCCAGTATTGAAAATATTTAAGAATTCAAGAAAATAAAAAAATTATGCAGCAATCTTGGAATAAATTTTAATACTAGCGAAATATTACACAGAACTTTAAGACAAAAAGTGTTAAATTTAATACTTCTCAGTAGATTACAAAATTTTTCATTATATTTTGTATTACATTTTAATACAATGCAAATATTACAAAGATATTTTTATCCTTGGAATCAATTCGATACTGTGGTGAATATCAATCTTGAGATATGATTCAGAGTTACTTTTTCGGTAAACAAAGCTTTATAATACAATATGTGAGGGCAATATTTTATTTGATTCCTGCGTACAAGCAACGCTTTCATTTTATTGATGACGTGAGCTCAAAACCAACATGAAATTATGAATAGTCTTTAATACTGATCTCTATTAAACTGTATACACTAGTATGAAACAAATTTAAATCAAGCTTAGCATCTTAATTACTTAGAAACTTAATCTAAAATCAGTACTAAAATTAATACGAATTTGATTTTAGTACAAAATCAGTATTAAAATTAAAACGAACTGAGCATTAATATATAATAAATCGTGGATTAGCCGAAGCGGACCACAATGGGTCCCTTTTCGTCCCCTGTTGGACAAAGAATGCTACTGCTGGGAGCACTCATACGTGAGCATGCTCCTTATATAAGCAGCATTTGTCAACTCAAGCATATCCTTGTAGGTCAGTTGACCAAACTCGGCTTCGCCAATAAATGGACGTCCCAGAATGGTCAATCTTTTGTTTACGAGCGCCGGACACTGGCACAGAATGTGTGCTGCTGCTTCCGGGTCTTCTAGGCATAACCTACACGTATCGTCCTCAGTCAGAGTCATCTTCCTGAAATGGTATATGTAGGGACCGTGTCCTGTGGCAGTAAGTGCTGTAAGTCAGCTTAAAGTGCTTCGATTGTATAGAATAATTTTTGCTGCCTCACTACGAGACCACTTCACGGCTTCTTCCCACTTTGTACGGTGTTTCGAGTCTGTCGATTGCTTAAGACGGCCTTTCACCATGTTGTCGCCTATGGCGATACGTGGTTCTGGTTGACAGAATTCTTCTGCTGATCCTTCTCTCGCTAAAGAGTCAGCATTTTCATTCTCTTCTATGCCAGAATGTCCTCTCATACACATAAGTGTTAGTTCATTTATCTGAGCGCACTATTGAGTTTGGTAAGACATTCTATGACCAACCTGGAAGTGGTGTCTGCCAGTTGTATGCACCTAATCACCGACTGATTGTCAAGGGTAATGGCAATTTTCTTGCCATTGATCCGGTCATCTATCAGGTGGTCCAGCACATTCACTACACCAAGCATTTCCGTCTGGTATAAAGACCCAAACCTCCCTAACCTCAGTTCACAGGATAGGCTCAACTCTTCTGGGTAAGCGCCTGCTCCGGGTCTGCCATTCAACATCCAGAGGGTTGTTAGCACCACCGTTTTCTTTATTTCTAAATCCAATGGCAGAATACCTAACATAACCGCCATTGTGCTTGTTGGAGTGGTGCGTATTGCACCTGTTATTTCAACACACGCCAGCCATTGGACTCTGCCCAGTCTCTTCTTAATGTTTTTCTGGCTGACTTTTGTCCACGAAATCCTCGAAGTATACGTGATGACAGGTGTAACCATCATAGTGTAGACCCATTTCATAGCCTCTGGGTTAAGCCTCCATTTGAGAGCACAAACGCGTCTACACTGGAACAGAACTCTCTTGGCTCTTTTAATCCTATCTTCTACATGCTCGTTCGAGTTCAGTTTGCTATCAAGGGTTACCCCTAGATATTAAACTTTCGTGGACATGTTGATTTCAGCTCCAAAAAGCCTGAGTGGTTCTATCCTCAGGCCTACCCTCTTTCAATTAAAGAGAATATTGTCTGATTTCCCTGCGTTTACGGTAAGGCCTTGTTCTCGACACCACTCCTCCACCACTCGTAGTGCTCCCTTTATGATGTTAGAAATGGTGTCAATTAACTTACCACAGACCACCAACGTAATGTCATCTGCATACCCTATCGTGTGTATGCCCGATTCATCCAGTCTAACCAGTAGTGAGTCCACAGTTATGTTCCACAGGGTTGGCGATAGCACCCCGCCCTGGGGACATCCTCTACTTAATCTGCCTCTAGTCTTGACTCTACCATTCTGCATTTTGACAGCCCTGTGCTTGAGCATATTGTCTACTCAATTTGCTATCATTGGGCCTACATTACGCTCTGTCAGGGCTTGCCGCAGCCTTCCAAAGAATATTTTGTCGAAAGCATCCTTGATGTCCATAAATGTGTGTCAGTGTCTCCTGAAAAAAGCTCCTTTTCAGTCACACTTACTAATTCTTGAAGATCACTTTACGTAGACATACCTGCTCTGTACGCATGTTGGCATCTATTTAGAAGATTATGCATCAGCAAAATACTCTCAAGACAGTCAACCATCACTCTTTCCATCGTTTCCAAGAGGAAAGACGTAAGGCTGATTGGTCTGAACGGCTTCGCCTCCGCATTATTCTTTTTTCGGAAGAAATACAACTTTCGCCTCTCTCCAAACTCTCGGAACGTACCCAGTCACTAGGCAAGTAACGAATATACCTAACAGCCTAGGTTCAATGAGATCTTCACCCATTGCATTATAGTCGAAAATATACTGTCTATCCCTGATGTTTTGTACGATGCAAATGAGCGTATAGCACTCCTCACCTCGTCCATAGTGATCATTCTTTCGGCTTCCAGTCTGTCAACCCGGTGCACCCTGTCTTCAAGGGTGTCCACGGGACATCTGACCTAAAACTTTATGGAAAGTGCACCTCCATCAGAACTTGCATCGACTCCTCTAGGTTCTCTGCCATCGTTCCATCCGTTTTTCTGATCAGTCCCACTTTGGTGAATGGATATTTTGAAACCATTTTCTGAACTCTACATGCTTCTGAAATAGTTTCCTTCCCAGAGCAGAAGTCTCCCCACGACTGCCTTTTACGGTGTCGAATTAGGTTCTTCAGTTCCCTTTTCCGTGCCTTGTAGTCTGCCCATGTTTCTAGGGTTCCACCTTTTATGTGCTGATTAAAGTCCTTCCTAACCTTCTTCTTCAGAAATTCGAGTTCAGTGCACCACCATGGCGTCGGATCACCCTCGTCTACTGAAGATATAGGACATGCCACCTCGTAAGCTTCGACCATGGCTGAACTATCTTTTTATGATAAAATAAAATATAATATAAAATATATAAATAAAATAAAATATAAAATATAATATCATAAAATCTTAACTATAAAACTAAAAAGATGTCACGCCAAAAATCGTAGATCAAATCCAAATGATATTAAACAATAGAAGAATAAAAGCGCGTGACGTGGCTGTGGCTGAAGGCGTCTCAACTGAGCGCGTACTTCACATATTACATGAATATTTGGAGATGAAAAACTATCCGCGCTATGGGTCTCGCGATTGCTCACACTCGACTGTAAGCGCAGCCATGTGGCCACTCCAATGGAGCTTTTAGCGATGTTCGACCGCAATCTAGAGGATTTTTTGTGCCGTTGCGCAAACGTGCACAAAATATGGATGCATCACTATACACCCGAGCACAAGGAATAGTCAAAGCAGTAGATTTTTCCGGGTGAACGTGCACCAAAGAAGGCTTAGGTGGGTCTGTCGGCCTACAAGGTCATGGCGACAGTAGGATGCATGCGGAGTTATTCCGATCACCTGCAAATATTATTCGATGTCGGACATAGTTGACATTGATTTTAAGCAAAAACGACAGCATTTGGCAAAGAAAAATATGCCCGATAATTTTTCGAGAAGATAACACGCTGATGGTTTTAAGGCCAGGGCCTCTTTCTGTAAGGATAAAAATGGAAATCTAGTGATCAACGATCAGTTGTGTTGTGCGTCTTATTAAATGTTTGTGCACAATTGATCAAAGACATTTAAAAGTTTTATGCCGACTACGAACGGCGCACGTTCTAAATACGTGCCTCTTTACACGGTATATTCTACTCTCTGAAGCTTGCTATTATATATAGAGAGGTGACAGCTGCTCAGAAATATTATTTCAATTGAAAAACCATCCTGTAGTTCTTTGGTACGGTGTACGTACTAAATGAGTTCGGCCACGACGACCACTTATTGAAAAAGTAAGCACCATATATATATACAGCTATTAGAACAAATTTGTTTTTCAATACAGCACAAGATAGTGCAGATAGCACACATTCTAGCACATATTCATTTAAAGTATGAATTAAAAAAAACGAAGTGAGCTAAAACAAAAAGCAACCTTAATGTTTTTAAATATTACTCTTTCCGTTTCATTATTTTATGTTTCATAATTTTTATAGCCACATCATTTATGCATCGCATATTTGATTGAGGTTTCAGAGTTTGAATAGAAAAACTTATCATACATATGTATATTCGTACAACCATATGTTGGAATGTATTTTTTTTTTCATTCCATTCAAACAAATATGCCGGACGCGCGGTTTTTATTAACGACTTCCGCTGAAAAAACGCTATGATTTTTAAAATGTAAAAATCATTTTTCGAATTATAAAACAATCAAACAGTTTTGTTCTTTATTGTTTAAACTATATTTTTGGTTTAATTTTAACACAACAATGAACACGAAAAATTAATAAAGGGAAAATATATCAAAAAATATTGTTACACAAAAGCACGCGGTAACAGATCTAAATTCATTTAATTGCATACTATTAGTATTGAATGGAATTGTTCAGTATAGTAAATATTTTTTTAGATTTCTCTATAAAAGCACAACCGCAATTCAACTGTTTGCAAAAATGTGTTTTTTGCCGATTTTTTAGTCAGTCAATCAGCTGCATGCATTAAAACTTGTCTAAACTACACTCACTGAAATTTACGCCATACATTTATAAATTAATTTATTTTTTCACAATTGCTCTAAATTTTTTAGTATATTATTATATTTTTTTACTATTTTTCACTTTTTGTTGTTTTTTTAGATTTTTAGATATTATTTAGATTTTTTTACATATTAATTTCGAACTTTCTTAATTCTTTTTTAACTCAAACTAAATCGAGTGGCAGCAGCTTTTGAAAAGTAAATTATATAAAACTCTTCTACCATTAGTCGAATTTCCATGACTCAAATTTCACCATAACTCCAACAAAAATACTGGTACTTGCGTTCCATAAGTCAAAGTTTAAGGGGAAGTCCCTAATTATGTGCTACGTTATTTTACAGTGGTTTTTGTTTTTAGTAGTTTTTGGATGTCATTGATAAATTTCAAAAGTTGATAGAAGCTGATTGCGAAGCATGGTAAAGTTTGATTAATATAACTTCCAATGACGTACTCTTGATATTTTAATATAATCTTGATAAAAATATAATAATATGTACTAAATATTTATAAAATATAATTTAAAACAGATCTCATTTCATTTTTTGAAACAGAAAAATCTAAATTATTATTTGTATTTAAAGAACTAAACAATTGCAAAGCTCGATTAATAGGTGAATTAAATGCATAATTAGAGCGAAAAATTTCTAAGTAAAAAGGATCATAGTTTCTCAGCATCCGAGCAGGAGCATTGAAATTCACCATTTCCAATAATGCAGGGCAATCAATAAAACCATTAATAATATCAAAAACGAAAAGCAGCGATAAAATACTTCTTCTGCTCTCCAAAGTTTTTAATCCATTTAAAAGACATCTGGTATTGTATGAAGGAGGTACACCATCTACATTAAAAGATCGCAACGCGAACCTCATAAAAGATTTCTGAATACGTTCAAGACGCAAATTATGAGAAACATAAAATGGGTTCTAAATAATTGCTGCATATTCCAATCTAGAACGAACAAAAGAATTAAACAAATCTTTTAAGGTATACGGATCCAAAAAACAGGCACTGTTTCTACGAATGAAATCTAACATAGCATAAGCTTTAGGAATAATATAATCAATATGTGGATTAAAAGTAAATTTACGATCAAAAACTACACCTAAATCCTTAATTTGATCAACAGAATCCAAAGAAAAATTAGCAATATGATAAGCGGGCAAATGGTGTGTGTCAGATTTTGAAAATGTCATGAAAACACATTTATCCAAATTTAGTAAAAGACCATTCTTGCAGCACCAAGTATATAAATTATTAACTTCAATCTGTAAAAGAGCTGTGTCATTAAGATCAGAAATTTTTAAAAAAAATTTTGAGGTCATCAGCATAGAGAAAGTGTCTGCAATGAGAGAAAACTGAAGAAATGCCATTGATAAACAAAACTAACAGTAACGGCCCGAGAATACTTCCTTGCGGAACACCTGACGATGCTAAATATGTATAGGAATAAATATTATCAATTAACAATTAACATTGTCTATTTGATAGATAGGATTCAATCCAACTTAAGAAACTGGAGTGAAAACCTAAGTATTCAAGCTTCTTGATTAAGAGAAAATGTGAAACTTTGTCTAACGCTTTCGCCAAATCAGTGTAGATTACATCTACCTGGCATCCTTTACTAAAGATGCACAACAGACATTTTAATTTTATTTACTTTAAATTTAAATTTTTTGTTTTTTTTCCTCGACTAAGAATAGGTCAACAGGCTTTAGCAATTTATTTGGTTTTTATTTCCTAATCAAATAGATATTAAATTTAAAAAGCATCCTTTTAATGCTTAATATTATTAACCGTAGACAATTTTGCTATTCCATCAGGTCATTGAAAAACGCAATTAAACTGTCGTAAATATAAAGGGTCCGCCAGCTAACGTTTTTTTTTTCAACTAGTGCTTATTTCGTGAATGGTAACACTTAGCACATGTCTGATTTGACAGATAATTACTTTTATCCTTCCGCTGAACGAATATGGTTGTACGTATATACGCTTGAACAACGCTGGGAAATATTGCGACATTACTTTGAAAATCATAATAATGTTGCAGAATGTGTGCGAAAATTGTGTACGGATTTTGGAAGAACAGAAGCACCGTCAGCTCCGTATGTTCGTTATCTTGTGGAAAAAGTAAAAGAAACTGGCATCCTCATCAATAAACCAAAGCGTGAAAAGCCAAAAACAGTGCGTACACCTGAGAATATTGCTGCTCAATTCACCGTCGTTCTCAACAATTGAACATTTCGGAGACATCTTTGAGACGAATTTTGCATAAAGACCTTGGTATGACGCCATACAAAGTCCAATTGGTTCAGGAGTTGAAGCCAACTGACCATCCAATGCGTTTTCGTTTCGCTGAGTGGGCCTGCGATCGACTTACAGAAGATGCCGATTTTGCCAATAAAATCATCTTTTCAGGTGAAGCTCATTTTAATCTTGGCGGGTATTTAAACAAGCAAAATTGTCGCATTTGGGGCACTGAAATCCCGCACACATACATTGAAAAGCCGATGCACCCAAAACGAGTCACTGTTTGGTGCGGATTTTGGTCCAGAGGCATAATTGGGCCATTTTTCTTCGAAAATGAGCAAGGAGTGGCCGTTACAGTCCATGGCCATCGTTATCGGGCCATGTTGAACGAATTTTTGTTCACAAAAATTGAAGAGGAGGATATTGGCAACATTTGATTTCAACAGGACGGCGCTAAGTGCCACACATGCCGAAGCTACACTGGATGTTTGCGCCCTGTTTTTGAAGATCGCATTATCAGCCGCAGAGCTGATGTCGTTTGGCCACCTCGGAGTTGCGATTTGACACCGTTGGACTATTATTTGTGGGGTGCCCTCAAAGATAAGTGTTAAGCCAACAAGCCAGAGACAATTGACGCTTTAAAGGACAATATTCGTGAAGCCATTGGCGAAATACAGCTGCACACAATCGATAATGTGCTTTAAAATTGTACCGATCATGTAGGCTACCGCATGGCCAGCCGAGGCAGCCATTTGAATGAAATTAGTTTCCATTATTAATCGAAAGGATTGTACACATTCAAATAAGAAAAGAATTTTGAGAAAAAAAGAAAAAGAAAAGAAAGAAAAAAAGAAAAAGATTTGAGAAAAAAAAAGAAAGTTATTTGGCGGACCCTTTATTATATGTACACAGAAAATTGTCTTTCCAAACTTTTCCTCTGTCGCATTGTTGTCACGCATTGTTTATTTGACAAACACGGTAATTATAATAAAACTAAGAATGTACAGCAAAAAATTTCTTTATTTCGCTAAAGATATCTGTTAGTTAAATTTAACCGAAGTAAACGTTTGTATTTATTAGTAGCGGACCGAGAATAAAAAAAGGCAGTTCGTTTCAATAGATCGAATAAAAAAGAAAACTCACGATATATATGAAAACTCCAATAAATTAATTAAATTTGACCTAAACTCAAATTTTTAAACTGAAAGAATTTTTTGTTGGAAATTACATTTAGTTGTGAGAGACGTTATTTGGTTATAAAATCTATTATTCGGTTAAGAGAATCAATTATTTGGCCATGCATTTTCAGTATTGCATGCATTGAGTGAAAAATGCATTGAGTCTGTTCCAACAACCATATTTTTATACGGACAAACGAGTTTTAAGTGCGGTTCAACACTTTCGAGTCTGAATAACGAATTCAGTTTATAATATAAGAACTATATTTATACCAACTATTTTACCAAAGACCTAACCAAAAATATTGGGGCCACCACTGATCTGTTTTCTGAGTGTACGTGTTTTGAAGTATTGAAATTGTTTAATACTTTAAGGCAGTGCCTTCCACCCTGGGCTCTTAAGAGCTCACTTGTTTCGCACGTATTCTTCTTACTCTCTCGCGCTTAGTCGCTATTGAGACAACAGCGACACAACATCGAAAGCGGTTTTTATGATACTCCACAGCGAGAAATTTAATGTTTGAAGATGACAAATGGAAATATGTATATGTAGGATTTCAATGCGTATTATGTTATGTTTCGTTCCAAGGACATAATAAAACTAATATGAAGAGGCATTATGAAATGTTTCATAATGATATTGATGAATGAGATAATGTAGAAAAGCAAAGGTTTTATAAAAAGAAAATAGCAATTTCTTTCGCATAAAATAAAGAATTGGATTTCTGAAAAGGAAGAAAACTTGGATGAGAGCAATGTAAAAAACAAACAAATTAAATTAAAAATGACATAATCTAAATTAATAAGCTATAATATTGTAAAAAATTTAGTCCGTTCTCAGATGGAGTATTTACTATGATGATTGCCCAAATATTTTGACTCTAGCGATAGCCATCCGTGAGCGGGAATGGTTTGAAATTACCTCTTAAGGTCGAGTTTTTTGTTAAAATATGGGCTTGTGTGGTTGTTTAACCCTTCATTACTAACCTTAGGGTGAAATCCACCCAGTCACAGTTTCTATGCAAGATTTTGAATGCTACCCATGTTGTGTTTTTTAAATTAAAACGTGGACTATTTATTAATTTATTTTTTAACATAGAAAAAATCAATTTCTTTAATAAAATAAATTTTAAAATGGTGAAACTAGTCTTGAGTTTATTTAAAACCAAAACTCTTCTTAGGTTTAAGCAATTGCACTGAGAATTTATGTGCGTGGAAAACATCCAGAGTTAGTTGTGACGCAACTCAGCAAAACGTTAGTGATCCAGGGTTAGAAAAAACAAACGGTCAGATATAATAGTAATGAAAAAGTAATTATCTTCCAATCTGCATAAACAAATTTAAAATTTTTGCCTTCGGACCAAAGATAACACTGGCTTTCATGCATTATAAAGATGTTATTTCAAACCAGAACAACTTTTTTTCATGCGGAGCTTTGATGCACACTTATAACTTAAATAACTTAAAAGGCCTTGAGCTTGAAACCACTTTTTCGCGATTGGTTGCAATAAAAACTTGTGGAAGAAATTGTCCGATGTAAATAATCGTCCGATTTGCATCAGATACTGTAAATACCAGTCATTCTCGTTAATACTAAAAATATCAGGGTAGCTCGAAAAGTAACGGAGCTAGATCTATTTTAAGTCGTAAAGAATAACTTTTTTATTTTGCTGTTTAGATGCTACAATTCTGATATTTTTTTAACGACCCTCTTAATTGTAGTACCGACGATAACGGCATTAACTCTGAACATATGAGCAGCTCAGAGCTCAAGTGGCGTAAGTCTACTTTTGGTAGTTTTGAGAAAATGGAATATTAAGAAAAATTCTTATTAGAAATTCTATGTATAAAGAACTCAGTTTTGCTTACAAGCTATATCAAGAGAATAAAAAGAGCTATTCATATCGTAAAAAATTAACTTAATAATACAAAAAAATAATGAAGAATATTGCATACTAAATTGAACATATTTTTGAAATTTTTTTATCTAGACTTTTCTTTTTATCTAGATTATCTAGACTTACGCCACTTGTCCTCTGAAAAAATTATATAATTTGTCAAAACAATAACTGAGTATTGCATTATATTCAGAGATTACATAAGCTAGGAGATTCTAATCCGGAGTCATAAATAGGTTACATATTCCTCTTCACTTCTATGTACTTAGCTCAATTTCCTTAAAAAATGGACTTACGCCACTTGTGCTCTGAGCAGCTCATATATCCGTTTTGCTCTTCATTTTCAGATGATGCACACAATTTTGTAATAATAACCAGCGGCATCTTTTCTTTTTTGTTTTTCTACTTTCACATGACATATAACAAGAACAACTACAAAAACAACAACAATACTAATTTTTTAATTAAGTTTGATATTTTATCTATTCAATAAAAAGTCGTTCATCGATATCTCTAAGAATTTTTGTGCAATTTAGCTTTTTGGAGCCCTTAATCAAGTCACAGGTAGAGTGATGTCCCTTTAAAATAAGGTCAACCTTTTTCCCAAAAGTGTAAAAATACGTTGTTCGACCCCGATGTAAATAATAGTCTTCAGGCTCCAATGCTTTCGAAACTTAGTTAAATTTGAATTTTAAAATTATTTTTATTATTAATTCAATTTAAGAAAATCATTTTAAAATAAGAGGATTTTCCCTTCCCCCCTCTCCTGCCCCACCCAATTTACGTCACTGCGATCATGGTAACCAACACAATTTATGATTGGCTTGCTTTGGTTTACTTTTTACTTAGTTTACTTTTTATAGCAACTAGTAAAAACATAAATATTTCAAATATAAATACATAAACATTTTATACTAATTATTAAAAGAATTAATTTTGTTCAAATTATGTATAATGTAAAAACTATTACAAACTACTTAAAGAAAAAAAATAACTAAAATTAAAGGAATCATTAAAAAAAAGATATACCCAAATTTATTTTTATATTATTTTATAAAGATTTATCTATTTCAAATACGTATATGAGAAATCTTTTCACAGAAAAAGCTTTTGCAAAATAAGTGCTACTTTATTTTTAGAAAAACGATAGATTTTTTTTTTAAATGAGTGTATAATTTTTTTAATATATTTTTTTATATATAGAAAAATAGTGTTCAATAGCAAACAATTTAATTGAAGTGCAAGGAAGGTAAATAAAAACACTTTTGAAGGGATTTAAGCTTAAAAGAAATTTTGCAACAAGGTTTTTCGCTCATGCTTATATAATACCATTTTAAATTTCCCACACAAAAGAGCTTATTTCCCACAAGTTGATATTGTTGAATACTATGGAAAGATAAACTGCTATGCGTTGACATTGATATAGAGAAGTGCATAAAAATCGAGCGACTTCGCTGGCTAGGAGATGTTGAGCATATTGGAGATGACACTGAAACCTGTACTCAATACTCCTGTATTGAGCCTCAATACTTTATTTTTTGAACCTTATACTTTATACATTTTAATTTAACTTTATAGTTTTTACTTTGTCTATCTACTTTTTATTTCAAACCTTATACTTTATACTTCCTACTTTCTACTTTATGACTTGATAGCATCATAATCTCAGATTTTTCAACTTCATAATTTCATTACATCATAACATCATTATTTCACAACTTTACAACGTTATATCGTTTCCTCCATGACAATAATGGCAATGTGTATTTTTATGTTTTTTGGAAAAGCGAGTTTAAAGAATCGAATGGCTTAGAACAATCCCCCTTTTACAAAATTTATTTTTAGAAATATATAATATACCCACTGAACCATACGCGAAGTTTTTGAGTAAGGTGAGAGTTTTGCGAACGTTTTTGGTTAGAATTTTTTTTTTTTTAATTTTTTCTTTTTTATTTTGTCGCTTAAAAGTGCTTGTTATAAAAGATTAAATTCGTGAAAGCTTTTCCCATAAAGAAAAATTGTGCATATTTTGCGAAATTCATTAAAAACTTATTTTGAGTCGATAATGAATCATTTTTGTATCATTTCAGTAGGTAAGACTTCCTTGTAAATGAACCATTTTTTGTTCATAAATGAGTTCAGAAATGAATCATAAATGTTACTCTTTATATTCTAAAATCAGGTAAATAAAGGAACTTAAAATGAAAATGTTAACCTTCGTACACACGTCATATGAACTTTTTTACCAGTGCAAGATGGATGTACTGCTACACGTATGCATTTCAACATTTAATTAATTTTCAACATTTCGACATTTCTATCAAAAATTAAAATCAAGCCCAAATACAATGAAAACCACGAAAACATTTCATGCAAAAATGTAATTAAATAAATTCCCCAATTTATTTTGGTATTTCATATATAATTTGGAAATTTGTCACATTGGTCAACAATCACGCCTTTTCCCCTTTGAAACATCAATATCATGAAAAACACAATGCGTGAATTCTAGCCCAGGTATATTAATCCTATTAACCCAATGATTAATATGATCTCTAATTTTAGTAATAATCATTTCTTCTTTTTCAAAATATCAATATGTAATTATAAATAGTATTATGCAATAATAAAATTTATAATTCAAAAAGGTTCTTTTTTTAACTCATTATTGAACAAAACAAGGTTTGTTTTTGAGAGGCAAAAAAAAAAGATTGATACAAAAAGGGTTCAATTTCGTTTCGGTTTTGAGTGCCGAAAAATAACTTTTGTATGGTTCATTTTGGAACTCATTTCCGAAGAAAAAATAGTTTGTTTCTGAGAGACATTTTCGTCCGACGATTGATTCAAAAATGGTTAATTTCCGAGTGCCGAAAAATAACTTTTATGGTTCTTTTTTTAACTCATTTCGGAACAAAAAAGAAGATAATTTATGGTTCTTTTTTTTAACTCATTTGCGAACAAAATAAGGTTCGTTTTTGAGAGGCATTTTAGTCCGACGAATGATATAAAAAGGGTTCTTTTATGAGTGCCGAAAATGAACGTTTGTACTCGAAAAAGTTCATAAATGAATTCAAAAACGGTAG
Source organism: Coremacera marginata (assembly GCA_914767935.1). NCBI lineage: Eukaryota > Metazoa > Arthropoda > Insecta > Diptera > Sciomyzidae > Coremacera > Coremacera marginata. Next base: position 54,407,491 of record OU612045.1, read on the forward strand.
TTTTGGTTTACTGGGTACAGCCTTCATAATATACAGTTAAAACTTGGTTCCCGTTGCCCCAAAAAAAAACATTGAAAAAAGGACTTTTTGTGCAACCATATACCAGTTTATTTCTTTTCACATTTTTTGGCATGAAGAGGACGACTTATATTTTGTTTAGTTCTTCTATTTGTGTAATATAACGAATAGTTTTCACTTGCATTATGTGGCAACGTCTGTTCATTTTGTGGTTTCTATTATTATTGGTTTTTATTTGTTGCATCTGCAGCTATTCCAATAAATACGTCAAAACTTAAAACATGAACACAAAAACGAAATCAATATCACGTTAATGTTTGGTCGTAGTGGTGGTTTGAGTGGTCGTTTGTATGCGTGCCAGATAAAGGATTTTTCTCATAAGGTTTTGCCTTGAATTTAATTTTATAGATTATGTTTTTCTTGTATAGTTTAAGCTGCCTAATAAAGTTTTAAATATTATTAATATGGTTAATGGTGCATGGTTAAAAATTGAATAAATTTTTTGTTGCTTATTATTGTTTAAAGAAATTCGTTAATATTGCTTTGTCTTCGTGCTTGTGTCTTCGCCATTCAACTCTAACTTGGAATGAATAAAATCAGCATTTTTCTACAAGTTCTGAATTTCCTTTTATAAAATGTATGTCTTTTAAGCCAATCCTTTATTTATTGATGTTATTTTAACAGTTATTTCAATAAAAATGTAGCATTGTGTGCACACGTATTACAAGTTTTATTGTGTGTATGAGTGTTTTCGAATATATTTCGAATATTCTACTGACTTGCAATTGTATGTGCAGCTGTTGCAGTTCGATCATTAAACTTTCGCTTTCAATGGTAATGGGTGTAAAAATATATAGAAGAGGATATATAGAAGAGGAAATCGTATACAATACGGTATATGTATCTCTGTTTAGTTTATATGATGGCAATGGTGTTTGTGAGTTGTATACATTTTATGAGCTTGTGTATAATGGTTTAGCAATATACTGAATTAATGTATCATAGTTTTAGCAATAATGCAATTTGAGGAAATTCTGTTTTTTTTTTCTGATTGGCTATATGTATCAGTTAGGTAAATTGAGAATATTGTCTGTATCCTATAGTCCTATTAATAATATTTGTACTTAATATTATTTGATTCATATTAAATTGATTTACTGTTATAATATCGTCCCTTCCATGCCAAAAACACCAATGTGAAAATAATTGGGTTTTGAGTTTTTAATTGTATCTGATGCATTTTAATGCAAAGAATATTCCCTCAAAACAAAAAAATCAAATTTGATACAGAAGAGGTTATAAAATTCGATGCTTAAACCACCTATGTGATTTTTTGAACTTTTTTTCATGCCAAAAACGCCAATGTACACATTTTTTCACATTAAAAATTGTCAAAATGAGTAAAGAAACTTTTTAAAAATTTTTCTTTTGAGGATACGTTAAGCATAAATTTTTCCAGCAAAGTTGATGAGAGTCAGTGGTCTACCTCTTTTGTAGCGGCTAATAACTAACTTTTGTACCCAAAATGTTCCTTTTTTAAGGGTTAAAAAAACTCCTTAAATCTAAAGAGAAACAAATCCATACGAAAATTTATAAGAAAATCTTGCGCTCACTCCTTAAAAGCGAAATATTAAAAATAGAAATCAGAATCACGGACCTATCTCATCTGTAGCGGTTACAAGTACGCTTTTTGTGAAAAAATGTGCACATTAGCGTATTTGGCATGAAGAAAATTAACGATTCTGAAAATTTTATGCATGCGGCTCTGTAAATAGTTAGGTGATACAGATAATTGCAAAATTATTTTTGTAGTTTGATTTTCAAAGCACTGCCAACGTTCTGAATAAATAAATTTAGAAATTGACCTTCTGACCTGGGTGTTATACAGAAAAAACTTAATGAACTACCAGAAAAAAAAACATTTTAAGATTAAAGACTATTTTTACGAAGTCGTGTCAACCCCTTCATACGATATTCGTTACGATTTCGCAATATTTTTAACGAAATAGTAACAAACAATTCGCAATCTTTCCGATTTCGGAATCCGATTTCGTTACGAAATCGTAAAGAATATCATATGAAGCGGTTGACACGACTTCGTAACGAAATGCCGTAACGATTTCGTAACGAGTCTTAACGTTACGAAGAAGTTACGATTTCGCTCAGACAGTTCAAAAGAAAGGAAAGTTTGCATATGAATATGTTTTACAAACAGTCGCATAACGAAACTGTTTATAAATTCGTATAAAAAGTGAAACTGTTCCGATATTTGCAGGCAGCTCGAAATAGTTATGAATTCGTCGGAATTTCGACAAAGTCGTCAACTATGGTTTGGTGGGTAAGCTTATTAGACACAAAATTTTTGAAAAAGTATTCATTTGAATGGGTTTTTTTTCATTTTTAAAAGAATAAAGTGACATGAACCACAAAATTCAACACATTATGGGGTATTTCACGTAAACCGAATGACTAAAAAGTTTGACTATTTTATTTTGTTGTTTTCTTATTATATAAGACATCTAAAATTTCCAACTTGGCACAAAAATTTAGCCCTGTGCGAAGACTTTACCAAATAACAGGTTTCAGAAAATCACGTTAAATCTCAATATGATTTTTTTCGAAAAAAAATTCTCTGTAGAAAAAGTTTTTGTAAAACATTTTATACAGTCCAATTCTAGTTAATTATAGTTATTTGATGATTTTATAATCATGTTACCAAATTTTCATAAAAAAATTAACAATTACAGTTTTTTAAGCTTTTTTATTTAAGTTTTTTTTTTTAATTTAGGCTTTTTTAAAATTATTTTTATTATATTAAAAATTACAAAACAATTTGGAAGTTCCAAAAATTTTGTTTTCAGTATTTTTAATTTGCAAATAATTTAAATATAAATCCACTACTGATTAAATTCTTAAATATCCAAAAAAAGTTGCTGTTTCATTCTTTTTATAAAAATTTATCTAGATGAGTAATTATTTTAATATTAACATGAACTTATTTTCATCTGATATATTTATATATTTATTCCGGTAGGGGTCCCCTTATTCCAGCAAATCTACAAACGCTACAGCAACACTTGATATATCACCAGAAAGGTCATGACCTGAAGGTATGCAAGAAATTATTAGATTTTTGATAAGTAGTAGCGTTGAGCAGATATGAGCGTTTAAAGTTGGAAAAATGGCAAAAGGATTTAATACACGAACTCGCCTAATGTGATTGAGAAGTATGGTATACAAAGCGAATATTTTAGCCATTTCTTGATCAATTTTATCCATTTATTTCTTATACCTTACTTTGGTAACAGTTCTTAAAAATATTAATGAAGTCTTACAATAGACTTTGAATAAATATTTAAAATATTTAAATGAAATAAGTGATTCCAAAATGATGGAAATTTTAAAATGAATATTGCTTTTTTTAATTCTATTTCATTGATAGCAGAGAGAGCCATTCTTAAAAACACACGTAAATGCATAATCATGGCACAGTGCAAGAGTATGCGCTTTCGCTGAATAATTCGGAGCGAATTATAGGTAGAAGCTCGCAAGAGAAAGCATTCAAAGTTTCTTTCAAGGTTTATTAATACAGGTTAAGTCACTTGAGAGAAGCTCGGTCGAACTGTCAGAATGGATAAAAGGAAATCAAAAAAAAAAAAACCTGAATCTGTACAATTTTAAGCTAACAGCTACTTTGACAGTTCGAGCAAAGGCAGAAAAAGAGTGCTTTTCTCTCAAGTGACTTAACCTATATTAATGAACATTGGTTTCTTTGTTCTATCAATCAGCACAAATTTTTCATAACTTCTCTGCTTTTCAAGATTTTCTCTTTCTTCTATTGGAACCGTTGCTTTCATCGGCTTTCTTAGAATAGAGTTAAAATAAGAGAAAAAGAGTTGCCTTGCATAAATCTTTAAGAACAATCTTCTATATATTTATTCCTGTAAGGGTCCCCTTATTCTAGCGAATCTATAAATGCTACAGCAACACTTAATATATCATTAGAAAGGTCTTGAGGTGTAGGAAAGCAGAAAATTATTAGATTTTTGAGAAGTGATAGCGTTTAGAAGATATGAGCGTTTAAAAAATGGTAAAAAGACTTAAGGCACGAACTCGCTGCAATGTGAATGAGAAAGTGTGATTTCCAAATCGAAGTAGGAATGTACACCCGATTTTCGGGGCGTTATCACTAGTTATATAATAAATTGGGTATAAGATACTGGTGCTGTGCAAAAACCATTTTTCGAATTACGGTTTTTGAAAAATAGTCTGAAATTTAAATATGACTTTATCGGAGTCGATTCCTCTGTTAAAAAAATTTTATTAAAAAAAAATATATATAGTAATTGCTATTGGAATGAATCGTGAGAAAATGAAACTGTTAAATTTTTAAAGATCTTAAAATATATTCTTTTTAATTTATTTAAATTGTCGAAATCGTTTTCGAGAACAGTAATATTTTAGCCCTTAACGATAACTCGAACTAGGGTTCACACAGGTTCAAATAGTTGTACACAAGCTGGGGATCAATAAGAGCGTAAGATAGCCAAAAAGAGACCAAATCTAAAGACTAAATTTTTTTTTTTTCTCCCGTTTATATGAAATGTCCATAAAAATTGTGAATTTAGCTTCACCAGCTGAACTTATTACAAAATGTTTGCATTTTTTATAGATGATTTTTATATTGATTTTAATAAACTGCAAGAAATCTAACCTATTTTTACCGTTCACATTAATATTGTTGAATTAGTAAAATTTTGTACCACACATTTTTACTTTTTGTGCTAATTTTCGGAATAATACTTTTTTAAAGAAATTCAAAATTAAAAATTTGGACCATTTTTCAACAAACCATAGGCAAACACCAAAAAGTAAGTACTCAAAATTGATTTGTAAAAAAAAAAATCTCATCTCTCTTATGGTCATTTAAAAACAGGTATACAGGGTTGTCCATATTCGAAGCGCCCATCTGGCAACACTATAACTTTCCTCAGTGATGCCAAATCGACTTATGACATACCGCGTTTGAAGCGTCATTCCAAGCAAATGTTTCCAATGGAACAGTACACGCTACGCAAACGCTCTAAAATTGTTGAAATTTACATTCAACGAAACAAGTCAATAGTGAAAACTCAACGTGCTTTCAAAAAAATAAATAAAGTGAAAAGTGCGCCTTCCAAGAAAACAATTTATCGTTCGTATGAAACTGAAAATCCACAAGAGATTCAAGAGGTACCTCTTCACGATGCAAAAGTCACTGTTTGGTGTGGCGTTTGTGCTAAAATGCTCATTGGGCCGTTCTTTTTCGAAGATGATAATGGCCACAGAGTTACTGTCAATCAGGAGCGCTATCGCGATATGATAAACCATTTTTTCATGCCAATCGTTCGTCGAAAGCGTATCAGGCACTACTGGTTTTAACAAGACGGCGCGCGACCACACACAAGCAGCACTACAATCGATTTTTTGAAGCAATTGTTCCCTGGCCGTTTGATGTCAAAAAATGGTGATTTCGATTGGCCGCCAAGATCACCAGATTTAACGCCTCCAGACTTCTTTTTGTGGGGTTATTTGAAATCAAAGGTCTACGTCAACAAGCCAAAGACCCTAGAAGAGCTGAAAACCAACATCCGTCAAGAAATAACCGCCATTCCCATCGAAATGTTGAAGAAAACCATGGAAAATGCTGCAAAACGGGCACAATATGTCGTAGAGGCCAATGGCGACCATTTACGAGACATCATATTCAAAAAATGATGTAAGCAAATCTACTTAAACCCAATTAAATGATATTCATTGTGGTTTCTTTGATTTATTTAAAAATAAAATGGGCGCTTCGAATATGGACAACCCGTATTCACAAATAATCTTAAAAGAAAACGGATTTGCTTTTCATATCCTTTCTTTCAGGTATTACTGGTATCTACTTATAAATTTTTTATCAAAAGCCCCCCCCCCCCCCCCCCCCCTAAGGTAAATCCTGGCTACGGGCCTGCTACATATATGTAACATTGAACATTAATGGGTTAAGAAAATATATTGAATAAGGCTGTATAACTTGGGTATGCGACAATTGTGTTAATTTGTATGTTTGTTTTAGTTTTTTTATGATGTTCACTTTGAACGTGAAGTTATAACAGCTATTTTCGATGACTGCTTTAGAGTAAAAATTCACACTTCAGTTAAAAAAAAAAACGGTTTTTAAGCTGTTAGAGCTGTTAAAGGTGTTTAAAATGCCATTTATACCTTAGATCGATTTAAACATAGTTTTAGCTGTCTTTTTCGGCTTGTGATCCGTTAGTTCTATTAGGTGCGTTTTTTATTGCTAAAAAAATAAATCAATACTTACAATAAACTTAAATTTTAATAAAATTTAAAACGCATTTTAACACATGACCTACCCCCTCCCCCCATGCAGAGCTGGGTCAAAAAGTATTCATTACTTTTCAATTCCAATTCCTTGGAATTAGGAATTGGTAATTGGTCATCTCAATTCCTCAGGAATGGAATTGGAAAGAATGGTAAATTTCATTACGGCATTGTTATTGGTAATTGAACATCTCAATTCCTCAGGAATTGAAATTTTCAATTCAATTACAGGAATTGTAATTGGAGGTTGCTGTAAAAGTAATTGGATTACATTAATCTCAATTATAATTACAGTTGGATTACATTAATCTCAATTACAATCGTAATTAGGTTACAGTAATCTAAATTACAATTGTATTTGGATTACAGTAACCTCAATTACAAATGCTATAATGGAATTGAAAATTTCAATTCCTGAGGAATTGAGATGTTCAATCACCAATTCCTGAGGAATTAAGATGTTCAATTATTAATTACAATTCCTTACTGGAATTGGCCATTTTTCCAATTCCATTCCTGTGGAAGTGAAAAATTCAATTACCAATTACAATTCCGTAATGTATTTAACGATTTTTTCCAATTCCATTCCTGAGGAATTGAGATGTTCAATTACCAATTACAATTCCTGGAATGGAATTGACGAATTTTTTCCAATTCCAATCCTGAGGAATTGAGATGACCAATTACCAATTCCTAATTCCAAGGAATTGGAATTGAGGCGGAATTAATTCCAAAAGGAATCATTACAACCCAGCTCTGCCCCATGTCACACTTCGTTACAAATGTTAAACTCTCTCCCCTCCCCCTAAAAGTGTGACGTTATTTATGAACAGCCCCTTTTGTAGTGGCTAAAAATAAACATAAAATAAATTTATTTATATATTAAAGAACACACACGAAACAAAATTTAACAAACATTTTAGATACCTTGCCGATGTCATGCATGCGTTAGTTAAATCCATATTAATTCATATCAATTATTTTATGACACTTAAAAAACGCACTTGTCAACGCACTTGTGAGCATGCTAATATTTCCCTGTACCAACAACACCACAAACGCATTCACAACGCAAAAAACACCGATGCTAGTGACATATTGTGGCAAGTAGAAACAAATTTTTGTTTGTCGTAGTATAGCAAATACACAATCCTATATCTATTGATAGATGGTGACGTTCTACTGCTGCATTGTTTCTGTTATACTTGGCGTTGAACCAACAACTATTTCTAGCAAGGCTATGTGGCGTGGTGGATAGTGTACTGAATCAGTGCGTTCAGGTTCAATCCCACGGCGGGCTAAAAAATATTTTTAATATTTAATATTAAAGTATTGTATTTTCTTGTTGTAATAAGCTTTAGCAACAAAAAACCATAAAATTTTCAAGAAAAAATCTGCCGAAAGTTTTTCAGATTTTACTCAAGCAAATCACAGAACGAGGCGTAAAAAGCTTCGCTTCAAATTTAAGCTTTACATAGTGTTCCAAAGCGAAATAAAATCATAAAACCTGAAATAAGTTTTTGACAAACATATAAGTTCTAGATAAGACATTATAATCCAATATTGAAAATGTTGTTGTTTTTAAATAAAATAATGCTTGTCAAAATGTTCGCTTTTTGTAGCTTTAAATCATAACATTTTAAAAACGAATTTTGTTTTTTAACTTTCAATCAATATTTAGAATTATAATATTTCAGTTAAGAACAAACTTATGCTTGAACATTTTCTTTATTTTTATTTCGTGTTTTGTAGGTGATAATTTGAAAAGTACGATTTTGCCAATCTAGAGGTAAATATTTTAAAAGCACTTTTTTCAGTTTTCGCAAACCGATTGCAAAGCGGAAAGCATTTTCTGAAAGTGGAAAGACCATATTTAACTAATCATATAAAACTAACCAAGCAATTTGCACAAATTAAAAAATAAACTGATGTAAAAATTTTTTTAAGAAATTTTAAATTCTCTTGATTTTGTACTCTTAAAACCCGAAGAGAAATGTGAAATTGATATAAAAAAATAAAGAATGATGATTAAACTTTACATTTTACGAAAAGTATTTATTATTTAATTAATGCATGTACTTCAAACACATGCACATGAGTGAAACATTTTTCTGAAATAATACAAATTTGCTAAAAATTTGCACATGAATAATAAATCCTACCTTCATTTTGTATAATTAAATCATGGATCTAATTTCATTACTAATCTATTTTCAAAATATTCCAATTGCAAAATCAATTTAAAATTCATTATATTAATTTATATTCTCTTAACATCAAAACGTTTAGACTATGTTTGCCTGTTGACATTTTAGCCTTAATCAAAATGCAAATAATTCCAATTATATGAGAAAATTATGAGCCAGCATTGATTAAAATTAAATTGTTTGAATTTAAACAATAAATTTACGCGCTTCACGCAGCTGTGGTTGAACCAGAGAGCAGAGCCAGCAGAGCCATTAATTTAGACACGGCTTAGAAGCTGAAACAACATAATGGCAATGAATAATAATTTCACTATTGATATACGTACGCATATGATTTAGTATATGCATTGACGGTGTGAGTGTGTGTACGTGTGAACTGGTGTGTGAATCCACCTCTGGGTCTATGTGTGTGTTCGCATATGTGTGTTCAATGACGCTATAATTAAACATCATTTAGTAATTTCCATGCATTAAAAGCCTTAAAATAAGGCTATTGATAATTTCCCCGGCTTGTCTCTGCGTGTGTGTGTGTGTAGGTGAGCATTTGTGTAAATGTGTTTGTGACTCATATATCTGTCTGCCTATTAATGCGGGCTTATTTGCAATTAAAACCGTGAATTTCTTGTGCACAACATGATTTAGATGTAATTAAATGAAGCCTAAAGTGGTTTAAGTGTGCGAGTTAGTGTAAATAACACAGTGTGTCAGAATTATGTATTTTTCTTAGAAACAGAGATTTGTTAAGTTTTTCCTAATTAAAATGCTTCCCAAAGCAAAATTGCTCTAACAAAAGAAGACCCAAAAGAAGACTAAATCTTTGGCGGAAAATTCCAAAAAAACTTTAAAAAATTGTTAAAAAAGTATTCAATGAAAATATATAACTTTTTACTAAAATTTAATTCCTATCTTCAAATTTGAAGAATCAATCATTTTCTTGGAATTGTCTTCCGAAGCTTAAGTTAAGCTCAGGCACAATAACGCTTAACCCAGATCAGCCAGGCTATAAGTTGGTAGAGAAGTTTTGTTTGGGAAAAATGTAGATTTTAAACATATAAACAAATATTAGTAACTATAAATATGTGATCATTAATAATGTTCCCATCTCTCCTGTTTTTGGCAGGAGACTCCTGTTTTTTCGAACCAAAACCTATGACCTGTTTTTGCTCTCGAAACCCTGTTTTTGTCCAGAGGTATGTGCTTAAAATTCAAGGCGATAATGTCATCGCAGTTGATATCATTCAGTATTTGGATGAACTGCAAACATCTTAGTTTTCTTATCGCCAACGACAGCGTCAGAAATGGAAGCGCTTATTAAAGATGGATGCGATGCCGAGACCTTGACCGCCAAGTGCATATAATTCTTTGGTAATTTGTACTAACCAGTAATATTTTGTTATCAATTAAAGTGGATTTTGCAGATGGTGCTGTTAAATACGTCGATAAGTGGTGTGCTCCAATTAAGGAATCATTTAAGGAAAGTCTGGCAAACATTTGATATGCAAAACTTGTACGACGCGGACGAAAATGCAACAAAATTACGCAAGATATTTGGCTGAAGAACTATTGTTCAAAGATTAAAATCAATCTATGGAAAGACAATGAGATTACGACCATAAACCGATGGATCGAACTATTCTGTCATTTGGAAATTGAAACCTGCGACTACAAGAAAAATGCAAAAATCCTGGAGTTTGCATTTTTGCATGATTTTGCATGTCCGGTTTAACTGCTCTCGTAAAGAGAATAAGACGTGGACAAAGGATAAATCGTGTGCACATTGAAGTCCATCCTAACCCTCCACTACTAAGAGTGGAGCTTCGGCAGGGTACCGAAGCTAAAATACCCCCCCGCGGCCATATAGAAGTATATCGAAGTCTTTAGCCACGACATACATAATGACATTCAGATTTATATATTAACGAAAGTTATCCTATTTTGATGACGTCACTTTGTATGGGAAGTAGGAGTGGTTTTGATCCGATTTTGCTATATATCAAAAGGAAGGTTCATATTATATATCAAAGCTAAAGTTCAAAATTTCAAGACATTCCATTAATTTTTGTGGATTTTTAAGAGATTTAACGTTTAAAATAAAGCCAATTTGTATGGAAGGTAGGCGTGGTTTTCATTCGATTTTGCCAAATATCATAGTGGTGGTCTATGTTTTATATCAAAGCCTATATGCAAAATTTTAAGACATTTCTTTAGTTTGAGCAGATTTTGAAGAGATTTTACGTTTAAAATAAAGCCATTTTGTATGGAAGGTAGGCGTGGTTTTCGTCCAAACTTCATAGCCAGGATTAAGACTGAAGAGCAAAGCTCACCTGCTAAATTTCAAGACATTTCTGTAATTTTTGTGGATTTTAAAGACATTTTACGGTTAATATAAAGTCACTTTGTATGGGAGGTAGGCGTGGTTTTCATCCGATTCTGCCCATTTTCGAACTTGATCTTCGATTTTTAAAAATAAACTTAAATATTGAATTTCATCGCGATAGCGTTAAAATTGCGGCTGTAATCGTGTCGACAGACGGACAGACAGACAGACGGACAGGCAGACGGACACACGGGAATCGTTTCAGGAGATGATGCTGATCTAAAATTTATATATTTTTCTATACCTGCCACGCCTCCTTCTTGGCGTTATAAACGGAATGACAAAGTTAATATACCCCTTAAGCAGTACGCGTTGGGGTATAAAAATATCGTGTTTGGAATTCTTCGAATCTCTGTTCTTAAATTGACTGCACTTTTTCTTAAAACCAAGAAATCGTTCCTTTTAATCAAGGAAATAGAACTTGCTTTCAAATAATAGATTCATTAAACTAATGTAAATACATTGAAATCAATGTACGATACATTGTTTAAAAAATGCGTTGCTTGGAAGTAAGAAAAATTAAATTACATCAGAGAAAGTTTCTTTGAACCAGTGAACAGAGATTCATTGAATCAATAGCTGCATTCCCGTGGCACTTGATCAAAATACGAATGCGTGCAGTGGGAACATGATCCAAGAACCCAGGAAGAAGTGACAGTTCCTTGGCATACCACCATCTGTCAAAAAAAGTCCCAAGAAAGAGAGCGTTAGTTATTAGCAGCGTTTAATACACATTGGCTGCATTCAGCGGAAAATTTGCTACGTAGCTTTTGCACGACTTTTGGACCGACAGTGCCAATTTTAACTTGTTACAAACATTTACTTGTTGCTATGTTTTTATGTTTATTTAATTTGATATCATGATATAATAATTTACAAGGTGGTGTGACAGTTTTATTGTCGAAACAAATAAGCAGCAAAACAGATGAAAAATAAAACTTTGCATTGATTTTGACAAATGTTGGTCGATGCTCTGAGAAAATAGGTTGTTGTCAAAGCTACCTTTAAATAATTATATAATTATTGATATTTAACAATTTATAAATTTATTTTTTAAGTAAATAACAAATGACAACAAGAGCAACCAACAAATGACAAATTGACATTTGCTTGTTAATCTTGATTTTTATTCTTCTTGATGCTTGTTCTTATGAAGCTGGAAAACATTTCTTCCAGCATATTTCAAGCAACTATCGAGCTCGAGAGCAGACTTGCTTTTATTGACTTTTTATCCTCATTTCGAAGTTTTTTGGCTTCAATTCTGACCTGACGTTTTTCTTTCAATGTTTGGCCAAAAATGACGTGTTTTGGTTAACTCGCTTTTCCTTTATTATATAAAATTTGAGATTTAAGTTCAGGTTTAAATTTGATTTGGGTGCATGGAGGAGCTATATTTGAGTGTTGAGGTAAAATTGAAACAAAAAGTCTTGATTCCGAGTTTCGGGAAGTCCTAAATTTCGATTTTGCTTATCTTTTCAGTGATTCAGAAGAAGTAGAAATTGAATATTTCAATTTATTCTATCAGAAGAGGAGACAAACCTTTGGCACTTTCTTTAATGAAAAAATATTTTAATATTTTGACCAAGCCTAATTCGTCAACAAACTTTTATCGAATTTTTTCTCAAATAAAGCTAAATAAAACAAATATCGGAAGCATTTTGAGTACAGAAACGTTGGTTTTAGAGTGAAGAATTCGTCTTGCAATTTCGTATTTAAGCAATGTATAAAATTTAACATTATAGACTGAACAACTTTTCAAACAAATCTCACTCAATTTTTCACCACTTTCATGATTTTCAATATTTTGTTTATTTAAATGCACAATAATTTTTACTAGAGTACGCCAGTGGTCGAAATTCGACCTTTCCGCAATACCATCAACGAACGACGGCAGGTATTCCAGTTAGCATTTTTCTTTAAAAGCTATTCGGTGCATTCCTTCTGGCTTCTCTGGTTCATTTAAAAAAAAAAACATTAAAATCGGTTGAAAACACCCTGAATGCCATACCACCTATGGAACTACGCCGTGTATTCCAGCTAGCATTTTTCTTTACAAACTATGCAGTGCATTCCTTCTCCCTACTCTGATTCATTTAAAAAAATCATCAAAATCGGTTGAGAAACACCCTAAGTATCATCCCACCCCCGAACAACGCCGGGTATTCCAGCTAGAATTTTTTTTTAAAATTCGTCGGTGCTTCTCCCTACTCTGATTCATAAAAAAAAAAAAAAAAAAATCATTAAAATCGTTTAAGAAACACAGGAGAAAATGGTACTGAACTGTTGGCGTTCGACTATTTATATATAGATAATGGCTGCATTCTATCCGAAAGAGCGCACAGGTAGCGAAGTAGCATAAAATATTTTGGCTTTCTAAAATGGTGACCGCTCAGTGAACATATTGTGTGAGTGCTTTAAGCGTGGAACAGAATGCGATGTAGTTGTAGCGATTCCAGGTAGAAACCTCATCAGCTGTTCAGTGTGTAGCATGCTACGCTAAAGAGTATGTCCACAATGGCATGAGAACACTTATTTATAAATTTTTTGAATTTTATAAATATTGAACACTTTCAACACTTATTTCGGTACTGACAACGTTTGCAGTATCGATTTGATGTACTCAATCCTAAAAAAAGCATCTTTAATACAATTTTCAGAGCAGTGTAGTATTCAAAAGTTAAAGTTAGCTTAACTTGCGGTACAACAACAGCTACGAGCCACAGGCGTACTACACATTCTGTGCGATTCCGTCCATTTAGTATATTTTAACATGTCATACTACGTGCTACAAGCTACACCATTCTGGTTCCCACTTAATGCTACATACCATTCAGCCCGAAAGTTGTTCAACAGCTACGTAGCATATTTTCCGCTGAATGCAGCCAATGTTTGTATGCTTATTTGCTTCACTCTTAGCTGTGTTGCATGAACAGCTGTTTTTGACAGATGGTGGTATGCCCGGAGAAGAGAAAATCAACTCTTATCAATGCTACCTGGGTTCTTATATCATGAGTAGGACGAAAACTCGTCGAAGAGTAATTCAGATTTGCCAACTATGTTACTGTATATGCCAATTGTAAACTTGGCAGCATCTTAAGATCAGAAACAGAAGGCTGAACCAAAATAGACGAAACGAGACGATTGTAACTTGCCAAACGTCTGACGAGTTGAGACGCTAGCAGTTCGGTTCTTAAGGGCCCTATAGACGAGCAACTAATCGCAAAACTGGATGATAAACTGGTAATCGGATGAAAACCACGCCTACAGAAATGTCTTGGAATTTTACACATAGGCCTTGATATATTATATAAACCATCTCTATGATATTTGGCAAAATCGGTTCAAAACCACGCCTACCTCCCATACAAAGTGATGCCATCAAAATATAAAACCTTTCGTTTTCCAAATTCCACCCACATCGTTTATCTAACCTATACCAAATTTTACACATATATTCTATATAGATAAATGGTATAATGTGAGGTCTTTAGACTTAGAAAGTGGGCGTGGCGTTTTACTTTTAATAGCAGTTCTTTAACACCGTCTGTCTGACATCAACCAAATTTTGCACATATTGCCTTGGTAATTTGAGCAGTCTTAAGTTTATAAAATTGGGTGGAACTAGACAGAGGGCGTGGCACTTTATTTTTAAACTAGCTCCATCAACACTGTTTGTCCGATTTCAACCAAATTTCTTACATATATTCTTTAGTATAATGAGAAGTTTTAATCCTACAAAAGTGGGAGGGATTGGACAAGAGGCGCGTCAATTTAACTCTAATCGAACTCCATCTACACCGTTTGTCTGACTTAAACAAAATTTTGCACACATATTATTTGTCATAAGGACCAGTTTGTAGTTTATAAAAGTGGGCGGTACTAGGCAGGGGGGGACACTTAATTTTTAATCTATTTCCGTCTACACCATTTCTCCGACTTCAACTAAACTTGACACATATATTTTTTACTATAACGAGAAGTTTTAAGCCTACAAAGTGGGTTGAATTGGACAAGGGGCGTGTCAGTTTTAATTCTTATCAAAATCCTTCAAACCGCTTTTCTGATTTCAACCAAATTTGGCAAATATATTCTTTGGTATAATGAGCAGTGATTAGTCTAAAATATTGGGCGGAATTCAACAGGCCCACTTAAATTTAAATCGAACTCCTTTACTACTTTAAAACAAAATTGAATTTAAAAATATGACTTTTTTTCGGGTTTTGGTTTTTTTCTTTTCCTTTTTTTTTAAGCTGCCGCCCCTCGTTCTGTGATTTACTTGACTGAAATCGGCAACAACACAAATTTTTCTTTTATCAAACACCGTTTTATTCTTAGAAATTAATGACTTATCTGCTTTCTTGCTGCTTGACGTATGTTATAACAAGAACATTAAATTAAATTAAATATCAAATACAAAAATTTCACCTTCGTATGGCGTTGAGATTCGAGCCCACACCAACCGATACCACTGTGTATGAAGCCACTACACTACGCATTGCGCCAAACTCCTTCGTTACACGGAGTGATTTATTCAATATTAATTACAACTGAAACTATGCTGCAGCTATCAACAGAATACTGCGACATACTGCATCTGTTAACATCTGTGATTCAAATATTTTATTTTGGCAGGGTATCGAAGTTTGCGCTTTCAAATCAATGTATTAAACAATAAATTGCTTAGCTGAATTAACGTAGCTGCAGTTATGTCAGCAAACAGTAGCAAGGCTGCTTGGATCATTTGGTAGAGCGATGGACTGGAACCAAAAGTTCCAGGTTTCGATTCCGCACGGAGGGCAAAGAAATTTTTTTTTTCTTTTCTTTTTGTTGATGAAAAGCAACAAAATGTACTGGTGTGAATATTAACGTGTGTTTTTTAATTTTCTTTATGTTATTTTTGGATTTAAAAGTGGTTTTATTACAAAAAAAATCCATTAAATTATCAAATCTATCCTTCTGTCGTGTGTCTAATGACGCAGCTGTGCTTTTTTTTTGCAGAAAATATCTTAAAACTATGCTTAAGCCATCCATGCTAGTTGTTTTTAATTTTGTGTTTTTAGATTTTGGGCTTAGGTGAATGAAATATTTTTTGTTTGGCAAGTTATCGAAGTATGTGCTTTCAAAGCAATGTGTTAAACAATAAATTGCTTAGGTGAATAAGCATAAGTTTATAATTCCTATACAATTCTCTTTACCCAAGCCGACTAAGGTGATTTACCTATTGTTTTTTTTTCTCGGTGTAGGTGTCAAGGCGAGAAAAAAATCATCTCATCAGCAAACAAAACTTCTTTACAAAAATATCTACACAGTGACCATTCGTTGGTTTTACGAATATGTTGTGTGACTCACGGGTGCGTCACATGGCAGCGAACGTGTTAATGTAAAAATAAAAGGCAACATTTATCTGATTTTCTACAATAAGATAGGATGATACCTTCGGAAGAGCAGTACGAAAACTTTTTCCACTATATTATCTTGGTTTGAAAATTAAAAAATAGAAATTAAAATCTCTGATTTAGTGAAGTTACACTACACTCCTTTTTTCTTTTTGTTTTTTTGCTTAAACTCAGTTTTACGCAGTAATAATATTATAAAAGTATTAATATTGTATTGTGATTCGGTTGTAAAAATATTGATAAAAATATGTTAAGAGGTACAGGTAGAATAATTGTTGTTCCATTACTTTACAGGACCTCCAAAGAATCAGTGGCTATAAACAACATCATCAGTGGCTATAAACAACATCAACAAAAATCCCTTTAAAGGAATAATCGTCATAATATGTAGAATATGCAACACTTGTTTTTCACATCATTCACGCGCTCTCACGCTTTCTACTTCTTTTCCAATTTTACTTCTTCAAGTAATATTTTACTTTTAATTCAATATTAGAAAAATATATCGTTTTTAAAGAAGAAGATTTTTATTTTTCAGAAACAACAATAGAGAACATTTTTCATTTTCTTTAAATTCTTCTCTAAAAATTAGAATTTCTTTAGTTCGAGAAAAATGCTTATCATTATTTGAGACATGAAATATTTTCATTTCCTACAAGTGAAGAAAAATTTCTTCGAATATGAAAAAATTCATTTTAATTGAAGAAAATTTAATTTGTTTTTATTTTATTAATTTGAATAAAATTTTATTTTTTTTTAATTTTTTATCAAAAAAACATTGGTGTTTTTTTCTGAGTGCAGAGCAGAAATAAAGTAGAACAAAAGTAACAGTTACTATATCTGCAGCAACAATTATATTAAGTGTCAACAGAATCGACATTAAATTTATCTGAAAATTCATCAACAAAGTTTAAAGACAAAAAAAAAAAACCAAAAAAAAAAAAGAATAATAAAAGAAATTAAATAAAAAGACAAAAATGCGGCTTATCAAGAATATGGCCGCTTGCAGCGCTTAAAATGTCAAAGCGTGAAATGCTTCCTTTAAGCACGTCACGTTGAATGTTTGTATGTGTGTGCTTGTATGAATGGGCGCTTTTTTATTTTGCTATTTCTGTGCGTGTTTAAATGCATGTACGTGTATAAAGGCGGAAACGGAAACTGCTTCAAGGGCGCTAACGTGTTTAAATTTATCGCTTTATTTCACTTTGTAGATTTTTCTAATTTAAATAAATCAGTTAAGCAAATGAAGAAGAAAATGTATGTAAATAAAATATTAGAATTTATATGCTATTAAAATTGCTTATAAATTTGAAGAAACATTTTTTTGATTTAATGAAAGTTTTTTTTTTACTTTATTCATGCAATTTCAACACATATAAGCAGTGATTTAGTTCAAGTGTCCTCAGCAATTTAAGCTGCACTAAAGCAAAAGCTTTTAAAATTTTCAAATCTTGAGCAAAGCTGCGGAAATTACATTTCCTCTAGTTTGCTCCTGGTTTGAAATTCAACCAATATTCTTTACACATTTTATGCTTGAGTTAAATGCTTTTTTTTTGGTTTCCTGCTCTACGATTATCTCCCAAAGGAGGTGCGACCTTGCATGCACCTACACATACATACATTCATAAATATACTACAAAGTAATATATTTATTTTTTTTTTGCTTAGACGCTAGTAATCCGCATATAAAGACTTTCTAGATTACATTTTTTTACCCTCTTACTTCTTTTTGTGTGTCATTTTATTCAGTTGCTTCGTCGTTATATTGTTGTAGTGCATTTTCAGTTAGTTGTGTTTTGTTTTTTTTTCATCTCCTTATTTTAAGCTTCTAAATTATTTCTCTAGAGCACAATTCCATTCTTTTCTTAGCACTCGTTTAAGGTACAAACTAAGAGCTAAAACTGAGTATTCGTCGGGTTGTCTGTGTGGACAGCAGTTTTGTTAAGACGCTTAAGACACGGAAAGCGTCCTGTGGCTGTTTAACAACATCTTAAAAATCACTTTAAATTTATGTGTGCTTTCTGTAAATATACCATTCAGTTCCCAGTTCTGCTGAAGCCTTGTGCTCACGCGACTTGCATGTTGGGATGAACAGCAGGGCTGCTCTTCGCAAGATGTCAGGCTCAAGGTCTCTCATCTTTACAATTTTTCTATCAGGAAAAAATTAATCTATTTCGGTAAGCATGACGAAGACCAGCCTGACCTAGGCTATGGCTAAGTATTCAATTTGTAGCTTCTATTTATCAACATTCTTTTCTTTTTTTTTTTTGAGCAAGCTATTGTAGTTAGTTTTAATCTAGCCGCTTTGCTGTTTTATGAATTTATGTTGTTGCAGCCAAAAAATATTGTTCGTAATATTGAATTATGTGAAAGTACAGGGAAGAGTTAAAAATGTGAAAAAGCTTAGTACTTGTGTAAACTTTATGAAAGGGTTAAAGTCGCATTATATTTATTAAAAATTTTAATGATTTCTCTTAGATTAAAAAGCGTCGGTATATAAAGAGTTTTTTTTAGAGATGTACGTATATAACTTTAGATTGATATAAAATACGTAGATAACATAATTTTAACTTGGAAATAGTGTCATTAGTATTTAAAAATTGTTTCGGATATGTGGGCTGTACAGGAATTAAATAATTTTTAGTGAATTTAGTGAATTAGTTTTTGCAATTTTTGACCGTTTTTTTTTTAATTTAAGTTAAGAAATGTTTTAGTAGCATATTTACGAAAATAATTTCTAAAAGAAGTTTTCTCACTTTTGTGGACAAGCAGTAAATGTCGCTTTGACATCATTGCATGTATTTACTAAATTCTTTCCCAATAAACACCAAATCGTAGTCGCATTCGTTTTGAATTCGAAACGGATACGAGATCTTGGATTCACCATCGCGGAATCGAAACGAATTCGGAAAAATTTTATGCAGAAATAATTGATATAAAAAACAGACACGAAATAATATAATAGAGGTAGAAATTTTCTCAAAAATCTTTCATACAGAAACTTATGATACAATACAAGCCTTTCTTTCATATAAAATTAATAAAAAATAAATATACGCTAAAACGACAAATCAACAACGGAAGGTTAGTAAAAAAAATACTATTTTAAAACATTTTTTTTTCATATTTAAAAGTCGGCTTCTTTATTATATAACGTGGACATTCGAAACGAATTCGAAAACAGACACCAAATAATATAATAGAAGAAAATGTAATATTATTACGGACACTACAGGCCCGTAGCCAGGATTTACCTTAGGGGGGCAGGGGGGTTTTGATAAAAAATCTATAAGTAGATATCAGTAAAAACTAAAAGAAAAAATATGGAAATTTGTAAGCAAATCCGTTTTAAGCCTATTTGTAAATATCAGGGTGCGAAGAACGTTTGAAATATGATTGTTCTCAATTATCGTTCTCTTTACATAAAATTGTGATTGAATATTTTTACGAACGCATGCCGAACGCTATGCTGGCGTCGTCATATTTATCACTGATAAATTCGTCAGCTTCGTATTTTTTCAAACGAAATTTTCATACAATAACAAAAAGCTACAAACGTTCGTTTGTTATCGTTCAGTATAAATAAGCGTTTGAAGAAAAAATTCAGGAACGTTCATTTGTACGTGGATTTGTTAGAGAAAATATAAGTTTTTGTATTTGTTCTTACGCTGAAAAAATTAAGAAAAAACAAAACTACATATTAGGGTGGACCTTGTGTCGATATTTTGGTAGATGAGGGCTCTATTCCGTGCCTTTTTGAAAAAAAATGACAATGCCGAAAAAAAAAATTTAAAAAAAAAAAAATTAGGGGTTGCGCACGAGCCGAGAAAAAGGTCCACTTTGCCAAAATTAGGGGGGAAATTGCCATAGGTCATCAGGGGTCACCCGTAGAGGGGAAGAATGTATGGCCGACCCCCATTTACTTTTTACCGCCAACTTTTTTCCCCAAGACACCCACCCCCTATCTCCTCCCCTTAGGGGGGTCACCATACAAAAATGGAGGTTGCTCAGTATTTTCGAAAAACACCATAGGTCATCAGGGGTTACCCCTAGGGGGGCAAAATATATGACCGACCCCCATTAACTTTTCATCCCCAACATCTTTTCCGAACAAACTTACCCTCTATCTCCACTCCTTGAGGGACTCCCCATACAAAAATACTGAAAATCTATGTATTTACAGTTGCACAATATCGAGATTTTTTTGATTTTTTTACAGAAATTCCACCAATATTCAAGAGTGGTCATTGTTTGGAAAGTCTTGAAAAATTTGAAACGCACACGTAGCATATGCCCCCATTCATCAGTACCTGGCAGTAAAATATTGCAAAATACGTAGTAGTTATAAATAGCAGTTCATTCATCGATTGTTGTCATTCAACAAGTGCCGACGACCGCGAAAAGTAAATTGATTTTTCTCCCGTTTTTTAAAAGTTAAGATGACAACACAACTTAGATCGCGCGACGATATTTTTTTGATTGGTTATCCAAGCATGAATATTACGGGGAACAAATTACCGTCGAAGAAGCAAGTGCTAAGAATGCATTTCTTCAACATTCGCAAACGAAACATGTCGAAGAAAAATAGTGCGGTTATAGTCGCGGACGCAGTGATGATTTTTTGGCGCCAAGCAGCTATTCCGACGAAAGCCAGAGGAGATGTTACAAGAAAAATAGCTGCGCTGCACGATGAGTGGGATGCTTTAAGAAAGTCATCTCACAGAAAGACTGAGTCCACTAGAGAAAAAGAGAATAAATTTTCTGATAGCTTGGATAATCTTTTCGACATCGCACACGCCAACGCCCTTGAGAAAATGACAAATACCGAAGACATTGAGTTTCTGCTAAAGCAAAGAGAAGATGGCCGGCCAGGAACTATGGGAGGTGTGGACGCTACTGATACTCGAACGAGGAAAAGAAAAGCTGAGCGCGAAGAACAAGAAGAGTTGCGACGCAAACGTGCAACAGAATCTAGTAGAGATCAGTTCGCTAAAGGCGGTAAGCTATTTCGCGCTTTGTGTGTTCGTCCAATGTTTATATTCAAATGAAATTCTTTCAATTGCAGTGGTTAAATTTTCAAGCAGTGATTCAAGCGATGATAATGGGAGACAGGACGAAAACTTCCCGGCAGAAGCTGGCCCATCAAATGTTGGTGACAGAAGAGGTTACAAACAATGTTTTACTGAACGAGTGCTATCAGCTTTGGACAAGTGCAAAGTGACTGACCGAGACGCGGTCGGCATTATGATAGCGGCGGCAGAAGCATTTGGACGCGATCCTCAACAATACACAATAAACCGTACGTCGCTTCGGTTACAATCCAGAAGTAAGATCGCATAGATTTATTTGCTCTCATTCAGAATTCTTATTCTTCAACGCGTTTCATTTATCTCCAGCTTGTCGCAGCTAAATCCTTCGTAGTCCATTGGGATGGCAAAATGCTTTTGGATTTTGTGGGTACAAAGAAGGTGGACCGTCTACCGGTAATTGTCTCGTACGGAGAAAAAGAACAACTTCTTGGAGTTCCCAAAGTAGAAGATGGGAAAGGAAAAGGCCGGAGAATAGCACATGCCGTTTATCAACTGTTGGCATCTTGGCATATGACACATCGAATACAAGGACTTTCTTTCGACACGACATCAACGAACAGTGGCCCATTCTCCGGAGCCGCAGTTGCTCTTGAGCGGCTGTTGGAGAGAGAAGTCTTATATTTACCTTGCAGACACCACGTATACGAACTGGTGCTAAGGGAAGTTTTTGAGACAAAAATGGGAAAGACCAGTGCACCAGGCGTTCCTTGCTTTGACCGTTTCAAACAGGAATGGGACGCTGTAAAGGTTAAACCATTCCATTCTGGCTTGATAGACGATCAAGTCGTCAGAAAAATTCCTGTGGCAATGCAAGTCGGCATAAAGGAGTTTTGCTTAGATCAATTGAAGGAGAAACACCCTCGCGATGACTACAAAGAAATGCTACAATTAATTCTTTTGTTTCTGGGTGAAAAACTTGAGAATTACCATTTCCGACCTCCAGGACCCGTTTCCCATGCTCGATGGATGGCAAAAGCCATTTACAGCCTCAAGATGTTTTTGTTTCGGAGAACTTTTCACTTATCTGTATGTGAATTGAATGGTATTCGACACGTTTGTATTTTTGTGGTGCGACTTTACGTCAAGGCATGGTTTGGTTCTTCTCGAGCAGCTGAGGCGCCGAATCAAGATTGGAAGTTTTTGAAGGACATCGTCGAGTACAAGTCCGTTGACCAGGATTTATCTCGGGTAATGATAAAGAAATTTATCGGTCACCTATGGTATCTCGCCGATGAGCACATAGCCCTTGCCTTTTTCGATGACAAGGTTTCAAATGAGTTGAAGGCCAAAATGGCCCAAGCAGTGCTAGAAAATGAGAATGACAAAGGTGAAGAAGATGAAGAAGACGAAGAAGGTGAAGAAGATGAAGAAGACGAAGAAGGTGAAGAAGATGAAGAAGACGACCCGGTTCCCCCAGCTCCTCGCGTCGTAATCAAAAGCACCAGCGTTAAAAAAATCGAGGTGAAATTCAAAGATGTGAATGAGGAATTCTTGGCTAAAGACTTGAGCAACTTCGTCTCTCATAATACCAAAAATTTATTTGTACGATTTGGAATATCGCAAGATTTCATTCTTGCAAATCCAGCAACCTGGAAATCTCGCGCAGACTATCAAGAAGGTCGTAGAATTGTAAATAACTTGCGCGTTGTGAACGACACTGCCGAAAGAGGAGTAAAAATGATACAAGATTATAATAGAATACTGTGTCAAGGCGAAGAAGAGAAACAGTATTTACTACATGTTATCGATTCTTACCGCAAGAAATACCCATCAGCGAACAAAAATATGTTAATTTGACTATATTATATTAAAAGTGCTTAGTAGTACTACTCAATTACAGCTTCTTTTATTTTTGTATGGGGAGTCCCTCAAGGAGTGGAGATAGAGGGTAAGTTTGTTCGGAAAAGATGTTGGGGATGAAAAGTTAATGGGGGTCGGTCATATATTTTGCCCCCCTAGGGGTGACCCCTGATGACCTATGGTGTTTTTCGAAAATACTGAGCAACCTCCATTTTTGTATGGTGACCCCCCTAAGGGGAGGAGATAGGGGGTGGGTGTCTTGGGGAAAAATGTTGGCGGTAAAAAGTAAATGGGGGTCGGCCATACATTCTTCCCCTCTACGGGTGACCCCTGATGACCTATGGCAATTTCCCCCCTAATTTTGGCAAAGTGGACCTTTTTCTCGGCTCGTGCGCAACCCCTAATTTTTTTTTTTTTTAATTTTTTTTTTCGGCATTGTCATTTTTTTCCAAAAAGGCACGGAATAGAGCCCTCATCTACCAAAATATCGCAAAAATTTCATTTCAAGGTCCACCTTACTACATATGGACTGGATATGGAATGTACCTGCCTTTGAGGAAAGTTATGTGTTAATGCTTTTAATTAACTTAAATTAACTTGATGCCCACTCAAATCAAAAAGGATGGTTTGTTAGATTGGTGTTTTATGATGAGATGGTATGATAGGTATGGTACAATGGATTGCATTATGGATACGGTACGATCTGGTATAATGGAATGCAGTGGCGTAGATAGCTTTTGGTTCTGGAGGCTCCGTAAAAAAATAATTACCTTTAAAAAATTTTCTTTTCAATACCTGAGTTCCAGGTTGTTTTGTGACGCCGAATGCCTGTTTCATAGCGTAACTTTGTTTAAACGTCGAAAAAGTCTGAAAGAAGACGCTATAGAATGTCAAATATATATTTATATATACATATATATCGATGGTTAAGCGCAAAAAAACTACGACCGGTAACCCTGACTCTCTCCACTATAAGACTTGGATAGGAACCAATAACATCACCCAGACATATCTACACAATGTTATTGTTGTAGACGTACGTACCGTAATCCATATAGTCATCAGTACTGTTGAGACAAGTACATATTATGTCAGTAGCCCCACCACCCCTATACTGATTCTTTTGAATTCAGAATTTCAAAATTACAAGAATTCGATAAAATACAAAAACGCTTAGGTGGCAATCTATCTTGAATCCGCCCTCTTGAATTTTAAATTTTGACATCAACTTCGAAATCAGCTACTTCCTTAAAAATGCCAACCACGGAGTCTACAGATCCCTTAAATGTCCTTATACTCTTAAGCTGTTCCTACACAAGCTCATTGAATCTTTTACTTGCTTTTAATTCAATGACATAATTGAATACTTGCGAGCTTAAAAGCTTTTGCAGATCGCTTCAAGCTTTTTAAATTAAATTTTGTCTAACAATTCCACGTACAAACGAGCGTTCCTGAATTTTTTCCTCATTCGATTGCGAACGTTCGCTTGCTTTTGAATTTTTCGTTTGAAAAATTCACACACACAGCAAAAATTAAACGCAAAGATCGTATTTTAATCAATTGCGAACGAATTTTTCCGCACCCTGGTAAATATGCCTGTTTTTAATGGCCATAAAAGAGATGAGGAGAGTTTATTTAAGTTTTTTTTTACAAATCAATTTTGAGTACACAGTTTTTTGATTTTTGCCTATGGTTTGCTGAAAAATGGTCCAAATTGAGAATTTTTAATTTTCTTTTAAAAAGTATTATTCCGAAAATTAGCACAAAAAGTAAAAATTTTTGTGACAATATTTTACTTATTCAATAATATTAGTGTGAACGGAATAAATAAGTTAGATTTCTTGCAGTTTGTTAAAATCAATATTAAAATCAGCTATGAAAAATTAAAACCAATTTTTAATAATGGACATTTCACATAAACGGGAGAAAAACAAATTTAGTCTTTAGATTTAGTTTCTTTTTGGCAAACTTACGCTTTCACTGATCCCCAGCTTGTGTACAACTATTTCAACCTGTGTGAACCCTAGTTCGAGTTATCGTTAAGGGCTAAAATACAACTGTTCTCAAAAACGATTTCGACAATTTAAATAATATAAAAACTAAAATATTTTAAGATCTTTTAAAATTTAGCAGTTTCATTTCCTCATGATTCAATTCCAATAACAATTACTATGATTGTTTTTTTTTTTAATAAAATTTTTTGAGCTGAGGAATCGCCTCCGATAAAAGTCATATTTAAATTTCAGACAATTTTTCAAAAACCGTAATTCGAAAACTGATTTTTGCACAGCACCAGTATCTTATACCCAATTTATTATTTAAGATATCTCATAAAAATAAGTTCATGTTAATGTTAAAATAGTTACTGCCTGGTTAAATTTTTATAAAAATAATGAAAAAGTTACTTTTTTTTTGGATATTTAAGAATTTAATCGTTCGTGGATTAATTTTTAAATTATTTGTAAATTAAAAAACTGAAAACAACATTTTTTGAATTTCCAAATTGGTTTTTAATTTTTAAATATAATAAAAATTATTTTAAAAATGCTGAAGCTTAAAAAACTGTAATTATTAATTTTTTTATGAAAATTTGGTAACATGATTAAAACATCATCAAATCACTATAGAATTGGACTGTCCAAAATGTTTTAAAAATATTTTTTCTATTGAGAATTTTTTTTCAAAAAAAGCATATTTAGATTTAAGGTGATTTTCCGAAACCTGTTATTTGGAAAAGACTTCGCACAGGGCTAAATTTTTGTGCCAAGTTGGAAATTTTAGATGTATTATATACCAAGAAAACAACAAAATAAAATGGTAAAACTTTTAAGTCATTTGCTTTATGTGGAATACCCCATAATGTGTTAAATTTCGTGGTCCATGTATTTTTTGCACTATACTGCTCTTAAAAATTAAAAAAAAATCCTTTCAAATCAATGCTTTTTCAAAAGTTTTGGTTCCAATAAGCTTAGATATTGCGTAAAAAATGTCAAACTAATTTTCTTCAATTTATAAAATTATATTCGTTCTAGGTATAATTTCATATATATTCACTTTTCGAGCTTGAACTGAAACTGTTTTTTAATATACAATCTCCTTGGAGATTAATTCCAATATAATGATTATGACATTTATAAGCAAAGTTAATCCTTCACTTGGCCAAAAAAAAATTTTCATTATTTACACAGTTATATCTTAATTATCTTAATTATCTTAAAAACAAAATCACATTTTGAATTTAACAGTCTCATTTGTGTTATTTCTTTATACTTTTTGGACCCTAAGGGGGGGTTTGAACACCTAAAACTCCCCCTTGTCTACAGGCCTAGGACACTATACATAATAATAGTGCAAAAAATGAAATAACCATGGTTGAATTATAAGATTGTCGCAGGTCTGATCGTACGTATTTGTCAAACTCAGCCAATTTTGGGATTGAATGCAAAAGAAGAACGGGTGAAAAAAGAGAGCGTTTGCAGATTTTCTATGAGCTCTCAACTTCGATTTGACAATTATGGCCACTAGCTCTCTCCCTTGCGACAACCTTATAATTCAACCATGGAAACAATGAAATATGAAATTTTGTAGAATATTTCTTTTGAGATGCTCTTTCTTTCACTCTATCTCTTTCTTTAAAAGAAATTAAAATTACAATTTGCGTTCATAAATTAGTTGACTTATCCAATGCGATTGCCACTCTCGCCAGATTAGGTGATTTATCGCCAGCTGGACGATATTTTCTATATTTAACTTAATTACTTGTTGATATGAGAAAATTTCCGGATTCCGAAGTTAGGCTTTGGAACACCGGAACTTGCCTTTAAATTTCGGAATGATTCCGATTTTTTCGGAACGATTGGTCACATTAGGTATGGTCAGGTGTAAACGTAAAAGGCCTTATATACATTAGATTAGGTCGATTTGCAAACCTATGTTGCCTGAGTTTGGGCATGAAAAGTTATCAATAATAAAAAGAAAAAAAAAAAAAAAATAGTGGTAGTGGTGCACTCGACTCTGTCGCATCTTCCATTTTGTGCATTTCTTCTTTAGGAAATGTATACGATAAATTTATGTTAAAAACCTTTATATGTTCGACCGTTTTTATTGAAAATTGGGAAATCCATTTTTGGCATCAGTTTAGCTCCAGCAGTACTTTAAATGGCCGAAAAAATTGGTTTAACCCATGGCGATAGGTATCAGTTTTGCCCTAGCTGTACCAGATGACGCTAGCAGTAATTTTTGGTCTTTAAAGGGGTGGTTAAATTTTAAGGGCCGATGTTGAATGTGAACCACACCTAAACGTCAAGTTTTTTTCTGCATTTCATTTGACACTTCTCAATTTCAGACTAACTCAATTTGAACCATGGAAAGATACACAATCGAGCAAAGCGTTAAAGTTATTCAGGCTTATTATGAAAATGGGCGTTCAAATCAAAATGCATATCGTGCACTTCGTGATTTTTTCGGTCAATTTAATCGTCCAAATGTGCGTACAATCGGAAAAATCGTGCAAAAATTTGAGCAAACCGGGTCTGTAGGAGATGTGAAAACACCAGTGCATGCTCGTACAGCTCATACTGCAGAAAATATTGCTGCTGTTCGCGATAGCGTGGCTGAAGAGCCGTCCACCTCAACTCGTCGTCGTGCCCAACAACTGCACCTCTCACGCTCGTCGTTGAAGAACATTATGCATAAAGACTGGCATTTACACGCTAACAAGGTGCAATTGACTCAAGAATTAAAGCCTCTTGACCATTTCAAGCGTCGTCAATGATGGTAAAAAAATGGCAACAGTGGATGATCAATTTTCGAAGAAAATCATCTTCAGTGATGAGGCACAATTTCACCTCAGTGGCTTCGTCAATAAGCAGAATTACCGCATTTGGGCGAATGCTATTCCAAGAGTGATTGTCGAAAAACCAATGCACCCACAAAGAGTGACTGTTTGGTGCGGTTTATGCGCTGGTGGCATCATCGGGCCGTATTTTTTCCAAAATTAGGCCTGTCAGGCAGTTACTGTGAATGGTGTTCGCTATCGTGGGATGATAACGAACTTTTTATGGCCCGAATTGGAAGATATGAATGTGAACGATATGTGGTTTCAACAGGACGGTGCCACTTGCCACACAGCTAACGAAACAATGGCTCTTTTGCGCGACAAATTCAATGGCCGTGTTATCTCACGTGGTGGCGATGCCAATTGGCCGCCAAGATCATGTGATTTGACACCGTTGTACTTCTTTCTTTGGGGTTATTTGAAAGATAAGGTGTACCTCGATAAGCCAGCAACAGTTCAATAGCTAAAGGATGAGATAATTCGGCACATTAACGGCATAGAACCTCACTTATGCCTCAGCGTCATCGAAAATTTGAACCATCGGATGGAGGTGTGCCGCCGAGGTCGTGGCGGCCAGTTGTCCGATATTTAGTTCCATACATAATTGAACCATACCAATATTATCATAATTAAAAGAAATGACACTAATTTCCTGAATAATTTGTGTTTTATTTAAAATCAACATCGGCACTTAAAATTTAACCACCCTTAATATACAGGTAGTGCTTATTTTAAATTGTTTTATATATGTATATCACCCATGGGCATATCTACTGTCCATAAAAAAAAAAAACAATTAAAATAGATGGATAAAGTGGCATTTCTTCCACGGTTGTGGGCATTTTTTAAACTATATAACTTTTGTTCTTTTCTTCCCTTAAATATGTGTGGGAATTGATTTTACATCCACAGTTGACTTGTAACAATTTTCAAAGGATAACACTAATTCACTAAACGTCAGTTTGAACAGAATTTCTTTACTTAAGGCGAATTTACACGACTCACTATCAATGTTCACTTTGGATGAATCATCTAATTTGAAAAGTGTAAATTGATTTTCATCTTAAAAAGGAAGATGATTGTCATCCGTATTGAACAGTGAAAGAAGTAGAAGTATTTCCTACTTTTGATGAAATGAGAGCAAAGCGTGTTTATATTTTTTTACATTTCTTTTTGCAGTTCTTGCAACAATCCTAGTACTATTATTTTAACTCTGTGTTCTATTAAATTAGACGGCATTGCTATTATTTTTTAAACGTTAATAAAACAAATCAACCAAAGAATTAATTTTGACATTTAACATCGAATCATCCATCAAATTTTTAATTCTAACTTTGAATAATGTAAACTCACAGTTGATTCACTGTCATCATTCAACGTTCACTGTCATCGTTTTGAGTGAAATGTGTAAATTCGCCTTTAGTTTCTTCATGATTTACTTTATTGTTTACTTACACTAATGAAATATTCTCAAAATTATTTGAATTTTGAATAAGACTACTAAACTCCCTTCTTTACACCCTTAGATTCTTTACATCTAGGCTTTTAAGTGTGAAGATAGATAATCAAGTTCACTAAAGTAGCAAATTAACTAATTTTCAGCGCATTATTTGCACATTAATTAGCATTAGGCACACTTACTTGCTCACATGGACACACTTATACATACATACATACACACACATACACATATATGTATATATATATATATTTATTCAGTAAACTAACCCATGCCTAATGCTAGTTAATTACAGCTTCATTTTACTCATACAAATCCATGTTAAGCCTTTCAAATACTGCGCACACACATATGGCCAGTACATACCCTATAGGAGCAAACTAACTTGTTTTTAAAAACAACTAATTAAAAAACTAATTTAAAATGAACTAGTATATGAATTACTTTAAATTATATTAAGGCGGCATCCACTTCAATTCTAAAAAGACTTTTTTTATTTAATTTTTTACGATGCCTTATGCATTCACGTAATGAATTTATGTATATATTTTTCAAAACAGACTTTCTTTCAAACTTTTTTTCAAAAGTCTTTTTTTATTTAATTTTTTTATATGCCTTATGCATTCACGTAATGAATTTATGTATTTTTTTTTCTTATGATGTATAGAAATTTAAAATTTTTATGCTTTTAAATTCATCTTCAGTAAGTGGAATATGAACTAGATTTCAATTGATTTATTTTAAAGAAGTTAAAAAATAATTTAAATTTAACTAGTTTAACAAGTAGTTGAAAATATATGCAGACGAAAGTCAATTGACTTATTTAACGGACATCACCATACAAAATATGTTAGTTCGTTCTATGGAAAAAAGTCAGAATTTCAACTAGTTGTGGTTGACAAAAAACTACTTTTTCAACTACTTTTAAATTAGTTGATTTTCCAACAGGGTATTTATAGCAAACACACAGACACAAACATACAACTACTTGTTGCATCTTATTATGCATGCAGGCATTTAGAGTATTGCCAAGAGCGGTAGCAGGAACCACAAAAGCGCGCTTTGAAAATGCAAAAAACTAACCTCAAGGATATTCAAACAAAAAATGATAAAAGCACTCATTTATACTAGAAGGAGTAAGCTTTAAAGATGCACATAAAAAAGTATAAAAAATGCCTCATGCTGACACATAATGCTAAAGCATAACTAATTGCCTTACTATGGCTGCTTTTTTTTTGGGTTTTTTTTTTAATTTTTTCTTTTTTACCTAAGCCGGATGTTATGGAAACACACACAGTCTCATACAATCCATCCACACCGGAAGTGCTGTTTTGCTGCTATGGAGAAAGCACAAAATAAGCGAATTTGCTCTTAAAAAATGTAATTACATGAATACATGTTTAAATTTAAGCTGCAGCAAAACACAAGCAAACTTTTACTGCTATGTTGCAAGAGTTTCACAACTTGAAAATCGTGAATTTATTCAACCATTGTGTTAACATTTAAATAAGTCTGAAAAGTATATCATTCTCTAAAATATATCATATTAAAAGTGCTAGTAGAAAGTTTTGTATTTTTTGTTGTGACAAGTTAAAGTTTTTAAACGAGTAGTTTCGTTGGCTTTAGTGTTATATTTCACCAAATTATATAAATCGCAGGCAGTGTATGTGTGTCTGTTTGTATTGTTTTGTTATAATTTCAAACCGTACAGCTGTAACACCCACTCCAATTAGCAGAATCCAAACCAAACTGTATCCGTATATATGGCAGCAGCTCTTAATGCACTTTCAATGTTGGCTTAAATAATTTTATGGTTTCAGAACCATTTTACCTGCATGTTAGACGCCACTTTCGTTAACGTAATGACTATTTGGAGTTATCTCGTAGTTGTTGTATACTAGATTAAATGAATTTTCAACAATGTGGTGCACTTGGGAAGAGTCATTAAAGAATTTAATGCCTGACGTTTATGTAAGGCTTGGATCAAAGTAGGTACATACAATCAGCCATGGTGCTGAGCTGGTATTCAATTACTTATTTTATTTTGAAATAAATATTTTGGATAGAAGTTTAGATTATGTAAGAATTTTAGCTTTTTGCAATTTTTTTTTTTATCTCTATGGAGTGTAATGGAAACAAAAATAGCAGTAGATAGTGCTATGAGAGGATTAAATGATAAATTGTTTAGGGAATGAAGTCATATTTTAGGGCGCGCTAGAAGTAAAAAAGTGGCGGCCGTGAAGCAGTGGGAACCAGAGAACCGTGGTTCAATTCCCAACTGACACAGAGGGTTTTTCAATTGAATTAATTTTTCTGTTTGGCCGTCACCTCTCTGCAGACAATGGCAAAACCTCAGAGAGTAAAAAACTGCCATCAAAAGCTTATTGAGAACATAAGCCGTTCGGAGTCGGCATAAAACTTGAAGGTCCAGCTCTCGATTATTTGTGTTCAAACATTTAATGACACACACAACACAATTGATCATAAGAAGCTCGGTCAAAGTCCTTTCAAGGGCTGGAACGGCCATTTCGTTTTTATTTTTAGAATTAAAAATGTTTCTATTTGAAGGAAAAAAATAAAATTAAACAAAGTACTATTTGCAGGGGCATGAATGTCTTAAAAATTCTTTTTCCGATGCTTGTTAGCATTTTCGAAATTTTCCATGATACCAAGCAATGGGTTTTCTAGACTTGGTTTATAATTCATAAATTTGTGAATCAGTGTCATAACTTTGTAGTACATGCTGAGGAAGTCATAAACCAAAAATTATCTTTAACTATTCTTAGAGTATATTTTAGTGGGTTTTAAAAAAATCAATTTTAAAAAAAACGAAATCGTACACCATTAAGGGGTCGCGCAAGAGGATAAACCTCCTTAAATATGATCTTTAATTTGTTTAATTCTCGCTTCAGATTTTTGTCAGAATAACTAGGGCCTAGATAGGTATGATATAATAATAGGTAGGAAAACTTCTTTAAGCATGTTGAACACTTTTTTGTAAGGGTTAAAGTTATGAACTCGAGTCAGCACTTACAACTCTGATTTCATACTTGAAAGTTAAATTACATAGACTAAATAACAAAATAGTTTTTGAGTGGTTCACAAAAACGACTTGGCAGACAGTTTAATTTTCACTCAACGCAACCAATGCAAAAAAAAAAAAAAAATCAACACTGTAACGAACATGGTAAACAAAGTTTTTACACTAACTGATACAATTTTTGGACAAAAACGTTAAAAAACAGCACAAAAAAAAATATTACTATTCAAACCATCTTATTACTTCCCTAATTAATTCAAATTTAAAAAAAAACAAACAACAGAACAAAAAACTCAAACTGGCACACTAGAAAGCAAACCGAAAAGTACCACGGCATCACATACATACCAAAATTAAGGAGGTATTCCCGGTTGGCAAAAATTTTTGTTCGATTTATTTTCCCCTTTTTTTTATAACTTGGATATTTGAGAATATCGTCCTAAAAGGGTTTTTTGAAATTCAAAATACTTTAGCAGATATGGTCTTTTTTGTCCAGCAATGTTTTCGCCAAAATGCAATTTGCTTAAGGGGGGACATGCCATTCGCGGCAGAGAAAACAGACCTGTTTTTAAAAATTCATAACTCAGTCAAAAACAAACATTTTTCCACTTGGTTTCATCAAAATCGGTTCAGTTGAATCAGAGAAAAGTGACTTCAAAAACTGGCGGCAAAGAAAAAAACGGGGGCTCGTGGTTGCAGCGCTGGGAGTGGCAAAAATTGTCCGATCTGGGAAAAAAATTACTTTTTTGAATTTGAAGGTGTGTTTTTTCGAAAAAAATATTGACTTTAAAAATTCATAAAAAAAATAGAAAAAAAGTTTAAAAAAAGCTCGTGTCATACGATAGCGAATCAAGTTTAAAAAAATAAAAATTTTGTCAAAAAATGAACCCTCTAGTGCCGCAACCAGTACGAAAAACATGGTTTCGAGATAAACGCGTTCAAAGTTTGTGAACAAAGAAAAAAAAAGGTTACCTTCAATCTGCCATGCCTGCTTCGTACTGTATGCCTTCGTTATCTTGTGTTGTGATGTTTCTTATAGTTTTTTGCAATCGTTTAGCAATTCGGGCTTCAACCTTCACCCTTCAAGTAGGTACGAAATAACAACCACCAAAAGTCAGGTAGCAAGTAAAACAAGTATAAACCAGCTGCCGTACGTAGGTAGCGCAAAAATTAAAAATGCGCTCTCACTAATCCGGCTGTAACTTTTGAACCCATAGGAATTTTTCCATGAAATTTTTTTTCTTAGAATCTTAAGAATATTTACTAAAATTCAAAATTATTAAAAAAATCGATTTCAAAAAACTGCCAATGTCATGTAACCCCTTAATTTGGCTACTTTTTGAATGCAACGGTTTGAAGCAACCACCGAATTTCGTTCAACGCGACCTTTAGTAGGTAATAACTTGTTTGTATACGCATTTTAAAATTAAATGAATACACATTTTAGACGCGATAAAAATTTTTTGTCTTTTGCTAAAGACAATGAATAGAAAAAGTAATAGTTATAAAAATTAAAGAAACACTGGTAGCAATCGAAAAACTCGTCTCTTGAAACGCCTGTTTCGTGGTAACCAACATGAAAGAGATGAGGACACCGAATTAACTAGAACATCATTTCAAAAAAAATTTGAAAGTAATGAAAACGAAGACATAAGCATTGACAACAAAACGAAGAATTGCATTTTGGAGTTTTATACAGTTTTCTCGGCGATTGCTAATCTGGTGATATGTGCCAAATGTGAGGGAAAAATCGAGTTTAAAAAAGCATCGCCGTATGGAATTGGCTTCAAAATTGGTGCTCACTGCGCTTGCCTGACCACTACATACATTTTTTCGTCGTCTTTGGTTGGCAAATCATATTTGATGAACCGGCACTTGATTTTTGCCATGAGGCTTTTAGGCATTGGGCCAAAAGGCATTAACACGTTTTGCGGCCTCATGGATATCGGCAGAGGTGTGGGCAACTCGTTATACTACACTGCCCTGGAGAACTTTCATACAGCTGCAAGCGCGATCTATGGATACACTCTTTCAAAAGCCGCGAAAGAAGAGAAAGATGCAATGGTCACAGCCGATCCACAGTGCGACCCAACAATGTTTACCGTATCAGGTGATGGCACTTGGAAAAAACGTGGCTTTTCTTCACTATACGGCGCTACAACGTTGATCGGCAAATACAGTAAAAAATAGTCGACTCTGTTGTAAAGTCCAGCGTATGCAACAGTTGCAAGTATTGGGAAGCTAAGAAAGAAGAAGACCCACTGGCATATGAAATTTGGATTGAAGACTACTAAGTGGAATGCCGTGCCAACCATCAAGGAAGCTCTGGGAAGATGGAGGTGGATGCGATAAAGGAAATGTTTGCCATATCAATCCACAAGCATGGCGCAAAATACCGCAAGTATATCGGCGATGGCGACTTAAATCCATTTAAAGCTTTTATAGATGACGATCCGTACCAAATCGACCCAATCGTCGAAAAAAAAGAATGTATATTGCACGTGCAAAAAAGAATGGGCACCAGACTCCGCAAGGCTGAAAAAGAGAACAGAGGCATTGGCGGCAAACTCACAGATAAAGTCATCTCTGAACTAACAACACATTATGGCCTCGCTATTCGTCGTCATCCAGAGTCGGTTGCTGACATGAAGGAGGCTGTTTGGGCAACGTTTTTGCACAAAATCTCGACTGATGAAGCTCCACAGCACCAAAATTGTCCGACCGGTGCGTCGAGCTGGTGCGCCTGGTAAAAAGCGGTAGCAGAAGGGACAATCGGCAGCTTCAAGCATACGTATGCACCACTAAATCAGAGAGTCCAGGAAACAATCAAACCTATTTACTGTCAGCCGATGATTTGTTGAACAGATGCCTTGGCTCCGAAACTCAAAACAGCAACGAATCTTTCAACGCAGTGCTGTGGTCATTCACACCGCAGCATGTGCACACCGGCGTACGCTGTATTGAGATTGCCAATTATATTGCAACTGTCATATTTAACGAAGGTTTTTTGCCAATACTTCAAATAATGAACCTAATGGGCATCCCGATTGGCAACGTCACATATGATTTCGCCGTGTCTCGGAACGAAGAACGTTTGAAAAGTTCCGAAGCCAGAGCTCTGGCCGCATCAAAAGAAGGTAGAACTGCCCGAAGAGCACAAAGATCCGCTGAGTCCTCATTTTTTGAAGAAGAGGAAGGAGTTCTTTATGAGGCTGGCATTTCAAAAAAAAAAAAAAAATGTTTTATTGCCAAAAAATTTTCTTTGAGTTTTTTTTTTGAAAATCACGTTTTTGAACTTCGAAGTCACTTTTCTCCGGTTCAACTGAACCGATTTTGAAGAAACCAAGTGCAATCGACGCAGAATTGTCGGATTTTGTAAAACTGCATGTTCAAATTTTTCATTTAAATTTTTTTTTTTGATGCAAAAAAATAACTTCAAACTTAACCTTCACCTGGCATACTCATCCTGAGTAACATATCTGGACTCGTGGGGTACGTACGAACCCCAGTGATTAAAATCTTTGTAAAAATTTAAATATTGATTATTTTGGCTATGTCTATGAGATCATCTTTAGATTCGACTTTGAACTATAAAATAGTTCGAGTTGAAAAAAATAAAGATCAGCGTTCATAAAAAATCCGGAAAACTGTAAAACTTGATTTTTTTTTTACCCGTTATACGTTACGAGTTTCAATTTTGAATGTTTACAAATCGAAAATCGACGAGAAAGAGCGTGGGGTATGTACTTACGCCACGAGGCCAGGTGGGGTATAAGCCCCACGCGTTTATTTCGAAACCACGTTTTTCGAGCTTGCGACCCTGAACCGATTTTGATGAAACGAAGTGCAATCGACACCATTCTGATCCCTACTTCAATCACAATTTTAAACAATTTTTTACTATTTTTTTTACACTAAGCTAAGAAAAAAAACCCAAAATCGGTTTTTCATTTTTCAATGACCGCCATTTTGCACAAAATAATCGCAAAATTATGACTGAGGTAGGGACCAGAATTTCATCTGTACTGAATCTAACGCCGTTTACTTTTTCCATTTCAGATGATCCCAAGTCGAGTTATTCATATACAATATTACAATATATTGTATACATATACAATATACATACATATTAATGTAAAATACTTTATTTTTAATATATTATTTCATTGATAAATAGAAAGGAGTTATTGGTTTATTGAGCTGTATTCCCTATTTTATTAAATTATTTCGATAATACACTGCAAAAAGATTTATCTATCTTAGCCCCATAAGTAAAGATGTTAGAATATTGTTTGTAATTTACATTTATTTTTATTATAATCGTTAACTAAATTAAGTTAAATATACATTTGTTTTTTCATTAACATTTTTTAAATTTAAATTAAAAATAGTCCTATACTCGTTAATATAATGAATTTAGATAGCTATTTTTATAAAGAGTAAGGAAGAATTGAAGAACGCATAACAGTAATATTAAAATATTATTTTTTAATAAAAGTGTTAATGCTTTTCTTATAACAAAAACAGCACGGGTTGAAAAGAGGTAGCATTTAAAATGTACGCATTGACACAATTCTGTGATTTTCCATAAGCAACTGCATCAGGCCAAAGTGAAAGATCAACTTTGCTTATAAAAGTAATAATCATTATATTGGAATTCACCTACAAGGAGTTTGTATATTAAACTAGTAAGGATGGAGCTTCGGCAGGGTACCGAAGCTAAAATACCCCCCCGCGACCACATTGGAGTATATTCGAAGTCTTTAGCCATGACATACGGGATGACATTCAGTTTTATATACGGGTGTCCCAGACTTAGAGTACTATAATGTGGGGGCTGATTCCTCGTGATGAGACGAGCAAAAAATCGTATAGGTGGGGGTGGTCGCAAATGCCCCCCTAGGGGGCTAGGAGGGAAAAACAAAAAAATAGGTGTCGTAACGTTTTAATCCATAGCTAACATATCTCTGCAACGATTAAAAAAAAACATAACTTTTTGAAAAGAAAATTAAATTTGCTTTAAATTATTTTTGCAAAATTTTTCCATAAAGTCATAAACAAAAAATGTATAAGCACCTGAAGTCAAAAAATTGGTTTTTTTCTTTAAAAATTCAACTTTCAAGGCAATTTTCTCAAAAAAAAACCAAATGTTTTATTATTTTTTATGACGCAGTTTTTTTCCTTGGTCAATTCTCTAAAAATTTTCTAAAACCGTAACAAAAAATAATGTCTGCGTACTCTGAGTTGGAAAACATTATAACTCTACGATCGGTGAAAGAATGTGTCGATTCAGGCATCTGATGCACTTAATAATGAGAAATTGCTTTTTTTTCTTAATTCCGTTAAATCTAACTGTTTTACTAGTTACTGTAAGCAACAAAAAAACAAAGTCGCCTTGCTTGCATTAAGTACCCCAGTGGGAGGTAAAAGTGGTAGAATCGGAAAATCGATATTATACGAAAAATATTATCTCTGAGGTATAAACAATGTATGATGGATTTTTAGAGAATTGACCAAGGAAAAAAACTGCGTCATAAAAAATAATAAAACATTTGGTTTTTTTCTGAGAAAATCGCCTTGAAAATTGAATTTTTAAAGAAAAAAACCTATTTTTTGACATCAGGTGCTTATACATTTTTTGTTTATGACTTTATGGAAAAATTTTGCAAAACTAATTTAAAGCAAATTTAATTTTCTTTTCAAAAAGTTATATTTTTTTTTAATCGTTGCAGAGATATGTTAGCTATGGATTAAAACGTTACGACACCTATTTTTTTGTTTTTCCCTCCTAGCCCCCTAGGGGGGCATTTGCGACCACCCCCACCTATACGATTTTTTGCTCGTCTCATCACGAGGAATCAGCCCCCACATTATAGTACGCTAAGTCTGGGACACCCTGTATTAACGAAAGTTATCCAATTTTGATGACGTCACTTTGTATGGAAGGTAGGCGTGGTTTTGATCCGATTTTGCCAAATATCATAGAGATGGTTCATATTATATATGAAAGCTTATGTGCAAAATGTGAAGACATTTCTTTAATTTTTGTGGATTTTTAAGAGATTTTACGTTTAAAATAAAGCCACTTTGTATGGGAAGTGGGCGTGATTTTCATCTGACTTTGCCATATTTCATACAGATAGTTTATATTAAATATCGAGGCAAAATTTTAAAATATTTCTTTAATTTTTGCAGATTTTTAAGAGATTTTACGTTTAAAATAAAGAAAATTTGTATGGAGGTAGGCGTGGCTTTCATTCGATTTTGCCATATATCATAGAGTTGGTTTATATTAAATATCAAAGCTTATGTGCAAAATTTTAAAATATTTCTTTAATTTTTGCAGATTTTCAAGAGATTTTACGTTTAAAATAAAGCCACTTTGTAAGGGAGGTAAGCGTGGTTTTCATCCGATTTTTCCAAATATCATAGCCAGGATTAAGATTGAAGAGCAAAGCTTACGTGCCAAATTTCAAGGCATTTCTTTAATTTTTGTGGATTTTAAAGACATTTTACGGTTAATATAAAGTCACTTTTTATGGGAGGTAGGAGTGGTTTGCATCCGATTTGGCCAATTTTCGAACTTGATTTTTCTTTTTTTTAAATAATCTTATATTTTGAATTTCGACAGACGTAATGAAAAAACTAATATACCCCTTAAGCAGTACGCGTTGGGGTATAAAAATAAGTTTCAATGCTCAAAAAGTCCCTGATATCCAGTAAAATGTATATATATATAGGAAATTATACCTAAAACGAATATAATTTTATAAATTGAAGAAAATTAGATTGACATTTTTTATGCAATATCTAAGCTTATTGGACCCAAAACTTTTGATAAAGCATTAATTGAATGGATTTTTTTTTTTAATTTTTAGAAGCTGTATAGTGCAAAAAATACATGATCCACGAAATTTAACACATTATGGGGTTTTCCACGTAAAGCGAATGACTAAAAAGTTTGACTATTTTATTTTGTTGTTTTCTTGGTATATAAGACATCTAAAATTTCCAACTTGGCACAAAAATCTTTTCCAAAAAAACAGGTTTCGGAAAATCACCTTATATATATGTCGTAGATAATGATTGATCGCCAAGCAAAAGTGTCTTGTTTGGATAGAGTTTCACCACTGTACTTAAAACTACTTGTTTATTGATTCGATTTGATATGGTTGTCAAATAAATTATTTTTTGGATTGATTGTTGAATTTCAAATTGGTTGGAAGAAAAATAGAATTTAAATTGTGAAACTTTAAAAATTATTAAATAAAAGAAGAAATCAGTGGTGAAAAACTATCGCGATCATGGAGTCTCCGATATCAGAAGTGGGATCGAATGCAGCGCAAGTGAATGGTCTGGAAGTCGACTGGAAAATGATTCTAGAACAGCAGAATCAAAATTTTATAACATTGTTGGAGGTCTTGCAACGACCTGATAAAAAAAATGAAACTCAACTACCAGAATTCGATCCGCGTACTGGTGATGCTCATGCTTGGCTAGCAACAGCTGATATATGCATGGGTGAACAGCCCTTAAAAGATGCTGAGCTGAGCCAAGGGAAGGTGAGTGTCTATCATCTTATGCAGTGTCTTTGTTGACTTCTTTCATGGCGAAGTGGAAAAATCTGAACACGGAGCAGATAGCAGTGGCAACTGTTTTGGCACATATTGGCCAATTCGAGCCGCGCGTTCAACGTCTAGCTTTCACAGTTGATATACAAACAAGAAAACAGTTACAACAAGAGTTAAAAGTAGCATCGTATTCAAATAGGAAAATTCCACCGAACTTTTATGGCGAACCCGAGAACAAGCGATTAAAATTTATTCCAGCACCATTTTTAAAATGTTTTAACTGCGGCAATGTAGGACACAAAGCTGCAGCTTGTAGAAACTATGTTAATAAAGATGTTCAGCAGACTACTTCAAATAAGGTTCCAATGTTGAAGAAGAAATCTACATCGGATGTGACCTGTTTTCGTTGCCGGGCACAGGGTCACTATGCCAATAAATGTCCAAACATTCAGAAGAAGATAGACAACAAACAAACTCTTGACAAACGCGTTGACATGTGCATACTTGATACACCTTCAGGCATTTTGAATCACGCAGGTAAGGAGTATCTTTTTATTTTTGATTCGGGAGCCGAGTGCTCACTCATTAAACAAACGGTTAGTTCTAAATTCTGTGGCGAACTTTTCAACAAGAATGTGTCTATGACTGGCATTGGTCAGATGAGTGTGAAAAGTAGTTTACAAATTTTATCTAAGGTAACGATTAATAGAATTGACATCGAAATAATTTTTCATATTTTGCCCGATCACTACTTACAGTTTGACGTTATCATAGGACGAGAAATTTTAAATAAAGGTCTTTGTGTTCAAATGACAGCAAAACAGTTAAATGTAAGTCGGGAAATTAGTGATGAAGTTAAATTTTGTTATAATTTAAACACCAATGACTCAATTTTTGATGGTATAATCACTGACATACCCCAAGAGCATAGACCTGAATTGTTAGACATTTTAAATAAATTCAAGAAAAATTTTGTAGATGAAACACCCAAGTGCGCAGCTAATTTAGATCCAATGGAAATTCGTTTGATGGATCCAAATAAAACTGTTTACCGAAGACCTTACAGGCTTAGTCCAGACGAACAAGACATAGTGCGTATCAAAATTAGAGAACTTTTAATGGCAAATGTTATTCGACCAAGCTCATCACCTTTCGCTAGTCCGATACTGCTAGTTAAGAAAAAAGATGGATCAGATAGAATGTGCTTGGACTATCGACAACTAAACGATAATACTATTCCCGATAGATTTCCTTTGCCGTTGATATCTGACCAAATTAATAGACTTCATGGTTGTCATTACTTCACAACTTTAGACATGGCCAGTGGGTATCATCAGGTACCTATTCATCCTGACTCTATTGAGAAAACCGCTTTTATAACACCAAATGGACATTATGAATATCTTGCAATGCCATTTGGGTTGCGTAACGCTCCTGCAGTATTTCAAAGAAAAAAAAAAAAAAAAAAAAAAAAAAAAAAAAATTTCAAAGAAATATTATGAAAGAATTCTAGGTGAACTTGCAAATACATACGTTGTGGTATACATGGATGATATTCTGGTCGTGGGAACAGAAAATATTGACGAAAGTTTACAAAGGATTAATGTTGTTTTGGAAACACTTACTAACTACGGAATTTCATTTAATAATAAAAAGTGTTTTTTTATGAAAACGAAGGTAGAGTATCTGGGTTTTGAGGTTAGTTGTGGTGAAATCAGACCGAATTCCAAGAAAATAGAAGCTTTACTTGCCCTTCCTCCTCCTCAGACTATAACTCAATTGCGACAATTTATTGGGTTGGCTTCCTATTTTAGACAATTTGTGCCAAAATTTTTCCAAATTATGACTCCACTTTATGCATTAACAAGTAAAAATGTTCTTGATTGGAAGCCGTCTCATGAATCAGTACGACAGAAAATTATTTCTAAACTTACAAGTGCACCAGTTCTAATGATATTTGATACAAATTTTATGATTGGGTTACACACAGACGCGAGTTCTATTGGATTTGGTGGTATATTAATGCAAAAGAAGGACAGTAAATTACATGTTGTGGCTTACTTTAGTAAGCGAACGTCAAGTGCAGAGTCAAAATACCACTCATAT
The DNA here is from genome assembly GCA_914767935.1 of Coremacera marginata. Lineage (NCBI taxonomy): Eukaryota > Metazoa > Arthropoda > Insecta > Diptera > Sciomyzidae > Coremacera > Coremacera marginata. The sequence continues at coordinate 54,449,761 of OU612045.1, forward strand.
GAATTGGAAACTCTTGCAGTAGTGAATGCGATAACTCATTTTAGGCATTACTTATATGGTCGTAAGTTCGATGTTATAACGGATTGTTATTCTTTAAAATCATCGCGAACTAAACTTGATTTGACTCCCAGAGTGCACAGGTGGTGGGCTTTTCTTCAATCGTTTGACTTTAATATAATACACAGAAATGGAGACCGGATGTGTCATGTTGATTTCTTTTCTAGGAATCCATTATCTAATGAAGAATTATGTAAAATGTCATTCAAGAAGGTTAACCTTGCAGATATTTCTAATAATTGGTTAGTAGCTGAACAGCAACGTGACTCTGAAATAATTGGTTTGATTTCAGATTTAAATGACCATAAAGTAAGTGATGATTTGGCTAAAACTTATGAATTACGTTTAGGTGTGTTGTATCGTAAAATACAACGTAATGGAAAGACTAAGTGCATGCCTATCCTTCCTCGGGCATTAAGGTGGTCGGTGATTAATTCTGTTCATGAGTCCTTAATGCATCTTGGATGGGAAAAAACTTTAGAAAAACTTTATGACATGTATTGGTTTGAAAAAATGTCCAAATATGTAAAAAAATTTGTTAAGAATTGTATAACGTGTGCGGTTTCTAAATCACATTCTGGGAAAATTTCAGCAGCGTTGCATCCTATACCTAAAATTCCGATTCCTTGGCATACTGTGCACATTGATGCAACTGGTAAACTCAGCGGAAAAAATGATAAAAAGGAATATGTCTTTGTGTTAATTGATGCATTTACTAAATTTGTGATTTTGCAACATGCTTTGAATATTGATTCAATACACAGTATTCAAGCTGTGAAATTCAGCGTGTCTGTGCTTGGAGCTCCCAAACGAATTATTGCTGATCAGGGTAGATGCTTTGCTAGCGCTGAGTTTCGTGAGTTTTGTAAATTTCATAACATTGAATTGCATTTAATAGCAACAGGTAATGCTCGTGCTAATGGTCAGGTAGAAAGAGTGATGAGTACTCTTAAAAACATGCTAACTGCAGTTGAATCTAATAAAGAACGTTCATGGCAAGACTCTTTGCCTGATGTTCAATTAGCTCTTAATTGCACTATTAATCGTGTGACTAAATGTAGTCCACTTGAGTTGATGATCGGTAAAATAGCCAGACCATTAGATTTGATGTTTTCAGATGAAAGTGAACAAATAGTAGATATTGTAGAAATACGGGAGTTAGCTGAAAATAATATAAAAAAAAGTGCACAATATGAAAAATTAAGGTTCGATCAAGGAAAGACAATAGACAATACCTATTAAATTTAAGATTGGAGAAATGGTTTTGCTACAGAATGAGGAACGTAACCAAACTAAGCTCGATCCGAAGTATAAAGGCCCTTTCAAAATTGTTGAAATTTTAGATGGTGATAGATATGTTTTATCAGCACTAAATAATAAACGGACTTATAAGTACGCTCATGAGCGTCTGCGCAAAATGCCTGAAGGTGACGAGTCAACGGAAGTTGAGACATTAAATAATGATGTGGATTAATTGAGTATTTTCTCTTATGTACTTTATTTTGTTTAAATGTTTCGTTGGAATAAACGGTTTATTGTTTGAATAATTTTAAAAAGATTAAAATCTGGATTCAATTATTAAAAGTCTTGTTTTTTAGTCGGACATTCTAAGTAGATACCACCAGGTTTTATGGTGAAGATTATCGTCTGATGTGATAATAGATGAGGATACCACCAGGTTTTATGGTGAAGATTATCATATGATGTGATAATAGTTGTGGATACCACCAGGTTTTATGGTGAATATTATCATCTGAGTGATAATAGTTCTGGATACCACCAGGTTTTATGGTGAAGATTATCATATGATGTGATAATAGTTGTGGGCACCACCAGGTTTTATGGTGAAGATTATCATATGATGTGATAATAGTTGTGGGCACCACCAGGTTTTATGGTGAAGATTATCATATGATGTGATAATAGTTGTGGGCACCACCAGGGTTTATGGTGAAGATTATCATCTGAAGTGATAATAGTTCTGGATACCATCAGGTTTTATGGTGAAGATTATCATCTGATGTAATAATAGTTGCGAATATCACCAGGTTTTATGGTTGGATTATCGTCTGATCTTATGGTATAATTGTTATTATTATTCACTGCCAGGTTATGGCGAAGGTTATAATTTGAAATGATTATAGTTGTGAATATCGTCAGCCTATGGCGAAGGATATTGTTTGATGTGATAATGATTGAGGATACTTGGATAATTGGACATTGCCTGAAATTATGGTGAAGGTTTTCAATTGAATGGATAGTTGTAATATCATCATTACAACACAATGATTTACGGATATGCACCTGGAATGTCCGGACCCTTTATAGGGAAGGTGCCATTATCCAACTGGCGGAAGCCCTCAAAACAATACAATCTGACATCACCGCCATCCAGGAAATGCGATGGAAAGGGCAAGGCTGCTCTAAACAAGCACACTGCGATATCTACTACAGCTGCCATGCGGAGAAGCGCGAATTCGGATGTGGATTCGTCGTTAGCCGGAAACTACGCCACCTTGTTTCCCGGTTCACACCTGTGAACGAAAGATTGGCCACGATCCGCATCAAGGCAAAATTTTTCTACATAAGCCTTATTTGCGCGCACGCCCCGACGGAGGAAAAGGACGAAGCCGTCAAGGACGCTTTCTACGCTAGTCTTGAGGACGTATATGACCACCTTCCGGTCCATGACGTGAAAATAGTCCTCGGCGATTTTAATGCGAAAGTCGGAAGGGAAGGCATCTTTGGCCCCACTGTCGGTCAGTTCAGTCTTCACGAGACCTCCACAAACAACGGTCTAAGACTGATCGACTTCGCCGCGGCACGAAACATGGTAGTTAGTAGCACCAGATTTAAGCACCTCGACATCCACAAGGCCACCTGGCTGTCCCCGGATCAAAAAACGCGAAACCAAATTGATCATGTTGTAATCGACGGAAGGCATGCCTCTAGTGTTCTAGATGTGCGTACATTTCGGGGGGTCAACATTGACTCCGACCATTATCTTGTTGCAGCCAAGATCCGCATGCGATTATGCAATGCCAAGAACATACGCACAGGAATGCAACGAAAGCTAGATGTCGCTAAGCTGCAATTACAACGGACTGCCGAAGCCTACTCCGCTCAACTCTCGGTTAAGCTCAACCGACCAACCTCTGGACTCGACGACGCCGGCGGACTTTGGGCGCATATATCCCACTCCATGCGCGCTGCCGCTGAAGAAGTCATTGGTTTCCGGCGCCCGCAACCTCGGAACCAATGGTATGATCAGGAGTGTCGCATTGCGACTGCAGTAAAAAACGCCGCTTATAGAAAAACGCTGCAGTCAGCTGCAACGCGAGCCGTGCGAGAAAACTACCGCGAAAAGAGGAAGGAAGAGAGGCGCCTTTTCAGACGCAAGAAAAGAGAGCAGGAAAAGCGTGAGCGTGAGGAACTAGAGGTATACCAGGGCAAGAAGGATGCACGAAAATTCTATCAACAGCGTCTAACCCAAAGCGTCTAACCCAAGGTTTCAAGCCCGGAGCATCCACTTGTAGAGATGAAAATGGAGATCTGAATACGGATACACAGTGTGTGCTTAGATTGTGGAGACAGCACTTCTCCAATTTACTTAATGGCGACGATTCCACCAATGCCGCCTATCGAGAGCACAGTGCAGTGCCACCAATCGACGATGACGGAGTGGAAGTATCACCACCTAGCCATGAAGAGGTTCGAGTTGCTATCCAACGACTCAAAAACAATAAAGCAGCGGGTGCTGACGGCCTGTCAGCTGAATTGTTTAAAACCGGCGGCGATGAATTGATAAGGCGCATGCATCAGCTCATCAGCAAAATATGGCTAGCAGAAAGCATGCCCGACGATTGGAACCTCAGTGTACTGTGCCCTATACTTAAGAAAGGAGACCCTACAATCTGCGCAAGTTATAGAGGTATCAGTCTTATTTCCATCGCATATAAGGTTCTCTCAAGCGTACTGTGTGAAAGATTAAAGCCAATTACAAAAACACTGATTGGACCTTATCAGTGTGGCTTTCGACCTGGTAAGTCTACCCTAGACCAGATTTTCACGCTACGACAAATCCTGGAGAAAACCCACGAAAATCAAATTGACACACACCATCTCTTTGTCGACTTTAAAGCTGCGTTCGATAGCCCGAGAAGGGATTGCCTATACACAACAATGTCTGAGTTCGGTATACCTGCAAAGTTGATTAGACTTTGCAGAATGACGTTGAGCAACACACGCAGCTCCGTCAAGGTAGGAAATGACCTCTCCGAAACCTTCAATACCGAAAGAGGTTTCAGGCAAGGCGATCCACTGTCTTGCGATCTCTTCAACATCATCATGGAGGGGATCGTACGAAAGGCCGGTGTGCATCGTAATGGCACCATTTTCTATAAAGGTGTCCAGCTCCTTGCTTACGCTGATGATATTGATATTGTTGGCAGAACCAAGAGAGATGTTACCGCTGCTTTCGCCGCTATCGAAAAGGAATCAGCCAAAGTGGGTTTGACGATAAATGAGGATAAAACAAAGTATATGCTGTCTACAAACAAGGGAGCTCGGCGTTTAGACTCCCACGTTTCATCCGGCAGCTATAACTTTGAAGTTGTCAAGGACTTCGTTTATCTTGGCACCGCCATTAATACCACGAAATCAGCCTGGAGATAAGGCGAAGAACAATAATTGCTAATAGGTGCTACTACGGGCTCAGTAAGCAACTAAGTTCCAGAGCCCTCTCTCGATCGACAAAACTAACACTCTACAAGACGCTCGTTCTACCTGTGCTGCTTTATGGTGCTGAGGCATGGGTAGTTTCGCAAACTGACGCAGCCGCTCTGGGGGTGTTCGAGAGAAAAGTTCTTCGCAAAATCTTCGGTCCTGTTCGAGTCGGCGATGACTATCGCATCCGAATGAACCACGAGCTGTATGAGCTCTACGGAGACATTGACGTAGTTCGGCGTATAACTGTGCAGCGACTACGCTGGCTGGGTCATGTCCATCGTATGGACGACGAAGCTCCAGCGAAAAAGGTGCTCGAAGCGAGGGTCGCTGGTCAACGACGACGAGGGAGACCATGCCTCCGATGGATGGACCAGGCTGAGGAAGCCCTAACCGCACTTGGTGTATCCGATTGGAGAAGGCGCGCGCAAAGCAGAGGCGCCTGGCGAGAGCTGATGAGGTCGGTCGAAATCCGGACACGGGTTGTCACGGCCACCTAAGTAAGTAAGTAAGTAATATCATCATATGATGTCGTGACCAGGAATGGCCAAATGAAAGAAGAGGTCACCCGAGGACGTGTGACATGTCAGAATGGCCGTGTCGTAGATAATGATTGATCGCCAAGCAAAAGTGTCTTGTTTGGATAGAGTTTCACCACTGTACTTAAAACTACTTGTTTATTGATTCGATTTGATATGGTTGTCAAATAAATTATTTTTTGGATTGATTGTTGAATTTCAAATTGGTTGGAAGAAAAATAGAATTTAAATTTAAAAGGAGAAATCAGTGGTGAAAAACTATCGCGATCATGGAGTCTCCGATATATATATATGTTTTTTTTCGAAAAAAAAAATTCTCAATAGAAAAAATATTTGTAAAACATTTTATACATTCCAATTCTATAGTGATTTGATAAGATTTTAATCATGTTACCAAATTTTCATAAAAAATTAATAATTACAGTTTTTTAAATATCAGCATTTTTTCAATTATTTTTATTATATTTGACAATTAAAAAACAATTTCGAAGTTAAAAAAAATTTGTTTTTAATTTTTTTTTTTAATTTACAAATAATTTATGTATAAATCAGCGACCGGTTAAATTCTTAAATATTCAAAAAAAGTTACTGTTTCATTCTTTTTATATAAATTTATCTAGCCGAGTAATTATTTTAATATTAACATGAACTTATTTTCATGTGATATCTTATAAAATAAATTGGTTATAAGATACTGGTGCTGTGCTAACACCAGTATTCGATTACGGTTTTTGAAAAATAGTCTGAAATTTCAAAAAATTTAATTAAAAAAAAAATATATGTAGTAATTGTTATTGCAATTGAATCATGAGAAAATGAAACTGTTAAATTTTTAAAGATTTTAAAATATTTTCTTTTGAATATTATTTAAATTATCGAAATCGTTTTCGAGAACAGTAATATTTAAGCCCTTAACGATAACTCGAACAAGGGGTTCACACAGCTTCAAATAGTTGTACACAAGCTGGGGATCAAAAGCGTAAGATTGCCAAAAAGAAACCAAATCTAAAGACTAAACTTTTTTTCTCCCTCTTATTTGAAATGTCCATAAAAGTAGTGAATGCAGTATGAAAAAATGTTTTCATTTTTCATAGCTGATTTCAATTTTGATTTTAACAAACTGTAAGAAATCTAACCTATATTCACCGTTCACACTAATATTGTTGAATTAGTAAAATTTTGTCACAGAAATTTTTAGTTTTTGTGCTAATTTTCGGAATAATACTTTTTAAATGAAAATTAAAAATTCTCAATTTGGACCATTTTTCAACAAACCATAGGCAAAAACAAAAAACTTAGTACTCAAAATTGATTTGCAAAAAAAATAAAATTAAATAAACTCTTCTGTCTTTCTTATGGTCATTTAAAAACAGGCATATTCATAAATAGTCTTAAAAGAAAACGGATTTGCTTACAAATTTTCATATCCTTTTTTTTTAGTTTTTACTAATATCTACTTACAGATTTTTTTATCAAAACCCCGCTTTGGTATATCTTAGCTACGGGCCTGAACTGCATCACAAATTTTGAAATTGTATAATTATTAAAAGTGGATGTAACAAAATTTCTCTTAGACTTTCTGTTATTTTCATATTAAATTGATACATAAAAATTAGAGACATGAAATAATTATAAAACCGAAAAGATAATGCAAATATTTTACTTTTTTAATGCTTCAAGCAATATGGACATATTGCAGCACGTTGATTTAGTTATAATGTGGTAAAATTGTTCCGCAATGAACTTCCAAACTAGAGAACATGCTGCAGGGTACTTTGGTTAGAATTTTTTTTTTTTAATTTTTTCTTTTTTATTTTGTCTTTTAAAAGTGCTTGTTATAAAAGATTCAATTCGTGAAAGCTTTTCCCATAAAGAAAAATTGTGCATATTTTGCGAAATTCATTAAAAACTTATTTTGAGTCGAAAATGAATCATTTTTGTATCATTTCAGTAGGTAAGACTTCCTTGTAAATGAACCATTTTTTGTTCATAAATGAGTTCGGAAATGAATCATTTATGTTTCTTTTTTGCATTCTGAAATTAGTTCAAAAAAGAATCATTTTTTTATCATATCAGTAGGAAACAATTTCTCATAAACGAACCATTTTTTGTTCATAAATGAGTTAACAAATGAATCATAAATGTTACTCTTTATATTCTAAAATCAGGTAAATAAAGGAACTTAAAATGGAAATGTTAACGTTCGTACAAACGTCATATGAACTTTTTTACCAGTGCGAGATGGATGTACTGCTACACGTATAAAAATTTTCAACATTTCTATCAAAAATTAAAATCAAGCCCAAATGGAATGAAAACCACGAAAACATTCCAAGCGAAAATGTAATCAAATAAACTCCCCAATTAATAACTGAACTATTTTGATATTTCATATATAATTTGGAAGTTTGAAACATCAATATCATGAAAAACACAATGCATGAATTCCAGACCAGGTATATTAATCGTATTAACCCAATGATTATTATGTTCTCTAATTTTAGTGATAATCATTTCTTCTTTAACAAAATATCGATATGTAATTATAAATAGTATTATGCAATAATAAAATTTTTAATTCAAAAAGGTTCTTTTTTTTAACTCATTATTGAACAAAAAAGGTTTGTTTTTGAGAGGCAATTCAGTACAAAGATTGATACAAAAAGGGTTCAATTTCGTTTCGGTTTCGAGTGCCGAAAAAGAACTTTTGTATGGTTCATTTTTGAACTCATTTCCGAAGAAAGAAACAGTTTGTTTCTGAGAGACATTTTCGTCCGGCGATTGATTCAAAAAGGGTTAATTTCCGAGTGCCGAAAAATAACTTTTATGGTTCTTTTTATAACTTATTTCCGAACAAAAAAGATGATAATTTATGGTTCTTTTTTTAACTCATTTGCGAACAAAATAAGGTTCGTTTTTGAGAGGCATTTTAGTCCGACGAATGATATAAAAGGGGTTTTTTTCTGAGTGCCGAAAATGATCGTTTCTACACAAAAAGGTTCATAAATGAATTCAAAAACGGTAGTTTTGGTTCACTGGATATATCTACTGCTCTAGGGAAATTTGTACATAAAAATTTTACATCATCCAAATACACGTAAAAATGCGTAAGCGTAGAAAGATTTTTGGTTCCAATATTATCTTCTAAAACAGCTATATTATCTTCTATCTCCTGCGCACTATCTGCAATGAAAATAAACGCTTCTTGAGAGTTTCCTATTTTAAATTTTACGAGTGATTTCTTTCCGTTGTTGTCCTTTGTAACAACTTCGTGAGTTAGAACCAGATAAGGGTGAAGGCACATTTTTTGCCGCACTGCCTGCTTCTCTCATCTTCGTATACATATCTTTACTTATTCACGTTGGCACAGGATGGTTTACTACAGGTAGACTTAACTCTGCTCTGATAACCTTATTGGAAAAGAGAGAGTTTCGCAGACATAGGTTATGACAACAGGGTTAATAATAACGTTAGTGATGATTTAATATTTCATATACATATATTCATTAATAATAATTTATATTAACAATAAGAGCATGAAAATAAAATAGTTTAATTTATAAACAAATAAATACGAATACATAAATATTCTTCAATAAAAATTGGATACGAAGAGAAAAACGTATTATAAGGTTTGTGATTTTTTTTATTGCAATTAATGCGTGCTTGTTAGTTGTGCTCATGAAGAAATGAGCAAGGTAGCTGCATGACTGCTTGCACTCTCTTTTTGTCAACCATAACTGTCAAAACGTTTAAAATTTGTACAGTTAGTTTACATTTGCTTTTTTTATTTCTACGAGCTTTGACAGTTTTGAGTTTGCGCTCTCTCTCTCTTGCATGTACCGGTTGTACTTGCATTCTTGCTTTGTGTGCGGTAAAACTGTTGAGTAGCTTTTGGCTCATTACACGATGTAGGTAGGTTAAAAACTGTCTCGGTGGCACCAAACTGAAATCGTAATATATGCAATATACACAATATGCAATATATGTGCGAGTATAAACTGAACTTGTTTTGTAAAATTTTTTTTTAAGTTTTTTGATCATAAAAATGCAATGAACAAGTAAAACAACAAAAGTTTTGTTTTCCGTTAAAAAAAAAAAATAAATATATTTCATACCTCATATCGCCCTAAGACATATGTCTTAATAAATTAAATAAAAACAATCACAAAAAGTCTAACAAGAGTTTTTAAATGAAATGTTTTTATTAGACTTTAACTAAAATTGTTAAAAAAAAACTGAGCGAGTTTTTGGCACAATGACCTTTGGTCTGACAAAAACTTAATAGAATACATAAGCAGCAAGATTTTATTCTAAAATTAAAAAAAATTATTCTAAAATTAAAAGTAAGAATAGAGATAGTTTTGGAATAGAGATATGCTTTCCAAAAATTGTAAGTAAATTGTTCTGCGATTGAGATTTGCTAAGCAGTCAAATAAGTAAGCAGATAATAAACTATTTACATCAATATATATATTAAATTTAAGTGATAATATTTTGTTATTTGTTTGAGAATGTTTATAATTTTTCATAAGATAAAAGTTTAGCAAACACGAAAGCAGATATGCTACTTTCCAAATCTAACAGTTCCGTTGTTGACAAATTTGAAATTCTAATACGTTCATTTAATGCTTCAAAAAGTAATGTCGTGCTACTTTTTAGTGTTGAAAGTTTGTGCGGAAGTTCCGTGCAAGATTGTAATATACTAGTTGAGGCCATATCTGAGGTTTGAAATGAATGCAGGTCATCTTGACTCTTGTCTTTTCGTCCTTTTGATGTTGTTGGCTCCAACATGTAGTCAAAATGAGTTGAAGAATCACTTTTCAGAGCGTCATCATTTGAAGCTGCTTCACTTTCACTGTCTTCAGTCTTCACTGTGACTTCAGTCAATAATGAGTTCTGATTATCGTGAATTGCTTCTTCAGTCTTCACTACGATTTCAGTCAATAATGAGTCTTGATTATCGTGAATTGCTTCTTCAGTCTTCACTTTGACTTCAGTCAACAATGAATCTTGATTATAGTGAAATGCTTCTTCATTCAATAATGAGTCTTGATTATCGGTAATTGCTTGTTCAGTCAATAATGAATCTTGATTATCGTGAATTGCCTCTTCAGCATGCCCAATATTGCTGTCCGTAAAGTATATAAAGTAAACATTGTATTATATATAAGTAGAAAATTTATTTCAACCTACCGCCTGTTACTTGAAAAATTATCTAAAAACTGCATATATTGTGTGTATTTCCAGGGTCTTTTTTGCTTTGATTTTCGTTGCTTTAATTTTTTGTAGGTGTCCCGGAGATTTTTCCACCTTTTTCTGCAATATTCATCTGAAAATATTTTCTTTTAAGAATTTTTAACTACAAATTAATTGTGCAAAATTACCTCTACTCTTCAAACGTTTGGCAATGTCACTCCAAAGTCTATCTTTCATAAAGGAATTTTTATAATTTAGCGAGCAAAAATTAAACAAGCACTCGAATTTTCTTACTTCTGTAATAAGTTTTACTTCGAAAACATCCATTGTTTATATGAACTTATGAAATGTTAGAACAGAGTGAACGGCGTTAGCGGCCAGAGTCAAGAAATTAAACTAAATGTATGAAACCCAGGCTAACCGCCCGACGCTAATCGCCCGCCGTCGAAATGTACTCTTTTTATATATTCAGCTTGCCTCATACAATGCGCTCTTTTCTCAGCGAGAAATTGAATCATGAAATATATAAGCGGCACAAAAGGAATGCAAAAATATATATATACATTGTTTTCAAAACTTGGCAGCACTCTTATTCTTTTCATAAATTTGCTACCAGTTTTCTCGCATAGAAGTGAGCGCAACGTGAGCAGCTGGCTAAAAATAGACCTAAGGTTTGTTTCGAGGGTAAGCGGTAGGCAACAAGCTTGGATGTTATACAGTTTGTTCGATGTTCTGACGCTAGCCGCTAACGCATTTCGTTCTGCATAGTCAATTATTTTGTAAAAGAAATACAATCTTGCTTGCATAATATAAAAAAAACAAAGTAGCAACTATATGGCTGAGAACAGATAGGAAGATAGAATTCTTAAAAATATGCAGAGCAATATTGAAACTAAAGACGTATTCAGCTCTTTTTTTTATTATCGCTCTACCTCTCTCCCCACGTAATGAGAGAGTACAAAGAAATTGCTGCACGCTCTTTCACTTGACTGAATTATTTTAAATTTGATTGGATAATGCTGTTGAGGGAAGATTACCAGATGTTAGTTTCTTAAGTTTATGGAATTTTTGGTAGATTCAGAGCAAAGAAACATTAATTTTGCCATTATTTCTTAAACAACGAACTTGGTGACCGTTTTTTAAGTCAGTAGAATTGCCAGATTTTTTTTTTCAAAAAACTGAACCAGAAAAAACTGCATTTCGATCAAAAACAGTTTTTTTTTCAGTAATATCTTTAATATATATTTAAAACAAAATTAAAAGAAATCCAACGAATTCATTCAAATAATATAATTATTAGCATGACCATAAAAACTATTCAGTACAGATTAAACTCAAATAAAAAAGAAAATTAAAAAAAAAATAGCTAAGCTATTTTATTAACAAAATTCAGAAGAGAGGACGACTTTCAAATCTAATATTTATGCTATTTTAAATTGTTTTTGACTTCTCCTATAGAAATTTAAAAATGTTTTGGTTTTTCAGATTTAAATTAGCAATGTAAGATCTATGCTAACGCCACAGCTTGCACTTCAACCGAAAACCTGCAAAACCTCAACGGAAACCCTACACCTCAAACGCGCAGCCCAAAAGTAGAGCAGATGGCAAGCCAAAGCCAACAACCAGCGTTCCCGTGGGAAGCGCACAGTCAGCGGAACCTTTAAGCAGCAAAATATCGGAAAGTCACGTACAGGCCTTATCTTTAGTTAACAAATAGATTAAGAAGTATTTTGTAAGTTAGTTCTAAGTTCGGATGAATAAAGACCTGTTGGTCCAAAAAATATTTTTTTTATAAACTAAGTGACACTTTTATTTAACTGGCGCCCGAGCAGGGACCCAGCAGTGGTATAATAAATAAAAATAAGTGTTAACAAAAGGACTTCAAGCAGCTCCAGTTAGCAAAAAAAAAGGTGTTAATAAAAGGACCTAAAGTAGCTCCAATTAACCAAGATAACACAACGCAAGTGTCATAAGTGGGCCTTAAGACGCTCCAGGAACAAGCACGCTGGGTCACCAAAACAAACAGAATTAACTTCAACAAAACAGTGTGAGCATAGAATACCGAGTCACCGCTGGACAATCAACGGACAAAAAGGAACAAATAGATTAAGAAATATTTTGTAAGTTAGTTCTAAGTTCGGATGAATAAAGACAACAAAACAGTGTGAGCATAGGATCTCGAGTCACCGCTGGACAATCAACGGACAAAAAGGAAATAATCTTAACCACCACTGGAGTTATGCTGTTGCTGAGCTTTTTGTAAGAATATTTTTAAGAAAACTGTTAAAAAATTAAATTAAGTTCTTTAAATCAAATTTAATCTTTAAATCGAAAAAAAAAATTCAAATTACAAATTTAAAGAGTAAGGTAAAAATTTAATTGACAAATTAGAGCTATTAAGTGTAAAATTAAAATTTTTAGAAAACCGTGCTTTTAACAAATAACAATGAACAAATATTGAATCTAAGATAGAGTAGAAATCAAGTATTGATTGAACTCAAGTTCCACAAATATATCACAATAAAAAAAGAAGAGAATAAGTTAATAAAAATTAGATAGTACAAGTGGAAAATTAATAAGAAAAAAATAATAACAATGTCGAACCCAGGTAATCTAATTAAACCCCCTGTCATAAATCCTAACCCAACACCTAGCACAAATCCCAGTACGGTACCACCACTTGAGGAGACAATTCGTAGAATTCTACAGAATCTTTTTGACAGTGAAGGTCAGAGGTTAGTTGATAACGTGATGAACCCTAACCATGAATTCCTCAATTTAATAAACGAAAATGTAGTTTCTCAAAGAAGTACAGATTCGGACCATATTCCCAAATTTGCCAAGACCATAAGAGAATTCTCAGGTAACCCGAATGAGTTTAGTTCATGGAGAAAAAGTGTTGACAGGCTTATTGAATTTTACCAACAGTTCCAAAGAACCTCAAAATTTTTTGGCATTTTAATGGGCATCCGTAACAAAATAGTTGGACACGCTGACGAAGTTTCGGAATCGTATAACATTCCACTTAATTGGACAGCAATACGATCCTGTCTAACATGGCACTATGCACACAAAAGGGGTCTCAAAGCTCTTGAGTATCAATTGTGTTGCGTAGTTCAAGGTAGTCTTCCAGTTCGCGATCTTTATCAAAAAGTGTACTCCCACTTATCCTTAATCCTCAAGAAAATATCTTGCATAGAAGTGAGCCCGGATGCTCTTAGGCCTCTTACACAAATGTATAGGGAAAAGGCCGAGATGCGTTCATTAACGGGCTCAACGGTGATTTGCCAAGGCTTCTAGCAGTTAGGGAACCAAAAGACCTCCCTCATGCACTTCACTTGTGCGAAATCCTTGAGAATCAAATTAACTATTCACCACATAACAGAACAAATAGATGTCTACCACCAACGCCTCAAACACTAAACTTACAAAGGAACATGCCTACAACACCAACCAAGGACACCCCTTGCTCCGCCTGGTTGGAACGCACAACGTTTCCAATCATGTCCACAACCTGCATGGCAGACACGAGCTTTCCAACCGTTCCAAAATAATTATGCACCACCTCGACCATTCGCTAATAAACCATTACCGAGACCAGAACCCATGGACATCGACAGTTCGATACGAACCAGAAACATTGATTACATGAATAGACCAGGAAATAGTAAGCCACCAGAGAAAAAACCATCAAATTTTTCTCACCAGGTACCCTACAAATTTCAAAGAAATTTTCATGTCAACACTGAGACAGAACAGCAACCACAACAGGAAATTGATGACGAGCAGATAGCAACCATGGACGAGTACGAAACAGAATTAATTACGAAAACGATGGACAGATTTTTCAAGAATATGATCAACCTCCCGCAGACTTTACAGACATCCATTTTTTAGAATGATCCGTTCTTCGCTGCCCTACATAGAGTGCAAGACGAAGAACGGCGAGACCCTTAAAATATTGTTAGACACTGGATCTAGCAAAAATTATTTCCAAGCACATCTTGTTCTGAAATCTCTCCCTAATGAATAACCCTTCTCGCGAATTCAATAGCAGGAAAAGTAGAAATTACGCACCATACCTTCGTCAATCTTTTCGGAAAGAAAGACACTAATTTGAAATTTTTCCTTCTTCCAACATTAGAATCCTTTCATGGCATACTTGGTAGCGACAGCCCTAAGGATTTGCGTGCAATAATAAACATCTACAAATATCAAACAAAGATATTCAAAAGATGTGAATAAAATTGACATAAGAACTGAACACATGACACATATTCAAAAACAAGACATTAACCAACTTACAGGGAAATACCCTCAACTCTTTTTGGAACCAAACGAGAAGCTCACCTTTACCACTACTGTGGTTGGAGAAATCAAGACTTCCTCTGGAACTCCAGTTTACACTAAATATTACCCTTACCTGTTAGCAATGAGAGAATTCGTAACACAAGAAATTGAAAATCTCCTAAGAGACGGAGATAACTCTCCTGTTTGGGTTGTACCCAAAAAATTAGACGCTTCCGGACAAAAGAAATACAGATTGGTAATTGATTACCGAAAGTTAAATACAGTTACAATAGCTGACAAAAATCCCATACCGGAAATAAACGCAATCATCTCACAATTAGGAAATAGCCAATATTTTTCAGTCCTCGATCTGAAAAGCGGGTGCCACCAGATCCCATTGAAAGAATCGGACTCTTCAACAATGGGAAGTACGAATTCACGAGACTTCCATTTGGCTTAAAAAACGCACCTGAGATCTTCCAACGCGCTCTTGATTACATACTAAGGGATCATATTGGCAAGATATGTTATGTCTACATAGATGACATAATTGTGCTGGGTAGAGACGAGCGAAGTCATCTAGAAAACCTAGAAACAATTTTTCAAACACTTGAAAAAGCCCATATGAAGGTTCAGCTAGACAAATGCGAATTCTTCAAAGACGAGGTAGAGTTCCTAGGATTCATAATATCACAAACATGTATAAAAATTAATTCCGCGAAAGTCATGGCCATAAAAAATTTTCCACACCCAAGAACTCTAAAAGATCTGAGATCGTTTCTCGGATTATCAGGATATTATCGACGCTTTATTAGAGATTATGCTAAATTGGCCAAACCACTGACATCAATATTAAGAGGAGAAGACGGAGTCTCAAAAACAGCTTCAAGCAAAAAGTCAATTACACTGAACGAAAACGCGTTAACAGCCTTTAATCAAATCAAAAATTCATTAATGTCACAAGAGGTCGTACTAGCATACCCAGATTTTAAAAAGGATTTACATCTTATAACCGATGCTTCAAAATATGCTCTGGGAGCTGTGTTGGAGCAAGCAGGCAAACCCACAACGCTTATGTCAAGATCTTTGACCAGGACAGAAGAAAGTTACGCTGCAAACGAAAAAGAGATGCTTGCCATCATCTGGGCATTAAGCAGTCTGAGAAACTATCTGTACGGTTCGGCCAAGGTAATAATCTTCACAGACCATCAACCCCTCCCATAATGGAAATATAAAGAGGTGGAAATGTAGATTAGATGAGTACAACTATGAACTAAAATACAAACCAGGTAAGACTAACGTTGTTGTTAAAAGGACGATTTAGAAGAAGGCCATAAACAGGAGCTAACGCCACAGCTTGCACTTCAACCGAAAACCTGCAAAACCTCAACGGAAACCCTACACCTCACACGCGCAGCCCAAAATTAGAGCAGACGGCAAGCCAAAGCCAACGACCAGCGTTCCCGTGGGAAGCGCACAGTCAGCGGAACCTTTAAGCAGCAAAATATCGGAAAGTCACGTACAGGCCTTAGCTTTAGGTAACAAATAGATTAAGAAATATTTTGTAAGTTATTTCTAAGTTATTGTCGGATGAATAAAGACCTGTTGGTCCAAAAAATATTTTTTTTTATAAACTAAGTGACGATTTAATTTAACTAATACAATATAAGAGATTACAATTAAGGCATATCTCCAAGATTAATACTTAAATTGTTGCCTGTTATTATCGTAGAAATTCGTAATTTTAAATTTTTTTTGTTAAGCTATCAGGTGTTTTTTAGGAATTGCTTTGAAAACTTTTTTTCATAACACGAAAATTCATAATATTTATTTTACGTTTAACAAGGCGGTTTGGAGAAGAAAAAATATGAAATGTCGATAACAAAAAAATAATCATTCAGTAATCAAATAGTAATTTTTTGTAGCAATTTTTGTGAGTTCTGAAAAGCATAGGAATATAAAAAATATTCCACTTTTTATGCTGCATTGGAAAAAAAATATGCTTTCCGAAGGTAATATATGCTAAAGTGGAATAAAATATTCCACTCTGGTTAGGCTGGTTGAACATCGTTGCTGTAGCGCTCACGAGAAATCAGAATGTGAGAGAGGCTCAGATGGTATGTTGTTTTTTCTACATTTCTCTCTCTTGAAGCCCAAACAGAATGTGAGCTTGCCGTCGCGTCAGCTTAATAAAACTGATAAAAACGTATCAAATCAACCCCAACTGCTCCTCGCTGGCCGCTTAACCTCAAAATATTATTTGCTGCATATAATACATACAAAGCCATTTATACTTGTTTAGTTTGTTCAATACTTTTCAACAAACAAACGGTGGTGGTTTCATTTCGAATTGCCGCTGCGGCAGAGAGTGAAGCACAGTGTAACGAGCCCATATGACTGGTGGACAAAAATACACCCCGTGTCAAAATTAAAACTGAACTAAATTTTAAGTAATATCTTTTGTTGTGGTTATGAGAACATTTTTCTACTTTTGCCGTTAGACAAGTATGTGGAGACCAATTGTTGTATATAACATATATCAACAACAAAAACATTAAAAGAGGAAATATCTGTTACTTTAAAACTGAATTATTATTTTATATCTGCAGTTAATTAAATGAAATTAAATTGTTACTTTTAAATAAAGATATTGCTATGATAACCAAAGCTCCCTGTACTAACATAGATATATACGTACATAGGTGCGCATCTGTGTTATCACTCAGTACATTTTCTCCGTAGCAAAGTTTGAATCAAATGTACACTAAAAAAAATCGGCATGTTTTAAAATTGAACACAATGATATTATTTTCAATTTGTATTTTTTCCTATAAAATTAGAGATTATGTCACTTTGATGACATTTATTTTAAGCTACTTTTTTAATACATTTGCAATAAAAAATTGTTTAAAACAAATTTCGTCAAAAAAGCAACATAATGTTATCAATTTATATGTGAATATTTAAAAAAATCTCAAATTTTATATAAAAAAAAAATTGACAATAATATCATTGTGTTCAAGTTTAGACAGCCGATTTTTTTCAGTGTAGCTGTCGTGTAGCCAAAAAAATGTTTAAGCCTAGCAATAGTACTTAGATTTAGCTAAGTGGTAGAATTTGTTTTTAATCAAAAACTTACAAATGTAACCCGCTAGCAGCACCACCTACCAATTGTAAAGCCATTTATGGACATTATCAAACACACAAAAAATTTCACCAAATTCGGTCCAGCCGTTTATGATGAGTTCAGTCACATAAACACGTACTGAAAAATTGCATATGAGCATTACCAAACTGGCATTACGTACGATTTGTACGAAAAAATATTAAAAAAATTAATGAAAAACTCAAATTTTTTTAAAGGTTTTTTATTTTCGCGTAGTTATTAAGTAAAAGAATTACAACAATCGATCCTAAGGATTTAAGGCTATAAGCAAAACTATGCTCTGGCGTGACGTTATAAAAAACAGAAATGGTTTTCTACTTGGATTCGACAAAATGTGCAAAACACTGCGAATTGGGCAAGACTTTTGGTTTTTAGAAGGATTTGAAATAATATATAAATTTATTTTCCGAGTAATCAAATTTAAAAATCTTTTTCCCGTTTTTTTGTTATTAGGCTTAGTTATCTGACGTGACTTTACTGGCGTTACGTTACTTAAATTTCCATTGCATTCAATTGGGATTAAGTAATTGTTAAACTAAGTAATTCTATAATTAAGTTAATAAAAAACAAATTTAATATTTGGCCTCTCCTTGCCTCAACCATATTGCATTATTTTTAGCCAATGCCTTCCATTTTTACTAAAACAAAAACGTCTACGAAACATTTACTAAATATTTACTAAAACGAAAAATTACATCTGTGAAACAGTGCAGACAATTTGATCATCATGGTAAATGAATTTATGTTCAAATTGCTTTAATCAATAAAATTTAAATGTTTCTATAAAATAATATTAGTAAATGTTAAGTTTTAAATACCTTTTAATTGTCGTGTCACGGTGGACTTTTTTCTGGAAATGCCCATATATAAAGATTTACCTACAGTGGCTCACAGCTTATTTCATGCTGTGCTATTTTTTAAATTTGGATAAAAATAAAAAAAAAAACACTTTGGAACACTGTATCTTAAAAAAAAAAAAGGAAATTATCAATTTTTAGATGAGGCCTAAGAAAAATATTTTTATTGATCGTAATAAATAAAACAAAGTACACAAAAATTAGTTTTGACAAGCTTTAGGCTGATTAAACCTTTTGCGCAGAACAATGCAGGTAACAGCTTATTTCATGCAGATGCTTGTTTTCACTTTGGTGCCAGTGTGTTGCGCTGTGTAACAGGACTTTAGTTTTCTTGTTCTCTTTGATGTATTAGTAATCAACTGTAGTCAATTTTTAGTGTGATATTGCACATGTAAAGATATAGAAGCATATTTAAAAACAAATGGCTCGTCGCACGAAAATTAAGTAGGGAGAATTCCCATTGAATCATTTTAAAAACCACCAATCCCAGGGGAAAATTGCTCAATTTGTTAAATGTGAGTCCCGCTAAATTGCAGAGCATCATTGAACGCTTTGTTAATGTAAATCGAGTTCAATTTAATGGCAGAAATGCGTCAAACAAAATTTTCAACCAGGCCGATGAACACTTTATTGTGCATTAAATCAAGGTGAGCCCAAAGTTAACGGTTCCAAACCTTGTCTTGGCAATACAACAAGGACTATGTAAGGACAATACTGCACGCATTTAATGGAACCGATGGCACAGAGTTCAGACATGAATGTAATTGAAAATTTATCGAACATGTTGGAAAAAAACATTCTGCCACATGATATTTCCAACAAGGAAAAATTAAAGAAGTCATTTTAGAAGAGTAGAAAAATGAAGAAGGTTTACAAATTTCAAAAAGTCGACTTCTAAAATTAGAGTTAAAATTATAACCTGCCACACTCCTACCATCTCTAGGCTTGCTTTGTATTTCATCTGGGATGATATAATTATACCACTTATTTTTTTGTTTGCACTATATCAGAGTTGTAAATTCCATAAAATGAGCACTTTTAGCTCACTTACAACAACTTCAATATTTCCGTGTGTGTTGTAATTCGAATAATTGACTTCAAAAAAAAAAAATGTGCTTGCATTGTTGTTGTTTGCTTGCATCGAAAAATATAAGGTGTGTGAAGACCACATTTTTATACCTTAAAAGAAACAATGATTTTATCTACGCATAACTAATTGTAATGTTATTATTTATCATTGTTCTCTAATAAGTATAAATTTTTTAGTACAGCCAACTTTTTTATTCTTAAAGATATGCTTATGTTTTTGATGTCATTGAAAAAAAAAAATTAAATAAGTTACAAAATTGGTCTAAAAAAGATTTTAATATATTACGCAAAATTCTGAGAAATTTGCACTCAAAGTTGAAATTTGGTAGTTTCAACCGATTAATTTCATCTGCACACGACCACAGCTCGGTAATGGTTAAGTTGGTGGGGTTTGTTGATATACCGTTGGAAAGGTGATTTCATTGCCTTTGAAATAAGCTTTCAAAATAAGTTTTATGTAAGTTAGTTTTTGTGCTAGAAATAATAATGTAAACCAAAGTCGTCAAATATTAATTAACCCTGTAGCTCCTAAGAATGTAAAAATAGACCATCCCCCCCTCCCGTACGAATTTTAGCTCAGCCTGACATAACCTTTCAGCTCCGTAAATAGTTGCACTCAATTGCGGGACACCCTGTGTATATATATATATTTATTTATATATGTATATATATATATATAAATAACAAAATTTAATTGCATTAAGTTAAGAAGACAAACTTTAAAACTAAAACTTTGTTTATTTTATTCACAAGAACAAACACGCTGTAAGTATGCAATTCACTAACGGGATAATCGGATGATCGAACAATTCGAAATAATAACCACCAAGCAAGCAACGAGAGTATAAAAGGTAGAGCAAGAAAGAAATCAAGGTCAGTTAATCGGAGTCAGTTAATCAGGTCAGCCAGTTAATAAGGTTGGTGAGTGAACCAGGTAAGTGAGTTAATCACAGCTGAGTGCGTCGTGAATAAAAGTCGAGAAGCAGCAGAGACGTCAACAGGACACCGACGCAAGGGCCCAGGACAGGAACGTACACAGTGCTGCCAACAAGGAACTCAAAGCAGAGACGCCAGCAGAGATCCCAGCAGAGACACCAACAGATACACCATTAGATACAGTAGCAAAGACGTCAGCAGAGACGCCAACAGTGACAAGCAAACGGGTAAGAACAGCACCCCATGTAGGAAATTTCTCCAGAATAGTTTAGCTTGTTTGTCAGTATTCGAGTTTGCACTGTGCTGACAAAGAAGCATCCTTGGTCTTTCACAGACATACAAGATCCTTTAGTTATCCTTGATTTTCTATAGCTCGCTCGCTTCGGTGTCAGTTTTCGAGTTTGCATTGTGCTGACAAAGAAGAATCTCTTATCTTCTATAGGCATTTATATATATACCGCGATATATCGAGGTATCGATATCTTCTTAAGTATAATTAAGATCAAATTAGATTATATTGTTTATAACGTTGTTGAAAGAAAATAAAGAAATCAAATTGAAACCACAGTCAGTGTCTCAAAATCAATAAATAATTGTACGGCCCCTGGACACAAGCTGATCTATCCCAGCTATAAATTCTGGGAAACAGGAAGTCGTAACAGGTTATTGCTGCTGTGTGCATTTTGTTGTTATTTTCGGTGGGATGACATAACGTCCACGTACATAAGGTCCATGCATTTTATATTCGTTTGAAGCAGACATAATGTCCATGGACATCCAAATCAAAACAGACATAAAGAACATGGACTTTATTATTTACTTTCTGGTAGCACACACACAAAAAAGTGGCTAGTTTTTTATTGAGGCTTTTTCAAGTTGTGCGAGTTGTTTTTGTTTTTTTTTTTCGTCGCCATCAAAGTTCCAACTTTTTTCTTTTTTTTTTTTTTAATTTGTAATTCAGCTCACTGCCACGACATCTCTGCACTAAATAACATGAAATATACAAATTACTTAACTTCCACTATTAATAACTCACTATTATTGCAGTGCTTTAATTACAATAAATTTATTTACAATAAAATAAAACAATATATATTTTACAAGCAAATCTTTGCTTCTTTGCAAACTCTTAAACGTAAACAATGCAAAAACATAAGCAATAACGAACGCTCTCTTTCTTGATATTTTTTTTTACAGATGATGGTTTGCAAAGCAACTGCCACATCTACCTGATGTTATTATATCATGACGAGACCCTAACACTAATGCAACGAAAGAGAACATGAGTAACGACAGAAACGTTAGCGCAGTAAGTCAACCAAGCAGAGAAAAGAAAGGGAACAGCCAGCAGAATAGTCAGAAGCGGGCTGGAAAGAACGAAAAATGAGTTGTTGTGAAACTACGGAGCGTAGCGCGCGTGCCTTAAATGAGTGCCTAGTTTAGTTGCTGTACGACTTCAGAGCTTGACGGACGTGTCTAAATGAGTAGCGGCAGAGCAATCAGGTGTGACAAATGGACTGCAAGTGTTGCTGGAAGGCACAACAAGGGAAGAGATCGAAGGGAGAAGACCATCAAGGAAGGAAATAGAGGAGCCAGGCAAGGAAGTACGATGTAAGTAAGGTGTGAACAATTAAGGACAGAAAACGTGGGACGGTTCGGTGATAAGAAGCTTATAATGCTTAGAATAATAATCAAGTATGTAGTTACATCGGGTCCTCGGATACCAATTAATATATTAAGAATACTAAACAAGTAAATAGTTACATTAGGGTCTTCGGATAACGATGCACATATTAAGAATACTAAGCAGGTAGCTACATCCGGGTCTTCGGATACCGATCAATAAATATATTACGAATTTTAAATCAGTACTTCCATTGGGGTTTCGGATGCCGATTGACATATTAAGAATTTTAAATAAGTAGTTACATCGAGGACCTTGATTCCATTTAATAAATTTAGAATGTTTATTAAGTATGTAGTCACATCGGGGTCTTTGGATACTGATTAATGCATGAAGCATACTAAACAGTAGTTTTCGGATGCTGATAAATATATTAAGAATATTAAATAAGTAGTCGCATTGGGGTTTTCGGGTATCAACGTATTGGTCACAACGGCGAACAACAACAGAACCACGAGAATCATTGAAAACTATCGCCACACCTTACATCCCGTCACATACAGCCCCAGAACCGCGCAAAGATCCTACTGAACTTCAGGCCACATGTTATTCCCATCATCTAGCCTCAAATGTACAATTGAATTAAAGCAGCAATAAAGAAAACAACTATACCTGCTCATCTTCTCAATTTTAATATAAACTTTGTAAGGAGCTCGGAGTCCCCACGAGCTTACCTCAGCTATAGACCCGAAAGACCCGGGTCTTCATTACGAAAAGAAAATTAAAACATTAAATAAAAATCTGCAATGAAATAAAATGAAAACATCAAATTAAAATCTGCAAAAGAAGAAAGTTTGAACATTAAATAAAAACTTGAAAAGAAAGAAAATGAAAACATTGAATTAATTAATGGAATGAATAAAGTAGAAGAGCAAGAGTTAAGCAGATAAGAACCTGAAAAAATTTACTTATTTATTTATTTCAGTCTACTGATATTGAAATCTTACAGACTATACAATTCATCAAAATCAATATTATTATACGTAGCTAAGTACTTTAGTTAAACAACACAAGTAGATAAAGCTTAAAGCGGATTTCCGGTAAATTGAAATCTAGTACATGAGTAAAGCTATTACATAGACTAATGCACCTGTTAATAGGTTTATTTTGAGCATAATTGGTTCTATGAAACTTTGCCTCTAATAATCTTGTATTTCTAAGATTCCTTGGAGGAACAAAGTGGACGAAATAATTCGATAATTCGATAGATGAAGTTTTACCGACTAAAATGCTGTAAACGAATTAAAGTGAAGAACATAACCTTCTATCCTTTAAAGATTGTTGCCCAAGAAGCTTACGTCGAACATTGTAAGATGGAAGACCATCCGGCCATCGCATCTTTTTGAGCGCATGCCTTGTTATATTCCTTTGGATTCTTTCAATGCGATTTGAATGTTCGACATAAAGGGTTCAAAATAATCGAACAAAATTCACTTTAATTGTGTGTGGTTCTCTGAAGTTTTGGGTGTTCTGCTTAATGAAACCAACCATGGAGTTTGATTTTGCTACGACAAAGTCATAGTGAGAGTTAGAGCTGTATTTGGAATTTAATACTACTTAATACTTTAATACTAAGTCTTTTATTTCCTGTCAAAACTATATTATTTATGGAGTAATTATTACTGATTGGGTTCATGTTTTTGGCATAGGTAACCACACAACATTTGCTTATATTCAAAGTTAAGTTGTTTATAGTACACCAATTGCGGAAACGAATCAGGTCACATTGAAGTTTAAAACAATCAGAATAATGTGATATTTTATGAAAAAGTTTAACGTCATCTGCGAACATTAAGCATATGGAAAATTCAAAGCACTGAAGCAAATCATTTATGAAAATTAAAATCAATAATGGACCGCAATGTGTACTTTGTGGAATGCCCGAGAAACCTCTTATAGGATTATCAGAAGATATTTCACTAATCTTTACAAAAAGTTTTCTATCCTTTAAAAAACTACTAAAAAATTTTATAAGACCTTCTGCTAAGCCAATTTTTTTAATTTAAAGAGTAGAATGTTGTGGTCAACTTTATCGAACAAGTCGATCTACCAGGCATATAACCATGCTGGTAACCGCTCATTGCTCTTTTAACATGATTAATTAGTTTATTTTGAAATTATCTAATCAAAGAGTTTTGCAAAAGTGCATTGTTTTTTAATAGCTCTATGGTTATTGATATTTCTTCAATCTCCAGATTTAAATATTGGAATTACAAAACATATTTTCCAGGAGTTTAAGAAAATTCCAGTTTTAAAACAAATATATAATAGAACAACAATTGGTTCAGAAATAATTAAATTAAGGGCATAAGAAAAGAAGAAACTGAGTAAATGTAAAACAGATGAAAATCTGAAAAAGAAAGATATTAAGAAAATCAAAAAGCAGAAACTGAAAAAAATGTAAATTAGAAAAAAGATGAAGAAGAGAATAGAAATAATAATAATGGAAAAGGCCCAGCAAAATCAATGTAGAGTCGAGACCAAGGCCGTTTTGTTGATTCCCAGACATGAATGGGTGCGTGAGCATTTTCATCACGTGTCTCCTGATACGATACGCAATGTTTGGCTGCACGTTCAATATCAGAATCGATTTGGAGCCACCAGGCATAGCTACGAGCTAACGCCAAAATTTTCACAATCCCCGGATGACCAGTATGTAAAGCCTCGGGAATTGTGTGTTGACCATTTGGAGGAATGATGGTTCGGTTGCCCTATAAAAGACAACCTTTTTATTATGTTATTTCCGTTCTACGACAATAAAAAGGATAAAAATTGTCCATGCCAGATATTTTATTCTACCCTTAACGCCCAGTTGAGCACTTTCGACAGGTTAGAATTTTTTGAAATTTGCGAAGCAATTTCTTTAGCATCAAAAACTGGTTTTTCGATCATCTCAATCATGAGGACATCTTGATGGTCGAAATTTGACGCATTTTCCGAATCGATTGAAAAACAACTTAAGACCGGCAATACACTTAGAGGCATCCCAGAATCGATTTTTTTTTTAATTTAAATGACTTTTAAGTGAAAACATTTTAAAAATATGTAAAAAAATTTTATAAAGATATCTTCAATATTACGAAAGTTATAAGCTTGAAAAGAGACCCGCGCGTAAGCTCGATATACTATAAAAATCAAGTTACTACAGCTGCTATTTTATTATATCATTTATTTTATCTGTTCAAACGGGTATATTTGAGAAGGGAAACATTCCAAAGAATGTTAAGAATACTTATTTTGTGTGTACATATAGTAAGTTAATTAAGTTTAGAACACTAACGTCTTCGTATTATTTATTTCGTATAACTTTAAAGTCGTTTTTCTCAAAGCGACGTTTATCAAAACTGCGGGCAACCTAGCTCAAAAACTACTTGACCGATCCTTACAATATTTGGTAGAACATTTTTTAATAAAATTCTGACCAATGTAAATGAAACTGATTTTTAAAATAGTCTCTTACCCAGCGAACACATGAGACAGTTTGTCATAGCAATTTAAATACACTGAAATTTTTTTTGTCGGCACTCACACTTTTTCAATTGCTTGGAACAATCAGGCTGCAAGTTGGCTGGCAACAATATTGCCATAGAGTGGCAAAGATTTGACTTTTGTTTCTGAAAGTGACAAAAAAAAAAAAACAAAAAGAAGCAGAAATTAATAGAAATTATTTTCTATTTGCATTTTTCAGAATGAATTTTGAATTTCAGTTGTCAAACAATCAAAATAATTTTTTATCTTCAAACAAATGCCATTCTTAGCCATGCTATTGTTATGCCACCTACGTCACTATCGGCTGTTGGCTTGGTGACGGCTATAGTTTGACAACTAATACAAATTTGAAAATTGTTATGATAGATTTTCACATGTGTTCGCAGCGTGAAAACGTTTTCTTCAAAATTTTAAGCAAAAAATATGTAAAATTCAATTTTTTCTTCCAAAAGCGTATAAATTTTTAAAATTGACTCTTATAAAATTCTGTCTCATTCACATTAGAGAGATTTTCAATACTTTTTTTAAAATATTTTAATTTTTAATTTCTTTTTTTCAGGCCAACCTAGGAGCTAGCAGAATGCGCGCAGTGCGAAAAGAGGTCTTTTACAGCTATCGTTGTAGCCAGCGCCATCTTTGTTTAAAAAAAACTGTTTTTTTTAAACATAAATGTATATTTTAACAAATTTGAAAATTTTAAAACACTAAACAAAATTTTTCTAATAAAAACCATTACCTCAATACCACTCTTTTTTACTCTCTTCTAATTGTATTGCCGGCCCTAAAGAATCTGCGTTACCCATTTTGTGACCAGAGCGATGCAATAAGTCGAAATCATATGCATTGAGAAATATGCGACGAGGAATCATTTGGTTGGAAATAACAACAGGTACTGGCTTCGTTGTTTTAAGTATACCTAATAGCGGACGATGATCACTAATGAGCGTAAACTTTCGGCCATACAGGTCATGAAATTTCTTCACTCCTGACACTAGCGCTACTACTTCCTTGTCAATCTGTGCATATTTTCTTGCAGCCTTTGACAGTGTCCTTGAATAAAAAGATGTGTGTGCCCGCCACGCACAGTAGAAGTGAAACTTATACCCAAAAATGGAATTTCTGGGAAGATTGCTCATTTATTTCATTACCATTTCCTCCTTCAGTGCAACCAAATGGTTAAGAAGCAGTTTGCCTTCATACCAGTATTAGTTCAAGAACTGTCTTTTTTTTCATAAAGACAACTAGTATTTTCAACATGGCGATATCTTGGGAAATATCAATTATTCCTTTTGTTTATAGGCAGTTACTGAAAAATTCAATATTTACGTACAGAATTCGATCGCAGTTTTTTGTACTTTTGTGACACAGTTGGTTATCAAGAAGATTTATTATTTTAATTTGATGACTTAAGTAGTACCCAGGCTCGATCCTCATAACTCATACGACAGATCTTGCTGTCTTATTTTTTGTTAATTATATTTTTATTTACAAATATTTAAAAGTAAAGATTTGTCGAAAAATCTGTGGCAGGAATAATACATTTTTCCCTTTCCGTTTCGCATTGAACCGTGTACAATTCGGCTGCAAGTTGAATGCAAGCAAAAAGTCCATAGGATGACATATAGATGGCGTTACTAGATTTTTTCCACATGACTTTTATTAAGCACCAATCTTCAAACGATACGTATAAAAATTTATAGCATTTTGTGTGCAATTATTGTTATTGAAAAAAAAAACAAAATAGAAAAAAGTGAATTTCGAGTTTTGTTAAAGCATTGCTTTTTGATGGAAAACAAACAATACAGGGGAAATCAAACAATGGCTTGATAAACATTATCCGAACTCTGCTCTATCGAGACAAATGGTAGAAAAGTGGATTGCTGAATTTAAACGTGGTCATACCAGCACAAATGATGCAGAGCGCAGTGGACGCCCAAACCCAACTGTTATTCCACAAAACATCAAAAAATCCACAAAATGGCTATGAACGATCGCAAATTGAAGGTGCACGAGCTAGCTGACATTTTAAAAATATCAGCTGGTAGTGTTTTTACCATTTTACACGAGCATTTGGGTATGCGAAAACTCTGTGCAAAGTGGGTGCCGCGTGAGCTCATAGTCGACCAAAAACAAAAACGAATTGATGCTTCAGGAGTGTTTGGAGCTGTTAAACCACAATAAAATCGAATTCTATTGTCGATATGTGACAATGGATGAAACATGGATTCACGCACACACACCAGAATCCAAAAGATATTCAGTTGATGGACAGCAGTCGACGAACCGAATCCAAAGCGAGCAAAGACCCAACATTCGGCTTGTAAGGTGGTGGCGTCTATATTTTGGGATGCGAAAGGAATAATATTTTCAACTATTTCCAAAAAGAAACCACCATCAACAGCGACTATAACTGTGCACTTTTGCATCGACGGAAGGCTGAAATCGCCAAGAAACGGCCACATTTGCAAAAGAAAAAAGTGTTGGTTCACCAAGAAAATGCACCGTGTCACAAATCGATGATAACGATGGCAAAACTGAATGAAATGGGCTTCGAATTGCTTACCCACCCACCGTATTCTCCAGATTTAGCCCCAGCGACTTTTTCCTGTTTTCAGATCTCAAGAGAATGCTTGCTGGAAAAAAATTCAAGTCTAATGATGAAGTAATCGCTGAAACTGAGGCCTATTTTGACAAGAAAGAAAAATCGTACTATAAAAGTGGTATCGAAAATTTGGAAAATCACTATACTCGTTGTATCGCTCTCGAAGGCATCTATGTTGAATAATATAATCGAGTTTTATCAAAATTTTGCTTTTTCCTTACTTATCCTACTGACTTATTGAATGACCTCTTATCTTTCAATTTATTTCATAGGATTGATGACAAAAAAATTATTGATTATCTAAAATAATCATTAATCGATTATAACTTGGGTTTTATTTATATAATATATTTTCAATTTTTCTTAAAACAAAAAACAAAAACTGCCAGTATAATTGTGAATATTTTTAATTAAAAAAAAAGGACAAAATGTCAACAGCAAAAAAGACTTTTGCTTCGTGGTCAGAAGCACTGACCTTATGCTACCGCACATACTTGTTTGGGTTTATTTTACCGTGCCTACACTTGCCTACACTTGCCTACACTTGCATCGTATTTTATATTGCATTTGCGACGCTATTTCCCAGTAGTCCAAGACTTAAAGAATTGATAAATGAATCATTAAGGAATCATTCTTCATGTTTGACGAAACATGCTGATTCGGCCATACATTTCAATGACGACAATCCCATATAAAATTCCTAAATTCGTGCACGAACGCAATACAGAAATGTTGAGATTTTTCGTTCATAAATACATTACTAAATCGTTGCGGAAGTCTCGTCAACAAACAAGACAGAAATATAAAAAAAAATTGTATTCTTCTTTTTTCTCTTTTTATATAATCTTTGATTTAATTTTTTTTTGGATTAGACTATCTCCGATTTATAAGCTTTGTTGTATCAGTCATGCAGTCCATTATTTAAAAAAAATTAACCCGAAATATAAGCCTTTGTAGGGAAAAACAGAACGAACACAAAACAGAAAGGTTGAAGAATATTCGACAAATTGTTTAATGAACGAACACAAGCCGAACGCGTTAAGCAATTTTCGACAAGAGACACAAGAGAGACTCTTCTGAGTTATCGTTTATCACGTTTTCTACTGTTTTCTACTGTTTCCTTGTTCTGTTTGTTTTTTTAATGTTGATGAAACCAATGCAGATGAGTTAAAGAATATCCTGCAAGTCTGGCTTATGCAGCAAGTTTGTTTTATTTATTTAAAAGCAGAGTAAGCAGTCCAGAGCAGAGCAACTTGTAATCATTAGGTTGTGTGTTCAAATACCACAGCATGCGATTTTTTTTAATTTCTATATAAATGTAGTAATTTCGAACTTTCGATTATATGAAAGATATGGTATTTATATGAAAATTCATAGATCTAAGAATAAAACAAATTTTAGATTCAAAGTTGCATTCGTTAATATTGCAGCATGTGATGTTTCTAAATCAATCAATGCAAGGTTTACTTCGAAAAACGATAAAAAATTGCACTGGAGTCATATACGGAACAAATAGCATCTCATATCACTAAAATTGATAAGTGTGTATCAACGAAATAAAACAAAACAAAGCAGAAAAAATGAAACAGGAATATATATGTAATATATTTTCTGAAAAAATTCAGCCATCTAGTGGTAGATATGCTAGCAATATAAAAACTTATCAAATTTAATTAATTGAAATACTATTTAGTTTTTGCAGCTGATCCTGCACTGTTGTTGTTTTTATCGTCGCAGCCTAATAAACAAAAAACTTTTCCTTAAAAAAAAAATATATATTAAATTGAAATATTATTAGCTTGCAAAGTTTGAAGCAAACAACAAACAAATAAAACAATTTAATCAACATTTAATCAACAGCACCAAAAATTAAGCGTGATTACTCAGTAATAGTATTGATCATGCTTTCTTTCACAGTGTCAGAATTGTCAAAACCAATGCAATAATTTTCCGTCACTTGGCGAACTGAATCTCCGATAAGTGTTGTTTTGCGTTATTTTGTTTGACAGTTCAGACACTCGGCTCTAAGTCATGCATCTACCCTCTTTACTTTACCATGAGTCGAAGCAAGAGTTGACAAAGAGCTGGCAATACTTTTTGTGCATTCTATTACCTCAATCAAAAATGTAGCCTCTGTGCTTGACTAGGAAGCTTGACTACTCGTTGGCATATTTTGTAATCGAAAATGTAGCCCGTCTACCTACTAAGCGGCCATTGTCTTCTAAAAGTCAGTTGAAAGTGGATACGAACATTTGTACATTACCGCTTACAAGTGTATTGCCCTTCATCGATGAAGTGTATTGCCCATTTACCGCTGGGTAATAGCTATACATGCTAAAACTCAATTCAATAATAAAGGAAAGAAAAGAAGAGAAGAACTGATTGTCGACTTAACATGAGCTTGAGCTACACAATTAAATATGCTTCCGTGGCCCAGTGGTTAGAACAGCCACCTACGGATCACAGCATACTGTGTTCAAGCCTCAGTGAAAGCAAAAATGTATTCAATAGCAATTTTTTTCTTTTTTATACAACTAGTCCGACAAATTACTGTATTGTTGTTTTCATAAAAACCAATTCGTTACATTGGTTTTAGCCCCCGTATTGTTGTATACGCGGCTATAAAAGTTTCACTTCACAAAGCTACCGGGTCTCTCGGAACCGTCAGACAAGTGGTGACTGAGAATGGCGCCGATCCCATAAGGTAGCTGATGCATCACAAACGACAACAAGTGGCAATTTTTTATCAAAATGCGCAAGAGCACGATCAGAATGAACAAGATTGTTAAGACTATCAAACAACTTCTGATGCTTCATTGTCCAAACCTACTTACTGTTTTCATCAAGCACGCAACGTAACGGCTCAGCTATCATTGCTTTATGAGGCAAAAAAGTATGATAACAATTGTGATAACCTCTGCCATGATATCCTACTTACGGAAATCGCATTTAATTAGATGGAGCTACGTTTTCTCAGAAAAATCTCAAACTTCGCATTTGGTTTTCTAAACAATAAAACCAATCTTAGAACAAAATTTGAGCCAAATCAGAGATGGTCAGTGTTGCTGATATTACACTTCTATGTGAAATGGGCGATATATAAATTAAACTGTTTTATTTTTTAAAATTTCGAATATCTCGAAGGAAAGCTGTTTTTTTCCAATTATCGTATTATTTGCAAAAGTTTAAAAAAATCTTAAAGAATGAACTCTATTCTATTTAGATATTATTGTGTATAGCGGTATTATAATATACCGTACATAATATATCCACTGCCATACAGACATTCACTTCATTCCTAAGAAAATATTTATCATAGTCATTTTTGATATGAATAGATATTTTTATGCAATATTCAGGGACGTGATTGAATCCCTCATAAATACAACAAGCTGGCTGACTACTATTGAACTTATTTCGAGTGTGAGTTTGTAAAATGTCAGAGTTGGCACAAGTTCGCAATTATTTAGCTGACATTGCAATATTTTCGTATAAATAAATGAAAACAATTTCTTATTTTTTTGTTGGTCAATCGGCTTGCTTGTTTTTGTTTCTGTTATTATTTATTTTTGTACGCAGAAAAAAATATAGAGCAACTTTATTTTGAAAATTTCTGCATGAGTTTTGTTTTTTTTTTTTTTTTTTTTGTTTGCTATGAATAGCATTGCTATAGCATTTCTATATGCATAGCATTGCTATGAAAAGTAATACATTAAGCTGCGTCTTTAATACAATTAACTATTTTTGTACATGTATTAGAATCCTTAAAGTTTTTTGGCCTATTTCCATCAGAAAATAGAGAAGTGGTTTCATCCAAAACTTATTCCAACTTACTTGTTTGGAATGTGAAACAGGTTTCACTCACGCTTCTTGGGAAAATAAATTATAATAAAAGTCGGTCTTGTTTCTCCGGAAGATTTTCCTTGAAGATCTTATTTGGACATTTTATTTCAAAAAAAGGAATTTTTATTTTATATTTTAGGAACAATTTTATTTTTGTAACATTTCCAATTGAATAAAATGTCAAAATAAAATCATTTGGTGGTTTTTATTATATGTTGATTCTGTTCAGTTGTGATTTTATTTTGTTAGTGGGTCTAAAAATGGTGTTTGTTTTTAGAGGCAAAGATATTTTTTCAAATAAAACACAGAAAATTATTGAAAAGGCCAATATTTTGACTTTATTAGTTCGAGAAGAATTATGGCACTTAGTGCTTAAATACAATTTCAGGTATTTGGCCACCGCAACTGCATCTTATGAATACCATCCTGTTGGCCCATTGTTTTACCCCTTTTTCCAGCATAATCGGCCCTATCTCGCCAATAATGCGCCGAATGTTGATTTCCAATTGGCCAGTCATAGCTGTTTTATCAGCAAAGAGTAGTGACTTGACGTACTCCCACAAAAAGAAATCTAACGGAGTCAAATAACTTGACCTAGGTGGACAATTGACAGCCCAATTTTTTTTTGATATAATTTCGTCACAAAAAGTTCGTTCCAATAAAGTGATGCTTTCACGCGCTGAATGACTAATTACACTATCCTGTTGTGACCATTTAGTACTTTGACGATTGATATTAACGTGGGAAGCAAAAAGTCGCTAATCATTTGTATGTGGAGCTCAGCATTTAGGGTAAGATAGGCTTCAGTTTTGCAAAGTATGGATCACCCCAAATATGGCAATTTTGCTTATTTAACTAACCGTTAAGCCAGAAATGTGCCTCATCGCTGAAGATGATTTCACGATAAAAATGCGGTTAAGCTTCCAATTTATTTTCAGTCCATTCTCCGAACGTACGAAGCTAATGATGCTCTGATGGCTTCAATTCCTGCACCAGTTGGATTTTATGCGGGTGTAAACCAAGGTCTTTCTTGAAAATCTTCCACGTAGTGGACGGGCAAAGGGCGAGCTGTCTAACGGCGTCTAATCGATTAATTTGGGTCCTCGGTTACACTTTTTTACTTGGTTACGCAATTTTTTACTAAACATATTTTGGATTTAGCTTAATAGGAGTATTGTTTTTCGAATGATACCAAATTTGTACAATTCCGAGAGCACAAATTTTTTATTTGTTGCCACTGCGCAAAGCACTGTGCAACGTCATTTCACAAAGATTTAATACATAAGCAACATTTCCGAAGCAGTAGAATAAAACGAGGGTGAATTTTCCACGTCCACA
This sequence comes from Coremacera marginata, assembly GCA_914767935.1. NCBI lineage: Eukaryota > Metazoa > Arthropoda > Insecta > Diptera > Sciomyzidae > Coremacera > Coremacera marginata. Next base: position 54,483,575 of record OU612045.1, read on the forward strand.
AAAAAGGGGTGAATTGTCCATGTCATGTCTAGTTAAACAAAAAAAAAAACGAAATGTCCATTTCAGCCCTTGAAAAAACTTTGGCCGAGCTTCATATCATCAATTGTGTTGTGTGTGTTGTGAAATGTATAAACACAACGCTTCTGTTCTCAAGAAGCTTTTCATGGCAGTCTTTTACTCTCTGAGGTTTGCCATTGTCTGCAGAGAGGTGACGGCCGAACAGAAAAATTAATTCAATTGAAAAAACTTTCTTTGTCAGATGGGATTTGAACCTGGGTTCTCTGGCGTATGAGTCACACACTCTACCCACTGCGCCACGGCCGCCACACTAAGTATACACCACTTTATTATCACTCCTTGTATTTATTTCCAAATTTGTATGAGCGCAAAGCTCTGCGCGTTGTGCTTCTTATATATCGCACCAACGATAGATATTTTCTTTACACTTTGGAGCTATACTCGCAAAACCACAAACGCACGGGAAAATCTCTAAAGATACTGTAAACAACTTATTTTTATGTACTTAAGTTGCTGAATAAAAGTATTTCGTAATATAAAAATATTTCGTTACTTTACAATAAAAAAATGAGCAAGGTTATTCTAAAAATGAGCAATATAAAAATAAAATAATTAACAGAAAATAAATCTTGTGAATACAGATGCACATCCTATGATGCTTTTAGGAATAGCTTTTGCTTGGAAAATTATATTGCGATATTTTTTTTTTAAATAAATTATTTTATAAGCTAGACTATTTTGTAAATAATATAAAAAGGATATTTTGAGGGCTCATATTCAATAATGTCTATCCCTTTGAGAACCGTGATACACAATTGTGCTATCTGACTTTAAAAAATTCCTTAGAGGGCTATTTTGAATTTTGATCTTAATAACCTGAATATTCTACTTTATTATTCTTTTTACCATCCCTGTTAAAAAAAAGTCATCGATAAAAACTTATCGGAAGCAGGAATAAATCGTTTTTGTTTGCTATCTCCAACAAGTGCAAAAATGCCTCGTGGTAAGAAGTTAAAATAAAAAAAAGAAAAAGTAAATAAAACATAAAAAAGTGTTATTCTTCTAGAATGTGATATTAATTTTTCGCACATAACCTTTTTTTTTTGTAAAAATTATTTACTTTCTCTTATTATTCTTTCAAAAAACAGATAGCACAATTGTGCGCTTTGGCTACTACTTCAACTTTTCGTGTAAGCGCACAATTGTGATATGTGATAATTTTTAGGTAAGACATTCAATTTACAAAAGGATGACGACGTCGAAAGAGTTTTGGAAATGCTGCAGAACTCGGAGGATGATTTTTCCTCTGATGACAATCACCTTAACGTATCTTCAACTCATAGAAACATCGCTTTGAGAGCTGTCCAAAGTGATGAAAGTTCGTCCGAAGATGAAGCATTACCTGGTAAAAATATTCTTCATTTCAATACATAACTGTGAGTATTTTACTGCATATTTATGTTTTCGAAGAACCTGTGCCACAAACTTGTGCTGGTCTGGACAGAGGCAATGAAGCGGTATGGAGGCAAAAAGAATTCCCAGTGCATCGTGTTCAAGTTATGCAAGGCTGTCAGAATTTGGTGAATCTTGGAACACCTTACGAATATTTTACAAAATATTTTAAAGAAAGTCATTATGAAAATGCAGTTTTTTTTACTAAAATGTACGCGCTCCAAAAATTTGGCGTGGAAGTTGATTTGACAGTTACCGAAATGAAAAATTTTTATGGCTGCTCTATTATCATGGGTTGCCTCCGATATCCACAAATACACATGTACTGGGCCGAAGGTTATAGAAATGAAGTAATTTCTGAATCAATTTCAAGACATAATTTTATGAAATTAAGGAATATAATTCATTTTGCTGATACAAATGTTCCCAATCCAACGAATAAGTTATGGCGTATCCAGCCTGTAATTGATTTAGTAAGAAATCGCTGCAACCAGCTAGCCACTGATATTACATCATATTCCATTGATGAGCAGATGGTGCCTTTTACCGGTAGATGTCCAGCGCGCCAAGTAATAAGGTCAAAGCCACGTCCAGTTGGATTAAAAAATCTCGTTTGTGCAACATCTGATGGATTAATTGTTGATTTTGAAATGTTTCAAGGTGCGGGAACTTTTCCCGACAGTGGATTAGGGCATGGACCATCGATTGTTTTAAGACTTACAAAGTGCTTACCACCTGGCAGCCACTTATTTTTCGATAGATTTTTTACCACTATACCTCTCTTAGAAAAACTAGAAGAGCTTGGATTCAAAGCAACGGGCACAATAATGGCCAACCGATTGGGGAAAAGAGTTCATTTTCCATTAGATAAAACAATGAATCGAGGAGATATGTGCCAATTTGTAAAGGACGATAAAATTGCAGTAGTGAAGTGGTGTGATACAAAATGTGTAACAATTGCGTCGTCTGCTTGTGGACAGGATCCCATCAGCGAGGTTAACCGTTGGGTCAGAGCCTTAAAGCGCCGTATACCGGTACCAATGCCAGCTGTAGTCAAATTGTACAATTCGGAAATGGGTGGCGTCGATATAAGTGACCAAATGATGGAGTATTACCGCATACAAATGAAAACTAGAAAATGGCCAGTTAAGGTCTTCTTCCATTTTCTTGATCTTGCGGTATATAATAGCTGGTTTGAGTACAGAAGAGATGCAAAATTAAATGGTGTTCCAAACAGTCAAATTAAAAAATTTCTTAACTTTAAATTAGAACTAGGAGAGGTGCTAGCAAAACAAAAAAAAACCTCCACCTCAAATAGTTCCACCATTTCAGCTATCTGAAGGATTTCATGGATCAAAGTACCGCCCACACAATGCGCCCGACGACATTCGGTACGATCGTTTTGATCATTGGCCGCAGTTTGTTGATGGAAATGTGAAAAGATGCCGACATGAAAGCTGTGAGAGCCGAACTCGCGCAATATGCCAAAAATGTAAAGTTAGCTTATGTATCGCTAAAGATAAGGACTGCTTCAAACAATATCACACAAAATAAGTCTCGTGAGTCGCCAAATTTTTTTTATACCTTATACTTTTAACAATTATATGTATTTATGAACATGAATTGATCTCATTTTTGTTAATCTACATGAATAAATGTTTTATTTTTCCAAATTCAAATATACTGGTTTAAGCCTGTTCTAATGAAAACTCATGTAAAAATTTATTAAATAAATTTGAAATAATTTTCTTAAAAAACACCGACGCTAGTTTTGATACTAAAAAGAAGAAACATCAAACAAAAAAGGACATAGCACAATTGTGTATCTTCGATAATGAGTAGTCATTTGACACGTAACAAGCCAAGTTACACAATTGTGATAGGTCCTTTTTTGAAAAATCCTGTATACAGAAAATTTTTAAAAATTATTTTTAGATCGTCCACAAAAAATTTTGCAAGTTGCTTTATTTTTGCGATAGTTATAGAGAAATATCAACTCGGTTCTCAAAGGGCTATATAGATTTTGACGAAAATTTTTTTTTGTTAATCTTAATTAATTTTATCAAAAACTGTATGCAGAACTTTGTAATTCTTTGATTTACACTATTTGTAGCAATTTATTTGACTAAAAGTAACATGGAAAAAAAAAAAAAATTTAACTTGAATTTATTGAAAGCAATATTAAAAAAAAAGTTTAGTCCAACTGCAAAAATTTAAAACTAAATCATGCAGATTGGAAGAACTTTTTCATAACTATTATTTCATACCGTTTGTTTGTTTGAACTAACACACCAGCCAATATTTTTATAAAAAACTCGATTTTTAGAGGTTATTTCAAACCATTCTAGCCAAACGATGACTATCGCTAGAGTCGAAATATTTGGGAAATCCCCATAATATAAACTAAGCATTATTTTGAGGAACCGACCCGAACAACTTTTGTTTCTATGGACCGTAAGGCGTCTTAGTGTAGATATATGTCTTTTTTAGGCCGCTTCTTAGTGAAATTTATACATAGCACTGATTTAAGATGCACTACTTCTCTCCAAATTAAAATTTTACTTATTACTTTCCTCACATTTTTGCCATATGTCAGATCATGGTGACGAGCCATTTGATGCATTATATTTAAGTCCGGATTTTCGAGTATTTTCACCTGGTCGAACTAAAACTGATCCGGCAGGGCCCCAACTTAGATCTCTTTTATATTTACCAAGTGATAGCATTAAGTTAAAAGTGGATTTTGATCATGATTACACTGAACTAAACTAACAGAACCAAAACTCTTGCAGCCGGTCGACTCAAAATCCAGCAAAACCAATGGAATACAGGATCTTAACTGATTTTTTGGGGACCTGAAGCTTTCCTGTCGAAATCTTTAAATTAGCTAAACATTGTTTCTGAAAACCAATAAAAATATCTAATAGACCTGTTTTTGTATTTTTTTTTTAACCTTGAAAATTCGAAATTTTTACAATTTTAAGTAAGTGGGTTAATTCTTCTAACAAAAAAATGTAAAAATAATATCTACGAAAAGAATTTTTCTTTCAATCAGAAAAAAAAAATAAATTTTCGCATAAAAAAGCATTTTATGCCATTTGCATAATTGATTTCCGCGACAGATTGTATGAAAATTGCATGTTGCGTTTTCGCGCTTTATTGTGCTGGCGCTGGAGGGAAGTGAGTATGCAAAATGTGAGGATCGCATTCCTTAATAGATTTCAGTTCTGCAATTCTGCTCAAAGATTAATCATATGGATCTTGCCGGTCCATTTTTTGGTACACATTTTTTTAACCCCACTCCCATTATGTATATAGGAAATCGATGGATTTCCTGGTATGAAGTCATTGTAACTATTATTTTAGTCATAATTTATAGTTTTTTCTTATGATGAGAGTTATGATGCGTTGTTTAGTGAAATAAGAACGGGATGTTTAAAAAAAAAAGGAAATATCCATTTCAGCCCTTAGCTTCTTATGATCAATTGTGTTGAACACAAATGATCGAGAGCTGGACGTACAAGTCTTATGCGGATTCCGATGTTCTCAAGAAGCTTTTCATGGCAGTTTTTACTCTCTGAGGTTTGCCATTGTCTGCAGAGAGGTGACGGCCGAACAGAAAAATTAATTCAATTGAATACACTTTCTGTGTCATATGGAGGATTTGAACCTGGGTTCTTTGGCGTATGAGTCACACACTCTACCCGCCACAATGGATTGTTTAGTGACCAAAAAATTAATCGACAAGATTCATATTATTAATCTATGAGTTACTACTCACATTTTGCATCGCACTCACTTCCTTCCATCGCCCGGTCTATTACACTTGATTGTCTTAAGAGTCTTAATTATATGAGTCCAATAGGATTTTGCGATATCTTTCTATTTGTGGAAAAATTTAACGAAATTTCAGTTTTTACGGTTTAGAACTGAATATTTTCTTATATCGTTGCAACTTTAGTACAATTTTTAGTACAAAAAGAGATATATTTCTGAAGTTGTAGTGAAAAAAAGAGAGATAAATAAAGTAATAAAAAATTTTCCCATACTAGAATAAATCTCTTAGAAATCAGATAAAATCAAAAGTTGTACATACTATTAAAAAAAATCCGCATTTTTGTTTTTTTTTATTTTTAAGTATGTAGTACAACATCTCTTTCTGAACACATTTCTATAGAGTTTTGCTGGGAAAAGTGAAAATTATGATTAATAAAATTAAAAATAACAAGTTTATTACAAAGTTTTAAAAACAATAAAAAAAAAAAAAATACAAAAAAGGTATAGAAATTAGTTGGATAAAGTTAGTTGAATTTTACGCAATTCTACGCAAAGGTAGTGGCGAAAAAATAAATAAAGAAATTTTAATAAACTTTTAAAAGAAACTCATTCAATTAACATTGAGCATTACTCATGGTATTATAAGGATGCCAATGACTGTTCATAAAATACTGGTTCAGGGGTGTGATTTTATAAATCATTTCAGTATTCCTATTGGGTTTCGTACTAAAGCTGCACTCAAGGCCAGACATAAAGAGTTCCGAAGGTTTTGATTAGAAAACACCAGGGAAAAACTCAAGAGAATAGAGTAATAGTGACCTTGTATCCAATTTATTACTGTCGTCTGAGCCACTTTTATCAACAGAGCGCAAATGTGCAATAGATAGCAGCAAAATAGAAACAGAGACAGATGACAGATTTCCATAAAGATGAAAATATGGAAAATAGTATACTATCCCAAATTGATTTCACTGAATTCGTTTCATCTGATTCATCATCAAATTAACTGTATAAATAAAAATTTAGGTAAATTAAGTCTAAGATGGCGCCTACAACCGTAAGTCGGTTTCCGCCTGTTGTAAGAAATTGCTCCAGCTATTTCTGTTTTGCGCTTGCTGGCGCCAGTTGGAAGCTCCAAGTTTCGTCAGGTTGTCCTCCACTTGGTCCCTCCAACGGAGATGCGGTCGTCCTCTTCTGCGTTGTCCGCCGCTGGGTATCGAATCAAATATTTTCTTCGCAGGAGCATCGTCTTCCATCCGCTCAACAACCTAGTCAGCGAAGCCGCTCGATTTTTATGCTCTTTACTATGTCGATGTCGGCGTATAGCTCATACAGCTCATCGTTCCATCGTATTCCGTACTCACCATTGATGCAGATTGGTCCGTAGATCTTTCTCTCGAACGCTTCCAAAATAGAGTAAATGAAGTATTTTTTTATATTTCAATAAAGATTAAATATGATATCAAAATTTTATGAATTGTATTTGATAAATAAAGTTAATTCTTAATTTTTTGTTTATTTTAATTAATGGTAATATGTAGTTTTAAAAAGGCAAAAAAGCATGAACTTATTTTTGCATGCCTTATGTCAAAGGTAAGATTTTTTTAATTTGGGTGTTACAGGTAACTTTTAAATAGGCGTGGCAGATGGCTCTTTATATATTATATGCCTACCATACACAAATATGTATAGGAATTGCTTAAGAGAAGTGAAGATAATAAATTCAAATTTTTTTATAAGTGTGGTAGGTGTGTCCTTTGACCGATTTTAAAAATTTTTTTACGAAGTAATTTTTGTTGCTAACTTTTTTTAAAAATTGTTCCTAAAATTTTTGCTAACGACCATCTGTACCAAATTGTATTGTTATTAAATGCTTTTTACGGATTCTGCGGGAAATTTTCATTTCAGCATATATGAGCTGTGGGCGTATTCTTTGCCCGATTTTAATATAATCTCAGCATTGGTTCCTATTGATATCGCAAATATCTTTGTCGAATTTTATTGTAAGTAGTTTATTATTGCGGATTTAATACCGATTTTTCTTTTAGGGGCATATAGCAGGATGGCATGTCTTTTATCCGATTTTAGCCAAAATTTAAATTTTTGAAGCAAAGCTTTTTACTCCTCGTTCTGTGATTTGCTTGGAGTGAAATCTGAAAAATTATCGATAGATTTTTTCTTGGATATTTTATGGTTTCTTTGTTGCTAGCGCTTATTACAACAAGAAAATTTAATACTTTAATAATAAATATTGAAAATATTTTTTGGCCCGCCGTGGGGGATTGAACCTGTATAAACTGATTAAAAATTCAATACACTATCCACTAGGCCACATGAACTTGTTGGAAAAAATTGTTAATTCAATCTTAATTATAACATAAGCTATGCTGCAGCACATCGTCACCATCTATCAATAGATAGAGGATTGTGTATTTGCTATGCTGCAACCAACAAAACATTTGCTTTTTTTTTTGCCACAAGGTGTCTCCAGCATCGGTGTGTTTGTATTGTGAATGCGTTTGTGGTGTTGTTGGTACAAGGAAAATTAGCAATGCCCACAAGTGCGTTGACAAGTGCGATTTTTAAGTGTCAAAAAAATAGATGATATCTATATATTGTATATGGAATTAACAAACGCATTCATGACATCGGCAAGGTATCTAAAATGTTTGCTAAATTTTGTTTCGTGAAAACACGATTGCTTTTTGTTCATTCCAACCAATACACTAGCACTGCCATATCGATCAATGCAGTGCAGCCACAAAACACCGATGCTAGTGACATCTTGTAACAAGTAGAAGCAAATTTGTTGTAAAAACGAAAACAAAGTTCCCATAAGAAGTACATTGAGTTTTTTGACAGCGATCAAGCAGCGAATTTTTTTTCGCTGGTAGTACGTTGTTGAAGGAAAACATTTGTTCAGTGCAGCTAAGTTCACAACCATGTGTGGTGAGTTAAAATGGAGAGTCATTATAGGCATTATAGGATCGTATATGTAATTGGCGTGGAAATTTGACATTCAACAATAAAAAAATAAACAGTAGGGGTATTCACGATGTGGTGTATTTGCCCTTGTATTGTGTATTTTTGATAATTTTGATATTTGTAGTAAATTTTGTACAATTACAAAAACAAAATACACAGTGCTCAAAATAAATCCCTGTAGCAAAAATACAATAACGAAACAATATTGTATTCTTTGTAAATTTTGTTGTTTATGTGATCAGCTGATCGCAAAAGTAGTTTTACTCAACATCGAGGAAGATAGAACTGTGAACTACTGGCTGTGATGTGAGTTTATTTAAAAAAATGCAATATTATTAGTGTTTCGTTTTCAAATTCAAATTCATATTTTCAAACAAAAATAGATACACAAATCAGCTGATTTTAAAAATACAATACTTTATTGAAGGTTCGCTCACAGTAAGTTGTAAATATTGTAAATATTATAAAAATTTATCATAAATACATCACATCGTGAATACCCAAAGTATGTTTTGTGTATATATGTAATTTATTTTATTATTTTAAATTTTTGAATTTAAAAGTTAATTTATTAAAATGAAAAAATTATTAAGCTATCAAATCTATGTAACTGCGAAAAAGCTTTGCTTCTTCCGTGTGTCCAACGACGCACCTGTGTTTTTTTTTTCTTATTTTAGGGTGTGTGCGAATTGGACTAAATTGCTACCTTTACTAAATTGTGTCGATAATGCAGTGTTTCCTAAATAATTTAGGAAAATTCCGAGCTAACTTAATAACATTTCTTAAGACAAGAGAAGTATGTTATTTCTTAACCTTTAACCTATTTGTAATAAGGTTTAATTAACCTTAATAAACCGTAACTGCTTTACCTTAATTTAGTGTAGGAAGCAATTTAGTTCAATTCGCACACACTTTATCTGATAAAACAATAAACTTATCTGTATCGAATTTCAACTCTCTACGACAACGTTTTCTATTTTTGGCCACCTGCTGTATGAACCCGCGACACTGTGTGTGTGCCATTGTTACAGTCATGTCAAATCTATTACTGGATGAACCATTAAAAAAAACAAAGTGCTTTGATCGAAAGAAGAGAAAACATGTATTAACTGCAATGTGAACGCAATCCATGAATATAATAAGACAATGGGTGGAGTTGCTTTATTTGACAACGCTGCAAGCAACTATCGCATTGGAGTTCGAGGTAAAAAGTGGTACTGGCCACTTTCAACTAATGCACTCGTTGTTCCGTTAGTAAATGCATGGAATATCCATAGTGTTTGCAACAAATATGCACGGAAACTCCAATGTCACAACTTGAATTCAGAGCTTTTGTTGCAGATTGTTTTTTGCTTTCCGAAGCACCGTTATCTTTGAAAGCTCCGCTACCAATTATCAAACAGGAAAACATCTACGTTGTCGACGGTGTCCACGTCTCACTTCACCCAAAATGTTTCACACACAAAATAAAACAGTACATATTATTTGTTCCACAATGCATTGAAGACTGTCTCGTTTCATTACTTTTATAAAATAGTGCTAATAGTGCTCAGGGTTGTATTCAAAAAATTGTTAGAAAGTTTTTTTCATAAATGAGGCTTTGCTTCGTATTTATTGCAATTTGCAAATGTACATTTTTAAAGAAATTGTTTTAAAGGGGAATTAACTTCAAAACTGTCCCTCCCTCTTTTCTCTGACTAATGTATGCGCTATCATCGGTAAACAATTTTTACATCGTGATACTCGTTCTGGTGAACGTTGCAAAAACACAACTCAAGAAGTATTTATTTGACACAAGAGTTCATTAGGTCAGTTTATATCATTTTGCGTGCAGTAGGCGCAAGCAGAAGTAGCCGAAAGTAACCGGAAATGAAACTTAAAAAGCTATAATTGTATAAAAAGGACTAACTATATATTCATCACAAGAGAAGATTAGGTCAGTTTCTATCATCTTGTATGCAGTTGGCGCAACTGGAAACCTTTGGTACGGCCTACATTTTTTTCAAAAGATCTATAATATCTAAGATCCATAGCTGAGTACTTCTTATGTGAATTTCTGAGTTCAGCTTCTAAAATACCAACCAAGAAATGTTTTAGTAATCACGGCTATGTTAGTTAGCTTTCCTTTCTTATTCTCATGGCATAATTATTTATTATATGCTAAGTTCTTACCAATTTGTTTTATGTTGCTTTTTACACTTTACACACGCTTAGGCTAAACATAATATATCCTAAATAAAATTGTATGTCGTAGCCTTAGTAGAAAAAGTCATGAAGTAGAAAATCATGAAAGCCTGAAAAGGAGACACAATCGAAACTTGTATCATCTACCATTTCTTTTTTTGAAAAAAAAAAAACAAAAATTATGCCAACCCAACTCAGCGAAAACTAGTATAAAAAGTTTTCAAGGATTCTTTTAGTAAGTAGATTACTTGGCTCTATATAAATATTATTATACAGAGAGCTCTGTGACACCCTATAAAATGATGCTGATATTGTTGTATTTGCTTCTTTTTGCTTTCCTTTGCTGCTTTTTGACAAACGGCTGCTCAGGTTCTTATTTTTTTATGTCAAGTAAATTTCTGTGTTTGTCATAGAAAAAGGTTAACATGTGTTAGAGAAGGTGTTGTTGATGAGTGGCTGTTCCGGTGGGTGTATATGTATGTGTTGTTTTCTAACAGTATGATTGTATGCTTGTGAGCATTCAGTTTATGTTGCTTTTGCAGCAGCATGAGTAGGGGGTGGAACGTAGAGGGGCAAAATGTTTTATTGCAGCAATTATTGTAGTTTGCAGGCTATTTATTGAGCTTAACAAATTATACACAGTTGTATGGCTGAGTTGTTTTTGTAATTTCGATTGTATATTTGTGTTGTTTGTCTAGCTTTGGTTAAATGTTTACTTATATTTGCTTTATTTACTTTACATGATGTTATTTGTAGATTAAATACTGTTGCGGAGAAGCTATTAATGAAAGTGGCGACGAAACGACATTGTTTGGTTTTTGTTCTAAATGAACTTAAAGCATTGACAAGCTTATTCTTATGCTAAAAGCTTTAATAATAGCATTATAAATTTATATGCTTAAATTGTTTTTCTTAAAGCTAAAGAAAAAAGTCTTAGAATAATCTTTTCTTAAAATAACAAAAAGTTATTTGTTGTTACATAACGAACACAACAAATTTTTAGTCAAACACAGAAATATTTGAAATTAAATATGCAAGCAATTCAATAGAATTTTAAAAAAGTTTTTCTTGTTGTTGTCACATTGACTTTAGCACATTAAAGCACACTTGACGAAACAGTAACTTTAAGTTCATATCCTGCAATTTTGTCCAAGTTCTGCTGGCAAACTTTATATTCAGTTCAATAAATAACTAAAGAGTGGCTAGAATAAACTAAAACTTTTCTCAAGCTAAAAATAAAAGAAAAACGAGTATAATACTTACACAAACACATACAAACACACTGTGAAATTCCTGAGCCTTAACATAAATAAAATTTAATCAGCATTATGCATAAAATGCTTTGAATATCTACCATAAAAAGAAATACAACAACAACCATAGCATAGCAGCACCAAAAAACAACACTAAACAACATTGACAAATTTATAAAATATTATGAAAGTTCAAAACTTGTTGCATAAATTGAGGCTATTTAAAAGTTTAAACGTAAATGTCTTTGACTGAAAATGTTGGTTGTAGAAAATTTAAGTTTTGTGAAAGAGCTTCAACTGCGAAGTTAAAGAAATAAAATGGTTAAAGGAAAATGGAAGGATGCCATGGAGCTTTAGATTCAGCTGTAAGCTACAGAGAACAAAATGACTGATAAAAATCTAGAAAGATAAATCAAAAGCAATTAGCTGGAAGGCTTCGATGATGTAGGAGGATAATATCATTAAGAACGATACATCAAAAGTTATGGTATGGTAATTAAAAATGTTCAGTGGTGCTAGTATTAGTTTTTTTGCGCATTAGTTCTATGTTTTAAGGTCGACAAAGCCTTGAAAAGGGATTTTCAGAAATATATGACAATGATTTTTAAATGGCTTAAAAATTCTGGAGAACTGCTTTTAAGATCTAATGGCAGCGTAGAAGCCTAAAAATGAAGCAACTTAATTGGATTGATATTTTTGGATTGAAAAAAGCAATTTGCACACAAACCAAAAAACTACCACACAAAATCAATAAGATCACCTAATTCAGCCGTTTTGCAAGGTTTTCTCAAATAATAAGAATTTTGCATAGATACGAGGAACGTTTTGAATAATAGATATAATTTTCGTCAAAAAAGCATTTTATTTCTCAATATAGTCTCCTTTTAGTAGATCGATACACTTAGTCCAGCGTGATTCTAATTTTTTTATTCCCTCCATATAATAGGTTTTGTCCAAGTTCTCAAAATAAGCGTTTGTTTCAGTGATGACCTCTTTAATCGACCCAAATCTCTTATCGCCGTTCTAGTTCTTCAGATTGGGAAATAGGAAATAATTTTAGCGGGCTAAATCAGAAGAAAATGGTAGGTGGGACAGCAGTTCATAGTCCAATTTATGAATTTTCGCCTTGGAGACTACAAACTAGTGTGGCGGTGCGTTGTGGTGGTGAAAGAGCATTTTTTTCCGTCAAATGTGGTCGTTTTTACTTCAAATCAATGTCAAATTTGTTCAACAGCTGTGAATAATATTCGCCGGTGATCGTTTTACTCTTTTTAAGGTAATCGATGTAAATTATTGCGCATACATCCCAAAAAAACTATCGCCATAATCTTTTTGGCCGATAAAATTATCTGCAAATCATATTGAGGGTGCAACCTACTGTTTCTCTTGTTCTGTTTTATCATCTTGCATGCAGTGGGCGCAACCGGAAGTAGCCAAAAGTAGTAGTAAGAGTGTGATGATAACTATTGTATATATTTGACACAAATATAGCAAAAGGTTAGTTTCCATAGTCTTGTATAAAGTCTACGGAAGTAGCCAAAAATAAATAAAACAATTATACTTAACCCTTAAGCACTGTTGTTGGTCTGTCGAACCACATCAAAATATTAAGTGTCAATTAATTATCTATTTATTGCACAACCTCATTTGAAGCTATCAGTAGCTTTTCATGAGTTAGTGCTGTATGATTGTCTGTGGTGATCGCACGTGTTCGGTGCAGCAGCGGATATATATTGCGTTTCTTAAGATTTTGTGTGGTCTGTCAGACCAACAACAGTAATTACTTATTTTTTTTTTGTTATTTTGGATGACCGTCTTGTTAGATTAAATTTTTCGTGTAACGCTTAAAATTACCATAAATTGAATATTGGGCAGACCCGAAGGCTGGCTCTTCGTCTGCCTTTGAAGCCTGCCAAGGAGTTGAAAAAGTAAACATAAATACAAGTAGATTGTGTTATATATGTTTATCGCAAAAATACGGGAAGACTGCTTATATCTGCATTACTTGTAATAGACCAATTTGTTTGTAATGCTGTTAGAATATTTGCAAAAATTGCTGTCAAAATTTATAAATTTAATGTGTTCATAGTTTTAAGAGAAATATTCCTTTTACTATACCACTGTCGCCAAGCGTTGTTTTTTTTTTTTTGATAACATAAATTTGATAAATTGATATCTGAAACATGAAAACATAATAATTTTATGATATTTGTACTGTTTTGTTATATTTGTTAAAACACAAGATTCAAAATATAATTTTTTTTTTTTTGTTTTTAACTTGATCGGTTTCAAAAATTAAATAAAATCAGTTCATAATAAAATGATATGTGTTTCTTCTTTTTATTGTAAAGCTAACTGACTAATTTAAACTTTTCTAAGCAAATATGGATAAAAAAAAAAGTAATTGTACCAAGTTTTATTAAACAACAAAATGCTCGTGGTCACACAGACCCACATCAGTACTTACGTAAGTTTTTTTCACAACAGTACTTCAGGGTTAAAGACGCTTTAATAATATGGAAAGGACTATATATTTGGCACAAGAGTATGTAAGATCAGTTTTTATCATCTTGCTTGCAGTAGATGCAACCGGAAGTAGCCAAAAGTAACCGGAAATGATACTTAAAAACGCTTTAAGAACTAAAATAAGAAGTATATATTTGACAGTAATAGAATTGATAGGCTAGTTTCTAACTTCTTGAGTGCAGTGATTAAGAATTATATTTTTCGAGCACTAAGTAGGTCTATTTTGCTTCTGAAGAAAACCATCAACAATAACAACAATACCCTGTATAGAGTAATAATTATCAGAGCTGTGCAAGATTCCAATCATTTGGAGCTACATACATTGGAGTCGCATTCAATGAGTACATTTTTTGATGCAGTATTTATTCAATTTCGTTAATAAAACTTAAGAAAAATTAAGTTACCAATCATTTTGAATGATTTTGATTTATAAATCATATTGTACAATCATGACTTGATTTCATTGACACTATTTCCAATCAATTGTGAATTCAACTGCTCATTATTTCAAAGAATATTTTTGCAAAATTTGTTTGAAACTCGAATAAAATTAAAATTCACACGTCCCTTGTCCAATCCCACCAACTTTTGTAAGCTTATAACTTCTCATTATACACAAACTTTTATACACTATAGACTGATTCTTATGCCAAAAAATATGTGTGCAAAATTTGGTTTAAGTCGGACAAACAGTGTAGAGGGAGTTCGATTAGAGTTAAACTGACAGAGTTAAATAGAGTTAAATTAAATTGTAGTCTCAAAACTTCTCATTATGCTTAAGAATATATATGTAAGCAATTTGCTTGAAATCGGACAAACGGAGTAGGTAGAGCTAGTTTAAAAATAAAGTGCCTCGCCCCCTGTCTAGTACCGCCCAGTTTTATAAACTTACTCGTAAGATTGCTCAAACTACCAAGGATATGTGCAAAATTTTGTTGATGTCTGACACATGGTGTTGAAGAAGATAAATTAAAAGTAAGATGCCACGCCCACTTTCAAGTCTAAGGACTTCACATTACACCATAAGTGTATATAGAATATATGTGCAAAATTTGGTATGTGTTGGATAAACGATGTGGTTGGAATTTGGAAAACGAAAGTTTTTCTATTTTGATTACGTTATTTTGTATGGGAGTTAGACGTGGCTTTCATCCGATTTTGCCAAATATCATAGAGATGGTTCATACTATACATCAAAGCTCATGTGCAAAATTTCAAGACATTTCTTTAATTTTTGTGAATTTTTAAGCGATTTTACGTTTTAAATAAAGCCAATTTGTACGGGAGGTTGTTGTTTCATCCTTCGTTTTCATCCGATTTTGTCAAATATTATAGTAATGGCCACTAAAAACATCAAATTCTATGTGGAAAATTTCAAGATCTTTCTTTAATTTGAGCAGCTTTTTAAGAGATTTTACGGTTACTATAAAGCTGCTTTGTATGGGAGGTAGGCGTGGGTTTCCTGTGATTTTTCCAAATTTCATAGTTAGGATTTATATTGAAGATCAAAGTTTACGTGCAAAATTTGAAGACATTTCATTAGTTTTTATGGATTTTTAAGAGATTTTACTTTAAAAATGAAGTCACTCTGTATGGGAGGTAGGCGTGGTTTTCATCCAATTGGACTCATTTTCGAACTTGATCTTTATTTTTTAAAAAGATGCTTATATTTTGAATTTCATCGCGATAGCTTTAAAATTACGGCTGTAATCGTGTCGCCAGACAGACAGACGGACAGGCAGACGAACACACGGAAATCGACTCAGAAGGTGATGCTAATCAAAAATATATATATTTTTAAATACCTGCCACGCCTCCTTATTGGCGTTACAAACGGAATGACAAAGTTTATATACCCCTTCCGCAGTACGCGTTGGGGTATAAATATTGCAATCAAGGGATTTGAAGTCCCAGCTGACTTCAAGTATTTTGAATGCAATCAGTTGCCACATAAATGAATGTGGGACTGTAGTTAAGTAATTTCGAATGTTGAAGTCAGAAGTACCCAAAAACAAGTTTGCAATCAATTTGACCAAAATCAAAAAACTTGAAACGTGAAATTATTGCAATCTTTCACAGCTCTGGGAAGTACACAGCAGACTAGACAGCTGTTTCGTTGACCGCTACACCAACTCATCAGCTGTCTTGCGTGATTATCGCTGTGATGCCTAAGATTCTTATGTTCAATTTGTTTCGTCAATGTTTCGAATAAATTAATTCGAAACACATGCACGTGTGTATATGTCAGATCAGATCAGATATTCATCATGATCAGATGATGGTACGAAACTTATTACTTCTGCTACATCATCACCATCGTCGAAGTCGTTGTTGTTATCCTCCAACGTGGGGATGTTATTTATGCAACTTCTGTGGCAATTCTGGCAAATAGAAGGCACAGCATGTAGGCCTTCCTACACCCACATCTAGTACTACTAGTAATCTTGATGTAGTAGTAGAGCAAGAGCGTAGGTATCAACTAAAGCAGTCTGCCGATATAAATTCCAATTTAGAAACAACGATCGGTGTCAAGCAGGAATATTTTGTATCAAACAGTCACAATAAAAGCAACATAATTGCCATTCTCCAATCTCAGATCAATAGCAAAGGCATTGAGACTTAACAAGCTTTAGACGATGCTGACTTCATGGTGGTCTCTACTGCCATTGAAATATTTTTTTTTTCCTTTTTTTTATTTAAGTAGAAGTTTTCAGTTAAATACAAAAACTAAAAAGCGATTAAATGCTAAAATCTTAACATTTATTATAGTTCATTAAATGCCAAAAATATATATATATATGTATATCGAAGAATTAAGCTGTTACACAATTTACTTCTTCTTTTGCTGCTCGCGCTCCTTGGCATCTTCCTTTGGTTGTTCCTTATCATTCAGTGCTTCCTTTGGATTCTCTTTGACATTGAGATGTGCTGGTCCAACCTGCTGGATTTGCACAATACGTTCGGATTTCTTGTCCTCAATCATTGGCTTTGGTACACTAACAGTTAGGACACCATCTGAAGACAATGTTGATACCACCTTATCGACTGGATATCCTTTGGGCAAAGAATAACGGCGTACAAAGTGACGCTGAATATAGCCATGATGATCTTCTCGCTCCTCGTGTCTACCCTCTACGACTACAGAATTGTCTACCACCTTGACAGTAAGTTCACTGGGCTTGAAATGTGCCACATCCATGCAGACTTGGAAGCCATCCTTGCCGATGGTAGACATAGGTCCATGCTTGTGGTCACCACCATGTGCAGCAACACGCAGTGGATGATGATCTCTGGTCGCAATGGGCAAATAAGGACTGCGATAGTAGTGAAGAGCGGGATCGTAACCACCGAAAGGTGCTGCAGCAGCCATTGCTAGACGGTCCAAATCATCGGCTAAGCTAAGTATCACTGGTAGACTCGACATTTTATTTTATTTATACTTCAGACTCAGGCAGACTTAACTATTTTTTAAAATTTTATTGTTGATATGTTAGTTTAACGTATTATTTTCAACTGATGAAAATACTGATGAAAATATCAAAGGATTCTCCAGTTGACTCCACTTGTCCAGGATATTATATTTGTCAAACCTAGCAGAGGCAAAGTCCCTGCCACCTTTTGTTCAAGTCAGAAGTTGCAGCAGCTAGGCTTGAACGACATATTATTTCAACACGCCTTCATTGCATGCGACACCACTACTGCTGCAGTTCGGAGAAGCAAAGTTGGTTTATGTAAACCCTACTTAACAAATCCTGATATCCGTTAGGCCGCTGAGGCATTCTCGAACTGCTCTTCATTGCATGCTGACATAAACATGGTGGAAAAAATGAAAATGTTTCACTGAAGTAAAAACAAATTTTTGAAAATCGACCGTTTTCGGTGCCCATATATAGACAACAATTGGGAATAGGTTAAAAGTGTACAGAATCAAAGTTGTAAGGAATTTTATCTAATCTCATAATGTAGTATAACAAAATACCTTATGACGCATCGTTTTCGAGATGTAAGCAAAAAAAAAAAACCAAAAAACGGGACCTTCTTTGTGTTCCCTCCCCGGCCCCCCCCCCTTCCCCCCCTTGGAATCACCTTCGAGGGGTGGGGACTTTTAGTATGTTTTTCACCTAACTAGTCCAAACAAAGTTTCGAAGCCAAATTTTCTGCTTTCAATCTTTCTTCTACTAAGAAGCTTCTAAGTAACTCAAAGCATTTTGCATTTTGTTTATATAATCAAGTGACTCTTACGCCAGAGAACCCAGGTTCGAATCCTCCAACTGACACAGAACATTTCTTCAATTGAATTAATTTTTCTGTTCGGCCGTCACCTCTCTGCAGACAATGGCAAACCTCAGAGAGTAAAAACTGACATGAAAAGCTTCTTGAGAACATAAGCCGTTCGGAGTCGGCGTAAAACATGTAGGTACAGTTCTCGATCATTTGTGTGCAAAAACATTTCACATCACACACAACACAATTGATCATAAGAAGCTCGGTCAAAGTCTTTTCAAGGGCTGAGATGGCCATTTCGTTTTTTTTTTTTATATAATCAATGTTTGAAAAATATCTAGAAAAGTTTGGATATCTAAGGCTGTAATATATTTTTTATATACTTACCGCGTGTTCAGAACTTCCGCTGACAAGAAATTAGAAAATCTTTCATTTTTAAACATTATTGGATTTATTGACTTTTTTTTTCATTGTCTACTACTTTATATATGTACACAAAATTACACCTATTTAATACCTAAAATTTGACTAAAATTTATTTACTAGTTACTACATTCATACTTAAATTGAGTCTAAAATTTATTCACATATGCAAGAATAGCTTTGCAATTCGTAGAGCATATTTTTTTCTTGTGTACAAATTGTCTAAAAATATTGCTTAGTTAATACGGCGTAGTTTGTTGATTTCTGGTGGGTTGTTCAAATTTTTACCATAAATATTATTCTCACTTACCTCCAAAAAAAAAAAAAAAAATTTGTTTTTATAATGAGGTTTTCATGAAAATAATAAGTATAAGATCATAGGTTTAAGAAAAACTTTAAAAGTAAATTGGTGAAAAAAAAACATTGAAGTATTAATTTCCGTTTAGAATTTTTAACTTAGAGCTTTTGAAACTTGGAAATTTTAAAAGAATTATTTATAAGAAAAAAATTAAAACACTGATTTATTACAATGTTTTAAAAAATGGAAGTTGAAATTTTAAAACATTAAATGCCTCTTTATGTATTTCGAAAAGAGGAACGAACGATTAGTTAGACACAAACAACAATATGCATAAAGCTATTGCTTATCGTGCTTCGCTTGTTGTTTTTGCCTCTTTTTGAAATACATAAAGAGGCTCTAAGCTTTTTAAACTCTTGTTGACAAAATTTTTTGGTAATTAAAGCAGTATTTAATTATTTGATCTGGGTTTTTTTTCGAGAAGTTTTGGTTAAAGTTTTAGACAAGTGAATTAAATATGTTTTTTGTTGCTTACGACTATAATATTTTATTATTATTTAATTTAATTTAATTTAATTTAAAAGTTTCAAAAAAATTGATTGGCTTGCTCTGTTGATTCCTTGTTTTTTTTTTTTTGCTAAACCGGTGCTTCTGATATGCTGAGTTTTAAATTTATTTAACTATTTTGAATTGATTTCCTTAACACACCATATCTTATATCTCCTAACGTACAAACATACATACAAACATAGACTAATATATTTATTGACTTAACATTGCTTAGAGCTCTCTGGTCAGTGATTGTAGACATGTATTAGCTACTTACTTAAGTATTAAATAATAAAAATATTTATGAATAGTACGTAAGCCTCGCTTCTTGGTTTAATAAATAAAAAAAAAAAAAAAAAAATAAAAAATATGCTGCAGTATGCCCAAGGAAATTTTTACTTATTTTTTCCAGAAATTTGAAAATTGTGCTGTTATGGCTTCGGGTTGTGCTATAATGGGTCATTAAAAGATTAAAAAATGAAAAAAAAACTTTAATAAAATTGACATTTCAAGATTCTAATGGCTCAGAGAAACATATTCCAGCTATATTATGGCTTAAAATAAGTAAATTAGCGCAAAATCATATTTAATGTTTATTTACGCTTGAAAAGTTTGCAAAAATGCAAATTTTTTTATATATTTTTTTTGCGAATACTGTAGCACAGTGTTTGCACACTGTAGCACAATTTTCTAATTCTTCGGAAATTCTTGGAAAAATAAATACTATCTCATTTGATAGCATAGGATTTTATATCTTTAGGATTTTACTTTTTTTAGATGCGGCACCTTATTATCCAAAATTTCGGTGCTTATTTTATGCATGCAAGCAATTTGGTTCTTATTATTAATTGTACCAAAATACATTTCTAAGTTTTTAAAATAAATTATAAAGTCAACATTTTCCAAACATTTTTTACAGGTCCTTAAAACCGTTTTTGCCTATTCAAAATCTTCATTTGAGATATTAGCTCGATTGACTAAACTAGCTTCCTAAAGTAGCTTAGAAATAATCGCCTTACAATTTATAAAGTAATTTTTAAAAATAATACCGTTCAATTTTTATGTTTTCTCCAACTCAGTCTGCGCCTCAATGATCAACAACTCCGGCTGCAAGTCCTGTTGCGAGTCATTCAATGATATGCGCGACTTTGCTGCCACCTCCATTGATTTCCAGTTGCCGACGCTTGAAGCTTGTTGCAAATTGGTGCGTCCCAATTTGTTATCTGTGGTCTCTTCTAGCGCACTTAGACTACAGGTGGGCGGCAGTATGCGATGTGGAAAACGCGGCGAACCTCGCACGCGTTCTCGCAATGTGGGTTGCAAAGCGGCTGCTACATTGGAGGGACGTCTATGCGACGGTAGTGCAAAGTTTACTTTGGTCTCGTGTGCCTTGATGTACTTGCCACCAATATCAATGGACGGTAATGTATTCGTGGTATCCGTTGAAATTGTCGAAATCAATGGAATAGGCAGAAAATTCGGATCGACGGGTGTAATATCAAGATGTGTACCACTCTTGGCGAACGAAAGGCGATGCATAGGTTTCAGATAATTGCTGCCACTGGTGCTGGGACCAGCTGAACCGGATGCACCTTCCGGTACAGCAACATTGTAGATAGCATTGCACGAGGCCGTCTGCGATGAGGGTATTAAGCGCGTAAACAGTCCCATGTGCGATTTGAAAGCAGCCTTGAGACCCTTTTGTTCGGTAAGACTATTTGTAGAACCCTTGTTGCTGGAAGTGGTGCGTGAAAATATGCCGCGCAAACGTTCGATGATGCTCGTTTTTGCTTCAGTTGCCTGTTGATGTGCTAGACGCAGATTAAAGAGATCTTGCGCAGGTAAGCAGGATTCGGTTATGGAACGATCTTCGAGTTGGGGCTGCGAGGCAAAAGTGACAGAGCGTCGCATGGGTACCTGCATGTATTCGGCCGATGGCCAGCTTGCGCGTGGTATGACGGGTGGTAGCACCGAAAGTAGTAGATTTGGAAGAATGCCGGATATGCTTGGCGTGCGTGATTTATTTGAAGATTTATGGTGTGATGATGGCGGGGGAAGTTGCGAACTTTCACTGGTGACTGTCAAGCCAGGCTGAGGGTGGAAAAAAGAAAATACAGTTAGCTATAGAGGTAGCCGGATAGCATGTTATACGGTTACAATGGGGAGTATATTGAAAAATAACTTCGATATAAGGGTAGAGAACAAAAAAATTGCTACAAACTTTGGACAATTACTTTTCTTTGTTATCCTTTTACGGATTAGAATCATGCACTAATAATCCAACTAGGTATTCAGACACATCGGCAACTTGCATTGATCATATTTTCGTTAGGTGTCGTTATGGTGTCGTCTTCAGGATTTCTGATCATTGCATGACATGTCTTTGTTTTTTCAATTTAAAAGGTTCAACCAAAGTAGCAGAAAACTGAGATTTTTCCTTTCTAAAACAAATTTTTTAGTCTTAAATAATATCTTGAGGTATTATTTTCAGCCAGATCCGTTTAAGGCTTATGCTCTCTTTTTGGAAATTCTGTTTGAAAATGCAAACAGGTGCTCAAAAACAAAAATATTCTAAACGGAAAAAGCTTAAACCATGGATGTATTGGATGTATGCTTTCAAAAATCGATTCAAAAACCAAGCTATACAAAAACGTTACCAAAAATCCTAACGACTTCAATCTTTAGGCGCTTATGTAAAGTTATTTCTGCTGAGGCAACACGTGTTTTATTAATGTTATATTAATGAATTCGACAAAATTAAAGGAAACGTAAAAAGGCAATGGAATTTAGTTAAGAATATATTAAACAGAACTAGTCATTTTGATCTTATTCCGACCCTGGTAATTAACGGTAAAGATATCAGCAACTCTAAAGATAAAGCTAATGCTTTCAACAAATTCATTGCCTCCGCTGGTAATGCTGCTATTGCGGATAATGAACTAAACAGCTAAAATGTGACTGTTTGAATAAAAAAAATCTTCCAACTATAGTGGGCCGTATGCATTAAAATGAGATTGATCTCTGAGTTGAGTCAAACCAGCTAAAACTCAACTACCTGAGATCAAGAGTTTGCTTTAGCTTGAACTCAGTTTCGTATGCAAAAAGCTGAGTCTGAGCTCACCACAAAGAACTTAAGTACATTGAGATGAAACCATAAGCTCTCTTCTCTTTGCTAAATTGATTTTTTGTTGTGATGCGTTAATGACCTATAATTAAATGAGGGATCGAAAATAATTGTTATTCTATATTTCAGAGCAGAAAAAGTTGGGCAATTTTAACCCATATAAAAATTCATTATGAGTAACTTTTATTTTTAAGAAAAATTTTTTTTGGTTGCCGCATAACTTTTATATTTGAGGAATAAAGTTTTAGGTCGACTAATAACAGTTATTTTTTGAAATTACATTTTTTCGGTTATTAGTGTGGAAACTTCAATTCCCAGTTAATGAGTCATCAAACCTAAGCACTACAACTTTGCTAAGCTAGCCTTTTAGAGAAATGGAAATGGAATGGTCTTTGGATAAATATTTAGACGATGATACAAGTAGAAAGATGAAAGCTGCGTACACTGAAATTGATAACCTCCTCAAATATTAGAGTAACCAAAAACATTTATCACCAATGTAATGGCAACTAGCTTGCATTGTCCATGCAACACCAGCAACTCAAGTTACTGTGGAGTGATTTTTCTCTTAAGCTTTGAAACTTATTTTAAGTGATCTCCGATGTATATAATATCCGAATAATGTTTGTAAAATTGAATCGAAACATAAATACATAACAAAAATCATTAAAGATTTTTACCTCTTTTCGAAACTTTCTACTGATATTTCACACTACTAACCGAAAAATTAAATTTCAGAAAATAACTGTTATTAGTCAACATAAAAATTTATTTTTCAAAAATAAAAGTTATGCTGAAACAAAAAAAGAAATTTTCTCAAAAATAACGGTTAAATATAATTAAAATGCATTTAAACCGATTTTAATCATTAATTTTAACCAATTCCCCAAAAGTTGCAAAAGAGTTATGTCCCTGAATTAAATTGATAGTTACAATATTACTGAAGCTAGTGCGTATTTTGTAATATAATAATTATCAAATTGTAATTATTTTTTGCGATTAGCCTGATGCACAGAAAATTAATTGAAAAAACCTGCCATAAAAGGCAAGTGACATGCTTGGAAAGGATGTGAAAGGAAAGTGAGCAACTAGGTAAGCAAAGTGGTAATCTATAACTTGCTCAACTAAGTATTACCTCCATCGATGAATTTCAACAAGGGGATGGCACAGAAAATGTAAAATATCCCTTACTGCATAACACAGTTTTTGAAGAATTCTTATATTACTCGGTAATGCATCGATGTTTTTTTTTTTTAACAAAATTTTATTAAGAACTGCCGGTTGCCGGTATTAATAATGAAACACAGAAGACATTTTAAGCAAAATAATAATAGAATTAAAGGAAAAGTACAATCTGGACCTAAATAAAAAAAATATATTAAATAAATAGCCCATATGAATTGCCGAACTAAGCAAAAAAGTGATTTGAAATGGTTGCACTGTTGGGCAAAAAGGATAACCCAACAATTCCCAAAATTCAAGTAAAGTTGTATTTTTGTAATCATACCACGTGTGTTATACGGATCCGTTTCGAATTCGAGATGGACTAACTTCTTCAAATGTTTTATACGAAACTGATTCCTTTTCGTATGAAATTCCTCTTAAAAACGAAAAAATAGCTTTTTCCACTTTTCCGGATTCATCTCGAACTCGGAACGGACTTCATATACGAATCCATTTTTAATTATTTTTTTATATCCGAGGCGGACTCTTTTTGTAAAAATTTCGACTTCGCGACGGGCTTCTTTTTGTTTAATAATACAAATTCAAAACGGAAAAATAAGGCTTAAGAGAGATTTTATGTAAGCAAAATAACAAAATATTAATCGATAGCAAAAGGAAAGTTTGTATTTTTAAGTCCATTTAATTTGTGCTCTTCTGATGGCTTCATTGTGTTTTGGGAATGCAATTCAATTGTTTCCTTTGCTTGCGATTGCGTTGGCAAGTTGCTTAACAGTACGCGAAGCTGTGGTTGTTTGTATAACTTGGCCGATTGCAACCTGAAATCCGGGATCATCATCAACAAATCTTAGAAAGGTTCGCATTTTCTCTACTTTTGTTAATCCTCCCCCTTGGGTTTAGTTGTCGTCCTCGCACAAATATTCCTATATATTTTCCTTTTCAAACCGGTAAAGTCGTTGGACGTGTTCATTTTGACTAATTGATGAACGCGGTTTGTATATTTTTTGTTTTTCGCACATAAAATATTCGGCCATTTTCACACATTATGTTCTTTGACAAAACTGAGTTGAAGCCAACCAGTCACACCAAATTAGGAGCATGATCTCAAGAAAGTGGCTAGAAGTTGGTTTTTATGCATACGAATTTTAGTTTACACTCAGTGAGAGCTTTTGATTTCAAGGAATTGCTCAACAGTGAGATCAATCTCATCACGTGAGATGAAGCCCATAAGCCAATTGTTTTTAAACCGAGCAATTGCTCAAAACATTGAGAAAAAGGTAAGATCTCATTTTTATGCATATAATCCAGTATGTTTTTTGAGCCTATAACGTTTTTTGAGGTGCATAAAATTATACTCTCGTTAAAAAATTCACATTCGGCCACTGATGGTTGTTTCTCTAATACTTTTTTGGCAAAAATTGTTGATGTACTCTGCCATATCTGCATATGAAGTATGCTGAAGTTATTATATCTGTTTAAGAAAGTTTATAAATCCGAGTTAAGTAATTATAGGCTATTTTCACTGCTTCCATCGTTTTATAAGATTTTTGAGTTTTTAAGGTGTATCTAGAATGTTAAGCTTTCTTAGAAGAATTAATTTCTTTAATGATTCTCAGTTTGGTTTTAGAGCACGAAGGTCTACCGAAGATGTGCTTTTGAAGTATTGCTCCAATATTTACAATAGCTTAAGCACTAAAAAAACAACAAAGTAGTCATTGACATAAGTAAAGCTTTTAACACGGTCAATCATGTCATTTTACTTTCAAAATGATTTAAATGTGGTTTTATAGATTTTAATAATATTCATGCTTGCATCCTATTTTAATGTGACTATACGTACAGCATCGTGCTGTACAGTATAGCATTTCGACCACGTGCTGCACAGCATCGAAAAATTTACAGCAAAACAGCACACCAAACAGCATTTGGAAAGTTTCCCAAAAAAAACAAAACAAAATTTTTCAAATCTCTCATTTGACCCACAGAAAAGTAGCACGCATCATGCTTCAACGAGTAAAAATGCTGTCGAAAATATACAAAGTTTAACATACTAATTTCATATTGATTGTTCATTTCATTCCTTGTAAATCCGTCATTAAAATATCAAATTTGTAACTGCTGTACGTAAAAAAACATTACCATTTAGTTTTTATGGTTTTAATATTTTCCTTGAGTTTTAGTTTAAAATTAATACTATAAAGCGAAGAGTAAATAAGTTTATGGATGAGTTATCAAAAGAATTTCCGTACTTAAACAATCCAAGACTGATGGCAGTGTGGAATGTCAGGTGTGCTGTGCAAAGTTTTCAATAACATCTGGAGGAAGACGAGATATATTAAGACATAATGAATCGGACAAGCATAAAAAGTCGTTCTTAAGTTCGTCTTCATCTACCAAATTGATATTACTTTTATTTCAAAAAAAGGATTTTGGAATAAAAGAGAGGAAACTAGCCATTTCAGAAGTTCTTTTTTACATCATTTTTCACAGTTATAGTTTTCGATCTATGGATTCTACTACAAAATTGATTCAAAAATTATTTGAAAAAAGATTTGCATGTACCAGGGCAAAAACGGAAACAATTGTCAAAAGAGTTTTTCAACCATATGCAGTGGATCAGCTTTAACTTGTTCTTAATTCTGTCACTTACATATCTTTATTTTCTGATGCATCCAATCACAAAGACTTCAAACTTTTTCCAACACTTATTCAATATTTTGATTCAAAAAATGGAGTGAAAGTGAAAATTCTTGATTTTGTTTCACTACCAGGGGAAACGTCGTCTGAACTTATATGCAACTCAATTTTAAAAATTCTTGATGCATTTAATTTATCAAAAAAGCTGGTTTCATTTTGTGCTGATAATGCTAATACAAACTTTGGCGGAGTGGAACGAAAAGGCACTAACAATATTTTTGCAAAACTGAACAGAATCCTGGTTCAAAATATTATTGGAGCTGGCAGTGCAGCGCATATTATTCATAAATGTATTCGGAATGTAACGGATCTCTTACCAGGGGAGGTTGAAAGTACTATAGTCTTTCTATATATATAAAAAGAAATAAAATTTAGTCACTTTTATATTTATACTGTAAGAGTTGAATCACTTAAAGAATTTTGTTTACAAGCAGATGTTGAATATCACAAAGTTTTGGGGTATTGTAAAACAAGATGGCTTGCTTCAATGCCAGCTATTGAGAGAGTATTAAAATTGCATGTTGCTTTACAGTCATATTTTCTTTCTATAGAAAAATGTCCAACTACAGTGCCAGCTCGTTAGTCCGAACGGTGCGTAATCCGAATTATCCAGTAATCCGAATTGAATACATGGCGCGTTGCATACTTTTTAGCCCACATTGATTGCAGCTCCATAAACCGAATTTAAATTTTTTTTTATTCTATTGTTTTATTGCTGTATCTATTTTCTTTGGAATTTTAACAAATAACGGTATGTTGTGTCTTGTTGCAATTAGTTTAGTTATTGCATGTTATTGTGCGCGAAAACATCAATTTTAATTATAATATGGTAAAAAACTTGTAGAGTTCACATTCACTTGTAGAAACGAAAATGGAGATCTGAATACGGGCATACAGTGTGTGCTGAGATTGTGGAGACAGCACTTCTCCCATTTACTTACTGGCGACGATTCCACCAATTCCACCAACCACCTAACCATGAAGAGGTTCTAGTTGTTATCCAACGACTCAAAAACAATAAAGCAGCGGGTGCTGACGGCCTGTCAGCTGAATTGTTTAAAACCAATGGCGATGAATTGATTAGGCGTATGCATCACCTCATCAGCAAAATATGGCTAGCGGAAAGCATGCCCGATGATTGGAACCTCAGCGTACTGTGTCCTATACTAACTCCGCCAGGTTTCGGCCTGCCTGTCCCAAGCCAGGATAAAGGAGGAGGGTTGGTTATGGGATACGTCCCATGCCGTAAAAAGTTAGAGCCAACCAAGAGCTCGGGGTGGCGCCCATCTTGGTAGCAGGTCAATATGTATATCATATTGAAAAAAGCCTGCGATGGAATAGCAATGGTCCATAAAACTTGTTAGCACGGGGATAGTCAAACCCGTCGAAAAAATGAGGTGACCTTATCTATCCACGGCATGGAAACATGGGCTATATGGTCAACAAAAAGACAAAAAATGGTGTCTTAGGGCACAGGAGTGTCACGTATGTGGACACAAAGGCGACCTGTGACGCTGGGCACAGGTAAAATTAAATCGTAGGCACTTCATATAGGGTATGGTGATAAACCATGGTGATAAACCGTGCACAGTCAAAAACAAAGGTTCTTATGTATGTATATAAGAATTTTTTGTCTCTTTGCTGGGATGTTGTAGACCCCCATTTTCGACGGGACCGAGTTGCCCAGGTGACTATCATGGGCTGGCCCTTCGGGGAGACTCGTGCTGGCTGTGGTTTGTGCACATCGCTTGCACAGGTCTAGATTGACCGGCGGGGTCGCGCAGTAGTACGACCGGGCTGGCATACCTGCTTAGTATGAAAGAGATTGGATAGGTCTCGTGGTCTCAACCAGTAGATCGTAATGAAGGTACGCCATCTACCGGTA
Organism: Coremacera marginata; assembly: GCA_914767935.1. Lineage (NCBI taxonomy): Eukaryota > Metazoa > Arthropoda > Insecta > Diptera > Sciomyzidae > Coremacera > Coremacera marginata. The sequence continues at coordinate 54,512,152 of OU612045.1, forward strand.
GCCAAACTGGTACTATTAAGAGCAGTATGGAATTCTTATTGCATACTGCTTTTACAGAATAGGGCACAGGGTAATGCTATTGTGTTTATGAATGTGACATCTAGTAGGTACGTGGTTGCTTTTCTAGTGTCACTTGTATAATACAGGTCTGTGAAGAGTATTTCAGGTGCATATCCTTTTTGGATATGCAATTTTTAATACTATATGTTCATTCATGAACTATAACTCCAATGTCTGTGGACCCAGAAGAATTAAGCCTTAACTGGCAGGGGTCTTCTATAAACACATAATATAGTATTTCTCTGTCCTATACTAACTCCGTCAGGGGAGGTATCTTCGGATGCAAACCTGCCTGTGCAAAGCCAGGATAAAGGAGGACGGTTATTTGTAGGATACGTCCTGTAAAACGTAAAAACTGGTAGGGCCAACCAAGAGCTTGGGGTGGCGCAAATCTTGGTAGCAAGTCATATTCGCTATATCGAATATGTAGAATAGCTTGCGAAGGTATAGAAATTGACCACAAAACTTGCTAGCACGAGGATAGTCATTCTCGTCAAAGAGGACGACCCTATCTATCCACGCATGCATGCATTTTTTGTCTCGTTGCTGGGATGTTGTGGAGCTTCTTTGGCGGGACCGAGTTGCCCAGGTGACTATCATGGGTTGGCCCTTAGCTGGGAGACTTGTGCTGGCTGTGGTTGTGTTTATGCTACACAGGTCAAGATTGTCCGGCGGGGTCGCGCAGTGGTACGACCGGACTGGCATACCTGCTTAGTATGCAAGAGATTAGAGTAGACATTAGGGTAGGTCTCGTATTCACCAGTAGATGACACTGAAGGTACATCACTACTGGTAGGCGGCGCATTTATTTGATCTGAAGCATAGTGAGCCACATGATATGAAATCTTTGACGAATAACTATAAATTAATTAAAAATGTACCATATGCTTATAAATTAGACGCTTATGAATCCCTCTATATGAGTATCACAGATAATTTAATGAATATTGATGAAAGTCCAATTGTTTCTGAACTATTTAAACTTGCTAAATAATTTTTCAATTATAATTTGTCTTCATTTTATGTGTACACATGTGTTTTCTCTTAACAGAGCATTATTTATTGATGTGAGCACAAGTTAGTTTTTGTGTTGTTTTTGTGTTGTTTTTGTTTAAATGTTGTTTATTCTTTTTACTTTTAATGTCAGTCAAGCGTATTACGCTAATGATGACCGGTCATTAAAAATTAAATCCGGTCGAAATGCATCTGTATTTAAATAAAATTAAATTTAAACAACTAAATTTTATATCGTTTTATTTAATATTATTTTTCAATTTGTTGCGACCTATAAGGATTTGTGACCTTAAAACATTTATATAAAACTAGACCACAAAGTTGTTCACGCTAACAGATTAAATTGTTAGTCGAAAGAAATTTTTTAATATTGATGGATAAAATTGTCAAATATTTTTATAAACCTTACTTTAAATACCATTTAATATTAAAACGGACATAAAGAGAAGCTCACATGCACCAAACTGCTTCAAACTGTACAATAATTCAATTTCTTAACCTACCCTGGTCCACATCGCTCTCACGTCTTTTATTTGTAGCACACTGTTTGCTGTAGGTTATTTCTAAGCTATACAAAGCCATTGAAATTTTTCAATTATGGCCTCTAATGGAAATGTCAGAAATTTCCTAAAATTACAAACCAGTTTTGGTCGCTTTGATAAAACTTACCTTTTGTTGACCGAACATCAATGATGTTGTTGACGAAGTGGTTGTCGATGCTGTGCCTGACTCTAGCATTCGTTCCAGTTTACGTATTTCTGCATCGAGTGCGGCGATTTCTTTTTTATAGACACGATTCTGTACTTCCACCCGGTATTGTAGTTCACGTCGATCATCGAGAACAAAACGTCGGGTGTTGCATTCCATTTTTAGACCCATGCTATGAATTACCGGATCAATAATGTCATCTAATAAGAATGGTTTGAAAGAACATGATGTGAAAGATGATGAAGAAAATTAAATAAAAACAATAAAAGTTATATTTGAGTTAGTTTGAGGGAATTCAGTATAGAAATAAAGGACCTTATTTTCTCTTTACTTACTTCTCGCCCAAATATCATGCAGTTTCGGTATGAATAGCAGACACAACGTTGCTGTCGTTGACGTAAGTATAAGAGCAGTGATGGTTATGAAAGACAGGGTAACACGTTCCGATATTAAATTGGCCAAGACAACAACAATGCCGCTAGTTATGACCACACTATAAACGGACACTCCAATGTACTGTGAGTCGTTTAGGGCAGCAATCTTAACGTGTCTCGTCTCCCACGCCATATAGACGCCGACAACAAGCAGCAGTCCTTTGTACGCATAAAGTGCTCCAAGCCAGGTTTGAGTGTGTTGCGAACGACAGACTTCAACCTGTTGTAGACAGGTGTTGGTAAGACATCGGTTTGTCGGTTGGTTGTTTTGGTTAGAAAAGATTACAAAAGTGCGGTGTTGTTGTTATATTTGTTTGTTTTGTTGTTGCGTTCGTACGTGTTGAGTTAAAAATGCATACAAAGTGGAAAATTATGAAAAGTGAAGCGCCGAACCAAGGTGAGTGAGTGAGTGAGTGAGTGAGTGAGTGAGTGAGTGAGTGAGTGAGTGAGTGAGTGAGTGAGTGAGTGAGTGACATGAAAGAAAAAGAGATAAAATGTGATGCTTTATTAAAAGTCGAAAACTTAAGAAACGAATATTTATGATAAAATCTTCGTAACAGCATTTTATCATGAATATTTTGTTTTGAGATTGCAATCTATTACTTTGCGCCTTTGTTTTTATTTTATTAAATTTTCATATAATTTATGTTAAAGTGATTATAACAGATTGTTCAATATTTTGAATGTATGAACTTTATATTAATAAATTCTGTTGCGTATTTCAGTCTCTTTTGAGCGACAATTAATTTGACAGCTATCGCAATACACATCAAAGACTCTTAAACATAAAATCCCCAAAAAATTCCAACAATCAATTAACAATGTTTTTTAATTAACACGCAACACTTTCTAAATTTGTAATTAAAAAGCAAAATCAATTAATAAATATCAATTAACTGCCCATAATTGAAGTTTACTTCAATTTAATTAAGGTTACGCATACGCCAAGTATAACTTGGAAGCTACAAATGCCAGCCCACATTGTCACATGCAAACAATTTTCTTAACTTTAATTAAAAACTTAAAATAGCATTCAACAATTTCAATGTAATCAAAGTTTTATATCTAGGAAACGCAAAACTTTGCCTCCTACACAAAATGGAACAGAACAAAGAACTATATAAATGATGAAAGATTCGCAGGCAAAGTACTGAATTGACCCATACTGTGCGCTGCTGCCAACATCATAGCCAAGTTCACAATTACTAGCGACACTTAAAATGAACAACTTCAAGCGAAACATTTGAACCCTCCAGCTAATTACATTACTAAAAACTTGTTGAACTCATCGGCTGTTGGTTGTTTAGTTGGTTGGAAGGAGACGCAAGAGTCGAATAGTTGACATTTTGAAATTAGTTGAAGTTGTTAGTAGTTTAGCAGTTGCTCTGATTTTATCCCCTACATCATAAAATCTGGTCCTAACATATTCATACAAATACTCTGTCATATGCATGCATTCAGAAAACACACACACACACACATCCATACAAAGATTTTAAAATGCTTGTGACTGCCTGAATTCAAAGTTGAATGAAATAATTTTCGTTTGTTTTTTTTCCTTCACAAAATGCAACATAAAAAAACAGAAAATCAATGATATTCAGCAAACAAACTCAAGCACCGTAAATGCATTGAAAGCATATTTTTATCCATTGAATCGCAGCTCACAAAAGTTGTTAAAATAAAAAAAGCTAGCAAACTGATCTATGCTAAAGTTTTACAGCGACCATAGAGCTGGCTCATATAAAGTGCATTTATGAACTTATTGGGTGTAAATCAGGGTTACATTTCAACCATTCCAAAAGCGAAAATCTCCAGTAGCTTGCAATGCTTGCTACCCTGATTTGAGCAATATGGCTCACAGATGATAAAATTGCACGGATCTTTGGGTCAATTCATGAGTTTGGCTTTTGAACTCGATTCTCTTAGTTTTTTTTTTTAATGTGTTTTATTTCACTTGCACTTTGGTTGGGCAGCTGTAGACTTCCTTCAGTGTGTGTGCACGTTTTCGGTAGAGCTGATTGCATTTGCTAGATTGAACAAAAAAGTATAAAAGTTTAAAAAAAAAATCGGAATGAAATGAATTAAAGCAAGATGACCGAACTTCAATAGAGAAACAACATTATGTGAAATAACTCAGCAAAAATCTATCAAAAGTTAATCAGCAAAAATAATTTGATTGGGGAGTTTTAATTGAAAATTAAAAAAATTTACTTTATTATAGCTCTAGAAAATTGGAAATTTTTATTGCCTGATAGTCAAGCAACTATTTTTAAAAAAATATTGAAAAATGTATATGTATATATGTAATATAAATAAATTGAATTTAATATTGCCTTTACTTTAGCTGTAGCTTTCAGTGGCGTAGGTACGTGGTGAGGGAGAAGGTGGAGCAGATTAAGGATAATTTTCGCCTTGACCATTGATAGATTTAATATTTACGCTAGTTTAGGACTTTAGGTATTTAGACTAAAATGAACTGCGGGGTAAGACTTAAACTATAATCGACAGTTTTTGTGTTTTTTGTACAGGGACCCCAAGAAGGGTGGCAGATAAAGGGTAGATGAGCTCAGTAGAAACTTTGAACGCAAAAATAATATGATCAGCTCAATATAGTAAAATGTTTAAGAATTGCAAAATGCCAAAATGTGTATCATGCTTTGGAAGAATGCAAGGGAATTAACCAAATGCTAAAATAATGAAAAATTCTTTTGATTTAAATTTATTTTAATACTCAAGATTCTGGTTTTAGTTCACTAAAATTCATTACTTTTGAGTCTAAATTGCATTCAAATTTCAATCTTGATTTGGTTGAGCCAATCAATTTGTCAGACGATGTTTAGCAAGCAATTGATAAAATTGACTTCAATGAAGAATGTTTTGTTAAAATATTCCAAGAAGCAAAGTCGTTGGCTTTGAAGCAAAAGAATGTCGGCTTGCCAATAAGAATACATTTTCGTGAAATTATTGAATGAATTCACTAATCTTGTGAGTTAAAGAAAAGGTTCATAAGCCATAAAAATTTGCTAATTGGCTTTCAGGCCCTTTTTGAGGATAATATCTCAGGATAATATCTTAAAAAAAACAATCTTTGAATCTTATGAGATATTTTTCGACCACCCTCCATCAACAGTAGTTGATGAGGTGAAAATGTAGAATCAATATTTAAACCGCAAAGACGTGCTGACGAAAATGCTATTGTTGCAATTCAATTGAGCAGGTGGTTGTTGAAAATCAATCCTGTGGATATTTTATCTCTCTCGAGATAAAAAGTTTTCTGTGATTTTTCTCATATACCGATGATTCCATATCAATTCGACAAATTTTGTGTTTTCGATTTTTTTGAAATTTGCAGTGCTGCGAAAAGTCACAAAGTCCCTAACCCCCCGATGTCACACTTCGTCACAAATTTTCTTCTTGATATTACCTAAAATTAAGCTGTTTATTGTTCTTTTAGATATTGCTATTTGTAAAACAATTATAACATTATAATTATAACTGGCTGAAATTATCAATTTTTTCGATGAATTCTTTAAAACTCATAGTTCGGTGCTATTCATAAAGCTGCCATGAACTACCATGACAGATCTAGTTTTCAAAAAAGTCTTCAGGAAAATAGCACAACTTATATCCATACGCTGCTCCAAAGGTAAAGTGTAAACATTCATTGTAAGCTGCTTACTTTGGTAAAAAGGCAAAATGAATGAAATCTGCTTATAAAGTTTTAAGATCGCATAAAGAATTCAAATAGGAAAATGGAATATCCTTGAATTATGATGTCCTTGAAACTATTATATAATTATTGTTTATGTTAAAATTTATAAAAACATAAAATTATATTTTTTCTCTTCTTTATTTAGAATTTTTTTTTAAACTAGATTTTAGAGTTGTTATACATTATTTGTATTTATTTTTTATATGCTTTTATATATCTTTCCTCTTTTACAAACACTTAAAATTAACATAAATTGTGTGTTTGTTTGTTACAAAAGACTCAAAATAATAGCCTGATATTTAAATTTATGCATTTATACGATAATCACCGACTAACAAACAAGAATTTATGAATAATTTTACACATATGATTTTCATACATTGTTCCAACTTCTTTCTGCACGACACTGCATGTCTCAATTGCCAACCTACACAAATCACAGTGATGTGGTTGTCGTCAATTAGCATTCGATTTGTTTACTTTTGTTATTCATGAGCAAATCACGTCAATCACGCTTTTAAACACAAATGCACACAAGCCCACATAAAGCTTAAACTAAACACACATATACACACACACACCCGCACACCCTCGAAGCATAAATAAAACTGTGCTGTTTGCTTATTTGCATAGGATTTAGATATGTAAATATTTCTTTACCTGTGGCTGATAGACGACACTGCGATCGATGCTGCTGATTTCCAATGTCAAATTATTCAAATGTCGTTCCATGGGATCGGTGACAACCCAGAGTGTAACCACGAGACCATCAACTAGCAACAATGCACACACCAGCAGTATTAGCTGGATATCCTGCAACATTTTGTCCTTGAAAACGCTGCCGGTGCGTGTAAAAATACGATGAACACGGTAAGTTTTGGCAAACATGGAGCCGAAGGCGAGTGAAAATCCAGCGGATAGTAAATAAACGCGCGCCTTTAGAGTAGTATAAAAATATGCACATAAAAGAAATGAGAAGGAAAAAAAGCCGTTATGTTTATACATAAAGATAAAGTATTTATATTAATGTGTGTAAATATGTGAATTTCAATGTGTAGAGAGTAGCATCAGGCGGCTGCCGACAACCGGATGTTAGTTGCTGGATAAACAATAATTTATGCATTAACAAGTTTATGTTACTGTTTCGTCCCTTACTCGGAATGCCTTAAACAGCCTTTCGGCTTTATGATTTAGGGTTCACACAAAATGTGCCTAACTAGGTAAAAAGTATTGCAAGTTGAGTGAATTCCCAGTCGTAACCTGAGCCTGAGCTGCTTAAAGTTGCAAACTGAAGTTTATGTAGCTGGCAGCGTTTTTAATGCGTATTTTTTTTTTATGTTGTTTGAGTTTCTGTTATTGCTTTATAATACTTCTGAGAGTTTTAACCATTATTTATGAATTTGTTTTTGCAGGCAAGTTTTTATTGAATTTTTAGGGTTTGGCTTGTAAGCTTACTGTTATGTATCATGAATAAAATTGGAATTTAATATTTGTAGGTCAAAGTGACGTATAAGTGACTTTTATTTCAAAATCTGCACAACTATGTTATTTATATAAATTTTGTTTAAGTTAGAAGTTGTCAGAATGCTCTCTAGATTTCTGAAATAAAAATTAAGACACTAAAGGCTGTTGCAGATATCCTTTCAACACAATGATCGAAAAATCCCGAAAAACGGAGAAAATTCCGCTGCCTGGCCGCTCTGCCATGATATAATAAGAGAAGGTAGTTGCATGCCTGAGAACCGAGTGCTGAACTGTTAAAACACGCAAAAGAACACTGAGCGAAGAATGCTGCATGTTTCATTTAATTTCCGTCAAATATTGGAAGTTTCGCCATTCTCTTTTCTCGCGCTCATTGTTTTGTTCACGGTATGTTATACTTTGTTTTCTGTTAGGAAAGTTGAAGGCAACATTTTTTCTTCTGTTTTTTATTCAAAACCTGTTTTCTGCCAGTTGTCCAAACTGTTTTTAGCTTCGGACCGTTAACATAATTTGTCGGTTGCTTGGAAATATTTGGATAAAAGAGAAGCTCTCTCAAATTCCAGGTTTTCTCTTACTTCTTTAAAAAAAAAAACAACAAATTTTGTCAGTGTCTATCGCGTAGAATGCCACCAAGTGACAAAAAAAGATTTGCACTGATTTTTTCAGCTTTAAAACTGAGAAAGAGAGCATGATCAGCCATGCATCTACCTTCTCTTATTGTATCATATGCTGAACTATCGAAAAAAGAGAGAAAATAGAAAAACCCGCTGAGTATTGTGTTCACCGCTGCTAGATTGGTTGATTAATTGCCAATTGGGCACTTATTTTTTATTTTCGCGCTTTAATCTCGAGGAAAGCGCCCAGCGATTTGTATGAATAAAACTCTTTTTCATTAATGTATTTAATATGTATTTATGTGTAACAGCAACTTAAAAATACTCAGTAAACAATCCAACTGAACAAGGCTCCCAAGACTTATCGATAATTAATTGATATCGAAATCATATCGCTATCTTTTCGAATAAAGTTTCAGCCGTCAACTGAACCTAACCAATTAGAACTTGGAAATTCTATGTAATGTTTTTAGTATTTATTTATCTATTTCAAAATACAACTCGATGACAAAGTAAAAATAAAACCGAGTTTTGGAAAACCGTTGTCCGGTTTTAAAATTAATTGCATTCCTCAAATCATCTCTTGAAATATTTCTGTAGTTAGAAACATAAATCTACAGCAAAGCAAAAAAAAAAGTGTTTTTGGAAAACCAGTAACCGGTTCAAAAAACCGAATCCATTTTTGAATTCAGCCTTCAGTTCTTGAATTTAAATCTAACTACTCCTTGTATTTTTGGCTGCAAATATTGATTCTTTTACTTCGTGACAAAATAAAAAGGAATAAATGACGTCATTCGGACGTGGAGGAAGGCGCTTAAGCAACGAAACTGCGAAATTGATGCATGTAATTATAACTTGCTGAGTAAAGATGCTTTGTACAAGATTTTTATAAGCTAGCAAGCTTTTTTTTTACACTTCTGAAAAAATAAACAAAATATTTATAACGTTATAAGACCGAGGAGAAAGTTCCTTCAAGAAGGAAAATGTTACAAACATGCAACAGCGTTGCATGGAAATATTACTTGGTGAGTATTTGTATATGCACTACAGTAAATGTTATAAGAGGAAAATAAGGAATGGATGCATGGTCTAATAACAAAAATAAAAAAAAAACAAGTAATAACGGAAGAAGCAGCTTATGCAACAGAAATACAATATCGTTGCATGGAATTATAAACCGCTGGGTATAGGTGCAACGATTAAAAATTATTATACGACAGTAAAATTTGCTTCTTTGTTCTACACACAAAAACAATATGAGACCGTGAAGGCAGCTGTTTAATGCAACAAAAATGAAATATAAAAGCAAAAAACGTTGCATGGAATTGTATCATGGTGATAATATACATGGTGCGACAGCAACGGTAGGATCTTAGGCATCATGACAAAAATAAATCAAAAATAGATAAATGCAACATCGTTGCTTTGAAATATTGCATGGCACTAAAGTAATCATTAGTGTACATTAAGTTAAAAACAAAGACAGAAGCAAAAACAAATGTAAAGAGGGGCAAAATGGGTAAAGAATAAAACAAGGATTAGGACAAGGATAAGGAAAAGTATTTGGACAAGAATTATGAAAAGATTTTAGACAAGGATTTAGATAAGTATTAAGAAAAGGATTAGGTCAAGGATTAGTAAAAATATTTGGCAAAGATTAGGACAAGGGTTTCGGTAATAATTATATAATTAATAATTATATAATATAATAATTGTATAATGACAAGGATTAAGACAAAAAAAGAAAAAGGATTTGGATAAGGCTTTGGACTAGTTTGTCCAACCTGTCCACCTAGGTTTGGGACATAAATTTAGGCAAGGGTTATGATAAGAATAAGAATTGAGTCAAGGTTTGGGTCAATGACTTATACAAGAATTAGGATAAGGATTAGGAGAAGGATTTGGACAAGGATATAAACAATGATTTGGATATAAATTAGGACAAGAATTGGGGGAATGCTACAACAGGGAACAAGGACACTGGTTGAGACAAGGACTAGGACAAGGATTAGGACAAGATTCAAGGCAGAAATTAGAGCAAAAATAAGGAGAAGGATAAGAATAAGCATTAAGACTACAATCTGAGCAAGGATTAAGACAAACATTAAGACAAGAATTTAAGCAAAGAAGGACAAAGATTTCATCAGAAATAAAGACAACGATTAAGACAAAAATTATGACAAGGATTTGAACATGAAGTGAGACAAGAATTGCAACAAGGATTTAAAAGAGAATTACAAAAAGGACAAGAATTATGAAAAAAATACGGACGAGGATTTGGACAACCACTACGACAGGGATTAGGACAAGGATTAAGTCAAAGCTTAAGACCATAATTTTTAAAAAAGTTGGGATAAGTATGGGGTAAGGGTTATTAGAAGGACTTGAACAAGGATTAGGACAATGATAACTTAACACAAAGATTAGAACAAGGATAGATAAGGATTTTGACAAGAATTAAGACATTTATTATGACAATGACTAGGATAAGGACAAAGTGTAGGACAAGAACAAGGACAAGCATTAGGACATGGGTATGGGGAAGGATTACACTAAGGATTAAGGCAAAGATTTTGATATTGATTAAGATAAGCACTAGGACAAGAAAGTGGAGAAGGATTAGGGCAAGGGGTTTGTCAAAAATAAAGATTAGTACTAAGACTAAAATCTGGACAAGGGTTTGAACTAGAATTAAGACAGGGACTGCGACAAGGATTAAGACAAGAATTTCAAAACGAGTTGGAAAAAATTGGAAAACAGTGATTAGTACAAGAATTAGGGCAAGGATTAGAACAAGGAATAGAGTAAAAATAACTTGAGGAAATTTCTTTAAGGATTATAAGAAAGATTTGAAAAATGCCAACAACAAGAAGAAAGGTAGGCAAAACGTTGTCACGCCTATGTACCTATGGGTGAGTTCATGACAATGTTGTTGATAAATGTCAAGTGCATCCTTTTTATCTTAAAACATTTATTTGTAAAGCTTAATTAAGAACTTATGCAGCTATTTAAAGATTGATTCCAAGCTATGTAGACTTAGCAAAATAAATTTAAATAGCTGTTTTTTAAATTTAATTTAGTAGCAGTTTATTAAACAAGTCAAAAGGTTAAATGGTAAATCAAAGGACCTAAAGATTACCCCTTTGATTACGTCATTTAAACGGCAGCCATATTGATTGCTGCTTTTTCACTTAAGGCAAAAATGCTACAAATACAAAAGTTTCCTAAGATATGCAATGAAAGAAATAAATAAAAAATATTGTCATAAATCATGCTCTAATAACAGCTGCCCATTAATAAATATGTCTGTTATTTCGTAGAGCTGAGTTCCAGCATCTGTTTCGTATACGTATAAGCCATAAGGGTCAAATCTTGATTTGTTTTGCCATGAATAGGATGAATTCCTTTAAATAGAACTCAACTTTTTTCTTATTTACTTGTATTGGATATGATTGGATGAATTTTAATGCGATCAAACATCAGGGCGTATGAGTAACGTGGATTTATTATTTTGGTATAAAAATATTTAATTGCTATTTTTTTAAAATTACTACTATATTGCTCAGATAAATAATATCATAGTCCAAACATTCTGTATCTTAAATTACATTTTTTAGAACAAAAGAGTGTAAAAAAACTTACTGCAAGAAAACTTGCAATAATTCTAAAAAATTGGAACAAAACCACTAACCAAAAATGAAAGCACACACACACACAATATACACACACTCTGATATCTACACATACACAATAACACAATATATATATGTGTATTTCAAATAATACTTACCGTGCACACAGTGGCAAAAGAATCCTCAGCCGATGGCAATGTTGAGTAATCCAGACCGAGCAGTATGACAGCCGCGTAGACGAATATACAGCCAACAGCGGTTATGTTGCTGAGTTTGGGGCTTGAAAGTTTGATGGCTCTGAATGTATGTATGTGTGTGTGTTCAGGACAAACACACAAGAACAAGTGAATGCAGCCAACAGCGTAAAGAGAAATGCAAGAAGTGAAAGATTGAAATGAAAAATAGAATAAAGTTAAATAAAAGAAAATCAAATTAAAGCCAAATAAAAAAAAATTTCCGTAGACTTAAGAATATTAGAGTATTTGTTTAAAATTACGTCAGTGTGTGTGTGTGACTTTGCTTAAGTTTGCTGCAGTCTTTATGAATTAATGTTTAAGTGTTGTGAAACAATTTTCTTTAGATAAATTTTGTTTCATGTAAGCGTATTTCTGAGAAAGCTATTTATGTGATAAGCTTTAAGAATTTATTTGCTCTAAAGCTGCACATTAAGTATGAAATAAGTTTAAATATGCCAAAATATATGAAACAATTACTCGCTATTCGCTTGTGTAGATTAACATTGACTTAAGAGCTGCCAGATGGAATGATCACAATAAATAAGTAATTGAAAAGTTTATATTTTAAAAACTTTTTTCTGACTCTTTCAGTTTTAATAAAATCTCATATATTTTGCAGGACTTTAAAAGTTTTACAATTGAGCTACCTTAAAACTCATTCCATTTCTCTGATTTTCACCAATTATATCCTAAAGTTTCTTGCCATTCTTACTCAGCTCATCAATATTTATGCTAAAATTTTCAACTGAATAAAATTAAATCAAACAGAATATAGCTTCAATATTCATTATATTGCCATTGATGATGTTTATTGTCCTTAAATTATTATACGTGTTTTGAATCTTAAAAATTATTAAATTTAGTCCTTCAATATTTTCAATTCATTTATTGCTCTGAACATCATCTAAAATCAAATACATCAAACTCAGCACAACTCAGCACATCTCTGTACAACCGTTGCCGTTGTCGCGTCTCAACCCCCTACACTCCCCAAACTCCCCACCAGCATCCATTAAATACTCACTTCAATTTTCGAAAGTGCAAGTTGAATGCCAGAAATGCTATCGCCAACGCAATCCCCACCGATGACAAGGTGGCAATTGTGTAGAATGCCAAAGGCGCAATAGTTGCCACACGAACTTTGAAGACACGCTTTGCTATTGGCACCTCCCCGCTGTGCCATTTGACGGTTCGACAACGTGGACAATGAAAATCCAAAGTGTTCTCAGCTGGATAGAATAGAGCTACCGGCTCCAGGATGCCATGTTGTATTTGATAGAAGGCAGTGGTGCCAATTCGATCAGGACCACTGAATGACACAGGACCCTGTAGATAGAGAGGTTAAATTTTTAGGGTTATAAAATGAATGTATATAAATAAAAAGAAAATTGGTGCTGGTAAAATGTGTGAATTGCTGTGGATGCAAGTGAGTTATTGATAAACATAAACATTTTTTTGAAGAGTGATAACGAGTGAATTGGATTAAGGAAACACACATAAAAGTTTATTTTTGTTGACATAGTGACTCAGTTTGTTCAACAAATGATATCAAGGTAATCAAACTTGTGAGCAAGTTGTGACAACTAAGTCGAAATTTTTTTATCTTTTTCAAAATCCACTTATTTTTCTATATTCAAACATTTAATATAAAAAATGTTGTATTAATAATGCATTCAAATTGTTTTAATAAATGTATTTTTAATTAAATAAAAAAAATAAAACTGTGGCGGCTGTGACGTAGTGGGTAGAGTGTGTAGCCTATACGCAAGAGAACCCTGGTTCGATTCCCACCTGACACAGGAAGTTTTTTAAACTTTTTTCTGTTCGGCCGTCACCTCTCTGCAGACCTCAGAGAGTACCTCAGAGAGTAAAAACTGCCATGAAAAACTTCTTGAAAACATAAGCCGTTAGGAGTCGGCATAAAACTTGTAGGCCCAGTTCTCGGTCATTTGTGTTCAAACATTTCACAACACGCACAACCACAATTGAGCATAAGAAGCTCGATCAAAGTCCTTCCAAGGGCTGAAATGGCCATTTTGTATTTTTTTTTTTTAAGATAATTAATAAAGTATATATATTGTATACTATTGTTTAATATATATTTTAATTTGATGGTTAGTTACATTGTAAGGCTTGCATTTTTGAATGTGCATGAAGATAAATTCGTAAATCTAACGCTTACTAAGCAAGGACACAAGCCCATACGTCTTAACGAATTATAAAGTCGTACTATTGCAAAGTGCGAATATATCTTTGATTTCGAATTTAAATAACAAGATTAATTATCTTACAATTGTATGAATTTAATTACATTTGATAAGAAATAATTTTGATACCGACTTAAAAATTCAAAACATTTAAAAAAAAAGAAAAATATAGGGACAAAAATACAAAATTGATCGTAAAATACATTGTAAGATTGTAAGATTCATAGTGTAAAATAAAATATAATTGCATTTTATGAATTCATATGTGAACAAATTTTTTGGCAGTCCAACAAATTGTAAATGTTTTTCTTTATTGTGTTTTCTATATTTAAGGCCTGTCCCAGAAAAAAAATCCTCTTGTCTAAAAAAAAATATTAACTAAAATATTAAATAATTATTTGCAAATACCTAAAAAATCCGCACACCCCTTAAAAAACGATTGGTCAAAAAGTTGGCGTGAGAATAAAAACTGTCTTAAGGACCATAAAACTATTCAAGGAGCCTAACAATTCTTCAAGAAAACCAGGGTCAGGTAGTAGTAGCGGTCCAGCAAACCAAGGGGTAGCTGAAAAACTCAAGTGACTGTTTTTGAAGAATTCACGCAATGCAGCGTCAAAAGCGGGAACATCGAAGTCAACTGTTCAAAGGATTAAACAATTTTACAACTTGAGAAGTTCTAAAGTCAAAAAGTACCCGATAGGTCAGAAGAAAAAGTTGCTGAAGCTATGAAGAGTGTTCAAAACTGTATTGCGAGAACCTGACCAAATTTGTCTTCGTGATCATGGACGATGAAATGTGCTGCTAAGCGGATTTCAAGCAATTACCTGGACATGACTATTATACTGTGGTTAAAAAGGGTGGGTATCCTTGAAATGTGCAACACAAAAGCATACCAAAGTTTGAAAGTAATACAAGTTTTAGCAGGCCATTTGTAGATTTATTCAATAATGTTCCTCAAAAAATAAACAGAAAGGATGTGTTTTTTTTTAGAAAAATTCATTGCCTTTTGTGCTATAAGAAAAAGCAAAAGGACTTTTTATCTGGGAATGACCTAACCATGAATGATTTTAGTATATAATTGGTTTATATAAAGCAACCAATATAATTGGATATTAGTCAAGATACCTTAGCAGAAAATTTTCGTTATAACAGAAGTTAAATAGTTCACAACTTTGATCAACACATTTCATACAAAAACTGTTTACTTGAGGCTGAGAAATAATTTAAAAATTCACAAAAAACACAGTTTGAAATTCTGGACTTGGCTTTGGTTCCTCTAGCTATATTAAAAAACAAACTAACTTTTTTTGCAATATTTTATACTTTGTTTTGTTCGCCTAGATTGAGAAAATGCCACACTGTGCGACGATGGCGAAAAGTAAAATTAATAAAAATCGGTTTGCATTTTTTGATTTTAGTTTGTTTGTCGCCAATTTTCCGTCAACGGAAGCGATAAACAAATTTGAATAATGGCATTTCCACAGAAAACTCCACCAATACCCAAAATTAAAAAGTTATGAAAAACTTATTTTTGTTTGTTTCTTACAGCAACATTTAAATGTTTCGTAAATGTTTTCGTTTTATAAAAAATATAAGGTATTGGCTAAAGATAATGATGAAATGGTTGAGGCAAAAAGAAAACCAATATAATAAATTTGTTTTTTAATTACTAAATTACATAATTACTAATAACCTCATTACTTAATTACCCAATTGTATTACAATCATGGGCGTAGCCAGAATTTTGTTCAGGGGTGAGCACAATTATTTTTCATTTGACTGATAAATAAATAAAAAATGTGTCAGCTGTAAGTCTGTAAGAAAAATAAATTAAGCTGTTATAAGTATTAATAAATTTTATGCTTTTTAATTATAAAAGAATGTTTCGAATTTGTAAGTTTAATTTAAATAATTTAGATTTAATTTTAAAAATTTAAAATTGTTCTTTTTCAAATGTTCAGGGGGCAACTGCCCTCCCCTGCCCTACCCTCGCTACGTCCATGATTACAATGGAAATTTAAGCAACGTAACACCAGTAACGTCAAATCCGATGACAAAGCCTAACAACAAAAAACGGGAAAGATTTTTAAATTTGATTACTTGAAAAAAAAACAACCGACTACAAAATCACTACAAAGTAAAAAATAATTTTAAAATTACTTTTTTTTTTTTAATTTCTTGGTCATATTTGATAATTTATCTAAACATATTATGACATATGAAATCTTATTATTTTAATTTTTTTCTTATTTGTTTTATTATCATAAATATATTAATTTCTCCATGATTACAAAAGCTTTTAAGGTCGGCGCTAATAAAATCAGACTTTTAATCAGAAGCGCCAACTTCAAAGCATTTGTATTCATGAAGAAATTAATATGTTTATGATAATAAAACAAATAAGAAAAAAAAATAAGAAAAAATAAAAATAAGAAATAAGAAAAAAATAAGAAAAAAAAATTCAAATAATAAAATTTCATATATAATAATATGTTTAAATAAATTATAAAATATGACCAAGAAATTAAAAGGAAAAGTATTTTTGGATCTTGTAGTCGGTTGTTTTTTTTTAAATTTTTTGTATCTTCCTTTTTAGAGAATATGATAAATTTTCAAAAAAAGTATATAAACTACATAAATACAAAACTACATAAATTTAATTGTTCTGAAAGTTTGTTGGTTATTTCAAATATCTGTGTCTTAAATTTAAATTAGATATGACTTGTTTTGAAATAATTATACCTATTTTGTAATAGTGCCACGCTCCTTTGTTCAATAAGCGCCCACTTTCTTGAGCGTTATTTGTAATAATTGTGCCTACCCCTGTACTTCATTTGAGTACCCTAGCGTCAATATTAACTGAGATAGTGTTTATCTAGTATTGCCACGCCCATTTATAGAATAAAGCCTACTTTATTGACCGTAGTTTTTAAAAATTCTGCCTACCCCTGTACAACAATAAATTTCAGTGCCTTGTGTCAATTTTATTCGAGATACACTATTTTTTTAATATTGCCACGCCCAGTAGTTGAATACCGCCCACTTTATTGACCGTAATTTGTACTAATAATACCTACCCCTATACCAAATTGAAGTACCATAGTATCAATATTATTCGAGATATACTCTTTTTCTAATATTGCCACGCCCATTTTTCAAATAACGCCCATTTTCTTGACCGTAATTTGTAGAAACTGTGTCTACCCTTACACTAAATTGCAGTACACTAGTGTCAATATTATTCGAGATACAGTGTTTTTATAATATTGCCACGCCCAGTTGTCGAATAATGCCCACTTTATTGACCATAATTTGTAACAATAATGCCAACTAAATTACAGTACTCTTGTCTCAAAATAATTCAAGATACACTGTTTTTCTAAGATTGCCACGCCCATTTGTAGAATAACGCCCATTTTCTTGCCGGTAGTTTGTAATAATTGTGCCTACCCCTAAACTAAATTGCAGTACCCTAGTGTGAATATTATTCAAGATACAGTAGTATCTAGTATTGTTTGATCAAGTGTTGCCACGCCCAGTTCTCGAATACCGCCCAATTTTTTACAGGCACCTCCATGGTTATGATATCCACCTGTTCCCCAAAAATTATGGCAATCAGGCATATGGCTTAGGAGTTATCGATGCACATACATTTAAAAAAAAAGAGATACATTTAAAAGAGAAACCGACGAACTTGAGAACCTCCTCTTTTTTGAAGTCGGTTAAAAAATAATTTTTTATTATTTCAAATTCTTCTTACGTAGGGTGCCTTTTATATTTCGGGATTTGGCAACCCTGGTGTTGCAATCTGTCAACTGAAAGCTCTATCGCAAAGTTTGACATTTGTTGGCTTATACGTACTCAGAACGTTTTGACATACGAGCGCTATTTGTGTTGTTTATAGTAACTTAAAAGATTCATCTCGGTCTAAAAATGGAATTAAATCGTGAACATTTTCGTGCGATTATTTTTTACAACTTTTGACGTGAATTAACACAGCAACAGTGCATGGATGAACTTAATTCAATTTTTGGCGATGAAGCTCCATCAAGGACCAGTGTTTATCGGTGAATTCAATCGTGGTCGTAGTTCACTCCAAGACGAATTTCGTGAAGGTCGTCCGAAATCAGCTGTTGTTCCGAAAACCATTGATGCTGTGCGCGAACTGATATTGCAAGATCGTCATGTTACCTATCGTGAGATTGAGGCAACCTTAGGCATAAGTGGGACCAGCATACATTCAATATTGCATAAACATTTGACTGTCAAAAAAATTTGTTCGCGTTGGATCCCACACAATTTGTCAATCGCTCAAAAAAAGGCTCGTGTCGATTGGTCGAAGGAAATGCCCAAAAAATACGATCGCGGTGCTTCGAAACACGTCTATGACATCGTGACAGGTGATGAATCGTGGATTTACGCGTATGAGCCCGAAAGTAAACAGCAGTCGACTGTATGGGTGTTTCAAGATGAGCCAAATCCAACAAAAGTTGTTCGCGCACGAAGCACTTCCAAGCAAATGGTCGCCTGTTTTTTCGGAAAATATGGACATGTCGCAACCGTACCACTAGAACAACGCAGAACAGTCAACTCTGAGTGGTACACAACCATTTGTTTGCCAGTTGTCTTCCAAGAAATCAGGAAAACCAACCGCCGAAGACGGATCACTCTTCACCACGACAATGCGAGCTCTCACACATCGGCTCAAACAACTGCATTTTTGAGCACCCAAAACATCGATTTGATGGGTCATCCGCCGTATAGTCCTGACTTGGCACCGAATGACTTCTTTTTATTCCCAACCGTGAAGAATAAACTGCGTGGACAACGATTTTCGACGCCCGAAGAAGCGGTTGCGGCATTCAGAATGCATGTTTTGGAGATACCTCAATCAGAGTGGCAAAAGTGCTTCGACAATTGGTTCAAACGCATGCAAAAGTGTATAGATCTTAATGGAGAATATTTTGAAAAACAATAAAGTGTTTTTCGATGATTAATATTTGTTTTTGTTCTCTAATCCCGAAATATAAAAGGCACCCCTCGTAAAAGGGTTATATACCAAATTTCTTGCCCAATTTGCAGAGTCTTGCAAATTTTGTAATTCAAGTCGAAAACTACTTCTGCTTTTTGCAACGTCACGCCACAGCATAGTTTAGCTTATAACTTTAAATCCTTAATGTCGATTGTTGTAATTCTTACTTAATATAGTGCGGCTTAGTTACTACTTTTTACTTTTTTACTTTTACTTTTTAAAATTTTACTTTTTCATCCTTTTTTTGATATTTTTTCGTATAAATCGTACGTAACGCCAGTTTGGAGATGCCCATATCTTATTTCAAAGTTAGTATAGAAAAAAATTTTTGAAAAAAGACTTCAAAACATCGAACAACACTTTAAACAATAATTTACGTATTAATGAGAAAATTTAAAAGGAAAATATTGATATGAAACTTTCGCTTTTCTGATGAACACAAAAAATACTTGAAAACAACTTTTATTTTTGATTAAAAAAAGTTTTATTTCTGATAAAAAAGTAAGTTTTATTTCAGTGTAAAAAATAAAACTAAGTTTTTAAATAAAAGTAAGATTAAAAAAATTAATTTCAACAAATAAGTGTATTTTACTGCGCGAGAACTAAAACTCATAAATAAGTGCTCTTTTGCAAGTACAAAATAAAAGTTTAATAAAAATAAGTACCTATATTTTTAAAAGATATAATATCATTAAAAAAAATATTTAAGTGTTCCTTTCAAGCTGAAAAGTAAAACTCGATAAATAATAACTATTTTTATAATTATTGGGTGCACAAATAGGTTTTGAGTTGGGGGGCTTGCAAAATATGGCTTGACTAAGGCACTTAGCCTAGGGGGGAGTCTTAGGGGTTCAAATCCTTTACAAAGGGTATAGAAAGCATGGACAAAATAGTGCAAAAAGAGGAAAAGTAAAATTTTCAATACAAATTTCATTTTAGCAATAAAAGAATTTTTGGAAAAATGTAACTTTTAAAAAAAGAAAAATGAAACGAATTGGCTATTTCAGCCATTGAAAGGACTTTGACCTAGCTTATTATGATCAATTATTTCGTGTGTCATGTGAAATATTTGAACACAAATAAACTAGACCTGGACCTACAAATTTAATGCCAACTTGGAACGGTTTATGATCTTAAGAAGATTTACATGGCATATTTTTCCTCTCTGAGTTTTGCCATTGCCTGCAGAGTCAGTCCAAGTCAACTGATCCATCACGGGTTGCCCGATCATTTTTAAAAAGTTCATATTTCTATTAAAAGTTATTCAATGAATTTGAATCTCAGAACTGCTTTCAAAAAAATTTTTTTTGTCCTACTTTCAAAATGACGCTCATATCTTCTTTATTGCCTATAGAGATATAGGCGTTTGTGGTAACTTATATTACTCAGCTCCTATTATACATACATACATATCATAATATGAACACTTTCTGGCCTTTAATCTGATTTATAAGAAATGCTTATAAAATAATTTCTTCATATTAAAAAAAAAAATATTGCATTTGTTTGTTCAAAACGTGATATTTTGCAATTTTCCGAATTTTTTTTTTTTTTTATAGAAAACAGTGAGTTGCAGTCATAAATATTTTTCTAAAATACATTTAAACTTGTTGTTTAAACATACATTTTTTAACATTCTGACTCTCAACTTTCTTGTTTACAGCCTCTTAAAAGTTTGAATTTTGAGAAATTCGCTGAATTTTACAGACTTTGGGGTCAAATATCTTTGGGGTTAAAAAATTTTAAATTATTTCACAATAAAGAAAATAAAAGCATTGCATTGCAGTTAAAATTTTAAGTTTGATATTTTCTGCGTTTGAAGATACAACCCTTCAATCTTCGTGAATATTCGCCTCATAATATGTATATTAGGGTGGTCGTTATATGACTTTTTTCAAATTTCAAAGATTGATGGTTGTTGATTGGCTCCAAATGTCAAAAAATACTCTATATCGCAAAAAACATTTCAAATCCGCCTTCAACCACGTTGACCTTCATATTGGGCCGGTTTCAAAATAACTCAGTGCGAAAATATACACACAAAATGAAAAATCAACAAAAAACTTTTGTTGGGGGTATATTGATAAAAATTCATGAAATCAACCTAGGTTTTTGTCAATTTGATAAAAATTGTTTATATTGACAAAAACCAAAAGTGGCGGCCGTGGCGTAGTGGGTAGAGTGTGTGACTCTTACGCCAGAGAACCCAGGTTCGAATCCTCCATCTGACACAGAAAATTTTTTCAATTGAATTCATTTTTCTGTTCATTTCTGAGTTCATTTTTCAATTCATTTTTCTGAGAACATAAGCCGTTCGGAGTCGGCGTAGGTCCAGTTCTCGATCATTTGTGTGCAAACATTTCACATCACACACAACACAAATGGTCATAAGAAGCGCTCGGTCAAAGTCCTTTTAAGGGCTGAAATGGCCATTTCGTTTTTTTTTTTTTTATTAACAAAAACCTAGGTTGATTTGATAAATTTTTATCAATATACGTTCAACAAAAGTTTTTTGTTGTTATTTTATTTTGAGTGTATATTTATGTGCAAAATTGGAAAAAAATTCGGTTCTGCCCACCTAACACATATTTTGTTTTTTTTTTTTATTTTGTATGGGAGCGGACAAATGGGCAAATATGAGACTTAGGGTTCAATTTAAAGGTCTGGAAAAAATACAAATAAATCATTCAAATTTAAAAAAAGCCATATAACGACCACACTAGTCTACATACAATTAAGTGAATTTTCACGAAGTTTGAAGGACTGTATCTGTCAATGGAAGTAAATATCAAACTTAAAATTTTAACTGCAATTTAACTCTATTATGAACTTTATTGTGAATAAATTTCCAATATTTTATTTGACCTCAAAGTAAGCAAATTTCAGCATATAAAATTCTAAATCCTAAAATTCAAATTCTTAAGAGGCTCTAAACAAAAAAGTTGATGACTCAGAATGTTAAAAAAATTGATGTTTACATTACACACTTATTGTTCATATTAGGATTTTTTATTTATAATTCTATATATAATAAGAACTGAGTAATATAAGTTTCCACAAACGCCTGTATCGCTATAGGTGGCAAAGAAAATATGGCCGCCATTTTGATAGAGGAGCAAAAAAAATTGTTTTTGAAAGAAGTTCTGAAACAACTTTCAAAAAATATGAACTTTTTTAAAAGTGGTCGAGCAACCAACTTCCGTTTTTTTATCACTTCATATGGACTGATTCCATAGGCTTTGCGCAGAGTCAAAATCTTCTCCCCATCTAAAAATCAAAGAACTGTAAGACTAAAAGATTCAATTAACTTGGTTGTCCTCTTCATGTGAAATACACCTAAAAATATTTGTATTCATAACTTCAACCTGTGAACTGATTCAAAATATTTTAATTTTTAATTATCGGCCTCAAAATTATTTTTTCTTAGAAGTATGGGCTATGCGGCAGTGCATTTTACTCGTAGTGCAGGAGTTTTGTTTTGTTTTTAAATATGTAGTTTTATATGAATTTTAAGCATAAGATAAAGCTGTAGGAGATATATTGCTACCTGAAAAATTATAAAATATTGTAAGAAGTAAAAAAAGAATACCCAAAATCCCATTCATATTCAAAAATTAATGTATGTAGAAATGAACGTAGTTTTTATTTGAAAATTGTGTAGGCAGTTTTTAAAAAACTCATTCAAAATAGTAACCATTGATTCTCCAACATAAAATTTGGAGAATGCATTTAAAATGATTGCTTCAATACGGCAATATTTTCCAAACGACAAAAAATAGTGGTACTGATCATTAAAAATGTGAATCAAATTTTTAATAATCAAAAAAAATTAAAATTTTTCATTGAAGTGTTGGTAAAAATTAAAACCACAAAGGAAATAAATTCAAGATATTTGAAATATATCCTCAACATTTCTTTGAAGCACTAACGGTTTTGAAAATATTCCTAAGATACATGTCGAAATGACAATTTTTGATTATTTTTTTTTTGGAACTATCCACTGTGTATAACCAGAGCCTTGCACGAACGTTAGTTCGTTCGTTCGCAGAAAAAATAAAAATAAAGGGTGGTTAAATTTTAAGGGCCGATGTTGATTTTGAATAAAACACAAATTATTTAGGAAATTATTGTAATTTATTTTTATTATGACCGCTGCGACCTCGGCGGAACACCTCCATCCGATGGTCCAAATTTTCGATGACGCTGAGGCATAAGTGGCGTTCTATGCCGTTAATGTGCCGAATTATCTCATCCTTTAGCTCTTCAGTTGTTGCTGGCTTATCGACGTACACCTTTTCTTTCAAATAAAGGTGTATAAAGGTGTACGTCCCCAAAGAAAGAAGTCCAACGGTGTCAAATCACATGATCTTGGCGGCCAATTGACATCACCACCACGTGAGATAACACAGCCATTGAATTTGTCGCGCAAAATAGCCATTGTTTCGTTAGCTGTGTGGCAAGTGGCACCGTCTTGTTGAAACTACATATCGTCCACATTCATATCTTCCAATTCGGGACATAAAAAGTTCGTTATCATCTCACGATAGCGAACACCATTCACAGTAACTGCCTGACCGGCCCCATTTTGGAAAAACTACCGCCCGATGATGCCGCCAGCCCATTAACCGCACCAAACAGTCACTCTTTGTGCATTGGTTTTTCGACAATCACTCTTGGAGTATCATTCGCCCAAATGCGGCAATTCTGCTTATTGACGAATCCACTGAGGTGAAAATGTGCCTCATGCATTTGCCAATGCATTTTGATTTGAACGCCCATTTTCATAATAAGCCTGAATACCTTTAACGCGTTGCTCGATTGTGAATTTTCCCCTGGTTCAAATTGAGTTAGTCTGAAATTGGGAAATGTCAAATGAAATGCAGAAAAAAACTTGACGTTTAGGTGTGGTTCACATTCAACATCGGCCCTTAAAATTTAACCACCCTTTATTTTGTTCGTTCGTTCGTTCGTAGAGAAAGAAAATAAATAGTTTGTTCGTTCTTTTATTCGTGGAAAATAAGTGTTCGTTCATTCGTAGAAAATGGATGTTCGTTCGTTCGTGGAAAATAGATGTTTGTTCGTTCGTTCGTAGAAAAAAATAGATGCTCGTTCGTTCGTTCGTAGAAAATAGATGTTTTTTGTATGGGACCCAAAGAAGGGTGGCAGATAGGGGGTAGGTGTGTTAGAAAGAAATGTTGAAGGACTAAAAATAATAGGACCAGCTCACATATTAAACCCCTGTAGGAATCCAGCTACGGTCGATATTGACTATTTTCGACAGTTTTTTTATTATGTTCGTTCGTTCGTTCGTAGAAAATAGTTGTTCGTTCGTTCGGTCAAACGAACAAATAAATGAAAATATTATGTTCGTGAAAGGCTCAGTGTATAACTTGCAAGAAAAAAAAAAAAAAAAAAATTATAAAAAAACACTATATGCTTATATTTCTATTTTTGAAAATACTATCAACGTGCCAAATTTTTACAAATATGTGAGTTTTGAAAAGCATTTGATATGACATGAAATCACCGATATACGAGTATTCTTTGACTTAACATATCGAATTAAATGTGCAGTGTATCACTTTTTCTGATATGCCTAAAATTTACTCTGTCTCAATCTAGCATCTTAGGAACTCACCGAAACACCTAGAAAGTCTAGCTTGCCCATCTGTTTCAAAAATTCCCACGCCATGTCGCTGCGTGTGTAATCGAAGCGATCCAACTTTGCCTGTATAGCGGCATCTCTTCGCCAGTGTTCTTCAGAGGCGCGTAAAGCTAAAGCTATGGCCCAGACAGCATCATATGTCTGCGGTGCATAGCGAGACATAATACTGGAGGCTGGCATGCTACCAACAGCATCTTTATCAATGCCAGAGCTGCCCACGTTGTGTTGATGTTGGTATTGTTCTTGGTGTTTAGTGGCACTTTTTGTGGTTACAGTGGTTCCAGTGAATTGTGCAGATTGTTTGCGTAACTGTGTGTTGAACATGTCGTTACTCTGTAAAAGAGAGAAGAGTGGGAAAGTAAAAAGGAACAATTTTATCACTGTGAGTTTTGGCAATTCAGAGAAAATTTGGGGTGGAAAATTAAAACAAAAAAAAAAACAAAAAACAAATATAACAAGAGAGCTTGTTAGTTGTGTTTCGATAGATCTTAGAATTAGTTGGAGCTTAATTAAGAGTTTCATTGCTAAAGAAAACTTTACAAGTAAAAAAGCACAAAGATACATTTAAAATCTCAAGAACTTTTATTTTTTAGATCCAATAGCTAATTTTTTGTTTTTATTGATTTAGCAGACTTCATTAGCACTATTTCCCCATGACTACGTTTGAAAGCAGTCAGTCAATAAATCAAACAAGTAGAACATCGTTTATTAATATTAAAAAAAAAATAATAAAAAAAGATTATAACTCAATTTACACTTTAAGCGGAAACCACAAATAATACAATCAATCTCATCAATCAATCAATCAACTGTTGTTTGCCAAGTTGAAGTTGTTGTGGCTACAAACTTACTAGAAGCCATACTTACAAACACAAGCAAGTTTCGCAAATAACACAACATATACATGAATAAAAAAAAAAAAAAAAAAAATTCAATAGAAACATACTGCAAAAAGCGTTTACATTCCACAAAAAACTCTATTCTTGTTGCTCTATTGCTACTCACCAATCCACTTAGACTGATGTTGTTGCCCACAATGCTGTTGTGACTCGAGACGATTATCAAATTTTCGACAGCTTCTTGCAATTCTTTGGTGCTGCAATGCGTGCCCAGAGCAGGCACTTCATTCCACCAAGGTGCGCCCATACTTTCGTGCAGTATCCAGGCATAGTCAGCGCCAAACATTCGCAATTTGTAGGCTTCACAGAGTATTTTCGGTGCTAAGAGCTGTGAAAAACTGCCTATAATAATACGTGTATCGGTCTCCTTTTCCATAGCAAGCCATTCAGAAAGCAAGCAAGCAAGCAAGCGTTAAAGCCATAAAGTGTGCAGGATTGTTTCACAGGACGAAAGCCATGTTGACAAATAAATGAGCATAAAAACAAAATTAAATTAAAGCAACGCTTGTGATTGAGTGGCATTAGTTAGACACAAATGTAAGAATTTTTATTTGATAATATTTAAGCATGTTCAAAGAGGATTAAGAGGATTCACAAAATGATGAATATATATGTATATAAATATCAATTTAGGAAAAGGAATTTAAGTGTTTTATAAATTTTTGTTTTATTCGTTTCAAATCATAAGCCAATGGAGACATTTTGACTTGAAGAAGATGAATTAATGTGAGAAAGGCCATGCAGATGGCAACCAGCACATATTTTAAATAAGAAATGAGTAAATGAAATACGCTGATCAAAAATCTTCATTAAATTCTTTATTGGCAGAAATATTATTAGAAGCAGGTCAGATAATGCTTTGTCGTAGTAGATTGGACAAATTTCTATATATTTGTTTGTTTCTACTTGTGACGAACCCTCTTTCGTAACGTTAAATCGCTGAGGTATCCTCAGCGAATGTGCAGGGTCCTTTCAAGACTCAGCCTAGGGTTTTGGGCTGAGGTTCCTCTATGAGAGGGATTGATGGTGGACACTTTTGTTGTTTGCTATTGTTTCGATGGGAGTTTGTCCAGCGGTTCCCTGTCGGGCCCTTCACAGGAGGACTTGATTTGTTGGTACAGTATTATCTTGGTGATCTTGGTGGATGCTTCATGGTCGATTTTCACCAGGATGTACTTTTTTTCTAGGTGGCGTCAGAACGGTGCTTATGCCGTTATTTCGGTGACGCGTGTCTGTATGTTGGCGCTTGGGTGCTCCCGTAACTTTCAGTCTAGGTTGGGCGTCGCTGCCGTCGACCGTGAGTGTCGTAGGTGTGAGGAGAGATACCCCAGCAACACAACTCAAGTGGGGAAGAGATGTTCAAGGGAGCGGAGTTATCGCAGAGAGTGAGTGTGGCTGTATGTTGAGAAGGCCAATTGGGCCTGAGATACCACAACACACAGCTCAGAGGAGGGGAGGGATACTCGAGAGAGTATTACCGCGGTGAGCGGATGTGAGTGTGTACGCTGAGAAGACCAAAAGGGCCTGAGGTACCCCAGCAACACAACTCAAATGGGAGGAGGTGAGGTAGAAGGAAAGGAAAGAAAGGAAAACGGAGCGAGATATGATGTTGCTGCTCGACGGCTGTAGAGATCTGACTTTGTGTTCGATGTTGAACTTCTTTGCTAGCGCAGCTCCTAATTAAAAAAAACACGGTTTGCTTGCTTGGCGACTCCGACAAGACTCATCATTTTATTTTTCAATAAACTAAAACTAAGTTGCTACTGATAGCAGCGCTGCTCAAATAGTGTTAAATGTAACAAGGAATTTTGTACTTAAGTACTAGTTAGTGATGTAAGGGTGATATTACACTGTTAAGTATTTAATACAATTTAATATCAACTTAATGTTGTTTAATGGGTATTAAAGTGTACATGAATAAGTATGAATTCTTGTTAATATAAGATTAATTAATATAATAAGAGTAATTGTTCGCCGCTTACACAATAAGCAATACTTCAGGTGGCGCTTAGAAATATGATTAATGGAATTAATAATAGTAAGTTATTAAATAGTAAATTAATGAATAGTAATATCACTTGTACCAAATTTCGTCTTTGTTGGGCGTTGTTGATAGAAGGAATGAAGTGTTTTGTTTGGGGGCGTAGGACGTTTATGTGTGAATCTATTTCACTAAGAAATAGGTTCGTCACACACTTAAATATATATAAGTTTACTTAATAATAAACATATTATTACTATCTTAAAAACTTCACTATTATCAATTTCTTTTAATAACACTAATTGTCAAAGCTTTTTATGCAGACTTTGCTAGAGTTTTTTCGAAAGTAATTCTGCTATCGATATCAAAATATACGATATCGATCGCGGTCTCCAAAATTAGTCTTGAAAAAGCAAAAAAAAAAAAACAATAAAACATTTTACTCGCTTATAGTTTGCTTTTTTGCAGAAAAAATTAAAAAAATGCCAAATAATAATGCCATTTTTAAAATAATGGCTTATAAAAATGCAAAAAGGAGTTTACTCCTCTAGATCGACTATATTGGAATTTGAGATGTATAAAAAAGGTAAAGGGGTGAATAAAGGCATCACTTATATTCGGCATCACTAAACATATTGTATATTCTTTAAATTTTAAAATGTATTACTTACATATATTGCATAAATTTATAATGAGGTAAATTCATGAATTTCATTAATAGTAACGTCACTTTAAAATATTGTAATATTAGGTTTGTGATAGCCAAAATATAATAAGCGAACTTCGGAAGTTACATGATTTACGAATCGTGAAAATATCGCATCAATGGTTCTACCATATCTAGTCGTTCCCAGTATTCTAGCAAAAACTACACCCAAATTAACTTCTTTTTTCAAAAATTGTAATAAGCGTAGTTGATGAAAAAAGAAAAAATTTCCTCAAATTTTCCATACGTTTTCTCTTTGAGATCAATTATGTCGTAGCAATAAAAAAATGTATCTAATTTCAAATCTAGTAAATTTTATTTAATTGAAATCGGTTGAAAATTCGTCGAGTTATTTCATTTGAAGTATTTTACTTCACTACAATATCATTAAAATAACTATGTTTTGCTTGTTCTTACCAGTGACCTGCAACGGATAGCTTTTTTGCGACTCTGAGTATATCCAAAAAAAAAATAAGTACAAGAACCGACTCAACCCTAAGCGCACGCAACTCGGCTCATACTCTCTTCTACGACACTGTAAGTATTTGTAAAAAAAAAGCAGTTAAATTTCAACAGTTATAACTTTTTGTTCCGAATTTTGGTGTTTTTATGTTTTTTTCGAACATAGCTCAAGACTATGCTTTCTTTCTATTGTTCTTTAAGTTTTGTGTTTTTGGATTTTTGGGGACTTTTTTCGTAAAAATACTCAAAACTCGAATTTTTTAAATAAATTTAGCGAGAAAAATTCGTAACGACCAAGTTATTCAACATAATTACACAATTATTATCATCTACATTAGGTATAGTTTAAGAAAATATTTTCACAAGATTTCATATTAATTTTTACAAATTCGGATTTTTTCGATTTTTGTTTTAATACAAAAAGACCAAAAAGACTTTTTTTCGATAAGTAAAAAAACCTACAGAGTAAAAAAACTCTGAAGGTTTTCGTTAAATTTTCTTGTTGATACCTTATTTTAAAGAAATATTAAATAGAAAACGAGCTGTGAACCAGCTTTTTGAAAATTTACACCTATACAAAAGTTATTAGTTATATACTTATAAGTTATAAGTTAAAAGGACTTTTGGAATAAATAGCATTTTTTCCTATATCGCCAAGTACTGACATGTATGAATGGATGTCGGCACGAGGTCCCGTGGTTCTAGGTACACCAAATTTTATTAACATTTATTTTAAGATCATACAAAGAAGTTAAGAGGGTAAACCATAAAAAACAACTTAAATTTTTTTAGGGAAACTAGTGCAGCGGTTCGATTTTTTTAAAATTAAATAATTACTTTTATGGAGATCAATAAGAGTTAAAATAATATCTTCATAGTTTTCTAATTTTTTGTATGCCAAAAATTTTGTTTGAGTAATACATTCACTCTTTTTATCCATTTTTGGTATATACAGATGCTATTTCATCTGAGTGCCATGAAAATATTGAAAGTGGAAAATAAAAAAAATTGACGGAACAATCACCTGGAAATCGCAGAGCTGCTGGTGCATGCAAATGGGAAAAGGCTACCACAATGATTAACGGCCACAGCATAGGACCGCTCCACTGCCGAATGCAATGCGGCCAGCAGATAAACATTCCGCCGCACAGTGGGCGAAATGGCTAGTTTAGCGGTATTTAATTAATAACTCGAAAACTAATAAAGGTATCAAAATGAAATTTGGCATGGGAGTTAATGAACATGTGATACACAAATTTGTGAATTTATTAATTTCTACAATTTTTGTTGTTGTTGTTGTGCGACTTTTTCTCCCCGCCTATTCAACCAAGAAACAAGGTATGTCAAATTTAACATTTTTCATATTTTTATTATATATTGTAAAAAGATCATGGTAGAAGAGACAAAAAAAAAAATTACACGTATATCGGCGTTTTAAAAATTGACATCTAAATATGGTTTTAATGTGGGTTTGAAATTGACACTTTTTAGACCCTTAACCTGAGCAAGTGGGTACATTAGCGAGAGAAGGAGTTTATATAATTGGATGAAGCTTGGTACTGATGTTTGTGTAGATCCAAGGGTATGTAGTATTGAATATTTTTGACATCTGAACATGGACACGCCCACCTCCTAAAGCAACCCACTATAGTAAAATTCATAAAATGGTTATAAAATGGCTAATATATGAGCCACAAAATAAAATTTGGTATGTGTGTATGTGTTATCAAATCTAAATTGTGTACGAAAAATAGGCGTGATCCGGCTAAGAACACACCCTCCTCCCATACACGCTAAAATGGCCAGATCACTAAAAAAATGTACATTTGTATTATTTATTTATTTTCTAATTTTATTTTTTTTTTAATACTTTTCATGGTAAGAATGTGATAACATATTATTATAGCAAAGCTATTCATAATCTGAGCTGTCACTGTCGGACACTGAAGGCTGCAAATCAGTGTCTGAAAGAAGATTTATTAGCTCTCTATCTAGTAAAATATATTTTTTTGAATTTTTGGAAGTAGTCTTCGACGATTTTGAAATTAAAGGATCTGATGAAATCAGGAGTGCATGCATCAAGTCCTCCATTGTATGCTGTCGCGAATCTTTGCGTGTGTGATTCAGGC
This sequence comes from Coremacera marginata, assembly GCA_914767935.1. Lineage (NCBI taxonomy): Eukaryota > Metazoa > Arthropoda > Insecta > Diptera > Sciomyzidae > Coremacera > Coremacera marginata. The sequence continues at coordinate 54,543,128 of OU612045.1, forward strand.
GGAAATTTCGGACATCTTTATTCATAGCCTCCAATGCTTCCTCGGACATCATACCAATTGGCAGGGCAACACTGTTAATTATATCAGCTCCGTGTATTAATATTTTGTGAACGGAACTTGGCATGTAAAACCACGGATATTCATTCACAAACAATTCGGCTGTTTCGTATGCGTATTGGCGAAAAGATTCTGAATTAACTGCATACCCGCAAGACATACATCGTAAAACTACCCCAAATCTTCTGATAATAGCTTCACTAACGCCTGTTATTTGCGAAGCTAAAGTTGGTTGTAGAAAAAACCGTCTGGCTGTGTTGCCATTATTCGTATTTCCGCCACCAGCCATTGGAATGTCCACTAGCAACGACATTTTCTGCCTTAGTTCGTTTTGAATAGCTTTCTTCCTTTCGTCCACGATATCTTTATCTAAACTGCGGTCCTGCCACTTTTTTAATGTAACTCTGTAGGCAATATGAATAATGCACTCAAAAAGGCGGATCCAAGCATGTAGAGTAGACATGCCATACTCATACAAATTCTCATCCACGGGAAGTTTTTTAATAAAATTGAGATCGTTCATTACTTTGGGAGTAGCTTTGCAAATTGCGCATATTTGTGATGATGATTTGGCAATCGCTGTTAAAACTTTTCCGTCAATCATGGTTAAGTGAAATTGATGGTTTATTTGTAGAGTGCCCAGAAAAGTTGGTGAGATTAGTGATATTTGGGATTTCACGTTTTCAACCTCGGTACGAACAACGTCAGCAGTTTCCTTCTGGCACATAATTTTAATTGGCCTACAAAAGCGAGTTGAAGAAGGCCGAGAATTTTTCCAGACTATACTCGATCCCAGTTGAATTTGCAATGGCACAATGCAAGCCGTAAATAAATTTTCGTCGATCATTGTCTTTTCGGGATCGCTATACCTTTGCCGGTAGGTTGAATGACCACTGCTGCCATCACAACCCCATTTGTAAACTGCAACTAATTTTTCATTGCTGCCAGAAGGAATGTTTTGAAATAGTTCGGCGTCTGCTTCAATGATCCTTGTAACTGTGTGATCAACCAAGCTTTGTAGAGCCACTTCAGTAAAATATTCTGTCGCCAACACTCGACTTGGATAACATTTCTCTTTAGCTGACCGCAAAACATCATAAGTGGGATAAATGTTAGCGTTTCGAGCTTTGGCACCGGCCTGCATCAGCTTGTAAGTGAATTTTGTGTAATTACCATTAATAAAAAGTGACAAGGCTTCTTCAGGTGTATATTTTATAGGAACCTGGAAGTCAGATTCTAGGCTTTTTTTAATTTTTGCCGTAGTGTCTGCATCCGAATCCAACACTGATAAAACCTGAGATGCAGTTCTCTTTCCAGCCCTGTAAAGACTACTGCACGTTGCCACCAAAAGTTCGTTACAAGGAGTTTTATTTATCAAATTGGCAACTTTTTGGACTTGGTTTTTGGTTGTGCAATCCGAGAAGCTTTTAACGGGGCGTCCAACATTGGTAGAAGTTTTTTCATCCACTAACAAAAGCGGTCCATCCAACCATTGCTTGTTTCTGTGTTCAAAGTCCACCCTAACCCTATTACTTTCTTTCCACTTCGCAAATAATTTATAGTTAAAATTTCTTAATCTTCTGCCGATTTCATGACACTGCTCTTTGCTATATTTAGATTTATCAATGACATTATCAAATATATAAGTCTCTACCGCCGAAAATCTTTTCCTAGGCACACCTTCATTGCACCATATTAAAAACAGTGTTCGTTTGACAACCGACATTGAACCTTAAAAGTGGAATATATTAAAAACCTGCAGGAACCTGCAAAACATTTTTTAGACACACAATCACAAGGACTCATGTTAACAAAAAAATACAAAACTACCACGGAAATGATCGAATACGAACAGTTGCACTCCACAAAAGACTAATGTAAGCTACTAGAGATAAGTCATCACAATAATTCACTTTGGCTACGATTTTTTAATAACTTACATGTAAACACAGATCACTGACATTTATTTTATTTTATACATACCTTTTTCTTGAAATAAAAATTATAAGAGAAGAATTTAATAAAATAAAAAAGATTTTGCAGCCAAAACAATGCACTCCTCAAAAAAGCGGGAAAATATTGTATTGCAGCTGCCAAAACATATGTCAAGTTTGAAAGCTCACAGCTTTTCACAAAAAGCTTTTTAACAAAAACTAAATATGTCAATAAGCTTATTAGGGTATTATCAAACGATTAGTAAATAAAAATTGGCGCAATTAAATATTTCAAAATTGAATTAAACGCCGCTAGATTGGCCGTTTCGCCCTCTGTGCGCCGGTCCGCGATGCCGACGTAATTGCTCAAAGCTGCATTTAAAACATGCATAGTTTTTCTCTTCCAATCCAATTGCTCATGGCGCTCCGATTGCCCTTGGTTCATAGTGAAATTTATTGATTGCAAAAAAACAAAACTTTATTTCATTTGCATTTGTGTTATCGGAGAAATTTCGTAATTTATGTAACAATTTTTGCTGTATTTCTTTAATTTTGCCACCATTAACAAACTTTTTACTATCTGTAAACAAAAGCAGTACGTCTGCATAATCAACACGAGATCTGCTATGTGCAATTTGTCACAGCCTCGTTACGTTGCGTTACGCTAACATAATTGGACCATAAGAGAAAGCAACAATAACAATAATGAAACACAGCTCTTTTGAAGTATCTGCGTCACTCACGCATTCTACTCTTGCTCCAGTGCTGGGGGATCGTGGGAGAAATTTATTTTTGTGAGTGTGTTGACCCCTTGAAGGGAATAAGGAAATTGGGTTAGTTTGGTTAGTTGGGGTAATGAGTTTCCATAGGGTGGAAGCTATATTACTGGAGCGAGGTGTGGCAGCCAAGGGTTAATAACTGAAAAGTATAAAATATATTTGTTTCTTTTAAAATATTCAAAATGAGCATTATTATTCTTAAAATGAGCATGGAAAGCATATAGAAACTTAATAATTAACAGAAAAGGAATTTTGTTAATACAGATCCACATGGTATGAAAATAGGTTTTTAGTAATAACTTTTGATTGGAAAAGAATATTGCGATATTTTATTCAAATAAATTAATTTTGAAGCTATACTTTTTTATAAAAAATATAAAAAGAAAAGTTTTTAAAAAACTAATTTCACCAAAAAATCGAAAGGGTGTATGTAATTTTTAATTTAAATTATTTTTACAACAAAAACAAATTTTACGTAATTTTTTGAGGAAACATTGAATATTTTGGGCTTTTTTTGAAAAAAATATTAAAAATACAAATGTACAGTAATTGGTATTATTAAAATATTTTTTGGCAAGTACTTTTATTAAACTCTATAACAAAAAAAATTTTTTGAAATATGTTGAGTACTAGCGGAGATATTTACACCGAAAGTCATATTTTTAAATTTCCGATGGTTTTTTCTCATTCCTTCAGGCAAACAAGTTAAAAGCACAAAGTTGTATAGAAGCCCTGTTAAATATAAACTTTTTCGATCAAATATTTACACATACGGATATTTGGAGAAAAAACAAAATTTTTGATACCCATATTGTGGTCTTCATCTCTAAAAAAAAAATTTATTTTTAAGAAAATAAATGCATATATTAATAAAGAAAATTTTAATATAAAAAGTTAAAAATTTAAAAAAACAAAAAACGGTAACTTTTAGAATTCTCTTAAATAAAATATAAATGAAAATGAAACAATTTCGAAAATGCGCTCCTTATGATATCGACTAAATACTTTTAAAAATTACAATAACAAAATAACAATGAAATTTATTTCCCCAAAATGGATGCCAGCATATGTGGTTATAAAATACCTTTCGTTTGATACTAAATTTGTATATATTTCTATGGAAAATAGTGAAATTGTAGCAACAAAACGAAATTTTCGTTGATTTTATAAAACGTCATTTTGAAACCGTAAACTATCGATTGAGCACGTATAAAAAAATACGTCGACCTTAGATTTTTGTCCTCTATCACATATCCAGAAATTATTCAAATCGGTGAGTGACTCCTGGGTACCTTTCCTTGTTAGTGTTGTTGTACAATGGGAACCCTCAGTGTATCGAATAATACAAAAATGTTATTCTGCTTCACATAATAAGCATGTTAAAAGAAAACTACTTTGAAATATTTGTTGACGAAAACACTGATATAAGCAATAAGTTTGCTTTGCTAGAGAAACAAGTTTTGTTTGAGTTACACAACTTTTAAATATTATAGAACTTGATGCAACGGATGTCTCTCTTTCTCTCTCTAAATTTTTAAGTTTAAAAAAAAAATAAATTCCTATAAAGAAATAGTTGTCATGCGACAGAACATTCGAGATAAAAACAATTATTTTTTTCACATTTAAGAAATGATGCACCTAAATTCGTTTTAAGGGGTTACATGACATTGGCAGTTTTTTGAAATTTCATGGAAAAATTCCTACGGGTTCAAAAGTTACAGCCGGATTAGTGAGAGCGCATTTTTAATTTTTGCGCTACCTACGTACGACAGCTGGTATATGCTTGTTTTACTTGCTACCTGACTTTTGGTGGTTGTTATTTCGTACCTACTTGAAGGGTGAAGGGTTAAGCCCGAATTGCTAAACGATTGCAAAAAACTATAAGAAACAGCACAACACAAGATAACGAAGGCATACAGTACGATGCAGGCATGGCAGATTGAAGGTAACCTTTTTTTTCTTTGTTCACAAACTTTGAACACGTTCATCTCGAAACCATGTTTTTCGTACTAGTTGCGGCACTAGCGGGTTCATTTTTTGACGAAAAAAAAAGTAATTTTTTTTCCAGATCGGACAATTTTTGCAACTCCCAGCGCTGCAACCACGAGGCCCCGTTTTTTTTTTCTGCCGCTAGTTTGGAGCTCTATAAAACCATGTTGGAGTGAAAATATATTTTTTTGAATTTTTTTTCTTGTAATTTGTTCATTTCTGTACAAAAATAAAAAAACTTTTTTGGAAAAATGTTTGTTTTTGACTGAGTTATGAATTTTTAAAAAAAGGTCTGTTTTCTCTGCCGCGAATGTCATGTCCCACCTTAATAAAATGGTATTCTATTGCCAGTACTGCTTGCGAATGTATTCCAAATGACTGCATTCCATATGTTTTAGAAAAGAGTAAACGTTCAGCTGAACTTGTAGATTTCCAAATTTTCGTTAATGTTAAGTACTGGAAGATATTAAAACTAGCCAAGATTAGATTGTTTTCTATTCATGTGTGCAAAGAAAAATTCAATGAAAAAATTAATGTTTTAAAACATTTCTTTTTGATAGAATCTTTTGAAAAAAAGCCTTTGAAAGCAAAACATATTTCTAACTTATTAAGAAAAGGTATCGAAATATATTTTCAGTTTTTAGACTAAACTCTTCCTTATTTCAATAAATTTAATGATATTTTTCAGAGCAGAGTTACTGTTATTCACGTGTTTACTGAAGAATGTAGGCAGTTGATTTTTTCTTTGACTCAAAATTTCATTAAATCTAAATTTTTAGAAAATGAAATTTTTGAGGTTTGCGAAACTGTTAATAAATACTTGGACCAGGAACTTAAAAATTTGTGCAAGTTATCAGGGCTTAACAGTATAAAAGTTTCTCATGAATGGCGAACAATTTCGATTTTTTTTCTATGTTAAAAAGATTTCTTAATTTGAGTGTAGAATAGTTTTGGCAGTCAGTATCTAATTTCAAAGATGTGAATAATAAATTTTTGTGTGAAAATTTGGTTAAGCTTGTAAAGCTTGCTTTATCAATTTCACACTGAAATGCAGAAGCTGGAAGAATTTTTAGCATTATAACAGCTGTAAAAACTATAAAAAGAAGTTGCATGAGCAATGGCAACTTTAATGCAATATGTGTTTTTCATTTGGCATTAATTAATAAAAAGAAAACGTACAGATTATAATTTTGAAAATCGGCACTAAAACTTTTTACTAATTAAAATAAAAGATAAAGTTTTAAGAAGATATTTTGAAAAATAGTGCCTTTGCTTTTTCCAAAAATAGTCCAAAAATAGTTTCAGCGCTTCAATAAAAAAAGGCTTAACAAGCTTTTTTTTTGTTAAAAATATGTATAGTTGAAAAATGTAATTATTTTTTTATCTTACAATATATTGTGCGGAAGATACTGATGGATATTTATCATAGTTCAGAAAAAGGGGAAAAATGAGAATTGTCAGCATAATTTATGGGATTCTTCAAAAAATTCCCTCCAGCACTGTGTTCAACAGAGCTGTGTCGCTATGTAGATTGTTGTTGGTTTCTCATTGTCCCATTGGGGAAAAAAAGGTTTTTATATTTGCTATATTTTACCTTAATTTTTCATTAAGATAGACAACATATTCGAATAAAAATTATATTTTGCACATCTACTCAAAAATATCTTTCCATCGATATAAGTTTTATGTGAATGTGTTGAAGTTAACACAGGTAAAAAGGGATAAAAAACTTTTTTGCGTGAGTATTAATATACAGGGTGTCCCGCAATTGAGTGCAACTATTTACGAAGCTGAAAGGTTATGTCGAGCTGAGCAAAAAATCGTGTGGGAGGGGTGGTCTATTTTCACATTCTTAGGAGCTACAGGGTTAATTAATATTTCACGACTTTGGCTTACGTTATTGTTTTTGGAATAAAAACTAACTTACACAAAACTTATTTTGATAACTCATTTTTTCATAAAAACACCTTTCTAACGGCATATCAACAAATCCCGCCATCTTAACCGTTACCGAGTTGTGCTCGTGTGAACATGAAATCAATCGATTGAAACATTCAAATTTCAATTTGAAGTGCATATTTCTCAGAATTTCGCGTAATAAATGACATTTGTTTTAGGATTAATTTTGTAATGTATTCATTTTTCTTTACAATGACACCAAAAATAGAAACATAACTTAAAAATATAAAAGAGCTGGTTGTACTAAAAAAATTATACTTATTTACTAATATTTACTTATAAGTATAATTTTTTTAATACAGCCAACTTTTTTATTTTTTAAGATATGTTTATTTTTTGATGTCATTGAAAAGAAAATTGAATAAATCACAAAATAGATTTAAAAAAAATTTCATGTATTACGCAAAGTTATGAGAAATTTGCGCTCAAAGTTGAAATTTGCTAATTCCAACCGATTGATTTCTTCTTTACACGATCACAGCTCGGTAACGGTTAATTTGGTGGGGTTTGTTGATATACCGAAAGGTAATTTTATTACCTTTAAAATGAGATATCAAAATAAGTTTTATGTTATTTAGTTTTTCTGCTAGAAACAATAACGTGAATCAAAGTCGTGAAATATTAATTAACGCTGTAACTCCTAAGAATGTGAAACCAGACCCCTCCCCCCCCCCCCCTCCCATAGGAATATTTGGTCAGCTCGATATAAGCTTTCAGCTCCGTAAATAGTTGTACTCAATTGCGGGATACCCTGTATAGATGTTAAAAATACGTCGACATTTTCTTTCATATTGTTTTGGGTCAATACATTTTTTTTTAAAATTAATTTAAACTTTAAATAAATTCTTCTTAATCTTTAAAATTTTCCCCACTTACGCGCAGCAGCAGCAGTTGTTCCTTGAAATCCGTCTCAGCAAATGTTATTGTTGCTGCACAAGATATATTGGCCGCTTCAAGTTCGGTTACCAAATCATTGACTGCTAATGAATGAACTTCTTCGTTTTGTGAAAATGTCGTTACAGTGTCCCAGCCAAAACGGCGAATGAATGCAATACGTGCAGGATTGTGAGATGAATCGGGTGCCACAGTGCGATAGAAGTATGGGAATTCCTGGCGATCACTCAGCGCTGGAGAGGTGGAACCAAAAGAAACCTACATTAAAAAAAAAAATTTAATTTAAGACTTAAATCAGTTATGCAAAAATTTTAGAATCTGAATATTGTGCTTAAAGGATGTAAAATTTTGCGCAACTTTGAATTTGTGAGAGGATTGGCAATAATTGAACATCAAATAATGTGAATGCTTCTCAAGATTTGCGAGTTCAATCAAAGAAACGGAAAAGCAGCGGAAGCAGAACAAAAACTAAGGAATTTATTAAGCAATATTATAAATTGAGTGAAAATTCAGGAAATTGCAAGAAAACAACAATAAAAACACAGTATTAATCAATAATGTTCGAGCATAAAAGCTCTGAAGTAAAATTTGCCAAAATGGGAACTGAACAAAATAGAAGTAGATAAAAGAAATAGCCACGAAATATCCGAAGCAGAGGCAGAACTTGAATATAAATCAAATAATAAAGTGAGGTCAAGGGCTGCCTAAAGTGTAAGCACAAGCTCAAAGATGAACGACATATAAAAGGAGATGAGCAGCCGGATGTCAGGATAATATGCGTCAATGATACAACATTTTGCCAAGCACCGTAGTCAAGAGTCTCGCAGGATTCAAAGCACAACGCACAATATGAACGAAGCATAATTTATATAAATATATTAGTGACAATGAGTGAGTATCTGCTAGTATGTGTATGTATGTATGTGTGTCTCGAAGACTTGGTATGTAAATAATTCAAGCATAGACAACAGCTGAGTGTATGTGAAAAATCAAAAAATAATCTTTCAGTCTTTTTTTCCTCTTTTACAAAGGGTCAAAGTTGGAAAAATTTGAATAAAGTTCGGGACGACAGATTAAATTCGCTTAAGTGGTTGTATGTTATCCTGGGATATAAAGGATAACTTGCTGAAATGTAAGTCGTTTGCTAAAAAAAGGTTGCGCATACAACATAAGGCATTAGAATAACGATTAAGGGGACAGAAGTGCTACATTTTTCAGATTTGAATTTAAGCGTAGCAGATTTTTGTAAGCTTCCATGCGTAGCTTAAGAGACTTGGCTTTAAATAAGAAATAACAAAAACTGACAGACTCACCTGTACTATATTCCAGTATGGCACCACTTTGGCAAGACTCTCGGTGACCTCCGAACAGGCGCTGCCCAAGAGCATAACCATGCGTGTTGCAGGTTGCGTATAGATGGCATGAAAAAATCGATCAACACCAACGCCAGGATCACACTTAAAACAGAACAAGAAGAAGAGAAATAGAAAAACATTAATAAGGACATACAAGGATATGCATAAAATAGGCATAGCACATGCATTAAGCTCTTAAGTATAATGTTGTCGCTTTTTTTGGTGGTTGTGGTTGTTGTTGTTTTTTTTTTATTTTATGACACACCTCTGATAAGAACCTAAATTGTCTTAAATTTATACTATTTTTTCTGCGCCTAAGCTAATGCATCAATTTTGTTGAATTTTTTGTTCGTCATATTAACTGAAGTCGTCTTATGTAGTCAGCTTAGCATATGCATGCTCGTATTAAGTGCAGAAGTGAGTGTGTGTTCGTTTGAATTTCTTGTGGTTTTTATGAGCATCTCGTTGCTAATGAAATTATGTTTCTGTGTAATCTCCAAGCATGTTCTACAAAAACAACAACAGCAGCTACTTTCGATTCATGACATTTCCAGCAAGTGTAGACGAGACGTAAAACGCGCGGAAATACTCACAACATCAGCTATACAAATAGGGTGTTTGAGCCCAGCACGGAGCGTGCTATACAACTGTCGAAAGGTATTTATGCGGTTCCTTAATTAAGTATACACTTATATTTTGTTGTTGTCGCATTAAATTTGAAATTTTAATAACTCCTAAAATCATGTTTTTAATTGAGTTTTTGCGGTTTATTTTAATATGCAAAGTTTAATAATCTACTTAAGTGTAGCATATTTTAAGTGGGCGGCTTACAGCTTGTGAACTTGACTTGCTGCATTGTTGCTTCGCAATGAGCTTCACTCACTTTTATCTGTTGGCAAAGATTTTTTTAGTATCTTTTTGTTTTTGTTTGCTAAGCTATTAGGCAATTAATGCGTGAGCTTAAAATTATTCCCAAACAAGAAATCGGAATTTCTTGCCTTTTCATGCCACGCCATTTTAAGGTTTCTGTATTTATATCAATGTCAAAAGATGTCACAACCTTTGAATTTGAAACATTTTGTGAGATTGGTACTAAGATGTAGGAGATGTTGTAAGGATTCCGGGGCAGAACATTGAGTTTTACGACAGTAAGAAGTTTTTTTCTATTTAAGGATATTGACAGATTTTATTAAAATATATGTAATTAGGCTGAGAGCAAAACTTTCACCTTTGAAGTATTACAAACTAACGATTGTTTTTATATAATTTTATACAAAACTAACAATGGTTTTCAAACAAAAACAGTTATTTGCTTTTCAGTAACTTTTTAGGAGAGAAAAAACTGATTCCTGGTGTAAATGGACAATGTTTTGCAAATGTCATATTTAAATGAAATTATATATACTATTATATAAAAACTTTAAAAAAAAATAAAACCGACTACAAAATCTCTACAAAGTAAAAAATCATTTTTAAATTTTCCTTTTAATTTCTTGGTCATATTTGACAATATATTTAAGCATACATTGGAAAACTTATTATTTGGATTTTTTTTTTTTAATTTGTTTTACTATCATAAATATACTAACTTCTTTATGAATAGAAAAGCTTTTAAAGTCGGCGTTAATATAATCAGACTTTTAATCAGAAGCGCCAACTTCAAAGCTTTTGTTTCCATAAAGAAATTAATAATTTTCTGATAGTAAAACAAATTAGAAAAAAATTCAAATAATAAGTTTTCCAATGTATTAATATGCTTGAATAAATTGTCAAATATGACCAAGAAATTAAAAGGAAAATTTTAAAATTGTTTTTTACTTTGTAGTGATTTTGTAGTCGGTTTTTTTTTCTGAAAAGTTTTTATTTCTTCCTTTTTAGAGAATATGATAAATTTTCGAAAAAAGTGTATAAACAACATAAATACAATTGTTCTTAAAAATTTGTTCTATTACATTCTGAAAGTTTGTTGGTTATTTCAAATATCTGTCCCTTAAATTTAAATCAGATGTCACGTGTTTTTTGTTAACACGTATAGTGTTTTTCTAATATTGCCACGCCCTATTGTCAAATAAGCGCCCACTTTCTTGAGCGTTATTTGTAATAATTGTGCCTACCCCTTTACTTCATTTCAGTACCCCAGCGTCAATATTAACTGAGATAGTGTTTATCTAGTATTGCCACGCCCATTTGTCGAATTGCGCCTACTTTATTGACCGTAATTTTTAATAATTCTGCCAACCCCTGTACTTAAATAAATTTCAGTGCCCTAGTGTCTATATTATTCGAGATACACTGTTTTTCTAATATTTCCACGCCCAGTAGTCGAATTCCGCCCACTTTATTGTCCGTAATTTGTTCTAATAATGCCTACCCCTTTACCAAGTTGCATTACAAAAGTATCAATATTATTTGAGATACACTCTTGTTCTAATATTGCCACGCCCATTTGTGAAATAACGCCCATTTTCTTGAACGTAATTTTTCTTAGCTGTGTCTATCCCGGCACTAAATTGCAGTACACTAGTGTGAATATTATTTGAGATACAGTTTTTTTTTAATATTGCCACGCCCATTTGTCAAACAACGCCAATTTTCTTGACCGTAATTTTTATTAACTGTGTCTACCCTTACATAATATTGCAGTACACTATTGTCAATATCATTCGAGATACAGTGTTTTTATAATATTGCCACGGTCAATTGTCGAATAACGAATAAAATAACTTGTCTAAATTGTCGAATAAAATAACTTTATTGACCGTTATTTGTAATAATAATGCCTACCCTTATACTAAATTGCAGTACTCTAGTCTCAAAATTATTCAAGATACACTGCCTTTCTAATATTGCCACGCCCATTTGTCGAATAACGCCCATTTTCTTGCCCGTAATTTGAAATAATTGTGCCTACCCCTACACTAAATTGCAGTACCCTAGTATCAATATTATTCGAGATACAGTAGTATCTAGTACTGCGAGATCTAGTATTGCCACGCTCAGTTCTCGAATACCGCCCACTTTTTTACGGGCACCTCCATGCTTATGATATCTATCTGTTCACCAAAAATTATGGCAATCAGGCATATGGTTTAGGAGTTATCGATGTACATACATTTAAAAAAAAAAAAACAGAGATACCGACAAACTGAGAATCTCCTCCTTTTTGAAGTCGGTTAAAAAGCGTTCTGACACGAAACGGATGAGCCACAATCACGCGAGAATAAAAAAATCAATAAAAATTAAATATTTCAAACGGTTTCGGTCGTATAAGACTAAAATTTGGGTATTTAGTTTGTATGCTTATTGTCGGTAACTGTTGTACAAATGGGCGTGGTCGGATTATATACACGCCTACTTTCACTAAACTATTATAATTCCTTAATTGTACAGGTTTTCATAGTGAAACCTGGAATGTAGGTTCAAGTGTTCAAGGGAGATACATGGCCTGACGCCACCAGCTCGTGTGTTTACAAGGTAAACCCGGGTAGTTCTCCAAGCCCATCTCTATACCATTGCCTCATTGCCCAACAGGACATCGCATTACCGAGATAATTCGTTGTTCAGTCTCTCAGTAAAATTGTGGAATAATCTCAATGCGAGCGTGTTCCTCGGCACTTTCAAGCTGTGAAAATTGAAATCGTACACTCATATAGTAACTCAATAGTATACGACTATCTAAATGCTGACTATGATAGTATAAATATCTGTCTTGCTTCTATTGATTGGAACAAATTATCTGCACTCGACATTGATGGTGCAGTCTTGCTCTTTTATCAGCGCATCCTCACAATTGTATAAGTATGTCCAAAAAATTAAGAAAAAGAATAAACTTTCGGAACTATGGCTAGATACAAATCTCAGACATTTGAGAAATCAGAGGAACAAATTATATGAAGTCATTGAATCCATTAACATAACCGATGAATTGAAAGCGAAGTACGAAGAGTTATCCCAAGAATTTGCTTTAAAGTGCAAAGAAGCCTATAATCTTTATATTAACGACATTGGAGAAAAAATTACGGTAGATCCGAAGAAATTCTTCGATTACGTAAATGTCAAACGCAAATCAAACGGATACCCTTCATCCATGTTCAGGGGCAATGTGACATCTTCTAATGTAATCATCAATGTAAGACATCCTCAGATCATTTCAAGCAATTATTCTGTGTATCTACAAACATATATTGCAACCCCCTCCTATCACAAATTTAACACCTCATATCAATCACATCAAACTAACACGTGATGGAATATATGCAGCTATAATCGAACTAGACGCAAATAACCGACCTAGCTCTGACCTAATTCCCCCAAATTTGCTTATCCAATGTGTAGACTCGCTGCTCTTGCCTCTACAAATAATCTTCAATAAATCACTTAATCTAGGTGTTTTTCCTTCTTACTGGAAAACATTTTACCTCACACCAATATTCTACAATGGTGATAAAAAGTCGATCGAAAGCTATAGGGGTATTGCTATTTTATCTGCTATTCCAAAACTGTTCGAAAAAATAATATGCGAAACACTGACAGGTAGAATAAACCCATTACTCAACATGGTTTCCGTTAAGGTAGATCAACTACCACAAATCTTATGGTAATGGTTTCTGATGTCTTAGGTAAAATGGAAAAAGGATATCGAATTGATGCAATATACACTGACTTGAGTAAAACTTTCAATCGCGTTGATCATAATATCTTAGCTTTCAAGCTGGAAAATGTTGGTATTTCTGGCTCTCTCCTAAATTGGCTTAAGTCTTATCTTCACGGTAGATCTCAATTTGTTAAATTTCAAGGTATCCTATCCAAAAGAGATTTCTGTCACATCCGAAGTGCCACAAGGAAATCATCTTGGCCCACTTCTGTTCAATATTTTTTTATCAGACATATCCGATGTTTTGTCTGATATCCCTAATCTATTATATGCAGATGACTAAAAAATGTACCATGCAATTAATTCTGAACCTGATGTAACGTTTTTACAATCGAAACTACTTGCTTTAGAGCAGTGGTGCAATCAGAATAAACTATGTCTAAACGTGAACAAATGCTACTCAATAACTTCTCCCGAAAAAATCTCATCGCGAATAGCATTTACTTACTCAATGGTAAAAAACTTAAAAATGTTAATCATATCGTCGATGTTGGCGTCTTTTACACAATAAATTGTTATTTAATCTTCATTATGATAAAATCCTAACAAGAGCCAGTAAACAATTCGGTTTCATAAAACGACGCGCAAAAAAATTTTAAAAATGTATGGGTTACCAAAAAGTTACATTGTTCTTTAGTACGCCCACTTCTAGAATATGGGTGCATTATTTGGAATCCTGCTTTCGATATACACTGTGAGTGACTGCAATCTATTCAAAAGCAGTTCCTGCTTTTTACTCTAAGAAACACCTACAACCCCCGAATACAATACCCTATTATCCTATGAGTATATGCTTAGCTTGCTTAATTTGATGCCTCAATCAACCAGAAGAAAATTACTCGCCCCATGTTTTACATTTGACGTTCTCAACGGTGCTATTGGCAGTGATTATATATCAATTTAGATAAAATTCAACGAATCCTAAAGACAAACTACGCACACACGAATGTTATACGAGTATCAGCACCATACTATATACGCCAATAATGAGCCAATTAATAGGTGTTGCAAAGAATTTAATATACGTAGTATCAGCGTTAGCTACTCACCATCCATATCCAAATTCTCCTTCAAAAAAAAATCTTTACAAGTTCCTATTTCCGTCCTCATAACCTCTTTTGCCCTATAATTGTAATCATTAGTTCACTAAAGCTTTTCCTTAGACATGTAGGTGTAAATCATGACAACCGGGTGGACGGCCTAAGCCTATACTGTTACCCAAAAAAAAAAAAAAAATAAAAAATTAATAGAATTAAGATTATACCTTGCTTGGTTAAGAAATAAATAAATCTTCATTGACAATACTTTACCTTTCTACCCCCCAACTCACCATCACACTTTCGCATTTCTAGGGGCCATCCCCTAAGTGTTGGTGTAGTATTAAAATAAAATGTAGGCGCTATATGTCCAAATGGCAGTTATATATATATATATATATACATATATATATTCTTATATTCTTATAAATATATATATATATATATATTCTTATATCTTATATAAAAATATATATTCTTATATTCTTATATACATATATATATATGACTGCCATTTGGACATATATCGCCTACATTTTTTTATATTAAACCAACACTTAGGGGATGGATATATATATATATATATATATATATATATATATTAGTTTGTATTGTTACTTTCGGCAATTCTACCAAAAATGGGTTTCCACGCCCTCTTTAACCGTCCAAAAATCAATGAAAATGCTATGTTTCAGACGTTTTTGGTAGTATAAGACTGAAATTTGGTAATAAAGTTTGTATGCTTACCGTCGGCAACAGTGGTGTGGTGACACTATAATTACGCCCACTTTTAAGAAATCATTCAAACTTCAAAGAAAAAAAAAATGGTTGCTGGAACGTCCGTGGCGAAGCCGCGGACCACTGGGTCCTGCTAGTATTAAAAATATGATATTGATTTGTGTGAAAAATAAATCTTTTTTTTTGGCCCATTACGAGCACATGGCGCCATTTTAAAGCACATAGCTGTTTTTATACATGATTTCAACTCATTTTCTTCATTTACTTTATGCTCTTCTGCGTCCTTCAATTGTTTTAAAAATTTCAGTTTTTTATTGAGAGTTCCATTGTTTCTTCCATAAAATGGTGTGACCAAATTAAGAAAAAAATTTTTTCTAAATATTTCCAAATCTAGAATAATTCCAAAACATTGATCACGTCGGAGTTCCGAGAGCATACCTTTTAAATTTGAACGTCGCGATCACCTGCTTACCTATTACATCGTAAGTTCTAAGCGAGAAATAAAAAATACCAAAATACACTTTCTTAATGTAAAATTTGCCGTTGATTTTTGCAAGAAAATAGTTTTTACCACTATTTTGGTGATCTTCATTTGAAAAATAAGTAATTTTTTCACATTTCTTTCGATTTCTGCAGATATTTTTTACTTCAATGATTGAAATGTTCAAATGTGTTCTTCAGAAAGGATCCAACAAAGATCAGAGACAAAAGACGTCAAATCTTTTCGTTTGTATCTAGTTTCCATGTGTTTGCAAGTCTGATGAAAACGCTTGCCTTGCTCGTCCGACTCGGAGTGTATAAGGACTGTCGAATTCGTCCAGATAATGGTGCAAGGAATGAATTTTTAGAGACATACGGATGTGAATTACATTGAATGCGTCTGCGTATAAGAACTGCATCATTTTTATGCGTTTTTTCACAAGAAAACTATCCAGTTCAGTTTTCATTGCATCACACGCTACTAACTGCATAAAGCTGAACATTGAACGCATCGTCTTGTGCGAGATTCCGAATTTTTGGATCTTGTTTTTTCTAGCTAAAATTGTAATTTTTTCTTAATTTTATATTAAGGAAGTGTATTTTGGTATTTTTATTGTTTCGAACAGACGCTGTATTAGGTAATAAGGTGATCACAACTTTGAAATTTCAAAAAGTCTGGATCTCGGAACAGCAACGTGATCCAGAGGCCCAACCCCCTGCATTGCACTACTGCACGTACGCATAATCATAATCTTTTGAAATTATTCTAGAAAAATTTTCACGGTCAAACCTTGTTATTAATTAGACTATAAAACAGAAATTTCTTCTCAGATAGGGGTAAATTTTTATCTGAACACTTTGACCTTTATTAATGGTCAAATTCCACTTGCATGCGAACAAATGAAAAAGTAGAATCTATGTAGTATGTAGTTGTTTTAGAATTCTTTTTTACATAAAAATCAAAGTACACGCATTTGTTTCGCTTGCGATCAAAAACCAGTTATAAGCAAGAAAGCGTATACCGCTTTTCTTCAGAGAATATCCAGCACTGCGAGTACAAAACTGTTTCTGATTACTTCAAAGCGAAAAGAGATAAAAAACGGCAAATGCGGAAATGAGGGCAATAAATACGAATTGCTAATTAATGGGAGTGCAAGTTTGTACATAGTTAAGGTAATTCACAAGTTGTTCTTAAGTTGTTTGTTGTGTGTTGTAAGGAAAAGGTTTTCCATTTTTCTCCATTGTTATTAAGGAGATGTTATTTTAATTTTGCTTGTAGTTAGTGTTTATAGTAGTTTAATTAGGGTCTAATAAGGGAGAAAAGGAGGAAAACCTTTCACTTACAGCATACAACTTGAGGAGACCTTGTAAATTGCTTAAGTACTTTGATTATTTTTCCTCCCTTAAACGTAAAATTTTAAATAAAATATGTTATCTCTTGCAGAGGCGTTCGTAGAAGGGTAAGAGGGGGCAGCCCGCCCCGGGTACCACCATATTAGGGGTAACACCATTTCGATTTATTTTTTTTTAGTCAGAAAAAAACCGTTTCAATAAGTTAATTTACAAAATTGTCTCACAATTCGTTAAAATTGCTTATTTTAACATAACTCCAAAATTCTGTTAAAATAATGAGCAATGTTACCATTTCTTTTAGCAAGCCTGCTTGGGTGCATTTTTTTCCATCGAAAAATGCAAGATCCATCAATAAAAAAATGCTTTCGTTTAGCAATCCGTATATTATTGCTCTCTTCGCCATCGAAATATGCAAGTTCCATCACTAATTTTTGCACTTCACCTGCTTGTGTTTTTTTCTTTTTTGTGATTGACAATTATTCGTGTTGGTTTTAAATAAAAATATAAATAGAAAATGTCACATGGAGTACATAAGTTTAAAAGACCTAGCGGCAATCAGCAAAGAAAGGCAAAAAAAGAGCAACTTAAAACCCAAAGAAAACAATCTGGTTCCATTCTTAGATATGTGAAAGGAACACAAATTTCGGAGAAGGATTCTGTCGCAGTTCCACGCAGTTGGTTTCTTCTTCGGCGTTTGACTCATAGCATTGATACGCCAGATGACAAAATAAGGTTTGTGCTTACTTCTCAAAATATTATAACGTGAGTGTTTATTTGTCATGTTCGCAAAACAAAGGATTAGAGCATGGCAGAATTATATGGCTGAGACAACTCGGAGAAGAAAAGATACGACTAGTTGTCAAAATCAACTGTTCATCTCGGGTTTCCTTATGCTCACGTTTCGCAGTTTATTTTAGGTTAAAATTGTTATTTTTTTTTTGCAAATTTAACACTTCTTCCACATTTTAATGTTTTTATTATAAAGTTTTTATAATATTCTCACTTAAATTATCACAAATTTAACACACGCGACCGCACTGTTTACAACTTGAAAACATTAAATATTTATAAGATTTATTTTCAACTGGCTTCAGGTCATCCAAATATAAAACAAATAATTTTATATGTAATTTTTTGATGTATATTTTATTCTCGATATTTCGAATTGACAATGCAATTCATCATCAAGAAAACTGAAGGAACAAAAACGCTATAAAAATATTTTTGTAACACAAATTTTAACGTAAATTTACAATATATAAAACAAATGCAATGAAACAATTCTAGCACTAAGTCCTTAGAACTCTGCTGTTGCAATTTTTCTCCTTATGAGTAATTTTGTGTCTGTAGCTGTGAGCACAGAACGGTTATTCGATTTACAAGCTGCACCAGCCGTAATGCTTAAGCAACTTGGGTCATCTAAAACCTAGGGTAATAGTTCATGAAACAGACAACCACAACTTTGTGTTGCACCACAACACGGACCCGTTTATGTTTTAAACAAGTAAAACATACGGGGCATCCGGTGTGGCAACACGAACATGGAAGCTGTTTCACAAACACAAAGCATCACCCAGTGCCCTGCTGATTAGGAGCATTATGTAATAAATTACATACTGCCCGTAATAGCAGTACCAGTTTAGACTTCAGTAGTGACGTACTTACCATCCATCTACTGGTGGAGACGAGACCTACCCAATCTAGACCTGTGTAGCATTCACACAACCACAACCAGTACGAGACTCCCCGAAGGGCCAGCCCACGACAGTCATCTGGGCAACTCGATCCCGTCAAATGAGGATCCACAACATCCCCGCAAAAAGACCAAGAACACACAAATGCAATTATGAAAAAGTGCGTTCTTATACATGACTGTGCTCAATGAGCACTTAAAGGGCTAGGCTAACAACTTTCAGCTGCCGACACAACTGGAAGCTATTACACATGACTGGTACCTACTCTGGAGAACCTTTGCAAATGCCACACTTACTCTGGCCGTTCGGATTTCATTATCCAGACATAGAGTTTTGGCCACTATTCTCAGGGACTGCCGTGCTCAGTATGAGAACCCTTAGTTATCACAACCATTTTCAACACTTCCCTCAGTGACTGCCGTGCCAGTTTGATGGTGCGAGTCAAACACTTGACAAGCAAACCACTTTGGAAAACCGAAGTGTCGACACTATTATGCACGCATGCCAAACACTTCACATCTGTTGCAAAACGCCCGAATTAAGGTTTCAGTGCGGTGGATAGATAGGGTCTACCCCATTTGCCAGGTAAAGACTGTCCCTTTACTAGCAAGTTTTAAGGTCAATTGCTATACCTTCGCAGGCTTGTTTCATATCGATATGCCGAATATGACCTGCTACCAAGATGGGCGCCACCCCGAGCTCTTGGTTGGCCCTATCAGTTTTTACGTTTGCATGACGGTATCCTACAAACAACCCTCCTCCTTAACCTGGCTTGGGACAGGAAGGCGCAACTAAGTTGCTAACCTGGCGGAGTTAGCTGTGAGCACAGTTCTCTGTGAGCAAATATCGAGAATAAAATTGATATCAAAATATTACATATAAAATTAATTGTTTTATATTTGGATGCCCTGAAGCCAGTTGAAAATAAATCTTGTAAGCTTAAAAGGTCGCTAAAACTTCAACACATTAAATATTTATTTCATTTGATGAATTTCGATGAACTTCGTCGTTTTGTCAACTAGCCGACGAAAAGTTAGTTTAAAAAAGCTTCGTCAAAAAATTTCGTTGCCTTGCCTTATATTTCGCTTTGTTACTTTAAAAAGTTATGTTTTTTTTTTCTTGAAATTTTTGAATTTTTTTATTAATTTTGTATAAAACTAAATATAAAATATCATATTTAGTCAAATGTATTTCTTTTTTCTAGTAATTTCTTATAGGGGTGTCACTATTGGTATTCGCCCCGGGTGTCATCATGCCTAGGAACGCCACTGATCTCTTGTAGCTCATATAAGAAAAAGAAACAGTTTAGCATTAATATAGTAAAGAAGTGAAACTTCTTCTGCTTAAATTCAGTGCTGGGGCAAACGTCAGATAAAAATGAAACTTGAATTTTACAACCGTGATATCAGTTTCGAAATCAAATCCGTTGTCAAAACTTCAAAATTACAAGAAATTGTAAAAATAAAAAAAAAAATCCTGGAGGTTATCCTAACCACCATTTAAAATTTTTAAATTTTGACATAATATTCGAAATAAGCAACCCCAATAACTGTTAGATGATACATTTTTTAGGTGGCAGCCCTTTTGTGAAAAATTAGATAATTTTAAAATTCTGACAACGGATTCGGATTCAGCGAACCATCGAAAATATAAAAAGCACTTAGATGCAACTAGGGATGGCAGTCCTGGGATTTCAGGATCCTGGGTACTTTTTTTAGTACCGAAAATCTCGAGACTAGTCGATGAGAATCCCGGTATTAGTTAACAATTTTTACTTAGAATTACGTCTTATAGCGTGGGTTGTATGGAGTAATTTTCACAAATTTTTTTAAACACATGCTAACGTTTTTTAAGAACATCTTGGAGTATTCTTACAGCCTGTAACATTCATCGAACAAAGATAAAATATATGCCAAAATAACAGCTATATAGTCAATGAAACGAAATTTTCAATTTAATTTAAAATAAACCTATACAAGATCTTCATATCAATTCATATGACTTGAATTGACCATCATATGAATATGAATATGAATAAATTAATATTTTTCTGAAATTAAATATGATTTATGAAACATAACAATAATTTATATTAATTGATAATATTTAATAATTAGACTTGGCTAAGAAAGCAAGTGGGGCTCACCAATATATATAAATGTTGTCACGTCTATTTATACCACCCATCTGAATATCATTGTGTCTGTATGTACCCCAATAGCTCTTCCACATTTTGCCCGACTTAAGAGAAATTTTACATATGTTATTTATTTTAATTTGTTATAATGAGCAGTCTTCTTTTTAAAAAAGTATCGCAATAAAAAAGGTGCGTGTCATTTTAATTTTAATCGAACTCTTTTCGTTCGATACCGTCCGTCGAATACAACCAAATTTCGCGGATATATTCTTAGAATATTGATTAGTTTTTAACTTACAAAAGTGGACAGGATTATACAAGAGGCATGTCAGTTTAATTTTAATTGAACTCTTTCTACACCATTTGTTTGACTTCAATTAAATTTCACACGTATGAATATTCCTTGGTATAATGAGCAGTCCGAAGTTTAAAAAAATGAGCGGAACTATTACTTTAATCGAACTCCCTCTACACCGTTTTTCCGACTTTAACCAAACTTCACACATACATTCTTTGGCATAATAAGCAGTTTTAAGCGTAGAAAAAGAGGTGTTATTATACAGGGGGCATGTATCACTTTAATTTTCATCGAATTTATTCTACACAGTTTGCTTGACCTCAACAAAATATTGCACAAATATTCTTAAGAATAATGAGCAGTATAGAAAAAAGGGCAATGCAGTACACCGTTTTTCCGACTTTAACCACATTTCGAGCATACAATCTTTGATATAATGAGCAGTTTTACTGTGACAATCACAGTTTTAGAATGACAGGAAGCGTAGCACTTTAATTTTAATCGTACTCTTTCTACACAATTTATATGACTTCAAACAATTATTATAAATACACTCAGAAAAAAATTAATTTTAATATCAAAAATCAACAGTTCTTGTTTTGAAAAATAAAAATTTTCTTAGTTATAATTAAATTTATATTTAAAAAAAAAATATTGAGCTTGTCTTAAGAAACTAAGAATTTAAATTTGAAAATCAGATTTTCTTTAAAAAATATTTTTTTCGAGTAAAGGCCTGTTTCCAGCTCTCAAGTAAAGCATAATTTTCATATATAAAAAAAACTGAAAGAAATTTTCTTTTTTAAAAATTACTTAAAAGCGAATCCGAAGAAATAAAAATGTTTGTATACTACTATTTTTTGATAAAAAACGAACACGGAAACATTGTGAATATCAAGAAATATATGCTAGTCACATTGTTTCTAAAAGTAAATTTTGTGAGAAACAATGTGCTTGCCATATCTTTATTATAAAAAACGTTGTTATTGCCGTCTGAGGAAAGTTTTGAACGAGAATATGTAATGTTTTGCTAAAACCTGTTGCGAAAATTCTCACATTGGGTCAAATCCTTTCGAGATATGTTTAAAATAAAAATAGATCAAATCACTAAGATACACAAAATTAATTTTTAATCCTCGTCTAATTAATTCATACTCCACTGGAAAGAGCCAACATTTTTTTAACAGACAATGCCAAATAATAAAAAAAGATTCAGATTGGAAACTATGCTGCAAGTAAACAATTCGGTAAGCATAAATTAAGTGGATTTTTAAGAAAGTTGCCGTAAAACTGCCTTGGTAAACGTTTGATCCACACTTTTCGATCCACAATCGAAAGCTGTCCTAAGAAGTGCAAGAAATTGCAACAGTAAAAACCAATAATAACGTATAATCCTTGGTTTAAATCCCCCAAAGGCAATAATCAGTAACAAGAAACAGTTATATTCCTTTCACATTGTTTCTTCAAGTAAGTTTGGTTACTTAAAAGTTACAATATGGTTACCAACAACTTCATAGGCCTATTCAACAACTTTTTAGGGTTTAAGGAATGGTTTGCTGCAATGATCAGAGGAGTAGAGTTATAGCGGCATATTTGAGTCAACAATTTTAGACATAGGTAATGTAGCCATAGGCCATACCTCTACTATGACTAACTGCTGTATACCCACGTTGTCCTTCACGAAAAATAATGGAACTCTTAGTCCACTCAAATACAGGAAAAGTGTACTCAAAAAAACATTCGGATTTATAACCATTTTCAGCAAGCTCAAAATTTTCGGGCTTTGTAATAGAAGGATAACGAGGCAACTACTGTCAGGTAGTATCAAAGTCGTATTGGAGTAAAAGGATATGCAACATTTGATCTATCTTTTCCCATCCAAAATACTTAACTCGCCCGTAAGTAAATTGTATTTGTACCCAATCTTGAAAAGAGAGTATTCATAAGTGAGTCTAGATATAGAATGCAAGAACGTTTCGTTAGGTATATATTTATATAGAGTTTTCTAACGGGCAGACCAAAATTCACCAAAGGCAGAGCAGAGTAACACATTTCCAAGCTTCATATCAAGCTTATCCCGTTGGTATGGACTGAAAAGCTGACACTTCTAGCTAAGGTTAATTCTATTGATTAACTGCAACAGCTTTTGTCCCAGCCAACCCTGATTGGAAGACAGGACAGGGTGAAATTTCCCCGCAGCTCGATTTTCCAACAAAATGTTCTTAATTTTTATATTTCATTCAAAACAAATTATTTTAGTTTTGTGTGCTGTCAAAAATAATGCTACTTTTTTCATTCAAGAAATATATAGCACATTTTACTTGACTCATTACTTTAGAGCTGGAAAGAGGCCTTAAGGGAGAAATAGCTAGTTTGACTTATTGATTCTTTGCTTGCTTGTCGACAACAGTTCTATAGCCTACGGCATAGGGCGTCAGACCCTCGACGTAAAGATCTCGGCTTACGACATTATAGATCCAGCTGCTGCAAGATTTAAATCATAATGACCACCGTTTGTTCCGTACGTTCAGTCAATGGGCTGAAAATCAACTGTGTTGACTTACTGATTCATCGCAATATTCTGCTTAGTGATGAGTCTCATTTTTGGCTCAATAAAATTGCCACTTTTGGAGTGAAGAGATTCCACGAAAAATTCTAGTGGCACCATTACATCCTCAAAAAAATCACTGCTTTGTGCTTTTTAAGGAGTGATGGAATCATTAGTCCTTACTTTTTTAAAAATAAGGCTATTACCGTCAATGGCGAGTGCTATAGATTACTTCGTACCCCAATTGAATGAGAAGTTTATTGAAGACCTGCTTTTTCAACAAAACAGCGCTACATGCAATGCAGCGCGTCAAACAATCGACCCACTGCAGGAAAGATTATGCGAACGCGTTATTTCTCGAAATAAACCACTAAATTGGCCACCAATAATGTGCGTACGTCTTTGGATCATTTTCTTTAGATTTATGTAAACTCATTGGCTTATGCAAACAAACTAGTAACTTTAAATGAATAGGAAGACAGTATTGTGCGAATCATTGTCGAGTTATGGACCCCATTGCTTGAAAAAAAGGTAGGAAATCGGACATCCAGAATGTGCTACATCAGTTGCTGTGGCCACATGCCTGAAATCATATTTAAAAACTAATGATATAAAATTATCTCTCTAATACAATCAATTTTTAGTTAAACAACATGTAATCGCAGTATTTTATTTCAATTCAATGGTGTAGAACTTTAAAAAAACATCCTTATGATATATTTTTATAAAAAAAAAAAAAATTATTTCATATATGAAAGTTTCATTGACTCTATGAAAAGGCCTTTGTAGCATAATCTTGCAAATTGAAAAATTGTAGAAAGCAATCAAAAAATATTTCCTCTGAGCGCAACTTTTGCTGAAACGTCAAAAACATTTTGGAGCATCTAGCCAAATTGTTTTAAGGTTATCGTTGTCTTCGCCAATATAAGCATCTGTGTCATCAGCATATCATAATTTGCTTGAACAATTAAAATTTCATTTACCTCTACCTAATCCTGCCCTTGGGATTGTCCTTGTGAAGCAGAAACTTTCTTCTTTTGACAAGTAGGATAACTTTTTTTTTTATTGTAACAACTTGCAAGTTTTTACTACACGAAATTTGTGTAGCAAAAACTTGTAACTTTTGACAAGTAGATGAAATGCCTCACTCTCTTATTGTTGCTTTCTTATGCAAATTTTTGGCGTACTCGTACGGAACAGAATTTAGTAAAAAACTGCGCAAGTTTTCGGAAACTTTCACAAATTTTCAAGTACGTGAACATACCTTATATTTCATTAGATTTCTTAATCAACGTTTTAATGTATCTTATTAAATTATTTCATAGTAGTTATGTGTGGTTCAGAGATGTGGAATGAATATTCTGTCTCTATTTTATCTTCGCACATTTACTGTTTATGCTATGCTTTCGTTCGTTAGCAGGAACTGTTGTGTGACGTGAGGTGCCATGCTGGCTAATCAAATATTGCTTGCTGCTTTGTTGTGCAGGGTCATTACACACTATGTGCTTCGTCAAATGCCGCACACCATTTGCGTTTATTTCCTCGAGTTCATAGAAATTTGAGCATATGATGATCTAGTAAGTAATGGATCTTTGACAAGGTTGAAGCTAATATGCCCCCCCCCCCGCGGCCGTATTGAAGTATATTCGAAGTCTTTAGTCGTCTATAAAGTGCTTATGTATAATGTGCAAAAAATTTTGTGCCATACGCCTAATTTAACTCTTCAAATTTTTTGTCAATTCAACTTTTTTAATTTTTTAGGCTTCGTTTAGGCTAGGATCAATGGACCATCACAACTTTAAACTATATATCAAGCAAAGTTCATATATCCTGGTATTTAAGTCAGAAAACTCAATCTCAAGTTTTGAGAGTGATGTTCTGTCGTTGAGCTTACGATTAACTCAAGTGTGGCATCAATGTAACTGTTTTTAATTCCTTACATCTTCTTATTGTAGCAGTTGTTTGTTTTTTACATAAAACCACGCAAGATTTTATCTATGACCAGGAAAATTTAAAAAATAATTTTTCCATCTGAAACTTTTTCACTCTGAGGGCATAGTGAAGTTATGAATTTTAAGCCTGAGATATAGTTTCAAGAAAATGTCTACTCAACTTTTCAAGTCAAGCCCAACGTTTTGCATGTTGCTTGAAACAGATCGTACCCACCCCTTTGTCAAATATTATTACCTACTTACTTACTTAGGTGGCCGTAACAACCCGTGTCCGGGTTTCGGCCGACATCATCGGCTCTTGCCAGGCGACTCTGCTTTGCGCGCGCCTTCTCCAATCGGATATGCCCCAGCCAGCGTAGTCACTGCACAGTTATACGCCACACTACGTCAATGTCTACGTAGAGCTCATACAGCTCGTGGTTCATTCGGATGCGATAGTCATCGCCGACTCGAACAGGACCGAAGATTTTGCGAAGAACTTTTCTCTCGCAAACCCCCAGAGCGGCTGCGTCAGCTTGCGAAACTACCCATGTCTCATCGTCATAAAGCAGCACAGGTAGAACGAGCATCTTGTAGAGTGTTAGTTTTGTCGATCGAGAGAGGGCTCTGGAACTTAGTTGCTTACTGAGCTCGTAGTAGCACCTATTAGCAATTATTGTTCTTCGCTTTATCTCCAGGCTGATTTCGTTGTTGGTATTAACGGCAGTGCCAAGGTATACGAACTCCTTGACTACTTCAAAGTTATTGCTGCCGGATGAAACGTGGGAGTCTAAACGCCGCGCTCCCTTGTTTGTAGACAGCATATACTTTGTTTTACCCTCATTTATCGATAAACCCACATTGGCTGATTCCTTTTCGATAGCGGAGAAAGCAGCGGTAACATCTCTTTTGGCTCTGCCGACAATATCAATATCATCAGCGTACGCAAGGAGCTGGACACCTTTATAGAAAATGGTGCCATTACGATGCACACCGTCCTTTCGTTTGATCCCCTCCATGATGATGTTGAAGAGATCGCAAGACAGTGGATCGCCTTGCCTGAAACCTCTTTCGGTATTGAAGGTTTCGGAGAGGTCATTTCCTCCCTTGACGGAGCTGCGTGTGTTGCTCAACGTCATTCTGCAAAGTCTAATCAACTTTTCAGGTATACCGAACTCAGACATTGTTGCGTATAGGCAATCTCTTCTCGGGCTATCGAACGCAGCTTTAAAATCGACAAAGAGATGGTGTGTGTCAATTTGATTTTCGTGGGTTTTCTCCTGGATTTGTTGTAGCGTGAAAATCTGGTCTGCGGTGGACTTACCCGGTCGAAAGCCACACTGATAAGGTCCAATCAGTGTTTTTGTAATCGGCTTTAATCTTTCACACAGTACGCTTGAGAGAACCTTATATGCGATGGAAATAAGACTGATACTTCTATAACTGGCTCTATAATATTAATACCATGGTGTAGATATTTACAGAAAAAATTAAATTTACACGCCCTCTTGTCTAATCCCCACCACTTTTCTATACTATGGACAACTCATTGTTTCAAATACTCTTTGGAATGATGAGTTTTGTAAATTTGGCTTCCACCAAAGGTACAAAATTTGGTGGAAGCCAAACAAACGGTATACTCGTAAAAGGAGATCAACTAAAATAAGTGTTACGCCTCCTTCTCTGCTTATTATTCCAAAGAATATGTTTGTAAAATTACCTTGAAGTCAGAAAAAACAGTGTAGAAGGAGTTCGTTTCAAATTAAATTGCCACGCCTCTTGATTAATCCTGCTCAATATTCTAGAGGTCGGACTGATCATTATTCCAGAGAAAATATGTGGAAAATTTGGTTGAAGTCGAATAAGACGATGTAGAAGCAGTTCGTTTAAAACTAAAATGCCACGCACGTGCATAGTTCCTCCCAATTTTCTAGACTATGGACTCCTCATTTCACCATAGAATATATAACCCACTTTCTTAGACCAACCACAGCACATTATTCCAAGGAATATATGTATGAACGTGGAAAATTTGGTTGTATCTGGACAAACGCTGTACAATTTCGTTTTAAATTAAAGTGCCACACCACCTGTCTAATTCCAACTAATTTGCAAGACTATGTATTTCCAACTCATTATTAGTATTAGACTATTAATATTAGTATTAGACTACTCATTAAGTATTCCTAAGCATATATTTGCACAATTTGGTTGAAGTCGAAAAAACGATGTGTTCGAATAATATTTTTGTGCCACGCCCCCTGTCTAGTAACGAAAACTTTTCTACTGCGAATTACATTTAAGAATCTATATACAAAATCTGGTTGAAGTCGGACAAACGGTGTTGAAAAAGCTGGATTAAAATTAAAGTACCACGTCCCTCTATTAAATCCGGCCCATTTTTAGAAACTATGGAAACATTCAGTTTTGTATATTTACGAAGGTGTTTCTATTTTGTGACATTACTTTGTGTGGTAGGCAGTACCCAACGGGGAAAAGAACCGGAAGAAGAAGAACAATTCTGACATCAACATATGAAACCGACCGGTCACTTTTACATGGCGTTGTCATTGACAGGGACCAATTGTCACTTGCTGTAACACCTTGAACCGGTCCAGTAACCGGTCAAGCAGAGTAGATTGGTGACCTGTTATGACGAAAAAGGAACAGGTTCAGAACTTACCATGCGATAGGTTGCCAAGGGATAGGGGCCTGACCCAAATCTGCCACCAACATATGAAACCGACTGGTCACTTTTGCATGGCGTTGTCATTGACAGGGATTAATGGTTACCTGCTGCATCACCTAAGACCTGTCCAGTGTTCGGCCTAGAAAAACAGATTTGTGACGTAACCTACTGAGATCCAACCCACAACATTCCATATTTTTTTTTAAATTACACAAAGCTTACATTTTAGTAAAATATTAATATAATTTAATATATAAGCGCAACTTCCATATGTTCAACGAATATAAATATAAAAAAAAATTCTAAAACAATGATATCCGATGAATATTTTGCTTAACTCAAATTTGTTCAAATAATTTAATTTGAGTCATTCACTTGGTTGCAGTGGCTAACGTATAACAGGTCATTTGATGCACGAGATGCAACGCAAAAAGCCATTTTTTCTTTTTGTATTAGAGGTGGTCGGGGCATTGCTTTGCTGCTGGAAGCTTCATAAGTCATTTTTATCTCGTACATGTCTTTTATTTTCTGCTTTCTGCTGTTTTTGCATATTATTTTGTGCATTTATCAAGTCTAAAAGTAATAAATTATTAAGCTTAAAGTCCACTCATGCAACTTTCTACCGATTAATCAGAAAAGGTAGTTTTCATTTTTAAGATAGCAGATAAAGGCATCCAATTTTTTTACTATCATGAATTTTCACCGTTGATGAAAAAATTTGCATTGACAATTTCCAAAATATTCTTGAAGTTTATCTTAAAAACTAAAGCTAACTTTTCTGGGACTGAATCAAATTTATTTCGTATGAAATTTAAAGATTCAAATAAAAATGGAAGAGAAAAAGTAATTAAATGTCTTCACTTATTTAAATAATTATTCTGTGACAGATGCAAATTTTTTCTTTTTAACTTTAAATTTTCACACAATACAAACACAGCTTTGATTTTTAATAGATCTGTCTCCGCTTGAATCATTCAAAATTGGTCCCGTACTGAGAAAAGTTAAATCTGTCCCGTAACAGGCACAAAAACCTGTTGCGTGACGAGTTATATCAGACCTATCCTGTGATAGCTGTCCATTGGAGCTGTCACGCGACCAGTAATTTAAGGGCAATTGACTCTGGTTCCCCGTAGGGTAGTGTGGGCTATTAAAGGGGCACAATTTCAAGACATTTCTTAAATATTTGTCGATTTTAAAGAGATTGAAAGGTTAAAATAAAGTCAATTTGTGTGGGAGGTAGGCGTGGCTTTCATTCGATTTTGCAAAATATCAAAATGATAGTCAGGGCCGTATTCAGGAGGGTTTCAGGGGATTTCAGGTTTTCTTACCCCTCCATCCAGTCGATATACGTAATTTTTATGCCTTCGATTCTAAAATCGAATGACAAACCCAGTTTAAACATGCGCTATGTCGTAGACACTTTTCGCGGGCTTAAATTGCTTTCAGCAGAACAGCAAAAACAAGTATTTATTTTTTTAAATCTAATTTAAGCAAAGCGGAAAGTTTTAAATATTAAAATATTTACTGCAAGCTTACCCAGTATTTACTTCGTAGAGCTACGAACGCATAAAAAATTATTTGATTGCTTTCCTTTTAATTTTTCCTTTATTATGTGTACTTATGTGCTTTTCTTTATAACGAAAGCAGCAATTATGCGTTTTGTTTCGTTTTGTTTTCGGAAGCTTTTTATTTTCATTCATTTGGCTTAGTTTCAATGTGTGCAAATCGTTGGGTTGAAAATCACGATGGTCTGCTAAGATTTAAAGAAATATTATAGAAGCACTGGAAGAGCTTTAGCAAGAAACATATATTGAAGTTTCGTTAAAAGCAAACGTGTACCTTAAATCTATAATTTCGAGTGAGATTGTAAGCTTATTTATAACATCGACAGTCTTTTCATTAACTTTGCTATTGTGTACTACACTAAAATCACCTAGCCTTCACCTATCAAGTGCAATAGAGCACATTGAATCATTGGTATTTTGATGGAAAATTTAAGGAAATATATAATGCTGCAAGTTATTGCCTTTAAATAGGGAGATGAAAATTTCACGTGTAGCTTGTTATAAAAAAAAACCTAGTCAACATTAGCCCAAACGATCCGGAAGCCTACTTACAGTCGAAATTGATATCCCATTTCTAGATGAAATTATTTTTATTAGTTGTTTATGGATTTTTAGAGCAAAGCCCCGCCCCCCCCCCCCCCCCTCCCCCCCCCCTCCCTCCCCCGCCCCCCCAAAACCTGGATATGGCCCTGGTGATGGTTTATATCAAATATCAAAGCTTATTTAGTAAATTTCAAGACATTTCTTTAATATTTGTGGATTTTTAAGAGATTTTACGTTTAAAATAAAGTCAATTTGTGTGGCAGGTAGGCGTGGTTTTCTCCTGATTTCGCAAAATATCAAAATGATTTTTTATATTAAATATCAAAGCTTATGTTCTTAATTTCAAGACATTTGTTTAATTTTTGTAGATTTTAAAGATATTTAATGGTAAAAATAAAGTCAATTTGTATGGGCAGTAGGCGTAATTTTCACCCGATTTTGCCAAATATCATAATGATGATTTATTTTAAATATCAAAGCTTATATGCTACATTTATAGACATTTCTTTAATATTTGTGGATTTTTTGAAGATTCCACGGTTAAAATAAGTCACTTTGTATAGGAGGTTCAACTGATGTGGCTCATTTTCGATCTGTACTTTTTATTTTTTAGAAATGTTCTTATGTTTTGTATTTCATAGCGATATCCTTAAAATTAATTAAAATTAGATAGAATGACAAGGTTAATATATCCCTTACGCAGTACTGGTGGGGTTATAAAAATCGATGTGTTCACTAATAGTCGAACCATCACCCTAGCTATCGAAACATATTGGTCGGTTGGCGAAAAACTAAAAATTAATTTTCGGTACAAATTTTGAACTAACTATTCAGCCATAAGAATTTTCACTTCAAAAGATTCACTTTAAATTTCGTTAATCGAATCAAATCATGAACAAAATTTAATGCAATAAGAAGCAACTCGAATAATTGCAAAGACAACCCAATATTTCAACAAACAAACCAACACTTACCTGTGTATCATTGGTGACTAACTCCAGCGTATAGCCAGGCAGCAGATGTTTGCGATTGATGTGCTCCACAGCCATCATGGCGGCGCCCAATTCACTCAAACCATCCGGACGTGGACCATTTCGGGTGGACAGTTCAAAGAGACCGAGTAGAACGATTTTACCGTGATTACGTTGCATTTGGTGGTGCGTCATACGGCGTTCACTTTCGAACACTTGATTAACTTTAAGATGCTTTGACGCGGCGGCAGCAGAGGTGGAAGGATGAAAGAACGATAAATGCGACCACATTGATAGTGAGGTGGGCAAGGTGGGTGTAAACGAGGTGGGTGTGGGAGCCGTAGATTTCACTGTAATGTACTTATTACGTTGTGTGTTTTGGGAAAAACGTTTCATTTTAGTCCGATTGAATTTCCAATTCCAGAGCAATTGATTTGGCTCGGAAATTAAGAGCGAATTCGATTTCGAGTTTGAGTTTGTGTTCGAATTATGGTTTGGGTTAAGTAAGCGACGACTACTTCTTATTGCGTTTTGATTGTCTTCGTAGTTGTTGGTGTTGTTGGTTGAATTGTTGTTGATGTTGTTGGTATTGCTTTGTTTGTTTGCATTGCGCGAATGGCTTATATGTATTGGACCACTTGTTGTTGTTTTTGTAATTTTAATTGATTTTGCTTTGAAAAGTTGCTTCACTATTGCATGCACTTTATTTTGTTTAGCAGTTGTTGTTGTTGTTGTAAAATTTTCATCTCTATTAAAAACTCTATCAAAACTTTCACTTTGCTTATTTTGTTCACTACTACTACTACTATTTTTATTTTTGTTACCGTTACAACAATAACTACTAATTGATTGAGGCTTACTGCTCTCAATATTGCTTAAATTGGAGTTTTGATGCAGTTGTTTTTGTTGCTGCTCTTCTATTGGACTTATATTGTTAACTAATGGTGTGGGCATTATAGCTGCTGCTGCTGTTAGCTCCATTGTTGTATTGGCTACAGTTGTTATAGTTGTTGTTTTTGTTGTTGTAGCTTCCAGCACCTGCCATGCGACTGCAAATGGCATTGTTGTGGCCAACAGTGCTACGTAATAACTTAGCACAGCATATCGCCAGCTGGAGCGCCATCTTTGTTGTGTTTTTGGCATTTCGTAGAAGCTGCTGGCATGAAGAGTCTGTGCGTGCCTTATCATAATTTTGTGAGTTCATTTAAATTTTTAATTGCATACTTTTAGGTTATTAAGCTCGTTTATACATCCTGGTATTGTTTAGCAATAACAACACCTACTACCATTGCATGAATGCACACATATAAATTAATATTTATTCACTTTTTACTTGCAATAAAGTTATTGCAACTGTTTGAAAATGTTGTTGCATATTTTGCGGCATTACATTTGAATGATTTGCACATCTATTGGATTGAAAATTGAATTAATTATTTAGGTCTGGTTAGTTTTTTCTCTTTTTCTGGTCACTTTAAAAAAAAAATCATTTATTGTCTTTTGGCCAAAAGCCTTTTTTTTCAAATCGACTCAAATTTATTAATTTTGCTATCTTGTTATTTATGAGAGGATATTTAAGCTATAAGGATTTGTATTTAGCTTGGTTCTTCATATATGTTTGGTATTTTACTGCATACTTTAAGGTGTCATGCAATCAATGTTAGTTTATTAGAGAAACTTAAAATCAAACCATTGTTGAATCAGTCAGGAATTTAGATCAACCTAG
Source organism: Coremacera marginata (assembly GCA_914767935.1). Lineage (NCBI taxonomy): Eukaryota > Metazoa > Arthropoda > Insecta > Diptera > Sciomyzidae > Coremacera > Coremacera marginata. Next base: position 54,576,456 of record OU612045.1, read on the forward strand.
TACAAATTTTTACATATATTAAAGTTTCTACAAAATTTAAAATCAACACAAAATTGTAGAAGTAGAAGTACTAATACTGATGTGCATCGTATATCATATCATACCGGACGAAACTATCATATTTGTAAAAAATTGGTACTTTGCATGTCAACAGTACTTGAAAATATAGAAATATTTGCACCAATTTTTATATAATTTTGGTTTTTTTGTAAGTTTACATTGGACCGATATATATAATGACGATTGGACCGATATATACCTAATGAAAAAACCTTGGAATCACCGATATATATAATGACAAGGTTTTTTGTGAACGGTTTTTAATTTAAGTGCCTTTGGAATAAATATTGCAAGCCATATACTCACTTCGAATTTCAAACGATTTTCTTCCGCGTTTTTTAACGGATTTAAAAAATATATATTTTTTTTTTTTAATGAATAAGAATAGGTAGTAGAAGTGCACCAAATTATTATTATTGAAATTATTATTATTATTGACAGGTGAAAAGTTGTGCGATGTATATCAATCATTGTGGGTTTATATGCACATAGAAGATCCGCACAAAAAGAAGAGAGAAAAAAAAAATGTTCAACATTGTTTCGTTAAAGTTTTTTTTCCCTTATGCTGCGGTTTGAGTTCGGTTACGAGTTATATTTGTCGGCCAAACGTACACACAAAAGTTTCATATAAACGTTGAAGATCCGCACACAATTCACAGAAAGAAAGCACTCCACTTGTCGCCAAAATAGAGTATTTTTTATAATTTAAATTTGCTGCTCACATTGTACTCTATTTGAGCGAGAGAACTGGTGGTGAATTCATTAGGAAAGTGAAAGTTATATAAAATTTTTGTGGATAAACTTATGTTTTCGACATTAATTTTGTTTCGAATTTGATTCAATGCAATTAAAATTTCAGACTTGGTTTGAATAAAATGCGTTGCAAAGTCGAATTCTTCTGAAGAATTTTTTGTTACCAATCCAGACGACTATGAAACTTAAATATAAGCAACAGCTTACCATACACATATGCCAATTAATTTTTACAATGTAATCCTTATGAAATAAATCAAATTAAGCCTTCAAATTAAAACAACTAATTTTAATTTCATTCATTGTCTTAAACAAAAGTATTTCTCTATTTAATGTTTTTATCTTTGACAAAAGTTCTTCTATTAAATTAAAAAAAATAAAATAAAACAAAAAAAGATTTTTATATGGCCGGAATCCGACCACAGGAATCCGACCAACTGAAGCTTAAAATAAAATATTATTGATTCAAAATAGCTTATTTTCATCAAAATCGTCATAAATAAAAATATGTAAGAATTGAGTTTCAGAATTATTTGTCAAAATATGATAAAAATTTTGTGATATATAGGTACACACAGAAAAAAGCTTTCCTCCAAACTAATAGTATCTGATTGCATTTGTAAATGAAATAAAGTTCTAGTCTGTATATGCTATGTATTCAGATTCAATTGCATTATCATTTTGTGTCAACTCCATTACATTATGTGTTGCTGTTTTTTTTTGAGAGATATGATAATAATGTTGTTAATAGCTTCTATGTTTTATTATATTTATGTTTAACTACATAATCGATTGCTAATGGAAGTTTATGGTGAACATGCTCTAAGACAAAGAACTTGTAAATGTTGATTCTTGCATTCTTTTCAAAAGTTTTGATTTTTTCATCCACAATAAAAACCGTGGAAGACCAGTGGAAAAATTCGAAGATGCATAATTTTACGCATTATTACCTTAAGACTGATTAGACTAAACAGATCGTAGAACTGTTTAAAAGCCCTGAAAGAGATCCAAAAAGAAGGAAAATGGTTTCATATCAATTAAAAGAAAGAGACACCGAAAGATGAAAAACCATTTCAGAAACTTTGCTAGAACCGTCAAATTTTTACTGCCTATGAAAAGGGATTTCAACAATCCCTAGTGCAAAATATTTTGGGTAGACCCATTAACCTCGCAACCAGTAGGCAATATCCACGAAAAGAAGGATATGCTGTGTATTTGGTGGAACTAGAATGTGGAGCAATTACTGGGCATCGCTATCGTCAACAACTAATAAAATTGCATTAAGTCTTGGAACAAAAACGACCAGAATATGCTTAAATACATTTTTATCATGACAATACTCGTCCATATGTTGAAAACGAAATAAAAAAACTATTTGTTAAATTTGATTGGGCAGTTCAGGCCAACCCGCCGTATTTGCTGGAGTTGGTCACTTCAGATTACTACCGATTTCGATCGATGCAGCATGAACTTCGGATCAGCACTTTCATTCTTACGAAGAATGTCCTCTTTTCCAGTGATTAAATTCGCAGCTGCTGCTTCGACTTTCGATTTTGCGAACAGTTTCAGTCAATCAAAACGATGACTGCCGAAGTTGTCGACTGCCGAAGCACCTTACAAACTATTGAAACTAGTTTTCTGCTTTTGCTTATGCTGCGACTGTTTGATTTTTCGGAAGCACAAGTTAAAGCAGTAGCAGGAGCCTTGGAAAAAACTGAAAGTTTTTAAACGCTGCTCTTTTCTACCCTATCTGATGGCCTTAATATTAATAGTAAAGCACAAAGTTAATGTAAAATTCCCGTGAATGTACTAAAAGCTACCTATTACTATGTCATTCTAATTAAGACCAGGTTCATGTACATTGGTAAAAATAATTGCAAAATGAATTCAAAATAAACAGAAATAATATCACAAATACATAAAATTCTCAAAAATGTACTAAAATATTCTTCTGGCTAACGTTAGAAAAGCAAAGATAAGCCATAGGGTGGATCAATCGCTGATAATATTCCTGTTTTATTGATATAATTGATTTATTTGTTTGTTTTTTGCTTTCGAAGGCTGCTAGTTAATATATGGGCATTTCCAAAAAAATGTCAAAAAAAAAAAAAAAATTGAATGTGTTTCGAAACTAAACTTTTTTAACTAGTAAAATTCTAATATATATGAACTTCGCATTCTGAAAATTTCAATGTCTTAACTAATATTAAAACCCTCGTCTATAGAAGATATAGGGCATGACACCTAGTAAGCTTTGACCATGGCCGAACTAAGATGTTAGTTACTCTTCTTAAGCTCTTTTCTCTCTTCTTTGCTTACACATTATCTTAACGGAAATTTTATCGGGTGAGTTATGTAGCGTGAGTTACGGCAAATATTTGTAGGAAACTCAATATACTTTTAAATAAGCAAAGTTCATCGGTAAAGTGTTTAAAGTTTAATTATTTAAAAACTAAAAACAAAAACAGGTTGTATGGTAAGATTCGCTGAATATTTAAAATCTAAACGTGCTTTGAAAACACAGTTCCTATTTTAGTAGCGTGAGTTACGCTCATATTTACGACTGTTATTCTTAATTAGTTATAGGAACGACAATTTTGGTATATCATACCATTACTATTTCTTCAGTTACAACATGCTTGTTATTATAAAGAGATGCTACTCGTTAAATTCATTGCATAGTTATTTTGTAATAATAAAGAGAGCATCTTTCAATTTAAAACAATGTTGTCAATCATTGTATTACTGCTGTTGTTATTGTAATTTTTCTCTCTTTTGACAAAAAATATTTATAATTTGTTGTACTATTTACAACACTGTCTTTTATAAGAACGGATTCGACAATGCATGCTCTTTATCCTTATTGTGCCGATTTTTTCGCACACAACTGCAGTGTGTTTGAAGCTGTTGAAGCAACAAGACCCCATTAAACATTGTGGCGAGGGGTGATTCGTTAACGAATCGCTTGTGAATCGTTTTCTTTAAAGTTTTCAAATAGTTTCATACCGACTTCATCAGAAGTTGGCTTGATGCTTAAAGAAAGCACCGATTGAAATCATGCCTTTCCTAAACTCCATTTAAAATATTTTGAAACAAAAAAACAATTTTTTCCGACTTTTCAATACACAAATTTTTTTAAGAAAAGTATTTTTCATTAACTTGCTATTGTTAATACGTCATTTAAGTGAATATTTGGTTTTTCAATTTTATGTTTTTTTTTGTTAAATTTTAAGTAAAAAAAAACATAAATATAAATTTTCATAAATTTATATGAAAAATTTTTTTGAAATATTTTTCTTCTGTTGTGTTCTTTCGTGCTTATTCTTTTTTATCTATACTCGTAAACTAATTGCTTTTTATAGTTTTGGTGACTCGTTAACGATTGCTTTTTATAGTTTTTGGCGACTCGTTAACGAAATGTTTTTTTTTTAGTTTTGGCGACTCGTTAACGAATTGCTTTTTCATAGTAAATTCATAATAAAAGCCAGCATTCGCGGACATGGGTTCGAACCCCAACTTGGTCCAAAAGAAAAATTTTTTTTTTTTTTTTGTTATTTAGGTATTTTTTCAATAGTTCGAAATTATTTTTTTTATCATTTTTGACCAACTTTTTTTCGACTTCGTTACACATTCGTCAAAACCGAAAAAAGCCATTCGTTAACGAATCGCCAAAATCGGTTTTGACGAATGTGTAACGAAGTCGAAAAAAAGTTGGTCAAAAATGATAAAAAAAATAATTTCGAACTATTGAAAAAATACCTAAATAACAAAAAAAAAAAAAAAATTTTTCTTTTGGACCAAGTTGGGGTTCGAACCCATGTCCGCGAATGCTGGCTTTTATTATCAAGCAAATTAAGCAAAATATATTCAGCATCTGAAATAGGCGAGTGGGTAAGGTGCCGGACTAGCATTCAGATGACGAGGTCTCAATTATTGACGTGGTAAGCTTGAAATTAGTTTTTATTTTTTTTTTTTTTTTTTATATGATTTACATGATGCGTTATCGAATTGCTTTTTTTAGTTTTAGAAACTCGTTGAAGAATTGCTTTTTATAGTTTTGGCGACTCGTTAACGAATTGCTTTTTATAGTTTTGACGATTCATTAACGAAGGAGGAATTTCTCCCGCTCGCGATATTATAAATAATCGCTACTAATAATTAGCTTGAATGTACGAGAATGCGATTCGTAAACGATAACATTGGTGAATCATTTTGTTTGTTGGGGTATTTGTGCTTGGGAAATAATTGTGTGAGTGTTAAAATAAAATACTAACAAATTTAAAATAAAGGCTGCGTTCTTAAACGTGTCTATGATAAGCATTAGTGTTTTTTATTTCAATTGGTGCCTAGTAGATTCACAAAAAATGCGCAACTAAAGCATGCCTAAAAATAACAATCTAGTTCTAGCCGACATCAAAAAACACACTGATTCTTTGCATGAAGTTTGCAGTTAAATATTAAAGAAAATTTTTCATTCGTGAAAAGTTTAAAAAATGTGCCAAATCGTGAATATTATTCAATAAATAAGAAGCAGAAATATGTAAAATGTGGTAAAATTAACTCAAAAACGCATTGGGGCAAAAGAGATGCATGACTTGCGTATATAAGGACGGAGTATAAGGTCGTGTTCTGGAAGTATTTCTCTACTTGAAACAAGCAGCGGTTTCTCCGAGACATTTTGGTTGTCGCAGTGTTATTAAAGAAAAGTTATTTATACCTCAACAAACATAATTGTTACTTAAGTCACTAAATAAAACCAATGTACTTGCTTCTAATTATTACTTGCCTTATAACTGACCCCATTGATGGCCTAATTTTGTAAAACGCACGCATTCACCTCAGTTGGAGTTTTTCCCACACAATTCCGTGCTTATATGAAGTAAAAAACTCTATCTCACTAAAATTTTCTTATGAAATTAGACAAAAACCCCCCAACGAGGTGATAGCATGCGTTTTGCAAAATAAACACAAAATTTTTTAAAGAAATCAATTTGATATAAATATATAACTTCTTTATTATAAAGATAACTGTTTTTAAATCGAAACCACACCTTCGTTTTATTAGTATGTTTTCAGTCACCATGGGTAAGTTTATATATAAAACAAGAATTTTTACATCAACATTGATTTTTTCATATGTGAAGAGGTTTTTCAAATCTTCATATTTACATCGACAATTTTCATTTAACCTGATTATCTTGGTATTTTAAAGATACAACATTTTAAAGATGACAAGATTGTCTTTTAATACTAACAACATTCTTGTTGATTTCTCAATTCCACAAATTATATTTAACCTGATGATCTTGTAAATTGAAAGATACGACATTTTAAAGATGACAAGATTGTCTTTTGATATTAACAACATTCCTGTTGATTCCTCAATTTTGTATTTAACAACAGCTATCTTGTTACATTAACTAGTTATCTTGATGGAGCCAAAAATAAAAGATTTTTTTAAATAGTAAGACAATTTTCTTTAATGTGACAACATTTAAAAGTCATACTAAAGTTATCATATACGAAAAGAAGTTGCCTTGGCCCAAAGTCAAATACAAGAACCTTATGAGAGCTTAAATAACCGAGCTTTAATAATTCAAACCGAATAATTTCTCTGAGTCTTTCGAGAACAAGAACTGTGGTTGCAGTTGTGATATATTCAGTTTTGTGGCTACAACAACTTCTTTTAAATTCTTGCGTCTAGAGTAACTTCAATTAGGCTTTTGTATTCTCAATACTGTTTGGACGCTTTCGGTGCGGTTACTAAAACCACAAAAAGAGAAAAAAATCCATTCAAGTTTTGGCATCGCAACGTGTTTGTTGAAAAAAGTGGGAAAAATCTGAAATTATTATTGGAGCGGGCGAGCGAAGCTCCCATGGGGCAACTTGTTTGCAAAGTGGTACAGCGATTTAACCTCAGCAATGGATTGACCGCTGCTAAAATTTTTTTTACTGAACAGTTTCTCGCTTCTAAAATTAAGTCGTGAGGAGCAGATTTTATTAACACAAAAAATTTTACTAATAAAATTGTGTGTGTGTTATAATTCACTGAACTTAGTGTCGTTTGTTGAGTATTGTTTTTTTATTTTGTTGTTGGTTTTTTGTGGTATTTGCAGAATATTAAAATTTTTTTTACCAAATCTTATAAACTTAAACAAAGTAAACAGTTGTTATTAATTATACGGTTAGTAAATTCATTACACACATTTCACTCAAACTTAAGTTTTTCAAGCTGATACCTACCAATATAAAGTGTAAATTTTAAGGGCCGATGTTGAATGTGAACCACACTTAAACGTCAACTTTGTTTCTGCATTTCATTTGACATTTCTCAATTTCAGACTAATTCAATTTGAACCATGGAAAGATATACAATCAAGCAACGCGTTAAAGTTATTCAGGCTTATTATGAAAATGGGCGTTCAAATCAAAATGTATATCGTGCACTTCGTGATTTTTTTCGGTCAATTTAATAGTCCAAATGTGCGTACAATCGGAAAAATCGTGCAAAAATTTGAGCAAACAGGGTCTGTAGGCGATGTGAAAATACCAGTGCATGCTCGAACAGCTCGTACTGCAGAAAATATTGCTGCTGTTCGCGATAGTGTGGCTAAAGAGCCGTCCACCTCAACTCGTCGTCGTGCCCAACAATTGCACCACTCACGCTCGTCGTTGATGAACATTATGCATAAAGACTTGTATTTACACGCTTACAAGGTGCAATTGACTCAAGAACTAAAGCTACTTGACCATGGTCAGAATGGTCCATTGATCTCAGATCTCACTTGGCGGCGATGTCAATTGGCCGCCAAGATCATGTGATTTGACACCGTTGGACTTCTTTCTTTGGGGATATTTGAAAGAAAAGGTGTACGTCGATAAGCCAGCAACAATTCAAGATCTAAAGGATGAGATAATTCGGCCCATTAATGGCATAGAACCTCACTTATGCCTCAGCGTCATCGAAAATTTGGACCATCGGATGGTGGTGTGCCGCCGAGGTCGCGGCGGCCATTTGGCCGATATTTTGTAACATAATTGAACCATACCAGTATTATCATAAAAAAAAGAAATGACAATAATTTCCTAAATAATTTGTGTTTTATTCAAAATCAACATCGGCCCTTAAAATTTAACCACCCTTTACAATAGTCGGCATAATTATTTTGACGAAAAGAAAATGCAAATATTTTGAATTTTTTAAATAGTTTGAGAAAACCCGAATACATATAGATTTTTATTTGCTTAAAGTGTTATCAAAGATGTGTACATTTTTTAAAAATCACTAATAAGGTTAACATATTTAAAAAAACTTAATTTGAAAGAAGGTATACTTAATTTGGCAGTTCAATTTTATGCAAAACTTAACTTAAAGATGAGAAAAATTAATAAAAATAATTTTTATTTTTATTTTTATTAAATTAATTATTAATAAAAAATATTTCCGCCATTAGCTTCTATTATTTTTTCAATTCGTTTAGGTACCGATTCCACAAGATTTTCCAAAATATCTCCCGGAATTTGCTCCCAAAGACTTTTTATTTCAGAAATAGTCTCATTCCTAGTCCGAGTCAAGCAAACTCTTCGCTTTCCTCAATACTTTATGGTGGTCAGTTTAAAATATCTACTACAGTTCGATTCAAAAAGTTCATTATGAACTTACTCTTGTGAAATGGTGCATTATCTTGTAAAATAATTGACTCACCAATAAGTTTGCCTCCAGATGGAAATGCATGATCATTTAAGACATCCATATATTTGTATTGGTTCATCGTTCTATCAATTGGAACCAAATCACCATGACCATAAGAAGAAATGCATCTCCAGAACATTACCGATGTGTCGCCATGGCAATTTGCTTGTAAGACTGGAGCTACTTCTTTTCGTGTTTCTTTTCAATTCGGACAAATTACCTTTCAGGGGATTGTACTTTCATCAGTCCACAAAACTCGATTCTAAAAGCTCAGAGTCTTGCAGAGAAAATCTTTGGCAAATTTGAGTCTTGATCTTATTTGCCGGCGTTATATACGGTATTTTCCTAGCGGAATACGTACCGAATTGGATTTCTTTTAAACGTTTGCGAATTGTGCCTTCGTTAACTGGATTCTGAGAAAAATTTTTCATTTGTAATTCATGGCTACAAGGAGTTAAGCCAGGGTCTTTTGAGAACTCTCGTACATTAAGCTGGTCTTCTTTACGTGCTGTTTCAAGTTTTTTTGCCGGAACGTGGCAATTTTTTCACTGAATGTGTTTTTTGTGCTTATTTGACAAGTGGAATTCGGAGCATATTTATTTGACAGAATTACCACAATTATGCTTCCCTACGATTGCACATCTCATTTCAACACTTAGTTTCGACTTTTTCCCCATTTTTTTATAAAATAAACAAATACATTTAAATAATAAAAAAAAAAAAAACGAAATGGCCATTTCAGCCCTTGAAAGGACTTTGACCGAACTTCTTATAACCAATTTTGTTGTGTGTGATGTGAAATGTTTGCACACAAATGATCGAGACCTGGACCTACATGTTTTACACCGACTCCGAACGGCTTATGTTCTCAAGAAGCTTTTCATGGTAGTTTTTACTCTCTGAGGTTTGCCATTGTCACCAGATGGGTGACGGCCGAACAGAAAAATTAATTCAATTAAAAAAATTTTCTGTGTCAGATGGAGGTTAAATAATTACATTAGTCTACAAATTCAGGAAAATTTTTTTATCCAGAGACCTGAAATACTTTTCTAGAAGAGCTTTTTACGCTGATTCTATGTATATACTCAGTGTTCCCCTAATGGTTCGAACTTTTAAGATACAGGGTGATTTGCATTTTTTAGACTTTGATCCAGTTTTTTCATTCTAGAAGCTAAACTGCTTCATGTAAAGCAATCAGTTGTATGTCATCTGACAGATAATTAAATAAGCTATCCAATAGTGTATTTGTATGTCATGTTTCTTCTCTGAGATATTTTAGTCTAAAGTTAAGATTTTAAGTTTTTTGTTAAAAATTTTGAACTTTGACCGTATTTTCCATAATGCTTAAAACTATTTTTCAATGATGTTTTAATTTGGTGATTTTTTTTTTTTATATAATTTCCTTCATTACTATGCCAATAACAATATCACGGAGTCAGAAAAAAAGCAAAAAAAATTATAAGAACATTTTGTTTGTAAAAAAGCAAACTCCTCATATGTACTTCAAAAATTTTTCAAACAAAATTTTCTTTGGGGGTTCATATAAATTGATAAGGTCATATATGTTATATTGGATAAATACGTTTTTCAGCAAGCAAATAATGTTTTAAAACACTTCAAGTGAAGAATTGTTTTATCTTTATTGTTCAATGTAAACGGAGTTCTTTTACAAATAATTTATTTAGCATGTGTTTGTTGTGCTATGGCAATGACACTCTTTAATGGCAATTTCAATACTATTCTTTTGTAGCTAGCATACTTCAAGGCGCTTGAGTTACAAGTGAATGCCGACTCTCTGCAACCAACATTCGAATGCATTCTTGGGCTATTTTCATAAAAAATCCTCATTAAATTCATCCATTCATTCATTCATTACCAAATGTTGTTTATTCAAGTAAAAAAAATTAATGGCATACTTCTAGGCTGCACAGCATCAAGCAGTAATTATTTTATGCCGGGCGTAAGCAATTAAATTGCAGAGTGAGACGTAAAATCACTCTAATAAATTAATGCATTTTTTTTTTAATTGATATTTAAATTCGAAAAATGTAAGTAGGAGAGAAGTAAAGTGAAATGTCCTATAAAGTTGCATTTATGAGCTAGATTTAAATGCAATTTTGGGAAAGTCATTAAAAGCGGCTTGAATTAACTATACTGCGCGAGGACCAGCTTTTGCTATAACAAATGTATATGCTCAACACCAACACGAATACACAATTTTCAAAAACACTTCTGCTATAACCGCAGCTACACACAACAGCCGGAAGGAAGTTTGCGCATCGCCATGGCTGCCACCATTAAGCATTTCGCTTAGAGCTATGTGGTGCATCCAACACAAGTTTTCTGCAAAATTTATATTTAAAATTAAAATAGTTTTCAAGTGTTTTGCTGTTTTTGTATTTCAATTGTTGTGGAATACAATGAAAGTCGTAATCATTGTTATGGCAATATTTTGCTTTTGTGCGCAATTTATTGCATTGTGCGTTAAATATTTATATATTCTGTTGTATTCTTTAGTTAATATTTATTAATTTAAAAGTTTCAAAATTCGCAATGAATTGTTATGTAAAATTTTCAAATTAACATATATTCAATTTCAGAGACATGAGATAGCGCTAAGAAAAGGCCAAAGTTGGTCTAACTTTCATGTTTTGCTTCTGAAATTCAAGTAAAAGCCGCTTAAATCTTAGTTGAGCAAATGCTATTTTAAAATTTAGTGTTTATATCATTACTTATACAGAAGAACACCCTATTTTGTAATAAAAGTTTTTCCCTTTCATACTGTTGACTTGAATATTTTATAGCATTTTTTCCAACTAAAATAAAATAAAATCTTCAAATTTATGCAGTTTGTGGTGCTTAAGTTTTTTTTTCCTTTTCTGTTATTTAAAATAAATAAATTATTTATATAAATACTTCAACTACGGAAATTTGCAGAAAATCCCCCTGTTAATACCAACAATAAAAAATATTAAAAGAAAATGAAACAACAAAAACAAAAATAAAAACAATAATGTTAACTGAAAAAAAAACTGTTGGCCCGTTTGATATATAAACCGCTTTTGCTGCCTGTCTTTTAATCTACCATACGATATGAGCGCATACACACGCACACCATTTGACTAAAACAAAAAAAAAAAAAACCAAGAAACACACTTAAAAGCACACAGACTGCAAAACAAGTAAAACGAATAAAACTTTACATGTGCACGTGTGTCCTCGGTGGCACAAAATAGTGGTGTGACGACGTTGTTTTTATCGATATTTATGTTTCGGTAATACGTGAAACAGATACTGATTTATTATTCAAACATTTTTAGAAACAATTCTTGAAAGTTTTAAATGTCAAGCAGAATATACAATAAAATACATACACCTGAATATAAAATACACATGTCATTTATTTTTAAATACTTCAAGTAAATTTAATATACTCCAAGAAATGTTGATTTTAAAATTTGATTTATAGATGTTTCCAGTAAAACTGGGATGTGATTGTCTGATAATCAAGTTAGTTTAACATATGAGATATATGTATATTAAAGCGGCCCTTAGCTGTATGGAACAAGTTTTTTTTTACAAATTCAAAATATAAATAGGCCTCGATTGCTTCTTTACATGTAAAAATTAAATTGTGAAATTTTCAGGAAAAAATATTGATATTTAAACGAGCCCCTAGCGACCTTTATATTAAAAACTTGATTTATATGCGAAAAAAGTGCTGTTTTTTAAAAAAAATCATAACTACATTTGTATAGCTCAAATTTTCCAAAAGCTGGTATGCACTTTGTTTTTTGTTTAACTTTTCTTTAAAATGAGTTACCAGTCATGAAAATCAGACTTTAATTACTATAGTTAGGATTTTTTACTTTCGGTGAAAAAATCTTTTTTTTTTCTTGTTGTATTAAAAAAACCGCAAAAGTCCATATTAAAAAAAATAAAGTGAAATGTCATGGAAATATTTTTTTAAAACTATACCTAATAAAGATACAAAAAATTGTGCGATTACGTTAAATAATTTCGTCATTGAGAAGCTTGTGCTAGAAGTATGTCTTTTTGGAAATATCGAGATTAAGTATTTTTAGTAAAAAAATTCCCAAAAACCCAAAAATATAAGTTGTGAAAAATTTTAACAGAAATGAACTAGGAATAGCTTTGAGTTAAGGCTGCTGAAACTTGACTTTTTTTCAAAAATCCTTAAAGTGACATTTTTTGGCATATATGAGAATAATAAAAAAAAAATTAAAAAATCAAAAAATCAAAAAACATCGATTTTGCATTTGAAATGACTTCAATAATTCTTAAAAATGTATTTCGTTTTCTTTCGAAAAATGTTGGAATACCAGGGTTGCCAAGATATATAAAGAAAAATAGGGTTTCCCTGGCTTAAGAGTAAAAAAAAAAATAATAAAAACTCTTCAAAAATCTATAGCTATGCACATGTCAAATATAAAAAAAAAAACAGAAAATGAGAGACACTCTAATGTATATACTTAGTTGGGACATAAATACTGGACGCACGCATTCCAATAGAAAAGTTGAACATACCCCGTTATTACCACATGTCTTATACGAGCAACCTGTAAAGCGTAAGTCTGTGCCGGGAATGCAAAATTGTTTCATCTTTCTCCATAGAGTAGTCTGATAACGAGAACTGTATTGATGAATCCAGTCGGTCTGTCTAAAAGTTCATGAGTCGAATAAGTAAAGAAGCCTTGGGGGTCACACCAATTGAATCCATGCATTCGTACTATTTGAACTGCTCTAGTTTTCATTATCAATGACAAAAATTGAGCAAAAAAATGTAGTATCATACAGGCATAACGTTACTCTCTGCTGAATCGTTAATTACATTTCTATGTTGATAGAAAAAAAAAAAAAAAAACGACGATTGGACGCTCTTCTTTTCAGTTTTCTTTTGTTTGACATTTCTTGACCGTGGCTCGTGAAAAAAAGGTTGTTGTCAGGGCCATGGCAGAATTATAAGGTAGGGCCCAAGGTTGATTTATAAGGTTGTCACAGGGCTGATCGTACTCTCTTCTCAGTACCCATAATTGTCAAAACCAGCCAGTTTTGCGAATGACTACGAAAGAAAACCGGATGATAAAAGAGAGCACTTGCAGATTTTCTATGAGCTGTCAACTTCGATTTGACAATTATGACTACTCGCTCTTTCCCTTGCGACAACCTTATAAATCAAACTTGGTAGGGCCGACTCGGTGAGGAATGAAGTAGGAAGCAGAATAAAGCGGGCTTGATGTCAAAATCAGCTGTTCATCTCGATGTTCTTTACGCTCACGTTTCGCAGTTGTTTTTAGGTTAAAATTGTTAAAAGTTTTTTTTTTCAATCTTAAGACTTCTTTCACGTTTTATAGATTTTATGACACTGTTTCTATAATATTTTCACTCAAATTATTACAAATTTAACTCACGTGATCGGCATATTTCTGCCATGGCCCAGACAACAACCGGTTTTTTCAAGAACCACGGTCAAGAAATGTTAAACAAAAGAAAACTGAAAAGAATAGCGTCAAATCGTGGTTAGCAAAATTAGAAAAACATTTTATATGGAAATATGATAACTTTTCGTTGAGATTAAAATTGCATTTTTAAAACTCCGCCAAAAATTATCAGATGCATATTTAAAAAAAAAACAAAATTAAATAAATCTGAATTATTAATAATTGTTTTTAATCAAAATATATTCCAATTGTTTTTCCGTTTAGACACGACATTTTTTAAAATGGTTAAAGTCCAATATAGAGGTCAAATTTTTTTGGGTCTTAAACTATTTTTGTGCTAATTAGGGTTCGACCTTTCAGAAAGTTAACGCGCACCGGAATATTTTAACACTTTTGTAATGTGATCCGGTCTAATGCTCATTTTTAAAAAAATTTTACAAAAAGTTTTCGGCAGAATATATAAAAATACTTTAAGCTCTGTGCAGTTCATTTGGAAGTTACACTTAGTAATTAATACAGATTCCAAAGTAATTAGTTTTAATTGCGACTTCTCCGATGTCCAAATATTATTACTTCAAGAAAATACTCTGTCTGTTGGTGCATTACTAGCCAGTCGACACAAAGAAAACTCAACAAGCTTAAGTATATACTTGCAATCAAGATATTTTTAAAAAAAAGTAACTAAAAATTTCTACCCATTTCGAGCCCGAGGGGTTAAAAAGAAGTTAAAAATTAAAAAAAAAGTAAAAAAAGAGGCCAATAGAAGGACACCATTTTAAATAAGGACACGAGGCTAAAAAAGAGGACTGTCCTCTCTAAAAGAGGATGGATGGTCACCGTAGGTATGCTCAATGGCAGAGTTGAAAATAAAATTAAAAAAAAAAAACAATTAAAGTATAAATTTGCAAAGCGCTCACGGCTCAAGAATGCAATTTTTACCAATTCTGACGGCAACGGCAAGAGCGGTGAATTCTTCATCAGAAATGATGAATGCAATACATTGTTGTTGGACTAAAATAATTTTCAGTTAGCAAAGCCTTAAACACTAAATAAAAATTTTTTAAATTGGATTTTTCCCCATGAGCCCACTGGGTTTCAAGGATATTAACAGGACATCACCGGTTTTCTGACTTTTTTGATGAGCTCTTTCTAAGACACCCTTACCGCACGAATCGGAAATCCTTTCGAAAAAAAAAACTCAGCTACTAACTGTTACTGGGTATAACGTTTTTTATTTAAAGTCTTGTTTAACCTGAGTAACTAACAATAAATATGACTGTGGCTGTTTGGAGGCTATGAAATATATGAATTTCTGCTGCTATTGTTATAAGACGATTGTTGTTGTTGCGAAAAAACTGCTACAGTTGCTATTGTTGTTACTGCTGTTGTTTTGGATATGAGCAGTGTTTACAAAAGTTGTTGTTGTTGTTGTTGTTACTGCAGTAACTGTGTCCCAAGTGCCACTTTAGGTTACTTAACAAATATAACTGCAACCATAACGCAGTACAGGTTGTTGTTATGCTTGATAGGCACTACAGTTATTATGTTGTTGTTATGTTGTAGTTGACTCAACTGTTGTTGTCTTAATTGTTGCTGCTACTTGTGTCGTTGTTCTACTACTAGTCATCAACATATTAAATACATAAATTTTTAACTGTTGCAAGCCTAAATGTTGCAACAGAACTTTGTATTATTTGGCTATGCAAGTGATAGCATGTTTTTGTGTGCATGGAAGATTGTGTCTCGGTGTACTATGTGTGTGTGTGTGTGTGTGTGTGTGCTTTTGATGTCATGTAAATACGTGTCTTAAATAGGTTGGTACGCTTGTCTGCACTTGACATAAATACTAAATTTTCTTTATACATTTGCATGTAATTTATTTACATGACAACATAATGATTAAAATGTAACTATGTATGTGTGTCAACTGATTGCTATTTTAAATTCGTACTAAGTTTAATTTCCAACATGCCATACAAAAATTTAAACATTTTTGAAGTCATGTCACCTTTTGCAGGACGAACGCATGAATGAATGTTACAACGTTTAAATAGCATTTATTTTAATAAAACTACACCGAGAAAAAAGCTTATGTTAAATTAAAAAAAACCTAGTATAATTTATAAGATGGCTTTGGCAGTTTTCAGCCTTCCATGTACTTCATCAAAATGCCTAAGTTTTACCTGTTGACTTGCCAATTTTTATTTGGCTGATAAATTAACCAAGTATTTGGTAACTTTTTTTACAATACTTTAAAAAAGAATTGAATTTCATATATATAACTTTTTTCGGGTTTTGGTTGTTTTTATTTTCCTTTTTTTTTAAGCTGCCGCCTCTCTCGTTCTGTGATTTGCTTGATTGAAATCGGCAACAACACAAATTTTTCTCTTATCAACACCGTATTTTTCTTGGAAATTAATGACTTCTCGGCTTTTGTATCTGCTTGGGCGTCTATTATAACAAGAAGATAAAATTAAATTAAATAAAATATCAAATACAAAAATTTTACCTTCGCATGGCGTTGAGATTCGAACCTACACCAACCGATACCACTGTGTATGAAGTCACTATGCTACGCATTGAGCCAAGCTCCTTCCTTATTAATTCCTTATTAATTACAACTGATGCTATGCTGCAGCATAACACAATAATCTATTAAAAAATTTTTGTTGTATGGCTATCAACAGAATACTGCGCCATATCGCATCTGTTAATACAGCATCTGTTTACATAGCTGCAGTTATGTCAGCAAGTAGTAGCAAGGCTGCTTGAATCAGTGGATAGCGCGATGGACTAGCACCAAAAGTTCCAGGTTCGATTCCGCACGGTGGGCAAAGACATTTTTTTTTTCTTTTTATTGACGAAATGTAATAAAATTTACTGGTGTGAATATTAATGTGAGTTTTTTAATCTACTTTATGTTATTCTTGAATTTAAAAGTGGTTTTATTAAAAAAAATTTATCAAATCTATCCTTCTCTCGTGTGTCTAATGACGCAGTTGTGTCATTTTTTTGCAGAAAATCGCTCAAAACTATACTTAAGCCATCCATGCTTGTTGTTTTTTAATTTTGTATTTTTGCAATAAAGCAATGTATTAAACAATAAATTGCTTAGGTGAATAAGCATAAGTTTATAATTCCCATACAACCCATACAACCCAAGCCGACTCAGGTGATTTACCTATTGCCTTTTTCTCGGTGTACTCGAATGAATTTCATTAAATTCAAGTCACGTTAAATGATTAATATGTTAAAATGTGTTAACATATATTTTCAATGCTTTTTCATACAAAATTAAACGACAAGGATTTAAGCTTTGAATCAGTTCATTTGAACACAACAAAGGTTACTCTTTTTTGATCATTGATATTAAAGTTGTATCTCTAGCATATCTACAGCAACATTTTTTGAATTTATTTTTAATAGCTCTATTAAAGAGTTTAGTTCAATGAGTTTTTTTTTACGAGCAATATACTTTTTTAATTACGCAGCTGACGACGCCAAA
Organism: Coremacera marginata; assembly: GCA_914767935.1. Classification (NCBI taxonomy): domain Eukaryota; kingdom Metazoa; phylum Arthropoda; class Insecta; order Diptera; family Sciomyzidae; genus Coremacera; species Coremacera marginata. Next base: position 54,593,929 of record OU612045.1, read on the forward strand.
ATTTCAACAAATTTAAAAAAACATGAGTAAAAGTTTTCAGGTAAGCATTGAAAACAAAAAGAAATTAAAACTTTTTATAGGTTTTTGACTGGCTTTCACATAAATGTCTTCGCACAATAACAACATTTTTACAGTAAAAAGCTTAGCAAAGAAAAGATACCAGTACTCTTTGCCAATCCAACTCTAACTTGGCGTCAAAAATTTTTGTAAGTGAGATGTCAGCTCTCAACAACAATAACAACGTTACTTTTCCACTTTACTCTGCTGCAACAGAATTAGTCAAATTTAATGCAAAAGTTCAAGTGAAGTTATTTAAAATGAAAAAAAAAACTTTAATTCAACATAAAACTAATTCCAACTTTTAGTACTGCTTAATTTTCTTTTTCCTTGACTTCTCTTAAATGCTTGACAAATAAAAATAATATAACTTTTTCTTAATAGCCTTTATTCATTTTAATAGTCACTAAAACTTTGTTTCCATTGAATTTTTCACTATCAACTTAATGAAAATTGTAATCTTTGAAATCTTTAACATATTTTGCGAATGCGATACTAGAGTTGTTGTTCCCACAACAACATAAGCTAATTTTACTAAAGTAAATCCATGAAAAGATTTTGTTTATTCACGCATGCAATACTACATTTTTCATTAACCTAATTAGTCAAATTGTTTGTAGATAAATAGCAAGCATGTGGCCAACATGTTTGCAGGAGCGTTGAGTTGAAAATCATTAGCTTTTGTTCAGATGTGAGTTCGAAAAGACAAAAAGAAAACCTAGAAATTGAACACAAAAGTCCATCAGCCTGAGGCCTATTTTTTTGTTTTTATGGAATAGGAAGAAATTTAAGAAAATTACAAATTATATGCTCTGTGAAGTTTTTCTTTTTGTTTTCTACGAGTATGTTTAATTTTCTATTTGTATGCTGATTAAAACTTGTTGTTCTTCATATTATATATAGTCCAGTCAATGAGTAAAAAAGTTTAGGAGATGATAAAATAAAATTTTCTGACCTTGGCCAAGCTTGAGTGTGGTGCGCTGTAGCTACCATCTTGAATCAATGTTGAAAAAAACTGTTTTTTAAGAATAACTCTTTAAAAGTTAAAAATGCTCTCTTTAAGTTTCGAAGATACTTAACTTGAACAATTAAATGCACTTTGCATACGACTTTTACAAAATTTATTTTTAGTACTAGTTTCTATACGGAAAATGCTTTGTGAAATGTTAATGAAACCATTTTGCAACTGATTAATTAAACGTAATTCGCACATTTGGGTAGAAGTTCGAGATCTTATTTAGAGCTTTTGGACCGAATTCAACGTGGCACATTGTAACCGTTTCATATAAGCTGTGGCCAAAACTATTTGCCGCAGAGACGACTTTTTTTACATAGATTAAGAAATTTTTCAAATATTGACCAAATCGGACAATGACCACGCCTACCTCTCGTATAAGACAAAGTTAAAAATCGATGTATCTTTGGACTCCTTCAATATTTCTTAAAACAATTTCATATTTTGCCTAATATCATTTCAAAAAATATCCGTCCTAAAACTGGCTATAATCAGACGATTATTCGGGGTACCCTCCATATAACCCGATTTTGAAATATCTCGTATCTTTAAAAATAAATACTTTATTTTATTTTAATCACACGCAAATATTTTCAGTATTACAGCAATGGTCTTTACTAAAATTGGGCAGGGTCAGACCAGTTTTTGGGATACCCCTCATAAAACTTCAATTCTTAAAACCCGAGTACTTTTATCATAATCACTTTATTTGAACAAAATAACATAGAGAACTTAATTTTATCCCAACTAAGTCTTTGCTCAAAATAGCCTTAATTGATACATTGTTTGGGATACCCCCCATATAACCCACGCTTTTGAAACACTTTTAATTTAACATTTCATAAAAAAGGCATTTTTCCAAATAAAGATTCCTTATAAAATATGCGAACTTCCCTTTGTGCTACCCCAATTTAAACCAAATTTTCAAAGGACCAAATTTCAACACAAGAAAACAATTTGAGGTCATTTATTAAAAGAATTTTAAAAAAATTATATATTCATATATTTTATATTTATAAAACAAAAAATAAAAATGAAATTTAAATTACAAATAGAAAAAAATTAAAAATTTTTGTTTGTAAACACTATGACCGGAACTACCATCAAAGCCATATTTGCATTCAAGAATACAACTAATATTATTTAGGGTTTTGTGGGTTCCTAGGACAGGAAGGTTTGTGTGCACAAGGGATTCAACTGGGATTCAAAAAAAGTCCAAATGACGCACCCAGGAACTGGCCAAATCCCAGTTGAATCCCTTGTGCACACAAACCTTCATTCCTGTCCTAGGAACCCACAAAACCCTGGCTAAATCCCAGTTGAATCCCTTCTCCACAGAAACCTTCGTTCTATCCTAGAAACCCACAGAACCCTGTAAAGTTCAAGTGGCCAAGTGGTGGAAGCCATAAAAATCATAGAGATGCAGATAGAAGTCTTTTAAATAACATATTCATTTTTTGTTCTCAGAAACACAAAAGAACTTTTGAAAGTTCTTCGAAAGTTGAAAGAAACTTTTGAAAGTTGAATACTATTCACGTGAATGCAAAATCACGTGAATACGAACTACACTTGTAGTTCGTGAATAAAATACACGTGTAGTTCAGGTTTGTGTTTTTACGTCATTTTTTTAAAAGACACGTGATCACGTGTTGCAAAGTATGTATGAATGACTCAATTTACAAATTTTAATTTTAATCGAAAAACTGCCATCACATATAATTGAATTAAAGACAAAAACCGCAAAACGGCACCTCTATCTTTTTTTTCTCAGTTTTTATTAAATGAAAGATCACTTTTTGAAAGTATAAGCAAAATCAAAAAATGGGGGTTTTTCCTCTTCATTGCTGGAATTTTCAGATTTTTAATAATTTTTAGAAAAATTATATTTTTCAAACTAATTTTATATCTGACCTAATTGAAGGATTTCTTTAATAAGAAATACCATCAAAAGCATTAGATTCTATATTTTTCAAAAATATACAATTTGATATGCTTTGAACATCTCTTTCTAGAGTTATGATATTTTATCTGTAGAAGGTATATGCAAAGACGAAAATTGGTAAATTCACAGAAAAGAATAATCAATTTTCAGCTCACAGCACACAGCATGTGTGCCCAAATCCTAACGTATTTTCAAAATTTTTGCAGAATTCTCTTAGTTGAATGATTATCTGTTCATTGATATATAATAAGTCATAATATTTAAAAACAAGAAAATACAAGTTAGTTTTGGCAGCAATTTTTATACTGTGCGTCGTGCAATATATTTCGACGCAGTGTTGGTTGCCTGAGCCTATTGTATAGGTTCTACTATGGGAAGTGTTCAATGCAGGTACATGGCCTGTAGTCACCAGTTCGTGTATTTCCTTCGCCCACTCGGGCAGCTTTTCAAGCACATCCCTTTACCATTGAGCCGTGCCCAATTGAACCTCGCATTACCGAGATAATTCGTTTTTTATTCGCACAGTAAGATTGTGCAATAATCTCCTTGTGAGCGTGTTCCCCGACAGTTTTGATCTGTGTAAGCTTAAAGCAAATCTTCACGGACACTACTCCATCTTTCCACCATCCAACTAACTACCACCCTCACTCAGAAAAAAATTTCCAGAATATCTAGAATAATACCAACCAATCGTTAGAAAATTGGGGTTCATTTAGCGCCATGGCCGATTTTCTAAAAATGAAGTACATACTTTTCGTCTAATTGACACCCAGAAGTGTGAAATAGTTTAACGAAAGTTTTCTCTGAAAATAAGAAAATCGCAGGAAAAATATATCTGAAATAAAGAAAAACTTTCAAGGTATGAATAAAAATTAGTCATCATTAAATCATATAAGCACTTATTTTACAGGCCAAAAATTGCTTCGGTAGCCCAGCGGTCTAAGCGAACCTATTACTAGTTAAGAGGTTCGCGGTTCAAATCGGAATTTCTGGAAATATTAACACTAATGATAGCCATTTTTATCTCTTAAAATTGTTTCCAGTTTTAAATTGGTTTCCACAATATCTCAAGAACTACTTTTTAGATTGACTTAGTTTTTTTTTATTTTACAGTAGATAAAATATATTGGATCCTTTAGCTAAATTCAAATGATATTGGTCGGCTTTTTTTTAATTTTTTGAGCATTTCAAAGACCGAAAAATGTGGAAAAATGGTAATTAATTTTATCATGTCCACCATTCTTGTAATTTTCAACTATTTTTTAATATTATCGGTATCAGCTCTAATAATTGTTCTATAATTTATTAAATTTTTTTGTGTTTTTTTTCTGATGACATGAACGTGCTGTACAATGGAGACCGTTTGGGTACCTTTATTCCAACGTGATCTTTGATGGCGTATTGACACTTCACATTACACTTTTATTCACCAAAACAAATATTTTCCTGCACTTTAAGAATCAATAAAAAACTGCCAAAAACTCAAGGTTTTCAATTTCTTCCTTTTATAAAAAAAAAAATTAAGAACATCACCGTATTTTTTGACCTCTATATGAGAAACTTCCTTTGAGTTATTAAAAATGTACTATTTTTTGTTTTGAATTGCGTACGCTGTAGATACATTTTGTTAAAAGAGATTCATCTAGAAAATATAAATCGAATATTTTTCTTTTATATTTTAACCCTCTTTTAACGACAACGTTTTAAGGCACTTTTTAAACTTTTTTGTAAAAGGTCCTAAAAATACTCATAAGAAATGCACATGAGACTTCAAATATTTTGAAAATATACATATTATAAAATTTATTTTTTCACCAACTATGTCAAAAGGCATATATTACAAGTATATAATGCAATTCTTGTTACAATTCTTATGGATATAATTTAGTGTAAATTTGATACATATGGGCATTTAGATCGTAACTCATGCGACATGCGTATGACTTAAAGCTTCGGTTTCTCGGAAGTTTTTGTTATTAATATAAGAAAATTTCTTATATACATGTGCCTTAGAAGAAGTAGTAATGGTATGATATACCAAAATTGTCGTTTCTGTAACTAATTAGGAATAGCAGTGGCAAATATGGGCGTAACTCACGCAAAAAAAAAAGGAACTGTGTTTAACAAGCACGTTTAGAGTGTAAAAATTCAGCGAATTTTACCGTACAACCTGTTTTTGTTTTTAATTTTTAAATAATGGGAAAATAGTGAACCCACTTTGCCGATGAACTTTGCTTATATAAAAAAATATTGAGTTTCCAAAAAATATTTGCCGTAACTCACGCGACATAACCAACGCGACATAACCTACGCGACAAAATTTCCGTTAAGAGAATGTGTAATCAAAGAAGAGAGAAAAGAGCTTAGGAAGAGTAACTAGTATCTTAGTTCGGCCATGGTCGAAGGTTACGAGGTGGCATGTCCTATATCTTCTGTAGACGAGGGTTTAATATTAGTTAAGACATTGAAATTTTCAGAATGCGAAGTTCATATTTAGCAGTATTTTACTAGATAAAAAAATTTAATTTCGAAACAAATTAAATTTTTCAGCTATGGTTGACATTTTTGTGGAAATGCCCATATATTACATATATATCACTCACATAAAAAACTTTTAAGACCCCGATATACGTGTAATTTTTTTTGTTTCTATTGCTAGTAACCGTTGAAAGAAATCTATAATTTTTTTAAGTTTTTTATATTGTAAATGTAAAAAATTAAATTTATTCATTTTCGTGAATAAGACTCATAAAAATTAAGTCACCAATTATATGGGATGATTTTGATTTAGAAATTAGTTTGTGTAATCATGACTTAACTTCATGTTCACCATTTCCAATTAATTGTTTGACTTTGAATGCATTCAAGTAACACAAAGTAAAAGATGTTACGCAATATATTTAAGTAAAATTTTGTGCTGATTCTGAATCACATCCAGTTTTTCAGATATTCACTCAGACATGTATTCAAGAAAGAACTTTTTAAAACTTTGTTAATCAGTGCAATTTAAGAATGGTGCAACAAGGGTCCCAAGGCTGCAAGGGCTTAAATGGCACAACACACCACAGAAAGTAACCAATGACGAATATCAAAGTAATAACGAATAACAAAAAGAAAAAAAAAAAAAAAACAAAAAAAAAAAAAAAACAAAAGCAAGGAAAAACTGAATATTTTTTTTTTTTTGTGGGTGGGAGCCACAAAATATCTGTATGCCTACATGCCAATAATAAATGTATTCACGAGGCCTAGCAAATTGTTTTAAGAAAGACGCAAGAAGTTGCAGTGACAGCTTCGCTACAACGAATTAAAAACAATTTTAATCAAGAAATTTGAGGCCCAGCCGACTTCAAGTGATTTCATTGCAATTTTTTGCCACATGCGATTAAAAGACTGTAATTAAAATATAAAAAATGATTTTGGATCTCAAATGTTGAAGTCAGAAATACCGAAAAAGAATTATATATTGCCAGGCCCTTAGCCAGGACTTACCTTGGGGGGGGGGGGGGGGGATTTATAAAAATTCTATAAGTAGATACCAGTAATAACTGAAAGAAAGGATATGAAAATTTTTAAGCGAATCCGTTTCTTTTTAGACTATTTGTGAATATGCCTGTTTTGAAATGACCATAAGAGAGATGAGAAGAGTTTATCAAATCAATCTTGAGTAATCAATTTTGAGTACTAATTTTTTTTATTTTTGCCTATGGTTTGCTGAAAAATGGTACAAATTGAGAATTTTTAATTTATTTTAAAAAGTATTATTTCGAAAATTACCACAAAAAGTAAAAAGGTTTGTGACAAAATTTTACTAATTCAACAATATTAATGTGAACTGTAAAAATGGGTTAGATTTCTTGCAGTTTATTAAAATCAGCTATGAAAAATGCAAACCTATATTCATAACTTTTATGGACATTTCATATAAACGGAAGAAAAAAAAAATTGTAGTCCTTAGATTTGGTTTCTTTTTGGCTATCTTAAGCTCTTTTTGAACCCCAGTGTAGAACTATTTGAACCTGTATGAACCCTAGTTCGAGTTATCGTTAAGGGCTTAAATATTACTGTTCTCGAAAACGATTTCGACAATTTAAATATATTCAAAAGAAAAAATGTTAAGATCTTAAAAATTTAACAGTTTCATATTCTCATGACTCAATTCCAATAACAATTACTGTATACATTTTTTTTTCAATCAAATTTTTTGAGCAGAGGATTTGACTCCGTTAGTCATATTTAAATTTCAGACTATTTTCCAAAAACCGTAATTCGTTTTTGCACAGCACCATTGTCTTATACCCAATTTATTATATAAGATATCACATGAAAAGAAGTTCATGTTAATATTAAAATAATTACTCAGCTTTTTAACTTTTTTCGGATATTTAAGAATTTAATCGGTCGTGGATTTATATCTAAATTATTTGCAAATTAAAGACACTAAAAACAAAATTTTTTGAACTTTCAAATTGTTTTTTAATTTTTTAATATAATAAAAATAATTTTAAAAATGCTGAAGCTTAAAAAACTGTAATTATTAATTTTTTTATGAAAATTTAGTAACATGATTAAAAAATCATCAAATCACTATAGAATTGGACTGTATAAAATGTTTTACAAAAATGTTTTCTACTGAGAATTTTTTTTCGAAAAAAAGCATTTTTAGATTTAAGTTGATTTTCCGAAACCTGCTATTTGAAATTTTTGTGCAAAGTTGGAAATTTTAGATGTCTTAAATACCAAGAAAACAACAAAATAAAATAGTCAAACTTTTTAGACATTCGCTTTACGTGGAATACCCCAAAATGTGTTACATTTCGTGGTTCATGTATTTTTTGCACTTTTAAAAATTAAAAAAAAAAACCCACTCAACTGAATGCTTTTTCAAAAGTTTTAGGTCTAATAAGCTTACCCAGCCAACCATAGTTTGCAAACCATAGTCGAAATTCCGATGAAATCATAACTATTTCGAGCTGTCTTAAAGAGATCGTTACAATTTCGTTACGCAAATATCGGAACTGTTTCACTTTTTATGCGAATTTATAAAGAGTTTCGTTATGCGACGTTATGTGAAACATATTGAAATGCAAACAGAGTAAACTTTCCTTTCTTTCGAACTGTCTGAACGAAATCGTAACTTTATCGTAATATTTTCGTTAAGATTCCTTACGAAATCGTTACAACATTTCGTTACGAAGTTGTGTTAACCGCTTCATACGATATTCTTTACGATTTCGTAACGAAATCGGATTCCAAAATCGGAAATATTGCGAAATGTTTGTTACGATTTCGTTAAGAATATTTCAAAATCTTTCCGATTTCGAAATCCGATTTCGTTGCGAAATCGTAACAAAAATCGTATGAAGGGGTTGACACGTTACGGTCGTAACGAAATATCGTAACGAGTCCTAACCAAAATGTTACGAAAAAGTTACGATTTCGTTTAGACAGTTCGAAAGAAAGGAAATTTTAATATGTCGTACAAACAGTCGCATAACGAAATTTTATATAAATTTGTATAAAAAGTGAAACTGTTCCGATATTTGCGTAACGAAATTGTAAAGATTTCTTTAAGACAGCGCGAAATAGTTACGAATTACGAATTATCGTAATAATCTCCTTGCAGATGAATTCCAATATAATGATTAAGACTCTTATAAGCAAAATTAATCTTTCACTTGGCCAAAAACATTTTTCAATAATTAAGTGAAGTTTTCAAGAAAATTAACATCGTTATCACAGTTTATCTAAAAAAAAAAAAAAATCACATTTTGAATTTAATAGACTCATTTGTGTTATTTCTTTATACTTTCTGGACCCTAAGGGGGGAGGGGGTTGAACACCTAAAATTCCCCTCTTGTCTACGAGCCTGTGTATTGCAATCAATTTCAACAAAAGACTTCACAAGTGAAATGAATGCAATATTTTATAGCTCTGGTGTAAATGTGCAATAAAGGAAATGAAAGAATCAACTGAAATTTTTTTAAATTTATCCTTAGCTTTATAGAAATGTTGCTATTTTTGTAATGAATTATCACTTTAATATTTTAAAGTTCATAATAAACGTATAAAATATAATAAAAAATATATATAAAATTAATTTAAGTTTTTTTTTTTTTAAAATAACATCAAAGAAATAAATAAAAATAAAAAAATGTACAAGCTGGAACATGTTGTTCACTAATAACTATAACTGACAGCCAATTTCAATCTACTCTTTTCAAACAAAATAGATACGACACCTGAAAGTATGCTGCTATTTAATTTTTGTTTTAATTTTTGATTTTAAGAGTTTCGTTTAATCAAAAGTAACTTTTCTTCTAAGCTTAAGGCAAAGCTTTTTTAAGTATATAAAGGGATTAAAACGAATTACTGTCAATTAGCTGTTACAGGTTATTTAATCCTTATGCTGCTGTTTTTTATTATTGTTTTAGTATTTTTTTAACTTCCTTCACTCTGTACATTTTTATATATCACACTTCCAAAGCATTACCTTTTATCACATCAGATAACGCAGAAGTTGTCACTTCCGTTTCACATCGTTATTTAATTAATTTTTATTAAAGTTTACTTGAAGAGTTCCGTTGAGATGTACATATAGCAGTTGAAACCATTGCAGCAAAATCTATTTGAAAATATTTGTGTTGGTGTTAAGGTGAGCTTTTGATGGTAACATATTTGCTTTAACAGCTCAGCCCTGCTTTACACAAGCTCAGCACAAATAAATCAAATTAAAAATGAAATTTATTTAAGCACACAGATACTGAACCACAATACAAACACTTATTTAAACACACACACACACACACACACACACACTCACATGATTTCAAGTTTAGTGCAAATAATAATATGTTTTCAGAATGTGGCAAAATACGTTTTCATTAAAAAAAAAAAAAAAAAAAAAAAAAAAATAAACCGAGTAAGCTGCAAAATTTGTTAGATGCTTGCGTGTAGATGTAGAAACTTAAAGTTCAAGTATTAAAATAATGTACCAGTATGAAATTAATTTTTGTTTTAATTAATTTTGTTGGGATCCAACTGAATTATAAAATTTTTTTTAAGTTTTATGTCTTTTTTTATGTCTTGAAATTTTTAACTTGTCAATTTTTTTTTTTATTTTTTTTTAATCCCTAATTTTTTTTTATTTTTAATCACTAAAATTTCAATGATGTTTCACTTTATATCCATTTTTGTACCGCAACCGTTAGCCACGAGTCGTTAACACCAACTGTTAGCAGCATCTATAGCGCGCATCCTTTTAAAGCCAGATAACTTAACATGATTTCCTTGAAAGCCTTGTTGAAAGATGCTGAACACAACAAACTGCTCCATGTTCAACTTGTGTGCCTCATTTGGCGCATGCGTTGCTCTTTGTAAACGATTTCATTCATAAATTTTTTGTTACCTCGTGGGTTTTCATGCTAAGTTGAACGTGTTTTTATTGTTGCGTTTTTTATTTGTCTTAATTCCATTTTTTTTTCACACATTTCTTTATTGCTATGTTAAAGCACTTTTGACCTTTGCAATACTTGGAATTGATTCAGAATAAAAATATTTCCTGACGGTTTTTAGGAACTCTTTTATTCGTCGCTTTTTCAGGGACTTCAGTGTTCATTTTTACAATAGTGTAGTTACTTGAACTTTGCTCTTACAAATGAAAATATAATAAAAATTGCTTTTAGGAATTGTTTAGGTTTCTAGGAATTAAGCTAGTTAAGAACTCATTTTATCCCACATATTGATTTCACTTGGCGCAGACCTTCAGTTTCAGACATCAAAATTTTTCCGTTTTTGATTGATGAATTTATTTTTTGAAATAACAATTTCTTTTATAATATAAATGAATTCCTTTGAAAAGAATTGAACGAAGCTTGTTTTTAATTTATGTGTTGTATTTGAGTTTTGTCCTTTTTTATGCAAAACAAATTTTTTACAAATCATTGACTACCCGTCCTTCAAAATTCTTGAATATTTTAAGAATTTATATAAATTATTAAAATTTCAGTGAGTTTTTGGTAAACTCATTGAAATACAAATGTATATAATTTTCTCCTTGCAAATCCCTCTATTGTTTTGATGTTTTATGAGGATTTAAAATTCTTTAGAATTCTTTATGTAAATTCTCTTTTGAGCTTATCGTACTGTGATTTCATTTTTTTTTTTTCTTATTTTTGTTGTTTCAACTCAATGCGATTGTTTGCATTTCAATAATTATTATTCATTATTATAATATTATGCCTGCTCTTCATTTCTAAATAGTATAAAACGAAGTAGCTATTCGAGACTGTCTGCTTGTTTGCTAACTTCTTCTTTTCTACGCAATGGATTTTGATGCGATTTTAATCATCATTACTAAATTTTGCCCATTCGATTGTGTTGCCCATTCGACATCTAAGCTCTCCAACTTGTGCACAAAACTTCTGTTCTATTTGAATTAATTTTATTAAATAACAATCCTTATAAAATCACCTTCAATTTAAAAATTATTTTTTTCGAAAAACTATTCTCAATAAAAAAAATATTTTTATAGACACTTTATGCGGTCTAATTCTATGCGGAGTTTGATGTTTTTTTTCTTAAGTCTACTTTAATGAACCTGCTGAATTTCAAGGGGTTGCTTGGCCACAGGGGGATATTGTCCTTTTCTTCACATAATTTAAATTTTAATTAGAGACTATATTCTTGAATATCAAAAAAAAAAAAAAAAAGTTGGGTATTTATTTTCAAAAAAGACAAATTTTGCTTTGATAACTCTAAAATTTTTTTAAAATATTGGTTCTGTGCAACGACTAGTTTTTTAATTGTGGGTTTTGTAAAATTATTATATAAAATTATCGAAAATAAGAAATCGGAAACGATTCGTCAGCTCAAAAAATTTTTATAGTGATTGTTATTGGGAATAAGATGTTTTTTTACTCATAATATTAAATTTTTATAAGAAATTGGAACAGTTAAATTTTTTAAACTTCGGCAATTTCAACACTATTTCTTATCATCTCCAATTACACTAGTCTACAAATTCAGGAACATTTTTTTATCCAGAGACCTGAAATACTTTTCTAGAAGAGCTTTTTACGCTCATTCTACGTCTATACTCAGTTTTCCCCTAATAGGTCGAATTTTTGAGATACATGGTGATTGACATTTTTTAGACTTTGAGTTTTTAACTGTTTCATATAAAGCAATCATTTGCGTGTCATCTGACAGATAATTAAATAAACTATACAAGAACTATACAAGACTGTATTAACCATTTCTATTTCTACCATTTCTATGTGTTGTTTTTTAAATTTTAAGATTTTGGTTAAAAGTTTTGAATTTTGATCGTCTTTTCCTTAATGTTTTAAGCTATTCTTCAAAAATGTTTTAATTTGATAATTTTTTTTATTTCATTTCCTTGATTAATATGCTTATAACAATATGGCAGAGTTAGGAAAAAAATTAAAAAAATTAAAGCCATTTTGCTCATTCAATTTATAAGAACATTTTGTTTGTAAAAAAAGCAAACTCTTAATATGGTATGTACTTAAAAAATTTGTTTATTTTTCAAACAAAATGTTCTTTGTGGTTCCATATAAATTGTTTTTGATTTAAATTTCTTTTACAACAAAATCAACTTTTATTTATTTAACTTTTTGAGAAACATTCATTATTTTGGATCATTTTTGAATAAAAGATTGCAAAAATATTAATGCACAGCAAATTGTATTCTTGTAATAGTTTTTATGAAGATATTTTATTGGACTTTTTGACAAAAAAGAATTGAGTGAAATATATTTAAGTCCAGCGGAGATATTTGCATCGAAATTCATATCTTTAAATTTCGTATGATTTTTTCTCCTTTTTCGGGCAAACAATGGAGTTTGTATGGAAGCACTGTAAAATATCAACATTTCGGATCATATGTATGTGTAGATAGGAAAGTTCAAGAAAAAACAAAATTTTTGATTCCCATAATCTGGTGGTTATCTATAGCAAATATTTTATTTTTAAGAAAATAAGTGCATTTTATAATAAAGAAAATATTAATATAAAAAGGTAAAAGTTAAAAAAAAACCAAAAAGCTTTTAGAATTAGCTGAAATTAAACATACGTGAAAATGAAACAATTGGGCTCTACATGATATCGACTTAATACTGTTAAAAATTTCAACAACAAAATAACAATAAAACTTTTTTCTAAAAATTAGATGTCATCATGTGCGCCTCCTCAATACCTTTCGCTTAATACAAAATATGTGTATCTTTCTGTGGAAAATAGTTAAGTTATGACGAAAAAACGAGATTCCGCTGATTTTAAAATGCCATTTTGAAACTCTAAACAATCGATTGAGCACGTATAAAAAAATACGTCAACCTTAGATTTTTGTCCTCTATCACATATCCGAAAATCCTTGAAATCGGCGAGTGACACCTGGGCACCTTTCCTTGTGAGTATAGACGTAGAATCAGCGTAAAAAGCTCTTCTAGAAAAGTAGTTCAGGTCTCTAGATAAAAAACCTTGTAGACTAGTGTTATGCCCACACTACAGAAATATTTTGGAATTTTGCACATAGGCTTTGATATATGATATAGCCCATCAGTATGATACTTGACAAAATCGGATGAAAACCACGCCTACCTCCAATAGAAAATGGCTTTTTTTTAAACGTAAAATCTGTTAAAAATCTGCAAAAATTAAAGAAATTTCTGGAAATTTTGCACATAAGCTTTGATATTTAATAAAAAAAAATCTCTATGATATTTGGAGAAATCGGATAAACACCACGCCCATTTCCCATATAAAGAGGCATCATTTTAAACGTTAAGCCTCTCAAAACTATACAAAAATTAAAGAAATGTCTTGAAAATTTGCGCATTAGCTTAGATATATAATATGAACCATCTCTATGATATTTGGCAAAATCGGATGAAAACCACGTCTACCTCCCACACAAAGTGACGCCATCAAAATAGAAAAACTTTCGTAAATAAATAAAACTGAATGAAATAGTGTTTGTATGCACCCAAACTCCACCCACATCGTTTACTTTTTATCGAACTTCTGTTATAACGTGTATCTGACTTCAACCAAATTATGCACACATAATCCTTAGTAGTTTGGGCAGTCTTAAGTTTATAAAATTGGGCGGTAGTAGATCTCCCTGTATACCGTTTGTTCGACTTAAACTAAATTTTGCACATATATTATTTGGCATAAGGATCAGTCGTTAGTTTATAAAAGTGAGCGGTACTACACGCAGAGAAAAAAAAACTTTTATCGCCAATTTGCAGTAAACGAACTTCGTTTATCGTGCTTGGAAACGTTTTTTGCAAACGTTTTAACAGTTACGAGAAACGGAAAAAGTTGAGGAAAACGGGTTATTTAGTTGCAGGAAAAGAATTTCGTTTGTTATAAGCGCATGCAATTTTTTAATTGCGGCAAATAAAGAATTTGCTTGTTGCATTTCTATTTTTATTCAATTTCTATTTTAATTCAATTCAATTCAATTTAATTTCTAATAAAACCAAACAAAAAAACGATAATCAAATTTGTGTCAGCTGGGTACTCGGACCTAGGCTGTTTCGCATACAAATCAAGCACCGTAACCACTATGCCACGGCCACCACAAAAATCTGGGGGAAACTTTTCGTTTTTGTCAGGCTTCTGTCGAGCTTCTGTCCATGACAAACGTTTAACTTTTGCCATAAACGAAAAAAAATTGTGTAATTTTACTTCAATACAATTGAACTCCAAGCAGCAGCACTAGGCGAATATTAGCCGACTGAAAATTCAATTGACGGTGGTGCAACACGTTAAGCAGAGCGCGCAGTAAACCAGACATCGACGAGTCCGGGTTCGAATTCCAATGATTGAAGTAAGCTAAAATATCAATTATTTCAAATCATATTGACTTTATGTGCTAGAAGAAATGTTTATAATAATATAAAGATTTGAATATTAAAATTCAACATAAATGCTATTTTTGTAAAGCGAATTGCGTTGTTATTTTTTTTTATTTTGTTTTTTTATATTTTTTGCTATTTTTTCGTCAGTTATAACTGAATATTCGTTTGCGGCTACTACAGCTCGCAAACGAAGTATAATTGTCTGTATAATTGCGTGTAGACAGGGGTCTTGGCACTTTATTTTTAATTTATTGCCATCTACACCGTTTGTCCGATTTCAACCAAATTTCGCACATATATTCTTCAGTATAATGATAAGTTTTAGCCTACAAAAAAGAGTGGGATTGGACAAGGGGCGTGTCAATTTAGTTCTAATCGAACTTCTTCTATACCATTTGTCCAATTTTAGCCAAATTTCGCAAACTTATTCTTTACCATAAGGAGCAGTCCGTACTTTAAAAAAGTTTGCGGAATTAAACAGGGGGAATTTACTTGTATTATATGAATACTTTTATTTTAAGGGAACTCCTTTCTGATTTCAACGAAATTTTATTTATTTATTTTATTTATTCATATATTGGCCAAACAAGGCAATTTACTTATTCTAACTTAATTTAATTTATTTTTATTTTATTTCTTCTCTCCTTTCCTTGTTTTGGTGTTCGAAGATGTACGAATTGAAGTGGGCGTAATCCGCTCACCTAAATTACATGATTTCACGAACACGTCAAAAGGGAAAGGCAAAAAGAAAATGAAAAGTAAGAGTAAAAGGTACTTACATATAGAAAGAGAAGAAGAAAAGAGAGAAGATCAAAGGCTAGATTAACTAGAAAGAAAGAGAGACTTGGATAGTACATATATCCAACAAATTTAGAGAGAGCCTGCGTAAATGTGCGTAAATTTAACTTAAGCATGAGTTAATTTTGGTTAACGAGGAACTCAGACAGGGTTTGCTTGAAAGAGGATTTGGACATGGAAGGTGAGAAGTATACGGAAACGTTATTGAATTCTCTACAGCATCGATTGATGGGTCATTGTTTTCGTATGTAGTTTAGTACGTCTTATTGGATCGTTGAGGCATATCATACTAGAAATATATTCAGTGTCAATAGCACCATTAATAACATCGAATGTGAAACATGAGCCCAATAATGTTCTTCTTGATGATGATGGCATCTAGTTTAAAAGGCTGAGTCTGAATTCATATGAAGGAAGGCTATTATAATCACGGGGGTTGTACATGTCTCTCAACATGTATAGTTAGAATTGGTTTTTAATAGACTCGATATGGGAGTCTATGGAAAACGAAAGACGGATTCCAAACTTTGCAGGCATATTCAAGTATTGGCCGCACTAACGCACAGTATAATGATGTATTGACTCTAATATTCTTGAATTTATTTGCTCGCCTTTTTATCGAGCTGTTTGCTGGCTCTGGCGCATCTTGCAATCCAAGTCTACTCCAAGATCCACTACTTGATTGATTCTTTTAAGATCGGTACAATTGAGGTGGTAGGTATGTAATGCCATGTTGTTCTCACGAGAAAAACTTATAAGATTGCATTTATTGACATTAAGATGCAGTTTATTTTGGATACTCCATTGCTCCAGAGACAACCATTTTGACTGTAAAAAATTTATTTGCCTCTGATTTGAATGCACAGAAAATTTTTAAATCATCTGCATACATAAAGTGTAGGATATCATTCAAGACTTCTGACAAGTCGGATAAAAATATGTTAAAAAGAAGAGGACCACGGTGGCTACCTTGCGGAACCCCTGATGAGACTGCAATTTTTTCGACAGAATTCCTTGGAATTTAATATACTGGGATCTGCCGTCGAGATATGATTTTAGCCCACTTAGTATGGGTCCCGTAGCACCGAATTTTTCTAATTTACATGTTGGCATGTTGTGATCAATTCGATCGAAGGCTTTACTGGAATCCGTATAAACAGCATCTATTTGGTGCCCATTTTCCATATTTATTAAAACATCCGATATCATGATGATGAGATTGGATGTTGTAGATCGTCCCTTATGGAAGTCATGTTGCTGCTCATTTAGACGTGGGTTGATACTTGTTAGCTTATCACAAATAATTTTTTCAAAAAGTTTTGGTATGGCTGATAAAATTGCTATGCCTCTATAATATTCAACAGACTTTTTATCACATTTTGCTAATATATTCTTTGGAATAATGAGCCTTGATTAGTCTAAGAAAGTGTGCGGAATTAGGCAGGGGCATGCCGCTTTTATTTTAATCGAACTTCTTTAATAGGCTCTGTCCGGATTCTTCCAAATTTCCCACACATATCCTTTGGAATAATGAGTAGTCAGTAGTCTAGAAAATTGGGCGGATTCGAACGGGGGCGGGGCACTTTTATTTTAAACCAAATTATTTTATATATATTATTTTTTATTCTTTTTTAAGGAATTTCCATTCCTTACTAGTTTTCAACGATTTTGATTTTTCGAATTCCTTTTTTATACTTCATATCCAACGTAAAACCTTTAAAAGCTAGCTGTGTGTGTCTCGTCATGTTGAGGTAGTCACACACGTTGGCATATGAAGGTCGTTTCCTGATCCTCATGCGTTGCTTTGTTAGGAACGTCCCCTTAAGCCCAAGGCATAAGGAATTCTATCACTTTTTGATTTTTAAGTTCTTATTGGAGTGATTTACTAAAAACATCAACATTTTTAAGAGATGCTTCACATTATTGTACTTTTTTTTTAGATCTCCGAAACAAACTGAATTTAGCTTGAATAAAATTGTCTTAGGAATATCTTAAGAATTTTATTGCTTTTATTTTTCAACTTTTTATAAACAATTTTTAAGGACACAAATAATCTCAAAACAAAAAATGAATACCTTCTGATCAAAATTGAACCGGAATGGGCAACTAAAATAACAATGGTTGTTTATTCTTCAATTTTTATTTTATCACCTTCAAAATAATATCCATCGGTGGTGATACATATATGCCAATGTTTCTTCCATTCTTCAAAGCTGTTTTGGTAGGCCGATTTCGAAATGGCTTTTAGCTCCCTCTCTGCGAATTCTCTTTAATGACTTCAATCGTCTCAACATTTTTTCAACGAAGCAGAAGTTTGAGTCTAGGGAATCGAAAAAAGTCACATGGGGCTATATTTGGCGAATATGGTGCTTGTTGAGCGATATTGGCAATATTTTTGATCAAATAACTGCGTACAAGGAGTGAGGTGTAAGTTGGTGCATTATCGTTGTGTAAGAACCATGAACCATCACGCAAACGCTTTAAAACACTCAAATAATATTGAGCGTTGACCAATTGACCTTGCGGCAGGAGTTCCGAGTGCATGATATCTTTAGAAGCGAAGAAAACTGTTAACATCCCCTTAATTTTTGAACGATTTTTTCGTTTCGCCACTCTGCAAATTGTTATGCTGTTTTGGCGTCATACTCGTACACCCAAGTCTCGTCACCTGTAATGATTCGCTAAAAGTCCTTATCGTCCATTAAAAGCATCTCCTGAGCGACAGTTTTTCGAATCTCGTTTTGAAGTAAATTCAACAATTTTGGCACAAGTCGCGCTGCAACCCGTCGCATTTATCTTTAAGCTGACCCATTACGTTGCTATATTTAACTGAAATTGACTTTGCTGATTTCTAAAACATCATGGAAAATAGTGTGTGCCGATCCAGTCGATATATCAAGATCGCCAGCTATATCTCTCACGGTTACACGAAGATTTTCGAACACAATTTCCCTTACTTTTTTGATATTTTCATCGTTTATTGAAGTTGCTGGACCAGGAGGATAAGGCAAGTTGCCAACTGATGTACGACCCTCTTTAAACACTTTGTACCACTCAAATGCCTGAGTGTGTGATAGAACTGACTCCCCATAGGTTATCTACAACATTTTCAATATATCCGGACAAGAAATTCCGTTGGTAAAACACAATTCCAAACACACTCTTTGTTCAACTTGTTTTATCTTTATGAAATTCGCAGGTCAGACTCGAGGTGAGTTTGTTTACAAAGCATTAAGAAAGAATCTGCGTAATCGATAACGCTAAAAATGAATGCCTAAGACTATTACGGTGCTATCAGCCTTAAAAAAAAAGTATTGACTTTATGGCAACTGTTTTTGTTTCATTCGCACAGTCCGGTACAATTTTGAACAGTATGTAGACCTATACAATGTTCTATATGTTTGCTACAATAAAATTTGATGATATTTTAATGTGATACTCATAAAGAATCACCCACACAAACATAAAACTAAATTTGTTATAAATCGCTTCAATTGTTTTGCTCATAAACAGTAGCTGCTGTTGACAGATAAACGTCTACACGTCCTTTTATATAGCTTTGATGTGTTTAACTGAGCGTTCAATGCATGTGTTTGTAATACTGTGTAGCGTATATTAGTCTAGGATATTCACACTTGTTTATTTATATATGGAGTTTGTATTAGTATGTTGTGTGTTTGTGTATGTTTTGTTTTACACACATACATTTTGAAGCTTTTATCTTTAAGCTGACCCATCACGTTGCTATATTTAACTGAAATTGACTTTGCTGAAGACTGATTGATATTGTTTAAAGTCTATTGACTTTTAACTGATCATTGATTTGGATTAATCATCGGACAATTTAATGTTGTGAATGTCATAAAACAAAGTAATCACCTTTAAAATTGTATCAATTAAATGATGTTTTAAAATCTATAAATTCAATTATAAATTATTAAAAATCAGCGATAAATTTCATTAGAAAATTTCAGTGAGAGAAAGAGAGTTGTTTTTTTTACTTCATATAAAAATGGAAGTGCCATACAAAAACATCTCGAGTGAGGTCATTGCTTGCGTTTTACCAAAAACGGCCATTAAATTAGGAAGATAACATAGATTTTCATCAATATAACAACTGTATCGTAAAGAAAATGCACACTTTAGCTTGTGATCCTTTCCTTTTTAGCGTTGTCAAAACTACTATTGGATTACTCAATAATTTATAATTTAGAAAAATATTACATGTTAATGTACCGTGAATTTAAATAAAGGTGAGAAACCAAATTGTGCACAATAACTGCACAGAAAAATAATAAGTAAATTAGTTAAATTCCATAGTAAATAAGAGTTCGATAAGATTGTTTCTGTCGTTTGTTGGAAATCGTCAAAAGCAGATGCCATTCGTCCGGTGATACACTCACCTACCTCTCATATTTCTACCGCTTTCTGAACACCTTTTCTTAAAGTTTAGTATATATAATTTTAGTTTTATTTTTATATTATTCTCTCTTCTCAAGTCGTATTTTATTGTTATGTATACAGGGTGTCCCGCAATTGAGTGCAACTATTTTCGGAGGTGAAAGGTTATGTCGAGCTGAGAAAAAATCGTATGGGAGGAGGGGTCTATTTTCCCATTCTTAGGAGCTAGAGGGTAAATTAATATTTTACTACCTTGATTCACGTTATTGTTTTTCAGCTGCGTAAATGGTTGCACTCAATTGCGGGACACTCTGTATATTAACAAAAGTTTCCCTATTGATGACGTCACTTTGTATGGGAGGTAGGCGTGGTTTTGATTCGATTTTAGCAAATATCATAGAGAGTTTCATATTATATATCAACGCTAATGTGCAAACTTTCAAGACATTTATTTAATTTTTGTGGATTTTAAACGAATTTTACGTTTAAAATAAAGTCACTTTGTATGTGAAGTGGGCGTGATTTTCATCCGATTTTTTCATATATCATATAGTTTATATTAAATATCATAGCTTACGTGCAAAATTTTAAAACATTCCTTTAATTTTTGCAGATTTTTAAGAGATTTTACTTTTAAAATAAAGCCACTTTGTATGGGAGGTAGTCGTGGCTTGCATCCAATTTCATAACCGATTGCATCCGATTTCATTTCTTTAATTTTTGTGGATTTTAAAAACATTTTACGGTTAATATAAAGTCACTTTATATGGGAGGTAGGCGTGGTTATCATCCGGTTTGAACCATTACGAATATGATCTTCCTTTTTTAAAAATATACTTATATTTTGAATTTCATCGCGATAGCTTTAAAATTGCGGCTGTGTCGACAGACGGACGGATGGACACACGGAAATCGACTCAGGGGATGATGCTGATCAAAAATATATATATTTTTCTATACCTGCCACGCCTCCTTCTTGGCGTTACAAACGGAATGACAAAGTTAATATACCCCTTACGCAGTACGCGTTGGGGTATAAAAATGTTTACTTTGTAAGGAGACCCCCAGTAGGGAGGCTATATTAAGTGGGTATGTGCGGTAGAAATGTGTGGGTGAAAATAATAAAAGGGTCTGGTGATATATCTATATGAATCTTCTAATAGTCACACTGGGAGAGCAAAATTATTTATCTTTAAGGCCAGTGGGGTAAGGGTTCCCTTGCTTCGATCGGGACCGAACTTTGGCTCAATAATTTCTTTACAGAACAGCAAAAAAATAGATTTTTTTACAAACTGGTTCAAGCTAGCTAGCTAGCAAAAACTAGGCTTATGAGTAACAATAAAATTAAGCCAATGATAAATTGATTAAATAAGGCAACGAATGTTAAAAATTTAAATTTTTCGTAAATGTTAACTCTCATTTAAATCACGTTTTTAGGCAAGCAAGGTGTTAATCGTGCAAGATAAAATGAGAAAAATATATACCTATAAAAAAAAACGGCAAAAAACGTGTTACTGCTAACTTTTGACAGATTTACTGGGATTAAATTAATAACAGCAGTTTTATTGTTTTCATCGTAATTGATTTCATGCCGGGGAAACCAAATAAAAAAATTTAATACTGTTCAGTCAAGCTAAAGATACTTGAAGCTCTTTTCACCTCCATTGATAAAACAATAACCAACAGTATTGTGATGAACAACAGCATCAACAGAAAAACGCAGACCTACAGCTGTTATTATTAATTTATAACAACAAAAAGCTCAACAATTCGATAAGCTGCTGATGAAAATAATTACAAGGCAGAATACTAGCAGCAGCAGCAGCTTAAGCCGCCAGCAACAAATGACAAAAATATATCTCGACAATGACAGCAACAACAGCAGTAACAACATCAATTGCTGTCACTGGCAGCAACAGCAACAGCAACAAAAACACATTTTTGTTAAAGAATATTAATTAAAATAGCACTGGTTGGCAACACCTCTTCAACAATAAGAACTTCAACAACAACAACAACAACTACATCAACAATCACCACTACAAAAGTTGTCACAACAAGCTCGTTTTCGTGCGTGGTAAGCATTCGAGATGAACAGCTACAACAACAAAAACGACAGCAACAATTGAAGCATACTTACCGCAACTTCAATCAATCAATTAGCAGGAATTGAACGTATCTCAATACTTGTCGAACTTAACAAGTTTCCCGAAAAAAAAAGGAATTGTATTTCAGTGCTTTTGAGTAGTTGTTGTTTTTGTTGTTGTTGTAGCTTTTATTGTAATTAAAAAACTCGAAAAGTATTGTTGTAAAATATGCTCAAAGTAGCACTGAAACATGTTGAAAATTGTCATCGTAGTATCGCCAGGATTGAGGTGCTACAAATAAGTCGGCAACAATAAAAACAGAGCAACGTGATGAAGAATGCGGATAAATATGCATAACGAAAACTGATGCGCCGTGCTTATTTCATGCATCATGTCAACTATGGATTTATTCAGAAAATTTAACAAAATGAAATACAAGTCAAACAAAAGAATTACAAAATCGGTCGTGGTGAGTGTCTGTCCAAGTGTTGGTTGTACGTTCAATGGTTGAAAAGTTCACACAAACAGTTAATTAAACACATTTTTTGTGCTTTTCATTTTCTCTTTATTTCTGTGCATTTCAATCATTTTTTCCGTGTATATCCTTTATATTTATTTATATTGCTTGTACTTTTTATCCCTTTTCGGATTGTTACACTTTATTATATAGCTTAACTTAATTTCATTTTGGTTTCCAATTCCAAATCTAAGTTGGCGCTGGTTTCACAGCCACCTACACGTCTGCCTGCCCACTTACCACCTGTCTGTCCAAAACAGTCCTTGTTGTTCTTCGCATGTCCTTGTAGATTTATCGTCGCGTGATGCTTACTGATTGTGAAGATTGGATCTCTGATAAATGCAAAGAACTCACTTTTAATTGCTTTATTTTTTAAATTTCGTCTTTTTTTCTCGTTAAAGCTACACTTTAAATATTTAATGTTTGTAGGTTGATGGATTCAAACTTTCCGTGGTATTGAGAGAATGTTGCCAATGTAATTTTTTTCATGTTCGCTTTTTCTGTTAGTTGGTTTTTGTGTTGTGAAAACCAATGTAATTATTTCCAAGTTTTAATTGGCGTTCCGGATCAATACTTGAACCATCATCGGAAATTAAAGGCAATTGATTTAAAGGCTCTGATATTTTACCAGGATAAAGGGAATCGAAAACATGGTTTCACATCGTAAAAAGTTAAGTTATTTTTAATTGAATTATGTATTACATTTGCATACGAATATTAATTTTTTTTTTTGTAAGATGCAAACTAGTTTATAGTTAATATTTTATGAATGAAGTTGAACTTGTTGCTGTGGCTTCCATAGATAACATTTAATAAATTTAGCATTAAATTTTACTTTGCAATAAGGCTAAGAGACATAAAAAATATTTAGAGAAATTTTGAGAAATTTGTAATGTTGTTGTTATTTCAAATTGATGAATTGGTGCATTATTGAAACTTTACCCAACCTGAGATGCGAACATCGTCAAGACTCGCATGCAAGTCAAACGCACTTCAACAGAGCTATTGCTCGCGTTAAAAAATTTAAAGCAAAACATCTTTATGAATTGTTTACAGTTCACTAGAGCTAAATTTGTGTACTGTAATTTATAATTTGGTACAGTGTAATAATGAAATAGTATCCTCAATAAAATGTCGTAGGACTTCTCCGACTTTTTACTGTTTGTTTCAGATTTTTCTAAAATTTATCTATGTACTTTTCGAGTTTTAACTGCATATATTACTATGGTCCTATTATTTTTTCCCGAGAATTCAGTACAAACAGCTTACTGCAACAAACAGACATTTTTTCTTGAACCTTTATTACTTTGTGAAGTTTGAAAAGTTTATTTTATGATGAAGTTTTTCCGTGCATTGGGTGTAAAAACAATATTATTTTTCCTCAAATTCTACTTTTAATATCTAACAGCCTTATTTAATAGATTTTCTTAAAAAATCGTTCAACGCTTGTTTAGGTACGCACTCTTTAAGGCTTTACCCATCCTCTAAGGAGGTGTTCATACGTAAGTCAAATGACTGAATCAATCAAAATTTGTTGATGCTTTCCTATGTAAAAAAAGAATAAACTTTATCTCAAAGCAAAAATGAACTCCAAAATCTTCTCTCGTCAGTCAAAATTTTGCTTGAGCTCCAGACCTGCATCAATCAGTCAAAGGGTTGCATTATTTTACTTATCTGCTTTTTAGTAGGCAATTATATCAAGAAAAGTATTTAACAGGAAACAAAGGTAGTTTTTTGAAGAGAAAAAGAGGTGTAGTTTCTTCAGATCTTGTCATAATATCATTAATTCTAGTGTTTTTTTTATGACTTGCATCTGATGGTCTTTCGGGCGTATTGATTTCCTAATGTGATCAATTCTAGTCCTAAAAGATCAACGATATTTCCGCTATTGTTTTCCATTTTGTAAAATTTGTATGCACACAAAACAACTTAATCAAAGCAACACCCAAATAAAGTGATGCGCACAGCACGATATGAATTCACAAAATATCGTAGAAGTAGGTAGCAGAATAGTAACAAATGCCTGCGTCGGAGCTTCAATCAAAAAATCGTGTGTGAGCAAGCGTCAATCAAAATGTTCAGAGAGAGTAAATGAGAGTAACAAATCGTGATATACTTCAATCATTTGACTGATGTGTGAACCTTCTATGCAACTTTGCTTAAATTGTTATTTATAACCTTTATTTTTATTTATCGCTTAATTTCGTAGGGTTTGTGTCTAAACCAGCTACGAACATAATCAGCTCGCGAGCTAAGAGCTTTTTCAAAAATGTATACGTATATAAATTCTTTCGCTGCTAAAAAGCTTTCAGTCCGCAGGCAGACTCGAAGCAAGCAGGGTCACGTCGCTTTGTTTGCTGGATTTAAAAATAATTACGTTAAGTTTGTACACCGAAAAAAGTTCATTTTAAATTTAATTTTTTTTTACGGTAAATTTTGTCTAAACAAGTCATTATTAAAAATGCCGAAAAATTTTACTAGTAATGTATGTTTAATTTAAATTTTGTTGATGTTAAATGAAAAAATAAGGGAGGGGAAAGAATAACGTAAGTACAAATTCACAAATGTAATAAATAATGTTTTGTAATCTTTCAAAATTTATTTTTTAAATGAAAATATTTGCTTGCCGAAGAGGATTGCATGGGAGGATCTAGAAGTATTAATGCCTCTATAATCCGAAGGTCACCTGTTTGTCAAGAAAATGTCAAGAAATGTCACCATTAAGGTCGCCTGTTTTGGACATTTCTTGACATTTAGTGTAAAATATTAAGAGGTTTCATACAAATGAGCAAAACTCTTATAAATGGTATAAACCGTATAAGTTTATCACCTGTCAACATTTTTTATACTAAATTTTCAATTTGATATTCATGAAAAAACTTATAATCAATAAAATATATCTGGCAAAGGGAATATAGATTTTGTAATGACATTTATTTTCTTGTAGTTTAGTAATTTATTAAAATAATTTAATGTAACTTTCTATTTCTTTCAGTAAGAAGCTTTAAGCGTTACACATACACGCAAACAGCTTAAGTTGGGTGCGTTTGGTAATCACTGCCCTGTATGAAAATCAACTAATTTAAAAGTAGTTGATAAAGTGGTTTTTTGTCAACCACAACTAGTAGAAATTCTGACTTTTTTCCATAGAACGAACTAACATATTTTGTATGGTGATGTCCGCTAAATAAGTCAATTGACTTTCGTCTGCATACATTTTCAACTACTTGTTAAATTAGTTATATTTAAATTATTTTTTTAATTACTTTAAAATAACCAATTGAAAACTATTACTGATGGCCTAAAGTTAATAATATTTGATGAAATAACATGGTTAAATATATATAAGCTTGTAATCTAATAAAAATTTTCAATTAAAACACGCCAAAATCAGAGTAGTTGCCGCCTTAATATAATTCAAAGTAGCTTATCAACCACTTGTTTTTAAGTAGTATTTGAATTACTTCATAAATAATGCAATAAAAACTTTTTAGAATTGAAGTGGATGCCGCCTTAATATAATTCACAGTAGTTCATATACTGGTTTATTTTAAATTAGTTTTTTAATTAGTTGTTTTTAAAAACAAGTTAGTTTGTTGCCAATAGGTAACATAGGAAAATTACCCATTAGGTAATTGGGTTTGTACCCAATAGGAAAGGCTGTAAATGTTTAAAGTAATGTGTGTGTTTACAACGGATATAGTTCCTATCTATCTAATTCTTGTTTGACCCTATGTCGATTTTAATGGTCAGATATTGTCAATAATAGATAGTTTATTGCTAGGATTGTGTATCTTATCCGAACAACAAAGAATAATAAAAATATTGCTTCTGTTTTTCTATTTTTTTTCTAAATTATTTTTTTTTTTTTTTTAGTAGTACCCTGATACTTTTTTGTTTTGTTGTTAATGTGAAAACAGCTGTCAAAAATTCAAATGGTCGAACTTTTTGGCATAAGTGACAGATATGAGTACCAACATAACGCCAAAAAAAAAAAAAAAAAAAAAAAAATCGAAGATCGAATATACGTATCCCGCTGAAATTAAAAATTTGCGAAATTTTTTGACGTAAATTATTGAATTTTGTAATAGGAAAAATCAAAGTGAAATAAGGGCCCAAAAATGGGATTTTTTTCATAATGAAAAAAGAGCTCCCAGAACTTAGGCCCGCAAAAATATGAAGAAAGCCCTAAATTTTTGAAGTATTCAATTTTGGGAAAAACGCTCGTATTTGAAATGGCAATTAAGCCCGAAAGAAGAAAATTACACCCGAATGGTTTGGAAATAAAGCCCCGAAAGAAAATGAAAATTACGCCTGAAATTTTCCGAATTTTTTTTGGGCTTTAATTCTAAATTTTTCCTTATATTTCCGTAATCCAGATTCAATGTAAGATTATCCAAATATAAAAGAAGAGATTGAAGTAGTAAATTAATGTTCTCCCGTGAAAGTATCTGCCACCAAAAACCAATTTTACAAAAATTTTTTTAGAGTGTAAGTGACATATTTTGCGTGGAGAAGCCAATAGCAATATTATTGCCCAGAGCGTTTATTATGAGAACTTGTATTTTAATTTCACTATCAAAACTATTTTTGCAGCGAACTTTGAAACAACTTTGAAAACAACGTTTCTGTGTAAAATTTGTTATAAAAGTTAATGCCGTTTTGGAGATTTCTCAATAAGAAAATTTAAGATTCGGATAACGGACAAAGTTTTTTTAGAGGCAATCATTTTAAAACTTTTACATATGAGAGGATTAAATAATGATTCTTATTTTAACCTTCACAACTTATACTTCCACTTATCTAATGAATAAGTAAATCTAAGCTCATTTCTATAATATCCCAACATCTTCTCGAAATGCCTCTACCTACTCTCATTCAAAATTAATCTGAATTAAAAACGCCTACTTGCCATAAATACTTGCTAGTTTTAGTCAAAATATAAATTTTCTGCATTGGACATTTTTGAACTCTACTGAAACGTTATTAAAATTCAAAGCAACAATCTGACAGGACATGCAAAGCCATTGCAAAAATTATATACTATAAGGATAATAAACCTAAGCTGAAATAAAGTGTAGAGATAAATGTAGCAAAAAGAACGACTACGTTAAGAAACATGTTTTCATATTTAATGTAACAAGGCAGCAAGCAGCATGGTAGACAGTCCGACAGCCAGGCAGGCAGGAAGGAAGCGCCAATGCTTGGAGGTTGAGCTGCTAGAGATGCTAAAGCAAATAAAGGAAACAATGATGCTTAAATAGAATGCCACGAGGAGGAGGAAAAAATATTTTGAATCTAACTTTCACTGTTCCTAACTACATATGTAAGAAGAAAGCCAAGCATAAAAAAATCAGCAAAATATACAAATGAGTTCATGCAAGAAAATATTTCCAAATCGCTCGAGCATGTGTAGAAACTATTTTTAAATAAGCTTTCTTCACTTATTTCCTGCATGGTTGCATGGTGGCTAGAAAGCAGGACTTGCAAAGCAACTGTTACCAGTTGTTGTTATTTTCTTTCTGCATGCAATTCCATCCGTGACAATGTTTAGGATTATTTAAGGCACACACGCTGTATTTATGTAAATAAGAGGTTGTGTGTAGGTTAGTACAGAAACAAAATGCCAAAGCATTATAAGAAGAGACAGATGAAGAAAAAAATGAAGCAGAGCGAGTGAAAGTTTTGCTGTATAATTTCCCCAGGAAATTCCTCGCAAAATTCTTTAGCAAATTATACAGCAGTAACAATGAACAGACAAGAGCAGCAACAACATTATCGAATACAATGATAAAACTGAAAATAAAAGTATGAAAATGAAGTTGGAGACAGGATATGAAAGTGAATAAGGAATTAGATGCCTACAACAACAGCATGATTTTAACAACTTTGTCAGTGTGCGTGGAAAAAAAAAAATAAATAACTCGAAGGTAATAAAAAATCAAGAAGGCAGAAAAGTAAACTTAAAAAAAAAATAGCATAAAAGGGCAAAAACGGAAGGGCAAACAAGAATCAAACAATGAAAAATGAACATTGAAAACCGTAACTTTTTCACCATCGGTATTGTTCGAATTCCTGCTTTCCTTCCAACAATGCTTTAATGAGGTCAAACAGCTTGTTAAACAATTTATACTACAACAGCAACAACAAAGTTATTGGCAAATTTTGCCAATTTTCTTGCAGCACCACTGGAGATGGGAGCAATCGGAGGAAAAGTTGGTTATTGTGGTTTTTGTTTTACGCTTTGCACTGCGGTTAATCATTTAAAAGCTCGATTAAACATTATAAATGTTATTCAGCTTTTGATCTCTGAGTTTGGAATTTTTTGTTTGTGCTCAAAATAAGGTTATTTTTTGATGGTGTTACTTTATAAGGTTAACCCGTTTGACCCAATTTTCTGACCTCAGAGAAATATGGATAAAACTTAAAGGGATCTTTGGTTAACTGACTAAGTAAATGGCAGAGAAACCGTTGAAAATATTTCTTTGGATGATGACATTTTTTTACTTTGTGATTCTTTTTGCATCAGGCAAGAATTGGAAAATAAAAAACAAATTACTAGTTTCCTTTGTTATGAGTATAGTTTACATTAACATATTTGAGCTTGAAATTAAAATTAGAGGATGTTGAAAAACTTTTTTTTTTTGGGTAAAAAGTAAGAACGATGCACAGTGTCGTAGTGCGGATAAATATTTCATATTTCTTGTTGGAATTTAAAAAAAAGTAAGTATGGAGAATTACAGACAGGAATCTTTTTATTTTGGATTTCAAAGGTTTTCACGATACATATTCAGTTGCAGACATGCCATGCCCCGAAATGTGGCTTTAAGGTGGCTTATGGACAATTTTCTAGAGCATGTTTTCGCCAAAATGCAAAAATTTGTATGGGAAAACTGCAATAATTTCCAAAAGCTTAACACGTAAATAAAAAAGAATATCTTCAATATTTTTTAATTTTATTACGAAAACGTCTTGACTGAATTAAAATGCAAACTTAATAATGTTGTTCAATACTTTGAGAAATGGAAAATCAAAGTAAACGCTAGTAACACGCAAGCCATATTTTTAAATTAATTAAAATTATTAAATTAATTTAAATTAACATTCAACGGATTTGAAGTCCCATGGTCAAACAATGTTAATTATCTGCGAGCTTACCTAGACCAAAAATTAAACTTTCAAGAGCATATCACAAATACTATGAAAAAATTTAGTATTGCTTCAAAACTATTATATCCATTAATAAACGGACATTCAAAGCTAAGTAACGAAAATAAAGTTATAATTACGAAAGTCATCTTTCAATCCAGTATCTTATACGCTTATTCAGTTTGGGCTCTTGTGCGTAAATGCATTTAAAAAAATTTCAAATTTGCCAAAATAAACTCCTGAAAATGAATTTAAATTCGCTATGGCATTTTTCCACAAAGGAATTACATACCTA
Source organism: Coremacera marginata (assembly GCA_914767935.1). Classification (NCBI taxonomy): domain Eukaryota; kingdom Metazoa; phylum Arthropoda; class Insecta; order Diptera; family Sciomyzidae; genus Coremacera; species Coremacera marginata. Next base: position 54,624,078 of record OU612045.1, read on the forward strand.
CCATAGTGGTATTTGGATTCAAATCGCATCCAAAAGATAACAGATAAATTTGTAACACTGAGCCGCATTTCCGATAATCCTTTAATTTGAAATTCTTTTTGCGTTTGACATTTTGGATGACGCTGAGTCCGAAAATCGCATTTTTAAAATTTTTGTCTGTCTGCCTGTCTGTCTGACTGTCTGTCTGTCTATCTGTCTGTCTGTCTGTCTGTCTGTCTGTCTGTTAAAGCATCACGCGAAAACCACTGGATGGATTTAAATGAAACTTTTCATCTAGCTTCCTTATATCCCCGGTCAACATATATGCTACATTTTATACAGGAAAAAAGGTTGAACCCGGTAGGGGGCGCTGCGATCGGGTTCCAGGCATTCTTTTTTTAGCTTATCTCCGAAACCGTTCATCCGATTTGCATGAAAATTTGTATGTAGAAGTTCTCGGGCACGTTGAGTTTTTTTGACTTATCTACTCTGTTCTATCTCGAACAATAGAGGGCGCTGTAGTACAAAGATTTTGAATAACCTCGAAAATCTCCTAAACCATGCATCCGATTTATATGAAAATTGGTATATAGAGGTTTTTGGAAGCGGTGAATTTTCATGACTTACCTACTCTGTTCTATCTTGAACAACAGAGGGCACTTTAGTACAAATATTTTAAAAAAGTCGGAAATGACCAGAACCGTTCATCCGATTTGCATGAAATTTTGTATGTAGAATTTTCTCTCTCGAACACCAGAGGGCACTGTAGTACAAATATTTTGAAAAACCTCGAAAAACTCCTTAGCCGTGCATCCGGATTGCATGGAAATTGGGAAAAGGGGTGTTCTGATACGGTGAGTGTCTTGGACTTATCTTTTTTGTGCTATCTTGAAAACCAGAGGGCGCTTTAGCACAAATTGCTCATCCGAGTTTGATGAAAATTTGTAAATATCGATTTTCGAGTACGGCAAGGGTTTTGGTGCTTTCTTTTTTTGATCTTTCTCGAAACTAGAGGACGCTGTTATACAATTTGTACGTGTGTAAGTTATTAAACTGTTCCTTAACGGCTGCACTGATTTTGATGAACTTTTTTGTGTGTATTTAAGTATATCCCTGGATGGTTCAGATTCACAATTGGACCCGGTAGGTGGCGCTGCGATCATGTTTAAGGTATTTTGTTTTTATAGTTTATCTCCGAAACCGTTCATCCGATTTGCATGAAAATTTGTTTACAGAGGTTCTCGGATGCGGTGAGTTTTTATGACTTATCTACTCTGTTCTATCTTAAACACCCGAGGGAGCTGTGTGCAAATATTTTAAAAAACTTCTAAGCTGTTTATCCGATTTTCATGAAATTTGGTAAATAGGGGTCTTCTAATATGGTGACTGTTTTGAACTTATCTTTTTTGTACTATATCGAACACCAGAGGGCGCTGTAGTACAAATATCTTAAGAAACCGTGAAAAAGTAGAAAGTCGAACATCCGATTTGGATGATCAATTTTATTAAAGGACTTTCGTGCACAGCAACTGTTTTGGCGTTATCTCTTTTGCTCTGTCTCGAAAAGTAGAGGGTGCTGTTGTACAATTTGTGTATGTTATTAAACTGTTCCTAAACGGCTGCACCGATTTTGATGAAAATTTTGTGTGTGTTTAAGTGGATCCCTGGATGGTTCAGATTCGCAATTGGACCCGGTAGGTGGTGCTGCAATCGGGTTCCACGACATTTTTTACTATAGTGCATCTCCGAAACCATTCATCTGGTTTACACGAAAATTTGTATTTAGGGGTTTTCGGGTACGGTAGTTTTTATGACTTATCTATATTGTTCTATATTGAACACCAGAGGGCACTGCAGTACAAATGTTTTAAAAATCTCGAAAAACTCCTAGCTGTACATCCGATTGGCATGAACATTTGTTCATAGGAGTTTTCGGATACGGTGGGTATCTTGGACTTTTTTTTCTGCGCTGTCTTAAGCACCAGATGGTGCTGTAGTACAAAGCACTTAAAAAATGGTGAACACTCAAAAACCGCTCATGCGATTTAGATGAAAATTTGTATATCGGATATATAGGATTTGATTATCGAGTATGAAAAGGGCTTTGGCATTATTTTTTTATTCTATTTCAAAAACCAGTGGGCAATGTTGTACAAATACCCCAAAATACTGAAAACAACTCACCCGATAAGTTTTTTAACCTGATAGATTTTTAAAAGTGGTTTTCGGGTGCGGTGAGTCTTTTGGCGCCATGTATTTTGCTATATCTTGAACCACAGAGGGCGCTGTACTACACAATACAGTAAGGCGTAGCAAAGCGCGAAGGGTGATAAATATCTTCTCTTTTTCTTAATGTGTATTTATACGAGTATTCCACTTTCTCTTTTCGTAAATCGCAATTGAGTACGCATCAACACTTGCGCAAGTCAGTTGTGTCGTAAGTTGGCATTGTTTTGACAATTCAATTCCTATTTTCAATGCTTATTTAATTTTTGTCCAGTTTCGTCGCGAATTGCCAAAAATTAGTTTTTGCTCTGATTTTTTTCAAAAATGTGCAATCTATCGAATACAATATAAAAGTTGTAAATATATTTTTGCAAGCGATCGGCGGCACGCAACACAAATCATGATTTCCCTTTTTCTCATAATTTTCAAATGTTGGAGCTACATTTTGCTCATTTCGCCAAAGTTACCGGTTTGAAAGATGCACACAAAATTCCTTCTAAAATTTGTGAAAAGTTTTTTCAAATCGACGAATGAAATCGAAAATTATTTATATCAACTCCCGAGTTAAGCCGGGTATTCAGCTAGTATGTAATATAAGTCATATTTAATAAATCTAAATGAACGTTTTCTAGCTGTCAGGTATAAACCATATCTCTGTAATTTGTGTTGTAACTTTATACTTTAGTAGTAGTAGTAGTAAAAAACTACTACAAAAAAAATAAATAAACTGATGATGTAAAGCAAAAACAATGATTTTAATGGAAGCTTTCTTAATATTCTCCCGAAAAGTTTGGCGGACGCAGCTAAAAACTTAAGAAAATATTGGCAATTTTCTGGAGCATGTTTTGGTTAAAATGCGAAACATATTCTAGTGAAAACAAGGGTTTCGTTTTGCAAATCCAACAAACCGATGGCCATATATTATTTTTTGCGTGTGAAACTATATCTTGCTATAAAATAATTATGCATACCAAATTTTATTAATCTGTGATAATTTTTTTTGGGAAATATGTATACCACATTACCGATTTCGGTTATATGGGAGGAAAGCGTATTATCCGGCCGATTTGATTGATTTAGGATAAAGGTGTGGGCGGGATGCAAATTAGGGGGAGGGGGGGGGGGGGGAGTTGGCGAGGAAAAAACCTTATAAAATGTTTTTGAAACCAGGCTTTTTACGTCACATTCTGTGATTTGCTTGAGTAAAATCTCAAAAACGACACATTCTTTCAAGACATATTTTGCCATATGTTTTTTTGCCTTTGCGTCTATTATAACAAGAAAATATATTTTCAATGTAAACAAAATATATCTTCGATGCTCCGCGGGGAATCGAACTCGTACCGCGGCGATTGAGAGTTCAACACCCTATCCACTGATCCAAAAGCCTCTGTTAAGCACAGCTATTGCACAGACTTTCCACCTTTCGTTTCAAAGAAAAAGGTAAAAAGGTTAAGCACATTAAAAAAGGGTAACATATAGGAACTATTTACAAAGCCATCGATTAAATAAAAAAAGACAGATGTAGAAGGGAATTAGCCTCTCTCGCCCTGCCTACGCCCCTGATGTGAGATAATTTTTTTTTTTAAATATATTAGATTACCCAATGTTGGCATGGTTATAGTTATATGGGACGTAGGCGTATTAATCGGCGGATTTGATTTATTTTTACACCAACCATTTCTGGCTATAAAATAATTATGCGTAAAAAATTAAATTGATCTGGGAAAATCTTTTAGGGAAATATACCAGATTATCAATTTTGGTTATTTTGGAGGTAGCCGTATTAGTTGGCCGATTTGATAAATTTTTACAGCAACTATTTATTGCTATAAAAAAATTATTGGTGTAAAATTTCATTGATCTCGGATACTTTTTTGGGGAAATATACCATATTACCAATTTCGGTTATATGGGTGTGATGAGCGTGTAAGTTAACCGATTTGGTTCATTTTTACAGCAACTATTTTTCATGACAAAAAAGCCATGTGGGCAAGTTTTTATTGTTCTCGGAATAAACCAGATTACCGTATTCGGTTATATGGTAGTTGGAGTTTTCATTTATCCTATTACAACGAAATTTTGTGTTACTAGTTCTCTTGTCGCTCATGTCGAAATTTCATGATTCTGCGGCAACTCTTTCTATTTTTGTCTGCGGCTTATAAGGAGCCGCGACACTGTGCGACGTCATCAAGAATCAGGTTTTCTCTTCAAAAGCAGAACTTCTCAATTTTATAAATTCTAGCAATAAATTTTAAAAGCTTAAGTTATCAATTTTTATCCACACTTACTACTACATGGGCTGCAAAGTCCCGGGATTTTTAATGAAAATAAGCGTCCATCACCCATGCTATATTTGTTCCTCAACATAACTGTTTTCGAGAGCGATTTTCTAACATTTCGACGCCCTTTTGGTAGTACGAGACGTCCAAGCCTTCGAAATACGCCTCGGTTTTGACTTCGGAATGACTTCCTAATTCGATATGCATCTCTTTCTCTGGAGCCACCGCTTGAGATTTATAAACAGATAAAAGTTACTGGGGGCCAAGTCTGGAGAATACGGTGGGTGAGCATCCAATTTGTATTGAAATTGGTTCAATATGGCCACTGCTTTCAAGGACGTGTGGGACGATGTGCAATCGTGATAGTACAGAACTTTTTTCTTCGCCATATGGGGCCGTCTCTTTTCGTTGCGTCGTTCAGTTTGACAAGTCACTGGTCTTCCTTTCTGCATATATAAGCGATAAAGATTATGCCAAACGTATTCCAAAAAACGGAGACCATAAACTTCCTGGCCGAGCGTTGCTATTTTGGCCGCTTTGGTAAGCTTTCGTGGCCTTACAGTCACTCTACAGACTGCCTTTTGGATTCAGGCATATGATATTGGACTCATGTTGCATCCATCGTCACTATTTTCATTTCTAAGTATATATATTGAATAAGTTATCTTATTAAAGTTTCTTTGACTCCTTAAAATATTTTCCTACTATGCTGACTTAGGCATAATGACTTATTTTTTTCGTTCAGTGTGAGAACAAAAAACAAACCATTTCAAGATTCACATTAAAGTAGCGCAGAAAGAACAAAAGCAAAAATATTCTTAAAACAATGTAAATACACACATTTTTCAATTTAGATTAAGCAAAAAAAAAAATAAAATAAAATAAAAAATAAATTAAGCTTGAGAAAGATTTGTGGAAGCCGAAATAAGTTGTTTATTGGCTTTATCTTAAAGTGGTTGAATAACTAGCCACAAATAATGTTAGGGGGAGAAAAGATGAAATTTACATATTTCACATAGCAGCGTTATGAAAATGAGAAAAAGTATAAAATATGATTAAATATGTATTGTAAATAAGATCAAAAAAACAAAACAACAAACTTTGCGATTCAAAACTTTGTGTTGAGCCTTAAGTCCGAAGTTGTTTGAGTACGTGTTCCAAATGCTAACAACAGTGGCCAAGTAAACAGTAACGAAAGCGGACATGCTGCGTCATGCTGGTATTTAAAATCAGCTCAATCGAAAAACGCCGTGTGTTTTGGTTTTCCTTTGTCGCGGTTTGAGTTTAAAACTCAGATTTGAACAACGCGTTTGGGGCAGCAGGTTTAGCTTTTGGCTGTTGTTGTTGTTATTTATTAGCAATTCCATAAAGTTTTTATTCAACCTACTTCACTCCACATAAAGCAGTGAAAATTAACAAAAAAAAAAAAAGCTCTACAAAATTTAGCCATGCGGCATCACTTGAACTCAACTCTTTATTTAATGGATTTGAAATTTTGTTGTTCAAGTTCTATAAAGTTTTGAACGTACCTTAATTGTTTCGCCATTTTTTTAGTTTGTGCTTTGGTTTTGTTTTACCTTTTTTGAGTTCTTCATTTTGACTTGTTTTTCTCTAATTTTTTGTTTTTTGTTTAATTTGAGTTTGAGTTCGGTGTGAGACCACTTTCGCTGGTATTGAAGATTCAAGCTGCATGTAAAAGTTTGTGGCAAATAATTTTCGAGTAATTGGAGTTGAGCAAAAAGTTTTTTAGTGGATTTAGAGAATATGAAAAAGTTATCACCTGTAAATTTGAAAAGGGGGGTTTTTCCCTGTTCAAAAAATATTACTCCTGTTAAATTGTTAATTTTAGTTTAAGAAAGTGAAAGGGAGATAAGAAGCGAATTTATAAATTTTCGAAAGATTTACTTGCAATGAAGTGTGATTTTTTCATTGGATTTTTTTTTAACTCATATATCAAATATGTCAATGAATTAAGAAGTTATACAATAATTTATAAAATTTTGGCATTTTGTAGACATGTAAAAGCTTTTAAACATCCATTCATATATGTATATTAAGTGAAGTTGAAATTTTTTGCGTTAAAACGTAAATTTTTTAATACAAGTATATAAGTGTGATTTCGATAAATTAGGTATAAATTGAAAGGTTTACAAGTTTATAACTGTGGATGTGCAAAGTGAGCTTTTTGTTTTAAACCGAAATATAACTTAAGTTAAAGTGAATTTATATTATCATCGAATTATTGCTGTTTTTCTGTATTTTCTCATCTTAGGGGAGTCAGTCTGAAAAAATAATGGAATCAAACTCCACATAAATTAAAAAGAACAACCGAAATAAAATTTGACAAAAAATTTATGATGATTGCGGTAATCTTTATTACAAGAGTAATGCAAGAGGTAAAACTGGTCATGACAAGTAAAAAACTAGTCGACAAGCCGTCAAAAAGCATTCATGAAATTATAAAGAAATCTGTATTTGAAGTCTATATGACCCACAATTTTTTTTTTTCAATATTTTGGTTTTTTGCATAATTTAAGATTAATTGGCTATTGAAAGCATAAATATGTAATAGTTTTCAATTTTTTATTCATGATATTTTTAAAAAGCGTGGTCCCATATGGTACCGTGGGTTACAACATAGTATACTGCTTCATTACTTCTAATTCCGATTCCCTATGCGGTTTTATTCCCTATGCAGCGAACGCACAGCAATATTGATTCTTTTTTCCAACGAAAAATTACCCAAAACCATACTAGCTGCCAGCAAAAGACGTCGATGCCATGCAATCGACTGAGTTATCAATCCACTTGCACAAAGTAATTTTAACTCCATAAATTTTCGTCAGCACAGAAGTACCTTTTTTTGCGTTCTTTATTTTTTGCTTCGACTCCAGTGTACTATTCTTCGGAACGCGATTTTCACGAATAGTCCCAGTTGCCTCATACCCTCGTGATTATTTCAAGGGGGACACACCCACACACACCCCCACTCGTGAACCAGTTGTCCATGTAAAAAGAATAGGACGCTGCACATTTGCTGAACTTTTCTTCGTATTCAGAAACAGATAAAGGACTATGGCCCTGGTAAATTGCAAAGTTAAAAAGGTAGCCACTTGCAGCGCAAAGTCCAACAAACTTTATAACCAAACCGCATTAGCCTCTTATTAATTGTTTGCAACCATGTCTACCAAAGTATGCACTCATTTATTTATTTATTCAAGTCAATGAACATTCAATTCTAACTGACTATGATACAATATAAATTAATTAATAGCATTTCGCAACAAATTTTTAAAAGATTCTTTAGAGATAGAAAAGTCCATATCATGGCTAACTGATAGTGAATTAAATTCATAAAGCTCCCTATTACTAGGCGCATAGTTTGTTCGGCAAATGCCTAAATAAAACATATCAGAATGACGTAAAATTCTTCTAGGATCATTAAAATTGATTAATTCTAAGAGATTAGGTTAGTCAATTAAGACAACAATAACATCATAAATAAATAACAAGGAAAATAAAGTTCATCTTTCTTGTAACGTTTCTATGTGTAAAAGTTTACATCTAGCACCATATGAAGGAATGGGTTTCTTAAAAATTAAAGAGCGCAAGCAAACCTTACAAACGATTTTTGCACTCGTTCAAGACGAATGTTGTGCGAAGCATAATAGGGATTCCAATTAATTGAAGCATATTCCAATTTTGAACGGACTAAGGAGATATACAGAGACTTGAGCACATAAATATCTGTAAATTTCTAACTATTTCTGCAGACAAAAGCTGAGATTTGGTAAGCTTTAGGTATAATATTATTTATGTGGCTAATAAAGGTAAATTTCAAGTCGAATATCACTCCAAGGTCCTTGACAACATTCTCTCGATTAAGCGGTACATTATTTAGAAGATACGTATTATTAATATTGTTAAACGGATTTTAAATAAGTGTTAACGACACACTTATCATAATTTAGGCATAAACGGTTTTGAACACACCAATTGTGGACCGCATTTAAGTCCAACTGTAATTTTTGCACATCTGAATCATTATGTATTTTAAGATATACATATCTTCAAATCATCCGCAAATAGTAGACACTGGGATTGTGTTATTGAACAAGATATATCATTTATGAAGATCAAAAATAAAAGCGGGCCAAGGATACTACCTTGTGGTACACCACAAAAAGCAACGAAAGAGTTTGATACCGTATCATCGATTTTTACATAGCTAATTCTATATAAAAGATAACATCTAAACCATTCAAGTAAAGTTGAGTAAAAACCAAAATTTTATAGCTTTCTTAATAGAATAGAGGTGAAACTTTATCAAATGCTTTGGTGAAATCTGTGTAAATTACGACAACTTGATTTCCTTCTTTAAATGCCGATATACAATATTCAGAAAACAAAGTCAAGTTTGTTACAGTTGAGCGTCCACGCACAAAACCGTGTTGATAAGGTGAAATAAAATTTATTAAGGCAAACGACCATGTTTCATCCTGCGACGAAGTCAATCAGCCTCATTCCGTTTTCGGATGTGGCTGAACCTTCTAAATATTTGGACCAAAAATATTTTCTTTGCCCACCTTAGCGTTGAAGTCACCAAGCACAATTTTTATGTTGTGACGGGGACAGCGCTCGTAAGCGTAAGCGTCTTCAAGGCACTCGTAGAAAGAATCTTTGATCTCATCATCCTTGTCCTCTTTCGGAGCCTATGCACATATTAGGCTTACATAAAATATTAAGCCTTGATGCGGATTATTGTACGTCGTTCGTTCGCAAGAGTTAATCGCAGTACATGATGCCGTAATCTATAGCCAACTACAAATCTGTAGAAGATATCACAGGATGCTTGCCGAGAGCAACCCTGTCCCTTCCATCGCATTTCTTGGATTGCAGTGATATCAGCTTTGTATCTTTCAAAGATATCAATCAGTGGGATAGAGGTACCTTCTGAATTAAAAGCTCGGTCATTCCAGGTGCATATCCGTAAATCATTATCAGTTTTTCGTTTGCCATAAAATAAAAAAGTCATAAAATAAAAAAAAATTCACAAAATTTTTAAATTTATTTAAAAGCCCGTAGTTTTCTTTCATGGTGGAGTAAATATAAGGTGTTCTCATCCGGAGTATCAAAAAAAAAATTTCCTTATTTTGACATTTTTGCGGAATCAAACATTAAACCATGAATGAAACTTGTCAGAATAAGGCAGCATATCAAAAAACATATTCAGGCCTATCATGATAAATTTTTTTCGCTCGGAATCGAAAAACGGAATTTTCGTTTTTAAGATATCAGGTAAGACTTCGCCTTTTCATTTGTTACACTCATGAATATTGACGGTTGATGAATAAATTTGCATTAAAAATTTTCAAAAGTTGTTCAACTTAATTTAAAAAACGGAAATTCCCTTTTCCGATTCCAGACGAAAAAATTACTCATGATAGGCCTGATTGAAAAATGCAGGGGCGCCTCAGGGGCTAGTAGACTCATCAAAACTGCGCAATTAAAGCGTGCTTAAAAATTACATTCCAGCTGCGCAGTTTTGGTAAATCTACTAAGCACTAATTCAATTTAAAACCACCCTGATGTTTTATAAAAAGACGTTTAGGAACTCAGGCATATTCGTTCATCATAATGGCATTTCTAATATAATAAAAAATGTTTTAATAAACACAAATTTTTTTTTTGTGAAAAAATGTTCTGCCCCCAGTTGTACTGCTTCTTAGTTGAAATGAGCTATGAAATTGAAATGAGCGCCTGTGAAAAATGTCATGGGAGGAGAAGACCTTATAATTAGCCCACCATGTGGAAGAGAAAGTATACAGGAATGTTATGAAATCCACCTCGGAATTGGATCAGAAATGGGGTTTGATTCCAATTCCGATATTAAGGTCCTGTACAAGTTGATCTAAATTTAGATTTAGATTTAGATTTAGATTTAGATTTAGATTTATTGTTCAAAATATGTTGGCATATAAGAATTATTTCTTTTGAATGCCGCAAAAAAAGATAAATAACAATTAGATTTAATAATGATCAACTATCTTATTTTATAAATTATATAAATCAATAAAAATAAGTAAATAAAGTGAGTTTAAATTATAAAAAATCAGATAAAAATAATAAGAGGAAATAACAACAAATGATGTAGAATGAATTTGAAAGAGGACTTAACATATTTAAAATAAGTTATATAGAAGCGAAAATAGGAGAAAGTAGGGAGCGAAAAGATACAGAAAAGAGTTAGGAGAAATGTTCAAAAATTAAACGCTTGAAGGCACTATGGTTGGAAACAGCTTTAATGCTGTTCGGCAAAGAATTCCACAGTCTTATTGCACTGACGAAGAAAAGCCTGCTTGAGTTTGTGTAACAGTAATTTGGGATCAAGAGGTTCATACTGCGGCTTGACCTGCAGAACTGAATTTTTTCAAAAAGATAGTGTGGGCAGCGCGAGTATAAAATCTTATGCAAAAATAAACAATTTCTCGCTTCAAGGTAGCGAAATGGGCAACAACCAAGTAATTTTGTCCTGAAAAGAGACACATGGCTAAACTTCTTTAATCCATAGACATAACGGGCGGCATTATTAAGAGCAACTAGGAGCTTGTGAGATGATCGTGAATCAAGATTGCTATAAACAACTTCCGAGTAAGTTATAATGGGCAACAGTAACTGCAAGAATAGTTTGCGTCTCGTTTCGGTGGGAATAAATGCCGCAGTCTTTCTCAGGTTTCTTAAGACGAAATAGATCTTACTCACACAAGAATTAATGTGATCTTCACAAGAGAGAGAAGAATTTATCCGGAAACCAAGATTGGTTGCCTTTGTTACAACTTTTAAGTCAATGTCGCTGAGAAAAATTGGGGGAAGATCGAGATTTGATAAGGCAGTTTTAGAGATCGGTAAGACGTACGACTTAAGGCGGTTTAGTTTGAGTTGATTAGTACAAGCCCATTCCGTTACAATGTTCAAGTCTTCATTTAATCTAACACATAAGTCTTCTATTAACCCAACAGGTCTGGACAAATACAGCTGAAGATCGTCAGCATATGCATGCATTGTGACGTTGTTGCACTTGTCGAAAATGTCATTCAAGAACATAGTAAAAAGAAGAGGGCCAAGAACCGAGCCCTGAGGAACTCCATTAGATATATTCATATACGATGAAAAATTATTGCCTACTTTCACTCTCTGTCTTCTGCCGCTTAGATAACTATATAAAAGTCGAACTGAATTATTAGAAAATCCAAAGTTATACTTGAGTTTAGTACAAAGTATATTATGGTTCACGGTATCGAAGGCTTTGGAGAAGTCTAGAAGGCAGAGCAGAGTGACATGTCCCTTATCGTATGATATTCTAACATCATCCAATATTTTTACGATAGCAGTAGAACAGCTGTGGCCAGGTCGAAAACCCGACTGATGATCTGACATAAGATCGAATGAATATATGTGGTTCGAAATCTGCTCCGCCATTATAGATTCACAAACCTTTGAAATTGATGACAGCATACTTATGGGTCTAAAGTCAGCTGGCTCGCTAGCATTGGGTATTTTAGCAATTGGAATAATAGTTGCTACCTTCCAGATTGCAGGGTAACACGAGGTTGTAAAGCTGTGGTTTATTATGTGTGCTAGCGGGCTGAGCACATGTGGAAGTAAGAGTTTCAGAAACTTAATGGAGATTCCATCTTCACCTGTAGCATTTGACTTTATTTTAGCTATAGAGCGCTCCACATCTGGTTCACTTACCGCCATAAAATTGAACTCTGTCGGGAAGTCAGAAGCAGATCTAGCGTAATTGGCCACGTTGAAGGATTCATTGGGCTCCGAGCTTGAGATAAAGAAATCGTTTAGAATATTGGGATCTATTTGGGTAGAATCAATCACTTTATTGGAAATACCGATGCTTTTTAGATTATTCCACAACTGTTTCGAAGGTAGTGAGGGACTTAGCTTGGACAGATAAAAAGTTTTTTTTGATAGTCTGACGGCTGAAGTGGCTTCATTTCTTGCTATTTTATATACCTCCCAGTTCAGTGCAGAAGGATTTCGCTTCCATCTGCTGTAGGTTTTGCTGCGCTTTTTTAATGCCATTCGAACAGAGGACGTGAACCAGGGGCAAGAAATGTTTTTGATACGGCAAGTGGAAAGAGGAACATGCTTTTCAAAGAGATCGGATATTTTATTTATAAAAAATTCTAACTTGTCGTCTACCGAGCTAAGATACCAACAATCACTCCAATTAATATGACACAAATAAATATAAAGGGATTCATAATCAATAGACTTGAAATTTCGATAGGAAAAAGTGGCATCAATAGCTTCTACTGAGAGATTAATGTCAAATGTACAGAAAATAAGATCATGGTCTGACACAAATGATAGTTGGTCGAAAAGCAATACTAATGATATATCTGAGACAACAAAAACATCAAGTAAACTTGGACATGCATTATTGGCAAACCTCGTAGGAGTAGTGTTGTTAACAACATGAAGACCTACTTGAGCCAAATTATCTATAAAATTCAAACAAAGATTATCATTTACAAGAATATTTAAGTTAAAATCCCCACACAAGGTGAAATGCTGGAAATCTATGGCAAGGGAAGATATATCGGAGAGAAGAGGTTCTAAGCTGCAGTTACGGTTAGGGTTGTACACACACGAGAGAAAAACTTTCGTATTATTATTAAAAATTTCAACATTCAGATATTCAATATCTGAACCACTTAAATACGACCTAAACTTTACTGTGTCGATAAAGGAGTGCTTCCTAAATTTTCGTAATCCATGTAAAGAAATCAAAGAAATTTTAATTTTCAGGTTAAATAATGTCATTACATATTATTGTCTCTTAGCAAATGTCATAATTTAGAAAGCATTTAGGTAGCTCAGAATCTACCTCAATCATTTAGGAAGCACTGTTTTATCGACACAATTTAGTTAAGGCCGTATTTAGATCAACTCGCATAGGGCCTAAAAACTGATTTAATTCCGACAGGAAAGTGAATAATTCAATCGAATCCGACTATTTGCTCGAACATGATTTCAGAACGCATCCACTTAATCACAGCGAATCTGACATTTTGATAATTTATATAGACTCCAGTGGTCAAAACTCGACCTTTTCGTCATACCACCCCCGACCGACGCTGGGTATTCCAGCTAGCATTTTTCTTTAAAAGCTATTCGGTGCACTCCTTTTCCCAACTCTGATTCATTTGAGAAAAAATCAACAAAATTGGTTGACCCTGAATGCCATACCACCCCAAGTAACGCCGGGGGTTCTAGCTAACATTTTTCTTTAAAAATTCGTCGATGCTCCTCCCTACTTTGATTCATTTAAAAAAAGAAATAATCAAAATCGATTGAGAAACACAGGAGAAAATGATACTGAACTGTTTTTTCTTAGCCTATTTATATATAGATAGATATAAATGAGCTTCTTAAAATTTGAATATTTTTTAAAAAGTCACTGCACTTTTATTAGAAATAAGAAAAAAAAAAACAAAGTTCCACATTTTTGAAACATTGAAACTAAATAATTTTGAATAAAGTAATGTTAAGTAGAAAAATAACGCATGGTAGTATTTTTGGGGTGGGAACTTTTTTCCTTCGGCAATAAAAATTTAATTAAGAGAAGAGTAAGGGTTTCAGTGTAAAAAACACTTTTTAGTGATTTTTTTTAAAAATATGGATAGAGCAATCCATTAAAATCTTTGGTACATTATAAAGTAGCAAATTAATAACATTCTGTAATTATTTTATGCAAAAAATATCGAAAAACAACGCGGTGACAAAGCTCTTGCATCGATTTGCGATGCTTACTGCATCCCATCTGGAAATTATCTGAAATCAAACAACATTAGAATTTAGTCGAAGTATCATCAAATCCTACTCGCAGCATTCGCTGAATATTATTTCTTTCATTTTCAATTTCAGGAAAATTTACACCTTTTTTTTTTTGTAAGTGAAAAACCTCCTTAATTTTAAAAAATTCTAAAAATTATCGTTGAGGGGAGGTATTTTATGTATAGAAAGTGTGTACCAAGTTTGAAATGAATAATTAATGTAGTTTTTAAATGGCAGTGAACACGAACTTTAAAAAGTGGGTTTTAGAAGAACGCGTTTAAAATTTCGCTGTCGCAGCTACAGTGTAAAGGAGAGGGGGACTAATTAGTCAATCATTTTTAGAGTTTTGCTCTGATTAACTTAACATTTTGGGACTATATTTTTCAGATGTTTAACTATAAGAAAAGAAAAAAAAATGTATCGACATCCAAGCATCGAAATATCAAAGCAACAAGAAAACAAAATAAACATATAGCTTAAAGCCCCCCTTAAAATAATTAGAATTCTTCCTCCAACAAACATTTTATCGGATTAGATTTCACTCAAATTTCAATAATCGCATGTCAGAATTCCTAAAATCAGTCAAAGATTCGGATTATGAACATTTGAAAGATGCAAATTTTAAAAAAATATGAAACACATCTGAACGAACAGATATGGGAAAGTGTGATTTCCAAAGCGAAGTAGGTAAGTTGTCCGGTTTTTGGGGGAGTTATCATTAGTGTATATTTATTCCAAAATCTTAAAGTTTTATAAATCTTTATGAATAAAAAATACCTGTTAAATTTGAACGTCATCTTGCATCACTATGAAAATGAATGCTATAGCATCTGCATTCCCGAACGTGTTAATATATCGTCGTTGGGCGTGGAATACCGTGTATCTGGTACTTGCAATACCGCGTATATTGCAAAAAGACGAAAATTTAAATTTGGATTTTTATTCAATTTGACTTATTTAATAAAAGACGGATTTTTCATTAAATTTTTATTTCAAAGCAAAGCAAGTATCTAATTTCAATACATGTTTTTAGTTTAGTTGAAAATCCATTCAATAGTCTAAAATAAAGCAGTTTTTCTGCAGCCGTGGCGTAGTGGGTAGAGTGTGTGGCCCACACGCCAAAGAACCCAGGTTCAAATCCCACCTGACAGAGAAAGTTTTTTAATTGAACTAATGTTTTGTTCAGCTGTCACCTCTCTGCAGACAACAGCAAAACTCAGAGAGTAAAAACTGCCATCAAACTCGGCATAAAACTTGTAGGCCCAGTTCTCGATCATTTGTGTTCAAACATTTCACAACATACACAACACAACACAATTGGTCAAAAGAAGCTCGGTCAAAGTCTTTTGAAGGGCTGAAATGGCCATTTCGTTTTTTTTTTAGTTTTTCTGCACTCCTGCAGAATTTGATTATTACCGTGTGTGTGTATGTGCAAGTGGAGGATACACGGTATTGCGCACCCAACGACGATATGCAAGTCATTTGGTGGAAAGTTTAAATTAGTCTTCTCCAAAAATGCATCCAGAATTTCTTCAGAGAAAGATTTCTTTTAGCCATTCAATTTAAAGATTCAAGAAAGTCTTTTTGCTTGAGTGTAATTCAATTTAAAAAGTTTTTGAAATATAACTTTGCTAAAATTAGAAGTAAATTTATCGAAGTAGTTCAGAAGTAATGTCTGATCGAGAAGGCTACTTGCAATATCTTCTGAAAGGAGCGTTCTTGAGAATGCATATAAAATTTTAAATAAAATTTTGTTGGGCTGTCATACTTTTAATAAAATACGCATCAGGAGTCGTGTCAACCCCTTCATACGATCCCCTTAAGATTCCGAAATATTCGTAACGCATTCGAAACGAATTCCCATGTCTGTCAAGTAAGCCCGAATGCTAAGGATTTATTATTTTTTTTAAATGTTACTGCTTATTAAAAAAATGTCAAACGTTGTTTATTGATCAACGACGAACAAACGAAAATGGCCATTTCAGCCCTTGAAAGGACTTTGACCGAGCTTCTTTTGATCAATTGTGTTGTATGTGTAGTATATGTGTAGTATGTAGTATATGACTTTTTTGTAACATATATTGTGCATGGCCGTACATGATGAGAAATGGCAAAAAAATATTTTCTGCATTTTTAGTTTTTCACTTTATTAGAAAAAATCCCGCACCGACCAAGATTAAAAATTGTGGGTTTTACACTGGAAGAAGAAGACGACTCAATTGAAAAGGCCTACAATTTTTTGTAATGTACAAATATTCTGTTTATTTATGAGTTCTGTTTTACTCTTTTTATTTTCAAGATAAAATAAAAATCACAACAATAGCTTGCAAATAGTTTTATTTGTTAATTTTTTCATTAGATGTAATAAATTTCAAGTTCAAAGTGCGTTCAGTTTTACAATAAGTATAGATTTCTTGTATTACTTTAATGGCTCGTTCTGCAAAAATATTGGTTCGTTTTAAATTGAGAATAGCAGAATCTTCCTCCACACAGTGTTTAAGTAAACATTTATGAGCATTTTTGAAGTGCTTCACCGATGTTTCCAAATTTTCAAAGTTATTGTAGCGAAAAAGTTGATCTGAAAACCATATATCGTACCATGCGCTGCATATAAATTGACAAATTGGCAAAAGTTTTGTCCTATGTTCGGGTTTGAGTATAAAAGTTAAAAGTGCCAGAATGGCTCTGGAACTCCAGCGGGCGTTACTGAGTGCTGGTAATACACGGAATTTGATAAAAGGAAATAAGTTATTTTTCTCATAATATTTGAATGATTGTCCTAGTTCGTACAAATACTGCATGCCATCACGCCACTTGATACTGTGTATTTTCAATATGATATCGCTTTGCTTGAAGTTTTGCTTAAGATTTTCGTATACGGTAATCAATTCTGTAAAAATATCGTACGAAATATTTGGTGATGTTGATTTTGCAACAAGCATTTCATTCATGACATGCTTTAGAATCAAATCTAAAACATGATGTTGACAACCAACATATTGCGGAGGTGAAAAAGATTTTTCCTGAAACGTTGTCTGCAGTAAATGCACAATTCCATTTTTTTTTCCTGTATTGACATTTGTTGTATCACAAATAATCATTTTAATGGAATTCCATAGTTTAAACTTATCTAAAATTTTTTTGATGCCTGCAATATAATATCATAGTTAGTTATCTACTTAAAAACTTTTTGTTCAATTAGCACCTTCAAATATTGTAAAACTTTTCCATTATGAAGCTCCATGACCGCCAACCTGACTTCTTTAAGCTCGTTTGTCAACACCACTTCCTGCACTTCTGTTTTACCATATTTCTTCCCATCAAAATGCAAACACCAATTTTCTTCTTTTAATGAAGCCATATACTTTTCTTCCATACGTTCCGCTGCTTTTATTAAGGCCTTATAGACACCCGATTGTGAGGGTGTTGGAATATCAATACCCGATTTCACCAACTCTTTACATATTTTTGCTGCATTTCTTGTGCTCACGTTGGAAGTCTGAACCATTTTCACTGCAGCCTTAGTTGAACAAGTCACTTTTTTAACTCTTGGTTCATAGCTATCATCGTCTGATGCATAGAATTCTGTGTCTTCTTCTAGGGACGATATTGTTGTGTCAGATACATTTATGTCTGGGACCAAGGCGGTCGTGACTTTTTTTTTTAATAAAGCAGTTTTTGATGGATGAATAATCATTTCCTTGGCTGTTGTGTATCCAACATCTCCTTTCGTACTTGTTTGAAGTGCGTACAACTGCTTATCTTCCATGCTTAGCCAAATTCCTTCTGGATTGGTAACATTAAATAATTCTCCAAACACTATTGTTGGGTTTCCATTAGGTCGCTTTAAAAATTTACATTAACGATCTAAAAGCTTTTCTACTTTTCTTTTTATCGAAGATTCAAGTACACATGGAAAATTTAATTTCGACCATAAATCAAGCAATTCCTTGGCAATAATCTGACGCCTTATTTGTCTATTTCTTTCGGTTCTTGCCAATGCGTTGTACCGTCCTATTATAACCATCTGCTTCGGTATTCTGCACATTTCATTCAAATTTTTATCTATGTTAATTATTTCTCGTCTTTTAGTTGTACTTCTTTCAAAATGAGTCAAATTATTTTCCCATATTGCCGAATTTTTCAAAACAGCACTTGCACTATTTCTAGAACTCATTACTTTAATTTAACTTATAAATATTTATGTATAAATGCAACCACACAGTCAGAAAGCACGCACCAAATGATGAGCTCATGAACAATTTTAGACAGCAGCAGTTTGTTTACAAACGATTTTTTGAATTTACCGTTACTTTCCAGTCACACAGCAAAACAAAAAGCAAAACAAATCAGAGAACGTAAGCGAGAAACCAGTGGTTTATGCTTTTCTTTGAGAATTCACATGTAAACTTTAACCTTGGTCGGTGCGGGATTTTTTTCTAATAAAATGAAAAACTAAAAACGCAGTTATTATTTTTTTGCCATTTCTCATCATGTACGGCCATGCATAATTTTTTTTTTTCAAAAAAATGCAAAAAGTCATATCCCTAATGTGTAGTTAAATGTTCGAACACAAATGATCGAAAACTGGGCCTACAAGTTTTATGCCGAATCCGAACCGCTTATGATCTCAAGAAGCTTTTTATGGCAGTTTTTACTCTCTGAGGCTTGCCATTGTCTGCTGAGAGGTGACGGCCAGAGAGAAAAATTAATTCAATTGAAAACACTTTCTTTGTCACATGGGATTTGAACCTGGCTTCTCTGGCGTATGGGCCACACACTCTACTCACTGCTCCACGGCCACCACTTATTGATCAATTTAACTTCATAGTTGAACTTGCTAAAGGAGCAATAAGAGAAAGTCTATGCCATCATTTCAGTTTTCTCTTAGGTCGTCGTAATTCCACCACTCTTCTCTTAACTATTTATACGTAAAAAGTTAAAAAAGTTCTTTCCATTTTGAGGCGGTAATATCTTGGGTATATTTGAAGAGTTGATGAAATATTCATGATTGTTGTCTTGAGCCTTTAAGTGTATTTGATGGTGTTGTAAACTTCAAAAGGAAAATAAAGTAATTTAAAGTTCCAGAAATTAAAAAACCAGGGGTTCTACTTGGTCGCTCTTCAAACGCTGATTAAACTAATGCAATCTAACCAAATTAAGTAACTCCTTAATGTAAGAGCAAAGAAAAGAAAAAAAAATAACATAAAAGTAAAGAAATCTAGAAGCTTTTGCTATGCTAAAACATTTCGAAGGACATAAAACTGTTGTTCTAAACCAATTTTAGTAGGACGTTCTTGACTCATAAGCAGCTTGAACAATGGAATTAGTTTTTTTTTTTTTTTTTAAGAAAATGCTGTAAAAAGTTACTGTTAACATTAAAAGAAACAAACTGCTGAAGAATTTACATTAGCGAGAGCAAATTTGAATGAAACATTAAACTGGAAAAAATAGGTGCAAAATAAAAAAATGGTTAAGTCAAAAGTTGAAGTCAACAACAACAACAACAACAACAACATCAAAGTATTGTTACACAAACCTAATTAGCATAAAGCATAAGGGCGGAACATAAAGTAAGACTAACAAAGTGACGGAACACAAAGTGAGGCTCGTAAACGTACATACATACAGGATAATGTTACATTATCGACACCGTCCTGCTGAGTGGATAAGAGAAAAATCAACGCATAAGAGGCGAAAAATTTTTGGCGCAAATTCGCATACAGAATGTTGTGACAAATAATAAGTAGCAAAGTGGTAAAGCGGGTTAAGAGTGAAGGGGGGAGGAATATGCCAATATAAAGAAATTGTTTAAATTTGCATTTTAATCCTAGTGCTTGAAATTTAAAAACAAGACATAAACAAGATAGAAAAATAAATTTGTGAAAAAGCTTAAGTGAATTTTTTTTGTCCACGTGAAAACGCAGGTAAGCTGGAAAATTGTAATGCAGCTTTTAAAGTAAGATAAATTGTAATATGTAAGAAATAATTCTACATATCTAATCCTACACCCTGTAGGAAATCAACTAATTTAAAAGTAGTTGATAAAGTAGTTTTTGTCAACCACAACTAGTTGAAATTCTGACTTTTTTCCGTAGAACGAACTAACATATTTTGTATGATGATGCCCGCTAAATAAGTCAATTGACTTTCGTCTGCATATCTTTTCAACTACTTGTTAAATTAGTTATATTTAAATTATGTTTTTAATTACTTTAAAATAACCAATTGAAAACTATTGCTGATGGCCTAAAGTTAATAATATTTGATGAAATAACATTTAAATTAACAGTTAAATATATATAAACTTGTAATCTAATAAAAATTTGCAATTAAAACATGTCAAAATTAGAGTAGTTGCCGCCTTAATATAATTCAAAGTAGTTTATCAATCACTTGTTTTTAAGTAGTATTTCAATTACTTCATATATAATGCAATAAAAACTATTTAGAATTGAAGTGAATGCTGCCTTAATATAATTTAAAGTAGTTCATATACTTGTTTATTTTAAATTAGTTTTTTAATTAGTTGTTTTTAAAAACCAGTTAGTTTGTTCCTATTATTCCTATTGTTCCTGGTTATTTCCTTCTGTATTTCTTTTTTCTTTCATTTCATCAGCTTACTATATCCAAATTTCTTGTCGCAATATTGCGCAGTACTTCTTACTTTTTGTTTTTAACTTTATTTCTCTTCTTTTCGTCTTAACTCATAATAAATTCATTTATTTTTCAACACCTGTTCCTTTGTTTTTGCTTACTTAACATTATTATTTCAAAGATTTAAATATTGAAATATACACACATATGCATACGGGTAAAAATACACTTAAATAAACAAACACTCACTTGGGATATATTTAAATACAGCTATAATATTTCATTGTTATTGCTTTTATTTTCTTTTATCGTCCTTGGCTGGTGTTGATAAATTATAATTTTTTTATCATTTTCTGTAAAAACATTGACTCTAATTTGCATACGCTAATTTTAATTTGTAAAACTGTAAGTTCAGTTATACTCCAAAAGGCATACACTACATCTTCTAAAATTTTAACTGAACATTATTCTCTAAAAATCTCTGAAAACATTATACTATTCTTTTTCATCATATTTTTTAACAAAGGCAGGGTTATCAATAAGTTCTTAAAACAATTTAAATCCAAATTTATAGATTTGTTGAGCTACAAAAAAATTCGTCGCTATGAAAAATCACCCAAAAAATTTGCAAAAAAAAAAAAATAAAATAACCCCAATTGAAAAATAGTCAAAAAAGTCATTGAATAATGAGATTTCACCCAACAAAAACAAAAAATGGCCCAAGAGAAAAAGGGAATTTAAAAAAAAAGCAAAATCGCCGAACTTTTGCCTTGTTCCCAAGAGATAGGCTTGCTTTGTATGAAATGAGCAGAATTTTTAAGGCCCATTTTTTTTAGGCCAATTTTAATTCCATTAACCTGCTTAAAAATCTATGAAAAACATTTTGTATAACGGAAATACTAATTTTGATAAAAAATTTATAAGTAGATACCAATAATAACTGAAAGAAAGGATATGAAAATTTTTAAGCACATCCGTTTTCTTTTAAGACTATTTGTGAATATGCCTGTTTTTAAATGACCATAAGATAGATGAGAAGAGTCTATTTAATTTTTTTTTTTAACAAATCAATTTTGAGTACTAAGTGTTTTGATTCTTGCCTATAGTTGTTGAAAAATGGTCCAAATTGAGAATTTTTAATTTCTTTTAAACAGTATTATTCCGAATATTACCACAAACAGTAAAAATGTCTGTGATCGGTAAAAATAGGTTAGATTCCTTGCAGTTTATTAAAATCAAAATTAAAATCAGCTATGAAAAATGCAAACATTTTTTAATAAATTCAGCTGGTGAGCTGTATTCCCAACTTTTATGGACATTTCATGTAAACGGGACAAAAAAAAATTTAGTCTTTAGATTTGGTTACTTTTTGGCTATTTTACGCTTTTATTGATTCCCAGCTTGTGTACAACTATTTGAACCTGTGTGAACCCTAGTTCGAGTTATCGTTAAGGGCGAAAATATTACTGTTCTCGAAAATGATTTCGACAATTTGAATAAATTCAAAAGAAAATATTTGAAGATCTTTAAAAATTTAACAGTTTCATTTTCTATATGACCAATATGACCAATAAAGTCACATTTAAATTTCAGACTATTTTTCAAAAACCGTATTTCGAATACTGGTTTTTGCACAGCACCAGTATCTTATACCCAATTTATTATAAAAGATATCACATGAAAATAAGTTCATGTTAATATTAAAATAATTACTCTGCTAGATAAGTTTTCATAAAAAGAAACAGTAACTTTTTTTGAATATTTAAGAATTTAATCGGTTGTGGATTTATATTTAAATTATTTGCATATTATAAACACTAAAAACAAAATTTTTTGAACTTCTAAATTAATTTTAATTTTTTAATATAATAAAACTAAACATTTTTAAAATGCTGAAGCTTAAAAAACTGTTTTTTTTTCATATTTAGATTTAAGGTAATTTTCCGAAACCTGTTATTTGGTAAAGGCTTGGCACAGGGCTAAATTTTTGTGCCAAGTTGGAAATTTTAGATGTGAACATTTTTACTCATTCGCTTTACGTGGAATACCCCATAATGTGTTAAATTTCGTGGTTCATATATTTTTTACAATTTTGAAAATGAAAAAAAAAAACCCACTCAAATGAATGCTTTTTCAAAAGTTTTGGGTCTAATAAGCTTACTCGCAAACCTTAGTTGACGACTTTGTCGAAATTCCGACGAATTCATAACAATTTCGAGCTGTCTTAAAGAAATCGTTACAATTTCGTTACGCAAATATCGGAACAGTTTCACTTTTTATAGGAATTTATAAAGAGTTTCGTTATGCGACTGTTTGTAAAACATATTGAAATGCAAACAGAGTAAGCTTTCCTTCCTTTCGAACTGGCTGAACGAAATCATAACTTTTTCGTAACACTTTCGTTAAGACTCGTTACGAAATCATTACGAAGTCGTGTCAACCGCTTCATAAGATATTCTTTACGATTTCATAACAAAATCGGATTCCGAATTTGGAAAAATTGTGAAATCTTTAATACGATTTCGTTAAGAATATTTAGAAATCCGATTTCGTTGCGAAATCGTAAGGAAAATCGTATGAAGGGTTTGACTCGCTACAATTAAATACAATTGTTCTGAAAAAATTTGTTCTATCAAATTCTGAATTCTGTTTGTTGGTTATTTCAAATATCTGCCTCTTAAGTTTAAATGAGATGTCACATGTTTTGAAATTATTATACCCATTCTTGTAACGAGTTTTATTACCCTAGTGTATTATTCGAGATATAGTGTTTTTCTAATATTTCCACGCCCCTTTGTTATATAAGCGCCCATTTTCTTGAGCATTATTTCCAATAATTGTGCCTACCCCTGTACTTTTTTCAACACCCCAGCGTCAATATTAATTTATCTAGTATTGCCCACTTTCTTCACCGTAATTTTTACTAATAATGTCTACCCCTATACCACATTGCAGTACCATAGTATCAATATTATTCGAGATATACTCTTTTTCTAATATTGCCACGCCCATTTGTTGAATTACGCCCATTTTCTTGACCGTTATATGTAATAATTGTGCCTACCCCTACACTAAATTGCAGTACCCTAGTATCAATATTATTCGAGATACAGTAGTATTTAATATTGCGAAATCTATTATTGCCACGCCCAGTTATCGAATACCGCCCACTTTTTTACGGGCACCTCCATGCTTATCATATCTATCTGTTCCCCAAAAGTTATGGCAATCAGGCATATGGTTTAGGAGTTATCGATGTACATACATTAAAAAAAAAAAAAAAAAAAAAAAACAGAGAAACCGACGAACTTGAGAACCTCCTCCTTTTTGAAGTAGGTTAAAAGCAAAAGAAGAACCGCTGCTTTCACTTTGAATATTGAAAACAAAAAACACAAATTAAAAATCACCCAAAAACAAAAAAGTACAATTTGGTCCAAAATATACAATAAAAAACCAATAACCAAATTTCAGTCAACAAAAATGCAAAATCGCCCAATTATTTTTGCTATGAAAATAAATTTTATATAAATAAAATTTTGTTTTGCGATTTTTAAAAGCGCCAAAAATTTGTAAAAGAACGTTGGAAACCAATCAAACTACCAAAAACTAATTTACAAAAGCAGAACTACAAATTTTGGTCTGATTGAACGAAACGGGCAACGCTATTACCAACTCCTTGGTCGAAACCAGTGTGTCGCAACGCTACTGCAGAAAAAGACGCAGCGCAGGGGAACGGTTAGTACAAATTAGTGGGAAAAATATTTTTTAAGTTTTATGGCGAATTTGATGTTTTAGGCAAAACAAAGTACAAAAAATGTTTTTTAAGAATTTTGAAATAGTGGGCGAGACACCATTCATTCAATTGGAGCATTTTTTTTTGCAATATCTGGAGAACCAGGAAAGCTATTAGAATAAAATTTTTAGCAATAGTTAGCTACGCCATTTCTAAAATGCCAATAAATGGTTTTTATTTAATTTAATTTGGGATAAATTTAATTTCAAAAAATCACTAAAACAAACCACTGAATTATAACAAAGATTATTTGATAAAACAAAACAAAAGTTGCAATAAGTGCATTGAAAAAAATAAACATAATGCAAATATTCTTTGGAAAAACAACGGAGTCGGCATAACAGTTGTAGGTTCAATTCTCAGTCATTTGTGTTCAAACATTTCACAACACGCACAATACAATTGATCATAAGAAGCTCGGTCAAAGTCCTTCAAGTGCTGAAATGGGCATTCCGTTTTTTTATGCGTTATAATGAAACACCCTGTATCTGCTAAATCACAATACCAAAAACAAAAACTAATTATGTAACAAGTTATCCATTGCTGTAAGTATCTATTTATGAAATTAAATCTGATTTGGAAGACTTTTAATTTTTTATACCATAAATAATGCACGTTTTATAGGTAAAAAACACAGGCAATCTCAAAAATGGTACAGGTTTCATAATTTTCAATTTAATTTTAAAAATAAAATGAGAATAACACAGACCAGCATGCCTTGCTTTTAACTTCTTTTTCAAAAATGTGATTTCAAAGGATTTTAACTTTCTAAGCACGATCTCAGTTTTTCGCGGTCATGCCACACTTTTGAGAAAACTTAACCTTAATGTGGCAAAAAGGTTATTTTTGCCTACATTCGTACCCCCTGTTGCTGGACGACGGAATATCTTTTTTACTTATTTCATGTTCTCTCTGCTTTTATTCTTTTTGTGGCTCCTCAGATGGTATTCTGTTCAGTAAAATTAATGATGTGAGTTCACATGGGCGTTTTTTTGCAAATAACTATCATATTTAAATATTAAAAATTTGACCGATCATGGAGTACTCGTAAAATCTAGTGAAGTGGATTTAGAAATTTAACATAAGCACTTCATTTTGAATTTATAAATATTTTAAATGCAGTGATTGATAGTGACAGTGGACAGCAAACAATCATATAACATAGATTGGGCAATATTGGGTAATAAATACGATATATTTTAAAATGTAAGTGTTTTAATTCTATATTATTAACTATTTTTAAATATATATTAATATATATGATATATATTAATTATTATTAAATCTTATAAAATTTATTTTATTATTTATTTATTATATAATTATTATTAAGAAAATGGATGGATCTCAATTTACTAGCAGTTCATAAAATTTAATAAAATTTCGCCTTTAAAATATAACTAAGTATATTTTTGTAATCTTTGCCAAATTAATTGACACTTATAACCATATCAGAAACTTTTTATGTATATGCGACAGATTTTAGTGTGTAGCTTCATATGATGCTGTTGAATATTAAATTATTTTATAGCTACTCCCGGCAATGTTTTGAAATTTATACACTAAAAAGCTGCTATTGAAATCTTGTTAATAAGTTTTTTTTTTTAGCTTTTGACATTCTCTTTAATGTTGATGACGTGATAAAATAATTTTACTACTTGTCATAAAAAATGAATATATATACATGCAGTTCTTTTCAAAATGTTTGTATTCTTATTTGTATGTGTTGTTATACCCATAAGCTGTATTTTCACTTTGTTATATGTTTGATTTTAAACGTAAGTTTTATACTTTTGAGCATCTTTAAAGTACAGGGCTCAGTTTTATATTTATGGTAACAAAAGTATGGATAAAATTTCATGAAAAAAAAATATTAAAACGTTTTAACCCTAAAATTCAATCATGGTCACAGATGTTTGCGTTATTTATTTATTGATTTAAGTTTTTACTATAATAAAATTACGATATAAGAAAAGAGAAAGAGCACCAGCCACCCGGCTATTTGCGTGTGCATTTTTTATATATCTTGCAGTTTTAAGTTGCAAATCAAACCAATAACTTCTTATTTATTAAATTATACTCAAATGTTAAATGGCATACGATAATTTTTTCGACTGAGGAAAATTATTTCTTCAGAACAAAATAAGATTAGAAAAATAAATTTTAAGAGAATAGTTCTAACAAAAACACAAAAATAGATCTCTAAGTTTTGAACTAAACGGAATAGTGAAGATCAACGAAATATCCTTCGTTTTTTAACACAGAATGTCGAACGAAATCTTTGGAGGTCTTCTTTTCTTACGTTATTGATACGTTACGTTATTGACGTTTTCACATATATATGAAATTCTCAATAAAAAATAAATGCTTAAATCTGATTCCAATATTTTGAGCAATTATTCTTCAACGTTTCTTGAAGAATATGAGATTTTTCTGTTAATAAAAATTAAAATAAACATTGTAAAATAAACCTTCATTGGAGTTGCACTAAAAAAAAAAAATATACTTTAAAAAAATTTGTTTACTTTTAGATTTTGTACCGTATTTTCGTTGCCTGTTGTTGATGTGGTTTAAATGCCCGACGCAATTTATGTAGTAATATTTCGATGATTTTTGCAGTTTGTTTGTTCTTCTTACGATTTATTTTCATTAAAGCCCAATATCTTTCGATTTACCGAAGTTCCGGGCAATTCGGAGGATTAGCACTTTTTTGTACCACGATTCATCGATCTATGGGCGTAGTGGACTGTTGCAAGGTGTGGTCAAAATAGTCCTGCACATTGGAATATTAGAATTGAGCTTTAGTGCTGACGTACATATATACGTCACTCTAGACACTCTCTATTGTTAAATTCGGTTTTGATGATGCGATCTGTCACAAAATTTCTTACTTTAAAAGCTATATTGTAATAACCTTCCAAGCCATACATTTCTTTGGAAATTTGGTATGCTTTGGTTGTATATTTCGAGGATACACATTTTTTCACGAGAATTGATGAATATTTACACTCTTAACTAACAAAACCACTTAAGTACCTTCAAATTCTAAAATATTTTTGGGCGAGGTACTTAGCGGGTTTTACTGTACATATTAGTGGGGCTGTTCATAAATTACGTAACACGTTTGGAGGAGGGGTCGAACATTTATATAAATTTTATTAAGACTAAATTTTACTTTAAATACTATACTTGAGAAAGGAGACCCAACAATCTGCGCCACTTATAGAGGTATCAGTCTTATTTCCATCGCATATAAGGTTCTCTCAAGCGTATTGTGTGAAAGCTTAAAGCCGATTACAAAAACACTGATCGGACCTTATCAGTGTGGCTTTCGATCTGGTAAGTCCACCATAGACCAGATTTTCACGCTACGACAAATCCTGGAGAAAACCCACGAAAATCACATTGACACACACCATCTCTTTGTCGATTTTAAAACTGCGTTCGATAGCCCGACAAGGGATTGCCTATACGCAACAATGTCTGAGTTCGGTATACCTGCAAAGCTGATTAGACTTTGCAGAATGAAGTTGAGCAACACACGCAGCTCCGTCAAGGTAGGAAACGACCTCTCCGAAACCTTCAATACCGAAAGAGGTTTCAGGCAAGGCGATCCACTGTCTTGCGATCTCTTAAACATCATCATGGAGGGGATCGTACGAAAGGCCGGTGTGCATCGTAATGGCACCATTTTCTACAAATTCGTCCAGCTCCTTGCGTACGCTGATGATATTGATATTGTCTTCAGAACCAAGAGAGATGTTACCTCTGCTTTCGCCGCTATCGAAAAGGAATCAGCCAAAGTGGGTTTGACGATAAATGAGGGCAAAACAAAAGATATGCTGTCTACAAACAAGGGAGCTCGGCGTTTAGACTCCCACGTTTCAGCCGGCAGCTATAACTTTGAAGTTGGCAAGGAGTTCGTTTACCTTGGCACCGCCATTAATACCAAAAACGAAATCAGCCTGGAGATAAAGCGAAGAACAATAATTGCTAATAGATGCTACTACGGGCTCAGTAAGCAACTAAGTTCCAGAGCCCTCTCTCGATCGACAAAACTAACACTCTTCAAGACGCTCGTTCTACCTGTGCTGCTTTATGGCGCTGAGGCATGGGTAGTTTCGCAAACTGACGCAGCCGCTCTGAGGGTGTTCGAGAAAAAAGTTCTTCGCAAAATCATCGGTCCTGTTCGAGTCGGCGATGACTATCGCATCCGAATGAACCACGAGCTGTATGAGCTCTACGAAGACATTGACGTAGTTCGACGTATAACTGTGCAACGACTACGCTGGCTGCGTCATGTCCATTGTTGGACGACGAAGCTCCAGCGAAAAAAGTACTCGAGTCGCTGGTCAACGACGACGAGGGAGACCATGCCTCCGATGGATGGACCAGGCTGAGGAAGCCCTAACCGCACTTGGTGTATCCGATTGGAGAAGGCGTGCGCAAAGCAGAGTCGCCTGGCAAGAGCTGATGATGTCGGCCGAAACCCGGACACGGGTTGTTACGGCCACCTAAGTAAGTAAGTAAGTAACACAAAATTTTATTCTTAATATTGCATTAATTTTTTATCAAAAAAACAAGGCACCTAATAAAACGAACGAATCACAATCCGAAATAAAGCTGAAAAGGTATAGAAGGCATTTAAAACACATAAACAAGTGTAGCAGCTTAAAAAAAAAACTAATTATAATAACATTTCTTAAAACTTTGAATGCTGGTACATTTTCTGAAGTTTGTTTTGTAAGATGGTTTGAGGAAGACTTTGGATTTCATTACCAGCCTGGATTTATAATAAAATCGATTTTAAATAAAAATTAATATGGTTTGATGGTTGAAATTTTACATACATTTCCAAAACGATGTTTATTTTTATATAAAATTTTATGATAAGTTATGTGTTGCAGAAACTCTGAACTGTACAAAAATTGTTTCTTTAAACCGATTCTCAATATTAAAATTACATATGTTGTGTATTATGTATACGGAAGCACATATTATAAAAAAAATTATTATTGATTAAAAATCATTTAATATGAATGCCTTCTGTTTTAACTTGACTACAATTTGAGGAAGTAAGTATAAATTCGAATATATGTTTAACATTTTAATATAATACTGTACTCACTTAAATATAATTGTATTTCATTTTGTTTCATTTTTATATGATAAGAACTATTTTTTAGTTCAAAAGTATTGAATTTTGTTTCTAATTGTATTAAAATTTAGTCATTTAAATAAAATTTATATACTTTTAATTCAATAAAAATATAAAAGTATTCCTATCGTATAAATTACCAAAGCACTGATCTATTCTAGTTGTATTCAAATTAAACAGTTATAGAATATAATTCAATTTACAATATTTTTAAGGAATCAGATTTCAATACAATTCTGGAATAGTCACATACGTAATACATTTTTTATTAAAATTTATTCCAAGATTTTTGACCATGTAGTGCTGCATGTTCATTCATGGATGGCAAAGAAGAAATTGCTGGAAGGAAGATTGAAGTGACAGTGTTCTCTGTGACTTCAGTGACTCTGGGTCTAGTTATTCTTCATTAGAGGATTAAAAGGAAGAAGAAACTGTCACAGACTCTAGTGATGTCAAAGATTATCATCTTAAGTAATGTAGATAGTTCGTGTAATGATTCTGGTGGTGCTGTTGCTCATGAAACTTCTGTTGTTGTTAGTGGTGTTGTTGCTCCTGATGCTGCAGTTTTTTTTGCGGCTGACGTTACTTGCGGGTGGTATACAACAAAAATACTCTTTTGCTCCTAAATTTACAATGCTAGTGGACAAAGATGCAGAAATATTAAGAAATTTATCGCGTTCAGGTCACAGGAGAATGATGCTTATAGAAAGTTTTTCATAAAGATTATGGCTATTGTTGGATGCACTAACCAGAGGTTACAGCAAATAAATAGGATGAAATCCTCTAAGCGCCAGTAAACAGATGAATACAAAATACTTATCTCGGAGTGCCACTTATAATGACCTACAACCAGTGGCGTAGAAAAAATAGTATCATTAAAAAATTTTTCTTTTATTAGTAGTAGTAGTGGAGTAGTGTCTTATTGAATACCTGATTAGCCGAGTGTTTTCTGACGTCGAATGCCATATTTCACAGCCTTACTTTGTATAAACGTCGAAAAACAATGACAAAAGACGCTATGCATGCCCAATATTTATTTGTATTTACACATATACATATATGACTTCTATTTACTTCTTTTTATGCTAAGTTAAGTATAAGGTGCTTATCAAAACTATACCACACCAAAGAAATTTTATCAAATATTCTAGCCAAATCTATGTTGATCACAGTTAGAAGAAAACTCAAACATTGAATAAGAGAACAAACTGTACTACTCTAAACAAAGTATCTGTATCAGTTCTAATCATTGATTCGAAAGAGTACCGTTAATTATCATCTAAAAGCACTCATTTCTGCTTAACTGCAATCGTATCAAATCTATTCAACAGTCATTTAAAAGTTCATCAATACAAAAGGACGTGTCATTGCCAGTCTGCATATAAACATAAATTGTGATTCCCAGAACTTCTTGATTAAAATATTTTTAATAAATTTAATATTTTTTAATAAATTTTTCACAAATTTAAAAATAAAATGGTCGTACACGTTGTGTAATTGCCTCCTTCTTAAAAAACCCGAAAATTTACGGCAAAAAATACAAAACAGGTCGTAAAGCTAAGCTGTCGGAGCGTGATAAGTGAATGGTTATTAAGAAAGTCAGAAATTGAACCATATCTTGTGCCCAACTTGCGATCAATCAGTTTCGTAAATGACACTGTGGCTAGTATCCATAATGAAGAAAGCTTCCACTTTACTTGCCCGCCATAAGACGGAACGGCTTCAATTTGCATGAAATAATTTGGATACCAACTGGGATATACTCGTAATAATAGTTACCCTTCTAACACGTGTTGTGAATGGCACCCCACAACATGACGCTACCAAAATTTCTTTTGGAAAATAGCCATCCAAGTCTTCTTCTTCTTCTGAACTTCTTTTCGTCTGAAAAGATGGCTTTTTACGAAAAAAATTGTTTCAATGGTACGTGTTAGGAAAGTATCTATAATTATATATCGAATCACACAGTTGGTATCCAAATTATATGATGCAAATTAAAGCCGTGCCATCTTAGGGTGGGCAAGTAATGTAGGAGCTTTCTTCATTATGGATCAAACGATTGTTTCGGAACTGTTTGAGACTCGCTAAACCGTTATTTTCGAGACTGTTTGGCCGCATTTGCTTGCAAGTTGGACACAGGATAGGTTGAATTTCTGACTTTCTTAATAATCATTCGCTTATCACGCTCTGAGAGCTTAGCTTTACGACCTGTTTGGTATTTTTTGCCTTTGTTTATCGATTTTTTTTAAAAGAAGCGAATACACAACGTTTTCGACCATTTTTTTTTAAATTTGTGAAAAATTTAGCCTTAGGTTATTATATGTTAAAATATTGCCCCTTTTTCTTTGGATAGTAAAGGCCTGCGAGATATTTTGATCAACAAGTTCTTGGAATCACAATTGATGTTTATATACAGACTGACAATGGCACGACCTCTCTATTGATTAACTTTTTAATGAGTGTCGCATAGTTTTCATACGATTGCAATTAAGCAGAAATGAGTGCTTTTCAACGCTTACTAACGGAACTCTTTCAAATCAGTGATTAGATCTGTTAAAGATGCTTTGTTTAAAGTATGACAGTTTGTTCTCTCATTCTGTGTTTAAACTTTCTTCTGACTGTAATCAACAAAGATTTGGCAAGAGTGCATTACAACTTTGTTTGGTGTCGTATAGTTCTGATAAGTTGTGATAAGCCCAGGCTCAAAAAATGTGAAATTAGAGGTCTAAAACCTTTGAAATTAATAAAAGTAATGACATCAGCCGGTAGTAGACAAGTGTGAGATGTGACTCCATTACATAAGAAACAAAAAAAAAAAAAGTGGCGGCGATTTGAGTGTGCGTTTTCTCGGCATGAAGTAATTAGTTACCCCAATGTGGCCGCAACAGTTGCTCGGCACAAATTTTTTTTTTTTAAATCGACTTATTTGTGTTGTCAAAAGACAAAATAAAGGTAAGTTATTGATATTCTAGTCAAAAAAATTTTTTTCAATCCTAGTCCTTATGAAATCTTGTGTGTTCATCTAAAATAATTCAGTTTCGTTTTTAAATGATATTGTTTGTAGAATAAATCTACTGCAGGTGAATTGTGGTATAACACGTGGGTTATATGTTATGAAATATATATGAATAATTTTTATGTCTTAAATGCCCATAAATAAACGATTTGAAAAGATTCTTTCCAAACAATATTTTGACTAAAAAAGTTCCGCGCTTACATGTGAGAAATGAAATACATACTATTTGTTTGATTACTGCGTGCTGGCTTTTTTTACATCTATGCCCGCGTAAGATGTATCCACGGTAATAGCCCTGTAGGAAAATCAACTAATTTAAAAGTAGTTGGTAAAGTAGTTTTTTGTCAACCACAACTAGTTGAAATTCTGACTTTTTTCCATAGAACGAACTAACTTATTTTGTATGATGATGCCCGCTAAATAAGTCAATTGACTTTCGTCTGCATATTTTTTTAACTACTTGTTAAATTAGTTATATTTAAATTTTTTTTTAATTACTAAAAAATGACCAATTGAAAACTATTACTGATGGCCTAAAGTAAATAATATTTGATTAAATAACTGGTTAAATATATACCTCATACAAATAATTATATGTGCACCATTAGTAAAATTATTTTTGCGCTAAATTAAAAATGTTTCAAAATTATGCTCTTGCAGTTATATTATTTATGACAACAGTAACATAACATAACAAAGTCTTTATTCAATTGTCCTTTAAATTAAATAAAAAAATTAACATACAAAACTTCATCATAGTAAGTAATTATATGTGCACAACTTAATTATATGTGTTTTTTGCCTAATTTTCGATCTAAATAATAACAAATATTAAATAAAATTCCATATTAGTAATTTATATGCTTTCTTTTTTTTAAATGACTTGGCTCAGCTGGAATGGCATAGAATTAATCAAGGATTTTGGGTTGGATGGGCTGATACTTTGCCATTCTTGCTATTTTGCTATTTTAAACTCCCTAGCTGCCTCAAATTGCCTTCCATCCTTATATACTTTCCCATAGAGGATTCCCCAGAGATTCTCAACGGGGTCTAAGTCTGGACTTATTGCTGACCATTGCAGTAATGGTATATTTCTGACTGTAAAAAACTCCTTTGTACGCTTTGCACAGTGTATTGGCGTATTATCCTGCTAATTAGTCCAATTATCGCCACAAAGTTGGCCGGAAAATTATATTAGTTCATTGTCCAACAAATAAACGTACATTTCAGCATTCATTATTGTTCATATAAAACACATTGGAGTCTTTCCTTCATAACAAAATGCAGAACAGACCATCACCAATCCTCCCCTATGGACACGCAAGTGGCAAGTGCGCCGAAATTGATCCCTATGCCGCCAATACTTCTTCGAAGCCTATCTAAATTTAACTTTTTTTGTCACTAAAGATAATGTTACGCCATTCCTCATCAAAAAATTGCAACATGGTAGCGAAGGCCAAATATGCGTTAATATTTCGAGGCAAAAGGTTAGGTTGTCGCGTCTTGGAAGTAAATGCTACTTTACGATTTTCATGTAATATTTAAACTATTCTAATTCTTGTTATGTTAAGACCCATTTGACTTTTTATTTGTCCGGTACTCATTCCTTCGACTACTGCAATATGTTGAGTTCACCGTTTACACCGAGCGTCGATGTGTGTTTTCCGACCACCCGGTCTAACTGTGCCACAACTACTAGGACATTTTAAAAAATTTGTTATTGTGTTACTGTGGCGATCAAACCTTTTGTCTGTTTCTTTCATTTTAGCTCCATTTTCGCTTATTCTCAGTATTATTCCCTGGTCATATTCATAAATGCTCGATCCGCTGGGCATTTTCAATATATAGCATATTATAATTAAATTAACTTTATTGATTATAAATGAAAAAAACTTACCTTATATTTCGTAACAATTATTTCCAATTCGAGCACTAAAAGCTATCAATAAAGCAACCAAACACCAACTAAATGCGTTATGCGCATATAATTCTTTACTACTGATCATTCAATGTACCGTCACATTTTTCATATAACGGTACATTAAATGCATTACGAACTGCATACTAAAACTTGTTAAACAATAACATCGAATAACTAAAACAAACTGCATACCTAAAAATAATGTACTATTCTAGGTGGAGAAAAAATGCAAGCAAATATTTATGCACATATAATTACTTGTATGAGGAATAAACTTGTAATCTAATAAAAATTTGCAATTAAAGCATGTCAAAATCAGAGTAGTTGCCACCTTAATATAATTCAAAAAAGTTTATTAATCACTTGTTTTTAAGTAGTATTTCAATTACTTCATATATAATGCAATAAAATCTATTTAGAATTGAAGTGGATGCCTTAATATATAAGCCTTAATATAATTAGCCCTAATATAATTCCAAGTAGTTCATATACTAGTCTAATTTAAGTTAGTTTTTTAATTAGTTGTTTTTAAAAACAAGTTAACCTGTAGGAAAATGAACTAATTGAAAAGTAGTTTTTTGTCAACCACAACTAGTTGAAATTCTGACTTTTTTCCATAGAACGAACTAACATATTTTGTATGGTGATGTCCGCTAAATAAGTCAATTGACTTTCGTCTGCATATATTTTCAACTACTTGTTAAATTAGTTAAATTTAAACTATTTTTTTAATTACTTTAAAATAACCAATTGAAAACTATTTAATATTCCACTTACTGAAGATGAATTTAAAAGCATAAACATTTTAAATTTCTATACATCAAAGAGATTCTTTATTTGGCTGTGTATATATAAAAAATATATACATAAATTCATTACGTGAATGCAGTTTACGGAAGCAGTTTCCAAAAACGGGCAAGCCATCGCCCGGGTACATGAGCGAAGGTGCCGATCCAATTGATCGGAATTGTGTGGATACTGCGCCTGTTATTTAACACGAGCCACCTTTTTGATGCTTCAATTCAAAATATGAGCTAAACAAGAGAGTCAGCGGGATTTTCCACGCTTTGCAATCATCAATCATGGTCGATGGACACACCGATATTTTGCCTAGTGCTTCTTTTAAGTGTCAATCGCAATAAAGTGATGAAACAGACTCGACGCTACGTAGGGAAAGGCGTGCGTCTTTACTACTGAAGTGATGAGGTATTTGCTGAATGGTTAAGCAATGCATCAATTTCCGCACAAAGTCCAAATTGTCCAATGTTTGCTAAACACTACCAGTTTGTAATTTAAATATCTTAAATAATAAATAATTTTTAATCGTTTCACAGGGTTTTGAGGCAGTTTATCAGTTTCAAAGTGTGTTTACCACGTCTGTCTTGCAGCTCAATGTCGTAAATCAAAAATATGTCTTGTTGAAACAAAATTTTAGTGAAGCCTAAAGTTAATAATATTTAATGAAAGACATGGTTAAGTATATATAAACTTGTAATCTAATAAAAATTTGCAATTAAAACATGTCACAATAAGAGTAGTTGCCGCCTTAATATAATTCAAAGTAGTTTATCAACCGCTTGTGTTTCAGTAGTATTTCAATTACTTCATATATAATGCAATAAAAACTATTTAGAATTGAAGTAGATGCCGCCTTAATATAATTCAAAGTACTTCATATGCTAGTTTATTTTAAATTAGTTTTTTAATTAGTTGTTTTTAAAAACAAGTTAGTTTGTTCCTATAGGGTAGTTTGTTCCTATAGGGGGAATTCTCTTTCGAATTAACGAATACAATAATATTCGTGTACACGTGTGGCGGGCGCGTATTCAGTCAAACGCATGACATCTATTATTTTTCGAACATATTATTTTATGCATAAATACTCGTATTTATAAACTTTGTATTTTTTATAAACTTATTATTATGATGATATACGCGATGGTGCGTACTGTGCGACCAAAAGAAGTGCAAAAAAAAGGCATGTTGATCGGCATTTTTTTTTATTCAATATCATAAAAATAATATTTTTCTACTGTTCTGTACACAAATATGTATTAAGGAGGTAAAATTCTTACACTCCATATAATATATTTAATTTTGAATATAATTAGCCGAAGTGTAATTTTACTACTATTTTTGAAGTAATCGTTGAATGTTTAAAGTGAAGTAAAATTAAGCACCGGATGTTGAACTTTGCTACAAAATCAATAGTTAATCTTTATACTACTACATCAATTGAATTAAAATTCAGCAAATAGGTGTGTATACATGCGTGTATACAGGCATATTGTCATTCGAGTCTGCTTATAATCGTGTGAGGTGTTATTTGTGCGGTCTGCTTTTATTTAAATTAAATAAAAAGCTAATTAAATAATAAAATTATAAGTATTTCCGTTCAACTAAATAATATGTATCAGTATAATATATGTGGAACGAATATTATGTATTTAAAATATTACAACTCTCATTTAAATTTGCATAAAGAAAAGAAGTGCAATGAATTTAAGTGTCTATTTCCCAAATGCAATATCAAGTTTGTAACTAACAACTCGTATGAAGTGAATTTCTTGACTTATTATGTATCAAAGCAAAATTCGTTAAATGACATAAAAGCCTTTTCGTCTGTGCAAATACATTGGAACAAGCCATAACAAATCATGTGAAATACTCAATATTTATATTGGAATGAGAGTGCGAGAAGCTCTTAATAATTAACTAACATTGATTCAAAAAATGCTCAATTTTATTTCTATGACTCTAACTACAACTCGACATATATTCTTAGTGCATTTGACTTGAAAGTTTTTCGTTTTTTTCTTAGTCAGATTTGTGTGTTTTATTATTCTGGCCTGAAATTAAATTAATCATAAAATGAGTATCATAATAGCAAAACACGTGTTAAATAGTGCTATTTGAGCAGAAGTAATTCTTATATAAACATACTACATTATTGTAGTAAAACTAAACAAAAGTTGTTGAATATTATTCATATAGAGGTTGTAATTTAAATTATAGCTAACATTAAACAACTAATGTTTAACTCATAACTGGTATATTTGGTCTGTGGGACCACGCTAAGAAAAAGAAGAGATTATATATCTGTCATTATTCACCATTCATTCTCTTACGCTCAGTACATTTCAAGCTTTCAAGTGTGTGCATGCCGTCGCATTGATCAGTCGTGTTGTTATTAAAGATGTTCTTTGAAAAAAAGTATAAACTTGTGACTACATATTTTGAGGTGTACCAGTTAAGGGTTAAGTTGAATACAAAAGCTATATTAAAGCTTAAATATTACCATATATTTTAGGCAAAATTAAACACGAATTGTTGAATTTTACAACATACCAATAATAAACACACATGTTGAATTATATAACATAAAGGTGTGTAAATTTACTATAGTTATAATAGCTAAGCTGTTCCCAGATAACAATTTCACCTAAATAAGCCTTAAGTAAAGTTTTGTATAAGGAATTTATATAGAAAGGAGAATTTAAACTTCCTTGAACAATCTTTGAAACAAGTTTTATAAAAGGTCTATGCAAGGAAAAAAGGCGTATGAAATTATTTCCTTTATACAAGAACTTATATAAAGTTTGATCTAAGGTTTTATTCAAGGCTTATTCAGGAACTCGGCAACTTAGAAAAAAATTTAATTGTTTTGGTAATCTTCTTTTCTACGCATCATCATTTCGTTTTATTTAGCACAGAAAACTTATACATTTTAAAAATCTTCTAGTCAACCAGCACGGATTAAACTCGGATCCTTCGTATCGCCAACCGCGTTGAAACTTAATAAGTATATTCTTTGAATTCTCTTGACAACAATTTTATAAAGGTCTCAATAAAAATTCAATAAATTTCCTCGGTAGCCGAGCTGTTTATGGAGTCAGTTTATCAACAGATAGATCCAAGGTTCAATTCCGCGCTCAGAAGAAGTTTTTTGTTTTTATTGAAGTAGTCTTTTTTTATGATAGTGAATGTTTTTTTATTTAAATCAGAAATTTCTAATGTTATTGTTTTCACAAACTACAACTTTGTAAAAAAAAAAAAAAAATCTAAGCTTGAGTAAAACTCTTCTTGACTACTCCTTAAAATGTGTCTTTGAATAAAGCTTTATATAAAAAATTATAATAGAAATTTAAATTTTCAAGGCTTTCACAAGGCTCTTTCAAGAAAAGCATAAATAATTACTTTCAAACAAGGCCTTTTCACGTTGAGTATGATTAACTTCAAATATTTAGGTGAAATTGTTATCTAGGTTGCCTACAACTATTGTAGTATATTTCAACAAAAACTTTTTAGAATGTACTTACTTACTTAGGTGGCCATAACAAACCATGTTCTGGTTTCGGCCGACCTCTAAATATTTAGAAGATAATAAAATATAAAATAGCAATTTTTATGATTTGTAATTTTTTTATTTTTTCCTCAAGTAATTTAGCAAAATGAATATACTTTTTGAATGCTCGCCAGAGACTGTTATTTTTTTATGATAAGTGTATATGTTGCGTGTACAACCCTTTAATATTGAAAAATGCCGGAGTAATGAATTTTTTTCTGGAAAAAGCCATTTTTGCTGATTTTGTCAAATATTTTTGTTTTTAGAACGCCGTTTATAAAATGACCGACAAAAATCATTTAAAATATTGAAGAACTCTTTTTAAAAACATGACAAAATCGGTTACAAGTCTTAAAATTCCCATATGTCTTGTACAACTAGGTTTTTCGGCATGGGCTAATTAGTTACCCTGTATGGCCGCTATGTGACCTGCCTGAGGTTTGGCTGCTAAGTGTTAAGTTAAGTTTTTTCAACACAAGACAAGCAATGGTACATTGGAAGCATGATGCACTTGTAGCCATACAGTTCGCGGTTCAATGCGCGCATGGAGCAGCAAAAGGCAACTGCTTCCTGACAGGTTTTTTGACAATTTTTTCTTTCTACTATTTCTAAATTTTAAAGATCAATAAAAAAAAAACAATATGACAGCACGTTCTGTTGTCTGTGCTATGAGAATCGAACCTGACTAATACTCAGATCATCAAATGAAAACAATAAAACCTCTTAATAACCAACTGACCACGACAACAAAAAAATTACGAACCATTTTTTTTAGATTTAACCAACATTCAGGGGATGTCCCCTATAAATGAGAAAGCGGTTGTATTGAATGAGAAAGCGGTTGCAATGTGTATTGATTCGAAAGACGGCTAACAAATAGTTGGAGTGTGGAAAGATGGAGTAGTGTCGGCAAATGACTTTCGTTATTCTTATTCCAATTTTTTCTATAAAATTTAAAATTATTTAGTCGATAATCGCAATACAATATTGTTTATGCATAGGTTTTTAAAAATTGAGTCCAAATTTTTTTGACATGGAGCTATACATTAGATGGGTTATATTCTAAAACTATTTCTGATCCATGCACTCGATAGAAAATATGAAAGGTGGTGACAAGAGAATGATGAATCATGAAATTTCGGTTTTATATCTCAAAAGCTGATTTTTTTTAAAAAAGTCTCACGTTTGATTATTTAAAGGATATTAAAATAAGCTTAAAATCAGCTTGGTCAAAGATTACACAAAAGTCACAAATTTTCTTTTAGCAATTTTTTTTTTCACCTCATCCAACGAACCATTCAAGCCATTCAACAGATAAAGCTTCAGGGCGAAAGGTTTAAATGGACAGTCGTTGTCGCCTATTGTTGTGGGGCTTCCATGGATGGAAGTAACTTCATGCAATTAAAAAATAAAGTTTATTGATATTATTATGGAATTTCTTCAAAAAAGCATTTCGAACACTGAATATTTTTTTAATATTTCGATGTATTGATATTTGATATGATGATATTTCGAATATCGATGTAATTACAAATCTTGCTATCTTTTTCAACTGTCAATTATTTTTATATTCTATTCTTCT
The DNA here is from genome assembly GCA_914767935.1 of Coremacera marginata. Lineage (NCBI taxonomy): Eukaryota > Metazoa > Arthropoda > Insecta > Diptera > Sciomyzidae > Coremacera > Coremacera marginata. Next base: position 54,664,835 of record OU612045.1, read on the forward strand.
TTTCAAATGCCTAGTACGAATATATTAAGCAAAAGCACAAAAATATTATTTTGTCAGATTTTTCTTTTTTTATTTAAGTTGTAAGCATGTTTTATTAAAATTTTTTGGTGAAAAATCTGAAAATATCCTGAAAACTTAAAACGAATTTTTGTTTGGAGGCCAATGAATGGCTTGTGGGTGAATTAAAAACCTTTTTTGTAAAAGTGAAAAGATTTTATCTTTAAAGTTTTTATTAGAAGAACTATTTGCTTACTGTGTCACATCGATTAGATATATATATATATACATATATATAACTTTTTTTTCACTGATCTTTACACTGATTTCCAATTTGTTTTTTATATTGCTTTTAATTTTTAAAAATATGTGACATTCTATATATATTGAGTCCAGTATATATCTATTCATCAATATATATTCATATTGTTCACATATTTTACAAAAAAAATTGAATCAATCAAGTCTGAGGCTTTTAATGAAATTCACATACATGAATCATGTTTTTTTCAAGCACATGCAGTTACGATATTGAAAACTTTAAAGTTATTTTCTTGGCATTCAAAAGATACATTTATTCGGAACACGCACATTTACAACAAAACGCGTACTGCTACATTTTTGATGCAAGCAATCAAACTTATAGATAAGTCAAAATCATTGAAACATCCTTATTTTCAATTTCTATATTGAAACTGTTGTTAACAGCATCATTGTTCAACCAAAACTTTGGGCCTTCAAACTTTAGATATTATGAGAGCACTGTGTGATGAGAGTAACATGCAGCTGAGAGTTGAAAGTAAAACAGCTGGCAAGTAATCAGCTGTTTTTTGTTATTGTTTAGAGATGGGCTAGGTTTTTTATTTGATAAATTGTTGTGGAAGGACATGTAATGGAGAAATATGTGTGCTTGTTTATTTACCATAGGAATGTGTCTATCTATTTGTAAGCTTGCGCTGCTGGTATTTGCATTGTTTGTTTGAAATGTTTGTTGTAACTTTATAATTTGAAATTTAATGATACTACAGAGACTTGAGCTTGCTATGTCAATTACAGAAAATGTCAAAATAAAGCTAATTAAGCCTTTGGGAACAAGCATAAATATAAAAAGGATACAAGGATAGTGGTTTAAATTTAATTGATTTTAAATTTATTAATACTTTGAATACCTCAGAGCTTGAATTTTGTGAATCTTCGTGGCACTGAATATAATCTTCTTAAAAGTTAGTTTAAGTTTGTGCAAGTATTGAAGTAGTGCTTTGAATGAATATGTTGTTATTGGAACTTGTAATAAGTTATTTAATAAACATGTTCCATACGTCACAATTAATCGTTGGCATAATGTATGTACTTTTACAACTATCGTAAAATACTAAAGCTTGCATGAAACGCAGATGGTAATGACATAAATAAGGCAATAATATCAAACAAATCAGTGATGATGAAATGAAAGCTGGAAGAAAAAGGTTTTAATGGTTATTTTACTCTAATTATTTTTAAACATACTCATTATTCATTTTCGTTATTCATTATTCATTATTTATTATTCGTTATTCATTATTCATTATACAGTATTCATTATTCATTATTCATTATTCATTATTCATTATTCATTATTCATTATTCATCATTCATTATTCATTATTCATTATTCATTATTCATTATTCATTATTCATTATTCATTATTCATTATTCATTATTCATTATTCATTATTCATTATTCATTATTCATTATTCATTATTCATTATTCATTATTCATTATTCATTATTCATTATTCATTATTCATTACTCATTATTCATTATTCATTATTCATTATTCATTATTCATTATTCATTATTCATTATTCATTATTCATTATTCATTATTCATTATTCATTATTCATTATTCATTATTCATTATTCATTATTCATTATTCATTATTCATTATTCATTATTCATTATTCATTATTCATTATTCATTATTCATTATTCATTATTCATTATTCATTATTCATTATTCATTATTCATTATTCATTATTCATTATTCATTATTCATTATTCATTATTCATTATTCATTATTCATTATTCATTATTCATTATTCATTATTCATTATTCATTATTCATTATTCATTATTCATTATTCATTATTCATTATTCATTATTCATTATTCATTATTCATTATTCATTATTCATTATTCATTATTCATTATTCATTATTCATTATTCATTATTCATTATTCATTATTCATTATTCATTATTCATTATTCATTATTCATTATTCATTATTCATTATTCATTATTCATTATTCATTATTCATTATTCATTATTCATTATTCATTATTCATTATTCATTATTCATTATTCATTATTCATTATTCATTATTCATTATTCATTATTCATTATTCATTATTCATTATTCATTATTCATTATTCATTATTCATTATTCATTATTCATTATTCATTATTCATTATTCATTATTCATTATTCATTATTCATTATTCATTATTCATTATTCATTATTCATTATTCATTATTCATTATTCATTATTCATTATTCATTATTCATTATTCATTATTCATTATTCATTATTCATTATTCATTATTCATTATTCATTATTCATTATTCATTATTCATTATTCATTATTCATTATTCATTATTCATTATTCATTATTCATTATTCATTATTCATTATTCATTATTCATTATTCATTATTCATTATTCATTATTCATTATTCATTATTCATTATTCATTATTCATTATTCATTATTCATTATTCATTATTCATTATTCATTATTCATTATTCATTATTCATTATTCATTATTCATTATTCATTATTCATTATTCATTATTCATTATTCATTATTCATTATTCATTATTCATTATTCATTATTCATTATTCATTATTCATTATTCATTATTCATTATTCATTATTCATTATTCATTATTCATTATTCATTATTCATTATTCATTATTCATTATTCATTATTCATTATTCATTATTCATTATTCATTATTCATTATTCATTATTCATTATTCATTATTCATTATTCATTATTCATTATTCATTATTCATTATTCATTATTCATTATTCATTATTCATTATTCATTATTCATTATTCATTATTCATTATTCATTATTCATTATTCATTATTCATTATTCATTATTCATTATTCATTATTCATTATTCATTATTCATTATTCATTATTCATTATTCATTATTCATTATTCATTATTCATTATTCATTATTCATTATTCATTATTCATTATTCATTATTCATTATTCATTATTCATTATTCATTATTCATTATTCATTATTCATTATTCATTATTCATTATTCATTATTCATTATTCATTATTCATTATTCATTATTCATTATTCATTATTCATTATTCATTATTCATTATTCATTATTCATTATTCATTATTCATTATTCATTATTCATTATTCATTATTCATTATTCATTATTCATTATTCATTATTCATTATTCATTATTCATTATTCATTATTCATTATTCATTATTCATTATTCATTATTCATTATTCATTATTCATTATTCATTATTCATTATTCATTATTCATTATTCATTATTCATTATTCATTATTCATTATTCATTATTCATTATTCATTATTCATTATTCATTATTCATTATTCATTATTCATTATTCATTATTCATTATTCATTATTCATTATTCATTATTCATTATTCATTATTCATTATTCATTATTCATTATTCATTATTCATTATTCATTATTCATTATTCATTATTCATTATTCATTATTCATTATTCATTATTCATTATTCATTATTCATTATTCATTATTCATTATTCATTATTCATTATTCATTATTCATTATTCATTATTCATTATTCATTATTCATTATTCATTATTCATTATTCATTATTCATTATTCATTATTCATTATTCATTATTCATTATTCATTATTCATTATTCATTATTCATTATTCATTATTCATTATTCATTATTCATTATTCATTATTCATTATTCATTATTCATTATTCATTATTCATTATTCATTATTCATTATTCATTATTCATTATTCATTATTCATTATTCATTATTCATTATTCATTATTCATTATTCATTATTCATTATTCATTATTCATTATTCATTATTCATTATTCATTATTCATTATTCATTATTCATTATTCATTATTCATTATTCATTATTCATTATTCATTATTCATTATTCATTATTCATTATTCATTATTCATTATTCATTATTCATTATTCATTATTCATTATTCATTATTCATTATTCATTATTCATTATTCATTATTCATTATTCATTATTCATTATTCATTATTCATTATTCATTATTCATTATTCATTATTCATTATTCATTATTCATTATTCATTATTCATTATTCATTATTCATTATTCATTATTCATTATTCATTATTCATTATTCATTATTCATTATTCATTATTCATTATTCATTATTCATTATTCATTATTCATTATTCATTATTCATTATTCATTATTCATTATTCATTATTCATTATTCATTATTCATTATTCATTATTCATTATTCATTATTCATTATTCATTATTCATTATTCATTATTCATTATTCATTATTCATTATTCATTATTCATTATTCATTATTCATTATTCATTATTCATTATTCATTATTCATTATTCATTATTCATTATTCATTATTCATTATTCATTATTCATTATTCATTATTCATTATTCATTATTCATTATTCATTATTCATTATTCATTATTCATTATTCATTATTCATTATTCATTATTCATTATTCATTATTCATTATTCATTATTCATTATTCATTATTCATTATTCATTATTCATTATTCATTATTCATTATTCATTATTCATTATTCATTATTCATTATTCATTATTCATTATTCATTATTCATTATTCATTATTCATTATTCATTATTCATTATTCATTATTCATTATTCATTATTCATTATTCATTATTCATTATTCATTATTCATTATTCATTATTCATTATTCATTATTCATTATTCATTATTCATTATTCATTATTCATTATTCATTACTCATTATTCATTATTCATTATTCATTATTCATTATTCATTATTCATTATTCATTATTCATTATTCATTATTCATTATTCATTATTCATTATTCATTATTCATTATTCATTATTCATTATTCATTATTCATTATTCATTATTCATCATTCATTGAATATTTATTATTCCTTATTTTAGTTGTATTCCTTATTTATTATTCATTATATATTATTTACGATAAACTTATTTCCAACTGTAAAGCTTCTAAGAGTCCGATAGCCATAAAGTAACCCTGGTTTTATAGACGAATGTGCGCGTCATCCACGACGAACACTTGCAAGGACGCGCCATAAGCAGCCATTGACATTTCTATGCCTTGCGCTCACGTAACACGTAGGACAATGATTTACGGAACGTGATGCAATAAAAATTGTTGTTGCGGAATGAATACCCTTTCATGTGGCCAAATATTGTCTTAAGCCATGTTCTAGACTGTGGCTGCAATAAAATGATTATCGCACAATAAACTTTTTATTACCGCTAATGTTGGATCTTCAGATAAATTAAATTATTTCAAGAGCTTTCGAACTAATGATATTAATTAACAAATAAGATGTTTTTGTTGATATCCGAGCAAAAAATTTGCAGTTGGTCTTTATGATGTGACATAAAAATGTTGTTCACAATATATATACGAAGAATTCCATACATTTTATAATAAGTTTTATAAGCTCCTTTATAATTTTTGTATCCATTTACATATTTATTTTATCATCTCGTTCAACTTAAATCACAATTTACACAATTAAGCTTACAGCAGGCTAATAATAAACCGTTTACATCGCTTTGCATTCCGGATTGTTCATTGTTACCCGCTAGCAAGGATAACGTTTTAAAATTAGTTGAGAATAAAAACGCTCTAGTGAGTAAAGAATTTAATGGGAACTGAGCTTGTCCGCCATCTAGATGAAATCATGCTGTGAAGGGATAACGTGTCTTACAGCAGCATTTAAATGCAGTCACAACAAGCAATAACAAAAGCATTAACAACAACAATGACGACATTAAGAGCAAAGAAAATTCCATCACGTAAAAACACGGGAGAAAATTGCTGCAACAAAAAAAAAAAAGAAAGAAACATTAAGAAACTATTTGCCAGTGATGCGTAGAGCAAATTGTACGTTTAATTGCGCTCTCGAAATGAAAAACAAGATGAAGATGGTGATGATAATGAGCCAATCGGCGATAGTCATGATGATGAACTAAGATAACTTTATTTTGATGATGACAATGATGATTGTAGACATCTAGTTTTGAAATACGGTTTAATATTTTGAAAATATTAGTTTAATAAAAAACTAATATTAAAAAAAAATGGGATTAAAAAATTCGGGATTAAAAAAAAATTGATTTTGATATTTTTGCAAATGCTATTAAATTTAGTACCTATAATTTCTGGTTAGAATTTAATACGAATATAATAATATAAAAGGGTATATTTTAAATAGGGAATCATTGAAGAGGTTATTTCGCCTATTTTAACGGAAAAATATAAATCTTTTGGAAAAATTCCAGTAATTTGCTACATTCCTAATTTCAAAGTTTAATATCATGCCACCAACAGACGCTTTAATTTTCTTATATTATTTTTTTTTTACGTTATATTACCTTTCCAACGATATAAAATTTAGGAGTGCTCTTGAAGGGTTCAGAAGTTATGGCCTAAAACGTGTAGTAGTAATGAAGTTTCAATACAAATTCAACTAGCATTCAATTTTCATGCAGTTTTTTTATTTTTAACAAAACAAAAAGAAGAAAGTCGATAAATATTGAATTTGTATAGAAAACTCATTACTACTACACGTTTTACGCCATATCTTCTGGACCCTTTTAGAGCACACCTTAATTTTATATTGTTTTAAAGTTATTGAAATTTAAAAAATATTAAAAAAATGAAAAAAAAATTAGAGCGTCTGTTGCTGCCATGTCATGAAACTTTCAAAATTAAGAACAAATCCACAAATCCAATCCCGAAATCCCGGGATCGCCGAAGTGTTCAAAAATCGACATCCCTAGTACACACACAGCTTAATGCTTATTAATCGGAACATCCCGTGTTTGACTCCAGCTTTGCCAGCTTTATACCTTTATGTATACAAAACTATCAAAAACTTTATTTCATATATGAAATGTTTCTATGCACAATCCAGAATTGTAAGCAAGTAGGTTAACTTTCCATGCTTCATGATCATTGTAGGCTAAAAGCATTCTCTGCCACAATGCGTTTATTATGGGTGCTTTTAAAACTCTTCCCAGTAAACCAAAATTACCATTTTTGAAATCATTTATGAACCTTTTCGGGTAGAAACGTTCATTTTCGGCACTCATAAATGAACCCTTTATGTATCATTCGTCGGACTAAAATGCCTCTCAAAAATGAACCTTATTTTATACCATAAATTGTACTTTTTTGTTCGGAAATAAGTTAAGAAATGATCCATAAAGAAGTTATTTTTCGGCACTCGGAAATTAACCCTTTTTGTATAAATCGCCGCACAAACTTTCTTTGTTCGGAAATGAGTGATTGTTTTCCAATTTGAAAAACTTTCAACTTATGTGTGAAATATCAAAATAGTAAAGTTATTATTAGGGAATTCATTTGATTACTATTTTGCATGGAATGTTGTCGTGGTTTTCATTCTGTTTGGGTTTGATCTTCATTGTTAAAAGAAATGTTGAAATTTTATGACAGACTTGATGATAGATGAAAAGGAAAATAGTTACGACGAATAGAAATCCATACGACGTTTGTATGAAAATTAACGTTTTAGTTTACTATTATAAAAATATCAACAAAAGGTTTGAAGTTTTTTCTTTTTCATATTTCTCATTTGGAATGATTTTAAAAATTCTAGAACAACATTTCTGATTTTCATTCGAAAAATTTTTGAATTCCAGGGATACCAACATACCATTTTTGTTGCACTTCGTTTTTTTTTTAGGTTAGATTTAGATATTTTAACAAAAAAGTTCCAAAAGTCGAAAAATGCTCTTATTTTTTAAAACTTATGCACAAATTTTATTCATTAATTCCTAAAACATACGAAAACTAAATTCCTGCTCATTATCTAAACATGTTCATACAAGTAACGTAGAAGCCACGTGTCAAGCCTTGGCCCTAAAGCTGGAAGTTCATTAACTGCGTTTGCATTTGCGTCCGTCTACTCGCTAACGCAATCATTATAGAAATTAACATGAAAGCTTAAGGAAGCGAGTTCAACGTTTACGTGCATAGCGTTGGAGAACGCAATCTGAAATATTTTCAACTTTTCTTGCGTAAATTGCATTTTTTTCATAGCGATTAACGAGAAGAAATAAGAGAAACGAGTTCACTCTTTGAAATTTCCAGGGATGGCCCTTCAACATGAATTGAAACAAATAAAAATTTTGATAAGTTATTATTTGCTATTTGTTTAACATGATGTTTTTTATGGTAAATGTTGAAAATGTATGTTACTAAAAATCAATTTCTTTTTAATATTTTAGCATAAATACACCTAAAATTGTTTTTCAAGAATAAAGAAAATGTTCAATATCTTTGTAGCCCTGAACTGCAATGGAGTAAAAATGCAATTATTGTACTCTGCAATAATTTTCTTGCGTAAATTGCGCCAGAGCTATGAACTAATGAACTAATGAGCTAATGAACTTTCAGCTTAATAAATGAATCAGAACGTGTCAGAACGCTTACAAACTATGTAGCGATTATAATAGCAACGACAGAAGAATTTTTTGTTTTTTTACAAAAATGACTTATTTTATAACAAAAACTTCTCTTCTTCTGTTTTCTTCTTCTGTCAAGCCCTCAAAACACAAATATATATTTTTATTTTATAAAAAAATCCAGTAAACAAAACAAATGCAGAATGAATATAATAACAGCAGCTGTCAATAAGCGAAACGTCGCGTATTGTTCCGTTCCATCTTATTATAAACGCTCACATAAGAAACGCGTGTAATAGATTGCATAGTGACATTTTATAACGTTCCGTTCCTTCTATTTCACCAGACTGACACACACGTCATTCCAGTTGGACACACTGAAGAAGCGAAGCTTTTTCGAAGTTACTTAGATTTGATAGTTTTTCTTTTTAATAAATTATCTTTTAAATTCAAAATTTTTATATAACATAAATTAAATTAAAAAACACACGTTAATATTCACACCAGTAAATTTAATTATATTTCGTTATTTCGTTCGTTTACTGTTTTTTTATATAAGAATTTATGTTTCTTTTTTGCTTGCGTTCATCACAACAAAAACAATTTGATATCAAATTATTAAAAAACATTTTCTTTGCCGCGCTGAGCTGTTGTTTCAATATTAACTAAAACAGAAGCTTTGTTGCTGCATAGCAGCATAATCTATTAATATATGGAAAATTGTGTATTGCCAATGCTGGTGACATCTTGTGGCAAGTAGAAGCAAATTTTTGTTAGTAGTTGTAGTAATCCAATACCTAATCCTCTATCTATTGATAGATTGTGACGATCTACTGCAGCATAGCTTCTGTTATGCTTAACATTCGACTACTGTTTCTAACACAGCTTTGTGGTCTATTGGATAGCGTATAGAACTCCTAATCATTAGGTACGAGTTCAAGTCCCCAAGGTGGGCCAAAGAATATTTTTAATATTAAATATTAAAGTATTAAATTTTCTTGTTGTAATAAACGCAAGCAATGAAGAAATCATATAATTTCTAATAACAAATTTGTCGGAAGTTTATCAGATTTCACTCAAGCAAACCACAGAACGAGGCGTAAAAAGCTTCGCTTGTGTGAATGTAGCCTTCTGTCACTACCACCAACTCCGCCATGTTAGCAACTGAGTTGCGCCTGCCTGTCCAAAGCCAGAATAAAGGAGGATGATTGGCAGTAGATGCATAGAGTCGTAACATTCGTGGAGAAGTCTTGTCTACTGTCGTAAAAGAGAAGAGTTCACCAGAGCTTGGTGTGGCGGCCAATCTGGTAGCAGGTCACTATGGTAAATCCTTGTGAAAAAAGCCTGCAATGGAGTAGCAATGGTCCAGTAGAAATTGTTAGCACGGGGATAGTCAAACCCGTCAAATGAGATGACATTATTTATCCACGGCAAGGAGACATGGTATATATGGCCAACTTCGATTGGTTATTTTGTGTCTATAAGACACGGCAAAAGGGAGACCTAAGGAAGAATCAAGTTGCACGGGTTCAAAAATCTAGGCACTTCGTTAAAGGTATGGTAATGCTCCATGCCTTAAGTTGAAGTGCCAGTCAAAAACCAAACAGTGCTTTTTTGTCTCATTTGCCGTGATGTTGTAGACCCCCATTCGGCGGGACCGAGTTGCCCAGGTGACTATCATGGGTTGGCCCTTTGGGGCCATGTTTCATCACCAGTTACGATCAAATCAAGAAAATCTGGATCGTTTTCAGCTATTTAAACAGCAGTCTTTACAATGCTCTACATGAGCGTTTTTTGATCCTCATTCAAGTTGTGTGGAACAAGTCGCGCACAGACCTTTTTTTACCCAAATTAGAATATGACGAACAGTCTCTCTTTTTGTTCCTAACTCCTCAGCCAACATTCTCATAGTAAAATTTCTATCGACAGAAATGATTTCACGGTTTTTTTGCACCAGTTCATCATGTTTTTTGTTCTCTGGACGTCCGCTTCTTTGATCGTCGGTCAACAGTCAGAAAAATATGTGCGGTCAGATTAACTGTTGACGGCGAGTAGTGAATAACGAGAACGAAGTAAGAATTAAACTGGTTTCATGCTGATACGAAGTTTTCTTTGGCAGTAGGCGCGCTGCAGACTTTTGGCAATCAATCTTTTGCAATATGTAAGTTTGTGCTTGTGGTGCTGATGGCGAGGAGAAATTACAAAGACAAATCAAAAATAAGCTTGTTTCTTACTGACACGAAGTTTTTTCGGATGTCGTTTCAGTTATTTCGTCGTTACTCATCGGATTGTGCAGTTCATGATATTGTGCGAAATTTAGCGAGATTTGTTTTATAGCCAAAAAAGTGTGAGTTTTATTAACGTTTTCCCTGTAACGTGGGGTCACTCGCGTAGCCAGGTGATTTCTTGTTAGGTGTTTGTCTCGTGAACGCGTAGCGCTAGCGTCATTTACTTTGCACTGAATTAATTAATGTGCGCGCATTAATAGTCGAGTAGAAACACCAAACATTATGTAAACATTTTTGCAGGACCCTAGGAGCTATTGAACTAGGTAAAGCAAGGACAAAACACAAGTGACCTCACGTTACAGTGAATGTAACAAAAAAAAAAAAAGACCACGTTACAGGGTTAATAATAAATCAAAAATTGCTTAAAACAATTTAACTGCAGAATTGGTGAAAAAATAGTCAAAATTAATTAAATTTAAAGATTGTGATATCCAGTCTCTGCACAACCCCGATTCCAATAACCCATTGTTTAGAATTAGTGCATTTAATATAGCTATAAAGTAGTGCATTTAATATAGCTATTTAAGCCTGCTTTGATAACCTTATTGGAAGAAATAATATAGGTGTTATATAGGTGTAACGCCTGAGCAAAAAAAAAAAAAAAACATTCCAAGTTTTAATTTCGAAACAACAACTTTTTACGTTGTCAACAATTTTAAGACTGTTAATTTAACAGTTCGGACATTGAATAATTACAAATAGAAGGTGACACTGCCGACGTTGAAGCGACATTACGGCTATGTGGCAGATATTTGCAATCACATAATTATCTTATTCTATAACCCAAATTAATTGTCTTTGCTTTTATGCAGAAAATTTCCCTCAGTTTTTTTTTCACTTGTTTTGTTATTGGAATAGTCCTTTTCTAATTAAACAGTTACTTTCTATGGATATTTATCAACAATGGCTAGATTTTTGCTCACTTTGTTTCCTTTTTTATATGCATCGGTAGCGTAAAGAAGTTTTTTATTTTAAATAATTTTAAAGATATTATATTAAGTGACATGAAGTACTGTGATTACGTCGGGTGTAAAAATAAAAAAAGCAATGGCATTCCAAGATATATTATGCCAAAAGATGATAGGCGTGAAATTTGGATAAAAAACTCGGGAAACAGCTTTTCTTCTAAATTAATAGAAAATGAACAATTTTTTATATGTGCTGAACATTTCGAAAAGAAGTTCATTAATTTGAGTGGCTTTAAATCAAGACTTTCATTAAGTGCAGTACCAATTTTTTATAGTGACAAAAAACAAAAGAAAAATAGTAATGAATCAAATTTTAAAAAAAGACCAGCATTGGCAGAGACAAATTTTGAACAAAAGAATAAAGATCTTCAAAACAATGATGATGAGTGTTGTTCAAAAAAGAAAATCCAAAAGGAAAAAAATAATAAATCAAATTTTAAAAAAAGACCAGCATTGGTAGAGACAAATTTTGAACAAAAAAATAGAGATCTTAAAAACAATGATGATGAGTGTTATTCGCTAAGTGTTAACAAAACGGATAAGCCAAAAACATATTCAAATAAATTTAAAAATTTTGGTATGGCGAAAACAAATGACACCAACGAGCTCAGCATTTCAAATCCTCATCTCGTTTATGATGAAGTAGAAAATATTAACCCCTCCATTGAAGAGCTCCTTAAATCTCCCAAAAAAAAATATATGAGACCAAATGTGGTTAATAAAATATCTCAAAACGATAAAATAGACGAAATGTTGCAAAATAAAAAGAAAAGTGTATCCATTCTTATAAAAAGCCAGCTTTTACATTCAAAAAATTCAAAATGGAACGCAGATGAAAAAGATTTATTTTTGAAATTTCATTATAAGTCCCCATCCTTTTATAAATTTTTGAAGCAAGAAGGATTTGAACTACCTTCACTAAGGACAATTGTGCGGTGGTACGATACATTACCATTTCAAACAGGCATTTCATTTCAAATTTTGAAAATGCTAAAAAACAAACTCGACCTTCTTCCTAATCAAGACAAAAAATGTGTTCTTGTTTTTGATGAGATGAGCATTAAAAAAGAATTGGAGTATAATTCAAAGGACGATAAAATATATGGATTCGAGGATTTGGCTGAATTTGGAAGAAACCAAGCTCTTGCATCCCATTCTCTTCTGTTAATGCTTCGAGGATTAAATTTTTCATGGAAACAGGTACTGCTAGAAGCGTTTTATTGTTTGTGTTTTGATTGTATAAGCCGTTTTAAACTTTGAAATGATTTTACAACTTCTCACTAAATGTGAGATTTTGTTTTATTTTGTGTGAATTTCTCTCCAATCTTCATATCGGTAGTTCATCCTGTAGCTTTTTATACACTGAAAAAAACATATTTTAAAATTGAACACAATGTATTCAGGGGCGTAACTAGCGGGGCGGGGAGGGGGGTAGGGGGGTAAGGAGGTCTACCCTCTCTACTTTTTTAGAGTCGGCCTAATTGTGTTTTTTTAATGAAATTTGTTTAAAACATTGATTTTTATTAACAATAATTACAACATATCAAAGTCAGTCGTACCTTTTATTGCCATTTTCATAACAAATAGAGTCATTTTTAATTTTTGTTTTCAAAATGGCGCCAAAAACAGGTATGAGATTTAATTGGCTTATATATTTTAGCCAATTTAATTATAATTAATCTTATAGTTTCAAGTATAATCGTTTCGATTAACTAAAAAATTTTCAGTTGTAAAAGCTGAAAAATCGTTGGCTCTTCTTTTTCTTCTAAAAGTCTTCAAGGCTTTTATATTCATAAAGAAACAACTTAATAAACACCTAAATAAAAACAAAAAATGGATAGCTAAAAAAAATACAATAGCATAACAGACAATTTTGTTTTTATTATTCGAGATTGAGCAAATTTATAACACATCCCAGCAGAAAAGTGGACCAAATTTGAAATATTACTGAACTAGTTCCTAGAAGAACCAGTACTAGTTCCACTACAGTACCCTTTAACATTGAACGAAATGACACTTTTTGCGGGTTGATGTCGTAGGAAAAGACAATTGTCCACATGAACACTGTTAAAAACAAAAGAAAATTAAGAGTTCTTCACTGAAACGGCTTTTGTACTGTTTCACAGCTCCTTCAAACCTGGGGCCGCCAAAAAGCTAAGTCCTGTCTTGATTTCTCGTCAATTTTAAAACATTTTTCTTTCAGTGTATATTAACAACATAAAACTTATTTTTATTAAAAAAAAGCATCAAAATAAAAACATTAAACGATTCGCACCAAGAGTTAAGTTAATTTCATTATGTGTTTGCTAGATTATTGGCTACTATTGTGGAAATGTGAAGGGAGATATGCTGGCGAAAATCCTTATATCTACTGTCACTATTTTGATCCAAGAAAACATAGATGTGGTTGCCATTGTGTGTGATCAAGGAGCACCGAATAGAAGTGCCTATGTCAAATTGGGCGCAACTGTTGATACTCCATATATCACAGTTTTGAAAAAAAAAATCTTTTGTCTCTATGATGCTGTGCATCTACTTAAGAGTGTCCGAAATAATTTGTTGGTCTCTAATATTGTCATTGAGAACGATGTAGTGTCTTGGACAATACTGCGAAAATTATTTCATGCCGAAAGCGGTTTGATTAGATCGATGCATAAGCTCACAGAAGCCCATATAAACCCAAACAATTTTCAAAAAATGACAGCCAAATTAGCAACACAGGTATTCAGCCATCATGTTTCTACTGCAATATTTGCAGCAATGTCAACAAATGTTTTTGAAAAACATGAACAACCTATAGCGTTAGCTACAGCAAATTTTTTTTTTAAATTAAATAAGCTTTTTGACAATTTGAACAGCACAAACAAGTTTTCAAATAATCCTGACAAGAATGCTATATCAGACACTCAAATGGATATTATATCCCACTTGCAAGAGTCAGTTGCTTGGATATCGTTATGGAAGCGAGAAAAAAAAGGATCTGTGCATTGTTTCAACGGTCTCCGTCAAACAATTATTGGGTTACTGCAATTATGGGAAGATATAAAATGTGAAAACCAGCAATATCTCATAACGTCACATTTAAATTCCGATTGTCTTGAGAACACAATATCTGTTGTAAGAAACAACCGAGGATCATATGAACGTAATCCCTCGGTATTACGCTTACACAAAAATCTAAAACAAATGTGCTTTTATAACATTATTTCTCCTGATACATCTTCATATGAAACCTCTGATTCATCAGTTTTATTAAATATGGCAGATATAGACAGTAAGAGTTACTGTCACCTTCTTAAAAATGTTTTATATGTATGTAACAATTTCAGAGTTTATTGATCCAGATGATTTTACATTGGAAGAATTTAACCAAGATGATGACCCTCCTCCTAATATTGTTCCGGTTTTAAAGGGTGAGAATTTATGAATTATTTATGAATTTATTTATGAATTTATGAATGAGAATTATGGAATATGTTGCCTGCAAGGATTAAAAGTATCTCTAATAAACACACCTTTAAGCATGAAGTTTTTCAATTCTTTTATTAATAATGTCAATATCTTTACTGTCTATTACTTTGCTTACATCTTTTATTTTTCTCTTATCATATTTTTATTTTTAATTTTTTGACAAATAATGAGTCTTGTTACTTTGAATTTTTTCGTAATAATTTATATAAATAGTTGCTTATTCAATTTATTTCTCTAAAAACTTCATTTTTGTTTTTATATTTAAATTATATACTCCGTTGTTTATAACTTGTTTGCAATATATTAATACTTTTTGCATTTATAAGACTGTGTCTTGCATGTAAACATTACAATAAATAAATAAATAAAATAAATAAATAAATAAATAAAAATACATCTCCAGAATCCGTCGAAATGAATTTCCGACCGTTAGGCTACGTTACGAATACGAAAAATTTTCTTTCCGAACGAAAACAAATTTACTATCGAAAACATCTCACTTTTTACAAACTAAAATATGTATCTACTCTTACTAAAATATGTGCCTGAAATAAACGCAAAAAAAAAATTAAAAAGTGGTTTAAATACTGTTAAAATAAAGTTTTCCATAGCTTTAAATAGTGTACGCTCAATTTTGTGAGTAACTGTATATTGCTTTGATTGGGGTTATAATGTGAAAAAATTTTAAAATAAGCTGTCAAAATTGAATCGTGGAATAGCAATGTTACGAATGTTCGAATACGCCGTATTGATTATGATTGTAGAAAACGTCATTACGAATCCGGAAGAAAATCTACGCTACGACGGATTCTGGAATAGGGCTGAATAACTCAGTTGTTTCTTAATTCGCTTTAGGCGGTTTTTGAGTGTGACCACATATATATCGCAGCCACATGAAAATATATACCCAAACAACTTATATATATCACTTTTCACTTATATACAGATGATTTCAATATCGAACATTTCACCCGATTTGATACGGAATTTGATGAAGAATTTTGCAATATTTGTGAATTTGACGATTCCGATTCGGAAGAACCATCAGATGTTGTTCCAAACATCAAGGACATGTCAATAACATATTTTTCCGGATATATTGCACAAACTATTTGGAAAAAATACCAATGCATAGCATGCAAGTCATTTATGTGTGATCAAAGCCCTAAAACATATTCAAGCAAATCAAAACTTATTGAAGTCCGTGAATACGAAGGAGCTCATCGTGGTGGTTTGACAATACCATCTCCACAGTTCTCAGCCATTATTCAACATATTATAAATATTTTTGAAAAAAATTTTGATTTTCATTGTTTCAAAGAAAATGTTTTAAAAATTTTGAAAAATATTTGCAAGACAAAATTAAAAAAAACGATATCCTGTTCTGATGCAGAGCATGATTCTTATATGATTTTGCATACACTGCGTGTTCTTATACGCGCCAAATTCAAAGTAATAAATTCCAAAGTAAAATTTTCAAAAAGAAAATTGAAAAAATTTGACAATTTAAATCACATATAAGGTATAGCTAGTGACACCCAAAATTATAGGCACAGTCATAGACATTTATTTAAAAAAGTTTGCTAAAAATTTGAGTTTGCATTTGGCAAAACTTTGTTAATATAAAAAAATTGCTTATTTACCAATGGTTTGCTAAAATTTTTGTGATTGTAATTTTATTCTGTAGAAACGTTGTTACTCGTTATAAGAGTAATTTACAACAAAGTTATGTTTTTTTGGCATTTTGAAAAGAAAAGTTTAGAATAAAATAATCAACTACAGTTATATAAATACATATATTTTGAGTTATACTAAAAGTTATTTATGTTTTTTTTTTTATTTTTTGCTAATACCTATTATTAAGGCTATGCCAATAACTCTACTATGTTGTGAATTCATTCTTTATGTATGCATGTCTTATTTATTACTACTTTTATAAACATCTATAAATTTTATCAATAAACATGATAACATTAATTGCAATTAAAAATTAGTAATTATTAATGCAGTTTTAATAAACTGCAGAATTATTTGTAGCCTAAAAACTAAATTCTATTATATTGCCATTCTACACAATTTGGCAATTTGCATAAAAATCAAATAACACAAACGAAAACACTTGTCAGTGAAGCAGAAGCAGCTGACCTTGAACAAGGTGGGATTTTATTTCTGTTTGTTGTGGGATCAATTTAGGATTTTCTTAGTTATGTGCACAAACCAGGTGAAAAGCTTTGGTTTTCGGTTAACGATTGAAGCGACATGTGGACGACGTAGTGGCGAATGTTGGCGGTGTCCATTCTATATTATAATTATTCAATGGTTCGGACTATTTCAAATAAACAACATTCATCGTTACTCCAACAGTGAGGACCGTTACTTCAGAAATCCGGACTGTTATTTCAAAACAACAAATAGCACCTGCCCCAAATGTGAAGACTGTTCCTTCAACAATCCAGTTTGTTGTTGCAAAACAAACAAATATGACTGTTGTTATTAAAGGTCCGGACTGTTTCATCAACGCTTTCAACAGTAGGATGGGGTTTGACGGCGAAAACTGTTGTGCCAACCTACTTTTTCGTCTTTTTGTCTGAGTGAAATCTTCACGGCCACCTTCGAATCCTGAAACCACGTAAAAGCTAGTGTACGAGATATACAATCATCACCATACAATTTTTCGTATATCTGTTATAGAGAATTTCTTTCCAAGTTTAAAACAAACTTTAATATTTACTCTTTGTTGCTTTATGTTTTTACTACTAAACATACAAAACTATTGCCATTAGAACTTGCTGTTTTTTATAGCCTGTCAAACGATGTGCATAAACTTGGGTGCTTTTGAAAGAGGATAGATGTATCTTTCTAACATCATGTATGTTTAAAAGATGGCGCTACGTTTTCTATGATTGAAATCAAAAGTTCGGTTATTTAATTTTCACACCGTGTAGGTATAGTAAAAAGAAGATCATGTTGAAAAATAAATAAAAAAATCCACACAAAATAGTTAAATTTTTATTTTTTTCTAAGGTTTTATTGAGCGACAATCGCATACATTTTCAATGTTGAGACTTTCATGGTAAGTAAGCTCGATGCGAAAAGCTTTACTCCAGCGCTTTTTTAACAAAATCAGTATAAGTGGTTCGTTTACATGATTTTTCCAAAGTTTTGATATATGCTTTAAAGTTTTTGCTACTACAACCAATCATAAAAGTTTCATAAAACCCCTTTCATAAACCCATCAAAGCTTTTTTGAAGCTTTCTATTTTAAGAATCGAGTTTTAATCTCTCGCTAGTCGTGCTCCACTATCTCATGAAGCGTTACCAGGAATTGCTATAATATCATGATAGCCCAACCCCGAATGATTGTTTTTGTTTTCTCCTCAATCAACTAAGGCGCATGCCAGCTCTACAAAAACAACAAAATTATGCTCTTCTCATATGCAGTAGCTATCAAAGTTTGTGCGCATTGTGCGACAGAGAAGAGAATGCGGCCAAAGCGAGATGCACCGTAAACAAACTAGCTAGAAATGCAAAAGAAGTTCGATGCCGCCGAAGCACATGTTTTTGGCATGTGTTGTAGAAGTTTTGCATATCTGCTATCGCATCGCAAGAAAGAGATAGATCGTAAACAAAGACAGCTGCTCGATGCATATGAGTTGCGCCGTAGGCAACATAATGACGTCGAAGAGCTTTTCACCGAGTCGTTGTACTCGCCAAGTATTTATTATACACAGCTTTCATTACGAACAGCCAGCTGCTGTTGAGTATGTGTCTTGGTGTCTGAGTGGGTCAGGTGCAAATCGACAAAATTGCCTTTTTATTAAAATTTCTGAGAAAATCATGGCGTGACTTTGTCGAAATTATTTGTGCTAGAGAGTTGAAGCACAGAATAGAGTCTATGCGCAACAAATTACTGCATGCAAATTATTCAATGCCACAAAAATGCATGCAAACGATTTTTCATTTAGGGGTCTACCATATTTTGAGAAATACATATTTTTATATTCTTAGAAGTTGTTTAATGTTTCTATCTCACAATTGTCTTACGCAAAATTTGAATCACATAATTGGCTTATATCCTATTTTAAAATATTAGCTACGTGCATTTTAAAAATAACTTATTATTGTTGCATATTCGAAACAAAAGACGTCATACACACCAATTTCCTATAACAATATTCAAAATGAGTTTTTTTTATCTCTTAACCGTTGTGTCGATCGTAGAGCCCACGGGTACATTTGCAACTTTAATTTTCCTGTATCTTCCAAACGGTTAGTCCGATTGACCTGAAATTTCATGATATCCTCAACCATACACTTTTGCATCATGTGGAAAAGTTTCATCAAGATTGGAGCAGCAGTTCAGTCGATACAGCCCAAATTCAAGTTAGTGGAATGGCGTCGACTGCTGATGTACCCGGGTACTTGTATGAAAATTCATACAAATATATAGAAATAAATGGCAAAGTTCACTTTATATTGCTATATCTTCCAAGCGGCTGGTCCAATCTTGATGAAACTTCGTATCATAGCTTGGAAATATGTAATTGATATTGGTGTGAAATTTCAGGTCAATTGGACCAACCGTTTGGAAAATATAACCCAGTTACTAGAAAATGACCTAGCGTCAACAGCTGATGTTCTATGAAAATTCATACAAATATATAGAAATAAATGGAAATATTTAGTTTATTTTATGGAAATTTGTTTATTTATTTATAGAAAATCATTATAATGAAAGTAAAAAATATATTTTATGAATTTTAGCAGCATCTGAGGCATTGTGGATGATCCTTCGAGTGCTCTGCGCACACAGGCTTATTACAAATTGCACCATCCATTTTATTTTCACTTTTTATATATTTGCCGCACAAAATAAATTTTTAGGTCTTTACACTTCAAAAATCGCACATAAACTGACTTATGCATACAAAACTACTCAAAACGAAACCTGCGCAAAAAATCATGTTTCTGCCTGCAAAACTGGTTGTGCAAGGGTAGGTAGGCAAGATATTCCCAAATACCCTTTTGTTCCTGTTAGTAGACGTGTTTTCCTACACATTCCAAAAAAAAAATGTTTACATTGAACAAATATTTTATGAGTTATAATTATTCTGCGCAGGTACTAAAAATAGCACTATGAGCAAGAGGGTTGATTTTCAGTTCAAATATAACGGAATTTTGCGAATGAAAATTCAATGTTAATTATTTTTCTTGGTAAAAAGGGATCAAATTACAAGGATTAAAAAAGAATTTGGAAATTGTTAAATTTTTATGGATTTTGGCAAAAATGGTAAAAATGGATTATTTAGGTACCAAATTTTTTTTTTCCCAAATTATGATAAAAGTTTTGTTAACTAGACAATATTTCCAATAAATAAAAAAAAAAAAAACCAGAAAATTACAAGAATCCAGGTAGTAGTTAATATTTGTATATCAAAAGCAACTATCTGCCATACAAAACGTATGAAGTACCCGGGTACATCTACTGTCGATGTGGATAAAACCCAACAGCTGTTGACACAACGGTTAATAAACGTAATGTACTTTAAATTTATCATAAAACAAAAGTATCCATTATAGTTAATACAGGGTGAGTCGGATAGCGAGGTCAATCCGAAAGCTGGTGAATTCTTGGGTCAAGACATAAAAAAAAATTGTATGGTAGAGAGGTATATTTTCATCCCCCTTCTAGTTATAAGTAAAAGTGTGTAAGAAAGTTGAATTTGAACCTATTTTTGTTCAGCGTTGCGTATACGCAATGGTATACTTTTCATAACCTGGAGGTCATACAGTAATAGATTTTCATAATCTCCAAAAAGAATATAAAATTTTAAGAATTTATCTAATCGACCTGTTTTCGCTCAAGGCTAAACAATTACGTTTGCTTACATTTCCAAGCTTGGAAAATTTGGGAATTTTCCATTTTTGTTTTATCTTTAATTTTAATACACTGAAAAAACAAATCAAGTAAAATATTATTCTTATAAAATTGTCTTTCTTAGGCTTTATATTTAATTTTTGTGAATTTTTATGAAGTTTGACTGAAATATGTGGCTCCCGCGGGTTGACGCTTGTCTTTAACGAAATACGTTTTTGGATATTTTTTGTTGTTTTGTAGAAATTCTTGTAATCAATATTGGCGCAAAATGCTCGACTTTGCTTGTAAAATATCGTTCAATATCGTTCAATTTGAAAATTTAAAATTTCGAGGTAGCATCTCGATCCTTACATTTTTTTTTTAATTTTTTAATTTTTTTTTTCTAAGTTAGATATCCCTTTAATACGCAATAACTTTAAAAGTATAATAGCTACGTAAGTACAAGTTTAAAATAGAAAAAAAAAATAGAAAATGAATTAAAGTTTCCTTAAACGTTAAAGAAATAAAAGATGACCAAACTCAAAAAATATTTTATTTTACAAAAATTATTAGTTCGAGTGCGATTTCCTCGAAATCTTATCTAAAACAAAATTATTTTTATTACGTTGTTGTATACCCTCAAGTATTCTCTAAAATGTTTTAATACCAAGCTTTTAAGTTCGATCAACTGATCATTTGATTTTGGATTTTCAAGTTGTGCTCAACATACTCGTACCTATGTAATGCAAAAAAGCTCACATTGATATAGCTCACAACTGTGAATTTAAATAAATCACGTACAGAGCAATTACAAAATGATCTTGATAATTAGTGAATACGCAGCAGATATGATTTTTGTATATGGATACTGCAATGGAACTCTTTCATCTTACCACCGCGGGGTGGTAATTGTAATTGCTCTGTATCTGATTTATTAAAATTCATAGTTTTATGAATTTCAAATTGTGTCTTATCTTGATAATGAACTAAAAAAAGAAGTGACGAGTCGTACGGAAATAAAATAAAAATTAAGCACTTATAACAGTAATTATGGTATCTAAATTTCACTCTCATTCTATCGATTGTACAACAAAAACATCACAGTGATAGTAAATCTTGCTTCCTTTTGTTTACATATCAATGTGAGTTTTAATGCTTTACATAGGTATGTTGAGCACAACTTTAAACTCCAAAATCAGATGATCTGTTGATCGAAGGTAGTGGCGGTCGTGGCGCAGTGGGTAGAATGTCCACCTGACACAGAACGTTTTTTCAGAGAGTAAAAACTGCCATGAAAAGTTTCTCGAGAACATAAGCCTTTCGGAGTCGGCATACAACTTGTAGGTTCAGTTCTCGATAATTTGTGTTCAAACATTTCACAACACGCACAACACAATTGATCATAACAAGCTCGGTCAAAGTCCTTTCAAGGGCTAAAATGGCCATTTCGTTTTTTTTTTAGGTATTTTGAGCACAAGTTAAAACTCCAAAATCATATGCTCCGGTGATCGGAGGTAAAAACTTATTATAAGGTAATTTTAGAGAACATTTTTGAGTATAAAACAACGTAATAAAACAAAAATTGTTTTAATAAGATTTAGAGAAAATCGCATTCGAACTAATAATGTACATAAAAAATATTTGTGAAAAAAAAAAATATTTTTTGAGTTTGATCTACTCTTATTTCTTAAACGTACAAGGATACTTTTATTGATTTTAATTTTTACTCAAACTTTATAATTTTATTTCTAAAACTAGTTCTAAATATTACGTAGCTATTATACTTTTAAAGTTATTGCGTAAAAAATGATATTGCCTTAAAATTCGAGTTGCTTACATATTTTTTGTTATAACTAAGAGGAGGGTGTGAATAGAGCCCCCCTCATATACGAATTTTTTCTTGTCTTGATCCAAGAAATCACCAACTTATGGATTGACCTCGCTATCTGATTCACCTTGTACCATTGGCTTAAAAATAATGAGAATATAATTGTTTAGTTCTTCTCTATTATTTTCCCAAGCCTTAAATGCTCATGATCTGATTTGCACGATGAAAAAATATGTGAGGTTTTAATATCTAATAATTCCAGTACAATATCTTGAAAACTGAGATAGCTCAATGCTTGAATTTTTATTTGGTTTCAAGACATTTAAAAATATCAATTTTGAAAAATTTGCCAAAATACAGATTTTCGCTCTCTCTGTATTTGAGCTCTATAAGTTTTCAAGATATTGATCTAGGGCAGTGAAATTGATCTAGAAATCATTTAAGTCACTTTATGGGACTAAAAAAAAGTACTTGAAGCTTGTCCTGTTCTGTCTAGTGAGTTTTAATGACACGACCATTAAAAAGTTTATTTGTTTTTGTTTTGTTGCAAATATCTCTAAAATCATAAAAATATCCTAGAATTTTTGTTTATAAAAATAGAAAAATGCCCGCAGCTCTTATGTGAAAGTTATAGAAAAAATCACAGCTCAATCAAGAATTTACTAAACGTACAATGTCCTGGACTACAGAATGCAGAAGAGTTGTGTTCTTGGACCAAAAAAAAATTGAATTTTGACGGGCCTGATGGCTACAATTATTAATTTTATGATTGGAGAAAAGAAGAACCCATTTTGCAATTGTTCAAATTCATATAAAATGTATGCAAAAAGTTATTTAATTTTAGTCAAAATATTCAGTTTAGAAAAAAGTAGTGATTATTTAAGCTTAAGTGTGCTTATTTCTGTGAACAACCCAAAACTTATGCTAAAATAGCTTAATTGAAACAAGATAGAGGATATTAAAGTAATTTTTTGTTCAACTTAGGCCAATGCGTGCACATTATCTAAAGTATGGGTTTAAATTCATTAACAAAACAATTTTTCGCGTAACATGAAGTTTTTTCTATATTATTGTATTGTTAAATAAAAACAAAATCAATTCAATGTTAGTTCTATGATTAAAAAATTTAAATAGAAAAAACGTATTATATTATGAAACTGTATTTTTTCATCCATTTTACTAAGTTATAAAGCGCCTTGGTAGTTGAAGGGGCGGTCTAGTAAATTTGCTTTTTACAGTTTTTAATGAGTTGCTTTGTAATAATGATAAAAATATAATATATAATTACTCTAAATAAGAATGCTGCAGTTATAAAGTCAAATACTTGAAAGACTAAAGATAGTTGAAGAGTCTTACCTAAAAGATAGCTCATATGCGGCTTCAATATCTTTAATATCTCGATGTCCTCGAACTGAGCAAAGTGTGACCCTGCTGCGCACAGAAAATTTTGTGTCAATTTGAATAATAATAATCGCAATGAAATATTATTTTGGTATCTTTGATGATTTTGATAATCATATCATTAAACCAACAGACAGTACTTTTTCAATTATTTATGCTGATGTCTCTATGACCGACTTTCAGATTTCAATGTCTAAACAAGTTCATTGATGCTGGGCTTAAGTGATCTGAATGTTAGTGATGTATTTTTATGAGAATGAAGTGAAAATCATTTAAAGTAAATTTTATGAGCTACACTATTTCATTGCTTAAGAGTAGGAATACTTTCAAAATATTTTATCATAAAATTACATCAATATCAGATAGGGCAGCTTTAGGAATTACTTATTTTCTCAAAATAGAGCCATATTTTCAGGAAGGAATTTAAGAGAACCATTTGTCAGACTAAATAATTTAATACTGCGTACTGAATGAAACAAAATTTCAGCATAGGTAACTTTGTATACCTATAATAAAATTTGTTGAAGCATCCTCAGTAACGCGGTTAGACAGAGATGTTTATTTATTAATAATTCCTTTTGAATATTTAATATATATTTTATATTGAAATATACATTGGGTGTGTGAATGAACACATAGATTTTTACAAAATTTAACGTAATTACGTTGCTGCATAAGGTACTGCGTAACGTAAGTATGTAATGAGAGCTACTGTCACTGAGCATTCAATTTTAGCATTTACTTAACATTTAGTTGAAGTGAAAAAGAAAATACTGTTTAATGCATGAAATATGTCGAGTTTTATACCGAACTATCCGAATACCCGGCCTTACTCTGGAGTTAATATAAATAATTTTTGAACACATTTTTCGATTTTAAAAAAGTTTTTACAAACTTTTGAAGGAATGTTGTATGCATCTTTCAAACAGATGGATGCATCTTCGGTGGAATGAGCAAAATTGTTCAACATCTGAAGATTCTGAAAAAAAGTTATTAAAAGCCTGATTTATGTCTGCGTGCCGATAGCTTAGAAAAGCATATTTTGAAATTTTATATTTTATTCGATTGATTGGACATTTCTGAAAATATTTCGTAAATATCAAACCAAAAATGAATTTTGGCAAGCATTTATAAAAATCTTCCCATACATAAATGCTCTCTTTTTAACTCGTGTCGTAATGTTGCTTTAGCGTCCAATGTGTTAAGACTAGTAAACTTGTGCAGAGCAGTTCATGTGTTATTATTGCTGGCGTAAGCCTTATGTATTGTTTTTTTCACAATATTTATAATTCACGGATACTTTCTTAAAAAAATTAATATATATATAAAAAAAAACCAAACATTATAAGAATGTCTTAAGGATAAATCAAAATTTGGCGTATGAGCAAAAGAACGTATGGACACACGGGATTGTACAATGGGAGAAAAGTAAGTATACATTTACACGGTGACGTAGTTAGGGTTGCTGGCATCCGGGGTGGAGAATAAATTTTACACCCTCAAAGGGAGGTTATCCTAATCAATATCTAAAATCTCTCTTCAAAAAATTGATATTTGTACATATACTGCTTTTGTTATGTGTTTTTACAATTCTAATTCAATACAATTCAATAATACAATTCTAATTTATTCAATTATTAAGGCCCTATGCGAGTTGATCTAAATACGACCTAAGCTGAAGTGTATCGATAAGACAGTGCTTCCTAAATTTTTGTAATCCATGTAAAGTTATCAAAGAAATTTTAGTTTTCGGGTTAAGAAATGCCATTACATATTATTTTCTCTGAAAATATCATGACTTTAGGAAGCATTTAGGTAGCTCGGAATCTGCCTAAATTATTTGGGAAGCACTGTTTTATCGATACAATTTAGCTTAGGTTGTATTTATATCAACTCGCACAGGGCCTAAGAGTTATATTTTTCGAGCTCAAGTTCCTTAGCTGTTTATATTCTATTTTTTTTGTATATGTTACGAGTAAACTACTACGAAATACATGCACGTAGTACAAATGATATGAAGCAGCTTAAGGTTCTTCTAATTTTTGATTCATACTTATTTGATGAAAATAAGCTCTTTTGCTGAAGATAGACCAAAGCTTTTTACTACTCAAGGGCATGTTGAGGTTAGTTGTTGTTCTTTCATTTTCACAGCCGATCTTAGTTTCAGCAGCTTGCTGATATTGAACTATGACGACAAGAAGATTTATGTTTGAAAACTAATATTTTTACTTTATTGTGTGTTTAAACACACAAATATTCATATATTCAACGGCCGGGCTCTATCAGAGAATTTATTTTTGTAAATTAATTACAACATCTTTTGATATGTTTTATCTTATGTATTTTTATAAATCTAATAATTTTTCAATTATTAAGAGTTATATTTTTCGAGCTCAAGGTCTATGTTGCTTTCTGAAGAAAACAACCAACAACAATAACAACAATACCCTTGTATAGAGTAGTAATCACACAACAGACTAGACAGACTGTTTCGTTGGCCGCTACACCAACTCATCAGTAGCCTTGCGTGATCGCTGTGATCCACTAAGCTGTTTATATTCTATTTTTTTCGTCAATGTTACTAGTAAATTACTTCCAAACACATGCACGCAGTACAAATGATATGAAACAGCTTAAAATTCTTCTAACTTTTGATACATACTTATTTGGTGAAAAGACAGCTAGTTTTTCGAAGATAGATCAAAGCTTTTTACTACTCATATGCACGTTGAGTTTAGTTGTTGTTCATCTCTTTTCACAGTCAGTCACAGTCTTGAGCTCGAAAAATATAAAAAAACTCATAACATAAAACTTATAAAAAGGGATCGTAATTAATTTTCAAAAGTACGGTTTTTGTTTAAAATTTTTTATTGCTAAAATAATTTCGTTAAGATCGAGTATATTTAAATTTTGCACTTTTAAAAACATCGATTTGATGTTGAAAATATATAAAAAATATTATTTATTAATATTCATTCATAAAAACAAACTTTAAGGTTCCATCAAGATTTAAAATTTTTCCTTTCGTGCTTTCAATGATGCAAACTTTCAATAATTCATAGAAATCAATGATGTCTTTTGATGCTGCTGTTTTCCTATCTTTTATGTACCCTATGTATATTAAGGGTACATAATAAACTTCATACAGCTAAAATATTATTTAATTTTTAACGGTAACGCTGCATTGTTTCTAGATTCATTTGCCGAATTTTAGCATTGATTCGGCAAGTTGTTTTATTTCTTTGGATAGTATTTCTTTGTTCTATCTTTGTTGGCATCCTCTTGAAATTTTTTAAAATCCTCTTGGCAATTTCATTTAATATATTAAGAACAATTTATAGCACAGAATTTCTTCGGTACCAAGCTCACATTAAACCTACAGTTAAGTACCTCTTAGACTACGAAAGTTTGTGAATACGAAACTTTTATATAAAGCGTGTGTTGGTTTAGAGGTATAGAATTTTCTGTTTAAATAAGACACAGAACAATTAATAAAATGGTCAATACTTTGGCTTTATTAGTTCACAAATTTAATGGTATTTAGTGTTTGGAAAGAATTTCGGGCAAATTGCCAGCGCGACTGCGTCTTATGTAGACCATCTTTTCGGTGAATTTTTGTACTTTTTTCCTCCAATAATTCGCCGAATATTGGTTTAAAGTCGTAGCTGGTCAGTCGTAGCTGGCTTGACGTACCCCCACAAAATGTAGTCTAATGGAATCAAATCACATGACCTAGGCATTCAATTGACAATTTATTGATATGATTTGGTCACCAAAGGCTCGTCCCAGTAAAGTTGCACCATCCTGCTGGGACCATTTATCACTTAGACAATTGATTTTCACATGTGGAACCAAAAAGTCGCGAATCATTTGCCAATTGTCTTCATATTCCGTTTTCATTCACCTCACACATAGTGGCGATGTCTTCTTCGATACGCACAGTATGAGATCGTATTGGGTGAATATTGTCCATAAGAGTAAACGAGCACATAAATCTATTCGTTGTTGTGCGTATAACCTGCTCTGTATAACCTGTAAGTTTTCAGCCCCAAACGCGAATTTTGGAAATAAATTTCCACGATTTGTAAACTTTGTTCCAGTGTATGTCTTAGCATGATGAATTGCTAAAGTATACAGAACGTTATAGCATGTTCACACAAAGAGTTTAGTTTGAGTTTCCAGTACAAAGTTGAGTTTTGTCGATGAACTCAATATAAACTCTAGAGTTTCCAGTACATTTTTGCTGGATTGAACTCAACTGAACTCAGTTTGCTTCCAGAGTTTATCAAAACTCAATTTGAGAAATGCCTAAAAGTATGCTACTGTTCTGAAAACAAGCTACGTTCAGATGCAAATTTTTAGACCGTACTGTACATACAGAGTATTGAACGATTTTTTCTGCGAAATATCAAACTCAACTCAACTCAACTCAATTCTGCTGACACATCTCTGTGTGAACACCTTAAATTGAACTCAAACTAAACTCAAACTAAACTCTCTGTGTGAACATGCTATAAATGTCAAAAAGATGTGTATAGTTTGACAACTGTTTGACTGCTATCCTTTTAGAAAATTTCATAAAATAAATTCTCTGAAAAAACACCCTTTACAAACACTTTTAGTTCCTATTAAAGAGCTGCACGAATACATTCCATTTGGAATCCATTCTACGCATTCCATGCGAGTATTCCATATTTGCAAATCATTTGCAAAGCGAAACGAATGAATGAGAGACATAAATTTTTCGAATGGAATGAACATTCCATTCCATTTGAGAGAGTTCTAACGAATATGGAAATTTCTAGAATGTATTCGTTGCGTTGAGAGTACTCTCAAATGGTTACCATGAATTTTGACTTTTGCTCCAGTCATGTTTCTTAGAGTTTTATGGTAGTTGCAAAGGGGGTCGCTGATTTCAAATCTGATGTCAGATTTTGAATTTTCAAAATGGCGGATAGGGTTGCCCCCTTAAGATATCTTATTTTCGCGAATTCGAGGCTGGGGCAAACACTAGGTAAAAATGGGTCGCTGATTCCGAATCCGTTGTCAGAATTTTAAAATTCCAAAATTTTTTTGAAAATAGGGTTGCCACCTAAAAATGTGTTATTTTGCAATTTTTTTAAATGAGCATTTAGTAAAAGGGAGTCATCAGATTTGAAATCAGCGACTCCCTTTTACTAAATGCTCATTTAAAAAAATTTCAAAATAACAAATTTTTAGGTGGCACCCTATTTTCAAAAAAATTTTAGAATATTAAAATTCTGACAACGGATTCGGAATCAGCGACCCATTTTTACCTAGTGTTTGCCCCAGCCTCGAATTCGCGAAAATAAGATATTTTAAGGTGGCAACCCTATCCGCCATTTTGAAAATTCA
Organism: Coremacera marginata; assembly: GCA_914767935.1. Classification (NCBI taxonomy): domain Eukaryota; kingdom Metazoa; phylum Arthropoda; class Insecta; order Diptera; family Sciomyzidae; genus Coremacera; species Coremacera marginata. The sequence goes on from OU612045.1 coordinate 54,694,826, forward strand.
AAATCTGACATGAGATTTGAAATCAGCGACTCCCTTTTACTAAATGCTCATTTAAAAAAATTGCAAAATAACAACTTTTTAGGTGGCAAACCTATTTTCAAAAAAATTTTGGAATTTTAAAATTCTAATCTAAAATAAGATATTTTAAGGTGGCAACCCTATCCGCCATCTTGAAAATTGAAAATCTGACATCAGATTCGACATCAGCAACCCCCCTTTGAAATCCCTTTACGTAAAACCTTTTTTCATCAACCATTTGGTAGTACTCTCAAATCAACACTTGAGAATGTTGAGTATTCTATTCTAAACATTCACAACGCACAAGCGCACATTCCATTCCATTCTAAGCGCTTCGAATGCATATTCCATTCCATTCTCAGCGCTGAGAATGATCATTCCATTCCATTCTATTTTTTTGAGAATGTGTTGAAACGGCTTTTGAATGCATTCGTGCAGCCCTTTAGTTCCTATTTAGTTACATAAAAGCATTCGTATAGCAAAACTTTATATTGTCTGAAAAAATCGTGTTATCAATGCGTTTATAACACTATACAAAATATATGAAAATTGGTAATTAATCCTTGTGATGGTTACCCCTCACCACTCACTAAACATTATATAAATATTTTTTAAATTTGTTTTACTTGATACGAACGCATTGTAAGGAATGCTTTCAGGTATTTTGCACCCTTTGGCATCTGCAATGCAAAGTGCAGTCAATATAAGTTCCATCATAGCTATTAAAGAAACATATACATTTTCTAATATTAAATTATATGCTTCCATTGAAAGAAAGTTTATATTTATACAAAAACTTGTACTTTATAATACAAATTTAATTTGAAAAAATTTGTTTGCTAATTTTGCACCCCGTTTGTCTGCGCACCTGAGGCGGCCCCTCACTTCCATCCCACCTTGTTACGCGACTGGGTTTAATCAAGGTCCTTAAACAGGCGTAGTTCTTAAAATTAGCGGCTCAAGCCTCTTATCATCGAATCATTTCTTCAGGTTTGGAAATAGGAAATAGTCGTAGGGGCTAAATTTAAAAAATATGGTAGATGGGGTAACAGTTCATATACCAATTTTTTAATTTTTTGCCATGGCGAGTCCCCACAGTATTTCCTTGGATTAGGTGATGGTTTTTTAACGCAAATATAATGCTTGATGAGCACACGAAATTCACTTTTCTTCATTTTCGTCGAAATTCACGGGGTTGTCTGCTCTCAATGGATGTCATATACAAATTAAATAACGCAGCTTGCTCAAAATTTGACAGAAATCTATTAACAGATGGTAGTTGACCAGACCACTGTTGCATTTGAAGTTACTTAAAAAGTCATTGACTTCTCAAAATGCCCTCGAACAAGAATATACAACTAGAATATTTTTACCAAAATGCACAAACACTCAACGTCACTTATCATTATCACCATCAATCCTTCTCTGAAGTAATTTTTGAATTGTTCAAAATATTTATAAAGCAATTAGATGCAGTTAAAAATAAATTTTCAAAATAATCAATTAATCATATAATTTTTGCTACGAAATATCAAAAATTAGATTCTGACGAACATAACCAAGTTTGTGTTGAAAGGTCATCAGTCAGTCGGTAGTGGTTTGCAATACTTTTAACTGTCGTATGAGTGATGAATGTGCTTTAAGATTAAGTTGAAAACAAACAAAAAAGAAAATATAAAAAAAAATAATAAACTAGAAAAACTTACGCGTTGTTAAACATTTGCAAATCCAATGCCAAACATCATTTAAAGAAATTTTTCTTTGCGTTATCATGCAATGAAAATTTGTTGGTGCAGCAGGAAAATTGCTGGGAAAAATAATTGCAGAACACATACAGCTGAGTCACGTTGAAATACTTGGTGCTTGGGTTGAGATATTTTTACTGTTTCTGATCAATTTTAAAATGTTTTGTTGACAACCTGAACTTGTGTTGTGTGTTGTACATTTTGAGCCAATTAACTAAAAAGCTTTGCGTTAAAATATAACGATGTTGTTGTAATTGTTTATGCCAATATCTGTGACGAAACCTTTACTTAAGGTTCATAAAAATAAATTGTTTAGGTTTATTTCACTCGAGCATATGTCAAATGTACATATGGCTTGATTATGAAAATAAAAATATAATAATTTCGTTTACTGTTTTGGTTATGAGGAAAAATAATTATTTACTAGCATTCAGGGCCGCATTAAGCAGTGACAAATGCCCCCGGACGGCAAAATTGTAGGGGCGGAAAAAATGTATTAATAACAAAAAGTAATATAATTAATATGTTATAAGGAATTATAATATTAAGAAGGAACTATAATGTACTTAATATTCCTACTAATATTTTACAAATGATTTAAGTCTAATATTTCTGCGTAACCACTTTGTCATAGCTTTGTAGTTAGCCTTTTTTGTAAAAACTTGAAAATATAATAATCTTGAAAATATTTTCTGTACTAACAAGAAAAAATTCTTGGTTAGTAACGGCTTCAATTTGGTTGTTTGATGCAAACAAATGTTTGAGGCAAAGTAACTATCTCATGCAATTGATAACTTTTTGGGTTTCAGAAAGTTTTAGTATAACATGGGCATATCAGTGGTCGTAATTTAATAAAATCAATTAATTAAGTAGTGTAATTAATGCATATTTGGTATTTCTGAGTTATTATAATGTTTTATTGAATAAAATAACGCACTTTATTATAATGCATTTTAGTTTTAAAATGTTTCGCTGAGCTTATATAGAGGCCGGAATCATTTTGATGGCCTCAAAATCTATAGAACGGTAAAAGAATTTCGTAGTATATTTAAGAAATAAGTTAAAGTTTCGAGTTCAGAATGATCCCGCTAATTTTCAAGGGGGTGCTTGGGCCACAGGGGGGGAAGGTGGTCTATTTTTCAATACCATTATAATATACTAAAAAATGCTACCCTGTACGCATGATACAATTATAATTCTACCATGCCTTGTACGAAACAACGTTCTGAAATTTAAGCGGATTTATTAAACTAGACTTGTTCCTTTTTGGGTGAAAACGTTTTGAGTGCAAAATATTTTTAAATCAACTTACCTTAAATAAGGAGGGTTAGAGTACTGATAAAATGGTGCTGTCAAAACTAAAAATGTGTGTCTCTTAAAGACAAACAACTTCGCTTAGATATTTTATTATCACACTTTATAAAAGGTGTTTTTGTTTTAGAGCTACAGACAGTGGCGGATTTACCAGGTGGGCAAAAGCGCGCTTTCCCACTGGGTCCCCCCGACGTAAGGCTTTCAGGGCCCCTCTTGCTGGAAGTTACACCTTCGATATCTGTTTTTATTTTTTTGTTAAAAAAATGTTTCGGTGAGTCCCTTGTAGACAGCACAAGTTCAATTTTCATTCAGGGGCCTCCTGTTATCAGAATAATTGCAATGCTTGATAACTATCGTAAATTAAATAAAAAATCAAATAACTTTTGTAATCAATCAGTTATTTAAAACGTCTACGATTTTCTCAAAGTTTGTCGAATATATCTGACTTATCAAAAACGTTCTAAAGGGCCCCCCGGGTGCCCCCGCGCAACTAAGTTCAGTTGACAGTCAACTGACCATCACTATCGAAAGTTGGAATTGCCGCGCCCAATAATGAGAATTCATATATAAGGACAAGTAATTTATATTTTTCCATGGTAGATCTGATTCTACTATATATTTTGCTTAAAACTTTTCTGTCATAGTGATCTGTGCGTCCATCATTCAATTACATGATGCATTTTAGGATAAAAAATAAGAACCATGAATAATATAATTGTAGAAAGCAAAAAATTCGTAATTCCAGTTTTGTTTTTGAAGAAAATTATTATGAAGAGATATCCGATTTTTTTTATTCCCCAGAGCTGACGTTTCTTTAAGGAAAGAAAATATTGAATTCTCGTGAAATGTCCATTTTTGTTAGTAACATCACTGTTCCAAGACCTTAAGAGGACACGGAAGACGTTCTATTCACAATCTTCTTCCTCTCAACGCTCCCAACCGGTTTCCGTTCAATGCGTCTTTCTCGCTTGAGTGATACTCGTTGGTCTGCACGGCTGAAAGCAGTAGAAGCAATTATCCAAAATCTTGACTGTGTTGTCAACTGTTTAGAACGAGAAAAATCGAGAGAAAAGGCTACTGGAGAAGATATAATGGACGCAAATTCTCTACTTTCGGCGATCAATGGGCTATTTTTACTAAACCTGCAATGGTGCATTCAGTCCTATCATTCATTGACAATGCGATAACAAGCCACACCGCGCTTAAATCGAACAGCTTAAATCAAAAACTTATTATACATGCATTATAAAAATTAGTTTTTTCCCTTAATTTTAAACTCTTGCACTTAACGCAATGATGGACATTCCCTCTTGCGCAAGCAGAGACCTTCAGTGACATTAATATGTTTAGTATTTTTAATAATTTCACCAATACTACAATAATATCAGTGAAATATGAAAACAAATAACAAATTTATTAAGTAAGTATCCGAATGATTTAGAAGTCACACTCCGTGAACAAATCTTTCATTTAAGAGGTTTAAGTGGTCTTTAATTATTGCTAGAAAATTCGAGGTCGAGCAATGCGTACAAATTTTGAAAAATCACAACAAAAATAGTAAACATTTTACGAAAACGGAGCAAAACCCGCACACTTTCCGGACATCATAACGCACCGTCTCGAAACACTGTGGTCAATTTAATTAATAAATTTTAGTCCTTTGTCTCTTTTGTAGACGCGAAAAGTAGTAGTGATCCCTGTTCCGCTCATTTGGACGAAAACATAGCCATGATCAGCGGTCAGTGGTGATAATGAACCAACAAAAGGGAATGCAACGGGCCATTGCAGCAATTGATTCAGAATTATACCAGGGTGTCATGAAAATTTCATGAAAAGGGCTCGAGTGTGCAAGCAAGGTAGAGGCGGCCATTTGAGCGGTATTATGTTTCGCAAATAACCTCAGCTTTCGTCAATTCGTCAAAATTCAATAAAAACCCGTATACATTACCACAAAAAAAAAAAAAAAATAGTTTTATTATATTAAAATGTCACTGACTTTTGGGACACCCTTTCCATACAGATATGGAAATAATATTTAAAATTTATTTAAGTAATTATGGGCAATTATTATGTATTGAAGCAGATCAATTACAAGAACTAAGTAATAAGGACGTTACAAATGATTTTGTACGAGCAAAAGCAAGAAGAAAAAAAAATATTTATTGCATAACAAACAATGAAAATATTTTTTTATTAGTTTGTTAAATAACTGTGCAATTTTATGTGTTAAACATTTAAAATTACATTCTCATAATTTTTTTCTATTGTAAGAAAAATTTAATATTTTAGAGGTGGCCGTAATGTTGATCCTAGGGCTGCAGAATGCCTTAATCTGCCACTGAATAATAATAAAAAAAACAGTTTAACTTAAAAGTTACCCAATTCGAAAATCCATCGGTCTATAGATCTATATTTTTTTAAAAAAATGTTGGTCCATATTTGGAGCATTTCCAGGTATCTGGAGTGTTATCTCTCAAGATTTTTCTTATTGCCAAACAATACTGAATATAAATGTAAAACAATTCTTAGTAAGACTGCATGATTTGAGAGCTATATCAAATGGAAAATCTACAAGTCCTAAGAGATCAACATTAATCATTTCATTAACTCTTAGTAGTTGCTGTTTACATTTTAATTTTATCAATAGTAGAACAGATAAAATTGCATAGACAAAAACACAGTTTGCTTTTCGAGGCATATAGGAGGTAATAGATCGTAGTGGTTTCGATTCTCTTGCAGATCCTTTTTCGTAATAAAAACCATGTGTTTTGCATGCAACTTTTTATTTTTCATAGAATAGATACCCAAACACGGTGTTTAAGAAAAGAAATTTCCTACTAATGCAAATTCCCACTTTTCGGTAATAGCTGATTCTTAGGTGCCTGCTGACCTGATAACTATGTAGAATGCCAACCATGCACGATTAACCAAACTGTACACGGACAGTTATAAAAGTTCATAATTCAACTTTTGGTCTTTTTGTAGGTGGTGCTGAAATGCCTCATCTGGTGACTATCATGGTCGGACCTCTGGGAAGTCTCGTGCTGGTTGTGGTTTGTGTAAAGTCGCTTGCACAGATCTAGATTAACCTGCGGGAGTCGTGCTTAGATATACCAGGCTGGTATATACAAGAGATTGGGTAGGTCTCGTCTCCACCAGTAGAAAACATGTGAAGGTAAGCCGACTGCTGGTTGCCAAATTGGTACTATTTGGGAACATTATAGAATTTATTTTATATTGTTTTCATAAATAGGACACATGCCTCGCTTTTGTAGAAGTGACATTCAGTGCGTTTGCTTTTCTGGGTGCCATGAATGCTCTCTTGTTTGTACGAACTTGTAAATCATAATACAGGTTTGTGTTTTACTTACTCATCTTCAATGTATTGTGAAGTGCTGGTTGTTGATTGCATGGACTATTGAATCCGTGGTCATGGACCAAGAAGAGCTTATCCTTTATGGCAGAGGCCTTCTATAAACACAAATTAACGATTTCTACTTAGAATGCCACTGGGTATCGAATTGAATATTATCGGCGTAGAACACATACAATTCATAACTCCGTCGTATTCGGTACTCTTCCTTTGATGAGATAGGTTCGTAGATCTTGCTAAGGATCTTTCTTTCGAAGGCTTCTAAAGTTTTTCCATTAGAACTGCTCAGAGTCCAGGTTTGTGCTGCATATACATAGTTAAGCGGCTTATAGAACGTAAGTTTTGTTTGTCAAGAAATTGCTCTGCTTCTCAATTGCCTACTTAGCCCAAAGTAACAACTTTTGGCAAGATTTATTCGGCGAATGATCTCAATGCATATACCATTATAGGGGCTTATAGTATATTCCAGTTAGACGAAGTTCATAACAAGCTCGAAAGAATTACTGCAAATCTATCCAACACCGCCAGGTTAGCAACTTAGTTGCGCCTGCCTGTCCAAAGCCAGGATAAAGGAGGATGGTTGCTTGTAGGATACGTCCTACAAACGTAAAAACTGATAGGGCCAATCAAGAGCTCGAGGTGGCGCCCATCTTGGTAGCAGGTCATTTTCGGTACATCGATATGAAACAAGCCTGCGAAGGTATAGCAATTGACCTTAAAACTTGTTAGTACGGTGACAGTCTTACCCGTCAAATGGGGTAGACCCTATCTACCACCGCACTGAGGCTAGAAAAAGGCCAATAAAATTGGATGTTGAGTGTTTTGACATGCGTGCTTAACATGTCGACTCTCAGGCTTTCCTTAAGGGTTTGCTCGTCGACGTTTGACTTGGTCCCTCAAACTGGCACGGCGGTCACTGAGATGAGTGAAGGAATGGTGTGTAAACATGGGTTCTCATACTGAGTCCCGGCAGTCCCTGAGAACAAGGCCAATACTATATCTGCATGTTGAGATCTTTAGGTCATCCGGGCTGCCAGAATAAGAGTGGCAAAATTAGGTCCTCCTCTGTAGGTACCAGACATGCGTAATTGTTCGCAACTGTGAGCCAGCAGCTGTGAGCTGTTAGAATGGCCCTTTCAGTGCTCATTGAGCAAGGTCACGCATAAAATGCACTCCTTCATAATTTCATGAGTGCATTTTTTGTACCTTTGCGGGGATGTTGTGGATTCTCATTGACGGGATCGAGTTACCCAGATGACTGTCGTGGGCTGGCCCTTCGGGGAGACTAGTACTGGTTGTGGTTGTGTGAATGCTACACAGGTCTAAATTGACCAGCGGGGTCGCACAGTGGTACGACCGGGCTGGCATATCTGTCTTAAAATGCAAGAGATTGGATAGGTCTCGTCTTCACCAGTAGATGGATTGTAGGTACGTCACTACTGAAATCTAAACTGGTACTGCTATTACGGGCAGTATGTAATTTATTGCATAATTGCAACATTATTGAAAGTTGATATTTTTTCTTTGCAGAAAATGCAGAAAGTTAATTTATTTTTTTCCAAATTAAAAATATCTACAGTATTTGAAATAAGTTTTTGTACAGCTTACAAATAATGGCAGGTATACGACTATAACTAAGCATTCTGTGACTGAATTGTGTAACCGCAATGCTGAGACTTTTAAAATACAACTATGATGTAAAAAATTTAAATTCGTTGAATGGCAAATACACTGCTCTAGAGTATCTGCGACAAAAATAAATTGAAAAAAATAATATGAAGAAAATTCATGTGTAATTTTTCTATTTAAACTTATGACAGTATTATGCAAATTAAATAAAACAAAACTCAAGCACAGATATAAATATGTGTGCGACAATAAAACGCAACAAAAGTATGGTAAATTTAAAATAAAAAATATTGTATAAAAAAATAAAATTTAAAAAAGCGTTGAAAAAGCAAAACGTAAAATATTTTGTAAATGCTTAAAATGTAAATAATTTTTGGCGTGTTCTAACATTGTAAATGAAAATTGATTGCAACCATAAACTTGACTGAGTGCATGCATGTGTGTATGTGTGTGATTGTGTTTGTGTAGCGATGGGCTCACATGCTTGAAACTGTGTGACTGTGTCAAATTGTTGTATTTGTAGATTGGTTGCAACATTTTTTTTTTACGCTATTTCTATTAGTTTAGCTGCGTCTTCCACTCACAGCACCGTCTAGGGTTGCCACCGATGCATTCAAGAGGCCTGCCACTATATTCAAGCGTCATTAATGCGCTTAGTTTGTCACTTGCTTAGTCTGAGTTTCGTGGTTCTGCTTCTCTTGTTCTTTACTTTTAGCTTTTACAAAGAAAACAGCAATAATTATCGCGAAACCCTAAAAAAATTTTTTCTTAAATAATTTCTTTCTACAGACTATTTACATTCAACTGGCCGCTAGCCATTCACAACTGTCATATTTTTCTTGACTTTTCGCCAAACGTCTTGAAGTTGTTGTTGTTGTTGCTATCATCGTCATCAGCGCACTGCTAAAATTGTTTTGTTTTTGTGTTCTCTAATCATACCGCAGCGTAGATTTGTTTGAGGAATGTATTTCTTAGAACACTAAACAAACGTTGTTTATTTAAAAGATTCTCGTCGAACGTCTTTCACATTAGTAAGCAAAATTTTGGTGCGGTTATTTTTTGCCATCATCGGTTTTGCATTTTTAGTTTAGCGCTTAAACGGTACACGCCGCGATATTTGCTCTGCAACCGCTTTTTATTTTCATTCATCTTTTGGCTACAGCGTTAAAAGAATTTAAAAAATTGCGAAATTTTTTCATTGTTTAAAAAAATATTTTACATTTGGTGCTCTATAAATTCTTGTTCGTTTGTGTTAATCAAGGTTCGATCTGTGGTTTTTATTTTTTAATCTGTTTATTGATTTTTAATTAGCTTGTATTCGTGTTGTTGCTTTTTTGTTTTAATCGATAAGATAAGATTTGTTTTTACAGTCTTCGTTGTTGTTCGATTGAAATTTTGAAAATATTTCAATGTTAAAATAACTATTAAAAACTTTAAAAACTATCTTTTATGTTGGATTGAAAAAAAATAATTAACCGATTAGCTTAAAATGTGGCAAAAACTCAAATCCTCAAAATTTCAAAAGTGTAACTAATTCATTTTAGCGCTTAAAAACAACTTGCCTACAATATCTTGTATACAATAAACATGTAATTTTGATAAAACTTGTTAAAAAAAAAAAAATTAAAAGTGACAATATTTAAAAAATAAACTATTTTGATGCATGAAACTGCCAAGAAATCAAAAAAGATTTAATTGACATAAATTCTTTAAATTAAAAGTAAAAATCAAGATTAAATAGTTTTCACGCCATATTAATCTTTTCGTGCAGAGCATTGTACTGAGAAAAATATCATCGATTTGTGATTGAAGCGTCATCATTGTTCCATTTTTTTTATTTAAATAAAAAAAACTCAAGAGGTGTCAATTTGCAATGACTAAAAGCTTATATTAAGATTTTTTCATATCACTACTTCAATTTTTCTGACAATTTTTTGTTGTCAGTTCAATCTTTTTATTAGCAAAATGATATTGAAAAATGATATTGAAAAGTAAACATGATCTTGATCTGTTTTTCAGTGTAGTATAGTTCGGGAAACGTAAGAGTTTTTTTGTATGGTTGATATTTTTTATTAAAAATTTGTGTATTATTAAACGCCAGAAGTGTATACAAAACAAGAAAAAAAATACTGACAGTTTCAGTGCTTTTTATGGAGAAAAATTATTGCCTTAAAGCTTGGTTTGACTTTCGCTTAAAGTGATTTTGTATTGAGTTTTTTTTTCATTTTTGCAATGTTTGTTCTCAAAAATATCGTGAGCTAGACCTAACATACATAAAAAAAATAATTGTTAATGCAACAATTTAACACTTTATCTTAAAAAGTCTATTTCTATATTAGTCAAAACAGTAGTTTGATTACTTATATGGGCAAATCCCAACGAGTTGGACGTTTCATTCGTACGCTTCTTTTAAAAAATGTTCGTATATTATCGAAAAGCTATCTATTGGTATAGTAAGAAGTTAATAAAACAAATTTTTATTCCTCTCAAATTTATAACAACATTTTTATTTTAAACATGATTTCGGACGATTCACGAAACAGAAGTCATTTTGGGACTAAGTTCATAATATGCCTAGATCTGCGAATTTAACAGCGTCAGAAGGCAATATTTTTTTACAAATTTAACAAGCTCTCAGAAAAGTCATACGTCGTTGTTATTCAGGGCATAGTGAGGTCACAGTAAATTATTTTATTTGTTCGGACGTTTCGTGCCGGGTGTGTCAGATTTTTCTATTGTGTGTATATTGGGTGCTTAAGTAATTAAGTAAAAAAGTAATTAATTAAGAAACAAATTTAATATGTTGTGCTTTCCTTGCCTCACACATTTTATTATTATCTTTAGTCAATGCCTTCCGTTTATAATAAAACAAAAACGTTTAAAAAACACTTACTAAATTAACTAAAAAGAACATCTACAGGGTTGGCCATATTCGAAGCGCCCATTTTACAATTGCTTCAAAAAATCGATTGTAGTGCGGCTTGTGTGTGGTAGCGTGCCGTCTTGTTGAAACCAGTAGTGCCTGATACGCTTTCGACGAACGATTGGCATGAAAAAAATGTTTATCATATCGCGATAACGCTCCTGATTGACAGTAACTCTGTGGCCATTATCATCTTCGAAAAAGAACGGCTCAATGAGCATTTTAGCACAAACGCCGCTCCAAACAGTGACTTTTGCATCGTGAAGAGGTACCTCTAGAATCTCTTGTAGATTTTTAGTGGCATAAATACGGCAATTTTGTTTGTTTACCGTTCCGTTCAACTGAAAATGAGCTTCATCGCTCATGCACGTTGAGTTTTCACTATTGACTTGTTTTGTTGAATGTAAATTTCAACAATATTAGAGCATTTGCGTGGCGTGTACTGTTCCATTGTAAACATTTGCTTGGAATGACGCTTCAAACGCGGTATGTCATTAGTCGATTTGGCATCACTGCAGAAAGTTACAGTGTTGCCAAATGGGCGCTTCGAATATTGACAACCCTGTATATTTGTGAAACACTGCAGGCAACTTGATCATTATAGTAAATGAATTAATTTATAAACTGCTTAAATAAATAAAATTTAAATGTTTCTCCAGGATAATGACATAAAATTATAAGAGTTTCATAACTTTTCATTTCTCACCCATGGTTGACCATTTTTGGGATTCGCCCATATGGGCAATTCGCGGAAAAAAATTTACCGTAGAAAATAATATTTACTTAAACTTCACAAAGAATTATAAATGAAAATTAAAATTACTGCTTATCAGGAGTGCACACAGGGGGAATTTGGATTAACCCCCTCCTCCCAAATGAACGAATAAAAATGAAAAAATCATACACTCAGAAAAAAGCATCCTAAAATCGAAGAAAATTTGGTAAATTGTAAAAAAATTTCACTTGTTTTAGCGCCAAAGAATTTTTTTTTTATATCAAAGTGACATTTTTCTTTGAAAAAACAAACAAAATTATTTTTGATATAAAAAGAAGTATTTAAGGATCAAAAAAAAATTTCTTAAAAACTGAACATATCAACAAATTCAAGCTGGTGGTATCTATTGTGCTCCCATAAATTTGACATATTTGTTGATATTTAGTAACAAAGAGTTTATTTTAATATAATTATTTTATATACCATTTAAATGTTTCGATGGCGGGAATTGAACCAGGACCGCTCGTGTGCCAGTCTATCAATTTTCCTGCGCACCAGCTCAGCTACTATCGAATGGTGGCGTAATTTACTTTAAAAAAAACTACGTCGACAGATCGTTTGTTCAAACATTCGATAACATGCGGATACACATTCAAAAACAATTATTTTGCGGCCGTTTCATTCAAATTTTGTTTTCATTAAAAAAAAATATAAAAGTCCTTGCTCCATGAGGTTCGAACCCACGTGCGACAATGTCGAGGTCCTGACGCTGTATGCTGTAGGCAATGAAACTGTGTCGACAAGCAAGCAGAGAATCAATAAGTGTAACTAACTATTTTTCTCTTACTTGGAAAGCATATAGTTTAAAGTAAATTCGATTTGTTAATTAAAATTATTAGTCTCATAAGATAAATGTTAATATTTTTGTTAATTCATTTTTGTTCAATGTTAACAAGAAAGCAGGTAAACTAAAGTCATTATTATTTATTCTAATTGTTTCAATTTATTAAAAGCTTAAACCCAAAAATTAATTATTATATTTATTTGTATAAGAATATAATAATCTTAAGCCTTTTATATGTAACAAATTGATTTTTAAATTTATTCGTAATACCCCTTGTTCAAAAAGAAAGGTTCATTTATTGGAAAAAATTAAAGTTCAAGTTTATTCATCCAAATCAATATTGTCGCCTTCAAAGTAGTCCCCGTCGGCTGCAACGCACTTATGCCAGCACTGGATCCAGCCACGGAAACCTTTCTGGAACACGGGTTTTGGTATGGCCTTCAGAGCGTTCAACGATTTTTCCATGGCCCTTCGTTGCTGGTGAAACGCGTTTCTCGAAGCGGTTTTTTGACTCGATCGAACAGGAAAAAATCACACGGAGCCAGGTCAGGTTAATTTGCCGGCTGCTGGACGGTTATCGTGTTGTTTTTGGCCAAAAAGTCACGAATAAGATGAGCATTGTGCGATGGTGCATTATCGTGGTGCAAAATCCATGATTTGTTTTGCCACAACTGCGGTCTTTTTTGGCGAATTGCTTCACGTAAACGTCTCATAACGCCCAAATAATACTGTTTATTGACCGTTTGACCATCTGGCAAAAATTCATGGTGAACTACACGATTGTAGTCCATTAAAACAGTGAGCATCGTCTTCTTGTTTGACTGAAAACGACGTGGTTTCTTCGGTCTCGGTTCGTCTGGCGACCGCCATTTACTCGCCTGATGCCTGGTTTGCGTGTCATACTGATTTTCGACCATTTCCAGCATGTCTTTCGCGATAGCAACTCGGTCTCTTTTTTGCATGAAATTGAGTTCTTTTGGTACCAACTTCGCAGCAACACGTCTCAAGCCCAATTCATTCATCAAAATGTTCTGAACGGATCCAATTGAAATGCCGACGTCCTCTGCTATCTCTCTAATCGTCAATTTGCGATTTTTGACCAACATTTGTTTGATTTTTTCAACGTTTTCTTCGGTAGTAGAACACGATGGCCGCCCGGTACGAGGGTCGTCTTCTACATACTTCGTCTTGGCCACTCACAAATCGCTTAAACCACTTGTTTGCCTTCTGATACGATAGAGCGGAGTCAACGTAACATTTCACCAACATTTTACGCGTATCGACGCAATTTAAACCATTTTTCACACAAAATTTGTTACAAACTCGTTGCTCTTTCTTCCATCGTAAAAATCGAAGACACGAACAAAGTTGTTGTAAACAAAACACTGCCACTTAACCTAAAGTCAACGAGAGACGCTGATACTTGGCAGCCTTGTCATAGACACAAAATTTTCGAATCGGATAGTTAAGACCGGTTCACAGTGTGAATGAACCTTTCTTTTTGAAAAAGGCGGAATATTTTTATTTTTTATTTCTCAAGTTATTTTTTTTTTTTTTATAAGAACACAAATTTATTGCAAACTATTCAAATTTTACCAATGTTATTCTTAAAAATCACATGTTAGTTGTTTTAAATGTTTGTTTTTTTTTTTAAATATTTGCAAGAAAAAAAACCAAATAACTTATAACAAAATAGTTTGTTATTATAGAATATATTACTTACTTACTTACTTAGGTGGCCGTAACAATCCGTGTCCGGATTTCGACCGACCTCATCAGGTCTCGCCAGGCGCCTCTGATTTGCGCGCGCCTTCTCCAATCGGATATACCAAGTGCGGTTAGGGCTTCCTCGGCCTGGTCCATCTATCGGAGGCATGGTCTCCCTCGTCGCCGTTGACCAGCGACCCTAGCCTCGAGCACCTTTTTCGCTGGAGCTTCGTCGTCCATACGATGGACATGACCCAGCCAGCGTAGTCGCTGCACAGTTATACGCCGAACTACGTCAATGTCATCGTAGAGCTCATACAGCTCGTGGTTCATTCGGATGCGATAGTCATCGCCGACTCGAACAGGACCGAAGATTTTGCGAAGAACTTTTCTACCGTCAGTTTGCGAAACTACCCATGCCTCAGCGCCATAAAGCAGCACATGTAGAACGAGCGTCTTGTAGAGTGTTAGTTTTGTCGATCGAGAGAGGGCTCTGGAACTTAGTTGCTTACTGAGCCCGTAGTAGCACCTATTAGCAATTATTGTCCTTCGCTTTATCTCCAGGCTGATTTCGTTGTTAGTATTAATGGCGGTGCCAAGGTATCAAGGGGAACAGGGGGCGGAATTTCACATGGCAACGTGTCTGACCGCCTCAACCTGACGAGGCCAGCATTGTCCATGTCGTCTCAAGTCGACTCAAGTGGTGTTCCCTCCAAGTGGTGTTCCCTGGGCAATGGCAAACTGGCATCCGTCAGTTTGACGGCTAATTTGAGTGGAGGGTCGATCCATAGACCTTAAACATGGAATGTGCGCAGAGTGAAATGAAAACTAAACCAGCCTCGGATAGAATATATAATAACAATAGAGTTCAGCTACTACAGCTATATCGCACTTCCTCAGCATTAACCCATCTAAAGCCACTACCCAGTAATCATTGAAAATATCAATGTTATGGATACCCGTGACCACAAGCAAGTTAATGTGGGAAAAATTTACCCACCAATAAATGGGTTGGGCTCAGGGACAACACAAGACGTAACAACTAACCATGCGTATACATAGATCTATTTACACAACTAATTTTAATCTACTTTTGAGTTGACCTTTTGACAAATTAACATCAAAAACGCTACAATTGTTAACAAAGGAACTCATGCGACTTAAAGGAGCAGTAGCCATATAATTTGTTCTACTAAATGGCAAATAAATTAAGTTGTTAGCGTTTCTACTGCTTCTACGGTTAGTGTTAAAATTTATGTGAGAAAGAAGTTCTGGAGAATCGAATACACCTGTTATGAGCTGGTGTAAATATACGATACCTGCCGATTTCCTTCGATCACCTAAAGACTGCATTTTTAATAGTTTTAAACGATCCGCATAAGGAGGAAGGTCTAATAAGTCAGTTCCACTTAAGCCCCTTAGAGCAAACTGAACAAAACGTTTTTGGATTCTTTCTATTCGATCAACATGCACATTGTAACTTGGGGACCACACTTGACTTGCATACTCTAAGTGAGGACGCACGATTGCATAATACAACGTTGTAGTTGTAATCATGCTATTAAATTCTTTGGCCCAGCGTTTTACAAAACCAAGCATTGAAGATGCTTTTTTACAAATATTATCAATATGAATGTTAAACGATAGCTTAGAATCCATGCATATACCTAGGTCTTTGACGGTGTCTACACGACTCAAGGCAGTATCTTTAATCTTATAATCAAAAATAAAATTATTCCTTTTTCGCGAAAAGGTCATAGTTTGGCATTTATCTGGATTTAAAAACATATTATTTTTAGAACACCAAACTTCAAAGGATTTTAGATCAGACTGGAGTAGATCTGAATTATCTCTAGAATTAATCGTTCTGTATATTTAAAGTTATATAATAATATATAATAATATATAATAAAGTTTATTTTCATAGTCTCATAAAGAATAAAAAATTGAATGAACAAATATTCATTAAGCTGATAACACGAAGATAACACCAATAGCAGGAAAACATTCCCTAGAAAAAGCAATGAAGTTCAAATAAATTTTACTGTCATACTGTCATTTTCTCAAAATTTATTGATATCTGAACAACTTTTTTCACCGCGCATATACGCGCTGTTTGAATCGGGCAAATCGGCTTGACACATTTATTTAATGCTTTCATTGTTGCTAAGCAAATATATTCGCATCAGTCAGCTTACTCCTAAAATTCTGGGGTTTCAAACTGTTTGCACAATGGGGGAACGATATAATAAACCCATTCAAAAATAAAAAAAAACTATTCTGTTACTACCCACCACTTACAAAACTGCAACTTGCAGTTTTAAGCAAGGTCACATTAGTTTTTTCGCTTACATCACATTCTTTTTAAATAGTTTTCTTAAATTTTGATTTTGAAAATAATATGGGTAGTATTTTTTGGGTAGTATTGTTTTTACATTAGAAACGCAGTTGTAAAATACAATTGTAAGATATTATTTCCATTATTGGGTCCACTTCTTTGAAACTAGATTTTTTCAGATTCTTAAAAGTAAAATTTAGGCCGAAATTATAAATTTTTCGTAGTTTGTTGTCTTAGTAAAAACATTTATATAATTCTAAAGTTCTAAGATATTTTTATATCATAAAAAAATTAAATAGTAAGCTTTTTTGGTTTTATTCCAACAATATATGTTTACAAAACTTTTGTATTTGCTTTTTCAAAACCCAAGGTTAAAAAATATTTAAGTTCCTTTAAATCACTCAAGAGTAAAATTTGCAATGTTTTAAAAATAAGCGTTGAAAATGGGAAAAAAGAAAAGTTCAATATTTAAACTGAAATATTGGGTCGTGTGCTTCGTAGCTTTGAAGACTCAAAATATACCAGGTCTATGCATAAGTTTTTCCAGGGTTTTTTTTTAGTAAAAAATACGTTATTTGAAAAGAAATTAATTTTTTTTTATCAAAATATTGCTCATCAGCTACTGCACATTTCGCTCATCTTCCAGGTAATTTATAAATAGCATGTCAGAAAAACTGCTTGTCTCTTGCGGAAAACAATTACTTGAGCCATTTTCTTTTTAATTCAAGAATATCATTGAATCATTGAGCATGATAGTAAAACTTTTGTTTCGGTGTCCAAATATGTGAGCGCTACCAATTAAAACATATCTCAAAAAACACCTTTATGAGAGTTAATAATCCGTATCTAATGAAAACCAAAACACATTTATATGTATCGCTTCTTTCTGTCGAGTTTGCTTTGAAATGTTTAGCACAACTTTTTCTAACATTGTTAAACATTTACAACATTGTTTTGTATTGTTGTAAATCTCTTGTTGAGTTTATTAAGATCAGAGTTTTTGTTCAGTTTTGTAACTTAAAAGTTATCTCTAATTAAATTCCATACACCGAGAAAATTTAACGCCTTAAAATCAAAGAAAAAAAATTCTTGTAAAACTGTAACCAAAATATCTTGACCACATTGAAAAAATCGTTGCAATAATGATTTATCCTTTAACTATGCAAGTGCTACATCATCAAAACAAAAGACTGAAGTTCTTTGAAGCTAAATCAATGAAATAATCTTTGCCGTGAATATAAAATATTTACTATAACGATTTAGTTCTTTGTTAACAAGGAATTGAAAAAAGTATGTAAAATCAACAATTTTTCTTTGTTTTTTTGAGAGTAAGTTTCATTGTTTCAAAGACAAAGTCTGTTACTTTAAAGAATGTTTTCTTTAAAATCATATTTGTATACGAAGAAAAAGAAAATTGTGTGCGAGTGCCAACATTGAATTGTAATTGTGAAAAAACACACGTTAATATTAACACCAGTGAAAAAAAGAAAAAAAACAGAAAAACAAAATTACTTTTCCCGCCGTGCGGAATTGAACTTGGAATTTTTGGTGCCAGTCCATCGCTCTACCCACTGATCCAAACAGCCTTGTTACTGTTGCTGACATAACTGCAGCTTTGTTAATAGGTGCTGAAATTACAGATGCAGTATGTCACAGTATTCTGTTGATAGCCATACAACAAAAATCTATTGATAGATTATTGTGTTATGCTGCAGCATAGCTTCAGTTGTAATTAATATTAAATCAATGACTCTGCATAACGAAGACATTTGGCTCGATGCGTAGTGTAGTGACTTCTCAATCGGTGGTATCGGGGGGTGTGGGTTCAAATCTCCACGGCAGGCGAAGGTAAGATTTTTAATTTCATATTTAATTTAATGTAATTCAATGTTCTTGTTATAATAAACGCAAGCAGCAAAGAGAATATCTAATATTCTGCGTCTTTGCCATAACGAATAAAAGTCTTTGTGCCAAAGTACATTTTCTTTACTTTGACGACTTGTTCATTCTTTTTTAAAGACGTACGTCTTTGCCTCAAGAATTTAAGTTTCTGATTCGAAGTATATTGTTTTTGGGTATCTAACAATCTTGGTGTCTTTGCCGACGATGTTTTGTCTTTGGGCACAATCTAACCAATAAAAGTCTCTGTGGCAAAGTGCATTTTCTTTGGTTTTAGGATTTTTTCTCTGGGTGTACTAAACTTTTCTTTAATATTCAGAAGTTTTGCGGAAATCAAAAATTCGATGCTGTACATATGTAGACTTTTGTCCTTCACCGTACATAGCGTAATAAAGATTCACAATTTGTATGCTATCTACACAGAGCCAAAACAACCTAATAAAATAGAACAAAATAAAAAAGATTTCTTTATGGTTCTCATCCTAAAAGACTGTCTCATTAAACCCATAGAGAAAATCTTATTAAAACACTGTCATTCTTTATTATGAAAACCACATAGTTTCAAAAAGAATCTTCCTGTTTTTTAAAAGCATACTTTTTAAAATTATAAGAAAGTCTTCTTAAAAATATGTGATTTCATTTTAATTCTAAACGTCATCTTCTCGATATTTTAATAGGAACTCTTATGTATTTTTTATTTATTAATATATTTATTTTAAGAAAATATATAAATAGGAAAATATAATTAGAAGTTTCACACTATTTTTTTACATATGAATGTTTCAACAAAACATTTTAATTTCAATTTCATGTATTCATGTAAACATAAAAAAAAGACTAAGATTTTCTTCTTAGTTTTCAGTGGTCTCTTCTTAAACTTAAGTCAGATGATTGAGCGAGATGACAATAGTATTTCAAACATTTCCACAGCATTTCCTTCATTCAATAACGAATATTATTAGGCAATGTTTAATAATATATGATAAGATTTTCCCTATCAAAATTAGAAGATTTCTCTATGGAAAATTCTTCTTATTTGGTAATATTAAGAAGAAAACCTCATAAAATAGCTCAATAAGGGGTTCTTCTTGATTTTACGTGGTGATTTTTTGCTCAGTGTATTTCATTAATAAACATTTAGCTCCGTTTGCTGCTCTTACCTGCTCTTGATCTTAGTTTTTTGAAGCTGGTACACTTGTTGAAGGTGTTTATGCACTTTATAAATTTGTTAGGCTTAAGGGGGTCTTCTCATTGATCAACTTTTTTTTCAACTTTTTTTTTGCATTTATTTATAGCTTGTAGTAGTGAATATGCCCCTAAAAGGATTTTTAGAAATTCGAAATACTTTAGAAGATACAGCCTTTTTTGTGAAGCAAGGTCTGATGGACAAGAAGGTGATGGAGGTAATAAAACCAGCTTACGAAGCGCTGTCGGCAGATAATTTGCTTGAAAGATGCCTTGGATCTGAAACTCAGAATTCCAATGAGTCCTACAATTCTGTTCTTTGGTCACTTTCGCCCAAACACATCAACTCAGGCGCACGCACCATCGAAGTGGCCAATTTCATTGCAACGTGCCTCTTCAACGACGGTTTTATACCCATACTTAAAATTATGGGTTTGATGGGTATTGCGATTGGCAAAAACGCATACGAATACGCACTATCTCGCAATGAAGACAGATTGAACCGATCAGAGACTCGAGCTGCGGCATCATCAAAAGTTGGCAGAACGGCTCGCAGAGCAGAGAGGGCAGCAGAAAGCAGTTTCTACGAAAAAGAGGAAGGTGGCCTGTATGGAGCTGGCATCGCCGACTAATATTTGTAAGTAAAAATTGTCAGCTCTTTAAAACTGCATTTAAACATTTTTGATTTTTTTTTTTTTTCCCAAAAAAATTACTTCAAACTTTAAACGCGTTTATCTCGAACCCACGTTTTTCGAACTGGCGGCCATGATATCTCCAGTTCAACTGAACCGATTTTCATGAAACAAAATGGAATCGACGCAGAATTGTCACCATTCTTGGGTGAAGCTCGACCATAATTTTAAAAAATTTTTTACTATTTTTTTTTTACACTAAACTACAAAAAAAAAACCCGAAATTGAAATTTTTTTTTTGAATGGCCGCCATTTTGTCAAAAAAATCACAAAATTAAGCTTGAGGTTCACCCGAAAATTACATCTATACTGATTATAACCCCGTTCTTTTTTTCATTTCAGACGCTCCGGAGACCCGGAATCGTGGCCGCCGTGACGACACCTTTTTTTTCACCACCAACTTTGAAGTCTCATTACTTTTTGAACAGCCCACGTATCGAGGCAAAAAAAATTTTTTTATTTACTTTGAACCTTTTGTAATACAATAAATAAAAAGTTTTCAATAAAGTTTTCAATTATTCTTTGCGTTTTCAAATAAGAATTTTTTTAAAAAGGGTCCAAAAAACGGGTTTTGAATGAGAAGACCGCCTTAAACATAGTGTAAGCTTTTTCGGTTTGTGATCGCTTGTTTTATAAGGTTCGTTCTTTAATTGATAGAAAATGAAAGCAAAATCCACAATAAATTAAATTTAAATACAATTTAGCATTTTTAAGACCGTATTAAAAAATATTGTTATTATGTAACGCATGAACGACAACCCACCTCCCCCATGTCACACTTCGTCACAAATGCTTGACCCTCCTCCCCCCCGGCTAAACGTTTAATTTATGAACAGCCCCTAATAACTTCGCTAAAGACGTTTGGTTTTGAGAAGAAGTTTTTGTTTTGCTTTGAATAAATCTCTATAATACCTGATAATGAGCTGCATTTCAAGATGACACTGAATTCGAAACTTTTTTAATTGATTAATTTTAAAAAATGTAGCTGCATTTTCTTACAGTTATTTACGTATAATAATCTAGTAACTAAATAAGAAACTATCAGCATGATTCACAAAAAAGCTGTTTTAAATCAAACAGAAAAACAACAAAAACAAAACTGATAACGTATCACTTGTTAATTGGTTGAAAGCAAAGTAAAAAAATGGAATATATTTATTGTTTTATTGATATCAAACATGACACTCACGCAGCGGCTATCAAGCAGAACAAACTAAATTTGAGTTATATATATAAGGACATTTTTCCCACAAATATACGGTAGATAAAAGCTAAAAATAAGAACATATATCAATGCTCTTAAGCTGTAAAAAAGAAATGCAAATTATTTTTGAGTATACAAAAAGCAAGCTACTTAAAAATTGCGCCTAAGTAAACATATAATTGTAATTTTCAGTTGATTTAATTAAAATTTTGTAATTTTAGTAAAACTTCTAACAACGGCTACAGCGGTGCAGCGTATCGTAAAACTGTTAATGCAACAGCAGCATAAGCTGCTGCGTAAATGTGTCAACTTGAGTGCATTAGCGAGAAGAATTATTAAAGACAAGAAACTACTTGTAGGTGAGCTCGATAATTAAGCTATCTGTTAATCATCAAGTGTGCTGCATATCCTGTCAATGTGTGTGTATGTGCGCAATATTGGATTAAGGTGGCTGCATCATATTTTCAACTTACAAAAGTCCTTTCAAAATCGCAAATCTGGGTAACTTGTGGTATATCGTTAGAGGTAAGTTTAACTAATAAAATTATTTCAAATTTTTATTATAACAAATGCAAGGAGAGCAAATGCCGAATAATTGTGCATCGTTGTACTATTTCCCGTATTTTTGAGAATCATGCCAACAATCATGCAAAGCAACGATTTGAACAAATGCTGTAAATTTACTTTGTTGCTATGAATTTTCATTTTAAATTAATATTTATAACTTAAGCAAAAATATATGTGTTTTGAACGAGTTTGAAATAAAAAAAACAAAAAAAAATTTTAAATAAAAACTGGTAAACATAACAGTACGTTCAAAAAGTCCGTAGGATGACACATAGATGACATAGATGGCGTTACTAGATTGTTTCCATATGATTTCTATTTAGTACCAACTTTCAAATGATACGTATAAAAACTTGACAATAATCTGACAATTGATTCGTGAGTTATAGCATTTTGTGTGCAACTATTGTTATTGAAAAAAAAAAAAAAAATGGAAAAAAGTGAATTTCGAGTTTTGATAAAGCATTGCTTTTTGATGAAAAAAATACAGTGGAAACCAAACAATGGCTTGATAAACATTATTCGGACTCTGCACTATCGAGACAAATGGTAGAAAAGTGGATTGCTGCATTTAAACTTGGTCGTACCAGCACAAATGATGCAGAGCGCAGTGGACGCCCAAATCAGACTGTTATTCCACAAAACATCAAAAAAATCCACAAATTGGTTATGAACGATCGCAAATTAAAGGTGCACGAGCTAGCTGATATTATCAAGATATCAGATGGTAGTGTTTTTACCATTTTACACAAACATTTGGGTATGCGAAAGCTCTGTGCAAAGTGGGTGCCGCGTGAGCTCACAGTCGACCAAAAACAACAACGAATTGAGAGGAGTGTTCGGCGCTGTTAAACCACAATAAAATCGAATTCTATCATCGATATGTGACAATGGATGAAACATGGCTTCACTATTACACACCAGAATCAAAAAAACAGTCAGCTGACTCGGCGAACCGAATCCAAAGCGAGCAAAGACCCAACAGTCGACTTGTAAGGTGATGGCGTCTGTATTTTGGGATGCGAAAGGAATAAAACTCATCGACTTTCTCCAAAAAGGAACTACCATCAACAGCGACTATTGCTGTGTATTTTTGGATCGATTGAAGGCTGAAATTGCCAAAAAACGGCCACATTTTCAAAAGAAAAAAATGTTGTTTCACCAAGACAATGCACCGTGTCATAAATCGATGAAAATGATGGAAAAATTGAATGAATTGGGCTTCGAATTGCTTACCCACCCACTGTATTCTCCATATTTAGCCCCCAGCGACTTTTTCCTGTTTTCAGATCTCAAGAGAATGCTTGCTGGAAAGAACTTCAAGTCCAATGATGAAGTAATTGCTGAAACTGAGGCCTATTTTGACGGGAAAGAGAAATCGTACGATAAAAGTGATATTGAAAAGTTGGAAAATCGCTATGCTCGTTGTACCGCTCTCGAAGGCAACTATGTCGAATAATATAATCGAGTTTTATCAAAATTTTGTTTTTTTCTTACTTATCCTACGGACTTATTGAATGACCGTTAATAAAGGTTTTACATTGAAGTCCATAAATAAAATCCATTAACATTATAGCCGGTAAATGTGGCTTGGCAGTTTTTTGATATCGAAAGTAACTGAGTGTTAATCAAACTCTTCTTTAAAAAAATTGCACATTACAGCTTTCGGCCCATTTGAAGACCCATGCACAAAAGTTACTTTTTTAAGTTTTTTATTGGATATGATGTTTACAAAAAGTCGTTCTAACATTTAGAGGTTGACTGCGTTGTTAGAAATCCAGAGTATTGCATGCTGTGCAAGCACTTATATCTCTCGGTCGATTTCCACAGGACAGATGCCGCAATGCTTGCAATCGGCTGATTTTGTCATCCAGCGTTTAAGCATCACATCCCCTTCATAAACTTAAAAAATAATTATAATTTATTTTTTGCTAAAAGAAAGAAGAAAATGTTTGCAAGCAAATTTTTTCTTTTTTGCCAATATAAAGGCGGTCCACGTCAACGCAAAAATACTGCTTATTTGTTTTGGCTGTAAGTTAATTCCGTTTGATAATTCAGTGAAAAATTAAACAAGGAATGATTTTTACAGAAAAAAAACGTTTTATTTCTCAATATACTCTCCTTTTAGCTCGATAAACTTCGTCCAGCGTTCCTCAAATATTTTTGATCCCATGCGAAAAATACGTTAACAGAAGGTCCTCAAAATAAGCCTCCGTTTCGGTGATGAGCTCCTCTCTGGTGGTGAATCTCTTTCCACCAAGCCATTTCTTCAAGTTTGGAAACAGAAAATAGTCGCTGGGGGCCAAACCTGGAGAATATGCTGGATGAGGAAGCAATTTGAACTTCATTCAATTCATGGAATTTTGTCGTGGAAGCTGGGCATGTGTGAACGCGCGCATTGTTTTGATAGAAGAGGGGACATTTCTCTTTCAAAGCGTCGTTCAAACGGTCCAATATGGCTGCATAGTATTTGCCATTGATCGTTTTTTTCAGTGAAAGGAAATTGATGAAGATTATACCTCGCTCATCTCAAAATAGAGTCGCCATAACCTTTCCGACCGATAGCACCATCTTCGGAGCACGTTCGGTTGGGGAAGTCCACTGTTTTGACTGTTACTTTGTCTCTGGTGTATAGTGATGGATCCATGTTTCGTCCACAGTTACTTTTTAACGGATAAAATCCTTCTTATTTTTGTTCAACATCGCCAAACACGCATTTGAATCAGTCTCACGATCGCGTTTATGGTGGAGAGTGATCAAACGCGGCACCCATCTTGCGGATAATTTTACCATATCCAAATGATTTTGCAAAATGTTCCACACCCATTTGTCTGAGATGCCAACGGCCTCAACAATCTTGCGAACTTTAACTCGGCAATCGGCCAACACGATATCGTGAATTTAAGTGACCATTTCTGGTGTGGTGACCTCATTTGGGTGCCAGAACTTTCGGCGTCACTTGTGATGGTGCAGAGTCCCCATAGTATTTATCAAGCCTTTCCTTGGTTTGACTAATGGTTTTTTTGAGCAAAAAATAATGTTTGATGGAAACACGAAATTCACTTCTTTCCATTTTCGCCAAAATTCACAAGATAGTCTGCTGTAAATGGCTGCTAAACAAAAACTAAGCGTCGCAGCGATCTGAAATTTTGACAGTAGTTTTTTTTACAGATGTTAATTGACAAAACCAGTGTTGTATTTAAAGTTACTTCGCGGAAATTTAAATTTTTCACTGAATTATCAAACGGCCGTAACGTTGCATGTAAATATAGCTTGTACCAAAATAGTTAGCGAAATTACTATGCATGTTAAGAATTGAAAAAAAAGAAAATTTACATTTTCTTTTCATAAGTGAATTATAAAAATAGGAAGAGAATGTCAGCTAATTTAAAAACATTTTCGTTGGAAATTGAGTGACAACTGCTTCAGTAACAAACAACAACATTATAGTTATTAGTAATGAGCTTTAAAAAGTGTTTAGAGTAGAGTGTAACGTTTTTTGGATAACTCTTTCGAATCACTGCGTGCAACTCAGTGCGTAATGGTAATGGTAACCAGAACTCATTTAGATCATTTATTTTGGGTTGCCCGTGGAAAAAATATATCGATAAGACACAAAATTTTACTCAATTTCACAAGAATCGACATGTTTTGGAACTTTCTCCATTCTCTTATTCCCGAATTTGCTATCAATCGTCTTTCATACAGTAAAATGACCTTGAAGTGAAATACTCGGTTCAGCAAAATTTCAGTAAAAAAAAGTTTGGAAGAACAATAGTTATCATCCTGAATATTTGCGTAAAAATTTGATTTTCCACATGAAACTTGATTTTCAAGCAAAAATTCAGGATGACTTCACATCAGAATGTTAAAAAATCATTTTCCGCATGAATGTAGATTTTTAAGTAAAATTTCAGGAACGTTTTATCTTTCACCCCTTTTTTTTGTTTTTTAATAAAAAAAAAATACAAAATATTTGCTGAACCGAGTATTTCATTTCCAGGTCGTTTTACAGTATGAAAGACGATTGATAGCATATTGCGGAATAGCAAACAAAATCATCCTCAGACCATCAGGCATCTAGCATTATTTTTTTGTTTTTTGCTGAAAAAACAAATTTTGCTGAACCGAGTATTTCAATGCTTGGTAATTTTAAGGTACGAAGGACTTTTGATAGACAATTTGAGGAAGGAAATGTCACAATTAAGGAAGGAAATAATCATTTTGCAGTTGGCTATTACATATAAAAATATCAGGATGAAAACCTTTCATCTATCTTCTTTGTCGATTTTATTGTAAAAGTCATCAAAAATGTTAGAAATTCTGTATATTTTACGGTATGAAGGATAATTGATTTAAGAACTCAGTGCAGAATGATAAAACGAACTATTTGTTTATTTTGGAATAATTTAATAAAAATCAACAATGCACTTTGATAGCACAGCGAGCAGTTTTAGATAAGCTTATATTATGCTACGTGTTGTTAATCATGAAACTTACAAATCGCATCCTTAATATAGAAAGGCCCTATCTCAATAGGAGAAGGGAACAATTTTATAAAAAATAAAGTTCTGTAGATTTGTATATTTGAATTTTTTGTAAAAGGTTTTTTTTTTATAGAAACAATTATTGATGTAATGATGTTACAATTTTTTTAACAGCAGAAATTGCAGAACTCTGTTTTTTATCAAGTTTCTCCTGTAAGTTTCAACTGTAATGTAGATAAAAGAAAATTGAGTTCATTCCTTTCTTGTATACGGAAGTAAAATGTAATTTATACCCATTCATATATGTATTCTAAGGATTCTTGTACGTTATTTTTTAAATGTCTATTAAAGGTATATTATTAAGATTAATTTTTTAACATTTCTGGCAAACTAAAACTTTTTGGATTGATGCTTATGGCGAATTCAAAAGTTGGGCTGAATTAAAAATAAGGGATAAAGCTTTTGGGCTACCTTCAAACCGGTGAAATCAGCGACCCTAAAAATTCCATTATACCAAGTTTCATACACAAACTTATGGTCAGTTTTCCGAGTCAGCTCGAGCAACGCAAAATACACAGAATAGGTGAATGACCTGAAACTTAGTAAATACAAGAAAAAAACTTTTTACATTTAATTTTTAAAAATTCAGTTTCTTTTTATGTTCAACTATCGACGATAGTTAAAAAAACATCGATATTGTCTATTTTACTAACGATAGTCGCGATAGCAATAAACCATCAAAAGTTTTCTCATCACTAGTACAGACTACAGTGACGGCCGAATCATACTGGTTGAGGTGCATGGATTGTATGCGATAGAGCCCAGGTTCGAATCCCATCTGACACAGAAAGTTTTTTCAATTGAATTAATTTTTCTGTTCGTCCATGACCTCTCTGCAGATAATGGCAAGCTTCAGAGAGCAAAAATTGCCATGAAAACTACTTGAGAACATAAGCCGTTCGGAGTCGGCATAAAACTTGGAGGTTCAGTTCTCTATCATTAACACATTTGATCATAAGAAGCTCGGTCAAAGTTCTTTCAAGGGCTGAAATGGCCATTTAGTTTTATTTTTTTTTATGTATCGACTATAGAGATCGGAAATTTCGTTTTCCTTTTACATACAAATAATTTATATAAAAAAGACACAGTTTCGTAAGTGTGGACGTAGAATTCTTTGTTTGATAAATTTGTTGATGAATTTGTTGTTCTTGTTTAATTTTATGTTGGTTAAAAATAAATATAATTAAAATACAATTGAAATATAATTGAAACAATTTTTATTTATTATCTTTTCTGCAGTAAAGAACATAAATGGGCATGCGTACGACTTAAAGCTTCGTCTTCTCGGAAGTTTATGTTATTAATGTAAAAAATTTGTATGTACATATGTCTTAGAAGAAATAATAATGGCATGATCTACCAAAATTGTCGTTCCTGTAACTAATTAAGAATAACAGTGGTAAATATGGGCGTAACTCACGCTACAAAAAAGGAACTGTGTTTTACAAGCACGTGTAGATTGCAAAATTTCGCGAATTTCACCATATAACCTGTTTTTGTTTTTAATTTTTAAATAATGGGAAAACAGTGAAGTTTCATAATAAACCCACTTTACCGATGAACTTTGCTTATTTAGAAATATATTGAGTTTCCAATAAATATTTGCCATAACTCACGCGACATAACCCACGCGACATAAATTCCGTTTGTGTAATCAAAGAAGAGAGATAAGAGCTTAAGAAGAGCTACTAACATCTTAGTTCAGACATGGTCGAAGCTTAAGAGGTGGCATGTTCTATATCTTCAATAGACGAGGGTTTTAATATTAGTTAAAACATTGAAATTTTCAGAATGCGAAATTTGCAGTATTTTACTTGATAAAAAAATTGAATTTCGAAGCACATTAAATTTTTCAGCTATGGTTGACATTTTTGTGGAAATGCCTAAATATATTTATTATATATTTATGCCCATAAAATATATTTTTAATATACCAGCGAAAAATTTCAATGCGCATTACTTGTACGCACATAAAGAGCGCTCATTCCCATTGCAAATAGTGCTATATTTGTAGCACTTTCCGTAACAATAACGTTGCATTTGAAAAAAGTATTAGATTTTAATGTTAAAAAACTAATTTCAAAAACTTTAAAAATTCATCAAGCCGTTTCACGTGATACATTTTTATATCGTCGCCCTAATTCTAATAGGATGTAAGTCGAAATTGGGTAAAGTAACGCTTATTAGCGGCTTGGGTAGATTGGTCAAAACTACATCTATGCCCTTTTTTAGATTTTAATGTTTGTTTAAAATCTTATCTTGAATCAATTAATTCAATTGAAAAAAATTGAGGTACAACGTTTGGAACAATACATTAACGTATGAACTTCATACAAATAATAAACAGATTTCTTTGCCTCATGAACAATAGACCATTTTGACTTACGTCGTATTAGTCCTTTTCCACACTTGGTCAACGCAATTCCAACTCAACTTCAACGCAACAGCGAAAAAATTGAAAAGCAATGCAACTGTAAATTGAATTCTTTCAGACTTGCTTCTAAAGTCGTGAAACATGTGTTATTATATAATATTATATAATAATTCATGCTTTTCAACTTCTTATACTATTTTGATATTTAACACTTGCCCATTTATACTGCAAACTATTTTTTTCTTCTTCTAAATTCTATTAATGAAGATAGGAACTAATTAATTAACTTATTCACCGTGATAAATGTATAGCGAACTGCACTGCAAATAATTGAATTCACAAAACAATTAAACTGATGCAACAAGCTGCCGATGAAAATTGCGGAAAGCCTTGTTGCGCGCCAGTTGCTTAATCTGAAGGTTCTGGTATAAATACACAGGCTAGCAACTTGAGTTGGAGTTGCGTTGACCAAGTGTGGAAAAGGCCTTAGACTTAGTCCGACGATATGAACTATAAAGGAAACAAAGCCCTTGGTTCTCGCTAAATTTTTATAAGAACTTCAAGGAGAACAAAGCGCTCGATTATTTTATACCAACTACAAGGAAAACAAAGCACTCGGTTCTTGCTGCGCCTTTATATCAAATACAAGGAGGACAAAGCGCTCGGCTCTAGCTACGATTTTATATTTTCTACAGCGGAAGCGGAGCGCATACATCTGATGACATGACTATGTTAAAAAATGCGCTATACACGAGGAGAATGCAGCGCTCTACTGTTTTTTGGAGCACTTCAGATGCGCTAATGGAGCGCTCGCTTCCCTGCCAGGATGTAATATATATGAAATTAGAATAAATAATAGTTAGAATTCATTATGATATTTTTAATAGCATAACTACCATGCAGAGTCTCCGTATATGTAAGCCTGCGTAATAGTAATCTCCGAATATGTAAACCTGCATAGTAGTAATATAATTTTTTGTATATGTAAGCCTGCATAGTAGTAATATAACTTTTTGTATTATTTATGTATTATTTATTGTTTTAATCTTGCTGAAGATTAACAAAATAAATAACAAACTACAAAACCGAACGAAATAAATATATGCAAATATTTCATACACACGTATTATTCGTAAAACAATTCTTGATTTATATAACGGCTTATATGTAGTAGCGCTGCGTTTTGGAAATATCAAAAATAAACTAATATAATGGGCTATACATAGCTTCTTTGTATTGTAACGTCTTATTTTCTGTGTGTATCAGGTGGACAAAGCGACGCTACCCTGACAAATTGGAGTCTGCCAGCAGACTGAAAGCTTTTTAGTAGCGCAAGCATTTATATCGGTAAGCATTGCATTTAAAGCTCTGAGAAATTCGTAAATGATTCTATTTAACAAACAGCGCGATGCTGCGTTAGAGATTTTGGCACGAACTAAAGCAACAACCATAAAAACGTGTGGAGCAACTGAAGCATCAATGGATTTACTTATACAAAAATGAGAATTTTTTCTCTTTTATTTTGCAATGTTGTGACTTTATTAAAGAAGTGACAAAAGCAAGGCAAGTTTAGATATTCGTTTTATTGACGTACAACTGATATTTTGGCATACATTTTGTCTTTGTACGATGAATATTAAAGGCTATATGTACACCCTAAAGTATCCCCCAAAAACGTTAGCATGACCTTGAACAATTTGTAAAAATATCTCCATTCAAACCGCGCGCTGTAAGAAGTAAGTATACGTAAAAAAAGGAAATAAAAATTTATTTACAAAAGTTTCTTAAACAGTATTTTCATACCATCTAACTTAGAAAAACCTTGAGTGATATTAATGTTGATGAATGTACTTAAATACTCATCAAAATTAAGGATTTTATCAAAGATTGAACTGATAAGCTCTACCCTTATAAGCTTGATATTGTTGTTGACACAATTAAAATATAACAATATACGAGTAATATAATAAAATTAATACCTTAAATTTTCATGTCAAACTTTGTTAGATATCACATGGAAACTTATACTTTCAATTTTTATCTCAATGACACGAAAATCAATCAATCAATTCAAATAGCATTTATTTAGTCATCAACTTAATGTTTATTGTCAATAAACACGTCAGGTAGCAATTTAAGACAATGTTTAGATAAAACAGCATGGTTTCAGTTAACGATGGGTAGAACAAATTTAATAATACTTATTTTTTTAAGAAAAAGTTATTCAGGCACGAAACAAATTTTACTCGTACAAGCAGCAAAAACTAATAATGAAAAACAGAAAACAAAAACAAAACAAATATGTACTAGAACGGAATAAAAGAAGTAAAAATTAATCGAATTACTTTCTTGTCAACTTATTTTTGTAATTGCTGTTAATATATTTATAACAATAGGAAAGGAATGACAAATGTCAACAAGCATATAATTTAAGCCAAGTAAGAAAACATTAAATGTATAAACACTAGCGTCATTTATAGCACATAAACAAAAAATAATTAAAACTGCATTATGGGACCCAAACATATGTACGCGTGTGTACATATATAAAAAATTAGTTAATTCAAAATTTTTAGAATAATTGACAAAAGATGAATAATGAGAACGAGTTTGAAGAGTGTTTTTTAAGTATATAACTACAATGCAAATCAAAACACCATATTTTGATTTGCAACACAACAACAATTGTAATAAGTTTGTTTTTAGAATGGCAAAAATGCAATTATAAAATTTACAAGCAGCTGTTGCTGTAGTTGCAGTCATTTTTGTTGGTGCTCTCATTAAAGTTGTTATTGCTCTGGAGAATGTTGTTCTTGAGCAAAGTATTTTTTAATTACTGACTAAAAATGTTTCTTCTAAAAAGCTCACATATGTTGTTGCCATTTCCGTTTCCTGCGTTTATGCTGAAGGTCATTGTCGAGTATGTTTTTACTTTCATAGACGCTAGACTTTTTTTTGAAAATATACATACTGACATAAACAACTGGCCAACACATACACACATATTGACATATACACGTGCCTATCAACGCAGCACATGACGCCATTATTGCTCTACGTCTTTCCACTTTCACTTTTTTCTACAACATAATAGATATATGTGTTTTTTTCTTCTTAGTTGGATTTAATAGTAGCGGCGCGTGCTTCATTATTTTGAGGTCTGTTTTATTATTGCTGTTTTGACGATAATTCTCATTAATGGGAGAAATGGGAGAAATGTGTAATGCCCGGACATACCGATGATGTTTTAGATTCCTAACTAATCGCTTTAACGTTAAGTTAAAAGTTTTTTATTAAAAAATTTAACCATTAATCACTTCGAGGCATACACTTTTGTTGGTAACGAAATTTCATGAAAATTCGCTAATCATAAATCTGTCATTAGAATTTTGAAATTCAAGATGACGGATTCAATATGGCAGACAGTGATTTAAAGAGACCTTACGATTGGCTGAAAACATGTATCCGGAGATTCATTTTGGGTCACTGGTTACGAATCTGACGTCAGAAAATCGAAATTTGAAGTGGGCATTCTAAAATTGGAGACAAAATCTTTTGAACTTAATGATAATCTTATAGTTTTTTATTGTTTCAAACATAACACATAAAGAACGGCAAGGACATTTTAATATTTTCAGCAAATTTTGATGATAGTTTCTAATTATCGTCAGTCATATTGGATCCGTCATCATGAATTTTAAGTTTTTGGTATCAGATTCAAGATCAGTCACCACAGAATGCATAATGGAAGTACTTTAGTCAATCATGGATCTGCTATCTTAAATTTCAATGATCTGAATCCGTGATCAGCGACCCCAAAAACCTTAGTTTGTACATTTTAGTAATATTTGGATGAATAAGAAAGTCGTGCCAGGGCCGTATCCAGGATTTTTTTTTTTGGGAGACCACGAATAGGTTTTCTGAAAAAATGCATCTGGCAATAAAAATAATTTCTTGTTCCATTTCTACTACTACCACTACCAATACCACTACAACTACCACTACCACTACCACTACCACTACCACTACCACTACCACTACCACTACCACTACCACTACCACTACCACTACCACTACCACTACCACTACCACTACCACTACCACTACCACTACCACTACCACTACCACTACCACTACCACTACCACTACCACTACCACTACCACTACCACTACCACTACCACTACCACTACCACTACCACTACCACTACCACTACCACTACCACTACCACTACCACTACCACTACCACTACCACTACCACTACCACTACCACTACCACTACCACTACCACTACCACTACCACTACCACTACCACTACCACTACCACTACCACTACCACTACCACTACCACTACCACTACCACTACCACTACCACTACCACTACCACTACCACTACCACTACCACTACCACTACCACTACCACTACCACTACCACTACCACTACCACTACCACTACCACTACCACTACCACTACCACTACCACTACCACTACCACTACCACTACCACTACCACTACCACTACCACTACCACTACCACTACCACTACCACTACCACTACCACTACCACTACCACTACCACTACCACTACCACTACCACTACCACTACCACTACCACTACCACTACCACTACCACTACCACTACCACTACCACTACCACTACCACTACCACTACCACTACCACTACCACTACCACTACCACTACCACTACCACTACCACTACCACTACCACTACCACTACCACTACCACTACCACTACCACTACCACTACCACTACCACTACCACTACCACTACCACTACCACTACCACTACCACTACCACTACCACTACCACTACCACTACCACTACCACTACCACTACCACTACCACTACCACTACCACTACCACTACCACTACCACTACCACTACCACTACCACTACCACTACCACTACCACTACCACTACCACTACCACTACCACTACCACTACCACTACCACTACCACTACCACTACCACTACCACTACCACTACCACTACCACTACCACTACCACTACCACTACCACTACCACTACCACTACCACTACCACTACCACTAACACTACCACTACCACTACCACTACCACTACCACTGCCAAAAAGATTCTTGAAGTGTTCAGAATTTCAAATATTATTTTTCACACTGTGAAAGTCGCAAAAAAGATAAAGTTTTCCGCACGCCAGGATACAACATTAACTGTTGGAAATTTTTCCTTCAAAGATGCTTTTTCAGTTTTTATCCCCCCTATTTTATGGTTCGTAATTTGTACCTGCTTGGTTTTTTCGACAAGTTTTTTAAAACATCCCAGGATTTAACTTTTGTAAACATACTAAACACCAAGTTTTAGGTCTTGGTCTACTTTAGATGTAAATGCTTATAAAAGTTGTATATTTTGATTTCTGACTTATCCACAGTTTTTAGATTACAAGCCGCCAAAACTTGCAAAACCTCCATAAAAATGTTAAAATACATGTAAAACTATTGGTCTTGGGCTAATGGTTCATTAGGTCTAAATACCCAAGAAATTGCATTTGTTCCCGTTTTTAAAGTCTTCTGACATTACAAGCCATATCTTGCTATATCATGTCTAATTTTTAACAAAAAAAAAATTGCTTTCTATTGCAAGTAAGTTTTGTGAACATAAGTTTTGTGAACATAAGTTTTGTGAACATACCAAACAATAGAAACTAGGTAACTTCAAGGTATCTTCAAGTTTCTTCAAAGCCAGAATATATGAATAATTGTATTTTTTGCATTTGAACATATTTTTTTATCATAAATACGAGTACTCAATACTTGCTATTTTATATCTTATTTTAGCACAATAATTTTAGTTATGATATGCTAAGTAATTTGTGTGAATATACTGGTTGGCAAAAATTAGGTATTTGGTTCTTTTTGGTCGAATTTTAACCTAACGGTGCACAAGTTCATGGTGTTTTATTTATTATTAAAAGTCAAGCCCTGAGGTATTTTAAACAACCATTTTCAAAGAAAGTTTGTATAGAAATTAACTAGAAACAAGTTGCAAGCCATAAAATAGGAGATAAGTCCAGAAAAATATTCCCTAAGAGGCAAATTCTCAACAAAAAAAATGTTGTATGAGAGCGTGAGGAATACTCAAAAAACTAATGATGGAGTGCGATTACCCATACCTCATGTCATGACTCCCTATGCCTGTGAAGTTTCTTTTTTTAAACTATCACTGTGTAAACAGTCCTTTAAAAAGTAAAACACTTTTTAAAATGCTCAGAATTGTAATCCTTTTTTTTTAATTTTTTTTTAATCAGCCCAATCATGAACACTGCCTGCAGATACAGATGCCAAAAAAATTGTTTTTCCATGAACAAAAATTCTGAAAATCAAACTTCCAGGAACAAAGATATGAAAAAGGGACTTCGAACAAAGCTTCAAAAAAACTGTTTAGTAGCAGTTGATGATACCTTCAAGTAAAAAATTGTTGTTGACGCTATTGTAATGCGGAAGTGTAAGATCTTCCTTTTTTTAGGCCTTTGTTGAACACCACGTATAATGCTTGTGAATTTACCATCCATATATTATCTGTGAACTTTCCGAACTTTCGAAAAACTTTCTACTAACTTAAATTTTTAAAAGATATTTGGGCACGCGAGCATGAAAAAATTTAAATACAAATTAATTTTCAATAAGCTGAAAATTTTTTAATTCTTTCCTAAAGATGGGAGTTCTTGCAACTTTCAACTTCCAGTGGAGAACGGGAGAATGTATATAATTTGCACAGAAATAATATTTTTTAATTAAATTGAAAATTTGACCTTAAATATTTCTATAATTATTGCATAATAATTCCTATATTTCAATAAATAAAAATAATGAAATTGTTTACCTACCGATAATTTCAAGTATGTCAATATTTTTCTAGAAATTATTGCAAATTATGGCAAATTCTTTCGTAATAAACAACAAGATTTATTAAATTGAAAAGCAGTCAATACAACATAAAACCCAAAAATTCTAAAAAAAAAAATTATATAAAAAACCTAAAAACATAAATACACACAGTTTTAGGTTGTCTGCCAAATAAATTTTAAAATAATCATTTAATTTAAATAAATTTTGAATTATATAAAAATGTTTTGCTATTTTAAGCAAACAAGCAACACAGTCGCAGCTCACATGTTGCCGGTGATTTGTTGTAGCAATTATTTTACATTGCTTGTCGGCAATTTTTCAAATTTGTGCCCTCTGAACATTGAATGGGTCACACTTATAGGCTGCAGTGACGTGTTAAAATAGCTTTTTATTTTGTTTTTCTCTTCCTTTAATTATTTTATTACAATTTTTTTTTTTTTTTTTTTTAGCTTATATTGTGCAATATTAAAGACTGAATTTTCTCGTGTCACTAATGAAGATGAACCAACTATTTATTTTAACAATTGTTTTGCATATTTCATGAAAATAAACTACAGCGTTTATTTGGCTCTTTAAGTTTTTGACGTTGTTGCTATTTTTTTATTTCATGCCACATCTTTGACACTGAATTTAGTATAGAATTTTAAAGGTTACAAATTTTGCATTTCATTTTAATTAGTTCCGTTAACATCAAAGTGAATGAAGGCAAAAAATTGATTTGAGCACATTTGTTGTGGTTTATTTTTACATTTTTTTACATTTTTGTTATGACAGCTGGACAGACAGCATTGAATATTTTGAGTGACACTTGAGTAATTTACTGCTCAGTTTTTAAGTTTTTGTAGTTCAAGCTATTATTAAATATTACCTACACTAAAACAAAAACAAAGACAATAGTTATGAATTTTTACTTGATTAGCATGAATCAATCGCTTTCATATAATTTGGTCCAGTAACTTATTAGGTGCATGAGTATCATTCATGAAAAACCAATCCAACCAAACCAAGCACAAAGTTCATAAATACCATGAACATATACAAGGGCAACTTGAATATTTTATGACATAAGTGCCAAAAATTCATGAATTTCTTGTTTTAATAATAATAATTATTAGTTTAAAATTATGTTTCAAAATTCATAAATTTCATGTACATATACAAGTACACAATAAATAGTTAATCACGGCCTTATGCTAAAAAAATTCCACACCAAAACACAAAGAAATGTTAAGTTTTTTGTTAAGTTTTTCATTATTAATATTCCAATTTTTGGAATATATGTTTGTTGAATAATTTTCAGATACACACTTTGAAATCTTTTACGTATCAAAAGTCTACTATTCAGAATATTTTTATTAAACTTTATCAAAGCAATATTAGCCTTTAGTTAATTTTTTTAGAAATACTCAAGAAAAGAAATGGATTCGGGCAAGTCTATTATCGTGATGCGGTGTGCTCTTTTTGCCTGCAGTGTCGCTTTTGATTATTTATATGCTTTGAAGATATATGTATGATACTATGTTAAAAAGTCTTCAAAACTTTATATAATTTATTATGAAATGAAATAATAAATTAATTACAACTATCTAATATTACCATTACTTGAAAAGGAGTTGCAAGCAACGGCGTAGAAAGGTACTTCATAAGGGGGGTAGGGCTTACTGAAACAAAAAAATATTTGCTTTTTTTTTAATTTTCTAAAGGGATTTCTCTAACGCTCAATCATTTCTGAATAGATTTCAATAATCGAAATTTAAAGAGTTAATGAAATTTTATTTATTCTTATTCTTAACATATTAAATTGATTTAATGACCCGATATTTAGCAGAACGCCAAGTATTAATTCAAGAAAATTAACGAAGCATAGATTTTAAAAAGATAAACATATTTATACATAGTTTTTGATACTTATATAGTAAGTTATTCAATTCTTTTTGAATGCGAAACCAATTTGTCAATGACGGCTTGCTTGTTCACAAGAATATCCTCATGAATATTTAAAGGCTTACTTAGGGCCTTATAGGCGCAAAACTTAGGTTTTTTCCATGAACTTTTTTACAAAAACCACCAAACTTTTTTCAAACGATCAATACATCACCTTAATGTAAATACATTGAACAAATACACTGAAATTGAAAAAATAGTGACTTTTTTGCGTTTTGCGGTGATATTGCGTTTTGCGGTAACCAGCATTGTGGCGAACTGGATGATCTGAAATAAAAAATGTAAAGAGATTTAGTTAAATAACTATACAAACTAGTATAGTATAATCGATGGAATTAAAATGTATGCCTTTTTGATAAAATTACGGACAGTTAAAGTTAATGGTTCGATTTTCACTAAAGAAACGGTGGTCTTTGTCTATAAAACGAACATCATTTATAAAAAAAAAAAAAATCAAACGATTAAACACTACATTTTTATGTGTTGAATTAGCCTGTAAAATTTGGAAAATATCAGTTTTGTAGTTTTTGAGTAATTTTTACACCGATTTCAAAAATGCCATTTAAAGAGAAAAAACGTATCTCAACGGAAGCAACGGATTCTTCTCTTTCAGCGTGCATATCACAGTCAATTTTCTTTGGATCGACTTGAAATTTTAATGACGTATTTACAAATAATTTCAATGTTACAAGTGGGTCGACCTACTTACGGACAGAGCATGTAGCTTGGATCTTTTAATAATCAAAATATTATTTTTTACGCATTTATGTCACAATATGTCATTAAAGATAATTTTTCTTTTCCATTATGCAAAGGCAAAAAAAAAAAAGAAGTTTTTACATCAACAAAAAAAAAACCTACTTAACGATTCTTATGGCAAAGTGTAGTAAATAGAAGAAACATTTTATTTGCAATTATTTTTTTGTTTTGGTTTGGATAGCTGCTAATGTAACTAACTTTGCTTACCGAAGGTTTTTAGATTGGTTGTTAGTGTATGAAACTATCACACGATGGGGTATGATTTTCATACCCATAGAGGACAAAAAATTTTTATTAATATTGCATCCTTTTGCTATAAAGCAAAAAGGAACATAAAGAATAAGAAACAATATTTAAAGAAAATGCAAATGTTGTTCCTGGATCGAAGAATGCGTTCAAAAAATCAAATTAGACAGACATTTTGACAGAAGAGCCTGTGGGCCCCTGCCAGCTCGGGTTGGGGGTTGCAGTCCCTCCTATCTCTTTCCCGCGCTTAAATCTGCCCTTGGGGGTAATACCTTAAAAGCGTTTCGAGGCCAATTTTTTTGGAATATAATAAAACCTGTACTACAGTGTAGAGTAACAATTAATTCCAAAATTTTGTTAACTTGTGGAAACATCTACAATATGATTTAGATTAAGCTTTGTAAAACAGCTCTGTATAAAAATCTGTAGGCATAAAGGTTTTTATTTCCAAATTAAAAAACATTGCTATTTGTGTAGACGACGACGAACAAATGATTGTAAGCTCTCTTTGATTCATTAAAGAGATGTAAATATTTATAGAAAGAAAAATATTATTTATGAGTTATTATGGTGTGCTCGATCCGTCACGCCGCACGCTGGCACTATGTGCGATTTTTAATAACACTTTGAATTTTTTAAGAAACATGTTGATCGAGAGACTAGTAGTAACCAATTCACTCAAAAACAAAAACTGAAATTTCGCTTTAAAAAAAATTGTGATTTGTTTTATAAAAAATAGAGCAAAAGCAAAAAATCCAATATTTTGGGCTATTTTCATATGAAAATCAACCTTATTTATGAAAATAATGTATGGAGATATTTTAGTTGATTCTTTGTTTTAGTTTTTATATTATTTATTTTTGTTTGAGTTTTTTTCAAAGGCTATATTTTCTACCGCCTATTTAATTGATCTCAGTAAAATCAGTTCCGCAATATGCAGCCATGATCACATAAATATCATTCTATTTAATAATCTCAACAATAGGCTTAGTTTGTTTTCCAAGCTTAGTGAAGATGAAGAGAACGAGCCCTAGAACGAGCTCCATCGTAGTCTTGACAAGGTCTTAATTTACAAATTAATTCATTTTATTATCAATTCCGATCAGTGGTCAGACTCCATGCTAAGAAAATGAGACCAGTACCATGAACAGTTTTAATGGTGTATTTAAAATTTATATTTTGGCATTATAGGCGAAGGAAAATTGTTTTGTCATCTAATCGAATGTAGTTTAACTTAATTTTGTCATTTATGATACAATTTTTTTTTTTAAAATTCAGCCAGGCCTTAATATATATTTTTAACAAGAGTAGATTTTTTCGCCATTTTGTCCCGCTTCATTGATTCGCCTTCTAACAAGTCTGTAATAAATTGCTAATTCATTTCTGATATTCTACAACTATTCAAAAATGGATATACCCGGCTAGCAGTTTTCTGTGAAAATGTGAAAATGCTGTGAAAATTTTTATTTTTGCTTATCAAATCTAGGATTGAAAAATATCTTGTAAAAAAACACTATTTCTATATATTATTTTTGCCATCTCTTTGAATTTTGCAAGCAACGCGTGAAAGAAAACCTATTTGAAAGAATCACCTTAAACTACTACTTTCACCAACAATTTTTGATGCAAGATGGAGAGTGATTCATTTAATTATTTAAATTAAAGTGTGATATTTTTGTGATCAACCAAGAACTTCCACGAAGGCTAAAACACCTAAAGCGAATTTTCCGAAACTGGCAATTCTAAATTAATTTTCTGTCATTAAAAACTAACCTATGTAAGCACAATGCGAAATCAAATGTACTTGTTGATATTATTAAAAAGTGTGGTATTTGTGTGACCATGGCCGTATATTCCAATAGGACATCTTCAATATGGAATTACAACATTTTAAAACTAAAAGCCCTATTAATGTCAAAATGGTCCTATTTTTGTATGAATTTCGGCCCTCTTACAACTAAGCCAAAATTATCCCTGGTATGCACTATCATGAGAACATTGGACATTATGTTAAACATTATGTTGAACATTATGTTCAAAAATTTTCTAATTTTTGCCTAGGTACCTGAGTAGCTTAAAGCAGTTATCAACCAATTCTTGATTTTGTGATTGTTTTGAAAAGGTCAAATACACACCTTTCAAATGATGTGGAATTCATAGTTACTAAATACTTGTATTTAACATCATTATATTTATTTTCAGTGTAAGAATATTTCTTTAACTTTTTCATTACTTCAATTATGAGTAAAAGTTTATTACATTTTTTTTTCTTCTATCTAGACCTACGTAACCGCTAATTGCAGAAACATTTCCATCGATTGATTTTCATACTTTAGCTAATTTTTATTTGGGCTAATGACGATAATAACGATGTATTTATGGAATGTTTCGTGTTTATATTCATGATAAAGCAATTAAATTTAAGTGCAATTCAAAGGTTAAGCTATTTATTGAAGCTATGTTTTGCTTCAATTGATATGTCAATTAATTTATTTTTAAATGTGGGTAAGGAAAAAGTTATTGAAAATTTTATGAATTTCTTTTTTGAAAATCTTTTAAGGCGTTAGCCCAGGGTAAAGTCGGCAGCATAATTTTTTTATATGTACTTTTTAATATTTTGTACATTTATTGACCATTGTTCAAGGAGTAAAAAAGTTATTACACTAATTAATCTTCTTCAAAAAAAACTTCAATCAACATTTTTTCCAAGTTACTTATTCGACCTGACTTACGGCATACAAAAAAGGAAAATAAAATCTTCTGATCGACTTGATCAAGAATGAGTTTTTTGAAACGAGTAATTTTTTTCCTCCAAAGCTTTTTTGTTCATCACATACTTTTCTTATCAACAATTTTGTTAAAAATTTTTTCACGAGAAAGTTTTTCAAATACTTTATATGTTAGCTAATACATTAGTTTAGGTCATGACGTATTTATTTAATATTTTTGAATTTAATTTATGATTTGCACAAGAAATGCAAATTGTGCTTAATTTGATTGTATTAGTTTTAGAATTTTAAATGGCGTGATTCACTCGGTTTCGGTTAATCCCAAAGTGCATTAAGAGAGGCTTTTTGCAAAAGCAGTTAAAATTAAGGCAAGCTTTAGAAGATGTTTTCGAAAGAAAATTATTATTCATATGTAAACACAAAAACTTCCATTTGCATGTTAAAATTACATCATTACTTTAAGTAAAAAAAAAATTTTTTTGTTTGATAACATATATTTTTTATATATAAAGATAACGCTGTAGTTGGTCCTCTTCAAAAAAAGGTGAAAGTCGGCCCACATTATAGCGCAACTCCAGATTGTCTGAAAAAAATTCATTCGAAAATCGACCCCTGAATGCACTTCTTTTACCAAAATGGGATGAAAAAATGGAAAATTAAGAAAATTATGAATCGTAGAATCGTGAAAAAAGTCGCAAAATTTATGTCATTTTTGACCATATTGTTGCGTAAAAACTAGACAAATTTTCCAAAAACGCTCATTTTAGTAAAAGATGTGTAGAAAAACATTACAAACAGATTAAGAAAAAAAAAAATTTAAATCTGTCGATTAGTTTATTTGCGATAGTGTGGGCCGTTTTAAAAAAGTATGTTTCGACAAAAACGCATTTAAAGCTTCAAACTTTAAAAGCATCAAAGTGGTCAAACTCAAAACAAAACTGAAACAATTAAATATTTTTTTCCCCTACAAAGTAGAGTTTATTTAGTGTATATGCCTAGAAACATTCCATACACACATACACTTTTACATACACACATACAGCGAACATCACGCGTTTTAATAGCTTCTTCAGTTTAATCGATTGGTACTCTGGGGCACCAGGCTTTATGCGCTGTATTATAAGCGGGATTGATTTGTACAACAAAAATCTATTAAAAAAAAAATCCATTTTTCAAGAAACTGTTTGCCTAAAACCTCCCTTAATCATGGAACATTTTTAATATAATAATGTATCCCATGTTTTTGTGATCTACATCACACACACAAAAAAAAAATTTTGTTGATCAATGTACGGTCAACACTTTTTGCTAGCTTGAATAAATTGAAACTTAACTTGAATAAATAAACTTTGATAAAATTTCATTTTTATAAAATTTTGTTGTACTGAATAAAATGCTTCGAGTTTACAAAAAAAAAAAAAAAATATATTCTTCAACATAACAAAATCATTCTTCAAATGATGAAACTGATGAAAATGATGAAAGTCAGCGCTGACAACAGGGCTTTATTTAAAGAAATATCAAATACTCAAGAACGTGAATAGCTCTATAGTTTTGTTTAAGTTTATTGCTAAAAGAAACTCGGATACACTTGGATGAAGTTTTTTATATGCAAAA
Source organism: Coremacera marginata (assembly GCA_914767935.1). Lineage (NCBI taxonomy): Eukaryota > Metazoa > Arthropoda > Insecta > Diptera > Sciomyzidae > Coremacera > Coremacera marginata. The sequence continues at coordinate 54,738,100 of OU612045.1, forward strand.
TAAAAGAAAAAACATAAATAATGCAATAAATACAAAATAAATTTCGTTAAAATAAATATTTGGATAATAAAAAAATAATTTTATTTCTTGACAACTGATACTGTTGCAAAAAAATTAGTCTGGCTACACACAATTGAAAAGTTGATATTCAATTTTCTATTGATTTTTTATGCATAATAATAAATAATAAAAAACAAATAATTGAAAACTGACCACGTCATGAAATCAGGGAACAGAAATAAATAAAAAAGAATAAACAAACAGAATCACGTCTTCAAATAAGCAAATTATTAAAATAGGAAAAAAAATTTAAGCCATGTTTGAAGAAACCTTGCAATGTAGATGTAAAATGGTTTTCGCAATATTAGAAGAAATCATTTTTTAATTGGTTCCATTACACCACTAAATTTTACAATTTCATCTCACAAAATTTGTTTCTATATTATTATCAGTTAAAGAATTTCACAACAACTTTCTTCAATGTCACATCCCTGCTCAGTATGCTCATATTTAAATTTTCTTGCATTTTCGCTGACACTCTAACGTCCTTGATCCTTAATTGCAAACAATAAAAAATGCAATACAGCGCTCGGTAACGCAGTAAGAATAAACATCAATCATACATTTTTATTTCTTCTTCGTCTTCTTTTTATATTGTTTGTTTTTTTATTAAATTTATAACAACAACTTTGTTATTGACTCTAATTAAGCAAGAGCTTGACTGCTGAAAGACAGCAATATTCTATTGATAGAAAAGGAGAAGATTTATGACATTTGAGCAGTAAAGCAGTTATACATTGAAGTTAATTCGGCTTTTATGTAATCATTTTTATTCCATAGTTATGTATGGTTTACAGTGTAGATAGTGTATAGTTACAGTGTAGATAATACCACAAATAGCCATAATGAGATTTCTGAGGATTTTTGAAAAAATACTCCTGAAATATTTTATGTTTACGCGTTAAGTAACCCTTATGATCGAATTTTACTTTTTAAAATTTGTTTAAATTAACAATCAAATTGGTCATAATATACTCCGATTTAAAAATTTCTTTGAATTTTGAATCGAATCTATCTGAGTCGATAGACAATCAAAGCGTTTTAAAAATTTTTCAATAACCTTATAAGTTCTACGAAAGCTTTCTGGTTTTGGAGTCAAAACTTTAGCTGGGTTAACTCTTAAGGCTACAAGGCCGAAAAAAAAAGAGATGAAACATATTATTTTTTTGTTATCGTAATTATTTTTAGGTCATAAGAAAAGCATTTTTTTTTATATTTTCAAAATAGATTTTTTTTCCTTAATATAATCTAAAGAAAACATTTACTTTATCTCTTAATTGTTCCAAGCCCTCGCCAACAATGAGTTTTTTTTTTTGCTTCGGTTTTTCTGGAATGACAATTTTTGTAAAGGCATTAAAAAAAACTGAATGTTTTTTCTTGAAAAAGATAACTTTACAAAAAAATTGTATTCAACAAAAAGTGCTTAGAATAAGCCAAGGAATGAACTGATTTTCGAAGTTTTTATATAGAACTAATTCTATATTCCGAAAGAGCACACTTAACACAAGAAATACATTATATCGAATTCTGGCATGAAACTGCCCTCTTTTTTTATTAGAATTCTACACATCGGCGTATCGAAGGGAAAAGAGGACAGCTGCCTCTTCTCCTCAAAATATCAGAAAAATCAAGATTATAAAATAATATTGTAAAGAAATCATAATCAATAATCAACACACTTGTCTGGTAATAAAATGATCTTTAAAAATTTAAACTGTACTGTATTTAACTTTAACTTAAACTTTTTTCTACTTCAAATTCAATTTTTCACAGTTGAGGAAACTTTTTACAAATCTTTTTTAAATTTTAAGTTCAACTTCTGGTAAGGAATATTTTTACCTTTTTTATATCTAGTTTGGGATGTACTCATTTCATTCCAAAGTGGATTGACTGTTTTATATATATATGTATATATATGGATACAGCTCGGTTTCATTACAAGACGAGCATGTGAATTCAAGAATGTGTGGGTCACTACATCCCTGTACTGTACTCATTGTGAAAGAATAGAATCCATTCAAAAGCAATTTTAACTATTCGCTCTGAGAGAAGCTTATAACCCCAACGATTATTGTAGCCTTCCACCGTATGAACACACCCTCAGCCTATTAAATTTGATGCCACGATCAATCAGAAGAAAGGTATTGGATTCATGCCTTACTTTCGATGTTCTGAACGGTGTAACTAACTAACTGCGAACATATGTCTAACAAGATTAGCCTCAATGACCCTATAAGACGTACAAGGCATACTGGGCTGTTAACGCAATATCAGCATCATACTGCATATACAAGTAATGAACCCATCAGCCGTTGCTGTAGAGAATTTAATAATATATACGACCATTACTCACCTTCCAGGTCCGAATCCTAATTCAAGCGATCTCTATCATGATACAATGACAAGGTAGGGCCGCTGCGCTGAGTGCTCTCACGCGTCAACGAAGAGTGGATAATGAGAAGCAACATATACATATGTCAAAACGACGAATTTCGTAGAAATTGCAAATGAAGAAAATATTTTATGTTTCCAAGTTGGAAACAGTGCGGTCGCGGGTGCTAAAATTGTGCTAATTTGAGTGAAAATATTATAAAAAAAGTGTAATAAAAACTATAAAATGTGAAAGAAGTATTAAGATTGCAAAAAAAAACCTGTAACAGTTTTAACCTAAAAATAACTGCGAAACGTGAGCATAAAGAAATTCGCGATGAACAGCTGACTTTGACATCAATGTAGCTTTATTCTGCTTTCTACTCCATTCCTCTCCGTGATGACCATACCTTATAATTCTGCCCAAGGTTGATTTATAAGGTTGTCGCAAGGGAGAGAGCGAGTACCCATAATTGTCAAATCGAAGTTGACAGCTCATAGAAAATCTACAAGTGCTCTCTATTATCATCCGTTCTTCTTTCGTAGTCATTCGCAAAATTGGCTGGTTTTGACAATTATGGGTACTGAGAAGAGAGTGCGATCAGCCCTGCGACAACCTTATAAATCAACCTTGATTCTGCCATGATCTCTACCATAGTCTCTCTTTCTTTCTAATTAACCCAGTCTTTGATCGTTTTTCTTTTCTTCTCCTCTTTCTAGTATGTAAGTACCTTATACTCTGACTTTTAATTCTCTTTTTGCCTCTCCTTTTTGACGTGTTCGTGAAATCATCTTATTTAGGTGGGCAGATTACGCTCACTTCAATTCGCACATCTTCGAGCACCACAACAAGGAAGAAGGAAGAAGAAAAAAAATAAAAATACAAAAATTAAGTTAGAATGCGTAAATTTCCTTGTTTGGCCAATAAATAAATAAATAAAATAAAACATGGGCGATCCGAGGCAAAAAGGGGCCAGCATTCCCCTCTAGCTATCAGAAAATTTAAAACAATTAAATAATTTCGCTAAAGATTCATAAAATGCTGCGATTTGTCGTAGCGAAAACTATAACAATACTGCTTTTTAATTTGAAATCCTTTGAAATGCTTTTTAATTTTAGTTTATGAGCCAAACTAAACTTTTTATAAATAAAACTTAATCTTTTTTAAACATTAAATTCAATTGCTATAATTTTTTAAAGCAATCATAAAATATAATGTTTCTTTAGCAAATTTTCCTTGAATAAAATTAAAATAATACTAACCCCATTATTCTGTAGCACGAAAAAAAAAAAACAATAAGCAAGATACGAGAAGCAATACATCTACCATACAAAATTCTATTGCTTCTTGTGTCTTGCTCATCATTGTTCGTGTTGTTTCGTGATACAAAGCTTAAAACACTAGTCAATAGAAAAACATCGTAGCCATTAATGTTACCTTTTTATAATTTGTTGCGTAATTATTTTTTTTCCGTAGTGGTTTAACTTATGAATATATCGGGTAAAATAAAACGTGTCCATTACATGCACCCAAATTACTGAAAAAATCGTGTTCTTTTACAAAGAAACGATAGTTGGAAATAATGTGAATGTCGGCAAAGAATTTAATTATCCAAAATATTCTGCAGCAGAGATAAATGAAACTGAACAAATAGATTCTCAGAAAAAATTAGCATATAAGTTATTGACTTTATACAGTTCGACTGTAAATCTATCAAGATTTTTAAAGGATTAAGAAAATTTGTAATTTATCTTTCAAATTTCAATATTTTCTTGGACTAGATAATATTTTCAGCTTAGTATTATGAGGATATTAATTTTTATTGTTTAATTTAATTTATTTAACTTTTTTTGACGGCAATCTTTTTTATTTTTATTTAGCATAAATTAAAAAAATCTATTTAAGTACATACTTTCATTTAACTGGGTGAAATTCTATAACTTAGACCCTTTCTTGTGTCTACATCAATTCTTGATTATTGATTATAGTTTTATGAATACAAATAACAAAATATACTTATTCTGTAAACTGACAATTTATTGACAACTGTAAAAATTTCTTATTCTTAAATCTAATCAAAAGCTCATAGCATGATAAGACTGTAACATCATAAAAAAAAATATGCGTAAAAAATAAATTTGTGAAATATTTTTAAAGCGTTTAACTCCTTGGACCAAAAAATATCACATCAAATAATTTAACTACCTTGCCAATAATTTTACAGTTGTCAATCATCATAATAAGACTATAAATAAGTTTTGCTATCAATTTTGTGTAGTAAATAGAAATTAATAGTTTGGAAAAATATGTATCTATAATTTTTCCTGCAGCTTTACTTATAATTTAAATTTATTTAAAAAATTATATTTTACCATACAAAATATATTTTAAACATGAAATAAATATAATTATAACATATTTAATTTTTCGAATTTATAACGATATTTAAAAAATAAATGGAGTTTCCATATAAATCTGTATAATAGGAATACAATTTTTTGTAGCTAGATTAAAAAAAACAATAACCAGCTACAAAAACGAAAGCTGCTGATATGAATACATATCATACAACTTTACATATATATTTACAAAAAGTAAACGATTAATTTCAACAAACGACACGTTGTTACGTTCGTGAATTCGGCACGAACTAAAGCAACTAGCATAGCTGATTTATAAGGTTGTCGCAGGGCTGATCGCACTCTATTTTTATTATTCATAATGGTCCAAATCAGCCAATGATGTAAATGAATACGAAAGAAAAGCGAGAGAAAGAAAAGAAAAAAAGAGAGCATTTGCTGATTTTCTTTGAGCTGTCAACTTCGATTTGACAAGTATGGGCACTCGCTCTCACCCTTGCGACAACCTTATAATTCAACCACGGCAACAAGCACAAAAACGTCAGAAGCAATGCATGATTTTCTCACAAAAAAATATGCATTTTTTTTTCTTTGATTTTGCTATCCTGTGACTTCATTTAGAGGTGACTTTAGAAAAATAGAAGTGACAAAATCCAAAGTTAGATATTCGTTTTAGTAACTATACGAGTATAACTGATATTTTGGCATAGATTTAATTTTTGTACGATGAATATTAAAGGCTGTAGGTATACCCAAAAGTGTTACCTAAAAATGTTACCATGTGCTTTGAAAAGATTTGTAAAAATTACCCCCACTATACAAACCACACTCTAAGACGTAATTCTGCGTCAAAACTAAAAAAAAGCTTTTTCTTCATCATCATCATCATCGTTTCCTCGAGCTCCTAGGCAGAGCATAGGGTCTCTATAGAGCTTTATCTTGCTATAGTTGAATTTGAAGTGTAAAAAGTTGAATATAAAGTGTAAAAAGTTAAATTTGATTTATTAAAATTTAAATTTGAAATTTAAAGGTTGAAAAAAAGTTAAATTTGATTTAATAAAAAATAAATTTGAAATTTAAAGGTTGAATTTGAATTGCAAAAGGTTAAATTGGTTTGAAAAAAGTTGAATTTAAAATAAAAAAGGTTGAATTTCAACTTAATAAAGCCTCTATCACCTTGTCACACTGTTAAGTTGAAATTTCCATCTAAGGAGTAGTCGAATACTAATCAACACAGTTTGCCATCATTACCAAAACAAAAAATCAGCTTTTCAATTGAAAGTTTTTTCCTAAAACTGAAGTGTTTTTTACTTTTGAAATAAGTACAAATTAAAGAAAAATAGTTAATTGGTATAAGAAAGGTTTTTGGTCGAAAGAGTAATTGTGACGTAGAAAAATGTGTAGTTTTTAACCTACTCTTATACAATTAATTCTTTCCCCCTGGTTGATATGCCCATGATTCCATACTTTAAATTTAAGTTTTTTCCACATTCCTCCAAAAAATAAGATTTTTTTGGATTGCTACATGATACAGTTATAAGGTGGACTCACATTTAAATGGCTGTTCGAATAACAAGTTTTGTAAGAAAAAAGCTGTGAGAACGCTAAACGTCAAATGATAAGGGCAAACAACAACAATAAGAACACTAAAAATCGACCAACCGATTTTGACATACAGTTTCCTTGTTACTCCAACTTTGAGCCTATCTTATAATTTTGCCATGGGTTGGTACAGAAAATATTTACAGAGCGGTAAAGTGAATCTTCTTACGTCTTAATCAACTTAGAAATGAGAAATTAGCTGACATATAAAAATTAACTCAAAACCAGAATAAGTTTTCGTCAAGATAGATGCTCTTATAAAATTCGGTTTTTTTTTTATTGCATTGCGATTGGTAATATTTGCTTCGCTTGTCTATCGCTATTAAGTTTCACATTTTTGTAATTGTTTTGATAAACCTACCCTCAGCACTTCTCTGCTGACAATAAATAATGTGTTGGTTAACGACATATCAATTCGATGAATACGAAAGAATGATAGAAGTTAAAGCAATGCTAGGGTACTTGAACCTACAGGAAGCTCATATTACTCTGTTGAATGCTCACGTGAGAGAGTTGGTAGAGCAGCGAAAGCTTTTTCGAATAAATAAAAGGCCGCCTTAGTGTATTTTTTATCCTTTATAGCAACTTTTGCTCTCCAGATACTTTGCCATAAAATCCACTTCGCTATAAATACGGTTTGCCAGAGTGCAAAGTTCTCAATCGTTATTGTGCGTTGCATCTGTTCTAGTCGAGTTTTCCTGAAATTGAATTGTAAAGAATAGTAAAAAGTTGAATTCATAAAATTTAGTTTTGAAAATCTCAATAATTGCAAAGAGACAGATTTTTGAAAACCAAGCAATTTGAAAAAATTTCCTTTATAAATTTACATAAATTGTGTAGCTTTTGGTGCAAAAAAAGGGAGTGTTTGACAAAGTGCCACAGCGTCTGGTACAGACACAGTATCAGACGTATACCAACACATACAAACACACGCCCTCAATTGCAGTCGAGAAGGACAAATTTCTGCATTGAAGTCGCGTTGACACAGATTTTACAAAGCAAGCAACCAACCACAGTCAAACGGAGTTTTGTTATCCGGGAATTTTGTATGCAATTGAAAAATCGATTTTTCAAGAAGTTCGAGCAAGTTTAGAGAAAACTCTGCAAAATATTAAAAAAAAATCTACGTAAAAATTTTAATATAAAAAGAATTTATAAACAACAATTAATATAAATAAAGTTTCTAAAACAAAATATTCAAATTTATAAAAATATCAAAAGACTGTGACCAGAACAAATAATTGACTCTTTAGTCGTGAAAAACCAAATAATAAAAACAAAATTTCAAACTGCCATAAACAACAATTTTCAAAATAAATAATTTTAAATTTTGATAAAATTTATCTTACAAATAAACTCTCAAAAGGAACCATTCTATAGTCTAGAGACAATCCACCCACCCAAACAAAGAGCAGTAAAAAACATAAACCTATTCGAAAAACTGGCTATTTGCAACTGTCAATTGCATTAAATTCAAATAAAAGTTTTAAAAAAAATCACAACAACGGATCCAATAATACGCAGCCATTTCAAAGTAGACGTCCGAGACGCTACTACTAGCAACAAAGGGCGTGTTTTTCAAAAGAAAAAGACCACGCCGCATCGGTAACCCTTTTGGTTAGTCATAGCATTGATTCTACTTTCAAATTCATAGAAATTTAAAAACAAATATTTTAATAAATCAAAATCTTTCAATGGAGTACTTAATAAATATTTTAAAATTTAATGTAAAATATTTAAAAAACAAATAATGGTAATTAATTGCATTTATATAACAATAACTAACAAAACTGTTTAATCTTAACTATATAATCAATAACTGTCCCTACATCTATATAACTAAAAAAAACAGTAGTTTTTAAAATCATTCTAAAATAAGTTTAAAACAAAAAATATCAACATCTACCAATCAAAAATCAATATAAATGATAATAAAATCAATATTTAACTTGCCCCAACATTAACTGAGAAATCACCATAGACAGCGCGTCTGGTACCGCCCAAAGTATTCTACGCATTCATAACCAAAGCTTACGACCCATCGTACGGCGTGTAAAAGGCACCCACCAAAGGTGGTTGGCATCCACTCCTCCTTTAACTCTCGGCCGGCAATTTTTGCAACTGCAACCTACAAACCATAAACCATCATCAACAAAACAACAATAAGATAACAATAACAATAAACTTAGCACCTCTAATATAAACGCATCTTCTTCACCTCCATCTTTGTTCATCCTCTTCGGCCTCTCAACGTTCTGTGTTGTTTGCTCTCCTTGCGTTTGTTGTTCATTCAACAAACAATGGAAAAATCTGATAAATTTTCAGATTATTTGTTTGCGAAAATGGGTCCCCCGAATGGTACAACAGTGAACGGCACCGAATTGCCACCCAAGACCACCGAACGCAGCGATGCACCACGCGAGCTTGTCGGCTACAAGAAATGGCTGAGCGATAATCTGATGCTGTTGGTAACGCTGTCTGGCGTGCTATTGGGCGTCATTTTGGGTGAGTAGATAAAAGATTTTTTCATGTTATTTACACGTATTTTGCTAAGAGCTTTAATAACGTATGCGGAATGAAATATGGACAAATTTAAAAACTGTTTTAAAAAAAATTAAAGTATATAATTTGATAAATTTTATTTTAAATGAAATTTATAAATTTATAGTTAATGCAGAGAAAAATTAGGCCCAATGCGTGCGGCCTTGCTGCAATTTAGAGACACTTTTGCCATTGGATCTGTAAATACCGATGTTGGCACTTTGATAAGCTCCGTTTTTATTTTGGCTATCAAATTTTTCGTTATTTTGGGCCGAAATTTATTGGCATATATTCTCCAATTAAGATTAGTCCAAAAGTCTTCGATTGGACGAAGTTGCGGCAAGTTGGGAGGGTTATTCTTCTTATGTACATACCATAAGGTATCCGGAGCCTATCCATAGCATCTATGCTCTGTTGACAGTAATGGCTTGATGCAGGGTCAGGCCAAAACACTATATTTTTATTGTTGTGTTTGCTTTCTATATAGTCAGCAACTCTTAGCAAACAGAAGTTGACATACCGTTCACCATTGACGGCTAAGTCCAACTCGAAAAAAACTGGCTCAGACATACCCAAAGCAATTATTGCGAGTCACAATAAGAATGCTCTAAATATTTTACATTTTCTTGTACTTGCCTGTTGCGGTCAAAAAAGTGCTGTCCTTGCCACTCATTACCATCGAATGTGAAATATGACTCGTCATCCATAATGCAAGAAATATGTCTAACCAAACTTGTCAAACGTACTTTATGGACACATTTTTGAGCTTCCGACACCATTGGCTTACTTTTTCGTGACCTTTTTTGGACTCCCATTGATAGAAGATACGTCTTCACTGCTTGGCTATCACACTGAAATTTTTTCTCCAACTCTCTGTACGATTTTGCCACTCTTCCAGTATTCGCCATCAGTATTCGCCTTAGTTTAGACCTTATCGCAGAATCAATAAATGTGAATCTTTTACCGGAGCCAGCTTTTTTACATGTGGTCTTTCTGAAAGCATACGTTGCCAAGATATTGTAGATGGTTCGTCGATTTATTCTTTCTTCAACAATATGAGAAAAAATATCCGCTTTTGTCCAATAACTCTCACGGCGTTGCTTTTCTTTTTTCGACATTTTGAATATACCTAAGAAGTTACCAGCATACGATTTTAACTGCTTGTCAATATCACATTGGTCTCTCATATAGTTATCGATAAATACGCATCAATTCAGTTATTGATGTTTTTTGATGTCCAGATTTCATTCCGCATACGTTACAATTGTTAAAATTAGTTGGAAAACAGTTTTTTTATAACCTATAAACCTATATTTTATTTTTTTTTTAAATTTTGATATAGCTTATTAAAAACAAAATTTTCAATAGTTCTAAGGCCCGGTTACTTATCTCGATTTTAAATAAAGGTTAGCTTAAACAAAACTTAAGATTCCTAAACATTACTTTAAATTTTTATGATGATATCTCAATTCACAAAATTTCTGCTTAACTTGGGAGGCAAGCTTAAATGCAAACAATGACATTCTAGGTTTAAGGAAGTTGAACACTGATTTTGGCAAAAAAAAAATTATTCGTGACTAGTGAAATAAATCGTTGAAAGCATTTATTATATGTATATTGGAATATTTATAAACAATGAATATGTACAATGGATTTGAAGAAACCAATAAAGGCTTCTCAAAAAAAAAAAAAAAACGGTGTTTTAGCCAGTTAAAATGAATTAAAAAAAGTAATGCCCATCCGTCAACGAACGATGCACAGTGTAATTATGGGAAGCACTATGGGATGAGTGATAAAAATAGAAAGAGGTACATGAAATTGTGTATGTGTCATTATTTTCTAAATATATCAGGCCACACAAATTTTTCTCCAGATCGGTCACGCCCTTCGCCAACCTCCCATACAAAAGTAAGCTTAAAAGAGCAATATCTCTATTTGAAGAAAGTATAAGTAAGGAAATTAACTTGTTTATTATTGACTTGATTTAATTTAAAATCATGTAAAAATTTCATGATGATCTGACACGCCTTCTCCTACTTCCCATACAATATTCAATATTCAATGCAGTTTATTAATTAAAAAATAATTTTTATAAATTAGTAAGTAATTTAATATACATCTCAAGAAGCGAAAAAAATTACAAAAAAAAATGTTTGGCTGTCATCAGTGTAGTCCGTGGAGTCACTCGACACATAGTCAGAGAAATCGAGATTAGGAAAGAAATCACTTGTGTCATCATTCGTATCGTGATTTTCATTTAAAATAAATTCATCGATTTCGTTATCATGCTTTATTTTATTTTTCAATATTTTTCTTTTAGAAGATATAGAAGGATCTGACGAAAGCAATAACCCAACGAAAAGATCTATATTGGATAGTTCTCTAGAGTTTTTACGAGTATGATTTAACCTCATTTTTCTAAACTCCTAATGACTAGCCTCCAAAGCTTCTTCTGAAAGAATTCCTATAGATAAATTAAAGTTATCTATTATTTCAGTTCGGTGAATCAGTACTTTATGTACTGTTGGCGGCATCTGGTATAGCCAGTCATAATCTTTTAAATACAACTCGAAAGTATGATCTAACAAGGCTTTAACGTTTATCTTTTAATGAAGTTACCGCTAGATAATGTCCGTAAAATCAAACTGAAAGTTTTTATTATTTAATTACCAACTTTTAAGATACTTGAGGATAACTGGTAATCAGAGAAACCTTCTGGTTTTATTCCCATCATTTGAAGTACCGCACCCAGTTTTGACTCTATCGATATTGGGCTCATATTTTCTTTGAATTCTCTTTGAATTTTTTTCTTATTCTCATCCAATATTTTGAGATGTTCTTCGTTTTCTGGCGCATTTTTTGGTATCCGTCCACATTTTAAAGGCATTTTATAACCAATATGAAGCAAACATTCAAACAATTTTATAAGAGCATAATATTTATATATACACTTTACACACGACTATTACTGCCTTCAATATAATTATTATGTTACGTTACAATTTATTCATCTACAGTAATCGAAAAGGTTGAAAATTACAGCTTTTTCAAAGAAGTTTGTGCAGGGAGAGAATATAACCTTGACATATTTTTTGGTACGCAAATGATGGTCATTTTCGTTATAACAATGCTCCAGGAAATAGGTCATAAAATCCTTAAATTTAAATTGTCCTATTTGTAACTATGAGAATGTATTTAGAAATCAACATTTAAAACATAATCAAAAATAAAGAGAAACCATAAATGCCTTTTTGCTTTAATTGCGTTTGAAATTTTATGAAAAATTTGTTATTTTTCCATATCAAAATGCGCAATTTCGCAAAAACATGGTCTAGGAAACACGTCATCAAATTTTTAATTTTGAGTTGTACCATCAGAACCTTCGGAACTGTATTCAAAAAGAGTTGTTATAAAACATTTTAAAAATAAAGTACAACAGAAATGTCATTTTTCTTTAACTGTATATAGTAATTAAGTTTTTTTTTTTTGATTTCTAGGACTTTTTTTGTGGAATATGAAAATTATTTTATATATACTTCTAACTATTTTGATTTTAGCAAGAACTTGTCGAATATATCTTTGTTAAAGTTTCGTATGTGAATTATACTAAAAATTTTTGTGGGCTTGGAAAATAAAACGTATAAAACTATAAAATCATAAATTTCGTTAAATGTTCATGGTAACATATAAAGTGCATAAGATCCACAAATGGAAAGATAACTAAAATTCTTTTAGATTCATATAATTAGGACTTTAAACTATAAATTTGCATACTTACTAGGGTGATTCAAATATGTCGACTATTTTTGTTTTTTTGTCAAAATCCACTGTGAAATAGATTCGGGGAGGTGAGAAGCGATGCTACAGGCATCAGAGTTTTAAAATTTTTGAAAACTCTGCGACTGACTTTGATTTGATATTTGTCATTTGTATATTTTCTGTTAGTTGCGCCATTTTTTGGTTTTTTTCTTTTTTTTCGTTAGATTAATTTAAATAAAAGCAATGACATTACATCAAAATGTCCAATTAGAATAAAGCGAAAGCAATAGCACTGATTACTCTATACAAACAACATCCGATCTTATATAATCCTAAAAGCAAAAACTATTTAGATCGTGGCCAGCATTACTTCTTCTCTGAAAGCTTCAAGATCAAATGTTACGCTCGAGGAATTAAAAAGTAAGCTAAAGATTTATCGTAACCAATATACGCTTGAGAAAAATCCATACGCGAATTCTAAAAGAAGTGGTGCTGGATCTGACCAGATTTATATTTCGAAGTTGTGGTGCTATAACGAATTGAAGTTCTTGCACAGACAGGGCCTTCTTTAACCTATTGGAGGCCCTGGGCACATTAGGATAATGGGGCCCCTATGAGCATTACTTTGTAGAGAAAAAATGTAAAAGGTTTATTTTAATTTATTTACAGTCACATTTAATGAAAAGATGATATAATATATTCCACAAAAGGAAAGATTTTAGCAAGTTGATTGAAGAGGTACCTTTCTAGATTTGAGATGGGCAAAATCGTTAATTATATCTTCAAAATCTATGTTTTTTAGCATTTCACATTCTATCGACATCAGCGACAAACTGGACAATCTCTCTTGAAGCATTGTACTTCTTAATTCGTTTTTTATTCTTTTTAATTTAGAGAAGGAGCGTTCCCCATTGCAGTTAGTTACCATCATGCTTAAAAAGATTCTCAATGCGATTTCTACATTTGGAAATGTGTCTTCAAATTTGTTGTCTTTCAAAAGATGATATATTTCCAACATACTATTTCTTTCTTCATTTTTCATTTTCAAGAACTCTGTTAAGTGCAGACATTCCATTTCCAGCTCTTTCTCGTTTACGTCTTCATAATAGATTTTAGAAAATTCTTTGCAACTTTGCCTCAACTCTTCAGAATTAAGAGTCTTTAACCGAAAAAATAAACCAAATCGTTGACTAATGTTCTTATACGAACTTAATCGCTGTTTTAGGTGAACGCTCAGGGTATCAATTATGGGGAGAAAGGTTTCTACTCTGAATTTCTCTTTTCCATTCAGTTCAACTGACGGTGCAGAGCCCTCAAAAAACATCTGGCGTGAGCTTCTCTTTCTTGTTCTTTGAGATAGGTCCTTGTAGTCAGATTCTGGGTTTCTTTCTTTGGCAGACGATTCAAAGTAATTAAATTTATCCCTGAGGCTAATAATGAAATCATCAAGTGTAGTAAATAAATTAGTTGAAACGTCCAGTGTTATTGTTTCTTTCTGAAGATAATTACTTGTTTTGTCTATTCTTTCTAATATAGAGCTCCAAATTTCCGTAAGTATAATAAATTCTAGCTTTACCATTTTTCTGGAAAGACTAAGGGCTTCGTCTCTAGTTTCTCTTGCCTGTTCTGCATCTCCTGCGATGGACATCAAAGCTTCTATAATTTGATTATGACCTGCATGTAAGGCGCTTACTGCATCAGCTCGGGCTGACCATCTGGTTTGTGAAAGACTTTTAACAACTTTTTTTGAACCTAAATGTTCAGTTAATATATTCCATCGATGGGTAGATCCCGCCAAAAAGTTGTACACTTTCTGAACCATTTCAAAAAACTTTGTTGCCTGTAATACACACCCAGCAGCATGGACACCTACCAAGTTTAGTGAATGTCCGGCACATGGAACAAAAGTGGCAAATTCACATTTCTCTTTGATTCTTGCTTGTAGACCAGTATACTTTCCCGACATATTTGAAGCATTGTCGTAGCTTTGTCCTCTGCAATCTTGTATGGGAATATGATGATTCTCCAAAAAATTCAAAATAGTTTCCGCTAAATACTCAGATTTGTGCTCTTTAATAGGTATAAATTTCAAAAACCTTTCAACAGGAACACGGTCTTTTACGTATCGAATTATAAAAGTTAGCTGTTCAACATGAGACAAATCGGGCGTACTGTCTACGCTTATGGAAAAATATTTTGCAAATTGAAGTACCTTTATAATATTTTTTAGAACCTGTTTTCCCCTTACGTCAATAAACTCATTACAGATATTTGCTGACAAATAAGAAATGTTACCTTTTCCAGGACTACCAAATTTTTTTAAGTGATCTGCAAGAAATGGATCAAATTCACTCAATAATTCAATACATCCCAAATAATTTCCATTATTGGGAGAACCAAGGATTTCATTGTCACCGCGAAACGGAAGCCCTCTCGATGACAAAAATTTTACAACAGCTACAATCCGTTTAAGTACATTTCTCCAGTAATCCACTTCTTTTTGATGTTGAGATAATAAGTCTATATCTACCCTACCAACCGCCTTACTTCGCGACAGATAAGTCATCATAGATTGCCTATGCGCTGGGCTATTTTCATGAGTTAAAATTATGTGATTGATATGCTTCTAATCATTACATCCACTTGCAGAGCATAGATTAAAATCAGTGGGGTTAAATAAGCAGCATAAAAAACAAAATACAGAGTTTTTAGAAGGCGAGTACAGTAACCATTTTCTTTCGATGCTTTCATTGTTCTTTAACTTGCGAATAAATAATGCGATGGAATTATTGAAATGCCTCGTTACTGATTTAGTGCCATCTTTGTAGGTTTTGGATGCCTCGGAAAAGTCAGAATCTCTATTTTGAAAATATTCGGGTCCCTTACGAATCCAAATTTCGCGATTTTTTTCTGAAAAATTTTCATGAAAATAGTCTGCGGGGTCATGTGAAATTTCTTCTGGGTTGGAAAACTGTTGTTGTTCAACTGACACAATTGTCAGTGTCTGTGAAGTCACCGAAGTTGTTGCTTTTGCGTCATTGGGACGGTTGCTTTCTGTTTCAATATCTTTTCCAAAATTGGCAGAAATTGTAGAAGCACATGAAGATTCAGAAATTTCCTGCATTTGTGGTTGACACGAATCATCATGTGGAAGATTTATTGTTTGATTGCTACTTACAGAAATTGTTGTGAAATATGATGTTAATTTTGGTAACTTTTCAATTATTTCCTTCTGATGTACAGCTTTTTTCATTTTTTCAGATCCACTAGGATATGACCGATTCGACATTTTAAATTATAATTTAGTTCTTATTTTTACACTAAAGATATTCGCTAACACAAAACAAAACTTCCAATCGACGGTTTAATAATTCAAAACACAGTCATTAACAGTAGCTTTGAAGTCTATGAAAACAGCTCCGGTGCGCTGTCAAACTGTATGTGGTATTGCCACATTTTATTTCTTTGCTTCATTGTGGGACAAACACATAAAAAAGAAAATTTTGTAATCGGGTAAAAGGGATATATCGATGGCTTCATTCCTGAGTATGCTAAGTCTAAAAAGTGAATTTTGCAGGAGACGCGTTCAAAGTTTATTTGGAATTTCTCAAAGGCCGTTTAATATAGAAACTCAATTTTTTCGGTGTTAAAACCATATTTATTATAGAATTTTTCTAACGTATACGAATTTAAAATACTGGTAGCAGAACATGGTTAAAAATGACTAAGACCATTTTAGAATGTACAAAAATTTTTGCGTTCTTCATCCAAGTGGACTTAGTATCCCTTTCTCGGGAAACTGGTTTTGCTTATGCGGGGAATAACATGCCAAGTACACATAGCGACATTCAAAAATGTGTTATGTGTATGTTAAGTAGGCTTGGAAAGCAAAACAAAAATAAATGACATTTCTAAAGTATGCTATGTTTACTTAGATTTCAAAAAAATTTTACAATTCCCTTCTGAACAATGCTAACTTTACTTAGCCCTTTTTGGAAAGGGAGTTTTTTAAAACATTAGACGTAGGCTAAGTACAATTTTGAGCATAACATTTGATAGAGTTGTCCGATAAATTCGAGCTTTTGACAGGACTCAAGTTACATCAATCCAAATTAAAAAAAACAATCTCCTTGGAAACATGCTAAGTCGACTTAGCATACTTTGGAATTAAGCCATCGATATGTAAATAGTTATCCTAAGAATGAATGATTTGGAATACAAATTGTAATGGTTTAATATTTCAAATCAGTTTTGAGCTCCTTGTCAAGATGTTAGAATAATTATTTTTTTCTAATATCTATAGTTTCAAAGAAGAAACAATGACAACTTTTAGCTAGGAAAGATAAAAC
The DNA here is from genome assembly GCA_914767935.1 of Coremacera marginata. Lineage (NCBI taxonomy): Eukaryota > Metazoa > Arthropoda > Insecta > Diptera > Sciomyzidae > Coremacera > Coremacera marginata. The sequence goes on from OU612045.1 coordinate 54,755,142, forward strand.
AAGAAAATTGTTATCACTAGCTCATTTTTATTGTAACACTGGTCATTCCTCAATTCGATACGAGGTCGCTCGATTTAAGAATCGTCCTAAAGCGCAAACATTAGCTTGATCAGCCACCGAGTTCGACAACTGCTTTGTTTGTTTTTTCTCTTATGTGCTTTTTTCCAATTTTCTTTTTCTAGTTAAAAGTTTTTGTCATTGTTCCTTCTTTGAAACTAAAGATATTAGAATAAAAATAATTATTCTAACATCTTGACGAAGAGCTCAAAACTGATTTGAACTATCAAACTATTAGAGATGTATTCAAAATCATTCATTCTATAGAAATTGAATAAGTCAATTAGGAATAAATTTCGTAAATAGTTATCGTTTGGAGATATGGAAGGAAATGTGGGGCCCCTACGGTTGCTGGGCTATGGGCAAGTGCCCAGAGTGCCCAGTGGGAAAGAGGGGCCTGTGCACAGATTTGTAACATCAACTCGTTCAATTTCAAATATAGAACAGGTCTGTAAAATTAAGTCTTTGCAATGTAAAAGGATATGTTCATTCGTCTCAATATATTACCGCTAATCGTTTTGATCAGGCACTTCAATCTTGGTAGAAGGTGATGCACTTAAGATAACTGGAAAAAAATACAAGCCACTGGACATGCAGATTTCCCGGTCACTAAGTGTAGTGGAGGAAATAGCGGAAAGAATACGTAAAAAGACAGGAAACCAAACAAGTCTATAGTATCAACTAGGCAAAATGGTGAAAAATGAGTTTAATGGAATTCCGAAGCATTTATTTTTTTCAAGCGAAATGGAAATATGGATATTCTACAGAAAATCCTAAGCAAGTAATTTTAGCCAAATGCTCCTCTACCAAAATACCATTCTCTGCCTGAATATGAACCCCAGTCTAAATTTTGATAACTTTCAAACCTTAATTGTGAAACTTAGCCTACATCGCAGCCTACTTTGATCTATCACTCTTACCGAGTGCTGGCCGTGGGGCATTTCAAAGTTGCCAGCAAACTCCATCATCGAACTTGCAAATGCACTCAGCAGGTTCGGAAGCAGTTCCAAAGATCTTTTCTGTACGATACGAAAAGCCGCAAATTATAAAATTATTCACGATAAGGTCACCACCTAATGATTCAAAAAAGCATTACAGTTTTTAAAATAGGGTAGCTTTTTTTAGCTACTAACTTTTTATCCTTAAACTTTGATTTTAACTTGATTAATAATTTTTAACTTTAATTTCATGAAGCATTAGCAAACAGCATGGGCGGACCTAGCAAAATATAAGTCGCAGAACTAGCAAATTGTTTTCAAAATTAGAAAATACTAAAATTGTAACAAAAATTAAATCTTCAACCGAGGGATTGGTTGAAATAATATATTTTTTAAAAATAATTTTTTTTATCATTTAACAAAAATAAAATATATTACATTTATCGTAAAATCATAAACAAAAATTTTCTCCACGCTCCGAAAGCCTATTTTTCGATAATTTGCCTATTTGAAGCAAGACGTTTCGTTGAAATTATTAAAAACTAGTAATGAATGGAGCTTCGGCAGGGTACCGTAGCTAAAATACCCCCCACAGCCGTATTGAAGTATATTCAAAGTCCTTAGTCGTCTTTAAAATATTTATGCATAATCGCAAAAATATTTGTCATACGCTAAATTTTATTTTACCCTTATCTGCCACATAGAGTAATTTGTAGACTGCTAATAATGTTAAAAAATATATGTACAAAATTTGATTGCTAGTATGTGCAAATTCATACCAACGGTCTTAAATAGCTTCGCTTAAAATTAAAGTACCACGCCCCCTGTTCAATTCCACTCAAATTTCTTGACAACTAACTGCTCATTATTCCAAAGAATATGGAAAATTTGTAAGAAGTCGGAAAAGGCAATAGAAGGAGTTCTATTTGAATTTAAGTGGCACGCCCTTGTCTAACTCCACCCAATTTTTTTAGATTTACTAATTACTGTTAATTTTCCCAAAGAATATATTTGCGAAATTTGATTGAAGTCACTAAAACGGTGTAGAAGGAGTTTGATAAGAATTATATTGACACGCCAATTGTCCAATCCCACCCAATTTTGTATGCTAAAAACTTCTCATTATACTAAAGAATATATGTGCGAAATTTGGTTAAAATCGGAGAAACGGTGTAGATGGAAATTTATTAAAAATAAAGTGCCACTCCCCTGTCTAGTACGCCCATTTTTATGAACTACGTACTGATTCTTATGCCAATATATATGTGTATAATAATATGTGAGCAAAATTTGGTTTAAGTCGGACAAACGGTGTAGAGGAAATTCGTTTATAATTAAATTGACATGCCCCTTGTCCAATCCCACCCACTTTTCTAGGCTCAAAACTTCTCATTATACTAAAGAATATATGTAAGAATTTTGGTTGAAATCGGACAAACGATGTAGATAGGGCCAGTCTAAAAATAAAGTGCCACGCCCCCTGTCTGATACCGCCTAATTTTATAAACTTATGATTACTCAGATTACCAAGGATTATTTGTGAATAATTTGGTTGAAGTCAGACACCTAAATGAATGCAGCAAAAATATATGAGTCGATTGTTATGTGCACAACAACATAACATTCGGTGCATAAATTGAATTTAAAATTTTAAAAATTGGAAATTGGAATTGGACATGCGGTGGCAGAATTAGATGGTCGCGATTTAGACCGTCAGAATTTTAAAATTCATAGTGGTTAATGGTGTTGCCAACTAAAATTTATTTATTTTCACGAATTCGGTGCTGGAGCAAACACTAGGTAAAAATGGGTTATGTTATGTTTGGTTTAGATTCGTTTGTCCGACGAATGCTACATACCGGCTGATGTGAGTCGTTCCGAACGACTCAAACATAACAATCAATCGTTTCCAAACGAATGTGTTGAAAGTCGGTTTAAGATTTTTTATGGCTATGGTGTTAATTTCACTCGCTATTATAGTTATGTAAACTACTGAACTCCACACCGAATGCACTATTGTTGTAGTAGAAACGAGTTAATCCGTGCAGAGGTTTAGTACATACAGACCCGATGTCATTCAGTTTTACACATTTACGAACGATTTTCTATTTTGATGACGTCATTTTGTATGGGAGGTAGGCATGGCTTTCATTCGGTTTTGCTAAATACCCTAGAGATATTTCATGTTATATATCAAAGCTTGTGTGCAACATTTCAAGGTTGTTCTTTCATTTTTGTGGATTTTTAAGAGATTTTACGTTTAAAATAAAGCCACATTGTATAGAAAGTAGGCGTGGTTTTCATCCGATTTGGCTCATTTTCGAACTTGATCTCCATTTTTTTAAAAATAAGCATATATTTTGAATTTCATCGCGATAACTTTAAAATTACGGCTGTAATCGTGATCACTGACGGACAGACCGACAGACAGATGGACACTCGGAAATCGACTCAGGAAGTGATGCTGATCAAAAATATATATACTTTTCTATGCCTGCCACGCCTTCTTATTGGCGTTACAAACGGAATGGCAAAGTTAATATACACCCCTAACGCAGTACGTGTTGGGTATGAAAATATATTGTTTTTTCATTTTTAAAATAACCCAATTTAACTCCACAAAATATATTTAGAAAAAATTTAGTTCCAAGCCGCCCGCCTCCCCATAAAATTTTAATTTTTATTATAGTTTTATTGTGTTCTAATTTTGAGAAAATTTGTTAGTTCTGCGAGGAATATTTTGGTAGGTCTGCCCCTGATACACAGTGCAGCCGCGAAACATATGAATGGCATTTTCCATATGTAAATGAACTTTTATTTTATCGCACTTAAAACAGTTTTAGCTCATATATATTCTTATATAAAAAGAGGGTTTGTTTGTGTTATCGTAATTTACATGAAACTTTCTTAAAACGTTTCTTGTTGTCAATGGATTTTATTTATTTCTTTTGCACAAAATTAAAATATTTAAAAAAATACTATTACATTGTTTTATAGCAATCAATAGTGGTATTCGCTCTTTCGTGTATTAGATGTACTGATTAGTGGTATTCAGTACATCTAATACACGAAAGAGCGAATACCACTATTGTAATTGTACCGATAAATACAAGGAAAAGAGTGAGTGACTTCTTCCACAGCAGTGTATCTACTATTGGCTACACTGGTGGCAATTGAACGTTTTTTCCTTATTTTAACATTTTCCATTACAGATTCCATTACAGATGGATTTTAAACAGTTCTAATTAGAAAACGATATGATGTGACGAGCTAGCGCGAAAAATTATGGCGAACAATGGACAAGAAATGGTGCCAAGAATGCTGCCAAGTAATGTCAAAATGATACAATTAACACATACAACTACATTACAATCATCTTTTGATGTTGTAAAAAACACATAAAGAGTAACTTCAAAAGCTATGGCATTTGTTGTTGCATGTGAATTTAGTGTAATTTTTTGACAGAAGTACACTAGTGTATTCATAAATACACAAAAGAGCGAATACCACTAATATTTGTATGGATAATTGAATAAACAATGTCATGAAGAAAGAAAAATATCATAATTCATGAATAAGATTTATTTTATTATATTAAGGGAGGCCTTAGGCAAACAATTTTTTTAAAATCTAATTTTTTTTAATTGATTTTAGTCGTGCAACTATTCAAGAATATTTCATATCAATCCCGTTTATAATACAGATTATACTGCGCTTAAAGCCCGGTGCGCCAGAGTATCAATGGAATATCCAAAGAAGCTTTTAAGGGGTTACATGACATTGGCAGTTTTTTGAAATCGTCTTTTTTTTAATAATTTTGTATTTTAGTTAATATTCTAAGAAAAAAAATTTCATGGAAAAATTCCTAAGGGTTCAAAAGTTACAGCCCGATTAGGGAGAGCGCATTTTTAATTTTTCGCTACCTACGCGAGCAGCTGGTATATACTTGTTTTACTTGCTACCTGACTTTTGATGGTTGTTACTTAGTATCTACTTGAAGGGTGAAGGGTGAAGCCCGAATTGCTAAACGATTGCAAAAAACTTTAAGAAACAGCACAACACAAGATAACGAAGGCATACAGTACGAAGCAGGCATGGCAGATTGAAGGTAACCTTTTTTTTCTTTGTTCGCAAACTTTGAACGCGATTATCTCGAAACCATGTTTTTCGTAGTGGTTGCGGCACTAGCGGGTTCATTTTTAGACAAAATTTTTTTTTTCTATTTTTTTAAACTTGATTCGCTATCGTATGACACGAGCTTTTTTTAAAAAAAGTTTTTTCGATTTTTTATGAATTTTTAAAGTCAATATTTTTTTCGAAAAAACACACTTTCAAATTTGGAACATCACCAAAAATTTAAAAAAAAAGCTCGTGTCATACGATTACCAATTTTGTTAAGATTAAAAAGTCATTTTTTTCCAGATCGGACAATTTTTGCAACTCCCAGCGCTGCAGTTTGTAGCTCTATAAAACCATGTTGGAGTGAAAAATATATTTTTTTGAATTTTTTCTTATAATTTGGTCAATTCTCTACAATAATAAAAAAAATTTTGGAAAAATGTTTGTTTTTGACTGAGTTATGAATTTTTAAAACAAGGTCTGTTTTCTCTGCCGCGAATGTCATGTCCCGCCTTAAAACGCGTGATGTTCAATGTATGTGTGTATGTAAGAGTGAATGTGTGTATGGAATGTTTCTATGCATATATATACCTACTATATAAACCAGTGGAGCTAACGAAATTTTACAAATGAGCAAATGATTTTTAAAAAACAAAATCAAACACAAAATATTGCATCGTAACTTTTGGCAATAAAAAAAAAACAGGAATAAAAAAATGCAAATGAAGTTAACTAAATTTAATTGCAACTAGACTTAATTTCTACTGCGGTTACAAAATGTATAAACAAAAACAAATCCTGTGTGCGTTAACACACAAGCAACGGGATAATTTGCATGCATTTGTTGTTGTTGTTTATGCGTTCAAAATTAGATGATCGTCAACAGCGGTTTGTGGTGCTGTTCTTTGTTTTTCTTTTTGTAGATTGTGTTGTTGTTTTTTATACGTGGTTTTGCTTTCGCATAAGCGCAAGGACAAAGCTCATGATAGAAAATAAATGTGTATGGCGGGTAAAGCGAGCAAGATGAGCTACTGGATGAGCATGTCTGATATAAACTATACCTTGTAGAGAAAAAAATATATAATTGTTACAGTTTTGTTTTGGAGTGTTACCACTTTGATTCTTTTTAAGTTTAAAACTTTAAATGCGTTTTTCTCGAAACATACTTTTTCGAAATGAGCCACATAACTGCAAACAAACTAATCGACCGATTTTAATTTTTTTTTTATCTGTTCGTAATGTAATTCTACACATCTTTTATCAAAATGAGCGTTTTTGAAAAATTTGTCTTGTGTTTACACGCAACAATATGGACAAAAATAACGTAAATTTTTCAACTTTTTTTCTACGCTTCATAATTTTCTAAATTTTCGCACTTTCATTTCATTTTGGTCAAAGATGTACATGCAGGGATCTATTTTCAAATACATTTATTAACTGAAAGTCTTAGCATATTTTTTAAGAAAATTTTTAGCTTTTTTCAAAATAAATTGAAGAAGTATGCTAACATACTTGATAACTTAAAGAATTGCATTAAGTTACTTTTATCCACATTTATGGAAATGTTACTGTTTCTGTGACCGTAACAAACCGGTAAAAAAAAACCAAATATACTTAAGTATAAGAGAGAAAAAAAAAGACAACGGAAGTGGCTTTAAATCCACACTCACACCAACTACAAATACACTTCAGCCATCTACAAGTTGCACACTTTTCATCCTTATATATATAGTTAGTGTAAATATATACCATATGGTGTAGTGTTGGTAAGTATAGCTTCAGCAGTTTGCGTTCATTTTCAGTTGACCTCATTTCCACGTGTGGGCAACTAAGCAACATGGCGAAATTATGTGTTAGCAATGTGGAGGTTGGGAGGCAGATCTCATTTATGGTTTAGGTAAACACAACAGCATTGTTCAACTTGGCTATGCAATTGAAATGCAATCATGAGTGTTGACGATAATGGAACGCGAGCAAGACCTGCTCGATGCTTATCTATAAACTAAAAGTCAATTAGACGTCAATGCGTTGATGAGACATGTCGATAAAGCATGTCAATGGGTGTGTGATAAGCAAGTAATTAAAGCGTTTTAACGTGTGGGCAATGACAATAACTGCAACAATATCATTTTAACATACACTATAAATGCACACTTGAATGTCTTTTTGCAACACTTTCAATATGCGGGTATATATGATATGTACACTGGTAAAATTTGAAAAGCATGGATGATATTAGTGGAACTTTGTTGAAAATTTGCTATACTACAATTTTGATGGCTTTTTGATAAAACTGATAAAGTGTAGTGTTGCCAAATATACGACAAAATGCAAAAACTGATTTCTTGAATAGTCCGAAAATAATGGTTTTTTTAAAACCCGTTTTTAGAACAATAAAAAAAAAACAAATTAGTTTTAAGAATGAACACAACTGAAATACAGTTAAATTATTCCATATAAAAAGAAAACTATAAAATAATTGAATCACAATTTTAATAATTAATTAAAAATTATTTTGCATTTGAATTAAAAAAAAACAAGAAATAATGTAATAAGAAAATTACTAGTTATGGGGAAAATATTAGTTGCATTAGAGTTTCACGCTAACAATAATATAAAAGGAGCATATCTTCTATTACACTGCACAACAAGGCAGGTCGCTGAAACCGAATATGAATGCAGTTTTTTTCGGGTCACGTAAGGTTCTCCCTGGAGGCGGGTCCAGGGAAAACCCTAAGCCTCTACAATTGAATGAAATCAATATATCCGCTTTTGGGAAGGGCAGGAGAGGGTTAAAATGTATGACTGGCCCCCATTATTTTTCCAAGAGTAAAATGTTTTCCTTAGAACCTATCCTCTTTGACCCCTCCTGAGGGGGGCTCTCATACAAGGAACCCTAACCCCCTACAGTAAATGAAATCGATATTTACCTCTTTGGGGAGGGTAGGAGAAGGTTAATATGTACGACCGACCTCCAGTACTTTTTCAAGTGTAACATTTTGTTCCCTTGGGACCTATCCCCTCTGACGCCTCCTCAGGGAGGCTCCCATACAATGCACCCTACTGTTAATGAAATCAATATTTCCCCTCTTGGGAAGGGTAGGAGAGGATTAATATGTACGACCGACCTCCAGTATTTTTTCAAGTGTAATCTTTTTTCCTTTGGGACCTATCCCCTTCGACCACTCCTTAGGGGGGCTCCCAAACAATGCACCCTATTGTTTATAAAATCAATATATCCCCTCTTGGGAAGGCTAGGAGAGGGTTAATATGTACGATCAACCTCCAGTATCTTTTTTCCCTTGAACAAATTTTCTTTGAAATGTTTTCCCTTGGGAACTATCCCCTCCGACCTCTCCTTAGGGGTGGGGGCACCCATACAATGTTATTTCATTTAGAGCATGGTAAATAACCTGAGTTCATATTCGGTTTCAGCGACCTCGAAAACATAAAAAAAAGTCATGAAACCCCACGGTTTACTTTTTTTTTTGGAAAATTGTTGTACAGTGTTATAAATTAAAACTGAAATTAAATTTAATTTAATAATTTAATAAAAAATGTATTTAATAATAAATTGAAAAATATGCAAGTGCTACTTAGGTTGTAACTTAGAGAATATGTAGTAATTTAGTAGGTGGTTCAAAAAGTTTGGAATAAATGAATTCAGAAAACTTTTTGTCCAAATTCGGGCTTAAGGCCTGCTTCTTAAAGAATTATCCATCATAATATTCAATAAAACTGTGAAATATTATGCGAATGTATTTAGGTCATAATTTTATACTAGTATAAAAACAGCCCTTAAAAGGACTTTGAGCTTACTTGAACACAAATGATCGAGAACTGGTCCTACAAGTTTTATGCCTACTCCGAACGGCTTATGTTCTCAAGAAGCTTTTGATGGCAAACTCTCTAAGGTTTGCCATTGTCTTTAAAAATAGATTTTGATATGAATGTGCTTAAGAAATATATCTCAAAAGTGTTTTACTCACAAGCGGTAAACGATTGTTCTAGATTAGTGTGGGGCAGCGCCTATGCACGCGTGCATAGTAAACCCTTTCTGTCTCTGTCGCTCTCACATATACACGCACTAGCACAAAATTGAAAAAAAAGTGCGAGTGACTGATTTTTCGGCTTCTTGCTCCGGAACATGAGTACAAATTAAGTGACGTCATTTCAATGTATAAGCAGTTTATAGATAATTTATATACAAACATTTTGCTATATTAATCGATTGTCTAAAATTCTAGTTACTCAGATATATAGTTTTGAAGAAAAAAAAAACGCAGTTTTTCCTCCTTCATTGTGGATTTCAGATTTTAAAGTTCGATATTAGAGAAAAATCAAAACTCAGTTGAAATTTTATTTACTAACTGAATTGAATTCATCGATCAACAAAAACCATTAGCGAGGTTGCGTTCGAGTTTTCAGTCATCACTTCGTGATATAGTCGCATAAAATTTTGTCGTTCTCTTACTGGAGTGATTTCTTTGTGAATATAATTTGTCATAGACATTGCTTGTAAAATTATTTGGTAAGCTTATTTCATTTATAATTTAATGTTAGTTTTAAATGTTATAATTAAATTTTGAGTCGTACTTTGGGCTCGCTGACCACTTTAAAAAAAAAACCTTTAAAAAATGCTCACAAAAGCAGCTACGACTATACGTAACTACAAACAGTCCTTCTAATAATTTGAGAGACTTAGCCATATATGTAATAAAAGTGCATACACCAATGTATTTTAACATTGAATACTACAACTCCATTTTATATGGCAGCGTGCTTGTATTCAAATCTATTCAATGTTAGTCTACTGTGAGCAAACTTGGTATTCATCGCTCGCAGAGCTTCTTCATACCTAAAATATAATATATGATATTGAACACACTGCCATACGACGTCGTTTGTGGTTTCAGTTAGCTTCCTCAATTTTATTTTGGGGTCGTTCAAAATAATATCATGGTTACACGTACACAGTTTTCCCTACGTTTTGGAAAAATTTTTACATTAATCTTTGCACACAAAAAGGACAAGAAATGATATATAAAATTATAAATCGATTGCAAAATTGTTATGCATACCCAAAATTTTCAAATGCATTTTCTGCGACATAATGTTTTTCACCGCAAATCTATCTTATACCCTAACCAACTCGGCTTTCCCAAGGGAAGATTGACTACCACCAACCTTTAACAATTCATTTTACGTAATCTGTGTTCTTTGGCATGTGGTTGTAAAGTTGAAGTAGTCTAGAGACTACTGATTTAAGCAAAGTGTTCGAATTAATCTCTCACGCTATCATCAGTCTTAATCTAAAAGCTTTTGGCTTTCCACTCCTATTTATTTCATGGCTTGATATCTTACCTTGAAAAACGCCAATAAAAAGTCATCTTTAGATTTCCTAAATCCGAGTTTTTTACAGCTACTTCTGGTGTCCTTCAAGGTAGTCACCTTAGTACCTTGTTACTTGTATTAACAATTGTCGATGTAGATGATTTCATTTAATACTCAAATCTTTCTGACCATGTTGATGATATGAAAACCTATCTACGTATACATTTCAACGCGGACTCGTGCTTTCTTGAGAAAGCATGAGAAGTCTTGAGACTCGAGAAAAACACACTTGAACTTATTGCCAACAAATGTCAAGCAACCACATATTCGAAAAAGAGACTCCAGCCTCCTTGAAGAACTTATCAAATATATAGTCAGCTACTTCCTTGAGTAAGTTTTTTGGGGGGACTTGGGTTCAATTTGCGATAAAGAACTTTATTTTCGGTCCCATATCGAGAACATCATCAGAGCCAACTCTGCACTTGGTTTTGTGAAACATTGTTCAAGAGAGTTCTCCAATCCATACTACATTTTACAAAATCCCTCTACCTTATTTTGTGAGTCACATACTCGAATATGCTAGATAGGTCTCCCACTTTATGTCTCCCATTTGATGCGTATCGAAGCCGTACAACAAAGATTCATTTGATTTGCTCTAGCTGTCTTCCCGGTTGCAACAGTTTAAATTTACCTCCTTATGCTGAATGTTTGGTGTTGACTAACATGAAAAATGCAGAGTAGTTGCTGATGTTCTCCTTGTTCATCTCTACTAAGTGGTACTATTAACAGGCCCACACAGCTCCTATTAATATCCCTTCACACCCATCCACGCAACCTTAGGTCTATGCCTCTTTTCCATCTCAACTATCGTCGCACCGATTATGGATGCTGTAAACATATTTTTAGAATGTTTTTTCTGACCAATTATATGATCAAAAATTTCTCTAAAAAGATTCGAACTCCGAAATATCCTTCTAACCTCCAAACCATTCATATTTATCTCCACCTCCCCCTCTCTATATTTAATAAGTGATGGTATTTATACCTTAAAAATTAAATAAATATATTTCTTGTTAGATGTAAGTTTTAGTCTTTAAGTATAAACAGCTTGTATTAAGCTTAAATCTTGCTCTGCACCTAATATTGCTCAAACTGTAATTATTTTTTGCGATTATTACAGTTATTTCCCAACATGTACTGTCCTGAAAAATGTTCAGCCTGAAAGTATACACAGAAAATTCATTAGATACTTATCAGTGACATGCTTGCCTTCCATTTGTGTGCATACTTTCAGGCTGACGATTTTTCAGAACAGTATGTTGTAAAAGTACTGTAATAATGGCAAAAAATAATTAGAGTTTGAGTGTTAATGCTTCCAACCCGTCGTAGGGCGGTCTTTTATACTAGTAAACAAACAAAGGATAAAGCTTATTATGAATTGTTTACAATAGTGCATACAATATAGTGTTCACAATAGTGTCATCTCTAAGGATAAATTAAATTTCTTTGATCCTTCTGGTATATTATTCTTTAAAAAGTTTCTAACAGAGCTGAAAATAAATATGAAAAATTGTATGTCCTTTTAGATTTGTCTTTTATTGCATAAAAACTTATGAACCATGTGTCATTCAAGATCAGCTTGTTTTTTATTCACTTAAAAATAAATCCCAAAACAAATTACAAAAAAAAAGAAAGAATTTTATCCAGAAATAATCTTCATGTTAGACTTTAAAAGAGTTTTCACTTGAACTTTATGAGGGTAAAATAAATATTCCATAACTTATTCTTTTAATTCAATAAATCAAAAAAAAAAAATAAACAAATACTATCGAAGTACTGATGCATGTATTTAATAATGCAAATTTAGAATTTAGAAACTGAAAAAATTTCAAAATGGTGAATAAGCCGACTCAAAAAATTGGTTTTTCAAATAACCCGATGTGGTTGATCTCAATAAAACCGAAACTGGAAAAACCGAAATATTTATGAAAAACCGGTTTTGCGAATAACTTGAAACCGAATATGACAACTCTAGTAAATAGTGTTACGTATTCACTTTTTACCTGTTGCCCAGCACAATTTGCTGAAACTAGCCGGCTGTTGCTAGCCACGTAGACTTAATTCAAAATCCTGCTATTTATTGTTAACTTGATTGTTAACTACACGCACACTTGCGTGCTGTTGCTGTCACTCGACATGTTGCCACGGATTGTTTTCATTTGTTTGTGATTTGTTTAATATATAAATGATGACTAAATACAAATTCTTAGAGTGCTCATGGAATATTTTTAGCTAAACTGGATGTCAATTTTTAACCATTTTGTATTAGTATAAAGAGTTAGTTTTGTATCAAACACAATCTCTATAATTTCTCACTTGAACTCGAATTAATTTCCTTGTGTGTTGGGAGATTTTGACTTGGGGAGCGTTGAATGAATGTATTGTTCAGATGAAAAAAAATTTTATTGTTTTAATTTGAAAACAACTCAATTCAGCTTGGACTTTGTGGCTCTTTGTAGTCCCTTGGCCTGTTTCAAATCAACAAATTTGTGAACGATTTAAATAATTCGATTTTATAATAATTTGATTCTAGGCTTGGCATTCGCAAACAATGAATTTAAGCATAATATTTTTTGGTGCGGCATGCCAACTAGAAGAGTGAGTCCGTGCATCACAAGGCTCTTTCTTTAAAATTTTCATTTTATTTATATCAAGAAAGAATTTGTAAAAATAACACTCCAACGATAAAGGGATCAGAGAACTACCTAGTATTACGAAACAGAAATCCCATAATAGCATTTGCTTTTGAAGTAATAGCTTGAAAATGTGGGCAAAGCTGAGCTTTCTTTCAAATAAAACCCCTAAATCTGTGTTCAAATCGACTCTATCGAGTAATTCCGTATAATTAGCATATGCTCCTTCAAAAAACTGGTTCTTCATGGAGAAAAACATGTCGTTACATTAAGCAATACTAAGATACAGTTTATTGAACTAACACCAACATTGCAGACTATCCAAGTCACGTGGAAGCAATAGGAAGTTTTAGTGAGAGCCCACAGTTCTGGAGATCTAAATGTCATTCCATCCTATCTTCCAAAAAGGTGATGCAGGCAATGTCAGTTATGCTGAAATCGCAATACTGCGTTAAGTCGGTCGTGCGTTGGCAGCTAGACTAGAAATCAATGTGTTTTTATGATGCCAATCTAAATTCGACCTCAACCATTGATCGCTCTTTGATCGTAAATAGCGTAACGAAGGGGTAAAGCACGACCTAACGATATGAGTAGATAAATGTTCTACTTGCTCGTGCGCTTGACATGTTTTGCTATAGAAGATTTGAGTTGTCGTTGAAGGGCTTAGCATGTGGGTATTTTATAGTTTCACTGACAAATATAGATTTTAGTGGGATTTCGTTTATAATCGTTGGAATTTATATAATGTTTTTAAATAATTCATGCTATTAAAGTAATAAAATAAAAATTTTGATGAAGTTCATATATCTATATTAATTATTTATTCTGAAATCATCTATATATAGATACACTCTTAAAAATAAATACAAATTTACTGTAACTATAATAGTAATTTTTTGCTTAAAATTCAACTGGAGTGTTATTTCACTGCAAGTTTCATAGTAAATTTTTAATGTTTGAAATTATATACAAACTTCATTAAAATTAATAACTTTATTAATTTTGCTGCAATATTAATATTAAACCTTTTTTTCATCATAAATTTCATTGCCAATAGACATATGTATGTGTGTTGAATTTTCAACATCAATTGTATAATTGCATCATATTCGCATTCACGTTTGGTTATGAGCAAGTAAGCAGCTTATTATTCAGTCCGGTATCAGCTTTTCTAATTACAAAAATTGTGTTTTAATTTTAAGCTATGATTTTAAATATTTTTTGCTTTGTAATGTACTCAATATTTATATAGGAATGTGAGTGTGAGAAGTGCTTGATAAATTTTTAAAAATTGATTTTAAAATGCTTTGTTTTATTTCTGTTTTATTTCTAAAACTCTAACGACAAATTGGTATAGCTTCTTGGTACAATGGACTTGAAAGTTTTTCTTTTTTTTTATTCAGATTTGTGTGTTTTCTTAAGGTTAAATCAATAATAAATTAGTTGTAGCTTACTTCAGTTTTAATTGCCAATCACATGTTAAATATTAGTAAATAGCAGCAGTACTTTTTATATTACTACAATATTGTAGTAAAAGTAAACAGAAGTTATTGAATACTATTCATATAAGGGTTGTAATTTTGCAATAGTAATACAAAAATGATAGCAACATTAAACAACTAATGTTTAAGTTTACTACAAATCATTTTACTACATACCAATAGTAAACAACAAATGTTGAACTTCATAAAGGTGTGTAAATATACTACAGTTATAGTAGCGAAACTGTTGCCAACAACTATTGAAGAAAATTTCAACGAAAACTTTTTAGAGTGTAGGCATGGGACAAGCAAACTTTGTGGAATTTCTTGCATGGCTGGTTTCAGTGGCACCATCTAAGTGGCAGACGTCCGACCTATTAACGCAATATTGTGATTGAAAAATTCGAAGGTTGTGCGTTCTGACAGGTCATCCGTAATGTTTTTGCAACGTCGATATAAAGTACGATGGCGCAGACCAACCTAACGCAGCATTGCGATTTTGGCACTATTGGTTCCTCATCGAGCGAGTTAATATCTTTGATGTTTTTCTCTTTATCTTTTAAGGCTATGCCTTTTAAATAAAAATGAATAAAAACACTTTTCAAGATATTTTTTTACTTATTATAAATTATTTATTAATTGAACTGTATGTCTCCAGAGTTAGAATTAGAATGAATCAAGCAATCTATCTCAAAGCTATGCTTTGCTAAAATATGCTAAAAAGAATATGTGTTTCATGTGCTTATATGCTAAAAATAATATATGTTTCATGTGCTTATAAATATGTGTATTCGTATGTTTATATCTATGGGTATTCATATCGTGAGGAAGTCACGTACCAAAAGGTGCTGAGTTTGCAGATCAGCCGGCTGTGGGATTTATCATTTATCTATATAAAAAATTTTTTAGGAAAAAATATTATAGGCGCATTCACTGACTACCGTTAGCAAGTTTTGCACGTTTTTTTTTATATGAAGCTCTCGCGCTCTATCTCTATCTGTGCTCAGTGAGTGAAACTTGCTGCACGCTCTTTAACTTGATTAACATTATTCTAATTTTCGCAAAAACTTGCTGAAGGTGGTCAGTGAATCGGCCTTTAGTGACAACATACATATTCGAAAAAAAACTGTATTGTGCACATTTACTCGAAAACACCTCTCCATCGATATAAGTATTATGTGAATAAGGTATGTTTCATAAATATAACGCCACTGCTAAATTTGAAATATTTTTGTAATGGCCAGTTTTAACAATAGATAATGTTTTGCGAATTTGGTCATCTATGCACAACAACAATAGTGACCAAAAGTGAACTCTTTTCTAATAACGGTACATTGTTTATTGCTTAATATCACTTTTGATGCTGTCTCATATTTATAGCGCCATTTCAAAATTTTTAATAAAAACGATCTTAATTTAATTTATAAAAAAATATATATATTTAATTACTGTTCCATTGGCTCCAATAATATTGTAAATGCAATTTGGCATACTTGCAATTCATTTTTTTAATGTGTTTGAATCAATTTTACTCCATTCCTCGAAAATTACTGATTTCCGTTCTTTCACTTTGCCAAACTGTCTGTTATTTTTATACACCTGGCGTATAAGTACTCCCCATAAATTCTCGATGGGATTACAATCTGAAGAGTACACCGGCTACTCCAATAAATCAATGTTATTGGCCTGAAACCATCTCGATTTACGTAGATTGTCGCATTATCTTGCTGGCCAATTAGTTGTGTCTGTCCGTTTTTTCCAAAAGTGGAGTCAAACTGCTCTCCAGCACACGAGTGTAGTCAGAGCTCTTCATGCTTGAACTTTCAATTTCAGAAAAACCACCCCACACCATCACTTTCTCTCCACCAAAACTTCTTTTTGAAAACGGAAGTGGTTCGCGGCGTATGTCGTATTAATAATGTCTAAATCCATCCTGGCCATAAAGATTCCATTTTATCGCATCGGAAAAAATGACATGTCAAAATGAAACTTCAACGTGGGACCGTTTTTTAAAGCATTATTGTAAAGCTGACTGGTAGTCAATTTGTTCCTATGTTCCTTCTTGCAAATTCCACGCTCATTCTCTTATGTTTGCTAGCAAGAGCAGAAACACACTTCATAAGTTCACTACGGATATGTTTACACTGATGTGGCACTCTCCATACCGGTGTTCGGGAAACTTTTTCTGCAACAAAACTCCGCAACTCTTTTAAACTGTGTGTATTGTTGCTCGCAGCTCGGATTATTTAGTTTATTTAGATATCGGATTTATAGATCGGATTTTATTTAGATTATTAGTTTTGCCGTAATTTTGAGGTTTGTTAAAAAAATGTTGAATCACTCTATGGCTGCGGTTAATTCTACGCCCGATTTCCTGAATTCCATAGCCATCTTCTTTAAGAATTTTTATTTTACCCATTTTCTCGCAAGTATGTTGGGTTGCACGAGCTATTTCGGTCTAAATTTTTTTTCTATTGTTAAGGTCTTGAAAACTAACTACACAATTTTATTAATCTCTACACTTCAAACGCAGCAGAAGGAATAATTGCAAGTGGCGTTATAAATATGAAACGGCACTAAAAGTAATATTTAGCAATAAACAATGTACCGTTATTAGAATAGACTTTGGTCTTACTCACTATTGTTGTTGTGCATAGATGACCAAATTCGCAAAACATTCTCTTTTGTTTAAGCTGGCCGTTACAAAAATATTTAAAATTTCGAAGTGGCGTTATATATATGAAACGCACCTTATGTTGAAGTTTACACATGTAAAAAGGGTAAAAGTCACAAATTTTTTTATGGGCGTGTTAATATATAGAGATGATTCGTTATAAATATTTCTACGATTTTGTTGGATTTTTATCCTTTACTACAATTAGAATGTAGAATTCAGCAAAAAACTAGGAAGATTTTTAATTTAGGTAAGCTGATCGGTAATTCGAAAAACACTTATAAATAATTTTATGTTATTTGCAGTACACCGAGAAAAAATCTTGTGTTAAATTGAAAAAAAAGCCTAGTATAATTTATAAGATGGCTTCGGCAGTTTTCAGCCTCCCAAGCACTTCATCCAAACGCCTAAGTCTTACATTTTAATTTTTCAATTTTTATTTGGGTGATAAATTAACCAAGTATTTGGTAATTTTTCTGAGTTTTGGTTTTTTTTTTCTTTTTTTGAAGCCGCCTCTCGTTCTATGATTTGCTTTGCTTGACTGATATCGGCAACTACATAAATTTGTCTTTTAACAACACTGTTTTTCTTAGAAATTCATGGGTTCTCGGCTTCTCGGCTTCTCTTTGCAGCTTGCGTTTATTATAACAATACCATTATATTAAATGAAATATCATGTATAAAAATTTTACCTTCTTCTGCCGTGGAGATGTAAACCCACACCCACCGCTACTAACGATTAAGAAGCCACTACACTACGCATTGAGCCAAACTCCTTCGTTACACAGAGTGCTTGATTCAATATTAATTACAACTGAAGCTATGCTGCAGCTTAACACAATAATCTATTAATAGAGTTTTGTTGTATGTCTATCAACAGCATACTGTGTTAATACAGCATCTGTTAACATAGCTGCAGTTATGTCAGCAAGCAGTAGCAAAGGTTTATGGATCAGTGGGTAGAGCGATGGACTGGCACTAAAAATTCTAAGTTCAATTCCGCACGCCGGGAACAGACATTTTTTTTCCTTTTCTTTTTGTTGATGAAATGTAATAAAATTTACTGGTGTGAATATTAACGTGTGTTTTTTTAATTTACTTTATGTTATTTTTGAATTTAAAAGTTATTTTATTACAAAAAAAAAAAACCATTATATTATCAAATCTATCCTTCTCTCGTATGTCTAACGGCGAAACTAGCTCAAAACTATGTCTAAGCCATCCATGCTAGTTTTTTTTTAATTTGTATTTTTGGATTTTGGGCTTAGGCGAATCAAATATTTTTATTTTTTTTTGCGGGGTATCGAAGAATGTGCTTTTAAAGCAATTTATTAAACAATAAATTGCTTAGGTGAATAAGCATAAGTTTATAATTCCCATACAATTCTCTTTTCCCAAGCCGACTTAGGTGATTTAACTAATGCTCTTATTCTCGGTGTACTTGATTTCGTTAAGGCTTTGACAATTGTCTTCAGAGCTAAAAAAAAATATCTTGTTTGTGCACTTTAACACATTATTATAGAACGTGTGCCTTTGAAACATGATTATTCCCTCGATGAAATGATGTTGGAAAGTTGATTTTTTAGTAAGCAGTATAGAAAAAATTTAGAGTTTTGAACTGTTAAAATTATATAATAAGCATGAAAGAGCTACAAAAGATCTATTGAGCATTTATAAAACATTTTTATGGTTTGCAAACATTTATTTAAAACATTTGTAAACATGTAAAGCTCTCGTACATTTTTAACTACAAACAAAATAAAGTCATGAAATACTGTTTTGAAGGAATAATACGAATAATCTTTTAAAAATATTACTAAAAAAATTATTTCAATAATGCAAACAAACTAGGACAAACTGCATAACGAGCCATTAAAAAAAATAAAATTTAAAAAGCTATTACCCTTTAAAGCAATTATGAAAATTATTTACTAATTCTATTCAACTGCATGCTTCTGAATATTTTTCTGCTTTTAAATGTAAATTGATTCATCAAAACATAGCTTTACTTCTCTTGAGGGGCGGGAAAATAAAAATGCATCTATGCAAATTGTTGTACTCTGCGGTTAAAAGGATTTTCCAACGAAACCAAGCAAACCACAACACAACGTTAAAACAAGTGCTGTTTGAATAAAAAAATATGTCCTTGACAGACTTTGCATTTTTTTTTTTTTTGCAACAACAAAAGACAAACAACGGTTTCAGCGCGTGATGTGGATGTGTACAGAGTTTAGTAAAGGATAATGGATTCGAGTTGGAAAAGTGCTGAAATGTATTCAAAAGATACAAAAACAAATTGCAAAAACGACAAAGAAAAATAAAAAAAAGAAGAATATCGCTTCCCTGAAATGTTGTGTTATGCATGGAAAATTACTGTTGTTGTCATCGTTAAGCAGTAGTTTATTTATTTCTAGGAAATAACTTAAGGATTATCAACACGTTAAAATTATGATAATCCTTACGTTTATGTTTATAGCAAATTAAAGTGTTATGCATTATTTTTATATTTATCTTGAGTGAAAAGCTTTTTAAAACCTTTTTAATAGTGTCTAAGAAATACTTCTTATTTTGTCTGAACTTTAATTTGGTTTTTTTTCGCTCTTTCAGGTTTCACGCTACGTCCATTTAAACTGCATGAGGACTCAATTATGCTGATTTCTTATCCTGGTGAGCTATTTATGCGTGTGCTAAAACTGATGATCCTGCCGCTGGTTATATCGAGTTTGATCGCCGGCTCGGCTAGCTTGAATGCCCGCATGAATGGCAAGATTGCTTTACGTACTCTGGTCTATTTTGCCTCGACTTCGCTGTTTAATGCCATACTTGGTATTGCTTTGGTGCTGTTGATACATCCTGGGGACCCAGGAATGCATAATGCTGCCGATCGTTCCACCGACAAACGCGCTGTGAATTTATTGGACAGTCTTTTGGATTTGGGAAGGTAAGTACAAATTTACTTATGTTCTTATAGTTATCTGCAGTTACTCAAAATGCATTTTTTCGAAAAATATCTCTGAACTATACTGCCGTCATAAGAAAGAGGGCGGCATCTACATCTTTCAAAATTCTCAGCAAAACGTCCAACAATAAAATGTTAATATTTGATGAATAAAGAATTGAATAATGATAAAAATTTAGTTCATTAGAATAGTTAAACCCCGTACAATATTATTTATAAAATTGTTTTAATGAATTTACCAATAACGCAAAAACTGTGGCATAAAACACTGTAGTTCTCGCTTTTTGTTTATTTATTTTTCGATTTCAGCCAATTGAAAAAGGCAATACATCATTTTCCGCATCAATAAAGAAAAAAGTTTTTTATTTTTATTCAAAATGCCATTAAAAGGGTAATAGCGATATAAAATTTATGTACAAACAATTAATGAAAACAATTTAATTGACATAAACTCTACCTTATACGACTGAAAAAAATTGTGCTAAAAAAAAAAAAAATAAAAACAAGAGCAAAGTGCGGCATCTTAGTGTAGATATGGCATTTTTGACTCTGTTTCTATAGATAATGCGTTTTATCCTGGAATGATACCTAAATTTTGTGAAAATACGACAATCAAGGTTAAAATATCTAGACTTGGATCCAAAAATTCGCAATTTTTATTCTATAATCTTAAAGGGATTGAATGATAAATAAGAAAAATACAATAAAATCAATTTTGATTTCCATGCTAGATGTCACACTCTTCATTATGAAGGCAGCATAAAACTAAAACAAATTTTTAAATGGTAAAATTCGGACCTTGACAAAAAATTCAAATATAACTTTATATATTGCTGACCTGGCTTTTCTCCCCTTACAAGACTTTTTCAACAATGTCCGTTATTATTTATCCAAACGAGTTCCAAAAAATAGTTGCTTGTTTCTATGATTTTGGTATATCTATTCTGACGATATGCTTTGAAAACTTTTGCCACAATTGGTACAAGCGTTATCGATTTATAAGATAATGTTAACAAATACATACTTTCCACTTCTTTACTGATAAAATTATCTATGCCCAATCTACAAAACCAAAAAGAAACCAAACATCAAGAGACCATTAGCTACCCAATGTGCATAAAAACTAATGCGGATCGGTTTCGAACCCATTACGAGTTCGTCAGTACGCACTTCGCTTTATTATGTTTCGACGAACCCTTTTCGAATCCGTTACGAGTCCGTCAGTACGCACTTTGCTTTATTATGTTTCGGCGGACCCGTTTCGAACCCGTTATGAGTCCGTAAAAACAAATAGTCACAGCGTTAAAATAAAAGGCAGCCTTAAATTTGTTACAAAATTTTTTATTTTATTTTCAGTGGATTAAGGATACGAAAAAGAATTGTGTTTAAATAACTTTTTATATCAGTTGACACTTGAGGAGCACGCTCTCCTTCAAATCGAATAAACCTACTTGTCAGAATTTTTAAATAATTATCAGGAATGAACAAGTTACATGTGAAAATAAAATATAAGTTACGTATTTTTCTTACATATTTTCAATTACATATTTTACTAATTACAGAATAATAACAATGTATTACTGGAAAATAATTAAAATAAAAAAATAAAATTTTACTTTTAGCATAAATCCATTTTGAGTCTATATTATTTAAAATAACGTGCGTCGCAAATTTGCATTATTTAGAAAAAACAAGTCCGTCTCAAATTTGCATTACTAAAAAGGAATCCGCCTCGAATTCGTATATGAAATCCGTTCTGAATTCAAAACGGATCCAAAAAGACGAAAAAGCGATTCGCGGTTTTGAGAGGTATTTCGTGCTAAAACGGGTCAGTGACGGATTCGAAACGCAATCCGTTTCAGATAAAATATACGAAGAAGTGAGTCCGTTTCGAACTTGCAACGGATCCGTTTGGCACACTGGGTAAATACAAAAGCTTTTAATAATTTCAAAGTTTTAAGAGAAATGTTCAACTTTAACTCTCCGGCATATTTTAAAATTTCGAACCTGAAAATTTGAAACAGATTTAAGACAGGATCATTCAAAGTTACAAATTATTTAAAAAAATAGAAAGATATAAAATTCAAATTATACAAACCTACACCGAAAAAAACCGACATGTTTTAAAATTGATCACAATGTTATCATTTTCGAATTGTGGTTTTTCATATTAATACATTCATTTGGGGGAAAAAAACGCGCTTACCTGGAATGTTTTGAACTTTGACACCTCGTAGTGTTGTCGTTTGCATTGCCATATTGGCAAAACGACGGCTAAAAACAGTTTTTTGCTAATAACTCCTTTCCAACTCATTCCACGATAAAATCATGTATTTACTAAATGAAACTAGAGAAATTCCCTACAATTCATGTTATTACCCTTGATGTCGTAAAATCATTAGTTTTGCGCTGCAAAGTGTATTTGAAATAAAATAAAAATTTTTTTATATTAAAAATATATATATTGTATTAGACTGTGTTAGATTTGTATTTAAAATACTCAAATAAAATGGTTGCGAATTAAATAATTTGAGCTATTAAAAGTTCAAAAATTGTCGAAACGAAATTTTGGAATTTTTTATGATATTTTGAAAGTAAGAAATTATGCATTTGATATTTGCGGAAATAAAAACACAAACCATCTATTTCGATGCCAAATTAGGTGAAGAATCTGATTCTGGACTTGGAATTACCAAATAATTTAGTCAGGTGCCACCAAACTTACTGTAAAGTTTAGATTTTTCGATTATTTTCATACTATTTTTTTCATGTATACCCATTAGGTCGATCCAGATGATTTTTCAAAAACTTTTTGTTTTATTTAATTTGCACACAAAATAGGTTTTGTGTAAGAGTTTTTGCATAAAAAGTTTTTGGAAATTTATCAGGATCGACCTAATGGGTAACCATGAAAAAATAGTATGAAAATAATCGAAAAATCTCAATTTTGAAGTGAGGTTGGTGGCACCGGACTAAATATTCGGTAATTCCAAGTCCAGCATCAGATTCTTCACCAAATTTAATATCGAAACAGATGGTTTGTGGTTTTTCTGCAAATCTCAAATGTATAATTTCTTATTTTAAAAATATATTTATATTTATATATATTATATAAATATATTAATATATTATAATATATTAATATATTATATTATAAATATATATATATATATATTTTTAATATAAAACATTTTTATTTTATTTGGCGGTACTTCAAAACAAATGTTTTTACGAAAAAAAAAGTTTATAACATGAACTGTAGGAAATTTCTCTACTTTTATTTGGTACCCATATGTTTTTATCGCGAAATGACTTGGAATGGAGATATTCGCAAAAAATATTTTTAGTTGGCATTTTCCCAATATGGCCGCGCGAGCGGCAACAATATGAGGTGGCAAACTTGAAATTCGCAAAGAGCACATCGATTCTATAAACTATAAAACGTACCCATTTTGAAAACTCTCGGAACACTTTCCAGGTAAAACTACCAAATGACTCTACTATATAAATTTTTTAATTTTTTAAATATTCACATATAAATTGATTATTATGTTGTTTTTACGAAATATGTTTTAAGCTAACATATTCTTTGATCACAAAATTTGAAATTTAAAAACAATTTGTGATAAAAAAATAGCTTAACCATTTCGATCCGGTCGGTAAAATACAGGGTGTACCGCAATGGAGTGCAATTAATTACGGAGGTGAAAGGTTATGTTGAGCTGAGCAAAAAACCGTATGGGAGGGGGGGGTCTATTTTCAAGTGCTTAGGAGCTACAGTTTTAAGTAATATTTCACGACTTTTGTTTACGTTATTGTTTCTAACAGAAAAACGCAAAATTCTGATAAATTTGCACTCAAAGTTGAAATTTGGTAGTTTCAACCGATTGATTTCATCTTCACACGAGGACAGCTCGGTAACGGTTAAGTTGGTGAAGTTTGTTGATAAACCGTTGGAATGGGGATTTCATTGCCTTTGCAATGAGATTTCACAAAACGTTTGATGTAAGTTGGTTTTTTGCTAGAAACAATAACGTAAGCAAAAGTCGTGAAATATTATTTAACACTGTAGCTCCTAAGAATGTGAAAATAGACCCCCTCTCCCCCTTCCATTCGATTTTTTTCTCAGCTCAGCATAACCTTTTACCTCCGTGAATAGTTGCACTCCATTGCGGGACGCACTGCATATCAGAAAAAGGTTAAATACAGCTATAGGTTATATTTGATCCAAGGTTGATTTATAAGGTTGTCGCAGGGCTAATCGCACTCTCTTCTCAGTACCCATAATTGTCAAAACCAGCCAAATTTGCGAATGACTACGAAAGAAAAACGGATGATAATAGAGAGCACTTGCAGATTTTCTATGGGATGTCAACTTCGATTTGACAATTATGGGCACTCGCTCTCTCCCTTGCGACAACCTTATAAATCAACCTTGATTTGATCAAGAATGTGCATGAAAATGTATTTTTCCGTTGTTTGTAATCATCAATACATCATTAGTACAAAATATTGACTCTTGTGTGACATTTGAGAGCTGCAGTTTCTTGTGATCAGTAAATAAGTGAGCACGTGTTGCGAAATTCTGCAGAAAACAATAAGAGAAACTACGAAGGAAGCGGCATATGTTATCATGAGTTTGTCTCAAGTGAAACTTAAACATAAGAATTCATTCTTGTCGAGTTTCCGCTATGAGTTTAGAAGCTTTCATCATTAAAAATCTTCTTATATATAATTCTCGAGGTGAAATTCCGAATAAGAAAGACTATTTAACTAGTGTGCGGAAATTTCTATAAAAATTTCTATAAAGAGAAATAAAATTTCTATAAAAGAAAATAAACGTGGAAATCAAAAGTAAATTGGAAAATTGTACGATGGATACATTTCACTAAATAATTTGGGAGAGTATTTTATAAATTTATTCAGGTGATGCATCATTTATAGCATCGTTAGCAGTGCAGTAAAGAAATGTAACGCTGGGCCCTTTAAGATATCCGGCGCGAAAACAACGATCTTACTTATTGATGGCAGATAACATTCATTTTATCTTAGTTTGAATTCTGCAGTTCCACCTGACTTCCATCCTGACTTAAGAATAAGAAAATAATTATTCTTAATCAATGAATTTTTATGTATTGCTTTTTATAAAATACTTTAACAAAAACATTTGTGTTGTTTTTCCGTATATTCACTTATGTTTTATTTGAATTAAACTCGAAAAAACTACTCTCAGTTTAATTATTAAGTTCATAAAAATAAAAAATTCAATTTTAGCAAAACAACTTCAATCACTAATATTAAAATAGTTGCAGTCTTTTACTTTTATCCCCTTACAAATGTTATCCCTTTTTGTTGAAATGAAATTATAATGAATGAAGATATCTGAATAACTGAATAAAAATAACTGAGAATCAAATACTTTTTTAGGGAACAGTTAGTCTATTTTTTTTTTGTGATTATTTGAAAGTGATGTTTTTGAGTAAAGCAGTTTTTGGTTAGTTCTACTGATTTCGTTTAAGAATTAAAGTTTTATAGTAAAAGAATTTATAACTTGCATGCTTTTTTTTTTTAATATTCAACGATATCTGCAAGATAAAGACCTTTTATTATAAATTTGTTAAGTAATTCTATTAGAATTTTCATTAAAATTTCCCAAATCCTGTGAAATGCAACATCCCGCCTAATTTAATTCTCGCGACGATAATTGATTTAAAGCTTTGCTAACTTTTAATGCTACTGTGTACCCCTCATAACAACCTGTACGTAACACTTTTAAGTTACCATTTGAATATCATTCAACAGTGCTCAAAAGTTTCCTTGTTTTGATATCTGGCATAATCCGCTTGACATGCTTTAATATGTAGTGTTGTTTTTATTGTTAACAAGCTTTAGTTTTATTTTTAGTATTCGTGTGAACAAACAGGTGTGGCATGCAAGTTTGTCAAAAGATATAAAAAATTCATAACTTAGACACGTGTATTTTCGTAGTAGTTATGCTATAAAAAGTGTTAGTTAGTGGATAGCACTTGTCTAAAATATATGAATTTATGTGGCAATATATGAATTCTTATTTGTAATTTAAGAAAAAGGTACAGCATTATAAATAAATTTACAAAATTAATCAATAAATCGTTACATATTTATGCATCCGATAAAACTGTGGCCACAAGGAATAACGACTAAACTCAAAATACCGTAAAAAAGCGATATGGCATTATCTTTATTGCCAATTTTTGGAAGGATGGAGAAATCCATTTTTTGTACATAAAAGGTAACCACTTATGTCTGCACATATTTCGTTGGTTTATCGGTTCATATGTTTCAGAAAAAAAGTCGTAGTTAGTGCAAGAAAAATAGCGTTTTTTACGATATTTTACGACAGAAAAGTATAAAAAATCATGAAAAAGCACTGGGGAGTTTTATTAGTATTGTACCAAGCTAAGAAGCACTGAAATATTTATTTAATCGAAGCAGTGGAATAAAAAAAGGTTGATGTCTTGGGTGTTGTGCTTGGTATTTATTGGAACTCAAACTGTAACTTTCAGGTATACAGTAGTGGCAGAGAACCAAATAACGTAATTTTTGGACAGTTTTTTTATATATATTTGATAAGTGAAAATGTGAAACGTAAAATTGCATCAGCTATTTTGTCAGTAAAGACGAAACTGTTATAATACACCATAGTAGTACACTCCCTTAAAAAAAACACTGGGGGCTTTCACGTCAGCTAGTAAGTGTAAAGTGCATAAGCAAACTCCAAAAGCAACAACAAAATACAAGCCATATAACTATGCTACAAAAGCTAGACCAAACTTCCGTTGTAAAATGTAAGTGTAAAAACAGTCGTTGTCGATGCATCAAAAACTACTTGGAAATGAATATTTTCTGTTAAGCTTTTGTTTTGATTTCTTAGTTTTTGTTTTATTATATATAAAAAATTATCGTTCTGTCACATTTTCTAGTCATTTTATTGAAAAACGTAAATAATAATTAGCTGCTGCTGTGAATTTTTGTAAATCATGTCTTACTTTTTGAATATTTACATTAAATATAGCAAATAGAGAGGCCCAATTTGTGTTTCAGCAAAACGGGACAAAAGCAAAATTTTTGACAAAAGAAAAAGTAAATAGTAGGTCCTTAAAAAAAAAAATTAATTCCATATATAAATATCTGACCAGAATCAAGTTACTTAAAATTCACTTAGTATAACAGTTGCAGAAAACTGGGTTTTAAGCCTGTATGATACTTAATTAAATTGATTATTGAAAATTATAACTAGAGCAGTTCAAATAGCGCGAATGCATGGATTCAATTGGTGTGAGTGAGTACGCATATGGTACGAATTGGAGAACAATTTGTAGGACGGACTGTGTTTTCTTTACATTTTTTTCCCCGTTTCTTTCAATTCGTTCTTCGTTAAGTTTCGATCAAATGTTTACTGTGCTGTTCATAATTAATTTGACATTTTTAGAGTAAACAAAACTATCTATATATACTATTAATAAATCTGTAGCCACTTTTTATGTTCACTCTTCACGTTTAAACGACAACTCAGATTTTTATAAAATTTTGTACACATATTTATAGGTCAGCAGAGAGTGCAATAGGATACTTTATTTTAACCCA
Source organism: Coremacera marginata (assembly GCA_914767935.1). Classification (NCBI taxonomy): domain Eukaryota; kingdom Metazoa; phylum Arthropoda; class Insecta; order Diptera; family Sciomyzidae; genus Coremacera; species Coremacera marginata. The sequence goes on from OU612045.1 coordinate 54,783,023, forward strand.
TTAACAACCAATGTTACTATATGGAAACATATGCGTCTCGAATTTTCATTAAATACTGCATAATATTTCAAAAGTTTTAGTGCCAGTTTTTAAAAAAAGTAAAAATCATGTATGTAGTTTGAAAACTGTGAAAAATTTTAGTACCAGATCTTTTTAGTATTAATTATAAGCTGAGAATGAGAGAAAAACGACTTGAAATTCACACTTTTAGCTTTGAAGGCAAATATTTCAGTCAGTTTGCAATGGATTTCAATAATTTTTTTTGAAAAATGTTGTTTGTTAAAATATCCTTCAAACATAAGTTGAAATTTTTACTACACCAAAGTATTAATATTTTTAAAAATTTCTTTAAAAAATGTTCAAAAATTTTTAGTTTAAGCCAAAAAATTGGATAGAAGTTGTTTTTGTTATAAAAAAATTAAATCCAAAATTTAGGTTTTCGATTTCCTATCAGATGATATAATAATCTTAAGGTTAATAATTTGTAGTATTACTTAAACAATAAAAAATCGTTTTGGTAGCGAAAAATCAAGCCTACCCACTATCAATTTTTGAATGAAAACATTTTGAAAACCCGGCGAAGCGGCGGGCTTAAGCTAGTTTAATATAAATGTATGCTGAATTGGAAGTGATGTGTGTAGCTAATATTAATTTATTTAATGCAGCTGCTCTTAAAAACACCATATATAATAAAGTAAAAACGTTTATCCTTTTCTTACAAAATATGTCTGTCCTGCCCACGCGCCACTTATTTTCAGATTTTAAAATTGGACAAAAAAATTAAGTATCATACGGGCATTAAGTTGACTGGAAATTTGGTTGTGAAAACAATTTTCTGTAAAGTGCTACTTTGGGTAACTATTCGAATTTCATCAGTTGTCTCTTAGATTGACCATATTATTTATTTATTTATTTTGACAGTCTTTTTTAAAATCAAAGTCGCTAGTTGCTTGAATCTTCTATATATATAAAAATGAATGTATGTATGTGGGTATGTGGGTATGTGGGTATGTGGGTATGTGGGTATGTGGATATGTGTGTAAATCACGTATAGACTCCAAAACCACCGAACCAAACTTTATGCAATTTTTAGGGATACTGAAGCAACATTCGGGAAGTGTTCCTGTGAAGTTTGGTGTTGATTGGACAAGGGGGCGTGGTACCTCCCATACAACCCAAATTGGCTCTATCGCCCACAAACCGAAAAAAATGCTTTATATCAAACGGTTTTAATCATATAAAACTAAAATTTAGTAATTTCGTTCAGATGGTTACTTCCGGTGACTGTGCAAAAAATGGGCGTGGTCACACTATATCTACGCCCACTTTTAAGAAATCATTGTAATTCCTGAGATGTTCAAGTTTTGATAGTGAATCTTGGTATGCAGGTGCTATGGATCCAAATGGAAGTCAGTATGTAAATGTAAATGTTGTCACGCCCACTTTTACCGCCCACAAATCAGTAAAAATGCTTTATATCAGACGTCTTTTGCCGTAGAAGACTAAGATTTGGTAATTTAGTTCGTATGGTCACTGTCCGCCAATGTACAAAAAATGGGCATGGCCGCACTATATCTACGCCCACTTAATCGAAATCTTGCTTATTCCTGAGCTGTACACGTTTTGATAGTCAATCTTGGAATGCAGGTGCTATGGGTCCAAGTGGCAGTCACTATGTAAATATAAACGTTGTCACGCCCACTTCTACCGCCCACAAATCAGTAAAAATGCTTTATATCAGACGGCTTTTGCCGTAGAAGACTAAGATTTGGTAATTCAGTTCGTATGGTTACTGTCGGCCAATCCACAAAAAATTGGCATGGCCGCACTATATCTACGCCCACTTGATCGAAATCATGCTTATTCCTGAGTAGTGCACGTTTTGATAGTGAATCTTGGAATGCAGGTGCTATGGGTCCAAGTGGCAGTTACTATGTATATATAAACGTTGTCACGCCCACTTTTACCGCCCACAAATCAGTAAAAATACTTTATATCAGACGGCCTTTGCGGTAGAAGACTAAGATTTGGTAATTTAGTTCGTATGGTTACTGTCGGCCAATGCACAAAAAGTGGGCATGGCCGCACTATATCAACGCCCACTTTAACGAAATCTTGCTTATTCCTGAGTTGTACACGTTTTGATAGTCAATCTTGGTATGCAGGTGCTATGGGGCCAAGTGGCAGTCACTATGTAAATATAAACGTTGTCACGCCCACTTTTACTGCCCACAAATCAGTAAAAATGCTTTATATCAGACGGCTTTTGCCGTAGAAGACTAAGATTTGGTAATTTAGTTTTAATCATTACTTGATAGTGAATCTAAGTGTGCAGGTACTATGGATCCCAGTGGCAGTCACTATTTATATATAAATGTTGTCACGTCCACTTTCAACGCCCACAAATCAGTAAAAAAGTAGAAGACTAGGATTTGGTAATTTAGTTTATTTGATTACTGTCGGCCAATGCACAAAAAATGGGCATGGCCGCACTATATCTACACCCACTTTCTCGAAATCATGCTTATTCCTGAGTTGTACACGGTTTGATTGGAAATCTTAGTACGCAGGTGCTATGGATCCAAGTGACAGTCACTATGTATATACAAATGTTGTTACGTCCACTTTAACCGCCCACAAATCAGTAAAAATGCTTTGTAGAAGACTAAGAATTGGTAATTTTGTACATAAGGTCACTATCGGCAACTGTTAAAAATGGGCGTGGTCGCACCATATCTACGCCCACTTTTTCGAAATCATGCTTATTCCTGCGTTGTACGCGTTTTGATAGTAACACTTCATACGCAGGTGCTCTAAGTGGCGGTCAATATATATATATAAAATTTGCCACGCCAACTTGTACCACCCGCAAATAAAAAAAAGTAACGCGAAATGGCCAATTTCAGCCCTTGAAAGGACTTTGGCCGAGCTTCTTATGATGAATTGAAATGATCGAGAACTGGACCTACAAGTTTTATGCCGATTCCGAACGGCTTATGTTCTCAAGAAGCTTTTCATGGCAGTTTTTACTCTCTGAGGTTTGCCATTGTCAGCAGAGAGGTGACGGCCGAACTGAAAAATTAATTCAATTGAAAAAACTTTCTGTGTCAGGTGGAATTCGAACCAGGGTTCTATCCCATATGGACCACACACTCTACCCACTACGCCACGGCCGCCACTTTTTTTACCCACAAATCAATAGAACTTCTATAAATCAGACAATTCTCATCGTTAAATACTAAAATTTGGTAATTAAGTTCATACGCTTACCAAAAATGTGCATGGTAGCACTATATCTGTGCCCACTCTTCAGCAATCATTTTATTTAATTTATTTATTTATGTATGTTTTATAGTTAATTACAATTTAACAATTATAACTAAGTAAGCACTAGCTGCCAGGGCTATCGGTTAGAAATAATTTAAATTCCTGAGATGTGAACGTTTTGATAGTCAATGATTTGATAGGTATGCAGATGCTATAAGTCCAAGTGGCGGTCACTTTTTATATAAATTTTGTCACGCCCACAAATCCGTGAAAGTATATAAATCCAAATTTACAGTAAAAGTCGCACTTTATCTACGCCGACTTTTCAGAAATCATTGTAATTTCTGAGCTGTACATGTTTTGATAGTGAAACTTGATATGTAGGTGCAATAAGACCAAGTGGCGGTCATTATACATATAAATGTTGCCATGCCTAAATGTTTGTTTGTATACGTATACTAGAGCTCCTCACAAAAAAAAAGGTGTTTTTGGGTCGGTTGCTCAAAATAACGCTTTTTGTTATGATGATCCCCCAAATATTTCGACAGAAGCTGGAATAGTTTGAAAAAAAAAAAACAAAATCGAAATGGCCATTTCAAACCTTGAAAGGACATTGACCGGTCTTCTTATGTTCTTAATAACAAACGGTCAGACTTAATAGTTATTTTGTCTTGCCATGTTACTTTTGGTCAAATAAATTATCTATTCATGATAAAATATAGTGTAAAGTGAAGAATTAAATTGAATGAAATTACAAAAAAATGTACACATTTTTTAACATTTTACAATTTATTTGACTAAAAGTAGTATGGAAAAAAATTAATTTGAATTTTAGTGAAAATAATATGAAAAAAGTTAAACCAATCCATAAAAATCCGCATTATCTTTGGTCCAACGGAAAAAATTTAAGATTTTTGATGCAAAAGAACTTTTTCATTACTCTTATTTCTGACCGTTTGTTTTTTTTTAACTACCATACCAGGCAATATTTTTAGTCGAAATTTTTTGGGGCTCATCGTAACATAAGCCATGGATTATTTTGAAGACCCGGACTAAGCAACTTTTTTTTCCAAGGAGCGTGAGGCGACTTAATGTATATACGTATGTGGGTATATGTGTATATCACTTAAGGACTCCGAAACCGCTAAGCCAATTTTTATACCAAAGCCTTGAGAGGGTTCCTATGAAGTCTGGTGCCGACCGCAAAAGGCTCCTTAAATACACCAAAAATTTTCGATATCGAACAGTTTTGGTTTTTTTTTGTAGGTCGCACAGTCTCGGAATTCAGTATTCGACCTCAATTTACACATGCCGTTCCACTGGTAACATTTTATGGGCGTTGGTCGAGGGGCGTGGTACTTTTCGGCACCCCAAATAGTCGGTATAGTTTTCGAAATAAGTCACACATCAATAAAACTCGGTACGAACTTACTATAAAAGTAAGGCTTCACTAAAGCTACACCCTCTTTTAGGGGATAAGCGCTGAGCGCAGCGAAGCGCGCCGGGTATAAGCTAGTATTTTATAAAAAAAGCCTTAAAAATTCGTCAAAAAGAGAGAAATGCAAATGATGCCAAATATTGTTATATAAATGCACATATGTTAACTTTTCAATGAAATTTACTTCTAAAAACACAATTAAGCCAATTGACAAGATGTTGTAAAGTTGTATGTTACATCTTTTCTAATTTTTCCTATTGTTAGTAATGCCCGTATGATACTTAATTTTTTTTGTCCAATTTTAAAATTTGAAAACAAGTGGCGCGTGGGCAGGACAGACATATTTTGTAAGAAAAGGATAAACGTTGTTACTTTTTTATATCTGGTGTTTTTAAGAGCAGCTGCATTAAATAAATTAAAATTAGCTACATACATCACTTCCAATTCAGCATACATTTATATTAAATAGTTTTGTTTACTCTAAAAATCTCAAACTAATTATTTTTAGCACAGTAAATATTTTATCGAAACTTAACGAAGACCGAATTGAAGGAACCCGCAAAAAAAATGCAAAGAAAATACAGTCCGTCCTACAAATTTTTCTCCAATTCGTACCATATGCGTACTCACTCACACCAATTGAATCCATGCATTCGTGCTATTTGAACTGCTCTAGTTATAATTTTCAATGATCAATTTAATTAAGTATCATACAGGCTTAAGGAGATGTTGCTGAAATTTTGCTTGTAGTTTTTGTTTATAGTGTTTGTGTGATGCGTATAAAAATTACTCCTATACAAAGTAATATTTTGCACATCACTTTGTATGGGAGGTAGGCGTAGTTTCGGTCAAATCACACCCATTTTATACTCATCGTACAACCACTATAACAAAAGTACAACAAAAATTTTAACATCATCTCCTTACCCGTAAGGGAGAAAATGAGTAAACTTTTTACTTGCAACATACAACACACATCTTTACAGCATCTTGTGAATTGCCTAAATATTTCTCAACTTATCGGTTAAGCTACATATATTGTTAATTACAAAACCAACATTTCTATGCAAATTGATTTCAGTTCACACAAATTTTCACTAATTACTCTTGTGAGCATAACAATATATTATATTATTATAACATATTATGTTGCTAAAAATAGTATACATATAAGCTAACTATAAAAATAAAATCATATTTTTTTATAACATCATATCATCGTTTTATTACGACTTAACGCATTATTTTGTCTTAAAAATAAGAGTTAATAATTTTAGAATTTAAAGTAAACAAATTAAAAATTAAATTAAATATTGTAAGCAATTCAGCTTTTACTCATCAAACAGCACATTTAGCTTTTTGGTATGAAATAGCACAACAAAGCCATTGTTCTGATACATTTTATATAATTATGTACAAACATTTTGAAAAATCGGCATATTAAATTCTCTGTCAAATTCTTTTGACCTATATTTTTCAGTATCAGTGAAATTTGTAAGTATTTTGTGATTAAAATAATATCGCATTTTTAATGGAACTAATATCCAATTTTTCTGAAAAATGTAAGTGTGCCATATGAGAGGATTTCGAAATAACGGTTAAGATATTGATTTAAAATTTTTTTGTATAGTTTTTAAAAAGTATTTCATTTAAAAAAAAAATGTCACTTCATCATAATAATACAATCTCTGAGGCACCAAGAAAACAATCAAGCAAATTAACTTAAAATTTTTTGTTGACCTTAACCAACTTATTTCAACATCAAGCTTTTTATTTTTTAAGGTCTATAAAATACAAGGTGTATACACCTACTTTTACCCTAAAATTTTAATAATTTTTTAAATTTTGATTTTTGAAAAAACTCGGTGTCAATCCCTCGTCTTAAGTGTGAACTTCAACATGATTGTTTTTTTGTTTTTTGCGAACTTCCAAATCCGAGATATCCTGCCCGCTAAAAAATAAAATTTTTTCTTAGTGCCTCAGAAATTTTATTATTACGATGAAACGGCGTCATAAAAAAAATTTTTTTTTTTTTTAAACTAATAACTTATTTAAAAATATACAAACATTTCTAAATCAATATCTTAAATCGTTATTTCACAACAATGGATATAAAGTCCTAAAAATTCATGAAAAGATAAATCGATTCCATCATACTTCGAAGGTGTATTTGACTAAAAGTAACATGATAAAAAAATAAATTCGAATATTAGTGAAAATAGTATAAAAAGAATTTAAAAATTAATAAAATTCCGCATTATCTTTGGTCTGACTGCAAAAATTTAAAATTTAATGATGCAGATTGAATGAACTTTTACATTACTATTAATACTGACCGTTTAATTTTTTTAACTCCCCACCAGCCAATATATTTATAAAAAAATATATTTTTATAGTTTTTTTCAAACCATTCCAGATCGCGGATGACTATCGCTAGAGTCGAAATATTTGGGGAATCATCATAAAATAAACCAAGCATTATTTTGAGGAACCGATCCGAAAAACTTTTTTTCGTGAGGCGCTTTGATGTACTTAGGCAGAAGGTCTCTTTTATAAGAGCTTTTTACCAGTGTATACTCGTTCATGTATTGAAAGTTTATTTTGTTTAAATGTTTTGAATGAAACTTGGTCACGGTAAAAAAGTTTGAGGTCTAGAAATTCGAATTTTTCGTTTAAATTCATTCCTTAGACATATCTAGCCCCAAACATGTTTTCACTTCTTTGTAGATTCGTATTTATTTAATTTAATCAATTTATAAATACGAATTTGAAGATCACAGGCACGTAACAACATTGTTGAAAATATGGGACAAAATCTCTTGTCCCGGCGATACATTTGAAATTTAAAACACTGGATGTCCCATTAAATACGGGACATCTTGTAATGCTAATAGCAAATCCGAAATTGTACTCTCACTTGCACCAAATGTTTTATGACCAGCCTATTTTTTTAAATTCTCATGGTTTTTTCATTTTCATTAAATTTAAAATATAAATAATTTCGTATTTAAATCATTTATAACTTAATTTAAATATCCCCTTTTCTTTTCTCTTTATCAGAAACGTTTTTCCGGACAACCTATTCCAGGCCTCATTCCAGCAGGCTCACACTGTCTATCTACCTCGACCAAATATTCACCACACCTTTAATGAGACGCTTAACGAAACAGCTTTGGAATTCAACGATGGTGAAGCGACCGACGCAACCGCAGCGACTGAAGATCAAGCAGATCTGTTGCAACCGGCACTCATACGTGTTGTTCAATATCGCAGTGGGACCAATACTTTGGGCATCGTTTTCTTCTGTCTGGTTTTTGGTACTTTCCTTGGGACCATCGGTAGCAAAGGTCAAGTTGTGGTCGACTTCTTTTCCGCAGTCTTCGAGGTTGTCATGAAGATGGTCACTTGTGTTATGTGGCTGACGCCAGTTGGCATAAGTTCAGTGATTGCGGGCAAAATACTGGGTGTTGCCGACTTGCATTTGGTGATGGCACAGCTGATGTGGTTCATACTGACAGTGGCTATTGGCGTATTTCTCTATCAACTAATTGTAATGCAGGCGATTTACTTTGTCTTTGTGCGACGCAATCCATTCAAATTCTATGCCGGACTCATACAGGCTATGCTGACCGCATTTGCGACAGCCTCAACGTAAGCCAAAAAAAATACTTTAACATATTTACATATATATAAACAAATTATATATGTAACTATATACAAACTCTCTATATATCTATTTATATTAAATTCAAAGAACATGTTTGTGTTAGGATTTGCATTTTTAAATGCAAAAATATGTAATACTTTTATATGCTACAAATATTTTCTTTTCCTTTTTTGGTTTTATAAACAAAAACAAAAAAAAATTTTATTTTTGCTAAAAATTCGTAATTTTATTAAAAAAAAAAACACAACAAAAAAAACTGATATAAAACAAACACAAAAACTGTGCTCAACATATAACGAACAACGTTCAAAAAACTGGCCATAATTCTTCAAACTTCTCCACTCTACTCGAAATGGATCAATAGAGCTGCTGCCTTGCCTATCACATTTCGCTGCATGAACGACAAGCTGCGTGTTGATCAGCGCATCACGCGTTTCGTCCTGCCGATTGGCTGCAACATAAATATGGATGGCACGGCACTCTTCATCTCGATTGCCTCGATTTTCATCGCTCAGATGAGTGGTATGACTTTGGGCTTTGGTGAGCTGGTTACTGTTTTGTTGACATCAACTGCCGCCTCAATGAGCTCGGCCAGTGTGCCAAGTGCTGCTCTGGTTTTGCTGCTCGTCGTCTTGTCCGCCATAGATGCACCAGTACAGGATGTCACGCTACTATTTGCCGTTGATTGGTTTGTGTGAGTATCCAAAAACTCAATGAAGTTTCCATCGAGATAAGTTTTCTTATCTCAACTTTTTTCAGTGATCGCATGCGTACCACCAACAACATGCTTGGCGATTGCTATGCCGCTGCTGTGGTTGAGGAGCTATCGCGCAAGGAGCTCATGGCTCTGGATGCTGCCGTACTCTATCAGGTAATATTTTACTGCTTCGTCCTGTTTTAATCTTGTTGTAATTTCCTTTATAAGTCATCCGTTGAATACACTAAAAATCCGCTTACAGATGCGTTACGCCCACCAACGATGCGTGTTTTTTGTAAAGAAAAGAAAGCGTACTATTTTCCTTGAAAGACTTTTTTCTACTTTCTGTAACTTGTTATGCTCGTACTAATGTTTAATTTCTCCGCCCCTATATAGGAAGCTCCAGTCAGCACTCCAAATGGCCATATTATAATGGAGTCCCAAACAGAATTGGACAATAAAATAAATTCCATGTCCGATTCGGTGGTTGTCGATATCAATGCCGTCATGAATAACGTAAATTTACAGCAGAACGGCAAGAACAATCGTCGCGTTTAAACAGAGTATATCCGAAATTTTGAGGAGCAGTGTGTGCGTGACACTTACCTCTTTTTAATACAAACCTATATATTTTAGCACTACTAAATGTTTTACACTATTCGACCACAATACGTACACGCAGTCATTTATCATATGAATAGATTAAAAGATATGGCTTAAAGATATCCTTTAATCTTTCAGCTATTAAATCAGGTCATATATATTTTTTAGTGTCGATAAGCATGTTGATGTATCTGAATTATTATTTTCAAATAATAAGTTTGAAAATCATATGAATTGAGTTGGATCAAATGTGGAAAAGAGTAAAATAATTGAAACCGTGAATATATATAGAATGGATATCTTTTCCCAAATACCCAAAATTAAAATAAAAGAACAAAAATTAAAATAAAAGATACCAAAAACAAAATGCACCTTCTAGAATCTTTTTTAAACTGGTTTGATTGTTGTTTTGTATGATTTAGTTGCGGCTTATTAAATAAAAAAAACAAACTATTTAAAATTCGAATTGGAAAACAAAATCTTCAAAATTTTTAATTTTTGTATTGCGATTTGCCAAATTACTTTTTTTAATTTCAATAAGATATTTTTGTACCAAAAGTTTTTATGATAACTCAGAAGACTGGACACCAGAGTAAAGGCATTTTTGCCAAATGTTGTCAGAAAGCCAAGAAAGTGATTTTAGAATTAATTTCATATGATCCGATTCAGCCAGAGTAAAAGAGTCATTAATTCATTAGTAAAGTTAAACAAATCAACTTCTTTTATCCAGAATAAATTAGACTTATTTGTATTCTGAGAATAGAAACTAACAATAATATAATTTAAAATTTACTTGCCTTGTTCTATGTTGAGTCTGTTAGTTATGTTGACTGTAAAATTGCGTTAAGATGTCCTGATCTAATATCATGAAGGTAAAAAGAAAGTAATAACGATACTTTTAAATAAAATTAATGTATGGACCAGCAAATTGTCCTGAATGAAAAAAGATAAAAAAATCTTCAAAAGGATTAAAAATTGTTAAGGGTCCGCTAAAAAAAATTCTAAATAAATATTTTATAAATTAACTCCAATATCAATACTTTTTAGAGAAAGAGCTGAAGTTATCGGAGTCTAAATAGGGATTGAAAATTGTTCAGGTTCCTGTGGAAAAAAAAATTTCTAAATAAATACAATAAAAATAACTAAAATAAAATGAACCCAAAAAAAACATCTTTATCTGGGTAGCATAACACACACCATCTGGAATATGTAATCCTGAACTCAATTTCCATAAAGTAATCGCTCAGCACTGGAAAAAAAAACTTCCAAATAAATACTTTGTTACAAAAACTTCTTAATATTCACATCAAATTGTCCAAGTTCAGCTATTCTCTCCAAAACTTAGATTCTGCAACAAGTATTCTTTCAGTTAAATTTGCCACATGTGACTCTTACAACTTAAATCTCAAAGTTTAAGGCCAAGAAAAGACAAAATTCGAAATACACAACATGCTCAATCGTCCTGAAATAAAAATATATACTATACAAATATAAAGAACTACAATAAAAAAAATAAAAAAATATAAACACCAATATAACCAAAGCCTCATTTAGATCACCAAAATAATTGTTTTATAAAAAACATGTATATTAAAATATTTTATAATTATTCAAAATGACAAGAGAAAATTTGTGATTTTAAAAGTTCTTTAAGTGGAACAAATTCTTATGATAAAGAAAATAAGTTATATATTCTATTTTAAATTTTAATTTTAAATTTATTTTTTCCTTAATAATCATTGTGTGAAGTTTTATTGTATTACGAAGAAAAGAAAACGAAAATGTGTTTTATATTCTTATAAATATTTTGCCATATTAAAGTGAAAAATATTTTTATACCGATTGTGAGGTGTTATCGAGATAAATAAATCGATGTATCTATATATTATGCAATGATTTGAATATGTGATGTTTTAGCAAAATAGAAAGAAAGAAAAAAAAGCAAAAAATTTTAAGTCAAAGAAGAAGTGAGAGCATAGAAAGGGCGTTAAAAAGGCAAACATTTTAAGTATTATAAACATTATAATTAAGTTGTTGTGAATGGGCGAATTGTTCTAAATAAAAAAAAGAAATGTATTAATCTCAAAAACAAAAAAAAATTTCAAAAGTTTTGTGCGAAAATTTATTACTTATTTTTTGTTTATTTAAATTATATATATTTATATTTAATTATAAAATTAGTTACCTATTTTTTGTTTATTAAAATTACTATTTTATTAATAATATTACTTCTATGACTAAAGATTTTGCTTAAGGTTGTACTATTTCATTTCATAAAACGAATAGAAATTTTTATCATTTTAAATTAAAAAAAAAAAAAACAATACAAATTCCTAAGCTTAAGTTCACCGATACCGAATATGCTTGTAATTTATCCTGTGTTAGACTTTTTTCATATCCATATTATATAAGTGCCCACTCAAAAGTAGCCAACTGTAACAGAAAATTGTCGTTGAAGAAACTTCAGTATTTGCATCAATTAATCATTATAAAACCCAAATATATATACGTATTAATGTATGTAAACGTATATATTTATACATTGTTAGAAATCCTGGAATACATTTTACTATAAGCACAGTTATTTATTTTAAAAAATTTTAAATTTAATACTTTACAATAGATTACAAAATTTTTTAATAAACTTTAAAGTTAAATAAAATAAGGATTAATTTCTTAGTAAAAAATTGTTTTAAAATTTAACACAAACTGAATTAAGTTTTTTTCAAATCATCTGTATGACATCATATACTCTTATATGTATTCAAATTTCATGCGAAATGAGCATAAAAACATAATCCAAAATCAGTATTAAAGTTAGTACGAACGGGGTATTAAATTTGAATACAAATTTTTATTAAAATAAAATGTTATGTTTGACAAGTATTAAAATTTAATACAATTATTTTGTGGTCATATACGTAAAGCTATTTGTATTAAAATTTATTCCAAAATTTCTTACCGTGTATACATCATTATATATTATCAATTATGTAGACTGATAGAATGATAGTTATTAATTTGTATCTGCAAAAATAAAGGCAAATTAAAAAAACCTACTTCTTTAATTTCATTGTTTGTGAACGATTCTTTTATTGTTCCTGGTTTACGACGAAAAATTTGTTAAATGTTATCTTTTTACTACGCACCCACATCATACCACAAACACTTGTTTGAAAAAATACATCATTGTATCTCCCAACTTCCTTGAGTTAAAAGTGCAAGAAAACAAAAAAACATAAAAAAAAAAACAACGCATTACTTTTAATGAATCGCTTCCCTTGCATCACAATTGAAAGTAGTTGCAAACACTTTCGCGCAATTTTCTGTTGCTGTAAACTTATCTATGAAATAGATCTTCAACCAACTTACTAACGTATGGAAACTTCACGTCTAACCGAATAACAGTTTTATGCCACTCTACGTGTCTGAAGCTAAAAAGTTGTACTTAAATAAAATAATGACTTAAATTTTGTACATTTTCAAGGTACGCAGTAGGATGAAAATTTTCCACCAACAACTTAGAGGAGTGGTAGTTATGCAAAATACGACGCTGAGTTGAAAGAGATTTGGCGATAATTTATTGGCACGCACAAATGGGGGGAGACACAGCTACAGTGTAGCCAAATGGTAACAAAAGTAGATAAATATACTCTACATTAAACCAACGAGTTACAAAATTTTCATAGATATACAGAAAAATTTGCAGAGAAGTAGCTAAGATTCATCAAAATCTTACACATGATGTTAATATAAATGTTCGCTTTTATTCTCAGCTATTTTCTAAAATGACAGCAATTTTAAGCAAAAACCTATTTTATTTAGTTCTTAGCTGGTACTTCGATGCACAGTTGTTCAGCTTCATACAGAAGTTGCCAGTTAATAAAAGAATTTGTAGTAAAGAAGTACAATGTTGTATACATGCTGGAATAGTCTATATAAGAACACAGAAAAAATAAAAAAATGGTAGGCTCTACCAAAGACAAGGTCGCTGATTTACGTATTTTCGTGTGCCATGAAAATAAATAACACTTTCTTTAAGTTTAATTTCCTGTTATATTAATAACCGTAATATATCTTAATAGATGGATTTTATAAAGAAAAAAAATGTAAACGTTAAAAATCATATATTATATACAATTTACAGATATATGGCATATTGATTTCATTCTCAAACATTATCTTACACCCGATGCCAAAAAAAGTTTCCATTTGAATATTTTTCTGCTGTCGAGAAATTAAAATCTACACGCGAATTAAATTAAATAAATTTTTTAATATATTAAGCATTCATCTTCATTTAGTAATTATGAATAATTTTAACTAATATTGGCGTCTTATTTCCCACAACTATCTAAAAATTAACAGAACACTTTCGTTGAAATAGTGGATGGAAACTTTTTTTTGCGTCGGGTGTATATATATCTAACAGTCACAGATTAAGTATGTTATGGATAATTACTCGTAGATGCAAAGGAAAATAATACGAGCTATTAAAAAAATGTTAATACACTATTTCAGTTTAAGATATATAAATAATTGCATTTTAAAGAGTTAAAAACTAGGTTATTTTCGAACGAAATTTGTTAATTCGTAATAATTTTTACCGTATACATCTATGGTGCGTTGTCAACGTGTTGGTAATTCAAAAATTACATTTTGAAAAAACTCGTATTTTTTGCTCAAAAATATCCTCAAAGGACGCAATTACAGCGTTTTGGTTGGAGTAGCGCTGCTCTTGTAAATAGTTTCCCAGACTCCAGAAAAAATATAATCTCTTGGTCACAGGTCTGGAGAATATAGAGGGTTAGCCAAAACTGCGTACAGCAACTCCTGTAGTTTTTGCACGGTCAAACGGTCCGTGGATCGGTCAAACAAAATGGGATCTTGCGTCATCGTGTAACAGAATTGGACCGTGGCTATTCATCAGAGATGGCTGTTTTAAACGCAATTTTGCGTGCCTTTCGTACAATTATGCACAATAGGACTCCGCAGTTATCGTTTCGCTAGCATTCAAAAATGAACAGTGAATGACGCCTTTAGAAGTCCACCAAACAGTCACTATGACCTTCTTAGGTTGCAGTCCCGCTCTTCCCTGGTGGCCGGGAGTATCTCCGCGATCCAACCATTGTCCTGGACGTTTTCTACTATCATATAGGATCTATTTTTCGTCACAAGTGACAATTTTCTTCAAAAACGGTTCCACATTATGTCGCATCAGCAATGATGAGGCTACCTGAAGTCTGAGCATTTTGTCTCTTTCGGTTAGCTCATGTGGAACCCATCGAGTTATTTCACTTTTCCAATTGCTCTGAGATGTCGACAAATGGTTGGTTTTGATACCTTGAAGGTCTCAGCAAGGCATTGTAAACTTTTCGATGAATTCCGCTCAATTTCTGCTTGCAGTTCATCATTATGAACACTGCAACCTTGTTGACCACGTAGTTCATTGTCTAAGTCAAAATTGCCTTTTCGGAAATTGACAAATCATCGCTGCATTGTGCGTTAGTTTCAGGTATCTGATCCCAAGACCTGTTTTATTTCATTCGACGCTGCAGCTACATTTTGTCCTTTTTTAAATATAAGGACACGATATCTCTTGTTGCAAACATATCTGTAAGAGCGAAAAGGGCATATATAGTAAGTCACACAGGTAATAAATTAGGCACTAAAAAAAAGGTATTTACCCCTAGTTACAAACACAAAACTTATTTTGAATTTAACCAAACGCATATGTTCACCATGAAATCACTTTTAAGACTGACAGAAAAGTAATTATAGAGTTCTGAAATAAGTCTATTGTCGGACATATCACAACGAATTTTGAATTTATCAGTTATATCTCTTATATGGACTGATTTTAATTTGACGTCAACATCAATGTGCAAGGTTTTTGTAGAAAAATACCAATTAGGTCCAAGCATAATTTTAAGAATCTTATTTTGATAAATTTGTAAAGCTTTTACATAAGTTTTAGCACAGATGCCCCAGACAGGATATGTATACAAAATATTTGCTTGGAAAATTGGTTTGCAAATAATTATATTGCTTTCATTCCCTAAGTAAGCATTCAGATTTATTAGTGGATAGAACATTTTTCTTGCCATACCTAATTTATTTTATATCTGGTTGACATGCTCTCGAAAAGTACTTTCTTATCAAAAATAAAAAAGCTATTTTACAGTACTGGACCTAGGTATGCTATGGTTTAAGAACTTTAAGTTAGTGCCCGTTATGTAACATTATTTTTCTAAAAAACTTTGTACAAGTTTCACAAGAAATAAACGGACATGGAAATGTATTAATTTGTGTAATGTCTAATAATGGCCGCATTCAGCGGAGTCAACAGTTGGCAGCAGTTGTGAAAAAATTCGCTGAATGGTATAATTATAAGAGCGCTCACTAAAACTGATCCGGTAGAGGACGCCATGCAATCGAGCAATAAATATTTAAGCTACATGAATACAACTGTTTAGTGATTTAACCCTTAACTGGTACAGCTCAAAAAATGTAGTTACAAGTTTAAGTTTTTTTCAAAGAACTCCTTGAATAACAACACGATTGATCAATGGGAAAGCATGCACACTAGACCGAATCACCAAAAACTCAAGCTATTTTTGACAACACCTCAAACGTTTGACATTTCAAGGACATTTTCGAAAAAAATATCTATTTTGTTTTTGTTATATCTTCGGTGTTTCTTATCCGATCTTAAAGTTTTATATATGGGCGTGTTTGTATATTTTTGTCAATATTTCCTGATTTTTTTTCAACCTAATATTAGTTTTCTTCGACTAATCACCCACTCTATCTTAGTTCCTAATACATAATAAAGTTTCAAAAATGCAAAAGGATTAAAGCTCAGAAAATATCATTATAACCATGGGAACAAATGAAAACGATATAATTGATTTTTAACATGGATCCAATCGATTTTAGTCAAAAAATGACGCTTTTTATTTTTATTAGTCACTAGCTTAAACCCGCCGCTTCGCCGGGTTTTCAAAAAGTTTTCATTCAAAAATTGATAGTGGGTAGGCTTGATTTTTCGCTACCAAAACGATTTTTTATTGTTTAAGTAATACTACAAATTATTAACCTTAAGATTGTTATATCATCTGATAGGAAATCGAAAACCTAAATTTTGGATTTAATTTTTTTTACAACAAAAACAACTTTTATCCAATTTTTTGGCTTAAACTAAAAATTTGTGAACATTTTTTAAAAAAATTTTTAAAAATATTAATACTTTGGTTTAGTAAAAATTTCAACTTATGTTTGAAGGATATTTTAACAAACAACATTTTTCAAAAAAAATTATTGAAATCCATTGCAAACTGACTGAAATATTTGCCTTCAAAGCTAAAAGTGTGAATTTCAAGTCGTTTTTCTCTCATTCTCAGCTTATAATTAATACTAAAAAGATCTTTAGTACCAAATTTTTCACAGTTTTCAAACTACATACATGATTTTGGTATCAAATTGAAGGAAATTTAAAAGCGTTTATTGATTTTGTTCTCGTTTAACCGAAGTGCAATTTAATCCATTAGGGCCGAAAGAAAACCATAAAAAACAGACATTTTTAGACTTGAAGCAACATTTTGGTGAAAACTATGTATGCCATTGAGCAGAAATAAGTTATTATTGCATGCTAATTTTACTTTTTTTAAAAAACTGGCACTAAGACTTTTGAAATATTATGCAGTATTTAATGAAAATTCGAGACGCATATGTTTCCATATAGTAACATTGGTTGTTAAGGGAGTCCTCTGGTAATCTATGCCAAATTTTAGCCTTTTTTCAAAATATTGTGGAAAGAGAACGAGTAAAGATATTTTAGTTCCGTTTTTTGATTTGGGTAGCTTAATTTATTGAAAAAAATACAAAATTTTGAAAAAGTGAATTTATGGACCGTTCAGAAAGTTCTCGGCCTGGTAACGAGGTTCTCCGGAAAAAAGGTGGGTCCAAATTGCGCACGATTCCAAGTGTAAACATCGTCTGAAAAAAAAAAAAATATTCAGTTACTTAGAATGAATGTCCCTATAGCCCCTACCTCGGAAACAAAAATCTAAATTTTTTTAGGGGGGGAGCCGCCACTTTGAAAATGAAAAATCGAATTTCGACCTTTTTTTTTGTAGTCTAGTGTAGAAAAAAAATAGTAAACATTATTTTTTCGGCAAGTTTGAGGTAGGGGCTATAGCGGCGTAAATTCTGCGTCGTTTCATGCCTCATATATCAAAATCGGTCAAAAACTGTTTGAGTTATCGTGCGCAAAGTTTTGAAAAACATGGTTTCGAGAAAAACGCGTTTAAAGTTTTGACTTCAATTTTGAGGCACACAAATGACATTAACACATATTTTTTTAATACAATACTTACGAATATTAATCGGCAATTCCAGCCCCATAAAGTGTGCCTTCCTCCATCTCATAAAACGAGTTTTCCATGGCTTTTTGGGCTCTGCGGGCTGTGCGACCCTCTTTCGATGATGCGTACGTTTTTAGCTCTGGGCGCGTTTGGGTGGCTTTTTTTATCCATAGCAAAAAAAAAAACACAAAACGATTTTTCTTTTATTTTACAACAGCAATTATCGCGCACGCGTAGCTTTCAGCGTTCGAAAATAAACTGAATCTCGTTCGTTTGCTTCTTTCATGTGAACACCTGGGCTCAAAATCATTTCAACCCCTAAATCAAAACATGCATGTATACATACTGCATGTATACATACTGTGTGTGTATATTTTGTAATACCAATACATATTTTGGAAGAATTCCACAGAATTTTCGACTAATGACTGCAGGCAAATAAACAACTTTGCTGATGCGTTATTTTGACGAAAACATACCTACACAAAAATGCCTGTATCTCCTAAACTATTTTGAATTTTGAAAAATCCTTTTAGGAAAATGTTTTTGGGTATCTGAGCAATAGAAATATGAAAAAAAAAAAATGGAAAAAATTTTTTTCGGATTACCAGAGGACCCCCTTAATGGGTTAAAATAAAGTATCCTATTGCACTCTCTGCAGACCTATAAATATGTGTACAAAATTTTATAAAAATCTGAGTTGTCGTTTAAACGTGATGAGTGAACATAAAAAGTGGCTACGGATTTATTAATAGTATAGATATAGATTTTCCAAAATTTTTGTTGATTTGGGCAGTCTCGGGCGCTAACAACAGTGGTCATTAAAGCAGAGTTCAAACAACAACAAAGAGAGCAAAGAGAGAAAGAGAGCGAAAAAAAACTTTTACGCAGTGTACAACCACTGCGATCTGATTGCTACTTCACTTCGAGAGTTGAGAGACAACTTGAGTTGTTGCACATACTAACAGCAATAGCTAACAACAGCATCTCGCATCTTATGGTGGTATGTAACGCAAGCGCAGCCGCCCAAAGAATTAAGATATACTAAGCCGTCCAAAGAACTAAGATATACTAGTGATAACGCCCCAAAATTCGGGTGTACTAACCTAATTCTCTTTAGAAATCAAACTTTATCATTCACATTAGAGCGAGTCTTATGTGCCATTTTTTTAACTTAAATTGCTTATATCTGCCAAACGCTACCGTTTATCGAAAATCTTATATTTTTCGGCTTATCTATACCTCAAGATGTTTCAAATGATATATAAAGTGTTGCTGTAGCGTTTGTAGATTTGCTGGAATAAGGGGACCCTTGCAGGAATAAATACACGTATAGATAGATATAGATATAGAAGATTGCTATGTTCGGTCGTGTAGTGTATTCACCATTCTGGTTATTAGTCAAAAGACAGCCAGTTGTTTTTCATGGCAGTAGCAATGTTTTTAAGTACATTAATTGGATAAGGGGATTTGATGAACTACGTTCAGTTGGCAATCAAACCAATCGAAATCAACGCTGTATTCATCTATTTTCAACACGAAAATATATTGCTATATATGATGATAACCGATCCGGTTACAACGGTGTTACAGATGGATACAGCAAAAATTTGCAACATGTTTAAACGTGACAGGTCGAATTTGACAATTTCGTGGACCCAACCACCAGCCCTACATCAACTATAGCAGCAGCACATATACTGAAATGATCGATTGGACACAATTTGATATCACTGAGCAGCAATGCCTTCAATTTTACACCCAAGACCAACTGTCTGATATGCAATATTCTGACTAATTGATTAAAATTCTAGGTACGGACTGCAATACACATTAATTAATCGATATGGTTTTAAATTCATGCATATGTTTCATGTTATATTTCCGAAAGATTATCCTTGCCACTAGGAAAACACAGAGTGTTTCGTGTCAAAAATCATTTGAGCCATATTATTGCGTAGATAGATAGTTGCGACCCCTACAGCCCGCTCGAATCCCGAAAAGATTTGGAAAATTAATAATAAAAAATAAAAGCCTAATTGTTTTAATAAAATCGGTCGGATCCATGTTAAAAATCCGTTTTATCATTTTCATTTGTATAAAGTAATAATGACTTTACCTGAGCTTAAGTTTTTTTTTGCATTTTTTAAATTTTATTATATATTAGGAACTGAGTTAAAGTGGGTGATTTTTCGAGGAAAAACTTATATAAGGTTAAAAAAAAATCAGAAAAAAATTGCAAAAAATATACAAACATGCGCGTGAATACATTTGTTTTGCCTGCAGCAAAGTGCACACTTTCGTACTGTACCACATTTTATAGTATCTTTCAAACTTGTGTACAGTACTTTCAAATCTAACACAGGTAGTGTTAGCCATCTAAGCCAGTAGTGTACAACATCCGGTTGGATCTTAACAGAGTGTCTATACAACTTTGGGTTAGATGCATAGCTAATTTCTTTCAGTCTACTTTGTCTTTTCAAAATATAGCAAGTACACCAAGTAGATTTTGCTGTACCGCTCGAAATAGACATGAAGATCAAGTTAAAAAATCATGTCTAAAAAAGTCTACTTAATTTTTTGTCCATTTTATTCAAATCCTTTTAAAAGTATTGAAGTGTAAAAAATAATTTTTTATTCTTTTTAAGGTTTGTAGGAATTCTCACATTCTTTCATTCAATCTAACTTATATACATTACTTGGTATACGAGCACAAGTACGCGAGGAAATTCCTTATTGAAAACATTTCGGTTTTGAGTACAGTACTTAAATGTTTTACTTTTGTTTTGTAGTGTACTTACTCGTAGTTGGCTGTTGATAATGATAGAGTATAAGTAATTTAAGCAAATGTTTTGCAGAGGTGTTCGGATGTATTCGTGTAGATGTCTAATAGGGACCTATTTAAGAAAACATTTTTTTTTTTCGAAAACGTTTTTGAAATGTCTAACGATTGAGCCGGTGTCAAAAATAGGTTTACTTTTCTTTCAGACAAGGTAATACGGTCTAATGCACACACCCGAAATCTTGAAATGTACTGTTAAAAATAACAGAGAAATATAATCTTTTCTTTTTTTTAGCATGATCCTACAGACCAAGTGTACTAGTTAAGGGTTAAACTTTCTCAAGGGAATGCTCCGGGCTTGAAACCTGGGGTTTATTGCTTAAATTGTTGATAAAATCTTCGGCATCCTTCTTGCTCAGGTACACCTCGACTTCCTCACGCTCACGCTATTCTTGCTCTCTTTTTTGCGTCTGAAAAGGCGTCTCTTTTTCTTCCTCTTTTCGTGGTAACTTTCTTGCATGGCCAGCGTTGCTGCTGACTGAAGCGTTTCTTTGTAAGCGATATTTTTTACTGCTATCGCAATGCGACACTCCTGATCGTACCGTTCGTTCAGAGGTTGCGGGCTTTGGGAAGCAATGACTTCTTCAGCGGCAGCGCGCATAGAGTGGGATATATGCGCCCAAAGTTCACCGACGACGTCGAGCTCAGAGGTTGGTTGGCTGAGCTTAACTGAGAGTTGAGTGGAGTAGACCTCGGCAGTCCATTGGGATTACAGCTTAGCGACATCTAGCTTTCATTGCATTTCTGTGCGAATGTTTTTCGCCTTGCATAATCGCAGGCGGATCTTGGCTACAACAAGATAGTGGTCGGAGTCAATGTTGACCCCCTGACACGTACGCACATCTAGAACACTAGAAAAATGCCTTCCGTCAATTACAACATAATCAATTTGGTTTCACGTTTTTTGATCAGGGTACACGCAGGTGGCCTTGTGGATGTCGAGGTGTTCAAATGCTACTAGCTACCATGTTTCGCGCCGCGGTGTAGTCAATCAGTCTTAGACCGTTTTGCGCGAAAATTAGGCTGACAAAGAAGAATTTTGCCTTAATGCGGATCGTGGCCAATCTTTCGTTCACAGTTGTGAACCGGGAAACAAGGTTCGTGCTTCCGGGTCCGGGCATTTTCCGTTCATTGCCCATTTTTCGTTTGCGGTGTTCGTCAAAGTAATTGGGGCGGGACACAAACCCTGCGCACATTCCATGTTTAAGGTCCACGGAGCGACCTCTCAAGTTTATCGTCAAGAGGGAGACTAGGGAATTTTGAACAAAGGTGCTTTTAAGGATACACCGACTCACCTTGACAGTGGCAGGTTATCGTTATATTTCAGTTTATCGTTCAAGACGTAACGCTTGTCCGACGCTGCGCCTTTCTACTCCCTCGCTGGTCACCCACTGTATTGTCCGGGATAGCTTATTTGGTAAACTTATTCGTGACTTACCTTCATATCTGGAGGCCTTTCACCAACCGCGACCTGTGACCCGTTCGGTGGCGTTCAGCTGAGCCCACGCAGAATACGCTTTTATTCCACGGATCCGGAAAGGGAGAAGTTTTTGTTGTGTAACTTAATTATGGACTACGCAAACACAAACTGGAAAAAGTACCGTCCTATGCTCAAAAACTCATTCAGTAATGAACAGACATACATTACTGATCTCACATTACTGATCTACCGACACTATCGATACTAATTAAGAAATGTTAAATGAAAATTTTTTACTTGCAGAGCAAAGTTCTATCCCTCGCAAAGCTCCTAAAAAAAAAACTTTCTGAAATTACTACTTTATGTACATAATCTGATAGGAACCAGAAATTATATTCGAGGACAATGGAGTCGTTATGGACAGAAGGCTGATAATGGTTTGATGTCTTGAATTGTTAATCAAGGTAAGGAAATATTTAATATTCGAAATGTTGCTTGGAACAATAAGTTAAGTTCGCTTAACAAAAGAAGTAAGTTTTTTTGGGATATCTGTAATGTTCTGCGAAGAAAAAAGACAACAATCCCACGATTGCCTAATCAAGATGAGACCAGTATTCTTAGTCAGGTTAAAGCAAACTTATTTGCTGCAAATTTTCTAGAAAATCACAAAATGTCTGAACACTTAGACTCGCCCTCAACGGAATTCCTATGAAACACCGTTATGAATCAGCTTGGCACGCTTTCTATACAAACAAGGCCTCAGAATATGTTAATGTATCTCTTATTAAGACAGCTCTTGGATTTCAACATTATGTGCAAGCAGCGAAGTTACTCTTTGTTTTTTGTTACATTTAATTTTAACAAATTTTGTGTAACGATAGTCTTAGATGGGTAATATTTGCAGGGGAGAGAGGGGAGGTCTTTATGAGCCCCCTAGGGTCCAAAAATTTCGAAAGTAAAAACTATTTAATTTTGCCATACAAAAACTAAAAAGAAAAACTCACTTTATACCAATTCAAATACATTTTTTTTTACATGATATAAATATTTTTATGAGCCTATAAAATTTAAGAGCCAGCCATAAATGCCTAAAATATATCAATTAAGCGTTACCAGCTACAAGTAGTTTAAGCTTCCTATTAATACTATTTTATTTCTATTTGTATATTAAATCATAGGCAGAAAACTGCAAAATCGTAATACTTTTAAGTACTTTTTTGAAAAAAAATAAAAAAAAAAATTAAAAACACTGTCAGTTTACCCAGACAATTCGACAGTCTTGCCAACAAAAACAAATGCTAAATAGTGAATTTTTGTTGCAACAAAATGACATTTTCACACGAAACCAATAATTCATCGAACACTTTGGAGAGTTCGTCCGTCTCTATCCTCTAACCGTTCAAGTGTCTGTTCAACTGTTTAGCCAGCAGTTTGACTGTCCATTCGAATTTCACTCTACGGCCCACCACGGCTCCAAAAATATGTACTTTTATGATCGAGTGCATATGCAAGAAAAAAAAATCGTAAATCTGTTGACTGCGCATGCGCAGCACTTTGGATGACCGCAAATAGCGATACTGCGAAGCAATAAAACAAAAAAAAAAAAACAACAAAAACATGTATGTAATGCAGTTAATATTTGTGCATTTACAATCGATATATATGCGAGCATCTAACGGCGTTGAAGGTGAAAACAAGAGTCGTTGCAATGAAATCGAATGTTGCGCAGGCGCGTTGGTGCACTGCAGTTAGTTGCAGGATTATGACATGAACAGCGCGCGCAGACCTTGTGTGCAATTTTTTTTTTATTTTATTATTATTATTTTTTGGTTTTTCTGGTGGTTTATTTTGGTCACATGTGTGTATTTTTGTTGCTGTATATAAATCGTCATCTACTGAATTGTTGCTGCTCAAGTCAAATAGTTTTTCTTTTTTTGGCGGTTTTTTGATATTTTATCACCTGCATTAATAAATAAATTGAGGCAATTGCCATTTCTGTGTTGTTTCTGTTAGTGTGTGTAAATGTGTATGTGTTGGCAAGTCCATTTATATATTTTGTATGTAGCAACAACATAGTTTTTGATTCAGTTACTTTGTGCTATTATTTGACTCGTTTTGTAGCAATTTTAATGTGACATTAATCAGCTTTAACGAGCTAAACACTTAAAATAACAGCAACAGCAACAACATCATATCAAACAACCATGTTTTATTAACTATTGAATTATTGCTCATAACGCACGTGTACTTAATTTGAATTTTAACATTTCTTGTAAAATATTTTAATTGGGATTCGACATCGACGAACTTTTGACTCCGTTCGACGACCAGCAGGTGTGATGCTGGCCATTAAATTTATTGTTGTTTTTTTAAATTCAGTGATTGCTGAAATTGACAAATTTTACAACGATAAATGCCATAAAATGAACAATTGTGGAAACGGTTAAGTTTTTCAATAACGGCACTTTAATAAAAAAAAAAAAAAAATATTTTGAAAAGCTATAAAAAAAAGTTAGGACAATTTTAATGCTTTTCGCAATTACTTCCCAAGAACTTGTAATGACGTTAGAAAGGCTGTTTAGGTAAAACAAACGATGCGTGTATTTCACGAACGCATCGTCAAACAGGCGAAAATCAGTTGTTTTAAATCCATGTATGAAGAATGTCAGACACAAACGAACACAGAGCTGACTCAGTAACGAGCAAAGACGTAACTTCAGTGTGAAAACGGGTCTTTGTAAGAAAAAAAATCCGAACGAAACGTCAAAATTTGACGAGAGCAAAATTATTATCGTTCTGGAAATGGATGCTAAAAAATTGTAAATTTTTCTTTATAAGTATATTTAAGAAAAAATTATCAAAGAAAACAACAACTATCACTATCACTTGTGTCCTCATTAAAATTGTGGAAGACAATTGCCGGCAACATTTTTTGTATAAATTGTCTCAAACTTTCGCAATCAATTTAACAACAGTTTAATCCTTCAAAAGTCTACAACCAAATTAGCTGATGCAATAAGTATTGCCACCTATTAAAAAATGCCCGTAATAAGCATACAATTTTAAAGATTTTTGTCAGATTTACACTAAATGCTCAACTTTTACAATCTGGTAATAAGGTTTTAGACAAGTACTCACGTTGAGAGTATTTGAGAAACGTAAGCAACGTAATGTTGGACGATGACGTAAGAAAAAATACAAAGATCCAATTTTGGACGATCACGTTGGAAAACGAACGAATCTTGCCACGAAGGCTTCGTTTTACCTAAACAGGGCATTAGACACGATATACACCGATGAGGACTACTCATGTTCAATCAAAAGTTATAAAATAATCCCTTATACTTTCAGCGATTTGACCCTGTCGTTCTCTCATAGATGCAGGACTTCAGCATATGCCCTCTTGCGGAATTTGTCATAGGCAGTTGTTGAAAAGGCCGATCTCAAAACATCTACATAATTATAAATGTGTTATTAATATAGGTTTATTACTATCTCTTTACTAAAAATTAAGAATATTTTAAATGACTATCTTTATAAATTATAAAGATTAAATCTTAAACATTGTATGTTACTTGTAAATATTGAATTTTTTATATAAAATAAACAAACAAACACAATCTCTTTCTCATAAAATCTGATTTATAAAGAGTGTTAAAAGAAAAGCTGGATTAAACCTTATGGCATATTATACGTGTAACGACAACAAAAAAGAAGCTTTTTTAAAAACTTTTTTTAGACACAAAAAGTTATTATTTTTTTTTTTAAATATACTGGTTATTGTACGAAAAAAAAATATTTTCTAAAACATTAAAAAAAAAACATCCAAAACGGTTCAATGGATATGGCCTTTCACATGTATCTGAAACAAAAATATAAAATGCCATTTTAAAGTATTAATTCGGCCATTATTTCGGCCTCTACGTATGACCTCCGGTGGTTTTTTAAAAATTAAGGCGAAAGTTGGAGTAAAAAATTAAAAAAGGAATAAATTTTCGAACGCTTTTTTGTCAACAAAAATGAAAAAAACTAGTACGTATAGGTACTTGAATTTTCATTCCAAATGAACAAAAATTAAGAACAAAATGCACAAAGTTTCCTTAAAATTAAACCAAAAGATTTCGAGTTATCTATCGAACCGTTTTAAAAATCTAGTTTCTAGGAAAACGCGTTTGAAGACATTTTTTTCAAAATTTTGCATATATATAAAAATTATCGGTTGTAACCACTTACTTTGATTTAATCTGCAATGCCAGTTATCGATTTAAAAACATGTATGTATATTCTAAGTGGCGGCCGTGGCGTAGTGGGTACAGTGTGTGGCTCCTACGCCAGAGAACCCAGGTTCGAATCCTCCATCTAACACAGAAAATTTTTTCAATTGAATTAATTTTTCTGTACGGCCGTCACCTCTCTGCAGACAATGGCAAGCCTCAGAGAGTAAAAACTGTCATGAAAAGCTTCTTGAGAACATAAGCCGCTCGGAGTCGGCATAAAACATGTAGGTCCAGTTCTCGATCATTTATGTTCAAACATTTCACAACACATTTCACATTGATCATAAGAAGCTCGGTCAAAGTCCTTTCAAGGGCTGAAATGGCCATTTCGTTTTTTTTTTTTCGTATATTCTAGCAACAATAAAAAACACATTAAACAAACAAAAAAAATTTTTTTTTTAAAAATTTACACGTATATTATACCTTAAGTAAATACTACGGTGGATCGCTTTACATAAGAAAAAAAATATAAATTGTTACCCCCAGTATGAGACCTTACTTTGGGAGAATTCCAACGCAGTATTTTTTTTTTTTTTTGTTGGTGTCCCAAAAACAGCCAAAATTATCTTGTTTATATAGCATTTTTGATCAGATCGTGAAGTGCGATATATCCTTGGATTGGTTTCATTGAGTGCTACCAAATGGTATTTGATGCTATTGGTCTCAAACGTCATCATCAAGAAAATATTTCAAAATTTATTTTGTTTTTGCATAAGGACGCATAATTTTGATTTCAAATTATTATTAGTCCCTTGAAAGGACTCGACCGACTGTCTTATGATCAATTGTGTTGTGTGTGTTGTGAAATGTTTGAACACAAATGATCGAGAATTGGACCTACCAGCTTTATGCCGACTACGAACAGCTTATGTTCTCAAGAATCTTTCATAACAGTTTTTTACTCTCTGAGGTTTGCCATTGTCTGCAGAAAGGTGACGGCCGAACAGAAAAATGAATTCAATTGAAAAACTTTCTGTGTCAGATGGGGGATTCGAACTTGGCGTTTGAGCTACACACTCTATCCACTACGCCACGGTCTCCACACCAAAGTTATCTAAAATCACACCGCAGTTTACTTAAAAGTGAGGCATAATTGAGAAGGAATAAATTGAATATATTCGTTAGACAAAAGTTACAGAAGTGCAAAGTTTCAGTACAAAAACCATATTAAAAAAAATAAAATAAAAACAAATACAACATAAATATAAATTCATAAAGTGATATATCTCATATAACGTGATTGATATCCTCACTTATGCCATGGTAAGTAATTTGAACTTTGGCAGCCTTGGAATTGAAATGTTGACTACATATCAACTATCCCGGCAGCCTTTATAAATAGAATTTTATCAAAATACGCCGATTAGATCCGATATATTAGATTTTCGTATTTGACCCAATGGTAAGTAGATTGATAGTAAGTTACCTTGGAACCCGATTATTTAATTTTCGTCATAATTGACTCCAAGAAGAATTTCTCGACTAGATTTAATGAGTCCGAAAGGGCTAAGCCCCCCAAAAATGAACGAATAAAAATAAAACATCATATATAAAGATAAACGATAAAAACTATTTTTTATGTTTCTTTCGTGTATTCTATATTTTATGGTTTTGCATGCTTCATATCTCAGTAGTTGCTTGTTAGCAAGCAAAAACTGCTCACACAACAACTAATACTATTAAACAAAGCAAGATCTCATAAGCCTGTTATTCAGAAAGGCGCAGAGTAAAAATGTTCTTGGTTAAACAATTGTACTCGTCTATTGTACTACAAAATGCATAATATTAATAAAAAAAGCAGTACAACCAAAATCGTTATTATAAACCCTACATTTATTGATTTATTATAAACTTTAACCAAACAATAAATTCTTGTATTTACGAGTATTAAAGTTTCATTTGTAACTTAGGGGTTTTTAAATTTGTTTTTTATAAATTTTTGTCTGTAGAACGCAAAATTCAGCCATTGTTATCCCTAAAAATCGCAACCTAGTTGTTTTCATTGATTTTTCCTAAAAAAATTATTTGTAGAAAAAAGCAAATAATTTTGTTCAAAATAGTTTGTTATAATAGATATTAAATAAATAAAGTTTATTTGCATAGACTTATAATAGATTAAAATCGAATAAACCAAAATTTATTTAGGTTTTAGGTCGTAGATATTCTTAAAAATATAAATTTTATTTGTGAGCTTAATGCATAAATATTAAATATTTTAAAGAATTGATAAAACCTAAATATAAAATAAAAAATGCCACAATTTGATTTTCATGTAAAAATTAATTTAGTTGATAAGACCAAGTCCAAGAAAATAGTCCCAAGAAAAAATAATGAAGGTTATTTTATCTTCAATACTGTATACCTAACCTAAGGTTATCAGTATTGAAACTAAGGTTGTAACCTGCCAACAGCAATCATGGAGGTTTAGCCATAGAGAAATTCACTACAAAAAGAGTGAACATCTTGTGGAGACGGTTCACAAAACCCACATTTTTCGGTCATCAAAACGCAATCACCATCTCGCACTACTGTGGTCAATTTAATAAATAAACTTGAGTTTTCTGGCTCTATTGTGAAAGCAAAAAAAAGTGGTCGTCCCCGTTGTGCCCGTTCGGACAAGAACGGAAATTCAAGTGGTCATTGCAGCAATTGATTTAGAATCATACCAGAATGTCATGAGTAATTTCATAAAAACGACTCACGTGTGCAACAAGGTCGATGCGATTTATTAAAATAGGAAAATGTCAGTGACTTTTGGGACACCTTTTATAAAAAAAGTCTATAAATAAAAAAAACTTTAAATCTCCCCCTAAAAATGGTCCAGGGTGCGCCCCTAATTAACGCCGAACATTGGAAACTCTACACCGAACTAAAAACATACATAAAATCAAAGAAGAAGTTCTTTGATTCAATGAATCTCTATTCATAGAACCTTATGAAGCTGTATACTTAAGTTTAAGAACAAGTTTTTGCGCCAAAAAACTTTTCATTAAAATTAAAATTGAAACAGTGAAAATCTTTTTCTTAAAGTCAGTACCAAAAAATCAATGTATTGTACATAATCCAAAGGATAAGAACTTTGAAAGTAAGCGTTATTAACCGATTAAATAAAAACTATTGTCAATTTTCATCAAAGTTTCATACAGTTTTTGTTTTCATATTATCTGTACCGATGTAAAATTTCATTATCTTGGCTTCAGACCACAGATCTTACTTTAATGCTTATTAAGTGATAAGTAATTTTTATCAAAATAATTTAATATTTTTTACTGAGAAAATTTGTCATTAGAAACATTTATATGAAACTGGTAATTCTTTTTCAAATGGAATGGAATAGTAGGGTCTGGAAAAAAAATTCGATAGGCGGCTTCCATTTTTTTAAACCGTATAGTTTCTGATTTAGAACGTTCTTAAGATTGAAAAGATTTCATTTCGGACGCCATTTTCGAGACCGCTATGTTGATTTCTTTTTATAAAATTTATGACTCGGTTACCATTTTCTATTCGGAAAAAGATGTGTATATTATCGGTTTCTTAAAAAATTTTCATTCATGTCAAAAACCATTTCAAATTTTTTCAGTGGAAAGAATACCATTTTATTTTTTTGCAAAAAATGTAACTTTAAAAAAATAACGTTTTACGCAATACCTCTAGAAAATAAGATGAAAATTCATTAAAAATTGATGACACTTGGGACTTAGTCGGTTAAGTCAGTAAATGTGTTTTTTAACATTTGATGATAATTTTGCAGCAACACCAAAAAATAAAAAAAACATTTCAATCAATACAGATTCTTGCAAGCAATTAAGAGTACATAAAAACCAAATTATATATGAAAATTTTTTTTTATGTTTCAATGAATTGTTAAGATTATGTCTATAATTGCAATACAAAATTGTTTATGCATAGGTTTTTAAAAATTATTATATCAAATAAACTTTTTTTGATATTGAGCTATACATTAGATGGGTTTTATTCCAAAAGTGTTTCTGATCCATGCACGCTGTAGAAATTATGAAATGTGGTGGTAAGAGAATGAAGAGTTTAATATTTCAAAAACGGAGACAGTTTAAAGCATATTTGAACTAAATCGGATTCTTCTAACCATGCTTTCAAAATGGCCATTAATTTCATGTAAAAATAACACAGTACAACATTTTTCAGCTCATTGATTTGGGACTCAATTCTGAGAATTGCACGTGAAAGTAGCCCCGATAAGATGAAGTTCTGCATCATTCGTTTTGTCAAGTTACGTGCCATAATAATTTAATATCGATTTCAAGTTAGTAAGAATCGTATAGGGGAATTTGTCACGTTTTAGGCTCTTTTGTTTGACATAACTCGAGAACTACTAGTCCGATTTGGCTGAAATAAATTCAAAAAAGTTAAGAATTAGAATTCCTTTAATCTGTTCATATAACGTTTCCCTACATAAGCAACAGTTCGCAGTTATAAATAAATGTATGAAGAAAAAAAATATTTTTTGCCTGAAAACTAAAATTTTTTTTTTTTTAATTTCATAAAAAATCCAAAACGGAAAAAAGTGTCAAGTCCTATTACTTTCACGTAAAGTCACATAACCAGGCCCGTCGAGAGGGGGCGGAGTGTTTCCCCCCGGACCCTGAGTTTTAAAGGAGCCCGGAGAGGCGGGTAAAAAAAGTAACAAAAAGCGATTTTGTTGTAGAGGGGGAAAACTTCATATTTCTTCTTTGTTTTGTATTTACGATATCAAAAATTATAATGAATCTTTCTTATGCTCGTGGCGAGGGAACTTTTGAATTACTTTGATACTTTTTTTTTAAGTCGGTCACTTCTGGATATATTTTTGACTTTTTATTTATTCCTTTTTAATATATTTATGTCGTGATAACAGAGTATACGAGTATGAGTATTTCACTCATCAGTAGAAATACCCAGTAGAAAATCTTTCTTATAGTACACAATTTATAAAAAAGCATGGTCGTTTTTCAGCGCATATCTGGACAAACAATATGCTGTTATGTTATGTTACGTAAGCGATATAATCAGCCGTGATTTATCCAAATATAGAGAATGAGGTGGATAATGAATGAAAAAAAAATCCCACGTCATTGTAGCTTAGGGGCTGTTCATAAAGAACGTCACACTATTAGGGGGTGAAGGGAGTTGAACATTTGTTCAAGTTCAAGGGGAAGGGGGAGGGGGTAGGTCGTGCGTTACGCCACAAAAAAATTTTGAATTCAGTTTTCAAAATTTAAAATTGTTTTTTAAATTAAATTTTATTGCTTAACTATAATGAAATTTATATTGATTTCATTTTATATCAATAAAAAAATGCACCTAATAAAACTTACATATCACAAACCAAAAAAGACAGCTAAAACTATGTTTAAATAGAACAAAGATATAAATGGCATTTGAAACACCTTTAACAAGTGTACCAGCTTCAAAAATCAGTTTTTTGCTGAACTGAAGTGTGAATTCTTACTCTAAAGCAGTCATCGAAAAAAGCTGTTATAACTCTACGTTCAAACAAAGCAAATTTTGATACAAATCTTTCTCCATTTGATTTCCTGAATGGTATTTACGCAAAAAATCTTCGCACTCTCTTTCCAAACGTTTGTATTGCCTTAGAGAATATTTTGCACTTTACTTGTCAGCGTCGCTAGTGCCGAACGCTCCTTCAGTGTTTTATCGCGAATCAAAAACTTCAACAGATCATGTTCTACACAACAACGTGTATCCGGGCTCACAATTTTATGCATAGAATCGGAGTTGGCAAAAAAAATTAAATTTTGATGTAATTATTAATTGTTTTGCCTCTGCCAAAGCAAGGAAAATAAATTAACATGAATAAAAAGAACTAAAATACAAAAGAATGAAAAGATTGGGTTAATGCAAATCATCATTAGGTTTTATTTATCTTGAATTTTATAGAAAAAAGTTGTCGTTAGGTATTGACAATTAATACAGATAACAAACAATAAAATGTACTTAATTTGTCATGGTGTGTGACTTAAAAATCACAACGCACTATAAATATTAACTAAGAACTAAACAATAATTTTCGCATGTATCTTGCAATAGCTTGCATTGTTTAATACATTTATAATTGCATTTTTTTTTTTTTGTTGAAAAGATTTTGAGGGGGCCCGTATGTTGTAACCCCCCGGGCCCGAACTTGGCTCTCAGCGGGCCTGCACATAACCTATTACATAACCATAACACCTGATATTTAATCGTTGTGGTTCTACTACACACTTTTTTTTTTTTTATTTTTTTTTTTTAACTTAACCAACGCTCAGGGGATGCCCCCTTTAGATGCGAAAGCATTGCATTAATTCGGAAGACGGGTGATAGTTAGTTGGAGGGTGGAAAGATGGAGTAGTGACGGTGAAGATTTGTTTTAAACTTGCACAGATCAAAACTGCCGGGGAACACGCTCAAGGGGAGATTATTCCACAATCGTACTGTGCGACTAAAAAACGAATTATCTCGGTAATGCGAGGTTCTATTGGGCACCGATGATATGGTAAAATTATGGGCTTGAAAAGCTGCCCGAGTAGACCTAGGAAATACACGAACTGGAGGCGTCAGGCCATGTACCTCATTTGAACACTTCCCATGGTAGAACTTATACAAAAGGCTTAGGCAACCAACATTGCGCCGATGCCCAAGAGAACTGAGAGGAGATAAAATGTTTTCATATCCTATCATATATATCGCACGGCGTTGAATTCGGTCCAGAAGCTCCAAATAAGATCTCGAAGCTCCTGCCCAAATGTGCGAATTGTACTCCATTTTAGGCCTTATATATGACGTATAGATCACTCGAAGATCAGATGGGGTGAGATGGGCCATTGTTATCCTTAAAAATCGCAAACTAGTTGTTTTCATTGATTTTTCCTAAAAAAATTTTTTGTAGAAAAAAGCAAATAATTTTGTTCAAAATAGTTTGTTATAATAGATATTAAATAAATAAAGTTTATTTGCATAGACTTATAATAGATTAAAATCGAATAAACCAAAATTTATTTAGGTTTTAGGTCGTAGATATTCTTAAAAATATAAATTTTATTTGTGAGCTTAATGCATAAATATTAAATATTTTAAAGAATTGATAAAACCTAAATATAAAATAAAAAATGCCACAATTTGATTTTCATGTAAAAATTAATTTAGTTGATAAGACCAAGTCCAAGAAAATAGTCCCAAGAAAAAATAATGAAGGTTATTTTATCTTCAATACTGTATACCTAACCTAAGGTTATCAGTATTGAAACTAAGGTTGTAACCTGCCAACAGCAATCATGGAGGTTTAGCCATGGAGAAATTCACTACAAAAAGAGTGAACATCTTGTGGAGACGCTTCACAAAACCCACATTTCTCGGTCATCAAAACGCAATCGCCATCTCGCACCACTGTGGTCAATTTAATAAATAAACTTGAGTTTTCAGGCTCTATTCTGAAAGCGAAAAAAAAGTGGTAGTCCCAGTTGTGCCCGTTCGGACAAGAACGGAAATTCAAGTGGTCATTGCAGCAATTGATTTAGAATCATACCAGAATGTCATGAGAAATTTCATAAAAGGCGATTATTAATAGAGGCGATTTATTAAAAAATTAAAATGTCACTGACTTTTGGGACACCTTTTATAAATAAAGTCTAAAAAATAAAAAAAAATTTAAATCTCCCCCAAAAAATGTTCCTGGGTGCGCCCCTAATTAACGCCGAACATTGGAAACTCTACAACGAACTAAAAACATACATAAAATCAAAGAACAAATTCTTTGATTCAATGAATCTCTCTTCATAGAACCTTATGAAGCTGTATTCTTAAGTTTAAGAACAAGTTTTTGCGCCAAAAAACTTTTCATTAAAATTAAGGAATTTTTTGAAACAGTGAAAATCTTTTTCTTAAAGTCAGTACCAAAAAATTAATGTATTGTACATAATCCAAAGAATAAGAACTTTGGAAGTAGAGTTATTAACCGATTAAATAAAAAATGTTGTCAATTTTCATCAAAGTTTCATACAGTTTTTGTTTTCATATTATCTGTACCTATGTAAAATTTCATTATCTTGGCTTCAGACATTATCTTACTGTAATGCTTATAAAGTGATAAGTAATTTTTATCAAAATAATTTAATATTTTTCACTGAGAAAATTTGTCATCAGAAACTTTCATATGAAACCGGTAATTCTTTTTCAAATGGAATGGAATAGTAGGGTCTGGAAAAAAAATTCGATAGGCGGCTCTCATTTTTTTTAACCTTATAGATTCTGATTTAGAACGTTCTTAAGATTGAAAAGATTTCATTTCGGACGCCATTTTCGAGACTGCTATGTTGATTTTTTTTTATAAAATTTATGACTCGATAACAATTTTCTATTCGGAAAAAGATGTGTATATTATCGGTTTCTTAAAAAATTTTCATTCATGTCAAAAACCATTTCAAATTTTTTCAGTGGAAAGAATACCATTTTATTTTTTTGCAAAAAATGTAACTTTAAAAAAATAACGTTTTACGCAATACCTCTAGAAAATAAGATGAAAATTCATTAAAAATTGATGACACTTGGGACTTAGTCGGTTAAGTCAGTAAATGTGTTTTTTAACATTTGATGATAATTTTGCAGCAACACCAAAAAATAAAAAAAACATTTCAATCAATACAGATTCTTGCAAGCAATTAAGAGTACATAAAAACCAAATTATATTTGAAAAATTTTATTTATGTTTCAATGAATTGTTAAGATTATGTCTATAATTGCAATACAAAATTGTTTATGCATAGGTTTTTAAAAATTGTTCAAACAAATAAACTTTTTTTGATATGGAGCTATACATTAGATGGGTTATATTCCAAAATATTTCTGATCCATGCACGCTGTAGAAATTATGAAATGTGGTGGTAAGAGAATGAAGTGCTTAATAACTCAAAAACTGAGACAGTTTAAAGCATATTTGAACTAAATCGGATCCTTCTAACCATGCTTTAAAAATTGCCTTTAATTTCATGCAAAAATAACACAGTACAACATTTTTCAGCCCATTGATTTGGGACTCAATTCTGAGGATTGCACGTGAAAGTAGCGCCAATAAGATGAAGTACTGTATCATTCGTTTTGTCAAGTTACGTGCCATAATAATTAAATATCGATTTCAAGTTAGTAAGTATCGTATAGGGGAATTTGTCACGTTTTAGGCTCTTTTGTTTGACATAACTCGAGAACAACTAGTCTGATTTAGCTGAAATAAATTTAAAAAAATTAAGAATTACAATTCCTTTAATCTGTTTATATAACGTTTCCCTACATAAGCAACAGTTCGCAGTTATAAATAAATGTATGAAGAAAAAAAATATTTTTTGCCTGAAAACTAAAATTTTTTTTTTTTAAATTCATAAAAAATCCAAAACGGAAAAAAGTGTCAAGTCCTATTACTTTCACGTAAAGTCACATAACCAGGCCCGTCGAGAGGGGGAGGGGCGGAGTGTTTCTAAAAGCGCTACTGTGTTTCAGCTAAAACTATGTTTAAATAGAACAAAGATATAAATGGCATTTGAAACACCTTTAACAAGTGTACCAGCTTCAAAAATCAGTTTTTTGCTGAACTGAAGTGTGAATTCTTACTCTAAAGTAAGTCATCGAAAAAAGCTGTTATAACTTCACGTTCAAACAAAGCAAATTTTGATACAAATCTTTCTCCACTTGACTTCCTGAATGGTATTTACGCAAAAAATCTTCACACTCTCTTTCCAAACGTTTGTATTGCCTTGAGAATATTTTGCACTTTACTTGTCAGCGTCGCTAGTGCCGAACGCTCCTTCAGTGTTCTATCGCGAATCAAAAACTTCAACAGATCATGTTCTACACAACAACGTGTATCCGGGCTCACAATTTTATGCATAGAATCGGAGTTGGCAAAAAAAAATTTAATTTTGATGTAATTATTAATTGTTTTGCCTCTGCCAAGGCAAGGAAAATAAATTTACATGAATAAAAAGAACTAAAATACAAAAGAATGAAAAGATTGGGTTAATGCAAATCATCAGTAGGTTTTATTTATTTTGAATTTTATACAAAAAAGTTGTCGTTAGGTATTGACAATTAATACAGATAACAAACAATAAAATGTACTTAATTTGTCATGGTGTGTGACTTAAAAATCACAACGCACTATAAATATTAACTAAGAACTAAACAATAATTTTCGCATGTATCTTGCAATAGCTTGCATTGTTTAATACATTTATAATAGCATTTTTTTTTGTGTTGAAAAGATTTTGAGGGGGCCCGTATGTTGTAACCCCCCGGGCCCGAACTTGGCTCTCAGCGGGCCTGCACATAACCTATTACATAACCATAACACCTGATATTTAATCGTTGTGGTTCTACAACACACTTTTATTTTTTTTTATGTTTTTTTTTAACTTAACCAACGCTCAGGGGATGCCGCCTTTAGATGCGAAAGCATTGCATTAATTCGGAAGACGGGTGATAGTTAGTTGGAGGGTGGAAAGATGGAGTAGTGACGGTGAAGATTTGTTTTAAACTTGCACAGATCAAAACTGCCGGGGACACGCTCAAAGGGAGATTATTCCACAATCGTACTGTGCGACTAAAAAACGAATTATCTCGGTCATGCGAGGTTCTATTGGGCACCGATGCTATGGTAAAAGGATGGGCTTGAAAAGCTGCCCGAGTAGACCTAGAAAATACACGAACTGGAGGCGTCAGGCCATGTACCTCCCTTGAACACTTCCCATGGTAGAACCTATACAAAAGGCTTAGGCAACCAACATTGCGCCGATGCCCAAGAGAACTGAGAGGAGATAAAATGTTTTCATATCCTATCATATATATCGCACGGCGTTGAATTCGGTCCAGAAGCTCCAAATAGGATCTCGAAGCTCCTGCCCAAATGTGCGAATTGTACTCCATTTTAGGCCTTATATATGAGGTATAGATCACTCGAAGATCAGATGGGGTGAAGTATCGCTTGCACCGTTTTAGGAAACCTAGGCACTTGGCCGCTCCTTTCGACACATGGAAAATATGATCATTCCAACGAAGCTCTGATTGTATCGATATGCTGCCCAGAACGTCAAGAGCATCTGACTCTTGAAATATTTGTTTGCATTAAACTCTACTCTATTAGCAAGATCCCACTCGGAGATTTTTTTCAAGTCATTAAGAAGTATGTAATTCATATTTTGCCTCTTACTCTCAATCTCCAAAGAACTCGGGCGTTTTTTGAAAACATATGAATGACAAATGCTGCTGTTGTCCGCAAACGAATGATTTGGGTTATGAGTCAACGACAGAAGGTCGTTGATAAAAACCAGAAACAAAGTTGGCGATTGAACTGAACCCTGCGTTGATGGCGTGCTCACTAGACGAAATGCCGTCGATTATGACACGGATAGTTCTGTCCTTAAGAAAGCACGTGATCCACCGAGCAAAGATACCACCGACACCGTATGCAATTAGCTTAGAGACGAGTGCTTTATGCCACACTCGGTCAAACGCCTTTGAAATATCCAGAGCAACAACCCTGCTCTCACCGAACAGGTGAACGCATTGGTTCCATTTTTCTGTAAGGAACGCCATATTGACGGTCACTTAGCAATTCGTTGTGCTCCAGATAGTACATTAGGTGGAAGTTTATTACGCTCTCCATAACTTTGGAAAGCGTAGATCATATCGCAATAGGTCGGTAGTTTGCAGGATCCGTGGCATCGCCCTTTTTAGGTATCGGCTGGACATTTGCGACCTTCCAACAAGATGGAAATACTCCTGTCCTGTATGAGATGCTGAAAAGGTTGCGCAAAGGCCGAGCCAGTGTAGAAGCACACGTTTTAATCACAATTGGTTGTATGCCATCAGGACCAGAGGCTTTGATTATGTTAAGATTTGCAAGGACTCTTTTGACTGCTCTCGTTCGAAAATATATCTCCTTCATTGAAGAAGAACTTTTTTTAAAAGAGTTGATTTTTAACTCTTTTAACAAATGACCAAAAGTTTTTGCTCCCTTTAGGGCAGAGAAGAACCTGTTCTCTCATGCGAGTTTCGTGAAGAAACTTTTCGCGTTTTAAAATTACGTTACAGCGATTCCTAGTCTCGATGCGAAGTCTATTAGTATCAGCATTCTTATCATATCGCGAATTCTCATAGGATTCCTCTTTGGACCTGACTGCAATCCTGCAAGTCTCATTAAACCATGAGTGGTCTTTTGGTTTAATGCTTTTCTTCTTATTGGGGATAAAAGACCGCATACCCAATAAGATAATTTCTTGTACCATGACAGCCGCGGCATTCACATTTCTATCAGCGAAACATAATTTCCAATTGAAAGAGTCATGAAGCTTACATAGAAAAATATTTCAAGCTTAGATAAAACAGATTTGAATAAATTCCAAATTTGGCTGAAATATTCTTCTATTGTGGAGAGAAATTTTTTGAAATTTCCGAAGCAACTAGTACTTATCTTGGTTACTTGTGTATGTTGCCTTTCACCTACTTCACTTGTCAGGTTTATGGCTTAAATTTTAACTCATTATTTAACAACTCTTGCTAGTGATGGATTGAATCAAAGTCTTCCTATATCAAAAAACAATTGATACACGTCTTGACTCTTTTAAATATATAACGAAGACAAAATAAAATTAATTTAAAACTTAATAAACTATAAAAATTTTTAACGGTTCATAAAAAATTTAACAAAATAATTAAAATTAATAAAATGAAAACCACTCTTTTAATTCCAGCATTATAAGATAAATTTACAAATCTTTACTCCATAGGGTTAAATAAATTTGAAAATAATATAATGCTACTATAAGCAAGGAATAGAAATAGCTCCACAACAACAAAATCTACTTTATAATGTACTGAGTCAACTGAGTACGGCATACATACATGTTTGTTTGTAAATCAGTACATCGCGATGCATGTTTGTAAACATGTTGTATGAGCTAGTCTGAAGCTAGCCTAGTACACGATTAACCCACATCTTGGACGCGATCATAAATTATTTTGCAACTCAAAATAAAATAAAAAGTAACAAAAATAAATCGGCAACAAAAAAAACGCGCTTATAATGCAAGTTAGTTACAACAACAATAGCAACAAAGAACGCGAAAATAGCTTAGTATAAAAAAAATATTAAAATGATGCTTCATTCTTGAGAATAATAGAGGATTAAAATTTTTCTTACAACATTTTTTTAACAAACTCACTCAGATCCTCGCATGCCATAAAAAAGCAAGCTCCAGAAAAAAAAAACTTAAAAACATAGCGTAGTAACAACAACATGTTACCAACAAGCAGCCACCTGAGTTGCATTCATAACAACTTGGCGGATTTTTCTTTTTTTGCAACGGATTCATAAGTTTTCCTTTACGGCAATTGAGTGACTGCGGGGGAACAATTTTCAAAAATTTTGTGTACCCACTTATATGGAGAATAAAACTAAAATCATTTATTATAGCTGTAATGTTGTTGTTGCTTTGCGTTGTTTCTGCTGTAGAACATTTAATTATTTTGTTAAAAAATATATTCAAACGTTCAGAAAATACGAACTCGCGTA
Source organism: Coremacera marginata (assembly GCA_914767935.1). Taxonomy (NCBI): domain Eukaryota; kingdom Metazoa; phylum Arthropoda; class Insecta; order Diptera; family Sciomyzidae; genus Coremacera; species Coremacera marginata. The sequence goes on from OU612045.1 coordinate 54,823,173, forward strand.
GTTTTCGGATGCAAAACTTAGCTCAGTTCAACGCGCATTGTGCGCATTGCGAATGCAGATAAGCAGCGTATTCATGGTTCAGTTGCAAGTTCTTTGAATTTGGGACTCGCTCGCACGGTTCAAAAGTGAGCATAACTCAGGTTATGGTAAGACATCAGGCGTGATTTGGTTGCTATATGACAAGCATGTGTTGTTGAAATGAGTACTGGTTGTTGTTGTTATTGTTTGCACTGTACTGGCACTCATTGTACAGGCAAAAGTTAAAATTGCTGCACAGTCAAAGTGTATCTAGATTAATGTTAACCTACTGACGCCTGATAATGATGATTATGATGATGCTAATGATGTTGTTGTTGATGAAGTGCATGGCTGCAGGGGGGTGAGCCAGAGGCTTGGCATGGATTAAAGTGTATAAATCTAACTGGCATGGAAATAAACTTTTAATATTCCAACTGCAGCCATATTAAAAAATACATGCATAAAGTTTATGTTTGATAAAAGCCTGTTACTTTTTGCTTACATATATAGTAAATTAACATTTTACGATTTTAGTGAATATTTTACGTTACAAATATTATTATTGAAGTCTCTGTAATGTACAACATAAAATTTATTACCTCTTAAAAAACGTCACATGTAGCATCGTTAGTAAGCTGGTAGGCCTGCAGCAGTTGACGACAAATAAACATAAAATTACTTAAATGCATTGCAATCATAATAATTAAAAATTATTTATATATTTTTAATATTTTTTTTTTGCGAAATATTAATTTAACAAAAAAAAAAAAAAAAGGTTAAACGATTATTAATAAAAAGTTAACTAGTCCGAGGCATAGCAGATATTCTAACTCTTCAAAAATTTGTAAAACAATAAAACGATAAAAGAATAAACAAGAGCTTATATAAGTTATTTGAAAATAGTGAAGGTATCAGTATTGCTCAATATTTTATACTGCCCTTCAAAACAATAAGGTCCGTAAATGAAATAATTTTTATTTTGCTGTGAAAACTATTTTACAAAGAGGCGTTAACATGATAAAACTGTTTAAAATAAACGCACTATTGTTGCTGGTCATTAAAACATTTCCGAGCACACTAGAAAGGAATGGAGCTTCGGCAGGGTACCGAAGCTAAAATACTCCTCCGTGGCCATATTAAAGTATGCTATATTCGAAGTCTTTAGCCGTCTATAAAATGTTCATGTACATATAATCAGCAAAAATATTTATGTCATACGCTTAATTTAATTTAGCTGGGTAGCTGCCACATAGAGATTTGTAAACTGTTCGTTATGCTAAGGAATATATGTGCAAAATTTGGTTAGTTTCTGCAAATTTATACTAATAGTATAAATTTCAATTCCGCCCAATTTTCTAGACATCTGACTGCTCATTATTCCAAAAAATATGTGTGGAAAATTTGGAAGGAGTCGAACAAAAGCTATAGAAGGAGTTCGATTAAAATTAAAGTGGCAAGCCCCTGTCTAATTTCGGCGATTTTTTAGACTAATCGCTGCTCATTATTTCAATGAATATATTTGCATAATTTAGTTAAAGACAGATAAACGTAGAAGGTGTAGAGGGGTGTCATTAAATTCAAAGTATCACGACCCCTGTCTAACTCCGCCCATTTTTATAAGCTACGGACTACTTCTTATGGTAAACAATATATTTGCAAAATTTGGCTTGAATCGGACAAATAGTATTGAGGATGTTCGATTAGAATTAAATTGGCCCGCGCCCCTTGCCCAATTCCACCCTTTTTTGTAGGCTTAAAACTTCTCATTATACTTAAGAATATATGTGCGAAATTTGGTTGAAATCGGAAAAACGGTGCAGATGGAGCTAGTTTTAAAATAAAGTGCCACGCCGCTTGTCTAGTGCCAACCACTTAAATAAACTAACGACTGATCCTTATGCCAAATAATATGTGTGCAAAATTTGGTTTAAGTCGGACAAACGGTGTAGAGGGAGTTCGATTAGAATTAAATATCACCCACTTTTGTAGGCTTAAAACTTTTGATTTTACGAAATTTAGTTGGAATCGGACAAAGGGTGTAGATCAGTGGTGTCCAACAGGTAGTTTTAAGGCGCCCACAAACAAAATGATGCACAGAACAATACTTAGAATCGGCGATTTGTGCATGTATGCTTATAACACATTCAAACCGGCTTTGCTTAACATGTTAAAGAAAAAAAAAACTTTTCATTTTCGTCGTTCACACTGCCGGAACTAGTTTAAAATTAACAGCGACAGCCACTTCGTAGCTGCAGAGCTATCTCTTTATAGGCGCTTCCATTCTTTTCTGTGCCACTCATGTCAACAATACATTTTTCAGAAACTATACAATTGTGTACTGATATGGAAGAGACCAGAACATCTTGCGTTCCTATTTTGCAGTGTTTATGACTTTGTATTTTGCTTCAAAATTTAAATATATAAAAAAATTAGCTTAATTACTTATCAAGACCTATGTGCGACATTCCAAGACATTTCTGTAATTGGAGCAGATTTTGAAGAGATTTAACTGTTAATATAAGGCCACTTTATATATATACCACTTTGTATATATATATATAGGTATGCGCAGTTTTCATCCGATTTTTCCAAAATTCATACTCAGGATTTATATTAAAGATCAAAGCTAACGTGCAAAATGTCAAAGCATTTCTTTAATTTTTGAGGATTTTTAAGAAATTTTACGGTTAAAATAAAGTCATTCTGTATGGGAGGTAGGTGTTGTTTTCATCCGAGTTGGCTCATTCTCAAACTTGGTCTCCATTTTTTAAAAAGAAGCTTATATACTAAATTTCATCGGGATAGCTTTAAAATTACGCCTGTAATCGCCCATACAGACGTACAGACAGACAGACACACGGAAATCAATTCAAGTGATGATGCTGACTTAAAATATATATACTTTTCTATACCTGCCACGCCTCCTTATTGGCGTTACAAATGGAATGGCAAGGTTAATATACCCCTCACGGAGTAAGCGTTGAGGTATAAAAATAAAAGATTAAAATGTACTCTTGCTAATTTATTTTTTTACATTTTCTATCGCCTCAGAAACGCCAGAGAATCGCTTAGAAGGGGAGGCAATCGTCGGCGAGCTCATTTGAGAGTAATCCGGGTATCGTCCACTGTAAGCAGCTGAGGTCATAAAAGCGATTCGCCTGGAAGATTCGTAAACAAATCGCCTGATAGGGACTTAAGCGATTCGCTGGGAAGAGTTGCAAATGAATCGCCAATAAGGGTTCTTAAAGGTTCTTAATCTAACCTTTCGAAAAGCACTCCATCTTCTAAAGAACCGTTGGGCGAATCTCAAGTGCATCGCAAAACGCGCTTATCTTCCAATCGTCTTCTAAATGTTTGCAGGGTATTACCACTATATTATTCATTAATATTAATCAAAAAGACCATTTATTGATTGCACGATTATTTAGAAATTTTCAATTTAACATGAGTGGATTACATATGTAGACCGCGCAACTACAGCAGGGTTAAATAATTCATCCATATACGCATTAAGAAAAATTGTTGGCACAAACTTCACTTTTCTGACTAGGTATTTGTACAAATGATGATTAAAACATATATAATTGCCATTATTGTTGTAAATTTTCTTATAAATTTGTATTCTTGCTTCTCTATGTTTGCACAAGAGTTATTTACGATAATGTCAAAATCTTCATTATAAGTCAATTAATTAGCCGGAAATTTTTTCTGCGCACTCAAAGCTAAAATTCAATTGAAAGCCACTTAAGCTGATTGAGCCCAAAATACCGTCAGATTTTTTAAGTTATGTTAACTTTCAATAAAGTAGCCAACAACCATTCAACATTACAACAATTTAAAACCACTCTTCATGGTGCGTTTCCGGTAGCAAATCTTTATATAACTAGCGTAAGGTATTCATGTTGATAACATGGTAGCAACATTTCATTAATTGGTCGCAAATGTACTGAGCTGAAAGAGGTCAACATATTAACAACGGCAACTATAATGCTGACAACAACAACAATAATAATAATGAAACTTCAAGAAAACACAAGACAACCACGTCAAGCCACAAACAAAATTATCTGCGAATCTATGGATTTCTATGAATTAACAAGTTATACGCAAATGTAAAAATAATAAAACCAAAACAAAACAGAGAAAAAACCATGTAAAAAAAAAAAGAAAGCAAGAAACTAACTAATATTAATAAATAGAGAAGCATGGAAAACGCGTTTGTTTTCATTACAAAAATCTCAACTAAGTGGCGACTAATAAGCGCCTTGCGTGCGCATGTGCAGCCAACAGCCGCCAGCGAACACCAGCTAGCGGCATAGTGCCACACCGCACCACACTGCACCACACTACACCGCAACGTTAAAGAAGTTGCACAACATTTAAAACTAGCAAATCCAATTTCTTGCGATTCCCACACGCGCTGCACATGCGCAGCAGCACTGCAACGTTTTGGGCCACAAGCAGCTCAACATTTCATAAGATCAATTAAGAGATTTCCTCGATTTTGCGGGTGATGCTTTTGGCTGTTGTTGTTATTGTTGTTGTGCTATGTGAGGACACACAAAACTCTTCGCTCGAACGCTGCTGGGCGCCACTTGTTGCTGCAACGTTTGCGACGCTTGTGTATGCGACAATTTCTCTTGCGTTCAGTTGCCGCGCATTCATTTGTTGGATAATCATCTGCAGTTATTGCTAGAAAAGTGACAAATGAGCAGATCGGCAAGGCTGCGCATGCGCAAATCGCTGATTATCACAGTTAATGCAGAAAGCTTATTTCGCATTCGAAGTAAACTTTATTCCAAGCATGCGTTGTTGAAAGCTGCGAACATTTTATTAATGAAAAATTGCAATTATGAGGTTATAAAAATAATATCATTTTCAAAACTGCTACAATCATGCCATTCCATTATTAATTTAGATTATTAATGTGTTTGTTTATTATTTTCTAATATCTTTGAGCTTCAGTGTCTGTTAACAATATTTACTGAATAGTTAAAAATTTTTTATTTTGGCATAGATATTATCAGAGTTTTAAAAGTACTAACGATGAATAGCTAAATACTCAATAAAAATTCATTTAATTTAAGCATAACATTTTTTAAGACCTGAGGCCAGACTTTTCAGTGCGCAGAATCCGAATTGGATCTTAGATTTACACATGGAAAAAAATCATATACAGACGAAAGTACAGATGAAATATATCAGCACTCCATACTCAGTTTTCTCTAAATAGGCCAGGATTTCTTTTTTTAACAAAAAATTATTTTAAATGCTATATGCGATTTATGAGTACAGTGGTACCCGGTTAATTGCGCCCCGCTTTATTGGGTTCCCCTTTTAACTGAGTAAAGTAAGCAAACTTAATATTATTAATATACTATATATTCTCGTAGTTGAGTTCCCCGGCTAAATGTGTTGAAAATCGAGCATTTTAGCTGACGTAAATAACAGGGGACCACTGTATAAACAAATAAACCACAAGCACAGCAAAAATATAATTCGGTTAGGACACTTCATGTTCATTTTTTTTAATATTTATCAATTTTTTAAATTTTTGCTTTCAGTTGTCAATCAAGTCTTACTTTTCTGTTTGTAAAAATATGGCAGGTCCCACAAAATTGAACAGTAATTCCACTACTACAGTGCTCGATTAAAGTGGATTTCTAAATTTTAACACCTTTTAGGGTTATACAAAAAATATGTATTATTTTTGAATGAAATGCACAATTTTGAGACCACGAATTAAATAACTGAGGAATTATAAAATTTTAGACAATTTTCCCAAAAAATAAGTACTAAGCAAGTGTTTTTCCTAAGAAAATTGTTTAAAAATTTATAAGGATGTGAAAGGATAAATTTTTAAAAAACATATTGACACTTATTTGGACAAGCATCCAAAAAATTATTAAAATTGGAAATTGTTAAAATTATTACATATAATTTGATACTAGAGTGTCCCTTAAAAATTTAAATTGCTTTTTTTTGGGCTCACCCTCTTAATTTCTTTGTAAGATGTTAAAAGAAATGTAAAAAAATTTGGTGTGCCTAGGACCACAGGAACCTAGGCGTCGGTACATATCAGTACTTGGTTATATGGGAAAAATTGCTAATTTTTTAATAAAACCCAAATAACTTTTGATTAAGTGTTAATCTTAAAAAAGCTGGTTCGCAGCTCGTTTTGTAATTAATTTTTCTTTAAAATAGGCTATCAAATATGAAAATTGGACGAAAACCTCCAGATTTGAGATTTTTAACTTTTCGGAAAAAGAACTCTTTTTGTTCTTGTTGCATTAAGAAAATCTCAAAAATCCAAATTTAAAGAAATCGAAACGAAATCAGATGCAAAAAATTGTGTAAGTATGTTGAATAACGTGGTCGCTATGAATTTTTTCTAACTAGCAGTGTACCTTCCCAATAAACATTGTGGCGAGGGGTGATTCGTTTACGAATCGCTTGTGAATCGTTTTTTTTAAGTTTTCGAATAGTTTTATACCGACTTCATCAGAGGTTGGCTTGATGCTTAAAGAAAGCACCGATTGAAATCAAGACTTTCCTAAACTCAATTTAAGATGTTTTGAAAAATGAAATTTTTTTCCGACTTTTCAATATACAAATTTTTTTCGGAAAAGTATTTCTTAATGCGATGGATAGGGCAAGGCTGCTCTAAACAAGCACACTGTGATATCTACTACAGTTGCCATGCGGAGAGGCGCGAATTTGGATGTGGATTCGTTGTTAGCCGGAAACTACGCCACCTTGTTTCCCGGTTCACACCTGTCAACGAAAGATTGGCCACGATCCGCATCAAGGCAAAATTTTTCTCCATCAGCCTTATTTGCGCGAACGCCCCGACGGAGGAAAAGGACGAAGCCGTCAAAGACGCTTTCTACGCTAGTCTTGAGGACGTATACGACCACCTTCCGGTCCATGACGTGAAAATAGTCCTCGGCGATTTTAATGCGAAAGTCGGAAGGGAAGGCATCTTTGGCCCCACTGTCTGTCAGTTCAGTCTTCATGAGACCTCCACGAACAACGGTCAAAGACTGATCGACTTCGCCGCGGCGCGAAACATGGTAGTTAGTAGCACCAGATTTAAGCACCTCGACATCCACAAGGCCACCTGGCTGTTCCCGGATCAAAAAACGCGAAACCAAATTGATCATGTTGTAATCGACGGAAGGCATGCCTCTAGTGTTCTAGATGTGCGTACATTTCGGGGGGTCAACATTGACTCCGACCATTATCTTGTTGCAGCCAAGATCCGTATGCGATTATGCAATGCGAAGAACATACGCACAGGAATGCAACGAAAGCTAGATGTCGCTAAGCTGCAATTACAACGGACTGCCGAAGCCTACTTCGCTCAACTCTCGGTTAAGCTCAACCAACCAACCTCTGGACCCGACGACGCCGGCGGACTTTGGGCGCATATATCGCACTCCATGCGCGCTGCCGCTGAAGAAGTCATTGGTTTCCGGCGCCCGCAACCTCGGAACCAATGGTATGATCAGGAGTGTCGCATTGCGACTGCAGTAAAAACCGCCGCTTATAGAAAAACGCTGCAATCAGCTGCAACGCGAGCCGTGCGAGAAAACTACCGCGAAAAGAGGAAGGAAGAGAGGCGCCTTTGCAGACGCAAGAAAAGAGAGCAGGAAAATCGTGAGCGTGAGGAACTAGAGGTATTCCAGGGCAAGAAGGATGCACGAAAATTCTATCAACAGGTCAAGCGTCTAACCCAAGGTTTCAAGCCCGGAGCATCCACTTGTAGAGACGAAAATGGAGATCTGAATACGGATACGCAGTGTGCGCTGAGATTGTGGAGACGGCACTTCTCCAATTTACTTACTGGTGACGATTCCACCACTGCCGCCCATGGAGAGCGCAGTTCAGAGCTACCAATCAACAATGACGGAGTGGAAGGTACCACCACCTAGCCATGAAGAGGTTAGAGTTGCTATCCAACGACTCAAAAGCAATAAAGCAGCGGGTGCTGACGGCCTGTCAGCTGAATTGTTTAAAACCGGCGGCGATGAATTGATAAGGCGCATGCATCAGCTCATCAGCAAAATATGGCTAGAAGAAAGCATGCCCGACGATTGGAACCTCAGCGTACTGTGCCCTATACTTAAGAAAGGAGACCCAACAATCTGCGCAAGTTATAGAGGTATCAGTCTTATTTCCATCGCATATAAGGTTCTCTCAAGCGTACTGTGTGAATGATTAAAGCCGATTACAAAAACACTGGTTGGACCTTATCAGTGTGGCTTTCGACCTGGTAAGTCCACCATAGACCAGATTTTCACGCTACGACAAATCCTGGAGAAAACCCACGATAATCAAATTGACACACACCATCTCTTTGTCGATTTTAAAGCTGCGTTCGATAGCCCGAGAAGGGATTGCCTATACGCAACAATGTCTGAGTTCGGTATACCTGCAAAGTTGATCAGACTTTGCAGAATGACGTTGAGCAACACAAGCAGCTCCGTCAAGGTAGGAAATGACCTCTCCGAAACCTTCAATACCGAAAGAGGTTTCAGGCAAGGCGATCCACTGTCTTGCGATCTCTTTAACATCATCATGGAGGGGATCGTACGAAAGGCCGGTGTGCATCGTAATGGCACCATTTTCTACAAAGGCGTCCAGCTCCTTGCGTACGCTGATGATATTGATATTGTCGGCAGAACCAAGAGAGATGTTACCGCTGCTTTCGCCGCTATCGAAAAGGAATCAGCCAAAGTGGGTTTGACGATAAATGAGGGCAAAACAAAATATATGCTGTTTACAAACAAGGGAGCTCGGCGTTTAGACTCCCACGTTTCATCCGGCAGCTATAACTTTGAAGTAGTCAAGGAGTTCGTTTACCTTGGCACCGCCATTAATACCAAAAACGAAATCAGCCTGGAGATAAAGCGAAGAACAATAATTGCTAATAGGTGCTACTACGGGCTCAGTAAGCAACTAAGTTCCAGAGCCCTCTCTCGATCGACAAAACTAACACTCTACAAGACGCTCGTTCTACCTGTGCTGCTTTATGGCGCTGAGGCATGGGTAGTTTCGCAAACTGACGCAGCCGCTCTGGGGGTGTTCGAGAGAAAAGTTCTTCGCAAAATCTTCGGTCCTGTTCGAGTCGGCGATGACTATCGCATCCGAATGAACCACGACCTGTATGAGCTCTACGATGACATTGACGTAGTTCGGCGTACAACTGTGCAGCGACTACGCTGGCTGGTTCATGTCCATCGTATGAACGACGAAGCTCCAGCGAAAAAGGTGCTCGAGGCGAGGGTCGCTGGTCAACGACGACGAGGGAGACCATGCCTCCGATGGATGGACCAGGCTGAGGAAGCCCTAACCGCACTTGGTGTATCCGATTGGAGAAGGCGCGCGCAAAGCAGAGGCGCCTGGCGAGAGCTGATGAGGTCGGTTGAAACCCGGACACGGGTTGTTACGACCAATTAAGTAAGTAAGTAATTTCTTATTAGCTTTCTATTGTTAATACGTCAATTTAGCGAATATTTGTTTTTTTAAATTTTATGTTTTTTTTTAATTTTTAGTAAAAAAAGACAAATACAAATTTTCATAAATTTTTATATGAAAAAAATTTTGTGAACTATTTTTTCTTCTGTTATGTTATTTCCTGCTTATTCTTTATATAAATAATTTCGACTTATAATTTGTTCAAGATTTTCATATGAATAAGTTCTCGTTAACAAATTGATTTTTGTTGTTTTGTCGACTCGTTAACGAATTGCTTTTTTTAGTTTTGGCGACTCGTTAACGAATGGCTTTTTTCGGTTTTGACGAATGTATAACGAAGCCGAAAAAAATTTGGTCAAAAAATGATAAAAATAAATAATTTCAAATTTTTGATAGGCCAAATCTTTAAAAAAAAACACCTAAATAACAAAAAAAAAAAACAAAAAAAAAATTTTTTTTTGTTTGGACCAAGTTGGAGTTCGAATCCATGTCCGCGAATGCTGGCTTTTATTATCAAGCAAATTAAACGAGATATATTTATCATCTGAAATAGCCGAGTAGGGTGCCGGACTAGCATTCAGATGACGTGGTTTGAATTCTTGACGTGGTAATTAGTTTTTTTTTTTTTTTTATTTTTATATGATTTATATGATTCGTTATCGAATTGCTTTTTTTAGTTTTGGACTCGTTAAAGAATTGCTTTTTATAATTTTGGCGACTCGTTAACGACTTGCTTGTTTCGGTTTTGACGATTCATTAACGAAGGAGGAATTTCTCCCGCTCGAAATATTATAAATGAATCGCTACTAATAATTGCTAATGAATGGAATGTACGAGAATGCGATTCGTAAACGAAAACATTAGTGAATCATTTTGTTTGTTGGGTTATTGAAAATTTCGAGTTTGAGTACTTTTACAAAAAAAATTTCCCAAAAATGCAATACTTGGAAAAAAAGCAGCACGATTGCCTTAAACATAGTCTTTAGCTATTTTTTGCAAGAAATTGAATAAATCGAAATTCGGAAAAAAATTTATACCTGTTGAAACTTGACTTTTTTTTTAAAAAATATTTAAAGTGTCCATTTCTAACATTTCGATCACAAAAAAAAATTATTAAAAATCGAAAAACATATACTTCTCACTTGGAGTACCTTCAATAACTCTAAGAGAATATTTTTAATTTTAAGTCGAAAATATGTTCGAATTCCAGGGTTGCCAACATGTCGTTTTTTCCATTACGTTTTATTTAGGTTGGATTTAAGTAGTTTAACATAAAAGTCCCTAAAAGTCAAAAAAAATACTTTTACTTCTTAACACTTATCCAATAAGTTCACATTCACATTCAAATTTCAACAGGCGTAACTTTTGTCCCCGAATTTCGGTATTTTAAATTTCTTGCAGAAAATAGCTCAAAATTCTTTTAAAACTGTTTGTAACGTTTTTTCTCCAAATTTTGCATTTCTGAATTTTTGGCAATTTTTTTTTTAAGAATATTCAAACTCTAAATTTTCAAAAAGGTACACTTTTAGCAAAAAAAAAAATCATAACGACCAGGTTATTCAACATGATTACACAAGTCTTGTATCTCCATTTGGTAAAGTTTAAGAAAATATTTTCACAAGTTTTTATTGAAATTTTTTGCAATTTAAATTTTGAACATGTTTTTTATACAACAAGAACAAAAAGGAGTTTTTTCGAAAAGTTAAAAATCACAACTCTGGAAGTTTTCGTCCAATTTTCATGTTTGATAGCTTATTTCAAAGAAAAATTAATTATAAAACGAACTGCGAACCAACTTTTTCTAAATTTACACTAATACAGAAGTTATTTGGGTTTTTTAAGAAATTATCACTGTTTTCCCTTGCAACCAAGTACATGTACCGATGCCTGTCGTCACGGGCTTCCGTGGTCCTAGGAACACCAAATTTTTCTTTCATTCTTTAATTTTATTTATTTATTCCGTCTTCTGATTATATATCTTACAGACTATTACAAAGTATAAATAAGTTTAATCTAAAACGGTTTCAACAACATTAAAATTAAGATTTGGAGAGATTGTATTACACAACCGTAAACATCTTGCGACTGGTTAATTATATGCATAATTTGTCGCGTGCGTTGACTTACAAAACAGACGGCTTACTCTCAAATCCTTAGGAGCAACACAAAGTTTAATAAGGTCGGTTAGCTTAAAACAGACCAGTATTCCACTTAATAATTTATAAACAAACATTATAGAAAAAAAAAATATCTTCTATCCTCTAAGGATTGCAAACCAAGATGTTTTCGCCTGGCATGGCATAAGAGGGCATGCTATCTGTCCATTGCATTTTTGAAAAAGTATATTTTGTAAACATTTTTTGAATTCGTTCAATGCTACTTGAAGAAACATTATAATACGAATTCCATACAATTGAACAATAATCTAATCCGCTTTGTACAAGTGACATATACAAAGCTTTAATGAATAAGTGATTTCTAAAGTCCTTTGTGTTTCATTTTATACAACCTAACATTGAATAAGCTTTTGAAGTAATGAAGTCTAAAGGGTGGTTAAATTTTAAGGGCCGATGTTGATTTTAGGGCCGATTATTTAGGAAATTATTGTCATTTCTTTTTATTATGATAATACTGGTATGATTCAATTATGCATGGAACAAAATATCGGCCAAATGGCCGCCACGACCTCGGCGGCACACCTCCATCCGATGGCCCAAATTTTCGATGACGCTGCCGAATTATCTCATCCTTTAGCTCTTGAATTGTTGCTGGCTTATCGACGTACACCTTTTCTTTCAAATAACCCCAAAGAAAGAATTCCAACGGTGTCAAATCACATGATCTTGTCGGCCAATTGACATCGCCACCACGTGAGATAACACGGCCAATGAATTTGTCGCGCAAAAGAGCCATTGTTTCGTTAGCTGCGCGGCAAGTGGCACCGTCCTGTTGAAACCACATATCGTCCACATTCATATTTTGTAATTCGGGCCATAAAAAGTTCATTATCATCTCACGATAGCGAATACCATTCACAGTAACGACGAGTTGAGCTGGACGGCTCTTCAGCCACACTATCGCGAACAGCAGCAATATTTTCTGCAGTACGAGCTGTACGAGCATGCAGTGGTGTTTTTACATATCCTACAGACCCGATATGCTCAAATTTTTGCATGATTTTTTCGATTGCACGCACATTTGGAGGATTAAATTGACCGAAACATATCAAGAAGTGCACGATATGCATTTTAATTTGAATGCCCATTTTAATTTGAATGGAACAGGGGGCGAACCTTCACATGGCAACGTGTCTGACCGCCTCAACCTGGCGAGGCCAGCATTATCCATGTCGAAATCGTCTCAAGTCGACTCAAACCTCCAAGTGGTGTTCCCTGGGCAACGGCAAACTGGCATCCGTCAGTTTGACGGCTAATTTGAGCGGCGGGTCGATCCATAGACCTTAATCATGGAATGTGCGCAGGGTTTGGGTCCCGCCACATTACTACTGCCCAATGAAAACTAAACCAGCCTCGGATAAGAACCCCAATTACGTTGACGACCACCGCAAACGAAAAACGGACAATGATTTACGGATATGCACCTGGAATGTCCGAACCCTTTATAGGGAAGGTGCCATTATCCAACTGGCGGAAGCCCTCAAAACAATAAAGGCTGACATCACCGCCATCCAGGAAATGCGATGGAAAGGGCAAGGCTGCTCTAAACAAGCACACTGCGATATCTACTACAGCTGCCATGCGGAGAAGCGCGAATTCGGATGTGGATTCGTTGTTAGCCGGAAACTACGCCACCTTGTTTCCCGGTTCACACCTGTGAACGAAAGATTGGCCACGATCCGCATCAAGGCAAAATTTTTCTACATAAGCCTTATTTGCGCGCACGCCCCGACGGAGGAAAAGGACGAAGCCGTCAAAGACGCTTTCTACGCTAGTCTTGAGGACGTATATGACCACCTTCCGGTTCATGACGTGAAAATAGTCCTCGGCGATTTTAATGCGAAAGTCGGAAGGGAAGGCATCTTTGGCCCCACTGTCGGTCAGTTCAGTCTTCACGAGACCTCTACGAACAACGGTCTAAGACTGATCGACTTCGCCGCGGCACGAAACATGGTAGTTAGTAGCACCAGATTTAAGCACCTCGACATCCACAAGGCCACCTGGCTGTCCCCTGATCAAAAAACGCGAAACCAAATTGATCATATTGTAATCGACGGAAGGCATGCCTCTAGTGTTCTAGATGTGCGTACATTTCGGGGGGTCAACATTGACTCCGACCATTATCTTGTTGCAGCCAAGATCCGCATGCGATTATGCAATGCAAAGAACATACGCACAGGAATGCAACGAAAGCTAGATGTCGCTAAGCTGCAATTACAACGGACTGCCGAAGCCTACTCCGCTCAACTCTCGGTTAAGCTCAACCAACCAACCTCTGGACTCGACGACGCCGGTGGACTTTGGGCGCATATATCCCACTCCATGCGCGCTGTCGCTGAAGAAGTCATTGGTTTCCGGCGCCCGCAACCTCGGAACCAATGGTACGATCAGGAGTGTCGCATCGCGACTGCAGTAAAAAACGCCGCATACAGAAAAACGCTGCAGTCAGCTGCAACGCGAGCCGTGCGAGAAAACTACCGCGAAAAGAGGAAGGAAGAGAGGCGCCTTTTCAGACGCAAGAAAAGAGAGCAGGAAAAGCGTGAGCGTGAGGAACTAGAGGTATACCAGGGCAAGAAGGATGCACGAAAATTCTATCAACAGGTTAAGCGTCTAACCCAAGGTTTCAAGCCCGGAGCATCCACTTGCAGAGACGAAAATGGAGATCTGAATACGGATACACAGTGTGTGCTTAGATTGTGGAGACAGCACTTCTCCAATTTACTTACTGGCGACGATTCCACCAATGCCGCCCATGGAGAGCGCAGTGCAGTGCCACCAATCGACGATGACGGAGTGGAAGTATCACCACCTAGCCATGAAGAGGTTCGAGTTGCTATCCAACGACTCAAAAACAATAAAGCAGCGGGTGCTGACGGCCTGTCAGCTGAATTGTTTAAAACCGGCGGCGATGAATTGATAAGGCGCATGCATCAGCTCATCAGCAAAATATGGCTAGAAGAAAGCATGCCCGACGATTGGAACCTCAGTGTACTGTGCCCTATACTTAAGAAAGGAGACCCAACAATCTGCGCAAGTTATAGAGGTATCAGTCTTATTTCCATCGCATATAAGGTTCTCTCAAGCGTACTGTGTGAAAGATTAAAGCCGATTACAAAAACACTGATTGGACCTTATCAGTGTGGCTTTCGACCTGGTAAGTCCATCATAGACCAGATTTTCACGCTACGACAAATCCTGGAGAAAACCCACGAAAATCAAATTGACACACACCATCTCTTTTTCGTTTTTAAAGCTGCGTTCGATAGCCCGAGAAGGGATTGCCTATACGCAATAATGTCTGAGTTCGGTATACCTGCAAAGTTGATCAGACTTTGCAGAATGACGTTGAGCAACACACGCAGCTCCGTCAAGGTAGGAAATGACCTCTCCGAAACCTTCAATACCGAAAGAGGTTTCAGGCAAGGCGATCCACTGTCTTGCTATCTCTTTAACATCATCATGGAGGGGATCGTACGAAAGGCCGGTGTGCATCGTAATGGCTCCATTTTCTACAAAGTTGTCCAGCTCCTTGCGTACGCTGATGATATTGATATTGTCGGCAGAACCAAGAGAGATGTTACCGCTGCTTTCGCCGCTATCGAAAAGGAATCAGCCAAAGTGGGTTTGACGATAAATGAGGGCAAAACAAAATATATGCTGTCTACAAACAAGGGAGCTCGGCGTTTAGACTCCCACGTTTCATCCGGCAGCTATAACTTTGAAGTAGTCAAGGAGTTCGTTTACCTTGGCACCGCCATTAACACTAACAACGAAATCAGCCTGGAGATAAAGCGAAGAACAATAATTGCTAATAGGTGCTACTACGGGCTCAGTAAGCAACTAAGTTCCAGAGCCCTCTCTCGATCGACAAAACTAACACTCTACAAGACGCTCGTTCTACCTGTGCTGCTTTATGGCGCTGAGGCATGGGTAGTTTCGCAAACTGACGCAGCCGCTCTGGGGGTGTTCGAGAGAAAAGTTCTTCGCAAAATCTTCGGTCCTGTTCGAGTCGGCGATGACTATCGCATCCGAATGAACCACGAGCTGTATGAGCTCTACGGAGACATTGACGTAGTTCGGCGTATAACTGTGCAGCGACTACGCTGGCTGGGTCATGTCCATCGTATGGACGACGAAGCTCCAGCGAAAAAGGTGCTCGAGGCGAGGGTCGCTGGTCAACGACGACGAAGGAGACCATGCCTCCGATGGATGGACCAGGCTGAGGAAGCCCTAACCGCGCTTGGTGTATCCGATTGGAGAAAGCGCGCGCAAAGCAGAGGCGCTTGGAGAGAGCTGATGAGGTCGGTTGAAGCCCGGACACGGGTTGTTACGGCCATCTAAGTAAGTAAGTAAGCCCATTTTCATAATAAGCCTGAATAACTTTAACGCGTTGCTCGATTGTGTATGTTTCCACGGTTCATATTGAGTTAGTTGGAAATTGAGAAATGTCAAATGAAATGCAGAAAAAAACTTGACGTTTAGGTGTGGTTCACATTCAACATCGGCCCTTAAAATTTAACCACCCTTTATATGAGCATTAAATTTGAGCTTAACATCAAATATAAATCCTACGTCTTTTATTTCATCTTTACGATGTAAAGATTAGTTTTCTATACTATAATTAAATATTACTGGATTTGACTTCATGGTAAATGAAATCATATTGCATTTAATTTTATTAAAAAAAAAGATTATTTCCGTTACAACAGCTTTGCAAATTAGCAAGCATAATTTGTAGCTTTAAGCAATCAGATATATTACACACTTGACGAAAAATCTTAACATCATCCGCAAACATAAGAAATTTTGAATGTTTTATAACTTGTGGAAGATCATTTCTAAAAATCAAAAGAAGAAGGGGCCCACAATGGGAGCCTTGAGAAACCCCCCAGAGGTTGCATTTATGATCAAATTTGATCGACATGAATCAATTTGAACACATAATTTTCTGTTATGTTAGTAGCAACCGAAAAATTTTAGAGGTGGTTCTTGTATACCGATCTTTTTAAGTTTGTAAAGCAATATAAAATAAAGCAATATAATAAAAACAGTCATAACGATATGACTATGATAAAATCATCTATAATAAAATCATAAATAACGTCTAACTGAGAATGCTGTTCGATTGCTTTTGATATTCTACTTGTTATCAACATTAAGTTTTAACAAGTTAACTTTCCTGTTAAAAACCCGTGTTGGTTATCACTAATTATGTTTTTAATATGGAAATATAATTTATTTTTAAGAATATTATCAAATATTTTGCAAAAACACCTAGTTTAACAATAGCTTGATAGTTCGTTACTTCACAACGATTACCTGATTTATAAATGGGTTCGATTTTACATAACTTCCAGCTATCAAGAAAATCACCAATTTTAAGGCATGCTTAATACAGGATCAAAAGAGGTTTGACAATACTTTTGGAACAACTTTTCAAGAATCCAGGCGGAAATCCATCTGATTCAATTTTAAAAGAGTTTTTCAAATCAGAAATTGCTATTTCTATATCAGTTTTCACTAAATTATAACTTCCAATATTCTGAATATTAAGACAATTAAAATCGGTAAACGAATTTGTATTTGTATAAGTTTCGTACACCTTCTGGAAGAATTGTGTAAATAAGTTACAACTATCTAAAATATTGTTTAATTTCATTCCTTCATATTCCATACTACTATGTGTAATCCATTTATTTTCCGTTTATCTCTAACGAATTTCCAAAACACAGTTGAATTTGTTATACGATATCACTTGATTCTATATTCAAAATTGATTGTTTATATAAAAAGCAATGGAGGAAATCAAACTCTTTTCTTGTGCGAATAAACTAACATCATAGATTAGCTTCTCATTTTGTTTTTTTAAATTTTTTATAAGCTTTATTTTTAATATTTTAAAATTTTCTAATCTATTATTAAATCAAGGCAGCTTCATTCTTTCCGACATATGAATTACCGGAACAAAATTTGAAATACCTATTTTGAATTTATTTGCAATAAAAGAAAAAGTGTCCTCAGAATTTGGTTCAGTGTTTAAGATTGACCAATCAATAGAGTCTAGAAAATCATTAATAGCTGAAAAGTTTCTTTTAGAAAAATTAAATGTTTCAAGTGGTTCAGTATTTTTTCTGTCAAAGTCATAAAACTCAAATGGAATACAAGCGCTTTATGATGCACACAATTTTTAGAAATCGGACTAATACACAGTTCGCAAGAATAATTACAACATCATACAAAGAAATTAAGGGGGTGAGCCCAAAAAAAAAAGCAGCTTCAATTTTTAAGGGACACTCTATTTGATAACCATATAATACTCTTATGATTAGTCTTTGCATCGAGTTTCGTTGAATTTCTGTAAAAAAAACAATCTAACATTTTTAGGCAAGACTGAGTTTGGTGTACTTAATACTATATATCGCACACTATCTACAAAAGAGACACATCTCAAAATTTTAAAATTTTCAGGAGAAGCACAAAACAATTTTTTTTAACGGACTCTTTACAAAACAAAGAAACAAAATGATTTTTTTTTTTTAATCAAAGAGTAAGAAGAGGAGTGAACAATTTTGAAAGTGGATGTAGGTAATCACTACGATTAGTTTAATATTTTGTGTTGTGCCTGTTTTGTAGATGGAGTGCGATATGACCTCTTATTTTACGTGTATATGGATTTTTTCATGTGTTAACAAAAAAGTTGATAATTGTAGCACGATGTTACAGGCAAGCTATTGTAAATATAAACACATATGTACAACAGTACACATACATACATTAGGGTGGGCGGATTTTATGAAAATAAGTTTATACATCATTTTTTTTTTTTAAACTGAGAACCACAAAAAGATTCCGAGGGTATTTTTTTTAATAAAGTGTACTCTCCCCTCCTTCCCCCTCCCCCCTCCCCCCTCGCCACACTAACTATGACTGTTTCTGTTTTTCAAAATTTTGTATTAGAGGCCCCTAATCGTTCTTATTTTTTTAAACACCTTATTGCATAAATTAATTCTTCGATCCAAAAGACATCGCCATACAAATTTTTAACGAAATCTATTTCAGAACTGCCAAGATTAAACTCTTTCCTAAAGGAATATATGGAGTTATATAAAAATCGATATTTTTTATGCGCATTTGAAAAAAATACTTCTTTTGCCTTTTTGGTATTTTAACAATATTTTTGAAAACATTCTGGTAGTCAAAATCCCAAAGAACAAAACGAAATAAATCTTACAAAAATCAAATTAGTGAAACCGAAGATAATTTACTTGATTGATTATATTTTTGTTTCTTTACAATATTTAAGTGTTCTTAATTGTTGTGGCAACTCTAGAGCGGCTGTCCCAATAGCCTTAACTGATTAAAGCCCGTACGCAACAATGTAACCACATTTGCTGCGTCGCAACATTTCAAAAGATTTAAGTAGTAACCAAAAAAAAAAAATTTAAGCATCTATATATATAAGGCCAAAAAAATAAGTTAAGCAAACCCATGAAAAAAAACCAAACCTATAATAAAAAGGCAAAAACAACCCAAAAACAAAAAGCGAACAAAACGAGCGAAAAGCCAGAAAATTACGATGTAATTTTTGTAATTTCTGTAATTGCCTAATTCTGATTAATTTGAATTGGCAACGCGAAATGAAAGACGTAAATTCAACCACAAGCAGGGTACGCGTGCGCGCACACACAGCTTACAGTGCACACACAAATCGACAAACATTCAAACACATCCAAGACCTGCCATTGAAATGTAGCTGGACTGTTGGTTCGAGCAGCCAATTGGACTTTAACGCACCGAGTTGTCTTGACCATCTTAAAGTTTCGTTGCCAGGCCCTGCGATTGAGAGGTCAAAATCGAAATTGTTGGCTTTTGTTAGCTACGCGTTGTTGTTATTGTTGTAATATTATTTTTCACCCCGTCACTCTTTCATTATCATCTTTTCTTTTGATCGTTTTGTGGGTTGCTTTTGTATATTTAATTTGATTGAAATTTATGAAGAATTGCGTGCTGCTTCATGGTTCTTATTTATTCTTTTTTCGTTTCGCCTTAGTCGCACTTTGGCCCAAAATCAAAAATTCTTCGTTTTTCTGCATATTCGTGAACTGGTTGGAACGTAAATTTGTGGTCAACAAGTTCGACTTTCGTTTGAGCATCATGTAGTGGCCAGAGTCGCGCTTTACTTCAACAAATTAACACGCTGTCAGTCAGTTTGGCGCAGTTCCGTTGCGTTTTCCAATTGACCAGATTGTGTGGAGTGGAAGGTACTGCCAGATTTTTTTTTAAAAAAAACTGTAAATTTTTAAAAATAAAAAAAACTTCGTATTTAAAGGTTTTCTAGGTTTTTTATTCATAAGAATATAACAAAAACAATTTATTTTAAATAAAATAAAATAAAAAAATATAAAATAAAATAAAATAAAATAAAATAAAATAAAATAATATAAAATCAAATAAAATAAAATAAAATAAAATAAAATAAAATAAAATAAAATAAAATAAAATAAAATAAAATAAAATAAAATAAAATAAAATAATATAAAATAAAATAAAATAAAATAAAATCAAATAAAATAATAAAATATAAAATTCAATTAAATAAAAAATTAAATAAAAAATAATATTAAAAATGGTATAAAAAATAAAATAAAAATATAACATTATCAGCTAAAATGATATATTACAAAACAGAAAAAATAATATTTAATATGGAACCATAAAATCACATTAGTTTTAATGAAATTAAATTTAATTATTTTTCCTAAATTTACTTACCAATCTTTTTGAACTTCGTTACATTAATTCAATGGCGATACTTTAAATTTAATGCAATCTGAAACGTTTTTGTATCAGTTCTTTTAATTTAATTTTTTTAATTAATGTAATACTTAATCTAAGTCTAATCTAAAATTAAAAAAAACTGTAATTTGCACTATGAGATAATTTTAGAAACTGCCCGCTTGTAAAACTTTATTTTATAGTTTTAACAGTAAATATGGCAGCACTGGGAGTAGAGTACATTCGCGCGAGAATACAACGAAAGAGAGTTTTAAGCTGCTGGCATAACTTAGCTTTATGCTAATGCGGAACAATGAAGTTGGCTGCAGCATGACGTAGTTCGTTGCCACAGTTGTCATTGTTGTTAAAAGTGTTGTTGTTGTAGCTTTAAAGGGTTGCCAACTTTAGCTTAAGGTTGCTATAAAAAAAAACTTACGCACAAATCAAGCTAGTTTATGTTGAGTTCAGTTTGAATGTGGCCTTTATTTCCGCATCGTTATGTAGCAGTAGGTTGTTTTTTTGAAGTACTCAAATTTAGTTCTGTATTAAAAATTTGGATATAGGCAAGTCGAAGAAGTATGTATGTTTTCAATGTTTTCAAAAAAAAAAAAACAGTTAAATGTGTAAATATTTTAACATTTCTATAGTTGGTGAAATTGCACATTACAGCGTTATATTCGACTTTCAGAATTCTTTTAAAAATTCTGGAGCAGAATTATAACTTCGGAATTATATTTTGGTATAATAGCATTCGATCGAACATGAAACAACGTTTTTCCCAATAGACGATTTTCTTTTTTATGTTCGAGCTGAGCAACAACGTTCAAAAACAGCTCTTCGTTTATTTTTACCTCTGGCACAGCTGTTCTCAAAATTTGCGTTTCTTTTCATGATCAAAACTAAATTAGTCGGAGTGTTGGTTAGATATTGTCGACGAGCTCAGAACTTGTTTAGTGATCACTAAACAATCGGCTGCCATTTCATTTAAAACATATAAACAGACGCAAAAAAAAAAAAACAGAAAAGCAAAAAATTGCGGGCTATGATTTGGAAGCTAATATTGTCATGGAATTTACTTATTTTGCTAATATAATATTATAAACTAGCAGGACCCAGTGGTCCGCGGCTTTGCTACGACCATACTTTTTTATTTGTAGGCGGTGAAAGAAGGTGGTGCAAACATTTTTTTCCATAAACCATCTCATGCTTGAAAACAATCTACTGACAAAATTTCAGCGCAATCGACCCATAAGATTTGGAGTCTTAATGATTTTTTAAAAGTGGGCGTAATTATAGTGCTACCACACCCATTTTTTGTTCAGTTGCCAATGGTGAGCATACAAATTTAATAATCAAATTTCAGTCTTATTCGACCAAAACCACCTGAAATATATAATTTTCATTGATTTGTGGGCGGTAAAAGAGGGCGTGGAACACCAGTTTTGGTAAAATTGTCGAAAGTAACCATACAAACTGAATTACAAAGTTTTAATCTCAAACAATAGAAACAGTCTGAAATATTGAATTTTTATTGATTTGTGGGCAGTTAAATGGGGCGTGGTTAAAACTAAGTATGCAAAAATCAAACCTAGGACGTTCAGCAGTATAGATTTGTATAAAAGTCAAACAAATAAACAAACAGAAAATGGTTTATATTAATATAGATTATATATTTTAAGATTTAAGTGGACCAAAGACGCAACAACGCATTTGATTAGTCTGATTAAAACACACTATATTCAATTGGAAGCTGGAGTAAGAAAGTTACTTACCAGGAGATTGCGAATCAGTTCAATAGCAGCTACAACACAAATTTGTCATACAAAGAAATTGATACGAAGTGGAAGGGCTTGAAGCGGACTTCAAAAGGAAAAGAATCAAAGTACTGGAAGCTCTAGGAGGACCTGGGAGCATTATGAAAAAAAATTCATGAAATCCTATTCCGAGCGCCGGAAATACATCCTCCAGCTACAATGTCAACCGAAGACGAAAGAAATTTTTTTTTCTTCTAACATGGATGCACCTAAGGCAAATTTGTCCCAAGGCTGCAAGCGATGTCGCAGTTGTGTTGATACTAGAGAAGCTGCAATGAAAAAGCGGTACTGCGAAAGGATACAGCTACAAGTTTTTAGGCATATTCCAGCAGATGTTTGACAGATGTAAATATCTAAAAAAAACTTTAGTCAGATATTTTTTGTTCTTCACTATTGATCACATATTTGTTTTTTAATGAATTGTTGTAATTACAAATTTAATTATAGAAATTTTTATTTTTTTAATGATTTTTTAATGAACACAAAAACTAATAAACTTGAAATGTATTAAAATTAATATGTGTTTTAGAATAAGGAATTTATTTATTTATTTATTTGAATAATTCTTCTTAGGACAGCAAGATGATAATCTTATAATATTGCCTTAACAACATGATTTTAATTAAGTATATATCAAACAAATAATTTAGCATGACAGAGATTTATTTAAACAATAATAATAGTTAAACAAAATACGTTATGGAAATTAACAAAAATTTTAGAAAGAGTTTTGCACGGGACATTAAAATTAAAGAATTTTATGAATTAAAGATAATTAAATTAAAAGATTTTATAAATTAAAGAAGAGAAAGAAATAATAAAGTGAAAAGAAAACAAGAATTGAAAAAACTTAATAAGAAAAGAAAAGCAAATAAGAAAAGAGTACACATTGCAAATCACATAATTAAGACTTCATATATAACCAATTTATTTACCTTAATATCACAAATTTTAAATATCACAAATTTTACAAATTTATTTATTGCACTTGATATATTTGAATAAGCGTTTTTTTAAATTGTTCTACATTGCTTATCATTTGCAGTCGGGATGGTAATGAGTTCCATAGTTTGACAGAGTATAAAAAAAATTGACGTTCTGACCTTAGAGATAAGTGCCTAAGTGGGACAATTTGATTATTACGGCTTGAGCGTGAAAGGGTGAGTCTGTTATAAAAATAAGGTGGTTCTTGAGTAAAGATAACTTTGTGCAGTAATATTACGGTTTTGTAGTCAAGAAATTTGTTGAAATTCATTTTTAAAATTTGTTTTGTATACGTGGATACGCGATCCCGATTTTTCTGGCAGAAAATATATCTCGCGATATTGTTAAATACAACGTTTAGCTTTTGTTTGCTTGCAGTATAACAATTTGTAAAAATTTCACTACCATAGAGCAATTTTGGTATCAGGTAAGCTTTAGCAAGTATCATTCTGATTCTTTGCAGAATAAAGTGTTGCGTGGCCCGAAGTGCGCGCAGCATTCCATATACTTTTCCAACCGTCCCTACAATGTGGGAATTCCAGGAAAGTTTTTTGTCAAATATTACTCCTAGGCTTCTTGCAGACTGTACATAATCAATTTCAGAAGTATGCATTTTTATTTTAGGTAGCATTGATACATCCATATTGTGCTTGTTTATTACAAGACATTTCGTTTTTTTAGGGTTGAGGCACAAGCCATTGATAGAAGCCCATTTGTGTATGCTACTCAGATTGTTATTAAGTCTTGTGACACAATCAGGTATTTGGTCTCGATAGCAACTAGTGTAAAGTTGCACATCATCTGCATACATATGAATATTACAGTCACGCAACACATTTGGTAGATCATTTACATAGATTGTGAAGAGTAGGGGTCCTAAGATTGATCCCTGTGGCACACCTCTTATCGTAAAGAGCGATTGAGATATAGTGTTAGTTCCATTGTTATTTGACTTATACACCGCTTGCTGTCTACCAGATAGATATGATTTTATAAGTTTTACTGCAGTCGCAGAAAAGTTGTACAATTTAGACAATTTAGTGCATAAAATGTCATGATCTACTGTGTCAAATGCTTTTGAATGATCTAATAGTGTCAAAAAGGTAAGTTTATTGTCATCCAGTTCCGTCCGAATGCCCTCTGTTACGTCAATAAGGGTAGTTATGCAACTACGCCTTTGTCTGAAACCAGATTGACATTCATTTATTACTGAATTATCAGTTAAAAATTTGTTAATTTGTTGCGTCATTAAAGATTCCATTATTTTAGATAGATAGGGTAATATAGCTATTGGTCGAAAGTCGTTATCAGCTTTAGTTACTGGTATTATTTTTGCAAATTTCCAGCTATTTGGAAATGAGGAGGTCATTAATGCTGTGTTAAAAATATGAGTCAGGTGGGGTAGAAGCTTTGGAAGAAGTGCTTTGACAAATACAGGATGAATGTTGTCGAAACCACACGCATTAGACTTTAAGCGAAGAAAAGACTGTAAAACATCTAGAACACTAACACAATTAAAACTCTAAACACATTTTGTGCAGAAACTACACTGTTGGCTTGAAAGTATGTATGCGTTTGTTCCGATTGGTTCACATGGGATATTTACAAATTTTTCGTTAAGTGTATTTGGATAAATGTTAGAACACATATTAGAAGCATTTTTCCCTATACCGATATTTCGTATTTGTTTCCAAGTTTGTTTACCTATAAGAGCCCTATTAAATTTTTCTTCATAAAACCTAGACTTTACTTCTAGCAGATTTTACTTCTTTTACAACACTTATTCTTAAGTTCTTGTAAGTCTCATACAAAGAAGCCATACGGTAGCGCCTCCACCTTTTATAAGCAATGTCACGCATATGAATTAGGTTTTTAATATTAGTACTAAACCAAGGTTGCTGGCTCTGATTCAAGCAGCGCACTTTTAGTGAAACAAATTCTTCGAATAGTGTCGTGATCATAGCTTGAAGGTACTCAACTTGTTGATTTAAGGAAGGCATGTAGAAAATTGCATCCCAGTTAACCATGTTTACGTTAAGTGAAAGCTGCTGATAATTAATATTTCTAAAATCACGATATATGTAGCTCTACGGAGAGCAATTTATTACAAATTCATACGTAAGAAAGATCAGATCGTGTTTTGAAAAACAAGGAACTGAAAGCTGATTATAAAATTTAATTTTGGATTTGTCGCTTACAAAGAATAAATCCAAGAGTGAGCTGGCAGCGCTACTAAAGTGAGTTGGAATTGTTGTATTAACAATATAGTGACCTAAAGCAGTCATTTCCGACACAAGCCTGTTTTCAATAAAGATGTTGCTATTGAAGTCCCCTGTTATTATGCAGTTTAATGTTATATCTTGTAAAGTATCAAGTAGTGGTTTTAGGTCGATGGAACGATGTGGTCTGTAGACACAACCTATAAGAAGATCTGAGTTACCATTCGTAACTCGGATAAACAAATATTCAATGGCACTGTTCAATTCAATAGGTTATCTTTTTTAAACTGTGCAATTTAAAAAGCTAAAGATTCATTGAAGTCTTCGTGTTCCGTATCTTCAAGATTGTACGCAGTAATAAAATCTTCTTAGCCCTGGAAGGTCGTCGACTCGACGAAGCAGTAGCATTATATTTGTTGTATCTAATCGACGCATGCTTACATTTTTTCTTACAATGTTTGTTGTTGCTATGCTGTTAATTAAAACGCATAACTTTCGCAAAAAAAAAAATATCTTAAAATAGAAGATTTGCGTGTTTGTCTGAACATATGTAAGATAAGCATGACCTTCCAGGGTTAAATATTGTTTCCTTGCGGACATATATTATGTAAAATGCATGAAGCAACCATATACTTAACTATTGCCATAGGCTTCAGCGAGTCAATGCCAGATAACCTTCTGAGTCTTCCCTTAAGCAGTCACAAAAGCGCGTTCAATGCATACCCTGCACTTAGCATGTACTCTATTTAAAATTTTCTGTTCTTCTGTGAGATGACCTAAGTCCTTATAGGGAGTGATAAGCCAACAAATGTTGATCAGCAGCCATATTGTCCATTCACCTAAAATGTTTTTTTTTTAGTTGGAATTGCTATTAGTATTCCAAAATAGAGTCAGCTGAATCAGTTTTGTTTATAAAACCGAATCTCCTCAACAATAAAGCGTCCTGAAATGAACCTGCTTCGCCGCAATATACAAACATTTTATTATGGTAACACACGCCTTAAAGCAGTACTGAGTGATATCCTTTTCGATTAATGCATGAATTGTGGCAAAATATGGGTGCTCGAATCGGCATATGGCATCTATCAATACTTCCAGCAATTCCTAGTTAATGTAATTTGTTATTAGTATATGGAAATATTACATAAAATATATTTTCACCTTTGAATAGAATCTCGACATTTTGGCGGTTTTATACCGCAGGACAGTAAAATATACCTTCATACACTAGAAATACTCACGCCAAATTGATCACCGATCGAACTAATAAAAGCATAAATCTTAGTTTGCTTAAGTATAGCTGCTCCGACATCATATCTCATTTACTCTTGATTTCCAAGATACCATAGGGCTATCATCAATTGTTTTCATGTGAAATTTGGTTTCGCTCTGATCCAGTTTGGTGACTCCAAATTTCATGCAACTCTCTGCATAAAACTTCAAACACATCTGGATTCACACCCATGTCCAATTCGTCTTCATTCTCATCAAAAAATAAATTGCGTGCTTCAAATAAAACATTTGAAAAATTCTTCAAGCACATATGCACTGTTTAATTTACTGCAAGATATCGGAATGAAATTGACAGCAGATATAAATAGACAAGCTTGCACCCAAAATGTTTCATAGCCAAATCGGGCCAATCAATGTTTTTTTGATCTGAGGCTGTCAGCTCTGGTCATGGTCAGTTTGATCAGTCTACTCAGTTGTATGGTCTGACCAAAAACAATCGCCTAATGTTATAGAAATACTGTCATATAAAAATCTGTCTAAATGTCAATACAATATAAATCAATTAATAAAAAAGTTAGAAATTTTCTTTTCTTTATTGCTACTTATTGTTACTGATTTGTTGTTTAAGTACAGTAAAAGAAGCAGCAGCGATTATGTTTTTTGGAAGTAGAGACATTTCCAAAAATTTATGAAAGAAAAGTTACTTAGCCTGAGCTCTCATCACGTATGGCGAGAATCGTTTGACGATATCGTTTTGACGATATTTTACCATCACGTAACCTAAAAATTTTACTATCGTCATAACGATATCGTTTTGATTGCATCATGTATGTCTAACAGCTGACAAATGCTATTGTTTTGACGATTGAATTGCACGGTAGATAATTTGCTATCGTTTGTGCTTTTTATTTGATAGTAATTCATTAAATTTATAAAATTTAAATGTTTTGAAGCCGGAATTTAATTACTTTTTTGTTTGCCGATGAGGAGGAGAACATATTGAGCTGATGCGACAACTCGCGATCCTTCGGGATAACTCGAATCCTTGATGTCTTTCATTAAAATGGTATGTGTTGTGCTTATAATATTTCCGTGTATCGGCTGCTCTACATGCGCTACATTTTATAGATAGCTTCTGATAACACGGTGTAAGGTATCCTCCATATGTTTATATGCCGCGCTTGAGTATATCCCAAAGTCCTCCTTACTATAAGTGTTGATAGGTTTTTTTTTCGTGTTTTTCGTTATTAGAACAAACAAAAACGGAAAAATATGTAAAACAAACGAGTTGAACACAATTCGGAACTGAAATAATTATGCATTTCCTAATGTTAAGTATCACACCCTTTCATCGAAAGCAACCTTGAGGAACTATCTTCAATGTTGCATCGAAAGTACTGCTCAATACTAATTATAATGTTTTGCAAGGAAAAAAATGCAATAACCGAAAGTTCCTCTTGAATGCAGGCTTTATAAAATGGCAGACGACCGGTGTGATTGGTAACACCGAATCTATTCCAAATCTTGTATTTTTGAAATGCACCTTTACCTTCTTGTGAGTTTTTGGTGACTTTACAAAACTTTGAAATTTTCTGTAAGCCTCGTATCATTTTGTAGTAACTTAAAATTTCGATGCATTTGCATTTTGTTTTAACAAGAATATTTTTATGTAACAAAAACAATGTGTCTCAAAAATTTCGCTACTTACTGTTTTTTTTTTACAGCATTTTTAAATGCCGTCCGAGTTCTGCTAACTGCACTGACCTGGTTGAGCACACCTGCCCCCAACAAGCAATTGTTTCCCAAAACTTCGATGCACTTAATTTCTTTGTTAATATCTTCTTGGTCGGGGTGGTTGTGCTTCCTAGATTGATTTTTTTCTGCCTTAATACACAAGCCATAAGAAATTAACTCAGTTCTTGTTGGACACTTAGATTGATTACAAATGCAGTACGTTTTTTTTTTTGTCGTTTTAGTTTTTATTTTGTATAGTTCTTCTTTGTGAATTACGTACAAAAATAATACTTTTATATCTTTTCCCATTGATGGGCTCATACTCCATGTATTCTATTTTATGTAAGCACAAGTTACACTGAACTTTTTATTTGAATAAATTTCAAAGCATACATATTTCTAGGCATATTTGATTTTAACAAATTTTATGAAAAGTATAATGTGAAATAGTGACTTGTTGATGATTTATGTTATAGACTAAATGAAGACTTAATTGCAATCTCGAAGTGGGCATCAGATAACAAACTAAGCCTTAATGCCAACAAATCTTACGTTCTTCCTATCTCCAGAGATAAACTTGACCACGAACAAATACCACAGATTTTCTTAAATAATAATTGTCTACTAATGGTTAATAAAGTTAAAAGTTTAGGTTTTTATATTAATAGTAGACTTTCATGCTCTGATCATGTCAACAATATCGTTCAACACGTTTACTACGCGCTTCGATGTTTACGATTGTCTGCTAGATATACTCCAACTAAGACAAAAAAGAGGCTTGTTGTTCAATTAATACTACTAATAATATCTTACTCTGAACTGATATATAGCAATCTTGACTCGCACTCTTCGCATAAAATTCTAGTTGCCTTTAATGATGCGGCAAGATACGTGTTTGGCCTGAGACGCTTTGAGCATGTATCTGAAGAAAGTAAAAGCATTTTGGGTTGTAGTATTCTAAACTATTTAAATGCGAGGAATTGTTTATTTTTGCATAAACTAATAACTTATAAGAATCCTGCATACTTATATGAAAAGTTACGATTCAGTGTTTCCACTCGAACATGCAATCTTATACTGCATAAATTCAACTCCTTAATTACTAAACGACTCTTTTTCATCAACGCCATCAAACTCTGGAATTCATTACCTGTAAGCTTGAAATCTACTGTCAGTACGAATAAATTTAAGTCATCTATTATGCTATACTACTCAAACATCTAATTATCTATAACTCTTTTTTCTTCTAACTATTCTTTCTGACATTTTTCTTACATCTTTGCTTTATTAAATTTTTATTTTTTTTTTTTCCTTTGTTCTAGTTTTTTAATTTGTTATTAAACTCATAATTAATTATATATTTAGTATTTTAAGTTAATTAAAGTATTTCAATTTAAAGTCTGCTGTTGATTATATATATATGACTATGTTGTACTTTTAAAAGATCTTCTTGTATCTTATTGTACTAATTAATATCAAAATAAATATCAAATAATAAAATATAAAAAAATGCGTGAACTTGTGTTTCTCTATTATTTAAATGTAAAAGCTACAAATAACTATCACACACATTTACTGTTCACCGATGTAGTGATTCTTCCAAATATGAATTGAGCTGTAACTTTGATTCAAAACAACAAATCTGTTACTGTTGTTATCTCATTAACAGAGAGTTTACTAAAATTTAGCAAAATGAACGAAAGCCAAAAAAAATTTTTGCTATCTATCTAAGCCATTTATAAGAAAAAAATTAACTTATTACTTATCGTATATTTGTTAAACGATTCGGGTTATCTAAAGATGAGTTTTTTGCCCCTATCACAGTCAGCGAATCGAATTTTCTACTGGATTCGACTCAGTTGGCGAACTTTCAACTCTGCCGTATCATGGTTTGCGACTTTACTTGTTCGCCGCAGATTCAATGCTGCCAAAGCATAAAACCATAAAAGTAAACAAAGTTACGTCAAAAAATTAAATTTCGAAGAAAACAAATTCAATTCGTTCGGGTTTTTTCTTCAGTAAATAGTAAAACAAAAAATTGTAAGCACCTTCGAGTAATATTTATTCAATTGTGTAGACGCCAATAATCTTATAAAGTGATCTTGAATTTTTAAAATATATTCGAAGAACATTTATTCCCTGCTCCAATAGCAGCTGCACAATTTCATGGAGCTACTGAGTGTTAGTGTTTTTTATAACGTGCATACGTTTAAAATTATAAAGATTAGGTTGGAAATAAATGTATTTAATGTGAAATGATAATAAAAAAAGATAAAATGAATTTTCATTAGAATAAAAGAAATAAATTGCAAGCAAGTCCTGCATTCGCCGGCTACTCACAAAGTTTTATCATTTGCCTGCTTTTGACGTTTAGGTCGAATGATATTTGGAAAGTTCGCACACTGTGATACCGCGCCGGCGAATTTGACTAGTTTTTTATTTGACTCGCTGACGTTGATAGGGGCATTAGTCTTTTTCAGTTTTAGTGACATCTCCTTCAAATCTAGCAAACGGTTCATTTTCGCCGAATCATCTTATTTAAGTTATAGTTTCCTTTATTTGTACTCTGTATACTTTTCCAATTCAGCTTATTTTATATCACGAATTTTTTCGTTAATATTAATCAACTTGTTCAATTTTGCAGAAATTTGTTTTTGTAAATTTGAATAAAAATTAAATTTGCTTTGCAGAAGTACAATTTTCACTATTTGAATTTTGTTTTTTTTTTTTTTTGTGAAAGTTTATGGTTTCGCAAAATCTTTCTCAAAGTTAATGTGATCGATAGACTCATTCAAGATTTTTACTTTTTCGTCACAACATTAGTTGGAACTTTGATGGCTGCTTCAATCCACTTGCTTCTCGTTAACAGCTGTAAGGAACTTCCCTTCAAAAGGTCCCCCACATGTGCGCTTTTTTGGAGCATTGATTAATTTGTGTTTTTTTGTAAGTATATTAGGGTGAGTAAATTTTCAAGCCTATGTTGTCTGGGCGGTTTTCACTTCGGGCATGAAAAGTTAATAAGAATTATAATAATAAAAAAAGGGGATGGTGATGCAGGTTTCATTTTGTGCATTTTCTCTGTAGGATTTTTTTACGATAAATTTTTGTATAAAAACGTATATATGCTTGCCGATGACGACAGGATCTAGAACGAAACGGATGCCAATATTTCTTTTTCGCTTCCGATTTAATATAGATGTGATGTAATATTAATAGGTTGTGTAGTTAAAAATAGTCGAAAAAAATTTTAGTAGAGGTCCATTCTCACAGAGGCTTCCAAATGACCAAAAATTGCTGATAGCTTCATGTGCTATAGAGCTAGAGCAAAACTGATGCCAGAAAATTAATCTTTGTACCCGAGATACCCTAAAATGGTTTAAATTAATACGTTTTCAAACAAGTATTTACACCGAGTCTTATTTTTATTCTTATTCGCTTGAACAACATAGGTTTTTGGACCACCATATAAACCCAGCCGGCCTAAATAGGTATATGTATATTAAATTATATTGCTTTCTTTTCGATTCGCTTTGGATTCTTTAACTGATGATCCAAGGACGTTAAATTTCCGGCTTAATTCTTTCCATAGAAGAACTGAAAGTATTTCAGTATATTTAACTGCATTTATCAACTAAGCATTTGTCTTAAAAACGGTATTTTTAATGATTATAAATTTTATTATTTAGCAAATTTACTTACGTTTTAATTTTTCTTAAGAAAATCTTTGTAACCGCCAACAAAGTATGTGTATGTGTGAATGACAATTAGACAATGGCACCTAGAAATTCAAAATTCGCTACAAATTGTTTGGTTATAACATTTATGATTCAAAAAACGATTATTGCTACTCCTTCACTATAGCTTTCGTACCAAACTACTTAAAACCGACTAAATTCGTTTGATCACGGATACTTTAATTCAATCTCTGTTTTCATTTCTAAAATGAGTACATTTTTTATCTCTCTACAAAGCAGAACCGAAGCTTGCAAAATAGTTTTAAAATTTTTTTGTAAAACAATTTTGTAAAAAAAAAAAAAAAATAATAGTAGAGCTAAGATCACATTAAATAAAGCTTTTTGTTCAAAAATTAAATCTGTTAGAAGGAATTTGTTTTTTAATGCAGCACATTATAGCACATATTGTGCACGTAGCACACATTTTTTCTTTTATAATAAATCAGAAATGGCAAGGCGAACTTTATACACTTGATACGTTTTGGTCCCCTTGTTAACCTTCAAATGCCCAAGTTTTTTGATTGGTAGAAAATAAATAAATGTTATGTAACTTTGAATTCTGAACAACTTTTGTTCTACGACTTTCTTACAGGTGCGTCTGGCTCCGTATACATACAAATTACCTGGTCATACACTTTTTTTAAACTTTTTTTTTTACAATTTTTTGCATAAAATGTATTTCATTTATATATTCAATATTTACGTTGCTTATTAAATGCACTATTGGAAAAATAAATAAGTTTTTCGATCGCACTAAAGCCAAATTTTAAAAAAGAAACAACGTCCCAAAAATTTATAATTTACTAAAATTTCGTTTTTTGAGGTGTTATCTATTGACCAATTAAAAAACTTGTCAAACGAGTTAAAAGCACCTGTCTTCAAAACAAAAATGGTGGCGCTTAGATCATAGAACAATAAGATACAACAAAATTAACAAAAATTGAATGGAAAGATGCGAAAAGTGGTTGGTTCCTCGCGGTACCACCAGGTATTTAAGGATTAATATGTGCATAGTAATACTGAGCAGTTCACAATAAACTCATCAGTAGATATATTAATTTTATTACTGAGTACATTCTGCTATAGAACTTTATTTATTTATTATAGAAGTTTATTTATAAACTTTTATTTCTAATGAAATCCCTTAAATACTGTGAGTTCAGTTGCACTTTTTTGCAGGCTACAAATTTAGTTACTTCTGCTTTTTGCTGTTTTAATCCGTTTTTTTTTTTTTTTTTTACTGCACACTTTTTACTCACAGTTTTATTTTCAATAATTTTTAATGTACCGCACATCCTCGATATACAATATTTTTTATACAATGATAGAGTCTTTAAATAGTTCATCTATTTGACTTTTGGAACGTGACCCTTGATTCTTTTTTTCATCCTATTCTATACATAAATCTTACCGTATACTCATACGATAAATATTGACCATCTTATATTGGGGTTTTTTGTAATTTTTGAAAAATATTTTTACAAAAATAATTTCATTGAGTTATCAAAAGCTTTTCTTACACGAAAATTTTTGCTTAAAATATTTTTGTTTTCTAACAAAATATGCTTTAAATGTTCTTTAAATATTGTTTATTCTTTACGAAATATTTGTATAAGTTTAAAAATAATTTTGTTATAAAACTATTATTAACGCTATTTGTCCCACAACAACTTTTTAATTTTTTGGTTTTTTTGCATAAATTAAGAACAATTGGCTATAGATAGCATAATTATGTAATTGTTTTCAATTTTCTATTCTTGGTTTTTTTGGAAAAGCGTGGTCCCATATGGGACCGCTGGGCACAACTGAGGTTTTCAGGTTGCTATTTTAGTATTTGTATAAAGATATATGTATAAAGATATTTATACATATTTTTTATACAAAGAAAAATAAATTAGAAATAGAATTAGATAAATTAGAATTAGAATAATAATCTAAATTTATATTGAATAGTATTTATATGTGTGGTATTACTCGAAGCAAGGAATGCTCAAACCAACATTATATTTTTTGCATTCAATTTTACTTCGGGATGTGCAACAATCTGCAACGCATATTCTTCTAATAGCTGATGGTGTCAGCCAATGATTCAGGCCGTCATAACGTAACGTATTTTTTGAATTATCGTTAGATCTTCGTTTCTGGCTTGGAGAAACGCCGCACAGTGTGACGAGTCCATATAGCGATCTGACAAAAATGGAAGGAGTTGCTTTAGAATCATGAAATTTTCCAAGAATTATGATTATGATAACGGTATTGTTCTCAATTCTCTCCAATAAATCCGCATAAAATTATCCTAGATCAATAAAAATTCGTACGCGTAACTATGTTACAGAAAGAAATATTTGGTATTAAAATATAAACCAATCGGTAATCTAGTATATATATCCCAAAAAAAAATTATCCCAGATCAATAAAATTTGGTACGCATAATTATCTTATAGCAAAAAATAGTTTCATACGTGAACAAAAAATATATGATTACGAGTATCAGTTTGATGGTTTAAAAAAACAAAAACTTTAGTTTTCACTCCGAATCTGTCTTGCATTTTAGTTAAAACATGCTTTAAAACATTAGCAACACATAACTTCTTAATTTTTTAGCTGTCGCAGACAAAATATTCGAAAAAGTGTTAAGAAAGCTTCCATTTAAATCATATTGAAATTAAAATAATAATGAAAATCCGTTCTTTTTTTTTTATTTGCGTTTTAAGGTTTTGGAAATTATTGCATTTTTAACAGACAAATTTTTGCATTTTTTAAAAACATGCTCTAGAAAACTGCCCTTAACTTCTGTGTTTGTAAGTTTCCACAAACCAAATTTGAGTCGAATGTTAAGAAAGCATTGCTTAAAAATGCAAAAGAATTATATACTATAAAAATTCCCTTTTAGTTTTGACTTTAAAAAGCTTTGTAACCTTTGCAAAAGCTGTGTCAGCTTTAAGCTGGACACAACTGCATATTTAATTTTCTGAAAGTCAAATAT
This sequence comes from Coremacera marginata, assembly GCA_914767935.1. Lineage (NCBI taxonomy): Eukaryota > Metazoa > Arthropoda > Insecta > Diptera > Sciomyzidae > Coremacera > Coremacera marginata. The sequence goes on from OU612045.1 coordinate 54,858,327, forward strand.
CCAGTTGCGTCCAGCGGCTCCATATGGGACCAGCAAAGAAAATCATTGAATTACTTGCACTAAAAGTAAAAAAGATCATTTAGGAAAAGTAAATGTTTTTTTCTGATTCTAAACACATATATATCATTGGCAAAAAATTTGCGTAAAAATTAAAAAAAAATCATTTTTCACTTCCATGTTTGTAAAAACTGCTATATTCTTCTCACAAAAGTTACCAGATCTTAAAAACAATGTTTTAAGAAGTAATAGACTAATAGTAAATAAACTATAAATAATAGTAAGTAAATCAACTTCACGAGTATATTTTGTGGATGGAGCCGCTGGGACAATTCGGGTTAAAATATCATCTACAATAGTTTGATTCATAAGTTTGTCTACAAGCTTACAACTTCATAACTACAAGCTTACTCTATCTACATAGTCCACAAATTTGATTCTCCTTATGTAGATAAAGTCATAGCTAAGAGGTTTTTACCAACTTCCTTTTAGTTTTCGAAGCTGACACCCGACCACTTCAAAGATTAGAATGCCTATCATAAGAAGTTTTATTATTTAATTAACTTTGAATCATTTTTCTGGCCGGATCACAGTTATCATCGCACTCGTTATAATCATCATATTTGATGCACACTTACTTTCCAAACTAAAACCCTAAAATAATTATGATTAAAATTTTCACAAATAATGATCAGCCACAGCGACAACAGTACAAACAGCGATAAAGCAACAACAATAATATGCGCACAACATGTATAGCAGAGCTTTCAAAAAATATAATGTTAGCAATAAATTTATTTTTATGAATATTTATTTATGTATTTCGTAATTAAGTTTCATTTTAATATTTTAGTAGCAAAAAAAAAAAATAAAATAAAATAAAGAATGAAGTACATTCAAAACATAATTAAAAGATAATAAATACTCCAACTGCTGCTGGACACTCAATTTAATGTGCTGCGCTACGCTTTAGAATGATATTAATTTTGCAGACTGCCAAGTTGTTGCTGGCTGGGATGTTGTTGATTAGTATGGGGAGCATAACGCTCATTCCTTTGGTAGTAAAACAACAACTATAACTATTTAATTTAACGTACCTGCTATAAAAACTAATTGAATGCTACGCCTTATTAGCTCATCAACTCATATTCTATGTATATTTAGTTTGAAATAAATATTAAATAATATGATATATAACATATATCAAAAAACTTTATATGAAATTTTTTATTTATTTGATATATATAGGTATTTTAATATATATAACGTTTCTTACTTATTTAAAATATACTTTTAATTTTTAGTTCAATGAGTTGTATTTTAATTTGAAGTGTAAAATGTGCAAAATGTGTCAGAGAAAAGAAAAGCTGCTCTATAAATTTTCTTTGAAAAATTTTGAATATAAAGTACGAAGTAGTAATTTTTTTATTTATAATTTGTATGTTGCTTGAGAATTAAAAAAAATTGATACCAATATAAATAATAGCAAAGTTACACTTAGGAAAACCTGATCTACATATTTATTCTGTGCTTTTTTATTCTGTGCGGCAAAACTACAAAGGCACAATAAAAACAAAGGGTACGAAAACAAAACGATCGAACGTATAGCTGATGTCTCGTTTACCAGACAACAGACACACATAATAAGATAGCCAATGTGGCCTAAATAAATAAGCAACGGAAATCAGCGTAATTTTCTCAGGTAGAACATTTGTTTGGTAAAGCAACAAACAACAAAGAGCTAAGATTAATATTTGAATATCAAGCCATGGTAATGCTCAGAAAACCTAATGTTATCAAATTGCTACTAATACGCATAAACATGTGAAAATCTGGGCCAGTATTTGTATTGGTTTGTTTATTGAAAATATTTTCATGTCTGCGGCATTAAGAATGCTGCCGACATATATTATGAATCAAGTTGTTTTTAGTTCAAGTGGCGCTTCTTGCAGAACTCTCACTTGATTTCAAGGACCACCTGGAAAATAGCGCTACAGAAGTTTTTAAACAAAAAATTTTTGGGGAGTTTAATATTAAAAAGCCTTTGAAGGCTTGATTGGTTTTATAGCTCTACATTCCAGTTTAATTCACATCTCTGATCTGGATTTTTGACTCCATTTTTACATACTCGTAGATACTACGTTTGCATTGAGTTTTCATAGGTTTCATCGATTATGTTGTACGACTGAATTGTTTTTTAAAAACTGTTTGTTAAAAAAAACTGGGAATGGATATCAGAGGATCAATTTAGAGTCCTATTTTCCAAGAACCCTTTGAATAGGTTATATCTCCATCATATTACAATATACACTCAAACAACTGATTGTTTGAACATAACATTAGGGGTATTCACACTGACTACACCGAAAAAAAAGCAATAGAAAAATCACCTAAGCCGGCTTGTGTAAAGAGAATTGTATGGGAATTATAAACTTATGCTTATTCACCCAAGCAATTTATTGTTTAATACACTGCTTTGAAAGCACATACTTCGATACCTTGCCAAAAAAAAAAATATTTGATTCATCTAAGCCCAAAATCCAAAAACACAAAATTAAAAAACAACTAGCATGGATGGCTTAAGCATAGTTTTAAGCTATTTTCTGCAAAAAAAAAAAAAACACAGCTGCGTCATTAGACACACGAGAGAAGGATATATTTGATAATTTAATGTTCCTTTTTTGTAAAAAAACCCATTTTTTATACTTCATAAAGTAAATTAAAAAACACACATTTCATCAACAAAAAGAAAAGAAAAAAAAAAAATTCTTTGCCCGCCGTGCGGAATTGAACCTGGAATTTTTGGTGCAAGTCCATCGCTCTACCCAGTGATCCAAGCAGCATTGCTACTACTTGCTTACATAACTGCAGCTAAGTTAACAGATGCTGTATTAACAGATGCAGTATGTCGCAGTATTCTGTTGATAAGCATACAACAAAAATCTTTTAATAGATTTTTGTGTTATGCTGCAGCATAGCTTCAGCTGTAATTAATATTAAATAAATCACTCCGCGTAACGAAGGAGTTTGGCTCAATGCGTTGTGTAGTAACTTCATACACAGTGGTATTGGTTGTTTGTGGGTTCGGATCTCAACGGCATGCGAATGCAAAATTTTTTTATTTGATATTTATAAAGAATAGTCTAACTTTTGGTTTGTTATAGTTTGGTTTTAATGTTTTTTTTAGTGGACCGGTTATCCCGCCCTCACTAAATTTATTTTATTTAATTAACACCCACCGCAAGAGCCAAATAATGTCTTCATTGCGTCTTGATGTTTTTTTTTTATTTATATGTATGTACTCTCGGAAATAATTAGGCAGGTTCGTTTTCTTTTTAAAATGTTGATGTTTATTGCCTGACGTCTCGATTACAATGTGCTAAAGTTTCCTAGTGTTCACTATTTGAAATCATAAACAAAATGTGAGGTGAGTATTTTTACCAATAGATTTAAACATATCAAATACAGTGGTGGCAATTAAAATTAAAATCAAATATCAAAATAACTTTAGTCAGTGCATTTAAATAAAGCAATTAGAAAACCGGTTGGTAAGTATTTTTACTAATAGATTTAAACATATCAGATACAGTGGTGGCAATTAAAATGAAAATCAAATAACAAAATAACAATTCATTTCAATTCAATAAATAGTAAGGTTTAATAATTGATTATAATAATAATATTCGCTACATATTTAATTTAATTTAATGTTCTTGGTATAATATACGTCAAAAGCCGAGATATTATTAATTTCTAAAAAAAATGGTGTTGATAAAAGAAAAATTTGTGTTGTTGCCGATTTCAGTCAAGCAAATCACAGAACGAGAGAGTGGCGGCAGCCACTATAATATGAAAATATGAAAAAAGTCATATTTTTGAAATAAATTGTTTTTTTTTCAAAAAGTAGTGTATAAAAAATTACCAAATACTAGGTTAATTTATCACCCAAATACAAATTCGCAAGTCAACATGTAAGACTTAGCCATTTTGATACAGTACTTGGGCGGCTGAAAACTGCCAAAGCCATCTTATAAATTATACTAGGGTTTTTTTCAATATAACATAAGCTTTTTTCCCGGTGTAGGATAGTTGAGTTAAGACATATTGAGTACTACTTTTGATAATTACGAGCACCCTAAATTGCAATTGAGTGCTTTGTAGAATAGTTTTGGGTAGAGCTGCATGTTTGTTTGATCTCCCCAATTGATGTCAGAAATATTCACGATTTTTCTATGGAATTAATATTTTACATATTTTAATGTATCAAATGTTTTTTATTATCATAAGCTTTTATTTAACTTGCTTCGTCCGTATATATGTTTGACAGCCAAAATATTTCGGGAATCGTCATAAAATAGATCAACGTTCATTTTAAGTTGGTGGCATCGACACCTTTTTTTTGTCTATGGAGGTCGAGGCACCTTAATGTATATATATATATATATATATATATATCCGTCAAAATTTGCAAATCATTTTTCAACCACGTGTTGGTCTTCGATCAAGGTGAAATTTAGTACACATTTGTCAGTCTGGTGACAATATAATACTATTATAAAACTTTTTGCCATACCCTCCTATACCGCTCTCAAATAAATAAAAATGCAATATCACCAAAACTGCTAGGCTGATTCAGCTCGAATTTTTGGCAGTAGATTTCCTTCAAATAGAGGATGGCTCAGGAAAAATTTAGGATGGCTTTTAGAACAGAGAGTGGAATTTGACAATGGGGCATATCTCTTATATTTTAATACTGATACCATGTGGAATAGGAGTAGGTAGGTTCTGTTCCAAACACCATTGAAAAGGTGGGCGGGACTAGATAAGGCACGCGGCAGTTTATCGAAAATCTATGCATCAGATTTGAAATTTATAATTCAACTATGTTCTTATACCTTATATACAGATGAAGCTTTTCGTGAATTTATTGAAAAAATAAGCACAACAATAAGTGGATGGAAACAATTAAAAACTTGCAGCTAGCTTACTATGCATTTTATATTTAATTAAATATCGTTTTTCAACCTGATTAAACTCAAATCGCAGACAATTTAAAGCGGAAACTATTAAATTGATATCGAAATCACAAATAAGATTTATTTGATAGCTTGAAGCGGCTTAAAAGTAAATGTTTGCACATAAATTATTTTGAACTAGCAACTTATCTAAAATAGGTAAATTTCGAGGCTCATTCGCACGGGTTTTAATGATATTAGACAAATATTATATCGCCGGTGAGTAGGGCATAGTAGTTGTAAAACAACTCAGAGAGTATGCGTTAGCAAATTCGATATTAGGGACACTCTAATGGACAAAACCGCATTTATACATGCATTGCCTACTGTAACAACTGCAATCTGCAAGCTATAAAAGAATTTTAACTTAAAATAACTATTTAACTATTTTACTTCAGATGTACTGAAGGAGCTGACCAACTGAATTAAATCGCAGGAAGCACCACTCACAACTATTTAGAAAAAAAATAATCTTAACTCGTATCCTTAAATTGCTTGCTTCAAAATCACACAAAACAGCGTCTATTAACGACTACTTGGCCAGCACAAATGCAGTAACTTCCAACAAAACATATAGTCAAGGTAGCTCAATGGCAATAAAATTATTTTATGACTTTTGTGTTCGAGACAAGAGCACACAACGTGCTAGTTTTTATTGCTGCCACTGATGGTTAGTAAGTCAGACAGACAGTCAGTCAATCAATACAACGCGTTTCTGTGGGTAACGCGCTCAATAGGCGTATAGCGCAAAGTAGCAGTGCGACGACTCCTTTATGCCTCTTTGATCCTTATAATTTTTACACATTTCCACTATTGTTGAAGAGATATTGTGTGGTTTTTTTATTTTTTATTTTTGAGCTTTTTGTGCTTATTGTGGTTTTAGTAGTTGTTGTATTCTCGGAATAGCAGTGGGGCATCATTTTAACTAATGTGTGAAATTGAACGAAAATTGCATGGAATGGAACGACTAAAAATAAAAGTGAAATAACAACATTAACAACAACTGCATTTTAACAATAAACGAAGCAAATAATCAGCAATTAGCTGGATGGTTGCAAACGAATGATGTACGACGAATGGCCAACAATGACTGCACCCTACAGAAAACAATCCTGTTAGCATTTAATGATTGGACCACAATACCAGCAGGTTCTCTACGGAAAGCTCCAATTAAGTTCAAGTTCATTATTTTTGAAGGTTCGATAGATCGATTCAGTTTAACGTACTACTACTTAAGGTGAAAAATAATTTCATGCTTCCTTTCCATGCCGATTAGCTTGAAAATCTATTTAATCATAGCAACAACTATGCAACAAGACTGACGAAATTATTTGCCTGCTCCCGCCGTGCTGGCAGCTACATTGCCACCATTCGACATCATTGTAAAAATTATGCATGAAGGCATAAAATTTCGATTGTCTGTTGATATGAAGCGATGCCATCCTAAACATGGTTTTGACTGTGTCCTGTGTCCAGGCATCTGTAAGTCGACAAGAATGTGGTCTGGAAGCAGGGGAATGGAGAGGAAAAGGAGTAAATTTGCTGCTGCTGCTGCTGCTTTGTATGAGAATTTATGAGTGTGAGTTGTAGTTGTCGTTGTTGTTGTTGCCACAAGTGAAATTACGACACAGTCGTTTGCAACTACTACAACAAAAAAACAACAACAGCAACAGCTACGACAACAACCGGAATATTTGTAACCATGCTAGATGGACGACGACGATGAATGTCTGTTGAATGCTACAATTTATGCCCCCAGCTTGAATGGTTTCAAGCTGTTCATTCGATGTTGACGTTATTGAATGCAAATTTTGAGCAGTTCGGATGACATTACGCAATGGGAAAGATTAAGCGTAGAGTAGCTAGAGCTGTTTCTCCTTCAAAACCTCTCCTGATCACCCAACATTGCTTTTTATTTTCTCAAAATTTACTTGCCCTTGTCCTTGCCTTGTCTTTATGCCCGACCTTATACATAAAAAGCCGGCGCGCCGCGCAGCTTCCAGCCTCTTTAATTAAGATCCTTTGTGAAAAAAGCAAAAAGAAAATAATAACGCACGTTAAGCTTTCGTTTTGCCATATAAAATTATTTTATTGCTCCAACATTTAACCTTGCTCAGACCATAAAAGGGATTCATTTATTGTTTTCTGCGCTTCGCAGTGAAACTGAATGGAACCTTAACGCCATAAACGAGCTTAAGTGTTTAAGAAAAATTTGCCCAAGTGTTGAATCTCTTACGGCATAAAAAATAAAAAAACAAGAAACAGAAAAAAAAAACCCAGCCAATCCCAAGTAACATAAAACTAATCCATGAAATATACGATTTTCTAATTATATGAAAACAAATCTATTTAGTTTCTTAAAGCTTGTAAGTAAAACTTATTAACTGCTCAGATATCCATTAGTCTTAATAATCTATGTTAATTAGTTGCACAGTGGCTACAAATAGGTTTGCTTTGAGAACACTAATAAGTATTGTAAGGACTACAATATTATAATGTAGAGTTTTTTAGAAATCTTTGGAAGTTTTACACTTTAAAATAGGTACGTGTTTTAAAAATAGTTTGTAAGTTCATCTGAAAAACATGTTATTCTTTAATTCAAATAATGTAATGGGGGAAACGCATCGGCACTGTCCTGCAACTCTTTTGTTTAGGAAATTTGATGGCCAAATTTGTTATTTCAGAATTTCATATATTTTATTATAATGACAGAGGTAAAATCTGAAGTAATATACAAAAATAATGAAATATGTCGCTCAACGAGTTCTGGTGGAAGAGACAATAGTAATTTACTAAAATATAGAGTAATAATCTTCGCAATATTTGTCTTTGATATAGTTCTTGGATTCACAATACAATACAATACAATACAATACAATTTTATAAGAAACATTTTTGTAGAATATATCTCGTATTAACAGCCGTATTCATAAAAATATTTTGAAACAGCTTTCAAACGTTTGTTAGTTAAAATGCTTTCTAAAGTTAAAATACTCTTTAAAAGCGTTGTACGAGTATTCATAAACGAGTCTTAAGAGTCTTATAGCTAAAGTGAGAATATTGATGCTTTAAAAAAGAAACAGTTGTAATTTTCGTTTGTGTCTCTGATAAATATAATGACACTTGCTTAAAAATAAAAAAAAAAAAATATATAAAGGTTTGTGAATTTGATATACTGGCAGGCATTTGTTTAAGGCCCAGTTTCAATTTTTTGAGTAAAAAATCGGACTTTTTTGAATGATGGTATTTTTGTTATTTAATTAAATATCAAAATAGTTTCTTATTTTTAGTTAAGCCTCAAATTAACAATTTTGTTTTTGGTTTTTTCCATCGATAGTTATGGTTATACAGCGTGTAAAAGTTGAGGTCGCGAACGAAAGGTCTCTTGCGGATATTTCCTCTCCAGGGAGCGAACACACAAAAAAAAAACAAAACAGGTTGTTTTCAGAACAGTTTTGCCTTCTGAGTTAACCAAAAAAAAGTTTAAAATTAAAAAAAATAAAAAAAAGCGGCATAAATTAAAAAAACTCAATTTTTCGTGAACGAAATCGGACCTTATCAGTTATTTATTTATTTATTTATTTATTTATTTTTATTTATTTAATTAAGCTTAATACAAGCAATTTAAATACTTAAACTAAAAACTTAAATTTAAACAGTGATACATTATCTTAGTTGTAAGAAGACATTAAAGAGGGGGAAGACGTGGCGTTGGAGTTAAGAAGGATATTTCGGAGTCGAGGTCTACTAAGATGAAAATCGAATTCGCTAATCAAATTATTGGTTATGCGAAGCATCCTGGTTATTGGTTCACTGCATCCATAATCGGTGCGATGAAAGTTAAGGTGGAAGAGAGGTATAGACCTAAGGTTGCGTGGGTTTGTATTAAGAGATATTAAGTGGAGCAGTGCAGGGCAGTTGATGGTTCCGCATACTAGTTGATGAATGAAAAGTACATCGGCAACCTCCCTTCGTTTTTCAAGAGTATGCATATTAATCAACTTCAGACGGTCGGCATAAGGAGGTAAGTTGAAACTGTCAGAACCGGGAAGACCACGTAGAGCGAAACGAATAAATCTACGTTGAACGGCTTCGATTCTCATTGAATGGGTGTTGTAAATGGGAGACCAAACTGGGCTGGCATATTCGAGAATGGGTCTAACAAAGGTAAGATAGAGAGATTTTGTGACGTAGGGATTGGAGAACTCTCTGGACCAGTGTTTCACAAAACCAAGTGCAGAGTTAGCTCTACTAATAATTTTATCCATGTGAGATCTAAAGTTAAGTTCCTTGTCACAAATAACACCTAAGTCACATAAAGAGCTTACAGAGGGAACTGGCTTACCGAGTATGTAATAGGTTCTCGGGGGGAGTTGGAGTCGCTTACGAGAATATGTAATAGCTTGGCATTTACTGACGTTGAGTTCCAGCAAATTTTTTTGACACCAAGTGGAAAAGCTGTCAAGATCGTTTTGAAGATTTCGTGAATCGGTGCTGGTTTGTATGCGCCGATATATTTTCATATCGTCAGCGTACACAGAAAGATTGGATTCTTTGATGATGCCGTCAACATCAGAAATTGTTAAGACGAAAAGCAAAGGACCAAGGTGACTGCCTTGTGGGACACCAGAGGTAGCTGTAAAAGATTCTGAGTTGGAAAATCTAAAGATGACATTATAATGGCGTTCTTCGAGATACGATTTGATCCAGGATATAAACAGGGATGGAAAACCAAAGGCTTTTAGCTTAAGAAGGATGATAGTGTGTGAGATTTTGTCAAACGCTTTACTGAAATCGGTAGAAACAGCATCAACTTCGAAACCGCTTTCCAACGAGCATAGAGTGTTTGAAACAAATTCTGTGAGGTTAGTGGTAGTTGATCTACCCTTGAGGAAGCCGTGTTGATTATCAGGAAATATAGATTTGCAATGGAAGAAGAGAATGTCATAGATAATGCTTTCAAAAATTTTAGGAGCACATGACAGTTTTGCAATAGGTCTGTAATTAGAAATTTCATTTTTAGGTCCTTTTTTGTGCAGTGGTATTATGTACGAATTCTTCCATAACTTAGGGAAAACAGACTGAGAAATAGAAAGTTGAAAGAGAGTCAAAAGGGGATGAGCCAGTAAGTTCGCGAATTTTTTTATGACAATAGCAGGTAAGCCATCGGGACCAGGAGAATAATCATCTTTTAGATTACTGATCTTTTCTAAGACATCACCTAGTGAAATATCAACATATGTCAGCGAGGTTTGACCACAGTTCCTTAACGAAGAAAAGTATTCATAATCAAGTTCATCGTTGTGACTCATGAATGACTGACTGAAGAAATTTGCAAATAGGTTTGCAATTACTTCCGGGTTCTCTGAGGAGGTGTTTGAAAAAGTAAGGGTAGATGGGTAGTTATCAGATTTTCTTTTTATATTGATGAACTTGTAGAAGCTTTTAGGGTCCGACAGCAATTTAGTTTGAATATGAGCAAGATAAGACTCATATAGGTTTTCACAGAGTGCAGAAAAAAGGTTGTAGGCGTGTAGATAATTAGCGAGGTCAATAGAAGAGCGAGAGATTAAATAAGTGCGCCAAAGTTTGTTCCTCTTATTACGGAGTGAGCGTAGATCTCTATTGTACCAGGGAGGAGATGACGAAAAATTGTTCTGCTTAGTAAAGGGGACAGATTGTGTGAAGCAGAAGAAAATTTTGTCATAGAAGAGAGCAACAGCATTGTCAACACTTTCGTGAGCATAATCGAAGAGATGTTGGAAATCGATTCCGCTGAGTAACGTTTCTAGTTTTACAAAATCAGTTTTCCGATAGTTGAAACTGTACGCGTGCTCGAAGTGTGTATTTATGATGTTATGGTTGTAAGATAGGGTAAGAGATATAGGTGGATGGTACTGATCAAGTGTTGAGAGTAAATGGTCACTCGCTGAGACTAGGCAATCTAAGTCGGAAGAAAAGATAAGGTCTAGTTGTCTACCTATATTGTTAGTTACTCCACTTAACTGGTAAAGGCCGGAGTCAGAAAGACAGCTAGTAAAGAGAATTTCTTTTTCAGATGTTGCATTTGAAGGAAAATAGTGGCACTCGTCATCTGACAGGACCCATTGAAGGTTAGGAAGATTAAAGTCCCCCAGAAATATAATGGTATCAGATGGATCAGTTAGATCTAGAAGTGAATCGATTGCGTCCACTGCAAGCTGGTAACCATACACGGGTTGAGAAGGTCGAATATAACAGCAGATAACGAATATACTCCGTTTAGCGACACAAACTTTGGCACAAATAAATTCAAAGTTAGCTGTGTGGGAATTTTTTACAAAGACTGGATTGTAGCGATTGTGAATTGCTAGAAGGACACCACGACCTGAGGAGAGATCATCTTTGTCGAGTCCATCATCTCTGAACACCACAAAATCAGACGCAAATACTTCAGTATCCTTGAAATCCTGGGTAAGATTAGTCTCAGTTAGGGCAAAAATATCGTAGGGAAGCTTAAGAGAGTTAAGGAACACTGTAGAGATTTTAGTGCGTAGTCCTCTTACATTTTGGTAGTAAAGAGAGACAAATATTGGGCTGAGAAAAGGGGTTTGATTATGGGCAAGAGGCTGGTTAGGAATAATATTGTTGCTGCTCTTTACGGGTTTTTTGAAGGTAAGAGATGTGTTTTGACCTTACAGTTAAATACTAAGCAAAAAAAAAATACGTTTTATATGATTTTGTCGGTTCACTCAGAGCGGATTTAATTTTTAAAAATAATAAAACTAGATCTGACGAATTCTTTTCCAATTAAAGTGCAAGCTGTTCCAAAAAATGTCATTTCGAAAAAACCGCGTTTAAAGTTTTTGTTTACCTTACTTTATGAGCGTTTACTACTCATAAAAACTTACACATCCCTTAAACGGCTTCGAAATTTATTCTGAAATTTTGACACATTCTTAAGATGTTTTTCAACATCTAAGATTATAAATTAAAAAAAAATCTAATTTTTTTCTAAGAAAAACTTAAACTGGGCCTTAAAATTTTGTTTACCTTTAAAAAATACAGCTGCTCATAGCAATTTACAAACAAACACGAATATTTTTATTTTTTTATTTATTTTGATTTTTGTTTGACACAAAATGATAAGATTGTTCTCAATTGAGAACATTAAAATTTAAAATAGCTTTGTAGGAAGCATGGTAGAATAAAAGAAGGTAGATGCATTTTGGACTGCGCTCTCTTTCTCATAGCCACAATTGTCAAAAGCAATACAAATCACTTTTTTGCTTACATTTTTCCAACTGAAGCTTTCTCATCGATTTCAGATTTTCAATGAGCTATCAAATTCGTTTTGACAGTTACGGCAGTCTGCCTCTCCGAAATACATCTACCTTCTCTTATTCTTCCATGGTAGGAGGTTTACAGAAGGTTTGTTCCTATTTTAAAATTCTCTCATTAGTGAAGCTGTTACGTTTATGAATAACGTTTTGAAACATGTGTCTTATAAAGGGTTTACAAGAGGTTCGTAACTTTTTATGAATACGGCTGTAAGTCTTTAACGCCCTTTGCGTTTTTGTATAAAAAAAAATTGTGAAGAGTTTAAGTATTCTATGAAAATATTTCTTGTAAAATTTCACTATAAGCCCTTTTGGGCAAGATTTGTCCATAGGGTACACTTCTAGATATTCGCGCATCCGGGCTGCTAGGGTAGCTTGAAGTTTTTTCAGGTCTTTCGAGCTACCCGAGTCATACCCGTGTTCCCAGGCTTTTCGAATAATTTGACCTACCCGTGTATTTTCGAGCTTCTTAGTTAGTTTCGAGGTCAGTTCGCTTTTAGTTAGTTTTTTCGAGGCTGGTTTGAGCATACGTTTCCGGGCTTGTATAAACTTTTAAGTGAAGACAAAAATGTCGTAACTTCTAATAACTATAATTTGATTGACGTATGATCTCTTCTGCGTTGACCGCCGCTGGGTACAGAATCGAATATTTTCTTCACTGGAGCGTCGCCTTCCATTCGCTAAGCATGACCTAGCCAGCAAAGCCGCTCGATTTTTATGCGCTTTACTATATCTATGTTGGCGTAAAGCTCATACAGCTCGTCGTTCTATTGTATTCGGTACTCGCCATTGACACAGATTGGTCCGTAGATTTTACGAAGGATCTTTCTCTCGAATGCTTCCAAAGTCTTTTCATCAGAACTGCTCAAAGTCCGGGTTTGTGCTGCATATAACAGGACGGGTATGACTAGTGACTTATAGAGCATGACTTTTGTTCGTCGCGAGAGGGCTCTGCTTCTCGATTGCCTACTGAGCCCAAAGTAACACCTGTTGGCAAGAGTTATCCTTCGTTTCATCTCTCTATTGATATCGTTGGTGGAGTTAGTGTTGTAACAAAGGTAAACGAAGTCCTTCACAACTTCGTGGGTGATAATACGCTGGTACTGTTTGTTTGTTGACACCAGACCCATGCGACCCGACTCTTTTTTTAATTTGGAGAATGCTGCACTGACTTTGCGTGTGTTATGGCCAATGATATCAATATCATCAGCATACGCTAGCAGCATAAAACTCTTGTAGAATATGGTGCCGCCTTGTCTCAGATCAGCAGCTCGAATGATCTTCTCCATAATTAGATTAAAAAGTCGCATGATAAAGAATCACGTTGTCTGAAACCTTGTTTGGTAACAAATGGTGGGGAGAGGTCCTTCCCGATTTTAACTGCGCTGCTTGTGTTGCTCAGTGTCATCCTGTATAGACGGATTAATTTTGCAGATTTACCAAATTCAGACATGGTGGAGTATAGGTGATACCTTATCGGACTGTCGAAGGCGGCTTTGTAATCGACAAAAGGATGGTTGGTGTCGATTTGTTTCTCTTGGGTCTTTTTCAAGACTTGTCGTAGCGTGAATATCTGGTCGGTGGTAGATTTTCCACACTGATAAGGCCCAATCAGTTGGTTTACGAATTTTAAGATGCTTTTGTTTGTTAAAAATTATTTCTTAGTTTATATATTAAGAAACATTTGGTTAAACATTTTCTTAGTTTAGAAGTTAACTCATAAAAGCGAAAAAAAAATCACTCAGTCCCACAATATTAAATGCGCCATACAAAAGAAAAAAATGTACCAAACTTATACTGCAGAATTCTTAACGATAGAGATCAGACTTAACAATAGATGTCATCATGTCATGAAAATTCATCAACGCTTTTATATAGCAACGAAACCATGCGTAATTCATAAAGACGTTTTGCTTTAATTTTTTTTTTTTTTTGACGCTTCAGTAAAAGCCATAACAAATCTTAGATAACACTCTCTATCTTAAAAAAAACTTGTCATCAGACGTTTTTTATTTCAATAATAGGAACTCTTGACCATATTTGACTTTGATAATGTGTCTACTTAGACCGCAGGGCGACCGAAACAATTTTCGGTCGCCAAATTAAGTGCATATATGAAATGAGTTCAGTTAAAGTAAGCAACAGAGAACTTTTTTACCATTTGTCATAAGCGCTGACGTTACATTGATAGGCATATTATTCCAAATACTTTAGATGTTTCGGTCATATCTGTTTATAAGCAGCATCTTTTTTTGATTAAACGAAGCCCTTCTTGGAGTTCCCCTACAAAAACAAAAAAACTGAAAAATAATCTTGATTATAGTTCATATCTCTCTCGAATTGGTGCTATGAAATATCCCACAAAAGAAAAATAGCAAAAAACTATATAAGAAATTACCCAAAACTGCATAAAAAATGGTCCAAGACGAAAAGACAAAATTTCTCCCAACAAAACCGAAAAAAAGCTGGAGCAATTTTGGAAAAATGACAATGTAAATTTTTTGCATTGCTCGCAGGAGATAAGCTTGCCTTGTACGAAATTAGCAAAATTTACGAGGCCCATAATTTCCGTTTTTTTAAAAACATTTCGTACAAGGAACAAAAAATCACAAAAAAAAAAAAAATTAAAAATCGCCCAGAAACAAAAACAATTTCAGTAAAAATATTTGGGTGATTTTTTATTTGAAAAATCTCAAATTCAAAAATATGAAGAATACCGAAAACCAAAACCCAAAATTTCACCCAAAAAAAATTCATATCTGCAAAAATATTCTACAAAAATGCAAAATCACTTTTTTGAAATCCAATATTTTTTCAATTCTTATAAATATTGAAAAATATTGAGTGATTTCTATTTTTTTCTTTTGGGCTGTATTTCATAGCGCCTTATTTTCCACCCCATATCTGACGGCCTTCTGGTGGTTCCTTTACAAAAATTACAAATTCCTTGCGCATTGTATTTACTTGACTGAGCTTGAAAGCCTTACTGACTGAATATATGGCCTTTCGAGCTACTCGGCCCTAGAGTGTCCGTGCACCCGAAAAAAGTGTCCTATTAAAATGAAAGGACTTTTATTGCATACGAGTAGTTTCAGAAGGATCTGCAGAATCTGCATTCATATTCAGATTTCTAAGTACAAATGAATAACGAATGAATGAACTAATTAAATGAATGCAAAATTAAATTTTGAATAAAATTACATTACATTTACAGCCTTACATATTACATAACTTAACAGGCCCAGAATATTTTTTACATATTACATAACTTAACAGGCCCAGAATTATGTTGCCAGTATATTTCGTACTCATATCGTAGCAGAGGACTACTTTGATGAACATATTGTGAAAACTCTACGTTTGTTTCTTGACTGTTATTTCTTGTATGGATATTTGAGTTGAACTTTTTATGAAACCGAACAGAGTAGTAATGCGCTTAAATTGTTAAACAAACTCACTTTTTTACTATAAGGAACCATAAATGCATAATTGCTCTGCCTCACTTAGTCGGAAATTCATTCTATATTCAGTGGAGAATTAAAAGATATTCATTGATATCACTTAACATGCATCTTTTTTATGCATCAGTATTTTTTTTAGATATTGCTTATCAATGTTGTCACTCTGATTACACTAAGCTACCAATTTCAGAAACTAGTTTATATGAAATATTTTTAAATTTTAATATTTCTGCATAAATTATTTTGTGCGACAACTTAGAATAATTCTATAAAAAGCTCAATAAAGTGCCTTGCATTAATCAAACTGCTCTAGTTTATGCATCATAAGATACAATGTTGCGAATGTTGTTTTCAGCCCATCGAACAACTCAACATGTTAATGATAATTGTGCTGATGTTGGTGCGTTTAATAAATGTGTGAAAATTAAAAATTCCTGTACAGTTGATATATGATGCAAAATCGAGTTTGTAGATTAAATTATATGCAAGATGTGCATTAGAATTATAAAAAAGGATAAGGACAAAAATAGCACATGACTCAATAGAATAGAATGAATATTTTGTAAATTGATATGAGAATACGTGAAGAATTATGTTAACTTCACGAAATCTATAATATCTACACTGAGAAAAAAAAAACATCCTAATATCAAAGAAAATTTCCTAAATCTGTCGAAAAATTTTACCTGTTTTGGCTTTATTTTTAAATTGGTTTTATAAAGTGAAATTGAATCATGCAAAGAAAGTCAGTGGTGGAATATTCCGTTCTGGAAAATTTGACTTTTTTTTTTTAAAAAAAAGAATTTTTTAATATTTAGTTACAAAGAGTTTAAAATTAGTATTTTTCCTCTCGCGGGCCTCCCTAGATTTTTCGATTTTTCTATGCACCAGTTATCGATTATTTTCAGCGCTATTAAAAAATCGGTTAATCTTATTAACTGTTTTAATCAGTGTTCTTATTATTACTTCATATGAATTTTCAAAAGATACATACATAATTTTCATCAATTTATTTTGACCAGTATGATGCTATTCCATGTGATGCTCGATACAAACTGACGAATGAGATGTATCTGTTAAAAAATACGCTCAGAAGCATTACTGTGGGAGTATTCTTAGGAAAAACCAGCTGCTATAGCGTAAAATATCGCTGTCCAGTGGTAAACTCAGATACAAATATCAGCTAAAAACTGGAATTTATTTCAACTTCACTTTAAAAGGCTGAACTTTAAAATTTAGCTTTAGCAGCTTAACTTTAAAATTTTATAAAATTAATTATTCAAGCTTTGTTTGAAATAACCTTATAAAAGCCTTGAAAATTCCATTTTCTTATATATTTTCTTATATAAAGCTTTTTAGTATTCAAGAAGATTTTTACTCAAGTAAATCTCTATCATAAAAAAACTTGTCATCACACTTCTTTTAATTTCAGTAAAAGAAAACAAGTAAAAAAAACTTGTCTGCGTCCGTCGTCGAACCAAGAAACTCTGGACCGAAAATCTGTTGGCTTAGACGACAGGGTTACCGAGCAATTTATGACAGGTAAATTAAGAGCATACATAATTGATTTTTTTATTAAGTTTAAAAAAAAAATGAAATGGCCATTTCAGCCCTTGAAAGGACTTCGACCGAGCTTCTTATGATCAATTGTGTTGTGTGTGTTTTGAAATGTGTTTTGAAACACAAATGATCGAGAACTGGACCTACCAGCCGACTCCGAACGGCTTATGTTCTCAAGAAGCTTTTAATGGCACTTTTTACTCTCTGAGGCTTGCCGTTGTCTGCAGAAAGGTGACGGCCGAACAGAAAAATTAATTCAATTGAAAAAACTTTCTGTCAGATTGGGGAGTCGAACCTGGGTTCTCTGGCCTATGAGCCACATACTCCACCTACTACGCCACGGCCGTCACATTATTAAGTTTTACTCAATGAAATTCAAAGAAAATAGTTATAAAGCTTCATTGTTATTCAAACAAGTTCATCAATAGACGAGAGGATGGTATGTGCGGTTGCCGATACAAATATTCTGAATTCAAATCCAAACAAAATTATTATATTTATAATTTATAATTATTTATAATTATAATTTAAAAGAACATTTGTAAAAATAATTATAATTATAAATCGGATTTTTTTTTATCTAAGTTTCCGAATTCCTGAATAAGCCTTGAATAAAAATCTTATGTAAAACTTTATTCATGAGCAATATATAAATATAAAACTTTATATAAGTTTTTGAACAAAGAAATAATTTTCATACGCCCTTTTTCCTTGCATAGATCTTGTATAAAACTTGTTACATAAAATTCGTATATAAATCTTAACGCAAGGTTTATTTTAGTTAAACAGTTACATGCGATTGGAAGATTTACAAAACCGACTCTTTCTTAAATACAATATTTTTTTATCAAATATTTCATTTCTTCCAGGTAGATTTGAAAAATATTACAGGGACAATTACAGGAACAAGGACGCGTTAAGGTATTCATTAGAAGTCCTCACAACATCTTTGCAGCCAAAACGCGAACAATTTGCTGTTTTCCCAATCATCAAACTAAGTGCATGCTTGTTTCTTTTCGCTGAAGGTGGGTATCAAACTGGAGTTGGCAAGGACAACGATGTTGTTCTCGCCCAAAAAGTTCTTACAGAAGTGCTGGCTGTATTTAAAGCTGAATTTCAAACGATTTAAACGTTAAAAATGTAACATTAAAGACCACATAAGACTAGTTAAATCTTCAAAACAACAAAAGTTAGAAAAAAATTTTAGTTCACAAAAAAAGCCAAGGCCTGAGGCATACTTTCATGAACACATACAAAATATTTAGGTTTCATGGAATATTTTCAATATATTTGCAGAAATATGCATTTGAGTGTAAAATTAAAGAGAAAAAAAATTGCGCGTATGATCAATTCATTTCTTTATTTAGAATTCCTTTGTTGAAGTTGCAGCTTCATTTCCTCTATTACAATCATGCGACGATTCTTCTCAATTTTCTCCACCACTTCAATCTTTCTCAACTGCAGCATTGCCATATGTTTTTTTGAAAATCCTGTAATTTTCAAAAAAAAAAATCCTGTATTTTTAGAGAAAATACTGCTCTTATAAAAGGACTAAAAACAAATATTTTTAAATTTTTTTATTATAACATTTTTAGTATTTTATTTAAAGTAAGTCATAATTTTATCACTTTCTTATTAGGTATGTAATAAAATTAACAAAAATAAATTAAATAATAAGTTTTTAAAGCAATTCATTCGCAATGTTGAGATCATTGAACATATCGCACACTAAATACAAAATAGTCACAACTCAAAATTTACAAATTGTTACTTTGTAATTTTAAACTATTTGTAGTGATCATATACATCGAATGTAGCACATCAAATTTTTGAAAGGATGTAAAAAGTAGTAGCAACTTTATTTGCTACTTTTATATAAGTACTTACATATAATTTATAAACATAAAATTTCTATTTTTTTTATTCAACGAAAATTAAAAAACTGGATTAAAAAAAAACCTGCCCAAATCCTGGGAGAAATATGATCTTGTCTACCAGCTCAAAATACTGCCTAAAAGAGGATTAACTGCCCATATGGTAACGCTGCTCTACTGTAACATTTTTCTATTATCTTGAGTGGTTTTGTGCAAGAGTTTATTTTTTTATTCGTTAGAACGATAAAGAGATCGATATATTTTTTTTAAACTTGGTCCAAATTCTGTTGTTTTTGTTTTTTTAATTCGTCAGCTATATCCGTCATTTGGCGTTCTACGTAAAGGGTATATTAACTTTGTCATTCCGTTTGTAATGCCAAGAAGGAGGCGTGGCAGGAATAGAAAAATATGTATATTTTTGATCAGCATCACCTCTTAAGTCGACTTCCGTGTGTCCGTCTGTCTGTCTGTCGACACGATTACAGCCGTTATTTTAGAGCTATCGCTATAAAATTCAAAATATTTTTGATTTATTTTTAAAAAAAGAAGATCTAGTTCGAAAATGAGCCAAATCGGATGAAAACCACGCCTACCTCCCATACAAAGTGACTTTATTTTAACCGTAAAATGTCTTTAAAATCCACAAAAATTAAAAAAATGCCTTGAAATTTGGCACATAAGCTTTGACCTTCAATTTAAATCCTGGCTATGAAATCTGGAAAAAGCGGATGAAAACCACGCCTACCTCCCATACAAAGTCGCTTTTTTTTAAAGTAAAATCTCTTAAAAATCCGATCAAATTAAACAAATGTCTTAAAATTTTGCACATAGGCTTTGATGTTTAATATAAACCATATCTATATTATATGGCAAAATCGGATGAAAACCACGCCCACTTCCGATACGAAGTGCCTTTATTTTAAACGTAAAATCTCTTACAAATCCACAAAAATTAAAGAAATGTCTTCAAATTTTGCACATTTGCTTCGATATGTAAAATGAATTTTTCTATGATATTTGACAAAATCGGATCAAAACCACGCCTACCTACCATACAAAGTGACGTCATTAAAATAGGAAAACTTTCGATAATATACATATAAAACTGAATGTCATCGTGTATGTCGTAGCTAGAGACTTCGAATATACCTCAATATGGCCGCGGGGGGTATTTTAGCTTCGGTACCCTGCCGAAGCTCCATCCTTACTAGTTTCCTATATAGCCAATTCCTTTTCCAACACGGTTGCAGCAGTGGAATTTTTTTTGTGGATGTATATTTTGAAGAGAAGGTCGGTGGTTCACATGTAGCAGTAGCGTTTCTATGGATATCCAAATATTTTTGCGGTTACCCCTTCAACAGCTTCTTTTGTTCCAATAAGGTGAAAAATTGCCTCTTCCGAAGGAAACAATTTCTGTTCTCTATTGGGACTTCCACCCATTCCTTTCATCATTTTGAGGTTATGAGAGGCCTTGTACCTAACTTTTTTTTTTTTTTATCGATCCACACCTGAAACATAGATTTTAAAAGTATAACATTAATTTATAAAAGCAGTATGAAATTTATAGTTATACACACACACAGACGGATGGACGGATAGACCTATATTGACGCACATGAATTGACCACAAGCACGTGCTCGGCATTGGGAGAAGGATCACATAATACGATGCAACCTTTTTACTTCTCAGCCATTCCCACCCATCAATGTATTTTCATGTTCCTCTATACTGAGCTGGTTTAAGTAGCCAAGTTTCTCAACTTGGATCTTGATAGGGGCAACAACTTGGGCAATAAGTTAAAAATATGTAGTTTCCTTCTTCAATTCGGTCACATTTTTTATAGGAGGCCTTGTTTGGAACCCGCAAGCAATGTCGAGGTTCTTCTCCATCATCTCAATCAGAATGTCCATCTATATTTTATTAGTTGTCTTTTTCCAATTATTATATAAGAATTAAACTAAAATACTTAAAATAAATAATTTTACCTACCCTTTTTGATTTTTCCAACTTTTTTTATTTAATTTAAGCCTCTCGAATTTTTTTTTCCCTAACAATTCCTTTGGGAGCAAAAATTTTTAAAACATGTAAAAACTCTCATGTGTTTTTTTGTTCAGAATGCCTTCTTTTCTCCCAAAAATAATAATGATATATTTGGCAACAAATTCTCCCCAGAGAATCTATTTAGAATTGAGCTGAATATATACGTTCCTCGCTTTAACCAATTTTTGTAAATTGTTGGCTAATTTTTTAATGTTTACTGTTCCATGGTATATACGGGGGTAGGTGGAGTATATTTGTTTAGCCTAAATTTGGTTTAATATTGTTTGAACTGGTATAATTTACAAATTTCACCCATATTAAACTATTTTCAGACGAAGTCGAAAACCGACCTTACATTCCTCCAGTCCTCCATTTCGATTCTGATGAGTGATTCGAGAAACTCTTTCCAAATGACTTCAAAATAAAATTTTTCTCACTTTAATATCATTAATAACTACTATTAAAACCTTACCAAAATTAAAGACAGTTGCTTAAACAACACTATAAGGTAATATTTTATTCATAGTTTGTTCGAACTTCATGATGGATCACCCGATGTTAACTTTTAAGCATAGTAATCTATTGCCCAAAAATTAAACCATAACAATCAAAAGTTTCTGCGATGCACCTCACGAAACTGACTTGCAGCCGTTTTTAATGTTGAATAGCCGCACCACCCGCTGCTTATGTTCATAACAACTTTCCGCATTCATTATTTTTTTATATAATCCTAATTTTGATTTCACTGTTTCTGATCATATTTATTACCTGCAACTGACCATAGTGATCCCCTCTTCCCCACCCTTCCTCCTTGTTGATGCATGTATCCTTCTATCATTTTGTAGCTTATTCAATTCACATGCCAGTCAATTTTAATTTAACTCATAAACCACATGCAAACGTGTGAAAATGTTATGATTTCTTCTATTTTTTTTCTTTTTTTTTTAATTTATTCGGCTTGGTCTGTTTGTTTGTTTGGTTGAAAATTCACATTCAACCCTCGGGTGCCAACCAAGGTGAATGTGGTATGCATTACTATAGTCTGTGTGAGTTCATAAGTCCTGGCGCTGATATGCAATCTATTTGCGCTGCGTAGACGTGGTTCAGTAAAGAAAAAACAAACAGATTTTCTGCAGTTTCGATTTCATTTGTGCGAGTGATTTTCAGGTTTTTGCCATAGTGGACATGTTATGTGTTTGCATGGTGCACACGCTGCCTTATTTTGTTCAAAAACCTCCAGCATGAAAGGAAGCTCATTAGTATTATTTAACTGTGGAGTGTAGTTTTATGTTTTGCTACCAAATTTTATTGGTTGTCTGTTTTTGTTGGTCTTCAAATCTTACAGTTGCAACTTATGCACACGTATAATTTGGATTTTGATTGCATTATACAAAAATTTTCAGCAACATTTCACTTTTAACGCCATAAAACTTGCACCCAAACTATCTATGTCCTTGTCCTAAATAACCCGAAAATTCCCAAAAAGCTAAGAGGGTTTTTTTTTGTACACTTTGCGTAAGAATAAAAGCAATAAATATTGGCTTAGTATATTTTATGACGTCGTTAAATTGACATGCAATTCCAACTGCTTCAGCATTTGCCATGTGTGTCCAAGACTATCGAAATGAAAGAAAAAAACAAACACAATAATATTTTTTTAAATGTCTGGCAGCATTGTAACAACCTTGCGAAATAGTAGGAAGTTTTACGATTATTTGGCAGACAATAAATTCGAAACTTAGCAAGTGAAAATACAGCATAAATGTTGGCCTTTGAACTCAGTGCCTGGGTTGAATTGGTGCTAAATTTCATTCAGAAAGACGCATTTCCTACGCGCGGTAGTGGGAAGTAAGAAATGAAGGAAAGTTTTTGTGGGGTATCTTAAACAGTGTACTAGTTTTTGAGGGAAGGCGCTGAGTTTTCAAAATTTTTTAAAAATTACTTTTTGAAATTACCAGAAGATTAATTCTCTTTCTGCGTTATTGTGAAGTAGAAAGTACTTCCTTTTCAAATTCTTATTTTGCGTTAATATGACAAACAGTGCTTTTATTTTGCTGAAGTGAAGTGATTCACTGATTCTGATGGAAAAAAAATAAATATATCGCACACCAAATACAAAACAGTCACAACTCAAAATTTACAAATTTTGACTGTATGATACTTTGACTGTAACACATCAAATACATTTTTTACACATCTTCTTTCTCTATAGTTTAAAAAAAAGATTTTTGTCTCATGCCTTGTATGCAGTTCCATCAAAAATAAAATTGTTTTTTGCTTCACCTAGAAATTTAAAAATTTTGAGTTGTGACTGTTTCGTATTAAGTGTGCGATATTATATTAGTAATGTGAATATGAACTGCAGATTTTTTTTTGCTGAAAAACTTATTTATTTAAACAATGTAAGGAATGAATTCATTAATCAAAGTATTGACTATCGTTTGCTATGACTTTTCCCAACTTTCTTGCAACTGATGGATTCAAAGAATTCAGAGAATCTTTGTAAGAATAAAAGTGTTGTTTCGAAAGTCCGCTCTGCATCTATCGGAACAAGTAATAATCAGAGGGAACCACGTCTGGTGAATACGATACGTGTGTCAGAACTTCCTAATTAATATTTTACTCGTTTTTTTTTTTACTTGGTTTGCAACATGTGGACGAGCATGGTCATAATGGAAAAATAACCGATTCGTGTCTTTGGACCAGAGACTGTATATAATAATTTTTTTTACATTTCTTAAATCTAAAAAGCTTTATGAAAAAAAAGTAGTACCGCATTTTTATTTACACCATTAGAATCTTCTCAGCAGGCCTGTAGACAAGGGGGAGGGGGAAAATTGCAGGTGTTCAAACCCCTCCCCCCCCATAGGGTCCAAAAAGTATAAGAAATAACACAAATGAGACTATTAAATTCAAAATGTGATGTTTTTTTTAGATAAACTGTGATAATAATGTTAATTTCCTTGAAAACTTCACTTAATTATTGAAAAATTCTTTTGGCTAAGTGAAAGATCAACTTTGCTTATAAAAGTCATAATCATTATATTGGAATTCATCTCCAAGGAGTTTGTATATTAAAAAAATCAGTTTCAATGCTCAAAAAGTTCCTGATATCCAGCAAGAAATATATATAAAATTATACCTAGAATTAATATAATTTTGTAAATTGAATAAAATTAGCTTGACATTTTTTATGCCATGTCTAAGCTAAGGACTCAAAACTTTTGAAATGCATTCATTTGAATAAGTTTTTTTTTTAATCTTTTAAAGTGTAAAAAATACATGAACCACGAAATTTAATACATTATGGGGTATTCCACGTAAAGCGCATGACTAAAAAGTTTGAGTTGTTTTATTGGTATATAAGACATCTAAAGTTTCCAACTTGGCAGCAAAATTTAGCCCTGTGCGAAGTATTTTCCAAATTACAGGTTTCGGAAAATCATCTTAAAGATAAATATGCTTTTTTTTCGAAAAAAAATTCTCAATAGAAGAAATGTTTGTAAAACTTTTTATACAGCCCAATTTTATAGTGATTTGATGATTTTTTAATCATGTTACCAAATTCTCATTAAAAAAATTAACAATTACAGTTTTGTAAGCTTTAGCATTTGTAAAATTATTTTTAGTTTATTAAAAAATTAAAAAATAATTTGGAAGTTCAAAAAATTTTGTTTTTAGTTTTTTAATTTGTAAATAATTTTAATATTAATCCGCAACCGATTAAATTCTTAAATATCCAAAAAAAAGTTACTGTTTCATTCTTTTTATATAAATTTATCTAGCTGAGTAATTATTTCAATATTAACATGAACTTGTTTTCATGTGATGTCTTATATAATAAATTGGGTATAAGATACTGGTACTCGTGCAAAAACCAGTTTTCAAATTACTGTTTTTGAAAAATAGTCTGAAATTTAAATATGACTTTTATCGGAGTCGTTTCCTCTGCTCAACAAATTTTATTAAAAAAAATATATATAGAGTAAAAAAAAATATACGTATATAAATTGTTATTGGAATTGAATCATGATAAAATGAAACTGTTTTTAAAGATCTTAAAATATTTTATTTTCAATATTATTTAAATTGCTGAAATCGTTTCCGAGAACAGTAATATTTTAGCTCTTAACGATAACTCGATCTAGGGTTCACACAGGTTCAAATAGTTGTACACAAGCTGGGGATCAATAAAAGCGTAAGATAGCAAAAAAAAAAAAACACCAAATCTAAAGACTAAAATTTTTTTTCCTTCCATTTATGTGAAATGTCCATAAAAGTTGTAAATACAGCTGCAGCAAGTGAACTTATTAAAAAATGTTTGCATTTTTCATAGCTGATTTTAATTTTGATTTTAATAAACTGCAAGAAATCTAACCTATTTTTACCGTTCACACTAATATTGTTATATCCTTGTTTTAGTTATTACTGGTATCTACTTATAGATTTTTTTATCAAAGCCCCCCTAAGGTAAATCCTGGCTATGGGCCAGCCAGTTAGTAACTGACGAGCTAGTCAGTTAGTAGAACATGATTTCATATAGATTTTCAAAATTTTTACTTTTAAATTTTTAGCAACAAAAACCGATTATTTTTGATTTCTTTTTTTTAAGACAAAAATAAAAAGAAAAATTTGTTCGATATTTTTTGAGCACCGGTAATTTTGATTTTATTCTATAAGGCAGAAATAAAAAGGAAAGTTTACCGGATATTTTTTTTAGCAAAAAAAAAATGGTCGATAATTTTTAATTTTTATTTTTAAGGCAAAAATGAAAAGCAGAATTTTTGATTTTTATATTTTTAAGCGAAAAAAAAAACAATTTGCTCAATATTTTCGAACACACAATAACCGCTAATTTTTCATTTATGTCCAAAAAGTCCAATGAACCTTTAAAAGCTCCAAAGAAGTATTTATGAGCTGAGAAAATCCCAGTGCTTTAGATTGGACATAGAATTATCCATTTATGAGCAAGGAATTCACTGAACCCTTAAAAGTTGCAATGAGTCGTTTAGGGGGTCTAAATGGTCACAGAACCATTCAATTATGACCAAGGATTCCACATAATCCACAAAAGTCCTAATGACCTAACTTGGAATGAAGATAAGTCTAGCCTAAGACCCTTTAAACCCTTACGCGTACTGCGTAAGGGGTATATTAACTTTGTCATTCCGTTTGTAACGCCAATAACGAGGCGTGGCAGGTATAGAAAATTATATATATTTTTGATCAGCATCACCACCTGTGTCGATTTCCGTGTGTCCGTCTGTCTGTCTGTCTACCCGTCTCTTTGTTTGTGATCACGATTGCAGCCGTAATTTTTAAGTTATCGTGATGAAATTCAAAATATAAGCTTCTAACTAAAAAATGGAGATCAAGTTCGAGAATGAGCCAAATCGCATGAAAACCATGTCTACCTGCCATATAAAGTGACTTTATTTTAACCGTAAAATTTCTTCTAAATCCACAAAAATTAATAAAATGTCTTGAAATTTTGCATGTAAGCGTTGATCTTCAATATAAATCCTGAGTATAAAATTTGAAAAAAATCTGATGAAAACCACGTCTACCTCCCATACAAATTTGCTTTTTTTAAAACGTAAAATCGCTTAAAAATCTGCAAAAATTACAGATAGAAATTTCGCATATAAGCTTTGATATTTAACATAAACCATCTCTATGATATTTGGCAAAATAGATGAAAGCTACGCCTACCTCTCATACAAAGTGACGTCATCAAAATAGAAAATACTTTCGTAAATACATATATAAAATCCACATCGTTTATCCAACCCATATATATATTATCCAGTATAGTGTGGAGTCTTTAGACTAGAAAAGTAATAATATTTCCATTTCGACCGTTTATTCGAATTTCAAGGTGAAGCAAAAAAACAATTTTATTTCTGAAGCAACTCCATACAAAGCAATGAGACAGAAGTTTTTTTTAACTATAAAGAAAGAAGTATATGATGACTACGAATAGTTTTACATAAAAAAATAAAAATTTGTAAATTTTATAGATTTCGAGTTGTGATTGTTATATATTTAGTGTGCGATATGTTCTTTAGAATAATGAGAAGATTTAAGCCTACGAAAATGGGTAGGATTGGACAAGAGGCGTTTCAATTTAATTCTAATTGAATTCCTTCTACACCGCTTTCCTGACTTCATCCAAATTTTGCAAATATATTGCTTGGAATAATGAACAGTCATTAGTCTAAAAAATTGGGCGAAATTAGACAGAGGCATGCCACCTTAAATTAACTCGAACTCTTTCTATACCGCTTGTCCGACTTCTTCCAAATCTTCCATATTTTTTGGAATAATGAGCAGTCAGTAGTCTAGAAAATCATTGGCATACATTTTCACTGTTGTTTACAAGTTTTGCGGTGTGGAATTTTGACTTTCATAAAAAAATCACCTTTTCTTGCACTTCGGCACAAATCTCGGTACCAAAGACGATAGATCGGGACTTGAGAATACTGCTAATCGATTTTCTACATAAAGGTAGATTTTGAGACAAAAATTCAGGACGAGAATTTTTTATCTTCCACCCTGTTTTTGTTTTTTACTGTAAAAAACAAATTTGCTGAACTTTTCAAATTTGACATTTCACTTCTAGGTATTGTTTTATTTTACGGTATGAAGGACGATTGATAGCAATTTGGGGATTAAGATATAAAGTCATCCTTTTATCATCAGCTTTCACATATTAAAAATCCAGGATGAGAAGTTTTTTTTTGGAAAAGTTTTGGGCTGTGGAATTCTGATTTTCATACATATATCACTTTTTTCGAACTTCGGCACAAATTTCGGTACCAAGGACGATAGTCCAAGACTTAAGCATACTGCCAAGCGATTTTTCACATGAAGATGGATTTAAAAACAAGAATTTATCATGATAACTTTCCATCTTCCATTCCTTTTCTGTTTTTCACTGCAGAAACAAATCTTGCTGAACCACACAAAATCAAGATTTTACCATCAGTTCTTACAGCTCAAAAACCCAGGAGGGGAATTTTTGTTTTGGGATAAATTTTGCGGTGTTGAATTCTGATTTTCATACAAAAATCACTTTTTTCGCATTTCGGCCTAAATAACGGTACCAATGCCGATAGATCGGGACTTGAGCATACCGCCAACTGATTTCTCACATTACGGAATATTTTTGTGCAAAAATTGCCCCTTCCCCCAACCCCTTTTTTGTTTTTGGCTCAAGAAACAAATTTCACTTTTAGGTCATTTTACGGTATGTCAAAAATCCAATATGAGATCTTTTGTTTTGAGGCAATTTTTTGTGGTGTGGAATTCTGTCTTTCGCGATTTTGTTCCACTTTAGCTCAGATTTGGCTACCAAGGACGATAGATCATGACATAATCTGAGTGCCAAACGATTTTTCACATTAACTTAGTTTTTTGAGAAAAAAATTTCTGGATGGCAACTTTTCATCTCTATCCCTTTTAAAAAAAAAAATTTCTATTGCCTTATTTGATGCAAATTCGCCACAGAAGGGATGATTTCTATCAAACAGATAATCCAACTATTTTTCATGCACTTTGATGGTATAATTTCTCATTTTTATTAAAATTGCCTTTCAATTTTGACTTTTACAGCTTTGGCAGGTTGGCAGGTTAATTTTTTTATGTTAAAGTTTTATTAAAGACCTTATTTTGTAACTGCAGCAAATTCAAAATTCGAATATATTATACGGTGAATTGAACAAAAAATTGGGCTGAAGATTTTGCACTATCTTCAGAGAAGTTGTTTTGGAGCGTCCTTGACCTTGAGCTTTAGCAAGCAGCAATCAATAACAATTTCTTGGAAACGTTCAGTAAAACTGTTGTTAAACTTTGTTTCGATCCAGCTTTACATTCATCGGCTCTGGATTAAAGCACATAACTGGCACAGAAGTAAAAAAAAAATCTAATAACTGCCATTACTGAATGCATTACAGAAGCCATTCATTGGACTAAACAGCTCCATTAGTTGCTAGTAAATTACTTGTTAACAATGTCATGTGAACAGACGAGCATAGAATTCAGTTTAATAACAGTTTAAAAGAAAAAAGCAACGTATGCATTGGTCAATATTTTATCACTAGCTTAAAAGATCAGAACTAATATTACGACAACAACAGCAACCACAGGAACGTTATGCTAATGTTAAAGAATCAAGAAGAGAGAGAGAAGAAAAATAATAGTAAGAAGAAGAAAAACAGAAGAAATGCTAATGTCAGCGACTACGGCTTAAATGCTCATTCGTGTCATTTTAGTAGAAGAAACTAAATAAACTTTTTATTTTATGGTTTCATTTTGTGAAACCGGCGAATGACCAACCAGAAAGTCAGAAACTCTATCCAACAACACCAACAACAGACTAAACTGGTAACGCATTTGCAACATAGCGCGGAACGGAGCCAATACGAAGCTGAATGAATTCAATTATTTTTAAAATTATTGGAATTTTTATGGAACGCTCTTAATTGAATACCATGGGCATTAGAAACACTGACTGGCCTAAGCTGTACAGTGAGTGGAGGAGTGAAAGATGGAGAGAGACGTGGTAAGCGGTATTTTCTAAACAGTAGTTGATTACGCATGCGCATTAGTCTTCGGTGGTTAAATATTTTTGTGCTTCATTTTTTTTTCTTTTTATTTGTTTCTTATTTTAATGAAGTCTGTTTCCTGATAAGGCTTGACTAGCTTATTAATACTATAACTAAGACTGCTTTTAGCGGAATCGATTAAATACAAATTTGTTCTTACCGTTTCGATGTAAATCAAAATGCTCCGAATTTTAAAAGGTATTCTTGGGTGGCGTGTTAATTTATTTGTGTTTAATTTGATAATATTTTGCATAATTAAAAAAGTGAATATCAAAAATAGAAAAAATATAGTCAAATAAACCAGTGCGTGGATTAAATGTGAAAAGCTTAAAGGAAGTTGGTTAATTCGATCAATTGCTTGTAGATTCTTTAGTACCTACTATTTGGCTTATTTATAGTTACATTAAAAGACAATATCCAATTTTTTCTAAAAATACAGACTTCTACGTATATGTACGGGTTCTGGTAGAAAAAAATTATTGTATATGTATTCAGAGCCTTGCTCCAACGTTGGAACGAACCAACGTCTATTTTCTACGAACCGTTCGTAGAAAATAGATGTTCGTTCGTTCGTTCGTTCGTAGAAAACTGATGTTCGTTCGTTCGTTCATAGAAAATAGATGTTCGTTCGTTCGTAGAAAATAGATGTTCGTTCGTTCGTTCGTTAGTAGAAAATAGATGTTTTTTGTATGGGACCCAAAGAAGGGTGTGAGTATGTTCGGGAGAAATATTTAGGGGCAAAAAATAAAGGACTAGCTCATATATTTGACCCCTCAGGAGTCCAGTTACGGCCGATATAAACTATTTTCGACAGTTTTTGTATGGAGACCCAAAGAAGGGTGGCAGATAGATGGTAGGTGTGCTCACAAAAATTGTTGAGGGGCTAAAAATAATACGACCAGCTCATACATTTGACTCGTCTAAGGCTTCATCTACGGTCGATATAAACTATTTTCGACAGTTTTTGTGTTTTTTGTATTGGGATACAAAGAAAGGTGGAAGATAGGATATGGGTATGTTACGAAGAAATGTTAGGAGGCAAAGAATGATAGGAACAACTCATATATTAAGCCCCTCTAAGAGTCCAGCTACGGTCGATATTAAGTTTTTTCGACAGTTTTTTTTATTATGTTCGTTCGTTCGTTCGTAGAAAATAGATGTTCGTTCGTTCGTTCGTTCGTAGAAAACTGATGTTCGTTCGTTCGTTCGTAGAAAATAGTACTTCGTTCGTTCGTTTGCAGAAAATAGTTCGTTTGTAGAAAGTCGAAATTAAAATTTTGTTCGTTCGTTCGTTCGCAGATTTTTTTTTACTAAATTCAAAGAAGAATATTTAGTTATTACGTACTAGTATATAATATTTATAAATTAATAACTAGTAATTAGCAATGAATCTAGCTTTGATGATAATCTTTCTTGCAGCCCCAACTGTTTTACAATTGAATCAGTGCAACAGTATGAATACTTAGGATTAATAATCGATAGCTAATTTATTTGGTATGATCAAATGTTATCTCTTAAGCCATATTTGCGATATGTAGTTAGGACATTATATCTTCTTAGTAAGGTATGTTCTGCTAAGGTACTAAAAATGTTCTACTATGGACTTTTTCATTCAAAGTTAGCTAATGGTTTAACTTGTTGGGTCGCAGCATACAATAATAAATTGGGTCCTGTGTTAACTTTACAAAATTGTGTCACCAGGAAAATCGCCAATGTCAATCGGTTAACGTCCTCCATTGCTTCATGTCTTTCAACTCTTTCAATGTTTTGCCCTTACGTCATTTATTTTATTTCAAAACATTAAAAGTTATTTTTGATAAAAATCTTAACACCAGGTTATCTCCTATAAGGAACTATAGTCAAAGACTAAAGGAACTAAAGTCTTTAACCTTAACGATCCATATTACCGCACAACTAGATATTGCAACAGCTTACCTATGGTTTCGTGTCGATTGTATAACAAGCTTCGCAGTCACCTTAAATGTTTGAAATATAAATATAAATTTTTCAGAAAAGTAAAATTGTGACTTTTAAATTATGATTTGTTTGAAATTAAATGCCTCCTTTATGCACTTACTTAAAATCGACTGGAAAATAATTCTCATCTTGTCTCTTGTCTTTTGTTTTCTTATTTATAGTTGCTACTACTCTTGCCTCTGTTTTTCTTTTCTATGTACTTTTATATACTTTTCCTTCCTTCTTTTCTTTTATCCTTGCAACTGTTTCGACTCCACCCTTCTTTTAAAATATAGTTATAATTGTTTTTATTTAACACAGTTATTAATTTTACTTCCAAATGCCACTACCTTTTCTCCATTCTTGTAATTGAAATAATTGTTGAACAGCATTCAGTTTAAAAGTTTATTTTTATCTTTAGTGTTTTAAAAAAATGGGGAACAGGGGGCGAACCTTCACATGGCAACGTGTCTGACCGCCTCAACCTGGCGAGGCCAGCATTATCCATGTCGAAATCGTCTCAAGTCGACTCAAACCTCCAAGTGGTGTTCCCTGGGCAACGGCAAACTGGCATCCGTCAGTTTGACGGCTAATTTGAGCGGCGGGTCGATCCATAGACCTTAAACATGGAATGTGCGCAGGGTTTGGGTCCCGCCACATTACTACTGCCCAATGAAAACTAAACCAGCCTCGGATAAGAACCCCAATTACGTTGACGACCACCGCAAACGAAAAACGGACAATGATTTACGGATATGCACCTGGAATGTCCGGACCCTTTATAGGGAAGGTGTCATTATCCAACTGGCGGAAGCCCTCAAAACAATACAATCTGACATCACCGCCATCCAGGAAATGCGATGGAAAGGGCAAGGCTGCTCTAAACAAGCACACTGCGATATCTACTACAGCTGCCATGCGGAGAAGCGCGAATTCGGATGTGGATTCGTCGTTAGCCGGAAACTACGCCACCTTGTTTCCCGGTTCACACCTGTGAACGAAAGATTGGCCACGATCCGCATCAAGGCAAAATTTTTCTACATAAGCCTTATTTGCGCGCACGCCCCGACGGAGGAAAAGGACGAAGCCGTCAAGGACGCTTTCTACGCTAGTCTTGAGGACGTATATGACCACCTTCCGGTCCATGACGTGAAAATAGTCCTCGGCGATTTTAATGCGAAAGTCGGAAGGGAAGGCATCTTTGGCCCCACTGTCGGACAGTTCAGTCTTCACGAGACCTCCACAAACAACGGTCTAAGACTGATCGACTTCGCCGCGGCACGAAACATGGTAGTTAGTAGCACCAGATTTAAGCACCTCGACATCCACAAGGCCACCTGGCTGTCCCCGGATCAAAAAACGCGAAACCAAATTGATCATGTTGTAATCGACGGAAGGCATGCCTCTAGTGTTCTAGATGTGCGTACATTTCGGGGGGTCAACATTGACTCCGACCATTATCTTGTTGCAGCCAAGATCCGCATGCGATTATGCAATGCCAAGAACATACGCACAGGAATGCAACGAAAGCTAGATGTCGCTAAGCTGCAATTACAACGGACTGCCGAAGCCTACTCCGCTCAACTCTCGGTTAAGCTCAACCAACCAACCTCTGGACTCGACGACGCCGGCGGACTTTGGGCGCATATATCCCACTCCATGCGCGCTGCCGCTGCAGAAGTCATTGGTTTCCGGCGCCCGCAACCTCGGAACCAATGGTATGATCAGGAGTGTCGCATTGCGACTGCAGTAAAAAACGCCGCTTATAGAAAAACGCTGCAGTCAGCTGCAACGCGAGCCGTGCGAGAAAACTACCGCGAAAAGAGGAAGGAAGAGAGGCGCCTTTTCAGACGCAAGAAAAGAGAGCAGGAAAAGCGTGAGCGTGAGGAACTAGAGGTATACCAGGGCAAGAAGGATGCACGAAAATTCTATCAACAGGTTAAGCGTCTAACCCAAGGTTTCAAGCCCGGAGCATCCACTTGTAGAGACGAAAATGGAGATCTGAATACGGATACACAGTGTGTGCTTAGATTGTGGAGACAGCACTTCTCCAATTTACTTAATGGCGACGATTCCACCAATGCCGCCCATCGAGAGCACAGTGCAGTGCCACCAATCGACGATGACGGAGTGGAAGTATCACCACCTAGCCATGAAGAGGTTCGAGTTGCTATCCAACGACTCAAAAACAATAAAGCAGCGGGTGCTGACGGCCTGTCAGCTGAATTGTTTAAAACCGGCGGCGATGAATTGATAAGGCGCATGCATCAGCTCATCAGCAAAATATGGCTAGCAGAAAGCATGCCCGACGATTGGAACCTCAGTGTACTGTGCCCTATACTTAAGAAAGGAGACCCTACAATCTGCGCAAGTTATAGAGGTATCAGTCTTATTTCCATCGCATATAAGGTTCTCTCAAGCGTACTATGTGAAAGATTAAAGCCAATTACAAAAACACTGATTGGACCTTATCAGTGTGGCTTTCGACCTGGTAAGTCCACCATAGACCAGATTTTCACGCTACGACAAATCCTGGAGAAAACCCACGAAAATCAAATTGACACACACCATCTCTTTGTCGACTTTAAAGCTGCGTTCGATAGCCCGAGAAGGGATTGCCTATACGCAACAATGTCTGAGTTCGGTATACCTGCAAAGTTGATTAGACTTTGCAGAATGACGTTGAGCAACACACGCAGCTCCGTCAAGGTAGGAAATGACCTCTCCGAAACCTTCAATACCGAAAGAGGTTTCAGGCAAGGCGATCCACTGTCTTGCGATCTCTTCAACATCATCATGGAGGGGATCGTACGAAAGGCCGGTGTGCATCGTAATGGCACCATTTTCTATAAAGGTGTCCAGCTCCTTGCTTACGCTGATGATATTGATATTGTTGGCAGAACCAAGAGAGATGTTACCGCTGCTTTCGCCGCTATCGAAAAGTAATCAGCCAAAGTGGGTTTGACGATAAATGAGGGTAAAACAAAGTATATGCTGTCTACAAACAAGGGAGCTCGGCGTTTAGACTACCACGTTTCATCCGGCAGCTATAACTTTGAAGTAGTCAAGGAGTTTGTATACCTTGGCACCGCCATTAATACTAACAACGAAATCAGCCTGGAGATAAAGCGAAGAACAATAATTGCTAATAGGTGCTACTACGGGCTCAGTAAGCAACTAAGTTCCAGAGCCCTCTCTCGATCGACAAAACTAACACTCTACAAGACGCTCGTTCTACCTGTGCTGCTTTATGGCGCTGAGGCATGGGTAGTTTCGCAAACTGACGCAGCCGCTCTGGGGGTGTTCGAGAGAAAAGTTCTTCGCAAAATCTTCGGTCCTGTTCGAGTCGGCGATGACTATCGCATCCGAATGAACCACGAGCTGTATGAGCTCTACGGAGACATTGACGTAGTTCGGCGTATAACTGTGCAGCGACTACGCTGGCTGGGTCATGTCCATCGTATGGACGACGAAGCTCCAGCGAAAAAGGTGCTCGAAGCGAGGGTCGCTGGTCAACGACGACGAGGGAGACCATGCCTCCGATGGATGGACCAGGCTGAGGAAGCCCTAACCGCACTTGGTGTATCCGATTGGAGAAGGCGCGCGCAAAGCAGAGGCGCCTGGCGAGAGCTGATGAGGTCGGTCGAAATCCGGACACGGGTTGTCACGGCCACCTAAGTAAGTAAGTAAATAAGTTTTAAAAAAATGTTTGTTAAAATTTGGATTGTTCAATTAAATTAATGTAAATCATATTCTTTTATAAGTTAATTTTGTACTTCTGGAGAATTGTGGATAAAATACAAAACTACAAAATAATTAATTACTAAGTACTTATTACTTAGAACTAATTACTATTAACTAATTACTTATTAATAACTACTTGTTACTAATTACTAAATACTAATAAATATTTAGTAATAACTAACTACTTATTCTCAGCAGTTCCTCTTAACTACTTATTACTAAGTACTCTTTATTAATTCTTACTACTAATTAATAATAACTAATCACTAATCAATAACTACTAATTACCACAAAAATGACTTATTAATAATTATCAATTCATAATTACTATTTACTAATTATTTATTACCAGTTGCTTATTACTAATTATTAAATATTTATTTCTAATTATTATTTATTAACTTTTAATTACTAAATATTAATAACTAAAGTTTTTTCAACTATAATAAGTTTGTAATAACTAACTTCAAATTGCCAATTGCTAACTGTAAATAACTAATTACGTACACTTATTACTAAATATTAATTTCTAATTACTACTTATTATTTACTCATCCCAAGTTAATGAAAACTAATTAAAAATTACTATTTACTCAATACTAATTATTATTACTAATGGTAATAACTACAAATTACTATCAACAAAGAATAACTAATTATTATCAACCAAGATAGACCCAACTTACTTACAAAAAGTTTTCAAACATTTCCGCTTTGAAGAATTTAATTTTATAGAAATGTTTCAATTAGAGCACTGTAGCCACACGTCTTTAGGAATGCGTTTTAAACTGACGGCATTAGTTTTTTTGAAAACACCCTATAGTTTTATTTTGGACAGTCGAAAAATGATATTAAAGGCAGAACCAAGTTGTGCGTAAGGCTGAGGTCAGACGATGATTGTTTAAATGGCGTTCAAAATGTTTTGTTGTTGCTTTCAAGGCAAAACTGCCAAAAAACAGTGAGAGCAAGAGCGGATGAACACTTTGTAGAGCAATCAAAATTTATTCATTTTTGAAAGCTACACATGACAGCAATCATCGTTCAGAACAGTGTTTCTAGATGGCGAAATAACGAATATGCTGTCTTTTAGTAGGTAAAAATAATTGTTTTGAGAAAAAGTACTACTTTTATAGTATAACATAATATAAAAAGAGTTGTTTGAAACCCTTATTCTTGGCAGGTTAATTTGCAAGAAATATAGCTCAGTATGCTGTAGAAGCGAAAACAAAATTCTCATTTTGTTTTTTGACAGCGAACAGGCATCGGCATTTTTTTCGCTAGGTAGTACAATGTTGACAGAAAAAATTTGTTTAATGCTGCCAAGTTCACAATCATGTGTGGAGAGTTAAATTGCCAAAATTTCGCTGGCAATTATATGGCCGCACATTTAATGGGCGTGAAAATTTGACATTCAGCATTAAAAACATAAGCAGTAAAGCTTAGTATGCTGTAGGAGCGAACATTTTTGGCCATATAATTCTACGCACAAAATTTTGGTGTAGAGTCAAAATTTTTGTGTGGAGAAAAATCAGTAGCTAATCTGGTTGGCAGATTCATATTTTTATTATTTTTATTTATTTTATATTTTATAAAAAGCAAGACTACACAATAATAAACTACATCAATTTGTTTAATAACAAATTTATCTCCAACACATACTTACTGCTCATTTTTTTATTGTTGAATGTCAATTTTCCGCGGCAATTAAATGTATGGGCATATAATTGCAAGCGAAATTTTTACATTTTAACTTTCCACACATGATTGTGAACTTGGCAGCACTGAACAAATTTTTCCATCAACAGCGTACTAGCTAGCGAAAAAAAATTTCGCTGCCTGTTCGCTGTTAAAAAACTCAATGTACTCAATGTACCAAGTTATGCGAAGCTAAATGGACCATAAGAGCATTTTTTTTAAAGTACGAAATAAAAAATGAGGAGAAGATGTAATGAAATTTATGAATTTCACTGCCGTCTAACCGACCAGCATTCAGAGTGTGAAAGAGAGTAGAAATAGTTCATTGAATGCCGTTCAAACTATCATCGTCTGACTTCAGCATAAGAAAACAAAAGCAAGAGAGCAAAGTACGTTCTTGTACGGCATGGTATGCAGTCGTCCAAGTTTTGCGTAAGTATTTGTTTCGTTAAGTTTATCAATATTCGTTTACTTTTGAAAACTTGAGTGAGAGCGTTGGGCTCCGTAGTTTGCTAAGCAGAATATGGTTGCAAACTGTATTTTAAATAATTTTAATTTTGATTGGCTATTTTTTACAACGAATTTTTGGAATTTTTTGAAAATTTATTCAGGAATTCAGCCTTCTTAAAGCCTAATAACGTTATGTACACTCAACACATAATTTTTGTTGTGTTGGCAACTCTTTTCGATAAAAACAAAATAATTCTTACTTGTCAATTTATTTGAATTGATTCACGTTGAAATTTTTCCTGGTGCTTAAGGCCCAACCAAAATAGACGTGTTGCTCCGTAACGAGTAGAGACGAAAATGTGCGCTTTAATGCAATTCAATGTTGCTGCCCAAAATGAACAAACGTAATTTAACGAAGCTGAACGAAACAGCTTGTCCATACGTTTTGTTCCGTAAGAACCGAACTGCTAGCGTCTCAACTCGTCAGACGTTCGGCAAGTTGCAATCGTCTCGTTTCGTCTATTTTGGTTCTGCCTTTACTTTGTTTCTTGTTACATATATGGAAGTATTTTTTTCGAGTTTTGTTCGAACTTAAGCTTACGCATATCTTGGTTGAGCCTCTTGTTTTCAATGCCTGAATTTGTGAATCTTATCGAAAATCTTGTCTTGTTATCTTTTATTTATAAAAAAAATGAATAAACAATCTAAGCATCGAAAAACTTATAAGGTAAAACTTATAAACATTTATAACTTATATAATAACTTATAAATGCTTGCGAAAAATTTCAGATAAGATGTTTAACGATGTAATGGAATGCACCTAACGTCTATCAGAAGAATTGAGCTTTGCGAAAAAGAGGTGGGTGTGGTCTGTGTCTTTATTGGGCTAATTATAATAAATTCAAGACGTTTTACACAAAGTATCAGGATAGTATCAAGTATCAATTTAAAAGAAATTCGAGCTTATTTGGTTTAATAACATGTGCACTAGTTTGACCGCAAGTTATATAGACAACTTTTTTTTTCATATTTTCACTTGGCAAACCCCTTAGATTGATTCCAAATGAGAAAAAAAAATATGTAAAAAATTTTAGATCGTTTGCATAATTATTGGGCGTGCCTTGAGCCGCCCACTTAAGCCCCAAGCTTGCTAAAAATGCTATTTTTTCACTATGGCTCGCTTTAATTGTTCATAACTTCAGAAATATTTATTTTAGAGAAAAACCTTATTCACAAATATTCTAGGGCTATATCTGATGAACAATGTTGCTCTGTATTAGTTTTCTTTAACATTAATATTTAATCCAGAAAAAAACAAATTAAAAAAAAACAGCGAAATTTGCACATGTCTTCGCATTCTTTGCAATTGAACTTATTTTCTTTGTATTTATTGCTTTTCTGCATATCTGCGTTATGTTTCTTTTATTTCACAATCATTATTATTAAAAAAAGTCAAAAACAAAATAGAATAATATTAATTATGAGTAATAATAAACAAAACAACCTTGAACACGCCGGCGATTGTTAATTCGAGTAAATCTCAAATTGTTGTGGATTTCTTGCGAATTATTTGCAACAGTTTACCGTTAGTTCTTACAGAGTAGCAGAGCAGAATATTATTTTTGTTGTTACTTAATGACGACTACATTTCATTTATTGTCGTGCATTGAAAGTAATTAGACATGTCATCAAGAATTTTGTGTGAAAAAATTTATTTGTTAGGCTATTTTTCTCCTTCCTTAAGTGGGTGTAAACTACCTTCTAACAAAGAAGTTATGAAGGTATTATTCTTTAATTTACGAGCAGTAAAATTAAATTTACGTGAGAGTGCTAGTGGTCGAAGAAGTGAATATTTTTTGGGATAAGGCTCGAATCCCCACTAGAACCAAGCAACACTGCATAACAAAGCTTGAAGATTTATATAATGCATGGAGGAAAGGGAATAAAAATTCTAAAATTAAATCGGAAACGCAAAGAGAAAGAGAAGAGGCGTGGACGTCGAAGTTAGATGACTTATTTGATATGGCAAGTGCAAATGCACTGGACCTTATTAAAAATTCAGAGGACAAATTATTTTTGGAGAATCAAAGAAAGAAAGGTAGACCGGGGTTCATGTTTGGCATCGATTACAAAACAGCAGCAAGTGAAGAAAGAATGGAAGAACGTCAACAAACTCATTTAAAACGGAAAGAACAGAGCGATCGTGAATTAGCTGCTTCTTGTAAGAAGAAATTATATATTATTTTTAATATAGTATTACATATATTTATTCTACTGTCTTTATTCAGATGAAACAGCTGAACTTTCTTCCTGCAGTTCGGAGAGCGATATCAGCGAAATCGCTGCTAGCTATGAGGTAAGTTCAATGTTATAAATTATAAGTAAAAAGTGAGAATGAAACTATATGAAACGTAGATGAGAAATAATTGAAACACACAGGGTTACCTTACAAAAATAAAACCAGAAGCAGAACCAGCAGAAGCTGTAACGCCAACGCCAGCCAAAAAAATGAGAGGATTTAAAAATATAATGACTCCAAAACTTGCAGCCGCTTTAGATGTTTGTAAGGTCAGTGATCGAAAAGCCGTGCATTTAATTATATCTGTGGTGGAAGCAGTCGGTCTTGAAGTACACAACTATATTATAAATAAAACGTCTATAAATAATGCAAGGGAAAAAATACGAGCAGAACAGTTCAAAAATATAAAAGAACGTTTCAACAAGAACGAACTTGGTGCAATTTGTTTGCACTGGGACGGAAAGCTGTTACCAGCTCTTACGGGGAATGAAAAAGTTGACAGACTTCCAGTCATAATTTCATGCGGGCGTACGGAGCAACTACTTGAAGTGCCCGCACTTAAAAGTGGAACTGGCAGAGAGCAGGCGTCTGCTGTTTGTAAAGCTATATTTGAATGGGGACTTCAAGATCATATAAAAGCCTTGGTGTTCGATACAACTGCCGTAAATACAGGCCGTTTTAATGGAACCTGTACGACTATTGAACACAGTCTTCAAAAGCAGCTTCTTTGGCTACCTTGCCGTCACCACATTTTGGAAGTCGTATTAAAAAGTGCCTTTGAAGTTAAGATTAGCAAAACCGAAAGCCCAAATGTAAAAATATTTGAGCAATTTAAAAATACATGGGGAAATATAAACCAAAATAACTATCAGTCTTGAGCTAACACAAATATTTCTTGGCGAGACTCCACCTATTCGCAATGCAGCTTTTCACGCTTCTGGGGCTGTCCACCACGCGAGATGGATGGCAAAAGCTATATACTGCCTAAAAATATTTTTATTTCGACGTGAATTTAATTTGGCAGTAAAAGATAGGAAAGCTTTACGTAATATATGTATTTTTATTGTTTCAATATATGTTGAGATGTGGTTCTCTGCCTCTTCTGCTGCTAAAGCACCACAGAAAGATTTCCAGCTTTTGAAAAAACTGGATTCTTTTAAAAAAATTGATGCTGATATATCTCAAGTTGCATTACACAAATTTAAAAACCACTTATGGTACTTGAGTCCTGAATGTGTGGCTTTAGAATTTTTTGATAACAGTGTTTCTTTTGAGTCAAAAAAAGAGATGGTGAAGGCATTGAGCCGTGAGGCTTTAGATGAAGACGTAAAACGCGCCTCAATCCAAAATTTAAATGTTATGCAGGTTATCGAAGGCGGCATGGATCAGTTCATTTCTTCTGAGACAAACAATTTTTTTCTTCGCTTTAAAATCAATACAGCATTTTTGAACAATGATCCAACTTCATGGCCTACGGATAGCAATTTTAAAACTGCTCTTCAAATTGTTAATGACATTAACGTGGTAAACGATACAGCTGAACGAGCGGTGAAATTGATGCAAGACTACAACCCAATGCTCACAAAAGACGAGGAACAAAAACAATATATATTGCAAGTAGTCAAAAACTATCAAAAACAATTTCCTATGAGCACGAAGAAGATTTTATCACAAAACTTTTTATAATTACACCATTTAATAAAACAAATAATCACCAGCCAAAGAATGCGAAGATATGTGAAAATTTCGCTGTTATTTGTTAATTTGATTTTTTCTGGAATAAATATTAATGTTAAAGAAAACTAATACAGTGCAACATTGTTCATCAGATATAGCCCTAGAATATTTGTGAATAAGGTTTTTCTCTAAAATAAATACTACTGAAGTTATGAACAATTAAAGCGAGCCATAGTGAAAAAAATAGCATTTTTAGCAAACTTGGGGCTCAAGTGGGCGGCTCAAGGCACGCCCAATAATTATGCAAAGGATCTAAGATTTTTTATATTTTTTTTTTTTTTAGTTGGAATCAATCTAAGGGGTTTGCCAAGAGAAAATACGAAAAAAAAAATAACGGTCACACTAATGTGCACGAATCCGGTTTTTTTCCGCAAAAAAACTTGGTACCAGATAAGCATAATTTAAAGGCGCTGAATTTGCATGAGTCGTTTCTTAAATATTCAAACCATTTTCGAAAAATTCAAGGTGAAAGGTTAAATACATGTAGTTTTTGTTAGAAAAATCTTTTTATTGGCTTTATTGCTTTAGGTAGAACACTTACAATTACTTGAAGAATAATTTTGTAGAATTGTATAAAAAAAGAAATGGCCATTTCAGCCCTTGAAAGGGCTTTGACCGAGCTTCTTATGATCAATTGTGTTGTGTGTGTTGTGAAATGTTTGAACACAAATTATCGAGCACTGGACCGACCAGCTTTATGCCGACTTCGAACGGCTTTTGTTCTCAAGAAGCTTTTCATGGCAGTTTTTTTTACACTCTCTTTGGTTTGCCATTGTCTGCAGAGAGGTGATAACTGAGCACAAATATTAATTTAATTGTTCCCTGGCGTATGAGCCACACACTCTCAGAATAGTATAGTACTCGAAAATTTACCCTTAGGGCCCGAATTGACCTCCCTAATCATAAGAACAGTTTTTTCTATTATTTTGGAAAAAGCTTTTATATAGCTTTTATAACGGTTTTTTGCAACAACATGTATTTGATCTTTCACCTCAATTTTCTCGTAAATGAACCGAAGGTTTCAAAAGAGACTACTATGACTAAATTCTGCGTCTTCGTATTATGCTTAGCTGCTAACTTAACTTGCACAACGTAGTCAGTAATAAACTTTTACTTATTACTATTATCAGTAATCAAAGCAGTCATTCATTTTAATAACTAAATAATTAATTGTGGATCT
Organism: Coremacera marginata; assembly: GCA_914767935.1. Lineage (NCBI taxonomy): Eukaryota > Metazoa > Arthropoda > Insecta > Diptera > Sciomyzidae > Coremacera > Coremacera marginata. Next base: position 54,901,261 of record OU612045.1, read on the forward strand.
TCATAGCTCACAAGTTTTTTGTATACTTTAAAAAATATCTCCACGACATCATAAATAACCTGTTCAAAACTGAAGATACCATTCTTTGAGAAGTTTTAAAAATAAACCCAAAAATTTTCGAACTTAAAGGGAAATTTAATGCGACTATATGGTATAAGCTTAAAAAGTTGTGACATTTATAAATAAAACAATTCCATGTTTTCACGTATCCATTCGAATTCTCGAAAATGTATATATGAGCGAAACCTCCTGTGATGATCCTGTATTGGAATTATTATTTCTTTAAGCTGTTATAACGTTGTTAACAAGTAATTTGCATTAAATGCAAACACTACAAAATACACACACACACACGCAATGCCATACGCATTTAAAACATGTGCGTGTAAGTGGAAGAGGACCTTGTGTTATTCATCGACGTAGTTGCACAAACAGTTGAGTGCCATTCACCAATATTTAAATCTGTTCTTGGTACACAACAACAACACCAACAAAACAATAATGACAACAAGCATGCATCCCCAACAATATTAGGAATGTTTGAACATTTTAGAATATGTTCGAGTGGTTGATGTTCTTTTGAAATCTACAGATACTTTTAGTGATTTTTTGAGAACATGTCGTCAGTTGTGCTGAAAAATAGCGAAGCAATTGCCGTTGTTCATTAGCAAGAACAACAAAAAACACTAACAACAAACGAACAAGCTAAGACAACTAAAAACTTACAACTTAAGAAAAAAAAAAAAAAAAAATCAAATGAAACTCTACAACAGCGCAAACAAATATTTTCAATGTCAGCCGTCATCATCCATCGACAACAACTGCGCCGAGTTGCCGCACAAACGCTACAACACATCAGCAACATCATTACAACATTTCAAATTATGCATCCATCTAGTTGGACACACACACACTCTTGTCTAAATTCATACCACAGCATGTCCAACCCAATGATACACTCACTCATCCCGTCATCCATCCATCCATCCATCCATCCATCCACCTATCTATCCGTTCCACAGCTAACCACAGTGCGTTGTTTCCTACGTTCGCTCATCCGCTCACTGTTACTATCTGACCAACAAAATCTCTGCTCCTGCTGCGCTGAATTCTACGAAGCTTGAGTTCTACTATCCTTGCCTTGCCTGGCCAAAAAAACCATAGTTAGAACCTATTGTCAGTGGATGGAGCAATTTTCCATATTTACTGTCAACTAGACAAATGCCAAGCATAATTCATTTGACGATTTATACGAAACTCATTGGTTTGGGTTTCAGCATCGAACGTTGTTGTTTCTGCAAGCTCATTGGCAGTGTGCGTCCTGCATCTGGTCGTTGGTAAAACAAATGCTTGTGCTGTGATGATATTTTTGAATGCTAAAAACACCCACACATCTTTTTGGATTTTGCATTTTTATGTTATTGCACCTACAACAAATTATCGAAAATAATTACAAGCATAAAAAAAAAAGCATATCAGATTCTTAGAAAGCGATACTTGTTTGATTGTTTCATTTCATTCTACCACTGAAATTCGCAGAGAGCAAATTGAATCTTTCTTTATGAAATATTATAGTCTGAGTTCTTATTATATCGGGTGTTCCATTTCAAGCGAAGCAATATTCATGAAAAATTAATTCGTGTCATTCGATTTATGATACATTAATGGATTTTCTTGTTTGGAAAGCTGCTAAACTACCAGCTACAAGAGTCATCATCAGTGTTGTCACTTTATCGCAATTGTGGTGTGAATATTAATGTGTGTTTTTTAATTAACTTTATGATAAATTTTTGAATTTCAAAGTAATTTTATTACAAAAAAAAAAACAATAAATTATCATTGAAACTATATGTGAAACTGCGAAAATGCTTCGCTTCACTCGTGTGTCCAACGACGTACCTTTTTTTTTAGAGGCGTGCTTTTAGGTTGAAGAATCGAATATGTTACTAAAAAGTTTTTAAAAACATTATTTTTTAAAAAACGATATTGGGCATCTAAGCAAACAAAGTGCTCAAAAAGAGGTGTAATAAATTTAACTTTATTTGCATACTGAAAGAAAATTACAGAAATAATAGAAAAAAAAAATATTTATTAATATTTTTTATGTTATTTTGGAATTCATTGAGAATGTTGTATGTTGAATGTTGTTGTTATTGAAACGGCTACTAAAATAATACAATTTTAATGTTAATTTTAAGTAAAAATTTTTCTGTGAGGTCCCTGTTAATTTAGTGTGTATTTATGCCCAGACTTATAAGCAATTATGAAGTGACAAACATCCCACATTATTATTTATTACTGTATTTTTAACTGTCATCCCGTCGGCATCATCAGTTATATAAGCATCGGAATCGATGGACATGATATTTCTTTATAAGCTACCTCAGAAATATTTCGAGTTAATCGACGATTTAAGTCTATAACTGAAAATTGTGAAAAATTATTTATTATTCAGACTCCATCCAGTCCCGCCAAAAAGCGGTTTACCATTACATGCAGATAAAAGGGCCAAATCGCTTATTATTAAAAGTTTTTTGGATCGATTAATCTACAGGAAGTCTTTAATTTATTGTTTTATTTTCACCTATTTCATTAAATTAATTAATTTCGTGCTTTTTCAAGATTTTTGAACTTTTTAAAAAATTGTTAAAAAATTTCACCACATTCTCATTATTTTTTTGGCAAATAGACCGTTAATAAAAGGTACGGACTGTCAATAAGCGGTATCGGGTGGTAGAGGGTTAAGTCCGACTATGATATATTTATATTCAATGGAATTTTAAACAAAAACATTGATATTTATATCTATTTAAAAAAAAAATGTTAATACTATATTAACAAATAAAAATTTTTTGTGGCTTTTTTTTTTTTTTTTTTAAGTATTCAACTACACAGTGCGATCAAATTTATCTTGCAATTCGGTGATGCATAAAACATATACTTATTAAATATATAGACTGCTATATTCTATTTTCTATTTTCTACGTATATTTTCTGTCAAACAATTAAAAAAAAAAGTTATTATTAGTTGCTAGTTTGTTAAGAGAACTATTCAGACAAAATTTCGTTGAAATGGGATGAATGAAAAGCTTAGCTCCCATATAACCGAAATCGGTAATCTGGTATATTTCCCCAAAAAATTATTCCAGATCAATATAATTTCCTATCCGCTATTAATTTTTAAGAACAAATAGTTGGTGTAAAAATAAATTGAGTCGGCCTGCTAATACGTCTACATTCCATATAACTGAAATCGCTAATATGGTATATTCCCTAAAAAATTATCCCAGATCAATTAAATATGGTGCGCATTATTATTTTATAGCAAAAAATAGTTGGTGCAAAAATAAACCAAATCGGCCAACTAATACGTCTACCTCCCATCAGTGCAGTAGCTAAGGTGGGAGTTACGCACCCGGCGCGGAAAATAGATTTTGCACCACCAAAAGGGGGTTATACTTATCCTTATCTACACAAAAGATAAAAATTTGTAAGTAGACTGTTTTTTAATATTATAATAATACAATAATATAATTTTTTTAATTTTTTATTGTTATAATAATACAATTTTTTTATAGTTAAAATAATTTTGTTAAGATGCACAGGATATATTTAACTCTTGCACTTTTAAAAACATCAATTCGGTGTCTGAAAAGATATAAAATAAGTATAAAAAACTTTCGTTTTTTCGTTAGCTGATCAGCTAACGAACGATGAAGTAAAACACAGAAATATGTGAAGCCTGTATCTCTATCAGAAAGGAGGAGAAACGTCAAAACCAAACGAACACTTCAGGTTATCGTTGTTATTATGCTCGTTGATAAATGTTTTATTGAAAATGGATAAAACAACAAAAAAAGGTAGCTGACGTTGGCTCTATAAAGTTAAAGCGCCCTGTGTATTGGCCAAAAGCTATAAAGCACTTAAAAATATATGTACTTACTCAGCGTCTTTGAAAATATATGTTTTTAAGAAATCTTTGAGAAACTAGATGAAATTCAGAAAACTTCTGAAATGTTCGATCTTGCAATGCTGAAGTTGACAAATGTTTGTGTATAACAGTTTGAATAAACGTAAAGCCTGGTTTTCACTTTGTCAGTTTTATGACGACATAAAACATAATGAATTAAAATATTACCTAAATAAAATTATTCTATATTTTTTGTATAACTCAATTCGATAATTCAGTTGTTTTTAATTTTTCTCCTATGCCAAACATAGAAAAAATGCCAACGTGTTGGCATTTTTCATTTGATTGACAGCAATTGATCATTGAAATTGACATAGTGAAAACCAAGCATAAGAAGCGTAAGCGAAGCGTCAGAGATACAGATTTCAATTAGAACACAACATCGTTCGCCTAGCACTCGTTTGTTGGGTCGCTTGTCAGTTACATCTAGAATTAAAATTTTTTTCTCCCTCGGTTTCAGAGCATAAGTTTTCGATAACTTTATCGAAATCACTATTATCTTCCTGCTGCTGTTTTCCTTTCCTTTATGTGCCCTATGTATATAATGGGTACATAATAAACTTTAGTCCCAATTTAGACATGCCGATATGACGAGGATCTCTCTCACCGATTTTCAGTTTGTGGCAGGGTTGGATTTTTTAGTACAATTGTACTTTTTCAGTACAATTTTATTATAAAAAGTACGTAAGTACCACGAATACATTTTAAGTACATTTTCATAAACTTGATCTACGTCATATCGAATTTCTTTGCTTTTTTTAATTTCTTAAAGTTTTCAGTGTCTTTTTGTGCATTTTTGCAACCATGCTTACAGCACATTCAAACGCACTGCCACCCTGATCAATATTTACAGAATTTCACAGGGGGTTTTATCAATTTCACATTCTTTAACAAATGTTGAAAGAATATTTTTGATCCAAAATTTAATCAAAACAAGGTGCAGAAATCGTCTGATTGCTGATTCAGTTTCTTCTTTAATTAAAACAATAGATTTGTTAAAAGCCACTGGGCAATATTGCTATAACATAAAAATTTAAAGTGCTATGTATTTTGAAAATATATCTGTTGAAGAAGAGGAAGACGCACATTTTCTTGATTAAATTTTTAAAAGTGTATGTACACTTCTATATTTACTTAACTATATTGAATTGGTGTCCGTTTTTGTTAATTTTTATTTATTTTAAATAAATTTTTATATATATCAAAAAAGCTTCGTTAATCATGTAGAAAAAAAAACTGAGTACAATTTGATGCCAAAAAGTACAATTTTTCTTTCGGTTTGGTATAATTTCAGAAAAGTCATTTCCCATCCCTGGTTTGTGGACGCATTAGCCGGAGAGAGGCGAAAATAAAATCGTCAAAAAAATCGTTCGTACCAGCGATTTTGCGACGATTCAGCGTTCTTACTCTTTCACTCACATAATAAAATAGTGACACAGCAAGAAAACATCGTTCGGCAAAATCGTCGTGTCTTAAAGCAATGGACGACGAAACAGCGAAACAAAAGCAAAAATAGGAAAGTCGGTGAGAGAAATCGTCGTCATATCGGCATGTCTAAATTGGGACTTATACAGCCAAAAAACATTATTACAGTTTAATATTAACTTGAGGAGACACCACTGCATTATTTCTAGATTTATTGACAAATTGAAGCATTGCTCATTAATCAAGTTATTTTAATTCTTTGGTATGCATTTATTTGGCCTTTCTTTGTTGGGATCAGCTTGGCCTTTTTGGTTTAGTTATCTTATTTAACATTAGATTTGGATCAAGCTATAACATAGAATTCCCACACTTGACATTATTCTTAAAAAAATTATTGTTGGAAATGCACATGATATAAAGAGAAACGAAAATTCGCTCGACATTAATTTCCTGCTCAAAAATTTCTTCGTTAAAAAGCTCACGAATTATTGTATCTCTTGTTAGACTTATGTTGAAAAAAATTGTTTGCTAATTTTACACCCCTTTCAACTTTGCACCCGCGGCGGACCCGGAAATTTTTGCATTTTTCCCATATAAATTTTTACATTTTGTCAAAAACACTCTCTGGAAAATCGCCTATATATAACTTCTGTGTTCGTAAGTTTCCACAAACCATATTTTAAGAGAATATTAAAAAAGCATTGTTTAAAAATACAAAAAAAAAACTATAAACAATAATATTTTTTTTTTGAGTTTTTTAACAAACTTATACTTGCGGTTTTTATAGTTATCTTCTTCTTACGACTTTTAAAGTATCATTACAATTTCGGATAGGGAGAAGTAAGAAATTTACTAAAGTTAATAACATCGGCCCTTTATTAGTATCTAAAAAATATGCTTTATTAGTTATTACCTTCAAGATCGAAAAAATAAGTAAAAAAATAATTTACATAATTTGTATGAGTTATAGATGGCGTCAAAATGAAGTGCTCAAAAATCCGGTGGTGAACAGTTAATCTCAGGATTGGCTGGGCCGATTTTGAAAAACCTTGTTTTATTTTCTCTACTAACATATTCTCTTAAATTAAAAAAATTATTTTGGACAATATTTGAAAAAAATCTATCACATATTTGGACTTTACCTTTGCTAATTCGTGTTTTTTTATTAAATATTTTTAAAATTTTTTGGTATATGGCCTAATAGAATATGTTAATAAAGAAAATAAAACAAGGTTTTTCAAAATCGACCCAGCCAATCCTGAGATTAACTGTCTTTCATATGGACACCGAATTTTTGACTTTGGCGCCATTTATAACTCATACAAATTATGAAAATGATTTTTGATTTTTATTTATTTATAATCTTCAATTATGTACAAATTTTAAAAAAAAATGTATGTTAATATCTAATAAAGGGCCAAAGTTATTAACTTTAGAAAATCGCTTACTTCTTATTCTTATACTTACACATTACAGTATTATTATACATACTTATAATCCGAAACTGTAATGATACCTTAATATGTAAAAAAATTAAAGCTATATCATGTGAAATGTGTGTATAGAGAATATTTCATATTCACGATACTGAAATTTAAGATCCGTTTTTAAATCTAGAGTACTAAACTGTGAAAAATTAAATTGCATGCCATATCAGAGCCACAATAGGGAGCGTAGCATGTGTGCAGCTAAAAAGATATAGTAGAATCCTCTAAAATCCAAAATACTTAGTGTTTTCATAATTTGAACAATCAATATTTTATCTTTATTTTATTATTACTTTTTGCATCGTATTGTTAATCTAATTTAGTTATTTTACTTAACTTTATATTTCAAACGTTAACACACCTCACCCTGTAACAAAAAAAAAACCTGTTTTATTTTGGTGTTGTAGATTTGCAGTTTTAAATATGCTCTAAGATTTAATAGCTGATTTAGCGGGTCATCTGCTCAACGCAAGTTGACGCTCGTTTGTTCATTTACTAAATCTCTTTAATTTAGTTTTGCTGCAATCACATATTGGGTAAGGTCGTGTCTACGTTTGCTGACTTATCTATAAAATCATTAAATTTATATTTAAAGCTTAAAACACTTGCCTTTTTTTGTCGTACAGTGAGTAAAAAAAAAGAAGAAAACTAATTTTAATTTCTTTAAGTAACTTTTTGAAGTTTTATATACACTAAGATTCCAGTCTGTAATTCAGTACACTTGGTTTTTTTTTTAAATTTCAACAAAAATATTTTTTGACTTCAAAATTACTTTGTAAATTTTTTAGATTTTAAAACCTAGACAAGTCTTTGGAAATGGGAAAAGCTGTTCCCATTTTCCTAGATACCTATATTTCATATTCAATCTGCTTGTTTTTCAATAAAAAACTCCCTAAATGGACTTTATGCTAATTAAGATTAAATTTTTATGAAGTTTTCTACCATAAAGAGGTGAGGATTTGAATTGTGAGTTACTCGATATTTTAAAATATATTTTCGAATGTGGAACTAATATTAACACACATATTTGAAAGACCATCCAAGGCAGGGAAACAGAGATCTTCTAGATTCCCTTTTACAACTAGATTTCTACAATTCCAAGTTTGGGTTGGGTTATTTATTCTTTCTCCAATAAGCATTATTATAATTAACTCAACAATATAAGCGCGTTAAACAATATAAGGAGTTGTATTTGCTTTAATTATTAAGTATACACAATTTGTCAGCATTTCAAACTTAATTGCTAATATTTTGAAAACAGGTTAGGGAAGATTGGGACTAAAACAAGCAGTCAAGGACTTTGGCGAAAAAAGGACATATACACTTTTTATTTGCTTAAGGGGAGGTTCTAGTAGAAATCGACGGAAAATTTTTGTTTTTGTTTTTTGCCTTATTTTCATCCTTAGGATCTTGAAAATATGTAGTCAAAATAATATTTCCCTATATAATTTATTTTACGAGTCATAGCGTATTAGACGAGAGAACTGCTTCAGACGAAAAACAGGTATAAATGCGTGCTCAGAGCGGCTTCGAGGGACAGGAATTTTTGACTAACTAAGCGGTGTATCTAGTACATACAGGTAGTAAGCTTGTGACTGTCTTAAGGAATTTCTGTACATTCCTCTCTATTGTGTGCTCGTATACCCGCAAAAAAACAAAAACACGCAAAACTCAGTGGGAAACGATAGGCCAGCTTAGCCTCGAAACAAGAAATTCTCCGATAATGATCCCGATAAAATAGAAGCGGAAACTGAGTATACTAGTACTTCAGCGTAAAAAATGAAAGACACGAATTCCAATTTTTATCTCAGTGCTTAAAATGTAAAAACTGTAACAGTGATGAAACGTTTTCTCATTCGAGTATCCGTGAACTTGGTTTTAATTTAGTTATCAAGAGAGAGAGTGCAAAAAACAACAACGTGTTTCTTCGAGCCCTTTAGTAAATGACACATACGAAACAAATCGTCGTTTGATGTTTGTCATGCGAGTTCTGGGACTCGGATTACGGTCGATCAATACTTTTTGTTCCCTAATGGAACTGTCTGCAGGCTTTGCAAATGGAACGTACTATGCATTTATTACTAATCTGCTCGAGGCATCAAAGTTATGCATTCGAAGTTATAAAACGTTCATCAGCAATTGCTGATGAAAGACAGAAGAACGTGGAGGCGGGAAATGGTTATTTAGTTATTTGGAATTGCAACGTTAATTGGAAAATATACGCATAAATTGTTGGATTTTGTTGTAAAGTCGTCGTTTTGCCAAAGCTGTAGCAACTGAGCCAGCAAAAAAAGAACTAATGAGTACGATATATGGTATGAGACTCATGAAGAACATTGCAATATAAATCACACTGGAAGTGCAAGTAAGATGGAGGTAGATTGTATGAAGGAAATGTTTTGTCGATCCGAATCGCAAGGCTTGAAATATGCTACATATATCGGCGACAGTGACACAAAAACTTTCCAAGCTCTCTTCAACTGTGACCCTTACGACGACCTTATTTTTCAGAAGAAGGAATGAATTCGTCACGTCCAGAAGCGAATGGGCACAAAATTGTGCGCAGTTATGAAACAATATCAAGCAATTTGAGGTAAAGGCCCAGGAAAATTTACAGACAATAAAAGATTCGACTTTATACTATGGACTTGCCATTAGACGACGTCCTGATTCGGCCCAAGAGATGAAAAAATCTGTGTGGGCAAAGTTCGTTCACAAATGTTCCACGGATGAAGAGCCGAAACATGAAAACTGCCCATTAGGTGAAAACAGTTGATGTAAGTGGCGTGTTACAGAAGCCAAGAATGAACTCGCCGATTTCTACCATGAACCTGCCCTTCAAAAATCGGTTCAAGAAGCAATTCGATCCGTATATGAAGCTCTTTTAAGTGAATACGCAAGACGAAAATGATTCTTTTAATTCTTGTCTGTTGTCTGAAACTGGTCCCCAAACACCTTCATTGTGGCGAACAAACTATCAGAATAGCGGCATATATATCTTCCGGCATCTTTAATGAAGGCTATTCAACCATATTAAAAACTATGCAGACATTAGGAATCGTCATGGGAACAAACTGCGTAAACTTCGCTGCGAAGACTGACTACCGGCGTGTGAAGTCGGGGAAGAGAAACTCTCGGAGTTTGCAAAAAAAGCAAGAATTTAAAAACTTGGAACCCTGGTGCAGCAAAACATGCTCTTTGAGGATGAGGAAGGGACCCTGTATGGTGCTGGAATAGCAGATTAGATGTAAGTGTCAAAAAATAAACATTACTTACGATTTTTTCTTTGTCAAACTTTAAACGGGTTTTTTCGAAACACCTTTTTTCCGCGCTGTACACAATTCCGTTTCAACGACTTGACAGATTTCGATGTTTGACGGCTCAAATTAATTTTTTTTAAATTTAAGGGGGTCTTCTGGAAGTGTTTTTTATTTCAAAAAAATGTATTATCATAATTTTTTTAACGTTAAAGCAAAAGAAAAAAGAGGAAAAACATGGTTTTTTCAAAGGGCTGCCATTTTTTTTTAAAAAGAGTTTTATTAAAATCGGAAATCTACAAGGTCACTAAATTTCATCTAGTTTAATAATTTTTTTGTTTTTTCGTTTCAGATCACTTGGCAGGGCTGTAAAGTGTACAGCGCACATCGGCTATCGCCGCGCACGGCTCTTATCAGTGAGACCATCAGCCGCCATTTTGAATTATTTTTCATTGAAAAAATTGCATTATGTTCTTGAAATATACACTGATAAATGCCATAAAAGATTTTTTCAAAAAAGAGTTATGTCCGCTAAAAAAAAATTCTGAAATGACGTTACGTCATTATTATATATATATGTATATATATATATAAGAACCTTGCCTTAAGTCATTATTATTTGAAAGCTATATAGCTTCCGAAAAACTCAAAATTTAGTTCAGAATAGCCCTTACACATAATTTGATATTATGTTTAAACTAAAAATAAGGGCCTGAATGATACTACTTGTTTCGAAACAAAAAACATTGTGTCTTTTAGGCATCCCGCTGAAAAGATGAGAATGTCGAATTAAATTTAAAATAAAATAAATAAATAATTAATTAATTTGCTTAAGATTGTTACATACTACTGATTTTTTGAGGAATGATTGTCAAATATATAATTTAATTGCTTGAAATAAATTTCGATGCTAGTTATTTGAATCTGAAATTTAAAGCGTATATTTTTGCTTAACGTAAAATTTTTTCTATCTATCAATCATCTATCGTCAGCATATTAACAAGTTTCTCAAAAACTTAAAAAAAAAAAAATTCTTAACTTACATCTAACTTATCGCCATATCCTACCAACATGCTATTCTTACACTTTCGCATTTTATGCCTCAAATATATACCTACTATTTATATCTCAATTAATGAACAAACATTGAAAATTCTGTTTAGATGGAAAATTTATTTGTCTTCATTCGGTTTCATTTGCAGTTTAACAAATTTCCCATACAAATACTGAACATAAAATAGTCTGCACGCACTTTTAATGTTAACTGCGCGACGTTTGTCATTCTGCAATTGCTGCAGCACGATTTAATTTGTATGGAATTTAAATTATTGTTCGAGTGTTTCTTTTTTTTTCACAATTGTAACTTATACAAAATTTAACGAACAAACATTGAGAAAAAAAAACTTTAAAATAAAAATATTTTCAACTAGTTTCGACTGTTTGTGCATTTTTAATTAGAAACTAAACTGACCTCTGGCAGTTCTTGACTGTTGTGCGTGCATCAGCTTGCCAACTCCAACAGCGACTTTTATTGTAAACAAGCAGCGACGACAAATATATTGCATGATGGGCTAATTAGGCGCTACAGATCTGGACACAGTATGTACGAGTAATAGATGGACGCTTTAGGTGTAAAATAAAGCAGCTTAAGAGGTGACGATGGAGAAAACTTTAATTTTAAGTGTGGTGTAGTAAAAAATAAGCTTAAATTAGACATAAAACTAAGCATAAAAATTAATGTGACTTATAACGGAATGTAAGTAAGTAAACTGTTTACGTAACGGTAAAACGTAAGTATGCAGAAAAATTGGTTGTTGTCTAATTAATAGCTGATCTAAGAATTTGCTTGTCCTTTACTCTCAAAATGTACCGTTATCTACAAAACTTGTAGTAAGCCTTTATTCTACTATAGGAAATAATTATATGTGCATCAGTAATGAAAGTCTGTAAATATAGGGATTGCGATAGTATTGGCCATCTGAGGGTCGTTTTCGAAATAATTTTTTGCGAAGAATCCAAATCCGTGCTCAGAATTGGCTTATCTTATCAGGATTTTGAGATATTTGAGGTTATGAACTCGAAAAATGGCTTCTTTAACCCTCATCGGTCCCCCGTATCAATTTCAAACAGTTTTTGTCTTTCAATAAAAAAAAAAAAAACTGCCCGATGGAAAGAACCGGTTTTTGGGAAAATAGATAGAAATAGAAATAGTAACGAAATAGTTACAAATCGATCCCTCGTATCAACTTGATACAATACATCTGCCGATGGTTATTGCAGTTGTTTTTTGGGTTAGGTGCGTTTTATTTCATCTTTTTGTTTTCAGTATGTTCTTGAACACACACGAGTGAAGATTGAGTTGAATTTGTTTGAAGTGATAAGTGATTTTAGTGAATTTTGATGTGATTTTTATCTACCGCATACTTTCATTGCGTTATACATACATTCAATTGATTTCAAAAAAATGGAAAAGAATCTACGTGAAAACCGTCAAAGAGACGAATATGATATGGATTCTGAATCTGGAAGTGAAGCAGAAGAATCTCCAGTAGATAGTGACGATGATTTCACAATGGAGGAAGAATGCGTTGCAGAAATGAGTGAGCATTCTGATGAGTACGATGTTGAGCCACTGGAACAAAATGTGGCAGAATAAATTGCCAGAAATCCAACTGCTAAATATTTGTCAAAAAATAAAAAAATTCAATATTCAACGGAGCCATTTGAAAATAACCGAAGAAATTCATATAGGCACGCTGATAATATTGTTTCAGGTAAAAAACCTACGCTTCTTGTTTTGTGCTTCATATTCAGTGCTTGTTTCTTTTTGTTGTTGTTGAAAGACCAAAACAAGTTGCAGCTGCTCATGTTGTAGATGTTTGGTCTGCATTTGTTTTGTTTCTGCGACCGATAGAAAATACTATTTTGAATATGACGAATTTATATGGTTTGCGGAAATACAAAGAAGAATGGGAACAAATAGATATGGATACTCTACATGCGTACTTCGGATTGCTACTGCTTGCTGGTGTGTATCGTTCGTATGGTGAATGTGTTACACAACTCTGGAATGAGAAAACCGGTCGACCAATATTTCGAGACACAATGTCACTGAAAATTTACAAAAAAAATTCATGGATGTATCAGATTTGACGATAAAGAAGAACGTAATGCCAATACTGCTTCTGTCCGTGATAAATTGCCACCGATACGCACCATATGTGAAAAATGGAACCATAATTTGCAAGTTGTATACATTCCAGGCAAAAATGTTACAGTAGATGAACAGCTAGTTCCTTTTCGTGGACGCTGTCCGTTTCGACAATACATACCGTCGAAACCCGCTAAATACGGCATAAGGATTTGGATTTTGGCCGATTCAGCTACCTGGTATGTTTACAACACGCAAATTTATGTTGGTCGCATTCGCAACGCCGCTCCAGAGTGCAATATTGGACGCCCTGTTGTTTTGAATTTGGTAAATGGGCTGTCGGAGAGGAATATCACATGCGACAACACATCTTATGAACTGGCTGAAGAGTTACATAAACGCCGAATGACTATTCTGGGCACTATACGGAAAAATAGGACCGAAATTCCTCCAGTATTGTTGGATATGAGGAAAAAACCTGTGTATTCGAGCGTTATTGTATATGACCACAAATTACAAGCCATTTTACTGTCGTATGTGCCTCGGCGTTATAGATATGTTACACTGCTCAGTACATGGCACAATGCCGTCGTTATAAGTGAAAATGCTGAGAAGAAACCGAATATAATTCAGGATTATAACAAAACAGAGATTGGCGTGGACCCTATGGACCAGATGGTGGCTACCTACACCTGCAAAAGGAAGATAAATCGGTGGCCAATGGCAGTATTTTGCAACATGTTGGACGTGAGTGCATTGAATGCATATATAACGTATATTTCGCTATTTCCGGCTTGGAAAAACAACAAAACCAATAAAAATATACGTCGTCGAATATTTATTGAGGAGCTTGGAATGGCTCTTGTGCAAAAACACATAAAAAGCGGAAATCTCAGCCTCGAAGGCTCAATATTGAACCACTACCGGCGATTACCCATTTGACAAAAACTACGAAACGCGGCCGTTGCTACATATCTACATATAAAAACAATAAAAATTTGTATTCAAATCGTTGTGATAATTGTAAGAATTGTGTTTGTAATGATCATCATTATGATATTTGCGAAAAATGCCCTAATAAAGGCACATAGCCACAAAAAGAAGCATTTTTGACATTTTTCTCTTTCAAATTTTCATTACTTATAAATGTATTTTCTAAATTTAAATTTATGAAAACAATTAAATGAAACTACAGAAATATAAAACAATCAGTTTTTTTAATTTTTAAAACGATTTTCTTAACTTTTTTTTTGAATGTGTATCAAATTGATACAATGGGACCGATTCGATGCATTTCCTCGGGGACCGATGAGGGTAAAACAAACTTTGGGGACCTTTCCTTGTTAGTGAGAAATATCATTGGTTACTCTGGTTGTGTGATACCTAATAGAACCTAAGCAAACTGTTCCATCTTCAGATGCAGAATGCAATTTTGGTTTTAAGTAAAATGAATCAGTACACAACATTCTTATTGACTGTGACTGGCTTAAGTGATTCTCCTTGAGTCCTGAGCCATTCCGGAAGCTTCAATAGTCTTCTTCTTTTGTACTAAAAACGAATTTGGCATTAAATATGTATTTTTTGTAGGAGTATCCTTATTATAAGAATTTGATTATTTTTAAGCTCAGCAGTTGTTGTTTTATACATACATCTTAAGTGTTTAAATAAAATTTGATTTTAAATTTCTGCACTGCGCACACTTCACCCATCATTCAATCAGAAACAAAAAAAACTTAAAATATATTTGGAGCCTAGAGAAACCAGAGTCAGGCATAAATATCAGCTCACAGCCAGTGCTGCCAAACTAACACCCACACTCTATATTGTGGCTGACATAAACTTCTTTTGCTGGTTGATGGATTAAAGTGCTCGCACATGAGTTGCACCGAAATTGCTGTCGTTACTAGAATAACTGCCACCAACAAAGCGCTGCTTTGGCCATGACCGACCGCGTTGTAAGAAAAACACCATTAATATTGTTGTTGTTATTGCTGAAAAATATAGAGCACCCCCTACTCTGAATATTGCAATTTAATTGAGTAGCAGCAACAAACAATATTTTTAAGAAATTGTTTATGGCTGACAGTGGTATCAATACTATGTATAGCAAAAACTGTCGTTTGTAAGCTCTGCTTATTGTCTTAGTTCAGAGCTATGTTGCAGAGATAAATCTAAAAGCAAATTAAAACAAACTTTCAACTCAAATGTTTTTTTTTTTACAGTAAATTTGTTTATATAAACGATTTAAACAAAAGACTTCAGACATAAGCTAGGTGCATTTTTTGCTTGAGCTACTGTTGGCTGAGCTGCTGCTGTTGCTTGTCATCATGATGTTTATCATCGTTATGATTTCTTACAACGTATTGCAATGTTTGCAGCACACAAGCTTAGCCTCTATATAAAATAACTCAATTTAACAAAAAAAAATTTTTAACACTTTTTGTTTTGTTTGCTTTTAAACATGATAAAGAAAACACATTAAATAAAAAAAAAAAACAATAATATGGCCAAGTTGGCTAAAAAAAGAGAAAAAATAAAGACGAGCAAGGCATAAAAAGGCCGATATCTGGTGACTTTAAATGCAGTCTACCGTTTGACTTCATTAATCAGCAGGAGGTCGACGAATAATTAATTGAGTGCAGATAAATGCGATGAACATTTTATGTTTGTGTACAAACAGACAGTTCGAGTGACAGCGAACTGAAGAAGCAACTAAGTCAAAAGAAGAGATAAAAAAAAAATCGTTATTGAGCGGCATTGCGGAGATTGTGCGGGTGCGCTGATATGTGTGCAATTTTTACTTTTATAGTACAGCAAAAAAAAAAATTTCGTATTATCTATAAATATGTTTTTATATAAATAACTTTTTTTTACAAAATTCTTAAAACTCTTCAAAATTTTTCTAAATCTTTAACTTAAGCCTCCGCTGAAGTCGTCGTGAGTTTTTTAGCCTCTAGCCTTAGTCTGCAAAATTTAGTCAGCAGTTCCTGTCCAGCATTGAGCGTCTCTCATCCTTAGCATCGTAACCATAGTTGCCGTTCCACTTGTTGTTGTTTTTGTTGGCACTGCCACTGGTAATTTTTGTTAGTTTTCTTGCCAAGCTGCATGCTACCAACTTTCCTGCTCTTTCGTTGCTTGCTCTACCAACTCTTATTGGCATGCTGCCTGGACCTCACTTCACTCCACTAACTATTCAACTCCAGCTCTCTTGAATGCAGCAGTTGCTTGAATGTGTGCGCTGGAATTTGAATTTCACACACACGTCATTTTTTGGTAAAGCTTAACAGCAGCAGCGGCGGCGGCGGCAACGACGATGGCCACAACAATTTTCATAGCAGTTAAAAAAAGGAAGTAAAAAGGATAAAAAAAAAAAAATAGTGATATTGAAAAAAAAAAAAATAAATAAAAAAAATCGAACAAAACAACGCAGCAATTGATGAGGCAATCGTTTGCGTTCGCTGAATCGCATTGCTTCGCAATTCAAAGTGGATGAGAATGTGTTTGTTGTTCTTGTCGGCTGGTGTTGTTGTTGTTGTTGTGAAGTTTAAGGAACTGGTTATTGTGCAAATGGGAATGTCATCACGGCAGCATGCGCCCCAAGTGCAACAACAACAACAGCTCCAGCAATAACAACAAATACAACGGCAGCAAGTAACAAGAACCAAGCAAAAGACAATAAGGAAAAAATCTTAAAAACTACTCCAAACGAATGCCGGAGCCATTTAACAAAACCCAAAAAGCCTAAAAAAAAAAACAAAAAAAAAAAACCGAAAACAACAACAAAAAAGCACATCGTCGAATTTCGTTTGGAAACCACTTGCGGGGCATGCAAGCGGCGGCAGAACAAAACTTTTTGTGCCAGCAATTTTGTGTGGTAAACAGGGTGAGGGTGACTTAAAAAAACCTTTATAACCAAAAAATGTTCAAGTCTTTTAAGTAAGGTAAGCCAATATTTTTTTTTTGTTTTTTTTTTTCTTAGTTTTCGAAGAATTAGAGATTTTTCCATGTGTAGATAAAGAAAATATATTCAGAGTCGCCTGATAATACGTTAACAATTTTTATACGAGCCTCTACAAAATAAAAAACTTTGGACTTTTGATATTCGAATAATATAATACTTTAAAATAATTTTCTTGCTAAAACATTGTTTTAATTATGCGCATAACACTTTGTATATTAATTTATCATCTCGAGTTTGGTATATTTTCTTAATGTCTAAAGAATGTCTTAAACACTTACAGTACAACCATGTACTTTGCTTTTCTTAGCTTAATTCGAAATGCAATATGTTATTTTTATTTGACTGTTGTTGTATTTTTTTAGCCTGTTAGAAATTAGTTCCAAGGACTCAAATAAATCAAATCAAGATGAAGAAACTTTGCGAGATAAATAAGCAACACGGTTTACATTTCAAATTCATTTAAAGTTTTGTTATTGAAATCAACATATTTTTAATATAAAATTATTTTTCCAATTTTTTTTCTTCTTTTTTTAATTTAATGAAAGTGAAAAATATATACATTTTCAAACTTACTTCTAGTCCTACGAAGCTATTCAGCTTATCTGAATCAAAAAATCTTTTAAAATATAATTAATTTGTTTTGTTTTATTTTAAATATTAAATATCATATTTAATATTTTATTAATATTTGTGGCGGCCGTGGTGTAGTGGGTAGAGTGTGTGACTCCTACGTCAGAGAACCCAGGTTCGAATCCTCCATCTGACACAGAAAATTTTTCAATTGAATGAATTTTTCTGTTCGGCCGTCACCTCTCTGCAGACAATGGCAAACCTCAGAGAGTAAAAACTGCCATGAAAAGCTTCTTGAGAACATAAGCCGTTCGGAGTCGGCGTAAAACATGTAGGTCCAGTTCTCGATCATTTGTGTGCAAACATTTCACATCACACACAACACAATTGATCATTAGAAACTCGGTCAAAGTCCTTTCAAGGGCTGAAATGGCCATTTCGTTTATTTTTTTCTTCGTTTAAATATCATATTTTCAAAAACTTATATTTTGCTTCTAACTTTATTGCGAAGCTATGAAGTGTTGTTTAAGTAATTTCTTTCTGTTAGTGAAGTTTGTAATATTCAGTAATTCTGCTGGCAATTTGTTGCAAATATTAGGTAATGTTACGGCTAAGGTGTTTCTGCCGTAGTTGTTGTTATGACGTTCCACCTTGAATCTTTCTTCAGCTCGAAGTCAGTTTCAGGAAGCGGGAATCATTGAATAATTCGTTTATTAAAGTTCCACAATAAGTTCAGTATCTGTAACTTACTAGTGATGTTATTGGAATTGTTTTGAGTATTGTTGTTGTTGCGCATGTTGTTGTTATTTAACGTACTGATGGCATGGGCATTCACAGGGAGGAAAAGTGTGGGTCAGGTGCCCTCCCCAAAGCCAAGAAAGCTCAGCCAAAAAAAGTTATGTATATATGTATACATGTAAAGTTAAAGTATAGTATATATATGTTATATAATCAAAAACAATTTTTAGAATTTGGAATGAACTGAGTAAAAAAAAAATAAAATCATTTTCTTTTATTTTACATGCAATATGTAACATTATTGAAGATATAAATGAGTGAAGGTGATATGTTGCATTTCCGGATATCTTTTGTGTTTAATGCATGGATGAAGGTCGTATGTGTATAAAAACAATTTTAAAACTTAAAAAAACCCTGTTTGTGGCTATTTTAGAAATAAACTACTTAACAAAGTTTGATTAAATATAGATTTCTTTGAACTCGATTTTTCCGAAACTAGATAATTGCGACATATTATCTTCATTCATTCATGTCTTCAATTATTAAAAAGTATGAAGTCACTGACTTATTAGCTCAACTTATAAAGCGGATTTTAAAATGTATGAGCAAAAGTACACTTAATTCTCTGTGAAAATCATTAATATTATTGTTTTATTTAAAATACTATAATATTACAACCAAATAACAGATTAAATTTTAAGGACCATTCATAGGAAAACTACTCTATAGCTTTAAGACTTTGCTTAAAGATTATAAAAAAGAGTAATCTGAATAAAATAATTTGTTAAGCTGAACAATTTTTGTAAGTTGAATTAAGCTTAACACATACATTTTGCAGTATCTTTTACTTTATTTTTTTTTTAATTTTCAACCCTTTTCAGTAATAATATTATATCCTAATTTTA